>CM060913.1:843098793-845953793 GCA_030737875.1 Allium sativum | reverse complement strand
AAAATACTACAACTTTTCATACAAAATACCACAACTTCTCAAAACGTTCAAAGAAAGATACTTCTCCTCGCATTTTTTGAAGCAAAGTCTTCAATTAAAGTGTCATAATCAAGTTTATCTAAAAATGAACTTTCAATTGAGATAGTAGCCAATCCATTCAATCTCTCTTGTGACATAGTTGTTTGAAGATAGCTTTTAATTAATTTTAATTTAGAAAAACTTCTCTCCGCGGAAGCAACGGTGACCGGTATAGTTAGCAAAATTCGATAAGCAACCCATGCACATTGAAAACCTCCATCATCCACATAAGATCGTATGAAGTCAAGAATGTCAACCGATTTGGTAATATCTTTAGATAACATGGTTTGCAAAGCCTTCAAATCTTGAAATAAGTCTTCTCCGTATAGATCACATTGCTCGTTGTAATTCAAATAATTTTCTAAACAAATGCACCGTTCCCTCAATTCCTCCTTTTCAATTTCCATGAACTTTGCATTCAAGAAAAATCCGAAAATACTATCATACACTTGAAATTGTTCAAAACGGTCTTTAAATGACATAAGAGCTTGATTTATGATGTGAGTGAAGTATGTGACTCTAAAATTTTCTTCCGATGATTGACTTCCCCCAACATTGGCATCAACCTCTTCATCAAAAAATTTCTTCCTACGAACAACTCTTTTCTTCTCAAATATTGGTTCGATATCAACGTCTATAGCAAGTTCCCTTGCTTCTTTCATCATTTCTTCAAAACCGTCATCTCTAAACTTTTGAAAAAATACAATGAGTTCTTTTAATTTTGTAATGGCATCCTCTAAATTCATATCCTCACTTTGAAGTGTTTTGCTCACTTGATTTACATTGTTCAATAACTTATACCAAATGCATAGACTAATCAAGAACTCAAAATTCTCTAGAACATTCACACATAAGCCTTTAGCTTCCGCCATCACAATATCCTCTTTAGAGCTATTTCCAATTTCAATCAAAGCATCGATGCTTGAAATCGAATAGCTCTCACACTTTCAACGTGACGTTCCCATCGAGTGGTCGATAATGATTTCGGTGTCAACCCTTTTACATACTTTTTAAGAACATCCCATCGATGAGTGGATCCCGAAAATAATGTATAAATTTTTTGCATAGAAGCAAAAAAACTTCTTGCCTTAACACAAGATTTAGCCATATCACATAGTGCGAGATTCAAACTATGACATCCACATGGTACATAAAACGCTCGCGGATTTATGTCAAGAAGTCTTTTTTGCACGCCTTGATGCTTACCTTTCATATTAGATCCATTGTCATAACCTTGTCCCCTTATATCATCGATGTTAAGTTTGAGTTCATTCAAAACGTTTTCAAGTTGTTTGAAGAGTCCAAGTCCGGACGTATCATCAACTATAATAAATCCAAGAAAAAACTCTTCCACCTTTACTTCATCAATATCTTCAATATCCACACATCTTATGATAATAGACATTTGCTCTTCATGACTTAAATCTGGTGTACAATCAAGCATGACGGAAAAATATTTTGCTTTTATGATCTTTTTTATTATATTCCCTTTGATCTCATTTGATAACAAAGTTATTATCTCATTTTGGATCTTATGACTAAGATAATGATGTTGAATTTCTTTATTTACTACCCGTCGAAGATGATCTTGCATAATTGGATCAAACTCTGCTAAAAACTCAATAAGTTGACAAAAAAGTCCATTATTCTTTTCATAAATCTTCTCATTCTTTCCACGAAAGGACAAGCTATTTCGAGCAAGCGTTTTCACAACCCCAATTATTCGGATTAAAATCATCTTCCAACGTGTCTTTTCTTTGTCAATTTGAATTTCCATTTGTTTGTCAACCGTTGCTTTTAGTTGTAGCCCCTTTTGCAAATCAACCCACTTCACAACATTTTCACAATGTTCCGAATTAGTTTCATGCTCTCTAAGTTTTTGAGGAAGGTTATGCCAATCATCAATTCCATCATTGGGCAACTTACTTGCCATCGGTCTATTTTTGAATAATTTACAACAAAAACAAAACACTTTGTTCAATGCATTTGAATATATAAGCCACTTCCTTTCATGTTCTTCTCCATTTGGAAAACGACGAATGTAATGTTTGGACGAAAAACTTCTATTTTTTCCACATTTCAAGATAATTGGAAATTTATCATCTTTTCTTATGATTTTGATAGGACCATTTTGAACTAAAAGTATTCTTTTAGTATCATTTATAGCTCCCCACAGCCCCGGATCATAATCCACATCTACATTTTTATTAAAATCAAGTTCACTCTCACATATCTCTTCATTCACAAGCTCTTCATCTTCTTCATTGTCAATTTCTTCATTGACATCTACTACATTGCCAATTTCTTCATTGACATCTACTTCATTGCCAATTTCTTCATTGACATTTTCTTGATTGCCAATTTCTTCATTGACATCTACTTCATTTCCCTCGCCTATATTAATTTTTCCCGCTTGACTTGAACCAAGCGATTGTTGTGCCCTCGCATTGAACAATTTAGAAATTGAACCCACTAACGATGTAGACATTGCATCTTGACGTTGTTTCACTCTTCTATTATAAGCTCCAGAGTTTTGTTTTCTAAACCTCACTCGTTTCTTTTCTGGCATGGTGTTGATATCTAGTGAATTAAAAATCAATTTTAGGTCTTAGTCCAATTTGCATAAAATCAACTTACACAACATTTACAAAGTTTGATAATTGGACTCTTCAAACACAAAATTAAAAATCAATTTCAAGTCTCACTGTCTCACTCAGTCAAATTTACACAGAATTAAATTATTAATCTTTGTAGACAAAATTAACAAAATAGGCACTGCAAATTACTTTAACTAGAAAGAACCCAATATCACTGATTCACTTATCATATAACAAAATAGGCACTGCAGTATGCGATTTACACTTTCAAATTCAATTTCCCAACTTTGCCTAACCAATTTCACAAAATCACAAAAGCAATTTACAGGCACCAATAGTATATTTTTGGAAAAAAAAAACCCAAAATTTACCTTGAAGATTCGGATTTCGGAGGACTGGAGGAGGAACCGAGGAAGACAACTAGACGAGGAACGAGGTGGCTAATTTCCCTATGTCTTGTGTCGTTGTGCGCCTACTTCTTCGGAGGAACGAGGAAGACGACGTGATTTTGGAAATCGGAGGAGATCGACGATTGAGATTTAGGAAAACCTAAATTAGTCGAGAGGTTAATACGTTGTTTTCTTTTCTGGGTTGCTTTCGTTTCTGCGTTGCTTGCTTGCTGCTTCTTGTGGGCTGCGTCTCCTTCTATTTTTTTTTTTTTTTTGGGTTGCCCCAGCCCGTGGGCTTGCTGGGCTGCCCACTGGGCCGCCACTGTATGTATGTATGTATGTATGCATGCATGAGGAATGCTTGATAGAACTCCCAAATAGTGTTGTACCCAAAAGCTCCTGATTTACACCACAAATCCAAAATAAAATAGTAGCACCAGTGATAAGAAAAGGAAAGTGCTATTATTTAATTCATGGCCTGTGTGGGTAATAGCGGAGGGGTGGTAACATGATCTATGATAATATCATGTGGTAATGATGTTTCGTTTCAATGTTAACTAATCTGATACAAAAGTGTTAAGGCAAATGAAAGATTTTTTTTTTTCTCAGCTAAAAGAAAACGTACAGAGAACAACTATTTTAAAGTAACACACATATGTTGTATATTACACAGCCGTTATTTCCAGTACTTTCTCCTAAAGAAACTCAAAAAGAAAATAAAACAATTCATAATAAAGTGCTGAATTCATGGATCTAACTATAGACCAGATCAAGATATGCCAAGTATTATGTCTGCACTAAATTATAACACTCCCCCTTAGTGCAGACACCGATCGACAACACCAAGTCTTTTGCGAAACGTTTCAAATTTGGATTCTGCGAGAGCTTTGGTAAATATATCAGCAACCTGCTGCTCACTTTCAACCAAGGTTTGAAATTCCGGTTTCCGGTTCCGTTCCGGTCATGTAGAAAAATTAATATTTCGGTCCCGTCCCGGAATTTCCGGAATTTCCGGTTTAATTCCGGTTTGACAATTCCGGTGTTTTTTCTTTAAAATACGCAAATAAATATGCAGTACTAATTAAGATTTAGAATTCCGTATTCTATTTTTGACTAGGTTATTGAGAAAATTTGATATTTCGGTTTGGTTTGGGAAATCTAGGAAATTCTGTTTGGATTCCAGCACTTTTTCCTTTTTAAGTTGCCTCGTACAAATTGTATGTTTTGATTAGTCTGCTAACTAAAGGTTATTGATTACATATTACACTTTCTGGTTAATAACCTTAAGTTCAGCCCACCCTGTAGATAAGTCTGTTAACAAAAAAAACTAAAACACACACTGATTTTTCATTACTGATTGTTTTTCGGCCCAACAATGTAATATAACCTGCCCATTACTCACATAAACCCGCAAGTCACAGTATTCTCTCTCCAATCATCGCAAGATTTTTCCCCCAAATCAAGCGATTTCCAATCAAAACAGCGAGGGGAGAGGGAAAAAAGCAAAATCTGGACAATTCCTAATTTGCTGCTGCTCGATCGCATCCAAGTTTAGAAGACCCAACATTGATGAAGTTGCGTGAAGACCGACGTTGATGAAGCCGATGTGAACTTGCAGTTTAAGTTTTCTCTTTTTTTTCCTTTTTTTTTCCATGGAGTAAAGCAAACAGGACCGGATCCGGTTTTCTGATCATCTTCCGGTCCGGTCCACACCGGAACCGGACCGAGATGGCCGGAAATCCGACGTGCCGGCCGGATTTTAATACCATGCTTTCAACCTTACACAGCTTAATTTCTTCATTCAACACCTTTTCCTGAACAAAATGATAGTGAGTTTCTATATGCTTCGTACGTGCATGAAATACCGGGTTTTCAGCCAGTTTAGTTGCACTTCCATTGTCACAGAGAACTGTAACAGGAAGATTGCAATCCATGTCCAACTCTTGAATAAGCCTAGTAAGCCATACACACTCCTGTGTTGCTAAAGTTGCTGCGACATATTCAGCTTCTGCGCTTGATAAAGCTATTGTGCTCTGTTTCTTGCTGCACCAAGATATGGCTCCAGAACCAATACTGAAACAATAACCGGAGGTGGAGCGTCTGTCATTTATATCTCCGGCCCAATCGGCATCAACATAACCTTGTAGTGAGCATTTTTTTTGGCTGAAAGTATAAACCATGACTCAGCGTTCCTTTCACATACCTGAGAACTCGTTTTGCAGCAGCCATATGATCAACACATGGTTGGCTCATAAACTGCGATAATTTGCCCACCGAAAAGTAATATCTGGACGAGTGATCGTTAAATATAAAAGACAGCCGACCACTTTACGGTACTCGGACGGATCATCTAAGAGCTTTCCTCCATCCTTGCTCAGCTTGAGGCTTGAATCCATCGGAGTAGTTGCAGAGTTTGAGTTCTCCATTCCAAAACTTTGCAAGATCCTTGCAGCATACCATTTTTGCGAAAGAAAGTAGCCACTTGATCGTTCCAGTTCTAAACCAAGAAAAAAATGAGCTTCGCCCAAGGCTTTCATCTCAAAGCGAGTTGACAAATCATCTTGGAGACGCATGATTTCAACTGTATCATCTCCTATGGTTATCATATCATCTACATACAAAAGAATCATAGTTTTCAATAATGCTTTTACCTTGACAAAAGAATCATAGTTGAAATCCACAAAATGCGAAATATTCGGCAATCTTTCCATACCAAGCGCGGGGCGCTTGTTTAAGGCCATAAAGTGCCCTTTTCAATTGACATACATGATGAGGAAACTTCTCGGAGACGAACCCCTGTGGTTGCTCCATGTATATATCACGATTTAACTCTCCATGAAGGAAAGCATTTTTTCACATCAAATTGCCAAAGAATCCAACCTTTGATGGCAGCCAAGGAGATGATCGTGCGAACTGCGAACAGTTACCATTTTGGCGACTGGACTAAAAGTCTCGTCGTAATCTTTACCATATTGCTGAGAAAAACCACGAGCAACTAAACGAGCTTTGTGCCTTGCAATGGTCCCATCTGCTGCCTTCTTTAACTTAAAAACCCACTTACACGTAACAAGATCAGCATCTTTTGGTTTAGGTACAAGCTCCCAGGCAGAATTGTTCTTCAAAGCTGTGATTTCATCTCTCATTGCAGCTTCCCAATCAGGCTTTCCTTGAGCTTCATAATAAGAGCTAGGCACAATTTCGAAAACATCTGCCATCATAAAACAAGAGATAATAGTGCACTGATTTAATTCCACTTCATAATCATTCAAATGACTAGGCAACTTTCATTGCCTTGATGTCCTTCGTACCGTATCTTCGGCTTGTGAGGAATCCTTTTGAGAAGATTCCGAACTCCCCTGTTTGCTGGAATCCATGGTTTGAGCAGGAACAGACTCAATACTTGAGTCAATAAGGGGCACATTATTAGAGTTTTGTGCAGAATCTGGATATAAGCTTGAAACTTCATCAAATACAACATCACGAGAAGTAACAATCTTCTTCATGTCGGGATCCATACATTTGCATCCCTTTCTATTTGCATCATAACCAACAAACAAATATTTCCTGGCTTTTGGGTCAAGCTTTGTTCGGTTACGTTTAGGTACATGAACGTAGCAATAGGAATCAAAAATTCTGAAATAACTAACATCAGGTTTTGTTTTGTATAGCATCTCAAAAGGGGATTTCGATTTACCTGGCCATGGAGGCAAGCGGTTGATTAAATGACAAGCGCATTGCATAGCCGCTGCCCATAACCCTCGACGAAGATTTTTATCGTGCAACCAAGATAGCGTTACTGCTGCAAGATGTGCTAGTTTTCACTCCGCAACCCCATTTTGTTGTGGAGTATTAGGACATGTTATTTGACGTCGTATGCCATGTTCTTTGCAAAACTCTGAGAAATCATGAGATATAAACTCGCCTCCATTATCAATGTGCAAACACTTTATGGATGATTTGAATTCTTTTTCTACCGTCGTCTTAAACTGCATAAAGTCGTTGAGAGCTGCACTTTTGTTGCTCAGAAAATACATCCAACTATATCGAGAGTAATCATCCACGATAACCATCATATAACGAAAACCACTATAACTTGGATTTTTGGTAGGTCCCATAAGGTCAGAGTGTACAAGCTGAAACATTTCAGAAGCACGGTTCATTGATTTTGGGAAAGGAAGACGGTGAGATCTCCCATATTGACAACCAGCACATACTGCACCTGAATGTACCGTTTTGAATAGAGGAACACCTTTAAGCAGCCAGTTTGTTGATATTAATTGCAGTAACTGATAGCCAACATGCCCAAGTCTAGCATGCCAAAGTGAGGCACTAGTGTTTTGACTTGTCTTTTCTACATAGGCCTCACAAGCGGATAAGGTGTATAATGAATTTTTCTTTGTTCCAGTAAATAGAACATCAGCATCAATGTTCCTTAAGTTACTAAGGATTTCAACTTTATCTGGGCTGAACAATACAAACCTTCCTGAGTTAGTGATTTGAGAAACAAAGGCAAGGTTCTTTTTTATACCAGGTACTCGATAAACTTCATCCGGAACAACAAGATGTTCGCCATTCAAGTTTGTAGCTCTGAATTGTCCTTCCTTGATTACATGGTGCAATGAATTGTCGGCTGTCACAATTACTCTATTTTTCTGGTGAGGACGAATATTGGAAAGCAATGTAGCATCCCCCGTGGCATGATGTGAGCAGCCCGAGTCAACAATCCAGTCCCTTCCATAATCAATGTCTCTACTAGCATCTGCATTTCCATTATTTTGATGCACAGTAGATGCAATGTTATCAGGTTTAGTGACTACCTCAACGGTTAGACAATTGTCCCACTTCGGCTCTTCAGTTTCGGTTGCTTCATGTGTGACATTTGCGTCCGATGTAATATTGGCACATCAATATGGTTTAACATGCCCAGGCTTACCACATCTCTTACAGACAACTTTTGCTCGACAGTTTGGCTTTATATGCCCCACCTTTCCGCATCGATAACATGTTGGTTTAGAAGTGCTCGATTGCTCTCCCTTTGTCTTTTGCTGGTTACTGCTTGAGGAGTGCTTATTAGCATTCCTTGACTTTGACTTATTCTTGACAAAGAGTGCATCTTCAACATTTGGAAGGGACTTGCTGTGAAGTATGGTGAAGTATGGTGCACTTTATGTGCAGTGACGTGCCATATTGTGTTATGATTTGTGGGCCTCTTGCGTGTAAAAGTCCTTTTACATCCATATATATATGGGGTAGTATGTAGTAAGGGTTTCAACACAGAGAGATAGTGAGGAGCCGCCACAAAACCAAATATGAGAGCAGCAGCTAAAGTGAATTTCTGAGAGTAAGCTGGGAGGTTTTTTGTGCAATCTTTGTATGAGTTCTTATGTATTCTCCATTGTGAGGTAATAAAATCACTCTCGCTTTGCCCGTGGATGTAGGCTATTGCCGAACCACGTTAAATCCTTGTGTGTTCTCTATTTTGCTGTTTATGTTATTCTCTGCACTAGACTGATTGTGTGTGTTGAGTTTGGCCTCCGCTGCACCTAATCTCGACAATTGGTATCAGAGCTTGCGGTTGCAATCTTTGAATTTGTGTGTTCAGTTTAGTGCACGGAAGGTGTTCGACGAAATTCCTGTGAAGCCGGTTGTTTGCATTTATGGTTGTTTCTCTTGTGTAAGTTGCTTGTGTTGCGAAAATGGGTGAATCTAGTCAATCTGAAAAAATAGTGTATCACAGAGCAAGGTTAGATGTAGAGAAATTTAATGGAAACAATAACTTTGGTTTGTGGAGAACTGATGTGTCCGATGCTCTTGAGCATTTGGATTTGGAAGCTTGTCTGCGAATAGAGAAACCAGAAGAATGGTCAGACAAACAGTGGGAGAAGAATCAAAGGCTTTGTTTGGCTACGATCAGGGGTTTTTTGGAGGCTGATATCAGAGTGAACTATCAACATGAGACATCGCCGAAAGAATTATGGGAAAAACTTGAAGCGAAGTATCTTGTGAAGAATGTGGTGAACCGAATTCATCTAAAAAGAAATTTGTATCGGTTCAATATGAAGAAGGGAGCAACTCTGACTGAGCATCTGGATTCCTTTAACAAGCTCTTTACGGAGTTGGTTAATTATGATGAGATCATTCCAGATGAGGAGAAAGCTTTGTGTTTAGTGAATTCTCTTCCGGAGAAATATGAACCCGTGATTAAGTCACTAATTCATGGCAAAGACAAGCTGATTTATGATGAAGTCGCTACATCATTACGTAGTGAAGAATTCCGAAAGATGGATAGAGATGATATCTCCAGAGAAGATGGTGGTGATGCTCTTGTAGTGAGAGGCGGAAAATCAGACCGTAAGAAAAATGTTGGCCAACATCCAAATAAGGGTAAAGGATACTCGAAAGCAAAAGGGCGTTTGGCTAAGGATGAATGTGCTTGGTGTCATGAAAAAGGCCATTGGGCTAAGGATTGTCCTAAGGTCAAGGAGCGGGACAAGAAAGGCAAAAGTGTAGCAAATGTAGTCCAGTCCAGCAAAGACACAGGGAATGAGTCAGATTTCTCTTTAACCATGGTACCTTCTAACTCTAAGGCAAAAGATGATGAGTGGATACTTGATTCGGGTGCTACCTTTCATGTGACTCCAAATAGAGAATGGTTTTCAAGTTTTACGAAGTTTGAGGGCGAAGTATTGATGGGAAATCACAATTCTTGTAGCATTGTGGGAATTGGTAGTATTCGCCTGAAACTGCATGATGGCAAGGTTAGAGAACTGAAAAATGTGAGGTGCGTGCCAAGTATGAAAAAGAATCTGATTTCTTTAGGAATGCTTGAATCCAAGGGATTAAGACTTGATGGTCAAAATGGAGTTATGAAGGTGATTTCTGGAGCTGTGGTTGTTATGAAAGGTACACGTCATCACAACTTGTACTACTTAAATGGGAGAACAGTGACTGGGGATGTAGCTACAGCTGAGCAGAGTGAAATTGCTGTTAAGGAATCTGCAATGCTATGGCACATGAGGCTTGCACATCCAGGTGAGAAATCTTTGAATGCTTTAATTAAGCAAAATCTGTTGAAAGAGGTTGTTGTCTGTAAGTTAGATTTCTGTGAACATTGTGTAAAAGGCAAGAAGACAAGATCTCGCTTTGGTAAGGGAATCCATAAATCTAGTGGAGTTCTAGATTATGTTCATTCAGATGTATGGGGTCCTTCCAAAAATGCATCTTTGGGAGGTAAGCATTGGTTTGTCTCTTTTATTGATGACTATTCTAGGCGTGTATGGGTGTATGTCATGAGACAGAAAAGTGATGTTCTGGAAATATTTGTGAGATGGAAGAAAGCAGTTGAAACTCAAACGGGTAGAAAACTCAAAGTACTTCGTTCAGACAACGGTGGAGAGTACACAAGTGATCCATTTCACAAAGTATGTCAGGATGAGGGAATCAAGAGACATTTCACGGTTAGAGAAACACCACAGCAGAATGGAGTCGCAGAAAGGATGAATCGTACACTGCTAGAGAGAGTACGATGTATGTTGTCTAATTATGGATTAGGCAAAGCATTCTGGGCTGAAGCTGTTACTTATGCATGTTTTCTCATCAATCGGTTGCCTTCTTCTGCATTAGGAGGCAAAACACCAATGGAATTCTGGTATGGTAAGCCTGCTTATGACTATGAGTTGATTCATGTATTTGGTTGTCCTGCTTGGTTTCATGTGAAGGACAATAAGCTTGGAGTTCGTGCTGTTGAGGCAATATTTGTTGGCATGAAGACTGGAGTCAAAGGGTTCAAACTTTGGAATCCAGTTACCAAGAAAATGATTATAAGCAGGGATGTTATGTTTAATGAAGCTGCTATGCTAAAGCCTAAGGGTTCTCATCAGGTGGAGAATGAGAGCAGTAATCGTGAGAATTTGCAGCATGTGAAGTTTGATATTGTTACACAAGTCCTAGATGAAACTCTACCAGTGGGACCAGCTTCTGAAGAGGTGACAGATTCAGTTGTTGAAACAGATGAAGTTACGGTTGACCGAGGCAGTGCTGATGATTCCGACGATGGGTTAGAAATAGAAACAGAGGCTGAGAGAAGTGTTCCAGAGTCAATTGCTTCTAGCAGACCGAAAAGGGATATCAAGAAACCAGGTTGGTTTCGAGATTGTGTAACTTATGCTTTACCAGTTACTGATGAAGGCATTCCCGAGACATACACACAAGCTATTCATAGCGTTGAGTGTGAAGAATGGAAAGATGCTATGGGTGAAGAAATGACATCTCTTCACAAGAATGACACCTGGGTTCTTGCCAAGCTCCCTAAGGGCAAGAAAGAGATTGGATGTAAGTGGGTGTATGCTAAGAAAGAAGGAGTGAAAAAAAATGAGATTCGCTACAAGGCAAGGCTGGTTGCAAAAGGCTATGCCCAGAAGGAGGGAATTGACTACAATGAAGTATTCTCTCCAGTTGTGAAGCACTCCTCTATTCGTATTTTGTTAGCCTTGGTAGCGCAGTACGACTTGAATCTGGTTCAAATGGATGTAAAAACAGCGTTCTTACATGGAGATCTAGATGAGGAGATCTATATGAATCAGCCAAATGGATTCAAATCTCCCGGTGAAGACGATCTGGTGTGTAAGTTGAAAAGATCTTTGTATGGACTGAAACAATCTCCGAGACAGTGGTATAAACGATTTGATCGTTTTATGTTAGGCCAAGCGTATACAAGAAGCCACCATGATCATTGTGTATATCTGAAGAAGCTGAGTGACGGTTCTTTCATTTATTTGCTATTGTATGTAGATGATATGTTGATTGCATCTACTTGCAATTCTGAGATTGAGAAGCTGAAATGTAAATTGTCAGCTGAATTTGAAATGAAAGATCTTGGAGATGCTAAGAAGATTCTTGGCATGGAGATTCAAAGAGACAAATTGAAGGGCAAGGTGTGTTTATCTCAAAAGACATATTTGAAGAAGGTTTTATGGAAATTTGGCATTTCTAAAGAAACCAAATCTGTAAGTACTCCTCTTGCTGCTCATTTTAAATTGAATGCAACTATGTGTCCTTCCTCTGATGATGAGATTCAGTGTATGGCACATGTGCCTTATGCTAATGCTGTTGGGAGTCTTATGTATGCGATGGTGTGTACACGACCTGACATTTCACATGCCGTGAGTATGGTCAGTCGTTACATGCATGCTCCTGGAAAAGAGCATTGGAATGCTGTCAAATGGATTTTGAGATATCTTTTGGGAACTATTGATGCTGGTTTAGAATTTGTGAGGGATATGAACAACAGTCATTTATGTGTTGGTTATGTAGACTCAGATTATGCCGGTGATCTGGATAAGAGACGCTCTACTACAGGGTATGTGTTTACCTTGGCAGGAGGTCCAATATGTTGGAGGTCTATTCTGCAGTCAACAGTGGCTCTATCTACTACAGAGGCAGAGTATATGGCAGTGACTGAAGCTTTCAAAGAAGCTATATGGCTACAAGGCTTGTTGGATGATTTGGGAGTGGTGCAAGATCAACTTCCTGTGTATTGTGATAGTATGAGTGTCATCCACCTAGCAAAGAATCAAGTTCATCATGCCCGAACAAAGCATATTGATGTGCGTTATCATTTCATCAGAGAAGTATTAGCTGAGGGTCATATTCTCTTGGTGAAAATTGATACAAAAGAGAATCCTGCAGACATGTTGACTAAAGTGGTTCCTAGTGTCAAGTTCAAGCATTGTCTTGACTTGATTAATGTTTTGTATGTTTGATGTATGATACCCCGATGGGGTGGAGGTTCTTCGGAACATTGTGAAGTCTCGTTTGCGAGACATTTTGATGAACTACGACAGCTTGATCCTTTGGGTACGTAGGCAACTATTTTGGTGGTGCAGCTGGATATGTGGCAATCGGAGTATTTTGTGTGTGATCATCTCATGCTTTTGTGCATGATCCGAGGTGGAGAATTGTGAAGTATGGTGCACTTTATGTGCAGTGACGTGCCATATTGTGTTATGATTTGTGGGCCTCTTGCGTGTAAAAGTCCTTTTACATCCATATATATATGGGGTAGTATGTAGTAAGGGTTTCAACACAGAGAGATAGTAAGGAGCCGCCACAAAACCAAATATGAGAGCAACAGCTAAAGTGAATTTCTGAGAGTAAGCTGGGAGGTTTTTTGTGCAATCTTTGTATGAGTTCTTATGTATTCTCCATTGTGAGATAATAAAATCACTCTCGCTTTGCCCGTGGATGTAGGCTATTGCCGAACCACGTTAAATCCTTGTGTGTTCTCTATTTTGCTGTTTATGTTATTCTCTGCACTAGACTGATTGTGTGTGTTGAGTTTGGCCTCCGCTGCGCCTAATCTCGACACTTGCCACACATTTGTTTAACTAGTTCCTCCTGATTAGATAATAGGTTCTCCAATTGAACGATCGATGGTTTTGTCGGCCATCCTTGGGTAGATGAAATAAATGGCATGAACTCTTTTCTCAAACCACGAATCAAATAGTGCCGTAACCTTGCATCACTTATAGGTTCTTCACTGTCCAATGCTGATATTTCTGCACACACATTTTTGACTTTAACAAATAATCAGAAATGGACATTTTACCTTGGGTTATAGAAGCCAACTCATTTTCAAGGTATTGCAGTCTCATTGTATTTTTCTGTGTGAACAATCTTGCAAGAGTGTTCCAAATTTACTGTGGAGAATCAAGCTCGCGAACATGATCGATATATTCCTTACTGATCGATGTTCTGAGGGCAAACAAGGTCTTTCCGCACTTTATCTTCCATTTGCGTCTTGCTTCAGCAAGCTGTGGAGTGTCATCCGGAATAATGTCATCACCGGAAACAATATCCCATAAGTCTTGTCCTTGAAGGTAAGCTTCCATGCACAATCGCCAATATTGATAATTTGTGCCAATAAGCTTCTCCACTGTCATTTGAGAAACACCACTACCTCTGTTCATCTCGAACAATAACAAGACTCAATACTTTTCAAGCTGAGAAATATGAACAGGCACTTGGTGAGAAACCTGGCTCTGATACCATGTAACTAATCTGATACAAAAGTGTTAAGGCAAATGAAAGATTCTTTTTTTCTCAGCTAAAAGAAAACGTACAGAGAACAACTATTTAAAAGAAACACACATATGCTGTATATTACACAGCCTTTATTTCCAGTACTTTCTCCTAAAGAAACTCAAAAAGGAAATAAAACAATCCATAATAAAGTGCTGAATTCATGGATCTAACTATAGACCAGATCAACATATGCCAAGTATTATGTCTGCACTAAATTATAACATCAATTTGGATCCTGAATCCATATATTTAATGCACAAATTTGTATAAAAATCCTATCATATACTTCTTAGACCATCCCCAACGCAAGGTTGGTTGGGGATGAACCGACCCCCAACGCGGGGTCGGTACGTCGCTTCTGGGTTGCTTTGGCAACCCCGAAGGTTGCCAAAGCAATCCAGAAGGTTGCTTTGAGAATATAACATAGCCGGCTTATTTAAAGCCGGCTATGACTAGCTGGTTTTGAATAAGCCAGCTAAGGAGAACATCTTTTTTTTTAATAATTCCCTCTCCCTTAGCCGGCTTTTTAAAAGCCGGCTAAGGAGGAGATTTTTTTTTTTTTTTTTTTTAAATCCCTTAGCCGGCTTAGTAAAAGCCGGCTAAGGCAAAATTGACTCAACCCCGTTGGGGTGAGTTGCTTTCACATCTTGACTGATGTGATGCTCCCCAACACGCTGTGTTGGGGATGCTCTTATGGAAGCCTAAACATGATCATCTATTTAATGCACAAATTTTTTATAAAAAGCCTATCAAAATTTATCATGCAAGGGCACGAAAACAAGGAAGCCTAAACTGAAGGCTAGCATACTGGAAAAAATACCGTATCATTTGCACTCATTGTCACATGATGTGTTCACTACAAAAACACGATTTTGAATAATGTCGCTCAAAATTAGACATATTAGTACAAAATCAAATATATTGAATCTGGAATTTTTAGTAGAATTGAATTTAACATTTGTGCTTGTCACTAAGTTTTACTATAACTTGAAAGTTTTTTAATGTTCAACTGAAAATGATGCCTTAATGTAACTATTGAAATATGGATGGGACGTGTACCCAAGTATGATGAACCAACATGCATGTTTGAATATTAAAAAGGTAGGATAGATAAATGATACTAAAAAATAAAATTTCTTCTAGTTGAAAAAGGGGCCTTTTAGAGATCATCGACTTAGCATCTAAAAAGTAATGATTAAGGCTTTAAATAGGAATTACTATTATATTACATAAGTTAAAATTAGGAAACAAAATTATAGCAACTTTATAGTGACACAAAGGAAAGAAAGTATTACGCATTGTCTACTAATTAATTAAACACAAACACCTAGTTAGCTGAATGCAACAAAGGCAGCAATGCATGCCTACAATATGAGGAATATGGTCAAGATATAATCACTTAAGCACAAACCTAGGAAATCAAACACGGTCGGAAAGTAGTTTACATTACTACCAGTAGACATATAATCAGTTGCTTTAAAACTTTTGATATGTAGTTAGTCAATTGTCTGTTAGTTACATAAATAAAGATAGTCCAAAAAGTTCATACAGTTTGCTAATTTGAAGGCTGCACACAAACATCACAATTTACCATGTTGCACATGAGGAATTGAATGTAGGTTTGTGTTCTCTTGCTTAGAAAAAGTCTATCAGTATATAATTTGTTAAATATTTCAGTTTGGTAAATATACAGTTTAGTAAATAAATAAATAAAATGCCAGTTAGGTTGCTTAATGTAATTCATTATTTTGAAAAAATTGATTTTGGTATATGTTTGTTTAAGTAGCAATTAGCTTCTTCCACAGAACTGAAATGCAAAATATTGATACCTAAGTCACAAGATAATCACATCTGAAACTCTAGAAAATGCAGTAAAAATGGCAATATCTATAATTTGACAATATCGACTATTATAAAAAAGCAGAACAGGTCAGTGATAAGGACGAACGGGTCAGGTATAATGACTGCAATGAAATATAAAATAAGTAAACCAAGGTAAGTGATTATTAATTAACAGGAAAAAATAAGATATACGTACTTCTTGTACATGAGCATAAGAGTGGTTGCTTACCATGTTGGAGCGCAGCCTGTCTTTGCTTCGTTGCCTGCTAATGAAGCTCCTGTGCCGTACGCTTCTAGCCTTCCTATCTTGGATACTGAAGCTTATGTTGTTTGTTGAATAGCCACTCCAGATCAGATTTTCGGAGACCACTTGCTTATGCATTTAATTCGTACTCCATCTGGTCCCTTACAGCATGCATCCCTAGCAGTTTCTCAAGCTTTTGCCTCAGCAGACTCTGTTCCTGTGTTGCAGCCTCGCCATGCTCTGTTCCTGGTACTATAAATGCTTTGCTCTTGCATCCTCTTATGGCTAGTCTCGTTGGCCCATTTGGGTTTTCTCAGTCCAATGCTTCCTGTCACAAGCTTTTAACTCTACTTTCTACCCTCTTCTGCTGGCGAGCTCCTTTGAGTCCCCAGAACCTCAGCAAAGATTAGCAATGCTTTTATTAATGATATTCCAGCGGGTTTCTCTTGCATAAGCTTAGGGATTTCAACACTGAAGAGAGGATTCTACATAAATTTGATAGGGTATTAGACCTTAAGCATTGGCCTCTCACGCGTAATAATAGTACGGAGCTGAGCCGGAAGCGGGATTTGATCATGTTGGAGTGCCGCATGTCCACACTGTAAGTAGTCAGCTGGAGTGGATGAATTGCCAAAATAATTCATCTGAATATACAACATGTCATGATATACATTGCACATATGTAAAAGTTGTTGTACTGACTGTTAATAAAAGAGAGCAATATGTACAATCCACACGTTGGTACTGCAATCTAAATATATGTCGAGTTGTAGACAAAAAAAATACTATTGCGGTTCATCTAAAAAGAAAGAATAGGCTCCTTCACAAAATCTTGTTCAACCATATTATGCTTATATTAAAATGAGAAAACATGCTCCTTAGCAATGGTAAACCATAAAAGTTGGGTATATCATAAAATCGAAAACAAAAAAGAAAAAAAATAGTTAGAACTTAGTAGCACAATAACAATTAAACTGAGAATGGTAATTCATCCCTTGTATTTTTCAAACATAGTTCATTCAATTTGAGTTCAAACTGTATAGCAGGATTACCAAAACACAAATATCCCAATAGTGAAAAACTTCAAATAAACACAACTATCCCAACAGTGTAAAACAACAAACAAATAGGAAGATGTATACCAAGAACTATTTAAACAATGAAAAAGAACAGTACTAACTAACCTATGATAGCATATGATAGTTATGATAACCTAAGATAGTTATCCCATGTTATCATCTCATTATGAGGTTTCCAGACCTTCTTATGTCCATTGTTTTAAAAAAAAAACGCCTTGGTACTCGCATCAAGGCCCACCTCAAGGAAATAAGATGTAAAACATCTTGAGGCTTATTCCAAAAGGTTTTTTTTACCTCTAAAGCTTATGCCTCAACAACTTGAGGCATACAAAACGCATAAAGCGCACGCCTCAAATAGCTGAGGCATATGACTTAAACATTTTTATCTTTAGTTGCAAATATTGACACAGATAAAAGTCATTAAATTTTTATTATTTAATGGAAATAAAAAAAGACAAAATTTAGGAAAATAAAAATTAGCATTTTTTACTTTGCAATTTCAATATTGACATGATCAAGTAAGATTATTTATGAAATAATGATCATGAGCAATGTAATGAATTTTCTCATTGTTATTTAAAGAATGTTTTTCAATAAATTTTATTAAATCTCGAAATAAATTTTGCAAATCGATTTGAATTGATATAACGTATCAAAATTGGAGTTTGATGCGATCTTTAAATAATTTTAAGAAATCAAAATTTGAATCATGAGTTTCAATTATTTATTTTTAATCTATAATAAAAATATGTACTTGGTAAAAATTGGATTTTAAATTATTTGTTTTTTATTTTTAGCATTGGTTAATTTAACGTGTTAGATTTTTTTTTAATTTGTTTTGTGTTTTATTTATACTCAAAAAACTTACTCCTCAACGTTCCGAGGCTTATGCCTCGCCTCGTAGACCTGAAAACACATCATGTACGCCTTCTGCGTTTTAAAACTTTGCTTATGTCCCACTTCTGTATGGTTAAGCTCGAGGGCAGAATCACCACGTAATTAATTATTATTTTTAACCATAATTGTGAATTCAGTGGATTCCATTAAAAAAAGGCATATGTTAACGGAAGATATATATATATATATATATATATATATATATATATATATATATATATATGAAAAAATTCCTAAGATTGTAGTAGGGTGATCAAGAATGTGTATAACTGTTATTCAAACATAAATACCTAATAAGCAAAATAACTGAAATTTAATGAGTCACATGAAAAAGGAAAAAGAAAAACCATTGATAGTTATATGTGCGGTTTGCAAACAATACATGTTGCACGGTCATACTTCTGTCTTAGTGTCGAATTTTTTGGTCATAAATCATAATAAAAAATAACCGCCAGGTAGTTGGAACTAATTTAAAAAAATAAAACAGGTTTTGACAAATAATACGGTTAACAAGTAATTGCCATTATGGGAATAAATATGTGCATGCATTAATAATTCAGGGTGGATGGACCAAAATTGTTGGATCTTGCATTCAGTAGGCGATCATCCATTAAACAACGAACGCAGAAAAGTTCTGCTAATTTAGGCTCCAAGTGGAATTTGTTTTCCAAAAATTGCTTTGTTAAAACCGAATTTCCACCAATTGGAATCAATCAATAAAATTGAATGGTGAAAGACAGGGAAGGGCAATCGACTGTACGAACTGGTCGCTATGCGAAGATTGTCGCTACATATACATGAATTTTAGTAATACATGAATTTTAGTAGGTCGGTTAAACTTTTCCAAAGGGATGAAAAGAATACAATTTCAAAACTTTATCTATATATATTAGGATAACAAAAGTAGAAATTTGAAGACCATAGAATATTGGTAAGGAAACATGTCATAATTTTTTAATAAAATGATGGTTTTAAATTCATCATATAAATGTAATAACTTTTGAATGATAATAGCATCTTTATGTAAAATCAAAATAATCTATATTAGAATTTAGACATGTTTTAATCAATTTATTTTAAATAGAAACAAATATACGTTTTTAGATTAAAAATTGCCAAAACTTGTATCTAGATATCAATGCATACCCACACACGTAAAAGAAATGAAATTCAGAGATTAGGACAAATAGTTGATTCTAGTTATCAAGATACACAACAGCGGGGAAGAATTTAAGCTATGCAGACATTTTAACACACCTCTCTCCATACACACCAAGTAGTACATGAAAATATGGGAATGCAATACCAAATAACAGTGCAAAACACAAAGCATTGAGATATTCATACACGTCTTATTTATGGAACCACGGTAAAATTGCAGAAAAAAATAAGTAAAAGAAGATTGAACAAAATAAATTACCACAATTCAATAACATTTCTTCAAACCTTCTGTTAGACAGCTTGTGCGTTGTAGTTGTGGTTCCATAACAAAGATGACTGCAAAACAAACATAGTGCAAAGAAATATTATCATATAACCGATATAGTCATTAGAAGATTCAATAGGGAAAAAATCGGCCAATGCAGCTGTAACACCCCACGTCCATTAATGTCACTCACAAAGGGAATGCATTAACTTCCATGGAGGTTATAAGTGAATATAAAACAGAAAAATTACAACAGGACAGATAATAAATAGTACTTGAAAATCTAAAACTTCATTTTATTGCAGCGGAAATTAAACATGTTTGTTACATCATAAAACCATAGATCATAACCAAGTACAATATCCATCTTCATAAAAACAAAATACATAATCCCATTACATAAATAGCCATTAAAAAGATAACAAGCTGGACTTTACTTCAACGGTCCAAGCTTTCCAAAGAGAGATGAAGCAATTCAATCAAACTCCACTAGAGCTGGGCCCAACCTGAGGACCTGGAGGGGGAAAAAGGATAGAAATAGAGGGGGTCAGACATAAAGTCTGGCGAGTATGATAATTCTAACAATACTATTATCAAAATAAGTAGACTAAGGCATAAGCTGGAAGACAAGTAAATGTCTATGAACTCTTAGGAAGATAAAGATAGCTTTTAAGATAACGTTAAAGATAACGGTAAAGGCACACCTAATTACTAACGAATGATTACTACACTGCACCGCACATTACTACACTGCACCACACCAGTCACGCTATTGTTTGATCCCACTTGCTTCACACAGAAACTTTATAAATAGCCTTACGTACCCCTAGCTGACTACATAGGTGCCGTCTGCCCCTATCTCCACTAGGTGTACCCCACTACCCACATTCGATCGGCTCCCTACTCGTAGATACCCGTGCTGGCCCCACAGTGGGGGTGTATCACTCCCCTAAAGTGGCAACCCGATACAACTTGAGAATGCACGGCTTATACCTACACGATGCAACAACGTCTTGCCTACTCGCCCGGGTCCACACACGCATACGAAACCCGTTGGACTTGCGTTGCCACCGCTCCCCGTTTTGGCCTCTTACGGTCGAACCCAGCATGCGTGTCCCGTCCTCGACTTGGGTCGAGCCCACAAAGATACGTTTGGAATACTGGTTGAAATGGGCCCCCACAAGCTACCCACCTAAGCTTGTCACTAGTATATCCCACTTAACCCTCTTAGTCAAGTTCATTTACATGTGTGTTTGGTTAAGTCTTACTAATCGTATTTCACATGCCACTAAGGGCACCCCCTAGATTCCTCATGCCACCCAAGGCACCTACTTAACCCCCATGTCCCACCTTACATGTTTATCTGGTTAAGTATTTCTTAATTCATTCAGGCCATAACCTCATAAAGACCTCTCACATTAGACTGGCATTTATGGCAGCTGGATTTGCCGGGCGGGTCCGGGCAGTCTTACACCATAAAAGAGTCTAACCTCGTGTCTTTACAACCGTTATGCTTTAGTTTAGGCCTAGGACCTCTCACATTGGGCTGACATTTGTGACCACTGGATTTGCCGGGCGGGTACGGGTAGGTTTACGTCACAAACGAGTCCAACCTCGTGTCCTAAGCATTGATTAACACTTAAAATCTTTTACCCCAGTTTTAATAATTCCCTATTCAAATTATTAATTAAGTCAACTTTTAATGATGTCCATAATTGACTTAATTATGGCCATCCACTTATGGCATGCAAAATCATATAAATTGCACCCCAACTTTTTAATATTAAATCCTTAATATTACCCCTACCCCACGTTTATACGTTCGCTTATTCAATGCATAATATAGGCTAGACTTGTATAGTCTAACACCTAGCACAAAGATAAATTATCACAACATATAGACAATTAAAATAAATCTAATCATAATAGGGGTGAAACTTGCATAAACTACACATGTTAAGGATCAAAAGGTGTCAACTTGTTAAATGTCTCAATTTATATGATATGATCATAGCCCAAATCTATACATAAACTTGCATATGGGGTTTTTATGCAACATAATGATGGTGTGAACTAGCATAGGATATCACATATGTCATAGCATAATTCTAGATGTCATAATAGATGTCTTGGCATATGTTCATAACTTTTCTAATCAATCTAACTTGCATATGTGACTTGTCATATTGATCAACATAACCCAAACATGATGATTTAATTAATATGAACTAACTAGCATAGATGGTAACATCATGGCCTTTTTAACATGTATGATTCATCACAACTTAGCATAGAAACTTTCAACATACATAACATCATCATAGCATGATTTACAACATATAAGATATCATCATCACATAACATTGGATTTACAATATACATGATAGCAAAAAGGGTTTACAACAACATATATGATAATTCACATCATCTACTCATAATCCATTCATAACTCAACCTAATTAAAATGATAATAATCTTGTTAAGATCATCATACTCACAATTTAGAGAAGAAAAGAGAGAGTTTTGCTTTGCTTTAGGGTTGAGAGAATTAGAATTGAATTTTCTTTTTTTCTTTCTTAGTTGGCGGCGGCTCCATTGATTTCCATGGCGATGGTATGATGGTAACTATTCTATTTTAATTAGGTTTAGGGTTAGCATTAGGATGTATTTATAGGTGTAGGAAGTTATTTAGGACCATTAGATTAACCCTGAACCATGAGAACCAATCAAATGCAAAATCTGCATTTGAGCGAATCGGCCTATGGGTTGACAGCCAAACACCCTGGATTAACCCCTAGTCGACCCAGCAAGACTCGGGTCGACCTCAAAAATGGGCCGGTTCGGTTATTCCCCCTCCCAATTCGCTGTTTTGAACTTTTTAACATATTTATTTATTTATTTTTTAATTTATATATATATATATCAATATATATATATATATATTTCTCTGCGCAACTTATTTCACTTAATTCTTTTCTAAAAATTAAGTATACTTTAATTTGTGAATTTTAATGTTATAAAATTACGGGGTGTTACATTCTCCCCTCCTTAAAGGATTTCGTCCCCGAAATCTCCTAGTCAAGAAGAATGTATATCCTACAATCTAATCGTCCATCTACTCAACCATCAAACACCAGCATCCATTGTCCTTATAAGACTTCTAATGCTTTAATGTTTATATGCACAGTGTGTGTATATGTCCATATCTAATGCAAAATTAGGCGGTCTACTGATTCAGTCGACCTCCTTAGTGCAATTCATGATAGTGCCATGCGTCCAATATGTATGCAAAAGATTCCTAATGATACATATTAATTCTATATGCGTGCACAACCATCCACCCGAATGCAGCAACTATATGATAATACAACCATTATACATCCATTTTACTAAATACATCCATGTATATGCAATATGCAATATGAAGTGACTGAGCCGATCTGGTTCCTAATAGTGTGTGTATATGCATCCACGACCAACCACTATCAAACACTTGCATCCACTTTGCATTCACCATACATAACATGTCTCAAACACATGTTTCAACCATAGGATTATCCTAACTAAAGGTCAAAGATACTAGCGAGAGGATATACTAAAGATAAGATAAGTACAAGCTAAGCGATAAAGAAGAAATTAAAAGACATACCCTCAAAAAGAAAAGGGTATCGTGAACGCATCTTCTCTTCTGTCTCCCAAGTAGCGTTGCTCTCATCATCTCCCCATTGCACTTTGACTAGTCTGACCTCTCGATTCCTCAACCTCTTGATCTCCAACCCAAGAATGCGCGTAGGAGCTCGTCGAATTGTCGCATTACGCTCTATCTCCACCTCTCTAAGAAAGCTCGGCTCTACCACTTCCGCGGTCTCGTGCAAGCACTTCCTCAAATGTGACACATGGAATACGTCGTGTACACCACTAAGTATCTCGGGCAACTCCACTCTATACGCCATCTGTCCAATTTTCTCCTTAATAGGAAACGGCCCTACAAACCTTGGTGCTAATTTCCCAACGGACCCAAAGCGAACAACGTTTCGTAATGGAGACACTTTGACAAAGATCATGTCCCCAACTTCAAACTCGAGATCTGTCCTCCTCTTATCCGCATAAGATTTCTGCCTATCTTGCGCTGCTTTCATCCTCCTTCGAATCAAGTCGATCTTCTCCGAAGTCTCCCTAATCATATCGGGCCCAAGTAAGATCTTATCCGTAGATTCCCACCAACATGTAGGTGAACGACAAGGTCGTCCATAAAGAGCTTCGAATGGTGCCATACCAATGCTGGATTGAAAGCTGTTATTATATGCGAACTCCACCAATGGAAGATGCTCTTCCCACGTACCCCCAAAGTCTAGGATACATAGCCTCAACAGATCCTCTAGAATGCGATTCACCCTCTCGGTCTGGCCGTCCGTCTGAGGATGATATGCGGTGCTCAAACATAACTGAGTCCCTACCGCCTCTTGTAAGCTTCTCCAAAATTCGCTAGTGAAAATAGGATCGCGGTCGCTCACTATGCTAGAAGGAACACCGTGCAAACGAACTATCTCTCGAACGTATACAGAAGCTAACCATGGAGCAGTCCTCTTACTCTTCACGGGAATGAAATGGGCGCTCTTAGTAAGTCTATCTACTATAACCCAAATCCCCGTATTACCCCTCCTCGATCGTGATAATCCATCCACAAAATCCATCGAGACACTCTCCCACTTCCATAGTGGAACCTCCAATGGGTGAAGCAACCCACCGGGTTTCTTTTGCTCCGCTTTTACTTGTTGGCATACCAAGCATCTAACGACATACTCGGCCACGTCTTTCTTTATGTCGGCCCAAAAGTAAACTCTCTTCATGTCTTTGTACATCTTGTCCCCGCCGGGATGAATGGTCATCTTCGAATGATGTGCTTCATCAAGAATAGTCTTCCTTAGGTCATCGTCTTTTGGTACACAAAGTCTACCGTCCCTACGTAACCAACCCTTATCGTCTAGGGTATACCTACGGAGATGGCTTGATGACTCCCCTCCTTTGAGTTTTTCTACTAACTCAACCAACTGCGGGTCGTCTCGCTGTGCCTCGCCAATCCGTCCCAAAAGCGTAGGTCTGACCTCCAAGGATGCTAGCTAACCGGGTACGAAGTCAACGGAAGGTCTAAAGTCAAACATCGAAATGAATTCTAAACTTCGCCGCTCAACAAACTAAGGACTTAAGGATAATCTTTTTCTACTTAAGGCGTCTGCCACCACGTTACCCTTGCCAGGGGTATAGGCTATTTCGAAGTCGTAGGACGCTAAGAACTCCATCCACCTTTGCTGCCTTAATTTCAAGTCCTTTTGAGAGAATAGGTATTTTAAAGACTTGTAGTCAGTGAATAATTCGAATTTCTCGCCAAGAAGATAATGACGCCAAGACTTAAGCGCGAAAACAATAGCGGCCAATTCTAGGTCATGTGTAGGATAATTTTTCTCATGCGCTCTCAACTGCCTTCCAACATAGGCTATTACCCTACCCTCTTGCATTAAGACTGCGCCTAGTCCTGTCCCACAAGCATCAGTATAAACGGTAAACGGCTTACTCCCGTCTGGCAATACTAAGACTGGGGCTGAAGTCAAAGCTCTCTTCAAACGTTGGAACGCATCATCACAATCTACGTCCCATGTGAAAACTAGGTTCTTCTTCGTCAAGCGTGTCAGTGGAGCTGATATCTTTGCGAAGTCTTTGATAAACTTCCTATAGTAGCCAGCCAACCCCAAGAAACTTCTCACTTCGGTAGCATTTTTAGGAACCTTCCAATCTTGGATAGCCACCACCTTCGCGGGATCCACGGCTATCCCTTCTTTGGAAACCACGTGCCCCAAGAACCGTACTTCCTTCCTCCAGAAGTGACACTTAGAAAATTTAGCCTTAAGGCTATGCGCTCGTAGGGTCTCCAACACTTCCCTAAGATGTAGGGCATGCTCTTCTTCATCCTTAGAAAAGATCAAGATGTCATCTACAAAGACTACCACGAATTTGTTAAGGTACTCCCTAAACACCCTACTCATCAAATCAACAAAATATGCTGGGGCGTTTGTCAAACCGAAGGGCATCACTAGCCATTCATAGAAACCGTCCGGAGTCCTAAAGGAAGTCATGTCTATGCTATCCTCAGCCACTCTCAACTGATGGAACCCAGTGGCTAAGTCCAACTGCGAAAACACTGAGGCGCCAACTAACTGATCGAAGAGATCGTCAATGCTCGGCAGTGGGTGTCTGTTCTTCTTAGTAAGTTTATTAAGTTCTCTATAGTCCACACACAGTCTAAGGGACCCATCCGCCTTCGGGGCAAATACTACTGGAGCACCCCACTCCGATATACTTCGTCTTATGAACCCCTTCTCAAGCAACTCCTTCGCTTGCTTATCGAGTTCCCTCCTTTCACGTGGAGCCATGTGGCGTACTGGCAAAGATATTGGTTTCGCATTATCCACAAGATATATTCGAAAATCTATCTCCCGCTTCGGAGGCAAGCCCTTCACCTCCTCAAACACATCCGAATATTCTCGGACCACTCTAACAGATCGTAGATTTTCCTCAGACGCGTCAAGCGATTCTAGATAACTTAGCATAATCGAATTTATGGGATTACAGAAGATTTCGAGAGTGTTGCCAAGGCGAGTCACGAGCCAAACTACTCTCCTTTCACAATCAAGAACGGCCCCATTTCTGGATAACCAATCCATTCCTAAAATTAGCCCATAGCCCGTGAAGCCCAACACATAAGCATCACATCTAAATTCAACGCTAAGTATGGAAATTTTCAAATCCAAACACATCATGGACAAATAAGCTGAGCCCCCTATTGGATTCGAAACAACTAAGGGATCCTCTACTAAACTGGTGTTTAAGTGCAGTGATTCAACTAATGATGTAGAGATAAACGAATGTGATGCGCCCGAATCGAATAAGGTACGGACAGGATGATCAAACAGAAAAACTAAGATTTCAACAGAAATGGTTCTACCTCGTTCTTGCAGCGGTGGGACCACGAGAGCCCGAACTTGTCCCCTAGCCTGCCATGGTGCCATAAGAGCCTGCACCTGTCCTCCCGAGTTAGCTCCTTCCCTCTGCCCCTTCTTTGGGCAGTCCTTCACTAAATGTCCCCCATCGCCACAATGAAAACAGCCAGTCTTCGTTTTCTTTCGGCAATCCTTGCTGAGATGGCCTGGGGTTCCACAGTTAAAGCACTTCTTCTTTCCCTTGACGTTATTGTCTTTTCCACCCTTCTTGTTTTGCTGTTGTGGTTTCTTCTGATCCCCCTTCTTCTCGGGTGCCTTTTCAGCTTTAGCACTTTTCTCCTCATGCATGAGCGCCATTTCTACTAACTTCTCAAAGGTGGCCCCCATCGGGATGTGGGTCATAGCCAACCCTTGCAATGGTTCATTCAAGCCATTCACGAACCTCAGCGCCTTCTTCTCCGACGTGTTCACTAAGTCCAAGCCAAACCTTGCTAACTGATTAAATTTATTGACATATTCTTTCACTGATGAGCTTCCTTGCTTTAATGTCAAGAACCTTTCCATATATAGATTTTCTTCCGCCCTTGAGAGAAACTTCGCCTCGAACCTGCGTCTGAAATCCGCCCAAGAGTCAATAGGACGCTCCCCATTAGTGACCTCCCACCAAAACGAGGCCTCTCCCTTCATCAACCAAGCTGCTAAACGAACTCTCCTCCCTTCTTCTACTTCAAAGATTTCTAGCAATTCTTCCACCTCCTTAAGCCAATCTCTAGCTTCCACAAAAGTTTCTGACCCTTGAAATGGTTTTCCACCCATAGCCTTGAATTCCTTGCACGTATTTGCAAAAGTATCTACTCGAGGAGGAGGAGGAGGAACGGGTGTAACTGGTGGTGGAGGAACATTGGCTGGACCTGCAGTGGCCCTAGCCTCCGATAGCCTCATATACCATCCTGGTATCGTTACACCGTCGGGTAGATTAAGATCTTCAGCCATGCTGAAACGAAAAAGGAAAGATTCAAAATGGAGAATTCGAAAGATAAAGATATGTGGCTATTGGGGATTATGTTTTTCTTAAAAACTTTTCTCTTTAAATTTCTCATTAAAACATGTTTTTGAAAACACTTCTTCCAAAAATAACTATTTTTCTAAAGTATTTTTATCTGTTCAACGGTCCAAGCTTTCCAAAGAGAGATGAAGCAATTCAATCAAACTCCACTAGAGCGGGGCCCAACCTGAGGACCTGGAGGGGGAAAAAGGATAGAAATAGAGGGGGTCAGACATAAAGTCTGGCGAGTATGATAATTCTAACAATACTATTATCAAAATAATTAGACTAAGGCATAAGCTGGAAGACAAGTAAATGTCTATGAACTCTTAGGAAGATAAAGATAGCGTTTAAGATAACGTTAAAGATAACGGTAAAGGCACACCTAATTACTAACGAATGATTACTACACTGCACCGCACATTACTACACTGCACCACACCAGTCACGCTATTGTTTGATCCCACTTGCTTCACACAGAAACTTTATAAATAGCCTTACGTACCCCTAGCTGACTACATTGGTGCCGTCTGACCCTATCACCACTAGGTGTACCACACTACCCACATTCGATCGGCTCCCTACTCGTAGATACCTGTGCTGGCCCCACAGTGGGGTGTATCACTCCCCTAAAGTGGCAACCCGATACAACTTGAGAATGCACGGCTTATACCTACACGATGCAACAACGTCTTACCTACCAGCCCGGGTCCACACACGCATACGAAACCCGTTGGACTTGCGTTGCCACCGCTCCCCGTTTTGACCTCTTACGATCGAACCCAGCATGCGTGTCCCGTCCTCGACTTGGGTCAAGCCCACAAAGATACGTTTGGGATACAGGTCGAAATGCCCCCCCACAATCTACCTACCTAAGCTTGTCACTAGTATATCCCACTTAACCCTCTTAGTCATGTTCATTTACATGTGTGTTTGGTTAAGTCTTACTAATCGTATTTCACATGCCACTAGGGCACCCCCTAGATTCCTCATGCCACCCAAGGCACCTACTTAACCCCCATGTCCCACCTTACATGTTTATCTGGTTAAGTATTTCTTAATTCATTCAGGCCATAACCTCATAAAGACCTCTTACATTAGACTGGCATTTATGGCAGCTGGATTTGTCGGGCGGGTCCGGGCAGTCTTACACCATAAAAGAGTCTAACCTTGTGTCTTTACAACCGTTATGCTTTAGTTTAGGCTTAGGACCTCTCACATTGGGCTAACATTTGTGACCACTGGATTTGTCGGGCGGGTCCGGGCAGGTTTACGTCACAAAAGAGTCCAACCTCGTGTCCTAAGCATTGATTAACACTTAAAATCTTTTACCCCAGTTTTAATAATTCACTATTCAAATTATTAATTAAGTCAACTTTTAATGATGTCCATAATTGATTCAATTATGGCCATCCACTTATGGCATGCAAAATCATATCAATTGCACCCCAACTTTTTAATATTAAATCTTTAATATTACCCCTACCCCACATTTATACGTTCGCTTATTCAACGCATAATATAGGCTAGACTTGTATAGTCTAAGACCTAGAACAAAGATAAATTATCACAACATATTGACAATTAAAATAAATCTAATCATAATAGGGGTGAAACTTGCATAAACTACACATGTTAAGGATCAAACGGTGTCAACTTGTTAAATGTCTCAATTTATATGATATGATCATAGCCCAAATCTATACATAAACTTGCATATGGGGTTTTTAGGCAACATAATGATGGTGTGAACTAGCATAGGATATCACATATGTCATAGCATAATTCTAGATGTCATAATAGATGTCTTGGCATATGTTCATAACTTTTCTAATCAATCTAACTTGCATATGTGACTTGTCATATAGATCAACATAACCCAAACATGATGATTTAATTAATATAAACTAACTAGCATAGATGGTAACATCATGGCCTTTTTAACATGTATGATTCATCACAACTTAGCATAGAAACTTTCAACATACATAACATCATCATAGCGTGATTTACAACATATAAGATATCATCATCACATAACATTGGATTTACAATATACATGATAGCAAAAGGGGTTTACAACAACATATATGATAATTCACATCATCTACTCATAATCCATTCATCACTCAACCTAATTAAAATGATAATAATCTTGTTAAGATCATCATACTCACAATTTAGAGAAGAAAAGAGAGAGTTTTGCTTTGCTTTAGGGTTGAGAGAATTAGAATTGAATTTGCTTTTCTTCTTTCTTAGTTGGCGGCGGCTCCATTGATTTCCATGGCGATGGTATGACGGTAACTATTCTATTTTAATTAGGTTTAGGGTTAGCATTAGGATGTATTTATAGGTGTAGGAAGTTATTTAGGACCATTAGATTAACCCTGAACCATGAGAACCAATCAAATGCAAAATCTGCATTTGAGCGAATTGGCCCACGGGTTGACAGCCAAACACCCTGGATTAACCCCTAGTCGACCCAACGGAGCTTGGGTCGACCTCAGAAATGGGCCGGTTCGGTTATTCCCCCTCCCAATTCGTTGTTTTGAACTTTTTCGCATATTTATTTATTTAATTTTTAATTTATATATATATCAATATATATATTTCTCTGCGCAACCCATTTCACTTAATTCTTTTCTAAAAATTAAGTATACTTTAATTTGTGAATTTTAATGTTATAAAATTACGGGGTGTTACAGCAGCACCATCTTATAACTAAACAAATACTAAACGATACATCAACGAAATTTTGTGTTTTTCCACTGGAACAATTAATTAGTACTTCAAGAAGTTTTGCGCTAATTAATTCCTGCATGGTTTACTCAAATCCAAGCATTACAATTTTTTCAATTTTTAACTGTTTAATAAATATAGTCGAATACTACATTTAGTACACGGAACAATCTTTAGCAAACCTAATATGCAAAGAATGAAATGCATTTAATTTTGATTAGTGTGAAACTGTTGACAATAAATTAGGAGTTTCCACCCAAGTTATCAAATTATAACTTTGACTATGAAAACATGTATCTTCAGATTTGACAAGGCATGCATCTTCAAATTCGACAGGGCTTATAACAAATTGTCATGTGGTAAAATGACAATTAACATCATCCAAATTCCAATAAGTTTGTACAATTTATCATTTTACTTCTAATAAGTTAGACACATAATTAGAAATCAAAATAAAAAAAGGTAAACTTCAATGAAGGTGTTGTTGTCTGGGTTTACTACTTCGTCAAAGCCATCCCTTTAACGAATTTCTTTGGATTAACATTAAAAGTTCGCAGTCGTAATAAATTGAAAAAACTAAATCTAAAAAGGAATAAAAAAAAGGGAAACCTGAATTAAAACGTTTGTGCCTTCAATCTGCATCTTCATCGGAGCAATCTGAACAATTCGTTGCTGACGGATCATTGTTACTATTGTTAGAATTAGGGTTACAAAAAAAACTATTTTATCGCTACCGCTAAGTAACCCTAATTTGGCCACATAGGAGATTTGAGTCTGTAACACCCCACACCCGCTAAGGTCACTCACTAAGGGAATGCCTTAACTTCGGTGGAGCATTTTAAGTGAATATAGAACAGAAAAATTACACAAGACAGATATAAATACTTGAAATTCTAAAACATCATTTCATTACAGCAGAAGGTAAACATGTTTAGTTACAACACCATAAGGAGTCAAGTACTAAATATCCATCCTGATAAAAACATAAGTACATAATCCCACTACATAAACAATAGCCATAAAAGAAAAGATAAGCTGGGCTTTACATCACGGTCCAAGCTCCAGAAGATAGATAAAGAAATCTGATCAAAGCCCACTAGTGCTAGGCCCAACCTGAGGACCTGAGGGGGAAAAAGATAAAAACAACGGGGTCAGACATAAGTCTGAGTGAGCCCTATAACTTTAACAACACAATCATTAAAGTAATTAGGGTATGATATAAACTTGGTACGGGATGACTGGGGATAAATGACTACACTAAGTAGCCAACTAGACATAGGATGAACTAAGATAACGATAAAGACGCATCTACCCACCCAAGGATAATTACTAACTGCACCACACCAATCATTCCTACTTAAAGGTTGATCCCACCCAAGGACTTAGAGAATTTACCCAGTAGTTTCGTGTACCCCTAGCTGACTACATAGGTGCCGTCTGCCCCTATCTACACTAGGTGTACCCACTACTCCCAAGCGATCGGCTCCCTACCGTAGATACCTGTGCTGGCCCCATAGTGGGGTGTATCACTCCCCAATGTGGCAACCCGATACAGCAAATGGTGCACGGCTTATATCTACATGATGCAACAACGTCTTACCTACCACCCCGGTTCCACACACGCATATGAAACCCGTTGGACTTGCGTTGCCACCGCTAACCCGTTTTGGCCTCTTATAATCAAGCCCAGTACGCGTGTCCCGTCCTCGACATGGGTCGAGCCCAATAAGATACATATGGGTTACTGGGTGAAATGGGCCCCCACAAGCTACCACCTAAGCTTGCCATTATATCTAGTGCATCCCACTTAACCCTTTAATCATGTTTAATTACATGTTTCCACTTGGTTAAGTATTCTAATCGTATTTTCTATTGCCACCCAAGGCAACCCACTAGATTTCCTCATGCCACCCAAGGCACTTACTTGATTTCCACATGCCACCCAAGGCACCCACTTAACCCCTCATGCCCACTACATGCTTATCTGGTTAAGTGTTTCTTAATTGATTAAGAACATAATCGTTGTAAAGACCTCTCACATTAGACTATCTTTTATGGCAGCTGGATTTGCCGGTTGGGTCCGGGCAGCCTTACGCCATAACCGAGTCTAACCTCGTGTCTATACGCTTGTCACGTATTTAGTTTGTGCCTAAGACCTCTCACATTGGGCCGATCATTTGTAGCCGCTGGATTTGCCGGTCGGTTCCGGGCAGTCTTACGCTACAAAAGGGTCCAACCTCGTGTCTTAGTCGATTAATTACACCTAATTAATCACCCCCGAATTAGTTTTCCCTAATTAATTCCAATTTTAACGATGTACATAATTGACTCAATTATGTCCATCACTTTATGGTATGCATAATCATACCAACTTCACACCATTTCATTAACATGTATATTAACCCCATCATTCCCCACGTAATTTTCTACATGACATAAAAGGGAAGATTCATCACAAATACAATGGGTTCAACTTGCATAACATTAACATCAACATGGGTTTAAAGGTGTCAACATGCATATAGCATCAAACCCAACTAGCATAAATAATCAACCCAAACTTGCATGAATCACATATGTCATAAGGAGGTTAATTTGCATAAGTTATTTATGTCATACAAAGGGGTAAACTTGCATATGTATGTATGACATACAAAGGGGTTAACTTGCATATGTATGCATATCATACAAAGGTGTAAACTTGCACATGTTACTTGCATATAATCAAACACCATACTTGCATAACATGTCATATGTGAACTTGCATATAATCATACACCAAACATGCATACATATCATAGATGAACTTGCATATAATCATACACCAAACTTGCATATCATGGTGTCATAATGGATCAATGTCTTGCATAACTTGCATAACATCACAAACACATAGCATATGACTTGCATAACTTGCATAACATCATAATCACATAACATATGACTTGCATAACTTGCATAACATCACAAACACATAGCATATGACTTGCATAACTTGCATAACATCATAATCACATAGCATATGACTTGCATAACTTGCATAACATCATGATCACATAGCATATGACATGCATAACTTGCATAACATCATGAACATATAGCACATAACTTGCATAACATGCATAACATCATTAATACATAGCATATAACTTGCATAACATGCATTGATCCACATTCATTGCCATAACCTCATTATATCCTATCATAATCATTTCAATAATTGGTCATTAAGGCTATAGAAAACTCACAACTTGTTGATTAGCACTCCTAAGAAGAAGATTAAGTTGCTAGAGTTGATTAGAGATTGATTTGAGATGCTATCTTCTTCTACAAATTGATGGAGGCTCCTTCAAGTTGCATTTTGACGGCATGACGGCATTGTTTCTATTTTTAGTATGAATTAGGGTAGTCTTAGAGTGTATTTATAGAGTAGTTAGGTGTTTTAGGCCATTAGATTAACCGTAAATCAGATTAGAGCCGTCAGATCACGTCCTAGCCACCAAAACACAGCCCAAAAGCCAAACAGGTGCACCCAGGTTACCTGGGCTCGACCAGGGAGGTCGACCCCCAGGTCGACCCTAGGGTCGACTCCCCAGTCGACCTGGTGGGCAGGTCGACTCCCCAGTCGACCCCCAGGTCGACCCCCTGGGTCTGGCGGGATTTTTTCCGCCACTTCTGAAAATTGAAATTTTTCTTTTTAAATCTGTTTTTAAATTTCTGAAAACTTCTTTCGGCCTTATCTGGGTCATACGGACTCCGATTTTCGAAAACTCGGACTCTATTTCGCGTATTTTTCCAAGACGAACGCAATGGCATAGCCTGTTTCCCCTGATTCAGATTTTTAAATTTAATTCTGCCCTGTTTTATATTATAGCTAGTTATTCAACATACGGGGTGTTACAGAGTCCTAGACGAGCCCGAATTAATTCAAAGTGACGAAAATAAAAGGTTCGGTTATTTCATGAATGAAAAGGAGATTTATTTGATGGAAGAGGAGATTCGTGTGAGTAGATATGATGAACTGTACACACGAAAGAGGTTTCATTTTGTGGAGGACAGTGGGAAGTTATGTATTGACAATGGGAAACGTATTTTATTTTTGTAATTAAAATAAGGAAAGTCACTGAGAAGCGGGGAACGCACAAAACAACGAAATTTAGAATTCCACCTCAGTAAAGTTTGGATTCTACTTTCTATTATAGGTAATAGATGTCATCAAATTATGCCTATATAATATGGCGCATGTCCTTTTTAACATGTGTATAGTTCTATTTTGACATGTAAACATTTAATAGGGTAATTGTTCAAATCTACCAGGTTAACATGTCATTTACTCAATAATATGCCATAAGTGAATCATGTAATCATAACAACAGTAGTCATTACCCATACTCTAATAAGTTTGTTTTTCAACATGTAATCATTCCAACACTTTAACTGATTCAACATATATTAACATATCAACTTGTTATAACAGTAATTCTTAATTATTCTGGCAATTTCACATATAATAACGGAGAATGTTTTAAATGATAACATATTATTATCTAAAATGCTATAGCTTAAATCCACTCACCTCGTAGGCTTTCCAAATCCTAGATCTGGTCCAGATCTAATCTTCCATTATTTCCCCCTAATTGGATTCAGAACCTAACAACCGTGGATTGACTTTTTTTTACTAAAATAGAAAGGAAAAGAAAGAGGAGAAAAATTGAATAGATCGGGTCTAGAAAGTTATCTTACTTTTCACATAATTCTGAACACCTTTTTTTATCGTCAATCTCTTTCCTCCAGATCCTGATTTAAAATTTTCCTAACTAATAATTTATATTTTCTGAAGAGATCTTTAAGGGAGGAGAAAGAGCAAAGCTTCAGCGTAGCCTCAAAAATATGAGGTTTAGGGTTAACTCTACAGACTTATTTAAAGGCGTAGCAGAGAAACCAGGTCCCTTAGATTTGATTACAAACCATCAGAACCGTCCACGTCTAAAAAAAGAAACTCTGATCTACGGTGGGGTCGACCCCCCCTTCAGGGTCGACCCCTCTTCAGGTGGGTCGACCCCTATTCAGGTGGGTTGACCCATGGATTGACCCCCCCGTTGATGGGTCGACCCCCAACAGGCAAAATTCCCGCCCCGTTTTCCTACTTTGTGAATTCGATTTTTGAACTGATTTTCGAATTTACTGGATATATTTATTTAATATATATATACATATAAGTTCCTTATATGTATACAAACATCTAATGCTCATAACTTCTTCATACGGTGTCCGTTTTACGCAAATCAGGTGTCTATTTTGACCAAAATTCCGAGACGGACGCAATGACGCAGTCCGTTTTACTTAATTCTGAATATTTAATTAATTATGAATATTTAATTAGGATATTCTTATTTTATTATCTTTAAAAATGCGATGTGTTACATTCCCCCACCCTTAGGAAATTTCGTCCCTGAAATTTGATTAGGGTAAAATCAAATAACCACTCACATAATATCCATCCATTATGTGTGCATCTAGTTTTTGCAACCATTGTGCACTTGTGAAAAATGAAATACAACATAATAATGCATGTATGCCTTTGTGGTACCTCCTATGTGTATGCAAAACTTTCAAAAGTCATTTTAAAATATGATGCTCACATCCTAAATATACTGGCAGTTCTATATGAAAGCAATATTTTGAAAATTAAAATGTTTTTTCATCCAAATTTTCCCAAACTCTTACTGAGTAAAAACATAGTGCATCCAATTGTTGCATCTATTATCCTACAAACCAACTTTAATTTTCGAATTTCAAAAAAAAAAATCTAATTTTATAATTTTGAATTCTTATGTTACAAAAAGGTGGAAAATGAAAATTTTCACATCTTCCTTTTTTCTTTTATGTACCTTTTTCCAACCGTACTTGGATTTTATGTAACTATTTATAAAGATTCCCTATTTTTCTATCCAAGCACAACCCACATAAGAAAATTTATTTTGTTACCGATTTTCTTTTTCATTTTTTCTTGGAAACTTTTACTTGTATTCATCTTTTCTCATAATTTATCATGTTTGTTGCTTTAATGAATTTGCTGTTTCCTTTTTAGTTGTACCATTTCTCTTTTCTTAGCTTATTTAATCATCAGATTTAAGTTTAAATTTAAATAAGCTTTTAGTCTTTCAACTAAACCAGGAGAACAGACACCCTACACAGCTACTACTTAGGGCCAAGAATATCGAGACTATGTCCCCCTAAGACAGAAAAGTCGAAACTATGGGATCCACGACAAGTTTAGGTGTTACCCTAACACCCAACAAGAACAAAATAATGGAATGATCCAAACAGAAATGTAGTAACGGGTTTTACCCCTAACATGAAAATTAACAACCAGATCTAAACACTTGCTTGCCCTTTACTATCAAGTAGCCACTGCTAATTCTAGCTGTGTACTAATAATTACTTCAAGCAACATCCTAGCCCTTTCAATGCTAATGCATTCTACGGGAACTTACTATTATTCCAAGATAATTCTTGCTATTTACTTCATAGCCTCAAAATTTTCCCGTCTTCCCTAGGCTCTAACCCTTACCTACTCCATACTCTTAAAACACAGTTTGGCCTTTTCATTTAATTTTTTCTTTCAAAAATCATAAGTGTCAAAAATTTATTTTCCTCATGAAAACTTACTTTTGCCAAACCATAGAACATGTCATCTTAAAAAATGTAAATCATAATTTTTTTCAAATCACAAAAACTGGAGTAGATATGGACAACTATTTATGAATTGGGTTTATCACTTGTTCTTACCTATATAAGGTCGGTTCAGTCTCTTACTACAAGGTGCAACCATCTACTCTACTCTTAATTTCTACAACTTATTTTGTCTACCCAAAATAATTTATCCAAAAGGATTATCATAAGAATAGAGACTTCAAAACTTTCTTTATTAAAAATTCTTGTATGAAATATAACAAGAAAACTAGCGAGGTATACATGCTCTATAATATTCACCTTTTATTGAGAGAATTTTATCTTAGACAAAATTTTCGCAAGAAATCACTATTTGCAAAAAATAACCTATTTTACTTCAAAACCCAGTATGTACTTCTTTACATATTTTAAAACTATAACTTTTAAGATTAAAACTCGGAAACACCATAAACCATTTTCCCAAAACTTTTATAGTTTCAAGTTCTTAAAAGTTAACAATGGGGTTAGACTCAAAGCGGGTTACCAATTTTCTAGGCTTTTCTAGACACTCCCCATGGTCAATTCTCTCAACTATATATATTCCTAATCCATTTTTCTCTTTTCAACCTCTTCCAATTTATAAGGTTTTCAAGCCCACTTACCCAAAATACTAACTATATGGGATTCACTTTCCTTGCATACAAAGTACATTGTACACTCTCCACCCAAATTACCTAAGGGTCTCAGATTTCCATATTCATTCCTTTAGTGTACAAAACAAACATCCCATTTCTTACCATATTATACTCTTTCTATTTAGTAGGTTTATATATAATATATTTATATTTAAAAAAGTACAAATACTTTCACTCATTATTTATACAGGAATCCTAAACCTAAGCTCTGATACCAGATGTAACAACCCGAATTCCAACAGACCGAATTTTTTCCAAAATTCCAGTCTATCGAAACTCGAATTGGTTTGCTCTGGTATCCTGCAGAAAAGACAGAGACATAAAATATGTCAGAGCTCAAAAAATATCTCACAGCGGAATCGATAAAATATAATATAATCAAAATATAGCCTTGCCGTATTAATAATACTGCCTAACCAGTATCCAAGGCTATCATTTCTCTGCCACATATCTAACCTGCGAATATGTGATGAGGAAGGGGGGTCAGAACACAAGTTCTGGTGACTGGATTTAAATTATACACTTTGGATAATCCCACATTTACTGTTCAATCACTTTTTCTAATTTATTAGGCTACTTTGGTTAACAACACCCAAGGCTTACACACACGCCGTAGCCATTTACTTCCCAGTGGATTAACCTAATATAATATGCATGTAGCTACCCCTCTATACCCCCATACCCCACCCGCATGGTCTCCACCGTAATGCCACAAAAATGAGCGTAGTCCTTCAACCTACGCTGGAGTTATGTACAGATCCCTACATAACAATATTACGTTCTGCATATATCTGTCATTACTACGTTGCGTAAGCATACGGACTGTTATCGTCGATCGAATCAGATTTCATATCGGAGTAATGCCCTCAAGTCTACGATACACCACCCAGAGCCGACATGCATGTATCTAGACTGTCCCACTAATGTATCATCAATTATAGCTCGATGCCTTAATTGCACGTCCTTTAATGTGCACTAACTTCCGTGGCAGGGCAATACAAGAAAAATAGAACTTGGTCGGGAGCTTTTCCATATCTGTACAGACCCGTCTTAAAGAGCCTCCTAATACAGATATCCCTCGGGCCTGCTTTTCATGGTGGCTATGGCCCCACCTCAGCCCCTCCCTCAACTAGTAAAGACTACAAGAGCTAAACGACTGGTCACTAACAAATAATCTAAACATCCAGTTGGCATCTTCCCTCAACCACCGTACCTCAATAGTGAAAGGTGAATGGTCTACTGGTTTTAGCTCTAGTCTTTCCGCATACCACTGGCTGCCGATGACGGGTACCCGATGATCTACTATCCTTGTTGGTCGTGACCCTTTGCCTCCCAGTTGAGGCAGCCGTCGAATCACCTGGTTTCATCACATCACAGCATTCTGACCGCAAAGCTACTTTTGAAGTCAAGGCCCACCCACCTGGCAGTTACGCGCAGACCCAACCTCTGAGAGCACAGCCTAAACATCTGTCACCACACAGATGACTACCAGGAGCACCTTACGCACCTTAGGAAGCCGCGTGCTTCCCCTTCTAGTTCTTCGAAGCCAACAGAATAATCAGATGAATGTGCGCTCCCCTCGTGCCCTATAACACCTTGATGATCTACACCATTGGGTTATTCACCCTAAAACGTGCGGACTGGTCCAAGCGCCTCAATTTAATATGTTGTTAGACCCTATGTCTAAACATTCTTTTACGTGTTTGCCTTACCTCATCAGTTTTCCATTTAACTTGGTTATTCCCATTCATATTGAATTCTTAATCAAGTTTCCAAGTTCCTCTTGCTTATTAATTTTGGTTATATAACTTAACCCATTTAAGTTTATTAATAAGCCCATAACATGTTATTCTCTAAATTGTGGCCCAAGATCTGTACTGCACAATCCCTTTATATTCTTGTCTAATTTTATCATTACAATAACATGTTCTACTTAATATGTAATTAAGTATATCTCAACTCATATGTTAACTTATTTAAAATGTCAGTCAATATTTATGACTAAATATAACATATTTCATATGTTTTCCTCATTCTTTCTCATTTAATCATAATTCCATTTTACACCTTTAACACAACTTATCGTTGTTTACTTATTGACTTAGTTCTCTTAACTAAGGCCCATTAATAAGTTTCTCTACCCATTTTTTATAACCTATGTTATAATTTCCTCTTGCCCCTAAGACAAGTCTAAATATGTTATTCTTATTAGCAGATTTCAGACTTCCAAGTTTACAGATTACTTAATTTATAATTAAGTACAACCTTTTATATTTCATAAATTTTCCCCCTTTTCTCGATTGGTTTCAGGTTTCCCCATTTACTGATTACTTAATTTACAATTAAGTGTCCCTTATCTCATTTCACTAGTAATCTCATTTCCTTACTAGGTTATTATAACCTAGGTTATAATCTTCACTTGTCCCCAGGACAAGTCTACCTATTATACAACATTCTCATTAATGTAATTTATTTATAATAGGTTATTATCATTCCCCGTTTAAACCGTTTACTGTTGTAACCCATTATTCTTCAATCGCTGTAATATATGTTCCTTATTTATTAAGGAAAACACTTCATGCACCTTATCAGTTTGATTTATAGAAGGAATCAGTGATTTATTTTCATAATGTATTCCCGTCTAAATCCGTGGTGGCAAGTAATTTCTTTCCTTCTTCTTACTTTATTTACTCTGGCTTACTTAAAACCACGTTCTCAGAAATAGGTCATTTAGGGAAATACATCACTTTTCCTTCGCATCGCACTAACTCAGACCATTAAATCCCTTCCTCTCTAATTTCGGAGTTAGACAATTAATTACTATCATTGCCATTTATTCATATCCTATTATATATATATATATATATATATATATATATATATATATATATATATGCACTAGACCTCTCACATTAACCCTACACTTGTGGACGCTGGATTTGCCGGGCGGGTCTGGGCAAACTTCTAGTACAAGTTGACTTAACCTCGTGTCTTAGCACCATTACATGTCCTATTTATGCACTGAGACCCCTCACATTAGATTTACCACTTGTGGATGCTGGATATGCCGGGCAAGTCCGGGCAGACTTCTACCATAAGTGTAATCTAACCTCGTGTCTAAGCGCGTTACAGTTTCTTATTTACTGTAAATTTTAGACATGTTATCCTTTTTACTATAATCTAATTTACATGTCATCAAATTATGCCTATATATTATGGCGCATGTCCTTTTTAACGTGTGTTTAATTCTATTTTGACATGTAAACATTTAATCGGGTAATTGTTCAAATCTAACAGGTTAACATGTCATTTACTCAATAATATGCCATAAGTAAATCATGTAATTATAACAACAGTAGTCATTACCCATATTCTAACAAGTTTGTTTTTCAACATGTAATCATTCCAACATTTTAACTGATTCAACATATGAATTATTCATATTAACATCTCAACTTGTTATAATAGTAATTCTTAATTATTCTGACAATTTCATAATGGGGAATGTTTTAAATGATAACATATTATTATCTAAAATGTTATAGCCTAAATCCACTCGCCTCGTAAGCTTTCCAAATCCTAGATCTAGTCCAGATATAATTTTCCATAGTTTTCCCCTAATTGGATTCAAAACCTAACAACCATGGATTGACTATTTTTACTAAAATAGAAAGGAAAAGAAAGAGGAGGAAAACTGAATAGATCATATCTAGAAAGTTACCTTACTTTTCACATAATTATGAACACCCTTTTTTATCGTCAATCTCTTTCCTCAAGATCTTGATGTAAAATTTCCTTAACTAATAATTTATATTTTCTGAAGTGATCTTTAAGGGAGGAGAAAGAGCAGAGCTTCAGTGTAGCCTCAGAAATATGAGGTTTAGAGTAAGCTCTACAGACTTATTTATAGGTGTATCAGAGAAACCAAGTCCCTTAGATTTGATTACAAACCATAAAAATCGTCCGCGTCTAAAAAAAACTTAGATCTATTGTGGGGTCGACCCCTCTTCAGATGGGTCGACCCTCCTATTGATGGGTCGAACCCCAACGGGCAAAATTCCCGCACCGTTTTCCCTCTTCATGAATTCGAATTTTTAACTGATTTTCGAATTTTCTGGATATATTTATTTGATATATATATACATATAAGTTCCTTATATGTATACAAGCTTCTAATGCTCATTACTTCTTCATACGGGTTCTTTTTACGCAAATCAGGTGTCTATCTTGACCGGAACTCCAAAGTGGATGCAGTAACGCAGTCCGTTTTACTTAATTCTGAATATTTAATTAGGTTATTCTTATTTTATTATCCTTAAAAATGTGGGGTGTAGGAGAGGTCTTGGATGGCCAGGGTGCCTAGGTGGTGGCTACAGAGGAGACGGACATGCAGACCATGTATGACTTGGTGCAGGCGTAGAAGGTGAAAATGGTGGCCAAGTCCGAGGAGCAGGAGGAGAGAAAGAAACAGAATGAGGATGCCTTCTAAGAGGCACAAATCAAAGTCCAAGCAGGAAACGGAGGAGAAAGCTGCAGTGACGGTGGGGGGGCAAAAGATTGTTGCTGAGGCGGAGAAATAAAGAGCCAACGAGGAGGCCATGAAGAAGAAAGCCGCTGATAATGCTGACAAAAGGGATGAATAGGCCTACAAGAAGCTTAAGGCGGATGATGATGCAAAGCTCAATGCCAAGAAGCTAGTAGACAAGAAGGCCGCTAAGGAAACCAAGAAGAAAACATAGTCGGAGGCCACGAAGGGTCTGGGATAGATCGAGGCTGTGTTGGCTCTTGCTTTAGAAATCAGTCCCAAGCCGCTGTAGACTATTCCTCCCGTGGAGATTACCAGTGGCGGTACTGAGGGTGACAAGCAAACTTCGGTGTCCCATGAGTCGATCACCCCTATGAAGAGCCGAGGAGGGAAAGGCGGGGGTGGCTCTGGTAAGAAGAGGTCCATCAATAGTGGTGGCGACCCGCCTAACACTGAATCTATTTATAAGAAAAGGAGAAAGAAGAAGAAAGATGAGTGATGTTAGTTTCTATCACATAGATTATCGACATTTTGATTGTGTAGGTCGATAGTATACGCGAGTACGACCCTCGCTTTTGATTTTCTGGAGGCATGGGGTGGTTTTCATGTACACCATGTCATTAAAATGAAAGATATATTTAGACATGTAGTTTTCTTTGATCGTATGAATGAAAGCATTAGTTACCCCTTCGTATTTGGCAATTGTGTTAAGTATTCGAATGTTCATATCATGTTTTCCAATGTCCTGTCCTTACACAAGTATACTTGTTGTTACACTTAAACAAATATGACTGGGGGATTCTGCTCTGGGGGTGCCCCAGGTTGTGCATGGGTTGTGTGCCTGTTGGCGCTCTCGGGTTTTCCTTTGTTTTGGAGTCCCGAGTTGTAACAACCTGGAAAATCAGAACCAATTTAAAATTTTTATTTTGGCAATTTTAATGAATTTTGAAAATTTAAAATGAATTATTTTAAATAATAACGACTAAATATTTATTTTCGACAAAGTTAGAATGTATAAATTTATTTTAATTGTAAACGAGCCTAAAATGGCGCGACGGTTCGAAAATTCGATTTCAAATTTCAAATGGATATATAGAATTCAATATAAGTCATAATTGGGCGAAACGATAAAATATGTTTAATAATATCTTTCTAGCGAATCTGAAAAACTGAAATTTCATAATATAAATTGAAAGTTATGTCCAGTTTAAAATTCATAAAAGTCGCTCTGGAATTTATATATATTTTATATAATATATAGCCCTCAATAATAGCCATTTTTCAAACGACCTCCATTTTCGACGAAAGCACTTTTGTTGGATGCGGAATGTCAAATTATTGCTAGATTCCAATTTTCATAATTTTGGGAATTAATATGTGAGCGTGGCAAAAGAAAACGTGTTTTGTCAATTTTAGTCAATTTGGATCGACCAGAAATTGGCCATTTTTCAAACTGTCTCCAAATTAGACAAAATTAGTTTTGTTAGGACCGCATCATCAAAACATAGCCAGATTTATTTTTCTGGAATTTTTGGGGTTAGTGTGTGGCCCCAGTAAATTAAAATATACGCTGAAAACAAATTTGAACGTTATATTAATTTATATTTTAATTTCGATTAAAACAGACCGTAATAGTCAAATTGGATTCCCAGACATATCCCATTATGTTCTGAATGGGGGTAATTGGCTAAGGACGATAGTCGGTGAGTTCGATTTGGAGTCCAAATGAAAAAGTTGCTTTTTGGAAATTTAAAATAAATTAAATGTATATATTATTATAATTAGTCAACCCCCCGATCTTCTCTCTCCCCATTAGAATTTTCAAAAGAGAAATAAAGAAAAAAAACCACCGATCTCGAGTTTCTCCACGCTGTTCAGGGGGTCCACCTCCGTCGTGCCTCTGCCTCAGGCCGACCCCCCTCCATCGCCTCCTCTTCCCTCCACGTCCTCCAACGACGACCCCCCCCCAAATCAATTTGAAAAACCTGCGCACCCCCCGTTCCCATCAAACCACCGCCGTGGCCCACCGCACCCCCACCTCCAGCCACCAGCGATGAACTCCGGCGCCCCAATGGCCACTGACCCGACAGCGAGCTCCCCCTACCTCTCCATTACTATAAGTTTCTTTTTATTTCTATTTTTTTATTTTATGTTTTTTGTGTTTATTTTTATTTAAAAGAAATTAGTTTATTGAAATAAAAATAGGGTTTTTATATTATTTTTAAATATAGATTTGATTTTTAATTTAAATAAAGATTTGTTTTTTTATTTAGAAAAGAATAGGATTTTTAATTTAGGAAAAGCTTAGATTTTTAAAATGGAAAAGCTTAGATTTTTATAATAGAAAAGCTAGGATTCTATTTATGTAAAAAAAAGATTAGATTTTTGAAATATAAAAAAGTTTGATTTTTATAATGAAGTAGCGAATATAAAAATATGATTTTTATATATGTTGTAGAGAAATAAAAATTCGATTTATATATATACGATAGCTAGATAAAAATATGATTCTTATGTATATAAAAAAATTATAAAAATATGAACTTTATTTTATGAGTAGTGATATAAAAATATGACTTTATGTAGAAAACTGAGTTATAAAAATATGATTTTTATAATGTCAACATCAGTATAAAAATGTGATTTTTATAATGTAAACATCGCTATAAAGATTTGATTTTTATGATATGAACATCGCTATAAAAATATGATTTTTATGCATATGTTTATGAGATAAAAATTCGATTTTTATATATATTGTAGCGGTATAAAAATGCAATTTTTAAATATATAAACATCGTATTAAAAATGTGATTTTTAATATGAACAGCGTGAAAGAGGATTGAGTTGGAATTTCAGGCAAATCCAAACGGTTCAGAAATTCATAAATAAAACTGGAGGAGTGGATCCCAAAGGTGAGAACTTCTCACTCTAATCTTGTTTTCTAGTTTAATATATACTAGGTTGCAGACGAGCTTAGTAGCTCCTGACGCCGTCGTACATAGACCATGGACGGCTTGTTTGATTGTATTGTGGTATGGAAATTGATTGTCATTGTGATGTGAAATGGAAAATAAATTATTCATGTGTTGAAATAAATATTTTATATAGTTAAAAATATAATTTTTAACGTGTGTATGAATAGAATAAATATTCATTTACAAATCGGACAATTTGTTTATGTACAACCATTTTACGGATATGGATTGGAACGATAAATTTTACACATCGCCCAACTCCACAAATAATGTTCAGTGTTTGTTGATTGAAACCCCACATGAATATTGGAATGATATTTGACGTACACTAATCCCAATTGTTTAGTTGTGTGTCAATCGATTGGTTGACAGACTGTTGTAAGCGTTGAATATTTATATTCAATGCTTATGCAGTGTGTAATGCACTCTGGATGATGGTTGATTGTTTATCATTGTTGTTATATACATGTGTTTTATGAAATCCATATAAATAATATTATATGGTAATTGATTGTGTGTGATTCCTATTCATAAAGAATGAATATTTTTAAATAACAAATATTTTAAAATAACGAATATTTTGAAATAATATTCAGAAAAGAATCAAAATATGATTTTGATGTCCGATTTTGGATGGACACGAAAAAATTGAAATATATTAAGCCGTGTTGATTAGATTTGCGCCATTAGGACGTGAACGATATTTATATCGATCTTATTCATTTTTATAATGAATATCGAAAAGGAAGTGATTTCAAAATCTAATGTTTTGAAAATATTATCATTTATATATTAATGATATGGGATATTCAATTTTGATATAAAATTGAATCGGAAGTTGAAATTGTTTTTAAAATGAATTTAAAACGATTTATAAAATACGTTTTAAATGAAAATCGATGAATTGTATATAATATATATATTATATATATTAAATGGCCTGAATAGAACGCGGCCGTTCGCGAATTTCGACCATTGACTTCGAACTGATATTACGGGAGATCCGACCGTTGGATTCTCCTAAAACCGGAGCCATTGGGTTCGTATCGAAAAGGGCTTTCCAACGAACATAAGAGATTTGATTTATAATGGTTGGATTTGGAATTATACCCAAATCAAATTTGGAAAAGTTCGTTGAAAGTACAGTTCGATGACCGTTTATGGAAATCGACCTTACGGGCCTTGATAAAATTATTAAAAATATTAATAATTTTTGTAAAATCAAAATAAATGATTTAGAAAGAATTGGGATGAAAAATTCCGCGTTTGTAAAGATAAAAATATATTTTAATCAAAAATGAAATAGTTATGAACTTGAATTATAATCCAATATTTTTAAATAAATAAATTGGATTTGAAATGGTTTTAAAAATAACCAGAATTTCCAATATATGAATTAGAATGGATTTGAATCGAAATTATCTTTGGAATATTTCGATATTGGTTTCCGTGATTATACGGATATTGTGGAGGAATTTGGAAGATATATATTTCGTTATTCCCAATACGATATTTGTTGGTTTCAGAATTTGATATTCAATATAAACCGATATAATTTCTATTCAGAGCCTTGTATTTAATATTGAATTGGATTTTGGGTTTGGCGTGAACTGTATTTTAAATGATATTGTTCTTAAACCCAGGTGAGAAAAGATTAAATCTTTTAAATAAGAGTTAGAAGAGTTTATCAATTAATTAACATTTAACTGGAATTGAATTTGGATTTTGGGTTTGTCGTGAATGGTGTCTTTATTAACACCGTTCTTAAACCCTATGTGAAAAGAATAAATCTTTTAATTAAGATTTAAAGAAGAATTACCAATTAATTGGAATTGAAAATGGAATGTGAATTGGGTTTATTGTGAACTGTGTTTTAACGACGTTAGTTCTTTAACCCGATTTGCAGTGAAATGTGATTTGGAATATATAAATCTTTTATTAGGATTAAATGGGATTTCCAAAGGAAAGTTTTCCAATTTAATATATTAAATTGGAATTGAATGGAATTCGATTTGGTAATAAACGAAATGAGCTTCTGTTAATATATATGGAATTTAAAAGGCTTTGTCGTTATTCCATTTATATTATTAGTCGGATACGGAAATTGATATCGATTGTATATTGATGATTTTTCCTTGAAGATTCCATTTTTATGGAAGAGGATTTGGGTTTAACGTGAACCGTGTTTTAAACGACATTAGTTCTTTAAACCAGTTAAAGACAGGATATGATTTCCCAAAGTTAAATAATCATTAATGTTGATTTTTGGGAAGAATAAAACTAAGTGGTGTTTTAATGAATCTTAAATTAGATTGAAATTCGAATGTTATAATTTAAATTATCGAATTCAAGAAATGATCGAGAACGAAGTATCGCCTGTTTTGCTTCAAGCGATAGTTAAATCTTTAATTAGATTTGAACGTGAAATGGTAATTAATTTTACCAATAACACCATGGTGTTAGATATGGAGTATTACCAGGTTTGCTCGATGGGATGAATAGGTTGGGATTGGGAAATATGATAAAAGATTACTTCGGTAAGGTTCGCTAATCCCGACTAGTTTGGATAAACCTTAATTTGGTTTGAAATGATATCCAAAGGAAGATTAAAGAATAAATTTACAAGAATTTATCTTTGATAAAATTAATGGGAACCTTTCCCTAATGATGTGAATATTTGAATAAAAGAATATTATGAATTGGAATAAGGCGTATGTTGTGTTTGTGTAGCACTTGTTTATTATATACACAAATTTTTCGAAAAGGTCGGGTTTATACCCATTCTGAATAACTGTTTCGACGATAAGTCAACGATGAAGATGGTGGTTGAAGACTGAAGGTCTTCACATCGGTTGGATGATTACTGATGTCTTGATTGGGCTGTACACCCAAGACGAGGCAATAAGTGATGATTGTCCAGACGTACTTGGAGATCGACCGGATATGCGAGGACCTCTCTCTTGTATTGGGCATATGGGACGAGGAATAAGGTGCCTCCGGTTTCATTCAGACCTAGAACGAACTTGTAAATGGATGTGTGTCTGACATTGGATTTTATTCTGTGTTAATTGATCTATATTAAATACATATTTGTTTGGTGGCGGAGAATTTATTCTCTTGCTTAATGCCCTTCTCTGAGACGTACGAGCTCAGAGGTTATATATCGATAGACATCAGTCGCATGGCGTGAATTGCTTGTGTGTCATGCTGAGATGCAAAGGATCAAGGCTCATGTTGAAAGGCAGAGTCTTGTGGTTAATGATCAAAGCACAGCTTTAATATAGCGCCGCTTTGTGTATAGCATTAATTCGCGAGCCTCACACCCCGGTTTGAGTTAAAAACGGGATCAGACTGCAGGGAGTGCATGACGTTTCTTTCTAGCTATGGATGGTGTCAGGGTTTTGCAAGCCCTAACATTTTTATATTTTTACCTATGTGGTTATTGGATTGCGAGGCGCCTCGGATATATCGGTCTCTATGGAGCCGATGGATAGGTCCGATAGGACCGGGAAACGTGTGTTCAGGAATAACTAATCCTCAAATGTAAGACTGGACCGGCCCTGAAGTATCCAAGGGTTACCCAGAGTATGTAGTCCTGAGACATTTGCTAGAGTGTCTCGAAGCGGTGAGGAGCCATCGGTGGCCTCGACTCATGAAGGAAATCCAATTTCCAATACGTGACATTCGGTTTTATTTGTTGAGCCTAGTATGGCGACATAGTGGGATGAGGCACCATACCGTCTATGATTGATACATTTAAATTTGAAGTTGTTTTCATACACTATACCCTTATAATAGTATCAAAATGATTTGTTTTAAACGTACCAAGCATGTTTGGCTATTATAAGGTAAAACTCTATCCTCCGGCTTGCGTTGCATTGTGTGATGGGACCTGAGTCATATAATAGCTTCACTTTTTTCCAAAAGGTACTGCGTTGTTTGTTTTGTGCACTGGTATTCTTGGGAGGAAACACGTTTCGTGTTATATGGCATGGTCCCTTGATTTACCTTATTTCTAAAGTAAAGTTTTAAATAACTGTTTTAGTTCTCACACCAGTCACATGACTTACTTGGAGTTTATTGTTTCAACCTAAACTCTGGGTGCCCCTATTTTCCACACGGGCAGCTAGTGGTTTTGGTTTTGCAGATCTGTTATACAGGATCCTGGTTTACAGCTGGAGCTATATACGGAATGCTCTATATCCCTATATTTCTTACTGTTGTGTTATGTATTATTTTATCGCTGCAATTGTAATTTTAAATCTCTGATATTTTTCTTATGTATAATATTTATCCATACTCTGGTATATTCTGTACTCTGATGTAAATTGTTGTAATAAGCAATGAAATGTTCTTCTGTTTGGTTTCTGATTTGTCGTGTTCTCAAGTCAATCCGGGCTTTTCTTTATGGGGAAGTTCGGGTCGTTATAGTTTGGTATCATTGCTTTGGTTTACAGAGCTCAAGAACAAGGCACATTAGAAATGAACGAAAGAATTCATAAGAGATTGGGTTAGTAATATCCAATAAGAGTGACTCGTTAGAAATAGGATCAGTAGTATCCTTGAACGAGTGCTAAGAGTGTTATTTTTAAAATGATCACAAACTTTGTTTTGAAAATTTAAATCTTATTATACGTATTTGATTATTTATTTTATATTGAATTTGGACAATCTAGTATATGAAGATTTTGCATATACGCGTCATGAACTTATGTACGAAGCCTCAAATATACTGGGTAGATATAGAATCACACTCTAGTCGCCCGGAGAAGGTTCCGATGATCGCTACAGTACGTACATCATCAGAATTTATGTTCGAGTTTCGAAAGTGGGATATCTATATATTTCCAATTGACTGGTGTGAGAAACAAAACTAGATAAGATTTATTGTTGTGAATTGGCATCAAAAATATGATTTTTGACTATGTATTAAAGTTATGTGTTTGAAACGTTAATCAACTAATTGATTGCTGATTGCTGATTACGTTGTGTGAATACTCATTTGAACCAACATGTAAATGTATGGTAAATTTGGCCAAATTGGTCAAATATTGAACTGAATTGAAATTGATTGCAATTGCATACATGTGTATTGAACAGGTCATAGCAAGGAGGCTAGAGAAGAGGAATAAAATTGTATGCCCAACAAATAGGTACATGTTTACAAATTTATTGGGTTTGGATGATTTTATGAGCCGATTGGCTAGCCGCTTGGCTTTTTCTTTTTGGATGATGAGGGCCCTGCATGGCTAGTTGAGATTTTTAAAGGTCTTCCCGTACAAAGGAGGTTATGGCGAAATTTTTCGAAAATTTAGGGTGTTAGCCAAATTTTTGAAGAATTTGAAAATTCTTAGAAACTGAAAAGTTAAAGAATGAAACCCAGAATGAAAGTTGAGTTGATTAGTAAAACAACTTTCAGCTCCGTTCCTTTTCGAGGATGAAAAGATTTTAAGTAGGGGAGATTGTAACAACCTAGAAAATCAGAACCAATTTAAAAATTTTGTTTTGGCAATTTTAACGAATTTTAAATATTTAAAACAATTTATTTTAAATAATAACGACTAAAAATTTATTTTCAATAATGTTAGAACATATAAATTTATTTTAATTATAAAACGAGCCTAAAATGGCGCGGTAGTTTGAAAATTCGATTTCAAATTTCAAATGAATTATAGAATTCAATATAAGTCAGAATTGGACGTAACAAGAAATATTTGAATTTGTTTAACAATATCTTTCTAATGAATCTGAAAAACTAAAATTTCATAATATAAATTGAAAGTTATGTCCAGTTTAAAATTCAGAAAAGTTGCTATGGAATTTATATATATTTTATATAATATATAGCCCTTAAAAATAGCCATTTTGCAAACGACCTCCGTTTTCGACGAAACCACTTTTGTTGGATCTGGAATGTTAAATTATTGCTAGATTCCAATTTTCATAGTTTTTGGAATTAATATGTGAGCGTGGCAAAAGAAAACGTGTTTTGTCAATTTTAGTCTATTCGGATCGACCAGAAATTGGCCATTTTTCAAACAGTCTACAAATTAGATGAAATTAGTTTTGTTAGGACCGTATCATCAAAACATAGCCAGAATTAATTTTTTGGAATTTTCGGAGTCAGTATATGGCCCCGGTAAATTAAAATGTACGTTGAAAACAATTTTGAACGTTATATTAATTTATATTTTAATTTCAATTAAAACTAATCATAACAGTTGAATTGGCTTGCCGGACATATCCCATTATTTTCGGAATGGGGGTAATTGGTTGGGGACAACAGTCGTTGAGGTCGATTTGGAGTCCGAACGAAAAAGTTGTTTTTGGAAATTTAAAATAAATTAAATATATATATTATTATAATTAGTCAACCCCCCATCTTATCTCTCCTCGTCATAATTTTCACAAGAGAAATAAAGAAAAAAAAACCACCGATCTCGATTTTCTCCACGCCATTGCCGTTCAGGGGGCCCCACCTCCGTCGCGCCTCCACCTCAGGCCGGCCCCCCCATCGCCTCCTCCCCTACCACGTCCTCCAACGACGATCCCCCACCCCACCAAAATCGATTTGAAAAATCCATGCACCCCCTTCTCATCAAACCACCGCCGTGGCCCACCGCACCCCTACCTCCAGCCACCAGCGACGAACTCCGGTACCCCACTGGCCATTGACCCGACAGCGAGCTCCCATCCCCCCTGTCGGTTACTGTAAGTTTCTTTTTATTTTTATTTTTATTCATTTTATCTTTTTTTGTTGTTTATTTTTATTTAAAACAAATTAGTTTTATAGAAATAAAAATAGGGTTTATATATTATTTTTAAATATAAATTTGATTTTTTATTTAAATAAAGATTTGATTTTTTTATTTAGAAAAGAATAGTATTTTTAATTTAGAAAAAGCTTAGATTTTTAAAATGGAAAAGTTTAGATTTTTATAATAGAAAAGCTAGGATTCTATTTATGTAAAAAAAGATTAGATTTTTGAAATATAAAAAAAATTGATTTTTATAATGAAGTAGCAAATATAAAAATATGATTTTTATATATGTTGTAGCGAAATAAAAATTCGATTTTTATATATATGATAGCTAGATAAAAATATGAATTTTATGTATATATAACAATTATAAAAATACGAACTTTATTTTATAAGTAGCGATATAAAAATATGGACTTTATCGTATGTTTGAAATATTTTTATGAAGATAAAAATATGATTTTTATATAGAAAACTATGTTATAAAAATGTGATTTTTATAATGTCAACATCAGTATAAAAATGTGATTTTTATAATGTAAACATCGCTATAAAGATTTGATGTTTATGACATGAACATCGCTATAAAAATATGATTTTTATGCATATGGTTATGAGATAAAAATTCAATTTTTATGTATATTGTAGCGGTATAAAAATGCGATTTTTAAATATATAAACATCGTATTAAAAATGTGATTTTTAATATGAATAACGTGAAACAGGATTGAGTTAGAATTTCGGGCAAATCCGAACGGTTCAGAAATTCAGAAATAAAACTGGAGGAGTGGATCCCAAAGGTGAGAACTTCTCACTCTAATCTTGTTTTTTAGTTTAATATATACTAGGTTGCAGACGAGGCTTAGTAGCTCCTGGCACCGTCGTCCACAGACCATGGACGACTTATTTGATTGTATTGTGGTATGGATATTGATTGTGATTGTGATGTGAAATGGAAAATAAAATATTCATGTGTTGAAATATTTTATATAGTTAAAAATATAATTTTTAACGTGTGTATGAATAAAATAAATATTCATTTACAAATCAGACGATTTGTTTATGCACACCCATTTTACGGATATGGATTGGGACGATAAATTTTACACATTGCTCAACTGCACAAATAATATTCAGTGTTTGTTGATTGAAATCCCACACAGGTATTGGGATGATATTTGACGTACACTAATTGTTTAATTGTATGTCAATCGATTGGTTGACAGACTGTTGCAAGTGTTGAATATTTATTTTCAATGCTTATGCAATATGTAATGCACTCTGGATGATGGTTGATCGTTTATCATTGTTGTTATATACATGTGTTGTATGAAATCCATATAAATAATATTGTATGTTAATTGATTGTGCCTGATTCCAGTTCAGAAAGAATGAATATTTTAAAATAACGAATATTTTGAAATAACGAATATTTTAAAATAATATTCAGAAAATAATCAAAATATGATTTTGAGTCCGATTTTGGATGGACACGAAAATATTGAAATATATTAAGCCGTGTTGATTAGATTTGCGCCACTTGGACGTAAACGATATTTATATTGATTTTATTCATTTTTATAATGAATATCGAAAAGAAAGTGATTTCAAAATCTAATGTTTTGAAAATATTATCATTTATATATTAGTGATATGGGATATTCAATTCTGATTTAAAATTGAATAGGAAGTTGAAATCGTTTTTAAAATGAATTTAAAACGATTTACAAAATACGTTTTAAATGGAAATCGACGAAATGTATATAATATATATATATTATATGGCTTGAATAGAATGCGCCGCGCCGCGGCCATTCGCGAATTTCGACCATTGACTTCGAACTAATATTACGGGAGATACGACCGTCGGATTCTCCTAAAACCGGAACCATTGGGTTCGTATCGAAAAGGGCTTTCCAACAAATATAAGAGATTTGAAATATAATGGTTGGATTTGGAATTATGCCCAAATCAAATTTGGAAAAGGTCGATGTAAGTGCAGTTCGATGTCTATTTATGGAAATCGACTGTACGAGCCTTGATAAAATTATCAAAAATATTAATAATTTGTATAAACTTATAATAAATGATTTGGAAAGAATTGGGATGAAAAATTCCGCGTTTGTAAAGATAAAAATATATTTTTATCAAAAAGGAACTAGTTATGAACTAGGATTATAATCCAATATTTTTAAATAAATAAATTGGATTTGAAATGATTTTAAAAATAACCAGAATTTCTAATATATGAATTAGAATGGATTTGAATCGAAATTATCTTTGGAATATTTCAATATTGGTTTCTGTGATTATATGGATATTGTGGAGGAATTTGGAAGATATATATATCGTTAATCCCAATACGATATTTGTTGATTTCAGAATTTGATATTGAATATAAGCCGATATAATTTCTATTCAGAGCCTTGTATTTAATATTGAATTGGATTTTGGGTTTGTCGTGAACTGTGTCAAAAATGACACTGTTCTTAAACCCAGTTGAGAAAAGATTAAATCTTTTAAATAAGATTTAGAAGAGTTTATCAATTAATTAACATTTAATTGGAATTGAATTGAAATTGAATTGAAATTGGATTTTGGGTTTGTCGTGAATGATGTCTTTATTAACACCGTTCTTAAACCCCGTGTGAAAAGGATAAATCTTTTAATTAAGATTTAAAGAGGAATTACCAATTAATTAACATTTAATTGGAATTGAAAATGAAATGTGAATTGGGTTTATTGTGAGCCGTGTTTTGATGACATTGGTTCTTTAACCCGATTTGCAGTGAAATGTGATTTGGAACATATAAATCTTTTATTAAGATTAAATGGGATTTCCAAAGGAAAGTTTTCCAATTTAATACATTAAATTGGAATTGAATGGAATCCGATTTGGTAATAATCGAAATGAGCTTCTGTGGAGGAAGACTATTAATATATATGTAATTTAAAAGGCTTTGTCATTATTCCATTTATATTATTAGTCGGATACGGAAATTGATATCGGTTATATATTGATTTGTTTTCCGTGAAGGTTCCATTTTTATGGAAGAGGATTTGGGTTTATCGTGAACCGTATTTTAAATGACATTGGTTCTTTAACCATGTTAAAGACAAGATATGATTTCCCAATGTTAAATAATCGTTAATATTGATTTTTGGGAAGATTAAAACTAAGTGGTGTTTTAATGAATATTTAATTAGATTGAAATGTGAATGTGATAATTTAAATTATCAAATTCAAGAACTGGTTGAGAATGGAGTATCGCCAGTGTTGCTCCAAGCGATAGTCAAATCTTTAATTAGATTTGAATGTGAAATGGTAATTAATTTTACCAATTACACCGTGGTGTTAGATATGGAGTGTTACCAGTTTTGCTCCATGGGATGAATAGGTTAGGATTGGGAAATATAATAAAAGATTACTTTGGTAAGGTTCGCTAATCCCGACTAGTTTGGATAAACCTTAATTTGGTTTGAAATGATATCCAAAGGAAGAGTAAAGAATAAATTTACAAGAATTTATCTTTGATAAAATTAATGGGAACGTTTCCCTAATGATGTGAATATTTGAATAAAAGAATATTCTGAATTGGAATGAGGCGTATGTTGTGTTTGTGTAGTAGTTGTTTATTATATACGCGAGTTATTCAGAAAGGCTGGGTTTATACCCATTCTGAATAACTGTTTCGAAGATAAGTCGACGATGAAGACGGTGGTTGAAGACCGGAGGTCTTCACATCGTTTGGATGATTACTGATGTTTTGATTGGGCGGTACACCCAAGACGAGGTAATAAGTGGTGATTGTCCAGACGTACTTGGAGATCGACCGGATATCCGAGGACCTCTCTCTTGTATTGGACATATGGGACGAGGAGTAAGGTGCCTCTGTTTTCGTTCAGACCTAGAACGAACTTGTAAATGGAAGTGTGTCTAACATTGGATTTTATTCTGTGTTGATTGATCACTATTAAATATATATCTGTTTGGCGGCGGAGAATTTATTCTCTTGGTTAACGCCCTTCTCTGAGACGTAGGAGCTCAGAGGTTATATATCGATAGACATCAGTCGCATGGCATTAATTGCCGGTGTGGCATGCTGAGATGCAAAGGATCAAGGCATTAATTCGTGAGCCTCACACCCCAGCATGAGTTAAAAAGGGATCGGACTGCAGGGAGTGCACGACGTATATTTCTAGCTATGGGTGGTGTCAGGGTTTTGCAAACCCTGATATTTTTATATTTTTACCTCTGTGGTTGTTGGATTGCGACGCGCCTTGGATATATCGGTCTCTACAGAGCCGATGGATCGGTCCGATAAGACCGGGAAACGTGTGTTCAGGAATAATTAATCCTCAAACGTAAGAGAGGACCAGCCCTGAAGCATCCAAGGGTTACCCATCGTGTGTAGTCCTGAGACATTTGCTAGAGTGTCTCGAAGCAGTGAGGAGCCATCCCTGGCCTCGACTCATGACAGAAATCCATTTTCCAACACGTGACATTCGGTTTTATTTATAGAGCCTAGTATGGCGACATAGTGGGATGCGACACTATGCCGTCTATGATTAATACATTTATATTTGAAGTTGTTTTCATACACTTTACACTTATAATAGTATCAAAATGATTTGTTTTAAACGTACCAAGCATGTTTGGCTATTATAAGGTAAAGCTCTATCCTCCGGCTTGCGTTGCATTATGTGATGGGTCCTGAGTCTTATAATAGCTTCATTTTTCCAAAAAGCATTGCGCTATTTGTTTTATGCACTGGTATTCTTGGGAGGAAACCTGTTCCGTGTTATATGGCGTGGTCCCTTTATTTACCTTATTTCTAAAGTAAAGTTTTAAATAACTGTTTTAGTTCTCACACCAGTCACATGACTGACCTAGAGTTTATTGTTTTAACCTAAACTATGTATGCCCCTATTTTCCACACAAGCAGCTAATAGTTTTGGTTTTGTAGATCTTTTATACAGGATCCTGGTTTATAGCTGGAGCTATATACGAAAAGCTCTATATCCGTGTATTTCTTACTATTATGTTATGTATTATTTTTCCGCTGTAATTGTAATTTTAAATCTCTGATATTTTTCTGATGTATAATATTTATCCATACTCTGGTATATTCTGTACTCTGATGTAAATTGTTGTAATAAGCAATGAAATGTTCTTCCGTTTGGTTTCTGATTTATCATGTTCTCAACTCAATCTGGGCTTTCCTTTACGGGGAAGTTCTGGTTGTTATACGAGTCGTGCGGAATCTGGGTCAAGTGCCTTCCCTCTCGGACCTCCCGGAGGTCGTTGGTCCTAAGTCGTGAGAAGGCATGGACATTGTGATGTCATCCTCTTTGGCTCTCCCGTTGTCCGTTCGGGCTTAAAGCTTGGGGGCGTTGTTGACTAGCCAAATGGTACCCGGATCCTTATCCGGAGGGTCGGATGTAGCCACGGGAGTGGTCGGTTTCACACTAGCTTGCCCGATGGGTTGCCCCTAAGTCCGAAGACTATGTGGTGGAACGATTTATACTTGGTCTCGTCGCTGATTCGAGGTTCAAGTGGTACCCGGATCCAGACTCGATGGGTCGAATGGAGTTGTTGGAGTGGTCGGTTTCACACTAACTTGGCTGATGGGTTGCCCCCAAGTCCGGAGGCTGGGTGGTGGAACGATTTATACTCGGTCTCATTGTTGGTTCTGAACCGAGTGATGTTATTTATACTTGGTTTGGTCGTTGATTCGAGACTCGAGTAGTGTTATTTATACTCAGTTTCGTAGTTGATTCGAGACCCGAGTGGTGGTACCGACTCCCGTGCTTTGGGTTCCGATCCGGAGTTGTTTGTGCTCGACCTCGTCGTTTGTTCGAGATTCGAGTAATGGTACCGGCTCCCACGCTCAGGGTTCGGATCCGGAGTCGTGTGTTCGTGCGTGCAAGCTGGTCATGATTGTCAATCAAACATACTATGCAAGAAGTAAATACATCAAGAGCACAGAGAAATGAACACTATATTTACTACTAATTTTGCCGGTAACAGCCTTTACAATGCCTTGAATTTTGAAGGAAAACAAAACATTGTTGGAAAGCAGAAAATATGTAAACTAAGTTACATAAAGTAACGGCGAATATGTTCACTATTCGATGCCCTAGGTAGCTCAGCGCCATCGACGGTCGCTAGCTTGAAGGTTCCATCTCCGAACCTTCGTGTATAACGTATGAGCCTTCCCAGTGAGAACTGAAACTAGTTGGTGTAGGAAAGATCCATTTTAGGACGAGGTCGCTGACATTGAGGTCCTTGGTGGGACTCAAGAATTGAAGTTCCAGGCGACTCGTTAGGGCTAAGCGGCAGCTCTGAGTTCAGCTTCATTTCTTTTCTCTTCAAGCAAGTCAAGTGATTCCATGAGTAGGTCCTGGTTGGTCTTCAAATTATAATAGGTAACTCGGTGAGGCTGAAGTTTTAGTTCAATGGGAGTGACGACTTTGGATCCATAGGCGAGAGTGAAAGGAGTGTGGCCGGTCGCCGACTTGTGGGTGGTCCAGTAGGCCCATAGGGCCAAGGGAGCTCTTCGGCCACAAGCCTCCGACTTTTTCCAAATGCTTCTTGATGATGGATTTGATCACTTTGTTGACAACCTCAACTTTCTTGGCTTGAGGATAGGCCACCGCCGAGAATCTTTTCTCAATCTTGTGTAGTCGGTAGAAATTCTTGAACTCAACGCTCTCGAACAGGGTCCCATTGTCAGAGATGAGGTTTCGGGGGACTCCATATCGAGTGATAATATTATGGACGACGAAATTGATTACCTTCTTGGTGGTGATTGTGGCGAGGGCCTCGGCCTCTGCCCATTTAGTAAAGTAATCAACTACGATGATAGCATAGCGTGCTCCCTTTTGTCCATCGGGAGGGTCCTGATGATATCTATTCCTGACATGGTGAACGGCCAAGGGCTGACCATTCTCGTTAGCTCGGTAGGTGGGGCTCTTGGAATCTTTGAGAATCTCTGGCATTTGTTGCACTTGCGGGCATGGTCTGCGGTGTCCTGATCGAGCATGGGCCAGAAATATCCGTATCTGAGAAGTATCTTGGCCAAAGTTTGCTCCTAAATGTGGTCACCACACTCGCCTTCATGTATATCTATCAAAATACGGTCGACATCGTTGTGGGCAACACATCAGAGCAATGGAAAGGAGAATCCTCTTCGGTAGAGTACCCCATCTAGGATGATGTAGTGAGATGACTTGCGGGTGAGTGCTCGTCTGTCGTTACAACGATCAGGGAGGATTCCATGCCGAAGATAATTTTTGATTGGTGTGATCCATGGTTCAGGCTCGGACTCTGTCTCCATTGTTGCTACTGAACCAATTTGCATTTGGTCGATTCTCGGAGAGTCGAGCACTTCAATGGAAGCAAGTCTGATAAGCTGTCACCGGAAGTTGCCAACTTGGCCGGAGAATCAGCTTGCTCATTTTATTCTCGAGGAATAAGTGTGATGGTGTAGTGCTCGAAGCTAGTAAGGAGTTCCCAGACCCGGGCGAGGTAGGGAGCGAGCCGTGCCCCCTTGGCTTGAAATACGCCTTGCACTTGGCGAATAATGAGATGTAAGTCAGAGTATATCTGGATAGCCTTGATGTTAATCAAAGCTTCATATTCTGCATCGTTGTTGGTAGCATGGAAGTCGAGCTTTAGAGCGTAGCATATCGGTTGTTCCTCAAGAGTTATAAGCACAATTCCAGCGCTGGAACGCTGACTGTTAGAGGATCCATCTATGAAAAGTTTCCATTGAATTTCAGGATTTTTGGTATCCTTGGGAGAAGGCACTTCTGGGGCTATGAACTCTACTATAATTTCTGCGAGGGCTTGTCCGAGTATGGCTCGTTGAGGAATGAAAGTGATCTCGAATTGGCTGAGCTCTATGTTCCATTTAAGGAGTCGTCCGTATGCCTTAAGACGCTGAAGGACCTATCGCAGGGGCTGGTCCGTGTAAACCTTGATGGGATGAGATTGAAAGTAACGCCGTAGCTTCCGGGAAGAGATTATCAGACAATAGGCCAGCTTTTCGAGCTTAATGTATTTCTTCTCTTCCCCCGTTAACCTCTTGTTGATGTAGTAAACGGGTCGTTGGACATGATCTTCAATGCGTACGAGTGCGTAGATGACTGCCTGCACATAAACAACTAAATATACATATAAGTCTTCGTGATCCATGGATTTGGACAAGATGGGTGGTCGCTCTAAGTGATTCGGGAGGTCCTGGAATGCGGCAACACATTCAGCGTCCATGAGAAGTTACGCTTCCCCTTCTTGAGCAGGTCGAAAAAGGGAATGCATTTGCCGGAAGCCTTTGATATGAACCCACATAGAGTGGTGACCATCCCGTTTAAACTTTGAACATCTTTGATACTCCGGGGAGTTTGGATGTCCTAGATAACTTTAATCTTATTAGGATTCGCTTCGATGCCCCATGAGTTGACAATGAAACCTAAGAATTTTCCCGACGCAACGATAAACGAGAATTTCGAGGGATTGAGTTTTATGCCAAACTTGCGGAGGAAGTCGAACATCTCGGCGGGTTCATGGACGTGATCGTTCGATATTATCAATTTTACAAGCATATCATCTATGTATACCTCCATGGATTTCCCAATCTGGTCATTAAAAATGAAGTTGACTAGTTGTTGGTAGGTGGCTTCCGCGTTATTAAGACCAAAAGGCAGGACGAGATAACAATTGAACCCGAGGTCGCTTATAAAAGAAGCATGATCTTGGTTTGGGAGATACATCAGGATCTGATTGTAGCCTGAATAGGCATCCATAAAAGACAAGAGCTGGTATCCGGCGGCTGAATCGACGAGCTGGTTAATCTTTGGAAGTGGGAAGCTGTCCTTTGGACATGCTTTGTTTAAGTAGGAGAAGTCGACATAATTTCGCCACTTTCCATTTGCTTTTTTGACCAGGACGGGGTTGACAACCATTCAGGGTAGAAGGCTTCTTGGATAAAGCAGTTGTTGAGTAGACTATCCACCTCTTCCTTGAGCGCGGTCGATCTTACGATTCCCAAGAATCGACGTTTCTATTTGATTGGAAGTTGCAGGGGTTGATGGTGAGACTGTGGCAAGCGACTCCTGGATCAATGCACACATATTAAAGTGTGTCCAAGCGAACACATCAAGGTTGGCTCTTAAGAATTCAATGAGCTCTTCTTTTATTGCAGGGTGGAGTTGCGATCCAACTTTCAAGACCCTTGTCAAGTCATCGGGGCTGATCGGAACGTCCATCGTTGGCTCTACCGGGGTAGCCGTTTTGAGATCAGGCTCTTTGTCCTCCCTTGGATCGAGATCGTCAGAAAGATGGCAGTGGCGCCTGAGCCAGGACTCAGACGTATTTGATTGTATACGAAGATGGTCTTGGCATAAGAGGGCGGAGGCACCGTCTTGCCTTTGTCCTTATTGCACACATTCTTCCATTCCATGAGGTAGCAATCTCTGGCGGTGGCTTTGTCGCCTTTAACTGTGCTGATCTCATTTTCTGTTGGGAACTTCATCAGCAGGGACCATGGTGACATGTAGACTTGGAAATTTACAAGGAATGGTCACCCAAAGGAAACATTTTATGGGGATATGACGTCAATGACCACAAAGGTGAGGATTCAGACCCGGCTCCGATCCCCTTCTACGAGATACACGGGAAGCACTGTTTCAAATCTCGCAAATATAGCCCGCGATCTCCTCCGAGATCTCGTTTTGGGCTCCTTCCGAAAAAAAACAGCAAATATCACTCTAGATCTCCTTCTGAATATATCGACCGAGATATTGCAATATCGAACGATATATCGGCTGAGATGAAATACTGGAATATCGTCCGAGATCTTAGTTTTTTGGTTAAAAATTAAATTTGAGCCTGAACTAAAGAAATAATTAAAAAAACTCAAATTTAGCCATGATAATCTTTTGTTATTTTACATTTTGCATGTTAAATTACCATATTGTATGTTCATATATGTTCTACAATGCTTACGATTTTCATATTGGTCTTCTTTACATACATGTTACCTATGAAATTATGTATTTTATAGTCTATCTATGCAAGAAAAATTTTTATTGTTTTGGACCATTTTAATGTTTTATGTCTAACAATATTTCTTTTTTAAGCATATTACAATTTGAATTATGAATGTTCTTTCGCAAATAAAAGAATATTAAAGTTATTTTGCAATTCAAGTTTAACATATCATGCACCCCGAGATTGTTCTGATACGAACTTCCAAACCCGAAATGGAAATTCGAGACGAACTCCTGAGTTAAACTCATCTCGTCCGAGATCTTCTCCGATTCGAGATCAAGTTTATAAAATCCCCGAGACGAAACACAACCAATATCCAAGATTTAAAACCTTGACCATGCCAACTAGGTGATTGGAGGACCCGTAGAAGCCGTGGATCATGGCTTGGCAGGGCTTCAAGTCTTTTGCCTCAAATTTCATCTGGTCGTAGGACGCTTTGAAGATGATATTGATCGAACTCCCTGAATCAATGAGAATTCTTCGGACGAAGGCTGGACCCATCTGAGCAGAGATAATGAGAGGATCTATAGTTGGGATTTCAATTCCCATAGATTCCCTCTGAAGGAAGACTATGTCGTCCCGCATTGTCTTCTGAAGTTTGGCGGGAACTGACTCATCTAGGGTAGAACAGGCTTCGTAGGTGGCATGCTTGATCGAGTTGGCATACTCCTCAATCTTGCGGAAGCTGTCATACAAGGGGTGAGGTCCACCACAAATAATGTTGATCACGATGCCACGTAACCTTTGGTTGGACGTCCCTGGGGCCGCATTGGTAGGAGTTGGGGGAGCGGGCGTTAATAGGCCCGTAGCTGCTTTGGGATTTGTGAGATCTTGAACATACTGTTCCAAGATTTTCTTCCGGATGAGATTTTCAATTGTATGTTTGAGGTGGTGATAGTCGTTCGTGTAGTTCCCCATACATGTCATGAAACCTACAGTATTTGCCGAAGTTTTTCTCACGGTCGATGGTTTCCCTTGTGTCGGGCTTCTTATACTGGAGCATATTATAGGTTACTAGGTAAATGGTCTCCATGTCACGATTCAACGGAGTGTAGCTCCTGTAATTTTGATAGCGGTCGTGCTTCTTGGAGTCCCACAGAGTCTGATTTTTGTTGCGGCTGCCTTGTTTGCCAAGGTTCGGCTTCGGCTTTTAGGGAATTGCTCGTTTACCCTTTTCGGAAGATTCTCCGACCTGTTTTCCTTTAACAGTGTCGTCGATAGTGCTAGCTTGTGGGTTGTTGGAGTGGTTGGCCCGTGAAGCTCTGTTACGCCTAGCTTCCTCTTGGCACAAGAACAGCCCTGTCTTTTCGTAGAAAGCCTCCAAATTCTTATGCTATTTTCTATCAATCCAGACTCCAAATTCACAGGTAGGGAGGACACCTTTGGCTAGCTAGAAGAGCACGATACAAGGTTCAGGATCATCGACCTCGGCGAGGGCGGTATTGAATTGCTCGATATAACTTTTAAGGGACTCTGCAGGACCTTGGTATAAGTTGGACAGAGTGAGTGCATTTTTTGGAGTTGGAACGCGTATCTTGAACTGTTTGACTAGTTCCGTGGCCAGATAACCAAAGTTATTGACATAATGAAGCGGAAGGCGAGTGAACCAAAGCAAAGTCGAGGCCGCCAAGGCGATCGGGAAGCATTTGTACTTGATGGTGTCGATGGCCCGACTGTGGTCCATCAACCATTCATAACAGTTCAAGAAAGCGCATGGATCAGTTGTGCCGTCATATAGCGTCATTTGTGGCTTGTTAAAGCATCGGGACCACTCGGCTTCGTGAACGGCTCTGGTAAAGGTGTTACGCCTCCGGTGGGGTTCCCACAAGTCGTTGGTGTTTCCCGTCATATCTCTCATGATCCTTCAGACTATGTCGGGGAGATATGCTGGATGGACATCTTCTGGTGGAATCTAGTTTCGGCGAACTTCGGGAATTCTGTTTCGTGGGCGCCTTCTATGATGAACGTCGGGATCATCCTCTTCCATATCATCTCCATCAATTGTTTGATTTCGACGTGGTTGATGGGGCTGACTTTCATTTTGATCTTGAGGAACTTGGGCCTGCCGAGTTGCCGGGAGCGCGGGTCCCAAGTTTTAAACAGTAACAATTGGGCCCTGTCGAGGAGGGGGTCGGTTACTCGGATCCGGTTCATCGTTGATAAACAACCGGGATCGATCGCGGTGATGCGTGCCCCTGCTATAGGTGATGGTAGCTCTATCACCATTCCCATTTTTGTTGTCGTTGCTGTAGTCGTGACCATTGGTGTGAGCATTAGAGTGGACAGAGGCATTGTTGTTAAGGCTGAACTTCCTTCATTGGTGCAGGCTTCGAGACTTGGAGGAAGAAGTTTCGAAGATAGTACGCCTCACTTGGGGATTGTTCTAAGCTAGTTGGAGTTCGGAGACTATGCACTGACTCCCTTGAAGCTGGCGCATACGGTCGATGTTGTTTTTCAATGCTTGGTTGAGCTCGAGAGCCGTATTTTCCTACTTCTTATTCACCGCGTAAATCTACGCTTGAGTTGCGGGGACTTCGGGGTCCACCGAAGGAAGAATATCCATTTTGACTAGTGTATCCATCGGTTAAGGTTGCTAGGACGTCCTAGCTTCGGATGCAGCATAAGAGCCGATCAGTGCATTCTTTGGTCTCTTAACCATCGTAAGCTATCTGGGCGGTAGGTTAGAGAAAAGACCTAAAGCGCGTCGGAGTCGAGATGGAGGTGCGCAACAAAAGAGCGAACCTTAGAGTTCTCTCAATGAAAGCAACAGAATTTTAACGTTAAAATATGGTGACAACAACCAAGTTTATTAATTACTTAAGAAATGCAGTTTCCCGTACGGAAAATAAGTGCAGAAAAGCAATAATTGTCACATGAGATTTATAGTGGTTCGGTCCCATGAGGGGCCTACGTCTACTTTGGAATAGTTGCTTGGATTTTATTCACAATAATGAGTTGCAAGCTATAATCCTCTTTTAGGCATTCAATTGCAAACATTTCCATGTAATTGGGAGTCATAGTCATCGTACTTGAGTATTGGAAAAAGTCCCTTTTATCATTCTTCCTCAAAGCAAAGATGCCATTGAAGATGACACTTGAAGCTCTCAAGCGGTGTCAAATCTATTAAATTCCAACCCTTTTGAAATGTGGACTTGGGGATATTTATACTGGAGTTTCGGTGGGAGTAGGTAGGAGTAAGGGATCACTATAGTTCACCTCAGATCCTATAATGCAGGCACAAGAATTCGATTCCCTCCTTCATACCTCTAAAACTTATACCCCACTCTAAGGTTACGAATTTCATACCCTTTTTGGTACGAGATTCATACTCGTAGGATAAGAATTTTGTAACCCCTGGGGTATGAGATTCGTACACATGGGATATGAATTTCGTACCTCATGAGGTACGAAATTCGTACCCCCATGGGGTACATTCAGTGTATTTGTATTATAGGCTTGGGTACGAAGTGGGAAGTTTTGAGGGTTCAAGCATACACTTATGGGATACGAATGTTGCAGGGTCGAACTTGTGAGGTGTGAGGACTTTGGGTAAGAGCACGTCCTGTTGGAGGGGTCCGAACCGAGGGACTCGAGATGGAGGGACACGAATTGTGGTATGCACGTGGTATTGAGGAGCTGTGAGGCTTTTGCTCACATGAACTTTTCCCGTCATGTTTCCTTAGTTTTTTGGCGACACTTCGGGCTATAACCTCACGCGATATGTTGAGCCGTGCGTGTCTTGTGTACTTTTTTGAACCAAACCGAAAGGCCGGTTAACATATACTGTATATTTTATTTAGTTTATGCTCTCTACATTATTAGCTTGTTGTTTTATATGTATTGTGTTGTAGACATCATCATTCTTATGCAATTGTGTATTTTGGGTTGCAAGATGTTTTTATATCCTGGGGTAAATATATTGATTTTAGGCAATCTAAATATAAAATCACTATATAACATCAATAATTACTTTTCTAAAATAATGCCACAGTGGAAAATGATCAAATTATTTTGATATTATGTTATTCCAATTTGATCTATCATCTTATTCTGAAGCAAAAAAAATGTTCAGTCCTTCTTGCTTGAATATTACTTTTATACTCGTTGTTTGAATGACTGTCCTTGTTTTCCCTTTATTTTTGCCTAAAACTGCCACATTAAATAAGATGACATGCATCCAGACTTGATGCATCCGAAGACCGAATTAAAAAGGGAAATTAATTAAACTTCAACATTTCATATTTAGTTATTTCTCAATACTACTTTTATGACACATATCTTTACAATTGTTGTTTAATAAAGGGGATTGTTATTGACACTCCAGCGATTATTAAGAGGGTCCATTTTTGTAAACCACTCCGCTGTTTATGTAACGGCGCGATTTTTGACCCTTCGAAAACCGTGTCATTATTGAAAGAAATTAGAAGATGAGATAGAAAAGATAGAACTAATAGAATAGAAGAATAAGAAGTTATCAGAAATCTCACAGCGGAATTTAAAAATACAAATACATTACATCATAGGGTCTGATACATCATAATACATCAACAACTTACATCATCATAGTACATTCACATAATAATACATCATGATATGGAAATACAAATCTAACTGGATACATAGGTGTAGTAAACTACTAGACTTGTCCTGCAACTTGAACTTCGTAAGGTTCCATTTGCCAACCTGAATTACTTGCCTACTCATAATAAATATTATGAGTACCTAAGAGTTTAGCGAAAACACAGAAAATAAACTCCGGGTCAGTCAGGGGACTGGTGTGAGTAAACACAGTTAAATAGATGTAAACAGGGAAATAAGGAATACGGTGTTCCGTTATTAATAGATTCAATTACTTTAGAAATCTTAAGCCTAATCCATAACTAATAAATGGAAAACGACCCTTGTATTTTAAATATCAAAACGTTTGATATTTATGATAGTATTTATCAAATAAATAATCATCTAGTGAATCGCTTGCATCTCACGTTCACGTACATAGAATAAAATCTAAAACCGTCGAGCGCTTATTGGAATTTGGTTTCTAACTGACAGGGTATGGGAGCACCCACCGATCAGTGTACTCTAGAGAAGATACACTGGGGTTCAACAAGAACATCCTGCAACCCGGCCACACATGACCGTCCACTCATTTAGCTTGAGTGTAACGAATATATTACCACCTCCACGGTTGGGAATGACCCACCGATTACCGAAGTTACAGCAGTGAATATAGATTTAAGAAACAGAAGGAAATACTCTAGATAGTGATAATATACCCTGCTTGGGTATGACCCAACTAGCCATGCTGCCTAGCCCAACTATTGTCTTTCCGGGTTGTGAGGTTTGAAGTCACATTTACCGTTGACGGATTATTCTTCAACGTCTTTGAATATCACACCGTCCTATCTGACAGATCACTCATTTGTTTCCACAAATATATTCTGGGTATAAGGCTAAAGAAACAAATTTCTTCGCCACCAACAAAATACACTTACGTAAAGTCGATGTGTAAAATCTGAACGATATACGTTGTCAGACATCCGACTGTTCGGATCTGTTCTGGGATTGAACAGACCGTAGATACTATTTTGAAATAGTCCTTGCATTCTTCATCTTTATCGATTCCCGGTATACGTCATGAAATTCAAGTCGAAGTGGGATGTAAATTCCGGACTCTTCGAAACGATGTACGAAATATCTTTTATAGTCGATAATTTTTTATCAGCTTACTGTCTTTAATTCAGTTGCACATCCTGTATTTATAATTATATATACAGTATAAAATTCTCGGGTTCATATCCGGATATCTTAAATATCACTTTCAATTGTATAGTTAAAGTGTGTATGTCATACACAAGATGTTATACAGTTTTCATCAATATTTGAAAGTGTATAGAAAAAGCCCGTGCTACGCACACGGTGTTTTATCTCGCTTGTCATCGACTGTTAGACAATGTTCTATACTCCGATTTGATTTGTCAAATATTTATTTTCCTTTATTTAAACTTAAATAAATTGTTTTATAATTTATTTAAATTAAATTATCTTTTAAAACTCAAGTTCTAACTCGACGAACTTCTTCGAACAACTTCGATTCTGGGACCTCACTGTCGTCTTGACTGTTCCACTGGTTTACGCCATATTAAATAAAAACTCTATTTTTATTTAAATTAATTAATTACTGATTAATTATATTTATTTATTTAATTTAATTAAATTCGATTTAATAAAATTCTTGCCTTTGAAACTCCATTCTCGCTTGTATTTACCAAGTCGATATTGGCATCTCAAAATCGTGTGATTACCAAAGGGAAATCATTGATTTTCTCTTGCCAAACCAATCTGGTTTTCTCGCTTAACCAACCACTTTTCTAGCCTCGTTACCAACCTCGAAAACGTGGTGAAATCACTCGAGCCAAATCATTTACCAAGCCATCGTACCAACCTCTTGATCACGTCGAAAAACATGGTGGATCACTCGTGCCAAACCATCGTTCCAGCCCCTTGCCAACCCTTCGAAATCCAAATGATCCGTCGATGGATCACTAAAAATCCAAGTGCCAACCCCTTGCCAGATATCCTCTTCTCCTTCTCCCTTTCTTCTTCTCGCCTCGCCTGTACAACGTGCACTGGTGTGCACGTGCACACCTCCACTCGACGTCGAACCATCGCCGAACCACCACCCACAAACTCCACTTCATCCACCGATCACCACTGACCCATCGCCACCACCTATCGTTGCCTCCTCCTCGAAATCGCCACTCCACCAAACTTCCAGTAAACAGCATCGAAAAGGACTCCCCCTAAACCGACCTCGACCCCACGCCTCAGAACATCGGAGCACCTCGCACCGCCGCCATCAGCTCCGCCAAGACCCAACGTCACTCCACATCCAACCTCGGCCAACTCGCACGCCTGTGGGGCCCCCACGTCGCCGCCAAAAAGTCGAACCCATTTACCCCCTCAAAATCTAAATCGAGCTCGACAGCTCGAATCACTCACTGGAAAAATCATGGGGTATTTTTCCCATGTTCTCCGATGTGTCCAGCTCCTCCACGCTCCATGCCCCGACTATCAACGTCGCCGATCGCCAGAATTTGGCCAAAATATCATTTTCGGCTATCTCGATCATTCTCCCTCATCTCGACATTAAAAATCATGAAACTACTTTTAAAAATCATCATTTGCTACCACGATTGCATTCGAATCTCTGTAATTCAATTCCCCGATATTTGGATTTTCGGATTTGAAAGTGTGGATACAGAGAATACTGCTTCTGCTGTTTTCTTGTTTTCAAAACATGTTTACTTGATTTTTGTTCATGCTATAAAGGTTATATATATATATATATATTCGTATATAAGTATAACATATATATATATGTTTGTATACTTGTGATTTCTGATCAACCAGGTATAGATTCACATAACAGAGTAGTTGTTTTGACAGTAAACAAACAGCAGTGTCTTCTTTGATTAACTATGGTGATGAACTCGTTTATTTTTCATTTACACTTGCATACATAGTTGAATGATGACATGAACTTGATGTACTAATCATATATACTGGTGTTAATAAACTTGTGAACTTGCATTGGTGATAATCTATGAAAGCACACACACAAACTGTTTACAGAACTTGCAAATGAAACTAGACTTGTGAGTGATTACTCACTTGTAAATAAGCTCCTGAATTCTTGTTCGTAAAAGGATTATAACTTCATCACTTTCTTGTATTTTTGTAAAGAGAAAATGCATGGAATTGGATGTGTATTTATAGGCAATTCCCTCTCAAGTTTCCTACAGCAAAAAGCTTTTGTTTCCTACCTACCCCCTCTTTCTCTCTCTTCGAATGGCTCACATATGTTACAGCAAACATGTAAGTATCCTTCACAAGAGATGATTCCTACCAACCCTTATTTCCCTCTTTAAAGTACATGAGACTATGTTTGAATTTAATGCAAAGCTTACTTTCATTTAATGCCAAGCTCAACCCTTCAAATCAATATACAAGAGAATGGGTTTCCTCTCTTTGATATTTGTTTTGCATTCTTACAAATGCGCAGATATTATGTATGAGGTGATTAGGTGATGTTTAAGTCCAAATCTACTACTAAATGATGGATTTTGCACTTTCTTTTGTTTTGGTTTAAACTCTCTTGTTTGTTGCTAATTGAAATGGTGTATACATGCATATATACATGCATATTTGGCCGTAACATATATATATATATATATATATATGTATGAATATATATATATGTGTGTGTGTTAATCTCCTTAAACTTGTTTGCCTTTATTTGCTTTTGATTTAAATCTCTATATTAAAATAGATATCAGAGACCTGAAAAATCCCGCCATTACAGTTTATAAAAGTGTTAAATGGCGTACAGACTTATTATTTTACACTCTTCCATCTTCCAGTATTATCCCATCCCAATGAACAAATATGCAAAACCCTAAGTCAACCATAAAAAATTCAGTGCTACCACTTTAAGCAAACTCAACTTCACACACGATTACATTTCTTCATCACGAAAAGGATAAAATTAATGGCCAGAACGAAGAACGTGAAACTCTCCTCATAACCATATCCTAAATTAGCGAAAAAGGTGTTGCAAAGGTATGCCAAATAAATTTTAGGGATAATCATTTGATAGGATTAGTGTTTACAGATGTATTCGAAAATTGCTTGTGTGTTTTCGGTGTGTTTATTCGATCCGCTATCGTCCAGCTTGTGAAGAATGGTTTAATTGACATGAAAGGAGTATCGTTGCCGAATTAAATTTATGTTTTCGACATGATTGATTATATTTTTGAATTTTGTTCTATGTTAGTTTGCTGAATTATGCAAAGGATTGTGAAATGTTAGTTTCAGAGGTGTGTGGTTGTAGTTCTTTTTTTTGTTTGGCAGAGTATTGTCGTACTATAAATTTTCGTTCAGTTTTAACGATAAAAATGTTACTTTAATCCCTTATTTCCTTTCTTAATTCTTTTTCTATGACTAATGTTTTTTTATTAACAATTAGAAACGAACTGAACAAAGAAATTAAGCTTAGGGGTATTACGGTAAAATTAATTTTATTTGTTACGTGCCTACTCTCTTCATTGGTACTCCCCTTGACAATTAATAACTTTTAAAAAAAATGACTCCTCTTAATAAAAATTGGAATGTCTATAACAATAATCAACCCATTACGAGATGTGGGGTCAATTGAATTGCTGAAATGCTATAACTACATAATTTACCAAGTTACTAAGTATAAATGGTTTACTAAATTAAAATAAGGTAATAAATCAATATCTTCCCTTTCAAATGGAATATAAACTAAGTGTTAATTGTGCAGTATGACCATAAATTTTAGTAAATGCAGCTAATTAATCTAACGTATACAAATATATCAATTAATCATGATACCTTATTAGTAAGGAAACAAACTTTGTACTCAGTCATGCTAATTTAGTTGGAAATAAATTTACCAAGAGGACTTCTTAGTCCTACCGTCTAATCATTAACTGTGAAGTCACTTTGTAAGATGTTTATATCCAGCTATTTGAGAACACAAACATTGATACCTATGCGTCATTCGGATTTAGCGAATGGAAGATAGTCAAAATTTGAAAAGATTTAATACCTAATATGAATCTATAAAACTACAGTTGAATTGGCATATGTTAATTGTATTTGAATTGTGTACATTTAAAAAATGCAAGAAAAAGAGTAAATAAAAATGTTGTTCTGTCCATAACCTTACACTGAGCCGTTGGTACATGGACTATAGATGGAGAAAAAAACCAAGTAAAGAACAATAATACATAAAGTTATCATGTACAGTAAATCCAAGGTGGTTTGTCTATTTATTTGCTTGTTTTTTTCATCATCTCTGTGTAAGGTTGATGCACACTCTCGAAACCTTATGTGGAAGCAAATGAAATTTGAAGTTAAGTGCAAAAAATGAGTCAGTAGATGTAGTAGATAATAACTTAGAATAGAAATAAGAATAAGAGCTTCTAGAGAAAACAAATTGGAATAGAAAGGAGCGGAATAAACTGAGGTGCGTTCTAAACCAACGAGAGCGGGGTATTTGAGCGTGGCATTTGAGCGGGGTATTTGAGCATGGTACTGTAGCGAACGGGGAATGTGTTTTTAGCCGCGAATGAGGTATTTGAGCATGGTATTTTTAAAATAAGATATAAATAGATTTGATTTGACAAATACAAATACAAATACAGATACAGTTTCTAATACAAATACAAGTACAGTTACAGATACAAAGACAAATTAGCGCAGACCAGCAGCAACCAACCCATCTCTAATGTTATCTCGAACTAATGCCATTTACCGTTATCCATCTGGTGTACACATTCAGTGCCTCTATTCGTCGTATTTATCATACTGTAATATTCCACCAAGTACTGATCGGGGATTAGTTCAGGATCATCATCAAAAGCCATAAAAGCTGGGTCACTGCTATTATATTTGCGTATGAAATTGTGTAAGGCCATTGTACATACGACAACTTTCACTTGAGTGTTGAACCGAAATGTAGGCATCTTGTTGAGAATGGTAAGTTTTTTTTTCAAATGCCAAATGTTCTTTCAACGGCCATCCGTAAACTCGAATGGTAATAATTAAACACTTCGTTGGCCGACTTTGGTTGATTCATGGTATCACGAAAACACGGAATATGGTACCTCATATTTCGATATGGCGGTAGATATCCTGTCTGAAGTGAATAGCCCGAATCAACCAAATAATACTGTCCAGCTGGAGGGTTAGGAAAGTTAGAGCTTCTATCGTTTGTAACAACATTAAAAATTCTACTATCATGTGCAGTACCTTCCCAACCAGCCATAACGTACGTAAAATGTAAATCGAAATCACAAACCGCTAATATATTTTGAGTTGCAAAACCTTTTCTTCTGATATAAGGGATAATTTGATCAGCGGGTAAATGTGCAGATACGTGTGTACCATCTATAGCGCCAATATAGTTTTTGAAATACGGATAATACTGGGTTAAATTTCTGATGTGATGAGGAACAGTATTAAATTGTTGTTCTCCTGGCTTTATTAAATTCGTAGCAAGTAATTGAAAAGTGTTTAGGACATCATGAAAACAAACGGAAATTGTGCTACCTGATCGTTGAAATCTTTCTTGAAGTTGTCTATTTGAAAGCCCAGTAGCCATTGTATAAATGAATATTCCAACCATTTCGACGACACAGATTTCTGGTCTGGAAGTGAGACCATGATGTTGCAGTTTTTCACATAATGCATGGAAACAAAGTCTTTTCATCCGAAAATTATTTTGACAAAAGTTTTGATGACCATTCAAAATTTTGTTAATCCAAGATAAGCCAGTGAACTCTGAAGTATTAATCCGCGTCATATGATTTCTCGTTTCATTCGGACACAGATAAACTCTGTAGAGATCAATCAAATCGTCATAATCGGAGGATGAATCGGAGATAGACATTAATCGAATAAGTAGAAAGAGTTAAAGAAGTTGTTGAAGTAGTAGTTGTGAAAGGTGTTAAGGAAGGAGGGGGGTGATTTATAGGGAGGAAAGGAAGTTGGAAATAAAGCCGTTGGCATCCAACGCGTCGGACGCCACAAAAATCTCTAGCGTGGCAAAATAAGGCTGCAAACGCAACCTAATTATCAAAAAGCTCCATATCTTCCTAGCTTTACACGTGTTTACAACTTTTTTGGTTTTCAAGACAAAAGAATTGATTTCGGAGACCGTGTAATTGAAGAAGATAGCAAATAGGGAATACACTTCTCCTGCGCATATTAATAGGCATGTAAATATCTAAGTATAATTACAAGAATATTAGTTTAGTTCCTTAAAATAATTCTCTTTAATAAACTTCTTGTATTATGTCTTTTCTGGAAAGACAACACAACAATGCCACAGAGCTTCTGTTGAAAAGTGATATATTGTCCTAAGAGATATTCAAAGTTTGATACTGAGTGCAATCTTTTAAACACTGTGAGGATATGTGTTCGTTAATTATACGAATACAAGAATGATTTTAACATTTATACTGGCGAAGAAAATACTATATTGTTCAACATATTGGATTCGGTTGGATACATATGATTTCATCACTCATTTTTGATTCAAACTTCATTAAGATCAAGCCACGTTTGGATATATTTAGGTAGCTTTGACTATGGTTTGTAAATTTTGGTATGGATTGTCATCACACATGGTCTCGTAACTCTTAGCTTGGTAAGAAAATGAAAAAGTTAAAATAAATTTTGCATTCAAGATTGTAGATTATGCAATTTTTTGAATTTGTAACATTATAAGTGTAAAAATAAGACATTAAACATTTTAAAGCAACATCAAACATTACCTGTACTTAAGATTTATCCTTAGTCAATCAATGCCTTAGCGGAAAACATAAAGGTAAAATGCCTATCAAAATTATTCCCAAACATGTATCAAGATGTCAAAGAAAAGGATGAGAAATCTAGTTTAGATAAATAATAATTGCAAGCAAACTCATTTACGTGCAAGCCAATGTACATAATTCTATTGTAGATCTATGTAGATGGATTCATCAAACAAAACAAAAAGGTTACAGTAGATTCCAAATATTTCATACGGAAGAAATTTGCAACCCCAAGAATGATAGTTGATCAATTATATTTGATTATTTATTCAAACCAGAGGGATGCTCCTCTAATCTACCTCAATATCTGATACACATTTTCCAATATAATCTCTTTACGGGAATTTCTTGCAAATTCCAGCTAAGTAATATTCCAACATCGCAAAAAAAATTGTGTAGTATATGTTGTTTTTCCACACAATATAATCACCGCAATCTAACACAACAAATAATATATTGTCAGGCATTTAGCTCGTGATAATGTACCATCTATTTTCCTTAAGCGCATCATTGTCAAGGAAGGTTTAAATTTAAACATCAAAGTTATTAGATGTAATGACCCGTCTTTTCGTACTATTCAAGTCGGTAACGAAACCAACTCAAATTGTTGAAAATAGAAGATTGTTTTAACTATGGGTATAATAAAAATTAAATCATAGGACACAATCAGTTCAAAGATACGAAATAATCGAATAACTCGTAGTAGAATAGATAACTGAGTAGTTCATAAAGCTTCTAAACACAAAATCTCAAAATAAATTATATAAAATATTTAGGTCATTAGATATATTAGATATATAAATGCGTAGTGTATAAACAAATGATAGAAATGGAATAACTGAATCATCAAAATAGGAATAACAGTTAGGTAATAAGTTGAATCTCCAATGGATCTCCAGTTTTTAAAAGACAAGTTGTTAAACTTGAACTCCTCAGTCTGAATCGAGTATCAAGTCAAAAAACAAAACACTCGAGTTAGAATTTACATTCTCAATAATAAATCAAATCTAGTAAAATGCTCAATTGAAATGCACAAGTAACATAAATAATATTCGGGATTCCATTCTTTAAGAATCCGTTAAACTGGATATTATATAGTACAATACTCATTATAATAGTGTCTATGGTTAATATATTATTGAAAATAGCATAAGCAGGATTACTATTACTACCCTTACGTTTATAATAATGTCGTAGTCTATACAGTACCGTAAAGTCCACTGTAAACTGGTGGATATTAGAGGGCACTCCATAAGTACGACATAATCAAAATCGTTGAAGGCTTGATCAGGATAATATAATAAGGCACAAGAGGCAATACCCAAGGTAGGATTCTATAAATTGCACGCTTGGACCAGTGTTAACGCATAACCACAACTACCTCCTGCCTCGAACAACACTTCCATAATCAATAGTCCTAAATCAAATCATAAAGTAATAGATGGTATTGATGATTTGTGTTCGATAAGAGATGCTACCTCATGGTATATCTCCACCTTTAGTCATTTTAGTTAAGACCCAAAGGTTAAGTTTATCAATCATTGTTCTCTTGCTTCATTCCAGTAGCATTTGCTAAACCAACCTACATCATTCTGAATTCTTCACCATTGCACAGTTGTTATAGTGGTGTTGGTATTGATAAAGAGTATGTTAATACCGAATCTGAACTTTTTAACAGCCAAACGTTTATTTCACACTCTGGTCATTTATATTTAAAATATCATTAATCAAATAATGATAATGATAATGATTTTTATGTTTGAACACTTAAGAGTGTCATAAGTCATTCTAAATCAATTCTTTATTTTGTTAAATTAAAAGTTCAGATTTCATACTCACAAAATGGTTTATTAACAAAATTTACATTTTGATTTCACATTTTTATATCTTAGATTTCATTATTTCAAAAATCTTTAGATTAACATTTTAGACTCATTGGCTTGGATCGGAAACAACCTTTATTTAAAATAGTTAATATAACATAAAACGGTTATATTAAAAATAATTGTGTTTGTATAAAATAATTTGATTTAAAATAATTATAAAATATATAATAATTAAAATTAAGAAAATGGTATAAATAAAATAGTAATATAAGTAAAATGAAGTTAAATATATAGAATGGTCATAAAGTAATAGTTAAATTTAAATAATATAATTTAAAATAGTTTAATATAGAATAATAAAAATTTCAAATTTTTTAAGATTGTCCAATCAGAACAACTTATCCTAATTCAAAATATCAACTTGTTTCAATTTTGATTTTAAAAATCACAATTCAACCAATTCAAAACTTTAATTAAAATATCCTTATGTTCAGTCTATCTCAAAATAGTGTTCAAGTTGAATCACCCGATCTTATTCCTAAGATTCACACTACCTTTAAACTACATCTTAAAAAGTTCGTACCAATAAATCTAAATTTTATTTTAATTGATTATAATATTTAGCTTCAGTTGTGTTTAGATTCAAAACATCTAATTAATAAATTATTGTATAATCAATTTATTAAGTTTAAAATCATAACGAATTCGTAAATTCATTCCTTAATTTAACTTCATATATCTTAAAATTACTGTATTTTAATTTGATAAATTTCATTTCAATTATACCTTTTAACAAATCAAGTTATCATTAATTTCTAACTTCTCATTAAAATCTTTATATATTTATATTTTATAAAATTTATGTTTATATATAACTTTAAAATTTTAAATAATAATTAAACAATTTTAAAAGACTTTTTTTATTTACTTATAAAATAATTGTTATATACTCAACATTAAACAATAAAATTTTAATCGAATCTTGTGGATCGAAGATTATTTTATACATTCCAGGAAGATGTAGGTGAAATCGAATAACTGATGGTTTCTCTTCATGTAAATGATAACAAAAAATGTGCCATGCAGCCTTAGGTGGTCCAGTGTATCGTGAGTCAAGACACTGTTTGATTTCATCTTCATCACCCACTACCACTATTGTCCGATCATGACCTTTGTATATGTATTCGTGTATATATTTAACAGCACATTCGCTTGCATATCCATCTACATTTATGTGGTAGTCAAACATCATCGAAAGCTTGGGATTGCAGGGAACATCTTTATTTTCCACATTTGTACCTTTAACAATGTGTAATGATCCATTATTTCTTTGATTATAGATTAGATATCCACTTTGATCCATTGTTGTAGTGCCAGCCCAATCACTGGGTTAACGTTTAGAACATTTCCCATTACATGCATGATGTTGGGTTGTATCCTCTACATGGTCCATATACTGTACATTTTTTAATAGTTTCAAATAGAAATGGTTGTTCTGATTCATTTGGGAATTCTGCAATAATTATATTGTTGACCTGCCCAACAATTCTTATCTTGTCTGAGTTTTGTAGGAAGAAAAGCACATGCATATGCGGTAGTCCCCGCTTTTGTAATTCAGCAGTGTATGCGTATGCATGCACCACACTAAAAATACTATTAATTGTTAACAATTTCATGCATCAAACTTTATCATTTAAGTTAAAAAAGCCAAACAATAATGTTTGAGCAATCACTTGGTTTTTTATTATATTTGATGCTATTTTAAATTTCTGGCCAGTTAGGATTTGCAGTCATTGTTAAGAACATATTTGGGTGCCTTTGATAACGTGTAATGGCCAAAGAGTCGATATATTTCATGCATATGTCTTAGGGTTCCAGTAAAACTGGATGATAATATGAATCGTTTACGAATTTGATCAGCTTGTAAGACATCAGATTCAATATCTGTGACACCATAATAAAGATCCTTCCAAAGATCTTTTTGATGTGTACGAACCCGTTGCAACCTATTTGGCGTAGTACATGCCCAATCATCTACAATTAATTCTTGAAATAACTTATGTGCTAGTAAAATAGTTGAATATTCATATTCTCATTCGAATATCTGGTAACTATACTATGGTTTTTGAGTTAACCTATCATCTGTTGGGTGATTTAATGTCGGGTTCCATTAAATATATAACGACCCGCATTCTACGCATCGAAGGATCGTAGAATATTTATTTCTTTTTCATATGAAGTCGTATGGTTGTGTCACTTAGGGGAACGACTATTGGGGTCATTTCCCATGTTCACGATTTTTGCCGAATTTTATATGACCGTTTTGCCCCTAGCTGATCTTGTTTCGGCCATAACTTTTGATTCGTAATGAATTTTCACCTGAAACCACTTCCATTGGATCCAAATGATGGTTTAACTTTCCGTAGAGTGGTCACATTAGCCAAACGGACTTACAGTTTGGGAGATATGGCTGAAACAAGGTTTAGAAGGTGAAAAGTAACTTAACCGGGCCTAATTAGGCTGATTAGCATGCAGACCCATAACCCATTTCAGGATTAGGGTTATGGGGAGGCTGAGAACAATTAGAAAACGAATTTTATTTCATTTTTCAGCTGCCTAAAATATTTCTCTAACCCTAGCCCTGGCCTCCACCTTCTAATTTCATCCAAATCGCTCCTAATCGCTTTCTAATTGAAGATTAAGCCAAGATAAGTCAAATCAAGGGGAAGTAACACCAAATCAGAGTTAGAGCTACTGTGTTGCATTAGAATTCGACCCAAAACAGATAATATTTCAGATCTATAGTTTGTTTGTGGCCAAGGTGAGTTATTTGCATCGTTTTTCAATAATTACGGCTAATTAGAGGTGATTAGTAGTAATTAGCGAAATTATACGCAATTATATTCTGGAAAAAATTTGTAAAATTTTAAAATATTGTTTTAGGGCTCTGTTAGAAATTTGGGTTAATTTGGATAAGTTTTGCTAATCCTATCATTAGTTGTGCTTAAACATAATTAAGGGGAAAAACATGGGCTTTTGGTATGTTTGATCCATATTGACATGATTATTTGTTGTTTTGGTGTTTACAGTTGATTATACATGTTGCTATGACTGTTTGGAATGTTTCGTAGTTATTTAGAAAAGTTAGAATGGACGAAAACGCCGTCGTATGGCGTAAAACAGTCGCTGGAAGAGTTACAGGAAATTGTGTAGGTACCGGATCGGATCGCCCCCCACACCCAGATTGTGAGGATGATCACGAACCCTCACACCCCAGCCGTGAGGAAGATGGCGGAGCCCCACACCCCGATCGTGAGGATGATCGTGAACCCTCACACCCCGACCGTGAGGAATAGGGCGAACCCTAGGATGGAAAACCGCGACCTGAAGCTTGGAGCCATGATCGTGAGTCACGAACCGAACCACCAGGATGAAGGCCACGAACCGGGAGAAAGGCCACGAACCGAGCTCACCATCACGACCAGGGTATGGGTCATGAGTGGACCACACGACCAACGAGCAGGACCCACGAACCATGCGAGTCACTAACCGTGCATATCCGAACTGAAGTATGGACATGAATGGAAGCTTGGAGCTACGAACCGAACCAAATGGAGATAGAACGGGAATGATGACCGAAACCCGAGATGCAAAGGTAGTCCAAAGTTATAGCTTAGGATCCAGACGGGAACCAACGAGTTAACTTTATGATTGGGCTTTGCTGCGGGACGTGTGCAAATGGGTTATCGATGCCTATAATTTTGATTTACCACTGAGAGACAGATTAGGGGCTTGTAGTGTTAGTTATACGGGGTTGGACTCCGTCACGGCCCAAAGGATTAGGTGAACAGAGTAATGGGTATCGTATGCTTTACGCACTGAGTGAGAGATGTGAGGATGGTTGTTATGCTTGATTTGTTTGTTATCTCTATGACATGCACACCCCTTCCCCCGTATCCTTTCACCATATGTTAGTGTTACCTTAGAGTATTGTACATCTTGTTGTGTTGACTCTTTGGTTGCGGGTCCAGGTTCAGGTATGATTGGATTAAACTTGTTATTGTTCTGTTTTGTTGCTTATCGCTCATACCAGACTTTTGTCTGATCCAGGGTTTTATGTCTCTTCTTATTACTCTAGATGCTCCTAAACAAGAAGATTAGAGACAGGTTAGGTGGTATGCACAAGTAGCTGATCCGGAGACAAGAAGGAGGCTCCTACGTATTATTAGCATATATTCTCCCTGTATGGTTGCTGGTCACTACGTGTGCATTATTAGTGTAACTTTTTTTTTGCTTTAGAGACAGTTATTTGAAGTTGTAAAAAGGATGTTGGATCATGAGCTGTATTTTGGATATCCGCTGCTATGATGGTTTAAGTTTTCAGCTTATGCACCGTCTCGCCTGTTTTATGTCAAAGTTATGTTGTTATTATTATATTCTATTCCATGCGCTGTGAGATATACTACAGGTTCCTTTGTTGGTTCATAGCTTCAAATTCCTAGTTCACTCTTATGTTTCTTTTCTTTTGACGACCGTCCCGTGCTGGTTGGACATCGACACAACGCCTTTCTTTGGAAATGTCTGCTGGTGCGGGGTGGGCCGTCACATTTGGTATCAGAGCCTAGGTTGCGTAGTTGACCCAGGGGAAGACATTAGGGAGAGATAGTATATGTATATGAGAGCGCGTATATGTGATATTTTGGTTTTCAAAAGCTATATACATATATATACTATTAGTATATAAGGATAAAGTCGCACTGCACGGGCACCACATTGAGAGGCTTAATCGTTTTCTCTTTACAGACTGAACGACGAGTCGATATACGAGGAGTACAGGTTTAGGAGCAAATAATAGTGATGATCCTGATATGAGGATGATGTTTACTACCTTCATGCGAGAGATGCTTAGGGATACTCGAGGAGTAGTTCCTAATGCTGCTAACGGTGGTGGTGGTGCAGTAGTGCAGGCGCCTAGGGCCGATTTCGCCAAGCTTAACAAGGATTATACTAGCCTTGGCAGGAAGCCGTTCCATGGAACGAAGTCAGCTACGGATGTTAAAGATTGGTTGGATAGTTGTGAGCACATCTTTGAGGACTTGGGAATCGATGATTCCATGAAGAGAAAGTTAGCATCGCGTCAGCTTCAAGGACGAGCTATGAATTGGTGGAATGCTATTAAAGCAACTACTCCTGAAGATCAAGTTACTTGGAATCAGTTTATGACTCGTTTCAGTGAAAAGTTCATTCCAGCTGCTCACAAATCTGAATTGTTTAGGAAATTTTAGGAGCTTAAGCAGAATGGTAGGGCAGTCTCAGAATATATTGATGAGTTTGATACTTTATCGAAGTATGGATTATCTCTTATCGACACTACCGAGAAGAAGAACGAGAAGTTCATAACCGACTTAGATGAGTACTTAGGGGAAAGGCTGATAAACCACATCGACGAGACGTTCGAGTCTATAGTGGGGAAAGCATTGAGATCAGAGAGTCTTTACCCTAAGTCAAAGGCCGATGTTGCTATTGCATCTGTAGAGGAACCAAAGCCGCAAGCAAGCGGTGGAGGTAAGAAGTAGTCTCAGAATAAGAGAAAACAGGATCAGACCAAGGGTGGTCAGAAAAAGAAGGACAAGAAAGATAAAGAGTGCTTTAGTTGTGGTAAGAAGGGCCACTATGCTAGAGATTATCAGGAAAAGCCTGGGGAAAGGAAGTGCTTCAATTGCGGCCAAGTGGGACACCACAAGGATAATTGCCTGCAACCCCCTAAGGAGAAGTAGATTGTGAAAGCATATGCTATCAATGTTGTTCCTTCTTCGTCGAATGCCCCCAACTGCAGTGGAGAAGGGAAAGGGCGTCATTATTTGAGGTATGCTTTCTATTTATGATGTTTCTGTTCTAGTTTTGTTGATAGCGAGGCGTCCCATTCCTTCATATTTAGTGACCTGGTAGATAAGTTAGGATTGGAACCTGAGATAGTCGATAGACCTTTAGTTGTGACGGACCCGATAGGTGTTTCGACTAGTCTTTGCATGATTTGTTGTAATGTGGTATTATCGAGTTATGGATGTATGTTTGCTTGTGATTGCTTAGTTGTTTTGCTGGTATCATCTCACGTAAATTGTCCGAATTCGGAGGAGATGTTCCTTGAGTGCTTGTCTGATATTGGTTTAGGTTTTTGGGGTTTGTGCTTAGGGTATGTTGAGTTCGACTAGGACAGTTTGCGTGAGATATTAGTAGTTGTTGTGATTTTCATTGAATGATATCTTAGTTTACTTGAGGAGTGATGTGCAGTCGTGACATGATAAGACTGTTTAATGGTATGGGCTGATGCGAGTTAGACTCGATAGGGTTATGAGATGACTCGAGTGAGACTCAAGAAAGATGCAAAGTAATGGATTGGTTAGGACCCTATGTTGATGTTCTTTTTGAAGGAGTAGGATGTGTTTGTTGATCATGGAAGATGCAACGAATATTAGGACGATTCAAGTTGGACTTGAACTCGTAAAAGAAAATAGGTATTTGTTGATCTTGGAGATGCAACGAATAGGGAGACGACTCACGCTGGATTAGAGTTTGTTGGTAATGGATACTCAAGACTGGGTCTGAGTTTATGGGTAATAGATTAAATCTTGTTGGACTCGAGAAGGCTGCAAGGAAATAGATTGGCTCGAGTTGGACTCGAGAGGGCAGCAAGATAATGGATAGACTTGGGTGGGACTCGAGTGTTTTAGGCAGACTAGACGCAGGGGTATCCGGGGATGCCCATTACCTTTGATCCGTTGGACGTGATCTAGTTATCCTTGGAGGATAAACGTACGTTGGACGTACAGTAGTCCGTATGGAGGCGGGGCTTCCATTAGCCTTGGGATTGGTTGGACCAGTCAAGTAGGCATCGATGTATGTATGGGGGAGGGGCTTCCTTTAGCCTTGGGATTGGTTGGACCAGTCAAGTAGGTATCGGCGTATGTATGGATTCAGAAGGTGATAGGTAGGACATGTTTGATGGACGCTATGGTTGCTATGTTTGTTCCTATTTTTATTCCCTTGAGTCGACTATCACATGTAGGATTCTGGTAATAGAGAACGAAGAGATGACGGTATACACAGATGCATGTGGTACCAGACTAGGTGCTATACTGATGCATTGAGTAGGAGACATGCCAGTTTAGGTGCTATGTTTGTTGAATGAAAGTAACTGGAGTATATCGTGGTATATGATTTCAGACCTAAGTATGGATTGGATCCAGAAATGTTAACAAGTTTGACGATCAAACCGACTTTGATTTAGAGGTTTGATTCCAGTTAGAGGGACGATCCTAATCTATTGGAAATCATCTCCAAGGTAGAGATGGGCATCGACAGTGAGAAGATGAACAAGTATGGACTTGATCGAGGAAGATGGCTTCGAAAGAATGATAAACTAATTTACCCAATGTCAATGGATTGAGAGATGAAGTTCTTAGAGAACGTCATCACTCAAAACTGACTATGCACCCCCGATGGTAACAAATGTATCGAGACATGAAGCAGACCTAGTACTGGAAAGGGATGAAGAGAGACGTTGGGAAGTTTATATTCAAGTGCATGAATTGCCAGCTAGTTAAAGCTGAGCAAAAGGAGCCTAGTGGTTTGTTACAACCGTTGGAAATTCCCGAATGGATGTAAGAACAAGCCTCAACGGAATTCATCGATGGCCTACCAAGGACCGGATCAGGTCACGATAGTATTTGGGTGAATCATGTATTAGAGGATCTCTTGAGAGCTTGTATATTAGATTTTGGTGGGTCATGGGATGACCATTTGCACCTAGTTGAGTTTGCATATAATAATAGTTGTCAGTCTAGTATTGAAATGGCTCCATTTAAAGCTTTGTACAGAAGAACGTGCAACTCACCATCAAGTTGGTTAGAAAACAGTGGGAAATTTGTGCATAGACTAGAAGTAATAAGAAAAACTTCATATAAGAACAAGGTTGTCCAACAGCGAATGAAGGCTGCCCAAGATAGGCAAAAGGGTTAGGCTGATGGAAGACGAAGAGATTTGGAATTCTTCGTTAATGACTTGGTATTCGTGAAGATCTCTCCATTGGAGAGTGTGATTCGATTTGGTAGGAGATACAAGTTGGTACCAAGGTTTGTTGGTTCATTTCCCTTTCTCAAGCGAGTTGGGAATTTAGCATATAGATTTGAATTACGAGACAGGGTGGCAGGAGTTCACAACGTATTTCGTGTTTCCCAATTAAGGAAGTTTGTGCACAACCCTAATGTGACTATTTCACCAAATCAGTAGGAAGATATCGAGGTAATTGGGAACCACAAGCCAATTCGTATTGTCGAGCACGATACGAATCAACTTCGAAGGAAAGCGGTGAATCTAGTCAAAGTTTAGTGGGGCAAGAATGAGAATGACTGTACTTGGGAGACAGAGGAAAGTATTAGGAATACATATCCAGAACTCTTTGCCTGGTAAGATTTTAATTGCGATTTAGTTTTCCACATGCTAGGATAGACTTGTTTGTTTGTTTTTGTATGTTTGATTGTTGTGAATGATTGATAGGCATGCGAGATCCCTTGCTTGTTTCTTAGTTAAGGAATTTCGGGGGCGAAATTTCTTAAGGGGGGAGAATGTAACGACCCGCATTCTACACATCGAAGAATCGTAGAATATTTATTTCTTTTTCATATGAAGTCGTATGGTCATGTCACTTTGGGGAACGGCTATTGGGCTCATTTCCCATGTTCACGATTTTTGCCGAATTTTACATGACCGTTTTACCCCTAGCTGATCTTGTTTCGGCCATAACTTTTGATTAGTAAGGAATTTTGATGTGAAACCAATTTCATTGGATTTGAATGATGGTTTACCTTTCCGTAGAGTGGTCACATTAGCCAAACGGACTTACCTTCTGGGAGATATGGCTGAAACAAGGTTTAGAAGGTGAAAAACAGCTTAACCGGGCCTAATTAGAGTGATTAGCGAGAGGACCCATAACCCACTTCGGGATTAGGGTTATGGGGAGGCTGAGAACAGTTAGAAAACAAATTTTATTTCATTTTTCAGCCGCCTAAAATATTTCTCTAACCATAGCCATGGCCTCCACCTTCTAATTTCATCCAAATCGCTCCTAATCGCTTTCTAATTGAAGATTAAGCCAAGCTACGTCAAATCAAGGGGAAGTAACACCAAATCAGAGTTAGAGCTACTGTGTTGCATTAAAATTCGACCCAAAACAGATAATATTTCAGATCTATAGTTTGTTTGTGGCCAAGGTGAGTGATTTGCATCGTTTTTCACTAATTACGGTTAATTAGTGGTGTTTAGTAGTAATTAGCGAAATTATACTTAATTAAATTCTGAAATTTTTTTGTAAAATGCTAAAATATTGTTTTAGGGCTCTGTTAGAAATTTGGGTTAATTTAGATAAGTTTTGCTAATCCTATCATTAGTTGTGCTTAAACATGATTAAGGAGAAAAACATGGGTTTTGTGTATGTTTGATCCATATTGACATGATTATTTGTTGTTTTGGTGTTTATGGTTAATTGTACATGTTGCTATGACTGTTTAGAATGTTTTGTGGTTATTTAGAAAAGTTAGAATGGTCGAAAATGCCGTCGTATGGCGTAAAACAGTCGTTGGAAGAGTTGCGGGAAATTGTGCAGGAACCGGATCGGATCGCCCCCCACACCCCGATCGTGAGGATGATCAAGAACCCCCACACCCCGACCGTGAGGAAGATGGCGAAGCCCCACACCCCGATCGTGAGGATGATCACGCACCCCACACCCCGATTGTGAGGATGATCATGAACCCTCACACCGCGACCGTGAGGAAGATGGCGAAGCCCCACACCCCGATCGTGAGGATGATCACGACCCTCACACCCCGACCGTGAGGAATAGGGCGAACCCTAGGATGGCGAGCCGCGAACTGAATCTTGGAGCCATGATCATGAGTCATGAACCGAACCACCAGGATGAAGGCCACGAACCGGGAGAAAGGCCACGAACCGAGCTCACCATCACGACGAGGATATGGGTCATGAGTGGACCCCACGACCAACGAGTAGGACCCACGAACCATGCGAGTCACTAATCGTGCATATCTGAACTGAAGTACGGACATGAATGGAAGCTTGGAGGTACGAACCGAACCAAATGGAGATCGAACGAGAATGACGACCAAAACCCGAGATGCATAGGTAGTCCACGTGAGAAGTTATAGCTCAGGATCCAGACGGGAACCAGCGAGTTAACTTCATGATTGGCCTTTGCTGCGGGACGTGTACAAAGAGGTTATCGATACCTATAATTTTGGTTCACCACGGAGAGACAGATTAAGGGCTTGTAGTGATAGTTATACATGGTTGGACTCCGTCATGGCCCAAAGGATTAGGTGAACAGAGTAATAGGTATCGTATGCTTTATGCACTGAGTGAGAGATGTGAGGATGGTTGTTATGCTTGATTTGTTTGCTATCTCTATGACATGCACACCCCTTAACCCGTATCATTTCACCATGTGTTAGTGTTACCTTAGAGTATTGTACATCTTGTTGTGCTGACTCTTTGGTTGCAGGTTCAGGTACGATTGGATTATACCTGTTATTGTTCTGTTTTGTTGCTTATCGCTCATACCAGACTTTTGTCTGATCCAGGGTTTTATGTCTCTTCTTATTACTCTAGGTGCTCCTAAACAAGCAGACTAGAGACAGGTTAGGTGGTATGCACAAGTAGCTGATCCGGAGACAAGCAGGAGGCTCCTACGTATTATTAGCATATATTCTCCCTGTATTGTTGCTGGTCACTACGTGGGCACTATTAGTGTAACTTTTCTTTATTTTTGCTTAAAAGACAGTTATTTGAAGTTGTAATAAGGATGTTGGATCATAAGCTGTATTTTGGATTTCCACTGCTGTGATGGTTTAAGTTTTCAGCTTATGCACTGTCTCGCCTGTTTTATGTCAAAGTTATGTTATTATTATATTTTATTCCATGCGCTGTGAGATATACTACAGGTTCCTTTGTTGGTTCATAGCTTCAAATTCCTTAGTTCACCCTTATGTTTCTTTTCTTCTGACGACTGTCCCGTGCTGGTTGGACATCGACACAACGCCTTTCTTTGGAAATGTCGGCTGGTGCGGGGCGGGCCGTCACAAAGTATAATTAATATCCCAACCAAGATCGGCAGTATAAAAGAGGATAACCTAGTGAAGTGGTAGATATGCCGGATGACATTCACTAATCCACTCTAAATACTTTCCCTCTCGAAGATGTATGATGATGGTTCGGCTTAAACATTTTTGAATTCTATTCCCAAGTAAGATAATGGCTATTTCATCAACGGTTGGCATATTGTATATATGTTTGTCATTTTTTTATTGTATTGAAGACGGAGTGGTGAATCGGAACCTGCTTCTATCACCTTGTTAAGATTTCATATGCCTACTGGTATAATTTTGTGAAATGGTTATCTTGTAGTAGAAATCTTTGAATAATTTCCAAAACCTCTTTCTTCAATCCTATATTTCTCTTATGACGATTCCTCAAAGTGGTATTGGGATCATAGATATATAGTTGTGAGTAGGTGGGTGTACTTCCATTATCTGGTAGTAGTGCACCTATCATATGTCGTAACTCTCCATGAATAGTAAATGATTTGACCCCAGTCTAACCATGATTCTATAATCCAGTTGACATCCTAGGATTGTGAATGCATTTGATGCATTATATGTTAGGTTTGACTCACATTGTATGAGAGTGGATGCGTAGATTCGATTTGCAATTAGTTCCACACCACAAAATATCTGAAAGAAAATGGGTACATATATGAGATTGGTATCATGTAACAACAAGGGATTCCTGTTGTTATAACTAATTACTGCCATGAACATATGTATGCTTATGGGGATGTAGGGATATCCAATCATGAGACTAGCACCAAGTGGGCTTCTTTCTGCAGTTTGTACTGCTTTACCATTGGACGAAGTGCACGCACGTAAAGACGATTTGGGGTGCCGAAAAATTTCAACATGGTATTAAAGCCGATGGTTCGAGGGGACCTATATGATGAAACATTAGCCTAATTTTGCTCCTGTTAATCTCTAAAAAATCCATACGCACATTGAGTAAAGAATACGGAGCGGACATCATCAGGGTCGGTCGTGCGAAAGGTTATCCGAGGCACCTAAACGTTCAAATATCAAACCCAAGGTAGGTCAAGTCAACCAGTGCGACCGGAGATAACGGCATGACATGCTGTGAAGAGTGCGAACCAAAAAAGATAAAGGTCGCATATCCTGTGAACCGCTCAAACACCAAAATAAAACAAGTCTCCCGTTCAACATAGGCAGGAGCGATCTTGTAGAGTAGCTGTATGAACAAACAACACCACAAAAAGGCAGCAAGAAGACGAGCGCCCTTGAACCAAGAGGGATGGTCGTGCAAGGAACAAAGGAGGATCGACTCCAGTCCTGCATTCTGCCCCTATAAGATTCCCCGAAACATTCACTCTCACAGGAAGACCCTCTTGTATGGACCCGCTCAGCTATACAAGACACTCACCCCGACGAGTCGTCCGCACATGATAATTGGATACAGCCACGGACAGCTGGCTACAGCTAGCCAATGGCATGATCGTAATTAACAGAATGAACGATCCACAGCCTGCGTAAGCGGATTCCAGATCATTTACCAAGGGGAGTTCACCTATAAGTACGCCATGACTACCAACATAAGGGGGATCCGATCACTGGAACCACGGAGTGCGGCTAAATTCCATCCTCAACTATAGATTCGGCCATGGCGTCGAGTATAATCTTATGGTGAAGGAAAACGAAGACATCCTCCTTCTCAATCATTCGTTCATCCATCCTTCTTCTCCTCAAATTCTACCATTCTATTGTATAATTCCTTGGATTGTGGTATATAAACGAGGGTATATTGAGATGTATGAAAAGAGAGAGTTGATTTATTTTGTAATCCTCACTATAAGACATGAAATCACCTTCATAGTGGACGTAGGCCTCGTTAACGGCTGAACCACTCTAAATTTCGTCTCTACTTTACTTTTCTCACATTTTTTACTTTTGATTACTAATTAAACACGGTTCCACTTATTTCTTACCGAATTGGTGAAGTACGGTTGAGTACCTTGGGTGTTTAGACTATTTTTGGTGTAAACATTTTGGCGCCCACCATGGGGCCGTGTTCATTTCTCTTCCAATTTAGATCTAACAAGATTTTATGGGAAACATTGTGCTTGAAATCATGGGCATGCTGAGAGAAACTGCTGCCGACAAAATTGGTGGCATCTCTGGTGCTGACACATCGCCTACCATCCATTCCGAAGAAAAGGAACCGTTAAAAGTCGAGGTTGCCATAACCAGGAGGGAGTTGGAAGAGGCAATAACAGGGATAAAAAGTCAAATAACTATTGTAAACAACACATCGATAAGGAAGATCAAGTCAATATTCGTTACCCTGGCCTCTGCCACAAAAGCCACACCAAGTGTCGCTGACTTTTCGTTCGCTCAAACTAGTCCTGCAAGCGGAATAGAATTTTCTGCTGAACAAGAAAGCTCCATCCCGGAAACTGCCTGTCATGATTACGGGCCCTGGCAAAGATCTGGCAAGGAGAAAAGCACTCGTTCCATGGAACGGAATGAAAAGCGAAGGTATATTTTTGGTGCAAAAGGTGGAGCCAAGTAGCGCAGAAGGAGACCGTGTTTTTTCATAAATTCTGAATTCACCTCCCTCAATGACACCATAGAGAATATCTTCAGGGCAATGAAGGACACTGTAAAATATCCAGCTCCAGAACGGATGCAAGTCAAATATGCTACCATGAAATCAGGAAGGTTCTGTCAATTCCATGACCAACCTGGACACAATACTAATGAATGTAGACACTTGAAATCGTTAATCGAGGGGCTGGTCAGAAAGAACCAATTGCAACAATATGTGCAAGGCCATTGTCAAATTTCTCCGCAAACAAGGGGTAGCAAACTCTGCGAAGAAAGGGCCTAAAATAGCCTGGGACAGATGCGTGGCTAAGGATCAGTGATTGGTGTCTTGATCATGGAATTTAGAACTAAAATTCCCGTGGCTCTGCCTTGTTACTCAGTTTCTCTGTTGTATTCTGTTTTCTTAAGAAATGGTAGTCGTTCTAATTTGTTTTTCCGCTTGCCATATTCATGTTTGACGATGAATTGCTTACAAATGCAATATGCAAAGAAAGCTATCGTGTGCTCACTTGAGTACCGTACTCATTACTGTACACTGAAAACTGATTTTTCGAATGTAGGCATGATAGAAGCAGTAAATCAAACCCATCATAGCTGCAAAGGGAAGGTTCTTAAAGCACATCTTGAGCGAAACGGCTTCAAAGCACCACGATAAATATGCAAACCAAACCGGATGTATGAGCACGTCACCTCAACCGGATATGCAGTCTGAAGACGAACGACAAGCCAAAAGGTGGAACTTCCTTAAGAAAGCATTTGCTGGAGAAACTGACATCAGGCTTCAAAAAAAAGTTCAAGGGAAATGATAAAATGTCCCACGGATAAATACCTAGGCTGGAAACATCAGTCCAAGTGTCGGAAGGACCGGCAAAACATGTTGGAAGGACCAGTGCAAAACAGAAACCCTTGCCGAAAGGAGGTGTCCATCCTTGTTCTTTGTGGTTAACCAAGTCAAACAAAGCCAAGGTTGGACTATAAAAGAAGAAATCCTAGGCGAAACGGGGTATCCGAAATCCTAGCCATATGGGGGTATCCAACAAGGTCTTTCAGTCCCAGAAAAATCAGAACTTGGGTCGAAATTGAAACCCAAGACCTCCCATGGGGGCACCCAAAAGAAAACACATAATAACCACGCATTGTTTCTAAAAATTATCATGACTTGATCAAACAAAATTACAATTCAAAATCAACAGAATCTATGAAATTAAAAAGAGCTTTGATATGGGTACATCACCATTGTGTAAAAATCACCAATGCCCAATCAAAACATACCACAACCTAGTTATAATTTCGTGGCGAGAACTATTCGAACGATAAGATTCGCGCAAACAACAGATAAAAGCACGACCGCTCATAAAAATGAAAGTAATAAAACTATGATAGCACCTAAACAATACAAACATAAGTACGCAAACATAAAATATTAAGTGAGGGCTGGCACTCGCACAAACAACCGGTCTAAGTACGTAACAAGTAAAAGAAAATAAGCTGGAATCAGACCATAAAGGTCACAAATGCTATTTCTTATGCAGGATGAACCAATTGTTCAGGATTTTGCTGATCCAGCTACGCAAAAGAGTCATCAAAAGGAAAGAGGCGTGTGATCTTCAATTATTAACCAGTTAGCTTCCTTTTACGTTTCAGGGTGGACACAGCCTTGGTATTCCAAATATCGTCCTCATCTTCCGGATCCGACACATCTGGTAAAAGTGGGACATCTGATGAAGGTATGGTGAGTGGATTAATGCTGGTAGAGATCAGAACAGAATCAATAATACAGGTTGGGCAGCGGCACCGCAAGCAGTTAAAGAAGGTGGAGAAAGCACAGCTGATGCAAATGGATAACAAGCACTAAATTCAGCAATCTCAGGTGAAGAAATAAGAAAATCCAAATCTGGGGCAGATTAATGGATGTCAATTTTACCTGAAGTTACTGGATATGCAAAATCAACCCCATGATCATCCGCATTCAAAGAAGTATAGCCGTAAATCGTGCACTGTGCCACAACATTTTCTTGATTTGGGCACTCAGTAATGGGTTGTACTCTAGCGACATCTAAGGTAGAGCGACCTTCTGGGTTGTGTAAGGGAGCTCGAAGTATCAATCCCAATAGAGTCAGGTGCGGCATAAGGAATGGAAGCGTCCGAACGTTCCTCCCAAAAGAATTGAGCCTGCTTTTTTCGTCAAAATCCTCCTACCTTTAACTAAAGCCTCGCGATCTTTCTCCTCTAAAAGATGTCCTTGAAGGAACTCATCATCGACATCATCGGAATACGAAAGTATTTGCTCCCAAACAAGAGCCAGAGTTCGCGGAAAATCCTTGTCCAAGTAACTCAAGCTTCCACCGCTCATGACACTGCTAACATAGAATTGAAACAGAGTATTGTCAACTCCATTTTTAGTTTCATCAAGATCTTTTTACAACCTATTCTTATCCTCTTCAAAGGTTCTGAGGTTTTCGCTTTGAGAAGCAAGTTGGCCTTCGAGAGCCATGTTTTCCTATTCTAAAGAAATCAAAGCCTGCTTTTCTAAGGCCAAATGACGCTCGGCAAGCTTTTGAGCAGATTGAGCTTCTAAAAGCCGCGCTCGCATACCCTCCAGTTCCTTCTTGAGCTAGACATTTCTGGCCTCTAAGCTATTCACTTAAGTGCTTCTGCTCTTTAAAGAAGTAATCTCAGATTCTTGGGATAATCAAGTGGATAAGGCCAACTTTGTCATTTTCTAAGATTTCAATATGGTCAAGGTGTCGAGCATTCAATCTCTGAAATTCATAACCAAATTTGGCCAATGCTCCAGTCGCTTATCAACATCTTTCATGACCAGATTCAACTGTGCCTCGAATTTATCCTTAACAATACCAAGCTGATTGGTCATGCTACTTTTTACAGCGTCCAAATTTTTCGTAGCATTTCGCCTATCATTGGGGTGTAAATCTAGATCGAAAGGCATTCCCCTTAGGTCCCAACCGCTGAAGTGATCATTAAGCATTGAGTTCCCAGGAGGAACCTTATAAGGTGGACGATAATGCATCATTTGAACTTGAGCAGGAGTCGGAACTATAGATCTTGCAGAAGATTCAGTCGTTACAAGCATCTTAGCCTGGTCAAGCCCCTCACGCCTTAAAGAATCAACCATTGAGAGTTCAGAGGTATGTCGGACCTGAGAACTTGAAGATAGTTGGGGATGCTCTGAATAACAGGAAAGACAAGACTGTAGGAGGCTTCATGGATCAGTAAGATCGGCTTATTGAGAGAAACTATTCGATATCAAGTAGTTTGCATTTACACCTAGAACACAAATAAAGTATGAGTTCAGCAAGCATTCAGAGATTATCAGATTTGCGGGAAATTATGCCATAAGTAAGATGGTATCAAAACCAGTTTCAAGGGAAGTTATGAAAAAAGAAGCTTTCTCAGGACGCTGAGCAGGTCCTCGGATTCCTCCCATATCAGATACTGCAAAGTCAGGCATCACAACATCACCCTGACTCAAGTATTTGGCAGAGTCCAAATCTCCGAGGTCTCCAAATGTCCCTGAGGAACCTTCTGCTTGAATAACAGGGCGAGCAAAACTTCCGGCGGTCGTTCTAGAAGTTACATCGACCTTCGAACCATATGCGTTCTCGTCAACTCTTCTGTCACTCCCTTCGGTAATTGGCAACGATGCTCGACCACTTACATCAAGGATTGAACATTTCTCTTTAAAAGGCTTACCAGCAAAACGTTGAAAGTGAACCAAAGCCTATCCAAGAGATCGTGTAGAGCAAATTAGTTGGTACTTACGGAGGTTTTCCTCTGAAAGCAACACCTCTCTGCTCCTTTCCCTTTTGTCAATAGAAATTAAAGAATTAAGGAGGCCTTGATCTAAAGTAAGACCCGCAACAGAAGGAATCACTACAAAAGTCAGAAAGAAAGCCGGATGAGAAAGAGAAAAGGAAGAAGAACCCCGGGAGCAAAGGTATAATTACCTCCTTCCCATCGTCCGTAAAAGTTACAAGGACACCAAACAAAGAAATATTGAACCGGAAACCCCTTAGCACCATCCGTCATACCGGTGATAATTCTATCACGCATACTTTCCATAAAAAAGAAAGAAGGACCGTCTACCTCCCTCCTCTTAAAAGTATATAAAGAACAAATATCCGCAAACGTGGGTTCCCGCTGCCGGACCGTCATGAAAAGTACGTACAGCCCAAGAAAAATTTGATATCCACTAGGATGCAGCTGATATGGAGCAATGGCCAGTTGCCACAAAATGGACTCTAGATAAGGATTAAAGGGGGGAATCGCCCTGCTAGACAACATGTGATAGTTGACCGCAACGTACCTAGAGGGCGGACAATCGGCCAACTCTCCCTTTCTGGGATATCTGGTTTCATCCTTTGAAAATCCAAAGAGGTTGCACATTTGTAAAAACTGATCAAAAGAAAGTGTCGATTTACGGCAGCCGGCCGCTACCCTATCAAAAAAGCGAGGTTGGGGATGAATCTGACTAACAACCAAATCAGAACCAGTAGCCGGGGCAACCTCAACTGCCCGATCCAGATCCTCTCATTCCCCAGACATAATGAGTTAACTGGGATTGAAATGAGTAAGCAGTTAGTCACACGTCAATGTAGATAAGTATGCCTAAAAAGAAATTACAAATTGAATTATTAAGAGTCAAAGGAAGAACAGAAACATCGCTACTATATAAGTATTTCATTGAACAGCCAGTTAAGGCATGGCGAATTAGGAAATGCCCTTTCTTAGACATTTCAGTAAATGACTTGCCACATAAAAAGGGCTAAGGTTTATCACTAAAGGATTATGCCTAAAGTCCAAGCACATACCAAGTCAAATCAACACTTCTCAAATATCACAACCATGTGTACCAACAACTCAATGTTGCCAATTGAGAACGCTCCTTTACAAAACTAAAAGAATTAACCCAGAATCAGAGGTAAAAAGAAGGAAATTCACTTACAAGTGAAATTCAATTCAAAGAAAGGAGCGTTGTAGCCGGAAACAAAGCTGAGGGAAACCGTCGACCAAAGGAGGACGGGCGAGACGATCAATCAAGTAAAGAGAGTCGGAGTCTCAAGAAGCAACAACGAGGTCTCCTACGATGAAATCGCCATTAAAATAAGCTTATCGAAGAAATATAAAAGCAGGAAAATGAAGAGACGATATTTAAGAGGACTTGAAGCCCCTTTTCATGATATGACAGCTCAATTAAGATTTAGTGATCCGGTTTAACGAACCCGGGAAATATCCCGCCAAATGCCCAAAGACAAACAATTGTCTAAATATCCAAATTGTGAAAATATAAGTTATCTATGAGGGCGTAGAGCGTTGAACTTAATCCATCCAAAGCATTCTCACCACGTCAACTTAGTGCTCGATTACACAAATGTGTCTCATCAAATTCCAACTGGCACTCTGAAACTCAAATGTTCATATGATAAACTACATCGAGCCTCCCGCTCACAGGAAAGGACAGTACCAACCAGCTACCATGAAGCAACCCCAATCTTTTGCACGAACGACTCCCTGATAAACTCTACCATACAATGTGCGATCAAAAATGTCAAAGCCAGTAATTCCTTACTAAAAAGAAATCACGGACTTCGAGGGGCAAGTCTTAATTCCTAAAAAAATCCATACGCACATTGAGTAAAGAATACAGAGCGAACATCATCAGGATCGGTCATGCGAAAGGTTATCCGAGGCACCTAAACGTTCAAATATCAAACCCAAGGCAGGTCAAGTCAACCAGTGCGACCGGAGATAAAGGCATGACATGCTACGAAGAGTGCGACTCGATAAAGATAAAGGTCGCATATCCCGTGAACCTCTCAAACACCAAAATAAAACAAGTCTCCCGTTCAACATAGGCGGGAGCGATCTTGTAGCATAGTTGTATGAACAAACAACACCACACAAAGGCAGCAAGAAGATGAGTGCCCTTGAACCAAGAAGGACGGTCGTGCAAGGAACAAAGGAGGATCGACTCCAGCCCCGCATTCTGCCCTTGTAAGATTCCCTGAAGCATTCACTCTCACAGGAAGGCCCGCTTGTATGGAACCGCTCAACTATACGAGACACTCGCCCCGACGGGTCGTCCGCACATGATAATACGATACAACCACGGACAGCTGGCTACATCTAGCCAATGGAATGATTGTAATTAACAGAATAAACGATTCACAGCCTGTGTAAGCGGATTCCAGATCATTTACCAAGGGGAGTTCACCTATAAATACGCCATGACTACCAATAGAAGGGGCTTCCGATCTTTGGATCCACAGAGTGCGGCTAAATTCCATCCTCAACTATAGATTCGGCCATGGCGTCTAGTACAATCTTATGGTGAAGGAAAACGAAGACATCCTCCTTCTCAATCATTCATCCATCCTTCTTCTCCTCAAATTCTACCATTCTCTTGTATAATTCCTTGGATTGAGGTATATAAAGGCGGGTATATTGAGAGGATATATAGATTTATGAAAAGAGAGAGTTGATGTATACTGTAATCCTCATTATAAGACAGGAAATCACCTTCATAGTGGACGTAGGCCTCGTTAACGGCTGAACCACTCTAAATTTCATCTCTACTTTACTTTTCTCGCATTTTTTACTTTCGATTACTGATTAAACACGGTTCCACTTATTTCTTACTGAATTGGTGATGTGCGGTTGAGTACCTTAGGTGTTTAGACCATTTTTGGTGTAAACAGCTCCAATATGTTGCTTGAGCTACAGATTCTTATTAAGGTGGAGTTATATGTTAGATCATGGTCTCGCTTGTAACACCCTGTCTTTTACATCAATAATATAAGGAAAATATCAAAGATTACATTTTTAGAATTTGACCCCGAAACGTTTACCATTGCATTCGTGGTGGTGATTTTCTGATTCATTTTGGTATATGGCATGTCCAAAACCAAACACATATGCATAAGTTATTAATGAACTAAGTAATCAAGAAGTTGCATGAATATATATATACATATATATATATACATGTAGAATTGAAATTCAAATTTAATTATTGTTTATAATAGGAATAATATATAAATGTCAAGAGAATTATATAAAGCAAGTAATTAACATTATTAAGTAACGTTAAACTCATAAATCATAGCGTGTAGGAAACCGGCCTGGACCCAGGATTGGTCGACTCACATTATGCTTGGGTGGACCCAGGGGTCGACCCACCTCTAAGGTCTGTTGTCACAAGGGTCGACCCTAACGGGCCCAGATTTGTTTTGCATGATGTGTATTTTTGATTTGATCCGTTTAGATTTTAATTGATTAAATCTGATGGACCAGACTTTCTCGTACACTTATAAACAGACTAGAAGGGCCTAGCTTTAATCTCATATTTTCAGAGGCACTACCTACGCTCTGCCAATCTCATTTCTCTCCAAACCTTTTCAGAAGTTTATAATGTTAGTTCTTAGGGATTCTTATTCAAGGTTTGAAGACACTACTACAAAACAGGTCAATTGCTTCGCCTTATTTGCTTTGGTTATCTTTAAAACAGAAGCAAATAATAACAGTTTGTTCTATTCCTTCATCACATTGGAAGCAACTACTTCGTAGGAAGCAATAGATATTTTACATATACGAAATTGCTTCCATTGTTGTAGGAACCGAAGCAACTGTGTGAAGCCGATGTAGCTATTTGCTTCTAACCTATGAAAAACCGACGTTTTAAACTTGAGTTAGTGCACCAACCAAATTATGAAACGTCGGGTTCATACAATCCGACGTATTAAGATGGGCCAAAGCTAGTTTACCGTGTATTTTTGGGGCTCCCGCCACATACTCTTCTGTGTTTGACCAAGTCAAATATTCTTTTTTTTCTTCCTTTTCTAAATCGATAAGCCATGGAGTCTTCAATCCCCAACGAATATTGCAAAAGCCCCCTGGCTATCGCTATCGGATCTCTGATTCTCGATGCCCAATTTCAGATTCTCTGATATCGGATCTATGAATCTTGCAAAAGCCCCCTTGCTATCGCTATCGGATCTATGATGTCAGCTCTGATTATAGTATGTAAACGACACACTTTGTACTAATATTGGCTGGAAATTACTCTTTTCATCTAAAAAAGACGAAGAGGAACCAAGAGGAAGTGGAAGCAAGCACCAGCAGCGGCGGCAGTTGCACACCAAAGAGTAAGGTCTGATTATTAGATGATTATTATGTAAAAACCTCAATCAGAAGTATTATGTTAGATGATGCATGTAAATATTCCTTATATATGTTTGTATTCTTTTGATTACTTGTGTTTATGTTTATAATTAGATGATTATTATGTAAAAGCCTTCTCTTGCGGATTTACTTTTGATATTGTATATGTTGTCTTGGATGTGTTAATATGAAAGTTTTAATAGATTATTTCATGAAATGTAGATTAAAGCTTTTCGGATGCCTTGAAATGTTTCATGTTTTTCTTCTCCACCATTTTTTTGTTGTTTACGAGCTTGTAACTAGTTTTATAATCATGAAAACAAAAGTAAAAAAAACTGCATGATTCTATGCAATAATCATTTTCTATATTTTGTTCTCGTTAACTTGTAATTAAAGTAACAAATCACTAATATTGGCTAACAGATTACACAAAGTCATCTAATTAGACTTGCTGAAATGAATATTAAAATTTGCAAGGTTTAAAAACACAAAGAATATTCAAAATCCGAATTGGTTTTCATTCATGAAAAATACTGCTGACCTTTATGATTTAGTTAGTTCTGGACCAGATACATAGTTTATGATTTTATGATACATAGTTTGTTTTGTTCTTACATATGTTTACAAATATATGTATGGCTTATGTTATGTAAACTTGCCATGTTTGCTGTATAAAATGCGACGTAAACTCAATTATGCTTTATATATATTGCTTTTCTGTTTTGGTTGGAAATGCTTTTCTATTATCACTAGTTGTTTAGTTATATACATTGTATACACTCGAGACTTAAAGCTATGGTTCTAACTATAATACAACATTGTTCCATCCGTTAAAGAAGATGCACCAATAACAGTCAAAAATATGAAAACAAACATTAAAAGAATGATTGGTTTAACTTTCTACAGTTTACAACACTTAACAGTGACCACTACACGGTCTATTTGTTATGGACTTTTTATTTTTTTATGATTTGGGTTGGTTTTGAAAACTTATTACAAAAAGAGATTCGTTTCCAAACTAATTACAAAAAATGCATTCATGGCAAGACTTGAACATGAATTTATTACCAGATTTAAGGACTATTTTCTACTGCTCAACATCTTCAAATTTTACCATAGCTAGACTTGCATGAAGAACGTTTTAACATAGGAAAAAGGAACTTTTACTACAATAAAATTTAAAATTATTTCTTTCCATTAATTACTTTAGCACATTTATAGTAAAGTAAACATATCTATTAGTGTGTGTGCATATGCATAATTATGTATCATTATAATGAAAATATAAAAGTTGGTATGGTTTTGTCTACTTTACTAGTTATCAGAGCATGATTCTGTCCACACTTTAGTTACCGTCTGGTAATAAAATAACCATCGAGAAATTTCAGTTACAATTAAATTTGTGCTTAAATAATGAAAATGATAAGATATAATTAAAGTGCGTTGTTGATTTGATTTTTTTTCTTTTTTTAGACTTCATCAATAGAGTCGAAGGCAGCATTAAAGGACTAAAGATGTGAAGCCATGAACAAGTTATTAAAATGAATGTGATATTAACATATAAAATGAATTCTATTTTATTTTTATGTAGATTGCTTTAAGAGCTGTAGTTTTGAGATTTTTTATTTATCTTTTTGATACATAACCATAATCTTTCTTTTGGTAAATAATAAAAATAAAATATAGACTTCGTTTCATTAATTATTAGTTATGAGGAAGGGAGAGCAGAAGGGGGGGGATAACCTGTTCCTGTAACATGAACAATCAAAATGACCTTAAGAGCACATCAATATGTCTATCTGTTTTTTTTTTGTGCTTGATTTACCCAATAAATTATGTCCATTCATTTTGAAGTTGATATTTAAAATTTTCTATTTTAACAAAAAAAATTGGATGTGATTCTCATAGCATATGGAAATATGTAATTTGGGAACAAGAGAACTGAGCCCGTTATCAGTAATTCAAAATTAATTTTTAACTTCTTAATGAATCTTGGCATATAGATCATCGCATATTACTTGTACTAAATGATTGGCATGTTTTGTTGTTTGGTTTTCATTTTTTTTTTTTTGCTTGTTTGTAGTATTCTCACATGGATCGTAGTTGGATGTACAACGTAAAACGTTGTGATGATGAATTTCTCAATAAAATGGAAGAGTTCATCAATTGTGCATTAACCAATCAATCAAGAAGAGGGGACAAACATATTTTGTCCTTGTAGACTCTGCAAATATGCCAGAAGATTCCGTAACATAGATCAAATTAGAGATCATATAATTCGCAATGGGTTCAAGCAAAGTTATATGCAGTGGATATGGCATGGTGAAAGTATACTTAGTAGACCTAGTTCTAGTGCTCATGAGACCGTTGCTAATGAACGGGATAATAATAGGAATAATGAGGTGAATGAAGATAATGATTGTATGCATGAGATGTTTCGTGATGTTGAAGATCATCTGATCGAGGAGCCACAATTATGCGAAATAATATTAATAGATGCCAAAAAGCCTTCGTTTAATAATAGTTCTTTTACGGTATTGTCTGCGGTGCACAAGCTTTTTAATTTGAAATCAAAGCATTGGTGGAGTGATACAAGTTTTACTTCTTTATTGAAACTTTTGAACGACATGCTTCCAAAAGGTAATGAGCTTCCTATTTCTAACTACGAGACAAAGAAAATTATGTGCCCTATTGGTATAGGGTACAGAAAGACACATGCATGTCCAAATGATTGTATATTGTATCGAAATGAATACGAGGATTTAAATGAGTGTCCCAAGTGTGGATTATCCTGTTATAAGTCCCGGGGAAATGCTCATAACAATTCGAATAAGAAACGGCCTCCCGCAAAGATCTTATGGTATTTGCCAATTATTCCAAGGTTTAAACGCTTGTTTGCAAATAAAGAAAAACGCAAAAAACTTACGATGACATGCAGATGTGAGAAAAAATGATGAGTTGCTTAGGCATCCAGCAGATTCTCCACAATGGAGAAATTTTGATGCAACATATCCTGATTTCGGTGAAGAAAGTAGGAATCTCAGACTTGGTCTTTGCACATATGGCATAAACCCATTCTGAAACCTAAGTAGTCAACATAGTACTTGGCCTGTTCTTTTGGTGATTTACAATCTGCCTCCTTACTTGAGTTTGAAGCGCAAATATATCATGTTGTCTCTTCTAATTTCTGTACCATGACAACCAGGAAATGACATCGATGTTTATCTAGCTCCTCTTATTGATGATCTAAAACTTCTATGGGATAAAGGTGTGCGTGTGTTTGATGCATATAACAGTGATTTCACATTGCGTGCCATGATTTTTAGCACTATAAATGATTTTCTGCCTATGGTAACTTGTCTGGATATAGTACTAAAGGCGCCAAAGCATGTCCAATTTGTCAAGATGATATGGTTGTTGAGCATTTGCATTTTTGCAAGAAGAATATGTATATGCATCATAGTAGATTTCTTCCTATTAATCATCATTATCGTAGAAAAAAAAGCCTTCTAATGGAGAAATAGAAAAAAGAGTTGCTCGCTTACCATTAACAGGAAATGATGTTTATGAATGAGTCATGAATATTGAAAATGCATTTGACAAAGTCCTTCCTCTTCGTGAAGGCTCATGAAAGAAGAAATCTATATTTTGGGAGCTTCCATATTGGAAACATTTAGATGTTAGACATTTCTTATATGTAATGCATATAGAAAAAAAATGTTTGTGACAGTATAATTGGGACACTCTTGAATATACCCGGTAAGACAAAGGATGGTGAGAAAGCTAGACAAGATATGTTGAAAATGGGTATTCGGAAGGAGCTAGCACCAGTGCAGAGAGGTAAACGTACATATTTTCCCACTGCATGTTATACATTGTCAAAAAAAGAGAAAACTAATTTATGTGAGTGCCTTCGTGGTGTGAAAGTTCCAGTAGGCTATTCTTCAAATATTAGCAGTCGTGTATCAATGAAGGATTTGAAATTGACCGGCATGAAGTCTCATGATTGTCATGTGATAATGCAACATTTGTTACCTGTTGCAATTCGAGGTATATTGCCTAAACGTGTTAGAAATTTTATTACGAAGCCGTGTATCTTTTTTAATGCAATTTGTAGTAAGGTGATTGATCCTGATATGCTAGATGCTTAACAAGCCGATGTTATTGTCACCTTATGCCAATTTGAGATGTATTTTTCTCCTTTATTTTTTTGATATTATGGTGCATTTGATTGTTCATCTTGTAAGAGAAATCAAAATTTGTGGTCCTGTCTTCATGAGATATATGTATCCGTTTGAAATGCACATGGGAACTTTAAAAAGAAAAACAAGAAACAGATATAGACCTGAAGCTAGTATTGTAGAAGGTGTTGTGGCTGAGGAGGTTATTGAATTTGTCACTCAATACATACCTAGAGTTGAACCTATTGGACTTCGAAAGTCTCGGCATGAAGACCGACTTGACGGTCATAGCATAATTGGGTTTAAATTGACTTCTATTGGTGATGAAATGTTTCAGAAAGCTCAATTACTTGTTTTACAACATCTTAGTGAGGTTCACCCTTACTTGGAGGAGCACATGACACTTCTAAAGTCTAAGAATCCTTCAAAAAACGAAAGATGGTTGACAAATGAACATAACCGCACTTTTGTTGAATGGTTTAAAACCAAAGTAATGGATCAAAAATAAATCATAATGTTTCTGATACAGTAAGATGGTTAGCATATGTGCCTCGATTTCAATTTCAGTCTTATGAAGGATATGATATTAATGGTTACGTCTTTTATATGAAACGCCAGGATGAGAAGAGTAAAATGCAAAATAACGGAGTTAGTGTCATGGCTTCTTGTCGAGAATTCGCTATTGCTAAATATAACAGACCAATAAATGCGATAATGCCATATTATTGGATTATTGAAGGCATTTGGGAGCTTGATTATAAGGACTTTACGATTCCATTATTTCGATGTAGATGGGTTGACAATTATCGTGGTGTACGAGTAGATGAACATGGATTCACACTTGTTGACTTTAGTCCAGTGAGTCATGATAATGATCCACTCATCTTGGCATCTTAAGCAAAACAAGTTTTTTATGTGACCGACCCAGCTGCAATAAGTGGTCTGTTGTTCTTCCTAGCAAAGGACGTATTGTTGGGATTAGTGATGTGGTAGATGAAGAAGAATATGATCAATTTGATGAGTACCCACCTTTCTCCGTTGGCATAAGTCTACAAGAAGAGGAAGTTGAGTTAAATGCATATTATGCACGTTCTGACCATAACGAAGGAGTTTGGCTAGCGGGGTATTTTTTCATCTATATTTCATGCTTTTAATTTCCATTTGAAAGCGTAGATATGGCATTTGACATTTTCTACAATACTTTTTTAAGACTAACTAGTAGAAGTTGAGTTAAAAATGTAGCTTAAAGAAAATTTGTTGTTTTCAAATTGGCATGCTTCTTGTTTTTTATTTCTTAGGCACATTGTATGATCACATTCTTTTTATCTAGCGTCTCATAAAATAAAATTGCATCTGATATTAAATGTTGGTATGTTTGTGTCTTATTAATTACATAATATTTTATTACGAAATAATTAATACTTTTGTGTTTGCAGAGATAGAGATACTGATCCGTGATCTCAACCATCCATCGGCAATTTTAAAGGTAACCAATTCAATCGTAGAGTATTATCTTTTTATTGGTGGTTTAGTTCCTTGATTTATACCGCAAAGTAGTTCCATTAGCAAAACTCATGTCATTCTGGAGTAAAAAAATTGTATTGGAGTAAAAAAAGAAAAGAAAAAAGAAATCTCAACTATTAAAGTGATTTGGTACTCCTACCCCGCTCTAATAGTTAAACAGATGGCTTAATCGTGTTTCGGGACCTTTTTCTGGCAAGGATGAAAGTTGTACTTCAAATAAAGTATTCTAAGTATTAACAAAATCCAAAACCCACTTGGTTAGTCATTTGTTTTCATTGATTCTGACCTATTTTTATGTCACTACACTTATAAACATGGTAGTTTGAATAATTAAGCAAGAATCCACACATTGGGAATTCTGACATGGCTATACACTGAAATATAATGATTAATAATAAGGGTAAGGGTACTAATCATTGGTCACAATAAAAAAAATAACTTTTATTTATCATGGACGGAGCTCAGTTAATCTAAGGTTTAGCATACAACAGTCAATATGAAAGGGATGACGAAATTAATGCATAAATGAACAACTGTATATGAACAAAATTTAAAAATTGAGGCAGTCCAATTTTATTCAGGAAGAAAACTAAAATTATTTTAAGTTTTTTTTTCTTTTGAGCCTTCATGATAAAAAACAATAAGTTACCTTTAACAAATAAATATACTTTATCATTTTGGGACAACCGTCTTTTTCCATTTCAGCTCAAGTAATGTGGTTTTATCGGCGTGGCGTTTAAATCCATATTATACTGCTTAGTCTACTTAGCATCTAGCATAAAAAAAGGCATTCCTTCATTTTATTTTGTTCAATGATACTGTGTGAATTCATACCAACATAATTTTCTATAACACGAAATGCAAAAGGCTATATCCAAGAACCTATAGAGTAAAAAATATGTTAGACTACAATGATATATTTATGATCTCCTATTTTTGTTAATAAACATATCTGGCATTAATTTCACAATGCATAGATCTTCCATTAATTTCTTTCTGGTAATATATTATTTCAGTGCTTTATTTCCATTGATACAACAATAATGGAAATGGAACCATATGGACACAATGAAGAGCAAAATGATTCTTCTACCCAGTCTGCCTCTAAGAAGAGGTGAAGAGGTCCTACGATAGGAAAGAAATATAGTAGAACATAAGAGCCAAAATATGTTGAGTGGAGCGATAATGGAAAACCCATTGGGAAGTGGGCGAAGTCTTACAAAGCGTATGTGGGCGACACAGCTCGATCCAAAATTGACATCACTATTAAGAGTTGGGATGACGTTAGCCAAGGGCTTAAGGACACTATTTGGGAAGATGTTAAGGTATTATAATTTTATTTTTACTTGCTTGTTCATCGTAAGCTTGCCATGTAATTATTAGATTTTTTTAATTAGCATTGACATCCACCTAACACGACGATTCAGGATAAATGAACAGAAGGCTTAAATTTAGAAGTAGTGGAACTATAATATCGTGGTGTGGGATCAAAATGCATTTTAAAATTAGTAATGATGACCTGAACTCATCTGCGAGTAACACTGCACGGATAACACTGAAATTTTTTAGCCCTCCTTCTCAGTGAGAATGCATATATTGGACTCGACCATTATTTTAAAAAACGTGCCTGAGGCGCGCCTTGATGTGCACCTCGAGGCGAGGCATGAGCCAGCTCTCTTGAAAAGAAAATGATAAAAAGAAAAGCGATCAGGGGTAAGCAACTGTATACATAGCAGCAAAATCAGTCGTATACATAGCAGCAAAATCAGTCTGCGACACAAAATGAGTAATTTTAATCTTAGACCTGAAAAATTAACCATCACTTGACTATCCATAAGCAAGGCGCTATAGCACCCAATGATACTTGGTTTTAAATCATAAATACAATATCAAATTTTAAGAAAATGGATATAAAGAGGAAAATGATAAGCATCCTTTTTCTACAGATATTTCTGTTGTTGAGACTCTATACTCAAGTCAGAAAATTATATTCAACAGTTTTCCCGATAGTCAGTTTAGTACTACTGTAAACAGCAAACCCTAAACAAATATGAGAGATTACCGTTTTCTATTCTAGAAATCAAAGTTTGAAAAGGAAAAAAATAGCCTCTCGCATAATGGATCAATGTATGAAGTAACATATATTGATCAAACATTCAGTTTAACTGGTGCCAGTAAAACAGTATTGCATTAGTGAAGATTTAGACTATCACATGCACGCGCACAGGCGTGCAAGCATGCACATTCAAAATTGATCTCACACCACACCATCCTTATGTAGATTTGCAGAGAATAATATGTGACAAGTAGTTAAAAATAAAATAAGCATTGCTCACAAGGTGTTTGCCTTCACGTAATGACTTGTCCATTTAATTTAGTACTAATGACTTGTCCATTCGACGATTCAGCACTATATTCATCGCTCGTTACTTTTGGGAAAAAATTATGTCAACTTTTGGAAAAAATAAGAGTACATATGGGGGAAGCATATTTTTTTATAAACTTGTTCATTTTTAATTACTACAGGTCGAATACCATATTGACGATAAAATGAAAGGCATTGTGCTAAAGAATGTTCGGGAACGATGGAAAGATTTCAAAACGAAATTGGTTAGTGGTTGGATAACGAAGACAAGATAGCTTTCAGATGACCATAAATAGCCGTACGAGTTCTACGACGGAATTACCCAAGCACAATGGGAAACATTCAAGAAGAATAGTGAAACCGATGAATTTAAGGTATGCGTTTTATTAACTTTAGAAACAAGGTTGTTTCGGATATAAATTTTTACCGTCATTTAGAAATTCGAATTTCTTTTGCAGATGAGTGGTTGTTTGATTGGTAAATTATTCTTGTAGGTTGAATACTTATTATCCATTAGAATATACCCATCATTAATTTTGTGCATTTGTTTGCACCATTCAAGCTTTTGTGCATTTAATATTATTTGGTGCACTTGCATTTGTTTGTTGATCAACTCACAGACGTAACTTTTTTTCAATATTTTTTCCTGTTTTTGTATTTTTTTTTTATATATCTTGCAGCATGTTCAATGTTCTCTTTAGGTCTGGTCTTAGTATTTAATATCTAACAGTATATCTATAAACAGCTAGTTACATGATTTAGCAGTTGTGTTCAATTGTGTATTGGATTAAACAATTTTTTTACTTAGTTGCATGTAGCATAGGTCTTTGATCTCATTATAACATATAATTGATTAAATCTGTCTTTTGATATTTAACAGTGGCTTTCCCATGGCAAAAGTCTCACAGTATAACATGAAATTCGAAATCACTTGTAACTAATTTCCTGCAACTTCCATAGTGAAATAAATAAGTAATAATATTATTAAATAAAACCTAGTGTCTGTCGTGCAAAAGGTCTCACAGTCCGTTCTGTTTTACAATAAGAGTAGGAGCTGATTTTAGTTTCCAAAACTATATTTTATACAGTCTGTCTGGCTTTATCTTTGGATAATTGGATGAGATTATTTTCGCATAGTTTATTCACGTGCTACATGTTTTACAAGAGCATATGATAATAGATTACGCAACTTATTTCTTATATCTCTCTGTATTCTGCTTTGTGGTATCCATTATGTTTCCCCCTGCTGTACTGTGGCTTACTACCAGCAATTTAAAGCTTATCTTAACTTGAATGTGTTATGATTATGCGATTACTTTGTGTTTCACACCTAATTACTGCAATTAACATTTTCCTTGTCTATCGGGAATAAGTGGTTCTGTCAGAAGCAAACCAGTTTTGACCATGTATTTGTAGTGCAAAATCAGAGATTTGGGCAGCGGAATACGAATTAACCCAATGATCTAGTCTGTCAACAATTTCAACAACGCAAAAAATAAAAACAAGTGGCACAAATTTATAGAGAGAACAAAAATAGAGGAAAGAGCACACCAATTTTTAACGTGGTTCGGCTTTGCCTACGTCCACGGAGACCCAACAACCTTTATTTCTCAGTGAAGAAATGAGTACAACAGATTACAATAGAGAGAAGACTAATGGTGGATTACTCTTTTTTTTTCATACAATAACATGACCCCTAATTATATAGGGATTTCTTGGAGATAAAGAATAGAAGTTTCTAGGACATGAAGAAAAATAAATATCTTCCTTGATTTGATTGGAGCATAAATGGATGGCATAATTATGGTCTCAATCTCTTTCCCTTTCTTCATCAATTGATTGATTGGCCTATTAATTATTTTTCTTCCAAAAAAAAAAAAAAAACTTCCTCTTATCCCTTTCCATAAACAAGCCAATTAATTGATTGACAATCAATCAATTTCTTTCCTTCTCCACTAATATTTGAATCATTAATTTCAACAGTATTCGGGTACGTTACATGGTATATTTCATTGAGGATGTTTGATTGGCCAATAATTGCAAATATTTTTTTAAAAGATTATTAGGTGAATCTGTGTTTGTTCAGCCTTAATGTTCATACTCTGTCATTCTGGATATGGATTCTCAGACTGATTTTGTGTCGCTGATTTAAAATTACTAATTTTTGTCGCAGACTGATTTTGACAGCTTCCATACTCTGATTTTGTGTTGCAAAATCTTAGACCTGAAAGCTTTCAGGTCTAAGACTGATTTTGTGAATTTAACAGCTTTATGGACACAAATGTATGTCCATCGTATGTCACTTAATCAGAGTATGTTCAGCGTATGTCCATAGTATATCCAGAAAGCTTTCAGGTCTAAGGCTCTGATTTTGTGTCGCAATCTAGAATAACAATTTAATAGCGAGGTTGTGGCCAAAGCTGTTAAAATTGTTACTAAGTGCATCCGAGCAAGTATGTCCAGTACCATTAATCTTTCTTTTTGCAGTCTATTTAAATTTAAGGTAGTATTGTTATTTTGCACCCTATTTAGAGTAGTTCGGTACCATTAATCTTTCTTTTTCATAATTTTTTTTCATTAATGCAAAACCATAATTGTGTATGTATTTATGCTATTGAATAGCAAAGAAGTGAGAAAGCTAGACAGAGTCAGATGTGCAAGGTGCATCCGCACTATTTAGGGCAAGCCGGATATGCCGGAAAAAAACTAAATGGATATCCAAAGGCTATAATTCCTCGATGACATTACCTAGTGGATCTGTCTTGGATCGAAGTATTAACTGGGTTTTGGCAAGATCGAAAAAGGGAGTTGACTGAAATTATACAATCCCAAATGAGAAAACTAGGCAAGTTGCAGAAAAAGTGGTATGATTAGTTTTCGTCCATTCGTTGTATCTCTTTACGTTAATGTCTTGCAATACATAACAATACATTATTATAATATAATTATGTTTTTGTTTATAGAATGATTTGAGAGAAAAAGCCATAGAAGGAGCTTGGATTCCAAATAGACACGACGATGTGCTAAATTGTGCTCTTGAAAAAAGTGGGCATCCAGGCCGAGTAAGGGGAATTGGAGGATTGATTGGTGTCAAAGACGTATTTGGGGGGCACAAATAAATAAAGGTCCTAGTGGCGTAGTATCGATAGATGACCTACATGTTATCACTGAAGATTTAGAAGCTAAAATGAGTCAAAGATGTGAATCTATGGTGAATACAATTGTTGAGCAGAAGCTTACTAATATTTTGAACACGATGGGTATGAATGTGCCAAATGATACTGGGGTCGGCATCACGCCTTCAATTGGTATTCGTAGTAGCTGTCAATCAGTACACTTGGACAAATTACAATCTACAAGCAAAAATCAAGATACAGATCCTTTTGATGAATTGCAGGTATTTCAAATATCAAAGTCAAAATATTAATGAATCTTTACACTTTAGTGGTCTAGATTGTATTGGCAATTGCATGTTGTTGATACAAATGATTGAACCACAACAAATATATTGAAGGCACTTTAAATCAATTGCAGTTCTTTTAGTTCAGGTAGATCATATGCACCAATTTAGATCTTGAGAATTAAGGAAATCTATTTAGAACTGTTAGAGTTAAACTGAAAGATAGGTCAATGCATGATTCATGTCCACTTGCAGATTTTAGGGAATTGTGACCAAGTCAAATTTGGTGTTTCATTTGCATTTATGAAACTTCAGATTGAACAGTTTATTATTTCACTTGTTTACCTACGTAAGAAACCAAGCCTGGATCAGGTATTGCATCATTTAAGTTCCAGCAATGCAGCTCTTTGGTACCATGGCTTGTTTCGGTAGGTTACATTACGTGTAGTAATAGAAGAGTAATCATTAAATTACTGGCCTACCTAAAGTGATACTGAATGAAATTAATGGCTGATCATTTTAATGATTTTATCTATATTTTCGTCCATTCATATTACGATCATTTAATTGCATCAAAAAACTCATCGTATACAAGGGAAATAATAAGTGTAACAATGTAAATGATGTTGCTTCAGTTTCATGAATATACTGATTTGTCTGATAGAAAATTTGATATTGTTACTAAAACCGATCTAGAAACAATAATTTGTTTAAAGTCATATATATGAAATTATGACACTCTATATTAGTACAGTTTCTTCATTATGAGGATGGTAGTGGAAATTTCAATTGAAATTACACAGCGGTGTGCATAAAGAAGAGTATTTGTCTAAGCTTTAAATATATAGTACTCTACGCTTTTGCTCAGTTTTGTAGGATTCAATTTCTCTTTTAAGAGTAGTTAACCTTTCTTTTTCTAGGGTCAAGCACAATCTTTTAGTTTCTCAGCAATATAGTTCCATTGTACACGCATATTCAACCACACATTCATTACATTTTAGCAAGTTCATGGGAGGTGAGTTCTGTTATCTAAATGTTGAAGACAAGTTCTATGTAATGTTAACCATTCATTCTCAAAAAATATACGTTTACTTTCCCCTTCAAAATCTGAACGATTAAAACAAAATTAATGTAATGGTTTCGAAACTCGATCATTAAAACAAGTGTTGACATGTAATTCATCATTACAACTGGTTATTTAATCTTTATCAGCATTATACTTGGCTTCTACAGTGCATGTAATCCTTTTGGATATTGTTCTAGCATTCATGTTTTTACAACTTTCTAGCATGCGCTGATCTAACTGGTGGAAATTTTTCTTTCTTTATATATATGCTCACTAACCTGAGAACAACTCTTTTTCCACTTTGAAAAATGCTCGAAGGCAAAGTGGAACAATTTGTCATAGCGATTCTGGTCTATTATTGAATAATAAAGGTACCAGCCACACCATATAGTTTCCATTATGCAATAATCCAGCATCATGTGTTATTGAAAATTAACTAGGCACCAACAAACTATAATGGGGAAAGAAAGATATTTGATGTAATAATTCATTATCTTCACACTCGATTCCTTTGCACAGTAGAACACATACCCATTTATACATGATACATTAATGTTGTCATGGTAGCTCTGTCACAATATTATTTTTTTGTTGTCGAAGCATATTGACATTCTAATATACGGCATTGACCTAGGAACCAACTAAATGTCAACTAGCTGTGAATTTCAACTTCCGAATTATCGTAGTGGGTCGTGGTAGGGTACATCCTGCTTCAAGATCCGGCAATCGATGCCACAATCAACAACTCATGGCTGATCATGTAAAGGTTGGGATTGACGCGGTGGAGCTTATTCATGCAGGAGTCTCACTTCCAGTTCCAACTCAATAGCACACCACAATAGGAGAAGCGGTTGGTAGTTTTGTTCAGTGGCCTAAAAATCTTGTGCTTTTAGGAGAAAACGATGCGGTAAAATCTCTTGTGCATGTGCATTATTATGCTTATCAAATATATCATTATTGATTTGATTTTGTACATAAGCATGTTAATCATATAAGTGAAGCTTTAGCAGAACAATAAATAACAGGCTGTACTACTATTAGGGATCACGAATATTATAACTAGGATGTCTTCTACTATATAAACTCCTTTTCACTGTGGTCCAATGTAGCATGTGCTTGTAAATAATGCTCCAGCACAGTTGGATTTTAGAAAAATCGTGTCGGTAATAACGAAAACACATTTCGTTCAGGCACTTTATAGCCTTTTCGATAAACCAAGGCCATAATCACCTGCTACATGTTTAATTTTCAGCATGGTTATAGAACAGAGATTAAAGTGTTTTGATCTTTTGGGATACGGGACTGATTTTTAACTTTCAGCCTGGTTATAGAACATAGATTAAAGTGAAATCTTGTGTTTTTGAATAGATATGCTTATGCTTTGATCTGTTTTGTTTATTTCGTTAATGGTTGGTGTATATGTATGTAATCGTTGCCACAGTTTTTTTTGCCAAAATGGTTTATTACAATGTTATTTTTTATAGATAAGAGATGATAGACATAAATAAGATGAAATGCTAAAAAATAAATCGACCTAAAATTTAAAGAGAGGTTCAATATTGTAAGATAATCTAAATCCAGAGTATTTTAGTGGTTTGAATTTGCTGTGAGGTAGAAAATAAGCCTAAATGTCAATTACTAAAATGATAGAAGTTAAAACCCTTTTTATTTCATTGTTGCTTATTTGCAAAGAATGTTAATTAGTAGTAAAATATAAAATATAACATAAAACAAACCTGAAATGATAAAACAGAACCTTAATGAAATAGGCATAACGAACAGAATTAATCAAAAATTATTTATTAGTGGATAGATAAAACTGAATCTGAAATGGAGCTCTTAAACCTTTGTCTAATGGCAAATCTCTTGGTTTTTGGAACATGGGAGCAAGTTTCCTAGTCATTTGTATAACCAGATGAACAACTTTTATTTGCATATACAAAAACAAGGTATGACTCACAAATCCCGACTTTTAATGCCACAAATGGCCTCTGTTGATTAAAACATGTAAGTTAGGTCTTGGTTATTCTTTTTTCCATTATATTATGCCAATTTATCGTCTGATTTCGTTACTTATATATGTGTGTATATTTCGTCAACTTTTTTTATACCATTCAACCATTTACTTTATTGCCTTCATCAACCGTCCTTTAAATTGCCGAAAGACATTTTTTTTAAGTTTCTTTTTCCTTTCATCTTTTGTAAGTGCAATCCAGTTTGCCATTTTTATACATGTTTCAGTTTTTATAAGGCAAACTGATTTGCATCTTTGAATGTATGCTTTTAGGACCAAGTTCATTCTTGAAATATCCTTTTGTTTTAATTTAATGCATATGAATTTTTTTGTTCAACGTATGATTCAAAAAGTTCAAACCAATTTGCATTCTTCATATTGCATTTTGCTAAAATGCAAATTGATTCACACTTTTATAAAGTATCTACAATTATTATGTAAGTTTTCTTTTTTCTTTTCAAAAACGTCTATCATAAAACCTTCAGCCTCATCGCATCTAATGAAAACAGTAAACTAATTTCCTATCAGCTACCATTATCAAAAGAAAAGGCATTTGGTTTGTTCTTCCTTTGAATGCATCCACAATCTTTGATGTTACCTTCATCTATCAAACTGATTTTTTTATTGGCTAATTTCTTCGCCATTATATAAGTTCTTGATATGCAGGAAATGGTCGAAAATGCAACATTTGAGAATGTATTATAACTTTATGTGCAGCCTACACCTTTAGCGAGCACAAACAAAGTGAAACAATATGGTTCCATGAATAAGAACGAAATGGTCATGAATACAATGTCCAATCAATTTGTGCAGCATAAGGCAATCGTAGGAGAAGATATCCTAAAAAATTTGACGGATGAGTGTAAATATTTCCACGACTTGATAGTTCAAATGCCCACCAATGATGGTGTTATTATTGCAATTCACATGAATAAGGATTTATTTACGTGTGACGAGGACTTTGAAATTCATATAAAGAAGGATGACATTATCCAATTTCTTAGTATGGCATGGCTGAATGCATCATAGCTACAAATTTGCATCATGTGAGTATTTACTTTTTTTTTGCTGAATGAATAAGAATAATGTCGATTATATGTTTAAATAATGTGTAGATGGTTAAATCGTATGTACAATAATCTCGAAGTGAAGAACATAGGGTTTATGTGTCCTCAGAAGCTTTCTTAAGTACGGAAATATCCAGATGTGACAAATAGATATATCTTAAATTTGTGGCATGTATCACAGTCTAAGTGCTTATTCTTAGCTCTATACTACGAAGGGTATGAATATTAGACTTTTAGTAAATAGTTACCAGTTTGTTGTTGATTTTATTTTTATAAACTTATATTGTAGGAAGCATTGCCTGCTGCTTGTTTTCCGTCTCGAAAAAAACGAGGTTTATGTTTTTGATCCCCAGGCCGAATGCAAACGCAATCTAGAGATGAAGCCACAAGTAAATGTGTATGTTTTATTTGTTTGCCTTTTGTTTAGATATGCCTTTTGTTACATTATTTGTGTAGAGGTCACATGCACGTTGCATGACCATTCTTTAGATTAAGATTATGGATTCATTTGTTGCATTTTCAAGGCCTTCAAAACTTACAAAGCATTAGGTGGCAAGTCATCTCGAGGAAGTAACTTGAAATGGAATTTCGTTAAGGTGAATTGTTATGTGACAATTTTTTTTTTGTATGTGTTTTGGGATATAAATTCATTATAACTTGACTTTTTTTTTTGTGAAATATTGCTAGTGTCCCCAAAAATTAGGACCAACGGATTGTGTATATTATGTAATGAGGTATATGCATGATATAATAAAAACCATCATCAAAGTATTGATTTTCATGAGGTACCACTTTCTTAGTTTTATTTTTTCCTTTCATATATTCAATATAAATAATTGTATGATTAATTATTTTGGAAAAATCTCTTTATTGTAGGACTTTTTACAAGTTGTTTCGTATGGTCAAAAAGAGATGGACGAGATTCGAGATAATATAGCTACTTGTATCATGCATAACTGGATGTAGTCGTCGTAAATGCTACGATATTGTCAGGTAATTCAAACAAATGTCTATTGAACAAACAAATTTATATATCATAAGTTTATATTATCTATTCAAAATCTATTGTATTGTATTTTGGCCATTTTCATGCATTCTAAGTCCACCAAAGCATAACCTGACCTTCATTACAACATTGGATTCGATATTGATACATTTTGACCATCTGAATGATTGGCTTAAGTTAATAAATTATGAGATAAAAGTTATTAATATTTGCAAGATATCTTTAATAATTTCATAAATTTCAATGTTTACATTTTCAAAGAACCAATGTGTATTCACTTGGTATACCAAATATCATGTGACTTAAGTGAAAATAATTTCTTCTTTGGATCTTATTCGTTTCGTTAAGGAAATGCACCATTATACATATATAAGTTGAAAAATACATATTAGTCTTATTATATTGTAGACTTCGTAAGTTTTTTTCTTAACTTGTAATGTTTTGTATCATTCAAATTCCTTGATTTGAATGATACATTAAATTACTGATCTTTTCTTTTTAAGATTAGTAAGTATTTTTGTTATTTTCAGCCTAGGTTACTAACGAATGAGTTGTAGACAGAAAATTATTAAATTTATTGCCATTCCAAGGATATAGCCATAGTCTATGTACCTGTTTGCCACATTGCAATGGCTTTGTCTTTAACCATTACTTGTAGATTCAAGTAAAATACTGCAAACTTATTTTGGTATTATATAAAATTATATTCTCCAGTTTCAATCGTGATTTTGGCCTTTCTACATGTCTAGTTGCATACACATAGTTAAAGAGGTGAAAATATAGCTACTGCTGCTGTTACTAACAGCAGCATGACTACTATTGTTACCAACAACATAGCTGCTAGTTCATGCGAGCACAAGCCCACCTGTCGTTAGTGGGTCGGCAGCCCATCACTACAACAAAAAACCCATATTACAACTTTAATTTTAAAACGGTGCGAAAAGCACAGTTGTAATAAATGCTTTTTTACAACTGTGCAAAATACACTGTTGTAATAAATGTTTTTTACAACTGTGAAAATATCACTGTTGTAATAAACATATGTATCGCAACTTTTCTATTTTGTTTGTTGTAATAACTAATACATATTAATTAATTTCTGATAATTAATAGTTAAATCAGAAAGTTGTTTAAACTTATTTTTATTAACTCTTCTTCTATTTCCTGTATTACAGACCAATTAAATATTAATAACAACTTATATTTAATAATTAGTAATATTAACATTTAAGAATAATTAATATTCAATAACAAATTTACAAATTAATACCAATTACTATTAATTACTATTAGATTAGATAAAAGCCGCTTAATTGATGATTAATAAATAATAATTAATTTTTAAAAATTACTATTAAATATTTAATAGTATATAATCAATAACGTTTACATAATAATTAAATTTAACTTTACAACGGTTGTAAAAGCACCGTTGTAATAAATGTTTTTTACAACTGTCATTTCCCTAAAGTTGTAATAAACACATTTTTAACAACTTTTCATTTTGTTAGTTGTAATAGACGCTGCCTATTACAAACTTCATGTTTATAATATCTATATTTAGAAACTAATTATATTAATATTTAATATTTAATAATAAACTTAGGAATCAATAATATTTATTAAGTATTATTATATAATTAAAATTAAATAAGTAGTACTTATTAATATTTATTAATTATTATATAACAATATTTATTAATTAATATTCAATACTAATTTTACAAATTAATACTAATCATTATTATTAATTACTATTAGATAATCAATAAATAGTAGTTATTTTTTAATAATTACTGCTAAATATTTAGTAGTAAATAATCAGTAACATGCATAATAATTAACTTTTAATTTGATTATAACTGAGAAGAAAAAAGTAATAATTAATAATTAGTATTATTAATAAGTAATGTTTAATATTTTAGTAAAATTTAATTCCCAAGAAATTTATATATTATGATTAGTATAAAATTTAACATATTAATTCTAAATTATAATTTTTAATTCTCTAAATTTTAGTACCGATGGTTCGATTTGCACGAAAAAAACTAAGGTTGCATGGACAATTGAAAACGCATCCTCGGACAAGTCTTAGATGGAAGCCAAAGAGAAAATAGGGACATGTACCGTTTACTCCAAAGTCTAAAGTTATACTAGTTAGTAATAATTTTATTTTATTTTTAGAAAAAGAAAGCATTTTATGCCAAACGATGAAAAAGTGGCGGTCCATGTTAATCCAGACAATGAAACACAAGGCGGTAAATCCGAAATTTTGGCCCCAAGCTAATATGCGTGGTTTGTATTTATGGTGCCTTCGTGGGCCGACCCCACGTGTTCTCCTCCGCAAGTCAAAATTGTTCCCAATTCATTCGGCAAATTAGATTTTAATGGCGCTAGGTCTCCGCCGCAACCCTCGTCTGCTCTCAGATCCACTTTCTGAGTTTGCTCTTATCCTCTTCTCCACATAAATCGGTCATCTTCCACTTTCCGAGTTCCCTCTTGCCTCTCTCAGTCTCACCTTCTCCTGAGATTCGCACTGGTGTTCTCAATTTCAAGCGAACCGTGGCCCTCCTAGTCTACTCCCTGTCATTACAGGAAAATCTTTCTGAGTGTTTCTCTTCGTTTTGATCGACTTTTTGCTCGGCAAGCTTGGAGGTTGTCAGGCCGATCTTGGTTCTTTGCGTTGGAAGGTAAGGTTGTTGGTATTTTGTCTTGAGGGCTCGATTATGGGGTGATTTCATAAGGTAAGATCTTTTGCTGATTGTTTTTGTTCTTGGTTCTTTAATGGCTACGTTTAGTTTTTTTGCTTGCGATTAGAAGGAAGTTTACCTGCCTTATTCACTTACGTTAATCTCTTGTGGTCGGCTGTTGAGATCATGCACCACCTTAGTTTGTAGTCAATTAGATTCATGAAATTAGAATTAAGGAGACCGATAAGTATTTGTTAAGAATGATAATATATAATTAGAATTGACTTAAATAGTTCAAAAGCATAATGCAGAATACAATGAGACAGAAGACACTCGTTATATCAAAGCCTATGAAATGGAAATTGGTGCCGATAAGATAGTGGTGTTATGCTAGTTTGGATTAACCTTCCAAACAAAAGTATTGTGTAGCAGATAATGGGTAGAGAATCTTTCAGCATAACCATTCCATAAAAAAAATTCAAGTTCAGTCAAGAAGCAAGTCCACATATTAATCTAAACCAAAATCTATTTATGGAAAGATATTATACCATGTCAGAAATCATAATATAATCGCCAGTTAGTTGTTGATATGAATGGAAATTATGAGAATACTAATAGTTGAGATTTTAATGCAAAACTAAAATTTCCTTTTTTTATTAGACAAATTAAAGTTAATGATCATTTTTCATGCTTTGTACCAAAAGGATGCTCAAATGGTTATATTTGCATTACCTTGTTTGCTAATAGTAGAGAATAAAAATATTAATACCCTACAAAAAATAAATACAAGTATATCAAACTATTTAAAACATTGTCAAAATAACATTATGGCAGCCCTGACATGATTCTTTTCAGTTTTCTAAAACTGGATACTTCATAGTTTTTACAACATTGCACTGATATGCGATAAAGGAACTCATGACATGATTCTTTTCAGTTTTCTAAAAAGCTTCATGGTGTGTGTTCGTTGGGATTTAAATTTGATAATTGCATTTGAAAATTTCGTATCTATTCTTCGTTTTCATTCACTAGGTTGATGCGTGGGTTTTGCAAGGTTTAGCGTTCATCTTTAATATTGACAAATGAGATTAATTTCATATGATTCAACAATGTCATTCTCAAACAATAAAAGTACATTTTAGCTTCTGCTGCTCCATCTACACCTGTATCAACTATATCTAACAACTTTAGCAACCTGTTCACTGCTACAAAATGAGAACAAATTTAATTAATTGATTCACATAGTGAACCATACTTAACATTTCTTGGTGGAAAACATGTATGCGTTCTTTCTCAAGGTAAAACCATATCTAAAAATTTAATCAGTTAGCCTTCAACTTAGTTCTAGAACAATATTTTTTTACAACCAAAAAAGTAATTCATGCCATTGATAATATTGCAGTGAAGGGTGTCTTGATCCCCTTTTCAATTGCACCATGTATTAACTCATTCCTGTGGTGTCTTACTCTGCTGCTGCTTCCCTTTTGGCAGCTGAATTTCTCTCTTCATGCTGCTCAGCAGGTAAATTTTTGTGACATAGTAATTTTTTGGCTTCTACTTCCAAAGCATTTGGCTTCCTTGATGTCTTTGATACTTCTTTTATTTTTTTGGGTACTTTCAATGCATTCAGCTGTAGTCTGTTTTCATTTTTTAACATATATTGGCATGTAATGCATGTTTACAGAATAGATTCCCGACCTCTAGCAGTAGCTCAAGTGAAATCCCTAAAGAAAAACATCAAAGGTTTGCATTTCTGTTCTCATTTTACTTTTCTTTTTTTGTTTATAATTAATCCGTGTCCAGGGGCCCGAAAAAAAACAATGAATGGAAAAGTGAAGGCACAAACTTTCAGTCTTCTAGAGTGTTCCGTTTTTTTTTTGCTTTGATTTTTGCTGAATAAAAATACCTAGATATTTATTTGTATGTATAATTCAGTTTTGTAGGTTTCAGAGGCAAATGAGCTTTGTAGATTTTAGGGGCAATTCCTGATGTGAATAGAAGATATGCGGATAGTATTAGGTGGAAGCCAATTATATTTCAGAGGCAAATGAGCTTTGTAGATTTCATAGGCAAATGAGCTTTGTAATTGTGTTAAAGGCTTTCGAAGGCAAATGAGGAGGATAGTTGTAAATTAATACATTTGTATATGGTATATGATTTATAATTTGTATTTTAAATATAAAGTTGTGATTTTTATCAATGAATGAATTTTGATGCGTTTAAACTTACATCTATTTATTATTGCATATATATATATATGCATATGCATATAATTTGTGTATATATTGCAACTGTAAAATAAAAGTTGTAATAAAATATATCACAATGGTTGTAAATAGTTGTAAAATTACAACAACAACAACAGTGCATAACAGTTGTAATAAGGTTTATTACAACTGTGGATAAAAGTTGTAAAAGATACATATTACAACAATTTTGCAACAGTGCAAAAACTTTGTAAAAGATTTTAGTCTATTACAACTTCTTAATACATGACGGTTTGCCCACCGTTGTACAATGTATATTACAACAGTGTTCCACTGTTGTAATAGGGTCATTTTGTTGTAGTGCATAGTATATGAAAGACAATGAAATAGCTTACAGCATAAGCAACTTACCCATCGATGGTAAATTGAGAACCAATAAGTAATTATCTTAGAAAAATAGGATCAAACATGCTGCTTGCTCTGTGATTTTAAACATTTTTATCATTTCGACTTCAAGTTAATATGTAATAATTCTATATGACCAGATGGAATTCATAATTTACTTCTAACCAACTTTCCATATGTTCAGTTCATTTTCATTTCTCAAACCACGTGTTCAGTTTACATTATGCAGTTTCAAGGAGATGCAGTTTCAGTAATGCTAAGAAGTTGTCTATCACGCATGATGTTAACACAAGGTAAAATTGTGTTCACCCTTTTTTTTAAATAAATATATTTACATTCGAGCACACATAAATTTCATCCCGTAATTTCAAAAAGCATATGAACGTGGTGATATGAATATAGTTTGTATGCGGCAGTTGTTCAAGGCCTGTATAGAACTCTCCCATTAGGTTTAATAAGTGTTTATGAGTAAATATAAGAGTTATATATTTTATTTTGTTCATCTGATTATAAGTACATGTTAAGTATAATATTTATTTTTAAAAACAACTTAGCTTAGAAACCTGTAATTAATTGTTCTAAAATATTAAACTGGAACGAATTTTAAAACACTCTCGTATAAGTTGTAAAACAAGCTTAAAAAGTTCATAGAAAAACACTTAATATAAATACCATTTTTAAATAGTTTTTCGGCCAAATAAAAAATAGAACTTCTAACAGCTATTTAATGCTTTGTTACTTTTGTTACCATGTTTTGCTACAACTTTGATCCTAGATTTCAATACTCAAACAATTGATTTTTGATTTTTTTTTAATATTACTTAGTGAACTTCGGGTAATTAATTAATTATGAAAAAGAACAATCCCAAAGAATATCTTTTTAGTATTTTACAGAAATTTTTTTAAATTGAGTATTTGACTAAACTGAACTTATAGGGACTCCTATAACTTTAACCTATATGCATACCTAACCATTAGTCGTTTAAGCCTCAAACTTTTATAATAAGGATATACATCATTCACTTTTTAAATATGAAAATAAATCCTTATTGAATTTTGTTGAAAAATATCCTTTTTATGGGAAAAAACCTGTATATTAAAAAGTGCCATTATAGTGATCTTTTTACATTGACTTTCTTATCTTTTATTTATAATCTCTATAACTATATGAACATACTTATTACTTTTCAAAATACTTAAAACTGCATTTAACTACCACTACAAGTTATATTAATTTATAGTTCTTAAATCATCAAATGTCATTGAAGCAAGGTATTTCAAAGTGGCTTTATTGAAACTATCGCTATATGAATAATTCTATATTAAATTTCATATTTAGTGTTATGTTTGACTCCACGTTCAACCATACTACTACTAAATATATATTAACATTTACACAAATCAATATGCCCACTTTAAATTTTTAAATGAACTTAACATAATTCAATGGTTTATAAGTCCATTATTTAACAATTTACATACTTTTAAAGCATATAATCAGATGTTTGACTTTAGTTAGATAATATATAATATTACTAGTAGTTAATATTTAATATTACTAATATATAATAAGCAATTTAACAAGTGAACATGAAAGCAATTTAACAAATGTCAAGAAAGTAGCATGGATGAGTTAGGAGAGCAGCCAAGATTAGATGAAACAATGCTGATGATCTTGGCGAGGCTTGATGATCAACTCAGCAAAAAAAACATGATCAGAAAATGGTAATAACAGAATGCAGGTAGTGTCGTTAGACATGAAGCTCTAATGCTGTGTTGAAAAACTAAAACGAAATGATGCAGTAAAAAATAGATATGCTATATTATTCATTGCATATTTTACAGAGGATGACTGGTGTGTATATAGTCACAAGTTTAATGTTGTGAATTATTTGGGCTGTGAGATATATAATAATATACACGCCTTTTTATAATGCGTAAATAGAATACATCGGTTTATTTGCCAGTATTCTAGTTAACACACTGCCAACAAAACTATTTGAAATAGAAGTTTTCTAATCATCAAATATTTTGCAGTTGTCATCCATCCACTATTTTTTATTGTTATTTTCTTTTCTTACTGGTCATTGCATCAATGTAAAGGAGGTTCACACTAGTAAAAATACAACAAAACATTGTTTCCATGCAGTTTCCAACTATGCAACAACTTAGCTTGCATCCCAAGTAGTTTATAATATCTTACACAAATTGGTGATAGCCATCAACAGGTAGTCCAAAATTAGGAAATATGCCATATTTTATATTTCGGATTTTAGCAGGTTGATTGTTTTTCCATACTAGAAAAAATAAAATTATAGTTCAATCTAGTTCTAAAGGTATGAATGTATCAAGGTTATTTGAATAACGCATCCACTAAAGCTAATATAACAAACTTTCGATAAATTTAAATTAAAAAATTCTATAAAGAATGGGTTGGGCATTAGACACACTACACTAGGTATGAAAATCATTTCATTTTTGTAACTAAGAACACATGAATCAAGCATAACATGAGAAAAAAATGTATTTCAACAAGTATCCAACACTACAACAAAAATACCCTACTACAACTGTAATTCTACAACTGTCACGAAATGTCTGTTGCAATATAGGTTTTTTACAACTGTTTTATTTCGTAAGTTGTAATAGATTAGTTTTCAACAACTCTTCCATTCTACTAGTTGCAATAGATGCCTATTACAACTGTTATTTTTTATCTATTGTAATAGACACCTATTTTTTTACAACTCTTCTTTTTCGTCAGTTGTAATAGATGTCTGTTACAACTCTTTATGTCAGTTGTAAAAGATGTCTGCTTTTAACAATTCTTGATTTTTATTAGTGCTAATAGATGTACATTACAACTCTTTATGTCAGTTATAAAAAAAATTAACAATAATTTTTTTGGCCCCTTTTAATAATTAGTACCAGTAATTAAGAATATTATTTCATATTTAATTTTTTACAATCCATTACTAATAATTAAGGTTTTTTTTAGAAATATTATTAATAACAAATATTTTATAATCAACTTTTAATAATTATTTATTAACAATATAAATGTTTTAGAATAGTTAATATTTAATGATAACCTTACAAATCAATCATTACTATTATTAATTAATAGTTAAAAATTAATAAATAGTAATTAGCTCCTAATTATTGCAATTAAATATTTTATAATAGATAACGAGTAAAACATGTACATAATAATTAATTTCCAATTACAAATATTAAATTATAGCTAGGATGTAATAAGCAATAATTAATAAATAAAAATTAATAGGTAATAATTAATCGTAAATAAGTAATAACTACTTATTATTTTTTTATTACTAATTTGAATTTCTTATTTATTGTTCAGATTTCATAAAACTCATAGATGTTTAAAAAATTTGAAAAATATAAAAGTTATTCGTTAGGCATTACTTCTACTATCTATATGTATCGTGAGGTTTTCTTTAGTAATAATTTTTACTTAATATATACAAGTATTCTTTCATTTTATGTAGCAAAAATTTTGTCTTCAATTTATCTTTTTCTGTTCAAATTGAATTGTTTTCTACTGCAATTCAAAATTTCCCCCAACCCTGAAATTTTGCCGCTCCGTTATCTACAGATTCTTGGCTCAACTCGTATTTTAACCATCCACCGTTATTTTTATTACTTTTAATCTGTCCGCTCGTTCACCTTTCCAGCTCTCATTCAAAACAAACCCTAGGCACGCCTCCCTATCTTCTCTTTGTTATGTTCAGATCCGAAATGATAATGGCTCCCAATCAGAACAAATTATATCATAAAATTAGTCTCCTTAGCATTGAAAAAAAAATCTTTCTCGAAATAATTGCATCGGCCCTGTTCATCATGCTTCGATCTGGAGTATTCGCGAGAAACGCCTGGTGGTTAATCGGATCTGGGCACGACTTGTTCGTCTACGCCTCAGACCGTAGATTTGGAAAGTAGGGCTTGCTGTTTAACTCCGACCTTCATAGATGTCGAGAAATCTACTACAGCGCCTTGAGGTTCGAAATTCTCTTACCGAAACATGTTTGTTTTATTCGATTGTTTGCAACTTGGCAACGGTTTGGGATAATGGTTAACTAGATTAAAGTTTATGAGTGTTTTGATTTTGTGGTATTTTGTCTTGATTTTTTGCCTGATTTTTAGTATGCGATGTTGAGCTCTAGTTTGGGAAGAAGCGATGGTTTTTTTGTTGGAAATGGATGAGGTCTTCCCTTACATAAGCTTGTGATGCTTGAGAAAAGTGATGCTGATGATATATTAGAGGTGTTAAATATATTTGCTTGCTTCGTATGGTCTTATAATTGTTTGAGACAAATATTTTAGTGAATAGTGTGTTTAACAACCATTCTTTAGCAAAATGGCAGAAAATATGCATAAATAATATAGTCACGGCTTTCAGCTTGAGTTTTTGGAGATAGTAAATAAAAATTTGACTGTTACTTATTGACTGTATCATGATAAAGTTGTTTTCTTAGTATTTAGCATTTAACGATGAAATATTTATTACCACAGTATTGTCATTCTCATTTTTGTAGTTTATATCAATTTAGGTCAAAGCTAGCAGTAAGCCAAGCCATTCAGGTCAAAGCTAGCAGTATGCTAAAAAGTTCTATTGAGATGCTTCACTAAAACTACTGGTATCATTTTCTACCTCCGCTTCAAATTGATTTGAATTTCTTTCTTCCTTTTATAGCACTATATTTACAAACTTTTTAGCTTCTTCTATATTTCTTTCACTCTAAATTCTGGAAAAATATATTTACAAACTGTTTCACATTGACTTTGACCATGACTATGTGGATGTATGCATTTAAACATTTATCGAGTTTTAAATAGTGAAAAATAACTTAACTAGAGTCCAGATAGCCTAACTACACTGGGCTTTGATTGAGCTAAACATAAGTTTTTTCTGATTTCCATTATTGCTGCTGTAAGATATTCTCCCGCGAACTGAACACAATGAATAATGTGTATAGTGTGAAATTCACTCATAGCATATGGCCCGCACAATTACCTAAGAAGATGCTTGAAACTAGAAGAATAAAGAAACACGATGCCAAGCTACGAGTCCTTGACATAAGAGCAGAATCAATATTTTTATTCTTTCTCTTTCTCTTACTTATAACTTGTTTGATTGCTTTAACAATTCAAAACCATTCATTTTTTTCTAGGAATTAATGGAGACCTAATGGCACTCTCTCAAAGTAATTGAATCCGAAAGATGAATTCTTTGGAAACTTGCACAGTAAGCTCTTCGACTTTGATTGGTCAAGGTATTCAATTGTTATGGTTCTTTCATAAATCATTATTTTAAATGTTTGGTAAAAAGCATTGAGTGGGAGAAAGGAAAAGTTGGGAAAAAGGTGACTATTGGGTGTTTGTTTTGTTTGCAGTCGTATATTTTTGAAGAAGTTGCTAACAAGGCGATGCTTATAGTCCACCATTACCGTTAGAAGTAGATGCTTGAGATGTTTGGATTGATTTGGTAGTGAATCCAGGTTTCTCTTTTGATGGACAAGTTGGGATTATTGTTGCTTGGCATGTAGAGTTTATCTCTTTTGATTAGTATGTATGTATCCTTCTATTGATGTATGTTATGAATTTAGTTATGTTTTGTAAAGGAGTTGTGACTTCAAAAATGATGTGAATTTAAATTGTTTTCTATTATTATGAATGTGAGCAGTTCGTGTTGTTTTGAATAATTTAAATGATTGCGGTTATTATTCATGAAATACTGGCTTTAGTTATAATATTATGAAATTTATGGTTATTAGCGGTTGTGAAGAGTTGAATTATTAGTATATGTGGTAATTACTAAAATATTACTTGATGAAATATTTTACAACAGCTTAAAACAGTTGCAAACTAGTCTTTTACAACAGCTAAAAGGAGTTATAAAAGAATCTTTTTACAACAGCCAAAAGCAGTTATAAAATAATCATGCTCTATGACAACTGCGGATATAAAGACTGGCGGTCGTCAGTTGTAATAGACCTATTACAACTGTTTTTGGCAGTTGCAAAATGGTATTTTTGTTGTAGTGCAATTATTTGCCATAGTAGAATGCATCTGCATAAATTCCTGAATAACATCCCTTATATTACAGCAAATAAATAGAAGCATGGAGACAATCATCTTATTTAATTATCATTATCTATATATATTATTTCTCTAACTGATTTGAGAAGTGTGTGAATCGGTTGCTTGGTACAGTATTTGATGTGAATTGTTGCAGTTAATATTAGTTGCAGTAAACTGTATTGATGTGGACTGTATTCAAAGGAGATTTAGGATTGTTGTGTTGCAGTGATTGACTAGTGCAGCGCGTAGTTTTGCGGTATTTGGGTGGTATTTTTTTTGCAGTATTTGAGTGGTATTTTTTGCAGTATTGCAGTGAACTGTAGGTGCAGTATTGCAATAATTTAAATGTCGGTGTAGCGTGTAGTTTCGTCGGGATTTTAATTTTTTGAAAGTCGATATAAAACTGCAGTGAACTGTAGTTGAATGGCTGCGGTATTTGAGTGGTGTTGTAGGTGCTGTGTAGCATGCATAATTGTAGTTGTCGGGATTTTAATTTTTCAAATGCCGTTATTTCTTTGTTTATTATATTGAAGTTTTACCATTACTGAGAGAATTATATTTTGTTTGTTTTTGAAATTTTCCAGGTAAATATATATTGCACAGCAAAATATTCAATGAGGCGATTGTTTTGCAGGTAGATATATTGCATTACTGCATTATCAGATCTTTTTGAAGCCGGGATTAGGTTAGTGAGTTAAAATTCGTAGTTTGCGTTTTGTTCATTCTTGCAGTAAGACCGGATTATATTGTATTTGGTTCTTTCTTGGAGTATGACCGGATTATATATATTGTATTTGGTTCTTTTTGAAGTAAGATTGGATTATTGACACTATTTATGAATTTTGTTTTCTTATATGTTGTTGCTCTCAAATATGTGGATATTTAACATATATTACATTTATTTCCGTATTGTTATATAGTCCGAATATCATTAATTATTTGTTTTGATATATTGAGAATAATGGTGATTTATATGGGGGAATAGGTTTTATCAAAGAGGGATTTTTTGCTCCATTATGGCTACAACCGAAGCAACAAGAAAGCCCGTCTTATGCTCCCTATTTTTTTATGCGTCGGTTTCCGGTGATCGAAGCAATAAACCTTTTTTTGCTTCGGTTATCCATCAGAAGCTATAGTCTTCTCTTTATTGCGCCTTATTCAGTTGCTTCAGTTGTTAAACCGAAGCAACAATGGGAAATAACCGAAGCAATAGAGTAATATTTGCTTCGGTTGCTTTTCCGAAGCAACAACATTTTGGTCTGTTGTGTCTGTTGCAATTGCTTCGGTTGCATAACTAAAGCAACATGGGGTAAATAACCGAAGCAACTGACCTGTTTTGTAGTAGTGATAGGAGATATAAATCTACAATATAGATGTCTAGAATTCTAATCAACGTGAGGTAAGTTCTCGAATCTGAGTTGTTTATGTTTCTCCCTTTCTTTCCCTCTTCTTTTATTGTCAGATTTGTGAATCCGTGGTTGTTTTAATATTAGATTCAGTTAGGAAATCCGTAGAATAAAAAATCATGATTAGATTCAAGGATTGGAAAGCTGTCAGGTGAGTGAGTTTAAATTATATCATTTGATAACGGTATACGTATCGTTCGCATTCCCCGTTATAAATATATTTAATATGTTGAACAATTGGTAATTATGAAAATTAACTATTAATCCTATTTGGAATATGTTGAAATTGTTACTGTTGTATAAATCCTGAATTTTATTTTTATCCTCCATTTGAATTAAGGAACTTCTACTACAACAAAAGTATCCTATTAAAACGTCATTTTTATAACGGACATATGTTGCCAGTTGTAATATAATGCTATTACAATGGTCATTAAGGGACCGTTGTAATAGATGCATTGTTCAATGTTCTTTTTCCAACGGGCAGGGATGCCCATTGTAGTAGAATGCTATTACAACGGTCAATTCTGACCCGTTGTAATAGATGTCGATTTTACAACTTTCGCATCAAGCCCGTTGTTATATCTGTCTATTCTACAACTGTCACAGAATGTATGTTGTAAGAGGTGCGTATTTGACAACATGTAATGCTTGTTGTAATAGATGCCAATTTTACAACTGTCATAAAATGTCTATTTTAACCGATGTCATTTGACAATGATCATAAATGTCTATTGTAATAAATGTCTATTACAATCAATTATTAATAATAACAATACCTTTTTAAAATTATTATTGATTATTTTTATTATTTATTAATCAACCGTTAATAATATTAAATTAATCATATGTTATTAGCTACTAACTATATAATATTATACTATAGTTACTAATTATTGATAATATTATATTATTTATTAATAGTTAATAATTAGTCATTAATAGTATTATAGTTTTCTACAATTTTAGCAATTTAGGTTTTTAAATATAAAATTCAATTTGACCATCACTTCAGAAACATTGCTGTTGACGGGCAAAATTGTCACAGGCCAACACCCAATGTATATGTGTGAACAATTATCCAAATAAGCAGTAAATAATGTAAGTGCGGGGAGGCACAACTTTTATAGTGGTTCGACACTAGCACCTACATTCACTTTATAATCATCATTCATCACCTTTTGTCGATTACAAAGTTGTACAAGTTCGGACAATAGCTAAGTTCAAAGTGTTACAATAGAATAACAAAATATATATTTATTCTACACTTTGACCAAATTGCCCTTCTTCTTCCTCGTTGAGAAGAGTTGACTTGGTCAAGAATATCCAAGTTTAGTGTTCATGTCCATGAAGTTCAATGGTAGCATGACAATCCTTGCTAATGTTCAACTGTTGAGGGAAAACATGCATGTCATGTTTTAATTGTCCTTCTTCTTCTTCCTTGAGATGAGTTGACTTGGTCAACTATAAGCAAAACAAGCTTTAATGCCCAAGAGGTCTAGAGACCTTGTAACTATGCTTGCTAGTCTCCAACTAGGTATGGAATATGTATGCACCTCCTTTCAATTATCTATGCCATGTCCAATGGCCATGGAGGAGGTGTTGGAAGCCATTAATGGGTGCTTGGAGCTCTCAAGGTCCAAAAATTCCAAGGGAGAAGGCCCCTAATGAAGGCCAAGGCCCTTAATGAAGGCCAAGGCTTGGGGTTTTTATAGGAGGAAGGTTAGGTGGGAGTAGCTGAGCAGAGGGACCCACGGAAGCCATTTTCACACCTAGAACAAGGCCACATACAGAAAATTCGCACCCCCTGGCGTGGGGTTCGAAATTTTGCACCCCTTCAGAGGGGTCGAAATTTCGAACCCACTGATGGGGTACGAAATTTCGACCCTCCCTGGGGGGTCTAAATTTCGAACCCACCAAGGGGTTCAAAATTTCAAACCCCTTGGTGGGGTGCGAAATTTCGACCCTACCAGAGGGTACGAAATTTCGAACCCCCTAAAGGGGTGCGAAATTGATAGAGGATGAGGTCGAAATCATACTGCCGAGGGAGTCGAAATTCCTGCATGCGAAGTAAGGGAATCCGTGGTGTTACTGGTTCGAAGTGAAGGAATCTGAGCTTCCCACGTGGGGAAAATCGGATGAATCGGGTGGTGCCCACTGGTTCAACTTAACCGGCTAGGTCGATCGCCACCAGGACTGTGGGGCCCCGGATCCCCACCGCCGCTGCGCCCGGAACCGCTTGACGGCTCACCTTCGGCTCAGAGCACGGTTTGACCAAGAGTTCATTGGGCCCGACAGAGGCTACCTGATAGAGGATTCGGGTCTCCTTGCGTTTGCGACGCGACTTCGACCCTGCTGCTTTGTGTATTTTTGACGCTTGAGCGCGTCGCTCACCAAATACTTCACGTGTGGCATCTTCGACAAAAAAACATGTCAACAATTGCAGTTTTATGCAATAATCAAATGTTCTATGTTTCGGTAGGTCTTGCTTCGTAAAACATCAATTCTTCATAGACATTGTAAATATTTTTGTTAAGATCATGAAATTCAGATATAAAAATTTATAATACATTTATTATTGCTTCTATCCTGAATAGTATGTTGGCTTTCTGCCTTGTTCCACCAATTTTTCATTTGCCACTAACTATATTTCCGTTTAACCCTTTAATTTTCGTTGCCCGCCTCTCAATGCCTAAATTCACGCATGTTCTTAGTTTGCCACTGTAACAAAATTTGGGGTTTCATCTTTATCTACAATTTCAATCTAATTTGATTCCATCAACTTCTTTTTTTCATTACTGCAACATAAAGAATCCGAAAGAATTATTCCACACCGCATTGACAACTGAAGAAATATTGAAGGCCTTCAAATCCCTAGAGAAATTCCCAATTTCAAGCGTTTTCAAGCTCGGAACCGCCTACTCGAGAGTCACGCAGCAACCGTTGTCAATCTAAGACAGTGTTTGGGATCAGACGTTGAGTTTCACGTTGAGAGCCCTTGATTTTTCTTGATTCGGATAGAATAGAAATACGTGTTTGTCTGGCTATCGAAGGTGCTTCATCTAGTTTCGTTGTCTCCACCAACAAATTTAATTTGCGTCACCATGGCAATAGGTAAGCCTACTTAATTGATTTTTGCATTCCTTCCTGTTTTGTTTATCTCTGTTGTGACTAAACTTCCCTATTTTACACCTGATTATTAAAGCTGACCATTTTCTGTCAAAGTGCAAAATGCACCGACTCTATTTCATATAGTATCAGTAAAAAATTAATCATAAAAAATGAGTTATTGCTATTCAAAATACAACAATAATGATCTTTCATTTTATTTTAGTTAAAAATATATTTTATATTTTCTATATAGGAAAACATATAATCTATTTCTATAAATAAGCTTTGTATTGGTTGGGATATGAATTTTTGTTTTGGAATTATGATCTGAACATCAAATCCAGTCTTTCCAGTAACGGGGTAAGACTTTCGTATGATTCACTCACTTCGGACTCCCGCTCAAGCAGGACTCTTGTGCCCTTGATAGAGAGATTATAAATGTGGTCTAAATAAGTAAAAAGTTAACATTGATTCAATTACACTACATATACTGACCTACATACCACAATATGTAACAAAAAACAAAGAAGTCTGGTGTAAACTAATTGCAATTTGTTTATAGGTTGTTCGAAGAATTGCCTAACAGGAACCTAGTGACATGGAACGCTATGATAGGTGGACATGTAGCACAAGGAATGCCATACAAGCATTGAATGTTGTTTTATAAGATGATTGGTGATGGTATGAAGCCTAATTATGTGACTATGGTGAGTGTGATATCAGCATGTTGGGGAGGAGGGAGGATGAAAGAAAAATTAGAGTTGTTCGAAACTATGAGTGAGAAGTATAGAGTTGGGGTAAGGACCGAGCATTATGCTTGCGTGGTTGATTTATTAGGAAGAGCAGAGATGGAAGAACAACTTATGAGTTGATTAGAGAAATGCCGATGAAGCCTAGTGTTTCAGCGTGGGGAGCGCTTCTCGGGGCTTGTAGGATTCGTGGGAAAATGGAGTTGAGACGCATAACAGTTGATAATTTCTTTTGACTTGACCCGTTAGATTCTGGAAACCATATTTTGCTTTCTAATATGTTTGTTTCAGCAGGCAGATATGGCATTATTTCTCTGCATTTTCTACTGTTATAATTTAATGCATGTCCATTTATTCAACTGAATTTTGGAAAAATCAACGGAAAACACCAATTGTCATAAAGTGCACCTTTAGTTAAACCCATTGCATCTTTGATCTGTATATGACTGTTAATTGGCGAATGCATGTTGACGACCATAGCTTTAAAATATTGCTACCATTTAAGTGTGCTATAAGTTCAGGACATGCAATGCAAGTGCGCATAAACTATTATTGAACGGAAAAAAAGGTACTGAAATTGAATATTCTTATGTGACTGTCCACGCACACAATATTCATATGACATCCCTCTTCTAGTTGTATGTCCTGCTTTCCCTTAACTATGAAGACCACATTTTATAAGTTTCCATGAACTAAGCGTTGCTCCATGATATCATTTTCTACGCATGATACACGTACAACATCAATACGCTATTCATTCCCACTATTGTTTTCTTACATAGTCAAAGGCTATATATATATATATATATATATATATATATATATATATTTCCTTGGTAGGACAAACCAAGAGACAATGAGCGGCTATGATATATTGCTGATAAGATATCAAGCGGCTGATAATTACCCACATTAGAACGATAATTAACTTCGTTAATGTAACGACCCGAACTTCCCCGGTCTCTGAAGAGAAGAGAAAGAACAGACTGCTTTGAGAACACGATAAATCAGAACACAAACTATATAACATTTCATTGCTTATTAAAACAATTCCATCAGAATACAAGAATATAACAGAGTATGAGTAAATAATATACATTTGATAAATATCAGAGATTTAAATTACACTGCAGCGAAAAATAATACAAAACACAACTAAAAGAAATACACAGATATAGAGCTTTCCGAGTATAGTTCCAGCTGTAAACCAGGATCCGGTAAGAACAAATCTGCAAAACCAAAACTACTAGCTGCCCATGTAGAAAATAAGGGCACCTAGAGTTTAGGTTAAAACAATAAACTTCAAGTCAGTCAGGTGACTGTTGTGAGAACTAAAACAGTTATTAATTTGATTTTAAAGTTAGGTATATCAAGGGACCACGCTGTATAATACAGAACAGGTTTACCCCCAAGAATACCAGTGCATAAATAAATAGCAATGCTAAATAAAGAACAATGAAGCTATTATAAGACTCAGGTCCCATCACACAATGCAACGCAAGCTGGAGGATTGAGTTTTACCTTATAATAGCCAAATAATGCTTGATACGCGAAATTTAATCTTTTATTACTACTATAAGTGAAGAAATCAGCTTCAAATATAAATGTATCAATCATAGACGACATAGTATCCCATGCTACTATGTCACCATACTAGTTCTACAATTAAAACCGAAATGTCACGTATTGGAAGTTGGATTTCCATCCGTGAACCAAGGCAAGGGATCGTCCTTACCGAATTCGAGACTGTCTAGCCCGAGCCTCAGGATACAGCCGCAACTACACCTTAGGAGCCATAGGGTCGGTCGACACTTAGCGGATTAATAATACCATAAATTATATGCTAGCCTGCCCTATGGGGAATAAATGAGCCAGATGACTCAATATCCATCGGCTCCATAACAACCGATATATCTGAGGCGCCTCTCTATCCATCAAGTAACAATAAGCAACATCCACATGAGTAAAATGTCTGGGCTCCACACCATGACACTACTCCTAGCTAAAAACTGGCATATGTCCATTTCCCTGGATCCTTCTCCTGTTTCAGGTTCACACCGGGGTGTGAGGTTCGCGAATTAACGTTATACACAAAGCAGAACTATATTAAAGCTATGCTTTGATTATCAACCACAAGATTCTTCTTTTCAATAGAAGCCTTGATCATTTACAACTCAGGCATGCCACACAGACATTTCACGCCACGCGACTGATGTCTATTGATATATAACCTCTGAGCTCGTACGTCTCAAAGAAGGGTGTTAAGCAAGAGAATAAATTCTCTGCCACCAAATAGATATGTATATTTAATAGAGATCAATCAACACAGAATAAAATCCAATGTCAGACACACAGTCCATTTACAAGTTCGTTCTGGGTCTGAACGAAACCAGAGGCACCTTATTCCTCATCCCATATGTCCAATACAAGAGAGAGGCCCTCGCCTATCCGTCGATCTCCAAGTACGTCTGGACGATCACCACTTATTACCTCGTCTTGGGTGTACAGCCAAATCAAGACATCAGTAATCATCCAAACGATGTGAAGACCTCCGGTCTTCAACCACCGTCTTCATCGTCGACTAATCGTCGTATCAGTTATTCAGAATGAGATAAACCCGGTCTTACCGAATAACTCGCGTATTTTATAAACAAGTGTTACACAAACACAACATACGCCTCATTCCAATCCAGAGTATTCTTTTATTCAAATATTCTTATCTTTAGGGAAAGGTTCCCATTAATTTTATCAAAGATAAATTCTTTAAAATTTATTCTTTAATTTTCCTTCGGATATCTATTCAAACCAAATTAAGGTTTATCCAAACTAATCGGGAATAGCGAACCACCTTGAAGTAATCATTTATTTTATTTTCTAATCCCAACCTATTCATCCCATGGAGCGAAACTGGTGATACTCCATAACTAACACCACGGTGTTATTGGTAAATATTAATTACCATTTCACGTTCAAATCTAATTAAAGATTTAATTATCGCTTGGAGCAAAACTGGTGGTACTCCATTCTCGATTATTTCATGAATTCGATAAATTTATTTCTCATTCCCATTCCAATCTAATTAAAGATTCATTAAAACTCTAATTCAGTTTTAATCACAAAAATCATTATTTAATGATTATTCAACTTTAGGAAAATAAATCCTGCCTTTAACTAGGTTAAAGAACGAATGTCATTTAAAACATAGTTCACGATAAACCCAAAATCCAATTCCATTAATTATGGAATCTTCACGGAAAACAGATCAATATATATATATATAATCTATATAAACTTTCGTATCCAACTAATAATATAAATGGAATAACGGCAAAGCCTTTTAAATGTCATATATAGTAGCAGTGTTCCTCCACGGAAGTTCACTTCGATTATTACCAAATCGAATTCCATTCCATTCCAATTAGATATTAATTAATTGGAAAACTTTACTTTGGAATATCCCATTAAATCTTAATTAAAGATTTATAAATTCCAAATCACCTTTCACTGTAAATCGGGTTAAAGAACAAGTGTTATTTAAAACACAGTTCACGATAAACCCAATTCACATTCCTTCTCAATTCCAATTAAATGTAAATTAATTGGTAATTCTTCTCTAAATCTTAATTAAAATATTTATTCTTTTCTCAACTTAGTTTAAGAATAGTGTTATTTAAGACACCGTTCACGACAAACCCAAAATCCAATTCAATATTAAATACAAGGCTCTGAATAAAAATTATATCGGCTTATATTCAATATCAAATTCTGAAACTCATGGATACCGTATTAGGAACACCGATATCTGTATCTTCCAAATTCCCATAAAAATATCCATATAATTACGGAATCCAATACCGAAATATTCCGAAGATTATTTCTTTTCAAATCCATTCCAATTCATATATGCAAAAATTCTGGTTATATTAAAACCATTTCAAATCCAATCAATTTATTTCTAAAAATAATTGGGTTATTATTCTAGTTATAAATTAGTTCATTTTGATAAAAAAATATTTTTATTCTTACAATCATTTATTATGATTTTACACAAATTATTGATATTTTTAATAATTTTATCAAGGCACGTACAGTCGATTTCCATAAACAGTCATCGAACTGCACTTACAATGACCTTTTCCAAATTTGATTTGGACATAATTCCAAATCTAACCGTTAGATTTAAAATCTCTTATTTTCTTTGAAAAACTTTTTTCAATACGAACCCAACGGTTTCGGTTTTAGGAGAATCCGACGGTCGGATCTCCCGTAACGTCAATTCGAAGCCAATGGTCGAAATTTGCAAACGGTCGCTACGTGGTGCGTTTTGTTTAGGCCATTTAATATATATAATATATATATTATATATATTTCATCGATTTCCATTTAAAACGTATTTTATAAATCATTTTAAATTCGTTTTAAAAACGATTTCAACTTCATATTCAATTTTAAATCAAAATTGAATTTTCCTTATCATTATAATATATAAATGATAATATTTTCAAAACATTAGATTTTGAAATCATTTCTTTTTCGATATTCATTATAAAAATGAATAAAATCGATACAAATATCGTTCGCGTCAAAATGGCGCTTATCTAACCAACACAGCTATATATATTTCAATATTTTCGTTTCCATCCAAAATCGGACATCAAAATCATATTTTGATCTTCTGTTGAATATTATTTTAAAATATTCGTTATTTTATTTTATTCAACACATGAATATTTTATTTCTTTTTTAATATTATTCTAAAATATTCTTTATTTTCCAAATTGGAATGAGACTTAATCAATTATCATATAATATTAATTGTATGGATTCCATACAACAAATGTATATAATAACAATGATAAACAATCATCCATCATCTAGAGTGCATTACACAACTGCATAAGCATTAAATATAAATAATTAACACTTACACAGTCTATCAACCAATCGATCGACATAACTAAATAATTGGAATTAGTGTACGTCAAATATCATCCCAATACCCGTGTGGGGTTTCAAACAACAAACACAGATTTTATTTGTGCAGTTGGGCGATGTGTAAAATTTATCGTCCCAATCCATATCAGTCAAATGAGTGTACATAAACAAATCATCCGATTTGTAAATGAATATTTATTTTCATTTATATACCCATTAAAAATTATATTTTTAATGATAAAACATTTATTTCAACACCTGAATATTTTCCATTACACATCACAATCACAATCAATTTCCACAACACAATAAAATCAAATAAGTCGTCCATGGTCTGTGGACGACGGGTGTCCGGTGTTGCTAAGCACCGTTTGCATCCTAGTATATATTTTAACTAGAAAATAAAATTAAAGTGAGAAATTCTCACCTTTCGGATCCGCTCCGTCATCCTTTATGGTCACTCAGATTCGCTGCTCTGATTCTATTGCAATCTGTTTTAATGCAATTTATATCAAAAATCACATTTTTAATAATGCTATTCATATACACTTCACATTTCTACTCTGGCGCTGTTCAAATAAAATCACATTTTTAATATGATGCTTGTATATTTAAAAAATTGCCTTTTTATTTAAGTTATACCTGATTAAAAATCCCATTTTACACCGCTACAATATATATAAAATCACAATTTTATAACGTTACATGAATAGGAAAGATTATATTTTTATTGTATGGTTATATATATAAAAATCACATTTTTATTCCACTAACTTCATAATAAAAATCATATCTTTACTTCGCTATTATATATATATATAAACCATATTTTTACTTCGCTATTATATATATAAAAATCATATCTTTATATTGTTAAAAATCCAATTTTTTATAAATAAAAATCAAATCTTTTTATAAATAAAAATAAAATCTTTTCATGTTATTCATATGAATAAAAATCATATTTTTATGATAAAAACATACATAAACAACTCATATTTTTATCATGGTATAATATATATAAAAGTTCGATTTTTTAATATTTTAATTACATAAATAAATCAGAGTAAAAACGTACCAGTGGGAATGGGGGGGGTCCACTGGTCGGGGTTGGCTGAGGGGAGGCACTAGCGGCCGGTGGTGGGCATTTCAGGTGGTAGATGGTCGGGGTTGACGCTGGAGGGGCTGGAACGGCGGAATGGTGGTGGGTATCCCGAATTGGGTTGGGGTTTCGAACGGAGAAGGGGCTGGGAGGGTGCGCCGCCTCTGGCGGCGGTGGAGGAGGGGCTCCGGCAAAGGGCGTCGGCCATGGGGAAGCAGCGGTGGCGGGCTAGGGTTCTGCGCTTTTTTTTAAAATTTAATTTCTTATGTCTGGGAGAGAGAAAGCAAGGGGAGAGAGAGTGTTATATATTTATTTTATTAATTTTATAATCCATAAAGTTACTTTTTTTTTGGACCCCAAATCGTACCCAACGACTATCGTCCCCAGCTAGTTACCCCCATTTTGAATGCAATGGGATATGTCCCGCAAGCCAATTCGACTGTTTCAAAGAGTTTCGGTTAAATTTAAAATATAAATCAATATATTTTAAATTCAAACACACATTTTAATTTATCGGGGCCACATACTGACTCCGAAATTTCCAGAAAAATTATTTCTAGCTTCGTATTGACGATACAATTCTAACAAAACTAATTTCGTCGAATTTGGAGAACAATTGAAAAATGGTCATTTTGCAGTCGATTAAATTCAAATTGAAATTACCAATCACGTTTAAATTCACCACGCTCATATACTAATTCCAAAAATTATGAAAATTGGAATCCAGCAATAATTTGACATTCCGGATCCAACAAAAGTGGTTTCGTCGTTAACGGAGGTCGGTCACAAAATGGCTATTTTTAAGGACTTTATATATATTAAAAATATATAAATTCCACAGCGACTTTTCTGAATTTTAAACTAGACATAACTTTTAATTTATAAAGTGAAATATTAATTTCTTACATCTGTCAGAAGGATATTATTTAACAGATTCAAATATTTCTTGTTTCGTTCAATTCCGACTTATAATGAATTCTGTATATTCAATTGAAATTAGAAATTGAATTTTCAAACTATCGCGCTATTTCAGGCTCGTTTTATAATTGAAATAAATTTATACGTTCTAACTTCGGTTAAAATAATTTTTTCGTCGTTATTATTTAAAATAATTAATTTTAAATATTCAAAATCCATTAAAATAGCCAAAATAAAAATTTTAAATTGGTTTACAGGTAACTCCTCCGTTACAAACTGAAATCCGTTTCCCCATTCAGATTCCCCTCTTTCTCCCCATTTCGCTCGCCTTCCCCACGATCTTTTTCACATTCCCCCGTCTCTCTCCCCATTTCGTTCTTCTTTCTCTCAATTGCTTTTTATATCCAATAATTAATTCCTATCAATTGCAGCTTCCCTTCTCTTATAGCTATCGAAATACTGAAAATCCTCATGCAGATTAGCTACGACTTAGGCTTTAAAAATTGAATTCATTCATTCCACTGTTTGAAATCCGAATTGATGATTGCAGATTTCTTTGCTTGTTGAGTATGTTATCTACTGCGTTTTTGTTCATCTTTTTACATGTTTAGGTTTCTTTTATGTTCGGATACTGTGAATTTTTTTTGGTTTACAACATAGGATTACGTATCTAAATTGTGGGTCGACTGAAGAAATCTCGATGCTATTTTCATTGCATGGTTGATGCGATTAGTTATTTATAGTTTTCGCCAAAACACGGTACGATAATTCGAGACAAGCAAACAAAATGGGGAAAGGCGCGGAATGAATGGTAAGAACTATGAAGCGATTTATGGATGTACAATTAAAGCTCTTCAAAACACGGTAAGGTCAGCAGTTTATTGAAATCTTATAACTCCTAATCAAATTAGTGTTCTCTCCCTTCACTCTTGCTTTCCATGTAATTGGCTCCGCTCCTACAGGATTTGGCATACCAAAACTTACTTCTGACATTTACTTTACTGCCAATTTTGTTGTTGCTACTCTAGGTACTTATGATATTGCCACGTAATTGGGAAAGAAAGTGATTTGCCAAAGGAACTGCAAGACGTGCAATGGTTGGCAAGCCATGAGATGCACAATGCGCAAAGTCTTTGGGAAAGTAACGTGTAAAAAAATTTGAAAGTGGGAAGAAAGCAACTGTGGAAAATATTGCAGATGCTACTGTTCAACCAGGTAGAGTCGATCTTCCTTCCCTACTGCGTTTTTATTTATCTTTTTACATGTTTCAGTTTCTTATGGTCGGATATCATGAATTTTTTGGTTTAAATCATAGGATTAGGTATCTAAATGGAGTGTCTATTGAATAAATCTCGATGTTGTTTTCACTGCATACTTGATGCGGTTAGTTAAGTTGTTTGTTTACTTGATAACGTTACTCATCTAAATTTACTTTTGTCTATTTTTTAACCAAATCTGGGTATGTTTTTTCTATTTCCTCTTCTTGACTAAAACAGAACTTATTAATGGTACTTAGGCTATTAATATGCAAGATTTGCAGAACCAATTTTCCCTTGGAGATTAGAAAATGCAATTCTCTCAATTTATATGATTGAAAAATGATTTTTTCTTGATTTTTGTGGTTGGAGTAGTTCTTCTACGCTGGTGGTTTGTTATTCATGCTCTAACTTATGTTTGATTACAAATGTTATAAGGATGTTTTATTTCACCTTCGCTTATTCCACCCTTCTTCCATTTTTTATGTTTAAAGTTTATGTACAAGTTTCTATTTTATTCTATTTTCCTATTGGTTTGCAATTTTTTGTGCACATAAAGTGTCTGAGTGAAAGCGAGTACAAGTAGTAGTTAGTTTTGTCGTTAGATTTGTTATACTGAACAAAAGTTTGTATATATATGAAACATGTTATGTTATAGTCGAGAATATTACTAATTATTGTACATTTTTCTTAGTTTTCATCATCTTTTTTTTTTAATTTGTTCACACCACTTGCGTGTTTGTCTATTCTACCATTTATGTTGTATATATAATTGTTTGATTAACCCACAAAAGCTTGCTATCTAACATATGAGTTCTATTCTAATCTTAGTCATATGCCTTTTTGCTACAGGATAAACAGTACTTCAGGCTTTAACAAGGGTGTTATTATTGACACTCCAAATATTGTTAAGGGGAGTCAAATTTTAAAAACACTCCAATCATAAAAAAAATGTTAGGGGGAATCACGTACTTAATTTTTTATGTTCCCTTTTTTGCCCTGGTAATAGCATCAGTTACCATCCGAAATCTCAATCAATTTTAAATGCAAAAAACCAAATCCCTAAATTATTTTCAAACAAAAAAGGGCGATCATTTGGGGAGAAATAATGGTGCAAACGAAGAACGCGAAACAAATGAGATTATTGATAATTTAACAAATGAGAAATGAAATTATTAAAAAAAATCGATTGACAGATGAGAAATGAAATTATTTAAAAAAAGCGATCGACAAATGAGATTATTGATATTTTGATATAAAAATATAATGCATTTCGACTAATATACCGTATATTATTTTTAATTGACAACTAAAAAATGGATTGTTGTAAAGAAGGCTAATTTGGTAAAATAAACTTTATTTATTAAGGGGGGTGCTCTCTGCATTGATACTCCCCTTAACAAATTCTTTATTTTTTTAAATTGATCCCCCCCTTAACAATACTTGGAATGTCAATAACAATTCCCTTTAACAATATTAGCTAAGGATGGACAGTTGTGCATCTTACCTTAATAACCAGTAAGTGTTTTTTTGATTAATTCTGGCATGATTCATAGGATCTTATCATAGTTTATTAATTGAAATACTTTGGTGAAATCCATAGTTTTAAAGAAAGTTACATCGTTGTAATTATAATATATTTGCTAGGTTTAACATATTACATTTGGTAAAATTATTTACTGTTATTGTATCATTTTCCATTCTATTTACATGCTAATTTCAAGATTTATATGTTTGATTCAATGTAACATTACATTTAAGCGATCAGATCGTATTTACATTCGTTCTAGGTGGAAAATTAATTACTTTCCACAGTAACATTTTCAGATCCACAAAATTAGGCGTCATTGCACTAATTTTCAACGTCACAGGTATGTCGATCCTCTCATTTATGTTTTGAATTTTCCGGATTATGATCCTATTTATTAAGTTCCGCTTTAAGATACTCCTTGCTTTTCTTCTCCCCTTGCTTTTACAGGCAGTAGAATTTGCTAAACTAATAAGTTTTAATGACAAAATTGGATTGACAGTAATCTTTGGTCTATTTCCCATTTGAATCTATTTGACAACAACTAAATGGCCTGATTGTCCGTTAATTTTATTTGATAATAAACTTACTTCCATATTGGGAATATTTTCTTGTTGATTTCATGGCCACATCCTTCTTATTTACCACTTATCTTTTATTTGGTATGTAATGTTTATATATACTATCGCCGTGAGACTTGCATGTTGGTGGTATTTGTTATGATGTTATATCTAAAATTTTGGTCTATAATGGTTTTCCATGTTTAATTATTCTCCTTTCCTATTTTGTGTCAAGCATAGCTAATTTTAGATTATTAATTTGTTGTAACATTGCATGTTGATAATTCAAAATAGCATACATTCGTATACAAAATTCATAATTTTAAAGAAAGTTACATCGTTGTAATTATAATATATTTGCTAAGTTTAACATATTATATTTGGTAAATTAATGTTTATTAATTTGCACTTAATTGAGAATACAAGTTGCCATATTCACTTTTCAATTCTTAATTCGGTATTCTTAACAATTTTTAAATTTTCTGATATATACTTCTACGTGTGGTTCTTTACTTTCTACAATTCAAACATTAGCATGGCTATCCTTCATCTTATTTTATGTCTATTTGTTTCTTAAAATACCAGTTTTTTTATGTTGATCGTACCATTAATTTTGGACAATCTCATTAAAAGAAAAAGTGATTTTGTATTATTACTCTTATTCTCATTATCGTTACCATTTATTTTCTTCATTGATACTAAATTCCTTTTTGGCTGTTGCTTAAATTTCCACTTGTTATGTGCCACCATTTGTTGCTTCAACCATTGTGGCTGGCTAATTCACTAAGGGCATTGTTATTGACACTTCAAATATTGTTAAAAGTGATAATTCTAATAAAGAGGTCTAAAGCAATTCATTCATTCATTTATTCAGTGACAGTACAAAACAGATGGAGGCTAAAAGAAGAGAAAGCCTTAACCCTAAAATAGCACAAGAGGCCTTTATATATAGGCAAAACATAAAACAAAAAACTATATTACCCTTTAGTAGAATATTAATTACGCTAACATCCCACCTCAAACTCATGATGCGATAGCAATAAGCATCGAGAGTTTGTCTGTCAAAAATCGGAAGCGTGAAGATGGCAAAGATTTAGTGAACAAATCTGCAAGTTGCAAGGAGGAAGAGACAAATGGCAATGTCAATGTCCCATTCAGAAGGTGGTGACGAGTAATATGGCAGTCAATCTCAATATGCTTGGTCCTTTCGTGAAAAACGGAGTTATGAGCAATCTGAATAGCACTCTTATTATCACAGTGCAAAGGAGTTGGTCGCCGCAAGAAAACACCCATATCCGCAAGCAACCATCGTAGCCAAACAATTTCACAAGTAGTAGAAGCCATAGCACGGTATTCTGCCTCTGTTGAAGACCGAGATATAACATCCTGCTTCTTACTTTTCCAAGAGATTAGAGAATCTCCTAGAAAAATACAGAAGCCAGTAGTGGATTTGCGATCAGTAGGATCACCAGCCCAATCTGCGTCAGAGTAAGCACATAACTCTAAAGATGAAGTAGAAGAAAGCAAAAGAGTCTGAAACTGAGTGCCACAGAGATATCTCAAAATGCGAATAACAGTAGCCCAATGAACTGTAGTAGGAGAAGTAACAAACTGACTGACTATGTGAACAGCATATGCAATGTCAGGGCGAGTGATAGTGAGATAAACCAAACTTCCAACAATTGTTCTATAAAGATTAGGATCTGGCAATGGAGATCCATCAGGAATAGAGTATCGAGCATTGAGCTCAATTGGAGTATCAACAGTCTTATTATCTGAGAGACGAGTGCGCACAAAGATGTCAGAAATATACTTAGATTGAGAAAGAAGATAACCTTTTGGAGAAGAAGCAACTTCAATACCCAAGAAGTAACGAAGGGGACCCAAGTCTTTCATAGCAAAACATCGAGTCAACTCAGACTTCAACAAGTTAATCCCAACAACATCATCGCCTGTAATAATCATATCATCAACATAAAGAGAAAGCAAAATTCGACCAGCCTAGGCACACTTGACAAACAAAGCGGAATCATGGTTGCTCGGGCAAAAACCAAGAGAAATAATCACAGTAGAGAATTTCTCAAACCAAGCACGGGGAGCCTGTTTGAGACCATAAAGAGCTTTTCTAAGTTTGCAGAATTCACCAGGTTGATGATCAATACCAGGAGTAGGAACCATATATACTTCTTCATGAAGATCTCTATTTAAAAAGGCATTTTTAACATCCATTTAAGTAATATTCCAGTGGCGAACAGAAGCAACTGCAATAAGAGTTCGAACTGTAGTCATTTTTGCAACAGGAGCAAAAGTCTCATCATAATCCATACCATATTCTTGAGAATAACCTTTAGCAACCAAGCGAGCTTTATACCTTTCAATAGATCCATCAGCTTTAGTTTTAATCTTATAGATCCAACGAGAACCAATAGCACGTTTTCCTGCAGGAAGAGGCACTAAATCCCAAGTATGTGTTTGATGAAGAGCAGTCAGCTCCTCAGCCATAGCACGTTGCCAAAGAGGATCACGAACCGCATCTTTGAAAGATGAAGGCTCAGAGAGACAATGTATAGAAGCAAGAAATGAAGAAAATGAACTGGAAAGGCAAGAATATTCAAAATCAGGTCCTCTAGTAGACTGACGGTTTCGGATAGGATATCGACGTTCACTAGTATCGACTGTCTCAGAAGGTGATTGGGTGGTTAGGGAGTCCATGGAAGTGTCTGGATTTGCAACAGGAGGTAGCTCATCATCATCAGCAGTGAAAGGATCAATATGAACAAGATCAGACATAGATATATTGTGAGTACGATCAGGAATTGTAAAATAAGGAATATGTTCAAGAAAGACAACATGACGAGAAACATATAGCTTATGACTGACTGGATCAAAATAACAATATCCTTTTTGTCCTGCACCATAATCAAGAAAAACACATATAGCAGATCGTGAAGTTAGCTTACTCCGTTGGACATGAGGAAGAAGAACAAAACATGTAGAACCAAAAACACGAAGAGAAGAATAATCTGGTGGACAACCATACAATTTCTCATAGGGGGACAAGCCAGAATTATGAGAAGTCGGAATTTTATTAATCAAATAAACAGAGGTAAGAGCTGCCTCCCCCCAAAATTCACTTGGAACACTAGCAGACAATAACAGTGACCTAGCAGTCTCAAGAATATGCCAATGTTTCCTTTCAGCAACCCCATTTTGTTCAGGAGTATTAGTGCAAGAAATCTGATAATTTGTGCCATCCAGAGCAAGAAGTTCCTTAAAAGCATGAGAAGTATATTCACGTCCTAAATCACATCTAAAACATTTTATAACAGCTGCTGTAACACCCCACCTCCGCCAGGGTGACTCTTGCAAGCACACTAGCTTCGGAGGGGCGTTTAAACAAGGTAAACATGCATGCAGATATCACAAGACAGAATATATAAGTAAAACAGAGTAGTAAAGCAGCGGATAAAACTAGCATTTCAAAACCATAGTTAAGTTACAACAAAGTACTTGATCATTATTTTCCAACAAACAAAGTCTAGCATAAACTTAAAAACTGAAATACATAAAGTACTATCCCCAAAATGAAGTGATAAACCATAACTAGCTCAATGTCCGAGACCGTACATGAGCAACTCCAGTAAGCAAGATGTAAAGATCCAAGCTAAGCTCCAATGTTCCCACCCTGAGGACCTGAGGGGGGGGGGGAAACGGAAGAAAAGAGGCGAAAGAAAACGGGTCAGTCAAAAAGACTGGTAAGCCCTACTACTATATGTCTATGAACTAGTAAAGTTAACTGGCATGAGAAGCTGAGATGAACATAAGGATAACAACATATTGGCATGGTGATTAACTAACAAGATAGATAAAGGTGTCATCGCATAATCAAGGTTAAGTTTTGCACCACGGGTGTACTAGCATTCTAACATGTCAAGTAAAAACAAGAATTGATCCCTTGGCCCAAGCTTGGCCCAATATAATGAGGTGACCTAAATCAAGGTCCAACTACACAGTCTAGTCGATCGGCTCCCTATAAGCCTAACTCGTCAAGTGTCGGTGTCATGCGGCTTAATCATGTAATGTAGTTGACTGTGCAGGGTCCACCTTAGGGTGTATCTGTCCCTACGGTGTAACCCTCTGACACCATACCATGATGCGCAGTCCAAACCTACCGTTGCCCGTGTTCAACTCCGGACTTGATGTGCACGACCATGGTCCGCCTGAACAACCGGGGCATCATTCAGCCGTCTCTTTTGGTCTCTTACAATCAGCCCAGTAATCGTGCCCCACCCTAGCCTAGTCCTAGGGTCTTATGATACATCTAGAAGGTTACTGCTGAAAAGGACCACGCAACTAGGGTTTCTTAACGGGTTAAATGTGTTTAACCCGATACAAACGTGGATTAAATCGGTTAAGAGTACCCAAGGCTCCTGACTTAACCTCGATTAATCCATCAAGCCCAAATTGGTTGAGTATTAAGTGGACCATGACTTAACCCTAATCAGGAGGCATTAATTAACTTAATGCGCTTTAACCTCTCACATTAGACTTTGTTGTGGTTACTAGTTAAGCCGGGCGGGTCCGGGTAGCTTTACATCACAACTAGGTCTAACCTCGGGTTCGAGCACAACATGACCAACTTCTCACATTGGGTCCTATTGTTTGTAGCCACTAGTTAAGCCGGGCGGGTCCGGGTAGATTTATGCTACAAACTCAACCCAACCTCGAGTTGGCCACACTCATATTTTCTAAGTGTCATGTCCATTATGTTTCCAAAACATAATTACAAGTTAACATATCACGTCATGTTACAAAAATCATGTTCATGTCATTATGTTACCCAACCCCAACGTAATTCCAACGTTTACATAATCGCAACAACGCATAAAGGATAAAATAGGAAACTTGGCATAACCATGACATAAAGGTGTTGAAGCGCCAAGTTTAACATGGTGGCATATGAAATGTACATATGTTCATATACTTGCATATTGCATTATTAGGCTTCAAAAGCATGCATAAAACCAAACTTAGCATATGAGTGATACATGGTGATAAATAACATGTAGAAGTTGCTAGAAGTTCGCATTTAGCCTCACATGCAAGTTATCATAAGTGATATGATAACTTTCATGTTGCCAAAATGCAACCTTTAACATAAAGCTTGAAGCTTTAAGCTCACAACTTCAAGTTTAACTTGCATAACATGATAACATGTGCATAAGGATCAACCCAAACTTGCATAACATGATAACATGATCAACCCAAACTTGCATAACATGATAACATGATCAACCCAAACTCGCATAACATGATAACATGATCAACCCAAACTTGCATAACATGGCAACATGTGTCATACATAACTTGCATAATGATCAACCAAACTTGCATATAATGATCACCCAAACTTGCATATAATGATCAACCAAACTTGCATATAATGATCAACCAAACTTGCATATAATGATCAACCAAACTTGCATATCATAATGATCAACCCCAAACTTGCATCATTCATTTAACTTTAGAGTTCAATAAAAAGAAAGTAGAAAAGGGCTTACAATGCTATGAAGACACAAATAAATATTTATTATAAAGATTGAGACGAAGCCCTTATGCAAGCACCAAAAACCCAAATATGCAAGCTCCAAATGAAAACCCTTGAGCCAATTCAATAAAAACCCTTGCTTTGAAATAGAAATGTTGCAACTTGACTTGAATGCAAGCTAAGAACACTCATACAAGTTTGAAAACACTTGTATAAACTCAAAATCTCTCATAGAAATTAACTTAGAAATTTTAGCATGAGAGTGGAGGCCATGAGAGGAACAAATTTGACATAGTTTAGTTGTAGGATTGAATAATGGTGATTTAGGCTAGGTTTGGGGTCTTTTTATAGAGGATTAGGATAGTATTAGCCATAGGATTAACCCTAGATTCAATCCAAGCCATCAAAGCATGTCTTGGGGAAGAAGTCAAGTGTAGGAACCATCTAGGGCCTTTAGATTAAAGCTGAACCATGAGAACCATTCAAATGCAAAATCTGCATTTGAGCGAATCGGCCCACGAATTGACAGCCAAATACCCTGGATTAACCCCTAGTCGACCCAGCGAGCTCGGGTCGACCTCAAAAATCGGCCGGTTCGGTTATTCCCCTCTCCCAATTCGCTGTTTTGAACATTTTTGCATATTTATTTATTTAATTTTCAATTATATATATATATATATCAATATATATATATTTCTCTACGCAACCCATTTCACTTAATTAAGTATACTTTAATTTGTGAATTTTTTGTGAAACTTCGCGAGGCCATATCTTGGTCATACGGACTCCGATTTTCGAAAACTCGGACTCTATTTCGCGTATTTTTCCGAGACGAACGCAATGGAACAGCCCGTTTCCCTTGATTCAGATTTTACAGTTTAATTCTTCCTCCATTTATGTTATAACATGTTATTCAAAAATACGGGTTGTTACATTCTCCCCTCCTTAAAGGGTTTCGTCCCCGAAATCTCCAAGTTAGGAAGAACGTATCCTACCATCCATCATCCATCTACTCAAAACATCATCCACGAGCAATCATTGTCCTTAAAAGGTTCTAAATGTTGTATGATCATATGCAAAGGTGTGTGTATATGTACTTATCTAATGCGAAAATCAGGAGGTTACTGATTCAGTAAACCCCCTTAATGCAAAATATGTTAGTGAAATGAGTCCATATGTATGCAAATTCCTAACATAATTTATAATCTCTACATGAGTGCACATAACATTCATCCATATGCAACATCCACGTGATAGCATAACAAGTTTTCATCCATGAATAAGCATAAGCACTCATGCATATGCGGTATGAAAGTGTGTGAGCCGATCTTAGTGCCTAACGTGTATTATGCATCCACGAGTATCCACTTGCAAACACTTGCAACCACTTGCAAACATCAAACATAACATGTTTCAAATACATGTTTCAACCAAGGGTTTCTACCTAAGGTTCTCATGACAAGATTTACGAAACAAGATAAACTAGATAAGCATGGATAGCAAAGGGAAGATATACCAATCTAGGAAAAGAGATTGAAAATGTATCCTCCAAGAGAAATGGATAAAGCACGCGCCTCTTCTCCTTGGTTTCCCAAGTTGCGTCTCCCTCTGTTTCACTCCATTGCGCCTTAACAAGCTTAACTTCTTTGCTTCTTAGCTTCTTTGTCTTCATTTCCATGATACGAATCGGAGCTCGTCTCAGGGTTGCTTCATCCTCTACCTCCATGTCTTCAAGAATACTTGGTTCAACCACTTTGGCGGGTCTGTGCAAACACTTCCGGAGATGCGAGACATGAAAGATATTATGCACTCCGGCCAGCTTCTCGGCAATTCCACCTTATAAGTCATCTTCCCGACTCTTTCTATAGTAGGGAAGGGTCCTACGATCCTTGGTGTCAGCGAACCATATTTCGCAAAGGAGAAATCTTCACAAAGACCATATCTCCCATTTTAAATTCCAAGTCTGTCCTTCGCTTGTCTGCATAGGATTTCTGTCTGTCTTGGGCCGTTCTTATCCGTCTTCGAATCAATTCAACCCTCTCGGATGTGTCCCTTATCATGTCGGGCTCAATTATAAGCTTATCCGTCGTCTTCCCACTAACATGTTGGTGGCTTGCACGGCCTCCCATACGAAGCTTCAAATGGTGCCATCCCTTTGCTGGCTTGATAGTTATTATTATAAGCAAACTCTACAAGAGGAAGGTGGTCTTCCCAAGTACCACCGAAGTCGAGAACACAAAACCTCAAAAGATCTTATAGCACTCTATTCACCCTTTCGGTTTGGCCATCCGTCCGGGGGTGATAGGCTGTACTCAGATTCAATCGCGTACCCATTGCTTCTTGCAAACTGTTCCAGAACTGGCTAGTGAAAATTGGGTCACGATCGCTAACTATGCTAGAAGGAACTCCATGCAGCCACACTATCTTTTGAAGATAAACAGATGCTAGCTGTGATACGGTCCTCTTGCTTTTCACCGGAATAAAATGGGCTCTCTTTGTAAATCTATCAATTATTACCCATATCCCATAAAGCCCAAATAGTTTGGTGGCGAACTTCTTCACCCCAACCATATATCACAAATAGGCTAGCCATACTCCTTAGGGGGTTTGTAACAGAACTAAGATTGAGGATAGGACTGAGAGGATATACTTAAAAGGTAGCATGCGAGTAAGCTCTACGGAACAATAGGGATCAAGGATATACTCTTAGAAAGAGATTAAATGCGCGTATCTAGACTTCAATCTTCTAAGCCGCATTTTCTTGTGCTTAATCCCATCGTGCCCTGACCGTCTTTTATCTTTGCAATTCCGTAGTTCTTAATTCTTGTTCCCAAAATATGAGTTAGAACTCATTTCACCGTTGCTTCTCGTTCCACTTCGACTTATTCTTTGCCTAAAATACTTGGCTTAAACATAACTGCGTGTCCATGGTTCATGCAAGCTTTCCAAGATTCGTTAGTGAATCTTGGATCTCATTTACATACTATACGGTATCCCACGCAGAAAACTATCTCTTGAAAACAGTGCCAATCCACGTTGCCAAACTGGAGCTGAGGTAAGGGCTCTCTTGAGCCTTTGAAAAGCAAGCTCACACTCCAAGTCCCATGCACAGACTAAGTTCTTCTTCGTCAACTTAGTAAGAGGGGCTGAAATCTTAGCGAAGTCCCTGATGAACTTCCTATAGTAGCCCGCCAAACCGAGAAAGCTTCTTACTTCGGTTGCACTCCTAGGAGTCTTCCACAACCACTTTCGCGGGATCCACCGCTATGCCTTGCTTAGAAACTATATGTCCAAGAAACCGAACTTCCCTTCTCCAGAAATGACATTTGGAGAACTTGGCTTTCAACTGATGCGCTCTAAGCGTATTCATCACTTCCTTGAGATGCCTAGCATGCTCTTCCTCATCCTTTGAGAAGATCAGAATATCATCCATGAAGACAACAACAAACTTGTTAAGGAACTCCCTGAACACCCTACTCATCAAATCTACGAAGTAGGCGGGTGCATTAGTCAAACCGAATGGCATGACAAGCCATTCAAAGAATCCATCTGGAGTCCTAAACGCAGTTTTATCAATGCTATCCTCAGCCACTCTAAGCTGATGGAATCCGGTGGCTAGATCGAGCTGAGAGAAAACAGAAGCACCTACAAGCTGGTCAAAGAGATCATCAATTCTCGGTAACGGGTGCCTATTCTTCTTTATCAGCTTGTTCAACTCTCGATAATCAACACATAGACGAAGTGAACCATCCGCCTTAGTAGCGAATACCACCGGAGCACCCCATTCAGAAATGCTTCGCCTAATAAAATTCTTCTCAAGCAACTCCTTGATTTGCTTACTGAGCTCCCTTCTTTCACGAGGGGCCATGTGCCTAACGGGCAATGATACTGGCTTGGCATTATCAACTAGATAAATGCGGAAATCTATCTCTCGTTTAGGGGGGTAACCCCTTAACTTCTTCAAAGACATCGGGATAGTCTCGGACCACCCTTACAGATTGCAGATCATCGATGGACGAGTCGAGAGATTCAAGATAACATAACATGACGGGACCTCTAGGGTTACAAGAAATTTCTAGGGTGTTACCGAGGCGAGTCATGAGCCTCTCCACCCTATGCTCACAATCGAGGATGGCTCCATAACTGGACAACCAATCCATGCCCAAGACCAACCCATATCCCGTGACCCCGAGAACATAAGCACTACACGTGAATTCTACGACCAAGATAGAAATTTTCAAATCCACACAAATCATAGACAGATTGGCGGAACCCCCAATTGGATTTGAAACACAAACGGGATCCTCAACTAAGCTAGTACTTAGGTGCAAACTTTCAACAATATCAGAAGAGATAAAACTATGCGATGCGCCAGAATCAAATAAGGTGCGAACAGGAAAATCAGAAATGTAAACATGAATTTCTATAAAAACTCTACCTCGATCAAAAGCTGGAAGAGCGAGGAGAGCCTGCAATTGCCCTCCAGAGGGTCCTACTTGCTGAGTTTGTCCTTTCCCTTGTCCATGCTTCTTGGGACAATCCTTGCTAAGATGTCCAGATTCTCCGCAATGAAAACACTTGCCTAACTTCCTATTCTTCTTCTTGCAATCCTTGGCTATGTGCCCAGTGATCCTACATAAGTTGCACTTTCTTGTCTTTCTTGCCTTGTTGTTGTTCTTATCTCTTTTCTCGGTATCTTCCTTCTTGCCTTGGGACTCATTTGCCTTGACCTCCTTCTTGCCACTCTTATCTTCCTCTTGAAGTAGGGTCATATTCACCAAACTCTCGCAGGTCGCCCCCAGGGGTATATGAGATATGGCCAAACCGCGCAAGGGCTCATTTAATCCTAGAGCAAAGCGTAGGGCCTTCTTCCGAGCGGTGTTAACCCATTCTAGACCGAACTGAGCAAGTTGATTAAACTTATCCACGTATTCTCTAACGGTCATGTCCCCTTGCTTTAGTGATAGGAACCTCTCTAGCTGAAGGTTCTCTTCTGTCGATGATAGAAACTTTAGTCCAAACCTTCTCCTAAAGTCATCCCAAGTCTCAATGGGTCTAGTAGTGGTGGTGACTACCCACCAATAAGCAGCTTCCCCTTTCAATAGCCATACCGCCAACAGAACTTTCCTACCGTCTTCCACATCAAAGATAGCAAAGAGGTCTTCAGTTTCCTTTAACCAGTTTCTTGGCTCCACGGGAACTCCGTTCCGACAAAATTCTTGCAACCCATCACCTTAAAGTCTTTGCAAAGCTTTGCGAAATCCTCTTGCGCATGCTGAAGGGGAGGAGGAACCTCAGCTACGGGAGGAGGAGAGATGTTAGCGACGGGGGAAGGAGGAGGAATGTTCGCGGGGCCGGCTTCATTCGCCCTTGCCTCCATAAATCTCCAGAACCAGACGGGTACTTGTACGCCTTCCGGGATGTTAAAGCGATCGGCCATACTAAAACGAAGAAAAATATAGATTCAGAACGAAGAAACGAAGGATAGTGCTATGGCTTTTGGGGAATAGCCTTTTTAAAATAACTAGACTTTTCTTGGAAAATACTTAATTGGTTTTGAAAAACGTTTTTCAAAAGGTAAGTTTCAAAAACACTTTTGCTCAAATCTTGTAAACCTTATGCTCTGATACCAAATGTAACACCCCACCTCCGCCAGGGTGACTCTTGCAAGCACACTAGCTTCGGAGGGGCGTTTAAACAAGGTAAACATGCATGCAGATATCACAAGACAAAATATATAAGTAAAACAGAGTAGTAAAGCAGCGGATAAAACTAGCATTTCAAAACCATAGTTAAGTTACAACAAAGTACTTGATCATTATTTTCCAACAAACAAAGTCTAGCATAAACTTAAAAACTGAAATACATAAAGTACTATCCCCAAAATGAAGTGATAAACCATAACTAGCTCAATGTCCGAGACCGTACATGAGCAAATCCAGTAAGCAAGCTGTAAAGATCCAAGCTAAGCTCCAATGTTCCCACCCTGAGGACCTGAGGGGGGGGGGAAACGGAAGAAAAGAGGCGAAAGAAAACGGGTCAGTCAAAAAGACTGGTAAGCCCTACTACTATTTGTCTATGAACTAGTAAAGTTAACTGGCATGAGAAGTTGAGATGAACATAAGGATAACAACATACTGGCATGGTGATTAACTAACAAGATAGATAAAGGTGTCATCGCATAATCAAGGTTAATTTTTGCACCACGGGTGTACTAGCATTCTAACATGTCAAGTAAAAACAAGAATTGATCCCTTGGCCCAATATAATGAGGTGACCTAAATCAAGGTCCAACTACACAGTCTAGTCGATCGGCTCCCTATAAGCCTAACTCGTCAAGTGTCGGTGTCATGCGGCTTAATCATGTAATGTAGTTGACTGTGCAGGGTCCACCTTAGGGTGTATCTGTCCCTACGGTGTAACCCTCTGACACCATACCATGATGCACAGTCCAAACCTACTGTTGCCCGTGTTCAACTCCGGACTTGATGTGCACGACCATGGTCCGCCTGAACAACCGGGGCATCATTCAGCCGTCTCATTTGGTCTCTTACAATCAGCCCAGTAATCGTGCCCCACCCTAGCCTAGTCCTAGGGTCTTATGATACATCTAGAAGGTTATTGCTGAAAAGGACCACGCAACTAGGGTTTCTTAACGGGTTAAATGTGGTTAACCCGATCCAAACGTGGATTAAATCGGTTAAGAGTACCCAAGGCTCCTGACTTAACCTCGATTAATCCATCAAGCCCAAATTGGTTAAGTATTAAGTGGACCATGACTTAACCCTAATCAGGAGGCATTAATTAACTTAATGCGCTTTAACCTCTCACATTAGACTTTGTTGTGGTTACTAGTTAAGCCGGGCTGGTCCAGGTAGCTTTACATCACAACTAGGTCTAACCTCGGGTTCGAGCACAACATGACCAACTTCTCACATTGGGTCCTATTGTTTGTAGCCACTATTTAAGCCGGGCGGGTCCGGGTAGATTTATGCTACAAACTCAACCCAACCTCGAGTTGGCCACACTCATATTTTCTAAGTGTCATGTCCATTATGTTTCCAAAACATAATTACAAGTTAACATATAACGTCATGTTACAAAAATCATGTTCATGTCATTATGTTACCCAACCCCAACGTAATCCCATCGTTTACATAATCGCAACAACGCATAAAGGATAAAATAGGGAACTTGGCATAACCATGACATAAAGGTGTTGAAGCCACAAGTTTAACATGGTGGCATATGAAATGTACACAAGTTCATATACTTGCATATTGCATTATTAGGCTTCAAAAGCATGCATAAAATCAAACTTAGCATATGAGTGATACATGGTGATAAATAACATGTAGAAGTTGCTTGAAGTTCGCATTTAGCCTCACATGCAAGTTATCATAAGTGATATGATAACTTTCATGTTGCCAAAATGCAACCTTTAACATAAAGCTTGAAGCTTGAAGCTCACAACTTCAAGTTTAACTTGCATAACATGATAACATGTGCATAAGGATCAACCCAAACTTGCATAACATGATAACATGATCAACCCAAACTCGCATAACATGATAACATGATCAACCCAAACTTGCATAACATGGCAACATGTGTCATACATAACTTGCATAATGATCAACCAAACTTGCATATAATGATCACCCAAACTTGCATATAATGATCAACCAAACTTGCATATAATGATCAACCAAACTTGCATATAATGATCAACCAAATTTGCATATAATGATCAACCAAAATTGCATATAATGATCAACCAAACTTGCATATCATAATGATCAACCCCAAACTTGCATCATTCATTTAACTTTAGAGTTCAATAAAAAGAAAGTAGAAAAGGGCTTACAATGCTATGAAGACACAAATAAATATTTATTATAAAGATTGAGACGAAGCCCTTATGCAAGCACCAAAAACCCAAATATGCAAGCTCCAAATGAAAATCCTTGAGCCAATTCAATAAAAACCCTTGCTTTGAAATAGAAATGTTGCAAGTTGACTTGAATGCAAGCTAAGAACACTCATACAAGTTTGAAAACACTTGTGTGAACTCAAAATCTCTCATAGAAATTAACTTAGAAATTTTAGCATGAGAGTGGAGGCCATGAGAGGAACAAATTTGACATAGTTTAGTTGTAGGATTGAATAATGGTGATTTAGGCTAGGTTTGGGGTCTTTTTATAGAGGATTAGGATAGTATTAGCCATAGGATTAACCCTAGATTCAATCCAAGCCATCAAAGCATGTCTTGGGGAAGAAGTCAAGTGTAGGAACCATCTAGGGCCTTTAGATTAAAGCTGAACCATGAGAACCATTCAAATGCAAAATCTGCATTTGAGCGAATCGGCCCACGGGTTGACAGCCAAACACCCTGGATTAACCTCTAGTCGACCCAGCGGGCTTGGGTCGACCTCAAAAATCGGCCGGTTCGGTTATTCCCCTCTCCCAATTCGCAGTTTTGAACATTTTTGCATATTTATTTATTTAATTTTATATTATATATATATATATCAATATATATATATTTCTCTGGGCAACCCATTTCACTTAATTAAGTATACTTTAATTTGTAAATTTTTCGTGAAACTTCGCGAGGCCATATCTTGGTCATACGGACTCCGATTTTCGAAAACTCGGACTCTATTTCGCGTATTTTTCCGAGATGAACGCAATGGCACAGCCCGTTTCCCTTGATTCAGATTTTACAGTTTAATTCTGCCTCCATTTATGTTATAACATGTTATTCAAAATACGGGTTGTTACAGCTGCATGCTGAGTTTTGATAAGAGATCGAAACTCATTATAGATTCCAAGAAATTCTGAGCGACATTTCATAAGATAAATCCAACAATAACGAGTGTAGTCATCAAAAAAAGAGACATAATAACGAGAGCCTCCCTTTGTAGAAACAGGAGATGGTCCCCAAACATCAGAATGAATAAGATCAAAAGGTGCAGTAGAAAATGTATTACTTTGAGGAAAAGGCAAAGCAGAAAATTTTGCTAGTTTACAACCACTACAATCAGAAATGTCATGAGTTTTCAAATCTCCTAAAACTCCTGTAGACACTAAGAATTGTAATCGAGACTTGGATACGTGACCCAAACGAGAATGCCACAAATAAAACATAGACGATGACTGACTCAAATGAAAGGACGAAACATCCACACCTGGAACAGAAGCTGCAATCTCTGAAATCTTAGGATCTTTGAGCTGATCCAATACATAAAGTCCTCCTTCTCTATGGCCGGTCCCAATCACTTTCTGAGACTTTGGATCCTGAACATAACATTCAGAAGAAGAGAAAGAAACCAAGTAGCCATTATCACAAATTTGACCAACAGAAGCAAGATTTAAAGCAAGTCTAGGAATGTGATAGACATTAGATAAGGACAAGGAGGGTGTAATGACTGAACCAACACCTTGCACGGGCATAGATGTACCATTAGCACTCATGACAGGCACAGAAACTTTAGGAGTCAAAAAAGTGAAAGAGGATAAATTAGGTGACATATGATTTGAAGCACCAGAATCTAAAATCCAGGTAGAGGAAGATGTACCTGATGAACTAGATGACAAACCTATTTGAGACGAAGCTGATATGGCATGTGGCTGAGAAGCAGAATAAAAAGAATTCCAATACACATAATTCTGAAATTGTTCAATCATTGATGGATCTAAGGAAGAATAGATAGAATTCCAATATGCATAATTTTTACCATCTGCTTGAAGCGAATTATCTCTACTTACTACCATTTTAATAAAACACAGAGAAAACAAACCAAAAAGGGAATTCGGGTCAGCAAACTTTAACTCAACCGAGAGAAATCAAACCCAAAAGGAATCACCAAAAAGAATTCAACACAGTGGACTGCTTTATCTTCAGGAATTCAACACAAGGATTTAAAAAAAAATCACTGTTCTGACTAGCGGCAAAACGTTGAAGCCGAATTCAATATACAAGTTCCACAAAATCCCAGCTGAATTTAGTTACAGCAAATATCAAAGGGATTGAACTCAAAGGCTGCTGAGTCTAATTTGAAAAACACCGGCCAACGTAAGAACTACGGATGATTGATAAGACCAGAATTCGCAAATCATTGAACTCCCCAAAAAAATCCGATCTAGTTCCAAATTCAGAAATTAGAAATCATATAACCTGTGATACCACGAAGGAATTTGCAGCCGCCTGTACTAAATAGATGCCTATACCAATTAGAAATAGATGCCTGTACGAATTAGAAATAGATGCCTGTATCATGCAAATAGATGCCTGTACCAATGAGAGATAGCCGCCTGTGCTAATTAGAAATCATACAGCTGCCTGTACCAAAATCAAGTGAAGCCGTGGATCTGAGATCGCCTGTGCCAAAGTCGAGACAACAGAAACCGCCGCTGCTACCTGCCAAAGTCGAGACAACCGCCGCCTGTTGGATCTGAGATCGTCGTGGGTTGCTTAATCCTAGAAGAGGACGTCATTTGCTGAGTATAATTAGAAGAGGACGTGATTTGCTGAGAATCCTAGAGACGTGATTTGCTGAGTACAATTAGAAGAGGACGTGGCTCTGATACCATGATAATTCTAATAAAGAGGTCTAAAGCAATTCATTCATTCATTTATTCAGTGACAGTACAAAACAGATGGAGGCTAAAAGAAGAGAAAGCCTTAACCCTAAAATAACACAAGAGGCCTTTATATATAGGCAAAACATAAAACAAAAGACTATATTACCCTTTAGTAGAATATTAATTACGCTAACAAAAAGGAGGTCAATTTTTTTTTCCTTTAAAAATTGTTAAGGAGAGTACCAATGAGGAAAGTATCCCCTTAACAAATAAAGTTAATTTTACCTTATTAACCATTTAGGCTCTTAACAAATAAAGGTAAGTTTACCTTAACAAATATCGCAAGGGCCGTAGTAATTTTTTTCGATTCGCATATATCTATTTTTTTAACTCTAAAAGATAAGCGTTTTCGAAGGAATATGATCGAGCTTTTTTTTTTGTTAACATAAATATGCCGAATTTTATAATTACGGAGGCAATGCACCTAAAGTTTATTAATTTTCGGCATATCACCGTCGAAAACATATATAATTGATTACATGCTGCATTCGGTGTAGTGGTGATAAACTATTTATTTTAAATTTGGTTTCCTTATCAAATAAGTTTTTTTTTTATTTAATTTAAAGGGGCAATCCAGGAATATTGAGTAGTGTGAAATAATATGTTTGTGTAGCCCCTTAACAATTTTTCAAAAAATGGAGTGTTTTTAAAAAATGACCCCCCCATAACAATAGTTGGAGTGTCAAGACCCTTCACTAGTAGAACAGATATATTCCATTCACATTAAAAGTAAGTATATAACTTTTCCATTTTTGACTATAAATTTGTGGTATTTAGACTTTCTTTAACCGTTATGATTTTGTGTTCTAACAAGTCGGTAGCAACATGCAATATGATTTTATAATACACATCTTAATGTAATATAAAAGTTAAACTACATATGAAAAAAATTGACGCGTGAGGTATATGAACCAACCTTGCATGTTTTCACATATCTCGACCACGTAACACAGTAGATGGCAAATATATTTTGTTACACTATACAAAGAAATATGTACTACATGGGTTCCAAGTTTATGTTCACAGTGATTAACTAGAAGGTAGAAAGTATAAAAGCAGCTATTTCTCTATTTACTCGGGGTGAACTTTGATGTATCTAATAAGCTTAACTTTTTTTTATCCAATATAGTTAGTGATGGGAAAATGTTCATTCTTCAAATGTAAGCTAAAAAAAATACAAAGTATATACCTTAACATTTAACACAATCATGTTATCCTACTAGGATAATTTTGCTATGAAAACTTTTTCGTTTACACAATTTCAGCTTTAAATCATGGAAATGCATTCCATCTACTCCTATTCTAGAATCCTGTTAATGAAATCTTTTATACTTCATGTTTAATTACTAGAAAATATTTTATATACTTCATGTTTCGCTGCTAGAAAATATTTTATACTTTCTATTTTCCATTGGGTATGGATATTGAACTCTTGCTTTTATTGGCTGTATTTTCTATCCTTGAGTTTGCAAATTTTAGCCACTATTATTTCAAATTTTCATTTGTTTAAGTATGATAAAGCCCTTTCTTTTCCAGGTAAATAAAATTGCGTTTTTCTTCTACAGTTGACAATAAGTTTAATATACATGATTCTATTTATGAATAATTTAAGTGCTTTAATTTCTCAATGTATGCAGGTTAGTGTTGTTTAAAGAAGTTGTGATTTAACTTGTCAAAAGAACTTGTGGATTCAGCATGTTGCCTGAACTTCAAGAATTCTTATTAACATTGTGATAAGACCCTATGTAATTAGTTAGTATTGTACATAGTTCATATTGGACATATTATTAACATGACCTTCATGGATTATAAAGTAAGTATAAAAATAATTTATGTTTATTGCCTTTGTAATAATTACAATGGTGGTGATTTTTATTTTTTCTTTGGAATAACAAAATGTTGACTTTTGCAGGTTTTCATTTGTGACGCTTCATTTTAATTTTAAACTTTGCTTCATTTCTCCATATTTTTTAGTGCTACATGTGAGCACTTTGAGAAGAGAATTAGAAGAAATATAATACTATTTTTTTTGTACTGCTATCCATTCAGTTTATGTTCCTCTTTGCAATGCTTACGAGCACTACCTTAGGTTGTATTTTCACTGAATTAATTTGTAATTTTAGTTTCTATCTTACTGACTAATAGATTTTTGTATTGCACTGGATAATCAAATGGGCTTAATATTCATTTTACAAAAGTTGTATTCATGTGAATTTGGTACGGGTCATTATTAATGTATAAGCAACATTATCTAATTTTTGCCGAGGATAAGTGGTTGGATGTGTGAAAAATGAGATAGGGCTGTGGACGATATAAACGCAAATATCGTTTATCCAGAGGTTCTATTATGATTGTCAATGAAAGGTTAGACTAAAAACATGCATAATTGTTTACTTAAAAGTTCAGTCTTACTAAACCTTGGTATATCTATACTATAATGCCAATTCTTGAAATGTGGTGAAGCTTTTTCACTATTCCAGAATAGCCCTTCACCCTTCAAAAACTTGAATGCAACAACGAATTGAAATTGAGGGCAAACATGTTATTTGCCTTTCAACAACCCCACGACCCAGTTCGTTTTTGTCAATACGTTTCCTATGTTTTTTTTTTAATGGCCTTTCTTCTCTTGGTTCTCTAGCTTCTTCATCGTCTCCTAATTTTCTCTACTTCCTCTCAACCATAATATTCCACCAAATTTCCCTTTCCTTCACCCTGTACTTCGTTCCAACTTTATTTCCTCCTCTTCTTCCGTCTTACTGTCATTGTTACCTCAGACCTCCTTAAAATATACGATGTAGATGTAATTGATCGTACGATTTCGGCTGTATCATGGCGTGTGTTTTTAATTTGTGTGCATGTAAATGCACCCATATATATATATATATATATATATATATATATATATATATATGTATGTATGTATGTATGTATATATACACACACACACACACACATTATTATTTTAACTTTCTACCCTAGACTTCAACTATATTTATATGTTATGATTTTTGATGCTGTATCGATATTATATGCATTGCTGTAGTTTCTTCCATTACAAATATAACTGATGTACAATAAAGATATGATATCATTCATGTTATAGTAACTTATTCTCTTTGTGTGTAGTTCTCTGATTAACATGTAAAAGTGTTAATTTTTTATGCTTATAATTTATCTTTATTGTCAATAAATAAATTTTACATTGGGTATTTTCATATATTTTCACAGTTTGTTCATCAATTCCCATGCACCCCGAAAAGCAAAGATATTACACAAGAAGAAGACCAATTTAGAATATTTTATCTTATGTCGCCTTTGGAATCTAATAAATGTCCTTGTTTGGAAGAATTAATCACATGCGATCTTATCTCCCTTCAATTAATCACATGTCAAACAAGGAAGATATGGGAGGAATAATTGCTAATGGGAAGAATAATTGCTGATGGGAAGAATAATTGCTGATTGGAGGAATAATTGCTGATTGGAGGAATAAGTGCCGATTAATATAGGAAAAATAATTGTTAATTGGAGGAATAATTGCTAATTGGAGGAATAATTGTTGATTAATATAAGAGAAATAATTGCTATTAAAAGGGCCATATATGCATATATTGGATTAAGGTTTGAGGTTGGCATTTTATCTTATAAATACCGTTGTACTCTCATTGTAAAAAGGATCCGGGAATCAATAAAGTTTTCTCTATTTTCTCTTTTCTGCATTTTTATTCTCATGACAAGTGGTGTTGTTTAGTTAATTAGATTTGCTAGAACACAATTGTTATTGCAATTTTATTTTCCTGTTAATTTATTTTTATTTTGCAAGTCTATTTCCAGCAATCTGTTTATTTCCTAATAATTGAATTGATTATAGAATCGATAAGATTCGAATCTGTTGTGAATTCAATCGCCATTTTAATTTGTTTTATTGATAATTGTAATTTGGTCGTTGATTCAATTAGTTTTGTTTTGAACCAAGTTGCAATTTCAATTTTAATCACCCTCCAATTTTGTCTAACTCGCTCAAGGAATATATAAATAACAAAATTTAATTTATCCTCCCTGTGTTCGACCGGCATACTACACACCTGTACGATTGCAGAATTTATTACAATATTGCGCTTTTTTGCGTCGAACAAGTTTTTGGATTGAACTACTAGCAAAAGAGGTTGCATACTACCCGTAAAACATTGGTCGTATCCCTTAGTATTTATACTATACGTGAATGGCCATACGACCCTCTTCCCCCTTCAAATCGAGATTGTCAATTAATAAGATACACTTGAGTTCGTTATTTATTTTGATTAGAAGCTTCTTGTGTCAACCTTAAGTCTAGGATTTTCTTTGTTTGCATTTAACATCAATGAGTGAAAAAAGTGTTAGCCAACACAATTCTCCTAGAGGTTCTCAAGTAAACCAAAACTTTCAAAACGAGATGGATAAAAATCAAACAAATCAAAACTTGCATAATCTCAATATGGATAGACCCTCATCTCTTCGTGATCGATGTTATCCAACTAGGACCGTTCAACCATCTGTCATCGTGTTCCCACCAGCTGAAGGAAACAATTTTGAGCTTAAACACTCTTTTATTCAAGGGGTACCCAAATTTACTGGGTCTGAAAATGCATATGAATTTCTAAGTGAATTTGAACTGTACGCGTCTACAACAAAAATGCAACAATTATCTAACGAATCAATCAAGCTAAGGCTATTTCCATTTGCACTACTTGAAAGCGCTAAAAGATGGCTATATTCTCTTCCAAGACATTCCATAAGAAGTTAGGATGAATTTGTCACTATATTTTTGAAAAAGTTTTTCCCTTTCCATAAAACTCTCAAAATTCGAACCGTGATAAATCAATTTTGTCAAAATGAGGGGGAAACTTTTTCAAAATACTTTGAGAGATTCAACCAACTATTATATAGTTGTCCTCATCATGCATTTCCCAAAGATCACTTGTGTCAAATTGCATATGAAGGGCTAAACTATCAGACTAGAACTCAACTAGAATCAATGTGTGGAGGAGACTTTATGTCTAAGATGGCCGATGAAGCTTGGCAATTCTTAGAAGATTATTCTGAAAAGGACATGCAATGGGAGTCAATTCGTGTTCCCACTCGTACTTCTATAGAGGAGTGCATGTCGTGGACCCAAGTCAAATTTCCTTAGAAAATCAAACTCCTTAAGCCAGAGAAGGGCTACCCCACTATTACTCTCAAGACCAAGCTAATGCTATAGCTCAAAACAGTCCTTACTCATCCACGTACAACCCTAGTTGGAGGAACCACCCAAACTTTTCATGGTCAAATCCTAATAATTCGGCAAACCCATCTCACATGCAACCCTTTATTCCAAATCCGAATTACCAAGCTCCATCTCCCAATTCTCAAACCTCTCAAGCTGCACCTCAATCCAAACAACCTTATAGGCACCCCAATTTTCAATCATCAACCCAATCCTCTCAATCTTCAAGAAATTGTGCGTTTAGAGAAACAAATGAACTCTTACGAAGCTAAAATGAACTCACAAGATGCTAAAATGGACCAAATGATGAATATGATGAAGGAACTTATGAAAAATAATGAGAAAGTAAAGTTGCCTAGTCAACCTGAGGTGAATCCAAAAAATAACACTCGTGCTCTAAATTCTGGTGAAGATGAAAACCACAATCTGATCAATGTTGTTACAACCCTTAGATCTGAAAAGGGGATTGATAATAATGCTGGCAACCCTGACAAACCTTCGAAATCAACCCAAATACAAAAGCTTGATGATCACTTAATGGCTATAAATGCCAGTTCTTCTAAACCTCCATCTTCCTTAAATGTTGGCAATCCCTACAATTCCCTTCCTAGTGTCAGCAAACCCGACTCACCTTTGAAATCGATGTTGGTAATACGAACATTTCATCTTCTACACCCTTACCACATTCTTCTTCCATGGCTAAATCTTCCTCGTCGAATGATGAAACTGGTCATAGAGTCGAAAAGCCCATAGCTCCATTTCCCCATAGACTCAAAAATAAGAAGAAAGCAGCAAATTTCGATAAAATTTTGGAAATTTTCAAACAAGTCCGTGTGAACATTCCTCTTTTAGACACCATTGAACAAATTCCTCAATATGCTAAATGTCTTAAGGAATTGTACACACAAAAACGTGCAACTAATGTCCCAAAAACCGCCTTTCTAACTGCGAATACAAGCTCTATTCTTTCGAGTCTTGCCCCAGTCAAGTACAAAGACCCTGGCTGCCCTACAATTGGTTGCAAAATAGGAAACACTCACATCTCTCATGCCTTACTTGATCTTGGTGCCAGTGTCAATCTTCTTCCTTATACTGTTTATCGTTAACTTGGATTAGGGGAGATTAAACCAACAGACATCACTCTTCAGCTAGCTGACCGATCTGTCAAAAAGCCATTGGGAATAATCGAAGACGTCTTAATACAGATCGAGCAGTTTTACTTCCCTGTCGATTTCATAGTTCTAGAGATCGATCCTGTCTCAAATCCCAATGTTCAAATCCTGTTGATATTAGGATGCCCCTTCTTAGCAACCTCAAATGCTATCATTAATTGTAGGAACGGTCAACTTCGACTTTCCTTCGGGCACCTAACCATTGAGCTGAACATCTTTAATCTCAACAAACAACCCAGCGATTTTGAGATTAATGAAATTGACATGATTCAAACCACCGTTGATGAGTCCTTTAATGACACTTCTGAAACCTTGAAAATGTGTCTTGACCATTTCGACTCCGATTTCGATGAACTCGAATACATTTCTGAACTGAATGAATTTCTTGACTCTAATCCTTCATCATTTGAATCTAACCAAGGAATGTTGACCAATGTTGACACAAACAAACATCCTAAGTTAGACCTCAAACCCTTGCCACAAGACCTTAAGTATGCTTACCTAGACTCCTCAGAAACTCTTGCCGTAATCTTGGCCTCTGATCTTACTGAGGACCAGGAAGAAAAACTCTTGGAAATTTTGCGGGAAAATAAGGACGCTTTGGGGTGGGAACTGAGTGATATAAAAGGAATTAGCCCATAAATTGTGGAACATCGCATACATTTAGTTGATGAGGCTAAACCCACTCGTGAGGCTCAAAGGCGATTAAACCCAAACATGAGAGAAGTGGTCAAGGAAGAGATAATCAAATGTCTAGACAATAACATCATTTATCCCATCTCTGATAGTACTTGGGTGAGCCCAGTACAAGTTGTACCAAAGAAATCGGGAGTCACAGTGATCAAAAATGAAAGCAATGAGCTCGTACCAACAAAAATCAAAACAAAATGGCGTGTGTGTATCGACTATCGAAAGCTCAACTCAACCACATGAAAAGACCATTTTTCCTTGCCTTTTATTGACCAAATGATCGAACGCTTAGTAAGACATGAGTACTATTGTTTTCTCGATGGATACTCTAGCTATAACCAAATCCCTGTTGCTTTAGAGGATCAACATAAGACTACCTTTACTTGTCCCTTTGGAACCTTTGCTTATCATCGCATGCCTTTTGGTCTTTGTAATGCCCCCGCGACTTTCCAAAGGTGTATGATGAGTATTTTCTCTGATATGGTGGAAGAATTCTTGGAAATATTTATGGATGATTTTTCAATCTACGGATCATCTTTTTCCCAATGTCTCACCCATCTAGAACTCGTCCTAAAACGTTGTAAGGAGAAATCACTCGTGCTTAATTGGGAAAAATGTCATTTCATGGTAAAAAGGGGGATAGTTCTAGGTCATGTCGTCTCAAAAATGGCCTTGAAGTCGATAAATCCAAAATCAATTTGATTGCTAATCTACCTCCTCCTAAGTCTGTTAAGGATGTTCGTTCATTTCTTGGCCATGCGGGATTCTATAGAAGATTCATTAAGGATTTCTCAAAAATATCAAAACCTCTCTCAAACTTACTTGCCAAAGACGTCAAATTTGAATTTTCCAATGATTGCAAAACATCTTTCGAAACTCTTAAGTCAATCTTGACCACAACTCCCATCATTCAACCCCCTGATTGGACTCAACCCTTCGAACTTATGTGTGACGCTTCTGATTTTGCGATTGGAGCCATCTTGGGTCAGCGAATCGATAAACTCCCTCGAGTTATTTATTATGCTAGAAAAACCTTAAGCGAGGCCCAACTGAATCACTCAACTACTGAAAAGGAATTTTTGGCAATTGTCTTCGCTCTTGAGAAATTCAGACCATATCTCATAGGATCCAAAGTCATAGTTTACACTGACCATGCCGCCTTACGATATTTGCTTTCTAAAAAGGATGCAAAGGCCCGTTTGATTCGTTGGATCCTTCTTCTTCAAGAATTTGACATAGAAATACGAGATAAAAAGGGTTCTGAGAATGTTGTAGCTGATCATCTCTCTCGAATTGTGCACGAAAATGTTGATGACACCCAAATCGATGACTATTTTCCCGATAAACAAATCCTTTCCATCTCTAACACCCCTTGGTATGCTGGCATTGTGAATTATCTTGTCACGCAACAAACACCCGCTGAATGGTCGAAACAAGATAGGCAAAAATTCCTTTCTAAAGTTCGAAACTTCTATTGGGACGACCCATATCTTTTCAAATATTGCCCAGACCAAATCATTCGAAGGTGTGTACCCGATCATGAACACCAAAGTATTCTCTCTTTCACACATGACCACGCTTGTGGCGATCATTTTGGAGCAAGAAAAACTGCTGCAAAAGTATTACAAATCGGTTTTTGTTGGCCTACACTCTTCCGTGACGCTTTCGAATTCTGCTCTAAATGCGATCGATGTCAAAGAACAGGTCGAATTACTAAGCAAAACATGATGCCTCTCAACCCCATTTTAGTGATTGAGTTATTCGATGTTTGGGGCATCGATTTCATGGGGCCATTCCCTAACTCATTTGGGAATCTTTACATCTTGCTTGCGGTAGACTATGTCTCAAAATGGGTTGAAGCCATTCCAACCAGAACCAACGATAACAAGGTTGTTATCAAATTCCTTAAAGAAAACATCTTTTCATGCTTTGGCACACCTCGAGCTATCATTAGTGACAATGGCACTCACTTCTGTAATCGTGCTTTTGAATCCTTGCTCAAGAAATACTCAGTCACACACAAGCTGTCAACCACTTACCATCCACAAATTAGTGGACAAGTAGAAGTTTCCAATAGACAAATCAAACAAATTCTTGAGAAAACCGTGAATTCCAACAGAAAAGATTGGTCCTTAAAACTGATTGATGCACTTTGGGCATTTAGCACTGCTTACAAAACCAATCTAGGGATGTCACCATATCGGTTAGTTTTTGGAAAGGCCTGTCACTTACCTCTTGAGTTGGAGCACCGTGCTCTTTGGGCAATTAAACTTTTGAATTTTGACTTAGAAAAGGCCGGTTCACATAGGAAGTTACAGATTTCAAAGTTAGAGGAATTAAGGAATGAAGCATATGAAAATGCAAAAATCTATAAAGAAAGGACAAAAGCCCAACATGACAAAAACATACTTCGCAAGGATTCAACGTACGTCAAAAAGTTCTTTTATACGACTCTAGACTTCATTTGTTTCTAGGAAAACTCAAATCTCGATGGACCAGACCGTATGTTGTGAAAACAGTATACCCTCATGGAGCAGTTGAAATTGAAAACCCTAAAGATGGAAAAATCTTCAAAGTAAACGGTCAACGACTAAAACCATTTTTGGAATTCGAGCAATACGACGACGATGACCTTATCAATCTTCGTGAGCCTGATCATCCACCGTGAAATCAGGTAGTACACGTTTTTTTTACTTTTAGTTTTCGTAATTTTTTCCCCTTCCATTTTTGTCTGCATACCTTAGACAGTTGGGACACTGTCTCAATCTAGTGTGGGGGAGTCAAGTCTGCATCACATCTTTATATATATATATATATATATATATATAACACTCACACGGACACGACTCATTTTAGAGTGATACGACGAAATAAGTTTACAACTTTTAGTCAGTTGACGGTATTTTTTTCCTCTCAACTTAGATCAAATAATAAATGTAATGAAAAGTTGATTTTTGAAGGATTATAGTGTAACCGGTACATAGGGAGATTCTTAGGTGATGGCCATGAAGTTTATTCTAAATTGTAGTCTTTGTTTAATAAGTGGAGGACTTAAAATACTTATATTGGCTGTTTGAATCTTTAAAACTAAGTTGTGTTAAGCTGAATTCGCACAAATCTCTCTTCTTCTTATATTTTCAATAATAATAATAATAGCAATCCAAGGGTATCCAACATTGCTTGTATATCAAGCGTTGGTGTGCAAACCCGCCAAGCTCTATCCGACATATTGTTGACAAAGTCAGCGTTGGAACATCTTGGTCTCATTTTATGAGATTGGACACCTAAGGATTACCGACATGTGTTGACAAAGTCAGCGTCGGTCTGCACAATCCACTAAGCTCTGTTCCATCTGTCATGGGTGGCATACCTTGGTCTTTAAGTTAGATGTATGTAATTAATCATAAATTTTTATTTTTATAGAGATAGAGAATAAGCGATGATGCCAAGCACTTCTTGACCTTATTGATTTGACTAGTCATACATAAGGAAATTAGAAATACACTTTGCGAACTGTGACAAGCAAACTAAGATTTTATTTCATGGCTGCACTATGTTATCGACTGAACCAACTGGCCAAACTGAAATTTAACATTTGAAAACTTGAGTTGTGTTGAAAATTTGTGACAAGTTGAGGTATCTAAAATAAAATCAACTGACTAGAAATTGTCAACTTAATTTGTTGTACCATTTTCCTGAAATGAGTCGTGTTTTCATTATTTTTGTTTTCATTCGTATATGTCTATTGTATTCATATAGTTGCATTTAAATCATTGCACATTGCATTTGGGTTTTGTGGGTAGTATCCGCTGAAAACACTCACGAGACACCACTCGTCCTACTAGGGACACCTAGAGGTTTAACGGCTTGTTGCATACACTCAATGCAATCGTGTTTCCTACGAAAATGTGACCTATCTAGTTTAGCTTTTCATTTTTTTATCTTTCTTTCTTCTTACTCGAGGACGAGTAAAAGATAAGTGTCGGGGTATTAGTCAAGTTTGCATCACATCTATATATATATATATATATATATATATATATATATATATATATAACACTCACACAGACACGACTCATTTTAGAGTGATACGACGAAATAAGTTTACAACTTTTAGTCAGTTGATGGTATTTTTTTCTCTCAACTTAGATCAAATAAGAAATGTAATGAAAAGTTGATTTTTGAAGGATTATTGTGTAACTGGTACATATGGAGATTCTTAGGTGATGGCCATGAAGTTTATTCTAAATTGCAGTCTTTGTTTAATAAGTGTAGGACTTAAAATACTTATATTGGCTGTTTGAATCTTTAAAACTAAGTTGTGTTAAGCTGAATTCGCACAAATCTCTCTTGTTCTTATATTTTCAATAATAATAATAATAGCAATCCAAGGGTATCCAACATTGCTTGTATATCGAGCATTGGTGTGCAAACCCGCCAAGCTCTATCCGACATATTGTTGACAAAGTCAGCGTTGGAATATCTTGGTCTCATTTTATGAGATTGGACACCTAAGGATTACCGACATGTGTTGACAAAGTCAGCGTCGATCTGCACAATCCACTAAGCTCTGTTCCATCTGTCATGGGTGGCATACCTTGGTCTTTAAGTTAGGTGTATGTAATTAATCATAAATTTTAACTTTTATAGAGATAGAGAATAAGCGATGATGCCAAGCACTTCTTGACCTTATTGATTTGACTAGTCATACATAAGGAAATTAGAATACCACTTTGCGAACTGTGACAAGCAAACTAAGATTTTATTTCATGGCTGCACTATGTTATCGACTGAACCAACTGGCCAAACTGAAATTTAACATTTGAAAACTTGAGTTGTGTTGAAAATTCGTGACAAGTTGAGGTATCTAAAATAAAATCAACTGACTAGAAATTGTCAACTTAATTTGTTGTACCATTTTCCTGAAATAAGTCGTGTTTTCATTATTTTTGTTTTCCTTCGTATATGTCTATTGTATTCATATAGTTGCATTAAAATCATTGCACATTGCATTTGGATTTTGTGGGTAGTACCCGCTGAAAACCCCCACGAGACGCCACTCGTCCTACTAGGGACACCTAGAGGTTTAACGGCTTGTTGCATACGCTCAATGCAATCGTGTTTCCTACGAAAGTGTGACCTATCTAGTTTAGCTTTTCATTTTTTTTCTTTCTTTCTTTTTACTCGAGGACGAGTAAAAGATAAGTGTAGGGGTATTTGATTAACATTCTCACTATATTTTTTGTAATATAACGAAAATAAAAGACTATAGGGGCTTACTGAAGCAGAATTAGAAGCACTGTTGGAACCAGTAGAAGAGGAAAAGAGAGAAATTCCTAGTGGTGAAAAAGTTTAAGGAACTTCGATTATGTGATACAGGTATTGTAAAGAAACATGTTTGAACTCTTACTATGAGTACATATGTTAATATAAAGTAACAAAATAGGCTTGTAATTTATAGATACGTTCACTCAAATATCTGATTGATGAAATGTTATTATAAGTGCAGTGACGATACAACAACATTATTTTTGGTTTATGTCATTATAATGTTTTTGAAATATAATTTGTGGTGTATAGATTTGTTCAGGACCTGGATTTCTTCGTCACTACTAGTGATGATGAAAATGGGCTCATAATAGCAACTGTTCTTCAAGGATTGTATGATGCAGTCTGTAATTTCCTAAGGCAATGCCTTTATTTCATTCTGTTTAGTAATATCTGAAAACTTCAGTTATATTTTTCATGATTATGCTTAAGTTGTTTTAATAGGGATGATGTAGAGAAGAGGATTGCTCTGGAAAATCTGGATCTGATTCTCCTTTGCATTGATGAAATTGTCGATGGCGGGCATGATGTTTCAGTTTCAATTTTTCTATTGCATATTTTTACATAATCATGTAGATTCATGAGTTTATATGTTATAATCATTATATAGAAAGTTATTGCTCCTGGTTTATTTGATCAATGCAAAATCATACTAGAAACAGATGATAATGTAACTGCTGGAAAATTAGCAACTAACAATTCTGATAGTCCATTTGCATTTTCTGAACAAGTAACTGTACATACAAATCAATTACGTATTAATATTCTGTCAAAGTTATTTGCAACCTTTATATTTTATGCTTTGTTTTATGTACCATATTTCAGAATGTTTCTCAAATTTTGGCAACTGTAAGGGACCATTTTACAAGATCCTTGCTCCAATAATTCTGTTTTATTTATTAGTATCCATGCTAAATCAAATGCTTTTACTGTTGCTTTTATAATTGTACTACATGCATCTCCTTACTCTATAATATATGAATAAAAGAATACATGTTGCTAAATTTTGTTGCTGTGAAGAAGGAAAAAGAGTGAATAAATGATGAAAATGGTAGAGTCAATACTGTAGTCATGCAATGCAAAAGATTGGTAAAGATAGAGCAATGAAGATTGCAATTCATGCAAAGTAAAAGCATTAGAGCAAGCACGAAGGTACCCGCAAAACCTTTCTTTTGAGAAATAAGGTTCTGTGTACTGTCATAAGTGTTTGTTTGCTAAGCATGGCATGGATATGGTATAAATGTGAAGAGTACATGGATGCTTGTATCTTTCTATGGTCAACTCCATTATTGTGCTTGAATTCGAGAGTGTTTAATTTCTTTGCAGTTTCCCTCTTACAACGTGTTTTGAATGGGCATTTAAAGTTCCTTGAAAGCTTTGTATATGGCTGTGTACGTGTATATGAGTGAATAAGTGTGTAGTGAGGAGTCAATGTATACGAATGAAATGTAGCGAGGAAGTGTATGTACAAGTGATTGTGTAAATAGAGAGGAAACACTATGTGTACTATTTGAAAGTGTAATAAATATTTATTTGAATAAATATTTGTTTAAAAATAATTTTTGAATTAAATATTCAATTCTTGTAATTATTATTAATATTATGTGTAATATTCAAATCCATTGCAACTTTCAGCATTTTACAACGGGCATTAATTGTTGTTATAGAAGATATTACATTGGTCAATACCTGTTGCAAAAAATATTACAATAGGCTGCTATTCTATTGAAGAAACATGCAACAATAACATAAGATCGTTTTAAAAAGTCTATTACAACCGCTTGTTATCACGTTCATTGCCCGTTGCAAAAGATGACTTATTACAATATGGCCTAATACAGCGGGCGGCTGGCCGCTGTGAAACCTGTATTACAACGGGCATTGCCCATTGTAATAGATCTGTTTTGTTGTAGTGTTCTATAAAACTAAAATAAAAAGTGACAATACATATCAATGATTGACGTTGGCTGCTGTTCAGACAAATAATGTCAGCATTGTGCAATTGTTTACTATGACGACAAAGTGTGAATCATTAAGTTTGTGCTGCAATTGCTGAGCTGAATAATCACATATGTAGGAAAATAATTCTTCTTATTCAAAACTGTGCAGATGATACAGATTTATAGAAAAATGAGTTTATGTTTCCCAGTAAACATATCTTAGAAAAATGGTAACAAATATAATCTTCTATATTGGGAAACATATAATAAACTAATGGAAACAAATATAATCTTCTATACTTGGAAACATAAAATAAACTAATGGAAACAAATATATACAAGTATATTACTAACGCCCTTCCTCAAGTTGGAGCATGCAGATCACAAACGCCCAACTTGCGCAACAAAGAAACAAACTACTGCTTCCCGAGTGGCTTGATGAACATATCAGCAAGCTGCAAAGAAGTAGGTACATATGACGTAATGATCGTCCCATCCTAAATAACATCATGATGAAGTGCATATCTACCTCAATGTATTTGAAGCGTTCATGAAACACTGGATTCTGTGCTAGATGCAACCCGGACTGACTTACAGTAAACCAGAATAGAAGAAATATGTTGAACACCCAAACATGTTAGCAATTCTTTCAGCCACTTCAACTCACATGTCAAGGCTGTCGGTGAACGATACTCAGCCTCAGTGGAAGATAATGATACTGTCTTATGTTTCTTGGTTTTCCAAGAGATAGGGGAACCACAAAGAAATACCAACCATCCTGTAATAGAACGCCGTGTATGGGGGCAACTTGCCCAATCAGAATCACACCAGCCAGATAGAGTCAATTCTGAATCAGCTCTCAATAGAATACCCTGGCCCGGGGAATTCTTGAGATAGCGCACAACCCGTAGTGCTGCATCCCAATGATCTTGTCTTGGCTTCTGCAAGAACTGGGACAAAACATGTATTGCATATGCTAGATCAGGACGAGTAAAAGATAGATAGATCAATTTACTAACTAGACGTCGATACTGCTCCCCCTCCTCAAGAGGTGGGCTGGTAGAGGACCCAAGCTTGTGTTTCGGCTCCATAGGAAAAGTCACCAGTCTACTACCTAAGAGTCTGCACTCTGCAATAATATCCAATGCATACTTCCTCTCGCATAAGGAAATACCAGCTGCACCACGAGCTACCTCAATAACCAGAAAATATTTTAAGACTCTGAAGTCCTTCATATGAAAACAAGAACTAAGATATTTCTTAAATTTGTCAATTGCCTCTGAATCATTATCAGAAATGATCAAATCATCAACATAAACAAGAACATGAATCTTTATATCTCCACTCTGGTAGGAAAACAAACAATAATCGAAAAGAGACTGAGAGAAACCGTAAGCAGTCAAAGAAGTAGCAAGTTTAGCAAACCAACAACGTGGTGCTTGTTTCAGACCATAGAGAGACTTACACAAACGACATACTTTGTTGGGTTCGCTATACTCAAAACCTGGGGGAAGCTTCATACACACCTCCTCGTGCAAATCACCATGAAGGAAAGCATTATGAACATCCATCTGGTGCAAGATCCAACCTTTGACTGCTGCTACAGCCAAAAATGTGCGAACCATAGACATCTTGGCCACTGGTGAAAATGTCTCTGAGACATATTGGCCACTGGTGAAAATTGTCTCTGAATAGTCAATTCCCTCCCCCTGGTGATTGCCAAAAACAACTAGTCTGACCTTCAACCGCTAAATAGAACCATCAGAATTATACTTAATCTTGTACACCCAACGACTTCGCAACGCCTTCTTACCAGGAGGTAAATCCACCAAACTCCATGTTCCATTATTTTCTAACGCTTGTATCTCATTCTGCATAGAAGATCTCCATCCAGCATCCCTCGAGAGCTGACGATAAGAGGTAGGCTCAACACCTGCAGTAATCGCTGCAGTCATTGTTAAGAAGATATCTGGGTGCCTTTGATGACATGTAATGGCCAAAGATTCTTGATATATTTCATACATATGCCTTAGGGTTCCAATAAAAATGGATGATAAGATGATTCGTTTACCAATTTGATTGGCTTGTAAGACGTCAGATTCAATATCTGTGATACCATAATAACATCCTTCCAAAGATCTTTTTCATGTGTCCGAGCCCGTTGCAACCTATTTTTCTTGGTACATGCCTAAGCATCTATAATTAATTCTTGAAATAACTTACGTGCTAGTAGAATAGTTGAATGTTCATCTTCTCATTCGAATATTTGGTAACAATACTATGGTTTTTGAGTTAACCTATCATCTGTTGGGTGATTTAATGTGGGGTCCCATTAAGTATAAATACTATCCCAACCAAGATGGCAGTAGGAAAGAGGAGAACCTAGTGATGTGGTAGATATGTCGGATGACATTCACTAATCCTCTCTAAATGCTTTCCCTCTTGAAGGTGTATGATGATGGCTCGGCTTGCACATTTTTGAGTTCCATCCCTAGGAAAGATAATGGCTATTTCATCAACGTTTGGCGTATTGTATATACGTTTGTCATTTGTTTTATTGTATTGAAGACGGAGTGGTAATTAATCGGGACCTGCTTCTATCACCTTGTCATGATTTCGTATGCCTACTGGTATAATTATGTGAAATGATTATCTCATAGTAGAAATCTTTGAATAATTTCCAAAACCTCTTTCTTCAATCCTATATTCCTCTTATGAAGAAAACTCGAAGTGGTATTAGGATCATAGATATGTAGTTGTGCGTAGATGGGTGTACTTCCATTATCTGGTAGTAGTGCACCTATCCTATGTCATAAATCTCCATGAATAGTAAATGATTTGACCCTAGTCTAACCATGATTTTATCTTCCAATTAAAATCCTAATATTGTGAATGCATTTGCTGCATTATATGTTAGGTATGGCTCGCATTGTATGAGAGTGGGTGCGTAGATTGGATTTGCAATTAGTTCCGCACCACAGAATATTTGAAAGAAAATGGGTATATATATGGGATTGGTGGCATGTAATAATAAGGGATTCCTGTTATTACAATTCGTTGGTATCATAAACATATGTGTGCCTAGGGGGACGTAGGGATATTCAATTATGACATTGACACTAAGAGGGCTTCGTTCAACAGTTTGTAGTGCTTATACGCTGGACAAAGTGCGTGCACGTAAAGACGCTTTGGGGTGCCGGAAAATTTCAACATGGTATTAGAGCTGATGGTTCGAGAGGACCGATATGATGCAACAATAGCCTAAGTTTGGTCCAATATGTAGCTTGATCTCCGAAATCTCATTAAGGTGGAGTTATAAGTAAGACCGATATATTCACATTCCCCATTATAAATAATTTTAATATTGTAAACAATTGGTAATTGTGGAAATTGGCTATTAATCCTGTTTGGAATATATCGAAGTTGTTACTGTTGTATAAAGCCTGAATTTTATATATATCCTCCGTTTGAATTAATAAACTTCTGTAATACTGTAATAGAAAGTGACAGTACGTATCAATGATTGTTGTTGGCTGTAAAGAATTGATATAATTTGTATTTTTTAGAATTGAAGCTTGAGAATAATTTCTGTATTTGATAGAATACTGTAATTGTACAGAGAGCGATCTGTTTATATACATATACAAGCCTGTACACGTTGGCAGAAAGCAACAGTAATAAAGTCAAATAAAATAAAAATTGGGCTGAGGACACAAGCCCACTGTTATGACGTGTATAGATTTGATTTAGCTTTCAGATGCTTCTCATAACACTCCCCCGCAAATGAAAGCTAGGGTTTGCTCTTCAGCCGCCATGACAATAAAAGTGGTGAAACCCTACAAATTTAGGTCGAATCAGCCTCGATTTTCTTCAGTTGATTATTGATGGCGAGGATTCATCCTTTCTCTGGCTTGTCTTGAATCGAGTTAGCTTCATGCTTCAGATTTGTAGTCAACTATCTTTGCGCTCTCTGAGTAGTGGAAGATGAGTTGCTGTCATTCCTTGTCCCATCAGATTTGAGCTCCATTGTGACTTTTGATTCCCATCTACGATTTCCGGATGTTGATGATTTCAGGTCTAAAAATGAACGCTCCGCTCCTTCGAACAGGTCTAATCTTTTGATGACTTTAAGTTCAGATCTAAGTCTGGTAAAATTCTTACTCGATAGTGGCTTTGTAAGTATATCTACTACTTGATGTGTTGCTGGAACATGGTTTATGTGTAGTTTTCCTTTGATAACTTGTTCACGAACGAAATATAAATCTATTTCCATGTGCTTAGTTCTAGAGTGTAATACAGGATTTGATGATAAGGACACTGCACTTAAATTGTCGCACCATAGTATTGGTGGCTTTTGCGCTGTAACTTTTATTTCACTAAGTAGTCATTGTACCCACATGATTTCAGCTGTTGCATTGGCAATGCTTCTGAACTCGGCCTCGGTACTAGATCTGGACACTGTAGGTTGTTTTTTAGCACACCAAGAAATAGGATTATTCCCTAAGTAGATACAATATCCTGATGTTGATCTCCTGTCGTTTGGATCAGTAGCCCAGTCAACATCGCTGTATCCAATTATATTTAGCTGATTTCCATGTTTGAAGTGTAACCCATAATCATTTGTGCCTTTTAAGTATCTTAACACTCTTTTCATAGCTTTCCAGTGATCTGCCTTGGGAACCTGCATGAATTGAGAAAGTTTGCTAACACAGTAAGCAATTTCTAGTCTAGTAATGGTAGCATATTGTATTGCCCCTACTAGACTTCTGTATTGTTTAATATTATCTATGTTCCCCCCCTGTGTTTGGATATAGTTGATGGTTTGTAATCATTGGTGTTGATAAAGCATTTGCAGTTTCCATATTTGCTTTGACAAGAATTTCATTTATATACTTCTTTTGACTTAGAAACAATTCAGATTTGGTGACTTTTGACACTTCAATACCCAGGAAATAGTTGAGTTCTCCCAAGTCTTTGATAGAAAATTGCTTGTCCAATAGATGAATTAGCTTCCTTATTTCTGACTCACTATTCCCTGTAATGATCAAGTCATCAACATATATCAAAACAAATAGAGTAATATTATCAGTAATTTTAACAAATAGTGAGTGATCTGATTTTGTAGATTGAAACTTGAGCTTTGTTAAGACAAGTTTCAATTTATCGAACCAAACTCTAGGGGATTGCTTAAGTCCGTAAATTGCATTGTTTAACTTGCATACAAGCTTTTTATCTTTGATATATCCTTGTGGCTGATTCATATATACTTCCTCCTTTAGATCACCGTTCAGAAATGCGTTGTTAACATCTAGTTGTTGTATTCTCCAGTTGTTGTGCAGTGCTATAGTAAGAACTACTCTTATTGTAGTTGGTTTAACAACTGGAGAAAAAGTCTCTTCAAAATCAAATCCATATTGTTGTGTGAATCCTCTGGCTACGAGCCTGGCTTTATATCTGTGTACAGACTCATCTGCATTCCTTTTTAGTCTATATGTCCATTTACTGTCGATGATATTTTTATCTTTTGGTGCTTTAACAAGAGTCCAGGTCTTGTTTTTGATCAATGCTTGATATTCAACATCCATAGCTTGCTTCCAGTTTTGATTATTGACAGCTTGTTTGTAAGTGACTGGTTCATCAGAATTGCTAATAGCAGTGTAAACCTTAGGTTTAAAAATACCCTTTTTTGACCTTGTAATCATTGGATGACCAGTATGTGACTGTTTACCTTGTTGTTCATGACTATCTATGTTGTCTTTTCTGTTATTTGACTGACTTTCTCTGATTTCAGGATTTGAGTCATGTGGCAGACTTTCCTGTTGAGGCTGATTGTTAGTGGGTTGATTGGATGGCTCAGATGACTCATTACTTGATGACTGCACAAAATCCTGATGAGTGTCAGAGCAACCATCACCAGTGGCTTTATCTGGATTGTCAAAACAGAGAGGTATTTCTGGAATTGGCTTCTTTGCATTGTATATTTTTTGTGTGGTAGTAATTCCTGAAGTATGAAAAGGAAATACCTTTTCATTGAACACAACATGCCTGGTAACAAATATTTTACCTCTTTCATCAAGGCATTTGTAGCCTTTATGATCACTTGCGTATCCAATAAAGGTACACGGTGAAGATCTAAAATTTAACTTATGAACATTATATGGTCTTAAATAAGGATAACGTAGACATCCAAAGACCTTTAGTCTCCCATAATCAGGTTTAACATTATATAGTGCCTCTAAAGGACTTCTGTTATTTAAAACACTGGTTGGCAGTCTGTTTATTAAATATACAGAAGTACTAAAGGCATCTGGCCAGAATTTCATATTTAAATGACTTTGAGCTAATGGAGTAAGACCACTTTCAAGGATATGTCTATGTTTCCTTTCAACTAGGCCATTTTGTTCAGAAGTGTATGGACACGTTAATCTATGAATGCCACCTTTCTTTCGAAAGAATTCATTCAATGGTTTAAATTATGTACCTCCATCTGTTTGCAAAATTTTTAAACTTTCGCCTGTTTGCTTTTAAGCTTGATTAATAAATTGAATAACAGCTCTACTAGTTTCAGATTTGGCTTTCAAAAAATATATCCATGTATATCTTGTATAAGAATCAACAAAGGAGACATAATAATTAAAGCCATAATCAGAATTGGTAGGTGCTGGACCCCATAGGTCAGCATCAACTAGTTCAAGAGGTTTTTTATAGGTAGTGTAAGAATCAGTGAAGGGTAACTTATGACTTTTACCCATCTGACAGTAGGTGCAAACATATGGTGAAGGAATATTATCATATGAAATATTATTAGCAGCTAAGACTTTCTCAACAGTATTCACATTAGCATGACCAAGTTTTATATGCCATAGATCAAACACACTAGTTTTTTCATTTATTGCAGATAGACAGCAAGACTTGTTCTTCTGATCATTGCTTGCAGAGTTGACAACATTGAATTTATACAGTCCATTGCATGTTTTACCCTGCAAGATAGTTTCATTTGTTAGAAGATCTTTAACTAAACAGTGATAGGGATGAAACTCAAAGTACACACTATTGTCTTTAGCAAATTATGAAACACTAAGTAAATTCTTTTTTATTTGAGGAACCATAAGTAAATTATTGAGATATAACTGCTTTTTACCTTTGATGCTGCCAAAGCCAATGTGTGTAATATTTACACTATCACCATTACCCATGTGTAGAGAGTTCATACCTTTATATTCCCTCTGACCAAGATTTAGGTTGTTGAGATTATTAGTGATGTGATTTGTAGCACCTGAATCGGGATACCAGTTGTCGTCACCTATGTCTTCAATTTGACTGTTTCTTGAACTGCTATCAGTTTCAACATTTGCTAGGTTAGCAGTAGGATTAGACTTCCTTTGATTGTTCTGATTTTGATCAACGACATAGTTATTATTGAATCTGAAAAAGCACTTTACTGCAGAGTGACCCACTTTTTCACATATTTGACACTTGGGTCGGTTGTTGTTGTTACTCCACCTTCCTCTTCCTCTTCCTCTTCCTCTGTTAGAAGAACCACCTCTCTGATTATAAGATTCTCCTCTATTTTGATTCTTGTTTTTAGATTCAGCAAGGTTTGCAGATAATTCACTTAGCTGAGTTCTTTTAATTTCGATTCTTGCTTCATGAGCAAGTAGAATGGAATAGACATCTTCCATTGAACAGGTAACTTTTTGTGATGTAATTACAGCCACAACTGCTTCATACTCTTCCCCAAGTCCATTTAAAATAGTCAATGTATGTTCAGAATCACTAATTTTCTGTCCTGCTGCTTCAAGATGATCACAAGTACTCTTAACTTTCGTTAAGTATTCTCTCATAGTTAAGTTGAGTATTGAAAGATTTTTCTATAGAGACCCAAATGTCATTTGTAGTTTTACACCCTATCACTTGTGCTAATATCTTTTTACTTATGGAAGATAACAACCAGGCGCAGATTAATCTGTCTTGCCTATAATATTTGACGAATTCTTCATTACTTACAACTCTATTGTCATCATCAGTTATGAATTTTGGGGGAACTGCTATCGTTCCAAGAATGTAACCTTCTAATCCATAACCCTGTATAGCAGTTTCTACTTGCAACTTCCATAGCAAGTAGTTGTTCTCCTCAAGATGAATGGTAATCAGTTTGGTTTGTGGATTGATACCTGTCTTGACAAGAGTTTCTGCATTTGGTATATTCGGATTAGTTGATGTTGCTTGATTTTGATCTGCAGATGAGGTTGACACTGCACTGGTAGGATGGTTGTCTCCAGCCATGAAAATAACAATGATGAGAACTTGCGCCAGTAAAAGGTATGAAACACTGAATTTGTGATGCTTTTGAATTGGGAAGTTTTAGAAAGATTTTCAGCTGAGTATTGCTGCAACCTTATGGTTTTAATGATGATTTCGAGCCTTCTTGATTGATATTTTTTTGAAAAACCCTCTGGTAAGGCACTTTGCTTCAGCTGTAATACTTTTCTTGACTTCTTGATCGGTTATCACTAAATTTTAGTGATTTCTTGGATCAAACTTGATTCGGTAGAGTTGATGCAGCCTGTTTTGAAGCACGGCGAGGCACAACTCAATGGATATCAGGCAAAAACTCTCAAATGAAGAGATATATAATATCTCAGATGAGAGGGATTCGGGTGATGAAAGCTTTCTGACGAATCTCTGTCAAAAGACAGAACAATGCCGCTGATTGAGATAATCAGAAGTATTGATTGTTGTTAAGCGTTGTATGGCTCTGATACCATGTAAAGAATTGATATAATTTGTATTTTGTAGAATTGAAGCTTGAGAATGATTTCTGTATTTGATAGAATACACGTTGGCTGAAAGCAACAGTAATAAAGTCAAATAAAATACAAATTGGGCTGAGGACCCAAGCCCACTGTTATGACGTGTATAGAATTGATTTAGCTTTCAGATGCTTCTCATAACATTGGCTGCTGTTCAGACAAATATGTCGGCATTATGCATTTGTTTACTGTAACGGAAAAAGTGTGAATCATTAAGGTGGTGCTGCAATTGCTCAGCTGGATAATCACATTCAATATCTTCATGTACACTCCATTGTTTCATTATATCTATAGTTGGTATAATATGTTTTTCCGCCTGGAACGTAAAAGTGTCTAATATATAAGTAATGTTGAATATAACATATAATTTGTATGTGTTATATATAAGTCTAACACAAACCTTTAAACGCTTTCAGTCACAGCATGTTAAGGTGTACATGTGCATTGTAGTTGATGAAGAAGGTAACCTGTATTTTAAAGATCTAAAGCGATGTAAGAGCAAATGGACAATATATTAGTGAAATCCTATGAATCGCCAACCTAGCATTTTATTACACACACGCCTTTGTTCATTTTTGTTCACGTTGACATTCTGAAATGGTTTCTTTGTATGGCTTGGATATAATATGGAATGTTGCAAATAAATTTAATTTGTCAAGCAGGATGAAAAAGTTAGAGGAAAAAAGCTTTCTGTGTATGAAGTAAGGGCCGTAATTATTAGAAAATGGGAAAAAAAATTGGTCGTTATATAATAATCAATGGCATTTGTGGACCATGAAAGAAATTGAAACTGGTAGACCAAATGAAGCGGATGTATGTGTTGCAAAAGATGATTTGACAATCATGTTTTAACATGCAAATTAAGTGGAGAAAAATATGGTAGTGGAGTTTGGTTATGGTAAAGTTGTGCATGGATTCATAGTAATAATAAAATAGTTCAGCATTATGGGGAAGGGGTGGGATGTTGGATGCTAGTATCAGTAACATGAGCATGCGTGAGTGAAAAAACTAATTGGTATGAAAGCAATAAGTCAATATTATTTTATAGGTATATCATAGTAATTACTGACTTCTCTTTTTACTGTCATTGTTGATCTACATAGCTTTGAAATAAACTGGATATTGGGTAGACTTGTTCGAAAAAAATGATATTCGTCATATTACAAATTTTACTCAAAAATGGGGCAAGCAACAAGGTTGTAATTTTCAGCCAACAGGTATGAAACATTTTAAACAATGTGATACAAAGATGGCTTAGCTGTTTTGTTTTTCAACTGAAAAAAAATGTGGAGAAACGGTAATTGAAGGAGAAATGATTGGAGAAGTATGTATTATATATGGTTGCTTTTTACAATCTCCATGCTGAAGTAATTCATTGTTCCAATTGTTTTGCTTTGTTGCAGTCCAGCACATTTTTTTTTCTTCCCATAACAAATAAAAAAGTATTTTGGGATACTGAAGTGAACTCGTGCCCATTCATAAAACAAATTTATAGTATTATCTATGCATGATGATACGTAAGCAATAACCAGATATTTTACCATGGAATGCATGTACATCATACATGTGTATAAATATAATGTAAATTGCTTATGTAAGTCACTGACCACACATTATTTTGTGTTGTGTGAAAAGATAAATGGTGATAGTATAGATGCAATGAATATAAAGTGGATAGATGCATCAACACAGAAAAAATGGCAGCTGTCTTTGAAGTGAGAATGGATGAAAAACATATATCCTTGTACCTAAAAAATAGATAGCAGAAATAGAGAAATATTTGATCATTTAGCAGAAAAAACATTGGTAATAAGTTGAGCCATATATCTTAGTGACCCAAATCGTGCACAAAACAAAGAACAATTAGTTGGAGCATTAATATCATTTGTTTTCTTTGTTCGTTTATGCCGATAACAAAGAAACATCCATTTAACTGCATGCATGTTGCATGCACACTAAAGGCATGTCATTATTGCATGTTGTTGTTAAAGGGAAAAGTATATCACCATTACAAATTAGTTGTAGCTTTATATATCATTTATTTTTTAGTTTGTATATGCTGATAATAAAGAAAACTGTCCATTTAACTACACACACGTTTAAAGCATGTAATTGTAGCATGCAGCTATTGAAGCAAAACATGAAAGAGATTTTATGCAAATTTATAGATTTGAAATCATGTCTATATGATTGCAGTTTGAACGGCATAGAATGGAGATACCTTAACAACCCTGAATTTCAGAACTAATTTGAAAATCATTTTTAATATGATTCTATAGGAAAATACGATTGAATTTCAAAAATCGATTTTAATGATATCACATTGGCCTTAAAAATAGATATTTTGCTAGCAACCTCCGCTTTCGGCTTAACCATTTTTGTTGGATACAGAATATTAAATTATAGCTAAATTTCAAATTTCACGCCAAACGAAGTTAGTATGTGGCGGAGCGCGATAAAACCATTCGGCCGAATACTGGCAAGCAGTTTACAAAGAACGTTATGACCTCGGAAATAAACGAAACTTTTTTTATTAGACCTGTAGCGTCGAATAACGGTAGAAACATAAGTTTCATAATTTTTGAAGTTAACATGTGGGCGTGTGAGATTAAAACGTGCGCTAAAATACATATAGAAATTGAATTGAAACTCGATTGAAAAATAAAACTAAAGGTCAAACGAGCTCAGAATTCGACAAAATCTATTCCGTTGGATCCGGAATTACGTTTATTGTCGGAATCCAAAATTTCGTGACAAACGGAGTTAATTTGTGATAGTGCGATCAAAAGAGGTAGAGGATAACCAACACACTTTTATAAACGTTGAGCTATAAAACTTAAAACAAACAGAGAGCATGCAACGGGCCAACGTGGTTTTCTTTCCTTCTCCAACGCCACACCTCATCGATCTGCGTGAGGCTCGACAAATTTGCACCAAATCCCTTTATCCATCCCTCTCTTCTTCTTCTCTTCTTTCCTTTTGCAAAATCATCATCCATCTTCTTAAACCTTCCTCCAATGGCCTCACCCTCCTCCTACCCCCGCTGCTCTGCCCCCTAGCCGCTACCAGCATCCCCACCCGATCCGATCTACCGTCCGCCTGGACACGCAACCCAGCGCCGTCATGCGCCCCCTTGCTTCCCCTAACCAAAAACACCCCTTTCTCCCCTTTAACACCTCCAACCACCTCTAACACCTCCTTAGCCACCTCCTACACCCCCATATGCACCCCTTAGACCTTCACCTTCGCTGCAAATTTCCGGACAGCGAAGCCCTAGAACCAAACAGCCACCAAACACCATTATTTCTTCCCTCGTTTTGCTCTAAACTCCCTGATCTATAAGTACACGCGGGTTAGTTAGAGTTTGAGTGTTCTTCGAGCCCTGTAGGCCAACGGAAAGCCACGTGAAAGCTCAGCAAGTGTCAACATCAAAGTAGCGTGTCCATATTCCCCCGAATAAAATATTGGTGGAGTGGAAATCTCGGTGAGAAATATAAACTCACTCATAAAATGGCTAGACTAGAAATTAACTATTTGCAAGTTAACTAATGAATTAATTAATGAGTATTAGTTAGTAAATAAAATTTGTTAAGATGTTAAATGATGTTTAACAAGTTAAAAACGACATTTTTAGTTGATATATGCAAAGTAGTTTAGATACGTGTTATAAAAATGTCAAACTATATCGACAATAAGAAACCATAGCTTAAAAAAGATTAAATAAAATTAATCGTTAATTGGTAATAGTTAATAATAAATTTACTAAGACGTTATGTGATGGATGTAAGATATGTGTGGTTATTTGCTTATGCACGAAACTAAAATATCGCGTAGTAAGGTAGCAAATTGTAATTGACTGCAAGTTATTGATTAAAAATATTTAATCATGTTTCTCATTGATAACACCAGTTTGTTTCTATGTTAGGCACTGATTAATTTGATAAAAATGTCATTTTTATCAGTTATATTTGATATTCATTAAGTTCAACACTAGAACTATGCACCAAGTTTATTTAAATATATTGCGCCTTAAATGGCATTGGTTGAGTAATTTATTTATTACTATAGCTGTATGTGAATTGGATGCGCTATGATGGATTCTTGTGTAAAATTGAACATACACCATTGGATAGTAAACAGATATGGACCATACAACATAGCATAGCATAACATTGTTAGAGTTTATGCCCTAGAGGCAATCCATTTGGTGAGATAGATAACAATGTTGTTGTTATCATTTTATTTGAAATAAAATAATATTCCATTATATTATATTTACTGCATAATATAAATATTAATATAATAGAAGTCCTTAGAATAATAATACAGAATTATATAGTTCGAGTAAGACTTGAACTTGATATTATATAATATATTAAGTATTATAATTCTTAAATGTCCATAGTTAAGTTTTATTGTTTACATAAAGGAAAACAATAAAACGTTGAGACTAGTATGTTGATTGACTGATGATCACATCTTACTGATCATTAATATACGTGATATTAATGTTAAAACATAAATACGTATTGGAGAATATCGTATTGGGCTGACCCACCATGAAATAACTACATGGAATATAATTAACAGTATCATAAGTTATTCTCATACTGACAATGATGTAATAGTCCTCAGACCTGAAATCATTATAATTTTATTTAAGGATATTTGTGTTTTGATATCATCTAAAGTTATTCGTAACAGAGTAACGAAAACGGTGATTATTGGATACATCTTGAGTCGAATGAAAATTATGAATGATCTAGATGGAATTTAACCCTACGATATATTCGTAGTGATATCCATGGGCCTCTTGATTGAGTGAGACTGTGAAATGCATGGTCGTACTCAAATATTGATTTGTTTTGAACAGTCTGCTCATCGATCAAGTTAAATGGATTAAATTATAAAGAGGGTGATACGTTCCATGCCTTGAGTTTAATCCTGGATAAAATGGTTAAAAGGAATATATTACGTTGAGAGACTGATCATAAAAGGTTGTATCGAATCGTTAATTCAAAACTGAACTGTATTATTAGGTCTGATTTAACTAAGGCTGCATAATAGGATTATGGCCTTGGAGAAAATAGCATGAATTATTCTATATTTTGAGCAAATGAATAATACCGAACAAAATGTTCATCATGCGATCCAAGAATTATGTACACGATGTAATTGACATAAGATGTCTACCTAAAAGGTTGCGTTTTGGGGATTAGCTAAAGCTAGGTCAAGGCAGGACTAGATATGGATCTTGGAACACCATTATATATATACCGATATATTTATATAAATAGAGGGATGTTAATTTGAGTGGGAGCGTACTTTAGTTTAAATTACACATTTATGTTAATATAAAATTTTGATTGTCAAAATTTATATTAAATAAATATTAAAGAATCAATTATTATTTATTATCTACTATAGATATTAAATAACAAAATAACTCCGATAATTTAAATTAATCCTTGAGAGGGACAAATTAAATTAAATCAAATTTCTTGACTAACATTAAAATTTGAGGATTATCCTCAAACAAATTAAACGTAATTATTTTAGAAATAAAAAGAGGATCTAAAATAAGTTAAAGTATGACTTCAACTAATTAAGATATAAATGTTATAAAACTTACTTATACATCTCTAGTATTAGATACTAGATATGAATCACATATATGTATGATAATTTACGAAAATTGCAAAATAAGTAGAAATTTGATAAAAAGACAAGTGGACTTACGATTGGAAATTAAGCAAATGTTGCTAGATTATCCATAGGAAGTTGATTCTTGTTGTATATACTGGCTTAATTAAATAAATAAAATAATTGTTATTATGAAATTCCACTTAAAATAAATTTTATGAAAGATCTTGTTCAGACAAGTTTGAATTTCATTTGTAATAAAAGAATAATTGTTATTCATTTTATTTAAATGAAATATCGTATGGAATTTCACAAATAGTTAATGATATTTGTAAATCTTAACTATAATGTACTTGATATTAATAATGAGTGGATTAAATTTAGTGATTTAAATCCAATACACCTTTAGTATTACCGGTTAGCCTAGTAAACAAGAAAGTATATCAAAACTCCATAATGATGGAATTTTGAGATCATTTGATTTTGAATCATATTAAGAACACAGATCTTGTTTATTAGGAAAAATAACTGAATCACTTTCCACTTGACACAGTGAATGAGTGATAAGTATTGGGTCTCATACATAACGATGTATATGGAGCAATGAATACATAAACTAGAGGCAGGTTTTATTACTTCATTATATTTACTGATGATATCAGTAGATACAGATATGTATATCTTATGAAACACATATCAGAATCCTTTGAAAAGTTCAAAAAATTCAAAATGAAGTTAGCAACCAATTTTAATAGAAAATAAACACTTTTCGAACAGATCGAAAAAGAATATTTAAGCCACCTATTTAATGACTATCCAGACGAGATTGAAATTGTTTCACAACTCACTCCCTCTAGAACACCATATTGGAATAGTGTGTCTAAAAGGAGAAATCGCACCTTATAATACATAGTACGATTAATGATAAGTCATATAGATATTCCAATAAATTAAATTTAGAACAATTGCATTTAATCCTACTAAAACAGAATTTGAAGATTGAAGACACCATTTAAGATATGGACTAGGAAATGTCCTAATGTGTCTAGAGCGAAGATTTGGGATACGAGGACCTTTATTAAATGTCCTTCCTCTGATAAGATCAGGCCCAAATCAGATAACTATTTTGTGTAATATCTACAAGAAACAAATGGATATTGTTTCTATAAATTCACTGAGAATAAAATGTTTATTGCTCGAATTGTTATCCTTTATAAAGGAGAGCCGGTCTCTAAGATACCGATGAGTATGAAATATAATTCGAAATGTCTCGAAAACCAGAAAATGCCAGTGAATCTTGTATAGACAAGAAATTGAGTGGGAGTGTCACAATAATTCTAATGTTATTTGATAACACATTAATTATTGTAAATAATATTAGTTTTAAAACAAGAAATAAATGTTGATTCTAAGAAAGAAAATGTTTGGATTAAGAAGTTCATAATTGAACTTAATTAATTGTTGATCCAATGATTTGCATTGGGATAACAATGTGGCTATTGCTCAAGCCCAAAACGTTAAACACATTATCGATCCAAATATATATTCAAGAAATATAATTCTTATGAGAAGTTGTTCACACAGGAAATGAACATATCTACAAAGTTGCAAAAGTTGTAAAGTTGTAGACCTACTGAATTAAACTCTGTCGCAGCAGAAGTTTAATAGTAACACTAGTTTCATGAGTATACGATACGTAAATGATTCACTCTAGTGCAAGTGGGAGATTGTTAGTGTTTATGCCCTAAAGGTAATCCATTTGATGAGATAGATAACAATGTTGTTGTTAATATTTTATTTGAAATAAAATAATATTCTATTCTATTATATTTACTGCGTAATATAAATATTAATATAGTAGAAGTCCTTAGAATAATAATATGGAATCATATAGTTCGAGTAAGACTAGAACTTGAGATTATATAATATATTGAGTATTATAATTTTTAAATGTCCCTAGTCAAGTTTTAATGTTTATATAAAGGACAACAATAAAACGTTGAGACTAGTATGTTGATTGACTGATGATCATATCTCATAGATCATTAATATATGTGATATTAATGTCAAAACATAAATTCGTATTGGAGAATATCGTATTTGGCTGACCCACCATGAAATAAAGACATGGAATATAATTAACAGTATCATAAGTTATTCTCATAGTGACAATGATGTAATGGTCCTCAAACCTAAAATCATTATAATTTTATTCAAGGATATTTGTGTTTTGATATCATCTAAAGTTATTCGTAAAAGAGTAACGATAACGGTGATTGTTGGATACATCTCAAGTCGAATGAAAATTATGAATGATCTAAATGGAACTTAATCCTACGATATATTCATAGTGATATACATGAGCCTCTTGATTGAGTGAGACTGTGAAATGCATGGCCGTGCTTAAATATTGATTTGTTTTAAACAGTCTGCTCATCGATCAAGTTAAATAGATTAAATTATAAAGAGGGTGATATGTTCCATGCCTCGAGTTTAATCCTGGATATAATGGTTAAAAGGATTATATTACGTTGAGATACTAATCACAAAAGGTTGTATCGAATCGTTAATTGATCTTATTATAACTTGGGTAGCAACGATGTATTACTAGATGCTGCTCACTGTTTATAATTTAAATACTATTTAAATTATTGCCAACGTTGTAATAACCTATAGGCTCACACAACTAGAACGTAACAAGGGAGAAATTATTTTCTTTGGGTCAAATAAAACATCAATTTGTTGATATTTTATTTGAAGTTGGAATTAATAAACGGGTCGGTACCTATTCAATGGTGAACGTTTAAATTTAAAGAAGATAATTATTCTACTATTTTAAATATACACATGCATACATAGTTTAATATCGATTCAGCCAAAAATTAGAAAAATAGACCTGTAACTATTATTCTCCAAAACCCTAAAAATAATGGAGACGGCTAGTACCGTTTACTCCCTCTTCCTCTTCGATTCGATTGAAGAAGTACATCATTCTCGCGGACTACTGTAGAGGTATGGCGGCTTGTCATGCTCACGATTCCATCCTTCTAGTTCCTTTGAGATCCAGATTTGTGTCGTGCTCCTAAGATCGATTAACACAGGTATAAACCCTAATTACTTTACATGTTCGATTTATTATTCTAGCATAGATCATAGTCCTTGTGATTATTAAAAAGTTTATTAATTGGATGCCGATAAGATCAAAAAATCCTTCAAACATACCCATATAAGCATGTAGTTGCTTGATGTCTGTATGTTGTGAATCGTATAACTTGTAATTGTTTGATGATATACAACGAGAACAAAGGGACTGGAGGATAGGTAATTGCATAATGATTATCAGACATGGACCGGACAGTATATGATGGACTAAATGAACATATAACGAAAATCATAGGATTTAATAACAAATGCCACACGGGTCTTGAGATGATAGAAATATACACGTCTCTCTTGTTTGTACATAAGGCGCATAGATCTCGGCTAATCCCCCTAACCGGGTCAAGGGTTGACTTTTTACACATCTCCCTTGGGTGTAGATAAGTCACAATGTTTGTTCATTTGATTTGAATCCCATACGGGTGTTGGGGTGATATATTTTTACACATCTCTCAATTTATATTGATTGGATAAATATACATTGATTTATTAGGGCTTGTAGAGGCGAGTTATGATTTTTTTCGAGCACTCCGTACAAAGGAGGTTATGGAGAATTTTTCCAAAAATACAAGGTTTTTGTCAAATTTTTAATGAATAAAATAGTTTGGAAGTTGTTCGTCGTATAATATTTATATACTTCGAATATAAATTAAAATAAACGAATCGCGCAGCGGTAGTTCACGTTTTCAACTCGTAATTTTAAACGAGTATACCGGGAGATCCAACCATCGGAGTTTCCACAAATTAGAACCCTTGGGTTCGTTTCGAAAAGATCTTTCTAATGTTAATAAATATGTTAAGATCCAACGGTTAGATTTTTATAAATGTTCAATTTAAATTTGAATGAAAATAGCGCCAGTGCACTTGAATGACCTGAGAAGTCATTCGACTGAATTGGCCTATTTTTATAAATACAAAAATAGCGAAAAATTGTTTTAAATTATTATGAATGATTTAAAATGAGTATAAACCAATTTCACATGGTTTATAATGATAAAAATGGTTAAGTGCTATTTGGCAAGATTTGGCATAGAAACTTATAAAATAGATTTGATAATGTTTTGAAATAAGAAGTTTAATTCGTGCATCGAATTGAATTGTGTAGAAAACCTTTTAAAATAGGGTAATGAAATGATATATGAAAGCTAAGTTGTCTTAAAAAAGAAAAGAATAGGATTTTGAATCTTAAGAAAGAAACCAATTAAAAAGAGATTTAATTGGTAAACCAATAATTCAAATAAGAATTTGATTTAATTTGTTTATGCGAGGTTTATTTGAAAAGATCAGGTTTAACCCATTTCAAATAATCAAACAATGATTAAAAGTCAAAGATAACGAAGGCGGTGCAAGGCCAGCAATCTTCACATCGAACGGATTACTACTGATGCCCATAATTTGGGTAGCTCCTTGAAGGGGTTACAGTGGTAGCTGTACGAACGTACTTGTTAATTGTCCGAATATGTGAGGACGTCTCTCTTGTATTGGACATATGGAATGAAAAATGTAGTGCCTTTGGTTTTGCTCAAACCCAGGAAGGACTCACTAATGGATTATGTGTCTGATGTTGTATTTTGTAGTGTATTTGTTTATCTCTGCTAAATGTATATCTGTTTGGTGGCAGAGAATTTATTCTCTTGCTTAACACCCTTCTCTGAGACGTATGAGCTTACAGGTTGTATATTGGTGGAAATCAATGGTATGGCATGGATTGACAATGTGGCATGCCGAGATGCATAGATCAAAGCTTTTGTTGAAAAGTAGGGCTTCATGGTTGATGATCAAAGCATGACTTTATTAATATGGCACAGCTTTGTGTTGTAGCATTAATTCGCGAGCTTCACCCCCTGGTATAAACCAAAAACGAGATATAGGACTGCAGAGAAAGGACATGTGTTTCCTTCTAACTAGAGGTGATGCCATGGTATTAGAGGCCTGGAAATTGACTTATGTGGATGTTGGAATCGAGGATCCTTGGACATGGCCGCACAAGGTCAAGATGGCTGACGTACTGACCAGGTCTTAGGTCTGATAGGACTAGGGAACGTTATGTTCAGGAGAAATCCGAACTCACCGAAAAAAGGTGGGTCGGCTCTACTGCTGCAGGTGCACATGCGTGTGATTCCTGGGGCATGTGCGAGAGTGTCCCGAATCGAAAGGAAGATCGTTTGCCTTTGTTCATGATGGAATCCAATTTTCCAATACGCGATTTTACGGTTTTAGTTGTAATCCTATATGGAGGCATAGTAGGAAGAGGGTACTATGCCATCTAGGATTGATACATTTACTTTGAAATTGTTTTAAACACTTAAACACTAATAATAATATCAAATGATTTCTATTTTTTTTCGTATTAAGCATGTTTAGCCATTATAAGTTAAAACTCTATCCTCCCGCTTGCGCTTGCATTATGTGATGGACCTGAGTCTTATAATGACTTCATTTTTCTAAAAAGCATTGCGATTGTTTTTACTTTGTTTTATTTTGTTTTATGCACATCATTCTTGTAGAGTAAACCCGTTCTATGACATACGGCATGGTCCCGTGATATGCTTTCTTTTAAACAAGTTAAGTTAACATAGGTTTCTCATACCAGTCCCATGACTAACCAGTTGTTTGTTTTTCCCTTGCAAACTCGGGTGCCTATATTTTTACACGGGCAGCCTTGTATTCAGGTTTTAGCTTGGTTCATTTTGGATATGTATGTAAGTTGATTTTGGACTTAGAGCTGTAGATGGACTTTTATCATTTCTATTGGACTGTCACAGACTTTATTATGTTAATTAGTTTTTTATTCCGTTGTGTAACCATCTGTTATCTAAAACAATGTTAGGTACTATGTATGATCCTGTAGTGTTGATGTAACTCTAATATTTATTTCAACTGTAATTTGATGTAAATTATGTTGTGTAATGTAATTATACTGTTCTTTGTTATGTTTATGAGTTATATTTTAAAGGTCATCTGTTCTTCTGTGGTTTGGGAGAACGGGTGTCACACTTGGTATCTGACCCGAGGGTTAACCTTGGTTCTGGGAGTATAACATATTAACAAACTCATCAGAAATAGAATTATTAGCATTATAGGATGAGTGACTCATTAGACATAGGATTAGTAATGTCCTAGAATGAGTATAACATAATAGCATACACCTTCAATAGATGCATTTATGTATGTATATATATGCCTTATGCTTTCACCATTCCTTAATATACCTTTTACGTTGGCCTGGCTCTTCTCTTGCTATTCACAGATGTAGTATAAAATGAGTGACAGAGGCAGAAGAGGTAGCATTGTAGCTCAGCAACCTAATGAGCAAATTTTGCCTCCACAGCCAGAACCAGATCTAAGTTCTAACTAAAAAGTATAAAAATCTGGGTGGAGTATCATTCTTGGGAAAGGAATCTATTATTGAAACACAAGCATGGATGCGTTCTTGTGAAAAAAAATTGAAAGCTTGGAATTCAAAAATGACCAGAAAAGATTATTAGCATCTTAATTTTTTAATGATTAAGCTTTGATCTAATGGGAGACAGTTACAATGGAAAATCCAGAAGGTAATATTACCTAGGATAAATTTAAAGAAATTTTCGAAAAATAATTTATTCCCTCAGAAGCAGTTAAGCGACTATGTGATGAGTTCGTCAATTTGAAACAAGGCGATATGACCATTCAAGAGTAACAGAGTAAATTCAGTGAACTTTCCCACTTTGGCCCTGAGTTAATTCAAGTTCCTTTAAAGAAGAACTTGAGGTTTATTAACGGATTTCAAAGAAGATACATAAGCAGAGAAACTGCACATGTGAAGCTTCCTTTCTCAGTGATGGTAGAGATGGCTTGTCCCAATGATAATATTGATAGACGAAATTCTTTAGAGGATAAGGAGAATTCTAGTAAGAAAAGGAATTTTGAATGTAAGAAACCTGAGGTAAGTAAGAGGCCCGAAGCAAATAAAGAAGGGGGAAGGCCTAAGGAAGAACGGTTAACGACTGCCACATGCTTCAACTGCTACAAGCAAGGAAATTTTTCAAAAAATTGTGGATCTTTGAAGAAACAAGAGAAGGGTGAACCTAAATCTAGCAAGAAATCTCATGAGATCAGGGATTGCCATGTCTGCCACAAGACAGGTTATATAAATCAAGATTGCCCGCTTTTGAAAAAGACCAAAGTGGCTCATGTCTATAAAATGGAAGATGCGAAAACAAATTTTGTTAGGAGGGAAAGGCCAGATGTTTTGGAAGGTACGCTTACTGTCAAGGGTATTCCAGTTAAAGTGTTGCTTGATACTGGGGCATCACAGAGTTTTGTCTCTAGCCATATTGCGAAGGAACCAAATTTAGAACTCAAATATCTTGAGAAATCCCTTTGTGTTTGGAATCCAATAGTAGGCTCCATTAATCTTCATTTATTCTGCAAGGTTTTTATCTCTTATTCCCACTACCGATTTACTTTCAAGCCTGTTGTTTTGGATTTCACCGAATTTAATATTATACTTGGGATTGACTAGATAACTCATTATGAAGTCAATGTCAAGTGTGCGGAAAGAGTTGTTAAAGTTAAGACCAAGTTTGGGAATATTATCACCATACCATGCAAAGTTTCAGACACAAATAGAAAAGAGTTTTGGTCTGCTGCTGAGATTTCTCCCACTTCTATCGATAATATTCCTGTCGTTAGGAACTACGCGGATGTGTTTGAAGAAGCTGATAGCTTACCCCCATGAACAGAAATTGATTTCAAAATTGATCTTGTTCCGAATGTGAGGACGGTTGTGCATGCGATTCGGAGGATGACATTGAAAGAGAAAGAAAAGTTGAGTGATCAAACTCGACAACTTTTATGGAAAGGTCTAATCAGGCCTAGTTTCTCTAGTTAGGGAGTAGTAGTGGTGTTCGTTATGAAGTCAGACGGTACCCGCAGGACATGTGTGGGTTATTGAGACCTGTATAAGAAAACGCTCAAGAATAAATATCCACTGCCACATATTTATGATTTATTAGATCGCTTGAATGGAGCGCAAGTATTTTCGAAAATAGACCTAGCTACAGGTTTTCATCAATTAATAATTATGGAAGAACGTGTTCCATTGACATCTTTCAGATGTCCGGATTTATTCTATGAATGGCTAGTGATGCCGTTCGGATTATGTAACGCCCCGATCTATTTTGTTGATTTAATGAATCGGGTATTCCGAGAAGTGTTGAACAAGTTTGTACTGGTGTTTATTGACAATATTCTATTCTTTTCGAAGTCAGTGGAAGAGCACACCAGACATTTGGAACAAGTGTTGGAGATTCTGGTGAAGAATGTGTTGAAAGCCAAGTTTTCTAAATGCCTATTTTGGAAAGAAGTGAAATTCTTTGGTCATGTTGTATCAAAGAAAGGGATATTAGCAGATCCGATAAGGTTACGATCATTCAGGATTAGAAGCAGCCAAAGACTCCTATAGAGGTTAGAAGTTTTCTTGGATTGGTAAGTTATTACCGGAAATTTGTTAAAGATTTCTCGAAGTTATCCAATCCATTGACAAAGCTTACGAAGAAACATGCTAGGTTTAATTGGACATCAGAATGCGAAGAAGCTTTCCTAAAGCTAAAAGAAAGGTTGACTACTGCTCTAATATTGACAATTATAAATGTAATCAAGATTTGATTGTATATACAGATGCTTCCAATTAAGGAGTTGGCGCAGTATTAATGCAGAGGGGCAAGGTCGTTTCTTATGCAAGCTATCAGTTAAAGCCGCACGAGAAGAGGTATGCTACTCATGATTTGGAATTGTTAGCAGTGGTATTTGCCTTTAAGATTAGGAGGCATTACCTATTAGGTGAGAAGTTTGAATGGTATATAGATCATAAATTAATCTTGAAGTATCTGTTCACCCAGAAGGAGCTTAATATGAGATAGCAGCGTTGGTTGGAATTTCTTGCAACTAATGATCTTGATATCCTATATACTCTAGGGGTGGTCAATATTGTAGCAGATGCGCTCAGTAGAAAGAACACGATTATTGCTAATCTGATTAACACGCCTTCATTGAAAGAGAAAATTTTCGTTCTTCGTAAAGATGACGAATTTGTTCAAATGATTAGAAAAAGCGATCAGGAAGGCTATGTCCTGGATTTCAAGATTGATAATAAAAGAATTTTAAGATTAGAAGGACAAATTTTTGTTTAGAATATTCCTAAACTTAGAAGAGAGGTAGCAGATGAACATCATAAATCTAAACTTAGTATCCATCTAGGAGTGAGTAAAGTATATCGCGATATAAAGCGAACATTCTGGTGGAAGTCTATAAACAGAGATATTTCTATATATGTTAGCAGATGTTTGACTTGCCAACAAGTCAAAAGAGTTCAGCAGAAGGTCGCTGGGTTGTTGTAACCGTTAGAGATTCCAGAATTGTAACAGCCAGCATTTTACGTATCGGAAGACCGTAAAATATTTTTATTTTATTCCCTGAGGGTTGGATCATTCTCATCTTTTAATATGTTTCTTATAGGGATGTGAGATATGTCCATAATTTTTACCAATTTTATTTATGACCATTTTGCCCCTGTCATTCTTTTACAGGGCATAACTTTTGACTCAGGTCGAACCAGAGGGTGAGACCTGTGCCATTGGAAAGGAATTGATGTTTTCCTTTCTGTAGAGTGGTTACACTAAAAATTTGGCTCAGCGGTTTGGGAGAAATCGTTGTTTTAAGGGTTTTTAGTTGGTTGTCCGGGTTTTGGGAGCCTAATGGGTTGATTTGGGGGAGGCCAATTAGTGGATTGACGAAAGGGTATAAATAGGAGGTGAGGGATATGGGAAATGGTTTAGTTTTTACATTCTCTCATTTGGTGCCTTGTGCTCCTCCTTCCTCTAACACTTTTCCATCATTAAAAATCATAATCCAAGAAGGAAAATCATAGATCTACACCATTGTAGGCTAGATCTACATCAATTAAGGCAAGGATTCATCGGATCAAGGTGTTTGGTGTGAAGTGCTTACTGTTTGGATTCATATTCCTTTGATTTTTTGCTTCTTTAGGAGAATTGGTGAGTGATATGCATCTCTCACATGGATTCAATAAAGTATATGAGTGTTTGTTCATGTTTTTCATCAAATTCAAGTGTTTTTCCATAGATATATGCATTGGTAAGTCCATTTTCATATAAATCACCCTATAATCTGATTTAGCAAGTTTAGATAGGTAATTTCTATGATATTTCATGTGAATGTGCAAGTTAGATCCATGGTTTTGCTCATACGTACATTTATGGTGATTTTGGTGAATTTTACATTATTATTGATGGAGTTGTCATATTGGTGATATTGTTGATTTCATATCATGCTTGTAGTCATATTGGATGAATTGGATGAGTTGGTTTCATCGAATGTATCATTTGGTAAAGTTTTGATCGAAATCGGAGTTGAAATGGAGATGTGCAGGGTTTTGGTCGGTGTCAAGTAGTTCTGGTCGGTCCCAAATGGTTGGTCGGTCCCATATGGTTCTGGTCGGTCCCATATGGTTCTGGTCGTCCCAAATAGTTCTGGTCGGTCCTAAGTGGTTCTGTTGGGTTCTAAGTGGCAATGGTCAGTCTCAAATGGTTCTGGTTGGTCCCAAATGGTTCTGGTTGGTCCTAAGTGGTTCTGTTGAGTTCTAAGTGGCTCTGCTCGGTCCCAAATGGTTCTGGTCGCTCGTAAGTAGTTCTGTTGAGTTCTAAGTGGCTCTGGTCGATCCTAAACGGTTTTGGTCGGTCCCAAATGGTTCTGGTCGGTCCTAAATGGTTCTGGTCGGTCATAAATGGTTCTGGTCGGTCCCAAATGGTTCTGGTCGGCCTCAAGTAGTTTTGGTCTGTCCCAAATGGTTCTGGTCGGTCCCAAATGGTTCTGGTCGGTCCCAAGTGGGTCTGGTCGGTCCAGAGTGGGTCTGGTTGGTTCAAAATGGGTCTGGTAGGCATTTTTGGTCGGACGTTTCTAGTGATGTTGTGACTTCAAGGAGACTTTAAGGGGGAGTATTCGAAGTGTTGAATGCGTTCGTCGATCTGTGTAGAACAATGAATGGCATGACAACTCAAAGGTGTTCTAAGTGGGGCGATAATGGTTGGATAGTCGTCGTTGATAACGACTAGAGATGCGAAGGCCAAAGAATTTTTCATTGTTGTAGGTTCTGGCAGACTCAGAGCAGGGGTACAATTGAATACCAATTGTAGGTCGAGTGCCCTGGGAGTCGTGTATGGCCTAGACACGTGTTGAGGATAGCGGGTAACACGTGTTGTGTATAGCGTGTGGGGTTTTGCTAGAACCGGGGCGTCGTGTGTGGTCCTTAACAATTGATGGCAAGTTGTTAGCCAGTCATACGATAACGAGGGTTCCAAAACAAGGTTGGCGGTGATAGCCAGAGCCAGTCATGGATGTTTGAATGCATGTTGTGATCATGACTAAGTTGATGTTGCTATGTACGAATGGTTTTTATGGTTAACATGGATGAATTGTTATTCCTTTGGATGTATGAATAGTAAAGGCTATCATTGTCGTGTTGTGGAGAAGGCAGGTGTAAGTTCTTCTCTGGAGCTGGGTAGATTAGTTCGTTTATTTACCCATTCTCATATACTTTATTGATGAAGTTTGTTATCTGTTTTACCGCTCACTAAGACTGTTGTCTGACTCAAGGATTTATATTTCCCTCTTATTACCTTGGGTTGTTCATCCGGTTGTGGATAGGCAGACCGAGTAACAGGTGACAGGTGATGCTTTAATAAGGACGATGAAGCTGATCGATGACGAGCAGGAGGCTCACGTACTAGTTTTACTAATGTCTAATAATTGAATTTCCGCTATTTCTTTGAGCGCTGTAGTAAGGCAAATTGTACAAAAACTATTGTTGTTATCTGCGTGTATGGGAAATACTTTCTAATTGTTATGAAAGTTTAGTGTTTTCTGCTTTACTATCACTACCAGTTGTATATGTTATATTATATTTTATCCTTGCGCTGTGAGTTTACGACAGGTTTCGCTTATGTATCATACCTTGATGATCGTCCATAGCTGCCTGGCACACCTTTCAGCACATTATTCCTCTTGTATAGTGCGGGGGCTGTGAGCGGTCGTCACAAGAATGGAAACGGGACCAGATATCTATGGATTTTATAGATGATCTATCAAGAACCAAGAAGGGTAACGAAGGCATCTGGGTTATTGTAGATCGTGTAACGAAGAGTGCCCATTTTCTCCTAGTGAAAATTAATAGAAAAGCTCAGAGTTTGGATTAGTTATATTTAAAAAAAAATTCAACTACATGGAGTATACCCAATGGCATTGTCAGTGATAGAGATGCGATCTTCATAAGCAAATTGTGGGAAGCATTCCAGGCTGAGTTAGGGACCAAGTTAAATCTTATACGACATATCATTGCCGGATAGATGGTCTGACTGAAAGAGTAAATCGTATATTGGAAGATCTGTTGAGAGCTTGTATTCTTGATTTTGGAGAATAATGGGAAGATCATTTACATCTTTTAGAATTCTCATATAATAATAGCTTCCAAGCTAATCTGAAGATGTCGCCATTTGAAGCATTATATGGTAGACCGTGCGGATCTCATGCATGTTGGATTGAGTCTGGTAATCGGCTTGTATTGGGTCCGGATATGATTCCAAAAGCCAATGATAAAGTGGACTTCATTACAAAAAGGCTAAAAGCAGCATAGAGCGGACAAAAAAGTTATGCAAATTCTAGAAGAAGAGACTTAGAATTTTCTGTGGACGATCATGCATATTTGAAAGTTTCTCCATTGAGAGGAGTGATTCAGTTCGGGTAGATGGGAAAATTGGTACCCTAATATATTGGTTCATTCTCGATATTGGAGAAGATTGGGACTCTAGCTTACAGAGTTCAGTTGCCAGTTGGTTGACTGGAATACATAATATATTCCATGTTTCACATCTCCAGAATCATGTGCATGATCTAGACTTAATTGTTGACAAAGCATCACAAGAAGATGTGGAAATCACTCCAAGCCTAGCAGTAAGAAGAGAGACTCTTAAGATAATTAGCAAAGAAACAAGAGTGCAAAGAAATAAAAAGATGAACTTGGTTAAGGTATAGTGGAGTGGAGATCCCAGAGATTGTACATGGGAGATAGAGGATGGCATAAAACAGGCTTATCCCAGGTAGAGAATGGATATCTTTGATTAGCTCTTGTGAAAGGTAAACTTATGTTATGTTGTCATTTTATTTCCTGCTTTACTGTTTTCTTCCTTTTTGGGGATGAAAAGTTCTAAGTGGAGGAGACTGTAACAAACCTAAATTTTTGAACCAATTTAAAAATTATTTCTGATATAATTTATAGGAAAATACTATTGAACTTCGAAAATCGATTTTAATGATATTGCATTGGCCTTAAAAATAGATATTTTGCTAGCAACCTCTGTATTCAACAAAACTAATTTTGTTGGATTTGGAATATTACATTATAGATAGATTTCAAATTTCGTGCCAAACAGAATTAGTATGTGGTGGAGCACGATAAAACCATTCAACGTAATATTAATGAGCATTTTACAAAGGAACGTTATTGAAATAACCTCGGAATTCAACGTAACTTTTTTTATTAGATCTGTAGCATCGAATAATTGTAAAATCCTAAGTTTCATAATTTTTGAAGTTAACGTGTGGGCATGTGAGAATAAAACATGTGCTAAAATACACATAGAAATCGAATTTAAACTCGATAGAAAAAAAAATGAAAGGTCAAGCGAACTCGGAATTCGACAAAATATGTTCTGCTGAATCTAGAATTGCATTTATTGTCAGAATCCAAAAATTCGTGACAAACGGAATTAATTTGTGATCGTTCGATCAAAAAGGTGGAGGCTAAGTAGCACACTTTCATAAACGTTGAGTTATAAAACTTAAAACAAACGGAGAGCACCCAACGGGCAACATGTTTTTGTTCCTTCTCCCACGCTACGCCACCTCATCAATCCACGTGAGGCTGGGCAAATGCATGAAAGCCCTTCCTCCTTTCTTCTTTTCTACTTCTCTTCTTACCTTTTGCAAAAACATCTGGTTTACTCCCTAAAAATCGTACACACATTGATGGATCAAAACACTGAAAAAGCTAGAAAGGCACCATAGTTCAATTCATAACCGTTCGGTCAGAGGAGGTAGGCGCTGGTCGGTGGAAATCATCCCCAAACATCCCTGACTCAACTTACATCCAACACCACCGGTCGATTAGGATCCAGGCATACCGATCGGTTATGCTCAGGGACACCGATCGGCTACATCTATGAGGGTACCGACCAGTTATGTTCAGGGACACCGATCGGTTATATCTATGAGGGTACCGATCGATAGAGCACGAAGGTTGCTGACAGCTGGGGACAGCTTGCCAATAGCTAACTTGTAAATACAAGTTTATACCGATCGGTGGTCCTAGATGCTATATCTCCACATTCTTCACACCTAGAAATAGAGGACGAACTCCACATTAATGCGAGACCGAATCTTATGACCCCGAACCCCTGTCCAACTATTTCCTAAGCAATTCTAAGTGATTTCTGTCTCTCCTAACACATCCAACCGAAGATCAAAACATGGAATTCTCCATCAAATCATGGAAATCCACCTAAGAGCTCAGTGAATCAGGGATCTACTTCTCAACTTGCTATACTTAGAGGATTTCTTTGCTCCTTTTGGCTTTCTGGGTTAAATCAAGAGAAGAGTGTGTGAGGATGAAAGTTTATGTAATGAGACAGTATTCAATTTTTGTAAATTTGCATAAGATAATGAAATTTTCTCTCGAAGTGGACGTAGATCTTTCCTATGATCGAACCACTATAAAATAGTTGTCTTTTTACTTGCATTTACGACTATGGCTCCTTGTAATCTCTTACCATATTGGTGAAGTACTAGTTTTGTACCTTTGGTGTTAAAATCTAATTTGGGTTTTAAAATTTGGCGCCCACCGTGGGGCTCGTTTTTGCATTTTCTTCACACTTACCTCAAGCTCAAGATCCTCGCCTTGAAGTTCTAAGTCTACTTCTATCATAGACTTACCAAATCTACGATCTAGACCAATCAACGAATTTTCACATTAAAATTCAAAGCCTTCTCCGAAGTCATGGGTAAACCATCGAAGAAGAATGCTAGTAAAACTATCGAAGAGACCGACGACTTTACCAACAATGCTTATGCCACACTGCTTACCAACCAATTTGACATTTGTGAATCTTCTAAGGCGGGAACGGCCGTGATGAGAAGAGAGTTGGATGATGTTGTTGCGGGTTTAACAAGTCAAATAGATATTGTAAATAATGCCATGATAAAGAAATTTGAGTCTATGTATGCCATGCAAGCCGCTAAGGCAAAAGTTACTATGAATGTCGTCCGTGCTAAATCCTCTAAGACTACTCGCATGGAAGACACAGGTTCTTCCTATTCAAGTCCGAACAGAGGAGATTCTGTCCAGGAAGTTGCATGTAAAGGCCCGTAAATCCGTACCAATTTGAGCTGACTAATTTCAACCCAAATGACATGAAATTACGAATCTTTAATAGAAGGAATTTAGAGGATGAGAAGTAGATAGGTAGAAATAATATAATAAAAGAATAAGAAGAACAACACATCAGAATCTCACAGCGGAACGACTAAACATAATATATCAAATCTCTTTATACAAAAAGAATCTGTATATACATACCAATCAGCAGAGTACAACATATATCTATCACAACGGAAATAAACTCTAAATATAGCAGTGAAGCCTCCTGCTTCCAGCCCTCGAAACTCCAGCGAAATCTAACCTGGAAATATACTCGGTCTGATCCGAGCACATTTGATTTAAAACAAAATTCACCCGGATCAGTCTGGAATACTTTCAGTGGTAAATTCACATTAAAGCATTTGCTTAACTTCATAAATCCTTTTTGAAAGAAAGGATAATAGTAAGACCAGCCAACACATAATCACGGACGGTTTTTACCTTACTATAACCCAAAACAGTTTTGATGTATCAAAATCCAGTGATATTATAATAGTATCTATCATATCACAAATAAATAATCATCTAGTCAAACGCTTGCATCTCACGCTCTACATATTTATTATATAATCAAAAACCGCATGGCGCTTATTCACTACAAGAAAAACCGAGATTAGCGACAGATTTTTAGCAGCGGATAATTCCGTCGCTAATTAGCGGTGGATTTCCTTGGGCTTTGCAAGAGAAAATATTCTGGATTTTATATGTCATCTTATTATAAATTATTACCGTCGAATACAAATTCTGTCGATAAATCAATGGAAATTGCAGCTCTTTACCGTCATATAATATTTGATGCTAAATTCCCTTGCTAATAGAGTCGGATTACCGTCGATATAATTTTGAAGCTATTTTCCTGTAGTTTCCCAAGAGATTTGAAACGAACTTTTATATTTTTTATTTATTAAATGTTTTAAATTTGTGGTATTACTTAGTAATTAATTTGTAAATTTTAATTTTAAATAATTAATGTTAATAATACATTAGTAATTAATAATAAATAATAACTATTAGAAGTAAATAAAATTCAATAGTTAATGTTGAATTTTTTTTTTGAAAATTAATGCTGATTAATTATTAATTACTATATAATATAAATAAGATGTAATAGTAATTAATAAAATACATTGTTGTTCGATGTTTATTAAATTTGTTTTGATAATCAACGATTATTTAGTAGTCTTTAATACGATTAATTAAATTAATATCAAGAAATTATTAATACATATTAAAGAATTTCGAAATTAAATAAATAATTAGTAATTAAGAAAAACAAAATGGTCAATGTTTAAAAATAAGAAGTTAAATAAATATTAAAGAATTTCGAAATTCAAAAAATTCAAACACTACCACACAAGTTATTATTTTCATGTATATTAATAATAAATATTTAATAGTGATTAATTACAGTTGAGCATGAGATTTAAGTAGTACACTTATCTCTAATATATTGTGAGACAACACATTTTCAGTTCATAAAGATCAGAATTTAAACTGTAAGATTATATATACATATATTATATCATGTTCTTTATAATGGTGTATAATGTGATTTCAGTATACATGTTTCCTAAATTCAATAAGTATTGCAATTATCTCTAATATAATATGAGACAACACATCCTCGGTTTATACAATTCAAAGTTATATATATATATATAATGTATGTATATATATACACATACATAACATATATATATATATACATACATACATTATATATGTGGTTTTTTATTTTTTTTATGAATTTTCAGAATTCTTTACTTGGTCATATAAGATAATTCTTTACTTAGTCATATAAGTATATAATAGTTATTATAAATTAATATCTACTATTAATAATTATAATATATAATTAATAATAAATATTTAATTAGTGATTAATTACAGCTGAGCATAAGTTATGGTCAAAATATAACATTAATAATATGTTAACGCTAAGTTATGGGCAAAATATAACATTAATAATATGTATAATACGATTAAAATATAACATCAGTTATACGATTAAAATATAACATCAGTTAACGTTAATACCATCCGCACATCAGTTAACGTTAATACCATCCGCAACAAGTCAATTATCCGAACTTAGAACTAAACATTTTCTTTCATTTCGTTCCGCCTTTCTTGCCACATCGCTCTTCAGCTTTCATCGCTCTTCAGCTTTCATCGCGCCGCCTTCTTCGTCTCGCACCACCCTCTTTGTCGCGCCACCCTTTTCGTCGCGCCGCCGCTCTGCAGGTAGTGAAGTTTTTCAGAGTTTAATTATTTTCGTGGATTTTGTTTATTCTAGGGTTTTAGGTCTAAATCAGGGTTTTATCATGTTGTAGATCTAACGATTTTACTGCCCAGTTCAATTACTGCCCCTGCTTGTAATGTTTTAGGTTTAAATTAGTGTTTTAGGTCTAACGATTTTATCATGTTGTCATGTTGTAGGTTTGAATCTAGGATTTTAGGTATCCTATTTTCACGTCTTGCTATTCATTGCCTACATCATGCTGCTATTTACGGCATCCATGTTAAAATTTATACCTGTACGACTATCGCTTCGCCATGTTCCGAAGACCTGCTGTATGTTGGTGTTACTATGTTGCTTGCATGCATCCCCATTTTGATACTGGTCCGCATATTTCGGTTTGTCATTTAGGAAAAGAACACCTGAACTGAACTTAGGAAATTTATCATGGTGACTATTTACATGTATGGATCGGATGTCTTTTACCTGCAGACTTTAGATGTCCATCCTACCTCTTAATATACATTGTACATGCATGATTTCCTTGCTGAAATTACTTCATGCATGCTGCTTATAATCATTGTGCCTTGCCACTGTGTGAAAAGCTCCACCCTGAATATGGACATAAATTGCAAATGAACTGTCATTCATTTTAATACATTGAACTACCTTATGAACTATCCATACATATATTTCCCCATGTTTATTTGACAAAGAAGATATTAGAATGCTAGAAACTATATACATAGAAGAAAAGCACACTTTTATACTGTCTATATGTTGGTTGCGTAACTCGTGATGTCACCAGACCCGGTCCTTATGGTAGAAATCTTGCTGCCTTGTTTGTTGGGCACATTGACCTTTGTTATTAACATATACCTAATTGCACCCTTTTGAGTGTCATCTCCTTTAGTAATATACACCTAAGGAAAACATGCGAAAATACTAGGAATGAAGAGTTAACACAGTATTTACTGATATACTTCATGTCTTACATCCTTCATATACCTATGTTTGGACCAGAATGCCTTGCATCCGTCATGTCTTTTATAAACAGTATTTACTGATATACTTCATATAAGACACAAAGTTAAAACACCATATAGGTATAACCCAACTATTAATTTTTTTCCTATTATGTATTGATCACATGCATTATGTAGTTTTTTTCCTATTATGCTTTTTCCGTGCTTATGTTTTTTCCTATTATGTATTGATCACTAATGCCTTGCATCCGTGCTTATGTTTTTCCTATTATGTATTGATCACATGAATTAAATTTTTTTCTTGTAAAGATCACATGTAGTTTTGACATTTATACATTAGTGCAGAATTAAAAGTTAAAATGGATTATATGAGGGATCGTACTTGGATGTATAAGCGGAAAGATGGACGCGGTGTAAGGTTGGAGGATTTTTTCAGGGGTATAGATGTATTTGTTGATTTTGCATCTAGAGTGTTTGGAAATCAAGAAATTCGATGTCCTTGTCAAAAATGTAAAAATGAAGCTCTTAGGGATAGTGATACCGTTAAATTCCATTTGTGCAAATATGGATTTGTTCTTGGTTATGAGTTATGGAGATTTCATGGAGAAGTTAGTGGTGCTACCAGCAATAACGATGATGGAAATAGTAATTGGGATAATGATGATAATTATTTCCAAGAGAATAGGATGGAAGCCATGGTTTATGATGCTGGAGGTTCACTCCTTCACAATATGTCTGAGAGAGATTCAAATGTGGAGGAACCCCCTAATGCAGAGGCGAAGAAATTTTTTGATTTGTTACATGCTGCGAAACGACCTTTATGGGATGGTTGTGAAACCCATACAGAGTTATCTGCAACTGCTAGATAGATTGCAATCAAAGCAAAATATAATAGTTCCAAAAACGAATTTGATGAGTATCTTAAAATCAGTAAGGAAATGTTGCCTCCTGATAATGCCTTGGGTGATAGTTTTTGCAAGATGAAGAAGTTGGTGACTGCATTTGGTTTGCCATATCAAAAAATAGATGCATGTCGAAATGGTTGTATATTGTTCTGGAAAGATGACAATGAGCTTAGAACTTGCAAATATTGTTCCGCTGAAAGATACAAAGCAAAGAAAAATAAAACAAAAGATGTCCCATACTCAAGGTTGCACTACATGCCGCTTATTCCTAGGTTACAAAGGATGTATGCGTTTATGGCTACTGCATCGCACATGAGATGGCATGCTACTCGGAATTATAGTGATGGATTGTTGTGTCATCCTTCAGACGAAGAAGCATGGAAGCATTTTGATAGAACATATCATGACTTTACGAAAGAGACACGTAATGTTAGATTAGGCATGTGCACGGATGGTTTGCGCCATTTGACCAATTTGGTAAACAATATTCTTCTTGGCCGGTTATTTTGACGCCTTCAAATTTGCCACCATGGATGTGCATGAAAAATCCTTATATGTTCTTAACTCTTATAATTCCTGGGCCTAGAGATCCTAAACAAGGAATAGACGTATATTTGCAACCACTAATTGATGAGTTGAATCTCCTTTGGAATGGAGTTCTTACGTATGACGTGTCAATGAAGAATAATTTTATAATGCGTGCATCTTTGTTATGGACCATTAGTGACTTCCCAGCCTATGGTATGCTCTCTGGTTGGAGTACGTCTGGTAGATTAGTATGTCCGTATTGCATGGAGTGGACATCATCATTTCATTTGGCTAATGGAAGCAAAATGACTTGGTTCGATTGTCATCGTTGTTTTTTAGATTTCGATCATCCATGTAGACGAAACAAGAAAGATTTTCAACGAAACAGAGTCGTTACCGATCCAGCACCGCCGATGTTGTCTAGTGAAGAAATTTATGAACGCGTGCAATATTTTCCAAAAATATATAATAATCCAGATGGGTTAAATTTCAACATTGAAGGCAAAGGTTTGAGTCATAATTGGTGTAAACAAAGCATATTATGGGAATTGCCATATTGGGAAAATCTATTAATTCGTCATAATATTGATGTCATGCATAATGAAAAAAATGTTTTTGAGAATGTATTCAATACAATTCTCAACGTCAAAGGTAAAACTAAGGACGATTTGAGATCAAGACGTGATATACGACTTTACTGCAAACATCCCGAACTTGAGCTTGGTGAAGATGATAGTAACTTTAAACCTAAAGCATGTTATGAGCTAAGTCGGGATAGTTGTAAAATTCTATTGAAGTGGGTGGAGAATCTACGATTACCGAATGGTATTGCTTCAAATTTACGTAGATGTGTTGATTTGAGTTGCTTGAGAATGAACGGAATGAAAACCCATGATTGCCATTTATTTTTGGAGAATATTTTTCCAGTTGCTTTCAAAGAGTTGCTTCTGCATAAAGTTTGGTGTGCTATAACGGAGTTTAGTCTATTTTACAAGGAGTTATGCACAACAACACTAAAATTAGACCGAATTGAGAAGCTTGAGAAGATCATACCAGAACTAATTTGCAAATTGGAGATGATATTTCCCCCTGGTTTGTTTAATGTAATGGAGCATCTTCCGATACATCTTCCTTTCGAAGTGAGAATGCGGGGACCTATTCAATATGGGTGGATGTATCCGTTTGAAAGGTTATTTTATAAAACTCATATCATATTAGTACATATTATATATTTTCAAATTTGTTTACACATGACACTTTAGGTTTATAAGACACTTGAAGAAAAAAGTGACTAATAAGGCATGCGTGGAAGGATCAATTTGTAGTGCCTACATCATGGAAGAGGCGGCAACATTCTTTTCTTATTACTTTGAGGATCGTGTAAAGACAATGAATACAACTATCTCACGCAATGATCTTAGTACAGATGAAATTTTCAATGATCGTTCATTATCCGTGTTCAAAAAAGAAGGACGTCCCTATGGTGGTTGGAAAAAACATTGGTTGACTGATGAAGAATACATCGCTGCTTGAAATTACGTTCTTCTTAACTGCAAAGAAGTAGAACCTTATATAAGGTGAATTTTGGTAGCATTCAATGATTTTAATTTCAAAATTTAAGTATCTTACTCACTTTAGTGCTCTTGCAGAATGTTTGAGGAGATGAATCATGCTATTCCACGAGCATCAAATTTTAGTGATTGGTTTCTCAATTATGTAAGATTAATATAACAAAATTCAGCACTTTTTATTTGAAAACGTATCAAATATACTTATGTAGATACTAATTTATGTTTATTATAATAGGTATGTGATCCTGTTAATAAAGTCACGGATAAATGATTAAAGTTTATTGCATTTGGACATAAAAAAGAAGTGAGGAAATGCAAAGTATTATTCGTGAATGGGTATAAATTTCAAACAGAGGAGTACGGATATATGGAAAATCAACTTATAATTGTGGTGTATGTGTTAAAGGCAGCAATGACCCAGAAATGCATATGTAAGACTATTATGGTATTTTGAAGGAAATTTATGAGCTGACTTACTCTATCGATCCGGAGCAAAAAACTTTCCTATTCAAATGTCATTGGTTTGACAATACACCTAAAATTGGAATTAATGTGCATCCTTTGTACAATCTCATTGAAATAAATCGTAAGTCCAAGTATAAGACCTATGATCTGTTTATTCTAGCAACACAAGCAATTCAGGTCTATTATGTAGCATATCCATCTGAAAGGAGAAAAAAAAAATGATTGGTAGGCTGTGCTTATAATGAAAGCTAGGTATACGTTTGATGAAAACATCTTAAATGATCAAGCTTATCAAGAAGACATCGATCATATCGTTGAATTCAACATGGACAGAGAAGGTGACATTGGACCTCTTAATGACGGCGTACAGGTCACGGAAGTTTTTGATACGGGTGTAGATGATGATAATATAATTGTAGACCTTGAGAGTGAAAATGAAAGCTCAGAAGATGATGAATTAGATGTTGATGGAGAATGATAGTTGATAAGTCTGTTAACATTTGTGACTGAGAAATTTGATGTTTCGATTGTTTTCATTTCTCTACTTATTCAGTAAACCATTGTTATAATTTTTAGTAAACCATTGTTGTCATTTTTCTGTTTTTCTATTTATGTGATCTCGAACATCTGCATGACACGATATTTATGGATTACGGCAATATGCCAAATTGTAATCTCGAACATCAGCAAAAATAGTGGCTTACAAAATGCTAGTAATTTTTATTTATGCCTCACCGATAAAAATTATTCATTGTAAAATTGTTTCCTCGAACACCTTCTAGTAATTTTGAGGTAAATGTCAATGCCAATTAGTCCATTCGTATGGCAGTTGCTACCTTTTTCTCTTAGTTTAACCGATAAATTCAAATTTGAACAGTTGCTGCCATTGTAGATGTTGAGGAGTTCATAGTATGAATTTTTGTTTAGTTGCAGCTATTCACTTTGATATCATCCTAAGAACAACTGGGCACTCATTGCTTTGTCGCCAATATCAAGTTTGCTGTCACATTGGTATGGACTATTGAGTGCATGATCTTAAATATGATGCTTATCCATATATCTATTATTTGCGATTACCTGTTATATGGACTCATGTAGATTTTACCAAGATACCGAGGTAGTGGTTTGTTTCTTTTATCCTATCAGGTTAATACATAATCAAATGTCTACTTGCAATGACATTTTGCTGTTATGTTACATGCTTATTGACATGTTTGTGTACATAGGTTGTTCATTTCTATAATGAATTTACCTTAATTAATTTTAGTTCATCTCTTTTCTTTTTATATCCAAGGTGAGATTTTACCTCACATGACTATCCCAACATGCACTGAGGCCATGTACTGATTTGAATTGAATTGCTAAATAATTAGTTTGATAGGTAAAGAATAAATTAGTTTCTAATTTCAATTCTAGAAACCGTGTGTTGCCGATATGGCTGGGCACAAATACACACATATATACATTGTATAGAAACTCCTTGTTTGAATTAACTTGCACTTTCATCTGTTACAAGAAGTAGGACATGTCCTTGCTCTGAAAAATAATTAAGCAAGTGCCTATTCCTTTTGCCTTGAAAGACAGTTGACAACACTTTATTTTTGTATATGAATATTTGTGTGCACCTGAGCCTTAACCCCTGCTAATGCTTTGCGTTGGAAAATAGCCTCATGCTGTCTTTGATTTCATGACCTGCACAATATGCTTATTTTATTTTTCCAAACTTAAACAAATTCATGTGTTTTAATAACTTCAACAAATTCATGTACAGTAGGTTTCATCTTATATGTATGCTTTTAGAGTATTACCTGACATTTTTCTATATACAGTAACTATAATATACATTTTTGTAGCTTCACATTAACATGTATGCATGCGTTTCACATTATATATGTATTTCACTTTGTAGCTAGCTTACATTATATATGTATTTCACTTTGTAGCTAGCTTTGTATATAGCATATATACATATAAGTGCAAGTTTACTTTCTCTTTCACTCTGTAGCTAGCTAGTTTTGAATATAGCATATAACTTAATTTTCTATTCATAATTCAAAGTATCACTGTTCCTTTCATGTGCTATGCTCTTAACACAATTAGTGTAAATGATTTTGTTGAAACGCTCAGTTAAAAGTAATGCAATGATGTACAAAATTATGAGTTTAAAAATTTGTTTTTGTAGGTATCGACAATGAATATAATTGTAATGTTAAGTAAATTTATGATATTTATAAAGATTGTTTATGTGTGGAATATAATCACTGTGTATGTGTAGTATATTATGACAATTTTTCTATTTCTGTTTTTTTTATAAGATAATGCATGTTTATATTATGACTGTTTTTTCTGGTTTTATAATATGACTGTTTCTAAATATAATGCCTATTTTTAAATATTTCATGCATGATTGACAAATATGGTTGGTGCTACACGTGGACATTCGTATGTTTCCCAGGAACACGAGCAAGGAAAAGTGAGAGGACGAGGACCGGGAAATCCTCTACTTATTCAGTCAACTCTACCACCTAGTCATACCATTAAACCATATCCACAAAGTAAAATAAAAAATGATCAGTTGGCATCACTGCGTCCTCGCTGCACTACACGGCTTTCATCACAGCATACTTCTTCCCAACCTGTCTCCCCGCTGCAAAGTCAACTATCTACTCCGCAGTCTCCGCAACCTATTCCTTTGCATGGTGCTCCTCCACAAACGGATCAACAATCTACTTCTCCGAATCCTTCTCCGCAGCCTAATCCATTTCATAGTGCTTCTCCACAGCTTAATCAGCAATCTACTACTCTGCAGTCTTCATCACAGCGTTCTTCGCAGCATGATCCTCTGCATGGTGCTTCACAGCTTAATTGGCAGTCTACCAATCCGCAGTCTTCATCACAGCATTCTCCGCACCTTAATCGGCAATCTACTTCTTCACAGTCGTCTCCGCACCTTAATCGGCAATCTACTTCTTCGCAGCCGTCTCCGCAGCTTAATCGGCAATCTACTTCTTCGCAGCCGTCTCCGCAGCACGGTGCTTCTCCGCAGCACGGTGCTTCTCCGCAGCACGGTGCTTCTCCGTGGCACGGTGCTCCTCCGCAACCCAGTCCTCTACCAATAATGCAAACTGGTGCTTCTCCGCAGCATGCTAACTTTGATGCTCAGCATAACTCTCAACCCAGGCCACAAAACATTACGAATGAGCATAGCCGTGCATGTTCGCCGGCAACACATGATGGTGTAACAATCCCCACAGCAAAGTCGATTAATACAGTTGGTCGTATCGAACTTCGACTTATAGAAGCAAAAGATAAGTAAGCGCTTTGCAGTGATTTGTATTTTACTTTTATTTGACTTGCATTATGATAACATGGAATATATTCTATATAGCACTCTTTCAATGCATCCTTCCAGTGAACTATCGAAGAGGATGACTACGTCTTTTCATCAGCGTTTGGCTGATTTTTGGCCCACTTTTGGAAAGATACAGTCAAACTACAAGGATCTTCTTTTTGATGATTTTTTGGTAAGTTTTGACATCTATTATGAGTACTAATAGTTTCTGGTATTGGCAGTTTCTGGTATTGGCATTTCTTTTTTTTTTTCTAGTATTCACGAAATTGTAGCTTACTGTAATGTGCCTTTAGTGCCATTGACGGATGTTGTAGCCCTGTTTAAAGTGTATTTTAAATTTGCTCATAGGATCATATGAATACATAATTTATTTTTTGTTCTTTCTAACCAACAATAAACTACTAAACATTAATGAATTTATCATCAATACTATAAATGGAAGGTTTGATAAATAATTTGACGCTGTCTATCCCTTATATAACATCTAACGTGATATGCTTGCATATTCTTCTAGCATATTCTTTTACACATGCAAGGAAATGGTCTTTAAATGATTTTATGCTTGTGTATGGTCCCTATAAAAAATGATTATTTATTTAGAAAATATTTGTTTAGAAAATATATGCTACTTAATTAGCTTGATTTGTTAAAATGTCAACTCAAAATAAGATGAATTTATAACAGTTGAATTTACGTCTTTTTATATCAATCACTGGTAATGAGTGCGCATTTGAGGAGTGTTGAATTTAGAGTTGGTTTAATGTTAATAGCTAGTTAAAGGACCAGTAGTGAAAACAATGCTAATGGCTTAGAGATTAATGTGCATAATAGGAGATACATAGTTAATTTCTTGTTTACCCAGTTATATGTTTAGTCTGCAGTAGCAAAATTGTTAAAGTCCAGTCCAGAGAAAAATATGTGTTGATTCGGTCCAATAATTTCATATGTCGAATAATATTTATCTAAGTATTGAGTTGGTCGATAAACTATAAAAATGGTTTATATTGTTAGTGGTTGCGAAAGTTGATATCTTTTAACTTTAAAATGGTGTTTCACTTTCATCGTGTTATAAATATTATTGGTCAGCTTCATATAACATTAATGATAGTGGAATAGTAATATAAATATAAACTTTAGTCATACTGATAGAATTTAATTTTAGTATTTTGGGAAAGTATAAACTTTAGTTCGTTGGGCATTATTCATATGTCATAAATTCAATTCATCATTTCTATAATTTTCATTCAATGAATACTGCACGTCTTCACTTGCTAGTATGAATTATCACAATTTCTAATTCAAAGATAAGCATCCTACATGTTTTAATTAGGGTCCAAGTCTGCTTCTGCATTAAGGCATACTGATAAATATTAGTTAACTAAATTTATTAAGGTCGTTTAGTTTTGACAAAATAGTATGTAGTTATAGGCATATAGTATTTTTCTTTTAGCTAGTTTCGAGGCCATAACAACATCATGTTCTTAGGCAATGCAGTGCAGATTTATGTTTGGTTTATCTGTAACATATTGAATAATGTATAAAATACTAAAAATTTTATGGGCGAACACAGTATAACATGAACCTGTTTTGTGATGAATCAAGAACTTCAACCCTAAAAAACCAACACATATAATTGTCTAAATTAACATCCAGTTTTAGATTTACATTTAGTTCGAAGTTTTAGTCTTGATTCCGGTAGATTTTGGTTTCATGTTTGAGTCTCAGGTTGAAAAAATAGTAGTTTTGTTGTGTACTTAAATTGTTAGTTTTGGCTTCATCATATGCTAATTTTCGCTTACATTCTTTCTAAATATTGGGCTGAAATTAAACATGTCATATACATATTGCAGAGTCAGGTGTATGGTTATGAACCTTATCCAATAGAGACCATACGAAAGCTCTGGAAGACGAAGGCTAGCAAACGATATTCCGATATGGTTAGCGATATGAAAGAAAAGAAATGCTAAACCAATCTTTATGAGTCAAGCAATTTGGGAGCAGTGGCTTCAGCACTGGAATCGTCCAGAAGTTAAGGATAGATCAAAGAAAGCTTCGACAAATAGAAACTCTAATCCTACTTTGCATAGTTGCGGATCTATTTCCATCCAGGAGCATGCTGTAAAATTGGCAAAATTTTTGTGTCATGTAACTCTATTTATTTTAGCATTATGACAAATAAAACTACCACTATTAACATACAAAATAAATTATATAGACCAAAGATTATGGTAGGCCTCCTCGTATGCTTGAAGTATTTGAACGTACTCATGTCAAGGCGGCAGCACGTAATAGCACCGACTCCTCTTCACATTCTTGGATAGATCCTAAAGCAGCTAATTTTTGTGTATGTTACTATTTTATTGAGTAAAAATTGTTGAGGATATATTTTAAAAATCTTTTAAAAAATTATTTCTTAACAGGACAATTTGATGAAAGCTTGCGCGGAGCATCTATACGAACTTCGAGAGACGGCCGGTGAAGACGTCGGAGAATTGCCCCCGGAGACAGTGGATAGCTTATTTGAATCGCTTGTACGCCAAATGCAAAAAAACGTACTTATCCCATTGGGAATTTGGAGGTACTTAATTGCTGTGTTTTCCTTACTGTCTCTTTTTCTTACTGTCTAATTGGTGTCTTTTTTCTTACTATCTTGGTGTCATTTATGTATGACTGTATACTATTATAGGGGGTTCTACTAAGTACATTGTTGTGTCAAACTATTGTGTGTTAGCTGTAGCATCAGTTATTATTGCACCAGGTTCAATTTTTTAATTTGACTGGCGGCCTACAGAAAAAAATGGGCATAGAAGGTAACTATTGATAACTGGATTTGAGTAATTATGTTTTAAGTGTAAGCACTGATCACCGGACCCAAATGATTCTTCCATTTTGTAATTAAAATCACATTCTTTCAAGAATTTAATTGCAAAATAAAGAAAGTCAAGACCTCTTGATTGGTTGGGTCTCCAAAGGACCATGATGCTTTAGTTCTAGGTGATTTCATCCCATACCAAATATTCCAGAGTAATTTTATTACTTGAGTCTATCTTTTGCATGTGCTCATTGTTGTCAGCACCATGAACGCGCGCTGTTTACATTTGCTCCTTGGTCATTGCAATTTTTGTCCATGTCTTCATTGCTGTGTATTTCCATTGTCTGCATGTGTCATGTTCACATTTCCATTGTAGAAACAACCGCATCCTATTTTCACGTCTTGCTATTCATTGCCTACATCATGCTGCTATTTACGGCATCCATGTTAAAATTTATACCTGTACGACTATCGCTTCGCCTTGTTCCGAAGACCTGCTGTATGTTGGTGTTACTATGTTACTTGCATGCATCCCCATTTTGATACTGGTCTGCATATTTCAGTTTGTCATTTAGGAAAAGAACACCTAAACTGAACTTAGGAAATTTGTCATGGTGACTATTTACATGTATGGATCAGATGTCTTTTACCTGCAGATTTTAGATGTCCATCATACCTCTTAATATACATTGTACATGCATGATTTCCTTGCTGAAATTACTTCATGCATGCTGCTTATTATCATTGTGCCTTGCCACTGTGTGAAAAGCTCCACCCTGCAAATGAATTGTCATTCATTTTAATACATTGAACTACCTTATGAACTATCCATACATATATTTCCCCATGTTTATTTGACAAAGAAGATATTAGAATGCTAGAAACTGTATACATAAAAGAAAAGCTCACTTGTATACTGTCTATATGTTGGTTGCGTAAACCGTGATGTCACCAGACCCGGTCCTTACGGTAGAAATCTTGCTTCCTTGTTTGTTGGGCACATTGACCTTTGTTATTAACATATATCGAATTGCACCCTTTTGAGAGTCATCTCCTTTAGTAATATACACCTAAGGAAAACATGCGAAAATACTGGGCTATATATTTCATGGATTGAAAACTAAGGTAGAACTACCGGAATTAGCTTTTCTTATCGAGTTCGAATACGGTTCATTTACGTACATCAATCATTTACAAAATAAATCATAATATATATTTTCAAGCAAGTGTGCATTTGACAGTTTTTATTATGTTTTCAATGGGGAAAAAGAAACAAAGATGAAAACTTAATGGAAAAGGTGATGTGGTATTTTGAGTATGAGAACAGCAGATCTTTTGAAATAATCACGAATGCTTTATAATGTACCTATGCAAGAGCTTTGGCCAGTAATTAAATCTCTTCTATACTGGTTTCACTACTGAAAATTACAATGTTACAATGTTTCTTGTCGTTGCACAACCCATCCCTGGGTCTGTGAAAATGGAGTTGCTCCTGACCGAGCATTTGTTGCAATGTTATGTTTGAAACTGAATATCGTTATCTTAACTCAGCATAACTCAGTATTTACGGATACCTGCATTGATGTATCAACAACGAAGCTGTGGCTCCAAAAAAACTAAATTCAATATGAATTACATAACTCAGCATGCAGTCGACTTCTGTTCCCTTTGTACAAATTTTGCTAGCGTCATTTTGTGGACCCTGAAAGGTTACGTTGATCAATCATAATAAGTATTATTTATAAGGATATTTTCTGGTGTGCGCAACGCAAGCGCATATAAAACCCATTATATTTAAAATTTTAACCAGCTTGATTAGAAAAAACGAGGATCACACCACCCTAGCTTCACTGTTTGATAAACTGTTTGGTCTGCAATCAGAGTTCAAAGCCTGTTGTACTCAGGTTATGCATGTTTTAGTTCAATATTGTTGTGCTTTAACTATTACTTTTTTCTAGTTTGGCGCACATATCAGGGTAAGTTACCATGTATAACTGCTGCATGTAAATTTGCTGACTTATGTTGTGTAATCTAGTTAACTAAGTGGGAAGGTAACATAATTGTAGTTAGGTAATTAAGGGTCTCAATCATAGAAGGCACCTGTTGAAGATAATGAACGGACTTTATACTTTAGGTATTATCAGTCAATAAAAGAATTAATATGCAGAGAACTGTCTAATGCTTGTTAGGAAATGTGTATACTTATACCTTTAAACAGTCACTGTATGCTTTACGAAAATTTTGCTGGTGGATTGCATCTTTTGCATAAAACAGTGGGTCTGGACTAAAAGTATTAAAACTTTATTATCCTGCAGTTTTGCATCCGCGTCGAACTAAAAGTATTAATGCCTTAATGTCATTTTTACAATGCAGCTTCCATTGTCTTCTCAGCAATCAAAACGTCAGCTTGTTAACAATGAAGATGACATCCACGAGCTACAAAAAACTGTCGAGGAGATGCGCATCGAACTTGAGAGTGTGAGAGCAGAACGAGCAAGACTCTCAAAACAACAGAAGGCAGATAAGGAGGCCTTTGAAGCACAACTGGCAAAGGTAATGGCAATACTCAAGAGCCAAGAAAGAGTTTCACGTTCGCCTTTGCGATCGGTGTCTCGTTCGTTGGCTCCTTCACCAGAGTCATCTACGTAGCTTGATTGGTATGTTATGACTTGTTTTGTAGGGATGTGGTTGTAGCACAACTATGGATATGTTTGTTATTTTGGTAGTTATGCATTTTAGTACTGTTGTGATGGTCATGGGTTGTAGGTGGTTTAACGTTCACACCGGCTGAATAATTTTGTTGTTCATAATTCAGCTTGGTGCACGAAATGAAGGATTGTGGATGTTTTTTTATGTGATATGCTAATATTATCTACGTTGTGTTGTTGCTTAAGAGTATTATTTGTATGTGGATGGCAATTTTATACTGTTTTTCGCTCGCTTTTAATATCAGTATTTGTAACTGAATAAGCAGTATAAAATTAATTTGGAAAGCTGGTAGGGCAGGACAGTAAAAAGAGTTAATGCCATATCAGAAAGGGAATACCGACGTATTAGTATCAAAGCAGAAAATCTAAAAAATGTGTTCCAAACGTTCCGTCGTAAATTCGACACTGATTTGAAAGATTTTACCGTCAAATTACCAACAAAAAATAATAAAAGGAAACTTACACCAATTTATTTCCGTCGTTAAACCTTTGCTGAATAGTAAGTGCTTACCGACAAAAAAAGAGCAAGATTTATGATCAAAACTTTTTGTCGTGGATCCCTTGGTAATTAGTAAGGGTTTACCGACAGATTTTATAAATAATATTTTATACTAAATTAATAATCCGTCGGTAAATCGTCGGTATATAAATAAAAATTAAAATAAAAGTAAATTAATAAATAATATTTATTTTTGTTATAAAATTAGTAAAATGACGGTAAATTGTCGGAACATTCATGTTAAATTCCGTCGCAAAAATCTGACACAAATGCCGTCAAGGGTTTTGCTGACAGACGCGTTATGTAGGAAATCCGTCGCTAATACCTGTTTAGCGACGGATTTGCAGCGGATTCTGCCGCTGCTAATCTCGGTTTTTCTTGTAGTGTTGGAGAATGGATTCCAACAGACAAGGTAAGGGATCACCTTCTGATCAGTGTACTAAAGAGGGTATACACTGGGGTTCAGCAAGAACGTCTTGTAACCCGGCCACACATGACCGACCACTCATTTAGCTTGAGTGTATCGAATATATTTTCAACACAGTTATCGGCCGTCCAACCGTCATCCGAAGATACAGAAACGAAAAGATGAACAAATGTGAATTTTCTCTAGATCGATGATAATACACCCTGCTTGGGTATGACCAAACTAGCCATATTGCCTGCCCAATTTCTGTCATTTCCCGGTTGATGAGGCTTGAGGTCATGTTTAACTTTTCAGAACTTCTGATCATTATTCACTTTGAATGCCACATTGTCAGATCCGTCAAATCACTAATTGACGTCCACAATTAAACTCTGGGCGTTAAGCAAGAGAAGGTGTATTCTCCGCCACCAAACTTGGTATGTTTGTAAAAATCAACGTACGTGACCCTCAAGAAATACTCTGTCAGACACTCGTTCATACACGTCATCCAGGAACAGGATGAATCGAAGGCACCCTCTTACCGCATCCTAGGAATCACCCTATAGATCAGTCGCGAGTAGCCCTTGCAAATCCCTAGATTTCAATCACGACAAAACCACAGTTTATCTCCGGGAGCGACCCAGAAATTATAAGTACTTCTTCCATTTCATGAAGATCTATGGTCTTCAGTTGCTCCGTCTTCATCTGCTGCAAGTTAGTCTCATACGCAACGTTGATTCGAAGTGGTTTTGGGTCTAGTTCGAATCTCGGTCTCTTCGAAACAACACGTCAAAAGGTCCAATAGAATATATTATTGATAGTCGGTGTTTTAACTACCAAATATTGTTAAGTGCATTGGAAGCTCCGACCCTTTGATTAAAACCATTTGTTTAAACCATTACATCGAGTTAATATCGTTACATTAAAACCTTTCCATTTCCTTTATCTTGGAAATATTACTTTATATTCTTCAAAATCCCCTTTTTGCTTTACTTCGAAAAATGTCGATATATTATCCGCTTGATGGTATATCTCCAATTATTAATTCTCGTATGGCCAAAAAACGTCATGCGACAATTTAGTTATTATATAACCCAATTGGTTTTAATTAAACTCGGACTTCGAATATTACTCTTCATTCAAGTCATTATGGAATATATAATTCAAATTCAAATACTTACTTTTGTTTCCCATTTTACATAACCATTTTATTTCTTCGGGAAACATTCGTCACTTACTTATTACCTAGAATAAGTGTATCTCGACCCATAATATTTCATTACACTTTGACTCAGCCCAAACAATGTTAAATTATACATTGTTTATTTTTAAACCAAACCATTTAATTATAATTTAAAAACTTGCCAATGTTGCAATATAATAAGCTAATCTCAAATCCTTTACCATTACAACTAATATTATACCTCGATAATAGTGAAGCCATTCAAGTTGGGGGTATTTTAATAACCTCTCAGACCTTGATCGACAACGTTCTTATCTTAAGATAATAAAAGTTTGCAATTCAAAAATCCGCTATGTTATCCCTATTTCCATTTACTATTCAATTTAAATATGGTTTTAGAAACCATTTTCCTTCGTTTAAAACCTACCTTATATTCTAATTTATTTTACTTAATTCGTTAATTAAGTAATCTATTTATTAACCTTCAATTAGAATTTTTTTATACCATTTCATTTCTAACTTGATTTGTTTTATAATTCATTTACTGAATCTTTAAGCAAATCCATCTTTTATAACTTATCATAACTTAACTGGTTTTAAATTCCTAAGCTATTTACCATTTCGCTTCGTTTATAATTTTAATTATTAAGTAAATGTTCATTTAACAAGCACATGGTTTGATTCCAAACCTTTTTATCAACATAGTTTTACCACTCCGTATTATTATAATTCCCTTTACCTGATTCAATTTAGATTCTCATTACTCTTGCTTACTTCTTAAATGAAACCGTATAAAAAGTAAATCATGTTAATAATTAACTTTATTATCAAATTTGAAGTAAAAGTAGTTTTACTTCAACATTATCTAACAACTCATTGTTAGAAGGATTATTAAATAATAATGTTTTATTAAAATAAATAATTAAATAAACAATTTTAAACCGTAGTTAATTAAAGGTAAATTAGCTGCTTTGAATATCCGTTAAATCATAATGATTGATCATAGATCTATTTGATTAAATTAATCTAATATTCAATCTTTGTTAACCAGTTGGTTTCATCAATTTATAAACATTTATTAACGGATTTATACTAATCCACCTTTTTAAATTAATTAACAACTTCATTAACTCAATGATATACTTAATGGTATTAAATAAACAATTATTCCAATTCCCTAACCCGTCGGTTATTTTATACTTTCCTATTTATAAAATCTTAATAACGACATAAGAATTCGTTATATATATAATGCTTAATAATTTCTGTAAACCATGATTATAAATAAAATATATATTTATAATCCTTTTATTTCAAATAACTTTTATAAAATAAATCCGAAAAATTTGATTTAGTTATAAAAATATATTTTATAACATAAACTGCGTCAATTCACCTAACGGCAAAACGATGGATATTAGGCCATTTGCCCGCAATCAATTAATCAAAAATGTTTATTGATTAAAACACAACAGTCATTGAATATAAGTTCAACGATTAACATCCATGCAACCATCAATAATTCAAATAGGTTATAACATCATTTGGGGTAAATAATTCATGTGTGGACAATATGAAAATTTAATAATATATAATTGATTTGAGGAATCCGGTCAGATTCCTCCAACCCGTTCTTCCCTGCATATCAGATCATAATTTATAACATCGTATGAAGCAATAATTTAAACTAAATTATCTAATACGATATAAATGGAATGTCAACGATCATTAAACAAACAATACGCAACCATGACATCCAATCACACAATTAATTATGAATTATAGTTATGTGGATTAAGCACATCATAGTAATCCAGAAAAGTGTTAGAGTTAACTCACCTTGATTCGACGGTTCAGCGTCATTTCGTTGTTTTCAAACTCTTTTGAATCCGCATCGCAGCGTAGCATTCATTTTTGCGATTCCATCATGTCCGACTTCACCGAATTCAGATAATGTTTGAAGTATTATTATCAATACAAGTTTTAATGTGTACTGGCCATTAATTATTTAAAACAATTTAATCTTACCTTAAACCATTATTGATCCATAATTACCCATGCGTTCTCCTTGCTTTGCCGCATGCCGACGTCCCTCCCCCTACTTCTTAAATCTCACTTTTCTTCTTGTCTATCGTGAACATATGTTTGCCTGGAAGTGCACCCAACCCCTATCGTTTCCTTTACCAAGCAAATTCGAAATTTTTTTTTTCAATTACTAAATTTTGCGCTAGGGCCCAAGCCCACTCACCAAAAACTCAGCCCGTCTCCTGCCGTATCGCCTCTTCTCCTCTTACCAGTATTTTACGCGAGCCTTCCTGTAGCTTCACTAACAATGGCAACCTCACCCTTCACCGCATACTACAGATCGCACCATCCCTCCGCAAGAACCTCCCCATGCACGCTCCATTGAACAATGCACTAATGCCACCATACTTCATTTCAAGGGCTCCTACTCCCAATATCTTCTTAACAAAACCACCAACATGTTTTTTTCTTGAATGAACGCCTTCCCTCCTCCTTCAGACTTCTGTTTACACCCCTTACATGACCTTGAAAGAATCTCGACACACAGACACCATCTCCTACGTTGCAAACCCATCCAACCCCTGTTGCATGCGAGTTGCACCATACTTCTACTTCCAGATTTACCCGACACCGAACCCACTTCACTGGTGCCTGCACGGACCACCACATCTGCACCACGCCACAACTCGCGGCAGAAGCTCCTCAACCACCGAACTCACCAGAACCCCGCCACCCGACTAGTCAACATCTCGACCTCCACTACGGTATCCACCATTGTCGAGTTCATTTTCCCTTCCATCACTCTTCCACTCAACTGACGCGCATTTTAGTTTTTGGTTTGCAAGCTTTTTATTTTGTATTACCAAAGATTTTGGTTCGCAGGTTTATTGAAGAAGCATTTGGTTCTCTAGTTGGTGTCCTGCTATTCGGGTTTCATTTTGTTCTGATTTTGCTTGAGTTTCCCAGGACAGGTGTTGGTTTTTGTTAGAAACGAAAATGGCCACTTTTGTGTTTGTTGGGTTTCAAAGATAAATATACATATATAGGAGTAGTCGCTTTTCACGAAGACATGTGCTTGTTCGGAGATATTATATGAATATATATTTTTATATTGTTTTCCTTAGAAGAGAAGTCTCCTGATGTACATACTTTCATATGGCCTTACAGTGCACAGCGACATGCTTGAACAACGGTACGTATGGAGTGTTAAATTCTTGAAAAGATTTAGACAAAATAAATGCTTAGCATGGCCGAATGATGCCAAGGACGAATAGAAATGAAATGACCAGGACATGTAGTTTTTTTAAGTAAAATTTTATGAGATTTGTTTTATATGGTTAGATTTTTAAGGTACCGGATTGTACAAAATTTTATCATTTAAGGACGGTTATCGACAAATATAAAAATACCGATGCATCGACCGGCGCCCCACGATCCCAAAAGTATAATAATATAGACTGGCTAGCTTATTCTGTGAGATCCCTAAATGTTGATATAGGGTGCAAAATACTCCAAACAAAAAGTTATGTATTTTTCAAATAAAAAATTACAGTATAATTCTAGAAATTGAATTATAACTATGCCTCAAAGTTCTCGTCCAAATTCGAAACCGATATTTAATTATGTTATATTATCGTTATGGTTTATAAATGATTCCATAGCGATTTTCTAAAAATTTGAATTGGACTTTACTTAACATCTGTACGATGGAATCTCAATTTTTCTCTTACATTAGAAAATTATCATCTAATCGATTCAACCGTTTCTTGTTTCACAGAAATCCGATTCAATTTGGATCCTGTATAACCAATTGAAGTTCAAATCATAAGTTACGAACTACCACGCCATTTCGAGCTCGTTTTAATTAATTTATAATATATATAAATTCAAACTCCTTTTTAAATAAATAAATTAGATATAAAATCCATTTATATCACCAAATCGTTATTTAAAACGGAATTTAATATTCGTAATTAATGCCCAAAAATTTGGGACGTTGCATTGCAGATCCAAATGATCTTAATCATGAAGAAGCAAAACCTCCTGTACACAACCATTCCGAGAAAGTCACTTCTCGACAAGTGCTTGGATCCACCCAAGGGGCATCTCCCCAAGAGGGAAGTGCAAGGGCCCGGATTCCAAGCCGTGACCGTATGCTTAGGCATACCTCGGTAAGGAGGATGGCACCCGCCCCGTGGACCAGTACAATGAGGAGGAGTGAATATCAGAAATGGTACGCAAAATCCTGGAGAAAAGCTTGAATAAACAAGATGACGAGAAAGAATGGGGGTTCGCTCCTATGAAAACTCCACTCACGGGGAGAATTAAGATGGCTCCGTACCCGAACAAGTTCAATCCTCCCTTGGTTCAAGCTTATAACGGGACCGGCGGTCCCAACGTGTTCCTATTCAAGTATGATCAACATATGGATGGAGCACGTGCCACGGACAAGCTTAAGTGCCTATACTTCCCAACATACTTAGAAGGGGTAGCTTCTCTCTGGTTCACAAAGCTATCGCCGAAGGTTGTGGATCTTGGCCGAGATGTTCAGGGAGCAATTCAGGCTCCAAGTAACCAAGGTACGAGATGTGATGGAATTGAATGAGCTCGAGCAAAGGCCAGAGAGTCTATCAAAGCTTTTCTCACTTGCTACAATGCAGCTGCAGCCGAAGTTGGAAACCATGAGCCTCGCTTGGTTCTGATGGCTTTGAGGGGAGCCCTATGCAAAAAGACTAATTTTGGGCGATGGATCAAGAAGAAGAAGCCAACCACGCTCAAGCAACAATTGTTCGATAAGGCTGAAGAATACATGAGTATAGATGAGGATCTAGCTTATGCCTTAGATGCTCCAGAAAATAGTGCACAACCTGAGAAGAAGGATGTTAATGTGCAAGGTGGACAGAAGAATTCCGGTGGCTAAAAGAGGGGAAACGATGCGAAGGATAATCGAAGCAATAAGAAACTTTGTTTCTATAAGAACTCTGAGCTGACTCCTCTTAACGACACCGTATAGAACATATACATGGCAATTAAGGATACTGAAGAGTATCCAGAGCCAGGGAAGCTGAAGGTAAACGATGTTGCGATTAAGTCAGGCAAGTATTGCTGATTCCACAGCCAACCATGCCACAATACGAATGAATGCAGACATTTGAAGAGCCTAATTGAGGAATTGATAAGGAAGAACAGACTTCAACAGTATACGAAAAACTTGCAGAATGCCCAAGCCGCTTAAGGTTAGGGAACATCCGCGAGGCAATCTGGACAGAGAGAAAGTGCTCCAGTTGCGATTATTCAAAGACCTATAGTCAACACCATTTCAGGTGGACCCCACCCTGCTAGAGGAAGCTGTGGGGAAATGGTAAAGTACGCTGAGGAAATGAAGAACCTTCCTAATGGAGTAGGTCTCATGGTAGTAAACAATGCTTTTCCCGCCAAAGTATTAAAGATTGCATGGGACGATATTGTATTCAGAGATAGGGACTCGGATGGAGTGCTAACACCAACGGTTGATCCTATGGTGATTACCATCGGTTTGGGTCCAACAATAGTCAGAAGAGTCTTGGTAGACAGTGGGGCATCAGTAACCGTCCTTTTCATAAATGCATTCAACAAAATGAACCTTTCTAGGGATGACGTAAGAGCTTGTCAGAACAAGATCCATGGGTTCACTGAACAACCCACTCAGCCAATTGGCGTTATCGACCTACTTGTGGAACTTGGAGAGGGGAAGCAAAAAGGTATCAGAAACCAAACTTTTTTTATAGTGGATGAACTGTCATCTGACAATGCCTTCCTCGGAAGACCCTATTTAGCGACATTCAGCGTAGTAATGGCTCCGTGGTGCCTAACTATGAAGTTCCCCATTGAAAATGGAGTTGGCGTGATCAAGGGTGACCAGAAATCAGCAAGGGAATGCTATATGGTGGAACTTGTTGATGCTAGGAAGAAGTAAAGAAGAATGTGGAGGATCCACTCCGCATTCATGACTCCCCCTTGTAGCAATTAAAGCGGGGCCCCCATACTGGCGAGCACAATGGATTGCAGAAAGAGATTGATCCAAGGAAAGCCGATATGGGGGAGAACAGAGCGGCGCCAGCTGAAGCCACAATCTCAATCCCAGTGCACGATAAAGATCCCGACCGAGTTTTGAAAATAGGTTCTCAGCTGGGCCTAAAAATGCAGAGAGAATTAATTTTGTTTTAAAAGCAAACTTAGATGTTTTCGCTTGGATGCACTCCGATATGTGCAGAATATCACCTGATGTAATTGTTCATAAATTGAAAATCAATCCAAGTTTGACTCCTGTAAAGCAAAAAAGGCGAATTCAAGGACCTGAAAGATCTGTAGCACTGAAAGAAGAAGTACTTTATATGAGAATCTACATATCCTAATTGGGTTTCCAATCTGGTCCTTGTCAAAAAGTCTAACGGCAAATGGAGAGTGTGCATAGACTACTCAGACCTCAACAAGGCGTGTCCCAAAGATAGTTTTCCATTGCCCAGAATTGATCAACTTGTTGATGCAGCAGCGGGGTACGAATTATTATCATTCATGGACGCATATTTTGGATACAGTCAAATTATGATGCATAAGCTGGATGAGGAAAATACGAGTTTCATAACTGATAGAGGCCTATATTGCCATAAAGTTATGCCATTTGGACTAAAAAATGCAGGAGCAACATACCAGCGTATCGTGAATTCCATGTTCAAATCCCCGATTGGAAATACAACGGAAGAATATGTGGTTGATATGCTGGTAAAATCAAAGAAAGCCAATGATCATCTGGAGAATCTAGCTGAAATGTATCATATCCTCAGAAAATATGGGATGAAGCTAAACCCACTTAAATGCTCATTTGTGGTTTCATCAGGAAAATTTCTTGGATTTATAGTCAATGCCAGGGGAATAGAAGAAAATCCTTCTTAAGTCACAGCCTTACGAGAGATGCGTGCCCCTAAGATGAAGAAAGAGCTTTAAAGCTCAAATGGATGATATGAATATTGGAGAAGAAACAGAGGAGCCAGTAGAGATTGTGGCTTGTTGGAAGCTGTACATCAATGGATCCAGAAATGATTACTGATTGGGAGCCGGAATAGTCATGGAAACTCCTGATGGCCATTCTCTATGCTACGCTTTAAGGCTGGAATTCCCATTAACCAATAGTGAGGATGAATATGAGCATTGATAGCAGGATTGAAAGTAGCAAAAGAGTTGAGTCTGAAGACTTTGCAAATTATTAGTGACTCTCAATTAGTGGTATGTCAAGTTCGTAAAGAGTTCCAGACTAAAGTCGCAAACCTACCTACTTATCTTACCAAAGCTCTAGAACTTCCCGACGATCTTGATTACTACACTATATCTCATATTCCAAGGGAAGAAAATTCATAGGAAGATTCTCTCGCCAAGTATGCTAGTTCTTCAGATTCACGGCTATTGGGTCTCATACCTGTCGAAGTTCTTTCAGCCCCTACTATTGAAGAAGAAGATGTTGATTGGATCATGGAAATGATTAAAGAGCCTGTATCCTAGATGACCCCAATCAAGGAATACATCCTTGATGGAAAACTTCCAGAAGAGCCGAAAAACTGAAGGAAAGTATTGCGTAAAGCTCCATTGTACCTTGTTCAGGATGGAAGATTATATAGGTGAGGTTTCTTTATGCCACTGCTTCGATGTGTAACTAAGGAAGAGTCCAAAGCAACTTTGGTAGAATTGCATGAAGGAGAATGTGGAGGTCACACAAGACGTCAAACACTAGCCAAGAAAATTCTGCGACATGGCTACTTCTGGCCTGATGTGAGCCTAGATGTCATGACCTATGTTAAGAAATGTGACAAATGCCAAAGAATTGCAAAGATTCCGAGAGTTCCTCCCATAGAACTGACTCAAATGGTCAACCCAAGGCCATTTGCTATCTGGGGCATAGATTTAATTGGAGGATTGCGTATAGCTAAATCGAGTATGAAGTATGCCATAGTAGCAGTCGACTACTTCACCAAATGGGCCGTAGCTGAAACATTTACTACTATTACATCAAAAAAGGTGATCAATTTTGTCTTGAAAAACATCATCTGCAGGTTTGGGGTGATGCAGAAGATAATCTCCAATAACGGAACTCAATTCGAAAGCAATGAATTTCTAGATTTCTGTGCTAAATATAAAATCAAGAAGAGTTTTGCAGTTGTTACTCAACCGCAGGCCAACGGGCAAGTCAAAGCCATTAACAAAATTCTAAAGTCAACCATCAAAAAGCGTCTTGAGAAAGCTAAAGGCAATTGGGTTGACGAGCTTCTCATTGCACTATGGGCATATTGGACAACTCATAAAACTGCCACAGGGCACACCCCATTCTCACTTGCATTCGGATCCGAAACTATGATCCCGGTAGAGCTGGAAGTTCCCACTCACCGCAGAATCTACTTCAACCAAAAAGAGTAACGTCCCGGTTTCTGGACCAATTGACTATAAGAAAAATACCCTATTGCAACTAGCTATTTGCAACAGGCGACAAATGACAGTTGCAGTAAATGTTATTTAGCAACAGACCTATTATAACAGTTGCAATAGATGAGATTTAGCAACAAGCTTTTTTTGCTGTTGCGAAAAGCTTATTTTTAGCAACTGCGCTTCCCTCTCTATTGCAAAAACACACTTTTAGCAAATGTGCTTCCATAACAGTTGCAACAAACATATTATTTGCAACTGCGCTTCCAAGCCAGTTGTGAATAAATATCTTTAGCAATTGTTTTCGCCACTTGCAATAACTGTATTTTTTTACAACTAGTATAGCCGGTTGCGAAAAACATACTATTAAAAATTAATATTAGCTTTTAGTGATTAGCTTTTACTAATTCATTTTAAATAATTACTATTGAATGATTAACTACTGGTAATTTTATAATAATTAAGATTAATATTTAATAATCATTAAGTAGTAATAATATTTAAGTATTATAAAGTGATATTTATAACTGATAATTAAATAATAATAATTACTAGTTAACAAATAATTATAATTAACATTTAAATAATAATAAATTAATAATAAAAAACTAATGGATAATAATTGATAATTAATTTGAAATATGAATATGTTTAAATATTAAATGAATAATTTATAATTAATAAATTCATAATAAATAAATAACGATAATTGATTAAATATTAAAAATACCTTGTTTTACGATACGACTTAGTAATCATTATTAAATAGTAAAGAAATAGTAATAGATATTTACTTTTAACAATTAACGACTGATAATTAATTTTTAATAGTTATGAAGTAGCATTTATTATTAATATTTAATAATTATAAATACTAGTTAGTTATATTTAACAGCTAATATTCCCAAAAAAATTTAAATTTTACAAAATAAATTTATATATGTCATAAAATATATAATCAAAGTTTGAAACTTAATTTTGATAGAAATCAAAAATGAAAAGTAAAAATTAAAATTTTATAAAATGTTTAATATTTCACAAGATTCAAAAATCTTGAAATAATTCCGAAATAATAAAATATAAATATTATGTTTTACATATTCATCCAAATAATATTTCCATGACATCATCGTTGACATAATGATTTTATTTTGGTTTTAACTAATACAAGCCTCCGCCACTCAAAATTTGGCTCCGCCCTTTAAAATTTGGCTCCAACATTTGAATTTTGGTTCCATCAGTTCGGCTCCACATTTGTAAATTATGCCGCTATCATTTTTCTCTCTCGCCTCTTTTTCTAGACTTTTCTCGTTTTCGTTTCTTCTTCCAAACCCTAAAACCCCAATTTTTTCTTTTAGATCTCGTTCTGCACCAGACGTCGATCAATTTTCCGTCGAAAGGAAAAAAAAATCCGATGTTATTCTGCACCGCAGCCACGAAAACCTACCGCGAGTGTTACTCCATCGGCGATTCGGATCACGTGAAAGGCAGGGGGCTCGCAGGCGTGTAGGAGACTCGTGAATAGGCGATTTTTCGGGCCTTCTTCAATTCTTCCTTCAGGCTTCAGTTCTTACCGGTTAGTAAATAATTCAATAAGTATACTTGAGTCGAATAGACGAATAGTTGAATTGATGGTTAGTTGATTATGCAGTTATTTTGTTAATGCGTGTGCTAAAAGCAAACATTAAAAATAATAATTGCTTCTTAAGTGATAGGAAAATTCATTTAAATACATATCCTTAGACTATTAAAAAATTTACTGAATTTCCTTCTTTTATTTGAACATTTTGCTGTTCTGCGACAAGCATGAGCTTTCTTAAGCTGTTTTTCCAATCTTGTTGAAAAATATCAACAAAATGCACATTAAAGACACCTAATAGATGGTACAAACAAAGGAGAAAAACAACAAGCTATTGCTTCCACCATATTGTCCGTGGAACTAAATTAAAATGACCATACACAGATATGCTTACAAAACTAATTCAGTATATACCAACTTAACTGATTATTAGTGAGGAAATCTAACGAAGGTGTCAATCCAATACTACATCGATGCCCAGATATGTGCTTTATCTTATAAAGCTGTATGTTACTCATGTTGGCTTTGCTTATTTTAATTAGGATGCTGTTGACAAAAGAACGTTGGATGAGGCATTCTAAGATGGTGACTTTGTTACTATGTTAAAAATTACACAATCTTTATATTTCCTGAAGCTATAACGAACAGTGTCCTGATGGTTAATTTCTCTTATTTCCCTTTACAGTTCAAGCTGCAGATCCCAGTCAAGATGCTCAAAACAATGGTATTAGTGCCGAATCATATTATGGTGGGAGAAGGCAAATAACTGTGTCAAAACTACTGGTTTCAGCTCCTGGGAGAGCAAATTTACCTATTTCTCAGTCCAATTTGAATATGAGTATTAATACATGGAGTGGTCAGCACATACCTAGGGTTAGAGAAAAAAAACAAAATTGCACTGCATTTTCTTTCCACTTGACAGCTTGATATAGATTTATGTGCTACTATTGATGCTTTATGCTCCATCATCTTTCTAATTTCAATGATTTACTATTCAGGATGAGAAAGAATTGAAGAGAGAGCGAAGAAAGCAATCAAATAGAGAGTCAGCCCGAAGATCGAGAATGCGTAAACAGGTATTAACATTTTGAATTTAGCGTAAAATTTTCCGTTTACACTAAAGCATTGGATGTACATGTATTGGTATGTAAAATAGTAAAATTTACTAGAGCTTATAATAGGGTAGTCAAATATGCTGTAATAATGAAATTGATCATCACACAGAAGGATAAATTTGAAAGGGTCGAGCCACTTCTTCATTTTACCAAAACATAAGTGGTTTTAGATTGGATATGGATATGTGTTGTATCGTCCTCTAAACTCGATTTATAAATGTAACTTCCCAGTCATCTCCGACAAAGTTTACATCATCCGTTATGTTGAATGTTTACCGCTTGCATATATATACAACCATGTATTGCACGTGTGCATAGTTTATACATGCATTTTTTATTGTCTAGACTTACAGTAAGGGTAATGTAGGCATGCGATTTATATGTATGTGCTAGTTACAAAAATGCTTAGCAGCCGTAAATTTATGTAGAAATTCTAATATTTAAACCTCACCTTGCAAGAAATAGGTGTTTGTTTCCATGTTTTGGGAATAGAAGTGGATTCTCTCCTAAAGGTTACTTTGTTGTTACTACAGTTTATATTATATGAGATGTAGAGTGGCTTGTCATTCTTCATCCATTTTATTATTTGTTAAAGTTGAAGATGTATGACTGTTTAGACAGGCGCTTCTTCTTCTTTGTCCTTTTTTTGGATTGATTAAATGATTTTCATGTCAAGCTTTTCGAATATACTAGTTATGTAGGCTAAAACATAACCAGAATTAACCTTTCAAGCTTTTTGACTCCTTATTTTATATTATACAATACACCAAACCTAAGGGGATTCGTGCAATGCATAGGCTTTCCACTTATGAACAGAAACAAAACTGGAGTAATCAAATCGTGTTTGTCAATCAAATACAAAATATATTTATCCAACTAAAAATATAATATGGGGATGAAAGGTACGTAAGTGATATACAAATAATGGTAGACCTTTTCAAATATAAAATAGCTAGCATTTGACCTAGAATTGAACATTCAAAATATAACCGTTGTGTTAACTATCCCTAGTTAAAATATTATGTAGCATTTCCTATCCCAATTATATAAAATGCAGAATCTTAATAATTTATCCTATATCATGTTATATATGGGAATATATCTTTTATGGTTTCCCATCAGGGGACTCTGCTGCTTCAAAAAATTGCAGGTGTGTTTCAATAAATCATTTGTTGTGAATAGGAGAAATCATGATATTTCACCAATCAGTATGATTCCCTCTCATAAAAAAGGGTCAGTCTATATGAATTCAACAGTTATGGCATCCACTACTAAAGAGTTTTCTAGCTATGATAATGAAGGTGATTTGGGTAGTCCTAAAGGGGTTCTCTTCAATCCCAAAAGCCATTGAAGATATTCATCAAGGCAAGGTTGTTTTGAGTTTTCCCAGATTTTTTTCATTGTTTTATAGTCAAATATTTCACACCCTCTTGATTCTGACAAAAATGATTAAGTCCACTCTTCTCTATTTTCTTTGATATCCCTGTGAGACTGGTTTGCTTCGAAATCCATTTCCATAGATAGAATATTAATTTTATAATGATGAGAGGAGTGCTGCTAATATTTTTAGTTGATGGTTGATATGTTTGGAACTAAGCTACTGATATGTTGAGTTTATTATCTCATGAGCTATAGTTCAAAAGGCAACGTATTGTTGATGAAGTGTAACTGCAAACCGGTAGGGCTATATATAGACAGCTACAATTTCATTATATGACTCATGTATTTCGAGATTGATATCAGACAATCTTGCTGTTGGTGATAGTTGTAGAGATGATGAAGAAAGAGAATATGAAGGGGATCTAATAATGGATGCATCAGAAGTTACCCCCGAAACTATGGCTTTTATTGTAAAGCATAGTACTAGGATTGTGTGTGTATGCATGAAAGGAGAAGATTTGGACAAGTTACAACATCCGCTCATGGTGAATCAGCGGGAAAATGAGGAAAAACTTCTTACTGCTTTTACTGTTTCAGTCGTAAGTATTTTGGATATATTTTTTACACTGAATAATGACGATGCAAGTACCTCCCTTCATATTTCGTTTGTGCTTCAACTTAAGACAAAATCTTTTTAAAATTGATGTAGGATGCAAAATATGGTACAACAACAGGTGTATGAGCTAAAGGTAGGGCTAAGATAGCTTTGGCTCTCGCAAATCCTGATTCAAAACCAAACGATTTCAATCGTCCTGGTCATATATTTCCATTAAAATACAAAGAGGGTGGTGTTTTGAAGCGAGCGGGACATACAGAAGCATCGGTGGATCACGCCGTGCTTGCTGGGTTACCACCTGCAGCATTTCTATGTGAAATTATTGATGATGATGGTTCTATGGACTGATTACCTAAGCTCTGTGTATTTGCAACAAAGGAGAATCTGAAGATTGTATCTATTACTGACTTGATCAGGTAGTAAAAACGGTAGAGTTTACAGTGGGACTTTTTTTTACATTTTTTTTTGGCTCTCATCTTTTAAGATTGCAACTTGACACCGTTTATAGTCAGTTATATAAGATGCATATTTTCCTTATCAATGTTTGTTGTTGTAATGCAGCCATGTCAACCAGCGATATGTCCATGTATCACTACGCCATAGATGACATACCGCAACGAAAATCCAAGGTGTTGCTAGCTGCGTTGTTACCATAGATATGCTGATTTTTGTCTATTGCAACACACGCTTAAAAGTGTTAGTATAGGCATCACACTGTGTTGCAGCAGTTATAATATATTCGAATTAAAAAAATTATCAATCCGAGTGAAAGCGATCCAACGGTCTATATTAGCAATCCACGTCAATTTTATTTTCCTTTACCGTCTAAGCTCCTATGCCCTCAAATTTTCATTTCCCCACTAACATAATTCAGCCTTCGCCCCCAAATTTTCATTTTCCCGCTAACATAATTCAGCCTTCGTTTCCTTTTTACTTTGAAAAAAAAATAGCGTCTTCCTTTTTAATGGCGGATCCAAAAGGTTTTACCTAATTCAAAAAATTGCAACTTCATCCCATTTCATTTTGAATTTTCCCCATCCGTCTCCTGTTTTTTCCCCCAAAATTTGTTCCCAGATTCATCTGCTTTTACCTAACGACAACCCTAACCCTAGATCTGCTGATAAGAAGTTTACTTTTGCGGCTTTAGATCTTATTACAATGGTAAGATTCTGGCTATCGATCTTAATCTGTATGATTTGAGTGTTTATTTCATTCAACGACCTACTGACTTCTTACTGTCGATGTTTTAGGCTTACTGATTTCAATAACGCAATTAGGTTCTTTAAATTATCTAGTATTTGTTATTCGTTTAGTTGGAAAATAGTAGAACCATTGGAAAATATTGTATTGTTATACTAATTTTGAAGGTTATTACCCTCACTGGCTGACTCTGTCAAGGTAGCTAATAAAACTCAATTACTGCCCTCACTGGGATGCTCATTCCTGATAGCATATTTAAGCATTCATTTATGAACAGATAGTTGTGTATTCTATTTTATCTCTAAATGAATGGAGCATTGGCAATAGCAGATCTCAAATTAATGTGCCCGTATTTTTGACTGTAGGCACAATATCTTTGTTTATTGTGCTAATATCAGTTGATAGCTTCTCTACATAATCACTGAAGTCAATGGTTCATGCTTAGATAATACAAGTCAATGGTTAATATCAATGGTTAGAAGGTTATTTTGGTTCGGATTTTTTTCATTGCTGAGATAATATATATGTTGCTAAATAATGCATGACGGTTATGGGAAATATGGCTTTGAGGATTCATGCTGTTATGATGTTTAGTGGGTCACATAATCATTGAAGTGGTATACTTTTACACAATGAATGCATTTGGACCATCGCAAATTCATATTAATCAACTGAAAGAAGAAAGTGCATTTATGAGTCTTATCTTTCCCTTAATGTCTAGACTGCAATGTTGTATTACTAGAAAATGCATGGTTATCTCTTTGTTGTCCATTTATTTATCCTTTATTTGAATTGTTGTATTTGCAAACGAGTAGAGATATTTTCATCAAGAAGAATAACATCATACAGTATATTTTTTAGATGAGAGGTTTTCAGATGGGGTGTTTAAAATGGTGAACATGGTTTATTGGTTTGCACAGGATCTGCATCAGACTCAATGTAATCGGTACGCAGGATACATTGGTGAGTTTGAGTATGTGAATTATCGCAGAGCTGGTAAAATCATTGTTGAGTTGAATGGTCGGCTGAACAAGTGCGGTGTTATAAGTCCTAGATTTGGTGTTAGTGTGAAGGACATCGAGCCTTGGACTGCAAGGTTGCTTCCATCACGTCAAGTTAGTTGCAAACTGCACTTAAGAATTTTGTTTATTTGTTTGCTTACACAGTTCTATTTTGCTACCTGAGTCGTAAAATCAAAGTTGGTAGTTGAGTTATTTTCTGAGACCATAACATGAACTTAAATTGCATCACTCTTTTAAACTTATTAAATCTATTATATTCATTGGGAGCTTACTTTGTCTTACCTATTTTCTAGTAGGCCTCATCAAGAACCAGGGCACCATTCCCTACAGTACAATGACACTCTGACATAAAAAATCATGACTCTTTAACTCAGCATCGATAAATCAGATGTGGGTCGTGACAACTCCAGATTCAGCGGCTCCAACGGTATTGCAGTCGACAAGCAACAACGGCCATTACGTGCTTCAAGTTGAACTCGACTTTGACATGTGATGGGGGCAAGCACCAGGTGGGGATGAAGGCAGCAAGCATCAGTATAGTAAAGTAGTTGTCAGTCAATCAATCATCTTCATTCGAGGATAGTGGACAATGGTGGATGAGAACCGAAAGGCAAAAGGTGTTCTGTCATTTTCTAGTAATTAACCTCGGTAAATTCCAACTTTTTAATATCTAATTAACATTTGACATCATATCGATACTTAAAATAGTCCATAACATTGCATTCTCTTATGTTGGTTCATAATTGGAACAATGAGACTGGAATTGAAAGTGTTTTGAGAATTAAAGGAGCGTTTTAAGAGGGTTAAATACGAGATAAATAACTGGTTGGCAGTATAAGAGAGAAAGCTCATGCTCGATTTGTGTTGTTTATGAAATATACAGTAAGTATGCGATTGGAAATTCACTACTTAATAACCTATTCTAATTAGTTGATTAGTTTATATACCTATGTGTGGGCGCTTTTCCATCTTCCCTTTGTACTGGCTCAACTTTTCTGCTTCTTTTTTTTCAATTTTTATATTTTAAATTTGACAAAAGCAAAATTTTGTATGCAGTCATGGTTAAATTGGTTTATCAACATATGAACGTAAGAAATTATGTTATGTACACCAACTGGTGACCAACTAATGGCCAAAGGTTCACATGGATGCATGTAACTTTTGTTCTTTTTATATGTCATTTGATCGTTCTTATTGAATGCATTAACTTTTGTTCACAGATATTTTGTGGACATCTAATAGGATCCGAAAGAGAAAGCTAAATTCGAGACTAGAGACTGGGTAAACACAACGGTATGTCGGCACATTTATTTACTTGCATTTGAGATTTGCACATCATTGCTCATATATGCACATCACTTATATATCAGCACATATGATCACCAACACAAGATCATCTTATATCGTCATTTATTTTATTCTCCACTTATTTTAAGCTAGCTCTTACCTATATGTCTGCAGATAATGCGTAGAGACGAAGAGATGGCACCATATATCCCAAATCTGAAGAGGAACTACATCTTTGGTGGGATATGCAGTGTTGTTGCTAACACATCAATCAAGGTTATAATTCAAACCTAATCTGTTTATATCTAGCTTGTAATCCAAACTCAATCAAGGATATGAGTGAATCGAGTGACAATGTAGCGAGTAATGTATGTAAATACGAATGATTGTGTAATATACGAGTGAATGTACAATAGTGAAGTCAAAAAATTTGTATTATTTGAAATGTTGAAATAGAATATTTATTTGAATAAAATACTGTGTTATAATAATATTTATTATAATATTATGAAATTTTGGATTAATAGCAGTTGAGGTGTAATTACTTTTAGCAGTTGTACAACAAATTTTAACAACTGCTAGAAACAGTTGTAAAAAAGGTTGACTTTATATGTTTGCCAGCTGTACTAGACATATTACAACTGTTTTTGGTAGTTGCGAAAGGGTATTTTTTGTTGTATTGGTACCTGTGGCAACACCTATACCGATATTGCCATAGAGTCGCAAAGGCGTTGCCTTTGACTCTAAGGCAACGCGGCAAAAGGCAACCCCAAAAAAGTGTTGCCACAGATCATTTTTTGCCTGTAGCAACACTTTTTGGCACCTACTGCGTCACTTCTTTGGGATTGCCGTAGGCCATCTATGGCGTAGTGTATGCCAGTTCCGTTGTAGTTTGGATGACCGCTGGCAATCCAAAAATACCTCATGCTACTCTGGTTCAAGGGCCACTTGGTCTAGTGAACTTGGAGCATGAACCGCATATTTGTTTTAGTGAACTGATGATATTTATTCTCTTGTTATAGTATATGCATGATAGAGTAGAAATATGATTAGAAAATACACTATTCAAAAAAAAGTGTTGTGTGAGAGAATAAATTGTTATACATGAATGGTGTACGAAAATTATAAAATTTTTTGTTGTAATTGTTTGTACGATTAAAACTTTGTTAAAATAAAAATTTTATTTGTTTATTTCATTCTATGATATAAACTATTATTAAAATGAATACATTTAATACGTAATATATATATGCTGTATTTTTTCTTTTTACATATTTATGAATCTATTGCAATGGGCATATGCTGTTGCAGAAGGATCTGTTGCAACAGCAAAAGCCTCTTGCAATAAAGTCTACCACAATAGGAAATAACCGTTGCAAAAAGAGACCGACCTATTGCAACTTCGGCTATATAGACAGGTGCTTGCCTGTTGCAATAGGCCTACTGCAACAGATTTCTCCTGTTACGGAAAGTGTTTTTTATTGTAGTGATTCTATAATCTATAATGTACAGATTGTACTGTTAATTTTAATTAAATAAATAAGCTTTATATATTTTGAAAATACCAGGGAAATCCAATTGAATATAAATGTTGATGAATTAAAATTCATTAAACAATGTATGTGTGTATATCTAAAACAAGTAATTATAGATTTATCATTTTTATTGTATTTTTATTTTAGAGCTCATGTGAATATAAAATTTCTTAAGTAAAATCATAGACTTACTGCACATGATCAACTCTGTATTATTCTTGAAAGTTAAAATAAGAATTTTTTGTGTAAAATGTGATTTCCTCGTAGCAATAGAAAAAAAAAGAAAATATTCATTAATGTTAGATAATCAATTAAATTTGATTGTGTTATAAGATCAAATCCATTTAATCAACCTATGCATATATTAACTTGTTTATGTATATATAAATAAGTGTTTGATAAAATCTTTGCTTGAATTTAAAATTTTGCTTTTAAGTCATATATATAGAGCTACTTAAGCTAACTAATGAGGTGCTTAAGTAAAATATAAACATGCATCACATATAGGCATAACTATAAGAAGGACATGCATCTAAGTAGGAAAAGAAAGCATGTACAAGTCTGCAAATTTATAATTAAGGGAATCCCATGCACGTGCAAGACCTTGTAAAGTTGAAAATGATTAATGCAGCTAGAACATTACCAGAAATAGGTTGCTATTCCTTAGAGGCCAAGTTTTATTTGTTATATATATATAGAGTACATACATGTACATAATGTTTGGCCGAATTGTTTAGAAAGATTGAAGGCATTTAAAACTTTTAGTACAAGCTAAAACATAGATCTGAATAGGTTGTGACTCTTGCTTAGATGTTAAGAATGATCTGTATATAAATATAAGGTACACGGCAGGAACATGCAAGTTTGCATTACCTAGGAACAAAGTTGAACTGCACATACATCACTCTTTCACATCTCAAATAGCTGCAGCATATACCATTAATCACCCTTAAGAACAGCCTAGTTTCTTGAGCATGACTATATATGAATTGTATACATCAATATATAGCTAATCATGCTTGTACATTAGGCCGACCTTAGCAGCTAAATGAAGTGAATGATAAGGACAATACATAGCTGAACATGTTAAACTAGACTAGGAAAGGAATGAATAAGAAATGACTTAACAGAGCTTCATTTCAATCATTTACATAGGTGCTGCAAACTTATGTCAAAATTTTCAGCTATAAATACACATATAAATGCACACACAAATACGCACTAATACATTGTAAAACAAATATAAAACAAGTGAAAAAACTGGAAATGAAATGGTCGAGAACCATGAGCATGAAACGTGTAGAACATGGCAGTAGCAAGCCTGGAAGGTGACTGAATGGGAAGAGCAGTAAATATAAGCAAGACAGTACACTGAAATTTAGTGAGTAACTCTGTTTTATTTCCTTTCTATTCCAGAGTTTGATATCATTTGATTCAAGTGTATGTGTTCATTGATTTGCTACTGTGAATATAATATTATATATATGCATGCTTGATGAAATCTTTATAAACAAATTTGAAGAACCTGAGAGTGAATTTTAACCAGAACAGTGAGCACAATACATGTTTGGGAGTAAACACTTGAAACTCCTACTATTTATATAAATCATATTTGGATTCAAATTGAATATATGTTATATTATATCCAGCATATTTGATTCATTGTTTAAGTATAGTTAAACTATGGTTTCATAGTTGAACAATCTGAGAAACGACTTTATGGCAGCAGTATTAAAGTATAAGGGGAACAATTCATCTCTCTACCATTTGCTTTTAATTTTACAAGTGCGAACCCGTGCTTCGCACACGGTCATCATGAAGACATTGCTTTCATTCATGATAGAATTAAGTTGGAAGAATGGGCATGGAAACGAATTTGTATTATGCACAAAATTTGAATATAAAAGATTTGGTATTCAATTGAATAGGAGGCGACTGTGTTATAGTTGTAAAGCTAGAGTGGTTTTACTAAAAGTAATATTAGCTAACTGATAAGTGAGTAGACATATTTGAATGATAATCTTTTCAATTAACAAATTATCGTAATCTGTGAGTGAACATATAAAAGTCTGTTGAAGTGCATCTTGTTTGGAGGAAAATGGAATCAAATCGGTATTTGTAACTATGAAGAGCAAAGAACATTTATTTCTGGGGAAGCGTTGTCGCATGGTGAGTCCTAAATGCATGTGGAACTAAAGTCTCACTCGGTTTAATAAAGCAATGCCTTTATTTCCTTTTATGTGAGTTGAAACTGATAATTCTTGAAATCATGTACTCATATGCGTACACTGCAATGGTTTAGTAATATCTCTCTTGATACATAATTTTCAATTGATATATGAAAATATAATTTTGTAAAAATTACTTTTACGTCTGAACCCTTATATATCTTAAACTAATAATTTGATCATTTTTATTTCTATCATATTCAGATGATTGACAAAAGATATTAATTGTAAGATATATAAAATTCGTTTTAGTTGTATGGAAAAAAATAGATTAATAAAAGATGTCAAACTGGATATTAAACATTATATAAACAACACACCAACCCATTGACATACGTATTTAGATAATACACAGATAACATTATATAAACGACTACCATTGTATAATTCAGAAATTTCAGCATTACGTAAAGTTCAGATAATAAACGAAACAATTAATTCTCTATATTATTGGATGTTGCATCTTATATAAGCTTTACACTTGCAACCTGATACTTATGTTGAAATCTGGATATTTTATCTTTTTTAGTTCGTGTATGTGTTATACATACTGCAAACCTGGACATAAAGGTAACTTGCTCTTAACAACAACCACCAAATGGTAGTCATATGATTGAGATAAACATTAACATTATGTTGCTATCTAATGTGAACCTGTCTTAACATACATAATCAAATAGGTATCTCTAGAGCACTTTGTACATAGTGAAACAAACAATGGCTTAAACATTTATAATATGCGATATTACAGCCAACATGTCATGCTTTTTCTTCTTCTTTTCCTGCAGGATGAATTTTACTGATCAACCATTTGGACGCATACCGTGTAGAAAGTAATAACTTTGAAAACACAATGGTTTGTTATTGTTGAAACCTAATTTGTAAACGATTTGTATACAATAATAGGTGGGGAAAAATAGTTATGTGCAACTGGTAAATCTTAACAATGCTATTCAAGCACAATAAACTGGTTCACTTGATACGGTTCATTAAAATCGGCAATACAAATGAACAGTGCGTCCTAATATCAAATGTATACTAACGAAGGTTACAACTCAAGGCATTTTACTATTGGGCTTATCTTTTGTAAGCTGATATTGAGTATTTTGTTTTTTCCTTTATACATTTGATACATACGGCTCAGTTATGTGCCATTCTATTAAATATCTCAATATATGGAATAATAATAATATACCATTTCAGAAGAAAAATAAGTCTAACGAATCAACATAAAAACAATGCATAGCTAATGCAATATAATTAAGTTGAAAGACAAATGAGAGGTTATCATCTGATTCTTTATCTGACTCATATTAGATACATGGATAGTAATTTGAAATGAATAACCAAGTCAACCGAGCCTAAATTGATCCTTTAAATCCACTCATCTACTGCATTATAACATCATCAATAACATGTTTGGTTCCCCATCCAATTAAAAAACAGCGCTTGGATAACAATGTAGTGGCACTGTGGAACAAGCTGTTGAATATAGTTTGTGAAGGTTTCTTGTCTCTACAGTCAAATCCATATTTATTCAATCTTCATCTGCATAGCATAATGATAAGGTTACTGTTAGAGAACAGAGATAGTTATATATATCGATGTAAAGACTGAAAATTTTACATTAATTCGGATTCAAAAAGTCGGTAAACGTTCAAATGTATTCGTTGCTGAGTTACTGTAATCAAGGCGAAATTTTTATAGTTAAATCGTGTAAAACCATGCAAATGTATTGTAACTAAATTTATTCGCGGTAATTTGTTTCAGTAAGCACACAACTATTAACTACAGTGAATGTAACATTTAACCTGTTTCTTAGTAAAAGAATCATAACTCTAAGAAGAAATTTTCCAATCGAGCTTCTACCTGAAAATAATAAATTTCATAACCACTTCATATAATTTATTCATCAACATCTCATACTCCTAAAAATGTTATGAATGAAAAGAAAAAAATTACATAAATTTGTATCATACACTAACTCAGTCAATCAAAGGCACTGGATTATCAAAATGACCTCATGGCAGTTTAAACTAACTTAGTGAAACAGTGGATGAATATCAAGATATACATAAAATAATGTAGAAATTTTTTTGATGAGCACAACATCATAATTTATTTGAATTAATGTAGGGAAAAATACAACTTTTCATTATATAAGTAGGTGCCCATGTTATTATTATTTGTATATCAGAAGGCTAAATATATTTAAAAGAAGGGTGTACAGTATTTGATAGTAGAGGCACAATTGAAGCAACAATAAAATGGTGAATAGTACAATCTTGGAATGTTTGAAGTGTGCTACCTGGTTAGTAGACGTTAAGAAAACCAAACTCAAACAAAAAGGAAATAAGATCAGTACAAATTAGTGAATTTAAATGAAGCAGCCATTACTCTAACTTTCAGTTTTTCTTCTTCTTTTTTTTTAAAAAAAAACATACATATACGTTTAAAAGTATAAGCATTCATTAAACTGGAAAAGAACATTATCTTCAGACTGCAAACAAATAGCAATATATTCGGAGGAACGCTTTTTATGACACCACATTTGACGAAAATACATTCCAAACTTCACTAAACGACATTTGATAAAGTAGGGAATAGTGAGATCATATTTTTAAATGAGTATTTCTTTTAGAAGAAAAATTGATACACACACAGAAGGTTCAGGGACACCCCTTGCGTGCGCACTTTAAAAAAAAAATTGTATATCAACCAAAAAATACCTGATTTTAGGTGAATTTCATACGCCTCAGAATGAAAGAACTGAAACTAAAATACCTGGTCAACAAACTCACATGAACCCTCACCTATATCTGCAACACTACACAAATCTGAACCTCGCAGTCACTGAATTGTAGAACCAGCCACACCAACCTCTGCAATGGTAGCCCCCCTACATCCAACACCTTGGTCTTTGTCTTGCTTCGGCAAAACCATGTCCAACCCCTTAATTTCCTTCCTGCTTTTGCAAAAGTTAGAAAATCTATGACACTGTTTTATCTCTATTTCATATTTATATTCTTAAGATGATACGACTTTCTTTATGGAAAATAGTACTCGTAAGATAACCCAGATACAATTAATTAATTTCTTTGTAAAATTCAAACATGTTATACATACAAATATCCTTAGACAAAGTACGGTAGTGTTACAAAAATTTAGAATCCAATTGACAATGGAGCATAAGATCTAAAACGCCCAACTCCTATATCAATTTAGTGATTCGAATTTAAAATGATAAATCATGAAAAGGAAAATTAAAACAGCAAGTAAATACAATAAGATGCAACAAATTATTGGGAATAATACAAATAACCATATACCAAGCATAAGAAATCCACATACAGGCTTTGATAATTATAGATTACTCAAAATTTGAAATTATTCAATGTGATAGCAATCCAATATATTATTCTTGTTCAACCATGCTCTACACACACACACACACACACACACACACACACACACACACACACACATATATATATATATATATATATATATATATAGATAGATAGATAGATAGATACACGTCAAGTATCCATGATTATTATTTTTGGCAGGAATTGAAAGTCTAAATTTTTCTAATACGTGAAATTAAAATATCTAGCACTTGTTATATTAACATAAATTTATAGTATTATACCATGAAAAAAGAGATAAAAAAATACATAATTGTACCAATCATAAGATAAAATAGCAAGCAATATCATCTCTGAATTGAAAACTACAGACTTCTTTTATATGCCAAGTATATGACTACTCGTGGAATTAGTAGAAGACACCTAATATTGTTAACTAACTATTCCACTTTGACTGAATTCTTTTGTGATATAAAATTATTTGTTCTACTGTTGTTATTTAGGGAACACACGAAATTTATTTCTCGCTACCTGAAAGACTTGCTAAGTTGAAAATTTATATTTTAGTTCAAAATACTAAGCAACTATGATAGAAGCATGCTTTCGTTGACCAACGTTGCACAGGCATATATGTGTAAAGATTGCCAATTTAATATTATCATTAAAATAGGAAAACTGTGTTAGGAGAAAGTCAAAGTTATTAGGAACTAAGACATTATAAATAATTTCTACAATGAGAAATATACTGTAAGCATTCAACAATTAATGGGCTGCTAGAAAAATCAGGTAATAAAATGTGAGGAAATAAGGACAACATCAAACAAACCAACTCTGTTTTCAACATTACAAATGCCTGTAAATAAAATACATAAAAAACAACAATGATAATTTTATCTCACTTAAAATACAATCAAAACACCAAGTAGTTATGAAATAATCATGTCATTATATGATATTATATGGTAACGTTAAAGGATAAGGAATATCAAATATTAGTAACAAAATATGGAAATAATCTAATATTATAGGTTGATAAAATTAACCAAAATTATCTCAAACAAAAAAAAATAAAAAAAATCACATCACATATAAGGAATTTAGTTCAAATTATAGACACATATTAAATCCCGAGAACAAACTGAAAAAGGCTTTTCATTGAATAACCACTGAAATGGTCAAATATACCCTGTCTAATAACAATTATTTTTCTAAAATCGTCCTTTACAAATGGAAACGCAGACGTGAAATGTTGAAGATGTGGTACCATAAAAGATTAGCTCTGTAGAAAGTCTTCAAAAATTGCACGTTAGCTTAGATCTGAGAGAGTATACACAGTGCAATGTTTTGGGGTGCCTCAACGACGGGGAACACGTACTCAGTATATATGCCCTCAACTCAAGGGTTTTGAGATGGTCTCGGGAAGGAACTAATTTGGGATCGGTTGGCTTTGGGAATAACAAGCTTTTGGATTGGAAAAAAAGGGGGTAATCAACAACTTTGTTAACCTGTGTATGAAGAAATTAAAGAGGAAGGGGAATTTTTTTACTGTGACTTTAGTTTTAAGTTTAAGAAAGACCGAAAGCAAATAACTTTACGCTCGTTTTCAATGATAAAGCGTTGATATGAATTACGCTACACGTTGAATGGTTTATGTCAAATTCTCAATTTAATACATCTGATTTTTGTGAAGGAAAAATGAACGTAAAATGTTTACAACAATACCTATATTTTGGAGCAAAGATTCCAAGGTGGCAGACTATAATCTGCTTTCCTCTTCAAAAATTGTTCTATCTAATATGGCACAGTATCCATGACATCTTGCAAACCTACATAAAAAATATAATAGTATTACTAATTTAAGTTAGAAAATGATGAAAACATTAAATAAACTACATTACTTATACAAGCTAAGCATGTGAAAGAGGGTCACATAGGAAAGATTAGGGAACAAATCAACATCATCACAGACATGTTATGCAATAAATGAAAGAAAAATTGTTGGATTATAGGCTATTAATCCTTCTTGGCTCTAAAAAAATAATAGTTGATAAATGTAAATACAAATAAGATATTAAGATTTGAGGAATTTAATAGTATATAGGATATAGGATGGGGAGCGAACAGTAAAAAACAAAGATGGATCAACATGCGTCCATAAAAAGGAATTGGTGGAAAAGCAAAGAGAGAAAAATCATTTTAGAGATACTCTAAGTCTTTAGCACGACGTATTCTGAAAATAAGCAGAGAAAACCGAGTTGTTAACTTTAGTGAATGAGCTTAAATGTCTTGGATACTGCATATGTAAAATGATGGGAAAACTGGTTCTATGTAATTGATGAAGCAACTTTTTTCACAGTACCAACATTGATATTTTTTTACAATTATCGATTTCCATGCATTTTACTTGTACCTTCATTGTTAATGCACTGTATGACCAGATAGTGTTCTTCCCTATTTTGTGATTTTAGAAAATAAAATATTCAGCAATCCAATAATGATCTGAAAAGTTGAATTCTATTTACATACGAAATGAACGGAAGACGATTCATGACCTAAGTTAGTTATAAATCTTAGTCAAATAATTCACTTAAATGTCTTTTCATGTGTCTCTCGTGTCCCGTCCATCAACCTCTCCTTACTCTGTCCATACCTCGTCTTCTTCTCTCCTCTCTGACACCGCCGCACCCTCCACTTCTGTCTACTCCATCCCAGTCCTTCCCAATCCGATCCCTGTTCCAGATCCAGTCCCTCCTCCTCCATTACCTCCCCCCTTGTTAATCCGATTCCTTATCGTCCTATTATTCCTCCTCCTATCTCTACTTCTACTCCTGTTAAATTTTCATCTTTGTTTTATTCAAAACCTAAGAATGCAGGTGCTTATGTCCTAGTTCAGTTTGATGTCAACTATAAAGGATGCTCTGTCCCATCGCCTAAGGTGGTCTTAGATGAGGGTTCAAAGTCTTGGATGATTGTCTGGTAGGCTCTTTCTTGGCTGGAAATGTCAATTATATGGCTGTAAAATGCAGTTGGATAGAGTTTGGAAATTGAAGGGAGATTATGAAATGTTCTACGATAAGCAGAATTACTTCTTCAAATTTTCAAATCTAGAAGATAAGATCGCTGTACTCAAGAGGGATCCAATGTTCATAAGGGGTCAGTTGTTTATCATCGCAAACTAAACTCCCTCGCTATCATCGGCACAAGCGGCAGTAAGAACCGTTCCAATTTGGATTCACTTTTATCGTATTCCTATAATGTTGTGGTCTCTAACAGGTATAAACTGGATAGCGTGTCATATTGGGAAAGTTTTGTGCTATGATGAAAACACGGAAAAAATGAAACGTTTCGAATATGCTAAATGTTTAGTGGATGTTAATCCAGACAAGGAGTTGCCTAATTTTCTTGTGGTTGGTGACGACACCTGTCCTGACGTCTTGGTAGAATATACGTGGAAGCCGATGATTTGTATTAAATGTAAGATATTTTGTTCACGAATCTAGTCGATGTGAGAAGTATAAAGAAAATAATGTCGCTGTCAGTGGTGAAAAGGTAAATGCAGAGGCAAGCTACAATGTAGATGATGGTCATGAAATAAGAAATGGTGGCAATGATCATCAATCCAGAGATGGATTTACAGTTGTGCAAAGAAAAAGAAGTAGAAATACAAAACAAGTTTGGAGGGAGGTGCCAAAAGAATCAGGAAATGGTGATAAACGTGTAGAGGAAGTGTCCAACGTGAATGGCTCTAGTAAACAATCGGATAGCATGGCTGTAAATGGTGCAAGTAATCAAGAGGATAGCATGGCTGTTAATGAAGCAAATGGACAAGTGAATAGCATGGTTTCTAATGGGGATAATGGCCAAACTTTTCATGATACTTCAAATGATACATTTCAAAAACTAGTCAGTGGTATTTCCACGTTGAACAAGCATACTGTCTGCACTTCAATTTTTACATTTGCAGCAAACTCCAAAGTATCAACTTCTTCCTTAGCAGAATCTATCTCCAATTCTCCAATAATCCATCCTTCCTCTAAGATCAACATTTCCAACCCCTTTGATGCTCTCAATCATATTCCTTCCACTTCTTCCAATTCCATTCCACCAATCCCCTTAATGATAACATTCCATATTCATGATGGTGCTCAATCTAACATGCACACCCCCTCTAATGAGAACCCGAAAGCCTCTATTCCTAACTCCATGCAGAGCTTATCTCCATATTCATCCCTCTCCTTGCCCAACTTATTCAGAGATATTAATAACCTTGACCCTTCTATTATATCCCCTCCTCTCATTCATCAATCTTTGGCTTCCTCCTCTGCTCCTAAAATCCCAAAATCTCCTTCATTCCCTATTCCTAGGAACAGGGTAGTGAAAAGCGGTAGGGGTAGACCAAAAAATCCACCAGCTACTCCTCTAGACCTGGATAAGGGTTCTGATTATTCTATTGAAAGTGCTGTTCTTTCATTGCCCTCTCAATTAAACTCTAAAAATCCTTCTTCTGGTGTTCAAACCAGAGCATCCTCTTCATTGTTTACTCAATGATAGACAAAATAGCATTATGGAATATCAGGGGTGCAAATCCCCTATCTAAGAAACTTGAAGTTGCTCACTTGATATCTTCGCATAACATCCAACTTATGGCTATTGTCGAGAAAAAGCTAAACCATATTACCACTAATAAAGCTTTACTCAATATTAACCATGCATGGAGATCCATTCACAACTTAGCTCAAGCTCCATTTGGTAGATTATTGATATTATGGAACCCTATCTCTTTTATTCTTGATCCTATTACAGTTCATCGTCAATTCATTCACTCTAAAATTACCCATCTTCCTACTGATTCTTCTTTTCTTCTCGCTGTTATTTACGCGGATAACAGTGCTTCCATTAGGCAACCGTTCCTTGATTCCCTCCCCTCATTACAACAATCATCCCTCCCCTGGATCTGTTTAGGTGATTGGAATTGCATGCAACTATCCTCGGATAAACATGGTGGTTCTCCTATAACGTTTAGACAAACGAGACCTCTCAACAATGCCATTTTTGTCTCCAATCTGCTTGCCATTCCTTCCTCTGGTGCTGCCTTCACCTGGAATAATTGCTCGCGCAATGGGCTTAGGACTTACTGTAAACTGGATAGAGCCTATCAAAACCTCACTGCTATTACCACTTGGCCTACCCTTACTACCTTTATTCCTCCTCCATCTTTATCCGACCACTCTCCTCTAGTGTTGGATTGGGGCATGAAACTCATGAGAAAACCTTCCTCATTTTCATTTTTTAACAACTGGGTTGAACACCCTAATTTTTTAAGTACAGTTGCTTCTAGTTGGAAACATCAAGTTCTGGGTAATCCTATGTTTATTGTACAGGTGAAACTTAAAAAACTGAAGTCATGTTTGAAAGTTTGGTCTATTGAAAACTTTGGGAATGGTGCTAGCTTATCAAACTCTATCTGTCAGATGCTGTTTCAGGTTCAAAATGAAATTCAGAACTGTATAGATAACTCTGAGATGATCAACCTGTCGGCTCGTGAAATCAAACTATCAACTGATCTTGCTAAAGTTGTGGTTGAAGAGGCAAAGATGGCAAAGCAAAAGAATAGGATCAAATGGAATCTAAATGGTGATAAGAACACTTCTACCTTCCATTCATCTCTGAAGATACGTTAGGCTGCGTCGAATATTACAACAAATTTAGACAAGGATGGTGTGGAATGCTCTGATACTGTTGATGTGCAGTCGGCCTTTCTGGACTATTTCACTGCCATACTGGGTAACAACTCAACCACCCCTATTCATTTAGATTCTTTTATGCAGTACTCTTTTCCAATGATTTCCGAAGAGAAGAAGTGGAATCTTATATCTGTGATTACGGATGAAGAAATTATTCAAGCTGTTTTTGAAATGAAATCCTCAAGCTCTCCGGGTCCTGATGGTTTTATTGCACACTTTTTCAAAAGTAGTTGGTCAATAGTTGGTGAGGATATCATTAAAGCCGTAAAGAACTTCTTCATGCACATCAAAATGTTAGGTGGTGTTAATGCAACTAGGCTAGCTCTAATACCCAAGGTGGACATGCCTAACTCGGTCACTCAATATCGTCCTATAGCCTGTTGTAATGTATTATACAAAATCATCACCAAAATTTTATCTGCTCGTATGAAAAAAGTACTAACATTTATTATCTCTCCAAACCAAAGTGCCTTCCTTCCTAATCGAGATATTGCTGATAATATTCTGCTAGCCTCTGAACTTATGAAAGGGTATAATAGGTGTTCTATCTCTCCTAGATGCGTGCTAAAACTGGACATACAAAAGGCGTATGATACGGTTAGATGGGACACTATTATCTGTATCATGTTCAAAATGAACTTCCCTATCCCATTCTTATGTTGGATATACACTTGCATCTCAACTGTTCATGTATCTCTAGGTATTAACGGCTCTACTTTTGGGTATTTCAAATCAATGCAGGGATTAAGGAAGGGGGATCCTGTATCACCTTATTTGTTCGTTTGCGTAATGGAATTATTCACCATTTTATCTCGCAAGGCCATGATTGCAAAGCATATTGATTATCATCCACACTGCAAACGAACTAATATATCCTGTCTACTTTTTGCTGACGACCTTTTACTCTTTACCAAGCCGAACAACAAATCCATTAATGGTATTAAGGTCGTACTTGAGTCATTCAGAATGACTACGGGTTTATCAATTAACACTCTCAAATCCAAGATTAGATGTGGTGGTGTGTCCGATGAAACTAAAAATGCTATGTATGATCTCTCTGGTTTAAACTCTATGCAGGATGAAGAGCATTACCTTGGCGCACCTCCCTGTACTTCTAGACTGAAAGCATCCCGATGCTTACCCTTGCTTGAAAGTATCATCGCCAAAATATCTACGTGGCCTTCTTCTAAATTTTCGATGGCAGGTAGATTGGTAATTGTAAAATCCTTGGCAATTTCTATGTGCATTTATTATGCTCATTTGTTCATTCTTCCATCAAAATTGATTGACATGGTTAATTCTGCCCTCTCTCACTTCTTATGGCATGGCAACCCCTATTCAAAAAAACTAATTCCTATATCTTTCAAGAAGATATGTTGTTCTTATGCTAAAGGGGGTTTAGGTGTCATGGATTTGAAAGCATGGAATTATGCTGCTCTGTCATCTAGAATCGATAAAATATTTTGTTTTGATTCCAATCTGTGGGCTACATGGTGTCGAAGTAACTTGATGAACGGTCGGCATTTCTGGACCATGGACATTCCTCAGGATTGTAGTTGGTCATGGCGGAATATTTTGAGGCAGAGAGATAGATTCCTTCCTATGTTCCAATGTGGTTTGAGACACATGCAGATGGTTTCTTTTTGGTTTGACCCGTGGTATGACAGAGATATCATTCTTGGAAATATAGTTGAACACAATATTCGAATTTTATCTCGCATTAATGATAGGGCAACGGTGGCATCCGTTATTGTTGGTGGCTCGCTTTGACTACCGCATTCCAGCTCTGCTCTTCTTAGGTCTATTTGGATGAACATGTATAACTCTCCCTTGCCTTCTGTCAATACCCATGCAATATGGAATGGCAAAGTTCACACTGTAAGAACTGTGTACCATGGCTTGATGATAGGTAACTCTTTTTATCCTTGGTCCTCACGTATTTGGATGCAGAACTCTGTGCCTAAAGAAAATATGTTTTTATGGAGCATTTTACATAATGCTGTGCATACTAGAAAGAGATTGTTGGACTTAGGCATAATTGCGGATGACACTTGTATTTTTTGTGGTTCCTTTCCAGAAACTGTTGCGCATGTTTTTTTCGAATGTGATTACTCTTACTATGTATGGCATCATGTACTCATGCATTTTGGTCTGCATTCCCCGGCCCGTGGATCGGCAGAAGAATGGTTTCTCATATTCAAGTTTACAAGATGGAAGAGTTTAAGTGGGTGTCTTCTCCTTAAATTGTTTAAGAAGTCTGTATATCTTCTGTGGATGGAGCGGAACATTAGGGTGTCTCTACCTCTAAACAGGTAATGATCCGTTCTATTATTGGAAGTATATGATTTTGTGGTTATATTGTAACTCATCTCTGTACTCTTTTGTTTGTCTATTAATAAAGATGGTAGGGGCCATTCAATCCCACTTGCTATGCAAAAAAAAAAAAAAAATGATCTGAAAAAACAATATATGGTGATTTCTTTTGCATGGTTATAATTGGGAATATTGAAACTTTGGTTTAACCTAATGACATAAAAGTCCACTGGGTAGAGGTATTAGTTTCCAAATGAATATTTAGGGGTGATAAAATGTTTGGAACAATTCATGGGGGAAATGGATTCATAATCATAAAAATAAATTAGAAATTTTACAATCCATGCTAATTTTGTTCGGCCCAAAAATTAATACTTCGTTAAACTGCAAATTGCATACACAATCCATGACAGTCTTACTACATGGTGTTATCAGTATGTATAAAGCCGTGTATGAACATATCTTCAGTCAATGAAAGAAACTTTCATTCTTTACAAACATTTTATGAAGGAACAAAATCCATAATTATATATTAGTGAGAGTTGCTAAGCTCACACCGGTAAATAAAAAGTTGCCACAGCATATCATTTGGCGAAGATTTAGTACTGTTTTAAATACTAAGAAGTGCAAGTTAAAACTATCCCGATGCTCCTCCTTTTATAACCAGCAAAAAAAGAAGGGAAAAAAGGAAGAATGGAAGAAATCAATAGAAAACAAAGAACTTTTGGGCTTATAAACCTGACTTAGGTAGTAATAGAGATAAAAGAAGTAATGTTTAATTACTAATCTGGATTTGGGCGTAAGATTGGTAAGAAATGATGTGATCATATTCAGATTGTGTGATATCAATATTATAAGCTTAAAATTTTAATTGTATAAAAATTTAAAGATTATTCGTTAGTATGGAAAGATGTAATTATATTTATGTCTCGTCGGAGCAAACAATATTCCTTTTAACATTCATTTTTACCATCATCACACCTTGATCACATTTGTTTATGAACAAAAAAGGAAGGGAGGATTTTTCATGATTGAACATGAAAATTACTTGATAATAAATTAATGCTCTAAAGTTAACAATACATGTAATTATATGAACAAAAATAAAGATTGCGTCCTTTGGAAATTAACACTGGCAGTATGTTTAAAAAAAATTATTTAACTATAATTAAATAATCAAGGTTAATAATTAGTTTAATTAGATATAACAAATGAAACATATGCAAGTACGATATGCTAAATCAAGAGAAATTATATACTTGCTAACCCAATAGATGCCATGTTTAGCATGATAATCTTCTCAAAAAAATACACATCAAATTACATAATTTTTTCAAATGCAGATTAATATATATTTCCATAAAACAAATTCTATCAATATACTACACTTTCTCCAAAGATTTATAGTTTTGGAAAAATGTAAAAGAATGATTATTGGTTCTTTCAATAGTGACTTTGTGGTAATTCTTCAGGTGTATTCACTCACATGAAGAGATATAAGTAAGAGTAATGATTAAGCCAACTAATATAACATTGATAAAAATAAATAATAGTTTTTATAGTCCATCATGCTAAATAACTAAAAATCATAATAGTGCAATAACCCTGAAAAACTGGAAAGAAATTGTAGACAAAAGGATATACAAATCACAGGAAACCAGACTAACTCAGACATGTAATGCTCATTTCTAATGTTTTTTAATAACTTCCTACACATACAAAAAAGCACATGCCTAACCATTACAATCTTTACGGACATCCAATAATCATACCGACATTCAAAGTTCATTATAAAACATAAATAACATGACTTTATAATATTGAATTTTAATTAAAAAAAATGAAAATTATGATCTCAATAGTTGCCTGCAATAAATCATATCAAGCATGTTAGATATATTTCTACTTTAGTTTTTCTGAAAAACATGGACAGATGTAGCTAGAAAAAGATACCTTGCGATCTTGATGATGAGAAGAGTACAATGAAGCCTTCAGTAGATATATTTTTTCATCTGTTGTAATACAAAAAAAAATGTTAGCGCTATACATGCATACATGGAACAAAACTAATTCAATCTTTATTGCACACCATGTCTCCTAAGATTTGATATATTCATATGTTTCCATGTGTATTAAAATAAAATCAACAAAATAAATATCTAATATTGAGACCAAAGTTCAATAGCTTAGAGTAAAATGAGAAAGAAAAATAATTCATTCATCTAAAATTTAAGATCAAATGGTTAGGAGAAGCATACCCGAAAAATAATTGGTGTGGATTGAAATATTCGTTATTACGTATGGATTCAAAAGCAAATACAAGAAACGATAACCAAATATAATGTGGTATCTATTAAGATCCCTAAGTAAGGCTGTCAACGGTATCCAAAATTTGTCTGTATTCAAGACTTATTTGCATTCATTTCTTAGTGACGCTCCTTGTGTTTCTTCATTTGTTCGAACTACAACAATGATTAAAGTGAACACCATTGTTATATACATATAGTTGTGTACATATTCAAATTGTAACAATCATATGAAATATTTTGCTTGTTAAACAATTCATTATCATATTGTTATAAATCTCTTAAAGAAAAGATTTACAAACATGTAATTCACCCTGATTGAAATGATGCTCCAAGAAATAGAATTTAAATTAAAACTATACCCTGAAGCATGCCACTGCCCTTCCATCATGGGTTCATATTTTTTAAACTTCACCTATTTTTCCTGACTTGTTCAAACTACAGTAGTGATCAAACAAATTGTTATGATGTTAAGTATTTTATAGTACTCGCGCTTCTGAAATATCAACATTCGACAATAGGTAAGAAGTCTCCTTCTAACCTCATCCCTTCAAACATTCTCTGACAATGATTAAAACTTTAACTTGAAATTTCGTGTAAGAAATTAGCAGCCACAGCTAGCAATCATTATAGGTTGTTAAGCTTGAAATCACTAATGTTAGGGTTCATGCGTCTATTAACACCCCGTTAATTGCTCTTCACCCCCTGCTAGCTAGAAAATAAAATATGCACCTCATCATTTGCTCCTCCCACCCCGTTTAATCCAAAAATGCCCTTATTGTATATTATTTCAACGTCGATTTATTTGAACTGTATCATCTATATTAATGATTTATTTATTTACTATTTAGATCTTTGCAATTTCTGTTATTGCTAACATACCCGATCTCAAAATGCATAACAATACAAATCATTGATAGTACAGTTTTTGAATTTATAATAACTGTTTTAATTTTTTTAATCAGTATTTGTAGTTTCTATTTTTTTTTTATAAAAATCATGTACAATGCTGATTTTAAATTTAATTATAGTTTGCAATTTAGCATCGAACTCATATATATAGTTGAAATTATTATTTTTTAATCATTTTGCAACATTAGACAAACTATAATCGGCTGTTAAAGGGCAAATTCGAAAATGAAATTTTAAAATTTAATTCGGAGGGGGGGGTGAAGAGCAAATAATGTGGTGCGAATAGCCAGACCCTATGGATCCAAACTATTGGTGTGCTGTTATGCTCCCATCCTCTATGATATATATATATATACATATATATATATATATATATATATATTCCTGAAATTAGTTCGATTAAGATTAGGAAGTTTGAAAAAGAAAACTGAAAACGAAAATAAACAGAGGATGGATATTTGGCAAGACCGTAGACAAATAACAGTGAGTAAACTATAAATTCTTTTACAATCAATGGACAAGCATTTTGGTTTGACAGTAATAAAATACTGCACAACCTTCAGGACGGTTCACGTAAACGAAACAGTTTCATCGCCTTGAGATGGATGATTACCTTCCTGAAACATGCGTCGTTCCGCTGTTCCATGAACATGAATGTTCTAAAGTAACGATTAAGTAAATTATTCCCATAAATTGCATAGTACGGCATACGTTCCCTAGTTAGCTTGGATAAGCTCTCTGACTTGATGAAACGATGAACAAAGTTTGATCCAGACAAGACATATTGGAAACCAAGGAGAGATGTGTGTTCTGGGATTGGGAAGTGGAGATAAAGACGTTTGCGGTGAAGGTCGAGGGGATGAGAACATCAGTGATGTGACGGTCTATGTGCACGGTGTATGTTGTGCATCGTGGAGATGGACAGCAACATCTATATCAAGGGAAGAATAAGCAAATAAAGAAGAGGAAAGAAAAGCACCCGTGAAATCGTAATAAAATCCGATAAATGAACTAGCGTCCGCCCCGTGAAATGATGCAACTCTAAACCAAAGACCTCCCCTAGGGTCACCTAGTTGATCGCCAATGCCATTAATACCTGGTCCGATTGCGATAAACACTAGGCCTTTAAGCCAAAGACCTCCCCGAGAAGCACCCAGTCGATCGTCAGTACCATTTATACATGGTTCGATTACGAAAAACCCTGGGCTTTGAAAGACCTCTTCGGAGGCATCCGATCGATGTTAGGTCTTCCGAATCCAGTTACTGATGGATCCTAAACACCTCTCCGGAGGCATCTGATCAAATGTTGATTCTTCGAAATCCAGTTACCGACGGATCCTAAAGACCTCTTCGGGGGCATCCGCTCATAAGCCGGGTCCTCCAAATTCAGTTAGTGACGGTGTAACACCCCGTAATTTTCAATATTAATGTTTACAAATTAAAGAATAATTAATCTCAGATGTGAAAATTAAGGGAAACGGGTTGCGCCATTATGTTCATCTCAGAATTCTGGTTGAGGTAGAGTCCGAGTTTGCGTGAATTGGACTTTGTATGAAGAAGTTATGGCCATTGGAAGTTTCATTAAAATTCAAAACAGATTTCAAAATTCAAATTTCAAACTCAGGTGGGCTAGGTGGGAAATTTCCCGCCATGGGCCAGGTCGATCAGGGAGTCGACCTGGGCGTCGACCTACACACACAGGTCGACCAGGGGGTCGACCTGCCCCCCCCCCCGGGCAGATTTGTTTGATGACGATTTTCTAACTCTTGGCTGAGTCATTAGGGATGACTTGTCACCCTATCTTGAGTGAATGGCTATGATTCATTCTAGGTTGATCGGATGGCCAAAATTAATCCTAAACTCTATAAAAACACATGTAGACTCAAACCCTAAAATCAAATAAAAATCAGAATCATGGCCTCCATGCTGTCACCTTGCAACCTAGAATAGCCGCCACCAATTAGAGAGGAAGAAAAGCTAATAAATTCAATTCTAATCTAAACCGCAACAAATTGTCTTCTTCAAAGGAAAGCTAAATCAATTTCAGAACTCAGATTTCAGAACTCAAGACCTTCTTTGAGTTGTGAGTTCGATTTCTTTAATAAGATAATTAACAATTTAATTTGGTTGAGTTATGATTTGGGATTATATGGTTATGTTGTGAATCATTGACCGTTATGTTATTATCTATGTTGTAAATCTGTTATGCGACTATCCATGTTGTTATTATCTATGTTGTAAAGCTGTGATGTTATTTTGTAAATCTATGTTAATTATTGGCTTATGTACAATCAATTCATATGCTAGTTTGGTTATGTTTGTGCAACTAATTCATGTGTTAAGTCATATGTAAGTTTAACTTGATAATTCTACATACAAGTTAGGATGTTAATTGAGGCATGGATCATATGCAAGTTAATGAAAATTTTATATACAACCTTACATGTTTCATAACATCTATTTTATGTGTAAATTGGATCTAAAGTTAGGCTATGATATGTGTGAGTTATATGCTAGTATACAAAATTCTATATGCTAGTTTACATGTTTAGATGCAAGTTTACATCATAGTTTATGTTGCATAAATCACATATGCAAGTATATATATATATATATATATATATATATATGTTTGGAATATGAATCATGTAATGTAAGTTTGCGATTATTGCCTATGCAAGTTTACACCTTATGATTAGATCTATGACATACATGGTTTATGCAAGTTTGTGACTATTACCTAAACAAGTTTATACCTTTAGATTTAGATCTATGACTTATGTAGTTTTGTGCAAGTTTGTGACTTTGGCCTATGCAAGTTTTAGATGAAGAACCTTATTCACACATGCAAGTCCACCCCTTATGTTTAGATCTAGTTTTATTCCTATGTACGTTTTGATGCTTACTCTTTATTCCATAAGTTAGACTATTCGAGTCTAACATATATTTCACGTTAAACAAACGAATGTACAACATGGGGCGAAGGGATAATATTAAAAAATTTAATATTGAGAATTGGCATAAATGCCTTAAATGGCATAAAAATTAATTTGTGATGATAATTGGTATAATTTTACGTACCATAAATAGATGGACATAATTGAGTCAATTATGGACATAGTTAAATTTGGAATTGATTGATAATTTGAATAGGGAAATTAATTCAAATTGGGGGATAATTAATTATGTGTAATTAATCGCCTAAGACACGAGGTTAGGCTCTTTTGTGGTATAAGACTGCCCGGACCCGCCCGACAAATCTAGCAGCCACAAATGCCAGTCTAATGTGAGAGGTCAAGGGCATGAATTAAATGCGTAATAGTTGTAGAGACACGAGGTTAGGCTCATTTGTGGTGTAAGACTGCCCGGACCCGCCCGGAAAATCCAGCTGCCACAAATGCCAGTCTAATGTGGGAGGTCTTTACAAAGTTACGGTGTTAATGAATTAAGAAACACTAAACCAGATAAACATATGGTGGGACATGGGGGTTAAGTGAGTGCCTTGGGTGGCCTGTGAAATACGATTAGAAACACTTAACCAAACTTGAAACATGTAAGTGGACATGAATAAGAAGAGGGTTAAGTGGGATGTACTAGAGGGGACCAAGCTTAGGTGGATGGCTTGTGTCAAGTAATGAGGGCCCGTTTCAACCAGTAACCCATAAGTATCTTTTTGGGCTCGACCCAAGTCGAGGACGGGACACGCATACTGGGCTTGACTATAAGAGGCCAAAACGGGTTAGCAGTGGCAACGCAAGTCCAACGGGTTCATGTGCATGTGTGGGCCCGGGCTGGTAGGTAAGACGTTGTTGCATCGTGTAGATATAAGCCGTGCATCGTTGGTGGTATCGGGTTGCCACTTTGGGGAGTGATACACCCCACCGTGGGGCCAGCACGGGTATCTATGATTTAGGGAGCCGATCGCATGGGGGTAGTGGGTACACCTAGTGGAGATAAGGGCAGGCGACACCTATGAAGGCAACTAGGGGTACACGAAACTACCATTATCATTATTAAAGTTTTGTAGGCGGGATCAACTTTTAGGGTGCTTAGTGTGGTGCAGTGTAGTAATTATCTTATATTGACTAGGTGCGCCTTTATTGATATCTTTGTTTATCTTATTTCCTTTTGTTTGCTCTGCCATACCCAATTGTTTACAGTCATTTCCTTATTTTCCAGCTTATGCCTTGGCCTAATTATTTTGATAATTATATTGTTAAAGTTATCGCACTCGCCAGACTTTATGTCTGACCCCCTTTGTTTCCACCTCTTTTCTTCCTCCCCCCCCCCCCAAAGGTGCTCAGGGTGGAACTAGCACTAGTGGAGCTTGATTTTGGACAGCTGTATCTCTTGCTTTTAGAAGTTTCTTGGATCGCTGAAGTAAAAGTTCAGCCTATCTTATTTATGACTATTTTGTGTTGGGATTATGTCTTTCAGATTATGTACTTTGACTCTGGTTTTTGATGATGTAATCAAATTTATGTGTTTACCGCTGCAATGAATAAAATTTTAAATTTCTAAGTAATTTTTATATCTGTCTTGTTGTTTAATTTTCTGTTCTATACACACTTAAAACGCTACATAGAAGTTAATGCATTCCCTTCTGTGAGTGACATTCATGGACGCGGGGTGTTACACGTGGTATCAGAGTTGAAGGTTACCATAACAGATATGAATTTTGAAAAACTGTTTTTCAAAAGCACTTTGATAAAGAAGTATCTTCAAAAGTATGTTTTAAGGAAAGTATTTTCAAGAGAAAAGCTTATTTTAGAAAGCATAACCCCAAGAGCCATATATCTTTCCTTCTATTCTTTTGTATTGAATCTTTCCTTTTTTCGTTTCAGCATGTCTGGAATTCCCGAGATACCCGAGGGGATACCGATACCAGGATAGTTTAGGAGGTATTTGGAGGCTAGGGCCACCACCGCAGGTCCAGCAAATGCTCCTCCTCCTCCTCATGTCGATACTTTTGCAAAGATATGTAAGGAATTTCGGGCAATGGGTGGAAAACCTTTTCACGGGACGGAGACATTTGTTGAAGCTTGAAATTAGCTAAAGGAGGTGGAAGAATTATTTGGGATCTTTGAAGTAGAAGATGGAAGAAAGGTTCAGTTAGTTGCCTGGCTAATGAAGGATGAGGCCTCATTTTGGGGAGGTCACTAATGGAGAGCGTCCAGTTGATACATGGCCGGATTTCAGGTGTAGGTTTGAGGCAAAGTTTCTCTCACGGGCTGAAGAGAATCTATACATGGAAAGGTTTTAGCATTGAAGCAGGGGAATCTGTCAGTGAAAGAATACGTCAACAAGTTCAATCAGTTGGCGAGATTTGGCTTGGACTTGGTGAATACACCCGAAAAGAAGGCCCTGAGATTTGTTAAGGGTCTGAACGAGCCGCTACATGGGTTAGCTATGACCCGCATACCCATAGGGGCTACCTTTGAGAGACTAGTTGACATGGCGCTTATGCATGAAGAGGAGAAGGACGCCAATGCTAATAAGGCACCCGAGAATAAAGGGGATCAAAAGAAATCGCAACAGCAACAACACACCAAGAAAGGTGGTAAAGGCAACAATGGTAAGGGGAAGAAAAGATGCTTTAACTGTGGGACACCAGACCATCTAAGCAAAGACTGTAGGAAAGAAAAAGAAGACTGGTTGTTTCCACTGTGGCGAAGCGAGACATCTGATTAAGGACTGCCCAAGGAAAGGGTAGAGGGTAGGGTCTACCTCGGGAGGGCAGGTGCAGGCTCTTATGGCACCAGGGCAGGCAGGGGGCAAGTTCAGGCTCTCGTGGTCCCACCGCTGCAAGAACGAGGTAGAATGATTTCCGTTGAAAGTTTAGTTTTTCTGTTTGATCATCCTGTCCATACTTTATTCGATTCTGGCGCATCACATTCGTTTATCTCTACATCATTAGTTGAAACACTGCACCTAAATACTAGTTTAGCTACAGATCCCTTAGTAGTCTCAAATCCTATTGGTGGTTCGGCTCATCTTTCTATGATTTGTCGGGATTTGAGAGTGTTTATCTTGGGCGTTGGGTTTGAATGCAACGCCTTTGTTCTTGGCTTCATGGGCTACGGCTCGATTCTAGGTATGGATTGGCTAACTAGATACGGGGCCATCCTAGATTGTGAAAGAACGGTAGTTAGATTGTTGACTCGTTGGGGAAAGACCCTTGATATTTCTTGTGACCCTAGAGGTCCAGTAATGCTTAGCTACCTAGAATCCCTTGACGCGTCCAATGATGATTTACATTCTGTTCGTATAGTCCGTGAATATGTTGATGTCTTCGATGAGGTGAGGGGTCTACCCCCAAAACGTGAGATAGACTTTCGAATATATCTAGTAGATAATGCAAAGCCAGTTGCATTACCTGTGCGCCACATAGCTCCCAGAGAGAGAAAAGAACTCAGTAAGCAAGTGAAAGAATTGCTTGAGAAGGGGTTCATAAGACGTAGTATATCGGAGTGGGGTGCTCCAGTAGTATTTACCACAAAGGCGGATGGGTCCCTTAGGCTTTGTGTGGACTATAGAGAACTTAATAAGCTTACTAAGAAGAATAGGCAACCACTGCCGAGGATTGACAATCTCTTCGATCAGTTAGTTGGCGCCTCAGTGTTTTCGCAGTTGGACTTAGCCACTGGTTTCCATCAGTTGAGAGTGGCTGAGGATATCATAGACAAGACTACCTTTAGGACTCCGGACGGTTTCTTCGAGTGGCTTGTGATGCCCTTCGGATTGACAAACGCCCTCGCATACTTTGTTGACTTGATGAGTAGGGTGTTTAGGGAGTATCTTAATAAATTCGTGGTAGTCTTTGTGGATGACATCTTGATCTTTTCTAAGAGCGAGGAAGAGCATGCCCTACATCTTAGGGAAGTGTTGGAGACCCTTTGAGCTCATGGCTTAAAGCTAAATTTTCTAAATGTCACTTTTGGAGGAAGGAAGTGCGATTCTTAGGGCACGTGGTTTTCAAAGAGGGGATAGCTGTGGATCCCGCGAAGGTAGTGGTCATCCAAGATTGGAAGGTCCCTAAAAATGCTACCGAGATGAGGAGTTTCTTAGGGTTGGCTGGCTACTATAGGAAGCTTATCTGTAATGACCCGTATTCTACACATCATAGGATTGTAGAATATTTATTTCTTTACCATGCGAAGTTGTATGGTCATGTAACTTTGGGAAACATCTATTAGAGTCATTTCCCATATTTATGATTTTTGTCGATCTTCAAATGACCATTTTGCCCCTAGCTGATCTTGTTTTGGCCATAACTTTTGACTGGAAAGGAATTTTGACCTAAAACCACATCCATTAGATTCGTTTGATGGTTTACCTTTCCGTAGAGTGGTCATAATAGCCAAATGGACTTACCGTTTGGGAGATATGGCTGAAATAAGATTTGGAAGGTGAAAAACTGCTTAACCGGGCCAAATAGGGTGATTAGTGAGTAGGCCCATAACCCATTTCAGGATTAGGGTTATGGGGAGGCTGAAATGAAGTAGAGAATCATTCCATTTCGGTTTTCTAGCCTCCACTTATCTCCAAGAAACCCTAGAAATGGCCTCCAACCTCTAAATCACCTCCAAATCATCTTTTGATCAAGGATTAAGCTTAGCAACATCTAATCAAGAGAGATCTATACCAAAACAACATTGGAGCTGCTGTTTAGCATTGAGATTTGCATCAAATCAGAGATTTATTTCAGATTTTAGTTTTGTTTGTGGCTAAGGTGAGTGATTTGCATAGTTTTGCACTAATTATGGCTAATTAGGGGTAATTAGTGTTAATTAGCGAATTTAAGCATGATAAAATTCGGGGAAAATGTTCATAAAATCTTAAATGATGTTTTAGACCTCTGATATGAATTTGGGTTAATTTGGTTAAGTTTTGCTAATCCTATCATTAGTTTCACCTAAACATGCTTAGGGGGAAAATATGGGGTTTTGGGTATGTTTGACCATTTTAACCTATCATATTGATGTTTTGATGTTTGTGGTTGATTATGCATGTTGCTATGACCGTATGATATGCTTTGTGATTGATTTCAATAGTTAGAATGGTCGAAAACGTCGTCGAATGGCGTAAACACTTGTTGGAATAGTTTCAGAACGCAGTGCAGGTTTCGGATCGGATCAGATTTGGGGGCTTGGATCGGATATGTTGAACTGGGTAAGGGATTCGATCGGATCGGAACCTGACACTTGAGAAAATTGGCAAAAAGGAAGGCCACGCTAACTGAACTGGGATCGGATCGGAAGAAGGAGGAGGGATCGGATCGGATAAAGGGGGAGCAGATTGGAGCGGAAGCACAAACTGGATGGGAGATGGCACCCGACCCGACCCGAAGCGAGACACCCGACCCGAACCGACGCGATGAAGTGAGACACCCGACCCGAGCAGTACAAGAGGAAGACCCGAGCCGTACCAGAGGAAGACCCGACCCGACGCGATGCAGTGGACCCGACCCGAGCCGATGGCTTGAAGAGAACCCGACCCGACCCAGTATTGACCAATAACCCGAGATGCAAAGGTAGTCCAATATGGGAAGTTAGAGCTCAGGATCCAGTTGGGAACCAATGAGTTCACTTCATGGTTGGGCTTGGCTGCGGGACGTGTGCTAAGGAGTTGTCGACGTTCATAACTTCGATTCACCACTAAAAATGAATGATGGGCTACTTATCAGTGTAGTAGAGTCATTACGACTCGAGGGGCAAGGTGATGGTAGCAAGACTACGTTATCAATGCAGTAGAGTCATTACAACTCGAGTGGCAAAGTGATGCGTAGTAAGACTATGAGCCAGTGCAGTGGGGTCATTGTGACTCCATGGGGCAGAGTGGACATAGTAAGGATTAGTAAGGCTATGAGCCAGTGCAGTGGGGTCCTTGTGACTCCATGGGGCAAAGTGGACATAGCGAAGGATTTGTGGCTACGTTATCAGTGCAGTGAAGCCATTTATGACTTCATGGGGCAATGTGATCGTAGCAAGGTATGTTGGATGATCGAAGTGGTGGATATCGTATGCTTTACGCACTGAGTGACAGGTGTGAGGATGGATGATATGTTTGATTGTTTGCCATCACTATGACATGCACACCCCCACCTCCGTATCTTTACACCGTTTGATATTGCACCTTAGAGTGTTGTATAGTATGTAGTGCTAACTCTTTGGTTGCAGGTCCAGGTTCAGGTATGTTTTGTCTACCTGTTATTGTTCACTTTAGATGCTTATCGCTCATACCAGGCTTTTTGTCTGACCCAGAGTTTTATGTCTCCTCTTATTACTCTGGGTGCTCACATGAGCAGACTAGAGACAGGTTAGCTGGTGATGCGCGAGTAGCTGATTCGGAGGCGGGCGGGAGGCTTCCACGTATGATATATATATATATATATATATATATATATATATATTCTCCCTGTGTCGTTGGTGGTCGCTACTTGGGCATTAGTAGTGTACCCCCTTTTATCTCGCTTTTGCTTTGAGATAGTTTGAAAGGTTGTAATAAGCTGTATTTTTGATTTCCGCTGCTATGATGCTTAGTTTTGGTTTTCAGCTTATGCACTGTCTCACCTGTTTTATGTCAAGTATGTTATTATTATATTTTGTTCTATGCGCTGTGAGACATTCTACAGGTTCTTTGTATGTTCATTTCCTTCTTCCCTTTTTCCTTCTGGCGACCCGTTCCGTGCTAACTGGACATGTGTACAACACACCTTTGGAGTAAATGTCGGTTGGTGTGGGGCGGGCCGTCACACTTGGTATCAGAGCTCTAGGTTGCGTAGTTAACCTAGGGAGAGATAGTACGTATATGAGAGCGCGTATTTGTGATTACTTTGGTTTTCAAAAGCTATATATATATATTATTAGTAGTATAAGAATGAAGTCGCACTGCACTAGCACCACTATGGGGTCGTTAATCGTTTCCCTTTTACAGGTTGACGATGAGCCGATATGCTAGAGGTGCTGGTAGAGGAGCCAATAATGGGAATGCCGTTGACATGAGGGCGATGTTTACTGACCTCATGAGAGACATGCTTAGAGAAGTGCAAGGGGCAATTCCCAATCCCGGAGTTGGTGCTGGCCCAGTAGTGCAGGCGCCTAGGGTCGATTTCGCCAAGTTGTGAAAGGATTACACTAACCTTGGCGGGAAGCCGTTCCACGGGGCGGAGTCAGCCACAGATGTTCAAGACTGGATGAATAGTTGTGACCGTATCTTCGATGACTTGGGTCTTAAAGATGCGATGAAGAGAAGGCTAGCGTCTCGTCAGCTGTAAGGGCGAGCGATGAATTGGTGGAATGCCATTAGAACAGCTACTCCAGAGGATCAGGTTACTTAGGATCAGTTCAAGGCTCGCTTTAGCGAGAAGTTTATTCCAGCTGCCCAGAAGTCAGTGTTGTTTAAGAGGTTCTTGGAACTCAAGCAGAGTGGTAGGGCAGTTTCTGGCTATATTGCTGAGTTCGACATTTTGTCGAAGTATGGGCTATCTCTTATCGACACTCCTGAAAAGAAGAATGAGAAGTTCATTACTGGTTTGGATGGATACTTGGGGGAAAGGCTTATCAACCACATCGATGAGACTTTTGAATCAATTATGGGGAAAGCTTTGAGATCAGAGAGTCTTTACCCTAAGCCAAAGACTGAGGCTGCATCTGCAGAAGGGCCAAAGCCGCAAGCAGGCGGTGGAGGCAAGAATAACTCTCAGAATAAGAGGAAGCAGGACCAATCTAAGGGTGGCCAGAAAAAGAACAAGAAAGATGTTGAGTGCTTCAGCTGTGGTAAGAAGGGCCATTATGCTAAAGAATGTCGGGCCAAGCCAGCGGAGAGGAAGTGCTACAACTGTGGTCAAGTGGGACATCATAAGGATAAGTGTCCGCAACCTCTTAAGGAGAAGCAGATTGTGAAAGCATATGCTATTGATGCTGTTCCTTCTTCGTCGAATGCCCCAACTGCGGCGGAGAAAGTAAAGAATGTTGTTGTTCAAGGTATGCTTTCTATTTATGATGTACCAGTTCGAGTTTTGTTTGATACTGGGGCTTCCCATTCCTTCATATCTAGTGATCTGGTAGATAGGTTGGGACTGGAACCCGAGATAGTCGATAGACCATTGGTTGTGACGAACTCGATTGGTGGTTCGACTAGCCTTAGTAAGATTTGCAGGAATTTGGTCTTATCGAGTCATGGATGTATGTTTGTTTGTGATTGCTTTGTTTTGGGCTTTACTGGGTATGGCATTATATTGGGAGTCGATTGGCTCCAAAAATACGGGGTCGTGGTAGACTGTGAGGGCTTTTTGGTGACAATGAGGGCGGATGATGGGCGGAGGGTAGTGTTTGGTAGTCTACCTAGTGATGGGGTTATGGCTAGTTTTGTAAATTCCCTCGACATCCCGCAGGATGAGTTGTCAGATGTGCTTGTGGTTGGCCAGTATCCGGACGTCTTCGAGGAGGTGACCGGGCTCCCACCACACCGAGAGATTGAGTTCCGTATTGATTTAGTGAAAGATGCCAGACCTATAGTGATGCCACTTCGTCGTATGTCACCAAGGGAGCAGTGAGAGATCGGGGTGCAAGTCAGCAATCTTTTGAAGAAGGGACTTATTAGAAGGAGTGTCTCCGAGTGGGGAGCACCAGTTGTGTTTGCCACTAAGGCAGATGGTTCCCTTCGTTTGTGTGTGGACTATCGCGAGTTGAATAAGGTAACGAGGAAGAATAAGTATCCTCTACCACAGACAGATGATTTGTTTGATCAACTGGAAGGAGCAAGAGTGTTCTCCCAGTTGGACCTCGCGACAGGATTTCATCAGCTACGAGTAGCGGATGAGAGTGTTTCGAAAACGGCATTTAGGACGCCGTCTGGATTTTATGAGTGGTTGGTCATGCCATTTGGGTTGACCAATGCACCAGCCTATTTTGTGGATCTTATGAATCGAGTATTCAGAGATCAGATGAATAAGTTTGTTCTTGTGTTCGTGGATGATATCCTTGTTTACTCAAGGACAGAGGAGGAACACAAGGGACACTTGAGGATAGTGATGGAGGTGTTGAGGAAACACCAATTGAAAGCGAAATTCTCTAAGTGTCACTTTTGGAGAAGGGAAGTGAGATTCTTGGGTCATGTTGTTTCAGAGAGTGGTATTGTCGTGGACCCTGCGAAGGTGGCTACGGTACAGGATTGGCCTACACCCAAGAATGCAACATATGTAAGAAGTTTCTTGGGGTTAGCTGGATATTATCGTAAGTTTATCCAGGACTTCTCCAATATAGCAGCACCGTTGACTCAGTTGACTAAGAAGAATCAGTCCTTCGTCTGGGACGGAGTGTGTGAAAAGGCATTCATGAGTCTAAATGAAAGGTTGATGCATGCGCCAGTGTTAGTCATTCCTAAACGGAATGAAGAGATGACGGTATACATGGATGCTTGCGGCACCGGACTAGGTGCTGTATTGATGCAAGGAGGTATGGTTGTAGCTTATGCTAGTCGACAGCTAAAGCCGCATGAGAAGAAGTATCCTACCCATGATTTGGAATTAGCAGCGATCGTGTTTGCGTTGAAGATGTGGAGACACTATCTCTTGGGAGAAAGTTTTGAGTTGTTTACCGATCATAAATCGTTAAAGTATCTCTTCTCCCAGAAAGATCTGAATCTCCGTCAGCAGAGATGGTTAGAGTTCTTGGCTTCGTATGATTTTGAGATCGCATACACACCTGGGAAAGGTAATGCGGTAGCCGATACCTTGAGTCGGAGACATGCCAGTTTAGGGGCATTGTTTCTTGAATGGAAGCAACTGGAGTATATTGCGGGATTTGATTTCAGACCAAAGTGCGAATTGGATCCAGTTATGCTAGCTAGTTTGGCGATCAGACCCACTTTGATAGAGCGGATTGGTTCTAGTCAGAGGAACGATCCTAATCTATTGGAAATCATCTCCAAGTTAGAGATGAACATCGACGGTGAGGAGATGAATGTGTATGAGCTTGATCGAGATGGATGGCTTCGAAAGAATGGGAGACTAGTTGTGCCCAACATGAATGGTTTGAGAGATGAAGTGCTTAGAGAATGTCATCATTCAAAGCTGACTATACATCCTGGTGATAATAAGATGTATCGAGACATGAGACAGACTTACTACTGGGAAGGGATGAAGAGAGACGTTGGGAAGTTTATATCCAAATGCATGAATTGCTAGCTAGTTAAAGCCGAGCAAAAGAAGCCTAGTGGGTTGTTGCAACCATTAGAAATTCCCGAATGGAAATGGGAGCAAGTGTCGATGGATTTCATCGATGGTTTACCAAGGACTAGATCGGGATATGATAGCATTTGGGTAATTGTGGATCGATTGACTAAGAGTGCAAGATTTAAACCAGCCAAATCGACCAGAACGGCAGCCAACTTGGCAGAATTGTATATGAAGTGGGCAGTGAGATTTCATTGAGTACCTAAAAGCATTGTGAGTGACCGAGACCCGTTGTTCACTAGTGGGTTTTGGAAGAGCTTACAAGATGCTCTAGGGTCAAGATTACATCTCAGTACCGCATATCATCCTCAGACCGACGGTCAAACGGAGAGGGTGAATCGTATATTGGAAGATCTCTTGAGAGCTTGTATATTGGATTTTGTGGAGCATGGGATGACCATTTGCATCTAGTAGAGTTTGCATATAATAATAGCTACCAATCCAGTATCGGTATGGCTCCATATGAAGCTTTGTACGGAAGACCATGCAACTCACCATCATGTTGGATATAGACTGGCGAGAAGTTTATGCTTGGACCAGATGTGGTGAGGGAAACATCAGATAAGATTAAGATCATTCAGCAAAGAATGAAAGCTACCCAAGATAGGCAGAAGAGTTATGCTGATAAAAGGAGAAGAGATTTAAAATTCACCGTTGGTGACTTGGTGTTTGTCAAGATTTCTCCGTTAAAGAGCGTGATACGATTTGGAAGGAGAGGCAAGTTAGCACCAAGATTTGTTGGCCCATTCCCTGTTCTTGAACTAGTCGGGAATTTGGCATATAGAGTTGGCTTACCAGAGAAAATGGCGGGAGTTCACAATGTATTCCATGTTTCCCAACTAAGGAAGTTCGTTCATGACACAGATATGACTATTTCACCTGATCAGTTAGAGGACTTCGAAGTAGAACCAGAAGCGGTTGGGAACCGCAAGCCGATTTGTATTGTGGGGCACGATACGAAGCAACTTCGAAGAAAGGCGGTGAAGCTAGTCAAGGTTCAGTGGGGCAAGAACGAGAATGATTGCACTTGGGAGACAGAGGAGAGCATTAGGAAGGCACATCCAGAACTCTTTGCCTGGTAAGATCTACTTCGTAACTTAGTTTTCCGCATGCTAGGGTAGACTTGTTTTGCTTGTTTTGCATGTTTGATTGTTGTTTTATGATTGATAGGCATGCGGGACCCTTTGTATGTTTTGATTAGGGAATTTCGGGGGCGAAATTTCTTAAGGGGTGGGGGGGTAGAATATTAATTTCTTTCCCATGCGAAGTTGTATGGTCATGTAACTTTGGAAAACATCTATTAGAGTCATTTCCCATATTCATGATTTTTTTCGATCTTCAAATGACCATTTTGCCCCTAGCTGATCTTGTTTTGGCCATAACTTTTGACTGGAAAGGAATTTTGACCTGAAACCACTTCCATTTGATTCGGTTGATGGTTTACATTTCCGTAGAGTGGTCATAATAGCCAAACGGACTTACCGTTTGGGAGATATGGCTGAAATAAGATTTGGAAGGTGAAAAACTGCTTAACCGGGCCAAATAGGGTGATTAGTGAGTAGGCCCATAACCCATTTCGGGATTAGGGTTATGGGGAGGATGAAATGAAGTAGATAATCATTCCATTTCAGTTTTCTAGCCTCCACTTATCTCCAAGAAACCCTAGAAATGGCCTCCAACCTCTAAATCAGCTCCAAATCATCTTTTGATTAAGGATTAAGCTTAGCAACATCTAATCAAGGGAGATCTACACCAAAACAACATTGGAGCTGCTGTTTAGCATTGGGATTTGCATCAAATCAGATATTTATTTCAGATTTTAATTTTGTTTGTGGCTAAGGTGAGTGATTTGCATAGTTTTGCACTAATTATGGCTAATTAGGGGTAATTAGTGTTAATTAGCGAATTTAAGCATGATAAAATTCGGGAAAATGTTCATAAAATCTTAAATGATGTTTTAGACCTCTGATATGAATTTGGGTTAATTTGGTTAAGTTTTGCTAATCCTATCATTAGTTTCACCTAAACATGCTTAGGGGGAAAATATGGGGTTTTGGGTATGTTTGATCCATTTTAACCTATCATATTGATGTTTTGATGTTTGTGGTTGATTATGCATGTTGCTATGACCGTATGATATGCTTTGTGATTGATTTCAATAGTTAGAATGGTCGAAAACGTCGTCGAATGGCGTAAACACTTGCTGGAATAGTTTTAGAACGCAGTGCAGGTTTCGGATCGGATCAGATTTGGGGGCTTGGATCGGATATGTTGAACTGGGCAAGGGATTCGATCGGATCGGAACCTGACACTTGATAAAATTGGAAAAAAGGAAGGCCACGCTAACTGAACTGGGATTGGATCGGAAGAAGGAGGAGGGATCGGATCGGATAAAGGGGGAGCGGATCGGAGCGGAAGCACGAACTGGATGGGAGATGGCACCCGACCCGACCCGAAGTAAGACACCCGACCCGAACCGACGCGATGAAGTGAGACACCCGACCCGAGCCGTACCAGAGGAAGACCCGAACCGACGCGATGCAGTGGACCAGACCCGAACCGATGGCCTGAAGAGAACCCGACCCGACCCAGTATTGACCAATAACCCGAGATGCAAAGGTAGTCCAATAAGGGAAGTTAGAGCTCAGGATCCAGTTGGGAACCAATGAGTTCACTTCATGGTTGGGCTTGGCTGCGGGACGTGTGCTAAGGAGTTGTCGACGTTCATAACTTCGATTCACCAATAAAAATGAATGATGGGTTACTTATCAGTGCAGTAGAGTCATTATGACTCGAGGGGCAAGGTGATGGTAGCAAGACTACGTTATCAGTGCAGTAGAGTCATTACAACTCGAGGGGCAAAGTGATGCGTAGTAAGACTATAAGCCAGTGCAGTTGGGTCATTGTGACTCCATGGGGCAGAGTGGACATAGTAAGGATTAGTAAGGCTACGAGCCAGTGCAGTGGGGTCCTTGTGACTCCATGGGGCAAAGTGGACATAGCGAAGGATTTGTGGCTACGTTATCAGTGCAGTGAAGCCATTTATGACTTCATGGGGCAAAGTGATCGTAGCAAGGTATGTTGGGTGATCGAAGTGGTGGATATCGTATGCTTTACGCACTGAGTGAGAGATGTGAGGATGGATGTTATGTTTGATTGGTTGCCATCACTATGACATGCGCACCCCCACCTCCGTATCTTTACACCGTTTGATATGGCACCTTAGAGTGTTGTACAGTATGTAGTGCTAACTCTTTGGTTGCAAGTCCAGGTTCAGGTATGTTTTGTCTACCTGTTGTTGTTCACTTTAGATGCTTATCGCTCGTACCAGGCTTTATGTCTGACCCAGAGTTTTATGTCTCCTCTTATTACTCTGGGTGCTCACACGAGTAGACTAGAGACAGGTTAGCTTGTGATGCGCGAGTAGCTGATTCAGAGGCGGGCAGGAGGCTTCCACGTATGATATATATATATTCTCCCCGTGTCGTTGGTGGTCACTACTTGGGCATTAGTAGTGTACCCCCTTTTCTCTTGCTTTTGCTTTGAGACAGTTTGAAAGGTTGTAATAAGCTGTATTTTGGATTTTTGCTGCTATGATGCTTAGTTTGGGTTTTCAGCTTATGCACTGTCTCTCCTGTTTTATGTCAAGTATGTTATTATTATATTTTATTCTACGCGCTGTGAGACATTCTACAGGTTCTTTGTATGTTCATTTCCTTCTTCCCTTTTTCCTTCTGGCGACCCGTTCCGTGCTAACTGGACATGGGTACAGCGCACCTTTGGAGTAAATGTCGGTTGGTGCGTGGCGGGCCGTCACATTATCAAAGACTTCACAAAAATATCAGTCCCATTAACACGATTGACGAAGAAGAACCTAGTTTTCGCGTGGGACATAGATTGTGATGATGCGTTCCAACGTTTAAAAAGAGCTTTGACCACAACCCCAATCTTAGTGTTGCTAGATGGGAGTAAGCCATTTACCGTTTATACCGATGCTTGTGGGACATGACTAGGCGCAATCTAAATGCAAGAGGGAAGGGTAATAGCCTATGGAGGAAGGTAGTTGAGAGTGCATGAGAGAAATTACCCTATGTATGACCTAGAGTTGGCCGCTATTGTTTTCGCGCTTAAGTCTTGGCGCCATTATCTTCTTAGCAAGAAATTCGAATTGTTCACTGACCACAAATCGCTAAGATACTTGTTCTCTCAGAAGGACTTGAACTTAAGGAAGCAAAGGTGGATGGAATTCTTAGTGTCCTACGATTTCGAGATAGCATATACCCCTGGTAAGGGTAACGTGGTGGCTGATGCCTTAAGTAGGAAAAGGTTGTCCTTGAGTCCGTTGTTTGTTGAGCGGCGAAGCTTAGAGTTCATCTCTATGTTTGACTTTAGACCTTCCATTGACTTTGTACCCGGTTTGCTAGCATCCTTAAAGGTCTGACCTACGCTTTTGGGACGGATTGTTGAGGCACAGCGAGATGACCCACAGTTGGTTGAGTTAGTAGAGAAGCTCAAAAGGGGGGGTCATCGAGCCATCTCAGTAGGTATACCCTAGATGATAAGGGTTGGCTACGTAGGGACGGTAGACTTTGTGTACCACGGGACGAGAATTTGAGGAAGACCATTCTTGATGATGCACATCGTTCGAAGATGACCATCCATCCCGGCGGGGACAAGATGTACATGGACATGAGACGGGTTTACCTTTGGGCCGTTATGAAAAGGGATGTGGCCGAGTTTGTCGCTAGATGCTTGGTGTGCCAACAAGTAAAAGCAGAGCAAAAGAAGCCCGGTCGGTTGCTTCACCCATTGGAGGTCCCACAATGGAAGTGGGAAAGTGTCTCGATGGACTTTATTGATGGGTTACCGAGATCGAGGAAGGGTAATACGGGGATTTGGGTCGTAGTAGACAGACTTACTAAGAGCGCCCATTTCATTCCCGTGAAGAGTAAGAAAATGCCCCATGGTTAGCCTCGGTATACATTTGAGCGATAGTTCGTTTGCACGGTGTTCCTTCTAGCATAGTGAGCGATCGCGATCATATCTTTACTAGCGAGTTTTGGAAGAGCTTGCAAGAGGCGGTAGGGACTTGATTATGTTTGAGCATCGCATATCATCCTCAGACGGACGGCCAGACCGAGAGGGTGAATCGTATTCTAGAGGACCTTTTGGGGCTATGTGTCTTAGACTTAGGAACATATTCCTTTGGTGGAGTTCGCATATAATAATAGCTTTCAGTCTTGCATTGGCATAGCACCTTTCGAGGCTCTTTATGGACGGCCGTATCTTTCACCTACATGTTGGTGGGAATATACAGATAAGATCTTTCTTGGGCCCGATATGATTAGAGAGACTTCGGAAAAGATCGATTTGGTTCGAAGGAGGATGAAGACAACGCAAGATAGGCAGAAATCTTATGCAGACAAGAGGAGGATAGATCTTGAGTTTGATATTGGGGACATGGTCTTTGTCAAGGTGTCTCCATTACGGAATGTTGTTCGCTTTGGGTCCATTGGGAAGCTAGCACCAAGGTTCGTAGGGTCGTTTCTTATTAAGGAGAGAATTGGACAGATGGCATATAGAGTGGAGTTGCCTGAGAGACTTAGTGGTGTACACGATATATTCCATGTATCACATTTTAGGAAGTGTTTGCATGAGACCGCGGAAGTGGTAGAGCAGAGCTTGCTTAGAGAGGTGGAGATAGAGCGTGATGCGACGATTCGACGAGCTCCTACGTGCATTCTTGTGTTGGAGATTAAGAAGTTGAGGAATCGAGAGGTCAAGCTAGTCAAAGTGCAATGGGGAGATGATGAGAGCAGCGCTACTTGGGAGACGGAAGAGAAGATGCGTTCATTGTACCCTTTTTTTTCGAGGGTATGTCTTTTAATTTCTCCTTTATCGCTTAGCTTGTACTTGTTTTGTCTTTAGTATGTCCTCTCGCTAGTATCTTTGACCTTTAGATAGGGTAGTCCCATGATTGAAACATGTGTTTGAGACATGTTATGTATGATGGATGCATGTGGATGCAAGTGTTTGCTAGTGGTTGCTCGTGGATGCAAATACACACACTTTAGGCACTAGATCGGCTCAGTCACTTTCATATTGCATATTCCATATAAATGGGTGTATTTAGTAAAATGAATGTACATTGAATGTGTGTATCATATGGATGCTGCATTTTGGTGAATGGTTGTGCACACATGTAGAAATAATATGTATCGATAGGATTCTTTCGCATACATCATGGACGCATGGCACTATCATGGTTTGCATTAAGGAGGTCAACTGAATCAGTAGACCGCCTGATTTTGCATTAGATAAAGAACATGTACACACACTTCTTGCATATGTTTGAATTTTATAAGGACAATGGATGTCTGTGTTTGATGGTTGAGTAGATGGTTGTTTGAATGTTAGGATATGCTATCTCCTTAACTTGGAGATTTCAGGGGCGAAATCCTTTAAGGAGGGGAGAATGTAACACCCCGTAATTTTCAATATTAATGTTCACAAATTAAAGAATAATTAATCTCAGATGTGAGAATTAAGGGAAACGGGTTGCGCCATTGTGTTCGTTTCAGAATTCTGGTTGAGGTAGAGTCCGAATTTGTGTGAATTGGACTACGTATGAAGAAGTTATGGCCATCGGAAGCTTCACTAAAATTCAAAACAGATTTCAAAATTCAAATTTCAAACTCAGGTGGGCTAGGCGGGAAATTTTCCGCCATGGGCCAGGTCGACTTAGGCGTCGACCTACCCACACAGGTCGACCATGGGGTCGACCTGCCCTCCCCCCCGGAAAGAGTTGTTTGATGATGATTTTCTGACTCTTGGCTGAGTCATTAGGGCTGACTTGTCACCCTATCTTGACTGAATGGCTATGGTTCATTCTAGGTTGATCGGATGGCCTAAATTAATCCTAAACTCTATAAAAACACATGTAGACTCAAACACTAAAATCAAATAAAAATCAGAATCATGGCCATGCTGTCACCTTGCAACCTAGAATAGCCGCCACCAATTAGAGAGGAAGAAAAGCTAATCAATTCAATTCTAATCTAAACCACAACAAATTGTCTTCTTCAAAGGAAAGCTAAATCAATTTCAGAACTCAGATTTTAGAACTCAAGACCTTCTTTGAGTTGTGAGTTTGATTTCTTTAATAAGATAATTAACAATTTAATTTGGTTGAGTTATGATTTGGGATTATATGGTTATGTTGTGAATCATTGACCGTTATGTTATTATCTATGTTGTAAATCTTTTATGCGACTATCCATGTTATTATTATCTATGTTGTAAAGTTGTGATGTTATTTTGTAAATCTATGTTAATTACTGGCTTATGTACAATCAATTCATATGCTAGTTTGGTTATGTTTGTGGAACTAATTCATGTGTTAAGTCATATGTAAGTTTAACTTGATAATTATACATACAAGTTAGGATGTTAATTGAGGCATGGATCATATGCAAGTTAATGAAAATTTTATATACAACCTTACATGTTTCATAACATCTATTTTATGTGTAAATTGGATCTAAAGTTAGGCTATGACATGTGTGAGTTATATGCTAGTATACAAAATTCTATATGCTAGTTTACATGTTTAGATGCAAGTTTACATCATAGTTTATGTTGCATAAATCACATATGCAAGTATATATATATATATATGTATGTTTGGAATATGAATCATGTAATGTAAGTTTGCGATTATTGCCTATGCAAGTTTACACCTTATGATTAGATCTATGACATACATGGTTTATGCAAGTTTGTGACTGTTACCTAAACAAGTTTATACCTTTAGATTTAGATCTATGACATATGCAGTTTTGTGCAGGTTTGTGACTTTTCCCTATGCAAGTTTTAGATGAAGAACCTTATTCACACATGCAAGTTCACCCCTTATGTTTTGATCTAGTTTCATTCCTATGTATGTTGTGATGCTTTCTCTTTATTCCATAAGTTAGACTATTCGAGTCTAACATATATTTCACGTTAAACGAATGAACGTACAACGTGGGGCGAAGGGATAATATTAAAAGATTTAATATTGAGAATTGGCATAAATGCCTTAAATGGCATAAAAATTAATTTGTGATGATAATTGGTATAACTTTACATACCATAAATAGATGGACATAATTGGGTCAATTATGGACATAGTTAAATTTGGAATTGATTGAGAATTTGAATAGGGAAATTAATTCAAAATGGGGGATAATTAATTATGTGTAATTAATCGCCTAAGACACGAGGTTAGGCTCTTTTGTGGTATAAGACTGCCCGGACCCACCCGGCAAATCCAGCAGCCACAAATGCCAGTCTAATGTGAGGGATCAAGGGCATGAATTAAATGCGTAACAGTTGCTGAGACATGAGGTTAGGCTCGTTTGGGGTGTAAGACTGCCCGGACCCGCCCGGAAAATCCAGCTGCCACAAATGCCAGTCTAATGTCGGAGGTCTTTACAAAGTTACGGTGTTAATGAATTAAGAAACACTTAACTAGATAAACATGTGGTGGGACATGGGGGTTAAGTGGGTGCCTTGGGTGGCTTGTGACATACGATTACAAACACTTAACCAAAATTGAAACATGTAAGTGTACATGAATAAGAAGAGGATTGAGTGGGATGTACCAGAGGGGACCAAGCTTAGGTGGATAGCTTATGTCAAGTAATGGGGGCCCATTTCAACCAATAACCCATAAGTATCGTTTTGGGCTCGACCCAAGTCGAGGATGGGACACGCATACTGGGCTTGACTGTAAGAGGCCAAAACGAGTTAGCGGTGGCAACGCAAGTCCAACGGGTTCATATGCGTGTGTGGTCCCAGGCTGGTAGGTAAGACGTTGTTGCATCGTGTAGATATAAGCCGTGCATCGTTGGTGGTATCGGGTTGCCACTTTGGGGAGTGATACACCCCACCGTGGGGCCAGCACGGGTATCTATGATTTAGGGAGCCGATCGCATGGGGGTAGTGGGTACACCTAGTGGAGATAAGGGCAGGCGACACCTATGAAGGCAACTAGGGGTACACGAAACTACCATTATCATTATTAAAGTTTTGTAGGCGGGATCAACTTTTAGGGTGCTTAGTGTGGTGCAGTGTAGTAATTATCTTATATTGACTAGGTGCGCCTTTATTGATATCTTTGTTTATCTTATTTCCTTTTGTTTGCTCTGCCATACCCAATTGTTTACAGTCATTTCCTTATTTTCCAGCTTATGCCTTGGCCTAATTATTTTGATAATTATATTGTTAAAGTTATCGCACTCGTCAGACATTATGTCTGACCCCCTTTGTTTCCACCTCTTTTCTTCCTCCCTCCCCCCCCCCCCCCCGGTGCTTAGGGTGGAACTAGCACTAGTGGAGCTTGATTTTGGACAACTGTATCTCTTGCTTTTAGAAGTTGCTTGGATCGCTGAAGTAAAAGTTCAGCCTATCTTATTTATGGTTATTTTGTGTTGGGGTTATGTCTTCCAAATAATGTACTTTGATTTAGTCAAGATGGATATTATGTACTTTGACTCTGGTTTTTGATGATGTAATCAAATTTATGTGTTTACCGCTACAATGAATAAAATTTTAAATTTCTAAGTACTGTTTATATCTGTCTTGTTGTTTAAGTTTCTGTTCTATACACACTTAAAACGCTCCATAGAAGTTAATGCATTCCCTTTGTGAGTGACATTAATGGACGTGGGGTGTTACAAACGGACCCAAAGACCTTTTTGAAGGCGTCCAATAAATTCTACAGGTGGATGAATCATTAGGCCACAACTAATAATGGGTTTACAAAAGACCTCTTCAGAGGCACAAAAACCAAGACCTCTCTGGGGGAATATGTTAAAATCTGATCTTCGTAGGGCCTGGACTGCCAGGTTAGCGAGAAACGTGATTAAAGATAATAAAATACAAGACCCCTCAAGAAGGGGCACAGTAAAAAAAACATGTATACATACTCCTCTCCACTAAAAGGTACGAGCTTGATTGATTAGACCGGAAATCCTATGATCATGAGCAAGTCATGAAATTTTAAATGTGTAACAAAAATGCATGACCAAGAGATTACAAGTGTAGTCGATCACAAATGTCGTACCAAAACTTTAAAGTTCGTGACAAATTTTGGTATGGGGGCATTACCACTGCATTAAGGAAATTCAATAATGCTCACTTAAACATACCATAAGCCCGTCACAACTTCATACTGAAAATTTGGTACCTACAAGGATTATTCCGACCAATAAAGTTGAACCTTGAAATGGCTAAGGAAAACCTGGAAACTTCGATACTGTGATAGGCACAAAGTTTACTACCCACGGAAAAGAAGTCTCGATATTTTCTCAATCGAAGTCAAGGAAGTCCAGCAAAATTGTTTAGGTTAATCTAATAATAACGAATGACTTGCAGTATAAAGTAATTTGTGTTGCAAAGCATGAAAAGAAAACAGGTATGGGATGCAAAACAAGAAAGTACGACGAAGCTAAAAGTAAAAGTTTAAGTATAGTAAGCAAAACACAGTTTCATTTCAGCAGCACAAAACCAGATAGCAAAGTCACAAGTTAAGTCATAAAGCCACAAGTCTAACACAGAAGTTTCAGACGTAGTTTAACATAAAGCCGTAGGCGGGGACCGACACCCGCATATACAGCCGATCTGAATACAACATATAAAAAAAGGCAGCCAGAAAGAAAAATAGAATAAGAATGGTTCTGAGCACTACTTCTTATCACTCGACCTTAGAGCTGGTTTGTTGAGAGGAGGAGGAGTCTCTGCCACATCGCTTGGATTTTCTTGAGAAGACAAAGTGATAGCTTCTGTATTCTGAATAGAATGCTTCTTCTTCTTCTTGCATTTTGTAGATGATGAGGACTTGGCATCTTTCTTTCCTTTACCCTTAGCAAAATATTTCGGGCTTTCATCTATTTATGTGGCCCTAGGATCATCACTAAGAGTGTAATCGACATCCACAAAGTCGGAGATCGCACCAATTTTAGCATCCTGTGACCCAGGAACTATAATGACAAGTGAGGTTGTGTTACTAGGGGGAAGGGAGTGACAACGGAAGCAAGAGTAATGGTCATCAGGGGTGAGTCAGATATAGCAGCTTCAATTTTTATTGTTATGCCTATAGAGGGGTAAGATAGGGGCGAAATTAAACTTAGATCATAGGAGTAATGAGCATAAGAGACAAGGGACACCGGTGAATCAAAAATCGATTCTAAGTATGACACAAAATAATTGATTTTGGTTTTTCCTGCATCTAGAAGGTTCTCCAGAACATCTCTATGCTCAATTCTCCAGTTGTCTATATTCTCATCGTCACCCTCATCATCATTACTAAGCTCCTCATTGATATTCTCTATAGTAATGCATTTATCTTTAGTTGCTTCCTTATCTTTTGAGGCATCAAGAAGATTAACCGGTGTCTGCAAGCTGGAGGCTCCAATGTTAATAGGTCAGATTAAGGATTGGTATCGGTTTGGTTTTGAAAATTGTGATGGCCTGCCCCTTACCAGCCGACATTTCCCTTGAAATGCGCTGTGTTAATTCCCGACAAGCACGGGACGGTCGCCAAAGAAAAGGGTTTAAACGAAAGAAAAGGAATTGAAACTATGAATCATCAAGAACCTGTAGTATCTCACAGCGCATGGAATAAAATATAATAATAACATAACCTTATATAAAACAGGCGAGACAGTGCATAAGCTGAAAATTAAACCATATCCGTCGCAGCAGCGGAATCCAAAATACAACTTATGATCAAACCCATTATTACAACTTTAAAATACTGTCTCTAAAGCAAAATAGAAAGGTACACTACTAATTCCCAAAGTAGTGACCAGTAACAACATAGGGAGAATATGTAAATAGTACGTGGAAGCCTCCTGCTCGTCTCTGGACAACTACTCGTGCGTAATCACCTAACCAGCCTCTAGTCTGCTCGCTTAGGAGCACCCAGAGTAATAAGAAGAGACATAAAACTCTGGGTCAGACAAAAGTTTGGTATGAGCGATAGCAGCAAAATAAAACAATAATAGGTATAAATGATCATACCTGAACCTGGACCTACAACCAAAGAGTTAGCACAACAAGACGTACAATACTCTAAGGTGATACTAACGTATAGTGTAAAAATGGGAGTGTGCATGTCACAATGGTAGCAAACATCAAACATAGCAATCATCCTCACACCTCTCACTCAGTGCGTAAAGCATACGATATCCACTGCCTTGATCACTAGAACTACTGGGGCCCTGACGGAGTCCAACTCCATCCAACCATCACTACGACCACTTTGCCCTTTGGGATCCTGATGGAGTCCGACTCCATACAACCTCTGACCCCACTGCACTGGTCCATAGTCAATGCCCCCTCTCTCAATAGTGAACCAAAGTTATAGATATTGATGACTCCTTTGCACACTTCCCGCTTCCAAGTCCAACTCTAGAAGTTAACTCGTTGGTCCCCATTTGGATCTTGAGCCATTACTTCTCATATGGACTTCCTTTGTACCTCAGGTTTAGTCGGATTGGAATCTGATCTTCGGAAGAGTTCACAATCGTCGGTCGTTCATCCTCCATGGGTCGGTCGAACAAGCATTTTCCCTAGGGTGGATCGAACGTGCATCATGGTCGGTCGAACACTTCATACATGGTCGGCCGAACACTGTGCATAAGCTCGGGTCAAACCTTGTTTATAAGGGTCTGTCGAACCTGCCCATAAGGGTAGGTCGAACATCACATAGTGGGTCGGGTCAAACACCACATACAGGGTTAGGTTGGACACTGCATATAGGGTCAGTCGAACATACACATAGGGGTCGGTCGCTCGACCCATAGGGGTCGATCGAACATACATATAGGGGTCGGTCGCTCGACCTATAGGGGTCGGTTGAACATACATATAGGGGTCGGTCGCTCGACCCATAGGGGTCGGTCGAACATCATCTTATGGGTCGGTCGCCCGACCCATAGCCTGCACCAATTTCCTACAAACCATTTTTCGCCTCTCGGCGGTGTTTTCGACCATTCTAACCTTCATATACTATCATAGAGCATACCAAACAGTAGTAGGAAAATATGAAATCAACCAAAAACATTAAAACACCAGTCACATGTGCTATCTAGGATTAAACATACCCAAATCCAAGATTTTTCCCGTAATCTCCTTAATTCCGGGATTATCAAACTCAATCCAAATTAACCCAAATTTATATTAATGCCATAAAATATGATTCTGGAATTCTTACATATTTTTCCATATTTTCTGAAGTATAATTTCGCTAATTATCACTGATCACCCCTAATTAGCCATAATTACTGAATAAACATGCAAATCACTCACCTTAGCCACAAATAAACAATAGATCTGAAACTCTAACTGATTTGGCTCGGATCCCAATGTATAGCAGTAGCTCTACCTCAATTTTAATGCTAATCCAACTTGATTTGATGTAGATTTGAGTGGTTAGTGGCTGGAAAGGTGATTAAAGAGAGATTTCACTACACCATATATGCTGATTAGGCTGTGTTTTTAGCCGTATCTAAAGCCGTTGGGCACGGTAAAAAGCCGTATCAAAAAGTGGCGTGTCTAATTATTAGATACGGCTACCAACTGTATCTCAATATATTATCATACGGCTTTTAGCCGTATCTAAAGTCTAATAAGACACGGTCTTTGACCGTGTCTAATTATATGTGTGTGCGCACACATATATATATACCCATGTATATATATATCATATATGTGTATATATATAAAACAGAAACTGTATCGCATATGTTTCATAACAAAGAGCATACATATCACAAAGTATACACAGGAATGACACAATTTATATATACATAAAGCTTTACAAGGTTTGTCATATAACACGATGTACATACAAACATATACAATAAAAGGAAACTGTCAAAGATTTTCATCACATTACGTAGTAACAAAAATGAGGTAAAAAGATAACAGCATGATAAAACTCCAGTCGCGGCCGGGAAGATTGAGAGCGATAGTCAGCGGCCTAGAGTTCAAGTTTCCTTTGGCAGCAAAACTGAATCATGATATATAGCCTGCAGCCTGAGTTCCAACAACACAAAAGCACCATACTCTCCAACAGGACTGCCTATAAAATACAAGAAACAAGTTACAAATATTTCACAGCTGGACAGTAGATCGACATTGTAACTCACTGTGACTGAGATGCAAACATGAACAAAGAGCTAAGTACTGTATGTTAATACAGATATAAAATGAAACTAATTGAGTTTTGTTTTCCAAAGATTTATCCTGCTGTAGAATCAGTCCAAAATATGAAATACAAGAACTCTTCTTTACAAGGACTCTTCTTTACAAGATCTGTATTCGACAGAGTACGTTCAGAATGCGCCATTGAATGTTAATCCTAGTAGAAAAAGTGATAACAACAATGGTAACAAAAAATCAATGTCGCAGGGTATATAGTTGAGGGAATCAGAGTTGGATGTATAGTTGACAGTAGTCGATCAGTGTGTTTGTGTAATTTAACGGTAGTCGATCAGTGTGTTTGTGTACAAATACTTCACTGGCCCAATAACAACCTAGTCGAATCGGCTAGTCGATTAGTCAACTAATTTCTACCTATACGACCTAAATTCATACAAAAAGCATGTCTAGACTTCATGTCGATGGTTTAATCTCGATTAGTAGACTAGTCGACGACTAGTCGAGCGTCGTCCATGTGTTTGTGTAGTCGATCAATATATGTCTCAAAAATTAATGAGTACACATTGTAAACTGGTTATGCTATGTGATCATATCGTTTAAATGAAATTAACTGTAAATACTACATAGGAGTGGAAAATTGATAGTCATTAAAAATGCAAACCCAAAAGAAGAATCACCTGAAGTGTAGTCCATGTGCAACACTGGTAGTTCGTACCCTAGCATGCAGAACATCCTCCTATACACGCAAAAAGGAACAAATAAACGAAAAGAATATTCAAGATGTGCACACAAGTACATGTCCGTTCAATTATTATGTAAGATACCACGTAGAGATAAGTGTAAAATAATATATACTTGCTCTAACGTCTAAATATATCGAATCATCATCGTAGGATGATACACATACTCGACTTTTTCTGATTAAGAATTTACTGGGCGATCCACCAGGTGGATGCATTTTAGCTCACGCGCAGGGTCAGTAATCCATGCTTATTAGTTTTATTCAAATGTTGAATGCCGCTTCACTTAACCTTTGGAAAAATCTTCTTTAACTTGCAACTTTCAGTTTCTTTGAAGCAGACTGTGTAGTGCAAGATTACGTACACTAAAGTCTCTGCTACAAAGTAAGGGAAAAGTTGCTAGTGAAAGCAGCTTTTTACTAAGGTTAAGTGCAGTAGCATCCGACATTTGGATAAAGCTAATAAGCGTGGATACCCGACCCTACACGTGAGCTAAAATGCATCCACGTGGTGGATCGCCTATTAAAATATTAACCAGAAAGTCTAGTAATAATCCATCGACCAAATTTTTCAACAAACCTGTTAAATTGACATCAGATAACAGGGTTATAAATGAGTGCATTCTTTTGTTAAAGAATATAGATGATGCATAGATCACCATAAAAAAATTGATTTTTGCTAGTATGTATTTTGCATCGAGATGTTGTATCGGAACATATATCGAATATTTCCCAACATTAAGTCTATATCCAGATTTGCAGACTGCCTACAGAATACCATTTTTTTTAGGCTACCTCCCTTGAAACCCCGACTATTTAGATAGTTCCCTCGCCAAATTCTGGTCCTAGCTGCGTAACGCAATCTAAAATTATACCATACATCCAATGGCAATTCTAACAAAAATTATACCGCAATCTAACAAACATTCAGATGTTTTTTTACATTGTCTCAAAACAGGATTCAAATTTGATTTCTATGATTTTAGGGTATAACCACAGATCCGTCCCTAACACACTTACACAAACAAACTTACGCAAACCAATTCAATCGAAACAGCTAACACACGAAGTACTAACACAAAGTAGCAATCAACTATCACACAAAGATTTCAATTTGTTCCCTACTATCAGTCATGCATGCCAAAATTCAATTGAAACACATACCTGCGTTGTCGAAGGAGGGTTAGGGAGACGTAGGGTTGCTGCGTTTCTGGCGAAGGACAAGGTTGTTCGTCCCTGTCGAAGGTGGAGGCACGATTTGGTGACTGAAAACCCTAATTTGGGTTTTCGGTAACCATTAAAGTAAAACAAATGGAAAAGAGAGCGGCAAAAACTTTTATTCGGAGTGCCCAATGGGATGCACAATATGATACGGATTCAATTTGGCCAAAAGCCGTATCAAAATAACTAATCCGGGGCTTCGTAGATGGACGGTTAGATTTAGGGCATTTGGGGTGACGCGGATCGCAAAATGTAATTTGATACGGATCTGAGCACTATCAAATATGATACGACTTTTACCCGTATTACATGTCTGCATCCATCTATGCCAGATTGGCTGATATGGTGTAGTGTTTGGAATATGGAGGCCAATACTAGGGTTAGAGAAATGTTTGTGGAGGCTAGAAAAATGAAAGGAGATGATTCTCCAACCCCTTTCAGCCCCCCTATTACCCAAATCCCGAAATGGATCATGGGCCTAGCTACTAATCACTTAATTAGGCCCAATTAGGTTGTTTTTTATCCTTCAAACCTTATTTCAGCCATATCATCCAAACGGTAAGTCTGTTTGATTAATGTGACGACTCTACGGAAAGGTAAACCATCATCCGAATCCAGTGGTAGTGGTTTCAGATCAAAAATACTTGCCAATCAAAAGTTATAGGCAAAATAAGATTCGCCAGGGGCAAAGCGATCATATAAAATTCGACCAAAATCGCATGTGAAATGACCCCAGTAGTCGTTCCCCAAAGTTACATGACCATACGACTTCGTATAAAAATAAAATAAATATTCTACGATCCTCCGATACGTAGAATGCGGGTCATTACACTCTCCCCCCCTCCACGAAATTTCGCCCCCAAAATTCCTTAACTAAAACATACAATGGTATCCTGCATGCCTATCAGCCATTTACAACCAATCAAACATACATAACACAACAAGCCTATCCTAGCATGCAGTTTACTAACAAGGGAATAACACATCGCGATAGAATCTTACTAGACAAAGAGTTCTAGATACAACCTCCTTATGTCCTCCTATGTTTCCCATAGTCATGCTCATTATCACCCACTGGACCTTCACTGATTTCACCGTCTTCCTCCGGAGTTGCTTCGTACCATACTCGATAATACGAATCGTTCTCCAGTTCCCAACCGCCTCGGGTTCTACCTCGATATCATCCAACTGATCTGGTGAAATAGTCATATCGGGTTCATGCACGAACTTCCTTAACTGGGAAACATGAAATACATTGTGACTCCTGCCATCTTGTCAGGCAATCCAGCTTTATATGCCAAATTCCCAACTTGCTCAAGAACTGGGAATGGACCAACAAACCTTGATGCTAACTTACCTCTCCTACCAGATCGAATCACATTCTTTAACGGAGAAATCTTGACGAACACTAAGTCGCCAACGAAGAATTTCAAATCTCTTCGCCTTTTATCAGCATAACTCTTCTGCCTATATTGGACAGCCTTCATTCACTGTTGAATAACCTTAATCTTATCTGAAGTTTCTATTATTACATCTGCATAACTCTTCTGCCTATCTTAGGCAGCCTTCATTCGCTGTTGAATAACCTTAATCTTATTTGAAGTTTCTCTAATTACATCTGGCCTAAGCACAAATTTCTCATCTGTTTCCAACCAACATGATGGTGAGTCGCACGATCTTCTATACAAAGCTTCAAATGGAGCCATACCAATATTGGACTGGTAACTGTTATTATATGCGAACTCAACTAGATGCAAATGGTCATCCCATGACCCTCCAAAATCCAATATGCAAGCACTCAAGAGATCCTCTAATACACGATTCACCCTCTCCGTTTGACCGTCGGTTTGAGGATGGAATGTGGTACTGAGATGTAATTCTGACCCTAAAGCCTCTTGTAAGCTCTTCCAAATTCTGACCCTAAAGCCTCTTGTAAGCTCTTCCAAAACCCACTAGTAAATAATGGATCTCGGTCACTTACAATACCTTTAGGTACTCCATGAAATCTCACTACCTACTTCATATACAGTTCTACTAACTTGGCTGCTGTTCTATTCGACTTCACCGGTATAAACCTTGCACTCTTGGTCAATTGATCCACAATCACCCAAATACCATCATGACCTGATCTAGTCCTTGGTAAACCATCAGTGAAATCCATTGAGACTTTTTCCCATTTCCACTCGGGAATTTCCATCGGTTGTAACAAACCACTTGGCTTCTTTTGCTCGGCTTTAACTAATTGGCAGTTCATGCACTTGGATATAAACTTCCCAACGTATCCTTTCATCCCTTCCCAGTAGTAGGTCTTCTTCATGTCTCGATACATTTTGTTACCACCGGGATGTATAGTTAGTTTTTAGTGATGGCACTCTCTAAGCACTTCATCTCTCAATCCATTTATGTTGGGTACAACCAATCTACCGTTATTTCGAAGCCATCCCTCTCGATCAAGTCCACACTTGTTCATCTCCTCAGTGTTGATACCCATCTCTACCTTGGAGATGATTTCCAGTAGGTTAAGATCTTCCCTCTAACTGGAACCGATACGCTCAATCAAAGTCGGTTTGATCGTCAAACTTGCTAACATCTCTGGATCCAATTCAAGATCTGAAATCATATCCTGCGATATACTCTAGTTGCTTCCATTCCAGAAATATAGCTCCCAAACTACCATGTCTCCTACTCAATGCATCAGCTACCGCATTGCCCTTTTCGGGTGTGAATGCGATATTAAAATCATACGAAGCAAAGAACTCTAACCATCTCTGTCGACGAAGATTTAAATCCTTTTGAGAGAAAAGATACTTTAACAACTTATGATCGGTAAACAACTCGAATCTTTCTCCCAAGAGATAATGTCTCGACATCTTCAATGCGAACACGATCGCTGCCAATTCCAAATCATGGGTACGATATCTTTTCTCATGCGGTTTTAGTTGCCGACTAGCATAAGCCACAACCTTACCTCCTTGCATCAGTACAACACCTAGTCCGGTACCACAGGCATCCGTGTATACCGTCATCTCTTCATTCCCTTTAGGAATAACTAACACTGGTGCGCATGTCAAATTCCTATTTAGGCTCTTAAACGCATTCTCACACCTTTCATCCCAGACAAAAGCTTGATTCTTTTTGGTCAACTGAGTAGACGGCGTCGCTATCTTCGAGAAGTCTTGGATAAACTTACGATATTATCCAGCTAATCCCAAGAAACTTCTCACGTCCGTTGCATTCTTGGGCAAAGACCAATCTTTCACCATAACCACCTTCACAGGATCCACGACAATACCATTCTCTGAAACAACATGGCCCAAGAATCTCACTTCCCTCCTCCAAAAGTGACACTCAGAAAATTTCACTTTCAATTGGTGTTTCCTTAACACTCCATTACTATCCTCAAATATTCCTTGTGTTCTTCCTCTGTTCTTAAGTGAACTAAGATATCGTTCACAAAAACAAGAACAAACTTATTCAATTGATCCCAGAATACCCTATTCATAAGATCCACAAAACATGTGGGTGCAATGGTCAACCCAAATGGCATAACCAACCACTCATAGAAACCATACGGCGTTCGAAATGTCGTTTTAGGAATACTCTTAGCTGCTACTCGGAGCTGATGAAATCCTATCGCGAGGTTTAGCTGGGAGAACACTCTTGCTCCACTTAACTGATCAAACAAATCATCTATCCATGGAAGAGGATACTTATTCTTCCTAGTCACTTTGTTCAACTCGCGATAGTCCACACGTAAACGAAGGGAACCGTCGGCCTTAGTAGCTAATATAACTGGTGCTCCCCACTCGAACACTTCTTCGGATAAATCCCTTCCTCAAAAGATCGCTTACTTACACCTCGAGCTCTTGCTGCTTCCTTCATGCCATACGACGAAGTGGCATTAATATAGGTCTGGCATGTTTCACTAAATCAATCTGAAACTCAATCTCTTGGTGTGGTGGAAGTCCGGTCACTTCCCCGAAGATGTCCGGATACTCACCAGCAATGGGTACCTCTGATAACTCATCATGCGGGATGTCGAGGGAATTTAGAAAACTATCCATCACCCCCATCACTTGGTAGGGAACCCAAGACTACCCTCCGCCCATCATCCGCTCTAATGGTCACCGCAAACCTCTCTCAGTCTACCACCACCCCATACCTTTGGAGCCAATCGACTCCCAAAATAATGCCAAACCCAGTAAAGCCTAAAACAAAGCAATCACAAGCAAACATACATCCATGACCTGATAAGACCAGCTTATGACAAATCATGCAAAGGTTAGTCGAACCACCGATCGGGTTCATTGCAATTAAAGGTCTATCGACTATCTCGGGTTCCAATTCCAACTTATCTACCAGGTCACTAGATACAAAGGAATGGGTAGCCCCGATATCAAACAACACTCGAACTGGAACATCATAAACAGAAAGCATACCATGAATAACGATACTCTTTCCCTTCTCCGCCGCAGTTGGGGCATTCGACAAGGAAGGAACAACGTTGATAGCATATGCTTTCACGATCTTCTTCTCCTTAGAAGGTTGTGGACATTCATCCTTGTGATGTCCCACTGGGCCACAGTAGAAGCATTTCCTGTCCGTTGTCTTTGCTCGACAGTGTCTGGCATAATGGCCTTTCTTTCCGCAACTAAAGTATTCAACATCCTTCTTATCCTTCTTTTTCTGACCATCCTTGGCTAGTTCTTTTTTCTCTTGTTCTGGGAATTATTCTTGCCTCCACCGCCTGCTTGCGGTTTTGGCTCTCCCGCAGATGCAACAGTAACCTCGGTCTTCGACTTAGGGAAAAGGCTTTCTGATCTCAATGTCTTTCCCATAATAGATTCGAAAGCCTCACTGATATGGTTTATAAGCCTTTCCCCCAAGTACTCATCCAGGCCAGTTATGAACCTCTCGTTCTTCTTCTCGGCAGTATCGGTAAGAGATAATCCATATTTCGATAGGATGTCAAATTCAGCAATATATTCCGAGGCTGCCCTACCATTCTGCTTAAGCTCCAAAATTCTCCAAAACAATTCTGATTTCTGAGCAGTAGGAATAAACTTGTCACTAAAACGAGTCTTAAACTGATCCCAAGTAACTTGATCCTCGGGAGTAGACGCTTTAATAGCATTCTACCAACTCATAGCTCGTCCTTGAAGCTGATGCGATGCTAACCTTCTCTTCATTGCATCATCGATTCCCAAATCCTCGAAGATGCGCTCACAACTATCAAGCCAATCTTGAACTTCCGTAGCCGATTCCATTCCATGGAACGGCTTTCCACCAAGATTAATATAATCCTTTGCAGAGCATGGCAAAATCGGCTCTAGGAGCCTATACTACTTTACCACCACCACCATTAGCAGCATTAGGAACTGCTCCCTAAGTATCCCTAAGCATCTTACGCATGAAGGCTGTAAACATCGTCCTCATGTCAGGGACATTTTCATTGTCAGCCTCTGAACCTACTCCTTCTTCAATGCCCAATGCGGAGTTCCTCACCGCATTCCTCGTATTTCGGTTCGTCGTTCAATCTGTAAAGAGAAAACGATTAACCATGTCCACAAGGGTGCCAGTGTAGACTGACTTCATCCTTAGATATACTAATAGTATATATAGCTTTTGAAAACCAAAATATCACAAATACGTGCTCTCATATACGTATACTGTCTCTCCCTGATGTCTTCCCCTAGGATAAACTACGCAACCTAGGCTCTGATACCAAGTGTGACAGCCCGCCCCGCACCAACCTACATTTCCATTGAAATGCATTGTGTCAATGCTCGTCCAGCACGGGACAGTCGCCAAAGAAAAGGGTTTAAACGAAAGAAAAGGAATTGAAGCTATGAATCATCAAGAACCTATAGTATATCTCACAACGCATGGAATAAAATATAATAATAACATAACTTGATATAAAATAGGGGAGACAATGCATAAGCTGAAAACTAAACCATATCCATCATAGCAGCGGAATCCAAAATACAGCTTATGATCTAACCCATTATTACAACTTTAAAATACTGTCTCTAAAGCAAAATAGAAAGGGTACACTACTAATGCCCAAAGTAGTGACCAACAACAACACGGGGGAATATGTAAATAGTACGTGGAAGCCTCCTACTCGTCCTCGGACAGCTACTCGTGCATAATCACCTGACCTACCTCTAGTCTTCTCTTTTAGGAGCACCCAGAGTAATAAGAAGAGACATAAAACTCTGGGTCAGACAAAAGTTTGGTATGAGTGATAGCAGCAAAATAAAATAATAACAGGTATAAATGATCATGCCTGAACCTGGACCTACAACCAAAGAGTTAGCACAACAAGATGTACAATACTCTACCATGACACAACAATATAGTGTAAAAATGGGAGTGTGCCTGTCACAGTGGTAACAAACACCAAACATAACAATCATCCTCACACCTCTCACTTAGTGATTAAAGCATACGATATCCACCGCCTTGATAACCATAACTATTGGGGCCCTGACAAAGTCCAACTCCATCCAACCATCACTACGACCACTTTGCCCTTTGGGATCGTGATGTAGTTCAACTCCATACAACCTCTGACCCCACTGCACTGGTCCATAGTTAATGCCCCTCTCTCAATGGTGAACCAAAGTTATAGATATCGATAACTGCTTTGCATACTTCCCGCAGCCAAGCCCAACTCTAGAAGTTAACTCGTTGGTCCCCATTTCGGATCTTGAGCCATTACTTCTCATATAGACTTCCTTTGCATCTTGGGTTTAGTCGGATTAGAATCTGATCTTTAGAAGAGTTCACAATCGTCAGTCGTTCATCCTCCATGGGCCGGTCGAACATGCATCTTCCCCGGGGTGGATCAAACATGCATCATGGTCAGTCGAACACTTCATATAGGGTCGGTCAAACACTGTGTATAAGGTCGGGTCGAACATTGTTTATAAGGGTCGGTTGAACCTGCCCATAAGGGTCGGTCGAACATCACATAGTGGGTCGGGTCGAACACTACATACTGGGTTGGGTCAGACACTGCATATAGGGTCGGTCAAACATAAACATAGGGGCCGGTTGCTCGACCCATAGCGGTCGGTCGAATATACATATAGGGGTCGGTCGAACGTACATATAGGGGTTGGTCGCTCGACCCATAGGGGTCGGTCGAACATCATCATATGGGTCGGTCGCCCGACCCATAGGCTGCACTAATTTCCTACAAACCATTTTTCGCCTCTCGACGGCATTTTTGACCAAACTAACCTTCTTATACTATCATAAAGCATACCAAACAGTAGTAGGAACATATGGAATCAACCAAAAACATTAAAACACCAATCACGTGTGCTATCTAGGATTAAACATACCCAAATCCATGATTTTTCCCTTAATCCCATAAATTCCGAGATTAGCAAACTTAATCCAAATTAACCCAAATTTATATTAGTGCCATAAAATATGATTCTCGAATTTTTATATATTTTTCCATATTTTTCTGACGTATAATTTCGTAAAATATCACTAATCACCCCTAATTAGTCATAATTAGTGAATAAACATGCAAATCACTTACCTTAGCCACAAATAAACTAAATATCTGAAACTCTAACTGATTTGGTTCAGATTCCAATGTATAGAAGAAGCTCTACCTCGATTTTGATGCTAATCCAACTTGATTTGATGTAGATTTGAGTGATTGTGGCTAGAAAGGTGATTAAAGAGTGATTTGGAAGATTGAGACCATTACGAGAAATGTTTGTGGAGGCTATAAAAATGAAAGAAGATGATTCCCTAACCCCTTTCAGCCCCCTATAACCCCAATCCCAAAAAGGGTCATGAATCACTTAATTAGGCCCAATTAGGTTGTTTTTCGTCATCCAAACCTTATTTCAGCCATATCTCCCAAACGGTAAGTCCACTTGATTAATGTGACCACTCTTCGGAAAGGTAAACCATCATCCGAATCCAATGGAAGTGGTTTCAAGTCAAAAACCCTCACTAATCAAAAGTTACAGGCAAAACAAGATTCGACAGGGGCAAAATGGTCATATTGAATTCGGCGAAAATCGTGAACATAGGAAATGACCCCAATAGTCGTTCCCCAAAGTTACACGACCATACGACTTCGTATAAAAATGAAATAAATATTCTACGATCCTCCGATACATAAAATGCAGGTCGTTACAAACATTATCCCCGGAAGTACCAGCCCTCTTACTTGCCAACTGGGCCCTTCCCTCAGTTAATGCCTTTTGGATCTATCATCTAAAAGATTATTAATGAGATAACTTTTGCTGCGATCGTCCCCATTAATTTCAAGAACTCGTTCCCAAACAAGTGCCAAGGTAGTTGGAAAGCTGTCCCCTAGGTAGTGTAAACTCCCGCGACTCATGACGCTGAAAACATATAATCGAAATATGTTAGCATCAGCCTCGTCTATAGCCTTTTTGAGAGTTTCCTCGACAGCCTTCTCAACCTTAGCTGTCAACGCATGATTGGAAGATTTCAAGGAATTAATGGTTTCTCTAAGTTGGGCAGCTTCGTCCCGATATTATTTAGAAAAATCCTTTTCCACAGATAGTGTAGCTTTAGCATTGCATTTGGCAGTTAGGGCTTCCTTTTCCCTTTGTTTAGCAGCTTCAAGTTCTTCTTGGAGTTTCTTGTTCTCGCTATCTAATCCTTCTAACTCTGCAATTCTTTTATTGAGCGATACAATAGTGGCATCGCGAGAATCTAAGACTTCCTCCCACTTGGCCATATCATCCTCCAAAGCTGCAATCTTAGCAAGATTAGTGTCATTACACTTTTGGAAATCGTCTCCAAATTTATTCCATCTGCGCAGTTTTCTTCTAGCACTGTCCTTGACGATATGTAGCTTTGTGTCGAGTTGGCTCTTAGCAATGTCAAGCTGGATGTGCGTTTTCCTTATTACGACATCTACTTCATCAGCTATGTCATCAACATCAGTTGGGTTTGCACCGCGGTCAAGCATTAACCCTTTCAAATGCCAACCCTTAAATCATTCAGAGAGAGGAGCATTTATTGGTCCGGGATCATGGCGAGGCTTATGAATGATTGAGTGGATTTCAGCAGGAGGACCAGGGGGACCAGGAGATGGAACCGGTCAGGGTACAATAGGAAACTTCTTTAAACGGGAATGCTTATTTGAACCATCTTTCCCTTGGTCGGCTTTCCCTCGCTTCTCCCCACGACCTTCTTCATTAGGGAGATTATCCTCAAGCCAAGTGCGTCTTCTTTTTTCCTCATCTTCTTCCTTACGTATTTTTCTCCTCTACTCATCAGTCAATTCATGTTCTGACACTTGCGAGGGCTTGTGAGAAGGTTTTGGAGGTGGGGGAGGGTGAGATTGCTTTGAGTGATGCGGTTGTGGTAAAGGGTCTTGCTGTAATAAACGCTTTGGGTTGTATGCTTTACTTTTCTTCCTAAAGTCTGACAAGTGTTTTCCTTGCATGTCTGAACCTGAAATGAGATAAATGCGGAATTTCGGTACTTAAATTACAAAGTACTGGGGCAAAATGTGAAAGTTGTGAAGGAATTTTGAAAAATATGCATATTAGAAATGTTCTCTAAAAATGCTGCTGCTAACGAACCAGTTATCCTAGTTGGTTCTAAGGAAATTTCTAGAGATTTCAACAACTTTCCTGACTTAGCAATAGGGGCCTCCATTATGTTAGCAACTGTGATGGTGTTTCTGGGGATCTATAGGCTGGGTAACGATGTCGTCCTGACTAAGGTACTTAGCCAAGTTAAGATCACCCGAATTGTCAAAAGTACCTACGGAACCTTCCTCTATTACGTTTTGAACAAGAGGGTCCTCAGTCATTGTTTCAGTATTCAGGTCAATCTCTAATGCAGTTTCACCTTCCCCAACATGTTCAATTTCATGTGCAGATTCTGAACCGTTGTCCTCTTTATCATCACTCTCAACCTATTCACTCTCATCTTTGTGATGTTCAGACTTCCCTTTTTTCCATGGAAGTCAATGTGTGCTTAGAAGACGTTTTATTGCTACTGGCAACGTCAGAGCATCTCTTTAATGGGGCTTTCCGAGCAGGGGATTTTCGAGTAACCTCTTTTTTAAAGGATGGATCCAAAATTAGATTAAGAGAAATGTGAAGCAGATGATATTCGTGAAGGAACGGTTCTGTAATTAAGAATCCCCTTGTCCTTTCATTTTCATTAACAGTTGTCAAGACACTAAGAAAATTCTCATCAACAGTATCACCTAAGTCGGCAAATGGAATTTCTGAAAGAATAGAGAAGGAATTAAGAACATGAATTCTTAAAATATGAAAAAAAGAGTTTTTGAATAAGCGGAATCATCACCCCCTTCCATCCATCTGCCGAAGAAGATATCTGGACATCGAATGAAGCAGTAATGGTCCACATATCGTTTAATGCTTTCTACCAAGTCTATTATGATTTTGGAGTGTTTCGCCTCCACAAAGATGATAGACAGTTTATCCATCCTTTTAAAAGCATACAATGAACAAATTTCTGGGAATGAAGGTGCTCGTTGTTTAACCCTCATGAACAATACATATAAACCTATTAGGATGGCATAGCTATTGGGATGTAGCTGCATGAGTGCAGTAGCCAGGTTTTTTAAAATCATTTCTAGGAAGGGGTTGAAAGGAGGGATAGCTCCCATTGTCATCATATACCGACTAACTGTTACATATCCCGGAGAAGTGGAATCAGCAAATTCATCTTGACTAGGGAATCTGGCATCAGTCTCTCGGATTCTAAATTGAAGACACAAGTTCTTATATGATTGTAAGCTGAGTTTAGTCGGAGTCCTTTCTGAAGGTACCCCCACAATAAGACGTGGTATAGGGAACTCTGGATTAACATCAGATTCTGGGGCATTAGCCATCTCAGTGTTTAAAGGTTGACCAGAAGTTCCAGCTTGAGTAGATTTGTGTGTTTCTTCGAGCTGTCCACGTTTGCGAGTCATCGTTCCTATAGGCACAGCTGCTCTCTAAAAAATAACTATGGAATTTATGTGGAAAAAGTGTGTGACTAAACAATCATCAAAAACACTACAATACGAGCAAACCATTCAAATAATAAGAAGTGGTTTACACTTAGCGCAGTGTTAAAAAGGTAGTCAATCAAAGAAAGTTGTCGGAACAAGAATAGGAAAGCAGCGACCGATCGGTGCTAACCATCTTTAAAGGAGGTTCATAACCTACCGGGCACAAACCGTCTTTAAAGCAGGTTCATAACCGGTCGGTCATGAACCATCTTTCAAAAGAGGTTCAGAGCCGATCGGTACGAACCATCTTTTAAATAGGGATAAGGACGGTCGGTAAGAAACCGTCTTCTGAAGGAAAAAGGGTCGCTGCACCAATCGCCAAGAACCGATCGGTATCCGCCAAATGTGTTGAAAATAGAATAAAGGGAAAAGTTGGTGACGACCGATCGGTATGAACTGAATGACTGCTTGATTTCCTGACTTTCTTCCATGCTTAAGTGCAAATGCAATCAGTTTTAAATCAACCAAGGCAATGACATACGTTCAGTGCATATGCAAGTATCGCGGCAGCATATCAAAAAGCGAGGTTGAGTACAATTCCAAAGACAAAAGTGATACATACGAATGTTATCAACATAGGACTTACAAATTCAAGATAAAGATTCACAATTAGTATGGTTATACAAGGATTCACAAAAAGAAAGAACAAGGCATGCTGAGTACAAATTTTCGGGTCAAGCATTGTCACAAACACCTTATGTGCATTAGTCAAAATCAAAACTTTAAAGGTCCTATGCTATTCGAATTACACACAAACAATCTCAATCCTATTTCAATCCATTCCAACATGAGGGATTACAGTTTAAAACCTCTATTCCCATCTTAAACTGCGAATTCCAATGGTTAGATCCTAATCTTAAACCTATTCTGATTCATTCTAACCCAAAGCCAAGTCCTAATCCACGGTGAAGTGCGAAGAACCGCATCTAAATACTTAATCTAGGTTCGAATCGAGAAAGATACCTGAAATTGATTTATGGTTGCTGCGGTGGTTAAAACCGATAATGGACTTGAGCTATCGAGGCAAGCTTGATTGTAAATAGGAGGAAGTTTGACTGGGACAAAGAAAATTACAATGCAAAATTATTTTAGGAAGACGCGTTTACCATTTAAAAGTTTTGAAGTTGAAGGGAGAAGATAAAAGCAAAATGGGAAGAGCAATGGACATGGAAGTAATATAAAGGCAACTGCCAGATGGGCTGATCGGTCCATAGAAGCCCATTGCACCCGACCGATCAGTCATCCTCCAAGTTAGCTCAACCAAATCGACTGGTCGCTCAGTTCGTTGAGACGAATGATTATGCATGCTGACCTTATGCAACGTCCATATGAATGATCCATCAATTTATAATAAAAACGTTCATATCGAAGCTCACATTATTTTGCAAACAAGAAATTATAATCTCCAAGGGGCAAAAGTTTACTCCCTAAAAACGTACGCACATTGATGGATCAAAACACTGACAAAAGCAAGAAAGACACCATAGTTCAATTCATAACCATTCGGTCAGAGGAGGTAGGCACCGGTCATTGGAATTCATCCCCAAACATCCCTGACTCAACTCACTTCCAGCACCACCGGTCGGTTAGGATCCAGGCATACCGATCGTTTATGTTCAGGGACACCGATCGGCTACATCTATGAGGGTACCGATCGGTTATGTTCAGAGACACTGATCGGTTATATCTATGAGGGTACCGATCGGTAGAGCATGAAGGTTGCTGACAGCTGGAGATAGCTGGCTAATGGAAAACTTGTAAATATTAGTTTATACCGATTGGTAGTCCTGGATGCTATATCTCCACATTCTATAAATAGAGGACCAACTCCACAATAATGGGGGACCGAATCTTATGACCCCGAAAGGATGTCCAACTATTTCCTAAGCAATTCTAAGTGATTTCTATCTCTCCTAACACCTCCAACCGAAGATCAAACATGGAATTCTCCATCAAATCATTAAAATCCACCTAAGAGCTTAGTGAATCAAGGATCTACTTCTCAAGTTGCTGTACTTAGAGGATTTCTCTACTCCTTTCGGTTTTTTGGATTAAATCAAGAGAAGAGTGTGTGAGGATGAAAGTTTATGTAATGAGAGAGTATTCAAGTTTTGTAGTTTTGCATAAGATAATGAAATTTTCTCTCAAAGTGGACATAGATCTTTCCTAAGATCGAACCACTATAAAATAGTTGTCTTTTTACTTGCATTTACGATTGTGGCTCCTTGTAATCTCTTACCATATTGGTGAAGTACTAGTTTTGTACCTTTGGTGTTTAAATCTAATTTGGGTTTTAACACATCATCCATCTTCTTCCTCCAATGTCCTCTCCCCCCTCCTACCTCTTCTGCCACGCCGTTAACCGCCACCAACACCCACACCCCTCCGACCTGCCACCGGCCTGAACGCACAAACCAGCGCCACCGTGGACCCCCTTTCTTCCTCTAGCCAAAAACACCCCATTTCTACCCTTTAACACCTCCTTAGCAACCTAATACACCCCCTACGCAACTCTTAGACCTCTCCCCTTTGCAACAAATTTCTAGATTGCGAAACCCTCGAAACATAGAGCCCCCAAACACCCTCATTTCTTCCCCCGTTTAGCTCTAAACTCCCAGGTCTACAAGTATACGTGAGTTAGTGAGTGACTGAGTGTTGTTCGAAGCCCGTAGGCCACTGGAAAGCCATGTGAAAGCTCGACAAGTGCCGACATCAAAGTAGAGTGTCCACACTCATCCAAATAAATGATTAGTGAAGTGAAAACCTCGGTGAGAAATCTAAACTTACTTAGAAAAGGGCTAAACTAGAAATTAACTAATTGCAAGTTAATTAATGAATTAAATAATGAGTATTAGTTAGTAAATAAATTTTGTTAAGGTGTTAAATGATATTTAGCAAGTTAGAAATATCATATTTGGTTGATATATGCGAAGTAGTTTGGATACGTGTTATAAAAATGTCAAACTGTATCAACGATGAGAAACCCTAGCTTAAAAAGGATTAAATAAAATTAATCGTTAATTGGTAATAGTTAATGATAAATTTAATCAGATGTTATGTGATGGATGTTAGTTAATAATAATAACTTATTATAATGATAATTGACGAATGATAGTATAAAAATATCATTTTTTTTTTATTAATTAAGATATGTGTGGTTATTTGCTTATGCGCGAAACTAAAACATCGCGTAGTAAGGTAGCGAATTGTAACTGACTGTTAATTAAAAATATTTAATCATGTTTCTCATTGATAACACCAATTTATTTATATGTTAATCACTGATTAGTTAGATAAAAATGTCATTTTTATCAGTTATATTTGATATTCATTAAGTTCAGCACTTGAACTACGCACCAAGTTTATTTAAATATATTGCTCCTTAAATGGCATTGGTTGAGTAATTTATTTATTACTGTTGTTGTATGTGAATTGGGTGCGCTATGATGGATTCTTGTGTAAAATTGAACATACACCATTGGATAGTAAACAGATATGAACCACACTGAAGCATATCATACCCATATAAACATGTAGGTGCTTGATGTTTGTATGTTGCCAAATATATAGCATGTAATTGTTTGATGTTATACGACGAGAACAAAGGGAAAGGAGGACAGGTAATTGCATAATGATTATTAGATGTGGATTGAACATATATGATGAACTAAATGAATATATAACGAAAATCGCAGGATTTAATAACAAAACCCACATGGGTCCTGAGATGACAGGAATATACATGTCTCTTTTGTTTGCAGATAAGGCACATGGATCTCGACTAATCCCCCTGACCAGTTTAAGGGTTGATTTTTTTTACACGTCTCCCTTGGGTCTAGATAAGTCACAATGTTTGTTCACATGGTTTAAATCCCACATGGGAGTTGGGATGATATTTTTTTTTACACATTTCCCAATTTATATTGGTTGGATAAATATATATTGATTTATTGAGGCCTGTAGGGGCGACTTGTGATTTTTCCGAGCACTCCATACAAAGGAGGTTTTGGTGAATTTTTCCAAAAATATAAGGCATTATCCAAATATTTAATGAATAAAATAGTTTGGAAGCTATTCATTATATAATATTTATATACATCGAATATAAATTAAAATAAATGAATCGTGTAGCGGTAGTTCGCGTTTTCGACATGTAATTTTAAACTAGTATACCGGGAGATCAGACCCTCGTGTTTTACCGGAATTAGAACCATTAGGCTCAGTTCAAAAAAGATCTTTCTAATGGTTATAAATATGTTAAGATCCAACGGTTAGATTTTTAGAGAAGTTCAATTTAAATTTGAATGAAAACAGCGCCAGTGAAGTTGAATGACCAGAAACGTCATTCAATTGAAATGGACTTTTTTTATAAATATAAAAATAGCAAAAATTCATTCTAAAATATTATAAATGATTAAAAATGAATATAAACCAATTTCACATGGTTTATGATGATAAAAATGGTTAAGTGCAATTTGGCGAGATTTGGGATAGAAACTTATAAAATAGATTTGACAATGTTTTGAAATAAGAAGTTTAATTCGTGAATCGAATTGAATTCTTAGGAGAACATTTTAAAATGAGGTAATGAAACGATATATGAAAGCCAAATTGTCTTAACCAGAGAAAAGAATAATATTTTTAATTTTAGGAAACAAACCAATTGAAAAGATATTTAATTGGTAAATCAATAATTCAAATAAGATTTGATTTGTTTATGCGAGGATTATTTGAAAAGACCGGGTTTAACCCATTTCAATTAATCGAACGACGATTAAAAGTCAAAGATAATGAAGACGGTGCAAGACCGTCAATCTTCACATTGAATGGATTACTACTGATGCCCCAGATTTAGGTAGCTCCCTTGAAGGGGTTATAATGGTAGTTGTCCTGTCGTACTTGTTGATTCTCCTGATACACGAGGGCCTCTCTCCTGTATTGGACATATGGGATGAGGAATAAGGTGCATCTGGTTCGTTCAGACCCAGAACGGACTTGCAAATGGATTTTGTATCTGACGTTGTATTTTGTGATGTATTTGTTGATCTCTGGTAAATGTATATCTGTTTGGGTGGCAGAGAATTCATTCTCTTGCTTAATACCCTTCTCTGAGACGTATGAGCTTTGAGGTTATATATTGGTGGAAATCAATGTATGGACTGAAAATGTGGCATGCTGAGATGTATAGATCAAAGCTTTCGTTGAAAAGCAATGCTTTAAGGTTGATCATCAAAGCATGGTTTTAATATAGCGCAACTCTGTGTTGTAGCGATAATTCGTGAGCTTCAGTCCATGGTATGAACCAAAAACAGGATGAAGGACAACAGATAAAGGACATGCATTTCCTTTTGCTAGAGGTGATGGCATGGTGTTGGAGCCCAGGCAATTTACTTATGTTAATGTTAGAATTGAGGATCCTCAGATATGGTCGCACAAGGCCAAGATGGTCGAATACTGACCAGGTTTTAGGTCTGATAGGACCGGGAATGTTATGTTCAGGAGAAGTCCGAACTCACCTGAAAAAGGTGGGTCGGCTCTACCGCTCCGGGTGCGCGTGAGTCTTAGGGCATGTGCTAGAGTGTCCTGAATTGGAAGGAAGATCCTTTGCCTTGGTTCATGGTGGAATCTAATTTTCCAATACTTGATTTTACGGTTTTAGTTGTAAGCCTCTATGGCGACATAGTAGGATGGGGTAGTATGTTGTCTAGGATTGGCACATTTACTTTAAAATTGTTTTAAACACTTAAAAACTAATAATAATATCAAATGATTTCTAGTTTTTCTCGTATCAAGCATGTTTAGCCATTATAAGGTAAAACCCTATACTCCGGCTTACATTTGCATTGTATGATGGGACCTGAGTCTTATAATGGCTTCATTTTTCCAAAAACCATTATGATTGTTTTTACTTTGTTTTATTCTGTTTTATGCAAGGTATTAGTGTGGGATAAACCTGTTCCATGGCATATGGTGTGGTCCCGTGATATGCTTTACTTTTAAACAATTTAAGTTAACACAGGTTTCTCATACCAGTTCCATGACTGACTCGTAATTTGTTTTTCCCTTGCAAACTCGAGTACCCATATTTTTACATAGGAAGCCATATATTCAGGTTTTAGCGTGGTTCATTTTGGATATGTATGGAAGCCAAATTTTGACATGGAGCTGAAGATGGACTTTTATCATTTCTATTGTACAGTCCCAGACTTTATTATGTTAATTATTTTTTATTCTGCTGTGTAACCATTTGTTATCTAAAACAATGTTAGGTACTAAGTATGATCCTGTAGTGTTGATGTAACTCTGATATTAATTTCCAATGTAATCTGATGTACAATATTTTGTGAAATGTAATTTTACTGTTTTGTTGTTATACTTATGAGTTGTATTCCAATGATCATCTTTTCTTCTATGGTTTGGAAGAACGGGTTGTCATAAATACTGTGGGCCTAAGCATGGTTATTGCATGGGATTGTTTCATTCGCATTTAATGCATGTTATTGTTACATGCAACTGTACTACATTTTGTTATAAAACCCAAACATAAGATAAAATATATGTACAAAGTTATAGAAATGGAACCTTTTTGCATTTGAATTTGAATTATAAACCAACAATACATAGTGTCAGAAAAAAGGAAATTTTATGTAAACATCAATATGAAGAAATTTGAGTTGTCATTGTAGTGAAAGGGATGTTAAAGATATATATTTGTCAGTACATTAATGATGGTGAAAAAAGGCCTTATCTGCATAGCTACCAACAAAATATAAGTTAAATATAGTCAGGTTTATAAAAGGATGTATTGTTCGTATTTTCTGATTTAATGCATGTTATTATATCATGAAAGTTTGGTTTAATTTATTGTATGAAAAACATGCATTCCAAGTTACAAAACTGGAACCATTTTGTCTGTGGAAAACCTTAGATCTGGACCGCACCTACCATCTTATTACATTAAAATAATGTGTATGTTTAAACTACTATGTATCTGTTCTTTTTTAAGTCAGAAGGGAGTAAAGGAATGGAAGGTTAGGAAAACATAAGATAAACATTAACTTGTAGGTAATTTACTTGGGAGCACCCTCTTTTACATCGTTACAACAAATTGACTATATTACAACGGTGGAAAACAGTTGTAAAAGACTTTTTACAATGGTGGGGCCACCGTCGTCTATTAAGAAGTTGTACTAGACTAAAATATTTTACAACTTTTTTTCACCGTTACGACACCGTTGTGAAATGTATATTTTACAACTGTTTTCCACCCTTATAATAAACATTATTACAACTGTTTATAACTGTTGTAATTTTTTTTTAAAGTATCATTTAAAGTTGTAATATATGAACAAATTATATACATATTATTAATAAAAGAATTCATTTCAGAACATGTTATCTACAAAACTGAAGATATCAAACAAACTTAAAACATGAACCAAAACAATATATTAGAATTTTCAAACTCTCATCATTTTTTTTTATAAATCATATAAGTTTCTCAAGTACAAAAAGCAACTACAAAGTCCATTATCCAAGACTCCAAAATCCAAATGACTTGAAGTCATCTTTCATAAATATACATCACTAGGAGTAATACAAACATAATGAAACTGAGATTTGCTCGCAATGATGTAGGTCTTGCAATGGTCTTCATTCTTGAGATGACTTCCAATGAATTTGAGAATTTCTTGCAATGTTGCAGGTGTTCTTGAATTAAACTATATATAGTATATAACATATTAAGCAATAAGAATGAAGCGTATTAAAGTATGAAGTAACCTAAGCTATAAAACGTAACGGAAGCTATGCAGCATTCAATGTTAATATTTCTATAAATAAATATGAACTGGTAAGAAAAAGTGAAGTATAAAAAGGTTTAGAAGACATACCTTAGTGGACAAAGAAAAAGGTCACAGTTCACATTGTTGATATATATATATATATATATATATATATATATATATATATATATATACATGATATGTAAAACTTTGTAAGGATTCAATATCCCTTTGGTGTCAAATAGTTTCTTGATCGAGACCATCACTTTCATCTGAAAAAACATTTCCAGATTTGTTAAATGTAGTCACATACAAATCACAATAACACACACATTTACATACATAACAACATATACAGTGCATGATAGATAAAGATTCTACAGTCCAAAGTGAAAAATGACAGTATAACAAGAGACAACGCAAGAAATTTCTAAAAACATAAAGTCCAACATTTCACCTAATGAATTCAGTGGAAGATAAAATTAAATGAATGCTCCACACTTGCTTTGTTTCAGAAGATTTGCTATAATGAATTTTATCAGCTTTCAAAAGACCTAAACCATGCTCGCCACTTATGCTTCTTCTATGGTTTGATGTCCATTCATAAACAAGAGGTTCAATTTGTGCAAGTACCTGCAAATTTTGATCATGGTTAGAACATAAACTTTTGGACATAAAGTTAATTTCATAGTAAGTGTTCAACTGGTTACATTTTTGTCATACTTTGGTGTTAGAATATTTAAGTACAAGTTGCCATTCCCTGGATGGCCATATCCGATTACTTTGGCAGCCTGGCCTGAAGCAAAATTCACATTGAAAAAGCTTTTGATGCAAGAACTAAAAAATGCTGAAAAAGTAGTAAGAAAAACTATCAAGCCATTCTCTTGTAACACCCCACCTCCGCCAGGGTGACTCTTGCAAGCACTCTGGCTTTGGAGGGGCGTTTGAATCAGGTAAACATGCATAATGATATATCAAGGCAGAACAAGAACATATGTAGATATGTAAACAGAGTAAATAACATAGATAAAACAGCGGAAGATTTCAAACCATTTCAAAACAAGTCTGGTACAACATAATGTCAATTTTCCAAATACACAAGTCTAGATAAAAACAACATTACTGAAAAACTAAAATACATAAGTACTATCCCCAAATAAGTGATAACCATAGCTAGCTTCATGTCAAGACCGTACATGAGCTAAATCCCACAAGCAAGCGATCAGAAATCCAAGCTAAGCTCCAATATTCCCTCCCTGAGAACCTGGGGGGGGGGGGAACGGAAGAAAAGAGGCGAAAGAAAATAGGTCAGTTAAAAAGACTGAGTAAGCCCTACTACAATCAATGTAAACTGATAAAGTTAACTGGCATGAGCAGCAGGGATGAACATAAGGATAACAACATACTAGCATGATGATTAACTAACAAGGTAGATAAAGGTGTCATCGCATAATCAGGATTAAGGTTTTGCACCACAGGTGTACTAGCAAACTAACATGACTTGAATAAACAAGTATTGATCCCTTGGCCCAAGCTTTGGCCCAATAACATGAAGTGACCTTAACACAAGGTCCAACCAAACGGTCTAGTCGATCGGCTCCCTATAAGCCTAACTCGTCACGTGTTGGTGTCAATACGGCCCAAACATAATTGTAGTCGAACTGTGCCGGGTCTACCCTTCGGGTGTATCAAGCCCTAGGGTGCCAACCCCTGGACACCATAAACATGAGTGCACAGTCTCGATCTACTGGTACCCATGGGTGACTTCTCCAAATACGGACTACGTGCACGACCATAGTCCGTCCGGAACTACATCGGCGTACCACCCGGCCGTCGTTTATTTGGTCGCTTACCTCCAGCCCAGTAATTGTGCCCCCTCCCTAGCCTAGTCCCTAGGGCTTTAATGATACAAACTGGGATTACTGCTGGAGTGGGCCCCCATTGCTAGGATTTTTCTAGTGGGTTAAGTACGGTTTAACCCTCTTGATAATCATGGATTAACTTGGTTAAGTGTAACGATGAGTTCACGACTTAACCCTGACTAATCTACCAAGCCCAAATTGGTTAAGTATTAAGTGAACCATGACTTAACCCTAATCACGAGGCATTAGTTAATTTACTGCGCCTTAACCTCTCAAATTAGACCTTGTTGTGGTTACTAGTTAAGCCGGTCGGTTCCGGGTAGCTTTACACCACAACTTGGTCTAACCTCGGGTTCAAGGTACAACATGGCCAACTTCTCACATTGGGTCCTATTGTTTATAGCAACTAGTTAAGCCGGTTGGTTCCGGGTAGGTTTACGCTACAAACTCAACCCAACCTCGAGTTGGTCACACTTATCTTTTCTAAGTGTCATGTCCATCATGTTTCCAAAACATGTTACAAATTTTCAAGCAATTGGGTAGACCTAACTTAATAGGTAAATTCCCAATGGGTAGACCTAACTTAATAGGTAAATTCCCAAGCTTATGTTTTATGTCTTTTAAGTTTACTCAACCCCAAACGCAATCCCATCGCTTACATATCGCCATAGCGCATAAAGGATAGAAAGAGGGAACTTGGCATAATCACGACATAAAGGTGTTGAAGCCACAAGTTCAACATGGTGGCATATGAAATGGACATATGTTCATATACTTGCATATTACATTTTTAGGCCTCAAAAGCATGCATAAAACCAAACTTAGCATATTGGTGATACATGGTGATAAATGACATGTAAAAATGGCCATAAGTTCGCATCTAGCCTCACATGCAAGTTATCATAAGAGATATGATAACTTACATGTTGCCAAAATGCAACCTTTGGCATAAAGCTTGAAGCTTTATGTTCATAAACTCAAGACAAGCTTGCATAACATGATAGCATGGACAAAATGTTCAACCCAAACTTGCATAACATAACTTGCATATCATATGACAAACTTGCATATCAAACTTGCATAACATAACACGATAAACTTGCATATCATGACATGGCATACTTGCATAACATAACATGATGAACTTGCATATCACATCATAGTAAACTTGCATAACACATCATAGTAAACTTGCATATCATGGCAAACTTGCATATCATACATTTAACTTTAGAGTTTAAGTATGAAAGGAATAGGGCTTACTATACTTATGAAGGCACAAAAGATATTACAAAGCCCTTATGCAATCAAATAGACCCAAAATGCAAGCTCTAACATAAAAAACCCTTGAGCCAAAATGATCAAAACCCTTTCTTTATGATGCAAATATAGAAACTTGACTTGAATGCAAGCTAATGATGCTCATACAAGCTTGAAAACACTTGTATGCATGGAAAATCACTTAGAAATTTATTTAGGAATTTTATGAAGAGAGTGGAGGCCATGAGAGGATTGATTTTGCCATAGTTTAGTTACTAGAATGAATAATGATGATTTAGGGTTAGGTTAGGGCCTTATTTATAGAGATTAGGACTAGTTCTAGCCTTAGGATTAAACCCTAGTTCCAATCTCAGCCCTCAAAACCGAATCTGGCCCCCAAGCTCAACACAATCTCAAAATGGTGCACCAGGCTAAACAGCCCGGCTGAGCCAAGTCGACAGCCAAGTCGACAGGGCTGTCGACTTGGTCCAACCAAGTCGACTCCCAAGTCGACAGGGCTGTCGACTTGGGTGCTCTGGCGGGAATTTTCCCGCCTGGCCCAATATGACCCTAATTTTCAATTTCAAACTTGAATTTGAAATCTGTTTTTACTTTGAAATTTTCTGAAAACTTCGTTGGGACTTAATCGGGTCATACAGACTCCGATTTTCGAAAACTCGGACTCTATTTCGCGTATTTTTCCGAGACAAACGCAATGGCATAGCCCGTTTCCCTTGATTCAGATTTTAGAATTAAATTCTGCCTCGATTTACATCATTACAGGTTATTGAAAATACGGGTTGTTACATTCTCCCCTCCTTAAAGGATTCGGTCCCCGAAATCTTCAAGTTAGGAAGAACGTATCCTACCATCCAACATCCATCTACTCAAAACATCATCCACGAGCAATCATTGTCCTTACAAGATTCTAAATGTTGTATGAACATATGCAAAGGTGTGTGTATATGTACTTATCTAATGCAAATATCATCAATGCAAATTATGTTAGTGAAATGAATCCATATGTATGCAATTCCTAACATAATGTATAACATCTATATGTGTGCACATAACATACATCCATATGCAGCATCCATGTGATAACACAAAAAATTTCATCCATGAATAAGCGTAAACACTCATGCATATGCAATATGAGGAGTGTGTGAGCCGATCTAGTGCCTAACGTGTATAATGCATCCACGAGTAACCATTTGCAAACACTTGCAACCACTTGCAACCATCAAGCATAACATGTTTCAAACACATGTTTCATCCAAAGGGTTTCTACCTAAGGTTCTCATGACAAGATTAGCAAAAGAAAGATATGCTACAAAGAGATCGGGAAGATAAGCAGGATATACTCCTTTCGGATTATGAGAAATCCCTTCCTAACCCAACCTATATTCTATAAAAGCCCAAAAGGTTTAGTCAACCTAACGGACCCCCTTCAAACCCTGACATGTATTACTAGCCAATAAGTCATACCTCCCGACAGAAATAGGACCGAAAATGGGACCGAGAGGATATACATAAAAAGATAATATGCGAGTAAGTTCCACAGGAAAACAAGGATCAAGGATATGCTCTTAAAAAGGGATATGATGCGCGTATCTAGCCTTCAGTCTTCTAAGTCACATTTCCTTGAGCTTAACTCCACTGTGCTTTGACCGTCTTTTACCTCATGATTTCTTGGCTTCTTAACTCTTATTTCCAAATATGAGTTGGAACCCATTTCATTGTCGCCTCTCGTCTTCCTCTTTCACTTACTCTTCTATCATTCTTGGCTTAAACATAACTATGACCTCATGGTTTCATGCAAGCTCTCCAAAATTCACTAGTGAATCCTGGATCTCATTTACTTACGATAAAGTATTCCACGCAGCAGAACTCTTCTTGAAAATACCAATCCACGTTGCCAATGAACCATCCGCCTGCGAATGATAGGCCGTGCTTAGATTCAGTCGCTTGCCCACGACTTCCCGTAGACTATCCCAAAGCTGGCTAGTGAGTCATGGTTACTAACTATACTTTTAGGGAACCTCGTGCAACCGCTTTATTTCTTGAAAGTAAACTGTCGCTAGTTATGATGCAGTCCTTTCGCTCTTTACCGGAGTGAAATAAGCACTCTTCGTGAGTCTACCTACTATGACCCACATGCTCTTATTCCCTTTCTTGATCTAGGCAGTCCATCCACGAAATCCTTCGTGACGCTTTTCCCTCTCCCATTGCGGGGACCTCTAATGGATATAATAGCCCACCGGGCTTCTATGACTCGGCCTTTAACCTGTTGGCACAACATGCACCTTGGGACAAACTCGGCCACCTCCTCGGGTGATGTGCATCTTCAAAAACCTGCTTTCTCTCATCGCGTCTTAGCCATCCCTTGTCATCTATAGTGAGGTGTCTTAACATCTCGCCTCGAATTAACTTGTCCATGATCTCGACTAACTGCGGGTCTTCTTTCTGTGAAGTCCCTACTTGATCCAGAAGGGTAGGTCTAAACTCAAGGGACGCTAACTGACTAATTAAACTGAGAAAGCTTCTTACTTCAATTGTCCTTGTCGGAGCTTTCCGGTCTTGAACCGCGACCACTTTAGCAGGATCCACCACTAAGCCTTGCTTAGAAACTATATGCCCAAGAAATCTAACTCCTTTTTCTCCAAAATGACATTTGGAGGACTTGGCTTTCAACTGATGCGCTCTAAGCGTATCCATCACCTCCTTGAGATGTCTTGCGTGCTCTTCCTCATCCTTTGAGAAGATCAGAATATCATCTACGAAGACCACGACAAACTGGTTCGAGAACTCCCTGAACACCCTACTCATCAAGTCCACGAAGTATGCGGGTGCATTAGTCAAGCCGAACGGCATGACAAGCCATTCGAAGAATTCATCTGGAGTTCTGAACGCAGTCTTGTCTATACTATCCTCAGCTATTCTGAGTTGATGGAACAGATGTTCCTATAAGCTGATCAAACAAATCATCAATCCTTGGCAATGGTTGTCTATTCTCTTTAACTCACGATAATCAATACAAAGTCGAAGAGAACCATCTGCCTTGGTAGTAAATACTACAGGCGCTCCCCATTCAGATATACTTCATCTAATGAAGTTCTTCTCAAGCAACTCCTTGACTTGCTTTCTTAACTCTCATCTTGCGGGGCCATGTGCCTTACCGGCCACGAAACTTTCTTGGCATTATCAACCAGATAAATGCGGAAATCAATCTCTCATTTAGGGGTAACCCCCTTCACTTCACCCAAGATATCAAGATATTCTCGGACCACCCTCACCGATTACAAACTATCGATAGACGAGTCGAGGGGTTCAAGATAACACAACATGACGGGACTCATAGGGTTACTAGAAATTCTTAGGGTATTACCGAGGCGAGTCATGAGCCTCACAACCCTATGCTCAAAAATCAAGGATGGCTCCAAAACTGGACAACCCATCCATGCCCAAAATCAACCCATACCCCATGAAACCGAGAATATAAGCATCACGCGAGAATTCAAATCCACGTAGATAATAGACAAATGGGCGGAACCCCCAATTGGATTTGAAACACACACGGGATCATTAACTAGACTAGTACTTAGGTGCAAACTATCAACAAGATCAGATGAGATAAAGCTATGCGATGCACCAGAATCAAACAAGGTACGAACTGGAAAATAAGAAATATAAACAAGACTTTCAACGGAAATACTACCTCGATCGGGAACTGGAGCGACATTGAGAGCATAAACTTGCCCTCCTGAAGGTCCAGCACGCTGAGTCTGACCCTGGCCTTGCCCTTGCTTCTTCGGGCAATCCTTACTGAAATGTCCAAACTCACCACAATGAAAGCATTCGCCATCCTTCCTTTTCCTCTTCTTACAATCCTTAATAAGATGCCCAACTAAACCGCAATAATAGCACTTTCCCTTTTTGTTATTGCCCTTGTTGTTGTTCCCCTTGTTACCTTGACTTATGTTCTTGTTCTTATTGCCTTGACTGCTCTGACCACTTGGATTACCCTGATTTCCTTTCCACTGGGAATCAGTCTTCTTGGCTTGAGTATCATTCATCTTGATCTCTTTCTTGTCACTCCTATTCTCTTCATTGAGTAGGGCCATATTCACCAAACTCTCAAAAGTTGCCCCCAAGGGTATATGAGTCATGGCTAAACCATGTAATGGCTCGTTTAATCCTAGAGCAAAGTATAGGGCCTTCTTCGGAGCTGTGTTAACCAAGTCTAAACCGACCCGAGCCAGTTGATTAAACTTATCTATGTATTCCCTAATAGTCATGTCCCCTTGCTTCAGTGATAGGAACCTTAGTCCAAACTTTCCCCGAAAGTCATCCCATGTCTCAATGGGCCTAGTAGCGGTGGTGACCACCCACCAACGTGCAGCTTCTTCCTTTAGCAACCACACTGCTAATAAAACCTTCCTACGGTCATCTATATCAAAGAAGGTAAAAAGATCTTCGGTTTCTTTCAACCAATTCCTTGCCTCTACATAAGTCTCGGTTCCAATGAAATTCTTGCAACCCATCGCCTTAAAGTCTTTGCAAATCTCCACGAAATCCTTTTGTGGATGCTGAGGGGGAAGAGGAAGAGGAACCTCAGCGACAGGAGGAGGAGGAACATCAACTACCGGAGGAGGAGTAATATTTGCGGGGCCGGCTTCGGTCGCCCTAGCCTCCAAAAGTCTCCTATACCAAACAGGTACGTGTACTTCCTCCGGAATAGCAAAGTTATCATCCATACTGAAAACGAAGAAAAAGACAGATTCAGAATGGAGGAAAAACGAAGGAATTTTGCTAATGGCTTTTTGGGGAATAGCCTTTAAAATAAACTAGACTTTTCTTTGGAAAATACTTTATACTTGGTTTTGAAAATAGTTTTCCAAAAATTTTAAAAACCTTTTTGTTCCTTCTCGTAAACCATATGCTCTGATACCAAATGTAACACCCCACCTCCGCCAGGGTGACTCTTGCAAGCACTCTGGCTTTGGAGGGGCGTTTGAATCAGGTAAACATGCATAATGATATATCAAGGCAGAACAAGAACATATGTAGATATGTAAACAGAGTAAATAACATAGATAAAACAGCGGAAGATTTCAAACCATTTCAAAACAAGTCTGGTACAACATAATGTCAATTTTCCAAATACACAAGTCTAGATAAAAGCAACATTACTGAAAAACTGAAATACATAAGTACTATCCCCAAATAAGTGATAACCATAGCTAGCTTCATGTCAAGACCGTACATGAGCTAAATCCCACAAGCAAGCGATCAGAAATCCAAGCTAAGCTCTAATATTCCCTCCCTGAGAACCTGGGGGGGAAACGGAAGAAAAGAGGCGAAAGAAAACAGGTCAGTCAAAAAGACTGAGTAAGCCCTACTACAATCAATGTAAACTGATAAAGTTAACTGGCATGAGCAGCAGGGATGAACATAAGGATAACAACATACTAGCATGATGATTAACTAACAAGGTAGATAAAGGTGTCATCGCATAATCAGGATTAAGGTTTTGCACAACAGGTGTACTAGCAAACTAACATGACTTGAATAAACAAGTATTGATCCCTTGGCCCAAGCTTTGGCCCAATAACATGAAGTGACCCTAACACAAGGTCCAACCAAACGGTCTAGTCGATCGGCTCCCTATAAGCCTAACTCGTCACGTGTTGGAGTCAATACGGCCCAAACATAATTGTAGTCGAACTGTGCCGGGTCCACCCTTCGGGTGTATCAAGCCCTAGGGTGCCAACCCCTGGACACCATAAACATGAGTGCACAGTCTCGATCTACTGGTACCCATGGGTGACTTCTCCAAATACGGACTACGTGCACGACCATAGTCCGTCCGGAACTACATCGGCGTACCACCCGGCCGTCGTTTATTTGGTCGCTTACCTCCAGCCCAGTAATCGTGCCCCCTCCCTAGCCTAGTCCCAAGGGCTTTAATGATACAAACTGGGATTACTGCTGGAGTGGGCCCCCATTGCTAGGATTTTTCTAGTGGGTTAAGTACGGTTTAACCCTCTTGATAATCATGGATTAACTTGGTTAAGTGTAACGATGAGTTCACGACTTAACCCTGACTAATCTACCAAGCCCAAATTGGTTAAGTATTAAGTGGACCATGACTTAACCCTAATCACGAGGCATTAGTTAATTTACTGCGCCTTAACCTCTCAAATTAGACCTTGTTGTGGTTACTAGTTAAGCCGGTCGGTTCCGGGTAGCTTTACACCACAACTTGGTCTAACCTCGGGTTCAAGGTACAACATGGCCAACTTCTCACATTGGGTCCTATTGTTTGTAGCAACTAGTTAAGCCGGTTGGTTCCGGGTAGGTTTACGCTACAAACTCAACCCAACCTCGAGTTGGTCACACTTATCTTTTCTAAGTGTCATGTCCATCATGTTTCCAAAACATGTTACAAATTTTCAAGCAATTGGGTAGACCTAACTTAATAGGTAAATTCCCAATGGGTAGACCTAACTTAATAGGTAAATTCCCAAGCTTATGTTTTATGTCTTTTAAGTTTACTCAACCCCAAACGCAATCCCATCGCTTACATATCGCCATAGCGCATAAAGGATAGAAAGAGGGAACTTGGCATAATCACGACATAAAGGTGTTGAAGCCACAAGTTCAACATGGTGGCAAATGAAATGGACATATGTTCATATACTTGCATATTACATTTTTAGGCCTCAAAAGCATGCATAAAACCAAACTTAGCATATTGGTGATACATGGTGATAAATGACATGTAAAAATGGCCATAAGTTCGCATCTAGCCTCACATGCAAGTTATCATAAGAGATATGATAACTTACATGTTGCCAAAATGCAATCTTTGGCATAAAGCTTGAAGCTTTATGTTCATAAACCCAAGACAAGCTTGCATAACATGATAGCATGGACAAAATGTTCAACCCAAACTTGCATAACATAACTTGCATATCATATGACAAACTTGCATATCAAACTTTCATAACATAACACGATAAACTTGCATATCATGACATGGCATACTTGCATAACATAACATGATGAACTTGCATATCACATCATAGTAAACTTGCATAACACATCATAGTAAACTTGCATATCATGGCAAACTTGCATATCATACATTTAACTTTAGAGTTTAAGTATGAAAGGAATAGGGCTTACTATACTTATGAAGGCACAAAAGATATGACAAAGCCCTTATGCAATCAAATAGACCCAAAATGCAAGCTCTAACATAAAAAACCCTTGAGCCAAAATGATCAAAACCCTTTCTTTATGATGCAAATATAGAAACTTGACTTGAATGCAAGCTAATGATGCTCATACAAGCTTGAAAACACTTGTATGCATGGAAAATCACTTAGAAATTTATTTAGGAATTTTATAAAGAGAGTGGAGGCCATGAGAGGATTGATTTTGCCATAGTTTAGTTACTAGAATGAATAATGATGATTTAGGGTTAGGTTAGGGCCTTATTTATAGAGATTAGGACTAGTTCTAGCCTTAGGATTAAACCCTAGTTCCAATCTCAGCCCTCAAAACCGAATCTGGCCCCCAAGCTCAACACAATCTCAAAATGGTGCACCAGGCTAAACAGCCCGGTTGAGCCAAGTCGACAGGGCTGTCGACTTGGTCCAACCAAGTCGACTCCCAAGTCGACAGGGCTGTCGACTTGGGTGCTCTGGCGGGAATTTTCCCGCCTGGCCCAATATGACCCTAATTTTCAATTTCAAACTTGAATTGAAATCTGTTTTTACTTTGAAATTTTCTGAAAACTTCGTTGGGCCTTAATCGGGTCATACGGACTCCGATTTTCGAAAACTCGGACTCTATTTCACGTATTTTTCCGAGACGAACGCAATGGCATAGCCCATTTCCCTTGATTCAAATTTTAGAATTAAATTCTGCCTCGATTTACATCATTACAGGTTATTGAAAATACGGGTTGTTACATCTCTCATCTCATCAACAATATCATAGAGCTTTTCAACAGGAAGCAATAGATCATACTTGTAGACAGTTCCTTGTTGCAGATGCTTCTGACAAACCTGCTAGGTTCCATTGAGCATGTTATGCATGTTAGTCTTTTTAAGGGATTTCTACTGGTTGGTTCATTTTTAAAAACATGTAACAAAATTTGACATGTATTAAAATCTATATAATAAAATTCCCCCTTGGACAAACAACAAGACAAAGAGTGGTTCAGATTTAATCCCGCAAAAACAATTCCATCGTCCTAATTTAAACACATCCCCTGATATTTTGATTGCCACCTCATCCGCATTTGCCTTATATTTTGTTATCACGCGTATCAGTAACTTTGCTCTCCCACTTTCACGTTCTTTAATTGTTTGACTATGGGAAGAGATTTGGATACTAGGAAATAAATTAAATATTGGTTTACATATTTGCTTACCTACTATTTTTATATTAAGCAATCTCATGGACACTCATATTTATGGTGACAAATTGTGGCCAGTAATTTGTATTTGACTTTAACGTAAAATAATTGCATGATTCGGTAAAGCTATAATACCATAAATTATAATATGACTTGGCTTTTTGACCCACTAAAATCAGCTCTCATCTAACCTTTTTTTTTTTGACTAAAATGTTAACAAATAAGGCATGATGTTAATTCTATATTTATACAGTGCATCCATTATTATAAGGTATATAAAAAAGAAACTATGTGAACCCATCGCTTATTAATATTGAACTACCCTTACGTTCAAAAAAAACGTGAAAAAATCAATATTAAACATCAGATATGCATGATTTCAATATGTACACTTCTGCTTGCGGCATATACACTAAAAGAAATGTATCATGTAAACATTCATGGTAAAATACATATTAACTGCAATTAAATAATTAATTCAATAGTTATGTTACAGCTTATTTACAACATAAATATGCCTTTTCATGTCACATTTCCATTTAAAATCTTTCCAAACTATTCTATAAAAATGTGTAATGTTCAAAATTCCATTTATGAAGAATATAATAAAATTCCCCCCTTGGACAAACAACAAGGCAAAGAGTGGTTCAGATTTAATCCTGCAAAAACAAATCCACCGGCCTAATTTAAACACATCCCCTGATATTTTGATTGCCACCTCATCCGCATTTGCCTTATATTTAGTTATCACGCGTATCGGTAACTTTTCTCTCCCACTTTCATATTCTTTAATTGTTTGACTGTGGGAAGAAATTTGAATACCAGGACATAAATTAAATATTGGTTGACATATTTGCTTACCCACTATTTTTATATTAAGCAATCTCATGGACACTCATATTTATGATGACAAATTGTGGCCAGTAATTTGTATTTGACTTTAACATAAAATAATTGCATGGTTTGGTAAAACTATAATACCATAAAATATAATATGATGTGGCTTTTTGACCAACTAAAATCAGCTCTCATCTAACCTTTTTTTCTTCTTTTTGAGTAAAATGTTAACAAATAAGGCATAATGTTAATTCAATATTTATACAGTGAATCCGTTATTATAAGGTATAAAAAAAAGAAACTATGTGAACCCATCGCTTATTAATATTGGACTACCCTTACGTTCAGAAAAAAACATGAAAAATTAAATATTAAACATCAGATATGCATGATTTCAATATGTACACTTCTGCTTGCAGCATATACACTAAAAGAAATGTATCATGCAAACATTCATGGTAAAATACATATTAACTGCAATTAAATAATTAATTCAATAGTTATACTACAGCTTATTTACAACATAAATATGCCTTTTCATGTCACATTTCCATTCAAAATCTTTCCAAACTATTCTATAAAAATGGGTAATGTTCAAAATTCCATTGGACAAACAACAAGACAAAGAGTGGTTCAGATTTAATCCCGCAAAAACAAATCCACAGTCTAATTTAAACACATCCCCTGATATTTTGATTGCCACCTCATCCGCATTTGCCTTATATTTAGTTATCACGCGTATCAGTAACTTTCCTCTTCCACTTTCTTTAATTGTTTGACTATGGGAAGAGATTTGGATACTAGAAAATAAATTAAATATTGCTTGACATATTTGCTTACCCATTATTTTTATATTAATCAATCTCATGGACACTCATATTAATGGTGACAAATTGTGGCCAGTAATTTGTATTTGACTTTAACGTAAAAAAATTGCATGATTCGGTAAAACTATATTACCATAAATTATAATATGACATGGCTTTTTGACCCACTAAAATCAGCTCTCATCTAACTTTTTTTTTGACTAAAATGTTAACAAATAAGGCATATTGTTAATTCTATATTTATACAGTGCATTCGTTATTATAAGGTATAAAAAAAGAAACTATGTGAACCCATCGCTTATTAATATTGAACTACCCTTACGTTCAGAAAAAACATGAAAAATTAAATATTAAACATCAGATATGCATGATTTCAATATGTACACTTCTGCTTGCAGCATATACACTAAAAGAAATGTATCATGTAAACATTCATGGTAAAATACATATTAACTGCAATTAAATAATTAATTCAATAGTTATATTACAGCTTATTTACAACATAAATATGCCTTTTCATGCCACATTTCCATTCAAAATCTTTGCAAACTATTCTATAAAAATGTGTAATGTTCAAAATTCCATTTATGAAGAAATGTGGGTACCAGTAAACAAATTCGTATATTAGTTGACACAATAGTGTTATCCATAATAGCTATATCCAAACAACTATTATATTCATAATAATACATACTTCATATCATGTAATTTTAAATATTTTGTTATAACTCAATTTTTTAATACATGATAAGCGTCTTATTATTCTACACTTCAACTGGACTAGACTTTCTTGAAACACAAAAATTTAATAAACAAATTAGATATTGAAATAGTGAGACTACCCAAATGTAACAGATATTGAACGAGTAAAATTATCTTTATCATTGTATATGTCTCAATGTCCGGCGAAAAATAAGTTGGATTGATATTAGTACTAACCTATATGCCTTCTATACGTATATAGATTAATTTAGTGATTAATTCTCTTCTTCATTCTAATATGAGTAAAACTCTCTTTATCATTCTAATGTTTTGATTAATTCTGAAAGCTTGCTGTGTGTATCATATGGGATGGGTTTTAATTTTTATTTTATGACCTTTTTATGGTGCAGTATAGAAAAAGTTTTAAGAAAATTAATTTATCAAGACAAATTTAGCATCTTTTCTGCATAACCAGTGAGTTTTCTTAATTGATTTTGATTTGAATCTTATGGGCCATATTAGAATTTAGTGATTGAAACAATTATATACAATTGAATTTGGTCATATAGACCTTTAACAGTTGTCATTGTTGATCCTTCATTATACAAATCATCTTTGAGTTAAAAAAAAGTAAAGTTTGATATCCTTTTATCACATTTTCCTTGCCTCAAGTTAATGTTTTCCAAATTAATTTGCTTAGTTGATGTTTAGTGAAGGATATAAAGAAACGCTGCATGTTTTCCATATGCTTAAGTAAGAAATGCAATAGACAACTAATATACCCATAAACATTGTTTTTATGCTCTTTTTTGTTGTGTAGGATAGATAACTATTGAAGTTTCAACAAATCTAGCTGACAACAGAAAATTTAGCATATTTTCTCTATATCCATTGAATTTTTTAATTGATTCAGCTACCATAGTGATTTGTCGGCATCATTTTAGTTATATTACTCAATTTTTCTATCTTCTATCAGGTAACGCCAAACTATAGTAATTTTCTGCACAAAAGGTTTATAGCATTAATAGTTGATTATTCTTCCCTGTACTCAAAATCTTGCATCTTTCTACTGTCATAATGCGAATTATAATATACTATATCTTGAATATTATATCACATATCCTTGCGTTAGATTTCCTTAAATAAATTATTCCTTAAGATTGGCTTCCCTTAATTTCACCATGTTTCCTTAACATATCATTGTTCTATGGTAACATATCATTGCCTTTTTTCCTTGCAATAATCAATATATTTTTAGAGTTTCAGTTCATAAAAATGTACATTAGTTAGCATTTTGAAAACGATTATGAAATTACGTTATTCATGAATATATTAATATTTTGACAAGAGTACCATCGAAGGTAATTTTTACTACTTTTTCAATTATTTATATAAAAGAATACTGTCTTTTGTTATAGCCAAATGCAGCTAAATTATATGTTACTAATACTGTATTATATTTCCTTAACCACATCATTCCCTGATGATGTTAAATCTCCTTAACTTTATTTTATTCCCATATGATATTTGTTATTTCTTGTAGTTTTAAATGATCAATAGTAAAGTAATTGCATTCACATTTAATAAACTAATGTGAAAATTAGGCATAATTATGGATTGCTTTCTATAAAAAGCTTTGTTAATTTAGCATTAAGTTAGTATGAAACAATTTCAATCTCATGGGTAACTGACTAGCTGCAAATCAACTTCAAATTCATTTTTGGTTAATGCGTTTTTTTTGGTAGAACAGTAAATGGTATTACAATTTTTGATTCAATAGACAATTGTAATTTAAAGCAAGAAGATCCAGTTACATATTATAAAAGAGCAACACACTAAATTTACATTACATGCTACTTAAATCTTGGCGGACCAAATGTACAGAAGTAAATTTTGTGCAAATAGCATTCTATAAAATTATCACCAATCATTGTAATATCAATGAATATTAAATGTTTACACGTGTTCATATTGAAAAGATGTTAACAAAAAAAGAATTAATTGAAACCCATAATTTAACAAGTTCGAAAAATAACAATAATGAAGTAGATGTATTCATAAAACATTCTATGGCAGCAGAACTTCTACGAAAAACAAGTCTAATTATTTAGGATGAGTGCCTATGCAACATAGATTTTATGTTGAGACAGTTGACCGTACTCATATTTCTATCATTATTGACATATATGGTTGTCTAATTCATCATTTCGTACATATATCTTTTCATCAACCCAATAGAGATACACAAAATTTGATACTGTTTACACTACGTGCAAGCTGTACCTACTCGCTATACATGTATCATTTACTTCTTGCTATAAAATTTAGTTTGTGTAGTAGAATCCTAACACATACATATATCATTACATTATATATTTTGCTATTATATGATATGTTCTCACCGCTTATTCATAAATGCAAACTACAACACTCGAAAGTTTATGCTTCCGTGCATCGCACGGGTTTCCACTCGTGTATTACAAATATGTATGTTTTAACCATGTTGACATCAATCCCTCACAATCCAATTCAAAATTAATCTTAACTATTGAAAAAATTATCAGTGCTCACATTGGCATAAACTTATTACATGTTTCAAAAAGTAGGCAATTTATAATAATAATTTTTATTTGAAAGAAAAAACTTTAAAATTAATATAAATAATTTTTATTATCAGTGCTCACATTGAAAGGTTCTCATTTTTTTCAAATGATAAATTCACAAATTAAAATAAATGGTTCAATATAAATGTAAGAGAGACAAAGTAAAAGTAACAGATTACCATTGACCATTATGACCATAGCATCAATGCTGAAGGAGCTTTGGTTGGAGAGGTGCATAGGTGAAAGGAGTTCGGACTGGAAAACACTACAACAAATATAGCAGAAAATTGGAAAACATTACAATGTGAAGAAGCTTCTATGGAATCTAAATTATACTTCAACATCCAACTGCAGTTATACCAATATCAATACAAAGTCAGGTTGTTAATAGCATGGCTAAGTAAACACAGCTTTGTTATAATAGAAGTGAAATAGCATCTCTACATACTTGTGCAGCATTGCCTACTTTGAGCTCCGCAGTTTTCCCTGCATCCACTGTAATTCACTAAAATCAATATGCTCTGCTCTTAAATTCTCCACCTCCTCTACTGGCCATGTCAATAGGTGCGTCTTTGCGTTCAAATCGTACAACATGGGTCGAGGAATTCCCTAAAATTAATGTCAGCATATTCAGTCATTAGTCACAAGAGATATGTCATACATACGAGTGGGAAACAGAAAAGGACCAGGCAAAATAGCTAACATACCTGAAGAGAAGCCCAGCCTTTGGTAAGTTATCGAGTAGATTTATCAGCGATTGTAAGCATCATATCTACAACAACGTTTCAAATTTCAGCATCACCATTCTAGATTGAGACACCTACGGTTGAACAGAGGCGAGCAAGCAAGGCGGCTTAAGGACCAAGGTGAGGCGACAATGAAAGGATGAAGGCGAGGTGGTAATTCGAGATTGTAAGAGCTAGGGTTTTTCTGAGGCAGCGATTCAAGATCGAACGGGTTTTTTCTTTTTAGTTGGGTCTCGTGAGTTTTTTGGTTTCGCTGGAGTTAAATTTGGGTTTCGTTTAATGGAGGGAAGATGAAAATTTCAGTCCATACTAAAAGCTGGCTTGAGTGGGGAACAAAAATTTTGGTACAGAATGAAAGCGGGCTTGTAGGGAAACAAAACGTTGTTGATATTAATGGTTTTATAAAAACAATATTCTTTTTTTCGCACAATGGATGAATAGAATTTTCTATTTGTTTAGTTATTATTTATTTTCAAACGATTTCTTTTAATTATTAGTTACTACTATTAATTACTTATTTAAATAAATATAAAATCTATCAAAAGCACGAACAAGCGGTTGTTATCTGCTGAACATACAAGTTGCTAAAATTATATTTATTAAAATTGCTAAAATAGTTAATACCAAATTAAATATTACTTATTAATAATAGTTATTATTTAACTTTTACTTATTTCTACTTAGTTATAATCGATTAATAATTATTAAAAGCATTAACTATTAAAAATAAATTACTACTTATTAAATATTAATTATTTAATTAATGTGGAATTTCAAAGCAAGCAACAACTCCAAATGGTATGATTTGTTGACGCGTCTCGATAATTTTGTTTGTGATCAGACATCTCATATGTTTGATATTCAATGTTATGCCTTGGTCTGTCTTGTTGATTGTTTCGATGCTGTTGATTGTGTTTATCATATGGCATTGAGGATTTTTCTGGTGTTTGGTTATATTTAGAGGAGTCTGGTGTTCAGAAGCCATGTTTTTGGTTGCTGCTCTGTCTGTCTGTGCATATGCTCTTAGTTTTCTTCGACCTGAACTTGTTTGTATGGGTTATTGCCCCTAACCATTGGAAAAACACGAGATGTCTTTTGACATTGATCCTTGTTATTGGTTCTTGTGGTGGTGGTCTATATGTTAACGAGTTCTTGTTTGAAGTTACTTTAATTGCAGATTTTATAGAGCAGTTTACCATAGCTAAGCATGTTTTTTTTTTCTACTGGGTACTCTTGATTCATGATAGGTGCACTGGTTCATGTAATGTTCCAACTGTAGCTGGCAAAACATGGAAGCAAATGCTCGACTTTTGCCATTGCAGGTGGAGCAACATCCTCTCCCTCCTTTCTACTATTGAAGCGTACTCTGCAAATTGTTTAAATGCTATTTACCTAGTTCCTAGGATGTAATCGGGCCTTCAGTACTGCTATAATGCAGCTGTTCTCTATGTACTTTGGTTTGGCTCTAGGCTCGAGTGGCCTTACCCTGCTCCTTGTCACGGACATGTAAATCTAATTTCTTCAGATTTTAGCCATGCTACCCGTGACTTATGTGACTACATATTTCTTTAATGGTAGATACCTTGTTGTAGTCATATAGGTTACGTTAGGTAATATCACTTGTATTAAGTATGAAATTTGTAAGTGTTGTTCTTCCTGCATGGAGACAATTATCTATGGTAGTCTAGTAAAATAAACTAGCTCCTGGTCTGTAATCTAGCTGAGACTCAGTGGACAACCTATTTTAAACGCCGATGACGGTGGACGGTCCACCTTAAAAATCAAACTAGCTGACTGCTAACTACTGTCACCTATACTATATTGTAATTTTATTATTAGTTATTATAAAAAAGTGTACTTATGGAACACTATAAAAACCGGTTGGCTATGTCAAAAAACAAAAAATATATTATTTATTTAATAATAATTAATAAATATTATTGATTCCTATGCTTATTATTAATTATTATTAAATATTAAAATAATTAGTCATTAATATAGATATTATAAGGTAATTTTTATTCTAGTCCACAATTTTAGTAAGTTAATCCACCCTATTCTATAGGATCGTTGACTTTTACTAAAATTTAAATTTTATTCAGTGTATCCACCTAAGAAATCATAAACTTTTCTTCTTCTCAGTCTTCTTCTCTGCGTTTTCAATTTCTTCCTAAAAGGACAAGCATTAGTAGCAATGCAAAATAATTTAATATCAGTAAGTCATGGTTTTGAATACTCATGGTTGTCATATATTGTAATGTTAAAAAAAAGAGGTTTGGAATAATCCAAGTGATAGCAATCATATTATCTTGTCAATTTAAATGGATGCTGCACCAAAACTGTTTATTCTTGGACATCACACCAATTATTTTATTGGTAGCCAGTTTTCTAGTAAACCTGAGTTTTCACTAGAGTTCAATGAAATTTCAATAAATTTGAGTTCTTAGTGTAATATAGATATTGCCAATGAGGAAGGAAAGTGATAAAAATGAACTACATTTGAATATTCTTTCTGCACTTCATTTTTAAATATTTCGCCTTCTATTACAATTTTTGATGAATGCAATTTTTTTGTCCTAACAGCCAAACCCAAGGAGTTTATATCACTACTTTCAACACAAAACGAGGGAGCACCTTCACTTGTTAAGCTAGAAAAAAGTACTCGCGGGAAGAACAAAAATACTTTTGCTAAATTATTTGGATTCAGTTCAAAATGATGGTATTGATTCTTTGAGGCTGTGTAAAATGACTGATGTATTCCTTGTGTTTGGTCAAACTATCTTATGGTAAATCTAATTAAGCAACACAGCATCAAAAATGCTACTCATTTTGGTCTGCCAAAAGGTTGGGAGCTTGGTAATGCAACTTTGTGTACATATCCAAGCTAAAGGTGAATTGTTTCAGAACCTTCATTGACTTTTATTTGATTTGCAATTTTCTGGTTTCTTTCTTTTGTATATGTCTGAGGCGTTTTCTAATGTCATGATAAAATGAGAAGCACAAAAATCGATTGTAAGCTATATGATAAGGAAAAATCTTTAAGTCAATTCACTCGTGGATTAACTTACAAAATAGTTGTGGATTAACTTATTGAAGTAAAATGGTGGATTAACTTATTAAAACCGTGTATTAGAATAAAAATTACCATATTATAAACATGAAGTTTGTTATAGGCATCTATTACAACTAACAAAATGAAAAGTTGTAAAAATATGTTTATTACAACTTCAGGGAATTGTCTGTTGTAAAAAAACATTTATTACAACTGTGCTTTTCCCACAGTTGTAAAATCAAAGTTGTAACATGGTGTTTTGTTGTAGTGCATATCACTTAAGTACACAAAAAAGGACAAATTTTCAAAATAGGCTAATTTTTAAAACATATAGCACAAATAGGCCAGTTTAAAAAGTATTAGCGGAAATATGCTAATTTTTGCCACCTCAGCAATGAGGTGGCAAAAGTTATAAAAAAATTAATCGGGGGCGCACTTGTCAAGTGCGCCCGTTAAAATTATATTAGGTGCACTTGGCAAGTGCGCCCGTAATAATTTTTTTCAGTCCTGTCCGTTTCCTGCTATTCTCTGCTACTTTCTGTCATTCTGGTTTTTACTATTTTGGGAAAAAAATACCAGTTCGTACCATTCTTCCACTAGCTTCAAAAATCCCTAAAATCTACCAAAATTATCAAAAAAACAAGGTTTATTGATCGGGTTACTTCTATCAGCAATTGCACATCAATTTGAAGGTATTGATTTTGTTTAAACTCAAACCCTATCTCAAATTCTTATGTTTCTCAATTTCATTCAAACCCTAGGTTTAGTTTTTTATGCTTTCTTATGTTACTAATATTTGTTTAACAATTAAGTATCCTTATGCCTTCCAAATTTTTCATTGTAGACTATGTCGGATTTTATTCCTATTATTTGCTATTTTGTGGGGAAGTTGAACTTAAAAGAAAATAATGCGCCGGTGTATGTTGGTGGCAAACAAAAAGGTTCAAAGATCAAAAATTTTTGCTCCTACCATGAATTAAAGGAAACGGTGTATAGGGTTACAAAAATTGATTCACAAAAGTACGGTGTACGATTAGTAAGAAAGTGGGTGACGGATTCTAGATCTTCTGCTATCGATGTAAATGATGATGATGATGTCGAAGCAATGTTTTCGGTTAGTATGAAAGTTATTGAGTTATTCGTAACAAAAGGGCAGCTGAGACATTATGGAGAGGCAGTTGATACTAATTTAAACTAACACTCTACTCAAAATATTGGAACTTTTCCGAGTTGTGCTCATCAAAGCAATCCAAGTCCAATATTTCCTCCATTCATGAATACAAAGTAAGTTTGTAAATTTTACATTTGAGTAGTTAAAATTCATAGTTTTCTGATCTCATCCTTTTTTAAACAGTTTTACGGTGCATGCGGGTGGTCCAAGCTCTAGACCGACAAATGATGGTGTAGGTTGTAGCTCACCCCATATTGATAGCATGCAAATTGCATCAATGGATAATGATATGGCATGGATGGAAAATATGGAAGCTAATAATGATCCGCTTGAGTTTGGAATTGGTAATGGATTGAAAATGAAAATTATGAAGCATCGTTGGTGCAAGAAGATGAAGATGATTACAATGGACAAATGGAATTTGAGATGCCTTTGACAGATGATATATGTAGTGCACAAATTATGGCAGCATCGTTGATTCAAAATGTAGCTCCTATTAGAGACGCATTTACTGCAAATTGTGCTGATTCGGGCTTTCACGTGGGAATGCAGTTTCAAACCAAGGAAGTGCTTATTCAACAACTTAGTGAGTGGTCTATAAAGAATTCTGTCTTTTTTAAACCTGTAAAATCCCGCAAAAAAGAGTACACTGCAATTTGTAATGTCGATAACAATTGCAAGTGGAGAATACATGCTATTGTCCCAAAAAAATCATTGACGGGAAGGTGGGAAATTAGGAAATATGAAGGAAATCATTATTGTGTTAATCCTGTCATCAATTCTAATCACAAGCAAGCGACAAGTAGATTTGTTGCTAACAAAATACTTCCGTTTGTGAAGTCGGATTTGAATACCACTCCCTCTGCGATTCAAGTTTTAATGTCGGAAACTTTTTTCATCAAAATAAGCTACTTCAAGGCATATAGAGCATTGCGGAAAGCACTTGAGACAGTTTTTGGAGATTGGGAAACATCATATGCTGAGCTGCCACAATATTTAGCTACTATTAAAAAACATAATCCGGGAACTGTTTTTAAGATTGAAAACGAAAGAGTCACAAATGACAAAGTTCGTTTCAAAAGTGTTTTTTGGGCATTCAGTCCTTCTATTGATGGTTTTGCGCATTGTCGACTGTTACTTTGCATTGATGGCACACATCTATACGGCAAATATCAAGGTACGTTGCTAGTCGCAACTGGAGTTGATGCAAATGATGGTATATTTCCATTAGCATATGCAATTGTAGACTCTGAATCAAAGGATAATTGGGAATGGTTTCTTAGATGCATGTACTATCTCATACATAGTGTTTGCAATAGATGTTTGACTTTTGTATCCGATCGAATGAAAGGCATTCCGAGAGCATTAGAAAATTGGCCTCAAGAGCACCATTACCGCTTTTGTGCTAGGCATCTCAAAGCAAACTTTCAAGTTGCCAGATTTACTCAAAAAAATGGTAGACTTATTCTATTCATGTGCTAGTGCTACCGATGAGTTGCAGTACAAAGAATTAAGAGGCCATTTGAGAACCATTTCCCTAGATGCGCATGCTTGGATCGAAAAGAGCTTACGAGGTGCGAAGAAAAATTGGGCTCTATGCAAGGATAATGGTGGACGATTTTTGATGATGACAACAAATGTATTCGAAAGTTTTAATGGAGTTCTACGAGGTGCTCGTGCTTTACTGGTTAAGTCTTTAGTAGCACGAACGTTTTACCGTTTAAACGACTATTTCATGAAACATCGTTCCGACGCTGAAGGATTTGAAATGCAAATGACTCCAAAAGTTGAAACTCTTTTAGCTAAAAGAGCAAAACAAGCACGACATTACGGAATTGTTAGATTCAATCAAAACAAATGGCAAGTGAATGATCAATTTGGAAAAGCATTTACCGTGACTTTACATGATAATGTGTGTACTTGCACTTGCAACATTCCGCTATTGCAAAAATTGCCATGCTTGCATGTGATGGCCGCTTGTGCTCAAACCGTTGGAGGAGCAAATATATCGTACTATGAATTTTGTTCAGTGTGGTTTTCCGTGTAAAGATATAAAGCAAGTTACGCTCCAAGCTTCCATCCAATTCACGATAGTAGATATTGGGATGCCTATCATGGTTCGACCATAATGCCTCCACATACAAAAAGGAAGACAGAACGTCCGCGTTCGACAAGAATTAAAGGTATGATGGATAAAATGGGAGGAAGTAAACAAAATAATTGCAGAAAATGTGGTCAAAAAGGACACAATAGATCGACATGTCCGTCCAAATGATATTTTGTAAGAGAATATTTGGAGATACGTCTTGATATTTTGTTTGAATAATTTGTAATGTAATGAACGATTTGTACTTTCAATTCAGTGAATGAATGAATGATTTGCATTTCAATAGTGAATGTTTGCATTTTACAAGATTAGGAATTGTATTCGATTGTCTTTAATTCAAGTTTGCAAGTTGAATTGTTCAGGCAGGGTAGCAGATGCATGCTACCAAGTCTCGGGAAGGGCGCACCTGCAAGGTGCGCCCATGTAAATTATCAAGGGCGCGCTTGTCAAGCGCGCCCTTGATAATTTATAAGGGCACGCTTGCCAAGCGCGCCCTCGTTATTTCAGGAGGGCGCACCTGGCAGGTGCGCCCAAGCCGAGATGATACAGCTCCAACCTTCAACCAGTTTACCCCTTCACTCCTCACTTTTTCCAGTCCCCCTTTTACTCCAAAATCCCCAAAAACTAAAAAATCCAAAAACATAAATTTCTAAGCTTTCAAATAATCGAATTCTCATAGGAAAATACATCAAATTACCTCAACAATGGAAGGATCTTCATCATCTCATGAGTTAGAGGTAGATTGTTGAACAATACTTTCTTATTTTTTGTTTGTGTTGCATACAATAGATTTGGTTTGATCATTACTTGTTCAACAATGGAAGGATCTTCATAATTTTACTTCTTGTTTGTGAATGAAAACCTAGCTAATTCGTAGTTTAGTTATATGGTGAGTTAAATCCTAGCTAATTCCTAATTCATATGATTTAGTAAAAAAACATTTTTTTCTATAAATTGTTAAAACTAGTTCATTAGACACAAGCGTGTTGCATCCGGTTCACTATTTGTTAAAACTTGTTCGTTAAACACAAGTGTCTTGCATCCGGTTCACATTTTATTCACTACTTGTTCACATTTTGTTCGCTACTTGTTCACATTTTGTTCGCTACTTGTTCACATTTTGTTCGCTACTTGTTCACTACATTTTGTTCGCTACTTGTTCACAAGTGTCTTGCATCTGGTTCACTACTTGTCCACTACTTGTTCACTACAATCATTGTTCTTGTAAAGTTGGCGCCGGGTCCTGTGGATGCAAGTGTGTTGTATCTTCAACAATAACATAGAAGCAATAATCCGGACTTGATGAAGGTATTTCAAAAAATCTAATGAATGAACTCACTAATTTTTCATTTCTCACGGAGTAGCTAATTATTTTCATCTCGTATTGAATTTGTAGAGCGACGAGCCAATTGATTGTCAAGATCATTCTAGCAAGTTGGGGTTGATTTTCAACTTGCGCTACAAAGAGCTGGATTTAGAGAAATATCCAGATTGGGGTTTTTTAAGATAGATCATGCACTTGTTACTTCATTGGTAGACAGGTGGAGACCGGAGACTTCCACATTCCATCTTCCCACTGGTGAAATTACTATCACGTTGCAAGATGTTAGCTGTCTTTTGGGCGTTGTAGTGGAAGGAAATCCTGTAACTGCTACACATCTCAGTAATTATGAAGATATTTGTTATGAGTGTTTGGGGGCGGTCCCAAACCGAAATGAGATAAGAGGTGCAACAGTTAAGTTGACTTGGCTTAGACGTACATTTCAAAATGAGCCATCAAAAGATGCGTTATACGAAGAAGTTGAACGTCATGCGAGAGCTGTTATTCTACACTTGGTATCTTGTCGTCTTTGTCCCGATCATTCGAAAGGACGATTAAATCTTTTTTGGCTATTATTTGTGAGAAATTTGGACGATTGTGCACGATATTCTTGGTGTAGTGCCATATTGACAACATTATACACTGAATTAACAAATGCTGCGCTCGGTAAATCCAAATCGATAGCCGGTTGTCTTTCTCTTCTACAGGTAAATATTAGAATGTATATTTATTAATGGCCACTTGTAATATGCAATCTTATCATATTTATCTTTTATATATTTTACTGCTTTGGTCATGGACACATCTTCCTATCGGTCGTCCAAACGTAACTTTATCTGCACAGATCGATAGGTCATTACCTTATAGTGCAAGGTAGTTTTTGTACATTTACATGATGTTCAACAATAGTGCTTACTCTTATGCTATATTATTTACATTTACATACTTTATGTACATTACTTTATATCACAGGTGGTTTGGAAATAGGAGCTGGATTGAATCTCCAAAGCAGGTTGCCACTTACTATCGTGACCAGCTTGACATGCTAACATACGAGGTTGTTGTATGGAATCCCTACACACAAGATGTGCTAGTTCATCTGCCTCATATATGTCTAAGTGGCATACCTAGTTGGCTATGCAAGACACCGATCGTATGCATGCGAACTGTTCAGTTGTATTATCCTGATCGAGTGATGCGACAATTTGGTCTTCAGCAACACATCCCTGAGCCTTGCGAACCTAAGCCAAATTTGGATTTTGCTGTCATTCAATGGAATTGATAGACATAACCGTATCGTTCGTCAACACGTTCCTAGCCCTCAACTTTCATAATACATGAGTTGGTGTTGGACGATCACTCGAAGATTCATTCTCGCGGATCAGACTCAACATGAACGAGCATACACCGCTCGTGCACTGTTTGAGCGAGATGTCGTACGTCTTTTACTTTGCTTTATTGTTTCACTTTACTGATTTAAATCTTTAAATGTATGATTATAAATAACAAAATTCGTTGGTCGATGTGCTAGAGACTATTAGTAAAGAATTGGGGGATATTGGACGTGGTCGAGTACCGGAGCCCGACATTCAACCACAATGTATTAGCTTGAAGAAACTCATTGACGCATTACTCTTTAGGCGTAGATTAGAACGCCCAAGAGAGCGAAGAACTAAAAGAAGGCATGATCCTTCTCAAGCTTCACTTCAACATGACCCAGCTCAATCGGAGGCGGCAGGACCTTCTCAACCTCCTCCTACTCAAGATCGAACTTCATCATGAACGTTTTATAAGTATCGTATTAGCGTATGTTTGTAAGCGAACCATGTCCACTTTGTATTTGTGATCGAATTCTATTTCGTTTCGTGTTTACGTTTGTAATCGAATTTTATTTAGACTTGTGTTTATGTTTGTAATAGAATATTAACGTTGTTTTTACGTATTTATATTTGAAATTGATACATGTGTGTTTATGTTTTATTTGGGTTAGCGTATATTTGAAGTTGAATCAATAGAAAAGATCAAATCTGTATAAAAACTGTTGTGAAACAGCAGGGTGGATGAAGAGAGGCTGCTGTAAAGCAGCAGATAAGATAGTATGGGCGCACCTTGCAGGTGCGCCTTAACAAAATAACAAGGGCGCACTTGACAAGTGCGCCCTTGTTAATTATTAAGGGCGCACTTGGCAAGTGCGCCCTTGTTATCAAGTGCGCCCTTGTTATTTTGTAGGGGCGCACTTGCCAAGTGTGCCTCCGGTAATTTTTCTGTAGCTTTTGCCACCTCATTGCTGAGGTGGTAAAAATTAGCCTATTTCTGCTAATACTTTTTAAACTGGCCTATTTGTGCTATATGCTTTAAAAATTAGCCTATTTTGAAAATTTGTCCACACAAAAAATTAACACAATAGTTCACAAAGTGGGAAGAATCGTTTGTCACTAAACATAGACAATAAATTTATATAGGTAACACCAATATAAATATTTCTCAGTTGGCAAACATTGTTATAATGAGTTTGTTTTCAAACGGCATATTAAATATTCAGAGAGCAGAAAAAATAGTCATTAACAAAAATGTATAGCATATATATGGTGAATGCTAATTAAAATGTGGGGGAAAGCTGCAAAGTTGACATATTTTAGGAGTAGCATGATGTTATACATTTTGTTTGAATTCAATTGTGTAAGAGATGCTACTGAAATACATGCAAAACTAAAGTAACTAACTATGTCCAACCAAATAATAAGGTGACAAATTATCGAGAAAAGACAGAGAAAACACAGGCTTTGGATCATTGATACCATGCATAAAAGATTTGACATAAAGAAAAGGTTGAACAACACATGCGTCTTAAAGTAACAAAAGATAATCAAAAAATTTGAAAGAAAGAGAACAACATGAAAGCGGACTACAAATGGACGATAAACTACAATGATCAACTGAAAGAGGTCATCAGTATCCATTCTTCTCCGCCTAATCAGTCAGTGCAACAGTTAATTCATCATCGGAGTCAACTGGGTAGATAGAGGTGTAGGCTGCTCCTTGAAGGCAGACTGGTTGAAAATTGCATCAATTCCATCATTCCTTGTCACATCCACCATTATGGTATGTAGCGCTGCAGCCACAACAGCATCTCCCATGTTATTGGTTTTAATTCTTTTCGGCTCATTATTGACTATTTCGTCATCCACCTCGGGTTTGACTGCAATAGACGAAATAATGTCCTTATTCTTCAAGGTTTGCCTCTTGGTGGTGCCTTTTTCTGAAAGTTTGTAAAAGTCGCTACTGTGAATATAGACTATGAGCATTTGATATCCAGATGAAGGAACACATATACATACCTGCTTCATAGTGATGGTTCAGTGAAGATTCTACGAAAAAAAACAATAAAGAAATCATATTTTAATAATATAGTTTAATAGCTTTTTGTACACAATAAATCAAATAATTCATGAACAATGCGATAAAGGGACATACAGTAGAATTAACACAGAGAATAATGAAATATAGGGAAGGAGCTTTAAAAAATATAGAAGAAAGAGAGAAAGGGAGGACGACCTGATAAGTCAGTATGATTTTGGAAGTTAAGAATGATAATCGAAGCTTGATTAGAGACGTGTGTTGGTGAAGAGTAAGGGGGAACAGTTTGATTGATGGAGAAGTGGAGGGGTGGGTGCTGACAATAAAGGAGAAATGGATGAATTTGTAGAAAGTGGAGGTACATGTCGTGTGAAGGAAGAATTGATTTTTGACATTAATTCTCAAACTAAAGGAGTTATATCATAGAGTAATTGAGTAATTGTGTTATTTTCGGTCATCTGATATCTTTTGTAACTACCATCATCGCCGTCCTTTGTCTTTGTGTTTGTCTTTCCATTTTCTTTCCATTAAACCACAACAATCTTATTGTATATATATATATGTGTGTGTGTGTATATATATATATATATATATATATATATATATATATATATATATATTAGTATACTAGAATGTCAAATAAATAAGGAAATAACTTTTTACGCTTCTATTCGCTGAATAAGGAAACAATAGTTCATGTTCTTGTTGGGTTTCCCTTCTAATTTATTGGAATGCTCAACAAATATTATTGAAAGATGTATAGACACATCAAATTTCTATGCATATTTATGTTAACCCAACGGAAACATTATTTCCAACGAAGAAGTTTGAAAGACACACTGTGAGAGAACCTTTTGTATTCCACACCTATATATATGAGTGTGAGAGAGTGTGTAAAAAAAATAAGAAAGAGAGAAATACACAATAAGAGAGACAGCTTGAGAATTCTTTATCCTCAAGCTTGAGTGAGCCACTGAGTGTGAGATATACACAAGTTCTTGTAATCCTATTATTATCTTATAGTGGAAGAATTGGACTTCTAGTCCCGCGGTTTTTTCCCTCATTGTGTTTTCCGCGTAAACAAAAATCACTTGTGTTGTTGTTTGTTATTTTTATTTATCTGTTAATTGTTTTACTGCACTTCACTTCTAAGTTTATCTACACAGAGGAAATATAAAGTTTTACTCAACAGTGGTATCAGAGCTTGGTTCAGTGATATATTTCCTTTTTGTGTAAGCTAAAATGGAGACCACCATTACACATGATGGTGAAATGTTTAAGCTCACTGCAGAGAATTTTTCTTACTGGAAGCCAATGATGGAAGATCATTTGTACTGCAAGGATTTGTACGAGCCAATCACAAAAGCAGATAAGCCGGAAGGAAAGCCTGAAAAAGATTGGGAACTTTTGAATCGGAAAGCAGTTGCCATGATCCGAAAATATATAGATCAAAGTTTATTCGAGCATGTATTTACTTATACTAATGCCTATCAGTTGTGGGAGAAACTTGAGTCTATGATTCAAAAGAAGGCACCTCAGAACAAAGCTTATCTAGTAAGACGATTGGTTAAATCAGAGTACAAAGATGGTCAAAGCATGATTGAGCACCTGAACAGTTTTTAGGGCTTAGTAAACAAGTTAACCAAGATTGAAATGAAGATAGATGATGAACTGCAAGCCTGTCTTCTTTTAAGCTCTTTACCTGAGAGTTGGGATACTTTGGTTGTTACTCTAAGCAACTCAGCTCCAGAAGGAAACTCACCATGGATGCGGTTGCTGATAGCCTTCTAAATGAAGAGGCAAGAAGAAAAGAGCGTGGAACAACACAAAGCGAGGCTCATATAGCATTGAATCGAGGCAGAAGTGAATTTCATGGAAGAAATAAAAATATGGGACGTGATAAGTCAAGAGGACGCTCCAAATCCCGCTCCAGAATCACCTGTTATTATTGTGGCAAACCAGGTCATAAAAAATCTGAATGTCGTAATTTTAAAAGAGATCAAAAAAATTGAACTGTGAAGCCATATCAAGTTGACCCGAGAAAGAAGGACAGTTGCAGTCAAAGAAGAATCGGATGTATTCTTTATTGGAGATGACAATTATCTCAATTTGACTTATGATGACAATATATGGATTGTCGACTCAGGTGCTTCCTTTCACATTACTCCACATGAATGGTTATTTTCTTCTTATCAAAAAGGTAATTTTGGTACTGTTAAAATGGGTAATCAAGTTACTAGCAAAATTATTGGCATAGGAGATGTTCATTTGAAAACTAACATTGGTTGCATGCTCATATTGAAGGACATAAGACATGTTCCAGATATGCGCCTCAATCTAATATCTGCAGGTAAGCTTGATGACACTGGTTTAGTTAATCAATTTGGTTCTGGAAAATGGAAACTCACAAATGGAAACATGGTCATTGCTCGAGGCATAAAGGAGGGCTCTTTGTATTTAACACATGGTTGCTTACGTGATGAAGCCAATGTTGTCCACGATGATTCAGTATTGGAACTATGGCATAAGAGACTAGGACACATAAGCGAAAAGGGATTGCAAATACTTGCCCAAAAGGAGCTGACCCTTGAAGCGAAAGGTAAAACACTTGAACCTTGTATTGATTGTTTGGCTGGAAAACAACATACAGTTTCCTTTAATAGATCAAATAGACCATCAAGAAGAAAGCATATCCTTGATTTAGTACATACCGATGTCTGCTCTATGACTGAAAAATCTCTTGGAGGTGTATTATATTTTGTAACATTCATTGATGATCACTCACGGAAGGTTTGGTTGTATTTGTTGAAAACAAAAGACAATGTACTTGCAGCTTTTAAGGAGTTTCATGCCATGGTGGAACGACAAACAAACAAGAAGTTGAAGTGTGTCCGAGCTGATAATGGTGGTGAATATTGTGGTCCATTTGAAGAGTACTGCAAGACATTTGGCATCCGTCTTGAGAAAACACCTCCAAAGACACCTCAACTAAACGGTGTTGCTGAGAGAATGAATTGAACCATCGAAGAAAGAGTTCGATGTATGATATCTCATGCTAAACTCTCTAAATCATTCTGGGGAGAAGCTGTGAAGACTACTGTTGATATAATAAATCTCTCACCATCAGGTCCACTAAACAAAGGCATTCCAGATGAAGTTTGGTCAGGCAAGAAGATCTCTTATGACCACTTGAAGGTGTTTGGTTGTCTTACATTCGTTCATATTCCTAAAGACGAGCGGGCTAAACTTGACTCAAAAACCAAGCAGTGTATTTACCTTGGTTCACCTAAAAATGAGTTTGGATATCGGTTATGGGATCCAATTAAAAGAAAGATTATTAGAAGCCGGGATGTTATTTTCTTTGGAGACTAAACAATAGAAGATCTTAAGCAAGCAGAGAAGTCCAGACCTAAGCAAATAATATACTCAGATCCTGCACTATCCTCTGTGATGCAAGATGCAGGTGGAAGGCAAGAGGAGGAGCCTAATCATAATGGGTTGCAAAGACAACATGAAGTTACTGAACAATCAATTGAAGAGCCATCATTGCATGAACAATCTCAGTCAAATGAAGAGATGACAGATGAAACAAATGCCACAACACAACCTCAATTACGATGCTCTACAAGAGAAAGACGTGCCTCTGTTAGATATCCTAGAGATGAGTATGTGGTAATCTCTGATGAGGGGGAGTCTCAAAGTTACGAACAAGCTATAACCAGTGAACACAAAGGAGAATGGGAGAAAGCTATGCAGGAAGAAATGCAATCCTTGCATGACAATCATACATATGATCTGGTGGAGCTACCCAAGGGAAAACGAGCTTTAAAATGCAAATGGGTGTACAAGTTAAAAACAGAAGAGAAGAATAATCTACCCAAATACAAAGCTCGAATTGTTGTTAAGGGTTGCAATCAAAAGAAAGTTATTGATTTTGATGAAATATTTTCTTCCGTGGTAAAAATGTCATCTATTAGAGTTGTAATGGGTCTAGCAGCTTGTTTAGACTTAGAAGTTGAACAACTCGATGTTAAAACAGCATTTTTACAAGGAGACCTAGAGGTATATGGAGCAAACCGAGGGGTTCAAAGTTGCGGGAAAAGAACATCTTGTGTGTCGTCTCGAGAAGAGTCTATACGGTTTAAAGCAAGCACCGCGCCAATGGTATAAGAAGTTCAACTCATTCATGACTCAACATGAGTTCAAGAAGACTCTATGCGATCACTGTGTCTATATAACGAAGTATGCTGGTGGTGATTTCATCATACTTTTATTATATGTTGACGATATGTTGATTGTTGGGCAAGACAAAAAGAAAATTGCAGCTCTCAAGAAGGCTTTAAGTGAATCTTTTGCAATGAAAGATCTGGGAGTAGCACAGCAGATTCTTGGAATGAAAGTCACTCGTGATAGATCCAAAGGACTATTGTGGTTATCGCAAGAAAGATATATAGAGAAATTTCTTGAAATATTCAACATGCACAAGGCCAAGCCTGTAAGTGTACCACTTGCCAATCACTTTAAATTAGGCAAGGAACACAGTCCAAAAACTAAAAATGAAATGGCTGAAATGGAGAATGTCCCGTATTCTTCCGCTGTTGGCAGTTTAATGTATTCCATGATATGTACACGACCAGACATTGCATACGCTGTTGGAGCCTTGAGTCGATATTTATCAAATCCTGGAAAGCAACATTGGGCTGCTGTTAAATGGATATTTCGCTATCTCCGAGGAACAACCAAAAGATGTTTGTGCTTCGAAAAAGGAAAACCTGTGTTAAAAGGATAAACAGACTCATATATGGCAGGAGACGTTGACTCTAGAAAATCAACATCAGGATATTTGATTACTTTTTCGGGGGGAGCAGTATCTTGGCAATCAAAGCTCCAAAAATGTGTTACCTTGTCTACAACTGAAGTCGAATTCATTGCAGCTACGGAATCATGCAAAGAGATGATATGGCTGCAAAACTTCGTGTTAGAATTGGGCCAAAAACAAGAAAGTTATGATCTCTATTGTGGCAATCAAAGTACAATTCAACTTGCTAAAAATTCAGCCTATCATTCCCGATCGAAACGCATCGATGTTCGATATCACTGGATTAGAGATGCGTTGGAAGCAAAGCCTTTGCAACTCAACAAAGTTCATACTGATGATAATTGGTTAGACATGTTGACGAAGGCCATACCAACTAAGAAATTTGATGACTGTTGTGATGGTGCTGGTATGGAAGTGCTTCCTGATTAAGTCGGGAAGGGGGAGATTTGTTGGGTTTTCCTCCTAATTTATTGGAATGCTCAACAAATATTATTGAAAGATTTGTAGACACATCAAATTTCTATGCATATTTATGTTAACCCAATGGAAACATTATTTCCAAGGAAGAAGTTTGAAAGCCACATTGTAAGAGAACCTTTTGTATTCCACACCTATATATATGAGTGTGAGAGAGTGTGTAAAAAAGATAAGAAAGAGAGAAATACACAATAAGAGAGATAGCTTGAGAAGTCTTTTTCCTCAAGCTTGAGTGAGCCACTGAGTGTGAGATATATACAAGTTCTTGTAATCCTACTATCATCTTATAGTGGAAGAATTGGACTTCTAGTCCCACGGTTTTTTCTCTCATTGGGTTTTCCGCGTAAACTAAAATCTCTTGTGTTGTTGTTTTGTAACACCCCACACCCGCTAAGGTCACTCATTAAGGGAATGCCTTAACTTCGGTGGAGCATTTTAAGTGAATATAGAACAGAAAAATTACACAAGACAGATATAAATACTTGAAAATTCTAAAACATCATTTCATAGCAGCAGAAGGTAAACATGTTTAGTTACAACACCATAAAGAGTCAAGTACTAAATATTCATCCTGATAAAAACATAAGTACATAATCCCACTACATAAACAATAGCCATAAAAGAAAAGATAAGCTGGGCTTTACATCACGGTCCAAGCTCCAGAAGATAGATAAAGAAGTCTGATCAAAGCCCACTAGTGCTAGGCCCACTCTGAGAACCTGAGGGTTGGGGAAAAAGATAAAAACAACGGGGTCAGATATAAGTCTGAGTGAGCCCTATAACCTTAACAATACAATCATTAAAGTAATTAGGGTACGATATAAACCTGGTACGGTACGACTGGGGATAAATGACTACACTAAGTAGCCAACTCGACTTAGGATAAACTAAGATAACGGTAAAGACGCGCCTATCCACCCAAGGATAATTACTATATTGCACCACCCCAGATCTACCCACCCAAGGGTTATTCTTACACTGCACCACACCAGTTCTACCCACCAAGGGTAATTCCTACTTAAAGGTTGATCCCACTAAGTGTACTTAGTAATTTTACCCAGTAGTTTCTTGTACCCCTAGCTGACTACATAGGTGCCGTCTGCCTCTATCTCCACTAGGTGTACCCACTACTCCCCAAGCGATCGGCTCCCTAACGTAGATACATGTGCTGGCCCCACCGTGGGGTGTATCACTCCCCAAAGTGGCAACCCGATAATCAATGGTGCACGGCTTATACCTACACGATGCAACAACGTCTTACCTACCAGCCCGGGTCCACACACACATATGAAACCCGTTGGACTCGCGTTGCCACCGCTACCCCGTTTTGGCCTCTTACAGTCCAGCCCAGTATGCGTGTCCCGTCCTCGACTTGGGTCGAGCCCAATAAGATACATATGGGTTACTGGTTGAAATGGGCCCCCACAAGCTACTACTTAAGCTTGTCATTTTATCTAGTGTGTCCCACTTAACCCCTTTTTATAATCATTCCCACTTACATGTTAAGGTTTGGTTAAGTCATCTAATCATATTTTAATTGCCACTCAAGGCCCCCACAAGCTACTACGTAAGCTTGTCATTTAATCTTTTTTCAATTTGCCACTCAAGGCCCCCACAAGCTACTACTTAAGCTTGTCATTTAATCTTATTTCAATTGCCACTCAAGGCCCCCACAAGCTACTACTTAAGCTTGTCATTTAATCTAGTGCATCCCACTTAACCCCTTTTTCATAATCATGCCCACCTACATGTTAAGGTTTGGTTAAGTCATCTAATCACATTTTAATTGCCACTCAAGGCACCCACTAGATTTCTACATGCCACCCAAGGCACCCACTTAACCCTTTAATCATGTTTAGTTACATGTTCCCCTTTGGTTAAGTATTCTAATCGTATTTTCTATTGCCACCCAAGGCAACTACTAGATTTTTCCACATGCCACCCAAGGCACCCACTTAACCCCCCCATGTCCTCTACATGCTAATATGGTTAAGTGTTTCTTAATTGATTAAGAACGTAACCGTTGTAGAGACCTCTCACATTAGACTATCTCTCATGGCAGCTGGATTTGCCGGTCGGGTCCGGGCAGCCTTACGCCATAACCGAGTCTAACCTCGTGTCTTTACACTTGTCACGTATATAGTTTGTGCCTAAGACCAATCACATTGGGCCAATCATTTGTAGCCGCTGGATATGCCGGTCGGTTCCGGGCAGTCTTATGCTACAAAAGGGTCCAACCTCGTGTCTTAGTCGATTAATTACACCTAATTAATCACCCCCATAATTTGTATTAATTATCCCAAATTAATTACAAATTTAACGATGTACATAATTGACTCAATTATGTCCATCCACTTTATGGTATGCATAATCATACCAACTTCACACCATTTCATTAACATGTTTATTAACCCCATCGTTCCCCACGTAATTCGCCAACATGACATAAAAGGGAAGATTCATCACAAATACAATGGGTTCAACTTGCATAACATTAGCATCAACATGGGTTTAAAGGTGTCAACATGCATATAGCATCAACCCAAATAGCATAAATAATCAACCCAAACTTGCATGAATCACATATGTCATAAAGAGGTTAACTTGCATAAGTGTCTTATATCATTCAAAGGGGTAAACTTTCATATGTATGTATGACATACAAAGGGGTTAACTTGCATATGTATGCATATCATACTAAGGTGTAAACTTGCACATGTTACTTGCATATCTTCAAACACCAAACTTGCATAACATGTCATATGTGAACTTGCATATAATCATACACCAAACTTGCATACATATCATAGATGAACTTGCATATAATCATACACCAAACTTGCATAACATATCATGTATGAACTAGCATATAATCATACACCAAACTTGCATAACATATCATGTATGAACTAGCATATAATCATACACCAAACTTGCATATCATGGTGTCATAATGGATCAATGTTTCTCATATGACTTGCATATCTTGCATAACATCATAAACACCTAGAATATGACTTGCATAACTTGTATAACATCATGAACATGTATCATATGACTTGCATAACTTGCATAACTTCATGAACATATATCATATGACTTGCATAATTTTCATAATACCTCAAACACATAGCATATGACTTGCATAACTTGCATAACGTCATGAACATGTATCATATGACTTGCATAACTTGCATAACTTCATGAACATATAGAACATAACTTGCATAACATGCATAACATCATTAACACATAGCATATAACTTGCATAACATGCATTGATCCACATTCATAGCCATAACCTCATCATATCCTATCATAATCACTTCAATAATTGGTCATTAAGGCTATAGAAAACTCACAACTTGTTGATTAGCCTTCTTATGAATATATTAAAAGATTGAGACGAAGCCACTAAGCTATCAACTCAAAAACTCCAAATAAGAATGCTCCAAATGAAAACCCTTGAGCCAAATCAATAATAAAGATCCTAGCTTTGATGAAGAAAAGCCTTGAATCAAACTTAGAAACACTTAAGCAAGCTTAGGAACTCTTATACTTCTTTAGAAACTCTCTCATATGATTAGAGATGGAGATTATGACAAGAGGATGAGGGTGGAGGCCATGAGAGAACATTTTGGCATAGTTTAGCTATAGGATTGAATAATGAGCATTTAGGTTTAGGTTAGGGGTCTTTTTATAGAAGACTAGGATAGTTTTAGCCATAGGATAAACCTTAGTTTAGATCCTAGCCATCAAAGCATGTCTTGGGGAAGAAGTCAAGTGTAGGAACCATCTAGGGCCTTTAGATTAAAGCTGAACCATGAGAACCATTCAAATGCAAAATCTGCATTTGAGCAAATCGGCCCACGGGTTGACAGCCAAACACCCTGGATTAACCCCTAGTTGACCCAGCGGGCTCGGGTCGACCTCAAAAATCGGCCGGTTCGGTTATTCCCCTCTCCCAATTCGCTGTTTTGAACATTTTTGCATATTTATTTATTTAATTTTCAATTATATATATATATATATATCAATATATATATATATATTTCTCTGTGCAACCCATTTCACTTAATTAAGTATACTTTAATTTGTGAATTTTTATGTTCAAATTACGGGGTGTTGCATTCTCCCCTCCTTAAAGGATTTCGTCCCCGAAATCTCTAAGTCGAGAAGAACGTATCCTACCAACCAAACAACCATCTACTAAACCATCAAACACTGGCATCCATTGTCCTTAAAATTTCTAATGACGTATGAACATATGCAAAAAGTTTGTGTATATGCCCGTATACTAATGCTAAATCAGGCGGTCTACTGATTCAGTTGACCTCCTTAATGCAAACCATGATAGTGCCATGCATCCAATATGTATGCGAAAGATCCCTATCGACACATACTATTTCTACATGAGTGCACAATCATTCACCAAAATGCATCATCCATGTAATAACACAACCATTATACATCCATTAATATAGCTACCTACACACAATTTTATGCAATATGCAATATGAAGTGATTGAGCCGATCTAGTGCCTAGAGTGTGTATATATGCACCCACGAGCAACCACTTGCATCCACACGCATCCATCAAACATAACATGTCTCAAACACATGTTTCAACCATAGGTTTACCCTATCTAAAGGTCAAAGTTACTAATGAGAGGACATACTAAAGATAAGATAAGCACTAGACAAAAGATAAAGGAGACGTTTAAAGGACATACCCTCAAAAAGGAATGGGTATAACGAACGCAACTTCGCTTCTGTCTCCCAAGTAGCATTGCTCTCACCTTCTCCCCTTTTCACTTTGACTAGTCGAACCTCTCTGTTTCTCAACTTCCTAATCTCTGACCCAAGGATCCGGGTAGGAGCTCGTCGAATAATCGCATCACGCTCTACCTTTACTTCTTTAAGCAAGCTCGGCTCTACCGCCTCTGCGGTCTCATGTAGGCACTTCCTCAAATGTGACACATGGAATACATCCTGTTCCCTATGCAACCGAACTATCTCTCAAATATAAACTGAAGTTAGACATGGAACAGTCCTCTTGCTCTTCACGGGTATGAAATGGGCACTCTTAGTAAGTCTATCTACCACAACCCAAATTCCCGTATTACCCTTCCTCGATCTAGGTAACCCATCAATAAAATCCATCGAGACGCTACCCCACTTCCATTGCGGAACTTCCAATGGGTGAAAAACCCACCGGGTTTCTTTTGCTCCGCTTTCACCTGTTGACACACCAAGCATCTGGCGACATACTCGGCCACATCTTTCTTCATACCGGCCCAAATGAAAACTCGCTTCATGTTTTGGTACATCCTGTCCCCACCGGGATAAATGGTTATCCTAGAATGATGCGCATCATCAAGAATAGTCTTCCTTAAACCCTCGTCTTGCGGTACACAAAGTCTACCGTCTCTACGCAAGCACCCCCTATCGTCTATGGTGTACCTACTCAAATGGTTGGACGACTCCCCCCCCTTATGAGCCTCTCTACCGACTCAACCAACTATGGGTCGTCCTTCTGTGCTTCTCCAATCCGCCCCAAAAGAGTAGGTCTAACCTCCAAGGATGCTAATAAACCGGGTATATAGTCAACGGAAGTTCTGAAATCAAACATCGAGATAGATTCCAAGCTTCGTTGTTCCACGAACAATGGACTCAAAGACAACCTTTTTCCGCTCAAGGCGTCCGCCACCATGTTACCCTTGCCAGGGGTATATGCTATCTCGAAATCATAGGATGCTAAGAACTCCATTCACCTTTTCTGTCTCAAGACTATGCGCTTGAAGAGTCTCCAACACTTCCCTAAGATGTAGGGCATGCTTTTCTCCACTTCTGGAGAAAACCAGGATATTCTCCCATACAAAATCATCATAACTATCCATCTCTCACGCAGACCATCCTAGTCGAACTCGACATCCCCCAAGTGCAAGCCCCAAAGGCCTAAACTAATATCAGAAAAACACCCAAGGGACACCTCCTTCGAATTCAGACGACCTACGTGAGATGATACTAGCAAAAACGGCTGAATATTAAATCTTTGTCCAACTCTGGATGTCCTTGCTAATCTTGCTCCAAAACCACCGTTGATCAAATATCTGGCTTCACTTAACCTATTCAGCACACACGAAAACTTATTTCGCTTTTAGAAAAGACCAAGATGTCATCCACAAATACCACAACGAAGTTGTTTGGGTACTACCTGAACACCCTACTCATCAAATCAACAAAATATGCGGGGGCGTTCGTCAAACCAAATGGCATCACAAGCCACTCATAGAAACCATCCGGAGTCCTAAAGGCGGTCTTCTCTATACTATCCTCAGTCACTACCAACTGATGAAACTCCGTGGCCAAGTCCCACTGTGAAACACTGAGGCGCCAGCCAACCGATCAAAAAGATCATCAATCCTTGGCAATGGGTGTCTATTCTTCTTTGTGAGCTCGTAGAGTTCTCTATAGTCTACACAAAGTCTGAGGGACCTATCCGCCTTCGTAGCAAAAACTACTGGAGCACCCTACTCTGATATACTTCGTCTTATGAACCCCTTCTCAAGCAACTCCCCTACTTGCTTATGGAGTTCCCTCCTCTCACGAGGAGCCATGTGGCGCACTGACAAAGATACTGGTTTAGCATCATCTTCCAGATATATTCGGAGGTCTATCTCCCGCTTCGGAGGTAAGCCCTTCGCCTCCTCAAACACATCCGAGTATTCCCGGACCACTCTAGCAGGTTGCAAACTCTCGACCGAAGCGTCAAGCGATTCAAGATAACTTAGCATAACATAATCTATGGGATTTCACAAGATCTCGAGAGTATTACCCAAGCGGGTCATGGGCCTAACAACTCTCCTTTCGCAATCAAGAACGACACCATTACTGGATAACCAGTCCATGCCCAAAATCAACCCATAGCCCGTGAAGCCCAAACAAAAGCATCACCTCTACACTCAAAGCTAAGTATGGAAATCTTCAAACCCAAACATATCATGGACAAACAAGTGGAGCCCTCCCAATTGGGTTTGAAACAACCACGGGATCATCTACCAAACTGGTGTCTAGGTGCAGTGACTCAACTAATGATGATGAGATAAACGAATGTGGTGCGCCAGAGTCGAATAAAGTTCTAACAGGATGATCGAGAGAACCAGATTTCAACTTAGACGATCCTACCCCCATCAGGTATACCCGTCGTGAGGGAATACATCTACCCTCCAGAAGATCCTGTACTTCGTCCTTACCTCTTTGGACAACCCCAAGGTGTACTATTTCCAAAACAACTAGCCTTCCCCTTCACATTCTCCTTTCGTGGCCTTCTTACCACGATGAGGTTTCGTCCTTTATTTACCTAATAGCTATTTGAAACTTCCTCTCTCATCCATCTTAAAGGTACCCATAAGCCCTCCACCTCCTTGGACTAACTTCTTAGCCTGCCAAACGTCGTACTCCCTTGAAGTGGTTCTTCCGTCCTTCATGCGGAAGTCCTTATTTATCTTAAAAAGACATCTATTCGCGGAGGGAAAATTCAAAAAGAGAAAGAGGAAGAGATTCAAAACGGAGAATCCGAAGGATAAAGATATGGCTATTTGGGGATTATGCTTTTCTTTCAAAAACTTTTCTCTTAAAAGACATGTTTTGAAAATACTTCTTCCAAAAATGTTTTTAGAAAAATAGTTTTCTAAAAATTTTATCTGTTCTGATAACCTTGAGCTCTGATACCACGTGTAACACCCCACACCCGCTAAGGTCACTCATTAAGGGAATGCCTTAACTTCAGTGGAGCATTTTAAGTGAATATAGAACAGAAAAATTACACAAGACAGATAGAAATACTTGAAAAAACTAAAACATCATTTCATAGCAGCAGAAGGTAAACATGTTTAGTTACAACACCATAAAGAGTCAAGTACTAAATATCCATCCTGATAAAAACATAAGTACATAATCCCACTACATAAACAATAGCCATAAAAGAAAAGATAAGCTGGGCTTTACATCACAGTCCAAGCTCCAGAAGATAGATAAAGAAGTCTGATCAAAGCCCACTAGTACCAGGCCCACTCTGAGAACCTGAGGGTTGGGGAAAAAGATAAAAACAACGGGGTCAGACATAAGTCTGAGTGAGCCCTATAACCTTAACAATACAATCATTAAAGTAATTAGGGTACGATATAAACCTGGTACGGTACGACTAGGGATAAATGACTACACTAAGTAGCTAACTCGACTTAGGATAGACTAAGATAACGGTAAAGACGCACCTATCCACCCAAGGATAATTACTATATTGCACCACCCCAGATCTACCCACCCAAGGGTAATTCCTACACTGCACCACACCAGTTCTACCCACCAAGGGTAATTCCTACTTAAAGGTTGATCCCACTAAGTGTACTTAGTAATTTTACCCAGTAGTTTCTTGTACCCCTAGCTGACTACATAGGTGCCGTCTGCCCCTATCTCCACTAGGTGTACTCACTACTCCCCAAGCGATCGGCTCCCTAACGTAGATACCCGTGCTGGCCCCATAGTGGGGTGTATCACTCCCCAAAGTGGCAACCCGATAATCAATGGTGCACGGCTTATACCTACACGATGCAACAACGTCTTACCTACCAGCCCAGGTCCACACACGCATATGAAACCCGTTGGACTCGCGTTGCCACCGCTACCCCGTTTTGGCCTCTTACAGTCCAGCCCAGTATGCGTGTCCCGTCCTCGACTTGGGTCGAGCCCAATAAGATACATATGGGTTACTGGTTGAAATGGGCCCCCACAAGCTACTACTTAAGCTTGTCATTTTATCTAGTGTGTCCCACTTAACCCCTTTTTATAATCATGCCCACTTACATGTTAAGGTTTGGTTAAGTCATCTAATCATATTTTAATTGCCACTCAAGGCCCCCACAAGCTACTACATAAGCTTGTCATTTAATCTTTTTTCAATTTGCCACTCAAGGCCCCCACAAGCTACTACTTAAGCTTGTCATTTAATCTTATTTCAATTGCCACTCAAGGCCCCCACAAGCTACTACTTAAGCTTGTCATTTAATCTAGTGCATCCCACTTAACCCCTTTTTCATAATCATGCCCACCTACATGTTAAGGTTCGGTTAAGTCATCTAATCACATTTTAATTGCCACTCAAGGCACCCACTAGATTTCTACATGCCACCCAAGGCACCCACTTAACCCTTTAATCATGTTTAGTTACATGTTCCCCTTTGGTTAAGTATTCTAATCGTATTTTCTATTGCCACCCAAGGCAACTACTAGATTTTTCCACATGCCACCCAAGGCACCCACTTAACCCCCCCATGTCGTCTACATGCTAATATGGTTAAGTGTTTCTTAATTGATTAAGAACGTAACCGTTGTAGAGACCTCTCACATTAGACTATCTCTCATGGCAGCTGGATTTGCCGGTCGGGTCCGGGCAGCCTTACGCCATAACCGAGTCTAACCTCGTGTCTTTACACTTGTCACGTATATAGTTTGTGCCTAAGACCTCTCACATTGGGCCAATCATTTGTAGCCGCTGGATATGTCGGTCGGTTTCGGACAGTCTTATGCTACAAAAGGGTCCAACCTCGTGTCTTAGTCGATTAATTACACCTAATTAATCACCCCCATAATTTGTATTAATTATCCCTAATTAATTACAAATTTAACGATGTACATAATTGACTCAATTATGTCCATCCACTTTATGGTATGCATAATCATACCAACTTCACACCATTTCATAAACATGTTTATTAACCCCATCGTTCCCCACGTAATTCGCCAACATGACATAAAAGGGAAGATTCATCACAAATACAATGGGTTCAACTTGCATAACATTAGCATCAACATGGGTTTAAAGGTGTCAACATGCATATAGCATCAACCCAACTAGCATAAATAATCAACCCAAACTTGCATGAATCACATATGTCATAAAGAGGTTAACTTGCACAAGTGTCTTATATCATTCAAAGGGGTAAACTTTCATATGTATGTATGACATACAAAGGGGTTAACTTGCATATGTATGCATATCATACTAAGGTGTAAACTTGCACATGTTACTTGCATATCTTCAAACACCAAACTTGCATAACATGTCATATGTGAACTTGCATATAATCATACACCAAACTTGCATACATATCATAGATGAACTTGCATATAATCATACACCAAACTTGCATAACATATCAAGTATGAACTAGCATATAATCATACACCAAACTTGCATAACATATCATGTATGAACTAGCATCTAATCATACACCAAACTTGCATATCATGGTGTCATAATGGATCAATGTTTCTCATATGACTTGCATATCTTGCATAACATCATAAACACCTAACATATGACTTGCATAACTTGTATAACATCATGAACATGTATCATATGACTTGCATAACTTGCATAACTTCATGAACATATATCATATGACTTGCATAACTTGCATAATACCTCAAACACATAGCATATGACTTGCATAACATCATGAACATGTATCATATGACTTGCATAACTTGCATAACTTCATGAACATATAGAACATAACTTGCATAACATGCATAACATCATTAACACATAGCATATAACTTGCATAACATGCATTGATCCACATTCATAGCCATAACCTCGTCATATCCTATCATAATCACTTCAATAATTGGTCATTAAGGCTATAGAAAACTCACAACTTGTTGATTAGCCTTCTTATGAATATATTAAAAGATTGAGACGAAGCCACTAAGCTATCAACTCAAAAACTCCAAATAAGAATGCTCCAAATGAAAACCCTTGAGCCAAATCAATAATAAAGATCCTAGCTTTGATGAAGAAAAGCCTTGAATCAAACTTAGAAACACTTAAGCTAGCTTAGGAACTCTTATACTTCTTTAGAAACTCTCTCATATGATTAGAGATGGAGATTATGACAAGAGGATGAGGGTGGAGGCCATGAGAGAACATTTTGGCATAGTTTAGCTATAGGATTGAATAATGAGCATTTAGGTTTAGGTTAGGGGTCCTTTTATAGAAGACTAGGATAGTTTTAGCCATAGGATAAACCTTAGTTTAGATCCTAGCCATCAAAGCATGTCTTGGGGAAGAAGTCAAGTGTAGGAACCATCTAGGGCCTTTAGATTAAAGCTGAACCATGAGAACCATTCAAATGCAAAATCTGCATTTGAGCGAATCGGCCCACGAGTTGACAGCCAAACACCCTGGATTAACCACTAGTTGACCCAGCGGGCTCGGGTCGACCTCAAAAATCGGCCGGTTCGGTTATTCCCCTCTCCCAATTCGCTGTTTTGAACATTTTTGCATATTTATTTATTTAATTTTCAATTATATATATATATATCAATATATATATATATTTCTCTGCGCAACCCATTTCACTTAATTAAGTATACTTTAATTTGTGAATTTTTATGTTCAAATTACGGGGTGTTACATGTTTGTTATTTTTATTTATTTGTTAATTATTTTATTGTACTTCACTTCTAAGCTTAACTACACAGAGGAAATATAAAGTTTTACTCAACAGTTCTAGCTTTAGAATGTCAAATAAATAAGGAAATAACATTTTACGCTTCTATCCTCTGAATAAGGAAACACTATTTCATGTTCTAGCTTTTGAATGCGCACCACCTTTTTCTTCTTTGTGTTACACTCCCATTGTTGCAACGACCAGATACAACCAGAAAAGTTGATCGGAGAGTAGCACTGAGATGGTTGAGTATGCAGAACATCCCCAAAGCGGAGCTACAGACAAGAGACAAGTAGATGTTAGTGTGCACGTGCATGCATGACGACAACATGCACAATTGACGCGGGGTGCACAATGTAATGTGAGGGAACACCAGAAGTTAGCAACAACGTAGACACATCGCAAGCATAGAGAGCATGCATCATGATATCATTAGCAAATCAATATAGAGAATGGTCCCATGGTTCTTTTCGTGTAAACATTTAATTAGAATTAGAGTCCCAAAAAATCAACTAATCGGTTTTCTTCTTTTTATTTTTCCATTTTGAAATGCATGTGCTGTCTGTAAAAAGTGAGGAATCCTATTATCCTATGTACGGATATCAAATTTCAATTGAATTCAAATTGTTAGCATTTTCCTAGTTTTGTTTTGTATTAACTATTGGAAATGAAGGATTATTAACTGTCTTAGAATATGTATATTCTCACATTCTAGTTCATAATAAATATTTTATAAATACATACTAGGATTAGGACATTATTATAAGGGTAAGTTTGTCTAACATCCTTAGTAGGTTTCGAAATTCAGCTCACATCCTTATCTTAATTTTTTTTTATAAATTAGGTCCCTATTTTTTGTAAATTCATCAAAAAATAAAAAATCACAAAAATTCGCAATTAAATTAAACACGTAAACATCATCGAATTCATGCGTTATAACTACCAAAAAACACATAAAAAAAACACGAATCTCTAGTATATTATTGCATCAAAAATAGTTTGCAATTGTTACTGAAATAATCTCTAGTATATTGCATCAAATGATGCAATAATTTGCAATTATTGCTGATATTTCAGCAACAATTGCAATTATTGCATCATTTGCAGTATTATTGCTGAAATATTGGCAACAGTACTGCAATAATTACAGTGTTTGATGCAATTATTCATCCCTGCCTGTTTTCAAGCATTCCTCATTTTTCAACATACTTGCTGATATTTCAGCAATAACAAGCAATTATTCCATACATATCAGCAAATATTGATAAGGCTTCATCAGTTTTAACACAATTGCATGCATTTCAGCAACAATACACAATTATTGCTTACATTTCAGCAATAATTCGTAAGCCTTGCATAATTGTTCAAGTTTATTTGCGTACATATCAATAAGAATACTCAATTATTGCTGAGATGTATGCAATAATTTGTCCAGATTTTCAACTGAAATTCATAATAAAATATTCCATATATCTCAGCAGTAATTGAGTATTATTGCCAATTTTGTCCCTTTTTGTGTTTTTATCAGGTTGCTTCTTTGAATATTTGCTTTTTTTATATAGCAGCGCCTAAAATTGGTTGAAAACACGTAAGGGGCAAAAAAAGGGATCCACATTGCATGAATTTTTTTTTTTTGGGGGGGGGGGGGAGGCCATTTATATTTGGAATAATTTTAGTGATGTGTGGCTAATTTTCACTTATTATAATTCTCAATAGACAAGAGATGCATAATAACAAAAGCCATCTTAGCGGTTGGTGCAACACAACACGCGCTCGTACCCGCATTCGCATCCACATGCACGGCATGAGCGATTGGTCGTTTAAGGTGTATTACAAACACTTGGCACTTTGCAATTGGAATTTGGTAGTGGAAGTGAGCTTTGTTAATTACTCGGATCGAACAGTTTTTCCCATTGTAAAATCTTTATAATTATTTTTCTGCTATATATTTGCAATAATTTATGTTGCATATTTACAAGTTTTCCTTACAATGTCTTAAAATCTTGTTCATAAAAAATTCATCTTCCCCAATCACACTCGTCGATTCATTACTATCACCCTTATCATCACCATGTCTCCACGTCACTAGAGGGAACAACTGTCTGGTGCATTACATTATTGTGCCTCTTATTAGGTTTACTAGTGTATCTTCAACTAATGATTCTGCAGGAATATAATTGTAGTTTTTGTTTCATGCAAAACAAATGAATGGTGACTTCAACATGTTTGGAGGATTATGCTTCTTGAAAAGAATTGGTAGCAGACCAAATTTGAAAACAATAAAAACAAAAATATTCTTACTTACAAAGTAGAATATAAATGTGACTTGTAAAATAGAATTGTATCAAAATGCAGTTGGCGGCTTTTACTTCTTCTATTAAGTGTTAACACACATGGAGTAGAATTTGGAAACGGAGGAATTCACTCATCATCTTCACCTTTTATTTGCATCAACACAACAACTACTACCAAAAATAGTTAATAAAAGAAAACTACAAGCAAGATCAATATATATTTAAAAATTGAGTCTTAAATATAGCCAGTAGGCCTAATCCTAAGAAAACATGCTGAATCAGACTTACCAGTTATTCTACTCAAAATCAATCCTCAGATAAGAAATTGTATAGAAATCATTACATAATCCAAAAACAGCATAGCAATTTCAAATCGTAGAAGCCATTTACGCTTATAAAAAACGATTGGTCAACAAATAGATCTATCTTTTACCACTGTTACTTAACTTGCTTCCACTTAAAATTAGCAACCTCTTAGCACCCTTTCTGTAATACTATGGCAAGAGTAACTATAACTATAAGCAGAATATTTCAATACTCAAATCTCACAAAACGTGATTTGACTCAACAATCATGTTCCTGTTTGAGGCATCCATCTTTCAAATATTTCAATTTATAATCATGAAGAAAATTCCATTACAAAAATATACATATAACCATTGTTTCATGTGTATATTAGCAGAAAGAATGAATAATAAGTACCCAATACATTCCTTTGGTGTTGAATGATCATAAAAAAAATTGTATAGAACAACAAAGAATGAGAAAGATACAAGCAGCTTGACGTCCTAATTAACACACACCGAGGACACCAAAATTTTCATTTAATTATTACAAATTAAAATTTGACAATGCTTATCAATCTAATGCAGTTTCATTTTCCAATTTTCTTTTGAACCTATTTATGTTCACAGTGGTAATAATGTATATTGCATCATATGCATAATCAATATATTGAAAAAAACGTTCTCACACTTTTTCTTCATAAGAAATGTACCCCAAAAAATCCAACTACCTAAAACAAACCCAAGTGCAATGCTCACATACCAATAATCTAATTCGATAACTTCATCTACCGAAGCTTCAACATTCAGTGTCTTCTTGCTACATGGTTGACTGCGGGGAAAACAACAAAGTTCGGGATTGTCAATATATGATTCATTGGAGAAAGTCTGAACTTGGTTTCCTGATGGGATCTTCCCAAATAAATTGTTATAAATTTAGATAATTCAATATCGTCATGTTGGATATGGTTGAAGGTATATTGCCTGAAAGCTCATTTCTTGACAAGTCAAGGGACTCAAGGGAGCGCATCAAGCAAATTGCATCAGGTATTGGTCAAACTAAATGATTTTCGGATAGATTCAAAGAAAATACCTATGAAGATTTCCAAGTTCTTTGGGCATCTTCTCAGATAAATTGTTCAAAGATAGATCAATGCTGGCTATTTGAGTTAACAACATATCATAACCCCAGTCTCGTTTTTTAATGGTTAGTTGTATATACTCCATGATATTGGGACTCCATCTATCATTAAATTAATCAGTTAATATTAAAAAAATCAATTTCATCACTTGGATGCATGTCCATCATGGCTCTGAAGTTTCCAAAGCTTTATGGTATTCTTTTGGTCAGTTTATTATTAGCAAGGTCGAGTATCCGAAGTTCTTTCAACTTGGATAGATTTAAAGGGACATTCCCCACGAAATTGTTTGATTTTAGAATAAGGACTTCCAAATCTAAAAGATCTTCACCAATCCATGTTGGGATTATGCCTGTCAAGTTGTTCATACTAAGATCAAGAGTTCTGAGACACACACATTTTTGTAGGGTCATTGGAAGACTACCACTAAGCTTGTTATAGGACAAATGCAATGACATAAGACTGGTTATAGCACCCACGGAGTGAGGAATATTTCTATATATATTGTTTCTTGAGAAATATAAGCGCAATTATACACCCGCAAGTTGATTCCAACAATTTGATAACTCACCCATTAAAATATTATGCAAAAGATCAATCCACGACCTTCCATTTGAAAATGTAGATAATGGGATTTCACCACTAGAGTTATTTCTAGAAAGAAAGAAGTTTTCCAGTATTCCATTACCTAATATAGGTTGAATTGATCCAGAGAACAAACTAGTTGATACATCAATCAATTGTCTAATATTTAAAGATGGTGGTAAAAGACCTTCAAAGAAATTAGAGTTCAAATCAAAATAAGAAAAATTAGCTTAAGAAGTGGAGGTAAATTTCCCTTAATTCCATTATCAGAAAGATCTAATATTTTTGCTTCATGTGTGACAAAAACACCCCAGAACCAATTAGGTAAGTTATCAATGATATCAGAACTAGACAAGGTTAACTAGGATGATTTTACTTGTGTTTTTAACCATTGTGGTAAACACGGCCCCATTTTGTAGGATCTTATACCAATTTCTTCGAGCCTGAATGGAGGGATCCAATCATGGCTTACATTCAAAATTAGATTGTTTGAGTTTAAGCTCAACTTTTTAAGCTTGATTAATCTAATAAAATGAACCTCAGAAATGACACCCTCAAGAGATTTTTTATCAAGATACAAAAGTAAAAGATTTGAAAGTTGTCCGATGCTACTTGGAACGGTCCCATTCAATTTTTTTTCCGATAGGAGTAGTCCTTCTAAAGCCACAAGATATCCCAACGATCCGGGAATGGAACGAAATAATAAGTTATACGACAAATCTAAAATTTTCAGCTCGTGCATTTCTCCAAACAAGTCTTTTAAACATCCACTGAGGTTACTGGAAGATAAATCCAGATGTTCAATATTGCCTTTGAGACATCCAGGGCCGGGTCCCCTCGCCGCAACTATTTAGCTGGATCGAGCTCCATGTGTCAAATCTTTGAAAAAGAGGCAAGCCACGTGGCACACGACTCAGCCCGCGTTCTTCAACTATAAATATCCCATTGCTGAAAATGGAAAGGCATGTTGAATTCGCCACTTCTAAACTATGGTTGATATACTGGAAAACTTCCAGCCGTGCACTTCAAATATTACAAGGATATTATAACCTCAACTTCTCTTCCACTGAGAAAAAATCAATTGAACTTTGTAATCTATCAAAAATCAGTAAATACAAAGTGGACGTAGGCACTGATTTCTCCAAACCAATATAAAAATCTTGTGTGTTCCCTATCTTTATTTGTTTTTTTACTCTATGATTGTTTCTCGTGTGTTCTACGCACGACTGGGGGTCGATTGTTACTAGTGACCAACTTTTGACGTCAACACTATGATACTCAAGCATCCACATACTTACACTCATAGATAGTCATTCTCACAAGTAATTATAATAGAATGTAGAATATTCAAATTTCGGATCTCACCGGAGTTAATAATGTGATTTGACTCAACAGTCATGTTCTCGTTTGTGGCGCCCGTCTTTCAAACATTCCAGTTTGCAATCATGAAGACAAATCCATTACAAAAATACATATGTAACCACTATTTCATGTGTATGTTAGCAGAAGGAATGAATAGTAAGTATCCAGTATGTTCCTTTGGTGTTCAATTATCATAAAGAAAATTGTATAGAACAACAAAAAACGAGAATTATACAAGTAGGTTGATGTCCTAATTAACACACACTGAGGACACCAAAATTTTCATTTAATTATTACAAATTAAACTTTGACAATTCTTATCAATCTAATGCAGTTTCGTTGATCATTTTTCTTTCGAATCTATATATGTTCACAATGGCAACAGCGTATATTGCATCATATGCATAATAAATATATTAAAAAAAAGCGTTCTCCCACTTTTTCTTCAGGAGAAGCATACCCCAAAAAATCCAACTACCTAAAACAAACCTAAGTGCCATGCTCACATACCAATAATTTGATTCGATAACTTCATCTGTAGACACTTCAACATTTGGTATCTTGTTGCTACATGGTTGACTGAGTGGAAAACCACAAAGTTTGGGAATGCCAATTTACGATTCATTGGTAAAAGTCCGAAGTTGGTTACCTGATTGAATCTTTCCAGATAAATTGCTATATGATAAATTTAAAGAGTCCGATGCAATCATAATAGACATGGTTGACGGTATATTGCCTGAAAGATCATTTCTTGACAAGTCAAGACATTCAAGGAAGTGCATCGAACTGAAACCATCAGGTATTGGTCTGACTAAATGATTTCCGGATAGATTCAACGAAAACAACCCATGAGGTTTCCAAGTTCTTTCGGTATCTGCTTAGATAAATTGCTGAAAGAGAAATCAATGACGGTTATTTGAGGTAACAACTTATCATAATTCCAGTCTCTTTTTTTAGTGGTTAGTTGTACATATTCCATGAGATTGGGAAGGACCTAACTAGTATATCCTATAAACTCAATTTACTTTGATCCAGCATGTATCATCAACAATTGTCGTGGCAACAGCCATGCTGTCAATATGTTCGGCCTGTTGTGAAGGACCTGCACCCCAGCCTTCTTCGGGTTCTACAGTCAATATGTTATTAAAATGTATTTTAGATAAATCATAAATTTCAGTTAGTAGTTATGAAACTAGATTGATCAATAACACATACCATTGGATCATATCTAACAGTTCTGACTGATCTGTTTGTTGTTCTTGTTGTTGTTGCTGCTGCTCGTCCACATTTGGTGGAAAATACGGATTTGTGTACAAGAGAGAACTAAAGATGACAGATGGATCATGAGTTTGCAACATTTCTGTGAAATAACCGAAACCGCTACTCATTATAGGCGGTGTGATTATTTCTTCCACGACATCTTCCATGATTTCTTTTGTTTTTTTCCAACAATCGATTTCTTAACAGTAGAAAACAGTACTTGTACATCTGCATCTTCTAAAAGTGCTACGGTTCTCGTCCCCGATTCAGTAGGCCAGTTAACCGACAACTCGATATCATATTCGAGAGGGTTAATTTTGGTTGTTTGGAAGACTGTTTCTTTCAAACCATCAAGCGTGCAACCCCTTCGAACTCTCCCTGGTTTGCAGAATCCTCCCACATAACTTCCATTTTGGCACTCATCCATAACCAATTCACCGTCGAAGTAGCATAGTGCAGTAATAAAGGTAGGCGCCATTGTTGAGTGAGTATATTTTTCTTGAGTTCATTAGAAGATAAACTTGAAGTGTTTGAGACATAATGTGCTGAAAACCTATGAAATAGTGAAACCAGCTTTGATATGTCACTGTCATATCAACTTTAATCAACTCAGTATGGTCGTTGTCATGTCAGAATTGGCAGTGCTAATCATGTCATCGGATTTAAAAGAAGCAGAATCAATTGTCCTATGCTCGTCCTGATCACAAAAAACAAGCCTTGAATTCAAAATAAAGCGTTAGCCTTTGTCCTTACAACGGCTTTATCACAATGGACAAATGTTGGGTCAGATTTGGCAGATGTTTTTCAACACAACTATTTCGAAATATTGGATCAACTTTGCCTATGTCTAGTCAAATCACGTGATTTGCGGCATATCATACTATACATAAACAGACTGACCCAACTTTAATTTGTGGCAGTTAGTTGTCAATTAATCTTTATGTCATAATGTATAGTGTACGAACCCACAAACATACAAAACTTTAATTTAGACTTCAAAAACATAAAATATTTCATTAGAATAACACAAACATACAATACTATGTATTAATCTTCTAACTCCTACAAACACACAAATGATAATTCAAACTAAACTTCAGAAACATACAACGACAAAGGATAACACAATAATTCAAACTAAACTTCAGACACCTACAACGACAACGGATAATAGAAATACTACTGTTTAGCTTTAAATTGCAAGTCCTCTATGCATTTTTTGAGACGTCTATTTTCTTGCTCTAGCTCATTCACATACGTTATGGCCCTCCGACAAAGCGTTTCATCAATCTATTCTGAAAAATTGCATCCGCGGAGATAATTGGGACAAAGAAGACTTCGATGACCAATGTTTTCCCCATCATCAGGTATGGCAACTTCAGCCATACATCCACAATGGCAGCAAACTGGATAAGAGTTAACCTCTTGCTCAACCATTGTTTGATTAGCCATGCTTGAAAATATATGGAGTTGAGAAGATGAGGTTGAGTATGAATCAGAATTATGAGAAGTCTAGTGAGTACTTATATAGTTTGAAAATTACCCCAAATACATAGGCGAGTTTTGAAAAAGCGCACAAAGGCGAGTTTTCAAAAGGCGCCATTATCCCTCCCCGATCAAAACAGGTCTATATTTGTAATTATTTCTGAAACATGGCTAATCATGTAATATCCTACAAAACAAGCCTAATATAGTGAATTTTCCTACAATAAATGATGGGTCAACAGATAGACCTACCTATCTTTTACCATTGTTACTTATATCTCATAGCACCAAATCTATAATACTAAAGCATCTCTATACTTACACTCATAGATACTCATTCTCACGAGTAATTATAACTTTAAATATAGTATTTCAAAACTCAGATCTCACAGTGGTTAATAACGTGATTGGCCTCAACAATCATGTTCCGTTTGAGGCATCCATCTTTCAAATATTCCATTTTATAATCATGAAGACAATTCCATTACAAAAATATACATATAACCATTGTTTCATGTGTACATTAATTAACAAAAAGAATGAATAATAAGTATCCAATACATTCCTTTGGTGTTGAATTATCATAAAGAAAATTGTATAGAACAACAAAAAATAAGAATGATACAAGCAGCTTGACGTCCTAATTAACACACACCGAGAACACCAGATATTTTCATTTAATAATTGCAGACTAAACTTTGACAATGCTTAACAATCTAATACAGTTTCATTGCCCAATTTTCTTTTGAACCTGTTAATGTTCACACTGATAACGACATATATCGCATCATATACATAATCGACATATTGAAAAAATGCGTTTTGCCACCTTTTCTTCACCAGAAACGTACCCAAAAAAATCCAACTACCGAAAACAAAACCAAGTGCAATGCTCACATACCAGTAATCTGATTCGATAACTTCGTCTACCGAAACTTCAACATTCAGTGTCTTCTTGCCACATGGTTGACTGAGGGGGAAACCAAAAAGTTCGGGATTGCCGATATATAATTCATTGGAGAGAGCCTGAAGTTGGCGTCCTGATGGAATCTTTCCAGATAAATTGTTATATGATAAATCTAGATAATCCAACGTAGTCATGTTGGATATGGTTGAAGGTATATTGCATGAAAGCTCATTTCTTAACAAGTCAAGACATTCAAGGGAGTGCATCAAACCAAAAGCATCAGGTATTGGTCCAACAAAATGATTTCCGGATAGATTCAAAGAATTTAACCCATGAAGATTTCCAAGTTCTTTGGGTATCTTCTCAGATAAATTGTTGAAAAAGAGATCAATAATGGTTATTTGAGTTAACAACTTATCATAATTCCAATCTCGTTTTTAATGGTTAGTTGTACATACTCCATGAGATTTAGGCTCAGGCTCACTTCATCAGAAAATCTTAAAAATTAAATTTCTTTGGTTGGATGCATATCCATCATGACTTCGAAATTTCCAAAACTCAATGGTATTCTTCCTGTCAGTTTATTATTAGCAAGGTCAAGGATCCGAAGTTCTTTCAACTTGGACAAATTTGAAGGGCATTCCCCATGAAATTGTTTGATCTTAGAATAATGACTTTCAAATCTATATCGCCAATCCATGTGGGGATTATGCCTGTCAAGTTATTTATACCAAGATCGAGAGTTATGAGATTTACACAATTTCTTAAGGTAGCTGGAATACTACCACTAAGATGGTTATAGGACAAATGCAATGATGTAAGACTGTATATACCCAAGGAGTGAGGAATAATTTCGTATAGATTGTTTTTAGAGAAATCTAAATGTAAGGCAGAAGAATATGCACTCATAGATTGATTCCAACAATTTGGTAACTTGCCCGTTAAAAGATTCTGCGAAAGATCAATCCACCCTGAATCAGTTGAACATATAGATAATGGGATTTCACCACTAAAATTATTTCTAGAAAGAATGATGTATTCCAGTGTTCTATTACCTAATATGGGCTGAATTGGTCCGGAGAACGAATTGTTTGATACATCAAACAAATATGTAATATTTAAAGATGGTGGTAAAGAACCTTCAAAAAAATTAGAGCTCAAATCCAAATAACTAAAAGTTAACTTAGGAAGATGAACTAAATTTCCGTTAATTCCATTTCTAGAAAGATCTAATGTTATTACTTCATGTGTGTCAAAAACACCCCAGAGCCAATCAGGTAAGTTATCCACGATGTCAGTACTAGACAAGTTTAACGAGGTTAATTTTACTTGTGTTTTTAACCATTGTGGAAAATACGGTCCCAACTTGAAAGAACCTATGCCAATGACTTTGAGCTGGAACGGAGGGATCCAATCATGACTTAAATTCATAATTAGGTTGTTTGTCTGTAACTTTAACTCTTTAAGCTTGACTAGTCTAGTAAAATTAACTTCAAAAATGACACCCTCGAGATAGTTTTCATCAAGATGCAAAAGAAAAAGATTTGAAAGTTGTACGATGCTTCTTGGAATGGTTCCATTCAATTTATTTTTTGACAGGAGTAGCTCTTCTAAAGCCTCAAGATGTCCCAACGATTCTGGAATGGATCCAAATAGCAAGTTATCCGACAAATCTAAAGTTTTCAGCTTGTGCATTTCTCCAAACATTCTGGAATGGAACCAAATAATAAGTTACCCGACAAATCTAAAGTTTTCAGCTTGTGCATTTCTCCAAACGAATCTGGTAAACAACCATCGAAGTTATTGTAACATAAATCCAGATGTTCAATACTGTCTCTGAGACATCCGGAAAATATATCTTTAAATTCATGCATGTCGGTGAAGTTATTAGATCTTCCAATCAATGTGTGCAAATTGCATAATTTTTTTAATGCTTTTGGTAAAGTCCTAACGAAATCATTTTCTGAAAAGTCCATATAATCTAGGGACGTTAGATTTTCCAGTGCATCTGGAATTGAGGAGAAAAGGTTGATGCTTAAATCAATGTGTGTGAGGCTTTTTATCTCAAATAACCATAAAGGGATGCTTTTTTGACCTATATAATTTGAAGATAGATCAAGATAAGAAAGGTTTGTGAAGTTTACATATGGAAGTGAGGATGGAAAATCAATGATTTCACAATTGCTTAAACATAGCTCAACAATGTTAGGTAGCATGTTCAATGCTTCAATTAATTTTTGGATGCTTGTAATCATCGTGTATGTCATAGTGAGATGTTTTAATGATGTAAGATGTGATATCCAACAAAAGTCATAAATAATAACATTTTTGTCGTAGAGAAACAAGCCAGAATTAAGATCAAGATATTCAAGTCTCGATAAATTTCCAAGACGATGAGGAATCAAGCCATAAAAACCGGCAAAAGACAAGTTAAGATACTTAAGATTAGGAAGGGAACCAAGGAACTTAGGGATAGGACCGTCAAAATGGTTCATGCTCAAATCAAGGTAATTTAGTTGCTTTAGACCAAGCAAAGATGGGCTGAGCTGGCCCACTAACGACCACTCATTTCCAGTAATATCCTCATAATAAGAAGATAAGGGGTATGGATTCACTACAACAAAAACACCATATTACAACTTTAATTTTACAACGGTGGTAAAAGCACCGTTGTAATAAATGGTTTTTTACAACGGTGGTAAACGCACCGTTGTAATAAATGGTTTTTTACAACGGTGGTAAAGACACCGTTGTAATAAATGGTTTTTTACAACGGTGGTAAAAGCACCGTTGTAATAAATGGTTTTTTTACAATGGTGGCATTCCCTAAAGTTGTAATAAACATATTTTTAACAACTTTTTGTTTTGTTAGTTGTAATAGATGCCCATTACAAACTTCATGTTTATAATATCTATATTTAATAACTAATTATATTAATATTTAATAATAATTAATAATTAATAATAAACTTAGGAATCAATAATATTTATTAAATAATTAATAGTTAATAAGTGGTAATTAATGTTTAATAGTTAATGTTAACTGCTTATTAATTAATATTTAGGTGACATATACATTATAAGCTTTTAATAGTTATTACTTGATTATAACTAAGTAGAAATAAGTAAAAGTTAAATAATAACTATTGTTAATATGAAATAATCCTAATTAATAATTAACATTTAATTAATAACTAATTAGTAAGTAATAATTAATAATCAATAATAAGTAAACAAATAAATATTACTTAATTAATTAATAATTTACAAATAATTCATCTGTTTGGAGTTCACATGTATTTGCGTGTGAGGTTCAAGTATGTTTTTTTTAAGATGTACCAATTAGTTTATAATCTATGATGAACGTAATTTTTTAATTTAATAATTATTAACTAATAATAACTATAAAAAATAAATTTAATAAATAATCAATATGTAACAAAATATTTAATAATTCAAAATTAATCACCATATTACAATTAACTAAATATTTGCAACGTTCGATAGACGACAATTGCAATAACAAATTTATAAAAATTGATTTTTCTCGACATTTGTAATAAAGGGTTTTTATAATTGGTTTTTCTTGATAATAACTTATACACGTCATTATTTATAATTTAATATTTAACACCAAATGTTTGATGATCAATATTTAACATTTAATATTTCATTTATAAGTAATATTTAATATGTAACATTAATAGGTAATAACTAATAACAAAAAGTAATATCTAATACTATTAATAAGTATATTTACCCTTATGATCCGTCGGCCCAACCAAACGTACCCGACCCGCCATCCCTTATAACCCTAATTCCATCGTAACCCCCTTCATTCACTCAAGCCGCCTCACAAATTTCTCAAAACCGAATTGAAGAAAAACCCTAGATCCCCTTTTCTTCCTCCGTAACACGAGATAACCGACTTCGCAACTACCCCTTCGACCTCCTCAATGATTCTCCATCAACCCTAAACCCCCACAGACCACAAGTTCGGCCATCGCCAGCCAACCCCCGAGCCTTCACGACGAGCGATATCGAATTAAGCTAAGTTTCTCCTTTTTACTCGTTTTAAATTAGGTGTAATATTTTGTTTGTTTAATTTGGGTTAGATTTATATTTCGATTCATGTGATTTCAGAACCATGGGGCTCATATTGGGTTAGATCTATAGTTCGACCATCAGATTGTCTGATTTCAGATATGATTTCGTATTGGGTGTGATACGAATTAAGCTTTGCACTGCTACGGTATGTCTATTTTGCTTTTTTCGATGGGTTCTTTGCTTGTTGAGTGGATTTTGGAATTGGTTTATTGAGTTATCGAGGAATTTGAGGAACTGTTAGTTGGTTGTTGGTTTTGAGGAAGTTTCGAAGGGTTTGTTGTGGTTCTATGGTTTTGCAGCCTTGTGGTTCTATGGTTTTGCTGCTTGGGATTATTGAGATCTGTTCTTGCAAGTTTTATTTTGGTTTGTCTGTGCATTTTGTGTTCCAATTCTAGGCACAGGAGGCTATTTTGCTTATAAACTTGATGAATATGCAAAAAAGCTTTGCTGCGGCATAGCTATGAAGTGATTGCACTGCAAAGCTTTGCCTAAGCTTGCAAAGCTTTGCCTAAGCTTTGCATTGCAAAGCTTTGCACTGCTATTTGCAGTGCAAAGATTTGCTGTGCAAAAGCTTTGCCAAAGCTTTGCTGCGGCAAAGCTTTGCACTGCTATTTGCAGTGCAAAGCTTTGCTATGTAAAAGCTTTGCCAAAGCTTTGCTGCGGCAAAGCTTTGCAGTGCAAAGCTATGCAGTGATTGCACTGCATAGCTTTGCCGCGGCAATGCTTTGCAGTGCAAAGCTTGCCGCGGCAAAGCTTTGCACTGCTATTTACAGTGCAAAGCTTTGCTGCGGCAAAGCTTTGCTGCCGCAAAGCTTTGCTGTGCAAAGCTTTGCTGCAGCAAATCTTTGCACTGCAAGTAGCAGTGCAAAGCTTTGCCGCAACAAGCTTTACACTGCAAAGCTTTGCCACGGCAAAGTGATTGCACTGCATAGCTTTGCCACGGCAAAGCTTTTCAGTGCATTGTATATAACAAAATGAATCATCCAACGTTACATGCATTGTATATAATGGTCAGGTTATTTATGTATATAATGGTTTGAATGCATTGTATTAGCTGTTTATTTTGTGCACTCACATTTTTCCAATTTTTGTTACATGCATAAATCTATACTGCAGCACTAACAGTTTGATAATTTCTTTCTTAGGAACGGATATTAAGGAGAAAAAGGAGCACAAGGAGATTAACAGGAGCAGAAGAAAGTTAGAACTGTTATAAAGTCTTTGTATCTTCAGTTTTGTCAATGTATTATGTAAAAAAAATGATGAGTTTGAAATTAATAATATATTGTTTTGGTTCATGGTTTAAGTTTGTTTGATATTTTCAGTTTTGTAGATAATATGTTCTGCAATGAATTCTTTTATTAGTAATATGTATATAATTTGTGGATATATTACAATTGTAAAATATAAAAATTGTAATAAAATGTAAAAATTAAAACAACAACGGTGCATAACTGTTGTAATAAACTTATTACAACGGTGGAAAAAAGTTGTAAAATATACATATTACAACGGTCTTGCAACAGTGCAGAAAAGTTGTAAAAGATATTAGGCTATTACAACTTCTTAAGACACGACGGTTTGCCCACCATTGTAAAAACCCTATTACAACGGTGTTCCACCGTTGTAATAGGGTCATTTTGTTGTAGTGATTGCGTAGATCTAACCTGATAACATGAGCGGTTAGGTTGTTGCAAGAAACACCTTTCCAATTACAACAGTTATTACCGTTCCATGATGCAAGCCTGTTGTTTTTGTCTATAAGACTTCTATTGAAATTGAGAAGAGCATTCCTTTCATTTGCTATGCAGCCTGAAATAGCTACTCCTCTGTTGTTGCCTTGTTCCAACAGAAAAGGGAGCAACAGTAGCACAAATAGGATTGATTGAATTGTCACGGCTTAAATGAAGACTTAAATATATTTCTTTTAAGATTCATCTTGCTTTAAGTTTTATAGATGAAGCGGAATATTTGTCTTTTGTGTATATGTATATGTTATTTACAGTAGAAGAACTAGTAATACAGCCGACTTAAAAGACTTTATTTGAAGCCATGCAATATTTCTATGGACGACCGCTGACTTATAGACTTCATTTGAAGCCATGCAATAATTCTAGAGATGACCGGTGACTTGGAAAAAGTATGCATTAAGCTGGAACGGCTAACCAGCTGTTAGATGATCAGGCAATTCAATTGATGTTGAAAAAGATAAGATAAAAAGTGATGTATACGGACTGAAATTTTCTTGATTATATCTTCTTAATCAACTTTATCGGGAGGCTCGCATGTATGCCTTCTGTTTAGTATTTGGATACGATTTCTCTTGGCTTTCTATTTTAATATTTTTCGCAGTGTTTAGAAATAAAATAAAAAAGAAGAATAGTATGTGAGAATGCAAACTAAGAGTGACCTGGAACATTATTTATTCAAATATAAAATAAGGAGCATACCAAGTTTCCACAAATCAATTGCCCACAATTTAATAATATGCAAATGAAAATGTACTTGGTAATATTTCTTTTCGGAAATTAGATTGGAATATTACAGTTTGCAATGTACATAAACTTTTTTGGTTTTGGGAAACAAATTTAAGGCTTGTACGTACAACCATTTCAAATAATCAAGAATGTTTTTTTATAAGGCAATTAAAGTGACCTCCTAATGGCTTAGAGATTAAGCTTATACTTCAAATAACATGACATGGTTCAAAACTTAGGTGGTTTTATTTTTCTATTTAAAAAGGAGAAAATTTGAAACATAAAATGTTCACCCCTTCTTTAAAACTTTCACATACTTTTTCAGCTTCACTTGATTTAAATTTTTTATTTTGGCTATTTCAGTAAATTTTGAATAGTTAAAATAATGTATTTTAGATAATAACGATTAAATTTTTATTTTAATCGAGGATAGAACAAATGTATTCATTTTGACTTCTAAAGAAATCAAGAATAGTACGATAGGTTGAAAAGTTAAACCAGTAATTTGACCGAATGTACCAGGTTCAAAATTTAATGGATTTTAGCGAAACCAAAAATATCTAAATCTGTTTGAATTTATCTTTTCAACGAATCCGAAAAATCGGAATTTTATAGCAGGAATCAAAAGATATGGCCAATTGAATATCCGGGATGGTCGCTATAGTATAATTTACAGCCCGTATAAAAGGCCATTTTTCAAACGACCTCCCTTTTCGACGAAACCACTTTTGTTGGATTTGGAATGTCAAATTATTGTTAGGTTTCAATTTTTATAATTTTTCGAATTAATATGTGAAGAGCGTGGCAAACGAAAATGTGGTTTGTCAATTTAAGTCAAATCTGATCGACTCGAAAATAGTCATTTTTCGAACAGTCTTAGAATTCAACGAAATTAATTTTGTTAGGACCGTATCGTCAAAACAAAGCCAGAAATATATTTTTTGAATTTTCTGAGTTTGTATGTGGCCCTGGTAGATTTATAAAGACGATCAAATTTATTATTTAAATGATTTAAATAATAGATAAAATATTTCAGCCCACAGACAGTCGTTTGGCTGACAAGACCTAGCCCGTTGGATCCGGAATAGGGGCTATTGGTAGGGGTGAGCAAACGGTTGGTTCGGTTCGGTTTTATATATAAAAAATATAACCAAACTATAACCAAATAACATTTAAACCAAACAGATCCGAACCAATTTAAAGTGAAACCGAAGTCGAACCAAACCAAAATAGATTGGTTCGGTTCGGTCGGTTATTCGGTTATTATATTTTGACAAAATTGAAAATAAACTGTCTAACCTAAGCTATACAAATCAGTTTGCAATTAGCAGTTTGCAATTACACGAAATGACAATGCATTTTAACTTGAATAGACAGGGTACTATTGAATTCATGGTTTTTCAAGCACAAAAGTGGCAAATGTAATTCTTCCTACTGGTACATTAACTTGGACAAAGTACTAAATAAATACACCATTCAGTAGCCAAAACATAAGCACAAAACAAACAACAGCTGCATATTCAAACCAGAATAATACTTGACACACCAAAAGACACTAAAAATAAACCGGAAAACTGAAAATGATTTGCTGTCATGCTGAAGCTTTTGCCTTTCAAATTCAAATGATCTGCAAGAACCAGAAACAAATAATATGAGATACTTAACTATAAAATAGGATGTGCATACATTTATGAAAGGAGAAAAACAAAACTATAGCAGCAGTTCATGTAAATAAATGTGCACATATATCATCCTCATATCCATGATACAGAGCCTAAACATACATCATCCTCTTATCCATGATATAAAAAAACTAAAGCTTTAGAATCTATATATGGAAAAGAAAAGAATGAAAGAAAAATTACAAATGGAAGACAAATTTCCAAAGTAAACTATCAAATATAAAACTCATGTAATATGTCAAAGTAAACTGGAAAATTTCCAAAGTAAACTGGCAAATGTTCTATTGACGAGCTATTTTTCATTTCTAGAAATGAAAGGCAAATTTCACCAAACTACTTAAAATGCATCACACACGAAACCACTTAAAATATAAAACTCATTTAAACTGTAAAATATGAAACTTTCAAATATGAAACTCACTTAAAATGCATTCAAATTGTCAAATATAAAATGCATTCATAACTGTCAAGTATAAAACTCAAATAAACTATAGATTATATTCATGGTGCAGACTGTACCATTAATTTCCAAAGTTTTAGATAAATTTGAAGGATGGGCAAACATTCTACTATCAACTACTTGCAGGGTTGGATTACTTCATAGCATTGTAGCTAGCTTCTCATTTATTAACTTCCTAATTTTGTTTTGACAAAACTGAACATAATGTCTGTTTAATTTTTCAGGGGGTATTCATAAAATAACAAAAGTTGAAACAAAGTTATTTTGAAACAAAGTTAAAAATAACTTAAAATTACAGCATTCAAACTGAAATGCAGCATTTAGGGATTATTCATAAGCCGAAAGCAAAAAATAAAATGCAGCATTCAAACAACCACAGTAAAACTACTTTAAAAGTACAGTAAACATACCATTATGGTCCAGCAAAACAGCGCCGAGCATATTACCCTTTTCACATATCGTTAATGGGATCCAAAGCTAGCTTGCTCACATCTGCATATGATGTAATCAAAGTTAAAAGTAGTAAACATGCAAGAGTACATAAAATTATATAAAAATATAATAATTATGTTACCTTCTTCTAGTTGTTCCATGTTACTTATATCTTCTTCTAAATCAATTTTACTCGCAGAAAAAGAGGTACGCAACCAATCTTCTGTACAAATAAGAGACTGAACTATTCTAGGTGTAAGTGAACTTCTAAATGGATCAAGAAAACGTCCACCGGTGCTGAATGCAGATTCAGAAGCTACCGTTGATATAGGAACAACTAAAAGATCACGAGCCATTCTTGAAAGGATAGGGAACCTCAAACTATTAACCTTCCAATATTCTAATATGTCGAACTCCTTACAATCGCTTTCATTATCTTCATTCAGATATTTCTCTAATTCAGATCTATTTACTCTAAAGTTAACTAATGCTTTTAACCTTTTAAAACGTGCACTCAAATCTAGCACATCTCCATCATTCTCAGCATTTTCTACCTCATTAGTTTGATCGAGACTTCCATATTTTGACTTGTACTCATTGAATATTTGAAAAGTGGCATCTTTAATCAGTTGTATTTTTTCACTATAAGTTGAAGGATAAAGTGTTTCTAAGCAAAACTCTATAAAACAAATTTCCAGCGAGGATCAAGTACAACAACTACATAAGTCAATATATTCATTTTCTCCCAACAACCCCAATGTTTGTCATATTTCTCTTTCATTTTTGCTGCCATGTTTTGTAACTGAATGTCATCGCTCAATCGCATCTTCTCCAAACTTTCAAGTACTTTACTAATTTCATGTAAATGAAGATTACTAGTAATATATGAAGAGCCAGATACGTGCAGTGTGAGTTCATAAAATCTACAAAAAAATCCACATTATTTTCGAGCATTTTCCCAATCGAACTCCGTAGGCATCCCTCCTCCTTTTTCTAACTCACTCCTATAAAACCGGTCTTCCATATCAAATCTTTCAAAAGCTTGTTCATATTGTTGTGCTGCATTAAGCATCAAATACGTGGAATTCCATCTAGTTGGTACATCTAAACATAGGCCACTTTTACATTCTAATTTTTCAAGTAAAAACATTGTTTGAATTTTTAAAACCTAGATGGAGACTGCCTAACATATCTAATTGCTGCTCTTATACGTGATATGGATTCTCCACCTCTTTAAGACCATCATTCACTATTAAATTTATAATATGAGCAATACAACGCATGTGCAGATACTTTCCTTCTAAAATAGTTCCTTTCAAATGATTGAATCTACGTTTAAAGTAAGCAATCATGGCATCATTTGAGCTAGCATTATCAACGGTAATAGTAAATATTTTATAAATACCCCAATCCACCAAACAACTTTCCACAGCTTTACCCAAATCTTTTCCTCTATGACTAGATATCGGGCAAAAATTTAAAATCCTTTTTTTCAATTTCCATTTATCGTCAATCCAATGAGCATTCAAGCACATATAATTGACTCGTTGTATTGAAGTCCATGTATCAGTAGTGAGACATACATATTGACACGAGTCATGTAATATTGATTTCAATTTAGCCTTTTCTTCAAGAAATATCTCATAGCAATCTCTTTGAATAGTAAATCTTGATGGTCGACGAAATTGAGGTCCAAATGCAACTGATAACAAATTTTTAAACCCAACGCCTTCAATTGACTTAAATGGAAGCTCGTCTAGAATAAAATAATATGACATAGCTTTTCTAATCTCATTCACATCAAATTTCCAATTTTTCAAGGATCCACCATTGTCGTTTTCTCCGATATTAAAATTTATTTGAGCTTGTGTTGAATCTTTGTTACAAGTAAAATCCTTACAAACGGAAATATGGGTTTTTAAACTTGATGTGCCATTTTTATTTGTATCAGAACAGTATTCTTTTTTACAGTAATTGCAGCGAGCTTTAGGTTTACCTTCATCGTCTATGAATGAAGTGAGGTGATCCCATACTTTTGATCTTTTCCTAAGTGGTTTCCTCCTTGTTCCAGGTTTATTTTGAGACCCAGTGGCTGAACTATTTGCCAAAGTAGCTTCATGATTGATCTATCAAAATAAAATATGCGATATTTGTATAAATTTTACAAAGAAAGAATATAAACAAAATTTAAGCAATTTTTTTTGTTATCTGAATATAGATTGCGTTTGCTGAAACCATGAAAAAAAATGCCAAAGGAGACTTACTTCTACATCTTTTGGAGTTGAAGTTGGAGCTACATGATCGTTTGTAGTTGGATCAGACGCTGCAGATGAAATTTGTTGTGCCGACATGATAATAGTTATCCCCTTTATGAAACTGAAATATATAATAGCATTGAATAAGAAAATACAGATAATATATGACCCAACTAGTCACATATGAGAAAAATGGAAAAATAAGAAACTAGTATTCCCAAAATAACTGTAAGGGAGTGGATTTACAAACTGTAATCAAAAAAAGGATTTTTAAGATGAAATCTAAAAAAAGAACGTGAGCCAAGTTACCAGTAAATGATATTATCGCCTTTTACTGAAAACTCAATGAATCATTTTATGTATCTTTTATGCAACACGAAATTTATTGCACAACTTATTGATTAAACATATTTTATGACATGCATGCAAAGAGCAACTACACATGTATGTATTGAATAAGAAAGTAATGCTTCTATGCACAGTGCAATAATTATGCTAACCACTCAGATTTGGTTAATGTTCATCAAAGCAGGGAATATAAAGTATAAACAATACATCATGGAGCGAAATATGGTTTGATTGTTTAAAATATAATTATATATGAACTAGTTTTTAAGTACTTGCCCTTCAAATGATGGATGCACAATACGTCAAAACATGCATGCCTCTATAAAGATTTAATAGATTAACATAATAGCAAAATAAACAATACTAAGATAAATTTTATATAACATACAGTCATTTTTCTACCATTAAGCTTTTTTGTACTTGTTATTCTTTTGACATGGTAGTAAATTATATAAATATCTGATTCAACATGTTTCAGCCTAAAGTATTTGTGGATACTCAATGTTACCCTGCCTTAAATACAATATTACTTGGATATGCAATGACAGTAACAATTATCAGAAGATTCTCATGAACTGGTCAGGCCATTTAAAGATGTGTCTTCAATTTGTATTTTATATACATTAATAAAAAAACAATTTGGCTTATGTAAAGGAGGAAGATATACACAACATTGTAATGAGGAGATACTGCCAAGTTCCTCAATGGTAGTTTGTGTATACCATGATATGAGTGGTCAAACAAGGATATATGCATAACTGAATTTTGTGTATACAATACCTTAAGTTGGAATACATCTGTGAAGGTCGTGTAAAATCAATTCTTCAATTGAGCAGTTAACAAATACTGTTCAAGAAATACATGTTCCAAATAAACCTCACCAAGCCTTTTCTTACCTATGTGAATCAGTGACAGCGGCCGTGAATTGATGCAGATCGAAGGCGAAAACAACAAGATTCGATTTTGGAACTTCAAACCGACGTTACTGGAAGGCACAAATCAGCGTTAGCACCACAATCGTAGGCCCAGGCGGAGCGATTTTAAACTTCAAACTCAAATTTGGAATTAGGGTTTAATATATCTGAACTTCAAAGATCTGATTGGATTTGCGGTTCGAGAGGAGCCAAGAAGAGCAGTTGAATTGGGGAAAAAGTCAGATGTGAAGATAAAATGAAACTCTGAGCTCTGGCCATAGATGTAGATGCTGATTGAAAGAATTGTACGCTTTGAATTCTACAAAATAATGAAAGCTTGAACTCGGAAGTTGTAGAAATAGGGAAAAGCTGCCAGAAAATAAATGAAAAAAACACGCAAAATATTTTTGGTCTGTTGCCACTTCGGTTGGATCGGTTGGGCCAAGCTCCATTTATTTAAAACCAAAACCAACCGGTAATCCAAAGTTAACTACAAATAAAAACCAAACTCAATCGATCTGCAAAGACAACCAAACCAAACCGACCGAATTAATTTGGTTCGGCCGGTTAATTTGGTTTGAACCGAAGTATGCTCACCCCTAGCTATTGGCTTGGGTCACCTTGGGTTGGACTAAAATCTGATTAGTTTTCGATGTAGGGATTTAATTGAAAAAATTACATTTAATAATATAAAAAGGTGGAAAATTAGAACCGTAATACTACTGTTCACCGTCTTCTCTCAGCCGCCACCCTCTCCATTATGCTCCAACCTTCCTCCACAAATTCCCGCAAATCCTTACAATAAAATCCATCCCTCTAGTTCAAGTTTTTGAAGAGCTTCTTCTCCTCTTCATTTCTATACCCGAATCAATCCCCCTCGTGCCTCCTATCTCGAGATTCGCGACCCCGAACACCTGCCGCTCGAAGCTCCGCCGGGCCCACCAGGCAGCGCCGCACCCCTTGCTTCCAGGCGCACGTGCGCCCCTCCAAGCCGCACCACCTCCAACAACCCGCGCCTCCAATCGGTCACCCAATTGTTTGCAAATTCGAAGCAAAGTTTTGAACAAAAACTGAAGCATACGGTATGAAATAAACAAAAGAATTGTGACACTATGTTCCATCGCAAAATGTTAATTAATTTATAAGATTGATAATTTATTCATACGAGATCCGAATCTGAAAATTTCAGATCCGGTTGGACCCTAACGTCGAATAGAACTTGCTGAAACTGATTGGAATAATTTCTGAACTCGTTTGGATTTTTAAATCTACTTAAAGCAAGGTAAGATTTCTTTGTTTAAGATAATTAATTAATTTAATTAATTTGTTTGCTCCGTAATGATCACATGGTTTACGATTCAGATCTATTTTGTTCTGACATGGTTGATGATGGTTGATCCGTGTTTGTGATGTATAGTTATAGATCCATATGTACTAGTCAAGTAGTATGTTATCACTTTTATTTTATATGAATTGATCTAGTTTATCAATTCATTATGAAAATATGATTTATCACTTTTTATTTGAATTGATCTAGTTTATCAATTCATTATGAAAATATGATTTATCACTTTTTATTTGAATTGATCTAGTTTATCAATACATTATGAAAATGTGATTTGTCCCTTTTTATGTCATTTTATTTGAATTGATTTAGGTTATCAATTCAACATCAAAAATAAAATTTGCCATTTTATGTGAATTGATTTAGTTTATCAATTCAACATCAAAATAAATTGTTCTTTTATTTGCATTCCTATATGCAAATATATGCATTGAAAATAAAAAGGTTCTTTTATTTGCATTTCTTTCATGCAAATATATATGAAAAAAAAAATTGTTCTTTTATTTGCATTCCTATATGCAAATATATGCATTGAAAATAAAAAAGTTCTCTTATTTGCATTTCTTTCATGCAAATATATTTCGAAAAATAAATTGTTCTTTTATTTGCATTCCTTTATGCAAATATACGCATTGAAAATAAAAAGGTTATTTTATTTGCATTTCTTTCATGCAAATATATTTGGAAAAATAAATTGTTCTTGTATTTGCATTCCTATATGCAAAGATATACATTGAGGATGAAATATATTTAGAGAAAATTAAATGTACTTTTATTTACATTCATTTATGTAAATGTATTTAGAGAAAATAAATGTTCTTTTATTTGCATCCTTTTATGCAAATAAACTTTAAAATCATATTTTTGTTTGCAATTTTAGATGCAAACAAAATATTAAAGTTAAAATCATATTTTTGTTTGCAATTTCATATGCAAACAAAACATTAAAGTTAAAATCATATTTTTGTTTGCAATTTTAGATGCAAACAAAACATTAAAGTTAAAATCATATTTTTGTTTGCAATTTTAGATGCAAACAAAACATTAAAGTTAAAACCATATTTTTGTTTGCAATTTTAGATGCAAACAAAACATTAAAGTTAAAACCATATTTTTGTTTGCAATTTTAGATGCAAACAAAACATTAAAGTTAAAACCATATTTTTGTTTGCAATTTTAGATGCAAACAAAACATTAAAGTTAAAATCATATTTTTGTTTGCAATTTTAGACGCAAACAAAACATTAAAGTTAAAATCATATTTTTGTTTGCAATTTTAGATGCAAACAAAACCATTAGAACTATAATCACATTTTATCTGTATGTTTAGATACAATTAAATAACATAGTAAAGATTTCATTTTATTTTGCATGTTTAAATGCAAATGAATAACGTAGTAAAGATTTCATTTTTATTTGCATGTTTAGATGCAAATAAATAACACAGAAAAGATTTCATTTTATTTGCATGGATATAGACACAAATAGACAACATTTAAAAAGATTTCATTTTTATTTGCATATTTAGATGCAAATAAATATTTAGAAAATGTGCATTTTTATTTGCATATTTAGGCGCAAATAAAATGTAACGTCCCAGAAATTTTGACAACCGGGGTGTGGAATTTATTGAAGATTTAATTATTAATGATCATTTTTACTGAAGCTAGAAATTTAAAATCAAATATATAGTTTGTACATGAAATAAATTTAATATTTAATTTAGGATGGTTGATGAGAATCAAATATTTAGTGTTGAATATTTGAATCGAATTTTGTTGAGTATTTGAATTAGATGTGGAATTCAACTCGGAAAATAGAAACGGTTGAATTTAGAATAAAAATAAAATAAAATGTGGCGATGATTTGTGGTAGGATTAGATTTTATGGGGTACAAATAAATAAACATCTTCTCCGTATGTTGCCTCCCCAAATATATCCTACCTCAGTAAAATTATCCCCCGACCTATCATCTTAAAAGGTGCGCTACCCTATAACCTATGAATGAGGTTGTTCTTATCTTCACGATTTTTCTTTTATAAAAATATCGTCTCATTGTTCATTTCCTTCAGCCGAAACAAGTTATCCCTAATTAGCTTCCTCCCCAAATCCTCGTAATGGCCTCCTTTCCAAATAATCAAAATTTCCCAAATCGATGAACATGGCCACCGCAGGTAACACCCCGAAGCCGTCCTCCGTCAGTGGCCACCACTTCAACATCAGCCCAAATTGAATCTGCCTTGGCACTTCTCCATTGAGCGAAGACCAGTCAAGCCATAAACCGTCGTCGCTCTTATCAAATCAAAGACCAAACCTTCGCTTAATCCCTTCGTCGCTTCCATAAGGTAAGAATCCTCTTACAATTAACCCTAATTCAAGTATTACAACTTCGGTAGATACTAAATTAAAATAGCGATATTTGGGTTTAATCCTGTTAACTGCTGTCCTAATGTTTAACCCTGTTTGTGGCTGTTGAACGATTGGAAACTCAGATTTTCTTTTTGTAGGGCTTTACACTCATTATTCTATTAAGTTTGGAAATACACCTATTATTGTGTTCACAAAAATCTGAAATACACCAATCTGCTTCAGTGGGAGCTAAATTAAGTGACCTTCCATACTTCTAACATATTTGGTCTCTATGCATTTGCTAAACCATTTTTGTCTTCACCCATGTATAGTGTAAGCACCTTCATGTCAATACCTTATTGGCTTGTTTCGGAACTACACATGGCTGTACCCTGATCTGTATTGATGTATTTGATTTCCCCTATTGTTTTGATATTACTGTGGCCATATTACCTTGCTGTCAAATGGCTTGTGTGTGCCTATTTCTTGTTCATGTATGATCATATGATTATGCAAGGATATGACGTACACTTATAAGGTAGCTTGTCTGTGTTGACCCTGATATACTTATATATATATATATATATATATATATATATGATTAAAGTTATATTTGGTATTGTTGATATAAAACTGACTAACATGGGACAAACAATCATATTAACGATTACAATGTTAGTTTTGACACGAAGTAGCACCTTGGTTTAGTACATGCGTATAAATTCAATATATGTATCATTTTTAACTTGACAATACGTATTGATTTGTCCAATTTTCCCTTCGTTGTTTGGTATGCCAGTTGATGTAGTGGCCATCTCATTGAATCTTAACATGTGTGGCCTTCACCTAACCTGACAGCTATGCTGGCTTATATAAATGGTAAGAGGATAATAATAATAATAATAATAATAATAATAATAATAATATAAATAATAATATAAAACCCTGGTAAGTATTCAAGAGTTTTATGACAAAAGAACAATTGAAGCATTCACAACAGTTATGTAAATATACAAACAATACTTTTAAGAAATTTAGCCTAGTGACGTATTCACAGCAGTGAACTTAACTAATATACGTGTAAATATATCAGTCTAAGCATAAGTTCTTTTGGCCGAACTTGAGTTTTCCTGGCAGTCTGGTACTTTGTTGCAATTCAGCTACATTGAAGTAAAATGGGACACACATATATTTGTCATCTTGCATTGGAATACACCCGGGACAATTTGTTTCGTTCAAACTTATTTATGACTTTTGGTTGATTTTAGTATTCTGTCTGTTGCATTTAATCCATTTCACCAATTAGTTTGCTAACTTGACTTTAACCTGTTATGCGTGCCTCTCCAATTCATTTTCATACATAGTGTTATATTTGTTAAGCATGTGAATTTTTATTCTAGTGCAGCTCATGTGGTTATTCATGATCGAGGAAAATAAATACTCTATGTTTGCAATAAGGGTGATTGCTACCATTGGACACTTGTAATATTTGTTACTTAAAAATTAACAGGATTTAAGTTTTATTCTGCTATTTTGAATGTTATCTGGTAGCATGTACAAGTTAGCATGGTTATGTAAACATTTAGCATGTAAATTGTAGTATTAAGCAAGTAATTATATCTCAAAATAAAGCCGAATTCATTTATTTATAATAAGAAAGATTGGTTAAAAATGTAAATTTTCAGTTTCATACAGCTTTTAAGTATTCATTACATCTATGCAAAGTAAGAAGACGCTGGAAATATAAGTTTTTAAAAGAACTTGAACCCTAGAACTATTTGGTACGAAGACTTGAGCAAATCAAGACTTCTATTTTAATTTAAGGGATCACTGAACTCAAATAAGGTTTATTTCGTATAATAATGATAGTTATATTCAAATGAACTCAAATAAGTTTTAAGTTTGAGCCGTAAGTAATCTAGTTGGACAACACATAAATAACACACACTTTATCCTTGCTAAACCATGCAGTTGTCTTGTTTAATATGGAAATGAAATTGTTGAACCCACTTGTTTACATATTTGAAATGCTGAAATATAATGGCCATTGCTGAACTATGGGAATTACTAAATATTGAAGTTTATATATATTTCTGCACCTTATTATGCAATGCATGTATATGTATGTCAAGTTAATATCTACACCTGAAGTGTCTTAGTGATGAATACCCTTCATGAATAAATTATAAGTAAATTGTCATCTAGCTGTATATTATATCATTTACTCACTGTCTTACTTTAAATAGTGGAAATGAATTCATGTCTTGTTCAAGTTACTGAACAAAGGTTGGTTATATTTATAGCTATAGTGCCATAAGCACTTGTAGTACCAAATTTTTGGTATTCCTTTGAACCGCACCTATCTGCTTATTGAAATCTTTTATATATAACCCTATGCACTAAACTACTAAGGTATGTATGGCTATGCTCCTTACTCCAATTTGAACCTGGTCTTGTACTAGGCTTGTACTGGTCTTGTGGGTTTTAATATTGCTTCACCATTGTTTGCTGCCCAATTTTGCGGCATATTGCGCTCACCCTATGAACCTCTCCGTGCTTGATTATTTTAGGTCATGTGATGCTGGGGCAGTACACGTGTGTACCCGTACACGTGTGTATATTCAAGCTTTCGTGACCATTCGTCGCTGAAATAAAAACCGATATAGCAGACAATGCACCACTGTATTTGACATAAAATTTATAGGAGGGTTTGCTATTATAATTTAATTTCTGTTGAAGTTAATTTACTTGAACTATGATTTAATCCTGACTCGAGTGTTTTATGTTTTTGCATGGAATGCTTGGGTCACACCCGAGCATTTCAAATTTAAGGATTTCAGCTTAGGATTCGAAGAATGACGAAGATGGGGATTCCAAAAGACGTGTGCGCACTCTAAAGGTTTTAAACAGTAAATCATTTTCTTGGTATTCAAAGTGTATTTTCAATTTTTGCTATACATAAAAATTTGTATCGAAAGCATTTGATTAATATATAAAAGTTATTCGCTGTTTAATACTGTGTTATTTATTTATTGTGTTTTATGGGTTGATTCTGTTTTAAACACTGTAAGCTAAATAACGATCCGTCGATTTGGACGTTTTAAATTGGTTTAATTACTGGTTTAAAGCGGTCAAAAAGGCGGGACGTTACAGGTGGTATCAAAGCTTAGGTTTATTCAAAGCTTAGCTTATTGAGTTTAAAAACGGATCTTGGGAAAAATAAAAGGTTTGAAATATAAAATTTGAAAGTATTTTTAATAGGTTTTGAATTTAAATTATTTTGGAAGCATTATTTTGAAACCAGTATTTGAAACTAATACAGTGGAAAAAGAATTTTGAAAATTAAATTTTGTTCGGAATCCCCAATCTATGGAAGTCTTCGAATCCAGGTTTGCAAGCGTTATTCTTCGATAAAGACCCCTTTAATTTGAATCTCGAACCCATTATTGAATGGTATCTTAGAAAGATAACAATAAGAGAATCAACGAATCAATTTCTCTAATTATGTGTTTTAACAATTAAAGCAAATTGAAATTTATGGGAAATAAGAATTCATATGAGATTTGAATGAAAAGAGAAATTTGGAGTCGTTTCAAAGAAAGAAACGATGAATTTTATTTTTATATTTTGATAAATAAATTAATGAAAATAAAATGGGAAAAAAGTTATGATTGAGATTCGATTATTCAGAACATGGCTAGATAAATAATAATTGGTTTCAAAACAATAATGTATAAGCGAATATATGTGCTCGATAGTAAATTATAAACTTGTTAATTAATTAACAAGAAGTATATGGCAAGCGAGAATTATAAATGAAGTGAATCATAAATGAGATGAAGCAAATTGTGAGTAAAGATGTTAAAAAGATTTGGACCTGTATTTAAATGAAATCAAAACTTACTAATTTGATGTGCCAAATTCAGAATTTTATAAAAGGGAATAATATTTACCTTTAAGTAAATAGTAGTGAAAGCAAAAATGTTGTGAATGAAATTGGGAATAAAGGAAATTGAGTTGGCCAATACGGTAAGATTATTCTCAAGTTCAGAATATAAATTTTTCCGAAGTTCGGAATATATTATCGAGAAAAGAGATCATTTGAAAGGAAGTTTTTCATGGGAGTCGATTAAGTGAATTACAAGAAAATATTAATTAATTTCTCTTTTAATAAAAATTTAATATATCATTAATAAATTGTTTATGTACTCAGATTAAGGAATGAAGTATATTAAATATTTTAAAGGCGTGAATTATTGTTACAATCAACGATAATTGTAAAAGAAAATTCTTACTTGAATTCGAAAGTTACGATAATGAATGGGTATTCGAAGTTGTGAATTTGATCTATTTCAAAGTCGATAATATTGTCCAGTTAAGGTCTGAGAGGTAAATATACCCCAACTTGATTGACTTCACTGTTGATTAAGAAATGGTTAAGGTTCGATAGCACAAATTGGTTAAGTGAAATAAGTTATGGAGTGTTAACAGTTAAATGAGAATAACGATGTTTATTTAACATCTGTTTTTATCCAAATAATGAATTTAAAATTGTTTCCCCCTTGAAATTAGGGTATATTTTCTGTAGAAAGGATATATTTGTGAATGTACGGAAATGTTTTCCAAGAGTAATAGAAGATTTTCTAGAATTATAAAAATAAATGTGATAATTGGAAGTGTTTTTCAAAAACCGTGATGAGCTAGCGAATTTTGATAAATCCGAACGATGAGAACTAAAGGACGACAGAACGTAAGGGTAATGATTTGAAAATTGATTCTGAGAGTTGCGTGAGAAATGATTTGATAAGAAATTAAGAAACAGAGTTAAGGAAATTATAAACTGACTGGAGATTAGTTAAGTTGAATAATTTCCTGAGTGTTGATCTGATATAGGTTTCGGCCTTCGGGATAGATACTCAGGAAGTTGTTCGCTTGCTAATCTACGGTCGAAGGATGTGAATGTGGAAAAATAATAATACAAGATTGAGAAGTTGTTATAAGAATGAATGTTTTTTTGAAGTGTGAGAGCATAAAAATTTGAATGAAGTGGTGAACTTAATAATTGAATTTTTGGAGAAAAATTGGTTTTTAATCAATGGATTCATAAAAATCGGAGTTTGGAAAGTTGTCAAATAACTGAATCGATTAAGAGATCAAGACTGAGATTTTGAAATGAAAATGTGTGGATATGCGATTTAAGATATCACACATAGGAGTTTCCGAAAAATAAATATATGAATCTAGCAAACTCGGAAAACATTGATTTAGGAAGATAAATGAATTGGGATAAGTCTTATATAACAGAATTTATATAAGAACGAGATGTTTGCAACCATGATTTGGAAAAGATATCTTATGTAAATTGACATAAGTATGATTTATGAGGATTTTGAAATGAAGTACTATATGTACATAGTATTATATGTTTTCAAAGCAAAATAAGGGAAGTACCATCATTCTCCTTTGAATTTTGAGCTTAGCTGATATATGCGGCTGGTGGTAGTAGGTTGTCCGGACATAAAACTCATGAGTTGCCATTGAGCACGACTACTAGCGTAATTCGCAGGGCTGCAGATAGCCTACGGCGGTCGGATGTTTCCTGAGGGAATCAGGCGTAACCATTGTGATCGCTGCGATCTAGAGTCGTTGAATTCGACCATGTAGCGTAATTCACAGGGCTGCAGGTAGCCTATGGCGGACGGATGTTTCTTGGGGGAACCAAGCGTAACCATTGTGACTGCTGCGATCTACAGTTGAATTATAAGGGCGTAATCCGCAGAGCTGTGGAAGCTTACGGGTATGGATGCTTCCTGGGGGACTTAGGCGTATCCATTGTATACTTGCGGTCCACTTTGATATCTTAGTATTCGAGCCACGTGTTTAATGTAGCAGTTTGTCTTCATGACTTGATTCGTCTTGGAGACGTGAATTATCTTTGTGACTTTATTGATCCTTATGTCTTGAATTGTTTTCAGAATTTGATGATTTGTTTCCGTGATCCTGAGATAGAACAGTCAATGCTCGGTAACCTTAGCTTTCTTTTGATTCATAAATATCTTCCATTGATTTGTCCATGACGAAATTTGCAGGGAAGTGATTTCTTACGGATACGGATGTTTTCTGGGGAATCTAGACGAAACCATTGTGTATCTGGGATTCATGAACAATCAACATATCAATATCACATTGGTACTTTCCGTATCTGTTTTAAAGAAAATTTTTGAAGTATTTTTCACTGGGAGTTGAAACAAGGATATTTAGTACTTGGAGATTTTAGTCGTGCGCCGGGCTAGCGTATGCCTAACATCTGTAAGAACGATAGTAGACTTGTCAAACTTCGAGTTATCAAATGTCTTCAAATCTGAGATTAAAATATACCTTACTAGATAAGTTAAATAAGAGAATTTTGGAGTAATGATACAAATATTTTCTGACAAGAATTATAAATGATTTCGAATCTTGGGAAATTTTAAATTGACAAATTTGTAACTTAAAGGGGAGATGTTATATACACCCTTCAGTAAGTGTTGGAATAGATTTAATGGATTAAATGTAATGAGATTGTGTTAAGGGCTGCTAAGCCTAGACCCATTACGGTGCAACAATGTATAAGTAAATATGGACAGGCGGGTTTTATAAAGAAATTGGGAGTAAATTGGAGATGCATAAATCCAACTTGTGCAGAAATTGGAATTTAAAGAGAGGTTGGTGTTGAAAGAAATTAAATGATTTTGAATCTTTTAGAAGATTAAATAGAATGAGAAATAGGGAAAGATAGAGAACGAGTCTAAGAAAATTGATTATAATTTAAAGGGCATGGAAATAAATGAAATCGTGTTTAATCAAAAGTGATCCCCGATTTTAAGAAGGAAATCTAATTTTTCGAGCAAATGGAATATGATGAATAAAAAAAGATCAATGACGTAAATGGAGATATTTAATTTAGTTATGGAAAAAAATTCATGAATATGAAAATTTGAGGTATGCATTGGTATAACTCTAACAATCTTTCCTTTTCGAGGACGAAAAGTTTAAAAGGGGGAAGAATGTAACGTCCCAGAAATTTCGACAACCGGAGTGTGGAATTTATTGAAGATTTAATTATTAATGATCATTTTTACTGAAGTTAGAAATTTAAAATCAAATATATAGTTTGTACATGAAATAAATTTAATATTTAATTTAGGATGGTTGATGAGAATCAAATATTTAGTGTGAATATTTGAATCGAATTTTGTTGAGTATTTGAATTAGATGCGGAATTCAACTCGGAAAATAGAAACGGTTGAATTTAAAAAAAAAATGTGGCGATGATTTGTGGTAGGATTAGATTTTATGGGGTACAAATAAATAAACATCTTCTCCGTATGTTGCCTCCCCAAAAATATCCTACCCCAGTAAAATTATCCGCCGACCTATCATCTTAAAAGGTGCGCTACCCTATAACTTATGAATGACGTTGTTCATATCTTCACGATTTTTCTTCTATAAAAATATCGTCTCATTGTTCATTTCCTTTAGCCGAAACAAGATATCCGTAATTAGCTTCCTCCCCAAATCCTCGTAATGGCCTCCTTTCCAAATAATCAAAATTTCCCAAATCGATGAACATGGCCACCGCAGGTAACACCCCGAAGCCGTCCTCCGTCAGTGGCCACCACTTCAACATCAGTCCAAATTGAATCTTCCTTGGCACTTCTCCATTGAGCGAAGACCAGTCAAGCCCTAGACCGTCGTCGCTCTTATCAAATCAAAGACCAAACCTTCGCTTAATCCCTTCGCCGCTTCCACAAGGTAAGAATCCTCTTACGATTAACCCTAATTCAAGTATTACAACTTCGGTAGATACTAAATTAAAATAGCGATATTTGGGTTTAATCCTGTTAACTACTGTCCTAGTGTTTAACCCTTTTCGTGTTTGTTGAACGATTGGAAACTCGGATTTTTTTTTGTAGGGCTTTACACTCATTATTCAATTAAGTTTGGAAATACACCTATTGTTGTGTTCACAAAAATCTGAAATACACCAATCTGCTTCAGTGGGAGCTAAATTAAGTGACCTTCCATACTTCTAACATATTTGGTCTCTATGCGTTTGCTAAACCATTTTTGTCTTCACCCATGTATAGTGTAAGCACCTTCATGTCAGTACCTTATTGGCTTGTTTTGGAACTACACATGGTTGTACCCTGATCTGTATTGATGTATTTGATTTCCCCTACTGTTTTGATATTACTGTGGCCATATTACCTTGAAGTCAAATGGCCTGTGTGTGCCTATTTCCTGTTTATGTATGATCATATCATTATGCAAGGATATGACGTACACTTATAAGGTAGCTTGTCTATGTTGACCCTGATATACTTATATATATATATATAATTAAAGTAATATTTGGTATTGTTGATATAAAACCGACTTACATGGGACAAACAATCATATTAACAATTACAGTGTTAGTTTTGACACGAAGTAGCACCTTGGTTTGGTACATGCGTATAAATTCAATATATGTATCATTTTTAACTTGACAATATGTATTGATTTATCCAATTTTCCCTTCGTTGTTTGGTATGCTAGTTGATGTAGTGGCCATCTCATTGAATCTGAACATGTGTGGCCTTCACCTTACCTGACAGCTATGCTTGCTTGTATAAATGATAAGAGGATAATAATAATAATAATATAAATAATAATATAAAACCCTGGTAAGTATTCAAGAGTTTTATGACAAAAGAACAATTGAAGCACATCAGTTTTGTAAATATACAGAAAGGTACTTTTTAGAAATTTAACCTAGAGATTGTAAATATATATATATCGTATTCACAGCAGTGAACTTAACTAATATACATGTAAATATATCGGACTAAGCATAAGTTCTTGTGGCCGAACTTGAATTTTCCTGGCAGTCTGGTATTTTGTTGCAATTCAGCTGCATTGAAGTAAAATGGAACACACATATATTGGTCATCTTGCACTGGAATACACCCTAGACAATTTGTTTCGTTCAAACTTATCCATGACTTTTGGTTGATTTTAGTATTCTGTCTTTTGCATTGAATCCATTTCAACAATTAGTTTGCTAACTTGACCTAAACCTGTTATGCGTGCCTCTCTAATTCATTTTCATACATAGTGTTATATTTGTTAAGGATGTGAATTTTGATCCTAGTGCTACTCATGTGGTTACTCATGATCGGGGAAAATAAATACTCTATGTTTGCAATAAGGGTGATTGCTACCATTGGACACTTGTAATATTTGTTACTTAATAGTTAACTGGATTTAAGTTTTATTCTGCTGTTTTGAATGTTATCTGGTAGCATGTACAAGTTAGCATAGTTATGTAAACATTTAGCATGTAAATTGTAGTATTAAGCAAGTAATTATATCTCAAAATAAAGCCGAATTCATTTATTTATAATAAGAAAGATTTGTTAAAAATGTAAATTTTCAGTTTCATACAGCTTTTAAGTATTCATTACATCTATACAAAGTAAGAAGGCGCTGGAAATATAAGTTTTTAAAAGAACTTGAAGCCTAGAACTATTTGGTACGAAGACTTGAGCAAATCAAGACTTTTATTTTAATTTAAGGGATCACTGAACTCAAATAAGGTTTATTTCATATAATTATGATAGTTATGTTCAAATGAACTCAAATAAGTTTTAAGTTTGCGTCGTAAGTAATCTAGTTGGACAACACGTAAATAACACACACTTTATCCTTGCTAAACCATGCAGTTGTCTTGTTTAATATGGAAATGAAATTGTTGAACCCACTTGTTTACATATTTGAAATGCTGAAATATAATGGCCATTGCTGAACTATGGGCATTACTAAATATTGAAGTTTATATTTATTTCTGCACCTTATTATGCAATACATGTATATGTATGTCAAGTTAATATCTACACCTGAAGTGTCTTAGTGATGAATACCCTTCATGAATAAATTATAAGTAAATTGTCATCTAGCTGTATATTATATCATTTACTCACTATCTTACTTTAAATAGTGGAACTGAATTCATGTCTTGTTCAAGTTACTGAACAAAGGTTGGTTATATTTATAGTTATAGTGCCATAAGCACTTGTAGTACCAATTTTTTGGTATTCCTTTGAACCGCACCTATCTTCTTATTGAAATCTTATATATATAACCCTATACACTAAAATACTAAGGTATGTATGGCTATGCTCCTTACTCCAATTTGAACTTGGTCTTGTACTAGGCTTGTACTGGTCTTGTGGGTTTTAATACTGCTTCACCATTGTTTGCTGCCCTGTTTTGCGGCATATTGCGCTCACCCTATGAACCTCTCCGTGCTTGATTATTTGTGGTCATGGGATGCTGGGGCAGTACACACGTGTACCCGTACACGTGTGTATATGCAAGCTTCCAGGACCATTCGTCGCTGAAATAAAAACCGATATAGCAGATAATGCACCACTGTATTTGACATAAAATTTATGGGAGGGTTTGCTATTATAATTTAATTTCTGTTGAAGTTAATTTACTTGAACTATGATTTAATCCTGACTCGAGTGTTTTATGTTTTTGCATGGAACGCTCGGGTCACTCCTGAGCATTTCAGATTTAAAGATTTCAGCTTAGGATTCGAAGATTGACGAAGCTGGGGATTCCAGAAGACGTGTGCGCACTCTAAAGGTTTTAAACTGTAAATCATTTTCTTGGTATTCAAAGTGTATTTTCAATTTCCACTATATATAAAAAAAATATCAAAAGCATTTGATTAATATATAGAAGTTATTCGCTGTTTAATACTGTGTTATTTATTTATTGTGTTTTATGGGTTGATTCTGTTTTAAACTCTGTAAGCTAAATAACGATCCGTCGATTTGGACATTTTAAATTGGTTTAATTACTTGTTTAAAGCGGTCGAAAAGGCGGGACGTTACATAAAACATTTAGGAAAGATGCAAATAAAACAACGTAGAAAGATTTCACTTTCGTATGCATAGTTTGATGCAAATCAACACCATAGGAGGAAGTTGTATTTTTGTTTACAAACTTGGTTGTAATCAAAACATGATAGTAAAAAGATGGATTTTAATGTTGAAATGTTCGTTGTTACTTTAATTGTAATAGAAATAGGAAATCGCCAAATGATTTACATTTATATTTATCTATATAAATATAAATTAAATTTTAACGAATCGTGCGCGGTAGTTCGCGTTTCGACAATCGTAATTTTAAACGTTGATACCGTAAGATCCAACCGTCGGATTTTCCAAAAACTGGAACCATTAGGACAACTTTGGGAAAAATTTTCCGATGATATAAACTTTATCAAAATCCAACGGTTAGATTTCAAGATAAGTGTAAATGAAATTTTGGGAAAAACAGCGCTAGGGCCGCCCATTGGCCCGAAGCGTCGTTTAATTATATTGAGCTATTTTTAAATAAATTAAAATAGCAAAAAATCGTTAAAAATTAATATTAACGATATCAAATGGTTAAATGATAATATTTCAAAAATTATTTGAAAAGACCGAGTTCAACTCATTTCAAATAATTTTACGGCGATTTAAAGATATTGAAGACGGCGATTAAAGACCGGCGATCTTCACGTCGAAAGGATAACTACTGATGTCTGGCATTGGCTAGCTACCAATAAAGGGTTAAAGTGGTAGTTGTCCGGACGCACTTGTTAATCGTCCAGATACGCAAGCACTTAAGTGACTCCAGTTTCGTTCAGACCCAGAACGGACTTATAAATGGATGCATGCCCGACATTTAATTTTGTGCCATGTAATTTAATTGCTATCTATTAGTATATTTCTGAGGTGGCGGAGGATTTATCCTTTTGCTAAACATCCTTCTTTGAGACACACGAGCTCGAAGGTTATATATTGATAGTTATCGATCACATGGTTTGGACTGTCAATGTGTCATGCCAAGATGCAGTTGATCGGGGCTTTTGTTGAAAAGCAGAGCCCTGTGGATGATGATCAGAGCATAGTCTGTTTGGGCATAGCTTTGTGTATTTCGTTACTTCGCGAGCCTCACACCCCGATAGAGTCAAAAACGGAGCAAGGGAACGCAGGGAGTGCACACGTTTCTTTCTAGCTAGAAGAGGTGTTTGGCTTCAACACGGCCCGACATTTTACTTGTGTGGTTGATGGAATGAGGCGCCTCGGATTTTTTTATTGGCCGCAATGGCCAATTTGTAGGTCCAATAGGATTGGGAAGCATGTGTTCAGGCATAACTAATCCACTAAAGTATTTGTGGACCGGCCCTGCAGGATCCAAGGGTTCGCCAGCGTCCGAATCCTGAGACATTGCTAAAGTGTCTCAAATCGGTCAAGAGATCGTTTCTAGCCTTGACTCATGATGGAAACCAACATCCAATACGACATTACGGTCTTGATTGCAATTCTATATTTGGCGACATAGTAGGATGAGGTACTATGCCGTCTAGGATTAATACATTTACTTTGAAGTATTTTAAAACATATTAGACACTAATATTAATATCAAAAATATTATTTTCCACGTATCAAGCATTTTTTATCATTATAAGGTAAAACTCTATCCTCCGTTTGCGTTGCATTGTTTGATGGGACTTGAGTCTTATAATGATTTCATTTTTCTAAAAAGCATTGCGTTATTTTTTACTTATAAAATTATAAAAATTATGCACTGGCAATCCAATGGAATTAAACCCGTTCCGCGATAGCGGCGTGGTCCAGTGATTTGCCATATTATTAGTTAGCTAGATTTCTCATACCAGTCCCATGACTGACTTGTAGTTTGTTTCACTTTGCAAACTCGGGTTCCCTCTTTCCACACGGGCAGCCAATTGACAGGTGTTAGGTATGGACATTTTCTGGACTGAAGCTTGCTGTTGAAGGAGATGAAGAATCTTATCTTTTTATCTTTTTATTTTTCTTCTTGAGACTTTGAGACTGTATTGAGTATTGATGTATTTTGGGAGATTGAGACTTTATTTCTTTCCCTGGTTTAGACATTTATTTTGCTAAGTGTATCCTGCACTGCGTACTCTGATATCTGTGATGTTATGTTGTGATGACAATTTCATTTCTACTGCAATGATTTATTTGTTCTGCTATGTATCTGAGATCTGTTATTGTTTTAATTATTTTATTCTCCTATGATTATCCTTACTTTCGTTCTACGGAAGTTTGGGTCATCACAAGAAAGTTTACACATTTTGCTTATTTCTTGTTGTTTTTGCTCTCCGTATATTTTTAGTGCGGATGTGAAAACCCGTAACTTCCCCGGTGAGGAAAGCGCGGATAGTTCGAGAACAAGCCACAACAGAACACATACAGAAGAACATTTCATTGTATATTACAACAATGCACCAGAATACAAGAATATACAGAGTATAAATGAATATTACACAGAAATATCAGAGATTTAAATTACATTTAAATACATCACAGCGGAAAATAATACAATACACAACTAGAAGAGATATACGGATACAAAGCTTTCCGGATATCATTCCAGCTGTAAACCAGGATCCTGTGAATATAAAACTGCAAAACCAAAACTACTAGCTGCCCATGTCGAAAATAAGGGCACCCAGAGTTTAGGTTAAAACAATAAACTCCAGGTCAGTCATGTGACTGGTGTGAGAACTAAAACAGTTATTTATCTTTATTTTCAAAGTTAGGTAAATCAAGGGACCACGCCGTATAACACGGAACGGGTTTCCTCCCAAGAATACCAGTGCATATAAGTAAACAGCGCAATGCTTTTCTAAAAATGAAGCTATTATAAGACCCAGGTCCCATCACACAATGCAACGCAGCCGGAGGATAGGGTTTTCCCTTATAATAGCCAAACATGCTTAGTACGTTTAAAACAAATCATTTGATACTACTACAAGTGTATAGTGTCAAAACAATTTCAATCATAAATATCAATCATAGACGGCATGGGTATCATATATCATGTCGCCATACTAGTTCTACAATTAAAACCGCAGTACACGTATTGGAAATTGGATTTCCATCATGGTGGCTCCTGATTCAAAAGATCGATTGCGTAGTGCAATTCCCCATGGCTTACGTCCCAGCAAGAGAAAACACCGTCTGCACATCCGCACATTTGGGACCATAGTATCACCGCGGCTTACGTCCCAGCGAGAGAAAACACCGCTTACTCTATATATCTCTGAGCACTAAGCTCATCTCGGTTGACCGAATCCACGACACCACTAAGGTGCCCATCCACTAAAAAGCATACTGATCAAACCATCAGTTTACCACCATACCGGGGTGTGAGGCTCGCGAATCAACGCTATACACAAAGCCATGCTATATCAAAGCTGCGCTTTGATCATCATCCACTAAACTTTGCTTTTCAACAAAAGTCTGGATCACTGCATCTCAGCATGCCACACTATCAATCCATATCGTACCACAGATTTCTGCCAATATATAACCTCTGAGCTCGTATGTCTCAGAGAAGGGCGTTAAGCAAGAGAATAAATTCTCCGCCGCCAAACAGATATATATTTAGCAGAGATCAACAAATACAATATAAAGGAATACAATGTCAAACACACCATCCATTTACAAGTCCGTTCCAGGTCTGAACGAAACCGGAGGCACTTTCCTCGCATATCCATCCATCTCCAAGTACGTCTGGACGACCACCAACTGATTCCCTCATCTTGAGTGTACAGCCCAATCAAGGTCATCAGTAATCACCCAAACGATGTGAAGACTTCCGGTCTTCGACCACCGTCTTCATCTTCGACATATCGTCGAATCGGTTATTCAGAATGGGTATAAACCCGGCCTTTCCGAACAACCCGCGTATATTAAAAACGAATGTTACACCAACACAACATACGCCTCATTCCAATTCAGTAGCTACTAACCGTAAATCAACAAGAGAGCAATTTCCCAAATATTAACCCCGAAGGCCGAAACCAACATCAGATCAATACCCAGGAAACCATTCTTCTTAGCTAACCTACAGCTAGTTTCTAAATTTCAATTCTTAGGGAAAGGTTCCCATTAATTTTATCCAAGATAAATTCTTTATAATTTATCCTTTAATCTTCCTTTGGATGTCATTTCAAACCAAATTATGGTTTTCCAAAGTAGTCGAGATTAGCGAACCACACCAAAGTAATTATTTATTTTATTTCCCAATCCCAACCTATTCATCCCCTGAAGCAAAACTGGTAATACTCCATATCTAATACCATGGTGTTATCGGTAAAATTAATTACCATTTCACGTTCAAATCTAATTAAAGATTTAACTATCGCTTTGGAGCAAAACTGGTGATACTCCATTCTCGCTCATTTTCTAAAGTTGATAATTTAAATTATCAATCCGCATTTCAATTTAATTGAAGATCCATTAAAACTCTTTTTACTGGGTTAAAGAACTAGTGTCATTTAAAACACAATTCACGATAAACCCAAATCACATTCTATTTATCATCGGGTTAAAGAACTAGTGTTATTTAAAACATAGTTCACGATAAACCCATGAATCAATTCTATTTATACCCATTTCAAATCCAATTTATTTATTTAAAAATAAATGGGTTTTAATTTCAGTTCAAAACTAGTTCATTTCGATAAAAATCTATTTTTATCTTCTCAAATATGGAGTTTTTCATCCCAATTTTTCCCAAATCATTTCTTATGATTTTACACTAATTATTGATATTTTTAATAATTTTATCAAAGTCCGTACAGTCGATTTCCATCAACGGCCATCGAACTGCACTTACAGCGACCTTTTCCAAATTTGATTTGGACGTATCTCCAAATCCAACCGTTAGATTTCAAATTTCTAATATTCTTTAGAAAGCTCTTTTCGATACGAACCCAACGGTTCCGGTTTTAGGAGAATCCGACGGTCGGATCTCCCGTAATGTCCATTCGAAGTCAATGGTCGAAATTTACGAACTGCCGCGGCGCGGTGCGTTCTATTCAGGCCATTATATTATATATATAATATATATTTCATCGATTTCTATTTAAAACGAATTTTATAAATAGTTTTAAATTCGTTTCAAAAACAATTTCAACTTCCATTTCAATTCAAATTAAAAATGAATTTTTCCTTATAAATTCGTTTTAAAATTCATTTCTATTTGATTTCAATTCAAATCGATTTTTAATTCGATTCGTATTCATTTTCTTTTCAATTCGATTCTATTCGAATTCGTTTTCTTTTCAATTCGAATTCAATTCGTTTTCTATTCAATTCGAATCAAATTCATTTTCTATTCCATTTAAATTAAATTCGTTGTATATTCAATTAAAATCAAATTCGTTATATATTCAATTGAAATCAAATTCGTTTTCTATTCCATTCAAATCCAATTCGTTTTCTATTCCATTCAAATTCAAATTTCATTTCAAAATATTCGATTTCGAAATCAGTTTTCAATATTCATTTTAAAATGAATAAAATCGATATAAATATCGTTCGCGTCAAAATGGCGTCAATCTAATCAACACGGCTTCATATATTTCAATTTTCTAATATTCTATTTCAAATATTCTATTTCAAATATTTCTATTCAAATATTTCTATTTTAAATATTTCTATTTTTAAAATATTTCGTTCAACACATGACTAATCTCAACGGATGAGTACTGTCAACACATGAACCTTTATTTTATATTGATAAAGATGTAAATTTTATTATTAAGATATTTCGTTCAACACATGACTAATCTCAACGGATGAGTACTGTCAACACATGAACCTTTATTTTATAATATTCTTTATTTTTCAAATTGGAATAAGGCCCAATTAATTACCATATAGCGTTAAGTATATGGATTCCATACCACACATGCATGTAATAGCAACGATAAATAATCAACCATCATCCAAACTGCACTACACTGTATAAGCATCAAATATAGATATCTAACGCTTATAACAGCCTGTCAATCAATCGATCGACATACAACTAATTATTGGGATTAGTGTATGCCGTATTTTATCCCAATACCTGTGTGGGGTTTCAAACAATCAAACACAGATTTTATTTGTGCAGTTGGGCGATGTGTATAATTTATCGACCCAATCAATATCAGTCAAATCAGTGTATATAAACAAATCGGTCGATTTGTTTATAGATATTTATTTATTCACTTTCACGTTAAAAATTATATTTTTAATGACCAAAATATTTTATTCAAACTATGGATATTCTATTCGGTTCATTTATTCAATAAAATGATATTTTTATTTCTCTAACATATTTTAGAAAATTTCGGCGGCATAACGGCACGATACTAGAAACGGGAAAAGGTCTAGCCTTATCCCCGGTCTAGTGAAGGCCCACGCCATTCACACATCAATCAAATCCATTCATTTCACCAAATAATTCAATTCAAACCAAATAATCTAACCAACTACACAACCAAACAAACAAGTCCATGGTCTGTGGACGATTGTGTCAGGTGCTACTAAACACCGTCTGCATCCTAGTATATATATATATAACTAGAAAAGAAATTGAAGAGTGAGAAATTCTCACCGATAGCTATTCTTACTCCACGGCACTCCCAATGCAGGAAATCTTCACTATTCTCGTCTCTTATCACTTTCGTTGCCCGTAGCCACTACATATGTAAGAATCGAATTTTTACTTTGCTATTCAATATATAAAAATCGAATTTTTACTATGCTATTCAATATATAAAAATCGAATTTTTACTTTGCTATTCAATATATAAAAATCGAATTTTTACTTTGCTATTCAATATATAAAAATCGAATTTTTATATTCTCTATTATATATAAATATCATATTTTATAACGACACTTCATACATGTAAAAATAGAATTTTTATCGCTACTTCTATAATGTAAAAATAGAATTTTTATCGCTACTTCAATAATGTAAAAATAGAATTTTTATCGCTACTTCTATAATGTAAAAATAGAATTTTTATTGCTACTTCTATAATGTAAAAATAGAATTTTTATCGCTACTTCTATAATGTAAAAATAGAATTTTTATCGCTACTTCTATTTTGAAAGCAATTCTCTTGCTATTTCTAAAACCATGGTATTTTATTTCTAAGCTGAATATATAAAAATCATATTTTTACATTATTAAAAATCGTATCTTTTCCTTATTAAAAATCATATTTTTCTTTCAACTTATTATATATAAAAATCCCATATTTTATTATGCAAAGTTATTTATTTTAAATATTTCATTTTGAAATCAATGTTATTTACAAAAACAAAATCTTATATTTTTCAAAAACAATGTATGTTTTACTACTTTAAAAACAAAGTATATTTTTCTACTTTAAAGTAAAGTATATTTTTCTACTTTAAAACAAAGTAAAATTTTCTACTTTAAAACAAAGTATATTTTTCTAAAACAACTCTAGTTTATCTTTTCCAAACCAGATCCATTTTTATTTCTAAAAACCCTGCCATTTTCTATTTTAAAAATAATGGTATTTTTATTTTAAAACAATGTGAACATATGTTTTAAAAACAACGCTTTATATAAATTTAAAACGAATGTTATGCATATTTAAAATAAAGCTGATTTTTAATTACCTAAGAATAAAGTTAAAATTTAACCTTAATCACATCAGTTATCTCCTTCAGGAACCCAACCCATGCCAACGTTGTTGCTCCTTGATTCTTCTTCTTCCGCCTTCGTATGTCAGAGCCATATTTGAACCTGTCGTGACCAATTAGGGAGCCAATTCGCTCACCAAACGCTCGCTGTACTGACGATCGTAGAACGCCACAGTGAAGGTCTTCGCGCACGCCATCGCCACCAGGAGAAGCTCCGCCTTCGATCGCCGCTGTGCCTCGAATTCCACGCTCGAACTCGGCTACTTCAAGACGAAGTATCTACCCCTCAACTCGACGGTTTCAGATCAGACCAGGAGGAGATGAAAGGGCGTGAAAATATCCACCAAAACCGTGTTGAATTTCATTCGAATTGAATTGGGAAATTAGAGAATTTTAGGGTTTTGTTTAGGAGCCCTCCCAGCCATTATTTTAAAAGAGGGTGGCGGCTTCTGTTTAGATGGAGAATAGGATTTAGGTTTTTCCTTTTATACCCTTCTATTTATTTATTTATTTTTATATTATTAAATTCTCTTTAAAATTTTGAATCATTACGAACTCTAAACTAAACCTAACGACTGTCGTCCCTAGCGTATTACCCCCGTCTCGAACACAATGGGATATGTCCGGTAAGCCAATTCGGTTTTTACGATCAGTATTCCTTTAAATTACAATATAAATCCATATATATTAAATTTATACGTACATTTTAATTTACCGAGGCCACATACTGATTCTAAAAATTCCAGAAAAATTATTTCTAGCTTCGTATTGACGATACGGTCCTAACAAAACTAATTTCGTCAAATTTGAAGACCGTTTGAAAAATGGCCATTTTCCAGTCGATTAAAATCAACTGAAACTGGTCAAACGCATTTTCCATTGCCACGCTCACATATTGATTCGAAAAATTTTGAATTTTGAAACCTAACAATAACTTGACATCACGGATCCAACAAAAGTGGTTTCGTCGAAATCCGAGGTCGTTTGCAAAATGGCTATTTTTAAGGGCCTGAATTCCATAGCGACTATTCAGAATTTTCAACTGGGCATAACTTTTGACCCCCGCTATGAAATTTTGATTTTTCGGATTCGTTGGAAAGATATTCCCAATTAGATTCTAATATTTTTGGTTTCCTTAAAATCCGGTTTGATTTTCACCCGGTATGTTCAATTGAATTTTGAAAGCGAATTATCGAACTACCGCGCCATTTTCAATTCCTTTTATTATTTAAAATAAATAATTATATTTTAACGACGACCTGTATAATATATACGTTTGAATTCTATTCAAAATAAATTTCTCGTCGATATTGTTTAAAATAATTCATTTTAAATGTTCAAAATTCGCTAAAATTGCCAAAATAAAAATTTTAAACTGGCCCAGATTTTCGGGTTGTTACAGCGGATGACTGATATGTAGCCTAGTCAGAACCGAGACAAAAAAACAAAGAAGTTTCTACTTCGAGATTTTTTACAAACTAAAATACGAAGGTGTAGGGGTGGACGCGGTTTGGTTTGGTGTGATTCCAACTTCAAACCGTTTCCGCACTACATCAGCCAGTTGACCAAAAAAAGAAACCATTATACTAACCATTTAAATGATTTAGTTTCGATTTTATTTTACTTTAATGCGGTTTAGATTTGGTTTTGATCTGATTTGAACCCGTGTTAAATATGATATAAGAAAATTACTTCAGTTAATAATCAATTTACAATTGTGTGAAATTGTCGTTTAAAGGTTAAACGCACAGTGTATTCCTGAATTGAAATATTAGTTTCTAACTATATCAATATTTCAATTTTACGTTTAACAAAAATTAAAATTGTTTTAGTACATTAATCAAATATCAGTGTTAAGTAACGCATAGACACTAAGTAAGATAACTCAAATATGATTATAACTAGCATTATCCAAAAAAATGATATAAAACTATTATATTGAAACTATAAAATTTTCCCCTTTGATAAGATTATTATTAATATAGGAACAACATAATTTAAAAATAGAATACTGTACATAGTTAAAATAAAAAATATATATAGTAATTTATTATATTTTTATTATAATATTATTTGTGTAAGTATTCGTTTCGGTTCGGTTTAATACGATTGAGTCAACAGTTCATAACATCGTGTTAAAACTCTTTCCGCTAGTTCTAGCGTTCCATCCGCTGAATAGGATCAGATGAATGTATGTGCGTTGAACTGATGTTGTGTTGTGTTGCTGCATTTAGGCATGCATGTGTTAATATTGCCTTCCTTCCTGTCAAGGTGCAATCCAGTGCAATTAATTATTGACAACATTAATTCCAATATATAATTGCAAACCGTAGAGTAGACTCTCTCATGCACCTTAATTATGATCCTTAGCAGCTCACCAAAAACGTTTATTGAGAACATTTATTTACGGTTTTATAATGACTCGTGATTACACTAATTAAGAATCCGTTGTTTCAAACTATAGGCAAATAAATTAATAATCTTAAATTAACAAGGTTCCAATGCAGATATACACTGGAGCCAAATAGAGCTCAAGGAGGAGACCATTCAGTAATGCAAACTCATGATTTTTTAACGTAAATGTTTGTTTTGCACATGAGAGCATCAACACATAATTCATGTAACACTTTATTTTTGGCTACAAAAGTAAAAACTTATGTTTATGAATGGATCTCCAAAAAAAAGAAGGAAATTTCTTCCTAATCATCATTAACGTACATCTATCGATGAATATATTTAAGTTACTTTAAAACACTAAAGTATAATGTTTATCTAGGGCACATCGACTGGCTTCATACGATAAATAATAATAACATCAACAATCGATTTTTAATTATTATTTTTTAACTGTAAGTAACATATATTCAATATGTGTTTGTACTATATTTAACACATCAAACAATTGATCAAAAATAAGAGTCAAAACCGAGAAAACACATCAAAGAAATTTCAACTCCAACATTTTTTGCAAACAAAAATAAGAAGTAGTTGTAGGTGAGGTCGCGGTTCAATTTGGTGCGGTTCGATGTCCAATCGTTTCTGCACTATATCAAACAATTGATCAAAAATACAAACCATTATACTAACTGTTTAAACGGTTCGATTTTGATTTTATTTTATTTTATTGTAATACGGTCCAGATTTTGTTCGGTCTGACTTGAATCCGTGTTAAATATGAAATAAGAAAATTACCTCAATTAACAATCAATTTACAATTATATGACGTTATCACTTATAGGTTAAATCGCACATTTTATTTCTGAATTGAAAGATTAGCTTCTAACTATATGAATACTTCAATTTTACGTTTAATGAAAAGTAAAATTGTTTTAGTATATTAACCAAATATTAGCGTTAACTAATGCATAAACGTTAAGTAATAAGATAACTTAAATAAGATTATAACTATAAATTTTTCCTTTATGACAACGATTATTGTTAATATCGCAACAACATACACGGAAAATACAATATACATTGCTAAAATAAAAAATTAAATACGAATTTGTTATAGTTTTATTATAATATTATTACTGCACGTATTCGGTTGAATACGGTTGGGTCAACAGTTCAAACCGCAACTGAACTGTACCATTGTATGTCAGTTTGGTTTGGGATATTTGTTTTAGAGAGATAATTTGGTTAAGGTTTCCGCACTGTTTTTACGGTCCGGTCTAGACGATTTATTTATTGCGGTGATATGCCGACCTCTAGGTCTTTGTTCAATGGATTTCCATTTTAATAGAAGAGAGACAAATTTTATTGAACTTCACTCAAAAAAAAATGTTATAACGATTCTATTAAAATATAACTCGGTAGAATCGATCAAAAAGTAAAACAAAAATACGATACCACCTCATATTTTTTTTATTTTAAATGTTGTTATGCACACGAGAACATCAGCACATGGTTTATGTAGCAGTTTATCTTTAGATTTAATTTTTTTAGCCACAAACATAAAAACTTATGTTTATGAATTGATTTTTTTTAAAGATTGTCCCTTCCTAATCAACATTGACATTAATTTATTGATGAATCTATTTACTTAATTTTAAAGCATTACAGTATAACATTTATTTCGTGCACATCGAGTGAGTTCATACGATAAAAAACGATGACATCAACTGACGATTTTTTTTTCAACTGTAAGTAAAATATATTCATTATATTTTACTGACGATTTTTGGGAGTCGGGAGATGTTGCACTCCGTGTGTGCAAGTTCGAATCCCGTTGCAAACCACTTTGCGGGCTAGGACGATAAGTATCCGTGTGTGACAACTATACAAAACGGGATAGACACACGGCTTGGGGTTTATATAAATGAGCGTCAATGAATGCTGTAATCTTAAGGTTCCCCATTATATCAAGTAAGTACACGCTTTGACATCTTCCAGTACTAAGTGAGTTAGACAGATATTAAAGTCCAGTTCATATTTATTAACGCATACAACATAATATGACATGAGAATTAGATGTACAATAGAATTTTCTTTTAAACGACAAACTTTGCAGAAAAAAGTTGGTGAAAAGTATGGAAAGTTTCAAAATTAGGGAGAAGGACACATTTACACTAAAGTGCAATTCGGAGGGCCCACTATCCTTTTCCCATTACACTAACATTTGTCTTTCTCACTAAATTCTAAACTTTTTATACTTTTCACCAAATTTTTTGTTAAGTTTGTCTTTATCCCTATTTTCCACAGATTATACTTTCAACTTTTTTGAGCAAGTAGAATATCTTTTCTCATTATTTCAAATATCCATGCCAGCATAATATCTGAAACAGTGCAACAGTTAACATAATTAAATGAAAAATAATATATCACTATAATGCAAAAATAATTACAAATGTAAGTAAAGAGAATATTGGATGACATTTCATTCAAAAAAAAGCAGTAAGATAAATGGTGTAAGCATGGTTAAAAGAGGATTATAAAAAATAATTAATTACAAATGGAAAAGAATTTATGTTGGATATGTATAATCAAGAGTTGATAAGCATCATTGTTCAAGAGGTTAAGGCATTTTGATATGATGCGAGATTTCATAGGTTCGAATCATTGTTCAAGTGGTTAAGACACAAGGATTCTCTCCTTATGATAACTTAAAACATTTTTATCAATTCGTTTATTATTATTTTTAATGTTTATTTTTTGAAAATCTTTCAAGTTAATATATTTACATAGCCAAAATTGTTACACTAGTTAAATTCCTACATAATAGATATACAATTAAATCTGTAAAAGCATGAATATAGTGGAGATTTGATTCCAATAATGACTGAATAAGAAACTACCTCCCTAAGTACATCTTTCGAAGAATATACCAAGCCACGGCCACAGTCACCCTCTATCAACACAAAATCAAATAGCAACTTCTATTTATTAGATAGTACCGAAACCAAATCACCTTAGTCATTCCTTATTTAGGACATCTCGCAACGTAACATAACCTAATATATAAACGGCAAATCTGAAAGGGAGACTCGCATAGCTCTACTGTGCCTCTCCCTTTTTTCATTCTAGTATGTAAGGCCTAAGGTAACGTTTTCCCTTTTATTTGAACATCAAGTTCCACCTAGAATATCACACATAGTCGTTTGTAGTGATTTATGCAGAATTTTGATGAGGATCTAGTATTGTCTATTTAGATACCAATGGAGTATAACAAAACAATTATGAAATCTCACAAAAAACAAAGAACTTGAAAAAAAATAGACACAGAAGATTTAACGTGGTTCGGATATGAATATCCTACGTCCACGGGGACCCAACAACTTTTATTTCTCAATGAAGAAATCAGTACATAAGAGAGGAGGAAGATTACAATATAGAGAAGATTAATGGTGGATTGCATTCTATACAATAACATGACCCCTATTTATATAGAGGGATTTCTTAGAGATAAAGAAGAGAAGTTTCTGTATTACTTGGACATGAAGAAAAAATATAATATCTATTACTTCATGCCCAAGTTTTCTTGACTTCCAAGTAAACTTGGCACCCAAGTTATTCCATATAGGAGCCAATTACTTGATTGACAATAAATTAATTTCTTTCCTTCTCTACAAATATTTGAATCACCAATTTCAACACTCCACATCTTGATTCAAATATGACAGTCTTTCTTCATCATCTCATCTTCAACAATCAACATAGAAGTTGTTAGGCCCAGCGCCCCATTGCGTTCAAGTAACAGAAAGCAAACCGATCAAGTTTGTGCATTGCTCAAACTTGTCCTTTGGAAGTGACTTGGTCATCATATCTGAAGGATTATCCCAAGTACCCACCTTCAATAATTTGATCTTGCTCTGTTCTTCCTCAAGCATAAGAAAGAAACCTCTAACATCAATGTGCTTTGTCCGTGAACTGTAAGCTTGATTCTTAACTAGATGAATCGCACTCTGACTGTCTAAAAATAGCTCCACTGTCCGCTGCGCCATTGAAAGATCATCCAACAACTGAAGTAAGTACAATCCTTCCTTGCTTCCACAATCGATATCAACTCTACTTCGGTAGTCGACAAAGCTACGATAGATTGCAACTTTTATCTCCATGAAATGGAGCCTATGCCAAGTGTATAAACATAGCCCGACTCTGACTTCCTAGCATCTCTATCCCCATCATAATCAGAATCACAGTATCTTCTAAGAAAGATATCACCATCTACTCCACCAATAGCAAACCCACCGAAGAAGTGCCTCGAAGATATATAAGAATCCACTTCACTGCTCGCCAATGTTCTTTGCCTGGGTTAGACATATATCGACTGACAACACCAACTGCATGGGCCAAATCTGGTCTCGTACACACCATCGCATACATGAGACTACCAACAGCACTAGAATAAGGTATATTAGCCATATACCTTTTATCTTCTTTCGATGTAGGAGGCTGGTCTTTCGACAACTTAAAATGAGAGCCTAAAGGAGTGCCTACTGTTTGGCTTTCTCCACCCCAAATCGAGCGAGGACTTTCTCGATGTACTGCGCCTGAGTGAGCCTTAACTCTCTCCGCTTCCTATCCCTGCTTTTCTCCAAACCCATTATTCTTTGTGCCTTTCCCAAATCCTTCATATCAAACTCTCTACTAAGCTCCACTTTCAACTCCTTAATTTTGACCATAAACAGAGATGCAATCAACATATCATCAACATATAACAACAAATAAATCATGCCATCATCACATCTCCTAAAAATAAACACACTGGTATTTGAAGCTTCTGAAGTATACCTGTGAAAGCATAAACTTATCAAATCTCTTGTAACCATAGTCTAAGAGACTACTTAAGTCCATAAAGAGATTTGTTAAGTTTATAAACATAGTCTTGCCTGCTGCTATCAATGAACCCTTCCAGCTGCCACAAATAAATCTCTTCATCCAGATCACCATGCAAGAAAGCAGTTTTGACATCTAGTTGCTCTAACTTCATGTCATAATGCGCAACTAATGCCAAGAGAATACGAATCGAAGTATGTCTAACAACTGGAGCAAAGATGTCATGATACTCTACCCCTTTCTTCTGAACATACCCCTTTGCTACTAGTCTTGCTTTATATCTGAAATCTCCATTGCCACCATCTTTCACTCTATAAATCCACTTACATTTAACAGCTCTCTTGTTGGCAGGAAGTGGCACCAAATCCCAAGTGTGATTTTTCCGTAAAGATTTGGTCTCCTCTTCCATAGCTACTAACCAAATGGAACTGTCAACTGATGCAATAGCGTCTATATAATCTCTGGGCTCATCAAGGACAACGTTTAATGCATATGTTGTCATATCATCAAAGTCAATGTCTTTGATGCTCAAACCAATAAACTCATCAAGCCATCTGGGCTTTCTTCTTTCTTTAATAGGCTTGGTCTCTGTATGAGCTCCACCTTAAGTTTGATCTTTTGTGCCAGTATCCATACTATCCTCATCAGCCACGACGTCATCGGAAACACCATTTGAATGTCTATGGAAAGAATCAACAGATGATTTGCTTTTTGTTTGGTATTCTTCATATGTCCTCTCATCATCATCGGATGAGGAAGGCTCCACCTTGAACATAGCCTTCTCATTAAAAGTTACATACCTTCTTATAATAAGTTTCTTGCTAATAGGACACCACAACCTATATCCTTTTACTCCTCTTCTATAACCTAGAAAGATACACTGGCGAGCTCTAGGTTCCAGCTTTCCTCGACTCTCATGCACATTGGCTAGACGGCCAAACACCATGCGGAATGAATAGCCAACAGGCTCTCCTTTCCATACTTCTTCAGGGATCTTCATATCTATAGCAGTAGAAGGTGTGCGGTTGATGAGGAAAGCCGCCATAGATAAAGCTTCAGCCCAAAATCCCTTCTATAACTTAGCAGTTCATCTGAGGCACCTAGTTCTCTCCAACAATGTCCGATTCATCCTTTCTGCAACTCCATTGGACTGGAGGTCGCCTGGTGTGGTGTAATGCCTTTTAATGCCTTTGGACTCGCAATAATCGATGAGTTCCTGTGATAAAAATTCACCGCCATTAGGAGAACTTTCAACTTCTTCCCTTACTGCTTCTCCACCATGGATTTCCATTTACGAAATCTAGCAAAGGTTTCATTTTTGGACTTTAGAAAGTATACCCATACTTTATGAGAGAAATCATCTATAAATGAAACAAAATACCTGGATCCACCCAAGGATGGGCAAGGGGAAGGTCCCCAAACATCTGCTTGAACATAATCCAAAACAGCTTTTGCGTTATGCTCACCAACACCAAAAGAAATCTTCGTCTTCTTACTAAGAACACACTCTTCACAAAAACCAAGCTTTGAATGCCGAACTATGTCAATCAAAACTCGCTTTCTTAGCTCATCCATGCTGCGCTCGCCGATGTGGCCCATCCACAAGTGCGATAATCTGGAAGAATCTGAATCAGCTGAAGTAACTAAAGTTGATTCACCAATTACAGTAGTGCATTTCAGTAAATAGAGATTTCCTTCCCTCACTCCTTTCACAACTACCATGGAACCCTTAGATATTTCATCTTCTCTTCTTCAACTACAATCCGTAGTCCAAGTCTACTCAATGCCCCAATAGAAGTCAAGCTCCTCCTTAAATCAGGTACATGCCAAACATCAGTAATGGTTCGAATAACACCGTCAAACATCCTGATCTTTACACTACCAACACTAACCATACGGCAAGAAGCATCATTGCCCATCAGAACCCCTCCTCCATCAATTTCACGGTAAGTGGAAAAAGAGTTCCTATCAGGTGTCATATGATAGGATGCGCCAGAATCAATCAACCATAGTGTAACACCCCGTAAATTCTATAACTGTGAAATTTACAAATTAAAGTATAATTAATTTGAAATCAAAGAACTAAGGGAAACGGGATACGCCATTGCGTTCGTCTCGGAAAAATACGCGAAATAGAGTCCGAGTTTTCGAAAAACGGAGTCCGTATGAAGAAGATATGGCCTTCGGAAGTTTGAAAATTAAATTTAAAATTCAAACAGAATAAAATAATTAAAAATCGGGCCCAATGGGCCACGGCGGATAAACACCCGCCTGGGCCACCCAGGTCGACTGGGCTGTCGACCTGGGCTACCCATGTCGACAGGGCTGTCGACAGCCCTGTCGACAGGGGTGTCGACCTGGTCGAGCCCAGTCAACCTGGCTGGCCAGGTCTGTGTTTGGTCGAATTTCTGTGGTCTGCTTTGTCATTAGGGCTAGGTGGCAAGTTTTAATTGGTCTCTCTTGCGAATGAATGGCTACGATCAATCCAAGCAACATCAATGGTCCTAATCAGTTCCTAACCTCTATATAAACAACCCTAGACTAAACCCTAATCTATTCATTCAAAAATAAAAACATAGCCGCCATGTTGCTGAGGAACGACTAAGAGTAGCCGCCAACTAGAGAGAGAATTAGGAAGAAAGTTCTAAAGCCTAAAGCAATTCAAGCAACCTAAAGCCAATCAATTCAACAAAGGAATCACATCTCTTAATTAGAGAATTCGCCGCAACCATTGTAAGTAGAGTATTACTTTGGTATGAATAAACAACTGTATTGATTTGTATGCTTGAATTGGGATAATAAAGTAATTCATATTTGTGCAAAATTATGTTATTCATTATAAAGAACTACATGCGGTAGTTCTATGCAAGTATACGTTTGGAATATTGCGCAAATTATGTAATCTATGTCGAAGCTACATGTATGTAGTTGATTGAAATTCATGCAAGTTTGGGGCTTTGTTATTATGCCATGTTTATGCTAGAAGTATTTATGCCATGCTCATGTTTGACATTATGCCATGCTTATGCTAGAAATATTTATGCCATGCTTATGTTTGACATTATGCCTAAATAAAAATATAGGTTCATGTGTCAATAATGATATCTCAATTACAAGTTCACATGCTTTGATTCATGTCACCTATGTTACCACTATGCAAGTACACCCGTTCTAGTTTGTGTTTCCAACGTCATATTGCAAGTTCATGCGCTCACATTCCCCTCTTTGTGTATCACGCTTTAAGCCTCCCCTTTCGCATGGATAAATTGGGCTTTAAAAGGCTAAGTCCAATATATATATAAACGGACGTGTAAAACGGGGGAAAATAACGTTGGGTTAAAATTAATTTAATGAATGAAAACTAAAGAAAAAGGGCCCAAATTCAAGAATGGGTTGGGCCCATGATTGGTGTAACCTTTACACCATTAACTTAATAATGGGCCGCAAATATTTACATATCAATAAAGAAGAAAGACAAAAATATGTAAATGTAGAAAATACGATGTGTTTAACCCGAGGTTGGATTGAGTTGTGACGTAAGCCTGCCCGGAACCGCCCGGCTGTCCAGTAGTCACAACAATACCTATCCAATGTGGGAGGTTAAACATGGAGCCCTATAAGGACCCGAGGTTAGACTGAGTTGCGGCGTAAGACTGCCCGGAACCAACCGGCAACAGGCAGCCACAACAATACCTGTCTAATGTGAGAGGTCAGGGCCTTAATAAGACAATTAAGGCTGAGTCAGGATTGTTAGGATTAAGTGAACTAAAGACTTAATCAAAATGGAACATGCTAAACTAAACGGACTGGTGGGGGGTTAGGTTAGAAAACACTTAACCAACTTAGCATGTTGGCTAGAGATAGAAAACCTAGTAACGGGGGACCCTTTTCAGCAGTAACCCTAAAAGGTGTATCAGGATACCCTGAAACTAGGCAGGGTGGGGCACGATTACTGGGCTGATTGTAAGAGGTCAAATCGACGGCGGTGGTGTAGCAGTGTAGGTTCTAACGGAGTGCGGGCGTGCACACACTCCGGCGCAGAAAAATAAGGCACTGAACACCAGTAGCATACCTGTGCACTCTAAGGTTGTGTCGGGTTGCCACTATGGGACTTGATACACCCCATGGTGGGACCAGCATAGGTAACTACAGACATCGGGGGCCGTAAGACACATGTAACTATGCGAGTAGGAGCCGATCATCATTGAATGGATCAAATCGCCCTGATTTTGGGGTGCCAATTGGGAACTAGTTTATATGGGTTCAGAGATTGACAGGGGGTACGATAGTATATTCGACCCTAGACAACTTAACCAAGTTATAGTGCATGCCCACTTCTCGTTTATACTTATCATACCCAGTTCTTTATTCATAGACAAAATAGTACTAGACTTACTCAGGCTTTATGTCTGACTCTATTTTTCTTTCGTCTTCTTCCTTCCGTTTCCCCCCCAGGTCCTCAGGGAGGGAACACAGCAGCTTGACCAACCTCAACATCCAGCTTGAAGAAGAGAAATGTATTGCTTGGACTTTCCTGTTTTGAACTATGGCTTTGGACAATCCACTATGGGCTTTTGCAGTTTATCTAAGTTTTATTTATGCTTCTTTAAATGTTGTAATCAAGACAGATTATGAAAGTGTTATGTTATGATTTTGGAAAGGATGTTGTTGTAACACGTATTTGACTTCATGAAATAAAGTTTGTTGTTCTTCCGCTGTTTACAAATATGTGTTCTTATATCTGTCTTGTATATCTATGACTTGTACTTATAAACCTCCACCAAAATTAGGGCATTCCCTTTGAGAGTGACCCTAACGGAGGTGGGGTGTTTCACTTGGTATCAGAGCATAGGTTTACCAGATAAGATACAAAGTTTTGAAAATTTATCTTCAAAAAGGAAATTTAAAGAAGCACTTTTAAAAGATATAAATATTATTTTATTTTTAAAAGGCAAAGTCCACTCCCCAAAGCCATAGGTACTATCTCTTATCCTTCGTTTTGAACCTATCCTTTTTGTTTCAGCATGTCCGAAGATCTTAACTTGCCGGAAGGGGTACCAATACCTGGTTGGTTTAGACGGTTCTTAGAAGCAAGGGCCACTCAGCCAGGTCCTACCGTTCCTCCTCCCCCAGCTGCAGGAAATCATCCAGCTGCAGCGGCACCTTTTCCTCCTCCTCCTCCTCGGGGAAACACGTTTGCTAAGATATGTAAAGATTTTAAAGCTATGGGAGGAAGGGATTTCCATGGAACTGAGTCCTTCGTAGCAGCTAGAAATTGGCTGAAGGAAACTGAGGATCTATTCATCATCTTTGAAGTAGAGGACAGACAAAAAGTACAATTGGCGGTGTGGCTATTGAAGGGAGAGGCTTCCTACTGGTGGGAAGTCACTAATACTGAAAGACCAGTAGAGACATGGGAGGACTTTAGGGCAAGGTTTGAGACCAAATTTCTCTCAGATGCGGAAAGAAGTTTGCAGTTGGAGAAATTCTTATTTCTTAAGCAAGGAGACAAGACTGTTAGAGAGTATGTGAATCAGTTTGATGAGCTGGCTAGGTTTGGGCTTGACCTAGTCAACACCCCGCACAAGAAGGCTCTCCGTTTCGTCAAGGGGTTAAATGAGCCATTACACAGTTTGGCCATGACCCATATACCCATGGGAGCCACGTATGAAAGATTGGTGCAAATGGCGTTGCTGAATGAAGAGGATAAGGGCAAGAAGGAGACAAAGGCAGAAAGCTCTCAAGGGAAGAAAGAGGGTTTGCAGCCTAAGAAGACGGACTTTAAGAAAGGCGGGAAAGGCAACAAAGAGAAGAGGAAGTGCAATTTCTGTGGCAAAGTGGGGCACTTAGTAAAGGACTGCCGGAAAAAGAAGGCCAAGGAGAATGGTGGGTGCTTTTCTTGCGGTCAGACAGGCCACAGGGCTAAGGACTGCCCAAAGAAACGAGGACAGGGGCAGAACGCTGGATCCACCCCAGGGGCACAGGTTCATGTGCTGGAAGCGCCACCTTTGCAATAGAGAGGTACAAACACTTCTGTAGAAAGTGTAGTTTATCTTTATGATCACCCCGTTCGCACTTTATTTGATTCTGGCGCATCACATTCCTTTATCTCGTCTGCTTTAGTAGAATCTCTGCACCTAAAAACTAGTATGGTAGAGGACCCCTTAATTGTTTCAAACCCAATTGGGGGCCCAGCTCATTTGTCTATGATCTGTTTGGATTTGAAAATTTCTATTCTAAGTGTAGAATTTGAATGTAGTGCCTTTGTTTTGGGCTTTTCGGGGTATGGTTTGATTTTGGGCCATCCTCGATTGTGAGAAAAGGGTTGTTAGGCTCCTAACCCAGCTCGGTAATACTTTGGAAATTTCTTATAATCCCTCGTATGCGGTTATGCTTAGTTATCTTGAATCGCTAGATGCCTCTGTTGAAAATTTGCAATCAGTTAGAGTGGTCCGGGAATATCCGGATGTCTTCGAAGAGGTGAAGGGCTTGCCTCCGAAGCGGGAGATAGACTTCCGCATATATCTTGTAGATAATGCAAAGCCCGTTGCGTTGCCCGTTAGACATATGGCTCCACGAGAAAGGAAAGAGCTCAGTAAACAGATTAAAGAGCTTCTAGAGAAGGGGTTCATTAGGAGGAGCATTTCAGAATGGGGCGCTCCAGTGGTGTTCGCTACAAAGGCGGATGGTTCACTCCGTCTATGTGTTGACTATAGGGAGCTCAACAAGCTAACGAAAAAGAATAGGCACCCTCTCCCTAGAATTGACGATTTATTTGACCAGCTTGTAGGAGCGTCTGTTTTCTCCCAACTCGATTTGGCAACCGGTTTTCATCAGCTAAGGGTGGCTGAAGATAGCATCGATAAAACGGCTTTCAGAACCCCAGACGGTTTCTTTGAATGGCTTGTCATGCCTTTCGGCTTGACAAATGCACCTGCTTACTTCGTGGACCTAATGAGTAGGGTATTTAGAGATTTCCTCAACAAATTCGTAGTGGTCTTCGTAGATGATATCCTTATCTTCTCAAAGAATGAAGAGGAACATGCTCAGCACTTAAGGGCAATCATGGAAACGTTGCGAGCCCATCAACTAAAAGCCAAATTCTCCAAATGCCACTTTTGGAGAGAAGAGGTGAGGTTCCTTGGGCACATAGTATCCAAACAAGGGTTAGCGGTGGACCCTGCTAAGGTAGTGGCGGTACAGGATTGGAAGACACCAAGGAATGCAACTGAGGTCCGAAGCTTTCTAGGACTAGCGGGTTTCTATCGAAAATTCATAAGGGATTTTGCGAAAATTTCAGCTCCGCTCACGAAATTGACCAAGAAGAATCTGGTGTTTAATTGGGACTTGGATTGCGAGTTTGCTTTCCAACGACTGAAAAGGGCTCTCACAACAGCCCCAGTTTTGACGCTGCCAGATGGGAGCAAGATGTTCACTGTTTATACGGATGCATGTGGGACAGGGCTAGGCGCCGTCTTAATGCAAGAAGGAAGGGTAGTAGCTTATGGCGGAAGGCAGTTGAAGGTGCACGAAAAGAACTACCCAACCCACGATCTTGAGTTAGCCGCCATCGTCTTTGCACTCAAGTCTTGGCGACACTATCTCCTAGGTGAGAAGTTCGAACTTTACACTGACCATAAATCGTTGAAATATCTTTTCTCGCAGAAGGATCTTAACTTGAGGCAACAGAGGTGGATGGAGTTTCTTGCCTCGTACGATTTCGAAATCTCCTACACTCCGGGCAAAGGCAACGTAGTTGCAGACGCGTTGAGCTGAAAGAAATTGACCCTAAGCCCGTTGTTTGTTGAAAGACAAAGCCTAGAGTTTATAGCCAGCTTCGACTTTAGGCCTTCCTCCGATTTCGTACCGGGCTTGCTAGCATCTCTCGAAGTGCGCCCAACTTTAGTGGATTCAGTAGGGACAGCACAACGCGAAGACCCTCAGCTTGTAGAAATAATTGATAGGCTAATTAGGGGTGAGGCTTCAAGTCACCTCAACAGATACTCCATCAACGATAAGGGTTTACTAAGGCGAGATGGAAGGCTATGCGTCCCACAGACAAACGATTTAATAAAGAAGGTTCTCGAAGAAGCTCATCACTCCAAGATGACGATACACCCAGGCGGAGATAAAATGTACAAAGACATAAAAAGGACTTTCTTTTGGAACGGCATGAAAAAGGATATGGCAGAGTTCGTTTCCAAGTGTATGGTGTGCCAACAGGTTAAGGCGGAACAGAAAAAGCCTGGTGGACTACTACATCCTCTAGAGGTCCCGCAGTGGAAGTAGGATAGCATCTCAATGGACTTCATCGATGGGCTGCCTAGGTCTAGGAGAGGCAACACTAGCATTTGGGTAATAGTGGATAGGCTTACTAAAAGCGCCCACTTTTTACCTGTCAAAAGTAAAAGAACTGCCTCATCCCTAGCATCACTTTACCTCAAGGAAATCGTTCGACTCCATGGAATACCATCTAGTATCGTTAGTGACCGAGACCCCGTCTTCACCAGCGAGTTTTGGCGGAGTCTGCAAGAAGCAGTAGGAACGCAGTTATGCTTGAGCACAGCCTATCATCCCCAAACCGACGGCCAAACGGAGAGAGTGAACAGAGTTTTGGAAGACCTTTTAAGGTTATGCGTCCTTGACTTCGGAGGGACATGGGAAGACCACCTTCCTTTGGTGGAATTTGCCTACAACAACAGCTATCAAGCAACCATCGGAATGGCGCCCTTCGAAGCTCTATATGGAAGACCGTGCTGATCGCCCACTTGTTGGTGGGAGTCTACTGATAAGCTCATACTAGGACCAGACATGATCCGAGAGACTTCAGAGAAAGTAGACTTAATACGAAGAAGGATGAAGACGGCCCAAGACAGACAAAAGTCCTATGCCGACAAGAGGAGAACCGACCTTGAATTTGAAGTTGGAGACAGAGTTTTTCTCAAGGTATCACCACTAAGAAACGTTGTTCGTTTCGGAACCACAGGAAAGCTAGCACCAAGGTTCGTAGGACCATTCCCTATCATCGAGAAGATTGGGAAAATGGCCTATAGATTAGAGCTACCCGAGAAGTTGGCTGGAGTCCACAACGTTTTTCACGTTTCACATCTACGAAAATGTCTACATGAGTCTGCTGAAGTGGTAGAGCCAAATATACTCGAAGAGGCCGAAGTGGAACGCGAAGCAACCATAAGGAAGGTTCCAACCCGCATACTAGGAACGGAAGTGAAGAAGCTACGCAACCGCGAAGTCAAACTCGTCAAAGTTCAGTGGAGCGACGCCGAGGGAGACGCGACTTGGGAAACTGAAGCTAGAATACGCACTGCATACCCTTTTCTATTCGAGGGTACGTCCTTGATCTTTCTTTTTCATTAAGTTGCGCTTTTATCTATCTTTTTAGGTATATTTCCTCGACCTTATCTTTTAGGTAGAAACCCTTTGGATGAAAACATGTAATTGAAACATGTTATGGATGATGGTTGCAAGTGGTTGCAAGTGATTGCAAGTGGTTGCTCGTGGTTGCATATACACACACAATCTAGGTTTTAGATCGGCTCAATCACTTCATATTGCATATGCATATATGTTTGCATTCGTGTATGGGTGAATTGTAATGTGTTGGCATATGGATGTTGCATTTGTATTGAATGATTGTGCACTCATGTAGAATCATGAATAGGAAAATTTGCATACATAATGGATTCATTTCACTTACATGATTCGCATTAAGGAGGTCAACTGAATCAGTAGACCGCCTGATTTTGCATTAGATAAGTTCATGAACACACACACTTCGCATATGATCATGAAGCATTAGAAGTCTTTTAAGGACAATGGATACTCGTGTTTGATGGATGAGTAGATGGATGATTGGACGTTAGGATATACATTCCTCCTAACTTGAATATTTCGGGGACGAAATCCTTTTAAGTGGGGGAGAATGTAACACCCCGTAAATTCTATAACTGTGAAATTTACAAATTAAAGTATAATTAATTTGAAATCAAAGAACTAAGGGAAACGGGATACGCCATTGCGTTCGTCTCGGAAAAATACGCGAAATAGAGTCCGAGTTTTCGAAAAACGGAGTCCGTATGAAGAAGATATGGCCTTCGGAAGTTTGAAAATTAAATTTAAAATTCAAACAGAATAAAATAATTAAAAATCGGGCCCAATGGGCCACGGCGGATAAACACCCGCCTGGGCCACCCAGGTCGACTGGGCTGTCGACCTGGGCTACCCATGTCGACAGGGCTGTCGACAGCCCTGTCGACAGGGGTGTCGACCTGGTCGAGCCCAGTCAACCTGGCTGGCCAGGTCTGTGTTTGGTCGAATTTCTGTGGTCTGCTTTGTCATTAGGGCTAGGTGGCAAGTTTTAATTGGTCTCTCTTGCGAATGAATGGCTACGATCAATCCAAGCAACATCAATGGTCCTAATCAGTTCCTAACCTCTATATAAACAACCCTAGACTAAACCCTAATCTATTCATTCAAAAATAAAAACATAGCCGCCCTGTTGCTGAGGAACGACTAAGAGTAGCCGCCAACTAGAGAGAGAATTAGGAAGAAAGTTCTAAAGCCTAAAGCAATTCAAGCAACCTAAAGCCAATCAATTCAACAAAGGAATCACATCTCTTAATTAGAGAATTCGCCGCAACCATTGTAAGTAGAGTATTACTTTGGTATGAATAAACAACTGTATTGATTTGTATGCTTGAATTGGGATAATAAAGTAATTCATATTTGTGCAAAATTATGTTATTCATTATAAAGAACTACATGCGGTAGTTCTATGCAAGTATACGTTTGGAATATTGCGCAAATTATGTAATCTATGTCGAAGCTACATGTATGTAGTTGATTGAAATTCATGCAAGTTTGGGGCTTTGTTATTATGCCATGTTTATGCTAGAAGTATTTATGCCATGCTCATGTTTGACATTATGCCATGCTTATGCTAGAAATATTTATGCCATGCTTATGTTTGACATTATGCCTAAATAAAAATATAGGTTCATGTGTCAATAATGATATCTCAATTACAAGTTCACATGCTTTGATTCATGTCACCTATGTTACCACTATGCAAGTACACCCGTTCTAGTTTGTGTTTCCAACGTCATATTGCAAGTTCATGCGCTCACATTCCCCTCTTTGTGTATCACACTTTAAGCCTCCCCTTTCGCATGGCTAAATTGGGCTTTAAAATGCTAAGCCCAATATATATATAAACGGACGTGTAAAACGGGGGAAAATAACGTTGGGTTAAAATTAATTTAATGAATGAAAACTAAAGAAAAAGGGCCCAAATTCAAGAATGGGTTGGGCCCATGATTGGTGTAACCTTTACACCATTAACTTAATAATGGGCCGCAAATATTTACATATCAATAAAGAAGAAAGACAAAAATATGTAAATGTAGAAAATACGATGTGTTTAACCCGAGGTTGGATTGAGTTGTGACGTAAGCCTGCCCGGAACCGCCCGGCTGTCCAGTAGTCACAACAATACCTATCCAATGTGGGAGGTTAAACATGGAGCCCTATAAGGACCCGAGGTTAGACTGAGTTGTGGCGTAAGACTGCCCGGAACCAACCGGCAACAGGCAGCCACAACAATACCTGTCTAATGTGAGAGGTCAGGGCCTTAATAAGACAATTAAGGCTGAGTCAGGATTGTTAGGATTAAGTGAACTAAAGACTTAATCAAAATGGAACATGCTAAACTAAACGGACTGGTGGGGGGTTAGGTTAGAAAACACTTAACCAACTTAGCATGTTGGCTAGAGATAGAAAACCTAGTAACGGGGGACCCTTTTCAGCAGTAACCCTAAAAGGTGTATCAGGATACCCTGAAACTAGGCAGGGTGGGGCACGATTACTGGGCTGATTGTAAGAGGTCAAATCGACGGCGGTGGTGTAGCAGTGTAGGTTCTAACGGAGTGCGGGCGTGCACACACTCCGGCGTAGAAAAATAAGGCACTGAACACCAGTAGCATACCTGTGCACTCTAAGGTTGTGTCGGGTTGCCACTATGGGACTTGATACACCCCATGGTGGGACCAGCATAGGTAACTACAGACATCGGGGGCCGTAAGACACATGTAACTATGCGAGTAGGAGCCGATCATCATTGAATGGATCAAATCGCCCTGATTTTGGGGTGCCAATTGGGAACTAGTTTATATGGGTTCAGAGATTGACAGGGGGTACGATAGTATATTCGACCCTAGACAACTTAACCAAGTTATAGTGCATGCCCACTTCTCGTTTATACTTATCATACCCAGTTCTTTATTCATAGACAAAATAGTACTAGACTTACTCAGGCTTTATGTCTGACTCTATTTTTCTTTCGTCTTCTTCCTTCCGTTTCCCCCCCAGGTCCTCAGGGAGGGAACACAGCAGCTTGACCAACCTCAACATCCAGCTTGAAGAAGAGAAATGTATTGCTTGGACTTTCCTGTTTTGAACTATGGCTTTGGACAATCCACTATGGGCTTTTGCAGTTTATCTAAGTTTTATTTATGCTTCTTTAAATGTTGTAATCAAGACAGATTATGAAAGTGTTATGTTATGATTTTGGAAAGGATGTTGTTGTAACACGTATTTGACTTCATGAAATAAAGTTTGTTGTTCTTCCGCTGTTTACAAATATGTGTTCTTATATCTGTCTTGTATATCTATGACTTGTACTTATAAACCTCCACCAAAATTAGGGCATTCCCTTTGAGAGTGACCCTAACGGAGGTGGGGTGTTTCACATAGGGTGCTCTTCCTAGAAGAGCTAGAAGCTAGAAACACATCAGTGTCACTCTCTGTATCTGATTTCTCCGTTGTAGAGGATGAAGCTTGCTTTGGGTCTTTTCTTCTTCCTTCAAGCTTGGAACATTATGCAACAAAGTGCTCAGGCTTCTTACAAATTTGGCAAATCAATTTCTTAGGCCCCCTAGACTGAGACCTCGAAGAATTCTGTTCTTCACCTTTCTTTGACTTGTTTTGACTTCTACCTCTCTAAACAGATAAGCCTTCGGTATCACTATCAATGCTAGTGCTCGCCAATCTACCTTTTAACACTTCATTATGAAGGCCAGCCTTTACATCAGAAAGCTAATTTTACTGCGGCCATAAATTATGGAATTGACAAAACTAGTATATTCTAAAGGAAAGGAACATAGGAGGATCGCAGCTTGAGCCTCATCAGTAATATCAACATCTGATGCCTTCAGGTTCATAACTAAAGTGGTCAAGGCATCTACATGCTCCATAAGATCGGCTCCAGTCTTCCTCTTGAATGAATAAAGTTGTTGTTGCAGAATAATCCGATTTGTGAGAGACTTATCTTGATATGCATCTGATAATGCGTCCCATAGTTCCTTCGCTGTCTTCTTCTGAGAAAATTCTCTAGGGACTTTGTCTGAAAGACTCAATTGAATAGTTGTGAGAGCTTCGTCTTCCATTTCCACCAATTCATCTACATCAACATCTTTCAATTTCTCAGGTGTAGGAACAAATTTAAAATTCTTCTCCTTCTTCATTACGGCCTCCATCTTTATCTTCCAAGTACCAAAATCTCCTTTTCCGTCAAAACGTGTTACTCCATAATTGATGCCAGATCTTCCAACAGACTTACTAGAAGTAGCCATTAATATCCAAATAGAAACAATAACATCAGCTCTGATACCAAACTGTAGTGATTTATGCATAATTTTGATGAGGATCTAGTATTGTCTATTTAGATACCAATGGAGTATAATAAAACAATTATGAAATCTCATGAAAAAAAAAGGACAAAGAAGATTTAATGTGGTTCGGATATGAATATCCTACGTCCGCGGAGACCCAACAACTTTTATTTCTTAACGAAGAAATGAGTACATAAGAGAGGAGGAAGATTACAATAGAGAGAAGATTAATGGTGGATTGCGCTCTATACAATAACATGACCCCTATTTATTAGAGGGATTTCTTGGAGATAAAGAAGAGAAGTTTCTAGATTACTTGTACATGAAGAAAAATATAATATCTATTACTTCATGCCCAAGTTTTCTTGACCTCTAAGTAAACTTGGCACCCAAGTTATTCCATATAGGTGTCAATTACTTGATTGACAATCAGTCAATTTCTTTCCTTCTCTACAAATATTTGAATCATCAATTTCAACATCATTCCCACAACACAGTAATTGATTTCTGTAAAAATACAACCATCGAGCTCATTCGCCTCAGGAAAGGGGATTAAGCATATAAGGGATTATCTCTTATACCACCAAACAGATCAATGTCAGTAAAAACTAATGTAGGTGATCTAAGAAATACCATACTAGATTCTCATCCACACAAGTTGTCTTAGATTTGAAAAAATCTATGCACTCCTTCTACCACTCCATATAGGATTTAGGAATGGCAATGGGGGATTACGGTGGTTTTTTTGTGTCCCAGACCTGCCCCGAGATTTTTGAGTATTATTCCGGACCCGCCCCGTTGACCCAGTGCGGGACTGAAACTTTTCCAGTATACGAAAAACGTACAGGTCAAGGTAGACCCGACCCATCATAAGATCCGATGAAATTGTATACCATTATGTACAGTTTTATTTATTTATATTTCTATCACTAAATAATAAATTAAATACAACCAGTAGTGTGTTTGCAATGATAAGAGACTATAACAAAATGAACTGTATGCTAACAATTCAGAATGTATGCATTTGTTTTTGTATAAATATTATTAAGGCGACTGGATACTATGAAAAATTTATAGCTTATTTATTGAAAGTACATAATATTCATGTTATAATTACGTATATGTTAAAAGATTGACAAGTAATCACTATATTTATAAATTAGTTTAATGATGTTTCACTAATGCGGGTCGTGTTAGGGTGGGTTACCCATGCCCTAGACCCAGACCTCTTTTATATTGAAACGTTGTCACTTAACTCAAAATAGAAAGTTTACACAATGTTCTTATTTCATGTTGTTTTTGCTCTCCGTATATTTTTAGTGCGGATGACTTATACGTAGCCTAGCCAGAATCGAGACAACATAACATAACAAAGAATTCAACTTTGAAATTTTTTACAAACTAAAATAAGAGGTTGTAGGGGCGAACGCGGTTCGGTTTGATGTAGTTCGAAGTTCAAACCGTTTTCGCACTACATCAACCCGTTGATCAAAAACATAAACCATTATACTATATATTCAAACGGTTTAGTTTCGATTTGATTTTATTTTAATAAAGTTCAATTTGGGTTTGGTCAGATCTGAACTCGTGTTAAATATGATATAAGTAACTTACTACAATTAACAATCAATTTACAATTATCACTATCGCTTAAAGGTTAAAACGCACAGTGTATTCCTGAATTGAAAGATTAGTTTCTAAGTATATCAATACTTCAATCTTACATTTAACGAAAAGTAATTTTTTTTAGTACATTAACCTAATATCAGCGTTAAGTAAAGCATATACATTAAGTAAGATAACTCAAATAGGATTATAACTTGAATTATCCAAAAACAATGATATAAAAACTATTATATTGAAACTATAAATTTTTCCTCCATGATAACGATTATTGTTAATATAACAACAATATATGTTAAAAATAGAATATGCATAGTAAAAATAAAAAAAACTATATAGGAATTTGTTATATTTTTATTATAATATTACTATTGCAGGTACTAGGTTTGGTTCGGTTTAATACGGTTGGGTCAATAGTTCAAACCGTAACTAAACTGTATCATTGTAGTCGTTTTGATTTGGGTATTTGCTTTAGAGAGATGATTCAGTTCGAGTTTCTGCACTGTTTTACGGTTCGGTCTGCATGGTTTCTGTATTGCGGTGCGGTACACACTTCTAGGTCTTTGTGCAATGGATTTCCATTTTAATTGAAGAGAGACAAATTTTAATTGAAATCCACGAAAAAAATGTTACGTTTATTCTATTAAAATAAAACTCGGTAGAATCGATCAAAAAGTAAAACAAAAATATGATACCACCTCCTAATTTTTTTACTTTACATGTTTGTTATGCACATGAGAACATCAACGCATGATTTATGTAGCACTTTGTTTTTAGAATTTCTCTTGGCTTCATCGGGAGGCTTGCTTGGTTTGTTACCTCAACTTTTTCTTTACTGCCACCAAGATGAAAATACATGTCTATGGGGTCAATTTTTGTTTATCATATCTTCTTAATAAATTTCGTATATTAGACATAATACGACCGTTTGAGAGAGTAATTCAACTTTCGTCCTTCTCTTCAGTTACGTTCTCTGAATCGTGCATATTCAAACAATAGAATGTACAAGCCGGTTATTTTCCATATCCTTGAATATATTTATTTTCCTGATCTTTTCTTTCCTGTTTTTTTCCTCTGTAAAGGTTACACATTTTGCCTGTTTTATGTTGTTTTTGCTCTACATAGTATATTTTTATAACCGATGATTGATACGTAACCTAGTCAGAACCGAGACAACATATCAACGAAATTTCAACTACGGCATTTTTTTGTAAACTAAAATAAAATGTTTTTGTTCCGGTGAACACGGTTTGGTTTGGTGCAGTTTGGTGTACTACATCAAACAATTGATTAAAAAGGCAAACCATTATACTAATTGTTCAAATAGTTCGGTTTTAAATTGATTTAATTGTAATATGGTCTGGTTTTGGTTCGATTCGGTTTGAACCCGTATAAAATATGAAATAAGATCATTATTTCAATCAACAACCAATTTACAATTGTGTGACGTTGTTGCTTAAAAGTTAAAATGCATAGTGTATTTCTGAATTGAAAGATTAGCTTCTAACTATATGAGTACTTCAATTTTACATTTGATGAAAAGTAAAATTGTAAATATCAGCGTTAATTAATGCATATATATTAAGTAAAAAAAGTCAAATAAAATTATAGCTAACATCATCTAAAAAAATGATATGGAAACTATTATATTGAAACTCTATAATTTTCCTCTGTGATAATGATTATTATTAGTATAACAACAACATATGCTGAAAATAGAATATACATCGTTACAATAAAAAATTAGATAGAAATTTGTTACATTTTTATTATAATATTATTAGTGCAGGTATTCGATTCGATTCGGTTTAATACGGTAGGGTCAATAGTTCAAACCGCAACTGAACTATATCATTATAGTCGGTTTGTTTTAGGTATTTGCTTTAGAGAGATGATCCAGTTTGGGTTTACGCACCGTTTTTACGGTCCGGTCTGGGCGGATTCCATATTGTGGTGCGGTATAAGCCCACTTCTAGGTCTCTGTCCAATGGATTTCAATTTTAATAGAAGAGAGACAAATTTTAATTGAACCCCACTAAAAAATATGATACCACCTTGTAATTTTTTTTTTACTTTTAATGTTTGTTATGTACAAGAGAACATCGACACATGATTTATGTAGTACTTTAATTTTAGAATATATTTTTTAGCAACAAACATAAAAACTTATGTTTATAAATTGATTTTTTTTAATGATTGTCTCTTCCTATTCATCATCGACATTAATTCACTGATGAATCTATTTAAGTAATTTCGAAGCATTAGGGTATAGCATTTATTTAGGACACATCAAGTGACTTCATACGATAAACGATGACGTCAGCTAACGAATTTTTTTCAACTGCAAGTAAAATATGTTCAATATACGTTTGTACTATATTTCAAACGTAAATATACCTATGCATGATTTGATTGGCAATAGTGTTCCAACATAGCATAAACAATAATTTAAATTAAATCAAAGTTGTGTTTTTGCTCCAAATTCAAATAAGTACACACTTTGACATCTTCCAATACCAAGTGATTTAAAAAATATTAAAGTTCAATTCATATTTATTAACGCATACAACATAATATGACATGAGAAATAGATGTAAGATATAAAAATTATGCATTCAATTTTTTTTGAACAACTGAGTAATCTTTTCTCATTATTTCAAATATTCATGCAAACATTATATTTGAAACAGTACAATATAATTAAATGAAAAATAATATATCACTATAACACAAGAACAATTGCAGTGTACATGAACTGAATATTAGTCGATATTTCATTCAACAAAATAGCAATAATATAAATGGTGTAAGCACGGTTAAAAGAGGACTATAAGAAATAGTTTATTGTAAATGGAAATGATTTTTTTTTTGATATTTATGATCTAGAGTTGACAAACATCATCATCCAAGTGATTAAGGCATTTTGATAGAGATGTTACAGGTTCATGTTCTGTTTCGCAGGAATTTTGCTTGTTTGTCGTGTAGCATGTCTTATTCCGCATAAGATTTGTAGTATGTATGCATCACTATCCAAGTGCTCAATTTAAAAAAAAACAGTCATACTCATGAACCTATACTTACATAAAATAAACAACTGAAATAAAAGTTGCGTTATGCATTGAAATTAATTACTATAGAGATTTAGTAATGTTGCTTATATTAATTCATTTTATCATGACCAAAATTTGCATAAACTATAATTTATTCGAAGATAAACTATAACGACATAGAATCTCATAAACCGACATTGGACATTTTCCGTATGCATCTGCCGCAATATTCAAGTGCTATAAAGCCAGTCCATTATGAGAAAGAACAAAGGGAAAAAAGATATAATAAACACAAAAATAAGAAGAAAAAACCAAGATACAAAGTCTCATCAAATGTAAAAACATATATTATATCAATATAAAATCTTTACATTAGAAATTTTAAATACATAAATTATAGTATATCTTAGCTCACCCTGGACAATGATAAATATATATCCTTACAAATGTTCAAAACAGCAACCCATAGCGGGACCTTATAACTCTCACATGTGTGCTTTGTTGTGAGGAGGGAAGTCATGCACTACATGCGAAATTAATTTTGTTGGTCGGCCTTGCCAACAACCACAGTGTAAAAAGTGAACTATATCCATACATTGATGAAGATCTACAACTTTTCTTTGGAAACTCCAAGCTTCTTCAACTAATCCTAAACTACTCAGATTTGACCTGGGAATTAAAAACATCCGGATTAGGCTTAGAAAACCAACGTTAGATACAAATTACAAATATATTAACTGTGTCATGGATTGATGTGGGCATTGATTTAAAAACATTTGGAAAGAAATGTGTCTCATAAAGTCACGCCGAGCATAAACAAGTATGGATTTTCCCCTTATGATAACTCAAAATATTTTTATCAAATCGTTTGGTATTATTTCATGTGCATGTTAGCAGAATGAATGAATAATAAGTATCCAATGCATTCCTTTAGTGTTGAATTATCATAAAGAAAATTGTATAGTACAAAAAAAAACGAGAATGATACAAGAAACTTGATGTCCTAATTAATTAACACACACAGAGGGCACCAAAAATTCCATTTAATTATTACAAATTATACTTTGACAGTGCTTATCATTCTAATATAGTTTCATTGCCCATTTTTCTTTTGAACCTATTTAATTATTACAAATTATTACAAAAAAGCATTTAATTATTACAAATTATTACAAAAATTCCATTTAATTATTACAAATTATACTTTCACAGTGGCAACAACGTATATTGCATCAAATGCATAATCAATATATTACAAAAAAGCATTTTCCCATTTTTTCTTTATGAGAAGCGTACCCAAAAAAAATCCAACTACCTAAAACAAACCCAAATGCAATGCTCAGATACCAATAATATGATTCGATAACTTCATCTGCAGAAACTTCAACATTTGGTGTCTTGTTGCTACATGGCTGACTGAGTCGAAAACCACAAAGTTTGGTATTGCCAATATATGATTCGTTAGAGAGAGTCTGAAGTTGGCGTCCTCATGTAATCTTTCCAGATAAATTGTTATATGATAAATCTAGACAAGTCAATATAGTGATGTTGGACATGGTTGAAGGTATATTGCCTAAAAGGTCATTTTGTTGACAAGTCAAGACATTCAAGGGAGTGCATCGAACCGAAAGCATCAGGTATTGGTCCAACTAAATGATTTCTGGATAGATTCCGAGAAAATAACATACGAAGATTTCCAAGTTGTTTGGGTATCTACTCGAAAAAATTATAAATTTTAGCTCTAAGTGTGAAAAAAATGATATTGATATTTTTATTAATGTCTAAGTGTGGAAATCACTTTCAAAAATAAATGTATAAATTTTAGCTCGCATAATGCCCCATCCCATTATGTTGGATATATGGTTTACATCTGAAAATGCAAAGGCTCTTACTGGAAATTGGATTTTGTCAATGAACCAAGCCAAAGGATCTTCCTTAACGATTTAGAACACCTCTAGTGGGATGTCCTTGGACTCACACGCATTTGATCCTTCGGAGCACCAAAACCGGTTACCACTAACGGGCTGATTGGAATTTTTCCTGAACATAGCATTTTCTGGTCATAACTGACCGCCATCCGAGTCACCTTGATCTATTATCCACATAAGTAAACCTATCAGGGCTCTGTACTATAGCATCACTTTTTAGTTAGAAGGAATTGTATGTCCATATCTTTGCTGTCCATCATCATGTTTTCGGCTCATTCCGGGGTGTGAGGCCCTAGAGTCAACGTTCCACAAAGCCTGCTTTTCAACAAAAGCTTTGATCTATCTGCCAACAGCACTTTGCATGCCACAGTGTCAATTCACACCATATAATCAATGTTTATTAATATATATATATAAATCTCTAAGTACATAGGTCTCAGAGTAGGGTGTTAAGCTAAGAGAATAAATTCTCCACAACCAACTGATATAACATAAATAGAAACCAATTGGTTATGTTGTAAAATACAACGTCAGAAACACATCTATTTACAAGTTCGTTCTGGGTTTGAACGAAACCAAAGTCACCTTATTCCTCATCCAACAAAGGAGAAAAGCCCTTGCATATGTGGACATTCAGCAAGTACATCCTCACTACTTCCACTTATAACCTTATAATGGGAGCTACCCATACCCAACGCATCAGCAAATAGTTTATTCAATGTGAAGATTCCAGGTCCTCCACCGCCTTCAATATCTTTGAAAACAACCTGTAATTATTCGAAATGGGTTGAACCTAGTCTTTTAGAAATAATTAGCGTCAAAATAAAATTCATTTTGGATTATTAACCCACCAATTAATTCTCCTTTAATTGGAAAAGAACGATTTGTAAAGTTCACATATGGAAGTGAGGCCGAAAAATCACCGATATTACAGGAGCTTATACATATCTGGGTAATGTTAGGTAGCATGTTCAGCACTTCAATTGAATTCTGAAAGCTTTATAAAACATGCTTTTCAGAGTGAGATGTTTCAACGTAGTAAGACGTGATATACAAAGAGATTCATCATCAATAATAAATTAGTGTCGTAACCATTGATGCCATTATTAAGATCGAGATATTTCAGTCCCATAAATTTCCAAGAATATGAGCATTCAAACCATAGAAACCAGCTAGAGACAAGCTAAGATACCAGGGACCACAAAGGGAACCAAGGAATTTAGGTATAGGACCATCAAAATAGTTCATGCTGGGGTCAAGGTAATTTAGTTGCTTTAGACAAAGAAAAGATGGGCTGACCTCGCCTCCTAACGACCACTCATTGTAAATAACATTATCATAAAGGTCAAAAATGGGGTATGGATGGCGTAGACCTAACCTGATGACTTAATTGGTTAGGTTGTTGCAAGAAACACCTTTCCACACTACGCTATAGATTGCATACGACAACCCCAAGAAGTGATGCAGGAAGTGCAAAATATTATTGCTATAGGCCAAAAATAATCTCTGGAAACACTTTTTTGGGGTTGCCTTTTGCCGCGTTGCCTTAGAGTCAAAGGAAACGTCTTTGCTATCCTAAGGTTACGTGTAACACCCCACACCCGCTAAGGTCACTCACTATGGGAATGCCCTAACTTCGGTGGAGTATTTTAAGTGAATATAGAACAGAAAAATTACAACAAGACAGATATAAATAATACTTGTTAACTAAAACATCATTTCATTGCAGCAGAAGGTAAACATGTTTGGTTACAAAACCATAAAACAAGAGTCAAGTACTAAATATCCATCCTGATAAAACATAAGTACATAATCCCACTACATAACTAATAGCCATAATAGAAAAGATAAGCTGGGCTTTACATCAACGTCCAAGCCCCAAAAGATAGATAAAGAAATCTGATCAAAGCCCACTAGTGCTAGGCCCAACCTGAGGACCTGAGGTGGGAAAGACAAAAACAACGGGGTCAGACATAAGTCTGAGTGAGCCCTATAACTTTAACAATACAATCATTAAAGTAATTAGGGTATGATATAAACTTGGTACGGTAATGACTGGGGATAAATGACTACACTAAACAGCCAACTACACATAGGATGAACTAAGATATCGGTAAAGACGCATCTACCCACCCAAGGGTAATTACTACACTGCACCACACCAGTCATTCCTACTTAAAGGTTGATCCCACCCAAGGACTTAGAAAATTCAACTAGTAGTTTCGTGTACCCCTAGCTGACTACATAGGTGCCGTCTGCCCCTATCTCCACTAGGTGTACCCACTACTCCCCAAGTGATCGGCTCCCTAACGTAGATACCCGTGCTGGCCCCACAGTGGGGTGTATCACTCCCCAAAGTGGCAACCCGATACAACCAACGGTGCACGGCTTATACCTACACGATGCAACAACGTCTTACCTACCAGCCCGGGTCCACACACGCATATGAAACCCGTTGGACTTGCGTTGCCACCGCTAACCCGTTTTTGCCTCTTATAGTCAAACCCAGTACGCGTGTCCCGTCCTCGACATGGGTCGAGCCCAATAAGATACATATGGGTTACTGGTTGAAATGGGCCCCCACAAGCTACCCACCTAAGCTTGTCCCTTTTTCTAGTGCATCCCACTTAACCCTTTAATCATGTTTAATTACATGTTTCCACTTGGTTAAGTATTCTAATCGTATTTTCTATTGCCACCCAAGGCAACCCACTAGATTTCCACATACTACCCAAGGCACTTACTTGATTTCCACATGCCACCCAAGGCACTCACTTAACCCCTCATGCCCCACTACATGCTTATCTGGTTAAGTGTTTCTTAATTGATTAAGAACGTAACCTTTGTAAAGACCTCTCACATTAGACTATCTTTTATGGCAGCTGGATTTGCCGGTCGGGTCCGGGCAGCCTTATGCTATAACCAAGTCTAACCTCGTGTCTTTACACTTGTCACGTATTTAGTTTATGCCTAAGACCTCTCACATTGGGCCAGTCATTTGTAGCCGCTAGATTTGCCGGTCGGGTCCGGGCAGTCTTATGCTACAAAAGGGTCCAACCTCGTGTCTTAGTCGATTAATTACACCTAATTAATCACCCCCATATTTTGAATTAATTTTCCCTAATTAATTCCAATTTAATGATGTACATAATTGACTCAATTATGTCCATCCACTTATGGTATGCAACATCATACCAATTTCATCACAATTTTGTTAACATGAATATTAACCCCATCGTTTCCCACGTAATACGCTAACATGACATACTTAAAAGGGAAGATTCATCACAAATACAATGGGTTCAACTTAGCATAACATTAGCATCAACATGGGTTTTAAAGGTGTCAACTTGCATATATGACCATAGCATCAAACCCAACTAGCATAAATAATCAACCCAAACTTGCATGAATCGCATATGTCATAAAGAGGGTAACTTACATAAGTTATTTATGTCATTCAAATGGGTAAACTTGTATATGTATGTATGACATACAAAGGGGTTAACTTGCACATGTTACTTGCATATAATCAAACACCAAACTTGCATAACATGTCATATATGAACTTGCATATAATCAAACACCAAACTTGCATAACATGTCATATATAAACTTGCATATAATCAAACACCAAACTTGCATAACATGTCATATATGAACTTGCATATAATCAAACACCAACTTGCATAACATGGTGTCATAATGGATCAATGTTTATCAGAGTGATTTGCATAACTAGCATCATGAACACATAGCATAAAACTTGCATAACTAGCATCATGAACATATAGCATAAAACTTGCATAAATAGCATCATGAACTCATAGCATATGACTTGCATAACTTGCACAACATCATGAACACATAGCATATGACTTGCATAACTTGCATAACATCATGAACACATAGCATATGACTTGCATAACTTGCATAACATCATGAACACATAGCATATGATAACATAACTTGCATTGATCCACATACATAACCATAACCTCATTATATCCTATCATAATTAGTTTAGCAATTGCTTGCTAAAGGCATAGAAACTCACAACTTGTTGATTAGCACTCCTATGAAGAAGATTAAGTTGCTAGAGTTGATTAGAAGTTGATTTGAGAAGCTATCTTCTTCTACAATTTGATGGAGGCTCCTCCAAGTTGCATTTTGACGGCATAACGACGTTGTATCTATTTTTATTATGAATTAGGGTAGTTTTAGGGTGTATTTATAGAATTAGGATGTAGTTTAGGCCCTTAGATTAACCCTAATTTAGTTTAGCGCCGTCAGATTTCGTCACAAGCCACCAAAACACAGCCCAAAGCTCAAAACAGTGCACCCAGGCCAAACTGACCGACACGGGGGGTCGACCCCTGGGTCGACACATGGGTCGACCCCTTGTTGGGGTCGACACCCATGTCGACCCTAGTGTCGACACCCTTTGTCTGGCGGGAATTTTCCTGCCTCTTCTGAAATTTGAAATTTGAATATTTTAAATCTGTTTTGAATTTTCTGAAACTTCGGATGGCCATAACTTCTTCATACGAAGTCCAAATCATGCAAACTCGGACTCTATCTCAACCAGAATTCCGAGACGAACACAATGGCGCAATCTGTTTCCCTTAATTATCATGTCTGAGATTAATTATTCTTTAATTACCAAACATTAATATTAAGTGAAATTCGGGGTGTTACATTCTCCCCTACTTAAAGGATTTCGTCCCCGAAATCTCTAAGTCAAGAAGAACGTATCCTACCCTCCAAACAACCATCTACTAAACCATCAAACACTGGCATCCATTGTCCTTAAAGTTTCTAATGTTGTATGAACATATGCAAAAAGTTTGTGTATATGTTCCCTGTCTAATGCAAAATCAGGCGGTCTACTGATTCAGTTGACCTCCTTTATGCAAACCATGATAGTGCCATGCATCCAATATGTATGCGAAAGAACCCTATCTACACGTACTATTTCTACATGTGTGCACAACCATACACCAAAATGCATCATCCATATGATAACACAACCATTATACATCCATTAATATAGCTACCTACACACAATTATATGCAATATGCAATATGAAGTGACTGAGCCGATCTAGTGTCTAAAGTGCGTGTATATGCATCCGCGAGCAACCACTAGCAAACACTTGCATCCACACGCATCCATCAGTCATAACATGTCTCAAACACATGTTACAACCATAGGTTTACCCTATCTAAAGGTCAAAGATACTAATGAGAGGACATACAAAAGGTAAGATAAGTACTAGACAAACGATAAAGGAGAAGTTAAAAGACATACCCTCAAAAAGGAATGGGTACAGTGAACGCATCTTCGCTTCTGTCTCCCAAGTAGCATTGCTCTCATCCTCTCCCCATTGCACTTTGACTAGTCGAACCTCTCTGTTTCTCAACTTCCTAATCTCTGACCCAAGGATGCGGGTAGGAGCTCGTCGAATAGTCGCATCACGCTCAACCTCCACTTCTCTAAGCAAGCTCGGCTCTACCACCTCTGCGGTCTCATGTAGGCACTTCCTCAAATGTGACACATGGAATACGTCATGTACCCCACTAAGTCTCTCGGATAAATCCACTCTATATGCCATCCGTCCGATCCTTTCCTTAATAGGAAACGGTCCTACAAATCTTGGTGCTAACTTCCCAATGGACCCAAAGCGAACAACATTCCGTAATGGAGATACTTTAATAAAGACCATGTCCCCAACATCAAACTAAAGATCTGTTCTCCTCTTATCCGCGTAAGATTTCTGCCTATCTTGCGCTGCTTTCATCCTTATTCGAATCAAATCAATCTTTTCCGAAGTCTCTCTGACCATATCATGCCCAAGCAAGATCTTATCCGTAGACTCCCACCAACATGTAGGTGATCGACAAGGCCTTCCATAAAGAGCTTCGAAAGGAGCCATGCCAATACTAGATTGAAAGCTGTTATTATATGCGAACTCCACTAATGGAAGATGCTCTTCCCATGTACCTCCAAAATCTAAGATACAAAGCCTCAAAAGGTCTTCCAGAACACGATTCACCCTCTCGGTCTGGCCGTCCGTATGAGGATGATATGCGGTGCTCAAACACAACTGAGTCCCCACTGCTTCTTGCAAACTCTTCCAAAACTCGCTAGTGAAGATAGGATCTCGATCACTCACTATGCTAGAAGGTACCCCATGCAATCGAACTATTTCTCGAAGGTAAACTAAAGCTAGCCATGGAGCAGTCCTCTTGCTCTTCACGGGTATGAAATGGGCGCTCTTAGTAAGTCTGTCTACCACAATCCAAATTCTCGTATTACCCTTCCTCGATCTTGGTAACCCATCAATAAAATCCATCGAGACGCTATCCCACTTCCATTGCGGAACTTCCAATTGGTGAAGCAACCCACCGGGTTTCTTTTGCTCCGCTTTCACTTGTTGGCACACCAAGCATCTAGCGACATACTCGGTCACATCTTTCTTCATACCGACCCAAAAGAAAACTCGCTTCATGTCTTGGTACATCTTGTCCCCACCGGGATGAATGGTCATCTTTGAACGATGTGCATCATCAAGAATAGCCTTCCTCAAACCCTCGTCTTGTGGTACACAAAGTCTACCGTCTCTACGCAACCACCCCCTATCGTCTAGGCTGTACCTACTCAAATGTCTGGACGACTCCCCCCTTATGAGCTTCTCTACTAACTCAACCAACTGTGGGTCATCCCGCTGTGCCTCGCCAATCCGTCCCAAAAGAGTAGGTCTGACCTCTAAGGATGCTATCAACCCAGGTATAAAGTCAACGGAAGGTCTGAAATCAAACATCGAGATAAATTCCAAGCTTCGTCCTTCCACGAACAATGGACTCAAGGACAACCTTTTTCTGCTTAAGGCGTCTGCCACCACGTTACCCTTGCCAGGGGTATACGCTATCTCGAAATCATAGGATGCTAAGAACTCCATCCACCTTTGCTGTCTCAAGTTCAAATCCTTCTGAGAAAACAAGTACTTCAATGATTTGTGGTCAGTGAGCAATTCGAACCTCTCTCCAAGAAGATAATGGCGCCAAGTCTTAAGCGCAAAAACAATAGCGGCAAACTCTAAATCATGGGTAGGGTAATTTTTCTCATGCTTTCTCAACTGCCTTCCCCCATAGGCTATTACCCTTCCCTCTTGCATTAAGACTGCGCCTAGTCCTGTCCCACAAGCATCGGTATAAACAACAAATGGCTTGCTCCCATCTGACAACACTAAGACTGGAGCTGTGGTTAAAGCTCTCTTTAACCGTTGGAACGCATCATCACAATCTACGTCCCATGTGAAGACCAGATTCTTCTTCGTCAAGCGAGTTAATGGGGCTGATATTTTCGCGAAGTCCTTGATAAACTTCCTATAGTAGCCAGCCAACCCCAAGAAACTCCTCACCTTGGTAGCACTCTTCGGAACCTTCCAATCTTGGATGGATACTACCTTCGCGGGATCCACAGCTATCCCTTCCTTGGAGACCACGTGCCCCAAGAACCGCACTTCCTTCCTCCAAAAGTGACATTTAGAGAATTTAGCCTTAAGGCTATGCGCTCGAAGAGTCTCTAACACTTCCCTAAGATGTAGGGCATGCTCTTCTTCACTCTTAGAAAAGACTAAGATGTCATCCACAAAGACCACCACGAACTTATTAAGGTACTCCCTGAATATCCTACTCATCAAATCAACAAAGTATGCAGGGGAGTTCGTCAAACCAAATGGCATCACAAGCCACTCATAGAAACCATCCGGAGTCCTAAAGGCAGTCTTGTCTATGCTATCCTCAGCCACTCTCAACTGATGAAACCCCGGGGCAAAGTCCAACTGCGAAAACACTGAGGCGCCAACTGTAACAACCCGTATTTTCAATAAACTGTTATAACATAAATCGAGGCAGAATTAAATTCAAAAATCTGAACCAAGGGAAACGGGCTATGCCATTGCGTTCGTCTCGGAAAAATACGCGAAATAGAGTCCGAGTTTTCGAAAATCGGAGTCAGTATGACCCGGTTAAGGCCCATTGAAGTTTTCAGAAATTTCTATGCTAAAAACAGATTTAAAATTCAAATTAAAAACAAGGATTAGGGCTAATCTGTGTCAGGCGGGAAAATTCCCGCCAGGGCCCCCATGTCGACAGGCATGTCGACAGGGGTCCTTGGGTGTCGAATGCCCTGTCGACAGCCCTGTCGACAGGGGGTAAGCAGGCAGTTTTGCCTGGCGCGCCACTTTGATTTGGGCTTGGTCTTGTGGCTTGGTTCTAGAGAATTCCGAGATCTGACGGGCCAAAACTAACCTAGGGTTAATCCTAGGGCTTAAAACACTCTAATTCCCTATAAATATACCCCTAATCCTACCCTAAAGCCTCATTAATCAATCTAGCAACTAAACTATGTCAATTTGAATCCTCAAATGGCCTCCACCTAAAAATCCTAGCCTCCACCTTCCTCAAAGTTTAATCCTATGAAGATATGATGATCATACAACCTTTTCTATGTTGTATGAATGCTTAATAACTTGCATACTTCATTAAGTTGCAAGTTTGATTTGCTAAGTTTGTGTTTTTGGGATTTTGCAAAAGGGTTTTCTTATTTGAAGCTTTGTTTTGGGTTTTTAAAAGGGCTTCTTCATCTTATTTGGTGGATTTGTGACTTGTTTATATTTGTAAGCCCTCTTACCTTCACTTTACAAACTCTAAAGTTAATATGTGGTGAAAGTTGAGATTTATGTGAGTTTATTTGATTATGCATGCTTATGCGAACTCACTATGCCATGTTTTACATGTTTCATAAGTTATGCATGCTTATGCGATATTACTATGCCATGTTTTACATGTTTCATAAGTTATGCATGCTTATGCGAGATTACTATGCCATGTTTTACATGTTTCACAAGTTATGCATGCTTATGCGAGATTACTATGTCATGTTTTACATGTTTCACAAGTTATGCATGCTTATGCGAGTTTATTATGCCATGTTCTACATGTTTTATGGGTTATGCATGTTCATGCAAGTTCACCTTACCATATTATGCAAGTTTAATGGGTTATGCATGCCTATGCAAGTTCACCTTACCATGTTATGCGTACTTGATAAGCTATGCATGTTTATGCGAGTTCACTATGACATGATTTGCAAGTTTAACATGTATGCATGTTTATTATGATATGTGAAGTTCATCATGTTTGTTATACCAAGTTACCTTTTATACCCTTATGCGTTATGACGAATATGTAAGCGAGATAATGACGTTGGGAGGGTTTGGGTAAACTTAAAAATACATGAAACTAAAAGATTGGGAATTTACCTATTAAGTTAGGTCTACCCCTTGGGAATTTACCTATTAAGTTAGGTCTACCCAAGTATATGTTAACTTGTAAATATGTTTTGAAGTGGACATGACATTAGATAACATGATATGGCCAACTCGAGGTTAGACCTAGTTGTGGTGTAAATCTTCCCAGGTAACCACAACGTAGGGTCTAATGTGGGTAGTTGGTCATGTTGCACCATAAGACCCGAGGTTAGACCTAGACGTGGTGTAAATCTTCCCAGGTAACCACGGATGTCTAATGTGAGAGGTTGGGTGCGTTAATTAATTAATGCCTCATGATTAGGGTTAAGTCATGGCCCACTAATACTTAACCAATAATGGGGATGCGAGGATTAGATGGGGTTAAGTGGGTACACTTAACTAATTTAATCCATGATTAGTGAGGGGTTAAAACCACACTTAACCCTCTTAGAAACCCTAGAAACGTGGTCTGTTCCAGCAGTAATCCCAGTTTGGTATCACCACAACCCTACAGCTAGGTTAGGGCGGGGCACGATTACTGGACTGATGTAAGCGACCAAAGCGACGGCTGAGTGGTACAGCGGTGCGGGTCCGGCGGGCTACGGACGTGCACGTAGTCCGATATTGGACAAACTCGAGGCACGGGTACCAGTAGGTTTAGACTGTGCATTATTGCTTAGGTGTCTGGGGTTGACACCCGAGGGCTTGATACACCCAAAGGTGGACCCAGCGCAGTCTGACTACATCCATGTGGGCCGTATGGACACCAACACTTGACGTGTTAGGTTTATAGGGAGCCGATCGACTAGACCGTGGGCTGGACCTTATATTAAGGTCACTTCGTGTTATTGGGCCAAAGTTTGGGCTAAGGGATCAATATCTGTTTTGTGGGTTTGCTAGTACACTGTGGTGCAAAAACCTAATCTCCTTATGTGATGTCACCTTTATCTATTGCCAGTATGTCTACCTCAGTTTCCATCATGCTGTTAACTTTATTAGTTTATAGATTGATCGTAGTAGGGCTTACCAGTCTTTTTGACTGACCTGTTTTCTTTTGCTTCTTTTCTTCCGTCCCCCCCCATAGGTTCTCAGGGAGGGGCTACATCTGCTTAGTGGATCTTTGGCTTGCTTGTTAGATAGCTCATGTATGGATCTGAGCTAGCTGTGGCTTATCTTTTATTTCTGGGGATTAGTACTGATGTTTTACCATGTATTTTGTTTCTATGTATCTAGACTTATGTTGTATTTTGGATCATGACATTTTGATACTATGTACTTGACTACGTTGGTTTTGTGAGATGATGATGATGGGTTTTTATCTGCTACCGCTGCTTTACTTATATTTATTTTTATATATTCTGTCTTGCGATATCTCTGTGCATGTTTACCTTCACAATAACGCCCCTCCAAAGCTAGTACATTCCAAGGAGTGATTCTAGTAGAGGTGGGGTGTTACATTTGGTATCAGAGCACAAGGTTAACAAGATTGAACAAAACTTTTGAAAAAAAAACCCTTTTTTTGAAAAACTATTTTCAAAAACCTACTAAGTATTTTCCAAAATAAAGTCTAGATTATTTTAAGGCTAATCCCCAAAAAGCCATTAGCGTTATCCTTCGTTCCCTTGACCTAATCTTATCATATCTTTCGTTTCAGTATGGCTGAACATCTTGCCATCCCGGATGGAGTAAACGTACCACTCTGGTATAGGAGGCTTTTCGAAGCTAGGGCAGTAGCTGGCCCCGCAAACCCTACTCCCACTCCTCCTCCTGTAGTTGAGAATCCTCTCCCGAATGTCCCTCCTCCGGTGGTTCCTGTTCCCCCTCCCGTTGCTGATGTTCCTCCTCCCCCAGTTGCTGAGGCTCCTCTTCCTCCTCCTCCCCCTCAGCATCCTCAGATTGAGTTTACGAAGGTTTGTAAAGACTTCAAGGCTATGGGAGGCAAGAATTTCCTAGGCACGGAATCTTTTGTTGAAGCTAGGAATTGGCTGAAAGACACGGAGGACTTGTTTGCTATTTTTGGGATTGATGACGAGAGGAAGATCTTATTGACAGTATGGCTTTTGAAGGATGAGGCGGCCTATTGGTGGGAGGTCACCAATGGGACGAGGCCCGTTGAGACTTGGGCCGATTTGAGGGCTAGATTTGTGACCAAGTTTCTATCTTCTGCTGAGGCGAATTTACAGATGGAGAAGTTCATTGCATTAAAGCAAGGTGATATGTCTGTCAAGGAGTATGTGAACAAGTTTAATCAGCTGGCCCGTTTTGGTTTGGATATGGTGAACACTCCGGAGAAGAAGGCTCTTCGATTTGCTAGAGGGTTGAATGAGCCGCTACAGGGCTTGGCGATGTCACATATCCCGCATGGAGCTACTTTTGAGAGTTTGGTCAATATGGCTCTGCTTCAGGGAGATGGAAAGAAAGAAGTCAAGTCGAGTGATACTCAAGCAAAGAAGGCTGATTCTCAAGGCAAAGGCAACCAAGGTGGTCAAAGCAGTCAAGGAAATCAGAACAAGAACAAGAAGGGCAACAACAAAGGCAAGGGAAAGTGCAATTACTGTGGCATATCTGGGCACTTTGCTAAGGATTGCAGGAAGAAGAAAAGGAAGCTTAGTGGTGGATGCTTTTCTTGTGGAGAGACTGGGCACTTCAGCAAAGAATGCCCAAAGAAGAAAGGACAGGCTGGACCTTCAGGAGGGCAAGTTCATGCTCTCAATGCCGCTTCAGTTCCCGAGCGAGGTAGTGTTTCTATTGAGAACCTTGTTTATATCTCTGATCTTCCAGTGCGTACCTTGTTTGATTTTGGTGCTTCACATAGCTTTATTTCATCTGATCTTGTTGATAGCTTGCACCTTAGTACTAGCTTAGTGGATGATCCCGTTTGTGTTTCGAATCCCATTGGGGGTTCTGCTCATCTATCTATGATATGTGAGGATCTGAGGATCTCTATACTCAGCGTAGAGTTCTTGTGTAGTGCGTATGTTCTTGGTTTCAGGGGATACGGATTGATCTTGGGCATGGATTGGCTGTCTAGATATGGAGCCATTCTGGATTGTGAGCATAGGGTTGTAAGGCTTGTGACTCGCCTGGGCAACACCTTAGAGATTTCATGCAATCCGAAGAATCCCGTCATGTTGTGTTATCTAGAATCTCTCGACTCATCAGTGGAGGCCCTTCAGTCTGTAAGGGTGGTCCGAGATTATCCAGATGTTTTTGAAGAAGTTAAGGGGTTGCCCCCTAAACGAGAGATTGACTTTCGCATCTATCTGGTAGATAATGCTAAGCCCGTTTCTTTACCCGTTCGGCATATGGCTCCACGTGAGAGACGGGAGCTGAGCAAGCAAGTGAAAGAATTGCTTGATAAGAACTTCATCAGAAGGAGTATATCCGAATGGGGAGCGCCTGTGGTGTTTGCAACTAAGGCAGATGGTTCTCTTCGGCTCTGTGTGGATTATAGAGAATTGAATAAGCTGACTAAGAAGAACAGACACCCGTTACCGAGGATCGACGATCTCTTTGATCAGCTTGTGGGTGCTTCTGTTTTCTCTCAGCTTGATCTTGCTACGGGTTTTCATCAGCTCAGAGTGGCTGAAGATAGTATAGACAAGACTGCATTCAGAACTCCAGACGGATTCTTTGAATGGCTTGTTATGCCGTTCGGTTTGACGAATGCACCCGCGTATTTTGTGGATTTGATGAGTAGGGTGTTTCGGGAGTTCTTGAACAAGTTTGTCGTGGTCTTTGTGGATGATATTCTGGTCTTCTCCAAGGATGAGGAAGAGCACGCGAGGCATCTTATGGAGGTGATGGATACGCTCAGAGCGCATCAGTTAAAGGCCAAGTTCTCCAAGTGCCATTTTTGGAGAAGGGAAGTCAGATTCCTTGGGCATATCGTATCCAAGCAAGGCTTAGCGGTGGATCCCGCTAAGGTGGTTGCAGTTCAGGATTGGAAGACTCCAAGGAATGCAACCGAGGTGAGAAGCTTTCTGGGTCTTGCGGGTTTTTACCGGAAGTTCATCAAGGACTTCGCGAAGATATCCGCTCCTCTTACTAAGTTGACGAAGAAGAACTTAGTCTTCGCTTGGGATATGGATTGTGAGCTTGCTTTTCAGAGACTCAAGAGAGCCCTTACCTCCGCACCCGTTCTAGCTTTATCCGATGGTGGTAAGATATTTACCGTGTACACTGATGCTTGTGGCACGGGATTGGGCGCCGTTCTGATGCAAGAGGGCAGAGTTATATGTTTTGGTGGGAGGCAACTTAAGGTGCATGAGAGGAATTATCCCACTCATGATCTAGAGCTGGCAGCGATTGTATATGCACTCAAGGCTTGGCGTCATTATCTTCTGGGAGAGAGATTTGAGCTGTATACTGATCATAAGTCTTTAAAGTATCTCTTTTCGCAGAAGGATCTGAACTTGAGGCAGCAGAGATGGATGGAATTCTTGGCTTCCTATGATTTTGATATAGCCTATACCCCTGGCAAGGGGAATGTTGTAGCGGATGCGTTGAGTAGGAAAAGGTTGACACTAAGTCCTCTATTTGTTGAGATGAAGAATTTAGAGTTCTTGGCAACCTTTGATTTTTCCTTGACAGTTGAGTCGGAGACCGGTTCTTTGGCATCTCTAGAGCTCAGGCCTACCCTTCTAGATCAAGTTGGGGCTTCGCAGAAGGAAGACCCTCAGATAATTGGGATCATGGATAAGCTGATTCGAGGGGAGACATCTAGTCACCTTTCTCGATATTCTATAGATGACAAGGGTTGGCTGAGGAGAGACGGAAGGCTTTGTGTTCCGATGGTGGAAGACTTGGTGAGGAAAGTTCTTGAAGAAGCACATCGCTCCAAGTTGACTATACATCCAGGTGGGGACAAGATGTATAAGGATATGAAGCGCATTTTCTTCTGGCCTGGGATGAAGAAAGATGTGGCAGAGTTTGTCTCGAGATGTATTGTTTGCCAGAAAATAAAAGCTGAGGCGAAGAAGCCCGGTGGGCTATTGCATCCTCTAGAGGTCCCGCTATGGAAGTGGGAGAGTATTTCTATGGACTTTATTGATGGGCTTCCAAGGTCCAGGAAGGGGAATACGAGCATATGGGTCATTGTGGATAGGCTCACGAAGAGTGCTCATTTCATTCCGGTGAAGAGCAAAAGGACCGCATCTGGACTAGCATCAGTATATCTTCGCGAGATAGTACGACTACATGGAGTCCCTTCCAGCATAGTCAGTGACCGAGACCCCATCTTTACTAGTCAGTTCTGGAACAGTTTGCAGGAAGCTATGGGCACAAGGTTGAATCTGAGTACAGGTTATCACCCACAGACGGATGGCCAGACCGAAAGGGTGAATCGAGTGCTTGAGGACTTGTTGAGACTTTGCATCTTGGATTTTGGTGGTACTTGGGAAGACCACCTTCCTCTTGTACAATTTTCTTATAATAACAGTTATCAGGCGAGCATAGGGATGGCACCATTTGAGGCTTTATATGGGAGGCCGTGCAAGTCACCCACATGTTGGTGGGAGACTACCGATAAGCTTATACTTGGGCCTGATATGATTAGAGATACATCCAAGAAGGTCGAGTTGATTAGAAGACGGATGAAGGCGGCCCAAGACAGACAGAAATCTTATGCTGATAAGCGGAGGTCTGATTTGGAGTTTGAGGTTGGGGATATGGTTTTTGTGAAGGTTTCTCCTTTGCGAAATGTGGTTCAGTTTGGAGCCGTGGGGAAGTTAGCACCGAGGTTTGTCGGACCATTTCCAGTCATAGAAAGGATCGGGCAGATGGCTTATAGAGTAGAGTTGCCCGAGAAGCTTGCTGGAGTGCATAATGTCTTTCATGTTTCGCATCTCCGGAAGTGCTTGCATGAGTCAGCAGAGGTGGTTGAGCCAAATGTTCTAGAAGATGTGGAAGTAGAGAAAGAAGCTACCTTGAGGAGAGCTCCGATTCGTATCTTAGGGACAGAGATCAAGAAGCTAAGGAATCGTGAGGTCCAGTTGGTGAAAGTTCAATGGGGTGAAGCCGAAGAAGACGCAACTTGGGAAACCGAGGAGAAGATGCGTGGGCTTTATCCATTCCTTTTTGAGGGTACACTCCCAATCTCTTTCCTTTGTTTAGCATATCTTTCTCTTTGCTATCCATGTTTATCTAGTTATCGTGCAAATCTTGTCATGAGAACCTTAGGTAGAAATCCCTTGGATGAAACATGTGTTTGAAACATGTTATGTTTGATGGTTGCAAGTGGTTGCAAGTGTTTGCAAGTGGTCACTCGTGGATGCATGATACACATTAGGCACTAGATCGGCTCACACACTCCTCATATTGCATGTGCATGAGTGTTTATGCTTATTCTTGGATGAAATTTGTATGCAATCACATGGATGTTGCATATGGATGTATGATTTGAGCACGCATGTAGATATTATACATTATGTTAGGGATTTGCATACATATGGATACATTTCACTAACATATTTTGCATTGATCTTTGCATTAGATAGGTACATATACACACACTTCTGCATATGTTCATACGACATTTAGAATCTTTTAAGGACAATGGTTGCTCGTGGATGATGTTTTGAGTAGATGGATGTTGGATGGTAGGATATGTTCTTCCTAACTTGAAGATTTCGGGGACGAAATCCTTTAAGGAGGGGAGAATGTAACAACCCGTATTTTCAATAAACTGTTATAACATAAATCGAGGCAGAATTAAATTCAAAAATCTGAACCAAGGGAAACGGGCTATGCCATTGCGTTCGTCTCGGAAAAATACGCGAAATAGAGTCCGAGTTTTCGAAAATCGGAGTCAGTATGACCCGGTTAAGGCCCATTGAAGTTTTCAGAAATTTCTATGCTAAAAACAGATTTAAATTTCAAATTAAAAACCAGGATTAGGGCTAATCTGTGTCAGGCGGGAAAATTCCCGCCAGGGCCCCCATGTCGACAGGCATGTCGACAGGGGTCCTTGGGTGTCGACTGCCCTGTCGACAGCCCTGTCGACAGGGGGTAAGCAGGCAGTTTTGCCTGGCGCGCCACTTTGATTTGGGCTTGGTCTTGTGGCTTGGTTCTAGAGAATTCCGAGATCTGACGGGCCAAAACTAACCTAGGGTTAATCTTAGGGCTTAAAACACTCTAATTCCCTATAAATATACCCCTAATCCTACCCTAAAGCCTCATTAATCAATCTAGCAACTAAACTATGTCAATTTGAATCCTCAAATGGCCTCCACCTAAAAATCCTAGCCTCCACCTTCCTCAAAGTTTAATCCTATGAAGATATGATGATCATACAACCTTTTCTATGTTGTATGAATGCTTAATAACTTGCATACTTCATTAAGTTGCAAGTTTGATTTGCTAAGTTTGTGTTTTTGGGATTTTGCAAAAGGGTTTTCTTATTTGAAGCTTTGTTTTGGGTTTTTAAAAGGGCTTCTTCATCTTATTTGGTGGATTTGTGACTTGTTTATATTTGTAAGCCCTCTTACCTTCACTTTACAAACTCTAAAGTTAATATGTGGTGAAAGTTGAGATTTATGTGAGTTTATTTGGTTATGCATGCTTATGCGAACTCACTATGCCATGTTTTACATGTTTCATAAGTTATGCATGCTTATGCGAGATTACTATGCCATGTTTTACATGTTTCATAAGTTATGCATGCTTATGCGAGATTACTATGCCATGTTTTACATGTTTCACAAGTTATGCATGCTTATGCGAGATTACTATGCCATGTTTTACATGTTTCACAAGTTATGCATGCTTATGCGAGTTTATTATGCCATGTTCTACATGTTTTATGGGTTATGCATGTTCATGCAAGTTCACCTTACCATATTATGCAAGTTTAATGGGTTATGCATGCCTATGCAAGTTCACCTTACCATGTTATGCGTACTTGATAAGCTATGCATGTTTATGCGAGTTCACTATGACATGATTTGCAAGTTTAACATGTATGCATGTTTATTATGATATGTGAAGTTCATCATGTTTGTTATACCAAGTTACCTTTTATACCCTTATGCGTTATGACGAATATGTAAGCGAGATAATGACGTTGGGAGGGTTTGGGTAAACTTAAAAATACATGAAACTAAAAGATTGGGAATTTACCTATTAAGTTAGGTCTACCCCTTGGGAATTTACCTATTAAGTTAGGTCTACCCAAGTATATGTTAACTTGTAAATATGTTTTGAAGTGGACATGACATTAGATAACATGATATGGCCAACTCGAGGTTAGACCTAGTTGTGGTGTAAATCTTCCCAGGTAACCACAACGTAGGGTCTAATGTGGGTAGTTGGTCATGTTGCACCATAAGACCCGAGGTTAGACCTAGACGTGGTGTAAATCTTCCCAGGTAACCACGGATGTCTAATGTGAGAGGTTGGGTGCGTTAATTAATTAATGCCTCATGATTAGGGTTAAGTCATGGCCCACTAATACTTAACCAATAATGGGGATGCGAGGATTAGATGGGGTTAAGTGGGTACACTTAACTAATTTAATCCATGATTAGTGAGGGGTTAAAACCACACTTAACCCTCTTAGAAACCCTAGCAACGTGGTCTGTTCCAGCAGTAATCCCAGTTTGGTATCACCACAACCCTACAGCTAGGTTAGGGCGGGGCACGATTACTGGACTGATGTAAGCGACCAAAACGACGGCTGAGTGGTACAGCGGTGCGGGTCCGGCGGGCTACGGACGTGCACGTAGTCCGATATTGGACAAACTCGAGGCACGGGTACCAGTAGGTTTAGACTGTGCATTATTGCTTAGGTGTCTGGGGTTGACACCCGAGGGCTTGATACACCCAAAGGTGGACCCATCGCAGTCTGACTACATCCATGTGGGCCGTATGGACACCAACACTTGACGTGTTAGGTTTATAGGGAGCCGATCGACTAGACCGTGGGTTGGACCTTATATTAAGGTCACTTCGTGTTATTGGGCCAAAGTTTGGGCTAAGGGATCAATATCTGTTTTGTGGGTTTGCTAGTACACTGTGGTGCAAAAACCTAATCTCCTTATGTGATGTCACCTTTATCTATTGCCAGTATGTCTACCTCAGTTTCCATCATGCTGTTAACTTTATTAGTTTATAGATTGATCGTAGTAGGGCTTACCAGTCTTTTTGACTGACCTGTTTTCTTTCGCTTCTTTTCTTCCGTTCCCCCCCCCCCCCCCACAGGTTCTCAGGGAGGGGCTACATCTGCTTAGTGGATCTTTGGCTTGCTTGTTGGATAGCTCATGTATGGATCTGAGCTAGCTGTGGCTTATCTTTTATTTCTGGGGATTAGTACTGATGTTTTACCATGTATTTTGTTTCTATGTATCTAGACTTATGTTGTATTTTGGATCATGACATTTTGATACTATGTACTTGACTATGTTGGTTTTGTGAGATGATGATGATGGGTTTTTATCTGCTACCGCTGCTTTACTTATATTTATTTTTATATATTCTGTCTTGCGATATCTCTGTGCATGTTTACCTTCACAATAACGCCCCTCCAAAGCTAGTACATTCCAAGGAGTGATTCTAGTAGAGGTGGGGTGTTACATTTGGTATCAGAGCACAAGGTTAACAAGATTGAACAAAACTTTTGAAAAAAAAAACCCTTTTTTTGAAAAACTATTTTCAAAAACCTACTAAGTATTTTCCAAAATAAAGTCTAGATTATTTTAAGGCTAATCCCCAAAAAGCCATTAGCGTTATCCTTCGTTCCCTTGACCTAATCTTATCATATCTTTCGTTTCAGTATGGCTGAACATCTTGCCATCCCGGATGGAGTAAACGTACCACTCTGGTATAGGAGGCTTTTCGAAGCTAGGGTAGTAGCTGGCCCCGCAAACCCTACTCCCACTCCTCCTCCTGTAGTTGAGAATCCTCTCCCGAATGTCCCTCCTCCGGTGGTTCCTGTTCCCCCTCCCGTTGCAAATGTTCCTCCTCCCCCAGTTGCTGAGGCTCCTCTTCCTCCTCCCCCCCCTCAGCATCCTCAGATTGAGTTTACGAAGGTTTGTAAAGACTTCAAGGCTATGGGAGGCAAGAATTTCCTAGGCACGGAATCTTTTGTTGAAGCTAGGAATTGGCTGAAAGACACGGAGGACTTGTTTGCTATTTTTGGGATTGATGACGATAGGAAGATCTTATTGACAGTATGGCTTTTGAAGGATGAGGCGGCCTATTGGTGGGAGGTCACCAATGGGACGAGGCCCGTTGAGACTTGGGCCGATTTGAGGGCTAGATTTGTGACCAAGTTTCTATCTTCTGCTGAGGCGAATTTACAGATGGAGAAGTTCATTGCATTAAAGCAAGGTGATATGTCTGTCAAGGAGTATGTGAACAAGTTTAATCAGCTGGCCCGTTTTGGTTTGGATATGGTGAACACTCCGGAGAAGAAGGCTCTTCGATTTGCTAGAGGGTTGAATGAGCCGCTACAGGGCTTGGCGATGTCACATATCCCGCATGGAGCTACTTTTGAGAGTTTGGTCAATATGGCTCTGCTTCAGGGAGATGGAAAGAAAGAAGTCAAGTCGAGTGATACTCAAGCAAAGAAGGCTGATTCTCAAGGCAAAGGCAACCAAGGTGGTCAAAGCAGTCAAGGAAATCAGAACAAGAACAAGAAGGGCAACAACAAAGGCAAGGGAAAGTGCAATTACTGTGGCATATCTGGGCACTTTGCTAAGGATTGCAGGAAGAAGAAAAGGAAGCTTAGTGGTGGATGCTTTTCTTGTGGAGAGACTGGGCACTTCAGCAAAGAATGCCCAAAGAAGAAAGGACAGGCTGGACCTTCAGGAGGGCAAGTTCATGCTCTCAATGCCGCTTCAGTTCACCTTTATCTATTGCCAGTATGTCTACCTCAGTTTCCATCATGTTGTTAACTTTATTAGTTTATAGATTGATCGTTGTAGGGCTTACCAGTCTTTTTGACTGACCTGTTTTCTTTCGCTTCTTTTCTTCCGTTCCCCCCCCCCCCCACAGGTTCTCAGGGAGGGGCTACATCTGCTTAGTGGATCTTTGGCTTGCTTGTTGGATAGCTCATGTATGGATCTGAGCTAGCTGTGGCTTATCTTTTATTTCTGGGGATTAGTACTGATGTTTTACCATGTATTTTGTTTCTACGTATCTAGACTTATGTTGTATTTTGGATCATGACATTTTGATACTATGTACTTGACTATGTTGGTTTTGTGAGATGATGATGATGGGTTTTTATCTGCTACCGCTGCTTTACTTATATTTATTTTTATATATTCTGTCTTGCGATATCTCTGTGCATGTTTACCTTCACAATAACGCCCCTCCAAAGCTAGTACATTCCAAGGAGTGATTCTAGTAGAGGTGGGGTGTTACACCAACCAACTGATCAAAGAGATAATCAATCCTCGGCAATGGGTGTCTATTCTTCTTTGTGAGCTTGTTGAGTTCTCTATAGTCTACACAAAGTCTGAGGGACCCATCCGCCTTCGTGGCAAAAACTACTGGAGCACCCCACTCCGATATACTTCGTCTTATGAACCCCTTCTCAAGCAACTCCCCTACTTGCTTATGGAGTTCCCTCCTCTCACGAGGAGCCATGTGGCGCACGGGCAAATATACTGGTTTAGCATTGTCCACCAGATATATTCGGAAGTCTATCTCCCGCTTCGAAGGTAAGCCCTTTACCTCCTCAAACACATCCGAGTATACCCGGACCACTCTAACAGATCGCAAACTCTCGATCGAAGCGTCAAGCGATTCAAGATAACTTAACATAACAGAATCCATGGGATTACAAGAGATCTCGAGAGTGTTACCCAAGCGGGTCATGAGCCTAACAACTCTCCTTTCACAATCAAGAACGGCACCATTACTGGATAACCAGTCCATGCCCAAAATCAACCCATAGCCCGTGAAGCCCAAAACAAAAGCATCACATCTAAACTCAACGTTAAGTATGGAAATCTTCAAACCCAAACATATCATGGACAAATAAGTGGAGCCCCTAATTGGGTTTGAAACAACCAAGGGATCATCAACTAGACTGGTGTCTAAGTGCAGTGACTCAACTAATGATGATGAGATAAACGAATGCGATGCGCCAGAGTCAAACAAAGTACGTACAGGATGATCAAACAGAAAAACCAGACTTTCAACGGAAATAGTTCTACCTCTTTCCTGAATCGGTGGAACCGCGAGAGCCTGAACTTGCCCCCTTGCCTGACCTGGTGCCATAAAAGCTTGCACCTGTCCCCCTGAGGTAGATCCCGTCCTCTGCCCCTTCTTAGGGCAGTCCTTCACTAGATGCCCTGCTTCGCCACAGTGGAAGCAGCCAGTCTTCTTCTTCTTCCGACAATCTTTGCTTAGGTGGCCTGGTGTCCCGCAATTGAAGCACTTCTTCTTTCCCTTGCCACCGTTGCCTTTCCCACCCTTGTTTTGCTATTGCTGTTGAGTTCTCTTCTGATCTCCTTTCTTCTCGGGTGCCTTATTAGCATTGGGACCCTTCTCTTCCTCATGCATGAGTGCCATGTCTACTAGCTTCTCAAAGGTGGCCCCCATAGGGATGTGAGTCATAGCCAATCCATGCATTGGTTCATTCAAGCCCTTAACGAGCCTCAAATCCTTCTTCTCCGGTGTATTCACCATGTCTATGCCAAATCTTGCTAGCTGATTAAACTTGTTGACATATTCCTTTACTGATAGGTTTCCTTGCTTTAGAGTCAAGAACCTTTCCATATACAGATTTTCTTCCGCCCTTGAAAGAAACTTTGCCACAAACCTTTGTCTGAAATCCGCCCAAGAGTCAATAGGGCATTCTCCATTAGTGACCTCCCACCAGAACGAGGCCTCTCCCTTCATTAACCAAGCAACTAACTTGACCTTCTTTCCTTCTTCCGTCTCAAAGATATCTATCAACTCTTCCACCTCCTTAAGCCAATCCCTAGCTTCCACAAAAGTTTTTGATCCTTGAAAAGGTTTCCCTCCCATAGCCTTAAATTCCTTGCAAGTCTTAGCAAAAGTATCCGCTCGAGGAGGGGGAGGGGGAGGAAGATCGGGTGCTACTGTTGGTGGAGGAACATTTGCTGGACCCTCAGTGGCGGCCCTAGCCTCCATCAATCTCCTATACCATACTGGTATCGTCACACCCTCCGGAAAGTTAAGATCCTCAGCTATGCTGAAACGAAAAAGGAAAGATTCAAAACGGAGAATTCGAACGATAAAGATATGGCTATTGGGGATTATGCTTTTCTTTCAAAACTTTTCTCTTAAAAGACATGTTTTTGAAAATACTTCTTCCAAAAATGTTTTTAGAAAAATAGTTTTCTAAAAATTTTATCTGTTCCGGTAACCTTCAGCTCTGATACCACGTGTAACACCCCACACCCGCTAAGGTCACTCACTATGGGAATGCCCTAACTTCGGTGGAGTATTTTAAGTGAATATAGAACAAAAAAATTACAACAAGACAGATATAAATAATACTTGTTAACTAAAACATCATTTCATTGCAGCAGAAGGTAAACATGTTTGGTTACAAAACCATAAAACAAGAGTCAAGTACTAGATATCCATCCTGATAAAACATAAGTACATAATCCCACTACATAACTAATAGCCATAATAGAAAAGATAAGCTGAGCTTTACATCAATGTCCAAGCCCCAAAAGATAGATAAAGAAATATGATCAAAGCCCACTAGTGCCAGGCCCAACCTGAGGACCTGAGGGGGGAAAAGATAAAAACAACGGGTCAGACATAAGTCTGAGTGAGCCCTATAACTTTAACAATACAATCATTAAAGTAATTAGGGTATGATATAAACTTGGTACGATAATGACTGGGGATAAATGACTACACTAAGCAGCCAACTACACATAGGACGAACTAAGATATCGGTAAAGACGCATCTACCCACCCAAGGGTAATTACTACACTGCACCACACCAGTCATTCCTGCTTAAAGGTTGATCCCACCCAAGGACTTAGAAAATTTAACTAGTAGTTTCGTGTACCCCTAGCTGACTACATAGGAGCCGTCTGCCCCTATCTCCACTAGGTGTACCCACTACTCCCCAAGCGATCGGCTCCCTAACCTAGATACCCGTGCTGGCCCCACAGTGGGGTGTATCACTCCCCAAAGTGGCAACCCGATACAAACAACGGTGCACGACTTATACCTACACGATGCAACAACGTCTTACCTACCAGCCCGGGTCCACACACGCATATGAAACCCGTTGGACTTGCGTTGCCACCGCTAACCCGTTTTTGTCTCTTATAGTCAAACCCAGTACGCGTGTCCCGTCCTCGACATGGGTCGAGCCCAATAAGATACATATGGGTTACTGGTTGAAATGGGCCTCCACAAGCTACCCACCTAAGCTTGTCCCTTTTTCTAGTGCATCCCACTTAACCCTTTAATCATGTTTAATTACATGTTTCCACTTGGTTAAGTATTCTAATCGTATTTTCTATTGCCATCCAAGGCAACCCACTAGATTTCCACATGCCACCCAAGGCACTTACTTGATTTCCACATGCGACCCAAGGCACCCACTTAACCCCTCATGCCCCACTACATGCTTATCTGGTTAAGTGTTTCTTAATTGATTAAGAGCGTAACCTTTGTAAAGACCTCTCACATTAGACTATCTTTTATGGCAGTTGGATTTGCCGGTACGCCATAACCGAGTCTAACCTCGTGTCTTTACACTTGTCACGTATTTAGTTTATGCCTAAGACCTCTTACATTGGGCCAGTCATTTGTAGCCGCTGGATTTGTCGGTCGGGTCCGGGCAGTCTTATGCTACAAAAGGGTCCAATCTCGTGTCTTAGTCGATTAATTACACCTAATTAATCACCCCCATATTTTGAATTAATTTTCCCTAATTAATTCCAATTTAATGATGTACATAATTGACTCAATTATGTCCATCCACTTATGGTATGCAACATCATACCAATTTCATCACAATTTTGTTAACATGAATATTAACCCCATCGTTTCCCACGTAATACGCTAACATGACATACTTAAAAGGGAAGATTCATCACAAATACAATGGGTTCAACTTAGCATAACATTTGCATCAACATGGGTTTTAAAGGTGTCAACTTGCATATATGACCATAGCATCAAACCCAACTAGCATAAATAATCAACCCAAACTTGCATGAATCGCATATATCATAAAGAGGGTAACTTGCATAAGTTACTTATGTCATTCAAAGGGGTAAATTTGCATATGTATGTATGACATACAAAGGGGTTAACTTGCACATGTTACTTGCATATAATCAAACACCAAACTTGCATAACATGTCATATATGAACTTGCATATAATCAAACACCAAACTTGCAAAACATGTCATATATGAACTTGCATATAATCAAACACCAAACTTGCTTAACATGTCATATATGAACTTGCATATAATCAAACACCAACTTGCATAACATGGTGTCATAATGGATCAATGTTTATCATAGTGATTTGCATAACTAGCATCATGAACACATAGCATAAAACTTGCATAACTAGCATCATGAACATATAGCATAAAACTTGCATAACTAGCATCATGAACTCATCGCATATGACTTGCATAACTTGCACAACATCATGAACACATAGCATATGTCTTGCATAACTTGCATAACATCATGAACACATAGCATATGACTTGCATAACTTGCATAACATCATGAACACATAGCATATGATAACATAACTTGCATTGATCCACATACATAACCATAACCTCATTATATCCTATCATAATTAGTTTAGCAATTGCTTGATAAAGGCATAGAAACTCACAACTTGTTGATTAGCACTCCTATGAAGAAGATTAAGTTGCTAGAGTTGATTAGAAGTTGATTTGAGAAGCTATCTTCTTCTACAATTTGATGGAGGCTCCTTCAAGTTGCATTTTGACGGCATAACGACGTTGTATCTATTTTTAGTATGAATTAGGGTAGTCTTAGGGTGTATTTATAGAATTAGGATGTAGTTTAGGCCCTTAGATTAACCCTAATTTAGTTCAGAGCCGTCAGATTTCGTCACAAGCCACCAAAACACAGCCCAAAGCTCAAAACAGTGCACCCAGGCCAAACTGACCGACAGGGGGGGTCGACCCCTGGGTCGACACATGGGTCGACCCCTTGGGGGGGTCGACACCCATGTCGACCCTAGTGTCGACACCCTCTGTCTGGCGGGAATTTTCCCGCCTCTTCTGAAATTTGAAATTTGAAATTTGAATATTTTAATCTGTTTTGAATTTTCTGAAACTTCGGATGGCCATAACTTCTTCATACGAAGTCCAAATCACGCAAACTCGGACTCTATCTCAACCAGAATTCCGAGACGAACACAATGGCGCAACCCGTTTCTCTTAATTCTCACGTCTGAGATTAATTATTCTTTAATTACCAAACATTAATATTAAGTGAAATTTGGGGTGTTACATTACATCACTACATGAGTTGCTACAGGTACTGAATTTGCATAAAATTTGGGGCCTACTAAATTCTGAATCCCGGGATCATGGAATCATATTGTACCCCTAAATTCTGTAGCCAGGTTCACGAAATCCTTTGGTGGGGACCACATGCATTAATTTATGGCAACACTATATCATAGCTACGACAACATTTAACATTACATACTGCAACATTATATCATAGCTATTGCATCATTATATAACATACTGCAACATAACAACAATTAACATTACACACTGAGATTAATAAACAACTTTTCATTTTAAATTAATAGCCAGTAACACAAATACTATTTAGCCAACTACAGAATAACAAAAAATAGCCAATAAATTCAGTTTTACAGAGTACTCACAAACACAGCTGGTACTAAATTCATGTTTACATCAAACTAAAAGAGTTTCAAAATAATAAAGCGCGAGCCTCCAGCGCATTCAGTACCTCTACTGCCTCCTTCACCTGCAAAATAAAGCAGTTTCAAAAGTCATGCATTTCAGCAAAAGCCTTTAGTACAACCAATGCATTTCAGCACAACCAAAGTCATGCATGCCTCGGCTACAAACTGATGCAATGCCTCGTTTACATTGCAACACAAAATGTAAGACATGCATGCTTCAGTTGCATTTCAGCATAAACTATGGTCATAGTATAACTGACTTGCACTTCAGCACAAAGGCATTTCAGCACAAACTATGGCAAGAGTTTCTTTACAGCACAGAGTTGCATTTCACAATCTATGGCTGAGTTGCAAATTGATGCAATGACTCAGCTTGTTCAAAGCACGCACGATATCAAGGAATGCAATAATATGCCTAAGGCATTAAAAATTTAGACATGCCGCGACTTGTTCAAGTACAAACTCAACCATTGCATCAATTATGAACTGACACGATCATTACTGACTAAAGAGAAAATAAAATTCTTAGAATTCTGTAGTTCATTATTGAAGCATCAGTCTTGTACATGATCATTTACATACTAGCATTGAACTATAGAATTGTAAGAATTAGACTGATGCTTCAGCAAGCGGAAATTGTAAGAATTCTGAAGCATACCACCAGCCGACTATAAAAATAAGCAAAAATACATACCAGCGGTGTGTGTCTGTATACGATCTCCGATTTGCACAATTTGTAAGGGCTTTGGACTACAAAAACTGAAATTAAGAAGTTGTTTTTTTCAGTTTGCTAGGTGGAAGGCGGATTCGTCTTATCGGGACATCATCTCTACACAACGAACATCAAAATCTTGATTTCCCACCCCATAAGCAGACCGGATATCATTCTGATCTTCATTTTCATATTCTCTTTCGAGTTCACACAAGTCTTTCGGCAATTTCTTGATAACATTATGGCACATCTTATCAATTGGATCTTCTATATAAAACACCTGTTTTACTTGTGAAGCCATGACATAAGGATCAGATTTCTGGCACAATCGATTAAAATTGACACGAGTCGGCCTATATAAATCTTTCTCTTCTCGGTACCAACAACACTTAAATAAAACCACACTAAATTCTCCCCAATAATATATTTTTAACATTTCTTCAATTGATCCATAGTAATTAACTTCACCAACCAATGGATTTTGATCTTTCGAACTTGAAAAGCTAGTAGTCAAGGCTGTCAAAAATACACCACTGTTTTGTGTCGTACATTTGGCATCTCTGAACCTTGTATAAAATATGTATCCATTGATAACATATCCAGTAAACCGCTTAGCTGTCGAAAGAGGCCCCATTGCAAGCAGTTGTACTTCTTTTGAAATGTCCTCCTTTCTCCCAACCTCTTCCTTTAACCACTTCAAAAATTCTTCACTGTGTTCTCTCTCTCTCTCTCTTTTATATTTTTTTGATGATGCATGACCATCAATTAAAGCTCGATGATCCCTAGAATAATGACCAGGTAATTTGGCTGGATCTATTACTGAAGTAGAAACTGACCATACCGAAAACAATTCTGTATGAATGAGAACATAGCTTAAGTACAAATCATACCTGAAATCCCTTAAGTATAAATCATGCCTGAAATCCTTGAAAGTGCTGAAACTTGGAATTTACAACTAACAGTACGTGAGCTAGAATCAATAACATGTTTGTAGATTGTTTAAAAGAACTGATTTTGCTGGCAAAAGGATAACATCAAAAATAGTTTTTTTTAATAGTTGACATCATTTCCCAAGCTACGCGAAGAATATTATTACTGATGTTAACCGAACTTATCCACTTTTCTAATTAAATAAACCATTGTAAATTTGAATTGTACAAAATTCCATCTGCCATGTTCAAAAAGGAAAACATTATTTATTATGAAAAAAGGAACAAAATAACTAATAAAGGATTCATAAATATAGGAATAATAATTCAATACTTACTAAAATAAAAATGCTTACCCAAGTAAACTCTCTATTTCCTTGTTACCATAATTGAATAGAATGTAACGGTGACATTCCTTCCATTGAAAATTTTTAAGATGCATAGTTTTTTCATCTTTGTTTCTTCTTGTGCCAATAGGATATTCCAGATTTTATGGATATGTTTCAAATTGCATTTTTCCTGTTCCATTGCCACCTAAGAACCTTGAACAGAATATCAAACATTCCTCGGCAAGACAACCTTCAGCAATGGACGCCTCGGGTTTACTTTTGTTGCGGACATATGATTTCAGTTTACAAAGATAACGCTCAATAGGAAACATACAATGAACATGTGCAGGTCCACCATATTCAATTTCCTTGCATAAATGAACTAGCAAGTGCATCATTGTATCGAAGAAAGCATTTGGGAATATCATCTCAAATTGACAAAGAATTTCCACAATTTCCTTTTGTAGACTCTGAAGATCAGCCAAATCGACACTTTTACTCCAAACACTTCTTAGAAATGCACCTAATTTTATCATAGGTGTTGCAACTTCAGGTTTTACAGATTTCTTCACGGCAAACTACAGTAAGTAATGGAGAAGACAATGAGCATCATGGCTCTTATACCCTGCATTTTTCCTCTCTTTCTTGTTTACATACCAGCTGATATTAGCTGCGAAACCATAAGGCATTTTAGCGTTCTCCAACACCGAGCAAAATAGTTCTTTCTCCTTGTTCGTCATTTCAAATATGGCAGCCCTCATCTCAAGGTAATTCCCATCAGTTGATAGAACCAGATGAAGGACCTCCTTGATGCCTATCTCTTGTAAATCATACCGAGCATTTAAATGGTCTTTTGACTTTCCATCAATATTTAGTAAAGTACCAAGTATGTTATCAAAAATGTTTTTTTCTATGTGCCTGACATTAAGGTTATGTCGACATACATTTTGACTCCAATATGGTAAAATAAAAAATATTGACTTTTATTTTTAAAAGGAGATTCATTTTTATGCTTCCTGACCTCTTTCTTCCCAAAAATATTTTCATAACCAGCCAACAATTCTTCAATGTTAGTCCTGGATAAAATACCAGGAGGTGTTCCCATTTCAATTTCACGATTGAACCTTTTCTTATCAAACCTCACTTGTGTCCCGGGTCTAAAAATTTCTTATGATTCATGTAGCAAAATTTTCTACTATGTTTCAAGTATGTTGAAGAAGTCTCGAAATGGAATACTGGACAATCTAAGTAACCCTTCGTGCTCCAGCCGAATAACATTGCATAGCTCGGAAAGTCGTTGATCGTCCATAAAACGCTTGCACGTAATGTGAAATCATCACCAGTGAAGGCATCATAAGTTTGTATACCAAGATCCCATAATTCTTTCAATTCTGCGATAAGAGGCTGCATGTAGACATCAATGTAATTGTTAAGAGACTCTGGACTAGGGATAAGGGTTAAAAGTATCAAATTTTCTGTCTTCATGCATAACCAAGGTGGAAGGTTATAATTTACCAATACGATCGGCCATGTGCTGTGTTGTGTAGTCATTGTACGAAAAGGACTGAATCCATTAGATGCTACTCCTTACCTGATATTTCTATTTTCTGCTGAAAAATGAGGATAATTGGCATCCATAGTCTTCCATACCTCGCCATCAGCTGGATGTCGAAGTCTGCCATCATTTTTTCGTCCCACTACATGCCATAACATAAGTTCTGCGTACTCCTTCGACATGAACATCCTTTGCAACCTTGGTTTTAGTGGAAAATAACGCATCACTTTTGCTGATACTTTGTGAATCCGCTTCTCCGAATCTTTTTCAATAGCCACATTCTCTTCCGGTATAACCTACCTTGAAAAACCACAACTTTTCCAGTTATTTTCCTTTTCATTTTCTACCCAATATAGCATGCAGTCATTTGGACATACATGTATTCTTTGGTAATCGAGGCCTAAATCTTTAATGATATTTTTGGTAGCATTGATAGATAAAGGGATGTGGGCTTCTGGAAAAGCTTCTTTCATCAACTCTAATAAATCACTGAATGCAAACTCAGTGATTCTATGCAGGCATTTTAAAGAATAAAGCCTGACAACGAAACTAAATCGCAAAAGTTTATTACACCCGGGATATAATGGATGTTTTCCCTCTTCAACACATTGATGAAATTTTCTAGCATCGACAACTATTCCATTTGACCCATCAGAAGATCCATCTTCATTGTTCTGCATATTTCCATAAGTACGTTGCAACATCTCATCGAGATTATCTCCAAAATTTATTCCTGCTTCACAATCCATATTGTTATCGCTCCTTTCAGGATCTAAACAGGAAACTTCACAAATCCATTTCATGTACAATTCAGATGGACAATTCCAAAATAGATGGTTGTAGACTACTTCTTGACAATGCCACTTGCTATTATGACACTTTTTGCAAGGGCATTTAATTTCATCATCTACCGCAAATCTAGGAAAAGTATTTCGAATAAAAAGTTTCACTCCACTGATGTACCCTTCACTGAACTTAGGAAGTTCTGCCCATAGTTTTTCCTCGTCGTTCATTGAGTGATACCTTAAAGCAGTAAATTAGGCACAAGTAAAGCAGTACATTACGCAACACAACAATCAAATCAGAAAAAATTGAAATATACATTGAGTGATACCTGAAGCAACAGATTAAATCGAAGCCCTAACAGAAATATGAAACCCAAACGAACCCCAATTGAAGACCTAATTGAAACACCGAAGCCTAATTGAACTTGAACTCAAACCTGCCCTACTTGAACCCTAATTAAACTTGTAAACTTGAACTTTTAGCCCTAATTGAACCTGAGAGTGAGTGTGTGAGAGGTTGAGAAGCGGAGTACTTTTTTAAATTTTGATTGAAACTTTCAACATTTTTTAGTTTTCCCCCCTTTGTTTTTGCTTCCCACCGTAAACATTATTTCACACGCGAATTGCTAATCTGGACTAAACATTTTTTCACGTGGATCGCTAACCTGGACCGTTGGATCATGTTGACGCAGATTGATAATTTTATTCACGAGGCTACTACAACACATATTGATATATATGCTAACACATTTAAGCGTGCATTGCCATAGACAAAAAACAGCATAGCAATGGCAACATTGTAGCTAGCAATACCATGCATTTTCGTTGTGATAGGTCATGTATGGCATAGTGCCAGTTACATCAGTTTTTACCGTTCCATGATGCAAGCATGTTGTTTTTATCTTTAAGGTTTTCCTTGAAATTGAGAAGAGCATTCCTCTCATTTGCTATGTAACATGAAATAGTTACTCCCCTACCAAGTTCCAACAGAAAAGTGAGCAACAGTAGCACAAATAGAATTGATTGAATTGTCATGGCTTAAACGAAGACTTGAATATATTTCTTAAAGACTCAGCCTGATCTCATAGATGAACCAGATTTGCCTTGAATATATATTATTTATTTAAATCTTAAAGTAGAACTAATGATACGTACGACTTAAGGACCTGGAAAAAGTGTGCAATATTTCTACGTGTAGTTCCACACGGTTGTTGACTTGGAAAAAGTGTGCATCAAGCTTGAACGCTAATCTGCTAGATGAAGTAATTCAGTTGGCAATGGCGAAAATCTAAGCTACTCGCCGATAGGTTCTCCACATGACTTATATAACATTTTTTTTATGTTCACTAAGATGAAAATTTAAGTTTACGGACAGAATTTTTCTTTATTATATCTTCTTAATCAAATATGTTTATTGGACATAATAGGACCGTTTGAAAGAGTTTTAATAATGCAATTCAACTTTCGTTGGTTTGTTGAGGTACGCTCCGTGAATCATACAAGAACTGTATAATATACAGACCGATTATTTTCCAGATTCTTGGTTATATTTATTTTCTTGATCTTTTCTTTCATATTTTTTTCCTTTAGAAAGTATACACATTTTGTCTATTTTATGTTGTTTTATTGTCTCCATATTATATTTTTAGAGCGGATGATGAAACGCGTAGCGTAGTCGACAATTATTTTTCAGGATTCAAGCTTTCCGCTTTAACCTCAAAAATTTGTTTGCATTGGTTCTGCTCTAGTCAACGAAATTTCAATTTCACATTTTTTGCAAACTAAAATAAGAGGTCTTTGTTCAACGTACGGTTTTCCATTTTAATCGAAGAAGGACAAAGTAATAGAACTCAAGTCAAAAAAAAAAGGTGATTTTACCCGTAAGGACAAAAGGAACAAAAAATTGTTCCATAAGAACAAGGGGGCAAAAATTTATATTCAAGGACAAAATTTAGTGTAAAAGGAGGAATTCAAGAGCCCACTATAATTCCTCCCTTTACACTAAAACTTGTCCTTATAGACAAAATTTTTCCCTCTTGTCCTTATGGAACAATTTTTTGTACCTTCTATACTACAGGTTATTTTCTTGGAAAAAATTACATACATATACATTGAATCTACTAAAATATTTTTGTTTTGGGGTCCTTTTTCAAAAGGTCACCCTCGAAAAAGTGGCGTATGCCGCTTGATGTGGAAATCACACGGAATTCTTTAGTAAAATGCGAAAGAATAATTCACTCTGTGCTCACCACGCAGCTGCGTTAGAATCTATTAAAATAAAGCTCGTGGTAGAACTGATCAGAAAATAAAACAACAATATCATACCACAACGTAATTTTTTTCGTGTAAATGTTTGTAACGCAGACGAGAACGTCAACACATGATTTGTGTAGCACTTTATTTACAGATTAGTTTTTTAGCTACAATGATAAAAACTTATGTTTATGACTTTTTTTTAAGATTATCTCTTCCTAATCATCATTGACATATATTTATTGATGAATCTACATAAATAAATCACTAAGATATAACATCTATTTAGGGCACATTGAGTGACTTCATGCTATAAGCACCAAGGTTCCAGCTTTTAACCCCGAAAAGTTGTTAGCATTGGTTCTGTTCTAATCAGAATCCAGACAACATGTCGAAGAAATTTCAAATTCGACATTCTCTGCAAAATAAAATAAGGTGTCTTTGTTCAACAGATTTTCATTTTTAATTGAAGAGGGACAAATTTTAATTGAACACCACCAAAGAGAAAAAATGTTAAAGAGATTCCATTAAAAATAAATTTGGCAGAACTGATCAAACAAATGAAACAAAAATACGATACCACCTCGTAATTTTTAGTGTAAATGTTTGTTTTACAGACAAGTACATCAACACATAATTTATGCTGCACTTTATTTATAGATTTTTTTTAAAAGTTATGTTTTCTAGTATTACCGCACAACGTTGGGAAAACCGACATTTAAGTTTTATTATATATAAAAAAAATGTTATAAATTATTATTATTAATGTTACAAGAATACAAAGTCCAAACCGGATCGTTTACGTTTTGCAATCTTCCTTTGCAATGTTGTGGGTAATCACACTGGGTGTATTTATTTCCACCGTACATTGCTACGACATATTCAAGTTATGTGTATCATTGTTAAGGGCCCATATTTAGTACTTACAATACTTTTCACCATACATCGTCCGGGATCCGATGTCTTATTGGATCTGGTCTTGATTCAACCAATTTTGGGTGCGTCTATTAACACCTCATAATTTGCTCTTCACCCCCCACTAATTAGAAAATAAAATATGCACACAACGTTTTCTTTTCCCACCCCATTAAATCCGAAAATGCGCTTACTACATTATCAGTCTCACTATTTTTTTTCTACTTTCCAACTTGTAATCTGTTTCTATTGCTTTGAATTAATTAACACTTGTAATGGCGTCTTGAGTTAAAATAAACCGACTTGCAACCCTAACGTTGGTTAGGGTAATTAACGCTCCACCTGAACGTTAATTTATTTGAATCTATACTTTTACTTACTATTTAAGTTTTTGCAATTTCTTTATACTTTTAACGTCTTGGTAATAAAATACGTAATGATACACATCGATGATTGCCCGGTTTTTTTTAAAAAAAATCAGTCATTATCTGTAATTTCTATCTTCAAATTTTTTTTGGATCATGTACAATGCTGGTTTTAAATCATTGTTTACAATTTAGCTACGTATACTCATATATGTATGTGGCTGATATTTCTTTTCCAATCATTGTACAATATTAGATAAGTTATTTAATTAGTTGTTAAAGGGTAAATTTGGAAATTAAATTCTAAAATTCTAACTGGGGTTGAAGAGCAAAGTGCGGGGTGCGAATAGCCAGACCCACCAATTTTATTCTCATAAATTTAACTTGTTGAGTCATTAACGCATTCATATAAACTTTCTCAACAAAGGTAAGGTTTGGTATCTTAAGATAAAAAACACGCCCTATGTACTTCATATTACTTTGCAAACTTGTCCTGGAAATCAAAATGTGGCCTTGAAACTAACCACTTATTCTTTTATGATGAACTCTACAAAGATATATGGGGTTCCATTTTAGAAGCATAACTGAAGGTCTAAACCATGAAATAACAAAATTTTGTCCACATTGATGCATCAATTAGCCAAACTCTTAAGCACAACCAGATCCATCGTTGATCATAAAATATTAGTCTTCGATTATCATTCGGTATTATACAAAATGAATAACCATATTATTGTGCATGTATGTCAATGTTTGTATGCTATAATAGCTGAGTATATTTAATGTAAAATGACTAGTTTATAACCACAAAAGGTATAGACAACTATCAATGTAATGACATTATAGTATGGATTCATCAGATTAATACGGACTGAGATGGCAATAGTTGTCCAAATCAGAGATTATTCTAGTTTCAGATTCACATTTTCAGTTATATTTTTCCACACATATATATGTCAAAACTTACAACTGGATTTGCATAGCTGGAAAATAAATCAAATTAACTCGGAATCTTTTCTCCATTAAAGCAACATAATTTCCATGACATGAACAACAAATTAAACATATTCTCCAAAACGAAAATCTGAGTTAACTTCCATCACTAAATTCCTTGAATTAAATCAGCATCAATTCCTTCCTCCCTCTCCTATAAATAACTTCACCCTCCATTTTATTTCAGTCCCATCACTAAATTTGATGCCCAGAAAGAAAGTAGTCCTCCATACGGTTTCCGTCTCTGGTTTAGTCTCTTAAGTTCATCGATCAACTTTTTCTACTATGATCTTCTTATGTTTTAAAGGCTAGTATACATTTCAATAAATGTTTATTGCCAATTTTTAATATAGCTGGATCATAAGCTAAGTATTCATGTAGAGAATCATAGAAGTCTTCACGCCAACTATATTTATATTTAATAATGGACTATGATATGCAAGTTGTGTTACCTTCATGCCATCACAAGCTTAGTATTTACATATTTCATTCTTAACCCCTCAAGAGGTTGGCTTACACATTAAAATAGCAACACCCTTCACTTTGACGTATCAAAAAAGCACGGAAAGATCAACCAAGTTGGATAAAATCACAATGTCCAAAATTATTTTCTCAACATTAGATTAAGCAATGATCTCGATAAATCATCACTGATTTCTAACATGTTATAAGGATTAACCAGAACCGAATATGATCATGCCAGAGAGAGAAAAATATGATCTCATTATACCCTATGCATATTAGTTAATCATCCTCATTCTTACACTCAAATATAGTCATTCTCACAAGTAGATATAACAATCAGCAGAAAATTTCAAAAAATAAACTTAGATCTCACAGTGGTTAATTAACCATATGATTTCACTCCGCAATCATGTTGTCATTTTTTCTACGTTCAACTTTCAAACGCTGCAGTTTTATGTGTACTAGGAGAAAGAATAAATCACAAGTAACTAATACAATTACTGGGTGATGATTTATCTAAAAGAAAATTGTAAAGAACAACAACAAATAGTGAAAATGGTAAAAGCAGCTTCATGTCCTAACTAATACACACCGAAGGCACCTAAATTTTCATTGAATTATTATTGCTAATTAAACTCTAACAGTGCTAATCAATCTAATGTAGTTGCATTGCCCATTTTTCTTTTGAACTTGTTTTTGTTAAGAATGGTAACGATGTATATCGCATCAATTAGATAATCAACATACTAAAAAAAATATTCTTCCAGTTTTCCCTCATTGGAAAAGTACCCCAAACAATCCAATTGCCTAAAGCAAATCCACGTGTAAGGCTCACATACCATAATCTGTTCGATAACTTCTCCTATGGAAACTTCAACATTTGATGTCTTGTTGCTACATGGTTGGCTGAGTGGAAAACCACAAAGTTTGGGATTGCCAATATATGATTCATTGGTGAAAGTCTGAAGTTGGTTTCCGGATGGGATCTTCCCAAATAAATCGTTATATGATAAATTTAGAGAATTCAATACCGTCATGTTGGACATGGTTGAAGGTATATTGCTTGAAAGCTCATTTCTTGATAAGTCAAGGGACTCATGGGAGTTCATCAAGCCAATTGCATCAGGTATTGGTCACGCTAAATGATTTCTGGATAGATTCAAAAGAATTTAACCCATGAATATTTCCAAGTTCTTTGGGTATTTGCTCGGATAAATTGTTTAAAGAGAGATGGTGGTTATTTGAGTTAACAACATATCATAATTCCAGTCCCGTTTTTTAATTGTTAGTTGTACATACTTCATGTGATTGGGGCTCTCAATTACATCAAAATTGCTTAAAAAATCAGTTTCCTTGGTTGGATGCATAACCATCATGACAGTGAAGTTTCCAAAGCTGGGTGGTATTCTTCCAGTCAGTTTATTATTAGCAAGGACAAGGACCCGATGTTCTTTCAACTTAGACAAATTTGAAGGGACATTCCCCATAAAATTGTTTGATCTAAGATTAAGGACTTTCGTATTTATAAGATCTTCACCAATCCATGTGGGGATTATGCCTGTCAAGTTATTCATACTAAGGTCAAGAGTTATGAGACCTACACAATTTCTTAGGTTAATTGAAAGATAACCACTAAGCTTGTTATAGGACAAATGCAATGATCTAAGACGCTTTAATGTAGGACTCATTAAAGCGCCCAATGAGTGAGGAATATTTCCATATAGATTGTTTCTGGAGAAATCTAAATGCAAGTAATTTAAAGATGAATTCGGAAGTTGATCCCAACAATTTGGTAACTCACATGTTAAAAGATTCCTTGAAAGATCAATCCACCACATTTTAGTTGAATATACAGATAATGGTATTTCACCACTGAAGTTATTTCTAGAAAGATGGATGTGTGACAGTGTTCTATTGTCTAATATCGGTTGAATTGATCCGGAGAACGAATTGTCTGATACATCAAACAAATAAAAATTTAACTTAGGAAGAGGAGGTAAATTTCCTTTAATTACATTGTTAGAAATATCCAATGATATCATGTCATGTGTGCCAAAAACACCCCAAAACCAATCCGGTAAGTTATCCATGATATCCGAACTAGAAAAATTTAAGAAAGATAAATTTACTTGTGTTACTAGCCATTACTACACCAAACAGGCTCATTTGTCACACTTATTTCACGGATGATTATCACGGTTATTAATGTGATTTAAAACTAACAGTTATAACCATTATCAGATGTACTAAAGGTTAATTCCGTTATTTTATACAACTACTAACCGTAATTGCATCTACTATCCGTAATTGCATGCACTTACACTTAATACCATTACTTCATTTAGCTAGCTGGGCAAAATGGTCATTTTCGTATTATCTAGTTCATTGATGTTTTTAGATTACACGAAACAAACCCCACAATGTAAGAAACCCCTTTTCAGCGTTTAGGTTTTTGTTGTCTCAAAATGGGTTGTGGCTTAATTTGGATCTTCTCGTCTGGTGGTGGAATCGCGGTTCTGCTGTGGCAAGGTATGGCGTTGGAAATTATTTGGTTTTCATTGTTTACATATAACAATTTTAGGTTTAGATCTCGTGATAGAAATATGCTAAATCATTTTGGGTACTCGATTTAATGAATACATGGATCGACGAGGTATAGATTTGTAAGCAAACTGGATATCAATAGTCCCCAAATATTTATTCTTTTTCATAGATATTCATACTGGAAGCAAAACTTTGCTTAGAGTATGCTTATGAAAACGATTACTGCATTTGTAGAGGTAAAGGTAACAGTGTATAGACTACAAACAACTAAATTATTTAAAGGATTAAAGTATGTTATCAAACAGTAATAGAATGAAAGATTTAGAACAAAGTTTGAGGATTAATTCTTTGAAGAGAAAGATTGTTTTTGTTTTTAATTTTTGCAGAATGATTTGATACAGTACAGGTAACAATATGTCTGATTTTATGTACATGTTTTACCAATGTAAGTCAAATATAAGTTAATAGGCTTCTTCCTACTTTAGATATTTGATCTCCTACTTTAGATATTTGATCTGCATCTTTAAAATAAAAAAATGTCGTTTGGCTACTAATGCTTGATAGGCCATGTGTCATGATGTTACAGGCCTGTGTTTACGTGAAACATAGATATTCTCTTAATTAAAATTTATATATGATTGTGCACATGCTTGTGTTAGTATCTGGGAGCATGTCTCAGCTCCTAATTTCCAAAAGCTTATGTATTGGGCTTAATTCAATTGGATAGCTAATTACATATTATGAAAATGAGTATGCAAATGGCGTAGTTTTTAATGTCATGTTATTGAAAGTTGAAACCACTAACTATTATGTGTATTTGGGAAAACTAAACAGACTTATGCTTTAAAAATTATACCCTATGTACTATCGTTCCTTGTCAAGTCATCCGTAATTAACGGTCTGGAGGTACCAGCATAGCTTAGTACGCTATGAAGTATACCAGCATAGATATACATAATCTTCCATGTCTTTTTGACATCTTATTTTATATAGAAACATGCTTGACATATACATTTTGGTAACAATCCATTCATGGTAGAAATATTTGTGAATGTCCCTCCCTTATAGATTTTTTGCATGCATTTTATATGAATTGTCCTGGGAAGCTTATCACGCTTAGTTGTGGATGTCCCTCCCTTATAGATTTTTTCGTTATTAAATTTTGTTCTGCTGCGCTTAGTTTGGTATTTCAATGTTGGTTTCAATGTTTTAGGTTTATTTTGTATGTTTCAATGTTTTAGGTTTATTTTGTATGAATCAATTGTTATGTTTGTGCTTTCATTGTTTGCATCATGTTGGACTAGAAATCACTGTAGCTGCACTAGAATTGTGTACGAATTTGGGTTAGTACCCTTGCCTTGGCTATAACTGACATAACATCGTTGGAACTTGGATTTATTTATGGCCGTTAGTGGTAAAATTATATTTAAACTACTTAGAAATGATCATATATGGTACTGTTTTGATAAAAGGAAATCAGTCTTCAACTTATTTGTAACACCCCACCTCCGCTAGGGTCACTCACAAAGGGAATCCACTAGTTTTGGAGGAGCGTTATCGAGGTAAGCAAACACAGAAATATTACAAGACAGAACATAAATAAAACAGCAGAAGAATCAAAAGATAAATTTCATTACTTTCAAAATAAGTTAAAACCTTTTACATCCAAAGTACCAACTATCATTTTCCATTACAACAAGTTCTTCCTTGAATAAGTAAAGAAGCATAAAACTTAAAACAACAAAAGTAGCTTAATTCCCCAAAGGTAGCAGAAATGCAGCCATAACATAGCTCAAGATCAAACCGTACATGAGCTGAACTGAAAGCAAGCGAAATCCAAGCTAAGTGCTAGAGCTTCCTCCCTGAGAACCAGGGAGGGGGGGACGAAAGAAAAAGAGGTGAAAGAAAACGGGTCAGTCATAAAGACTCGTAAGTCCTAGTGACTTTCAACATAAAAATAGGTAAAGGTAACATAACATGTATAAACTGAAAGTAAACATAAGGATGTTGTCAAGATGGGCAAGATAGACTAAGATAACATGATAAATCAAGTATAAATAAAGTATAGCATCGCATGTTCAAGATTCGCTGCACCAACTGTACTAGTATCCCAAACCTATGTCATATATTAACCATGAAATGATCCCTTGGCCCAATATCATGAAATGACCCATTTCGGGGTCCTACGCAACGATCCATTAATCGATCGGCCCCCTACAAGTTCTAGCTCGTCGTGTGTCTGTGTCATACAGCCTTGTCACGAATGTAGTCACCTGTGCTAGGTACACCATAGGGTGTATCAAGCCCTAGGGTGCCAACCACCGACACGAATCAAGCACGCACAGTGTAAACCTACTGATGCCCAATGCCTGCTTTTTCAACTCCGGACTACGTGCACGACCATAGTCCGCCTGAACCTACGCTGGCGCACCAACTCAGTCGTCGTTCTGGTCGCTTACAATCAGCCCAGTAATCGTGCCCCACCCTACCTAGTTCCAGGGTACCATGATACATCTAAGTGGGTTACTGCTGAAATGGACCGCGTAACTAGGGCTTCCGTCCAACAGGTTAAGTGTTGTCATTTAAATTTGTGACTTATCCCTTATCAGTTTAGCATGTCAAGTTAATTAAGTGTTGTCTTTCATGTTCATGACTTAACCCTATCATATGGCATTAATTCATTAATGCAGCCCAACCTTTCACGTCAGACCTGCTGTTGTGGTCACCAGATATGCCGGGCGGTTTCGGACAGATTTACACAACTACTCAGTATGACCTCAGGTTTCAAGCGCGATATGACCAACTACCCACATTGGATCCTATTGTTTGCAGTCACTGGATTTGTCGGGCGGTTCCGGGAAGAATTACACTGCAAACTCAACCCAACCTCGAGTTGGTCATTTTCAAGTTCATTCTAGTGTCATGTCCATGTTCAAATTTCATGTCAAGTTCGTGTCAAGTTTCATGGCAAGTTTCATGTCAAGTTTCATGTTTCAACTTATGCCTATTGTCAAGTTCATGATTCATGTTCATAACCAATTCATGTTTTGCCTAATCTACCCAAATCGTATTCCCATCGCATGTAAACGTGAATCCATCTAAATTACAAGTAAATCCAAATCCAGAAATAAAGGGAATAACTATGATAGGCAAAAAGGATGAGCATAAAGTGAGAAAAGGGATTACAAGACTAGCATGACATAACTTGAGATAATTGGTTACAACATCAATAACATATAGAAAATAATAGTATTTCAAATCTCGCATAATAAGGTGATAGCCATGGCATAAGGTGATAGTCCCAAACTTGTAAATAATAGGCCGATTCAACATCACAGGCATGATAATGTTATGGACATGAAAGAGTTTGATTTACAACATGAATAAGTCCAAACTGATTTCATAGCAATATTCCCAAATGTCAAGATCCAAGATGGAAACTGGAATAGATGTGAATCGATTGTCATACTTAAGTCCAATTTCACTTTTTCTCATGTCCAAATTACAATTAACAAGTTTAAATCTCAAAGTAACTAGAACTTACAGATCGTGGACTAAGAAATTGAGATGCAGAAGTTGAATCTAGAAACTAGTCATCGAATTGTTGAATCGTTTAATCTCGATTTGATTGTAGCCCAATTTGCGAATCTTATGTTGCTTGAAGAAGAAGGTAGAAGAATTCCCTTGATTTGATTAACTTTATTTTTAATTTAATTTAAAGAAGAAGAAGAAGCCATGTCCATCAAGAATTTGTGCAGCATAAGGTTAGAGAAGAATGGAGTAAAGAGAATGGGGTTAGGGGGCTGTTTATATAGGATTAGGCAAACGAATCTAGACTGAAAATGAGACCAAAAACATCAGAATGAACCCAGGCTCAAAACTGGGTTTTGGCACCAGGTCGACCCCCAGGTCGACCATAGAGTCGACCTGACCACTGGGAGGTCGACCATAGTGTCGACCCCCAGGTCGACCTGGTCCTGGGCTGGAAATTTCCCGCCCAGCCTGCGCTGGGGTTTGAATTCGAATTTCGAGCTGTTTTCGATTCTGAAAATTCCTGAAACTTCGGAGGGTCATATCTCCCTCATACGGAATCCGTTTTTCAAAAACTCGGACTCGTTTCCAAGCATAATTTCGAGATGAACGCAATGTCGCAACCTATTTCCCTTGATTCTTATTTTAAAAATCAATTCTGCCATGATTTATGGTTTTAACATGTTATTAAAATACGGGTTGTTACATTCTCCCATCCTTAAAGGATTTTGTCCTCGAAATCTTCAAGTTAAGAAGAATGCATCCTATTATCCAATCATCCATTTACTTAACCATCATCCATAAGCAACCATTGTCCTTAAAAGATTTCTAATGCTGTATGAACTTATGTAAGAGTGTGTGTATATGTAACACCCCACCTCCGTTAAGGTCACTCACAAAGGGAATGCCTTAACTTTGGTGGAGCATTTTAGTAAACAGAACAGAAACTTACAAGACAGATAAAACAGTACTTGAAAATTTTTAACTTTATTACAGCGGAAACAGAAATTTATATGGTTACATCCTTTCAATTTCAGAATTCAAGTACAAAATATCCGTCTTGTACAAAAGCCTTCGAAAAGCATAGTTTAAAATCATAATCCCCATGGAACGGAAGCTATACAGAGCCAAGCCATACTTTAAGCACTTCAAGCAAAGAGAAATCCGGATCAAGCTAAAGTATTTCCCTCCTTGGATAACCTGGGGGGGAAACGGAAGAAAGGAGGCGAAAACAACCAGGGTCAGACAAAAAGTCTGGCAAGTCCAGTGACTTTCAGCATATGAACAGATAATAATAATATGATATGAACATAAAACTGGATGTGAGATAACTATAACAGGTGTAGCAGATATAACAGAAAAACAGAATGATATAAACTATTGTTTTACACTTCTCTGCACTAATAATAGTATAGCAGAATTAGGTGTCACCCTAATGTCTAAATTGAAGCAGGAACGGGTACAGAATACTTTAACAGAAACAGAATGCTAATAATGGGCCTTTACTACCCGATCAGAAACAGACAGAAGAAGAAACATATTTATCCCTATGGAAACAGAATGTGGAATTAGGTGTACACTAGTAATGGGCCTTTACCACCCGAACAGACGGTACCACACAGAAACAGACAGGTGTTACCACCCAACAGAAACAGACGGTACCAACAGAAGCAGACAGAACTAAGCGTACCCTAAAACCCTACCCCAAGCGATCGGCTCCCTAATACATAAATATCCTGTATCGGCCCCACAGTAGGGTGTATCACTCCCTAAAGTGACAACCAATTGGCACAGACCTATTTACAGATGTCACGGCGTCTTACATCCTCAGAGGCAGACCGGGATCCATGCACGCACATGACCCGGTTGGAACGCACCATCAACACCCCTCGCCATTATCAGAATGAACCTCTTATAATTAGTTCAGTAAGCGTGCCCGGACCCTACTTACTGTTGGGTCGAGGTTTTGATACCAGAAAGGGTTACTGACTAATATGGGTCCCAAACAACAGATGACACAAGTAATTCCCCTCCTAACCTTGTGTCCCCAAACTAACAGGTTTCAGATTAACTTGTTTACAAGTTCAGACATACAGAATTCAGATTTACTAATTCACAAATTAAGTTAACAAGTTTTCAGACTAACGGATCAGATGTACAGATTTTTCAGATTTGTCTAACTTTGTATTGGGCCTACAGATTCATGGACGGGTTTTACTACATTTATTAATCCCTTTGGTTTAACCCTATTTTTCCCCAATACGTTTTAGACGTCATTCTTATCTTAGATTTGCATTAATTAATTATTAATGCACAGACCTCTCACATTAGGTCGGTAGCTTGTGGCCGCTGGATATGCCGGGCGGTTCCGGGAAGACTTCTGCCACATGCCAGACCTAACCTCGTGTCTTAAGCAGGTTATGACTAACTTCTCACATTAGAACCTATTGTTTGCGGCCACTGGATGTGCCGGGCGGTTCCGGGCAGATTTACGCCGCAAACTCATTCTAACCTCGAGTTAGCCATGTTTATCTTTGCGGCCAATTAATTAATAATTTACCGTTTATGCGCGTGCCCAATATATATATGCCAATTCAGATTATATCAATATAGCAGATAACAGATTTTATATGACATAACGGATTTAACAGATTTAGCAACTTAGCAGATTTTGGCATATAACAGGTTAGGCATTTCAACCGAAAAATTTAACAGATTAGGCATTTCAATCTAATTAGCAGTTTAGGCAATATAACAAAACTAGTAGTTTTGGCAACTAGACAAATTAGCAGATTTAGCAAATTTAATATTTCTAAAAGTTCTATTTACATGCCTTGCCCAATCATAAATTGGCCTAAATTCATATGCTTACATAATTGTCATGATTCACAACATATACTCCATGTTTTCATAAAGTTACATAGCACAGAATATGGACATAATTTGCCATATAACATATGTTCCAATTTTTGTTAAACTAGCATCTTACAGCAGATTCACATATAAATTATACCAAATATAACCATTAATTTCAATGCATGCCATATATCCAAAAATCCCTATTTAGGTGTAATCTAAATAATAGATATCCTAATTAATGTAAATCTTTACACCTAACTTTCCATATCCTTCTTCTTTTCATGTCATGAATCATTATGCAAACTATACCCAACAATATAAATCTTTAAATCATATCTTCTAAAAATCAGATCTTGACTTTTATATGCATTTTGTCCAAAGTTTCAAATCATATGTAATCTTACAATGGTTCCTCTTTTCTTCTATCATAGAATATGCATAGATCCAAATCTATGTTTACAACATATGCTCATTAATTACAGTTCTAAATTACAACATAGCTATGCATACAACATGCATAAATTATATGTTCATAGTCAAATTTATGCATATGTCCAATATATTTTATGCCTCGGACCTAAAGTCATACATTCAATTTAGTCTTGTCAAATTTCGCATCATTCATCCCAAGATTTGCGTTCATACGTTCATCTCTTATGAGATTAGGCACAGGCTCGTGGTAGCCTGGCTATAAAAACAGAAAAGAAGAAAAGGGATACAGAAAAACAGATCTGACAGAAGAAAATATATATACAATCTCAGATTCAGAATAAAAAACATATCAAAATTATTATTAACGTTTATAGCGGAAAATAACTGTACTTGCCTTGATTGGATTAAAGAAAGAACTTTAACTTGTTGTAGAATCTTTGCAGAAACTTTAATCTCTAGTTTGAATTGAGATGCTTAGGCTGATGTTGATTATCTCCTAGTTTTAATTCCAGCAGAGCAGAGACGCCATTTTTATTTTTAATTAGAAGAAGAGAGAGCAATGGAGGCTAGAGAATTGTGTAAGAAACCTAGGTAGAGTCTAGGGTTGTTTTTATAGGGGTAATGAACTGATTAGGGCCATTGATGTTGCTTGGATTGATCGTAGCCATTCATCCTAAGGAGAGACCAATTAGAGCCTGCCACCTAGCCCTAATGCCAAAGCAGACCACAGAAAATCGACCAACATAGAATAGGCCAGCCAGGTTGGACTGGGTTCGACCTGGCTCTGGACCAGGTCGACACCCCTGTCGACAGCCCTGTCGACCTGGTTAGACCAGGTCGACAGCCCAGTCGACCTGGGTGCGTCAGGCGGGCCTTTTCCCGCCCTGGCCCATTGGGCCCCACTTTGTTTTTCTGAGCTTATTTTATTCTGTTTGAATTTTAAACTTAATTTAAAAACTTCCGAAGGTCATATCTTCTTCATACGGACTCCGTTTTTCGAAAACTCGGACTCTATTTCGCGTATTTTTCCGAGACGAACGCAATGGCATATCCCGTTTCCCTTAGTTCTTTGATTTCAAATTGATTATGCTTTAATTTGTTAATTTCACAGTTATAGAATTTGCGGGGTGTTACATTCTCCCCCACTTAAAAGGATTTCGTCCCCGAAATCTTCAAGTTAGGGGGAATGTATATCCTAACATCCAATCATCCATCTACTCATCCATCAAACACGAGCATCCAGTGTCCTTAAAAGACTTCTAATGCTTCATGATCATATGCGAAGTGTGTGTGTACATGAACTTATCTAATGCAAAATCAGGCAGTCTACTGATTCAGTTGACCTCCTTAATGCGAATTATGTCAGTGCCATGAGTCCAACATGTATGCAATAGAATTCTGATGATATATATTATTTCTATATGAGTGCACAACCATTCACTCAAATGCAACATCCATGTGCTGAATCAACCAATTTGCATCCCAAGATTTGAAAAATGCTCACCCATCCATATGCAGTATGAGAGTGTTTTCGAGCCGATCTAGTGCCTAGTGTGTGTATATGCATCCACGGGCAACCACTAGCAACCACTTGCATCCACTTGCAACCATCAAACATAACATGTCTCAAACACATGTTTACACCCATTAGTTTCTACCTAAAGTTCAAATATTCGATCGATAGGATACAGTCGAATGATGGAAGCGAGTACAGATAGAACGAAGACTTGGCTCCCATTAGACATTGGTTGAGAAAATAATTCCCCTAAGTATCAACCCCAAAGACCGAAATCAATATCAGACTGACACTCAGAGGATTACCTTCTTTAGACAATGTCAAAACTGGAAATCAGAATTATTCAGATATTTACAGACTACTGATACAGATCAGGTTCCCTAATGATTCTTAGGAAGCTAAGCATGATAAAATCATACCCTACGAAAACTCAGAATGTATGCGTCATACTTGACGCCTAACACAGATATCCCTCAAACCCCAATCTCAAACAGATGATCCATAACCCTTATGGGTCTGAGTCTACAGCGGAATTCAGAAACAATACTAGCATTAAAGTGCAGAGTATCGATTACAAAATCAAAATACCAGAATCAGAAAAAGTCTTAGCTCCATAATCAGATAAAGAAATTAAACCTACTATAGAAATTTTACTATTTCTATCCTAGCCACTAGCCTCGAGAGTGTTCGCCTGCCTTCCTTGTCCTCGTCTCTTCGGGCAGTCCCTAGTGAAGTGTCCCATCTCCCCACAGTTGAAGCAAGCGCCCTTCCTTTTTCTGCAATCCTTGTTCAGATGAGTTGAGCTCCCACAAGTAAAGCACTTTTTCCCCTTCTTATCTTCAGACTTCTCATCCTTCTTTTGTGTTTCCTTTTTGGGCCCCGCTTTCTTATTCTGTGGTTCTTCCTTCTTTGTCTCTTTCGGGCCCTTGTCTTCCTCGTGCAGTAGTGCCATATCCACCAATTTCTCGTAAGTTGCTCCCATGGGTACATGGGTCATGGCTAGGCTGTGCAGTGGCTCATTCAATCCTTTAACAAAGCGGAGAGCCTTTTTATGCTGAGTGTTGACTAAATCCAATCCGAATCTTGCTAGTTGGTTGAACTGGTTGACGTATTCCTTGACCGTCATACTTCCTTGCTTAAGAGACAAGAACTTTTCCAATTGTAAACTTCGTTCAGCTTGCGAGAGAAATTTTGTCTCAAACCTTGTTCTGAAATCCATCCATGTCTCAACCGGCCTCTCGGCGTTAGTGACTTCCCACCAGTAGGAAGCTTCGTCTTTGAGCAGCCATACTGCCAACTGTACCTTCTGCCTATCGTCCACCTCGAAGATAACGAATAGATCCTCAGTTTCTTTGAGCCAATTCCTTGCTTCTACGAATGGTTCAGTTCCTTTGAAATCCTTCCCACCCATGGCCCTAAAATCTCTACAGATTTTTGAGAAAGCAATAGCACGAGGAGGGGGTGGAGGAGGGGGATCATTTGCTGGACCTGCAGCGGCGGTCCTAGCCTCAAGATATTGACGAAACCAACCGGGTACATGAACACCCTCTGGTATCTCAGATGCTTCAGACATGCTGGAACGAAAAAGGAAAGGTTCAATACAAAAAGGACTGAAAGAAAGATATATGGCTCTTGGGGATCATGTTTTTCAAAATAAGCTTTATTTTTGAAAATACTTCCTTTCCAAAACCTTTTTGAAAACAGTTTTCAAAAACTTTACCCAATCTGGTAACCTTCAGCTCTGATACCAAGTGTAACACCCCACCTCCGTTAAGGACACTCACAAAGGGAATGCCTTAACTTTGGTGGAGCATTTTAGTAAACAGAACAGAAACTTACAAGACAGATAAAATAGTACTTGAAATTTTTTAACTTTATTACAACGGAAACAGAAATTTATATGGTTACATCCTTTCAATTTCAGAATTCAAGTACAAAATATCCGTCTTGTACAAAAGCCTTCGAAATGCATAGTTTAAAATCATAATCCCCATGGAACGGAAGCTATACAGAGCCAAGCCATACTTTAAGCACTTCAAGCAAAGAGAAATCCAGATCAAGCTAAAGTATTTCCCTCCTTGGATAACCTGGGGGGGAAACGGAAGAAAGGAGGCGAAAACAACAAGGGTCAGACAAAAAGTCTGGCAAGTCCAGTGACTTTCAGCATATGAACAGATAATAATAATATGATATGAACATAAAACTGGATGTGAGATAACTATAACAGGTGTAGCAGATATAACAGAAAAACAGAATGATATAAACTATTGTTTTACACTTCTCTGCACTAATAATAGTATAGCAGAATTAGGTGTCACCCTAATGTCTAAATTGAAGCAGGAACGGGTACAGAATACTTTAACAGAAACATAATGCTAATAATGGGCCTTTACTACCCGATCAGAAACAGACAGAAGAAGAAACATATTTATCCCTATGGAAACAGAATGTGGAATTAGGTGTACACTAGTAATGGGCCTTTACCACCCGAACAGACGGTACCACACAGAAACAGACAGGTGTTACCACCCAATAGAAACAGACGGTACCAATAGAAGCAGACAGAACTAAGCGTACCCTAAAACCCTACCCCAAGCGATCGGCTCCCTAATACATAAATATCCTGTGTCGGCCCCACAGTAGGGTGTATCACTCCCTAAAGTGACAACTAATTGGCACAGACCTATTTACAGATGTCACGGCGTCTTACATCCTCAGAGGCAGACCGGGATCCATGCACGCACATGACCCGGTTGGAACGCACCATCAACACCCCTCGCCATTATCAGAATGAACCTCTTATAATTAGTTCAGTAAGCGTGCCCGGACCCTACTTACTGTTGGATCGAGGTTTTGATACCAGAAAGGGTTACTGACTAATATGGGTCCCAAACAACAGATGACACAAGTAATTCCCCTCCTAACCTTGTGTCCCCAAACTAACAGGTTTCAGATTAACTTGTTTACAAGTTCAGACATACAGAATTCAGATTTACTAATTCACAAATTAAGTTAACAAGTTTTCAGACTAACGGATCAGATGTACAGATTTTTCAGATTTGTCTAACTTTGTATTGGGCCTACAGATTCATGGACGGGTTTTACTACATTTATTAATCCCTTTGGTTTAACCCTATTTTTCCCCAATACGTTTTAGACGTCATTCTTATCTTAGATTTGCATTAATTAATTATTAATGCACAGACCTCTCACATTAGGTCGGTAGCTTGTGGCCGCTGGATATGCCGGGCGGTTCCGGGCAGACTTCTGCCACAAGCCAGACCTAACCTCGTGTCTTAAGCAGGTTATGACTAACTTCTCACATTAGAACCTATTGATTGCGGCCACTGGATGTGCCGGGCGGTTCCGGGCAGATTTACGCCGCAAACTCATTCTAACCTCGAGTTAGCCATGTTTATCTTTGCGGCCAATTAATTAATAATTTACCGTTTATGCGCGTGCCCAATATATATATGCCAATTCAGATTATATCAATATAGCAGATAACAGATTTTATATGACATAACGGATTTAACAGATTTAGCAACTTAGCAGATTTTGGCATATAACAGGTTAGGCATTTCAACCGACAAATTTAACAGATTAGGCATTTCAATCTAATTAGCAGTCTAGGCAATATAACAAAACTAGTAGTTTTGGCAACTAGACAAATTAGCAGATTTAGCAAATTTAATATTTCTAAAAGTTCTATTTACATGCCTTGCCCAATCATAAATTGGCCTAAATTCATATGCTTACATAATTGTCATGATTCACAACATATACTCCATGTTTGCATAAAGTTACATAGCACAGAATATGGACATAATTTGCCATATAACATATGTTCCAATTTTTGTTAAACTAGCATCTTACAGCAGATTCACATATAAATTATACCAAATATAACCATTAATTTCAATGCATGCCATATATCCAAAAATCCCTATTTAGGTGTAATCTAAATAATAGATATCCTAATTAATGTAAATCTTTACACCTAACTTTCCATATCCTTCTTCTTTTCATGTCATGAATCATTATGCAAACTATACCCAACAATATAAATCTTTAAATCATATCTTCTAAAAATCAGATCTTGACTTTTATATGCATTTTGTCCAAAGTCTCAAATCATATGTAATCTTACAATGGTTCCTCTTTTCTTCTATCATAGAATATGCATAGATCCAAATCTATGTTTACAACATATGCTCATTAATTACAGTTCTAAATTACAACATAGCTATGCATACAACATGCATAAATTATATGTTCATAGTCAAATTTATGCATATGTCCAATATATTTTATGCCTCAGACCTAAAGTCATACATTCAATTTAGTCTTGTCAAATTTCGCATCATTCATCCCAAGATTTGCGTTCATACGTTCATCTCTTATGAGATTAGGCACAGGCTCGTGGTAGCCTGGCTATAAAAACAGAAAAGAAGAAAAGGGATACAGAAAAACAGATCTGACAGAAGAAAATATATATACAATCTCAGATTCAGAATCAAAAACATATCAAAATTATTATTAACGTTTATAGCGGAAAATAACTGTACTTGCCTTGATTGGATTAAAGAAAGAACTTTAACTTGTTGTAGAATCATTGCAGAAACTTTAATCTCTAGTTTGAATTGAGATGATTAGGCTGATGTTGATTATCTCCTAGTTTTAATTCCAGCAGAGCAGAGACGCCATTTTTATTTTTAATTAGAAGAAGAGAGAGCAATGGAGGCTAGAGAATTGTGTAAGAAACCTAGGTAGAGTCTAGGGTTGTTTTTATAGGGGTAATGAACTGATTAGGGCCATTGATGTTGCTTGGATTGATCGTAGCCATTCATCCTAAGGAGAGACCAATTAGAGCCTGCCACCTAGCCCTAATGACAAAGCAGACCACAGAAAATCGACCAACATAGAATAGGCCAGCCAGGTTGGACTGGGTTCGACCTGGCTCTGGACCAGGTCGACACCCCTGTCGACAGCCCTATCGACAGGCCTGTCGACCTTGTTAGACCAGGTCGACAGCCCAGTCGACCTGGGTGCGTCAGGCGGGCCTTTTCCCGCCCTGGCCCATTGGGCCCCACTTTGTTTTTCTGAGCTTATTTTATTCTGTTTGAATTTTAAACTTAATTTAAAAACTTCCGAAGGTCATATCTTCTTCATACGGACTCCGTTTTTCGAAAACTCGGACTCTATTTCGCGTATTTTTCCGAGATGAACGCAATGGCATATCCCGTTTCCCTTAGTTCTTTGATTTCAAATTGATTATGCTTTAATTTGTTAATTTCACAGTTATAGAATTCGCGGGGTGTTACAGTATATGTACTATCTAATGCAAAAGATCAGGCGGTTACTGATTCAGTAGACCTCCTTAATGCAAAATATGATAGTGTAATGACTCCAACATGTATGCAAATTCCTAACATACTTTATAGTCTCTACATGAGTGCACAAACATTCATCCATATGCAACATCCAAATGATAGCATGTCAAGTTTCCATCCATATACAAGTATAAGCACCCATGCATAAGCAATATGAAATATGTGACTGAGCCGATCTAGTGCCTAATGTGTGTTATGCAACCAGGAGCAACCACTTGCAATCATCAACCATAACATGTTTCAATCACATGTTTACATCCAAAAAGGTTCTACCTAAGGTTCTCAAGATAGGATCGAGAAGATAACAAGACAAACATGGATAGCAAAAGCATGTACATGATACGAAGGTATGTAAACTTAAAGGAAAAAGAGATCGAGAATGTACCCTAAAAAAGAATTGGGTATAGAGTGCGTATCTTCTTTTCGGTTTCCCAAGTTGCGTCTTCTTGGGCTTCACTCCACTGTACTTTAACTAGCTTGACTTCTCAATTCCTTAGCTTCTTGATCTCCATTCCTAAGATACGAATCGGAACTCGCCTCAATGTTGCTTCTCTTTCCACTTCTACGCCTTCAAGGATGCTTGGCTCAACCACTTCGGCAGACTCATGTAAGCACTTTCGGAGATGTTAAACGTGAAAGACATTGTGTACTCTAGCCAACCTCTTGGGTAACTCTACCTTATAGGTCATCTGTCCAATCCTTACGATGATAGGGAATGGTCCTACGAACCTCGGTGCTAACTTTCCAACCGCTCCAAAGAGAACCACATTGTGTAACGGAGAAACTTTTATAAAGACCATATCTCCGACTTCGAACTTTAGGTCTGTCCTTCTCTTGTCCGCGTAGGATTTCTGTCTATCTTGGGCTGTTTTCACACTACAAGAAAAACAACTAATAGCAGCGGCAGAATCCGCTTCTAATCCGTCGCTAAACAGGACTTAGCGGTGGATTTCCTACATAACGGTGTTGTCGGTTAAAACCATGACGGTATCAGTGTCAGATTTTGCGACGGAATTTTGCATGAGTTTACCGACATTTTTCCACCATTTTACTAATTTTATAATAAAAATAAAATTTTATATATTAATTTAATTTTAATTTATATACCGACTGTTTACCGACGGATAATTTATTAATAATAAAATATTTTATATAAAAAGCGTTGGTAAATCCTTACTAATTACCAAGGGATTAGCGACGAAAATTAAATTGAGACAAACTTAATCTCCCTTTTTTGTTGGTAATCTGCTGCTATTCCCCTTCTGATCTGCCTATATACACACACACACACACACACATACACACACACACACCCCACACACATAACTTGTGTTCCATTCAATACACAATCCTAATTTAAATACAACACAATTAGTATCAATGCACATATATCATAATCAGTAATCAATGTATTATATTAATCACTCTTCTCATAATCAACATTCAACATTACATAATAGACACACTAAACATTCTTACATCAAAAATACATAATACATCCATAATATTTCATAAACAGTGAACAAATTTTCTTTTAGTTAAAATAATACCTCCTCCTCCTCCTCCAATATCTCTACTGTTTGGTTCTTCTGTCATGAAGCACTGAAACCTCTGACATGCTCTTTGCAGTGTTACTAACCATCCTTGGGCTCCAAAAGCAACTCCACTCTCTACTAAATCACTAAATAGTTGGTGAGTTTGAATATATGCATCTACCTTCATACGCTCAACCCATGTTACCTAAGATTTTTATAATACATGCATACATTTTATACCATAAATTTAAAGTGCTTTATTCATGAATTTAGTGGGAAGGAATTACCTTGAGTATAGGGAAAAATTACTGTTGGTTCCACTTGCAATTACATTTACTGTTGATGCCTTGGAAATAATTGTTGGAAACAATTCTATCCATTTAGCTTGTAAATATAGGGAAAAAAATAAAAACTAAAAATCATATCTGTGATGACGTAAGTTTAAATAGGAATATCAAGCTAGAGCTTTCGTCAAAAGTCAACTTGTACAAACATTTTAACAAAAAAACATGGATAGAATGCACTCAGCATTGTCGATGCATAGTGCTAATCATTTTGGAATGTAACCAGGTTTGTATAAGAAGTATAAGTGAATACAAAGCTAAAAGGTAAAGATAATATAAGCGAATACAAATCTAGAAGATAAAGATGTAAGTTTTGTAATGTACTTTAGATAATATGCCCATGCACTAGGATTGTCATATGCCACTCCAGTTTCATTTTAATTTCATGATAAATCCATTTTTAAGTGTTTACATAATCAGTTTCTACATATGCAAAACTGATTCATAAGATCTTGTCACAATCCACCAAAAAAGCATCCATATTTATATTTGAGTGGCCAGGAAACGGTAAACTTGTGAAAAATATGAGCTACTTGAGAAGGGGATATTTAAAGGCCATGTGAAAATATAACATCCAAATTGTACAAATAAGAACTCAGTCACAGATGAAAGTTAAATGTTACCAGACAAGAGAATCATGAGCGTCCTTTTCTTAATTTATAAATAACTAATTATGCACTTCAGTGAGTAAAATCTCTCTTCAGTCTACTAGAATCATGCTTATCAAATTCCCTGTAGAATTTTTAACATGATATATCTCAAAAACAAACCATCTAAAACTTACTAAACTAATGATCACTGAGCCAAAAAAAAAAAGTTGTTTCTGCCTTTTGGCATGAATTTGACAAAATGACTTTATTAAACTAGAATACTAGCATGTTGATCAATCTTTCCAGGGAAAGAAACTAAAGATTTTGTTAGCTTACCCATCATATGCAGAAACAACTTCAAACATGTGAGGACACTCCTCCAATTATTTGAGACCAAGATGACTTGAAATTTCTTCCGACATTACTATTTCCGAAGCATCCTGAGATAATGACAAGTTCAATACACTTTTGGTCAAACAAAATGTGCAAATATTAGGCTGCAGTTGGTTTAACATTTTTAAGTTTTTGAGTTTTCATCCATATAAAAAATGAGTGCGCACATGTAAATTGAGAAAAACGACCAATTTTAAAATGAAGATAGAATAGAAATAGAAAACAACTTTTTGTTTTTTGTGTTTTGAAAAATAACACAAGCACCTGAAACCATACATCATTCTGTCGTCCCTTCATCCCTTTTGTCGTTACTTTCAACCCCTCATTCGTCCCTCCATTATTCTCATATTTTGTAGTTCATTTTAAAAATTCAAAACTCAAAATAAATCAAACAAGCCCTTAATTTCCAAATAGACGATAGGTTCACATTAGAATACTAATTTAACAAAGCAGACCTGCGTGCATCTCCCGATATTATACATGTACAACTTGTGTATAAATTGATGCATTCTATATACCAATCAATGAATGCAATTTCAACACCAGGTATACAATTGCATTCCCAATAAAATGTTGCTTCTATAAACCTTTTTTTACTTAGATTATTGGGGAAGTGATGATATGAAAAGAAGAGATATTTGAATCATTATGGACTGGCAAATTTATCCAGTTCAAGTATGATCTAATTTGAACATAGCATATTTCTCCAAAACAACATACCCAATATTTCCAGCCTACCACATCTTCAAGCTTTCCTACTTGCAGAAGAATTTACCAAATCTACTGAGAATTGATGCCATAAATACAACCCCATAGCCACATTGCTCAAGAAAGAAAAGAATTATTTGCAATTACCTTTATTCCTCTTCTGAATAAATTCTAGTTTATATTAGTAAGTGATGCAACTTCTATCATCACAGCCTCATCTGCAAAAGGATCCGAATATTTTTAGCAGGCACAGGTGACAAAATGTGAAGATCGTTTACAAAAATTTTAAGCACTATAATGTAAATATTGAAAACTTTTAGAAACATATTAAATATAAAATGGAAAACAATAAAATGTTGCTATGCTTTCAAAGAATTTATTTCCTTTTGTTGAAATTTTGTCCTCCTTGAGCTGAGTTTGCTCCTAAAAGTATAAATATTTTTTAAGAAATTAGCAACTAATAAACATAAATAGTTTCTATCGTTTTTACCTAAAATTATTACTCACTATTTTTAAATGACATTCAAAAATGAACAGACGCTCTTGCATAATTAGTTATTAACTTGTGAAGCTTTCAATTCAAATGCTAAAATCGCGCTTAATGCTACAGCTTGGGGAGTCCCTTCAAATATTGCACTGCAAATGTTACAATGACAACTGAAATGCTATCTAATCATGATAATAATATTACAACGACTACAAATGCTAAATAGTATCAAGTTTTTTAGTCTATGGCATTATATATCACAGTGACAACTGAACCCCATATAAAACATTTTATTAAATATGTAATATACCTAAAATTGTGAAGAAAATCAAAGGCCTATCCACTCTTTGATGAATCAATGCTTCTATTTTGCTGCGAAGGCCAAACTTACAGGAAAATCCACCGTTATAGCGGTTACTTCTTCCTCCTGAATTAGTATGCACTCTTTTTGGAACGTATGCATCTGTGAAACATTTTATCATAGTGAAATTCCTTGTATATACATTTTCGTTTTGGATTTATTCTATTAGTTTAATCCACATTTCAAAACTAATAACAAGTTTACACGGACATTTAAACAATATTATGGGTATAGACTTGTTTTGTAAAACAAAAATACATTCAGGCTTTCTCAAAATTTCATCAGGAGAAAACTATCAAGAATATATATGTTTCTCGCTCCTTTTAAAAATGCACTATGAGAAGACATTTTCTATATATATAAAAAAACATGACACACCATCTTCAAAATACACCATGAGAGAATGTTAAAACGACTCCAATATGGAAAAACAAATCCATATCTGAAATCCTAATATTTTTTTAAATCGACTTAAATGCATTCTTGGTTCCACTGCGTAAGTTGATAAAAAAAATTCCTTATATATTTTGATCTTGTTTTACACTATGTAGTTTTCTAATGTAAATATGACTATGTAGCTAGATAGCATGAAACAGTGGTATTTATTTTGCAAGCACAGCCGAGTAAAGTACCACACTTGAGGCGGAAATGCCAAGAATATGATTCTCTAAAGGCATGCTAAAATCTCAAATGCGTTAAAGACTGTAAATAAGAGAGAAAAAACTGTTGCATTAGCTAAAAGAACTGCAAGCGAATTGAATATATGAGCAGGAAAAAGTAATTTGTAGTGTACAGCTGAAAAAGAGAAGACATAGCAGTTTTATTGTTGTGCGGCTTCATGCTGCGTCATGTTTATGGTTATTGCTTTGGATAATGGGAAGAATGTGAGAATGAAAGGAATAAAAATAGGTAGGAGAATATTTTTTGAGGGATTATTAGGCTGAGTAGAGAGAAGAGCTGAAAAGAGGCACATAAATCCACTGCTTGGAAAATACTATAACTAAATATATGATGGAAAAAAACAAATTTGTGACAAATGATGGTTGATTGTAGACACTGGACATATTAACAATATCAAAATGGTCACAAAATGATAGCTTCATCGAACTTCAAGATGATTTTTTTACTTAAGCTTTTGTATATTAAATCACAACATCCTAAAATGAAACTTGAAAACGATTTATATTTACTGCAACCACTAGATATATGAAGCTTAAGCATTAATATTAATCTTGACAGTTTACATGATACAATATACGATGGAGGAAATACTTATACATATAAGACAAAGGGATGAATTCACAATAATTTAAGCAATTATACAATTAGTTAGCATGGTATCCTCCATAATATGTGTACTGTAGGATTTGAAGGTTCAGTTTATAGCATTGATTCCATAATGAGTTGAAGAGCAAACACTTGCAACTGCTCCCAAAGTAAAATGCACATCTATAAAAACGTAAACAAATAATAGTTGATAATTTAAAGGAACAAACTTTTTCTAACAATCATATGCATATACTAGTTTGACAGTTCAGATGCAAATTTTATCAAACCAAGTTACTATTTCTTTCTTTTTTTTAAAAGAGCATACAGAAGATTGAATAACATGATATCTTGTAAGGCTACAATATCATAGATATGACCAAGTCAAATTTCAAAGGTAATGAATGTGCTGATAACCAACCAAAAGAACAAAATGTTTTTCTTTATCATTCTTCCTGATTATATCAATAAACGATACGGACAAATCTGTACTCAAAAATTAACTTATTCAACTATGTGGAGATTGAATTCATTTTTACACTGGTTGCTGAAGATTATCATAATAAAAAATTCCATCTTCAACAAATACTGGTAAAAATGTTTATAAAAACAGAACTTATCATCCATGATACCCATAATATTATCAGCAAATCTATCTTTTTCTACTGATGAATGGAACAAACATAGTAGTTGTGTACATAATTTTCACCAATCCAATCACTGTTCTACAAATCAGTAAAAACAAACAAATACCTTGACATATCTGGTTAAACTTGACCGATCCTTAATACACTTCTATAAATCAACATTAGACACAATATAACCTAAAATGAATAAATGTTGTCACAGATCGAACAAACAACAAATAAATGGAATCATAGTAGATTTAGAGAGTTGAAAATGGATAAGAGGAAAAGATGAGTACCATTGTCAAAATTATCGAGGAGAAGCAATGTTGTCCAAATTGGATGAAGAATGAACAAAACGCATCCTTTTCGGAATTTGATTCTAGCCATTCCACAACCGATCGACCCTCTAGTAACCTTCTTTCCGCATCGCCCAGTTTCTTCAAGAATGGGTGATGTTGATTTGAACGCCGATTAAATTAAAAATTTATAGTTTTGAGATGTGAGAAATAAAATTGGGGATCTGGTGGAGCGGTAGATGGGTAGACAGAGAAGAAAGCATTCCAATTGGTTACTACAAACCTTCTCGGATTAGTGCAATATCAGACGTTGGATTTGCAAGGTAATGGATTAGTTAGGTGAACGGAGGATATTTTAATCATCTCTAGTTGAAATTGTTATGGACTTTCCTTCATAATATTAACTACAATATATGAAAGCCAACAACTCAGACAAACATAAATTAATATTTAAAGGTCAAAATTATACTATTACAATTATGTTAAGCAGAAAAAAAATATGACGACACTCATAAATAATATTAATTATAAATAAATATTATTTGTTAAGCATTATTATTAAATATTAAAATTGCTAAACATTAATTAAATATTAATTATTATAAGTTATTTTGTAACAACCCGTATTTTAAACAACGTGCTAAGACGAGAATCAAGGCAGAATTAAATTATAAAATTTGAATCAGGATAAACGGGTTGTGCCATTGCGTTCGTCTCGGAAAAATACGCGAAATAGAGTCCGAAATTTCGTAAATCGGAGTCCGTATGACCCAGATAAGGCCCAACGAAGTTTCACGAAAATCCAAATCCGAAAACAGGTTTGAATTCAGCCCAAGAAGAGAAGGCGGGAAAATTCCCGCCAGACACACAGGGTGTCGACCCCTGGGTCGACCCCCCCTCCAGGGGGTCGACATAGGTGTCGACCCTAAGGTCGAACCCTCCCCAGGGGGTCGACATAGGGGTCGACCCCCCCTGGTCGAACCAACGACCTAGTGCACCTGCTTCTGGTTTTGGCTCCTGGGTCTTGTTTTGGAGGCTTGTGACGATTTTTGAGGGTTCAGATCTATCCTAGGGTTTATCATACGGCCTAAACTACTCCTAATCTCTATAAAAAGACCCCTAAGCCTACCCTAAACCCTCACAAATCACTCATGCCACGAAGTGCTGCCCAAATGCCTAGTGATCATGGCCTCCATCTCCAATTCCTAAAGACTATGCATTCAAATTGGATTCAAGTCAAAAGGTGCACGCTTGCTACACCAAATCGAAGAGAGATCAACGTTGCTACGATGGTTTCATGACGGTTCTTCTTCAAAGGAGCCACCTTTCTTCGTCGAGATGATTCATGCTAATCCGCTAGGCCACGCTATGTAAGTTCTAGCTACTTGTAGATTTAAACGATGATTTTGATGTGACATGGGATAAAATGCGAAGTAACATGAGTATGTTAGCCTATGAGAACCTAGTTTGCCCCTTTATCATGAACATATGACTTTGGGTTATGTCTTAGCGACTAAACCATGCTATTCATGTTGCATTGGACTTAGTTTGCCATGCAAGATTTGACCTTTACTTGTAGTATGATAGCACGAACACTTAGAGCCACTTTGACTTGTGAAATAGTTGCATAAATTGGACTTTGGGGCTTATGCATGTAAATGAAACCAACCCCCTTATGATATCATGTTTATGTAAGGTCAAATCCCGTTATGACAATATGCATGTTTGTGGCCAAATTTCTTATGATAATATGCAAGTTTGTGGCCAAATCCTTTATGTCATTATGCATGCTTGTAGCCAATCCCTTTTTGTTTTGTTATGCATGCTTATGGCCAATCCCTCTATGACACTATCGTTCATGTTTTAAGGCCAAAACCCCTTATGATACCATGCATGTTTGGAGCCAATCCCTTTTGTGGCATTGTGCATGTTTTGGGGTCTTCACGTAGCCATAGTATTTGTACTATGTTGACTCGCTTTCACTCAAGTGAAAACATGATTAGACAAACGTGAACATGACGCGAAAACTTGACATGGGGTTGCATAAAAATGTGACACTCTTGAACACTTAAACATGAACATGACATGTACGAAAACATGGAACTTGGGGCTAGACACGTATGGGTTGTAAGTGTAATATGACACTAGACCAAACATGAAAGTGGCTAACTCGAGGTTGGGTAGAGTTTGTAGCATAAATCTACCCGGACCCGCCCGGCTTAACTAGTGGCTATAAACAATAGGACCCAATGTGTGTAGTTGGTCATATGGCACTCAAAACCCGAGGTTAGACTAGGTTGTGGTGTAAATCTACCCGGACCCGCCCGGCTTAACTAGTAACCACAACAAAGTCTAAAGTGAGAGGTTGGGGTGCATTAATCTAATTAATGCCACATGATAAGGTTATGTAAACTTGACTAATGACACTTAACCGATATGACACGAATGGGTAGGTTAAGTGTGACCAGGCTCGATTTCCAAATGACACTTAACTATACAAGACAATTAGGGGATGGGGTTAAGTAATTTACGCTTAACTAATCCAACTTGGTAATTAGATGGGGTTAAGTAATTTACACTTAACTACTCCGACTTGGTAACTAGATGGGGTTAAGTAATTTAGAATTAACTAATCTAAACACGGTAATTCGATGGGGTTAAGTTAAACACTTAACCAATCTAAACTTGGTAATTCAATGAGGTTAAGTTGCCAATACTTAACCAACTAAACAAGATAATTTAATGGGGTTAAGTAACTTATACTTAACCAATTATACATGATGATTTGATGAGGTTAACTAACCTAAACTTAACCAATCTAATATGCGGACCTGATAGGGTTAAGTCATAAGACCTTTTAAATATACTAAACCATTATAATACGATTAGTAGATGGGGTTAAGTTAACCTATACTTAACCAATCCGACCCGATAATCCGATGAGGTTAAGATAATCCGTGCTTAACCAATCTAACTGATAGGGTTAAGATAAACAAATACTTAACCAATTTGACTTGAGGATTGAATAGGGTTAAGTCATGAGCTTCTTGGTATACTTAACCAAATTGTAGGGCTAGGTCTTGGACTTGAATACTTAGCCAAATCTTGATATGATTCGTAGGTAAGTTAAGTCATAAACTTAAATGACAATACTTAACCCATTAGGAAAAAACCCTAGTTCAGGGGACTAGATGGAAAACCGGGATTGACAAGGATAACGGGAAAGGAGACTAAGTGGTAAACCTTTGTTTAGGGAACTAAGTAATAATTCTTAGTCAAGGGATTTGGACCAATTCACAGACTGATGAGTAACCCGATACGGTAGGTCGTCGCTTAAACACACGAGGAGGAGCAATATCTGATTTAGATAAAGGCTCCAACGAACTGGGTGACGAAGCGGTAGCTTCGGGGAAACGTGAGGATACTCTTGGTTTCCCTCTGTGAGGTAGCAGGTGTTCCATGAAACCAGGGCTCACAGAGGTTAAGGTCTGCGGTAGAAGAGCCAAGGGTATGCCTTGGTTGCTGTGCGAGCAACCTAAAGACTGGGGTGGATTAGCGTGGGGTCGGCGATATTTTCACGGTAGCCCTAGAAAGCACATTCGTCGGCCACCTACCATCTTTAGTCAATCGTGTGCGTACGGAAAGGCAGGGAACACCCAACAGACTATACTTGCTGTCTAGGTATGGGCGAGGTTGGCCGTCCGGAAAGAGGGCGTCGATGGCCTTAGTGTAGTTCTCATATATGACTTTTCTTGTTTTGCCTTTCAGTAGTTGAGGGAGGGGTCACGTGGGACCATAGCCACGGGTACAAAAACAGACCTTGATATCTGCATTAGCAGACAACTTAAAGCTCCCGACCGAGTTCCGTATTTCTTGATTTGCCCTGGCACGGAACTCGGACGGCACATTGAGGAACATGTGCGTCTAGACATGGAAAACGATTCACGATACATACGCGGGTTAAAGGGCGCGGTTGACGGGTGGCACAATCCCTAGTGGTCCTAGGTGGCTGGAACCCAAATCGAGACACGGAAACGTTCATTAGGTAGCATAATCCCTAGTGGTCCTAGGTGGCGTAAATCCTAAGTGAACACGCGATAGTTCATGGTAAGAAAACATAACCAGATCAAGGGTAGCAGTCCAAAACAACTTCAAGGATAAAATGGTACTACGTTGAGGTGGTATAGATTCACATGGGAAAGCCCGTACGGACTACGGCAAAGGACTGAACTTATACATGGAAAGATACATACGAGTTGGGAAAACCTACATATGCTATATATTAGGTTGGCATGGACCGTTACATGACATTGGGCAAGGGACATTCATAGTTAACACATGACGCGGGTTGGGATACTAGTACGCGGGGTGCAGAGCAAATATACATGATAAATACCGTGGGATGTTATACATGATAGATACCTTGGGATTGTATACTTGATAGAAACCTGACGATGTGATACCTTGATTTATCATAATACCTTAGTTTAGCTTGCTCCAGTAGTTCATCCAGTTATCTTGATTTAGCTTATCTATCTTGTCGTCATCCTTATGTTTACTTTCAGTTTATGCATGTCATGTTACCTTTACCTGTTTTTATACTGGAAGTAGATAGGACTTACCAGTCTTTATGACTGACCCCGTTTTGTTTCGCCTCTTTGTCTTCCGTTCCCCCCCCCCCCCAGTTACAGGAAGGAAATGCTATTGTTAGTTCGGACTTCTTCTGTTTGAAGGTCATCATATATGGCTTGGACTTTTCCTTGCTATGGCTACTTTACTGTTTTACTTGGGGAATAATTTATGAAAAGGTTTTATGCTTCTTTGCTATTGCAAGACAGATTTTGATGTATTTCGATTTAAAAGGCTATAGACCTTATTTTATAAGGTAATGAAATTTGTTTTACTTCCGCTGTTTTATATATATGTTCTGTCTTGTAATATTTCTGTGCATGTTTACCTCGATAATGCTTCACCAAAACTAGTGCATTCCCTTTGTGAGTAACCCTAGCAGAGGTGGGGTGTTACATTTGGTATCAGAGCAGAAGGTTACCAGACTGGGCAAAAGTTTTTTTTTTAAAAAAAAAAACCTTCTGAAAACTATTTGAAAAACCGTTTACAAAGAAGCATTTTTCAAGAAAAGATTTTAAAGGCTATTCCCCAAAGGCCATTAACACTATCCTTTGTTTCCTTGATTGAATCTCTTTTCCTTTCTTTCCTCCATCTTTAGTCACAGTGGTTTTAACTGCGACTAATCCTTGTCTAACTATGTGAGTGTTTTCCCCGTGCGATGGAGAAAGTTCTCGAGAGACCTGTTATCGAAGTTATAAGAAGGGATAATAAGAGCAAGGATAAAGGACGCGAGCTTAAGGATAAGCAACTTGTTGGTATGGCTTAGTCCATCAAGGAGGACAAGGACAAGATCATCGGAGAGGGCAATTGTATGCTCCCATTTCTAGGGTACCTAAAAGAGATGGTACCGTTTCTGGTAAAGGTTTAGTCGTTCTTTCCTATCATCCCGTCCAGACTTTGTCTTGATCATCTTATCATTTAAGTCTGCTTGGATAGTTGAGTCTCTGCACCTTAGTACTAGCATGGTAGAAGATCCCACTTTTGTCCCAAAATCTGGTTGGAGAGTTGGTCCATTTCTTCATGACTTGTTTGGATTTGAGAATGACATGTCTCGGCTACGGATGGATTCTAGGGATAAAGTTGTCACCCAATAAGGGGTGCCATTCTTGGTTTTGGAAAGAGGGAAGTTAGACACTCGACTCACCTTGGTGATACCCTCGAAGTCTCGTGTAACCTTTTGGGTTCTGTCATGGTTAGTTACCTAGAATCTCGGGATGCAGTTGTTGGTAATCCGTTCGAATAGAATTCGCCGCTAAGGCGGATGGTTCGTTTCGCTTAGGCATGAGTTATGGGAATCACCCTAGTAGGTACTCTTGGAAACATGGATTGGCATCGGCAAACGAGATCCAGAATTCCCTAGTGAATTTTGGAGAGCTTGCATGAGTAAGTGGATACGTTTGGGCCAAGTATACTAGGGAAAGGATAAGTGAAAGTGGAATAAGAGGCGACAATGAAATGAGTTCTAACTCATATCTTGGAAATAGGAATCAAGGAGCTACGAAATCATGGAGTTAAAAAGATGGTCAAGGCACCGAGGAATTAAGCTCAAGAAAACGCGACTTAGAAGACCTAAGGCTAGACACGCGCAACATATCTCTTTTTAAGAGTATTTCGTTGACCCCTAGTTTTCCTGTAGAGCTTGCTTGCATGCTATCGCTTGGTGGATATCCTCTCGATCCTGTTTCCGTTGCAAACCCCGTAAGGAGTTTGTCTTGTTTATCTTCTCGATCCTATCTTGGGAACCTTAGATGGAACCCTACGGATGTAAACATGTGTTTGAAACATGTTATGATTGATATGGTTGCAAATGGTTGCAAGTGGTTGCTCGTGGATGCGCGAATACACATTAAATACTAGATTGACGTGGTCACGTTTCATGTTGCATATGCACGAGTATTTATACTTGTTTATGGATGAAATTGAATGTGTTATCATCTGGATGTTGCATATAAATGAATGTTTGTGCACGCATATAGTACTTATATGACTAGGACTATTTGCATACATGTTGGACTCATGGCACTAAACATATTTTGCACTAGAAGATCATTCAGGCCTGATCATTAGCATTAGCTAAGAAACATATACACACACTTTCTGCATGTGTACATAAAGCATTAGGAATCTTTTAAGGACCATGGTTGCCTATGGATGATGTTTTGAGTAGATGGATGATGGATGGTAGGATACGTTCTTCCAAACTTGGAGATTTCGGGGACGAAATCCTTTAAGTTGGGGAGGTTGTAACAACCCGTATTTTAAACAACGTGCTAAGACGAGAATCAAGGCAGAATTAAATTATAAAATCTGAATCAGGATAAACGGGTTGTGCCATTGCGTTCGTCTGGGAAAAATACGCGAAATAGAGTCCGAAATTTCGTAAATCGGAGTCCGTATGACCCAATTAAGGCCCAACGAAGTTTCACGAAAATCCAAATCCGAAAACAGATTTGAATTCAGCCCAAGAAGAGAAGGCGGGAAAATTCCCGCTAGACACACATGGTGTCGACCCCTGGGTCGACCCCCCTCCAGGGGGTCGACATGGGTGTCGACCCTAGGGTCGAACCCTCCCCAGGGGGTCGACATAGGGGTCGACCCCTGGGTCGACCCCCCCTGGTCGAACCAGCGACCTGGTGCACCTGCTTCTTGTTTTGGCTCCTTGGTCTTGTTTTGGAGGCTTGTGACGATTTTTGAGGGTTTAGATCTATCCTAGGGTTGATCCTACGGCCTAAACTACTCCTAATCTCTATAAAAAGACCCCTAAGCCTACCCTAAACCCTCACAAATCACTCATGCCACGAAGTGCTGCCCAAATGCCAAGTGATCATGCCCTCCATCTCCAATTCCTAAAGACTATGCATTCAAATCGGATTCAAGTCAAAAGGTGCAAGCTTGCTACACCAAATCGAAGAGAGATCAACGTTGCTACGACGGTTTCATGACGGTTCTTCTTCAAAGGAGCCACCTTTCTACGTCGAGACGATTCATGCTAATCCGCTAGGCCACGCTATGTAAGTTCTAACTACTTGTAGATTTAAACGATGATTTTGATGTGACATGGGATAAAATGCGAAGTAACATGAGTATGTTAGCCTATGAGAACCTAGTTTGCCCCTTTATCATGAACATATGACTTTGGGTTATGTTTTAGCGACTAAACCATGCTATTCATGTTGCATTGGACTTAGTTTGCCATGCAAGATTTGACCTTTACTTGTAGTATGGTAGCATAAACACTTAGAGCCACTTTGACTAGTGAAATAGTTGCATAAATTGGACTTTGGGGCTTATGCATGTAAATGAAACCAACCCCCTTATGATATCATGTTTATGTAAGGTCAAATCCCGTTATGACAATATGCATGTTTATGGTCAAATTTCCTATGATAATATGCAAGTTTGTGGCCAAATCCTTTATGACATTATGCATGCTTGTGGCCAATCCCTTTTTGTTTTGTTATGCATGCTTATGGCCAATCCCTATATGACACTATCGTTCATGTTTTAAGGCCAAACCCCATTATGATACCATGCATGTTTGGAGCCAATCCCTTTTGTGGCATTGTGCATGTTTTGGGGTCTTCACGTAGCCATAGTATTTATACTATGTTAACTCGCTTTCACTCAAGTGAAAACACGATTTTGGGGTAGTTAGACAAACGTGAACGTGACGCGAAAACTTGACATGGGGTTGCATGAAAATGTGACACTCTTGAACACTTAAACATGAACATGACACGTACGAAAACATGGAACTTGGGGCTAGACACGTATGGGTTGTAAGTGTAATATGACACTAGTCCAAACATGAAAGTGGCCAACTCGAGGTTGGGTTGAGTTTGTAGCATAAATCTACCCGGACCCGGCCGGCTTAACTAGTGGCTACAAACAATAGGACCCAATGTGAGTAGTTGGTCATATGGCACTCAAAACCCGAGGTTAGACTAGGTTGTGGTGTAAATCTACCCGGACCCGCCCGACTTAACTAGTAACCACAACAAAGTCTAATGTGAGAGGTTGGGGTGCATTAATCTAATTAATGCCACATGATAAGGTTAAGTAAATTTGACTAATGACACTTAACCGATATGACACGAATGGGTAGGTTAAGTGTGACCGGGCTCGATTTCCAAATGACACTTAACTATACAAGACAATTAGGGGATGGGGTTAAGTAATTTACGCTTAACTAATCCAACTTGGTAATTAGATGGGGTTAAGTAATTTACACTTAACTACTCCGACTTGGTAACTAGATGGGGTTAAGTAATTTAGACTTAACTAATCTAAACACGGTAATTCGATGGGGTTAAGTTAAACACTTAACCAATCTAAACTTGGTAATTCAATGAGGTTAAGTAGCAAATACTTAACCAACTTAACAAGATAATTTAATGGGGTTAAGTAACTTATACTTAACCAATTATACATGATGATTTGATGAGGTTAAGTAACCTAAACTTAACCAATCTAATATGCAGACCTGATAGGGTTAAGTCATAAGACCTTTTAAATATACTTAACCATTATAATACGATTAGTGGATGGGGTTAAGTTAACCTATACTTAACCAATCCGACCCGATAATCCGATGGGGTTAAGATAATCCGTGCTTAACCAATCTAACTGATAGGGTTAAGATAAACAAATACTTAACCAATTTGACTTGAGGATTGAATAGGGTTAAGTCATGAGCTTCTAGGTATACTTAACCAACTTGTAGGGCTAGGTCTTGGACTTGAATACTTAGCCAAATCTTGATATGATTCGTAGGCAAGTTAAGTCATGAACGTAAATGACAATACTTAACCCATTAGGCAAAAACCCTAGTTCAGGGGACTAGGTGGAAAACCGAGATTAACAAGGATAACGGGAAAGGAGACTAAGTGGTAAACCTTAGTTTAGGGAACTAAGTAATAATTCTTAGTTAAGGGATTTGGACCAGTTCACAGACAGATGAGTAACCCGATACGGTAGGTCGTCGCTTAAACACACGCGGAGGAGCAATATCCGATTTAGATAAAGGCTCCAACGAACTGGGTGACGAAGCGGTAGCTACGGGGAAATGTGAGGATACTCTTGGTATCCCTCTATGAGGTTGCAGGTGGTCCATGAAACCAGGGCTCACAGAGGTTAAGGTCTGCGGTAGAAGAGCCAAGGGTATGCCTTGGTTGCTGTGCGAGCAACTTAAAGACTGGGGTGGATTAGCGTGGGGTCGGCGATATTTTCACGGTAGCCCTAGATAGCACATTCGTCGGCCACCTACCATCTTTAGTCAATCGTGTGCGTACGGAAAGGCAGAGAACACCCAACAGACCATACTTGCTATCTAGGTATGGGTGAGGTTGGCCGTCCAAAAAGAGGGCGTCGATGGCCTTAGTGTAGTTCTCATACATGACTTTTCTTGTTTTGCCTTTCAGCAGTTGAGGGAGGGGTCACGTGGGACCATAGCCACGAGTACAAAAACAGACCTTGATATCTGCATTAGCAGACGACTTAAAGCTCCCGACCGAGTTCCGTATTTCTTGATTTGCCCTGGCACGGAACTCGGACGGCACATTGAGGAACATGTGCGTCTAGACATGGAAAACGATTCACGATACATACGCGGGTTAAAGGGCGCGGTTGACGGGTGGCATAATCCCTAGTGGTCCTAGGTGGATGGAACCCAAACCGAGACACGGAAACGTTCATTAGGTAGCATAATCCCTAGTGGTCCTAGGTGGCGTAAATCCTAAGTGAACACGCGATAGTTCATGGTAAGAAAACATAACCAGATCAAGGGTAGCAGTCCAAAACAACTTCAAGGATAAAATGGTACTACGTTGAGGTGTTATAGATTCACATGGGAAAGCCCGTACGGACTACTGCAAAGGACTGAACTTATACATGGAACGAAACATACGAGTTGGGAAAACCTACATATGCTATATATTAGGTTGGCATGGACCATTACATGACATTGGGCAAGGGACATTCATAGTTAACACATGACGCGGGTTGGGATACTAGTACGAGGGGTGCAGAGCAAATATACATGATAAATACCGTGGGATGTTATACATGATAGATACCTTGGGATTGTATACTTGATAGAAACCTGACGATGTGATACCTTGATTTATCATGATACCTTAGTTTAGCTTGCTCCAATAGTTCATCCAGTTATCTTGATTTAGCTTATCTATCTTGTCGTCATCCCTATGTTTACTTTCAGTTTATGCATGTCATGTTACCTTTACCTGTTTTTATACTGGATGTAGATAGGACTTACCAGTCTTTATGACTGACCCCGTTTTGTTTCGCCTCTTTGTCTTCCGTTCCCCCCCAGGTTACAGGGAGGAAATGCTATTGTTAGTTCGGACTTCTTCTGTTCGAAGGTCATCATGTATGGCTTGGACTTTTCCTGGCTATGGCTACTTTACTGTTTTACTTGGGGAATAATTTATGAAAAGGTTTTATGCTTCTTTGCTATTGCAAGACAGGTTTTGATGTATTCTGATGTAAAAGGCTTTAGACCTTATTTTATAAGGTAATGAAATTTGTTTTACTTCCGCTGTTTTATATATATGTTCTGTCTTGTAATATTTCTGTGCATGTTTACCTCGATAATGCTTCACCAAACCTAGTGCATTCCCTTTGTGAGTAACCCTAGCGGAGGTGGGGTGTTACATATTTATTATAGAACGTAAATTATTATTTATTATTACTTATAAATTATTAATTAGAACAAATTATTTATTAATTATTGAACATGTTAATAATTATTAAAAAACAACACTAAAGTATATCTTAGAAAAATAATATAAACATCTCTTGCAAATCTTCTGGAATTCTGCTGCAAAATAGCTTCAATAAATATTTGTCGGTATTCTGTCTGGTTTGCAGCGGAAAGTAGCAACAAAAAATTTTTATTGGTAATTTGACGCAATTTGCAACGGCTTGGTGAGGGATGACAAAAAACGACGGTGATAACTAAAAGAAAAAAGTTGAAAAAAAACAAAAAAGTATCCCTTGCAGATGACATGGAAATCCGTCGCAAATTAGCGACGAAAATTTCCGCTTCTAAATATATGACGCTAAATCAGTGTTTTCTTGTAGTGTCATCCGTCTTCGTATCAACTCAACCTTCTCGGAAGTGTACCTTATCATGTCAGGTCCATGTATGAGCTTGTCTGTCGACTCCCACCAACCAGTTGGTGACTTGCACGGTCTTTCGTATAAAGCTTCGAATGGTGCCATTCCTATGCCAGCTTGGTAAATATTGTTATACGCGAACTCAATGAGAGGTAGGTGATCTTCCCAAGTACCAATAAAGTCAAGAGTGCATAGTCTCAAAAGATCCTCTAATACCCTATTTACCCTTTCGGTTTGTCCATCCGTCTGTGGGTGATAGGCCGTTCTTAAACTTAGTCATGTACCCATTGCTTCTTGTAAACTATTCCAAAATTCACTAGCGAAAATCGGGTCACGATCGCTAACTATACTAGAAGGAACTCTGCGCAACCGTACTATTTCTCGAAGGTATATAGACGCTAGCCATGATGCGGTCCTCTTGCTCTTCACAGGAATGAAGGCTCTTCGTGAGTCTACCTACTATAACCCATATGCTAGTATTGCCCTTCCTTGACCTAGGAAATCCATCCACAAAATCCATCGAGACACTCTCCCATTTCCACTACGGAACCTCCAAAGGATGCAATAGCCCACCGGGCGTTTTTGACTCGGCCTTTACTTGTTGGCACACCATGCACTTAGAAACGAATTTCGCCATGTCCTTTTTCAACCAGTTCCACAAAAAAATGCGCTTCATATCCTTGTACATTTTATCACCTCCGGGATGTATAGTCATCTTCAAGTGATGCGCCTCTTCGAGAACGCTCTTTACTAAGTCTCCCACTTGTGGGACACATAGTCTACCATCACGCCTTAACCATCCCTCGTCATCTATGGCATACCTATTGAGGGGACTTGACATCTCACCTCTAATCAACTAGTCCATGATCTCGACTATCTATGGGTTTTCCTTCTGTGAAGTCCCTACTTGGTCTAGAAGCATAGGCCTTAACTCAAGAGATGCTAACTTGTTAGCCAACAAATCAACAACAGGTGTGAAATCAAAGGTTGCTATAAACTCTAGACTTTTCCTTTCAACAAACAAAGGACTCAGAGTCAACCTTTTCCTACTTAGCGCATCTGCCACCACGTTACCCTTGCCAGGGGTATAAGCTATATCGAAGTCATACGATGCCAAGAATTCCATCCACCTCTGTTGCCTTAGATTCAAATCATTTTGCGAAAAGAGGTACTTAAGCGATTTGTGATCGGTATATAACTCGAACTTCTCACCTAGAAGATAGTGGTGCCAAGACTTAAGCGTAAAAACAATTGCGACCAATTTCAAGTCATGTATGGGATAGTTTTTCTCATAAACTTTAAGTTGTCTACCCCCGTAGCATATCACTTTCCCTTCTTGCATTAGGACAGCGCCTAATCCCGTGCCGCACGCATCTGTGTACACCGTAAACATCTTACCTCCATCGGGTAATGCCAAAACTGGAGCTGTGGTAAGGGCTCTCTTAAGCCTTTGAAAAGCAACGTCATTCTCTATGTCCCATGCAAAATCTAGGTTCTTCTTCGTTAACCTCGTAAGAGGGGCTGAAATCTTAGCAAAGTCCTTAATGAACTTCCTATAGTATCCCGCCATACCGAGAAAGCTTCTAACTTTCATTGCGTTCTTAGGAACTTTCCAGTCTTGCGTCGCAGCTACCTTTGTGGGGTCCACAACTATACCTTGCTTAGAAACTACATGTCCTAGAAATCGAACTTCTTTTCTCCAAAAATGACACTTGGAGAACTTAGCCCTTAACTCGTGTGCTCTAAGCATATCCATGACTTCCTTGAGATGTCTACCATGTTCTTCCTCGTCCTTTGAGAAGCTCAAAATATCGTCCACGAAGACCACCACAAACTTGTTAAGGAACTCCCTAAACACCCTACTCATCAAGTCTACGAAGTATGCGGGTGCATTCGTCAAACCGAACGGCATGACGAGTCATTCAAAGAAACCATCCGGAGTCCTAAACGTTGTCTTGTCAATGCTATCCTCAGCCACTCTAAATTGATGGAATCCTGTAGCTAGATCGAGTTGAGAGAAAACAGACACTCCTACAAGTTGGTCGAACAAGTCGTCGATTCTCGGTAGTGGGTGCCTATTCTTCTTAATCAGCTTGTTTAACCCACGACAATCTGCGCATAGACGAAGCGAACCATCCGCCTTAGTAGCGAATACCACCGGAGCACCCCATTCAGAAATGCTTTGCCTAATGAAATTTTCTCAAGCAACTCCTTAACTTGCTTACTAAGCTCTTTTCTCTCTCGCGGAGCCATGTGTCTAACGGGCAATGCAACTGGATTAGCATTATCAACAAGATATATACGGAAATTTATCTCGCGTTTAGGGGGTAACCCCTTAACTTCATCAAAGACATCAGGATATTCTCGGACTACCCTTACTGATTGCAAATCATCGATAGACGAGTCAAGAGATTCTAGATAACATAACATAACAGGACCTATAGGGTTACAAGAAATTTCAAGGGTATTACCAAGGCGAGTCACGAGTCTAACTACCCTTCATTCACAATCGAGAATGGCTCCATTATTGGATAGCCAATCCATGCCTAGAATCAAATCGTATCCCATAAATCCGAGAACATAAGCATTACACGTGAATTCTACGCTTAAGATAGAAAACCTCAAATCCACACAAATCATAGATAAATGAGCGGAGCCACCAATTGGATTTGAAACAATAATGGGATCCTCAACTAGACTAGTACTTAGGTGCAAAGTTTCAACAAAATCAGAAGAAATAAAAGTATGTGATGCGCTAGAATCAAACAAGGTTCGAATAGGATGATCAAAAAGATAGACTAAACTTTCGACGTACTCATAAAGGGAATGCACTAGTTTTGGAGAAGCGTTATCGAGGTAAGCAAACACAGAAATATTACAAGACAGAACATAAATAAAACAACGGAAGAATCAAAAGATAAATTTCATTACTTTCAAAATAAGTCAAAACCTTTTACATCAAAAGTACCAACTATCATTTTCCATTACAACAAGTTCTGCCTTGAATAGGTGAAGAAGCATAAAACTTAAAACAACAAAAGTAGCTTAATATCCCAAAGGTAGAAGAAATACAGCCATAGCATAGCTCAAGATCAAACTGTACATGAGCCGAATCGAAAGCAAGCGAAATCCAAGCTAAGTGCTAGAGTTTCCTTCCTGAGAACCTAGGTGGGGAAACGAAAGAAAAAGAGGCGAAAGAAAACGGTTCATTCATAAACACTGGTAAGTCCTAGTGACTAAAAACAGGTAAAGGTAACATGACATGTATAAAGTGAAAGTAAACATAAGGATATTGTCAAGATGGGAAAGATGGACTAAGATAACATGATAAATCAAGTATAGCATCGCATGTTCAAGATTCACTGCACCAACTGTACTAGTATCCCAAACCTATGTTATATATTAACCATGAAATGATCCCTTGGCCCAATATCATGAAATGATCCATTTCAGGGTCCTACGGAATGATCCATTAATCGATGGGCTCCCTACAAGTTCTGCTCATCATGTGTCTGTGTCATACGGCCCTATCACGAATGTAGTCACCTATGCTAGGTCCACCATAGGGTGTACCAAGCCCTAGGGTGCCAACCACCGACACGAATCAAGCACGCACAGTGTAAACCTACTGGTGCCCAATGCCTGCTTTTTCAACTCCGGACTACGTGCACGACCATAGTCCGCCTGAACCTACACTGGCGCACCAACTCAACTGTCGTTCTGGTCGCTTACAATCAGCCCAGTAATCGTGCCCCACCCTGCCTAGTTCCAGGGTACCATGATACATCTAAGTGGGTTACTGCTGAAATGGAGCGCGTAACTAGGGTTTCCATCCAACAGGTTTAAGTATTGTCATTTAAATTCGTGACTTAACCCTTATCAGTCTAGCATGTCAAGTTGGTTAAGTTTTGTCATTCATGTTCATGACTTAACCCTATTATGGGGTATTAATTCATTAATGCACCCCAACCTCTCACATCACACCTGTTGTTGTGGTCATTGGATATGCCGTGCGGTTTTGGGCAAATTTACACCACAACTCAGTCTGACCTCGGGTTTCAAGCGCGATATGACCAAATACCCACATTGGATCCTATTTTTTGCAGTCACTGGATTTGCCAGGCGGTTTCGGGCAGATTTACACTGCAAACTCAACCCAACCTCGAGTTGGCCATTTTCAAGTTCATTATAGTGTCATGTCCATGCTCAAATTTTATGTCAAGTTCGTGTTAAGTTTCATGGCAAGTTTCATGTCAAGTTTCATGTTTCAACTTATGCCTATTATCAAGTTCATGATTCACGTTCATAACCAATTCATGTTTTGCCTAATCCACCCAAATCGTATTCCCATCGCATGTAAACGTCAATCGATCTAACTTACAAGTAAATCCAAATCCAGAAATAAAGGGAATAACTATGATAGGCAAAATGGACGAGCATAAAGTGATAAAAGGGATTACAAGACTAGCATGACTAATTTGAGATAATTGGTTACAACATCACTGGCATATAGAAAATAATAGGATTTCAAATCTAGCATAATAAGGTGATAGTCATGGCATAAGGTGATAGTCCTAAACTTGTAAATAATAGACTGATTCAACATTACAGGCATGATAATGTTATGGACATGAAAGAGTTTGATTTGCAACATGAATAGATCCAAACTGATTTCATAGCAATATTCCCAAATGTCAAGATCCAAGAGGGAAACTGGAATAGATGTGAATCGATTGTCGTACTTAAGTCCAATTTCACTTTATCTCATGTCCAAATTACAATTAACAAGTTTAAATCTCAAAGTAATTAGAACTTACAGATCGTGGACTAAGAAATTGAGATGCAGAAGTTGAATCTAGAAACTAGTCGTCGAATTGTTGAACGTTGAATCTCGATTTGATTGTAGCAGAAAATCCCCAATTTGCGAATTTTATGTTGCTTGAAGAAGAAGGTAGAAAAATTCCCTTGATTTGATTAACTTTATTTTTAATTTAATTTAAGAAGAAGAAGAAGCCATGTCCATCAAGAATTTGTGCAACATAAGGTTAGAGAAGAATGGTGTAAAGAGAATGGGGTTAAGGGGCATTTTATATTGGATTAGTTGAACGAATCTGGACTGAAAACGAGACCAAAAACACCAGAATGAACCTAGGCTCAAAACTGGGTTTTGGCACGAAGTCGACCCCCAGATCGACCATAGGGTCGACCCGGCCCTTGGGAGGTTGACTATAGTGTCGACCCGCAGGTCGACCTGGTTTTAGGCAGGAAATTTCCCGCCCAGCCTGTGCTGGGCTTTGAATTCGAATTTCGAATTCGAATTTCGAGCTGTTTTCGATTCTGAAAATTCCTGAAACTTCGGAGGGTCATATCTCCCTCATACAGAATCCGTTTTTCGAAAACTCAAACTCGTTTCCAAGCAGAATTTCGAGACAAACGCAATGGCACAACCCATTTCCCTTGATTCTTATTTTAAAAATTAATTCTGCCTTGATTTATGGTTTTAACATGTTATTAAAATACAGGTTGTTACATTATTTGTGGTGCAAATTATTGTATATGCATGCTTTATGCAGCCTTCATTGGAATTTTTCTTTTGTAGCTATTGATTGTTGGTGGATTCATAGTAGAGGAGAGAAAGATTGTATTATAATATGAATTTTTCTTTGTATAAGAAAAAAAAAAGATTAATGGGAGAATAGTTAACTTAGTTAGGCACTACAAATTTTCCTAGTAAAAAAAAATATCTGAGTTTAGGACTTACAAATCTGAAGCTTTTTTTGAAGATTTTCATATGTTTCTGATTATGAATCATCAGGTGTGTATGATCTATCATACCAGGTTATGAATCATCAGGAGTTTCCAAAACATTCAGTATTGTGTTTCATTGTATATGTATTATTGCGGCTAATAATGAAGTAAGAAAGCTGATCAAATAGAAAAGATTTTTAGCCAACTTCCGCAAAATCGAGTTTTTGCCATTTAGTATTTGTGTTTCATCCATCTAAAAATATCATCTAGCCAAACTTTAAATAGGAAACACCGGAGTGTGATCATACTAGAGATTTTTCTGTTAGAGTTTCATTTCATCACACCATTTTATCGACTGACCATTTATGTAATTAGAAGAAGCCAAATTGTATCATTTTAATATACTTAATACCCATATATTTTCAACCATATATTGATGAGTAATCAGTAAAATATACTGATTGATATAAAATATATATTGTCTGTTATTTTTCTTCCACTCTCATCGTATTATGTAATAATGTTTGGGTTTAAAAAATGCCTTTATTATTGATGTCTAATTGACATTAATTAGTTGACATATAACTTTGTGATTGAATAGAACAAAATACATGTTACATGTGACAAAGTCCGGTGTAGTCAAGGCGCTCGCCTTGGCGCCAGCCTAAGGCTTTTCTAACAGTCATGGGCGGTTTTTTTTTTTAAAAAAAAATCAGTATAGTTTTTTTTTATAAAACAAGTGCAGTGCAGTTTTTTTATAAAACAAATGCTGTTTTTTTATAAACAAATGAGAATTTTTTTTTTTTGGAGCAAATGCAGTATTTTTTTAGTGTAATTTTTAACTGCAGTTTTTTAAGTGCAGTTTTTTTAAGTGCAGTTTTTTAAGGCAGTTTTTGTGAAGTGCAGTTTTTAAGTTTCATTTTTTAAGTGCAGTTTTTTTAACCTTAACCACACTAACAAACTCTAATGTAAGCCTTGTAAATATTGAGGTACCATGCACCTATCATCGTTTTGGTAATAAGTAAAAATTCTGCTGTATACTTCCATGGCAGTTGGAAACTATTGTGGTCTCATGTTTCACTCCTTTTGGCTTTGCTTTCCTTGACAATTTGAGTTTGTTTCTTTAATTGGTGCTTGCAGTCTTTTTCATTATTTCTTATATATATATATATATATATATATATATATATATATATATAGCCTTTTATTTATTGTGTTTTGTGGACACATGTTGTTGTCACTATGTTGACATAATGGCAACATATAGGAGCACATAATGAGCATCCTGCCGATTTTGAATGTGTTTGCATAATTCGAGTTTTACCAAACTTTTGATCCTTTTCTGTAGCCCAATAAGAAAAATAGGCTTTTCTCTTTTGGATCTTTGCATAGCCCGGTATACCAAAGTATCTGATTCAGCCTATACCAAAGATATGTTTTGATAACTATTTTCAATTAAACAAATACTCAAATCCACTTTGCTTGGTACTGAATGGACTTATTTATAAGGCGTTAACTATTTAAACCAATAATGCTACTTCTACCGCCCATTGGCTCGTTTTTAGGAAAGGGACTTTGCAAATAAGTTCTAATTTAAGGTTGTTATAAGAAAAGTCCTTGCAGCAACGACTATGTAAATTAGGTCATTATTCCTTTGAATAGAATGTGCAAACTAGTTTGTAGTTTCATAAAAAAAGGTGCAATTTAACAAGTGTTTTTTTAATAAATAAATTTCAAAAGTCAAATAATTTTATGTATATAATTAATAATAATAATTATTTAAGTTTAATTTTAGTAAATACTTGTAGTTTTTCACTATTATTGAATTTTATAGAATTTTTTCTAAAATTTGCAAGTTTCTTATGATTTCTATTAGAAAAGCGCAAGATATCTTGTATTTTTGGTTGTTTTATAAATAGAAATCTAATTTACAAAATCATTTATGTAGAGATTTTTTTTACAAAATCATTAAAATCATGGACCTATAACTTTGTCCTTCTCCCTGTTTTCCACCAATGAAAAAAAAATTTGACTAATCTTCGGCACAAACAATTTTACCCTAAAACCATTTCCCTGGTTCTATTAGTTAAAGTTCGGACTAAAATTTAATAATGCTAATTGTGACACCATTGCATATGGCAAGTTAATGCGAGATAGGAAGAGGTAGCCATGTGGAAATCAGGAATTGCAATCCATATAATGACCTTGGGCACACGTTCTCTCAGTTAATATCGACTTATTACCAAAACCATGATAGGTGCATGGTACCTCAATATTTACATTATTCTCGGTCTCATTTCATGTTCCTTTCTTAGTTCTCCTGTTTTGCATTGGAAATTTTGGCTTTTCTAGCATTGCTATGCAGCCTTTGTGAAACACACATGAAACACACACACACACACAAGTTTACTATCTCATGTTTTTATTGGACCCTTCTTTGTAGTGACATAATTTTAAATAATTTATAAGAACTTCCAACATTGAGTTGGTTTGTGTAACACCCCATAATTCTGTAACATTAGGATTCACAAATCAAGGCAGAATTAAAAGTCAAAATCAAAATCAAGGGAATCGGGCTGCGCCATTGCGTTCATCTCGAAATTCTGCATGAAAACAAGTCCGAGTTTGAGAGAATCGGACTCCGTTTGAGAGGGATGTGACCTCCAGAAGTTTCAGAATTCAGTTTAAAATTCAAACAGACAGAAACAGTTCAGAAATGAGTTCAAAATTCAAAAATCGGACCCAGATTGGGCTGGGCGGGAATTTTCCCGCCCAAGGCACCCAGGTCGACTGGGTAGTCGACCTGGGGGTCGACCCCCCCTGCTTTTTCCAGATTTGCAGTCTGGTTCGTTCTTCTGTATCCGGACGCCAATCTGACCAGATTCGTTGACTTCTACACTATATAAACAGCCCTAGTCTCCTTCTCTATTCACAATTCTTTTCTATCCTTATGCTGCCTCTGAGAAAATAAATAAATAATATATATAAAATTAATCAAGACGAGGAGATGCTGTTCAAGACTTTCAAGAAGAGGTTCAACTCAAGCTAGGATTTCAAGTGAAGATTCAAACGACTGCAACGACTATTTTTCTACGAATCTAATCTAATCTCTGTAAGTCGGTTACTTTTCAGATTTGAACGTTTCTCTCTGTTCGTGACATGAATTAAAGGAATAAAAGAATAAGCCAAATCTTTCTATTCGAGTCTGTGCCTACATCTTTGGACCTAATTAAGAACTGTTATGATTCGATGACCAATTAGGCCTTGCCTATGACTATGAACATTGCCTATGACTATGAACATTGCCTATGACTATGAACATTTCCTATGACTATGAGCATTGCCTATGAATGTGACGCATGACTATGAGAATTATTTCTTTGACTATGAACACAAGCCTATGCCTTTGATTAGGAAACATAAACTATTGCCTATGACATAACAAGGACAACTGTGACTAAACACCTATGATTCATGACTAGGAAAGTGTTGCTTAAGTTTTGTGACTGTTAAATTAGGTCTAAACCTGATTTTCTATTCTGTCTATTCTTGGTTTTCTTTGGTTTTAGACCTTGGGAGTTTACCTATTAAGTTAGGTCTACCCATGTTCTTGAACCAACGTCTCTATTCGGTCTATTCTTGGTTTTCTTTGGTTTTTGACCTTGGGAATTTACCTATTAAGTTAGGTCTACCCATGTTCTTGAACCTACGTCGTTATTCAACCTTTTTTTATGTCAATAGATTTTCAGACCTATAAGCCTTCGATGTTTTAGATCAATTTCAGTGAAATTCGTTAGTTCTGTAATTAGTAAATTATCATTTTATGCCTATCTTTTTCATAGCATCTTTGGTTCATTCCCTATTTTCTACGAATCTAGATTTATCTACAATCTAGATTGAATCACGATTATACGAACCGTGGGAATATGATTTGGGCAAAATGTGAAATTTACTAAAAATGTAATATAAACTTGGAAATTGGCATAAATTGGGGAACATGTATTATGGCATGTTCATAGAAATGGAAATTGGATAAATTTGACATGAATTATAGGATGTGTAATTTGAATCTAGTATTGACTTGTAAATCTAGGATTTACATGAACTGTGAACTAGAATAATAAGTCTAGTTTGACGTGAACTGTAATTGGAATGTTAAATCAGAATTGGATTAGCTAATTTGGCATAATAGGAATATTGGCATACATTTGAAATTGGCCATAATTGTGAGTAATTGTCATGCTTAGCAAAAGCATGGTTAGTGGCACTTAATTTGGTATAGCTTACATACCAAAAAGCATAAATATGATATAGAGGGGAAAATGGGCCATAAGAATAAATGTTGACAATTTACATTAAAAGAGTGATTAGGAAATAGGTAAAAGGAATGATTTACTTATAGAATTTGTCCTAAATGAGAAAATGCAAATTTAGATAAATTAAAGGTTTATTAACGACATCCGTTTTAATAATACACCAGAAAGTTCTAAGGTGACAGAGAGGATAGTGTCTAGGCTTGGGTTTGGAAAATACAAGTTTCCTGCTCTCCCTGGCTATCCCTAACTGATCCGATGGACGGGATGGTTACTTTCAAAACCTGATTTGAAAATTAATCAAAAACCCTTTGAACTTAGAAAACACGAATATGCCTAACCCGAGGTTAGACTGAGTTGCGATGTAAACCTGCCCGAAACCAACCGGCACATCCAGTAGTCGCAACAAGATCTGTCTATTGTGAGTGGCCGCGGCTTTAGTCTATTTAGTTAAAGCTAGAACAAGAATGGTAGGGTTAAGTTAACTAAGTCACTTAACCAATTCAACATGATAACAAAACCGATGGGTGGGGGTTAGGTTCATGCAGACACTTAACGCAGTTAAGCTTGAATGGGAAGGGTTAAGTCCATAGGAACACTTAACCAACTTAACACAGTTAAGCTAGAATGGGAAGGGCTAAGTCCATATGGACACTTAACCAACCTAACATGGTAACAAGACAAGATTTGTAGGGGTTAAGTAACTAAGAAAACACTAAGCCAAATTAACATGTTAACTAGACTAGAAAGTGGGGTTAAGTAAAGTTAATACACTTAGCCAAATTAACATGTTAACTAGACTTGATGTTGGGGTTAAGTAAAATTCAATACACCTAGCCAATTTGATATGTTAGCTGGGCTAGACCGTAGGGTTAAGTAAACTTGAACACTTAACCATCAGATTGTGATAAAGGAATAGGGTTAAGTCTGAAACATGAAGGGGTAATACTTAACCATTAATAACATGTTAGGTAAAACAGACGGGCAAGGTTAAGTTAAAGAGGAACACTTAACCAATACAGGATGAATGGGTAGGGTTAAGTAATAAGAAATACTTAACCAATATAACTTGGTTTGTGGTAAGGTTAAGTCAACATGAAGTACTGATAACACTTAACCAGTTTATCAGGATAAATGAAGAGGGTTAAGTTAGCTTGAATTGACTAATGACACTTAACCAATCCAAATTGGCGAGGAAGAGAACTAAGTAGTAAACCTTAGTTAAAAGGAGCTAAGTAGTAAACCTTAGTTAAGTAAACAGTGATTCTGGAAACTAAGTGGTAAACCTTAGTTAGCAGAACTAAGTAGTAATTCTTAGTATAACACGGGAAGGAGCGAACATCCGTATGATTAAAACGAAGCACCAACGAATTGGGTTACGAAGCCCGAGGCTTCGAGGGGACGTGAGGGTACTCTTGGTATCCCTCTGTGAGGCTGCAGATGATCCTCCTGGGCTCACAGAGGTTAAGGTCTGCATTAGAAGAACCAAGGGTATGCCTTGGTTGCAAAATATGGCAACCTAAAGACTAGGATGGACTAGCGTGATTCGGCGAGAAAACGGTAGCCCTGTGATGGCAACTCATCGTCTACAATCCATCTTGAGTCAATTGAGATACGTGAAGCGGAAAGGCGGAGAACTCCAAAAGACCATATACTTGCTATCTAGTTATGGGTGAGGGTGACCATAGGATAGTGGGGCACCAGGGGCCTGCGTATGGTTCTCATTTTTCAAGGTGTGCCTTTCATTAGTTGAGGGAGGTGTCAAGTGGGGCCATAGCCACTGGAACAAAAACAGACCTTAGCATCTGCATCGGCAGATATCTGAAAGCTCCCGACCGAGTTCTGTATTCCTTGATTTGCCCTGCCACAGGAGTCGGGCCGCACATTACAGGACATGTGCATCTAGACAAGCGATAATGATTCGCGATACATGCGTGGGGAAGTATAGGAACATATACCACTCTAGGTAGTGTGTCTGAGACTTGGGGGCATCGTTCGTCGGGTAGCATAATCCCTAGTTGGACTAGGTGGCATAAACCCTGAATTTGAGAAGCGTTCAGCAGATAGCGTAAACTCTAGTTGAACCTAAAAGGTACTTGATAGAAAACCCTAGATTAGATCTTGGTAATAAATAATAAATGTATGCCGGAAGGCAATGGAGACTACAGGGATTGGGATCACGTTATCGTTATTAGTTGGGACACTAGTTAGGTGGTGCAGAGATATAGAAATCAGTATAACAAGGAAATCGCGAAGCGGCGAAAGTATTAGAGCATATCCAGTTTATCTTATCTTAGCATATCTGGTGTTAATCTTGTCTAATCTTGCCAACCCTATCATCGTGGTGTTATCTTGTATTCAGTTAATTCATGTCGTTTTGTTTTTCCATGTTCATACGCTAGAAGTTACTGAACATACTCAGGCTTTATGTCTGACTCTGTTTTTCTTTCGTCTTCTTTTCTTCCGTCCCCTCCCCCCCAGGTAGTAAAGGAGGGAATAGTATAGCGCAGGTTAAGTTGGACTGTCACTCTTTCCCCGCTTGAAGATTTGTCGAAGTTTTGCTTGGATTCTCTTTTCAGATGCTATGGCTGGCTCTTGCTAAAATTGGGGAATATAATTGTTGTTTTATGCTTCTTTATTTTGTAAGATAGATGATACTCTGATATTGTAAAGAAACCATTGTACAAATTATTTTATCAATAAAGCAAAGTTTTATTTTCCGCTGTTTAATTTCTGTCTGTCTTGTAAATTATCTGCATCTTTTACCCAAAATGCTCCACAAAACTTAGTGCATTCCCTTTGTGAGTGGCACTAACGGATGTGGGGTGTTACACGTGGTATCAGAGCCGAAGGTTACCAGATCAGATAAAAGATTTGAAAAATTATTTTCAAACGGTTTTAAAAGAATCATTTTTAAAAGAAAAGATTTGTTTTAAAGGCATATTCCCCAAAGCCATACGCACTATCTTCTCTTCCTCTGCTTGAATTCTTGGCTCCTTCTTTCTTGAGTCTCTGGGGCTCCTGGCTTTCTGGGAGGTAACCTCATCGATGGGCGAAGTAGTGCCTGGCTTCCATCCATAGCTGTAGTTGTTTCACCTGCGGCCAGTTTTCTTTCAAGCTTTGTAGGGTTTTCTGTACGATGGAGGCAGCTTTCGAGAAATTTGTCAACATGATTACACACGGAAGAGGATGAGGATTTTGGCAACGGAGCACAACCCAAGGATGAGGAACTCATGGATGTAGACTTGACTCACGAAGAAGGAAGGAATTATAAAACCTAAGACAAAAGGAAGTATCTTTACTAGGGTATAATATGGCATATAATTAAGGACAAGGGCAAGAACGAGGAACAAGATTTTCAGAAGGACAAGTACATACTTTTGTCACCAAGCGTACCTAGGAGAAAGGTAGTAAAGTTCTATGGAAGAGTCTAGTTTTGCTGTTCGTACTCTTTCCTTTGGTTTTAGCGCTTCGCATTTGTTCATATCCACTTCCATAGTTGAGTCTCTGCACCATAGTACTTGTATAGTAGAAAGATCCCACTAGAGGCTCAAATCCAATTGGTGGTCCGACCAGTTTATTTTTGGTTAGTAGGGATTTGAGAATAGCTATCGAGTTTGCTTATATCATCTCACGTAGATTGTCTAAATTCGGAGGAGATATTACTTAGGTGCTTGTTTGATATTGGTTTAGGCCTTTGGGGTTTGTACTTGAGGAATGTCGAGTTCGACTAGGATGGTTTGCGTGAGAGATGAATAGTTGTGGCAGGCACTCCAAAAAGCACGTAGTGACCTTTTCGACCCTTATAGTTATGGCGTGGTGGATAAGAGGGAAACCTCTAATCATCTTAGTACATATACTTGGTACCGTGATTGACATCTGTTTATTTTGGAAATGGAGATCAGGGACTTCACAATCGTGAAGTTAAATTAGTTAAGGTACAGTGGAGTAAAGCTCAAGAAGGCTAGATACTAGCATCATAACCTTTTCCCTAAGGGTGCATCCTTGATTTCTTTTATTTGTAGGACATTTACGCATAATTGTTTCTCTCTTTCCAAAGTATATCCTCTAGGTCGTATCTTCGATCTTTAGGTAGAAGCCAATGGATGTAAACATGTATTTGAAACATGTTATGGTTGATGGTTGCAAGTTGTTGCAAATGGTTGCTCGTGAATGCATATGCATACGTATTAGGCACTAGATCAGTTCGGACGCTTTCATATTGCATTTACAGATATGTATTTGTTTGTAAGTTGAACTTGATATGTTAACATATGGATGTTGCATATGGATGAATGGCTGTGCACGCATGTAGTATTTACATAACTAGGGGTGCTTGCATACATGATTAGACGCATGGCACTGACATGATTCACATTAAGGAGGTCGACTGAATCAGTAGACCGCCTGATTTTGCATTAGATAAAGACATATACACACACTATGCACATGAACATGAAAGCATTAGAAATCTTTTAAGGACAATGAATGCCTGTGATTGAGTGGTTGAGTAGATGGGTGATTGGATGGTAGGACACATTCTTCCTAACTTGAAGATTTCGGGGACGAAATCCTTTTAAGTGGGGGAGAATGTAACACCCCGTAATTCTGTAACACTAAGATTCACAAATCAAGGCAGAATTAAAAGTTAAAATCAAAATCAAGGGAAACAGGTTGTGCCATTGCGTTCGTCTCGGAATTCTGCATGAAAACGAGTCCGAGTTTGCGAGAATCGGACTCCGTATGAGGGAGATATGACCTCCGGAAGTTTCAGAATTCAGTTTAAAATTCAAACAGACAGAAACAGTTCAGAAATGAGTTCAAAATTCAAAAATCAGACCCAGATTGGGCTGGGTGGGAATTTTCCCGCCCAAGGCACCCAGGTCGACTGGGTAGTCGACCTGGGGCACCCAGGTCAACTCGGTAGTCGCTCTGGTGGTCGACCCCCCCTGCTTTTTCCAGATTTGCAGTCTGGTTCGTTCTTCTGTATCCGGACGCCAATCTGACCAGATTCGTTGACTTCTACACTATATAAACAACCCTAGTCTCCTTCTCTATTCACAAGTCTTTTCTATCCTTATGCTGCCTCTGAGAAAATAAATAAATAAGAGAATAAAATAATATATAAAATAAATCAAGATGAGGAGATGTTGTTCAAGACTTTCAAGAAGAGGTTCAAGTCAAGCTAGGATTTCAAGTGAAGATTCAAACGACTGCAACGACTATTTTTCTACGAATCTAATCTAAGCTCTGTAAGTCGGTTACTTTTCAGATTTGAACGTTTCTCTCTGTTCGTGACATGAATTAAAGGAAAAAGAGAATATGCCAAATCTTTCTATTCGAATCTGTGCCTACATCTTTGGACCTAATTAAGAACTGTTATGATTCGATGGCCAATTATGCCTTGCCTATGACTATGAACATTGCCTATGAATATGAACATTTCCTATGACTATGAACATTGCCTATGACTATGAGCATTGCCTATGACTGTGACGCATGACTATGAGAATTATTTCTTTGACTATGAACGCAAGCCTATGCCTTTGATTAGGAAACATAAACTATTGCCTATGACATAACAAGGACAACTGTGAGTAAACACCTATGATTCATGACTAGGAAAGTGTTGCTTAAGTTTTGTGACTGTGAAATTGGGTCTAAACCTGATTTTCTATTCTGTCTATTCTTGGTTTTCTTTGGTTTTAGACCTTGGGAATTTACCTATTAAGTTAGATTTACCCATGTTCTTGAACCTACGTCTCTATTCGGTCTATTCTTGGTTTTCTTTGGTTTTAGACCTTGGGAATTTACCTATTAAGTTAGGTCTACCCATGTTCTTGAACCTACGTCGTTATTCAACCTTTTTTTATGTCAATAGATTTTCAGACCTATAGGCCTTCGATGTTTTAGATCAATTTCAGTGAAATTCGTTAGGTCTGTAATTAGTAAATTATCACTTTATGCCTATCTTTTTCATAGCATCTTTGGTTCATTCCCTATTTTCTACGAATCTAGATTTATCTATAATCTAGATTGAATCACGATTATACGAACGGTGGGAATGCGATTTGGGCAAAATGTGAAATTTACTAAAAACGTAATATAAACTTGGAAATTGTCATAAATTGGGGAACATGTATTATAGCATGTTCATAGAAATGCAAATTGGATAAATTTGACATGAATTATACGATGTGTAATTTGAATCTGGTATTGACTTGTAAATCTAGGATTTACATGAACTGTGAACTAGAATAATAAGTCTAGTTTGACATGAACTGTAATTGGAATGTTAAATCAGAATTGGATTAGCTAATTTGGCATAATAGGAATATTGGCATACATTTGAAATTGGCTATAATTGTGAGTAATTGTCGTGCTTAGCAAAATCATGGTTAGTGACACTTAATTTGGTATAGCTTACATACCAAAAAGCATAAATATGATATAGAGGGGAAAATGGGCCATAAGAATAAATGTTGACAATTTACATTAAAAGAGTGATTAGGAAATAAGTAAATTAGGAATGATTTACTTATAGAATTTGTCCTAAATGAGAAAATGCAAATTTAGACAAATTAAAGGTTTATTAACGACATCTCTTTTAATAATACACTAGAAAGTTCTAGGGTGACAGAGAGGATAGTGTCTAGGCTTGGGTTTGGAAAATACAAGTTTCCTGGTCTCCCTGTCTATCCCTAACTGATCCGACGGACGGGATGGTTACTTTCAAAACCTGATTTGAAAATTAATCAAAAACCGTTTGAACTTAGAAAACACGAATATGCCTAACTCGAGGTTAGACTGAGTTGCGATGTAAACCTGCCCGGAACCAACCGGCACATCCAGTAGTCGCAACAAGATCTGTCTAATGTGTGTGGCCGCTGCTTTAATCTATTTAGTTAAAGACAGAACAAGAATGGTAGGGTTAAGTTAACTAAGGCACTTAACCAATTCAACATGATAACAAAACCGATGGGTGGGGGTTAGGTTCATGCAGACACTTAACGCAGTTAAGCTAGAATGGGAAGGGTTAAGCCCATAGGAACACTTAACCAACTTAACACAGTTAAGCTAGAATGGGAAGGGCTAAGTCCATATGGACACTTAACCAACCTAACATGGTAACAAGACAAGATTTGTAGGGGTTAAGTAACTAAGAAAACACTTAGCCAAATTAACATGTTAACTTGACTAGAAAGTGTGGTTAAGTAAAGTTAATACACTTAGCCAAATTAACATGTTAACTAGACTAAAGGTTGGGGTTAAGTAAAATTCAATACACTTAGCCAATTTGATATGTTAGCTGGGCTAGACCGTAGGGTTAAGTAAACTTGAACACTTAACCATCAGATTGTGATAAAGGAATAGGGTTAAGTCTGAAACATGAAGGGGTAATACTTAACCATTAATAACATGTTAGGTAAAAAAGACGGGCAAGGTTAAGTTAAAGAGGAACACTTAACCAATACAGGATGAATGGGTATGGTTAAGTAATAAGAAATACTTAACCAATATAACTTGGTTTGTGGTAGGGTTAAGTCAACATGAAGTACTGATAACACTTAACCAGTTTATCAGGATAAATGAAGAGCGTTAAGTTAGCTTGAATTGACTAATGACACTTAACCAATCCAAATTGGCGAGGAAAAGAACTAAGTAGTAAACCTTAGTTAAAATGAGCTAAGTAGTAAACCTTAGTTAAAATGAGCTAAGTAGTAAACCTTAGTTAAGAAAACAGCGATTCTGGAAACTAAGTGGTAAACCTTAGTTAGCAGAACTAAGTAGTAATTCTTAGTATAACACGGGAAGGAGCGAACGTCCGTCTCATTAAAACGAAGGCTCCAACGAATTGGGTTACGAAGCCTGAGGCTTCGAGGGGACGCGAGGGTACTCTCGGTATCCCTCTGTGAAGCTGCAGATGATCCTCCTGGGCTCACAGAGGTTAAGGTCTGCGTTAGAAGAACCAAGTGTATGCCTTGGTTGAAAAATATGGCAACCTAAAAACTAGGATGGACTAGCGTGATTCGGCGAGAAAACGGTAGCCCTGTGATAGCAACTCGTCGTCTACCATCCAGCTTGAGTCAATCGAGATACGTGAAGTGGAAAGGCGGAGAACTCCAAAAGACCATATACTTGCTATCTAGTTATGGGTGAGGGTGGCCATAGGATAGTGGGGGCACCAGGGGCCTCCGTATAGTTCTCATTTTTCAAGGTGTTCCTTTCATTAGATGAGGGAGGGGTCAAGTGGGACCATAGCCACTAGAACAAAAACAGACCTTAGCATCTGCATCGGCAGATATCTGAAAGCTCCCGACCGAGTTTCGTATTCCTTGATTTGCCCTGCCACAGGACTCGGGCCGCACATTACAAGACATGTGCATCTAGACAAGCGATAACGATTCGCGATACATGGGTGGGGAAGTATAGGAACATATACTACTCTAGGTAGTGTGTCCTAGACTTGGGGGCATCATTCGTCAGGTAGCATAATCCCTAGTTGGACTAGGTGGCATAAACCCTGAATCCGAGAAGCGTTCAGCAGATAGCGTAAACTCTAGTTGAACCTAGAAGGTACTTGATAGAAAATCCTAGATTTGTTCTAGGTAATAAATAATAAATGTATGCCTGAAGGCAATGGAAACTACAGGGATTGGGATCACGTTATCTTTATTAGTTGGGACACTAGTTAGGTGGTGCAGAGATATAGAAATCAGTATAACAAGGAAATAGCGAAGCTGCGAAAGTATTAGAGCATATCCAGTTTATACTATCTTAGTATATCTGGTGTTAATCTTGTCTAATTTGCCAACCCTATCATCGTGGTGTTATCTTGTATTCAGTTAATTCATGTCGTTTTGGTTTTCCATGTTCATATGCTAGAAGTTACTGAACTTACTCAGGCTTTATGTCTGACTCTGTTTTTCTTTCATCTTCTTTTCTTTCGTTCCCCCACCCCCCTCCCTTCCCCCCCAAGGTAGTAAAGGAGGGAATAGTATAGCGCAGGTTAAGTTGGACTGTCACTCTTTCCCAGCTTGAAGATTTGTCGAAGTTTTGCTTGGATTCTCTTTTCATATGCTATGGTTGGCTCTTGCTAAAATTGGGGAATATAATTGTTGTTTTATGCTTCTTTATTTTGTAAGACAGATGATACTCTGATATTGTAAAGAAACCATTGTACATATTATTTTATCAATAAAGCAAAGTTTTATTTTCCGCTGTTTAATTTCTATCTGTCTTGTAATTTATCTGCATCTTTTACCCAAAATGCTCCACAGAACTTAGTGCATTCCCTTTGTGAGTGACACTAACGGATGTGGGGTGTTACAGTTTGAATGAATCCGAGCAGTTTGAAATTTTACAGTTTATTAATTTGAAACACATATATGAGCCTGTTCGTACGCTGCAGGTTTAATATCTTATTGGCAAAAGAATGACTGTTTTCTGGTTAACAATTACATGTTGAACAAATTATTTGTTTAAATGTAGAATTTCAATGTCTAATTCCTATTGAGATAAATTATTCTTATACCATCAAATGTTTGATTATATCCCCTATTATATTTACAAGTGCGCTTCCAATTATTTTTACCTAACTCTTCCGAGCTGTATTTACATTTCTTGTTAGGGGACAAATAAAGTTTCATGCTAGAGATGAATCCAACGTCGAAAGAGTGGATTAGAATTCGACATCGAAATAATATTGATTACATACAAGGAGTTCGAAATTTCATTGAATTCGCAAAGTCTAATTCGCCACCCGACTTCGAACTATGCAGTTGTCCTTGCATAAAGTGTAGAAATTCAAAAAAGTAGCAATTTAAATTAGTAGAGAAACACTTGATCGTTTATGGCATGGATCAAACATACGATGAATGGGTTTTTCATGTTGAGAGAAGCGATAATGACATCGTGCTCAATCCTACATGGCATGCCAATCATGAGGCTTGTAATTCTAACCAATTTCAAGAGGAAAACCATATAGGAGACGCTCTTGGAGATCTCGTTGATGATGCATATGGCATAGAAGGGATTAGTGATGGTAACCATTGGAAAAAGTATCAGGAGTACAAAATAAGAGCAAATGAAAAATTATACCCTTCTTGTGAAGACGGTCTAACAACATTAAGTGTCATGATAGAGCTTCACAATTTGAAAAAAGAATTTAATTGGTCAGGAAATAGTATGACCGAGTTATTAAAACGATAGAAACAGTGGCTTCCAAAGGAAAATACAATACCAGAGAAGTACACAACAATGAAGGAAATATTAAAAGATTTGGGAATGAAAGCAGAGTGCATACATGCATGTAAAAATGATTGCATATTGTTTTGGAAAGAGAACAATAATGCAGCAGAATGTCCTCGTTTTCACATTTCAATATTTAAAACTAAAAAGCAAGGAGAAGTGGAAAAAATTACAAAACAACCTCAAAAAGTTTTGAAATATTTTCCATTAGCTCCTAGATTAACAAGATTGTACACTATACCATGGATAGCTCAAAAAATGTTATGGCATAGTGAAGCAAAGCCTTGTTGGAATCGCACGCATCATCCTATAGACTTGGCTGAATGGAGATCATGGAAGAATAAGTGGCCGGAGTTTAATAGAAATGGACGAAATGTTTGGCTTGGTATTGCCACCGACGGGTTCAATCCTAGTACAACCCAATCAAGCAGTTATAGTTGTTGGCCTGTTTATACAGTTCCTTATAACTTACCGCCATCATTATGCATGAAATATGAGTTTCAAATGTTGTTCTTGTTAATTCCTGGACCAAAAGCACCAAGTCAAGATATTAATATGTATTTGGAAACTCTTGTGGATGAGTTGAAGCAATTATGGACAGAAGGAGTGCTTGCATTTGACACGAATACAAAGGAGTATTTCACTCTTAGAGCAATGTTGTTATGGGGAATTCACGATCTACCTTCCTTTGGTAATTTATCTGGTTGTGTAACACATGGTTATAAAGCATGTCCTGTTCGTGCAACGGAGACAGAATCAGAGCGCATCGGTAATAAGATTGTTTATACGAAGTATAGAAGATTTTTGAAGAATGGTCATCCGTATAGGGCATTGAAGCATGGGTGGTATAAGTCTATAGAGAATAATGAACCTCCAACACGATTAACAGGATCAACACTTCTAGCAAAGCTTGCTCATATCAAATATATACCAGGTAAATTACCCCCCAAAAGAAAGCACATAGTAGATGATGTTGATCCCGTTGAGGAATATTCTATGAATGAAAAAAGGGTGATGATGAAAGACCGACATGGTACAAGAAGACGATTCTTTTTCATTAGAGTATTGGAGTAATCATAAAGTGCGACATACTATTGATGTGATGCACACCGAGAAGAATGCATCAGAGCATTATATTAATTTGTTATTTGATAGGCACAAGCAATATTCTTCCAAATTTGCATTTGATAAATCTTACAAGACTCGTTGTTATGAATTCCTAAAGGATGTCAAACTTCCATCTTGCTTTGGGACTAGGTTAGGCAACTTAGTAAATAGTGAGCCACCCAGTTTGAATATTAGAAAGTCATATGAGTACCATGTTATCATTCAATATATTCTACCTATCATGGTTCAACATGCTTACCCAAAGCATCGTGACGTAAGACGTGCAATATTGCAAGTAAGCTTGTATTTTAGTATTATTTGTTCGAAGGTTTTAATTTGAGAGCATGTTCAAGCTGCTAAAGACATGATTGTTGAGGCATTATGCATGTTGGTGCATTATTTTCCTTCTCAATTCTTTGACATAAGTATACATTTAATGGTGCATTTAGCTTATCAAGCATTGCTATGTGGACCGGTTACTTATATATGGATGTATCCATTTGAAAGGTATAATGTTTCTTTCATGTAATTATTACATGGTTTATTTCACTAATAACGTAAAATTTTAAATTTTTTGTTAGAGCTATGAAGGAGTGTAAGGACATACCGAGCAATAAGCGTTATGTGGAGGGATCAATTTCTGAAGCATATCTTGTTTCAGAATCTGTTAGATACAACATGGAATATATGCCAAATCCACGTACTGGCAATCATAGATGCAAACAAGCACCATTTTTAGATGAGAACGGAGATGATACTTATGAACGTTCCATCCTTGAGGTTAAAATTATCAAATTATCTGGCGTACAGCGTATTCAATTTCGACGGTGGATACTTTTTACCATGGACGTCGCTGGCGTAGACGATTATTATAGGTTTGTCTTATTTTGACATGTTATGACCTTATGTGATGTAATTTCAATATTTTCTTAAGCCGCAACATTATGATTTGCAGCGACTATCGATCATCGTTAAAGGATGTTCAAAGGAGCAAAAAAAAGGCACCATACACGGGCAGAAGTAGTAGTACAAACTGAATTTATTGATTGGTTGCACAAGAAGGTTTGTTATATTGCACAAAACTCATACTTCAATAAAGAATTTGACATTATTTAAATTGTTGAAATTGGTTTGACAGTTAATGGACGAAAAGTGCATGAATTCACCAATATGGTGTTAGGTTAGTGGACCAGCATGGGAAACCAAAACTCACCTTAAATATAGAATTAATGGTTACGTATTCTCTTCACAGCACTAGGATGATGCTCTTTCTACTCAAGGTAGTGGTGTTTGTATGGATGCAATTACAACATTTATAGCAAGCGCAAAAGATTTAAATCCTACAGATGATGACACTACTTAGTATGGTATTATCAAGGAGATAATTGAAGTTGATTATTATCAATTTCAACATGTTGTATTCTATTGCGATTGGGTGAATGTTGCTGACAAAATACATGGTTGTAAGATTTGTACAGACTCTAATTTGTTGATGGTGAATCTTAACAACCATAAAAGCAGTGATGGAGAGTATGATGAGCCTGCCATTCTAGCATCAGAAGCAAGTCAAGTTTTCTACGTAAAAGAAAATACAAAATCCCGATTGGTCCATTGTGCGACGTTCACCTAAACGTCTGACTGATATCGTGGATGGTTACGAGACGTCAACAAATTTTCAGTCTGTTTTAAAGGAACAACCAAACTTAGGAGCATTGTTAAAATGTATCGAAACCAAATAGATGAGCTTGATTTTGAGTCCAAGTCTTTCTTTATGTGTTGAATATTTGAGATATTTGATGGTTTTAACATTGATGGTTTTAGTTGTAATATTCGAGTTGTTAAATTCTTGTTGCCTCTTTTCTTATAGTTGTGCACTTTTTTATGTTCAACATGTGTATGCATGGTACTATTGTTGATTTTCGACAGGTTGAATGCTTGAATACTTGTTGCCTTTTTTCTTATGGCTGCGCGCTTTATGTTTTCCTTTTCTTTTCCATTTTTTGGTCTTACATTAGCAGCTTGTACCTAGTTCACATATTAGTTTTATTTGCTTTCGTGTATTGAATGTAGGCTAACATATATGAATTACTTATGCGGAATGTCGACTAGTAACAGTAATGCATCACAACGTAGAGAAAGTGTAGAAGATGTCGTTCCTCCCCCTCCAGCAAATAAAAAGTACTACATAATTGTTGAAATGGATGGTGCAAAAGGCGACGACTCATCAAAGTGGGCTTCTCGTTGCGGCCCTCTGATCCGAAGGCATATTCCAGTTAGCTACGAAAGACAAATTATGGACAGCACTAATGGTATATTTCTTTATTATTTCTATTTTTTTTGGGCATATATAAAGCATAAAATTATAATAAAAATCATTTACCTTTTCCAAAAGAGTTTGACTTGAACATAAATCCCAATGTTTCTCGACCTATTTTGGAGAATTTTTTTCCGCAATATTTAAGATCGTCAAAATCAACTTTGAGGAAGACATATATTAAAACAAAAGAAAAGGAGCTTTTGCCTAAGCGTCTTGCAATTGAAAACTGACACGACGAAATCGATAAAGTTCAATGGGACAAGTTCATCGACAATGAGTATATAGACAAGAAGAGAAAACAATGCAAGACGAATAGCGACAACAAGGGGAAAAAATACTATAAATCATACATTAGGAAGAAAATCTTATGCTAAGCTATATGAAACATTGGTTCGTACTAGTCAATCCTTTTGAATACTTTATGGCTATTTTGGATAATACTTTATGGCTATTGAATATATTTATATTTATTCATGTAGGAAAAGGAAAATCCGGAATGTAAGCCTACACGGACAAAAGTATGGAAAGTGGCACACACAAGTAAAAAAATTGGAGAAGTGCTTCCTTGCGCTGCCGAAAAATATGTAAGTTAATATTATTATTTTGTCTTTGAATCATAAGTGTTTTTTACATCACACTACATGAAATGACGCTCTTTTTTGTATTTTTGACTAGCATGTCATAGTGTTAAAAATCTAAACTGAATTGTTTTTAGCGGCACACTTTTTCAATCCCTTATACATAAAACAAACAAGAAACCAGTTTTGCTATATTTTGGTTTGAACCATTTTAAACCAATTTTCATGAATGTAGAATTATACAACATGGCAGGCTATCATTTATGCAAAAAGTTATACATATGCTGCAGCAAATCCTACATTAAGTAATGCTGATTTGTTAAAAATTTCATTTAGGCCAAAAATGATCTGTTTTCACGTGAAGGTAAGGTGAGTGATTGCTTTTTGTGAAAGAGTGGTTCTGGATTTGGCTTATGATCTATTTTCACGAGGAGATGATGTTATTGTAATTGATGGATGAACTGTTGATGCAGTATGGGAATAGTTGGGATTCCGATATGGTTTGAATTTAGGGTAGAAATCAGGGGATTTCATGAATTGGTTTTTCGTTTGGGTTGGTATGGTTTCCTGCTAGTTTGAACAAATTGGCACAATGGCGTCAAACAGTCGATTTATCAATTTATAAATAATATTAAACTAACTAAAATTAATTCTCCATAATTTTTTAAAATTAATAACTTGTGCTATTAGCGTTCATTTGAGATATGGTAACTTTATTACTATCGTATCAAAGTGCTATAGGATATGAAATACTTGAAATTTCATAGTTAAATTATCTAAAGTAAAACATAATTTGCTTTATTTTATTGAAACATGACTGTTATATTACACCATTAACAAAAAAATTAATTATATGTAAAGTAATTAAATTTTAGTCTCACCCACTAAATAAAAAGGTATGGAAAAAATAAAAAAACTATTATACTCCAATTATTTGATATAAACAAATTACAAAAGTTTGACCCATCGATCAACTGCTGGCCCCTCAACCATTTCGAGCTGTGTTGTTCTAGACGTATGTCTCGTTTGTCTCCCCTTGAGCCAGGACTAATGACGCAGAAACATACCCGTTCAATACCTGGTTAAATATAATGCCCTTCGCAAACACATGGTGAAATGGTAGGCGCAGTTACGTGTAAAGCAAGTGAAACGAGGCTCGTCTTTCCAAATGGACTAAAATGGAACCCACCAATTATTAATTCCGTCGAGCCAATGACATTGCAATTGGCAGCGACTGAACAGCGAGCGAGTGAGGAGATTATGTGACTTAGATTACAACACCTCACACCAACATTGTAACATGCAGATACCAGATAGCATTATTTTAAACATAACACTGAGCACAGTATCCATGTGGATGATTATTGGTCCCAGTAGTTGAAACAGACTTTACAATTCAAACCATGGATGCTTGCTATTATAATACAATTTAACACTGAGCACAATATCATCTCATACTTAGTCATTTTAATCGACTGTTTGACGCCATTGTGCCAATCATCTCGTACTTAGTCGAATGAAAGCAGCACCACATGCTGTTCCGCTAAGCCAGCAGAACTCATACCGACAGAACTGGGAAAAAATAGTACGGCTGTTTGCCATATTTGAGAACGAACGATCCCGTCTACGATTGGCCAATGCAATAATTTTTTTTGTCGCCTTGTATACAGCCGGAGACTCGGAGTGCTTTGCGTTTATCCTTTCAACTATAAAATTTCATCATAATGATACTATCTACTCAGGGAGAATATAAGACTGCATTTGGCTTATCATTTTAAATTTGTGTACTCATTCATACAAAATGACAATGTATTTTGTTGCAATCAACCCATTAAAAAAAACTAAAGTTCATGTATAAACCAAAAACAACTTTTTCTTTTTACAAATTTTCATGTTCCAACAAAAAAGATTAAGTCATCATTTCACAGTTTCTCCTTTGTTTCTTTTTCTCCTTTATCGCCGCTTCGTTTGTCACTTATTTTCTAATTAATACTGAAAACTAAAAACCAATTACAAACTAAATCAAACGGTCCTAAATTTCTTTTAAAGTCTAAAAACTATGTTATATGTTATATTTGCAATGGTAACTCCAATTAATATGAACATGGTTCTTTCGTCATTAAGCATATACAACAAAAAATATTTGAGTTTGAAGTGTTTAATAATGTCTCAATTTCAATTGTTTATGTCAAATATTACTTTTTTAAGTATGTATATCTCGTCAGTATATTGCATACTTGGACTTCGTAATTAAATTTAATCCTAAGAGCAGTGCATAATATTTTCTTGATAAATCTGAATGTTCACTCACATTAGAGGATGAATCGTGCAGGATTAACATCCGCATGTATGGAGACAGTAGCATCATGTAAGGCTTCATGTGCTTCTCCCTTGTCGTCCTGTAAATTATTCCCTGTCCAGCAAAAAAAATTAAGAACTCCTACTTAAAAAGGAATGAGCTACAAACCTACAATAATGAAATAATATTTTAGTTTCCTTACACAACAGGTAATAAAAATGGAGTAACTAAATGATTATAAGTTCTCAAAAGATTTAAGCATGATAAACTAAAGCTTAAACAGTTGAAGGCATTTCCAAGAAATTCAGTTTCAAGATGGCTCAACTGAGGGAAGACACATGCACCACTAAAAAAAGGGACGCCATCTTGAAATTTTTATGTCATATGTCATTTTCCCTTATTATGATTATATGAATGTTATTCTTCTTTTGTTGCACTAATTTTATTTGCAATACATTATTTGTGCTGAGATATAGGGAAACCAACTCAATTTTTTGTTAGCTTTTTATGTCAATAAACTACTGTCCATCAGTTACTATATGCATGTCCTTTACAAATTTGAATTAGATTTGTGTTGGGAGGATTCATATGTGCGTCCTTTATTTTTTTTTCCGGTAATATAGCATACATCTATGAATTTATAACATGTTTGTCCATGAGCTAATATTATTTGTTGTCATGTATGCAAACTAGTGATAGATAACCCCTTAGTTTAATTCACTGATATACATGTATTATCCTTAAATTAAGATAGACAAGTAGCGATAATTCTTGTCATAAATTAGTTTTCTCCTTCGGTTTGACACAAATTTAGTACCTATGGTTCACATCCTATTTTAATATTTAGATAAACAGTCATTCTCAAAACGGTTCTCGAAACATGAAAATTTGCAAAATAATATTGGTGATATATTGGTGATAGGCCATTTTATTTTTATTTTTATTTTAAGCGCATTGTTCAGCTGTGCATCACACTTGCTACGTTTAGAAGCGTATAAATCATCTGACAATGCATCTTTCATTTGATCACACAGGACAAAATGGGTTTGTGCACTGTCCTCGCGACAATACAGACATATGAATTTCCATTCATAATATAAAAACCAGTTTGCACACAAGCACATAAGAAGCGAACTCTCAAAACTGACCTTGTACACTTTTTTATTTATTTTCCTCACAAATCATATAGGTCAGTTGAGTGACAACTAACAGGATTTCTATTCTATTATGTAACGGGTTCAATAGTTTATGTAATAAGAATCTAGTGTTAATATATATATGCTTATAACATATGTAGGCATTGATAGAAGCAGCTGAAGAAAGACAAAAGTCATAATCTAGTGTTAATGGAGGTGATGGTATAAGAGGCTTAGAAGATTTTGGAAGAGATCCCATCGCCAAAGCTTTTGGAGATGATGGTAGGAGAAGTTATTATCGTGCTATTAGCTCTACGTCTAATGCAAAAAAAGTAAAACTCATCCAAGCTTCAAAGGCAATAGTCAATTATCGAGAGAATGTGAATCAGAAATGGCGAGAGGAAATGCAGACAGAGATGAAAACAATGAGTTTGGCTATCGTTGATTTGAAGCAATGCATGGCGTTTCTTGTAAATTAATTTGGAGGAAGTGCGACTACACCAACACCGGTTGACACTTCTAATACCGAGAAAAATCTCAATAATCCGATATCTAGCAAAAGTGCTCCATTAGATAAAGTGACAGTATCTCCTATGGGAGGAAAACAATCGGTAATGATATTAGGACCAGGTTCGGTGGAGGTAGCGAGAGGACATACAGGGACGCAGAAGATGTGTCATGGTAGAAAGGTGGTTGAAGGAGAACAAATTGTTTGGGTGGAGGATGTTCTCGATCCAAATGCTTCACTTTTTGATGCACCAAAAAATGGTCATTACACGCTTCTCGATCTAGTTGTCGGAGGTTTTGTGATTTGGCCCGAGTATCGTCTACGTTATCAGTAAAATTCTGTAAGTTCATTTTAATATTTTGTTGCTATCTTTAGTATTTTGTTGGTATTGTTTAGCATTTTGTTGGTACTTTATATAAATTTTTATGTTTCATCTGAACAGATTCGATTGAATTAGTTGAAAAATGGAAATTGGACTTAATATGAGTGATTTTCTTGGTAAGTGTCTGTATTATCCCCTCAGTTAATTTTTTTGTTTCTTTGATTTTTTTTGTAGACAATACACAGTCTATTCTACCTAAATGAACTAGCTCTTTATATGTCACTAAGAGAACCAATTTTTATTAGGTAATCCTAGTTATCAGGATTTTACAATCCTTTCTGTCCTAATTAATTGTTATTATAGACATAATAATAATAATGATAGAATATTATACTGACATACTGTCGAAGCCTTGGACCTTTGAGTATTATAGTTCGATGTGCCATATGCGGTACAATTCGAACATCGTCAAAGTCTCCGATTTTAGAACCATTTTTCATTGAATTGTCGGCAAAAACAGTCGGAAATAGTGCATCAGGCTCTTTACTGTCAAGACTTTCTGCTAAACTAGAATAGCTTAAAGGACGAAAACTTGGTTTAGAAAGCCACTACTGAATAGCTTAAAGGACGGAAACCAAATACGTATAATGATCAGGCCCTATAAAATATTCAGATCAATACAGGTCGATACGTATATAAGTACCCTGAATGTGTAGTTAATTGAAACTTGGAAATGAGTTATACTAGAACCTAGTATGCATAAACCAGTGAACAAAATATGCGAGTATAACTTCCCTAAAACTCTTTATGTTTGTACATACAAGCATATAAACATATATATAATGGCATATGTAGTTTTAAATGTATTGAATTTAGTTAGTATAAACCTGGAAACAAAAAACTGAAATAAAGAAAACAAACACAAGAACAGTGAGTGAACTCTCTTTTGGCAATTAAAATCTGTTAACATATATGACCAATACGTATGTACATCTAATGATATCTTGATGAATTTTCTTTTAAATTCAACATATATTAAACTTCCAAGCATGATCGGTTACAAAAGTATTTCAAGTGAATAAATTAAAATTACTATGATCAATTTACCAGCAAAACCGGTACCCTCAAGACATAATCCATGCTATAAAACTGGACCTAAAAGTGGTTTCTTTAGGAGAAACTAGTTGATTGTTAGATTATATTTGAAGCCATCAAATATACGTATTCGGCTATAAAACTGGACCTAAAAGTGGTCTCTTTTTATATTGGAGGTTGGTATATTAAAATAGATAGTGATTTGTTTCTTTGTTAAGTTTCTTTGTTACTTCAAATAGTCATTTGTTATACTATGTTACCCTCAAGACATAATCCGGTCCCCTCAAGACATAATTCGTGTTGCTGTTGTGCATAATGTTAAGTCTCTTTGTTACTTCAAATAGTCTCTTTATATTGGAGGTTGTTATATCGAATTTAGCCAGCAAAATTGGTACCCTCAAGACATAATCTGTGCTGCTGTTGTGCATAATGTTAAGTTTCCTTGTTACTTCAAATAGTCATTTGTTTTACTGTGTTACATGTGTTATTTTTAGTATCATGTTAGATCAAAGTACGATATGAATCATTGACTACCAAGAAGAAGTCTGTAAGATTTTAGATTAAAAATAAAGCAGTAGCACTTAAGTTACATCATATACTAAAGGGTAATGAGTTGATTAAATTTTCATATCAAAAACTGGAAAATAAAAACAGTACTCTTAAGTCTGTAAGCTTAGGTTTTTTGGGTAGTTCGTTCGTAGAACAGTACATTTAGGTCTTTTTCCTACACTTTGGAAATTTCAAGCTTTCATTATTATATTCAACCAACATTTGTAGTGTACTGTTCTGTTGTATTTTGCTACTCACGTGATGTTTTATTGTGGTTTTCTACAGGTACAATTAAAGCTGTGTGGCTAATGGTAGGATTGAAGTTAATTTGGGAGATGATTGAAGTTATTTTGCTACTCACATGATTAGTAGTGTTTGTGTTAAGACAGAATTTAGACGAAATATGTTGAATATTGTTTTAAAACTTATTATGTGTGTTAATGACGGTGTAGAACACTTGGTACTATAAATTTGTTATGTATGCTATTTTAAACATGGTATGTTCTACGTGCCATTTGCTGTTTTAATGTTGTTATTATATATGTAACCAACACTAGTACTGAATATTTTATTCGTGTATATTTAATATGAAATATAGGTCTTTTTTTGTAGTAACCATACTGTGTAGTTTCTAGCACTTATAACCATTATAATTTTGGTAGCTGTAACATTTAAAACCATTAGATAGTAATATAATATAATGGTTATAACCGTTAGTAAACCAACAAATATAACATTTATTACCGTTATTAAATAAAACAATATCACATTTATTACCATGGTAAAATAAAATATAACAACGCATATAACCGTTAGTAAATAATATAATATCACGGTAATAACCGTGACTATAGATAATAATATCACGTTTATAACCGTGATAATAGCCGTGAGTATTTATAACGGTTATATCCATGATCATATGTGTCATAAAAACCACCAGCGCATGTTGGGCAAACGGTTATAACTGTGTGGAATTTCATTTCTCACGGTTATAAGCGTGACAAATGAGCTTTTCTGGGGTAGTGCATTGCGGAAAATATGGCCCCATCTTGCAAGAACCTATGCCAATGACTTTGAGCTTGAATGGAGGGATACAATCATGATTTACATTCATAATTAGGTTGTTTGACTGTAACTTTATCTCTTTAAACTTGACAAGTCCAATAAAATTAGCTTCAGAAATGACACCCTCAAGATAATTTTCATGAAGATGTAAAAGAATAAGATTGGAAAGTTGTCCGATGCATTTTGGAATGGTTCCATTCAACTTATTTCCTGAAAGGTCTAGTTTTTCCAAAGCTACAATATGTCCTAAGGATTCTGGAATCGAACCAAATAATAAGTTTACCGACAAATCTAAAATTTTTAGCTTGTGCATTTCTCCGAACAAATCTGGTAAATAGCCCTTGAGGCTATTGCAACTTAAATCCAAATGTTCGATACTGTCTTTGAGACATCCGAAAAATATATCTTTAAATTCATGCATATCGGTGAATTCGTTAAAACCACCACTGAATTTATGCGAAATGCATAATTTTTTTAATGCTTTTGGTAAAGCCCCACTGAGATCATTGAATGAAAAATCCATATACTGTAGGGAATCATATTTTCCAGTGCATCTGGAATTGAGTGGAAGTAGTTGCCATGTAGATCAATGTGTGTGAGGCTTTTTATGTCAAATAACCAAAGAGGGAAGTTTTTTTGGTCTAAAGAATTAAAAGACAGATCAAGGTAAGAAAGATTTGTAAAGTTCACATAGGAAAGAGAGACAAAAAAATAACTGAAATACAAGTGCTTAAACATAGCTCGACAATGTTAGGTAGAATGTTCAGTGCTTCAATTGATTTTGGTAAGCTTGTAAATATTGCATTTTTCATAGTGAGATGTTTTAATGAAGTAAGATGTGATATCCAGTAAGTGTCATCAATATTAATTTCTCTTAAATTAAGATCAAGATATTCAAGTCTCGATAAATTTCCAAAATGACGAGGAATCAAGCCATGAAAACCAGCTAGAGACAAGTTAAGATACCTGAGATAATGAAGGGAACTAAGGAACTTAGGAATAGGACCATAAAAATGGTTTATGCTCAAATCAAGGTAATTTAGTTGCTTTAGACCAAACAAAGATAGGCTGAGTTGGCCTCTTAATGACCATTCATTGTAAAGAACGTCATCAATCTCAGAAAATGGGTGTGGATTGCGTAGATCTAACCCGATGACATGACCGGTTAGGTTGTTGCAAGAAACACCTTTCCAGTTATAGCAGTTATTACCATTCCATGATGCTAGCCTGTCGTTTTTATCCACAAGACTTTTCTTGAAATAGAGTAGGGCATTCCTTTCATTTGCTATGCAGCCTGAAATAGCGACTCCTCTGGTGCCTTGTTCCAATAGAAAAGTAAGTAAAAGTAGCACAAATAGAATTGACTGAATCGTCGTAGCTGAAATGAAGATTTTAATACGTTTGTTTAAGATTCAGCTTGGTCTTGTAATATGCAACATATAGACGAAGCGGATCTGCTTTATATATGTTATTTAACTAGTCACGCCATGCAATATTTCTACATGCCGTCCCACGGTTGTTGACTTGGAAAAAATATTGGTAAACTAAGTTGCATTTTCATGGAAAGGGCTGGGAAAAACGATACTTAGGTGGAGGCATAAATTTCATGTTTGATTATTAATGTATCAGGTGATGTACCCTACCCGAATGAATGTGTAATGCCATGGAGGTTGCTGGTACTGATATTTCTATTCGTTATTAAAATGAAATTGTATCATTTGGACAGTTGTACATAGACATTAACTGTGAAACTCTACAATATACATGGGATCTAACAATGCCATTTTGGTTATCACAGCATTGTCCTGTTGCCACAGATACTGTCATCAATTAAGCGTATAACAAAATCTCAAAAAGTCTTCCGATTATAGCACTAATTCAATAGCTGAATCATTTTTGTTGTATGTAGTTCTTTACTTCTTTAGCATATGCAATTAGTGTATATTAGTTTAAATCGAAATTTGTTTTTTGATTTCGAATCAGTTAATAGTATTACATTGAAATATTGTTTTTATAATACGAATGATTTTTTTTAAAGTGGATTAAGAAAAACTAAATTGAAAATTCAATGTTTATTTCATAGAATTAGGGATGATAATTAGAATCGAGAACCGAAAACCCGAACCAAACCGACCCGAACTCGAACCGGACCCGATGGGTCTCGGGTTGGATCTAGGTGGTGAAACCATCAAGACTCGATCAAACCTGACCCAAAAGACCGAACAAAAAAGTATTGAAATATATGTATTTTTAGTGATATTATTCGATCGGACCCGACCCGACCCGACCTAACCTGAACTTGACCAGACCCCACCCGAACCGATGCTCGGGACGGGTCGGGTCCAGATTTTTGAATTGTATAGTTTTCTATGGCTTGTGTTCTAGGGTCTGAGATTTTCTGATGTGTTCCCCAACTCCCACCTAACCACTCAACTATAAATACCCCCAAGCTCACACTTCAAGGTGGTTGAAACTTTTTTGATTTGACATCTCTTGAGAGCTCCAAGTGACCTCTTTAATGACATTCATACTTTGAGGAAGAAGAAGGGAAAAAGTGTCTTTTTACTAATATTCACATATGATAACTATGACCTCAAATTACTTAGAAGTGTATGAAAAAGGATGTCATGTATTAGTCTCAATCTTGTAACTTTTTATTGTCAACGACACTTCCAAAGTGGACGTAGGTCCCTCATGGGACTGAACCACTGTAAATCACTTGTGTTATTTACTGCTTTCCGCGCTTATATTTCCAAACAAAACTATGATTCTTAAGTAACTAAGAATCTAGGGTGTTTACGATATACTTTGCCGTCAACAATATATTTTAACTATTTTGAAGACTAATTGTTTTTCTATCTCAATAAATGTACCGTAACACTTAAAAACAATAATCTAAAAGTGTAAACTTAGTTGGTTACACTACTAGAAAACACTCTAATTTCCTACGCAAAATTTCCTACGTCTTTCCTACGCCATAAGGCGGGACGTAGGAATGGCGTAGGAAATTGGTAGGCTGAGTTCATGGCGTAGGAAATACGTCAACCATCTCTTATGTCTTATCTACGCCTATAGAAGGCGTAGAAATTTTCTAATTTCATACACAAAATTTTCTATGTTTTTCCTACGCCATAAGGCATGGCGTAGGAAATTGATAGGAATTTTCCTATGTTTTTCCTACGCCATAAGGCAAGGCGTAAGAATGACATAGGAAATTGATAGGCAGAGTTCACGGTGTAGAAATCTTCTACGTTATTTCCACGCCATTGTAGAAATCTTTCTAATTTTATATGCGAAATTTCCTATATCTTTTCTACGCCATAAGGCGGGGCGTAGGAAATTGATAGGCAGAGTTGCGTATGAAAGGCGTCAACCATTTCTTATATCTTATCTATGCATGTAGAAGACGTAGAAATCTCTTACGTCATCCATTCCATTGTAGAAAACATTCTAATTTCATTCGCGAAATTTCCTATGTCATAAGGCGTGGCGTAGGAATGACGTAGGAAATTAATTGGCAGAATTCGCGGCATATAAAAGACATCAATCATCTCTTATGCCCTACCTACGCCTATAGAAGGCGTAGAAATCTATTACGCCATTTCCACGCCATTGTAGAAAACATTCTAATTTCATTTAATATGACAGAAAATATTTAATAATTAATAGTGATACTTAAATATCATTTAATAATTTATAACTTTAAATTTTATTTATTTATTATAGTTTAATCTTCAATAAGTAATAGTGATACTTAATTTACAATTTAATCTATATTTAATTACTTATAACTAGTCATTATTATTGATAATTGATAATTTCCGATATGTCATAATCATTACTACTTAATTATAATCATAATTGAAGATTAATAATTTATATATAAAAATAAAAATTTAATAATTTATTTTTTAATAACTAATAATTATAGATTACCGGTAAATAATTAATACTTAATGATTGAGATTAACATTCAATAACTAACAACCGATTGATACTTAATATATAATGGTTAAAAAACAAGGTTTATTATATTTAAGATTTGATAATTAGTCATTGTATTTAATTAATGTTTAAATAAAAGTCAATTTTTGGAAGGGTAGGCACGGACATACAAGAAAGCACAGATCGACATACATGGAATTGTCCCATTCATCACCGTTCAAAACATACCAATCCAGCGACCAAAAAGACTTCAAAACATTTGTTTCGGATCTCGGTGTTGTACGTTGCGTTGTAATTCTCGTGATCCTTTCACTTTATACCCAATTCTTCTCCTCCTTTTCTATTTCCTCTCTGAAACAGAAACTTCTCTTCTTCCAAACTTTACCAGTTGAAAATTTAACCTATGAAACTTCTTAATTCCACAAAGTTTTTCTATTGCAAACCAGAATCGTCACCGCTGATTTCCTTATCGTTGCTTAATTAGGGTAGCCGCCTTTGTAAGAAACTTTATTTCATTTCAGGTCTAGAATTCATCGATTACCATGTTGCTATCGTGAGGTTCGATCCACTGCTGAAGTTGAGATATGCTCTACCAAGATCTAAAATTCATGTTGTTACTTTCATCAACAGGTAAAAGTAGCCGTCGTTTCTCTGAGTCAGCCATCATTTCTCCGAGTAAATGCAATAATCTATCTGAAGTGTGGAGGTCTAACTAGGTAAAGTTTAACCAATATCCAGTTACTCATTCCGCATTGAAAAAGCATACGATGAAGTCATTAATCTGCTAATCCTAGTCCAATATATAATTTCTCCATTCATAGACCATCCTCAATCCCTAATTCTAATTGTCTTCAAGATATGATAAATTTGAGAAAAGAATAGAAGTTTCCGTATAATCAGTTTATTAATCAGTATGTTTTATAGATATTGTTGGTTTTCCATGGAGTAGTCATTGATACAACTAGCAAGGGTAATCCAGTTTAGTACACCGCTAATAAATTATGCAGCCTTATTTCATCAGCAAATTGTTATTTAATCTTTTAATGTTGAACTCACTATAGTTTTAGTTTCAACTTTCAATTGTTCATCCCTTTTGATATATCCTGTGATTTTATAATATTGTATAAATTCTCAACCTCATCTGTAGAAACAAACCCATTGTAGAGGATAAAATTATTGCTGCTACTGAGACAAAAGGAAGGAGAGGGAAATATAATAAGATTTCTATAGCTGAGGTTGATGATGAAGAAAGTTAGGTTTTAAGAAACGTAAGGAGATGGTTGCTGATGAAGAGGTCTTATCCTTATTTGTTTTGGTAGCCTTCCTATTGCGCAGCCTTTTGCTGTTCATTTGATTTATATTTTTAGGTTGAATGCTATTCATTTGACTTAAATCTTAATCTTGCAACTATTATCCGGTTTTGGAAGAATTCCAATGCTTGGTAACATCATAGAGTGATATAACTGAAAGTCTGAAAATTCAGTTTGAATCATCTCTTTTGTATTTCCACCCTATACTGAATAACTTAGGTTTCCTTTTATTTTGTTTCTTTAGACATATAATTTATGACTCGATAAAAATGATTCTTGAGTTAGCACTACTTCGATTTTAATAAACTACAATATTTTAATCATTTTCATAGTTATAAACAACATTTAGGATAAAATTTAGCTATCCCCTACACAGTAATTTGTAGAAACATTAATGATGTTCTACAATATATGTAATTGTCCCTATCCCCATTTGAAGCTTTTAGACCATTAAGATGAATTTATACTTGCATTCAAATGATAATATCATTAATTATAGTAGCAACTGAATTCTTCAATATAATTTGTTTCATGAATCTGTACTTTTCCTTGATGGCAATGAAAATGGCAACCGTGGCTATTGTTTATAGTTTGCAAAGGACTATCGTATAACAATGATTTTGTTGTTGCTTTACTTAGCCATTAGATCAACAAATAATTTGTCCATATTTGCCAGAACTTATGTATGAAAATAGTAGTTTGCAACAAATGTAAATGGGTCTTTACTGGCTGTAGTGTGAAATAAATTTCTTGAAAGTTTATTTGTTTTGGTAACCTTCCTGTTACGCAGCCTTTTGCTGTTCATTTGATTTATATTTTTAGGTGATGGTTTTATTGCAGCTTATCCAACTTTTTTAAAATACTCTAGTTTACTTATAAAATAGGTGATGGTTTTATTGTACCTGCAGACAACGAGTGCAGGCAGACCACTTCACTTCAATGCATTCAACCTGACCATTCATCTATTTCACGGCTTTCTTCACTGTAATGGTTTTAGGTGATGGTTTTAGGTCTTTGCTATAATGGTATTATATATACTTATAAAATAGGTGATGGTTTTAGGTCTTTGTTGTTTATTTGTTTTGGTAGCCCTCCTATTGCGCAGCCTTTTGCTGTTCATTTGATATATATTTTTAGGTGATGGTTTTATTGTAGCTTATCCAACTCTTCTAAAGTACTCAAGCTTACTTATAAAATAGGTGATGCTTTTATTGTACCTGCTGACAACGAGTGCACACATACCACTCCACTTCAATGCATTCAACCTGACCCCTCATCTATTTCTCGGCCTTCTTCAGTGTAATGGTTTTGGCAATATTCTCCTAATTAATGGATATGAATGTGGCTCTAAGTTAATTGTTGGCTATGACCTCATGGATCTGTGGGATTGTTTATGCCCTTCACTTTGTGTCAGGTGTAATTCTTCCCTTTTATGATGCGTATAGATGTCATTTTTTGTCTGATTGTCTTAGTATTTGCTCTATTAGTTACAATAGATGTTGTGAACTCCCACATTAACAGAAATTTTAAATTCTTAGTGTTCTTTCTTTATGAAATTAATTTTGTTGGAATATGCGGGGACAAATGTATAAGTACCAAGTGTTGTTGGATTTCAAAACATCTGACTAAGCAGTATGCCATAGGGGATGCATCAAGGTTACTTTTGTGAGGTTTTTAAAGATACATAAGCCAAGTTTGTTGGAAATAACTACTTTTATAACTACTTATGAGTAGTTTTGTGATTAAAGAAATTGAGTACAATGTTGTTGCATGTATAAAAAAAAGTTATCATTGTCCATAAAATAGTTGTTGACAATTGCTATGTAGTTGTATACATAGGTACTTTAATGAGATTATTGGTTAATGTAAAATTTATTTAAATACAAAGAAGAGATATATAGACGTTGCTCACATCGTAAGCGAGGGTGATGCAGATGAAAGAACTAAGCTAAACGAAGAACTAAAGCACATTAACGATGAGCTTCAAGAACTTGAATTCTTTTTCATTGTTTAAAAATTTACGTGTTGGTAATCCGATGGAGATTGATATTTGTTTTATGTTATGTATGATTTTTTAAGCATACGTATTGTTTATTAATACCATTTGACTTATGGATGTAGCAGTATTTGAGTTTACCTAAATATATGTTATAAAGTGTTGTTTATCATGTTTAATGAGTGTGAAATTGTACTTTGTTGATATATATTAATAACATTGCTGATTTGGTTCTATATGATTTTCTCGTATTGATTCAAGTGATTTAGAATATAGCAGTACGAGTATAATAGAATTTAAAATGTCGTAGCTATAGCGTACAAAAATTTAAAATTGTATTCACTTGTACGACGTTTGCATGGCGTAGATAATGCATAACACATAGGAAATATGGGCATAGCCAAGAAGTAGAGAACTTTTATGCGTAGAAAGAGCGTAGGAAACATTTGGCGTAGTAAAGGCATAGGAAACATCTGGCGTAGGAAGGGCGTAGGAAATGTCTGGCGTAGGAAGGACGTAGGTGAAATATGTGGCGTAGGGATGGCATAGGAAACCATACAACGCTTGGAGTAGCAAAGACATGGAAAATAATTTTGCCACGCTAGAATTTCCGACGTCGGGTTTGGCGTATGTATGGCGTAAGAAACTGATATTTCCTATGCCATACCTACGCCAAACTGGCGTATGAGAAACAGAAAATTCTTGTAGTGTTACTCATAGTATAATCATGGTAATGGCAAGCGATAACGCGTCCAATATGTGCAAAATTAGGTGTAAATTTTAGTGCACGCTTACAATAATTATTATATCCATGCTTACGATATGTTTATTTGGTACTCACCTTTGACGCTTTAGCTGATGCTATCTCTGTGTCATTCCGTGGCTTGTAACATATCCATCACAAATTATAACAAATTTAGGAGATGGAGCAGCACGACCCTTCCTTTTTCTTGTTCTTTTGTATTTGGTGATTCGTACCCCATGGAGTACGAATTTCGTACCCTTGTGAGGGGTACGAATTTCCCAAGGGTAAGAAGGGGGTCCGAGTTTTCTATGGCTTGTGTTTTGGGGTCCGAGATTTCCTGATGTGGTCCCCTACTACATACTCCTATCTAACCACTCAATTATAAATATCCCCAAGCTCACACTTTAACGTGGTTGGAATTTACTTGATTTGACATCTTTTGAGAGCTCCAAGTGACATCTTTAATAACATCCACACTTGTCTTTTTCTAATAATCACATATGACAACTATGACCTCAAATTACTTAGAAATGTACGTAATGGGATGTCATGTATTAGTCTTAACTTTTTAACTCTTTATTGTCAATAAAATATCAGCGACTCTTCCAAAGTATACCTAGGTCCCTCATAGGACCGAACCGTTATAAACCTCTTGTGTTGTTTACTGCTTTCCGCACTTATATTTCAACTTGAAACTATAATTCTTAAATAACTAAGAATCTTGAGTGTTTACACGATATATTTTGCCATCAACAATATGTTTTATCTATTTTAAAGACTAATTGTTTTTCTGTCTCATTAAATGTACCATAATATTTAAAAAAAAAAAAATCTAAAAATGTAAAGTTAGTTGTTTACTCATTGTATAATCATGGTAATGGCAAGCGATAATTAATGCGTCTAATATGTGCATGATTATGTGTAAATTTTAGTGCATGCTTACGATAATTATTATATCCATGCTTACGATATGTTTATTTGGAACTCCGCTTTGACGCTTTAGCTGATGCTAGTCTCTAGGGCTGTTACGGTAATGGTAAATTTACCATTATCATACCATTACCAGTCGATCGGTAACTATTTTTGATTGAAATCGGTATACCAGTTAAAACTGTATCGTAACGGTAAATTTACCATTTTCAACGGTAAATTACCGGTAACGTTTCTTCAACACCAGCGGTAATGGTAATTTTACCAGTTAGTTCAAAACATAAGTATACTCATGTGATATGCTTTATTACATGCACGTAGAACCAAATAAATGACTATATTTATTTAAATAATCAGATGAAATAATTCCAGATAGACTTATTTTCTTTTTCATTTATGTTTTTTTATAAACTAACACTACATATAGTATAATAAAAATGTGCAGTGTACAAAAAATATGTTAAGATATAAACTTTGATAGAAAAATGGTAATTTACCATTACCAGTGTAACGGTTACCAGATTTTCGGTATATCAGTCATCGGTATACCAGTCGATCAGTAACGGTAGCGGTAAGAAATTTTGGATTACCAGTAAAAACGGTATGGTAACGGTATTTGCCAAACGGTAACGATAACCATTACCATAACAGCTCTACTAGTATCTATGTCATTCGGTGGCTAGTAACAGGGCCATCGCTAATTATAATTAGTTTACGAGATGGAGTAGTATGTCCCATTCTTTTTCTTGTTCTTTTGTAGTATTTGATGGTTTGTGAATTTTGCTATACAATGCCTCCTTACTTATACTTGCAAAAGCGGACATATAATGTTGTGTGTAATCACACTGGCTGTATTTATTTCCACTATACATTGTTACGACATATTTATGTTATGTATATCATTATAAGTCATAATGACCTTTCTCATCGAAAGTTGTTCTCATAAATTTAACTTGTTGAGTCATTAACGCATTCATATAAACTTTCTCATCAAAGGTAAGGTTTGGTATCTTAAGATAGAAAACATGCCCTGTGCCCTTCGTAATACTTTGCAAACTTGGCCTGGAAATCAAAACGTGGCCTTGAAACTAACCGCTTATTCTTCTGTGATGAACTCTACAAAGATATATGGGGTTCCATTTCAGAACCATAACTGACGATCTAAACCATGAACTAACAAAATATTGTCCACATCGATGCATCAATTAACCAAACTCTTAAGCACAATCAGTTTCATCGTTGATCATAAAATTAGTCTTCGATTATCTATCATTCGGTATTATACAAAATGAATAACCGTATTATTGTGCATGTATTTCAATGTTTGGATGCTGTAATAGTTGAGTACATTTAATGTAAAATGGCTAGTTTATAACCACAAAAGGTATAGACAACTATCAATGTAATGACATTACAATATGGATTCATCAGATTAATACGGACTAAGATGGCAATAGTTGTCCAAATCAAAGATTATTCTAGTTTCAGATTCACATTTTCATTAATATTTTTCCACACATATGCCAAAACTTACAACTGGATTTGCATAGCTGGGAAATAAATCAAATTAACTCAAAATCTTTTCTCCATTAAAGCAACATAATTGCCATGATATGAACAACCAATAAAACATATTCTCCAAAACAAAAATCTGAGTTAACTTCCAAAACAAAGTCGATACAATAAATGCCTTGAATTAAAATCACCATCAATTCCTTCCTCCCTCTCCTATAAATAACTCCACCCTCCATTTTATTTCAGTCCCATCACTAAATCAATGCGCAGAAATTAGAAAGTAGTCCTCCATATGGTTTCCGTCCCTAGTTCAGTCTCTTAAGTTCATAGATCAACTTTTTATACTATGATCTTCTTATGTTTTAAAGGCTAATATACATTTCAATAAATGTTTAATGTCAATTTTTAATATAGCTAGATCATAAGCTAAGGGCATGTTCTTTGCAAGCGGAAGTGGAAATCAAATTCGAATGGAGTTGAATTGAGAAACTGATTTGATGTATATTAAAAATATATCAGAATGGAGTTGAATTCGTTATAAACGAAGTTTAAATGTTTATATATATAAATATAATTAAAATGAACTCGTCACAGCGCGGCAGTTCGTAAACTGGCGTTCCAAACTTCAATTGAGTATATAGAACTCAATTTAAGTCGGAATTCTTTGAAACAAGAACCGTCAGGACCGATTGAATAATAGTTTTCTAATGGAAGAGAAAATTCTGGATTTCTCTTATAGATTTTGAGTTATGTCAAAATCAAATTATCAGAAAAGCAGCGTCATAACCATTATTAAACCATAACGGTTTTATTTAAATTAATAAAAGGATTTCAAGAAAATCAAATCCGAATTACCATTAGGAAAATCCATACTAGAGTTATAAAATAAATATAAACTCAATTGAAGTATATGAAATGGTTTTGAAAACAAAAATCATACTTTTAATTTTTGAATAGAATTAACTAAGTTAAAGAAGGATTAGTTAATTGAATTTTAGAATGATTTTAACCTTAAATAGAAAAATGGAATTTATGAAATTTTATTCGCAATCAAATATGAAACATAAATTCAAAATGGGATATCAATTAGCTTATAAGCGAATTGAAATATTTTTGAACAGGTTATGTTCAAATATAAAAGTGAAATAGGAAAAATAACTAACTAAAGAATTAATTAGCAAATCGAGTTTAAAATGACCGGATTGAGTTGTAATAGATTGGGAATTGATAGATATGTGTTAGGCAGGTATGTAATGAAGTATATGAAGAGATATATATTGAAATGCCCGACCAAAAGGTACATATTTAAATTCCACATGAGATTTCGTGCACCGAATCGGCAAGCCACTTGGCTTTTTGATTTTCTTTTTGAATGGAAAGGGCCTAGAGATGCGAATTGAGGTTTGAACTATCGACCGGTACAAAGGAGGTTATGGCGAAATTATCCGTAAATTTAAGGAGTTAGAATATTTATAAGAAAATTGGATAGTTAGAAATTAATGTATTGACATATATAGAATTCGATAAGGAAACGAACTCGAAAATAGAATACTATAAATAAAAAGAAAATTAAATCTGGTCAAATTAGAAAGAAGAACTTATACGGGTTTAAAAATGAATAACTAGTTTTTATGATGTTGATTATTCGAGGTAAGTGGTCTTGTCCGTTTTGAAGTTAAGGATGTTTTCAGTCAAGGTCTAAGAGATAGTTATACCCCAACTTGATTGGTTTCATTTTTAATTGATAAATAGCAAGATCCAGTCTCGAAGAGAAATGTTTGAAAAAGAGCTAGTTGGATGCAGTATTTTGGGTTGTTGTAACGATGTTTTACCAAACATTTGAAATTTTGGAAATAAAATAGTAAACATTTCCTAAGTCTAAAAAGGAATGGTCATGAAAGAAATAAATAATTGAAATGTTCTCCAATTATAAATAGAAAATATTTTCTAAGTGTAGAAAATAAAAGAGGGCGAGATATGGAAATGTTTTCCACATAGCGTAAGAGGCCAAGAAGAATATTGAAAATATTGTGTTAACGAATATTGATAAGAAAATGAAGAAGTGTTTTAATTAATGAAATATTAATCAAAAGGGGCCTAGCGATTGTTTGATGCTATGAATGGATGTTTGTTTTTCTTCGATAGTTGAAAAAAAAACCGACTATCAAAGTGTTTGCCAATATCGTTGTCAATAAGGAGAAACCGGTTGGATTATTATCCGTGAACCACTCCGTATTGGCAGTAGCGTTGCGAAACAGATTATATGAAGATAATCAAAGACGGAGTAAAGTGCAAGGACTTTTTCTATTAATAGAAATTGTGCCTTCAGTTTCGTTCAATCTCAGAACGAACGTAAATGGACGAATGTCTGACAGAGTATTTCCAATGATCGCATATGTTGGTCTGTATAAATATATATGGTGGCGGAGAATTTATTCTCTTAGCGTAATATCCAGAATATATTTGTGCAAATCAATTAATGATTAACGGATCTGACAATGTGGCATTCAAAGTGATTGTGCTATCAATGAATGATAAGTAATCGTAGCCTCAGGCATCAACAACCGGAAAATGACAAAAATCGGGAAGGCAGCATGGCTATGTGGGTCTCTCCCATCAGGGTGTATAATCACCTATCTAGAGAAATTCCATTTGCTTATTTAATCTATCTATGATGTCCCTTTTTGGGAAACGGTTGTTGATCCCAACCGTTGGTGATATACATTCGATACACTCAAGCGAAATGAGTGGTCGGTCATGTGTGGGCCGGGTTGTAAGATGTTCTTGTTGAACCCAGTGTATTCCTCTCTAGAGATACAGTATCAGAAGGTGGTTCCATACCTTGTCATGTTGGAAATCCAATCTCCAATAAGCGCCCTGCGGTTTTTGATTTTATATTATATATGGAGCGTGAGTTGCAAGCGTTCCGCTAGATTCTTATTTATTTGATTTAGACATTATTATAATATCACTGGATTTTCGTATTAAAGTGTTTTGGGTTATAGTAAGGTAAAAACCGTCTATGTTTATGTGTGGGTTGGTCTTACTATTATCCTTTCTTTCGAAACGATTTTGGAAGTTAAACAAATGGTTGGAGTTTACTCACACCAGTCTCATGACTGACCCAGAGTTTATTTTGTTTGTTTTCCCTAAACTCTTGGGTGCCCAAATTTGTACGGACAGTCAAGTAGTTGGGATTTTACAGATTCATTTAGAGGAGCTTGAAGCGGGAGGCTTCACCGGCTAGCTATAGACTATCATATTTCCGCTAGTGGTATCTGGAAACAGGTGTTTATAACTGTTCCATGAATAACTGTTGTGCTTTGATGATGGTATGTATATAAAGTTACTGATTTGGATTTCAAAAGTTATGTTATTTAATATATTTTATTCGTTCCGCTGTGAGATTTGTGTTCTTCGTTTTTCTTCTATTCTAATATTTTTTCTTTCTATTCCTCATCTTCTAACTTCTTTCTAATAATGATTCGTATTTTTGTGCAATTTGGGTTGGAAGTGTGGTGTTATTAGTCAACTCAGATAGTACGGATTTGCTGGCCATTACATCAACAATATGTTTTAACTATTTTGAAGACTAACTGTTTTTCTATCACATTAAATGTACCGTAACACTTAAAAAACAATAATCTAATAGTGTGAAGTTAGTTGGTTACTCATTGTATAATCTATTAAATAATAGTAAAGCAAAAGAATTTCCAGCTCTCTCCTTGATTCTCTCAATTCTCTCAAATCACCTTAATTCTCTCAATTATCTAAATTCTCCTTAATTCTCTAAGAATATTTTTAATAAATCAAAATAATACAACAATATAAATCTATTTAGCTTAAAACTCTCAGGATTTTTTGTATTAAAATTTAAATTTAATACATATTTTAAGAAAGAGACCTAATCCATAGGATTATTAAAACTAAGTACGAAATAGTGGAACCTCGAACCCTTTTATTTTGCCCGTGCATTTCTAATATAGCTTGAAAAGATCGTGACATGCATATTTTGGAATTGAACCATCTGCTCATGTGTAACCTCCGCACAATCTCTCCATCTCAGCTTCTTTTCTCTGACCTAAATCAATTCGACTGCGCCTGAGCCAGGTAATTCCGCGATCGTTTCTCGGTTTCATCTACGCTTGAAGCTTTCCAATGTACGTTGCTCCCGATCATTTACCAGCATCATTTTTCGTGTTCCTCCTTTGCCTTCCTACTGTCATTTTTTTGAACATGTTTCCTATGGGTCTACCAACCATCATGCTAAGGTAATTTCGTTTGTCACTTTATTGTGTTCTCTGTTTAGTTCTTCTTTTGCCAAATATTTGTGAATAATGGAATACTGAAACGATTTGTTGCTGGTGAGGAAGTTTTTGATTCAGTTAAAAATGTGTTTTGACTTTAAATTAGGAAACTGTTTATACCTCCAAGATCTGGGTTGATCTCACATGGTCTTGTGTTGCTCTGCTTAGGTGTTCTACTATACTAACTACAAAGATACACACCTTTTGGTGGATATGCACTTGCTGCAATAAGCCTTAATATTCGATGACTACACATATATCCATGATTTGTTATTTGAAATTGGTTCAAAATTTTACAGGATTTGTTTTATACTTTTTCTACATGAATCATTTTTGAATGTTGCACTTATTTAGTAAAAATCCATGTTTGTGTTAAAGAAGATAATAGCCCAGTGTATTCGCCATTAACGAATACTGATATTTACATGTGGAAAGGGCTAAATCATAAGCAATGTCCAATATGGGGACTCTTGAGCTTCAAGTTGGTATTTCAGGTTTCTTGTGCTTTTGGTTGTGTTATACTATACCAACAGTCCAATGTTTTTGTCCGTAGAATGGTTCATAATGAAAGTAAAAGAATTAGCAGTACTCTGTCAGGGCATGTAAGTCAGGGCATTTCTATAGGAAAGAGGAGTAATATTCATGGTATTAGTAAATGAGCATTATATTTTCGAATTATCCCACACTTCGGAGAGGGCTCAAAAGAAGTTGGTGCGTCGAACCTTCAATCTTAAGTTGATGGTATACATTACTGTTCTTATACATACATACATACATACATACATATATATATATATATGTATATGTGTGTGTGTGCGCGTGCACGCGCGCGCGTGTTCGTTGTGCTTCATGCATCAGTACTGATGGTTTGCTATCTATATGTATGTCCTACTTTTTTGCTTGAAACGCATAGTAATGCCAGCATATATGTTATGCTTTTTGACTGTAGCTGCTACGTGAATATGCTATTCAAATATGGGAGATTAAATTTTAATGGATTTACAACAAGTTATTTTTACTATATTCTCTCAATATATCATTAATTTTTGTTTTGTCTCCATGTGAGGGTTGGCTTCCATACTTTTATTTTTTGTAATGACAGCTTTTCCATATAATATCCTTTTTTAAGATTTTTTTTCCAAGCTGTTGTATCAATTTTAATATTTTTTTTTCTACTTATGAATACTTCAACCTCTTAACAAGCCTCAATTCTATAACATGCAGGCTACGAAACACACGCTGCTTCATGCTTTAAATATAAAAGTTATAGTTATGCTTTTTAAATGAAATCTTTAACTATCTTGATCATGGATTGTGTGTACCATTGTAAAAATAAGAATATTTCTCAAAATGCCATAGGTTTGCCATATAAAGGCTGATATGTTGAAGATTTTGGATTGGTAGCAAAAATTAATGATAAAGAGTTAAGCCATTTCTCATCCTATGCATTTCCATTTATTCAGTGCGACAAATCCTAATAGTTCTATAAATTTGTTTTGTTCCTTCTTTACCTCTGTTTGATTTTGATGGAAAACCTTCTAAAAAATCCACACACACACAAAAGCATTGAACAATGACTTATAAGTCTTGAATATTCATCTTCGGTGTAACAGCTAAAGAGAACTTTTAGTCAAATCATATTATCAAAAGAGCCTATCTCGAATTAGTTTTTTTTTTTTTTTTTTTTTTTTTTTTTTTGTAATGTCCCTTACAAATAGTTTATTCGTTATGTTATAGTGACAAGTTTTTGCTGAGGTTTCTATATCACACATGAAATATTTCGTAAGCATAACTTTCATCTTATTTAACATCTTATGAGTCTAATCTGGACTTAAGCTGCACTAATCATACTAATATATATTTATATATACAATTAGATTTTAGTTAAATAAACGCTTTCAACCTACTACATGCCTATAAAGCTTTATCCAAATTTTATTTCTTCATCCTATTTTTTTTAAGCAGCTTTACATGGTAGGAATTGGAAGTAGTTCAAAATAATATAAATTGGAAGTTTGTACTAAAAACATGAGTTATTTTCAAATATCTATTAACAGTTCATTACGAGACATTTGTTATACAAGGTCCTATGCAGGGCATGAATAATTCAACAAGTGGAAACAGTTGAAATGTATTTGTATATTGTTTACTACAGCTTCGCTCAAATGAAGAATATTCATGGTTCGGCTCCTTTGTAAGTAATTTAGATTTTGTTAAAATGTTTGTTCCTATATATTCATGTAATTTATCTAATAAATACAATTTATGCATGGCGGAAGAGTTGGTCATTTATTTCTCTCCTGAAATGCAAACTGAAATTCAATGTTGCTACCTATTCTCTTATTTATGTGTAGTACTTTTCTTATGAATGATATATCTCTCCTTTTTTGGCGTTATTTTTCCTTCCATTTTCCATGCATAGCAAAAGAGGCGAACTAATTTCTTCATCCTAACTGTTAATTTCTACCCTTTAAAAAAAGAAAGAAAATTAATTCGTATTAAACTAATAGCAAACAAAAATTTGCACTAAAATGTCGTTAACTTTCACTTTGGCAGGTGCGAATGTAGTAAAACACGTAGTTTATTACGAAAACTGAAAGCTACAATTAGACATGCATTGTTATTTTAGTTATTTATTTTGTAAGATCTATTTCCTATTTATCTCAGGTAAAATTGATATGATAAATTTAATATATAATATAAGTTCATAATGTTACGTTAGTATTCCCATTTGGCACTTTCTAACTACGCTACATTTAGTTACCTCATCTGCATGTTTGATAAATTCTACAATATGTGGTTATGTCTTTATTTATTTATTTGCATATATGATGTACTTTTTCATAGTCATGTTTACATATGAATGAGTTTTAAATTTCTATTTTTTTACTGGGTTCACAATTCAGTACTAAATAAGCATGCATAGATTATGCACACTACTCAATGATTTTAGTGTTTTCCACATGGATAGAAAAGCGATAAAAATTTCTTCAGCAGGTTGTTAAGGATTGAATTGCATGATTTGATCCAAATATCATTTCACTGAGTGTGCATGACTACACGAAAAAGTTTCGTGAAAGATCTATATTACTTGAATTAAGGTCGAAACCTAAATATGGTAACATATCTTCTTTAGGTGCTGTGAAGACTGTAGATGATATTTTTCTACATTAGTATGACAAATAAGCAAGTACTGATTGTATTTAGTGCTTCTGTCACTATTTGCTTACTTTTTAGTTCAATTGTATTTATATTTCTACATGATGAAATTACTCTTTCTATTAGCCAATCTAATTACATTATTTTGTTCTTGCAAATTTTGTCTAATCTATAAGTTGTTATTAAAATATAATGGAAAACATTCATGTGCATAATGATGTCAAGAGACTTCCTGTTCTTCTGAATGCACAGTTGGCACAGTTGGCATAGTTGGCATAATGATGTCAAGAGACTTCTCACTATCCTACCGTCCATCATCCATCTACTCAAAACATCATCCACAAGCAACCATTGTCCTTAGATGATTTCTAATGCTGTATGAATATATGCAAAACGTGTGTGTACATGTTCCTTAGCTAATGCTAATGATCAGGCCTGAATAATCTTTCTAATGCAAAAATATGTATAGTGCCATGAATCCAACATGTATGCAAATAGTCCTAGTCATATAGATACTATATGCGTGCACAATCATTCATCCATATGCCACAACCGCATGATAATACATTCGATTTCATCCATAAACAAGTATAAATACTCGTGCATATGCAATATGAAGTGTGACCGAGTCGAGCTAGTATCTAATGTGTATTCGCGCATCCACGAGCAACCACTTGCAACCACTTGCAACCATATCAATCATAACATGTTTCAAATACATGTTTACATCCAGAGGGTTCTACCTAGGATTCCCTGAATCAGGGTCGAGAAGATAAACAGGACAAACTCCATACAGGGTTTGTAACGGAGAATAGGACCGAGAGGATGTCCACAAAAGATAGCCTACAAGCAAGCACAACAGAAAAACAGGGATCGAGGATATATTCCCAAAAGAGATATCATGCACGTATCTAGTCTTTGACCATCAAAGTCGTCTTTTAACTTCGCGATTTTGTAGCTTCTTATTCCTGTTTCCATAACATGAGCTGGAACTCATTTCTTCGTCGCCTCTCGTTCCACTTGCACTTATCCTTTTCCTAGAATACTTGATGCAAACATGACTGCGTACTCATGATCTCATGCAAGCTTTCCAAAATTCACTAGTGAATCTTGGATCTCGTTTATATACTATAAGGCATTCCATGTAGAAGAACTTTCTCTTGAAAGTAAACAGATGTCAATCAGGTTATCATGCGCACTTACTAGGGTGATCTCTATAACCCATGCATAATTGAAGTAAACCATCCGTCTTATTGGCGAACACCACTCGATCGGGCTTCAAATTTCCAATAAAGGCATCAAGGGATTCTAAGTAACTAGTCATGACAGAACCTCAAAAAGGTTACCCGATACTTCGAGGGCATTACCAAGGCTAGTCAAAAGGTCTAACTACCCTCCTATCAAAACCGAGAGTGGCACCCCCTACTGGATAACCACTTCATCCCTAGAATCCATCCATAGCTTATAAACATAAGCATTATTTCCAAGCTCAACACTTGATATAGACATTCTCAAATCCAAACAAGCCATGAGTAAATGGACCGATCTTCCAATAGGACTTGAGACAAAAACGGGATCCTCTACTACGCTAGTACTAAGGTGCAGAGACTCAACTATCGAAGCGGACTTAAAAGATGCGGTGATCAAAACAAAGTCCCGACAGGATGATAGAGAAGAAAAGCTAAACCTTTAACAAGATCGTTACCCTCCTTCTGAGGTACCCTAGAAATGAGAGCATACTATTGCCCTCCGAATGACCTTGTCCCTGTTCCATGATACTTAACTATCCGTCCCGTTTCACCATGCCAAAGGTACTCTCTCGTCATGGGTTTCATTGTTCATCTTTCTCCCTCCTTTTAGGACTCAGCCATACCTACATGTTGCTTATCCCTGAGCTCGTATCCTTTATCCTTGTTCTTACTATCCTTTCATGCATAACTCTGCAACGATCTCTCGAGAACCACCTCCATCGTACGGGAAACACTTACGCAGCTAGAGAGACTAGTCGCAATCAAAACCACTGTGATTACAGATGGAGGAAAGAAAGGAAAAGAGATTCGATCAAGGAAACAAGGATAATGCTAATGGCCTTTGGGGAATAGCCTTTTTCTTTTCAAAAGAAAATTTTCTTGAAAAATGCTTCTTTGTAAACGGTTTTTCAAATAATTTTCAGAAGGTCTTTAAAAACTTTTGCCCAGTCTAGTAACCTTCTGCTCTGATACCAAATGTAACACCCCGCCTCCGCTAGGGTCACTCGCAAGGGAATGCACTAGCTTTAGAGGGGCATTATTGGTAAACATGCACAGAAATATCACAAGACAGAACACATAAAATAGCGGAAGTAAAATCAATCTTTCATAACATGAATACATAAGGTTTAAAGCCTTTTACATCAGAGTACATCAAAACCTGTCTTGCAATAGTAAAGAAGCATAAAGACTTTTTAATAAATTATTCCCCAAGTAAAAACAGTAAAGTAGCCATAGCCAAGAGAAGTCCAAGCCATCCATGATGACCTTCAAGCAGAAGAAGTCCGAACTAAACAGCATTGTTTCCTCCCTGTAACCTGGGGGGGAACGGAAGAAAAGAGGCGAAACAAAACGGGTCAGTCAAAAAGACTGAGTAAGCCCTATCTACTATTAGTATAAAAACTAGTAAAGCTAACTGTCATGAGAAACTGAGATGAACATAAGCATGACAACAAGATAGATAAGCTAAATCAAAATAACAGGATGAACTATTGAACTTAGATAAGCTAAGGTATCGCGATAAACTACGGTATCATGATAAATCAAAGTATCCCATCGTCAGATTTCTATCAAGTATACTATCCCAAGGTATCTACCCCGTCTAACATCCCACAGTATCTGTTTCGTATATTCTTCCTGGTTCTAACATGTATATTTGCTCTGCACCTCTCGTACTAGTATTCCAACCCACGTCATGTGTTAACCATGAATGTCCCTTGCCCAATGTCATGTAATGGTCCATGTCAACCTAATATATCGCATATATAGGTTACTCAAATCATATGTTTCTTTCCATGTATATAAGTTCAGTCCTTTGCCGTACCTCGTACGGGCTTCCTCATGTCGTATTATCCTTGAAATCGTTTGGACTGTCACCCTTGTTCTAGCTAGGCTCTTCCATATGAATCATCGTTTGAACTACTAGGACTTACGCCACCTAGCACCACTAGGGATTACGCTTACCCATTGCATGCTTTCGTATTTCGGTTTGGGTTAAACCACCTAGGCCACTAGGGATTACGCTAACCCTCAACCGCGCCCTTTTTCCCACGCATTCATCGTGAATCGTTTTTCTATAACTGTATGCACATGTATCACATCGTGCCATCCGAGTCCTGTCACAGGGCAAAACAAGAAATACAGGACTCGGTCGGGAGCTTTAGATTTATCTGCCGATGCAGATACTAAGGTCTGCTTTTCTACACGTGGCTATGGTCCCACGAGACCCCTCCCTCAACTAGTGAAAGGCAACACAAGAGAAAATCTTGCATGAGAACTATACTCCGGCCAGCCCACATCCTACGGCCTACCTCACCCATAATTAGATAGCAATTATGGTCTGTTGGGTGTTCCCTGCCTTTCCGTACGTACACGCTTGACTCAAAATGGTAGATGATCGACGAACTTGCTATCTCGGGCACCTTATGTATTCATCGACTCACTGCTATCCACCCCAGTCTTTAGGTCGCTCGCATAGCAACCAAGGCATATTCTTGGTTCTTCTACCGCAGACCTCAACCTCTCGTGAGCCTAGTATAATGACCTGGCAGCTCACAGAGGGATCCCAAGAATATCCTCACGTTCCCCGAAGCCGCTGCTTCGTTACCCAGTTCGTTGGAGCCTTTATCTAAATCAGATAGCCTGCTCCTACACGCATACTTAAACGTTGACCTAACGTATCGGGTTACTAATCTATCTAAGAAATGGTCCAAATTTCCTTGACTAAGAATTATTACTTAGTTTCCCTTAACTAAGGTTTACCACTTAGCCTTATTTCCATAATCCTTGTTAACTATGCTAATTTACCTAATCCTCCGAATTAGGGTTTATCTAATGGGTTAAGTGTCACTTAAGTTCATAACTTAGCCCGTCTACAAACCATGTCAAAATTGGCTAAGTATCCAAGTCCAAGACTTAACCCTACAAACCATGTGTCAAGTTGGCTAAGTATATTAAGCAATCCATAACTTAACCTCGTCTAATTATCATTTTAGATTGGTTAATTATATAAATTAACTTGACCTTGTCAAATTACCGAGTCAAATCGGTCAAGCGTATTCAAGTGATTCGTGACTTAGCCTTATCATGTTTTCACGTTAGATTGGTTAAGTATAGGTCACTTAACCACATCAAACTAACGAGTTGGATTAGTTAAGTGTAAATTAACTTAACCCCGTCCAATTACCATGTTTAGATTAGTTAGGTCTGAGTTGCCTTAACCCCATCCATTAACTGTATTAAACGGTTAAGTGTTACTAAGAAAATTCACTTGACCTTATCAAGTTATCGTGTTGGTTTGATTAAGTGTTGGTTAACTTAATCCCGTCCCCTCGTCGTATAAAAATGGTCAAGTGTCGTTAGGCAAATCAAGTTACTTAACCTACCCAACCCTGTCATGTTTTGTAAAGTATCATTAGCCTAATCAAATTACTTAACCCATTTGTCCATGTCATATTTGGTTAAGCCTCATTAATCAAATTAACTTAACCCTATTATGTGGCATTAATTATTTAATGCACCCCAACCTCTCACATTAGACTTTGTTGTGGTTACTAGTTAAGCCGGGCGGGTCCGGGTAGATTTACACCACAACTTGGTCTAACCTCGGGTTCAAGCACAACATGACCAACTTCTCACATTGGGTCCTATTGTTTGCAACTACTAGTTAGGCCGGTCGGTTCCGGGTAGTTTTACGTTGCAAACTCAACCCAACCTCGAGTTGGCCACCTTCATGTTTAGTCTAGTGTCATGTTCATAGTCAAGTTTTCAAGCAATTGGGTAGACCTAACTTAATAGGTAAATTCCCAATGGGTAGACCTAACTTAATAGGTAAATTCCCAAGCTTATGTTTTTATGCATACTTACATGTCAAATTCCATGTTATATTTCAAGTCATGTTTTCAAGTATAAACACATGTCATATTTAACGTTACATGTTGTCATGTTTATACCCATTTACCCAAGTCATATTCATGTCATTATGTTTTCCCATAATGTGAACCCAACGTTTTTTTTTAAACTCGCATGTACGTTCGCAACCACGTAATGGATTAAAAGAAGAGACTTGGCAAAGGCATAACAAAAATGGATATTAAGCCACAAGTTAATCATGGTGGCGAATGAGGCACAAATGAGGTCATTAGCTTGCATGTTACATTCTTAAGCCTCAAAAACATGCATAAACCCAAACTTGGCACATAAGCGAATCATGGTGACAAAAGACATGGAATGATAACTAGAAACTCGCATATATCATCATATAAGGATTATGACTTCATATGCAAGTTGATATAATGATTATGAAGGTTTTCATGTTGCATAATGCAACATTTCAACATAAAGGTTGTGGCTTTTAGCTCATAAGATCAAGATAATGACTTCATAAACTTGCATAACATGATAGCATGCATCATTCTCAATGATCAAACCCAAACTTTCAACATGAACATTTAACTTCATAGTTAATATCTAAGAGTAGGGAAGGGCTTACCTTGCTATGAAGGCCTAAATCGATTAATCTAAAGCTTGTGAGGAAGCCTATGCATGCCATCACCCAAAAACCCAAAGATGGATGCACCAAATCACTAAAAACACCATCTTTATGAACAAAGATCATAGCTTTTGCCTTGAAATCAACTTGAGAAGCTCTCATACTAACATAGGGACTCTCTAATACTCTCATGATCATGAAACCTTTCATAGAAATGAAGTGGAGGCTAGGATAGTTGAGTGGAGGCCATGAGAGTAGAAATTTTGCCATAGTTTAGTTACATGAGTGAATAATGAGGATTTAGGATAGGTTAGGGTCTTATTTATAGATTAGGCAAGTGTTTTAGGCCATAGGATTAAACCTAGATTCAATCCAAGCCATCAAAGCATGTCTTGGGGAAGAAGTCAAGTGTAGGAACCATCTAGGGCCTTTAGATTAAAGATGGACCATGAGAACCATCCAAGTGCAAAATCTGCATTTGAGCGAATCGGCCTACGGGTTGACAGCCAAACACCCTGGATTAACCCCTAGTCGACCCAGCGGGCTCGGGTCGACCTCAAAAATCGGCCGGTTCGGTTATTCCCCTCTCCTAATTCGCTGTTTTGAACATTTTTGCATATTTATTTATTTAATTTTCAATTATATATATATATATATATATATATATCAATATATATATATTTCTCTGCGCAACCCATTTCACTTAATTGAGTATACTTCAATTTGGGAATTTTTCATGAAATTTCGCGAGGCCATATCTTGGTCATACGGACTCCGATTTTCGAAAACTCGGACTCTATTTCGCGTATTTTTCCGAGACGAACGCAATGGCATAGCCCGTTTCACTTGATTCAGAATTTAAAATTAAATTCTGCCTTGATTCTCGTCTTAATCATGTTATCGAAATACGGGTTGTTACATTCTCCCCACCTTTTAGGATTTCGTCCCCGAAATCTCCAAGTTAGGAAGAACATATCCTACCGTCCATCATCCATCTACTCAAAACATCATCCACAAGCAACCATTGTCCTTAGATGATTTCTAATGCTGTATGAATATATGCAAAACGTGTGTGTACATGTTCCTTAGCTAATACTAATGATCAGGCCTGAATAATCTTTCTAATGCAAAAATATGTATAGTGCCATGAATCCAACATGTATGCAAATAGTCCTAGTCATATAGATACTATATGCGTGCACAATCATTCATCCATATGCCACAACCGCATGATAATACATTCGATTTCATCCATAAACAAGTATAAATACTCGTGCATATGCAATATGAAGTGTGACCAAGTCGAGCTAGTATCTAATGTGTATTCGCGCATCCACGAGCAACCACTTGCAACCACTTGCAACCATATCAATCATAACATGTTTCAAATACATGTTTACATCCAGAGGGTTCTACCTAGGATTCCCTGAATCAGGGTCGAGAAGATAAACAGGACAAACTCCTTACAGGGTTTGTAACGGAGAATAGGACCGAGAGGATGTCCACAAAAGATAGCCTACAAGCAAGCTCAACAGAAAAACAGGGATCGAGATATATTCCCAAAAGAGATATCATGCACGTATCTAGTCTTTGACCATCAAAGTCGTCTTTTAACTTCGCGATTTTGTAGCTTCTTATTCCTGTTTCCATAACATGAGCTGGAACTCATTTCTTCGTCGCCTCTCGTTCCACTTGCACTTATCCTTTTCCTAGAATACTTGATGCAAACATAACTGCGTACTCATGATCTCATGCAAGCTTTCCAAAATTCACTAGTGAATCTTGGATCTCGTTTATATACTATAAGGCATTCCATGTAGAAGAACTTTCTCTTGAAAGTAAACAGATGTCAATCAGGTTATCATGCGCACTTACTAGGGTGATCTCTATAACCCTTGCATAAATGAAGTAAACCATCCGTCTTATTGGCGAACACCACTCGATCGGGCTTCAAATTTCCAATAAAGGCATCAAGGGATTCTAAGTAACTAGTCATGACAGAACCTCAAAAAGGTTACCCGATACTTCGAGGGCATTACCAAGGCTAGTCAAAAGGTCTAACTACCCTCCTATCAAAACCGAGAGTGGCACCCCCTACTGGATAACCACTTCATCCCTAGAATCCATCCATAGCTTATAAACATAAGCATTATTTCCAAGCTCAACACTTGATATAGACATTCTCAAATCCAAACAAGCCATGAGTAAATGGACCGATCTTCCAATAGGACTTGAGACAAAAACGGGATCCTCTACTACGCTAGTACTAAGGTGCAGAGACTCAACTATCGAAGCGGACTTAAAAGATGCGGTGATCAAAACAAAGTCCCGACAGGATGATAGAGAAGAAAAGCTAAACCTTTAACAAGATCGTTACCCTCCTTCTGAGGTACCCTAGAAATGAGAGCATACTATTGCCCTCCGAGTGATCTTGTCCCTGTTCCATGATACTTAACTATCCGTCCCGTTTCACCATGCCAAAGGTACTCTCTCGTCATGGGTTTCATTGTTCATCTTTCTCCCTCCTTTTAGGACTCAGCCATACCTACATGTTGCTTATCCCTGAGCTCGTATCCTTTATCCTTGTTCTTACTATCCTTTCATGCATAACTCTGCAACGATCTCTCGAGAACCACCTCCATCGTACGGGAAACAATTACGCAGCTAGAGAGACTAGTCGCAGTCAAAACCACTGTGATTACAGATGGAGGAAAGAAAGGAAAAGAGATTCGATCAAGGAAACAAGGATAATGCTAATGGCCTTTGGGGAATAGCCTTTTTCTTTTCAAAAGAAAATTTTCTTGAAAAATGCTTCTTTGTAAACGGTTTTTCAAATAATTTTCAGAAGGTCTTTAAAAACTTTTGCCCAGTCTAGTAACCTTCTGCTCTGATACCAAATGTAACACCCCGCCTCCGCTAGGGTCACTCGCAAGGGAATGCACTAGCTTTAGAGGGGCATTATTGGTAAACATGCACAGAAATATCACAAGACATAACACATAAAATAGCGGAAGTAAAATCAATCTTTCATAACATGAATACATAAGGTTTAAAGCCTTTTACATCAGAGTACATCAAAACCTGTCTTGCAATAGTAAAGAAGCATAAAGACTTTTTAATAAATTATTCCCCAAGTAAAAACAGTAAAGTAGCCATAGCCAAGAGAAGTCCAAGCCATCCATGATGACCTTCAAGCAGAAGAAGTCCGAACTAAACAGCATTGTTTCCTCCCTGTAACCTGGGGGGGAACGGAAGAAAAGAGGCGAAACAAAACGGGTCAGTCAAAAAGACTGATTAAGCCCTATCTACTATTAGTATAAAAACTAGTAAAGCTAACTGTCATGAGAAACTGAGATGAACATAAGCATGACAACAAGATAGATAAGCTAAATCAAAATAACAGGATGAACTATTGAACTTAGATAAGCTAAGGTATCGCGATAAACTACGGTATCATGATAAATCAAAGTATCCCATCGTCAGATTTCTATCAAGTATACTATCCCAAGGTATCTACCCCGTCTAACATCCCACGGTATCTGTTTCGTATATTCTTCCTGGTTCTAACATGTATATTTGCTCTGCACCTCTCGTACTAGTATTCCAACCCACGTCATGTGTTAACCATGAATGTCCCTTGCCCAATGTCATGTAATGGTCCATGTCAACCTAATATATCGCATATATAGGTTACTCAAATCATATGTTTCTTTCCATGTATATAAGTTCAGTCCTTTGCCGTACCTCGTACGGGCTTCCTCATGTCGTATTATCCTTGAAATCGTTTGGACTGTCACCCTTGTTCTAGCTAGGCTCTTCCATATGAATCATCGTTTGAACTACTAGGACTTACGCCACCTAGCACCACTAGGGATTACGCTTACCCATTGCACGCTTTCGTATTTCGGTTTGGGTTAAACCACCTAGGCCACTAGGGATTACGCTAACCCTCAACCGCGCCCTTTTTCCCACGCATTCATCGTGAATCGTTTTTCTATAACTGTATGCACATGTATCACATCGTGCCATCCGAGTCCTGTCACAGGGCAAAACAAGAAATACAGGACACGGTCGGGAGCTTTAGATTTATCTGCCGATGCAGATACTAAGGTCTGCTTTTCTACACGTGGCTATGGTCCCACGAGACCCCTCCCTCAACTAGTGAAAGGCAACACAAGAGAAAATCTTGCATGAGAACTACACTCCGGCTAGCCCACATCCTACGGCTTACCTCACCCATAATTAGATAGCAATTATGGTCTGTTGGGTGTTCCCTGCCTTTCCGTACGTACACGCTTGACTCAAAATGGTAGATGATCGACGAACTTGCTATCTCAGGCACCTTATGTATTCATCGACTCACTGCTATCCACCCCAGTCTTTAGGTCGCTCGCATAACAACCAAGGCATATTCTTGGTTCTTCTACCGCAGACCTCAACCTCTCGTGAGCCTAGTATAATGACCTGGCAGCTCACAGAGGGATCCCAAGAATATCCTCACGTTCCCCGAAGCCGCTGCTTCGTTACCCAGTTCGTTGGAGCCTTTATCTAAATCAGATAGCCTGCTCCTACACGCATACTTAAACGTTGACCTAACGTATCGGGTTACTAATCTATCTAAGAAATGGTCCAAATTTCCTTGACTAAGAATTATTACTTAGTTTCCCTTAACTAAGGTTTACCACTTAGCCTTATTTCCATAATCCTTGTTAACTATGCTAATTTACCTAATCCTCCGAATTAGGGTTTATCTAATGGGTTAAGTGTCACTTAAGTTCATAACTTAGCCCGTCTACAAACCATGTCAAAATTGGCTAAGTATCCAAGTCCAAGACTTAACCCTACAAACCATGTGTCAAGTTGGCTAAGTATATTAAGCAATCCATAACTTAACCTCGTCTAATTATCATTTTAGATTGGTTAATTATATAAATTAACTTGACCTTGTCAAATTACCGAGTCAAATCGGTCAAGCGTATTCAAGTGATTCGTGACTTAGCCTTATCATGTTTTCACGTTAGATTGGTTAAGTATAGGTCACTTAACCACATCAAACTAACGAGTTGGATTAGTTAAGTGTAAATTAACTTAACCCCGTCCAATTACCATGTTTAGATTTGTTAGGTCTGAGTTGCCTTAACCCCATCCATTAACTGTATTAAACGGTTAAGTGTTACTAAGAAAATTCACTTGACCTTATCAAGTTATCGTGTTGGATTGATTAAGTGTTGGTTAACTTAATCCCGTCCCCTCGTCGTATAAAAATGGTCAAGTGTCGTTAGGCAAATCAAGTTACTTAACCTACCCAACCCTGTCATGTTTTGTTAAGTATCATTAGCCTAATCAAATTACTTAACCCATTTGTCCATGTCATATTTGGTTAAGCCTCATTAATCAAATTAACTTAACCCTATTATGTGGCATTAATTATTTAATGCACCCCAACCTCTCACATTAGACTTTGTTGTGGTTACTAGTTAAGCCGGGCGGGTCCGGGTAGATTTACACCACAACTTGGTCTAACCTCGGGTTCAAGCACAACATGACCAACTTCTCACATTGGGTCCTATTGTTTGCAACTACTAGTTAGGCCGGTCGGTTCCGGGTAGTTTTACGTTGCAAACTCAACCCAACCTCGAGTTGGCCACCTTCATGTTTAGTCTAGTGTCATGTTCATAGTCAAGTTTTCAAGCAATTGGGTAGACCTAACTTAATAGGTAAATTCCCAATGGGTAGACCTAACTTAATAGGTAAATTCCCAAGTTTATGTTTTTATGCATACTTACATGTCAAATTCCATGTTATATTTCAAGTCATGTTTTCAAGTATAAACACATGTCATATTTAACGTTACATGTTGTCATGTTTATACCCATTTACCCAAGTCATATTCATGTCATTATGTTTTCCCATAATGTGAACCCAACGTTTTTTTTTAAACTCGCATGTACGTTCGCAACCACGTAATGGATTAAAAGAAGAGACTTGGCAAAGGCATAACAAAAATGGATATTAAGCCACAAGTTAATCATGGTGGCGAATGAGGCACAAATGTGGTCATTAGCTTGCATGTTACATTCTTAAGCCTCAAAAACATGCATAAACCCAAACTTGGCACATAAGCGAATCATGGTGACAAAAGACATGGAATGATAACTAGAAACTCGCATATATCATCATATAAGGATTATGACTTCATATGCAAGTTGATATAATGATTATGAAGGTTTTCATGTTGCATAATGCAACATTTCAACATAAAGGTTGTGGCTTTTAGCTCATAAGATCAAGATAATGACTTCATAAACTTGCATAACATGATAGCATGCATCATTCTCAATGATCAAACCCAAACTTTCAACATGAACATTTAACTTCATAGTTAATATCTAAGAGTAGGGAAGGGCTTACCTTGCTATGAAGGCCTAAATCGATTAATCTAAAGCTTATGAGGAAGCCTATGCATGCCATCACCCAAAAACCCAAAGATGGATGCACCAAATCACTAAAAACACCATCTTTATGAACAAAGATCATAGCTTTTGCCTTGAAATCAACTTGAGAAGCTCTCATACTAACATAGGGACTCTCTAATACTCTCATGATCATGAAACCTTTCATAGAAATGAAGTGGAGGCTAGGATAGTTGAGTGGAGGCCATGAGAGTAGAAATTTTGCCATAGTTTAGTTACATGAGTGAATAATGAGGATTTAGGATAGGTTAGGGTCTTATTTATAGATTAGGCTAGTGTTTTAGGCCATAGGATTAAACCTAGATTCAATCCAAGCCATCAAAGCATGTCTTGGGGAAGAAGTCAAGTGTAGGAACCATCTAGGGCCTTTAGATTAAAGATGGACCATGAGAACCATCCAAGTGCAAAATCTGCATTTGAGCGAATCGGCCCACGGGTTGACAGCCAAACACCCTGGATTAACCCCTAGTCGACCCAGCGGGCTCTGGTCGACCTCAAAAATCGGCCGGTTCGGTTATTCCCCTCTCCTAATTCGCTGTTTTGAACATTTTTGCATATTTATTTATTTAATTTTCAATTATTTATATATATATATATATATATATATATATATATATATATATATCAATATATATATATTTCTCTGCGCAACCCATTTCACTTAATTGAGTATACTTCAATTTGGGAATTTTTCGTGAAATTTCGCGAGGACATATCTTGGTCATACGGACTCCGATTTTCGAAAACTCGGACTCTATTTCGCGTATTTTTCCGAGACGAACGCAATGGCATAGCCCGTTTCACTTGATTCAGAATTTAAAATTAAATTCTGCCTTGATTCTCGTCTTAATCATGTTATCGAAATACGGGTTGTTACAGAAATCTTTAACTATCTTGATCATGGATTGTGTGTACCATTGTAAAAATAAGAATATTTCTCAAAATGCCATAGGTTTGCCATATAAAGGCTGATATGTTGAAGATTTTGGATTGGTAGCAAAAATTAATGATAAAGAGTTAAGCCATTTCTCATCCTATGCATTTCCATTTATTCAGTGCGACAAATCCTAATAGTTCTATAAATTTGTTTTGTTCCTTCTTTACCTCTGTTTGATTTTGATGGAAAACCTTCTAAAAAATCCACACACACACAAAAGCATTGAACAATGACTTATAAGTCTTGAATATTCATCTTCGGTGTAACAGCTAAAGAGAACTTTTAGTCAAATCATATTATCAAAAGAGCCTATCTCGAATTAGGTTTTTTTTTTTTTTTTTTTTTTTGTAATGTCCCTTACAAATAGTTTATTCGTTATGTTATAGTGACAAGTTTTTGCTGAGGTTTCTATATCACACATGAAATATTTCGTAAGCATAACTTTCATCTTATTTAACATCTTATGAGTCTAATCTGGACTTAAGCTGCACTAATCATACTAATATATATTTATATATACAATTAGATTTTAGTTAAATAAACGCTTTCAACCTACTACATGCCTATAAAGCTTTATCCAAATTTTATTTCTTCATCCTATTTTTTTTAAGCAGCTTTACATGGTAGGAATTGGAAGTAGTTCAAAATAATATAAATTGGAAGTTTGTACTAAAAACATGAGTTATTTTCAAATATCTATTAACAGTTCATTACGAGACATTTGTTATACAAGGTCCTATGCAGGGCATGAATAATTCAACAAGTGGAAACAGTTGAAATGTATTTGTATATTGTTTACTACAGCTTCGCTCAAATGAAGAATATTCATGGTTCGGCTCCTTTGTAAGTAATTTAGATTTTGTTAAAATGTTTGTTCCTATATATTCATGTAATTTATCTAATAAATACAATTTATGCATGGCGGAAGAGTTGGTCATTTATTTCTCTCCTGAAATGCAAACTGAAATTCAATGTTGCTACCTATTCTCTTATTTATGTGTAGTACTTTTCTTATGAATGATATTTCTCTCCTTTTTTGGCGTTATTTTTCCTTCCATTTTCCATGCATAGCAAAAGAGGCGAACTAATTTCTTCATCCTAACTGTTAATTTCTACCCTTTAAAAAAAGAAAGAAAATTAATTCGTATTACACTAATAGCAAACAAAAATTTGCACTAAAATGTCGTTAACTTTCACTTTGGCAGGTGCGAATGTAGTAAAACACGTAGTTTATTACGAAAACTGAAAGCTACAATTAGACATGCATTGTTATTTTAGTTATTTATTTTGTAAGATCTATTTCCTATTTATCTCAGGTAAAATTGATATGATAAATTTAATATATAATATAAGTTCATAATGTTACGTTAGTATTCCCATTTGGCACTTTCTAACTACGCTACATTTAGTTACCTCATCTGCATGTTTGATAAATTCTACAATATGTGGTTATGTCTTTATTTATTTATTTATTTATTTGCATATATGATGTACTTTTTCATAGTCATGTTTACATATGAATGAGTTTTAAATTTCTATTTTTTTACTGGGTTCACAATTCAGTACTAAATAAGCATGCATAGATTATGCACACTACTCAATGATTTTAGTGTTTTCCACATGGATAGAAAAGCGATAAAAATTTCTTCAGCAGGTTGTTAAGGATTGAATTGCATGATTTGATCCAAATATCATTTCACTGAGTGTGCATGACTACACGAAAAAGTTTCGTGAAAGATCTATATTACTTGAATTAAGGTCGAAACCTAAATATGGTAACATATCTTCTTTAGGTGCTGTAAAGACTGTAGATGATATTTTTCTACATTAGTATGACAAATAAGCAAGTACTGATTGTATTTAGTGCTTCTGTCACTATTTGCTTACTTTTTAGTTCAATTGTATTTATATTTCTACATGATGAAATTACTCTTTCTATTAGCCAATCTAATTACATTATTTTGCTTCTTGCAAATTTTGTCTAATCTATAAGTTGTTATTAAAATATAATGGAAAACATTCATGTGCATAATGATGTCAAGAGACTTCCTGTTCTTCCGAATGCACAGTTGGCATAGTGATTGATATGTTGCTTACTAATGAAAATATATTTATAGCGAAGCATTATAAATTTGCTTTAATGCTGAAAACAAAAAGATAACCAAGAGACCAGAGATGTAAAGAGCTTATGATTGCCCGAATATTTATTTTAGCTATAGAAGTACACTATATGCAGTCAGGGCACAATAAATATTTTCAGTTAAACCAACAACAAAAATAAAAAAGTTAAAGGACATCATCTTCTTAACATGTTCAAACATGTGTAGATATAATGGTCACCAGCTTAGGCTTTTGCATTAGATAACTAATTCTTGACTTGATTATCAAGATAAATGCCTTGCCAGCATCTTTTCTATTCTTTTTTGCATGTTCAGTTGGGCTGCTACTCCCATGTTTTTTAAAAAAAAAAAAAAAAAAAAAGAAGCAAATAGTTGTGAGACATTCAGTACCTCTAAATTTACTTTAATTTTCAGCTAGAAAAAATATATATGTTTAACACATGTCAAGTTTTGTACTACTATATAATTTAGTATATTTTGTAGAGTTGCACGATACAAATCTAAAATCAAATGAACCGAATAAAATGTTCTTCGTCGCTTACATCAAAGTGGTTTCGTTTTCGTGCACGATAATTTTTCTTGCTTTTTTACATAAAACAATCTACATTGTTTTGTTTCCTCCCTTTTTGGATAAAAATGAGGTTACGTGGTAACACTATTTTTCTTCCCTTTTTTTGTGCAATTTTCTTGGGGTATTCGCTGGATTTTTTTTCCACCCTGCATTAACTGATTGTTATTCGGAATTTTATGTTCTAATAGTTTGCCATGTTTTATTCTTAGTAATGGACTTTATACAGTTGCCTTTTTGATTTTTCATTTTCTTAATAAATATTATCACAATATTAAAACAACTAACTGTGGCTCTTTTTCTAGAACAAATTGATTTTGTGTGCTCCAAGTTGATCATATTGATATACATGTTGAAGAAAATATCATTTAGGTATTTGGTAGTGTTTCCAATTATCAAAATATTTATAAGAGATAAGCTTTTAGCATTGCTATTATCTGGAAACTTATATAAAAATTTGAGAAACTTCATTACTGATAAATATATATTTGTGTATACGTGTGTACTGTTAAAATTCTATATTCAATAACTCACATTACAATTTAATATGTTGGTGTTTCGCAAAGATATTAGTTTAATATTGCACTATGTAAAAGTATAAATATAATAAAAATGAACGATTGTATGCAGATAGTACTGCCATGCTGTGTGGACGAGTTCTACACAAAAGTCTACTTTGTAGATATTGCTTTGAATGTTCATTTTGCATATAACTTTTACAATAAATGAGCTATGTCAAAATAGACAAACCATTGTCCTCTGGGCAATGTAGGTATATGCGTTATCAAATTTTGTTTACATTGCCCCTTCTACTGTATCTACTCACAAAATCCTGGTCTTTTTACAATTTTGATTTCATCAATTTATATTCCATGTATAATGATTTTCTTATTAAATTGCTCCTTTTCCTTTTTTTGTTCAATTTATGCTTAATCATTTTTTTCCGTTATAAACACTATATTGAATTTAGATTTTATTTTCTTTTTGCATGCAAAAAATAATCTTCACTGATTTCAACACAGTATTTACGAATTCGTATATAGTTATTTCTTAAAAGATATATTTAGCCAATTATTCTATTGCCCAAATAAGCATATTACAACACAAATATCGAATTTCAATTTATTAGAGCCAAAAATACAATGCATAGGGAATTTCCTAAATAAAAGTAGTAGCAACCATGTTTTTTGTTACTACTGACAAAAGGCATTCCTTTTTGGCTTTGAGTGTTGTATAATTCGATATTCAATTCGTACATCTTGAAGAAGTGCTCATTATTTATAATGTTAAACTATAAGAGCTAAAAGAATGTGACAATTTATATATGATTAAATTACACAATAAATCCTATGATACAAAAAATTACACCAACAATATACATATCTTATGCTAGATTATATGAAAAATATTTTAACTATTAGTTGCATAAAAAAACTATAAGTATTGTTTAGACTGGGCATTTGTTAAAGCTCTTTTGTCATTCTACATGCATCCTTTGGCTAACAATTTTAAATATATTTCAATGGGGCCATGATTAGAATACCCATGGATGTCCATCTTTCTCAAACTAAGCCATTACAAGTTAGTCCATCATTTTTGAAAGGAGTGGTTCATAATGATCGGTATTAGTTTCTTATCATTTATTTTCATTTTAATGCATTTTTTCTGCCATCCTTGCTCAAGGATTTGTGCATGCTAAAATAATATCAATGGGTGAGTAGGCTTTACCTTCCAAGATCCGTCATTTGCCATAGTTTTTCATTAAATCTTTGCTCACAACATTAGGTGTTAAGTTTATTAACTTATATGTTATTATGTGCAGTATCAGGCAAACACCGGTACATCTGTTTGGTTACAACCTGCTAATGAGTAAACAACAATCTAAAAGTTTAGTATGTTAGATCTTCATATACTGCATAATTACAAAATTAAGATACTTTCTCTATCTATGAAATATTGTATGAGTTGTATAATATACCAATCTACATTTGAAGGAATAACATTTCTTAAGTACAAAACTGTTGGTTACCTATTTTTCATGCCTACAATAACATTAGCACATAAAAAAAGCTGTTAGGATGCAACTTTTTTTTTTTCAATTATCTAATATAACTTTTGGATCATAAACTTTAACTTCTTTTGAGCAAATAATAAACTAAAATTAGTCGGATTTATAAGCTGATTTTCTGATGATATTTTGTTGTAAAAGATGAAATAAGTCATGATTATTTAGTGCTTATAGTTTATCAGGTTTAACCAATTTCTACTTAAATATATAAATATATGTTATTTATTTTTTGTTATCAAAACCGAGTTTAATTCTAACTTCCTAAATGTTCACTTATTCAAATTATACCTTATCCAATTTGAAGTCCAAAAGAACTATTACTAAATTTTTGCAATGAAGGTTTCCATCAAGATGAATGGTTGCTTAATGCAAATATTTATATATAAGGCATATTATTTGTTATCCTAGCATGCATACTTTTGGCCAAAGAAAAGTAAAATTATCTATCGTGAAATCAAACACAAAAATGAACTGGGACTTAGTTATATGTTGAATTAGGAGGTCACCAATGAGAAACATTAAAAAGATAAGGATATGGAAACTGACATCAAAAGAATGGAAATGGATATGTAGCCGCTACATCCCCCCCCCCCCCCCTTCCTCCCCGGCTGCATCCACTAATTCCCAGTTAAGCCTGTCAGTTCATCCATTAAATTAGCGTAGGGATGAATAAAATGATAAGTCATCAAATATGTTCTTTCATTTATTAGTCTGTGTGCACCTGCATTTCTTGGTGTCGGTCGGTCACCAAATACCATAGTTTTAATTGTGGAATTCAAATGAGATTTTGTATTTCAACTCATGCGGTTATCAAAATTGAGATATGAATATGTAGTATTGTAATCATTATATCAATGCTACACAATCGATATCCCTTACCAATTGGATTTGGAACTGACTGGAACTCATAAATTTCAACTTCTCATTCACAAGTAAACATAAATTACTTTATCCTTTAATTTAATCTTTTAATTATTGATTATGCAAACAAAAAAAGCTACAATTTTGATTTTGACGAGGAAGAAGGCTTCAGTTCAACATTTCACTACAGTATATTGTTAGACTTATTTTTTGAACTTATCATTTATTCATTTCATATGATGAACTTAGATTTTATAATATGGAAAACGACATACTTGAATATATGACATCTTATTTTGATACATGGATACAATGTTTTCTTTGTTTTTATGCTGGAAAATCTTTCCATTCTTCATTTAATCATTTTGGAATAATGCATCAATATTTTTCTAAGCTCAAGGGTTGAGCTACATTATTAAGGGCCAAAAGACTTAAATGACGTGTACTTGATAAACTGTATTTACTATATGGTAACCAAGCCTGATGCAATGTTAACCATAGCAAAAATATTTTTTCTTTTAGGGAATCCTCAATTACTTGGAATCTTTTCCATTTAGGAGTCTTGCTTTATAATGTCCTTTTTGCTATGAAAAGGTGATCTATATATATTTTGAACTAATAAGCACTTCATATTTTTTTGCAGTTGGGATTTTTTCCTGAGATGAGAGTTGGAATAGCATACACATGCCCAGTTATCCATATATAAGCACAGATACATTGATTGTTCATTGCAATTATCAATTTATATATTGAGATTTAAGATGGTTTTGTAAGTTTGTACTAAAAAACAATGAAAACAAAGAGTAGTTCATGGGTATCATTTCTGTGCTTACTCTTTTGTGCTTTTATCCTATATATTTTAATTTAGCAGTTTATTCGTATCACTACAAGAAAAGGTTATTTTCTTAGCACGAGCTTACGGCGTTTTATAATGATCTGCTGTAATGATTTTTAGCTTTTAACGTAAAATAATAGGACACAGCATCTTACACGCTGTAAGAAATTAGGGCGCTAAATCATTTAGTTTCCCTCCATTTCATCAAATCCTGCCGCTAAGAAACAATTCCCAAATTATCTTCATCGAGAAAAAACTTTCCCCAAATCAATTTGGAAATCCAAATCCATTACAGAAATCCATCTTATTTCCCTCCGCTTGCAGTCGTCCCATTACAGAAGTTGCCATCGCGTGTTCAATCGCAGTTGTCACCACGGGCTCGTCACCGCAGTCATACTCATCCCGATCTCTGTCGTCGTCGTCTCCATCTTCGGTTAGTTACAGAAACTCGATCGTAGTCGGTTATACTTTTTTGGTTAATCTCCATCGCAGTCGTCCAGTACATCAATTCTGCTTCCTTTGCACTTCTTCGGTTGGCCATGGAATATCTGTAGATCGGTGTAAGTATATTCAATTTGAGCATGATTCTTTTATGTTTTATCCTTTGTCATGATGACATTATTTGTCCAGATTTATATGCTAGCATGTTATCAAGGATTTGTTTTGTACATGTTTAATTTGCATGATATATTTTGCTTTTCATTAGATACAAAATGTCTGTTCTTGATGTATTATTGTTTTTAGTCTTGGGTGGATAAATGCTATGTACCTAATGAGCGTATCGACCTTATTACGCATAACAATTATGCCTCGTCTGAAGCAGTCTGGTTCGAATTGAATATTTTCCTTAATTCAGTTTTGGTGAGATTATATGTCCACATTCTGTTGTAAGCATGTAAAAAGTGAAATTTTGATTTATTTTTCAAAAATGATCATTTTTAATACATCATATTTATAATCCACCATTATTGTACACACATATGAACTGATATTTTAATCATTTCAAACATATTTGATTTTAAAATTCTAAAATTTGTGTTCTGGTTAAGCAATCATATTTTATACTTGGGGATTATTGCAGCCATATTTATTTGTATTTGAATCATATATCTGGAAATTATTTAAATATCTACTAGATATTACAATTCCTCCACTTGTCGCTCACAAACTAGATGCAGCAATGTTAGTGGCATTGATAGTTGTATATGATTGTTGATAAATTCAACAATGAGCAGCATTTGGATGCAATAATAGTTTCATCCGCAAAATGTAGCAATTAGCTACATCCACTCCTGCATCCACCGCCTGCGTATGTTGCAGCATCTACTACTTGCAATCGGTTGTGCATTTGCTAGCTGCACCAATTGTTGCACCGAGGAAAGGAGACGTAGCTAATCGACTGTGTCATCTCCTAAATACAATAAAAGACAGTTAGATGCAGCAGTTGTCATTTCTCAATGCGAAGTATCCAATCGCTGCAACTATTGTTGCATCAAGGATGTGATTCTACCTCCATCAGTTTGATACACTTATACAATTTCAAAAAGTAACTTTATTGAAAAATATTTTTCTTTTTATTTTTGGTTTTGTAAGATGTGTTTTATGAATGATGCTGGTTGTCAAAACTAGTTGTAAGATAAAGTTTCAATTGCATGAATGTTTTTGCCAGACATATTTTTATTTCTCACCGAAGGAAAAATCGATGCTACCATTTGGTGTTCTATTACAATTTGCAGACCCACAAGATATTCAAATTATATCTCAGAGAAAAGGTATTAAAAATTTGAAGCGATAAGAGATACCTTGCCTTGCCTTCATTGCATAGAAAGGTTTGTCTTCTCTACTCACCGATGTTTTGTTTTATGAATTATGCCATCCGTTTGTTTTATTATCCATTTGTTAATAGTAAAACAATTTTTACTGGACACTAGCTTTATTTAGAGGATAGTTTGCCTTAATATCCATTTTAATCAAGCATTTCTAAACAACACGATTGAAATTTTATGCCATGGTGATCACAACACATGGTATAGGCAGCATCAAGTCTAATAGTGACTCTGCAGATCAAATTACATAATCTAAAGGTTTAAACTATTGGTGAACCTTCAGTTAGTCTTAACTCAAAATAGGTGATCTCTATATTATGTGTTATGTAAACATGGTTAAATTGGACATACCATTTTACTTTATTATTACTGAAATATTAATGTGAAGTTTTTTGTGGCTTGAATACATATTTGGTAGTAAATTTGTCTTACACAAATAGACGATTATATGTACTGGTATCACATGTAAATATGTATAAACATTTAAAAAAGGAAGCTAAAAATTTACCTAGTATTTCAGTACTAGAAATTCTCTGACATTTGTAAAAGCAGAGCAAGCCGTGGGTATGTCTGGAATGTCCACTTGGTGATATGGAGTTATTCACTATAACTTGTTTTCGATTTGATACTTGTAGAATCATCTCTTAAGTTTAAGCTTATGATTATGTTATTATCAGAATTATACTCTTTAGTAGATAAAGCTTTCACGTTGATTTGTTTGAGTGATAGGACCCGGTTATAAAGACATCAACATGTTTTTTCACTTGCTCGGATACTTAATAAAGCAACCTTCGCTAAATTGCATGATTATGTGAATAAAGCTAGTGTTCCGTGTGTAAATTGTATTTATTCTAACTAGATTTTTAAAACAAAACTACCTTTTACTATTAACAAATGGATAATAAAACAAACTATTATCCATTTGTTTTATTATCACTTTGTTTTATAGTCAGTGTTCCATGTGTTAAGAGATAGGTTGTTTTATTATGTTTTGGTATAAATGTCATTCAAACAGTTTTACTATGAATAACTTTAAAGCCTCATATAGTGCATTTACTTTGTTAACAGTAAAATCTTTTTTTTTATCGATGATTCAACTACAGTAGTGTGTGCATACCAGATGCTTATCTAAAGTTCATATGGTATCCTTAGCAAAATAACAGTATGATTATTTGTGTAATCTAGCTTCTTCTTGCAAAATATAGTATGAAATTCTTGTAGAACAAAAAATATCTCACATATTGCACAGGTAATGGATATTTTAGTTCAATGCTGTTGTAATTTTTAATGAGTTTAAATTAGGTTCCAATTTTTTCACTAATTATAGTACTAGGGGCTAAAATATTTATATTGTTGTTTTTGCTGAAACCCACCACTGATCTTATAAATCTTCTGAACCGATACGATGCTTGTTTTAGAAATTTCAGCTTAATTTAGATACTAGTGGCTCATTATCTGGTTGTTTTGCATTGGGTTGTTACTCCGGTACATGAGACACTAGATTTTGAGATTTAATACTTTACTTGGTTGAGTTGGATGTAGATATTTTGCTTGTCCTTGTTTAGTGTGATTGCTACAAACATTGTTATAAATGTCATAAGTTTCAGGTATTAAACTAGAGTTTGGATGGCATCGGTTAAGTTTGTGGTGCTTAAAAGTTTAAGTGACAAAGGCTTGTTTTTGGGGCCTGGAATCTCCATTTCCGCCACTGCTAGTAAGTATTCTGGTTATTAAATAAATTCAGTTTAATTGTCTGTGATATAATATGATTATAAAGATCTTAGTGTCATTTAATTGCTAATAACTTATGATTTTGAGCAAGGAAATAGTGCGTCTATGGTCAAATAAAAGGAAGCCCCAAGCAATAAATATTACTTGATAGAGCTAGATGTTTGTGGGCCAAGATTCTTGTACAAAACTCTATTTGTGAAAAGAGCCTCACATGTTTGGGTAAACAAAGCACCGCTTAAATATTGCTTGAAAACCACTAACTTAGAGTCGTTATTTTTGAAGATGTTTTCAATTTGTATTAAAGTAAAAAAAAAAAAAAAAAACCAGCATTTTATTTTCTTCTTCTAGTAAATGGACTAACAAAACTTTAGCTGGGTAAATAGTGATTAGTGTTATAGTCAGCGAAAAAAGGATGCAACTTCCAATCATTTACAGTAATTATACACACGAAAGCCTCCAATCATTCAACAAAAAGGCCAAAATCCGCAAAGATTTTCTATAAAAAATATTTTGTCCCCACATTAGATTGGTGGATTAAAAGATTTGGTGGTTGATACTAAAAGCTACATTGTATTATGATATATAAATAGTCATTTTGTTCTTGCAAATGATACTACTCTAGCATAAAAAATCTCCCATTCGGTAAAAAGGTTCAAAAGCCTTCTCAGCTTTCAAAAGCCTTTCTAATGTTTGCATTTATATTGTTGAATATTAGGAGAGATATATTATTCTCATTGATGAGTCCTTTAAAGTGATGCAAATCAAAACCTGCGAGCTGTTTCCCTGCTATTTTTATATATATCGCAGGTACGAACAGTTCAGCACCTATTAATATAAAGATTGCAGGTATGAAGTAAAGAGCGGTTTTCATATCTTTTGGACTATATTTACAGTCTTTTGCATTTGTGTCCTGTGCATGTACTAATATGTGTTGAGTTGTGCAAATCAAAATTTAACAGAGCAGCAATCTTTGACTTTTGTGCTATTGCATATGAAGTTGCTTTTGGTTTCTATATGTTTTGTTTTTATCCTTTGTGTCATATACTTTTCCTCATTAACGTCTTACACTTTTTGGTTTCAATTTTTTCCTTTATGCAAGGCAATGAATCCTGAATATACAGTGATTGAGTTCAGAGCTGTGGTGGATACTCTTGATGAACTTCTATCTAGGATAGTTATTGCAATTTACATTGTACTACATGGCTTTCCAGGTTATTTTATCAATATATACAATTTAATTGTAAATTAATTTCCAATATTCAAAAATAAGATAAAAAATCTTAACAAAGTGATGCTTAATTGCAGCTATAATTGTTCAGGAGAAACTGATGAAGATCTTTCCCACACTATCAACCTCATCAAGAAGTATCGCTTCTCTTAATTCACATTTTCCATTTTTAATCTAAATCGGGTATGCACTGTATGTTTCTTGATCTATTGCCTTGCTTTTATTGCTAATACTATTTGAGGATTTTGGGGATGTTACTCTTTCACTATCTCATTTTTTTGCTTCTACTTGATCTATTGCCAGATGAAAGCTGCACTACTATTTTATGTCAAGTAGATAGTATGGATATGTCAATTTTTACTTATGTGGTTTAAATGTGCCATTGTTTAATAAATAGGTAGGCAAATTGCATGATTCAGACTGACGTATTATATACTAGCATGTAGGATTTGAGAAAATGTTATAGCATCAATTTAATTTGTATTTTTCTTCATTTAGTTAAAACAACTATGATGCATATAACTATATATATTGATTTGTCATTCAATTCATCACAGGTTGGGAAGACTCTGAGGGCAAAAGTGCAATTGGGAAGGTTGCTATGATAAGCAGATATTGACAAAGAACAACCTGCATCTTTGTTTGCTACTCTAGATATAAGTTCATATTTTCCCTCATAAATGAATAGCAAAAAAAAATTGAATCTATATCAACTTGGGTTGAAGATATAGGCATAACTGAAAATAGATATGGTAGAGCTCACCAAAGATTGCTTATGGTAGCTAATTAGTTAAATGCATGTTTATCTCTATGTTGTCTCCTTTTGTGGCTGAAAATACATAGTTAATTGCATGTTTTAGGGTAAGTAATGATTGTTTACAGTGGTATAGTTTAGCTATTGCTGCTTTGATATATCACAATTTTGTTCATTGCTGCATTTCCCCGGTATGCAAATTTTCAACTGTTTTTTTTTAGCCTTTTGACTCTTTCAAGATGCATGAATAGTGTAGACACCATTATGTCGATACATGATCATATATCTGAAGGTTTATTTTTGGTTTTATTGTTTTTACATTGAAAGGTAACAAGTTTACCCATAGCTTTATTGCGGTGACAATATATGGATCTTAGCTTTTAATTTTAATTTGATAGGGAAGCACAATGCAGGAGTATGAGAGAACTGGAAAGAACTGCAAAGGAGAAGAAAGAGGAAAAACTACAGAAACAAGGAGCAAGATTGAAGTTCTTTAACACTCTGAATCATGTCCAATAGTTAGAGATCTTGAATGGTGTTTCGGATGTGAAGAATACATTCCCATATTTTCAGGTAAGTTAGTATACTTATTGTGGATATTTGTAATACATATTTGGATGGATATAACATATAACACATGAACCCCCAGTACTGTCAAGTTGAACAGGAAATGAATCATATAATTCAATGTGTTTTTGGATGCATTGCATATCTGGGCTATCACGCGGTATAAATACAAAATAGTGTAATCTAAATGCTCTTTTCTGGACATGGGTAGGATTTGCTTTCAGATTATTTATAAATAATTTACTTTATTCTCTTAAACACTGTGGAATCATAAACATGAAACTGGTTTCCCATTGAGTATATGAAAGGATATCCATTAATGTTTTACTTTAGCTTGGCATGTCACCTATGCATGACCCTTGGTTTGAACTGTACAAATAGCAAGTAACCTCCATTTAATGCTGAAGGCAGTAAATTGTTTCTTATGGCAAACTATTGTACATTTAATAATAAGAATTAACCTAAATTATAAAAATTACTAATTTTTTTTGAAGATAAATAGGTTCTATAAAAGTTAAACAAATACACCAAAAATGTAAAGAACTACCTAGATGCGGTAGGGAAGTAAATGATCACCCATCTGACCTTGTAACATATGACAAATTGCCGAAGGCTGATAGTAACTGCAAACAAGATTTAAAAATAGCCTATGTAAATGTAAAATAAAATTGCAGAAAATGTGCAAAATAATGCAGCTACAGGAAGAAAACATGAGATCATTTTCATGCAAGTATATCGATGACGAAGTGTAAAAACCTGTAAGCTTTATTGAATGACAAAGGTGAACTTGTTTATGATGCTGTGAAAGTTGAAATGGAGGCTATGAAATTTTGTTCATTCCATTTTAATAATAAAAAATAGAATTACTGCTTTTCAAAAAAATTCTACATAAAACTCTTTGATATTATAGTAGGACTGAAACATTGAAACAAACATAATATCAATATAAAACTTTTAACATTGAAACAAAGATAATATAGCTGCACTGAAACAAATCTAATGTCAGCTTAAAAAAATTTAATAGTGAAACAAAAGTAATATGGCAGCACAAAAAAAAAAAAGATAATATCTCAATAGGATTCGCCAAGATGGCAAGTTGGTTCCAGATCATAGGAAATGAAGGATTGTATAGTGCCAGATGCGTGAAACTTGGTGCCGTCGCAGATCACTGAGCAGACGTCGCTGCTGTCATGCTTACAATCGTTTTGACGTAATGCTCTGAAAGTTGAAATCGAGGCTATAGAATTTTGTTTGCACCATTTCAGTAATAAGGAAATATAGAATTATTGCTTTTCGAAATTTCAATGTAAAACTCTTTGATGTTATAGCAGAGCTGAAACATTGGAACAAAGATAATATCAGCGTAAAACCTGTAACATTGACATAAAGATAATATAGCAGTACTAAAACAAAGATAATATAAGCACAAAAACTTTTAATAGTGAAACAAAGATAATTTAGTAGTGTTGAAACCTAGATTCCCATGGCTAGTAAAATGGCAAAATGGTTCCAGATCACAAATATAAAAGTAATCACTAGGTTGCCTCTCACGTGTTGCCGCGAAGTTTTAGTTTCTAATTTGTGATTAACTGTTTGGGCATGCGAACTGCCTGGTTTTGTATCTTGGGGTACATGTGTTTTAGTGTGTTTTTTCACCTGTTTGGAGCCCAGCTCTACTGATGTTGTATTATTTCATTTTTTACTACTGTAATAATATAATTAGCCATTAAAAAAAATAAAACTATCACCGAAAAGTTAACAAACATAAAACATGATTCTTATAGACAATCTATATTATGTTATGTATAATATATAACATGTTATTTTTCACTTATATATATATATATATATATATATAACATTTTTCATATATAATATATGATATATGATCGAAGCATGAAAAACATAATATATATTACTATTTTCATTTTCACTTTTAAAGAAATACTTTGTGTTCTGTATTGGCATATAGATATAGGTTGGTTCGCCAAAATTATCGATGTGAAATAACGAAACTGATTTCACTACAATCTGAACATATATAGCAGCATCTCCTTTCAAATTAGCAAAATGAAGATACAATTTGTAGGGTGAAATTGTTTAAGGCTGTTAACCTATTACTGTCTGAATTGGTTAGATTTTTGGCATTCATTGCTAATTACGAGTACCGGACTATGAATGATAAAATATCTTGCATACTATGTGGTTAAGTGGCCAAGATTGCATAACAAATGCCTTGCAGATTGCTAATTATATGTGATGGTGCAAGTACTCACTGTTGAATGCAAATAGTATAGCATTAGGCACAGGAATAAGAGAGGCACTATAATAATGATGCAAGTAATAAATGCCTTGTAGATTGCTATTCTACTATCAACATTTCAGATTTGTATTTGGATTGAACTGGGTAATTTACGGAGATAAGGTTACTGTGACTGTAAAAGTGGTGTATCTGTGTGCAGCGTCACACTAATGCATATACTACATTTGTTACAGTGTTTGTATTTAAGTTCTTGCGTGTATTATTTATATTGCATGTGTTTAGGGAGAGTATTTATAAATGAGTAAATGACACGTTCTCATGTGTTTTGGGAGCTACTTATTGTTTTTGGCGATTAACTTTGCTTCTGAATATACTGAAATTTTGAAATTCTTTGATTTTTGCTTATAGGTAGATAGACAACATTGATGGAAAACATTGTTGCAATCGGTTATGGATCGGAGTTATCCTTGCTGCTAAGACTACATTTTGGTTTGTAAGAAAGTATGTACTCCTGTATTTTGGTCGCTACTGCTTGTGTATGTGTAAGTTTGATGTAACACTACTATTTTATAAGCTATTATGGAACTATTGTGTATTATCGATGTAAAAATATTGTATATTTTGATTATAGAATTTTATTTCTTGGTTATGAAATGTGGTGTCGATATAATATGTAGATTTTAAACTGCTATAAGCATTGTGAGATTGATTTTGGACTTTTTATGGCGTTTTTAAAATGCTATTGAAAATTTTCACAGCGGTTTTAAAACGCCATAAACAGTGTTTAAAAATTGATGTAAAAACACATATAACAATTCATAGACGCTGTAAACACATATCAAGGCAAAAAATAAATGCTATAACTTCTTTTCATAGCAAGTGAAAAATGCTGAGAAATATTTTTATGGCATCCAGAAAACGCTAAGAAAAAATTCTACAAATCAGCCTAAACGCCATGAAATGTATTATTAGCACAAATGGAACGCTATTAATAATACTTATCACGGCGTTCACTTACTGCTATAGTATGGTTCTGACTTTTAACTGCATGTCGATACACAGCATACATAAAAACGCTGTTGATACTTTTCATGGCATTTTTTAAACGCTGTAAAAAGTCTTGTTTGTTGTAGTGTATCATCTATTTTAATATTTTCTTGGACATAACATGTTTTCCATATAACTTAATTGTACGCTTAAGTTATAGAATATATTATACCTCTATTTTGATTGTTTTTTGTTATTTGGATGCATATACCTTTTGTCATTTTAGGTGTACATTCAAACTTCATGCATTTTATTTTTGACATATACTTTAAATGGTAAAATCATGTCAGAAGCTATAAGACGTTCCATGTGCACTGACCTATAATGTCTGCACGTTGCATTTAAGTTAGGCTGCTTCAAAATTGCTTCATTATTAGCCTACTTTCTATTGTTACTGACAAACCCACAACCATATAATCTTCCCTATAAGACATTAAACCATCCTATAAATGTTGTCGACTGTTTTACATTAGTTTACATAGGGATAAACTTATAACTTGCCATTGTTATATGAATGGTTATTGACTTGGTTTTACTGAAATTGTTCGTCAATAAGAACTTGATTGTGAGGGGTAAAAATAATATAATTCTCTTCTAATAATTTATATTTAACCTCATACACTAGAGTTAATCACATATCTTAAAACTGTAATTAAATTTAGTAAACGATTAGTAGTTGATGTGTCAAATAAATCATTAAAAAATATGAAAATTTCAATATTGGCACAATATTCATATTAATAAATAGTATAAATTTATTTGGATATACAAGTACATTAATCACTTAACATAATAATATACGTAAACAATAATCACAAGTTTAATTTATGATTCATCTGTATTGATACATTAGTGCATAACACTATAACATTCTTATTTTAACTAAAGTGCATACCTTCTGAAATTTCTACAGTTGTAAAAAAAAAACCACCTCAATATCACATAATTTTATACATTATCATCCATATATTTTCAATTAATCACGTAAATGTTGGTTTTAAATTATTTGAATAAATTTAATCAATAATTATTAACTAATTTATCTAATAAATTCTTAAATGTGATGGTTTCAATATGTACATCATATTCATATTAAAATAGGAAAAATCTATCCAGATACAAAATTTAGGTATAATTGGTGACACAGTTAATCTCCACCATTAGATCACCCCCTAGAATTCTACATCTCTATATAACGATAAAAAGATCCAGGGTCTCAGATCTCTTGTGCCACTAACTATGTCTAATTTTACATCCAAGTAGTCTCTCTCTTAAAAAAATATTCAAGTGAATTTTTCATTTAAATATAAAAATGTATAATTTAGATATCATAAATAGTATACATGAGCAACATTAACAAAGATAATTTATTATTCATTTACCTCAATAAATTTATCTGTATTGTAGAATTTTATTTTTAACTTTAAATATCCATAATTTAACATTTCTTTGGTTATGTGTACTTCATAGGCTGTTCACTAATTTTTCGTATTTAGATCTTATGTATTTAAATTGCTTACGAAATTTTGAATTTAAAGTATTTTAATAATCTACATATCAGTCACACATGTGCAGATTTACATATAGATAAAAATCAAAATAAAAAATTTGTGTTTAACTACGTAGATGTACAGATCACATGCATACATTTATGTAAATAAACAACAATAATAAAGTTAATTTGTAAATAACTATCATCGTTTCTGTATATAAACAATAAATTTATCGCACACTATGTTAAAAAAAATATGATTCTTAACTTCAAATAACTCTACAATAAAATCTATATAATTTCGTTATAAAATCCTTCTCAATTTATTTAGATTATTTACTATTAAGATAATATATTTAGCCAATTACGTAAATTCAAAGTTAACGTATTTTTAAAAGAAATAAATAATATTTTTTAATATATCTAAAATAATTAAAATATGTTAATTTCAACATAAACACTTGCTTATAGTAATAAGAACAATAAAATTGTTGTTTACTTTGAATAAATAAAAGTTACATAATACATACCTTATATAAACTACAACAACAATAATAATTTTAGTTTATTTATTTTGTCAGATTCATCATGTTATATAATAAAGTTCCAATTTAAAAAAATATTCTAAATACTATATTTTTAACATTATCGTATGCAACGCACGGGTTACACACTCGTCATGGTAATGGCAAACGATAATGCGTCCAATACGTGCAAGATTATACGTAAATTTTAGTGCATGCTTAGGGTAATTATTATATCCATGCTTACGATATATTTATTTGGTACTCACCTCTGATGCTTTAGCTGATGCTAGTCACTATGTCATTCGGTGGCTAGTAACAGAGCCATCGCCAATTATAATTAGTTTAGGAGATGGAGTAGCACGTCCCATTCTTTTTCTCGTTCTTTTGTATTTGGTGGTTTGTGAATTTTGCTGTCCAAATGCCTCCCCACTTATACTTGCAAAAGCGGACATATAATGCTGTGTGTAATCACACTGGCTGTATTTATTTCCACCGTACATTGCTACGACATATTCATGTTATGTATATCATTATAAGTCATAATGACCTCTGTCCTTCGTATTACTTTGCAAACTTGGCCTGGAAATCAAAACGTGGCTTATTCTTCTGTGATGAACTCTACAACTACAAAGATGGGGTTCCATTTCAGAACCATAACTGAAGATCTAAACCATGAACTAACAAAATATTGTCCACACCGATGCATCAATTAGCCAAACTCTTAAGCTCAATCAGTTCCATCGTTGATCATAAAATATTAGTCTTCGAATATTATCTATCATTCCGTATTATACAAAATGAATAACCGTATTATTGTGCATGTATTTCAATGTTTGGATGCTATAATAGTTGAGTACACTTAATGTAAAATGACTATAGTTTATAACCACAAAAGGTATAGATAACTATCAATGTAATGACATTACAATATGGATTCATCAGATTAATACGGACTAAGATGGCAATAGTTGTCCAAATCAGAGATTATTCTAGTTTCAGATTCACATTTCCACTATACATTGTTACGACATATTTATGTTATGTATATCATTATAAGTCATAATGACCTTTCTCATCGAAAGTTGTTCTCATAAATTTAACTTGTTGACTCATTAACGCATTCATATAAACTATTAGTCTTCGATTATCTATCATTCGGTATTATACAAAATGAATAACCGTATTATTGTGCATGTATTTCAATGTTTGGATGCTATAATAGTTGAGTACACTTAATGTAAAATGGCAATATATAGTTGTCCAAATCAGAGATTATTCTAGTTTTATATTCACATTTTCATTAATATTTTTCAACACATACGTCAAAACTTACAACTGGATTTACATAGCTGGAAAATAAATCAAATTAACGATCAGAATCTTTTCTCCGTTAAAGCAACATAATTGCCATGACATGAACAGCAAATAAAACATATTCTCCAAAACGAAAATCTGAGTTAACTTCCATCACTAAATTCCCTGAATTAAAATCAGCATCAATTCCTTCCTCCCTCTCCTATAAATAACTTCACCCTCCATTTTATTTCGGTCCCATCACTAAATTCGATGCCCAGAAAGAAAGCAGTCCTCCATATGGTTTCCGTCTCTAGTTTAGTCTCTTGAGTTCATCGATCAACTTTTTCTACTATGATCTTCTTATGTTTTAAAGGCTAATATACATTTCAATAAATGTTTATTGCCAATTTTTAATATAGCTAGATCATAAGCTAAGTATCCATGTAGCTGATCATAGAAGTCTTCACGCCAACTATATTTATATTTAATAATGGACTATGATATGCAAGTTATGTTATCTTCATGCCATCACAAGCTTAGTATTTACATATTTCATTCTTACCCCCTCAAGAGGTTGGCTTACACATTGGAATAGCAACACACTTCACTTTGACGTATCAAAAAAGCACAGAAGGATCAACCAAGTTGGATAAAATCACATTGTCCAGAATTATTTTCTCAACATTGAAGCCAGATTAAGCAATGATCTCGATAAATCATCACTGATTTCTAACATGTTAAAAGGATTAACCAGAAGCGAACAATTTTTCTTTACCAGATTTTAGCGGAGATCTAAATAATGATCGTGCCAGAGGGAGATCAAACTTAAATTCATCTTCTCCAAACTAGTTTCCCACTCCAGAAAAATCGTTTAGGGAAGACAAATTTAAGTTTGATAACTGGCTACAACAAGTTAATAAGTCATCGGAATCAATATGAGAAGGGACCCCCTAAACTTGAGATTATTTAAAAATAATACAAACTTCGGATTAATATAGGAAGACACATCAAACTTCAGATTATTCCTATCAATTAATCCTTTATTTAATCATTCTCATGCTTACACTCAAATATAGTCACTCTCACAAGTAGATATAACAATTGGCAAAATATTTCAAAAAATTAACTCAGATCTCACAGTGGTTGTTAACCATGTGATTTCACTCGGCAATCATGTTGTCATTTGCTGCGTCGATCTTTCAAATGCTGCAGTTTCAAGTGTACTAGCGGAAAGAATGAATCATAAGCAACCAACACATTTATTTGGTGTTGATGTATCATAAGGAAACCTGTATAGAGCAATAAACAGTGGGAATGGTAAAAGAAGCTTCATGTCCTGACTAATACACCCTGAAGACACCTAAATTTTCATTCTATTATTATTGCTAATTAAACTCTGACAGTGCTTATCAATCTAATGCAGTTGCATGGCCCATTTTGCTTTTGAACTTGTTTATGTTCACATTGGCAACGACGTATATCGCATCATATACATAATCAATATACTGAAAAAAAGCGTTCGCCCATTTTTTGCATACGTAACATGTTAAATACTCAGTATTACCACTTTCTTTTTTTAACGTTGAACTCAATTGAATAATGCATATTGAATATGTTGTTGAACTTAAGTATTGCTTTCTTCTTTCTTTTTTAATACAAGCTGACCTGAAATTGCATATGAACCTAAACAAATTCAATGTTTGTCATTTTTTTAATCGAAAACACGAAAAAATGACAATTGGACTGAAACCGAAATTGACCGAAATAGATAGATTTTCAAATGACCTGAGGTTGGGCAAAAGCACTTAGTTTATCCAACAATCGTCCTGTTGAGATGGGCTTGCGAACCATCCATCACATGTTGGCATGGACTAACCTTTAATTACTCCATCTTATCCCGTGGCACGTGAAGGATTCGGGTGAGCTGCCTGTAGGGATCAACCCCAATCGCTGATATGGTACTAATCCATTACTATTAACGTACGCTTCATGGATTTTTAAGCTTATAGTACATATATAACACGAGATGTGCAGGCTATTATTTGGAAACTCCGTACCATCTTTGGACTTCTTTCCCTTGTTTCGCTAATTATTTGAGTTTAGCAGTTATTTCTCTGTGCTTTCTACAGGTCAATCACATGTCTAAATGGTTGACTTGTCTAAATATGATTTGGATGCAAGATTGGACACAACAGTGTATGTTTTGTGAATTTGAAGTTTGAAGGGATGTCAAGAATAACAGAAATAAATAAAAAATTATACACGCCTTTTATTATATATTGAGATTGCCTCCTTCGCATTTTATTTCCCAGATTTTAGCGGAGGTCTAATTAACGATCGTGCCAGAGAGATAAAATTATGATCTCATCATACACTATCCATAATATTTATTTAATCATCCTCATGCTTACACTCAAATATAGTCATTCTCACAAGTATATATAACAATCGGCAGAATATTTCAAAAAATTAACTCTGATCTCAGTACAGTGGTTAATTAACCATGTGATTTCACTCTGCAATCATGTTGTCATTTGTTGCGTCGATCTTTCAAATGCTGCTGTTTCATGTGTACTAGCAGAAAGAAAGAACGAATCACAAGTAACTAATACAATTACTGGGTGTTGATTTATCAAAAAGAAAATTGTATAGAACAACAACAACAACAAACAGTGGGAATGGTAAAAGCAGCTTCATGTCCTGACTAATACACACCGAAGACACCTAAATTTTCATTGACTTATTGCTAATTAAACTCTGACATGCCATACTTATCAATCTAATGCAGTTGCATAGCCCATTTTGCTTTTGAACTTGTTTATGTTTACCATGGTAACAACGTATATCCCATCATATACATAATCAATATATTGAAAAAAAGCGTTCTCCCACTTTTTCTTCAAGAAAAGCATGCCCCAAAAAATCCAACTACCTAAAACAAAGCCAAGCGCAATGCTCACGTACCAATAATCTGATTCGATAACTTTATCTGCAGAAACTTCAACATTTGGTGTCTCGTTGCTACATGGTTGGCTGAGTGGAAAACCACAAAGTTTGGGATTGCCAATATATGATTCATTGGTGAAAGTCTGAAGTTGGTTTCCTGATGGGATCTTCCCAAATAAATTGTTATATGATAAATTTAGAGAATTCAATACCGTCATGTTGGACATGGTTGAAGGTATATTGCCTGAAAGCTCATTTCTTGATAAGTCAAGGGACTCAAGGGAGTTCATCAAGCCAATTGCATTAGGTATTGGTCCAACTAAATGATTTCCGGATAGATTCAAAGAATTTAATCCATGAAGATTTCCAAGTTCTTTGGGTATTTGCTCAGATAAATTGTTTAAAGAGAGATCAATGGTGGTTATTTGAGTTAACAACCTATCATAATTCCAATCCCGTTTTTTAATAGTTAGTTGTACATAATCCATGTGATTGGGGCTCTCAATTACATCAAAACTGCTTAAAAACTCAGTTTCCTTGGTTGGATGCATAACCATCATGACACTGAAGTTTCCAAAGCTGGGCGGTATTCTTCCAGTCAGTTTATTATTAGCAAGGACAAGGACCCGAAGTTCCTTCAACTTGGACAAATTTGAAGGGACATTCCCCATGAAATTGTTTGATCTAAGATCAAGGACTTTCAAAATTATAAGATCTTCACCAATCCATGTGGGGATTATGCCTGTCAAGTTATTCATACTAAGATCAAGAGTTATGAGAGCCACACAATTTCTTAGGTTAATTGGAAGATTACCACTAAGCTTGTTATAGGACAAATGCAATGATCTAAGACGCATTGACGTTGGACTCATTAAAGCCCCCAGTGAGTGAGGAATATTTCCATATAGATTGTTTCTGGAGAAATCTAAATGTAAGTGACCTAAAGATGAATTCAGAAGTTGATCCCAACAATTTGGTAACTCACCCATTAAAAGATTCCTTGAAATATCAATTCGTCTCATTTTAGTTGAACATACAGATAATGGGATTTCACCACTGAACTTATTTCTTGAAAGATAGATGTATGACATTGTTCTATTACTTAATATTGGTTGAATTGATCCGGAGAGCGAATTGTTTGATACATCAAACAAATAAAAATTTAACTTAGGAAGAGGACGTAAATTTCCTTCAATTACATTGTTAGAAAGATCCAATGTTATCATGTCATGTGTGCCAAAAACACCCCAAAACCAATCTGGTAAGCTATCCATGATATCCGAACTAGACAAATTTAAGAAATATAAATTTACTTGTGTTGTTAACCATTGCGGAAAATATGGCCCCATCTTGCAAGAACCTATGCCAATGACTTCGAGCTTGAATGGAGGGATCTAATCATGACTTACATTCATAATTATGTTGTTTGAATCTAACATCAACTCTTTAAGCTTGACAAGTCCAATAAAATTAACTTCAGAAATGTCACCCTCAAGATAATTTTCATGAAGATTCAAAAGAATAAGATTTGAAAGTTGTCCGATGCTTTTTGGAACGGTTCCAATCAATTTATTTCCTGATAGGAGTAGTTCTTCTAATGCCTCAAGATGTCCTAACGACTCTGGGATGCGACCAAATAATAAGTTACTCGACAAATCTAAAGTTTTTAGCTTGTGCATTACTCCAAACGAATCTGGTAAACAACCATTGAGGTAATTGAAACTTAAATCCAGGTGTTCAATACTGTCTTTGAGACATCCGAAAAATATATCTTTAAATTCATGCATATCGGTGAAGTCGTTTAAACCAGCACTGAATTCATGCAAATTGCATAATTTTTTTTAATGCTTTTGGTAAAGCCCCACTGAAATCATTGAATGAACAATCCATATACTGTAGGGAAGTCAGATTTTCCAATGCATGTGGAATTGAGTGGAAGTTGTTGCCATGTAGATCAATGTGTGTGAGGCTTTTTATGTCAAATAACCATAAAGGGAAGTTTTTTTGGTCTATAGAATTATTAGAAAGATCAAGGTATGAAAGATTTGTAAAGTTTACATAGGGAAGAGAGACTGAAAAATCACTGATAATACAATTGCTTAAACATAGCTCGACAATGTTAGGTAAAATGTTCAGTGCTTCAATTGATTTATGTAAACTTGAAAATTTTGCGTTTTTCACAGTGAGATGTTTTAATGAAGTAAGATGCGAAATCCAATAAGTGTCATCAATATTAATTCCTCTTAAATTAAGATTAAGATATTCAAGTTTCGATAAATTTCCAAGTTGATGAGGAATCAAGCCATAAAAACCGGCTAGAGTCAAGTCAAGATACCTGAGATTAAGAAGGGAGCCAAAGAACTTAGGAATAGGACCATCAAAATGATTCATGCTCAGATCAAGGTAATTCAATTGCTTTAAACCAAGCAAAGATGGACTGAGTTGACCTCCTAATGACCACTTATTGTAAAGGATATCACCATGAAAGTCAAAATCGGGGTATGGATTGCGTAGATCTAACCTGATGACATGACCTGTTAGGTTGTTGCAAGAAACACCTTCCCAGTTACAGCAGTCTTTACCGTTCCATGAGGCAAGTCTGTTGTTGTTAATTATTATAAGGTTTTTCTTGAAATTGAAAAGAGCATTCCTCTCATTTGCTATGCAGTCTGAAATAGTTACTCCCCCGCTGCCTTGTTCCAACAGAAAAGTGAGTAAGAGTAGCACAAATAGAACGGATTGAATCGTCATGGCTTAAATGAAGACTTGAATACATTTCTTTAAGATTCAGCTTGCTTTTATAGGTGAAGCGGATTTGTCTTGTATGTATGTTATTTATAGTAGAAGTAGTAATTAATACAGACGACTTAAAAGACTTGATTTGAAGCCATGCAATATTTCCCGCTGACCTGGAAAGTGTGCATATTAAGCTTGAACGGCTAATTAACCTGTTAGATGAAGAGGCAATTCAATTGGTGAAAATGTATGCTACGCGCCCTGAGGATATGGTTCTATACCTTTTTTTGATGTTGAAAAAGATAAGATGAACATTGATGTATAGGGACAGAATTGTTCTTGATTATATCTTCTTAATAAATCAACTTTATATATATCGGGAGGCTCGCATCGCATGTATCCCTTCTTTTTGGATAGGATTTGGATAGGCTCGCATGTTTGCAGAAAATAATTGCCCACATTTTAATATGCAAATGCAAATGTACTTGTAATATTTCTGTTCGGAAATTAAACTGGAATATTACAGTTTGCAATGTACATAACCTTTTAGGTTTTGGGAAACGAATTAAGGCTTGTTAAAGTGAGCTCGTAATGGCTTAGAGATTAAGGTTATATACTTCAAAAGTTCAAATAAGATGACAGCCAGGGTTCAAAACTTGGTGTTAAAACTTTCACATACAGCTTTTTCAGCTTCTAATTGTAGCATTCCATCGGCTGAATAGGATCGGATGAATGTATGTGCGTTGAACAGAACTACCGTTGTGTTGTGTTGCTGCATTTGGGCATGCATGTGTTAATATTGCCTTCCTTCCTGTCATATGGTGCAGTCCAGTGCAATTAATTATTGACAACATTAATTCCAATATATATAATTGCAGACCGTAGAGTAGACTCTCTCATGCACCTTAATTAATTATCCTTGGCAGCTCACCGAAAACGTCTATTGACAACATTTATTTATGGTTTTATATATAGTGATCCTTAGCACCTCACCAAATACGTTTATTGAGAACATTAATCTATGGTTTTATAATGACTAGTGATTACACTAATTAAGAATCTGCTGTTTCAAACTATAACAAAAAAATATGCATCGAGTTTGAATGCTAGTTTGCCGACTGAGCACTTTGTTTGACCAAGAGCATTTAGAAATGGGAACACTAGTTTTGACGTCATCAGATCAATGTGCATGCATGGGGTATTAATGTAATGATTCAGATTTTAAAAACAATATATATGAGTGGCTACAAATGCATTTGGACCTAAGCCTGTTTCCTAGCAGATCAGTAAAAAGCTCACAACTTTTTTTTTTCTTTATTTGTTTAAATACATTTTACATCTGAACTATTGTATCATCGGTTTGCAACATTATTTTACATGGAAATCTCTTCGTATCAATATATAATTTCAATAAAAGCAATATTTCGTTTTATGGGGTTCTTTAATTTATGTCAAATGACCATAAAGGGTGGCTTCTTGACTTATAAATTATTGACAGATCAAGGTAAGAAATAATTGTAAATTTTGGACATGGGGGAGAGAGGCTCGCATAAACATAGCACGACAATGTTAGGTAGCTTGTCAATTCTGAAAGCAACGTGTTTGTCATTAGTAAATAGATTTACTGTCAAAACCTTTGAAGCAATTATTAAGATCAAGATATTCTACTCTCCATAGATTTACGAGATGGCCAGGAATCAAGCCTTGGACAAGCAAACAGAGACAAGTTCTGTTATCTGTCCTACAAAGGATGTGATTTATAGAAAGGGATATGCTATCGTCAGTCGCCTAGGAGCGACTGAATTATGCACTCGCTCTCCCATTGCTTGTTTACTTACAAATTAATGCAGTTAAATATATTTTTTAATTTGCTTGTGGGACCTGCTGTACTACACGAGCCAATCAGCTCCGCGAGTGCATAATTCAGTCGCTCCTAGGCGACTGACGATAGCATATCCCTTATAGAAATATGTCTTTACATTACTTGACCTCTTCTATTCTTTATTAAATAAAAGGAAAGTATATGGTGAATTCTGGAATAGACGACGAGTCAGCAAAACATTTAATTATGGCTATGTTTATCTTGCTGTGCCACGTCACAATGACGAGTCCGCAAAACATTTAATTATGCCTATGTTTATCCTGCTGTGTCACGTCACATTGACACAGCCATATTTCACTTACCCAGAATAATGTATTTTACCGTTACATTTACTAGTATATATAACTGGTCTTTCTGTTCTATCCTGTATCAATCAAAAAAAAAAAAATCTTATTGAATAAAATGACAAGCTTTATAATTTTTCCAACTGCAGTTCCTCCTTCCCATCTGAATCTTCAGCTTTATTAACTTGGTATCAGAGCCAGCAACAGTATAACGGCTACAACAATTCAAGTTGATTGAAATCAAGAAGGCGTTTGCTTACTCTTTCGTGGAATCAGATCTGTGATCTATAATCATGTCTGAAGGGAACTCTGCTACTTCCAACATCAATGCTACCATGCAATCTGCCGAACAACTGATCAAAACAATCATCAGCCCACAAAGCCAATTAATCACCATTCAACTTGAAGAAACCAATTATTTATTGTGGAAACTTCAAGTAGAAACTGCCGTGCAAGGTTACGGACTTGAAGGCTACTTATATGGCACGCTATCAACTCTAGCAAGATATATAACTGACAAAGAAAACAGAGTCATTAGCAACGACGAGTATACAAAATATCATAGACAGGAAAGACTCATCAGTGCATGGCTGTTGTCATCCATCAGTCCAAGCCTACTATCTCAAGTCATAAGCTGTAAAACAGCCAGTGATATATGGCTAACCATGAAGAAAGTGTTCAACACACAATCAGCTGCAAAGTCGCTATTTTATAAAAGACAACTACAAAACTGTAGAAAAGAAAATCTAAGTATGAGAGAATACATATCCAAAGTTAAAAATATCTACGATATGTTGAAGGCTGCTGGCAGCAACATAGATGAATCTGAACATGTATTGTCATTACTAAATGGACAGGGAGACGATTATGAAGCCGTAGTAGCCGTCATAACATCACAAAAGGCAACACCGCCACTGGACAATGTCTGTGCTATACTACTCTCTCATGAAGCAAGGATCAACGAAAAAAAACTATCAAAAAGTGAATACTCACTGAACTTCACTACTAGTAACAGAGGGAAAAATCAAAGTAATAGGTACAACGACACTGGTCAAAGAGGTGATTACAATAACACTAGTCAAAGAGCTGATTACTCTAATCGTGGACGAGGACGTGGCAGGTGGAGCCCTAACAACAGACCTAAATGTCAAATTTGCGAGAAAATTGGACACACTGCGGTGAAGTGCTACTTTCGATTTAACTCAAACCATGTACCAAATCAAGGTAACAACAGTCAAAGAGGAAGCAATCCTAATGTCAACATGGTTGTGTCTCAAACAGAAGGGATAAATCAAAACAATAACAGCAGAGCTTAAAGTCAAAATGACAAAGCCAAAGGAGAAGACATTCAAGACAACAACTGGTATCCAGACTCGGAAGCAACAAATCACATCACTAGCAACTTGGAAAATCTTAATCTCGGAAACAAGGAGTATCGAGGTAATCAAACTATAAGCTTGGGTAATGGTAAGTGTGTAAAAATTTCTCACACAGGAAATACTATAATTAATGGTAAAAAACAACTATATTTAAATAACCTACTTAGGGTACCCAATATTAAGAAAAATCTGATAAGCGTATCACAATTTGCAAAGGATAACAATGTTTACTTTGAATTCTTCCCGAAATATTGCTTAGTCAGGGACATACCGACTAAGGAAATTTTATTGCAGGGGAATACTATTAATGGACTGTATCAATTTAAAGTTGATGGTCATGACAACAATACTAAAGAGAAAAGCTGCTACAATTCTGTCATGCTACTTGAAAAAAATAATAAAAGTATTTTTGATAAATGGCATTACAAATTGGGTCATGCTAGTGTAAATGTAGTCAAAACAGTTCTTAGGAATAATAAAATTGCTTTTGATGATATATCATATCCCTACATTTGCACTTATTGTCAAATGGGCAAAAGCCACAAACTACCGTTTACAAACTCTTTAACTTACTACACACAACCATTTGAATTAATAGCTACTTATCTATGGGGACCTGCCCCTGTTTGCACCGACTTTAACTACAAGTATTACATTTCATTTGTGGATGCTTGCACTAGGTACACCTGAATTTACTTCCTAAAAGCAAAATCTGACACTTATGCTACTATTGTTAATTTTTCTAATATGGTTGAAAATCAGTTCAATACCAAAATTAAAGTGTTACAATCTGATGGTGGCTCTGAGTATAAGAACCTAAGTGAATTTTTCAAAACTAAGGGAATTATACACATAACCACTTGTTCCTACACATCTGAACAAAATGGCTTAGTAGAAAGGAAACATAGACACATCGTGGAGACTGGACTAACTTTATTGGCTCATGCATCGCTAGCACTAAAATTTTGGTCAGAAGCTGTCAACACAGCCGTATACTTAATAAATAGAATGCCTACAACAGTGTTGAAAGACTTTAGTCCCATTGAAAAACTATATCACATCAAACCAGACTAACAAAGTCTTAAAACTTTCAGATGTTTGTGTTTCCCATACTTAAGACCATACAACACAAATAAATTAAATTTCAGATCCAAACCATGTACATTTATTGGATATGCTACAAAGCAAAAAGGATACAGGTGTATAGATGAAAATGGTAGAATTTTCATCAGTAGACATATGGTATTTAATGAAGAGGTATTTCCATATAAGAGTTCGGACATCGAAACCACAAATAAAGTAATCACAGGTAAGAGTAGCATACCTGGCATACCATACTATACAGACTCTCTAGCAGGTACTAACAAAGCAGTGGCTGTTGAGGGAAATCGAAACTGCACTACCGGATTAGTTACACCTAATACCAGCAATGAAGAGCCAATCAGCCTCGCCAACTACTCACCTCAAAGACAACAACAAGAAGAAAATGAGAGCCAAAACATTGAAAGCGACATCAGAAGTACAACCAACAACAATATACAAGCAACCACAGTCAATCAAGAAAGCCAATCAAAGACAAAATCATCAATAAATATTGGGCACCCGATGATAACTAGGGCTAAAAGTGGTATTTTTAAACCAAAATTGCTCGTAGCAACTATCAACTCAGATGAACCAGTAACATACCAGCAAGCTGCACAATATAAAAACTGGAGAGAAGGTATGGACAAAGAGTTTAAAGCTCTGGTGAATAATCAAACATGGGAACTTGTTCAACTACCAACTAATAAAAATTTAATTGGATGCAGATGGACATATGGAACAAAATGAAATCCAGATGGATCTGTTCAAAGATACAAAGCAAGGTTGGTAGCTAAAGGATATAAACAAAAATATGGATTTGACTACAATGAAACATTTTCACCTGTAGTCAAACCAGCTACCATAAGACTAATTCTCACTATTGCTCTCACCAAACAATGGAATATAAGGCACTTAGATGTCAACAATGCATTTCTCAATGGAGTCTTACAAGAGGAAATCTACATCCAATAACCAGGGGGCTACATTCAGAATCCAAATTATGTATGCAAACTGAAGAAAGCAATTTACGGTCTAAAACAGGCTCCTAGAGTATGGTTCGATAAATTAAAATCAACTCTAGTGACACAGGGATATCGGCCAACTAAATCTGACACTTCATTATTCCTCAAATCAAATAATTACTATACAACGTATGTACTAATATATGTTGAAGACTTAATAGTAACAGGGAACAATGAAGGTGAGCTAAAGCAACTGACTGAGTATCTAAATGAGCAATTTTCAATAAAAGATCTCGGTAGTATATCATATTTTCTGGGAATAGAAGCCCAAAGGAGATCAAAAACAGAAATGGTTCTCAGCCAAAAGAAGTACATAACTGAACTCTTGATAAAGACTGATATGCATGAAGCAAAACCTCAACCAACACCCATGATATCTAGTCAGCATCTCTCTAAAAACAGGGGAGAATCTATAAATAATATAAAGCAGTACAGAAGTGTTGTGCGAGCATTGCAATATGCAACCATAACATGACCAAACATTTCATTCAGTGTTAACAAAGTTTCACAATTTTTGCAGGATCCAAGGGACGAACACTGGAAAGCAGTAAAGCGAATACTAAGATATTTAAAGGGGACTGTACAGTATGGCTTAACAATAAAAGGAGGAAAAGACTTAAATATCGCAGGATTCACTGACTCAGACTGGGCAGCAGATCCCGATGACAGAAGATCAGTAACAGGGTACTGTATCTATATAGGGGACAATCTAATATCATGGACATCGAAAAAGCAACCAACAATTTCAAAATCAAGTGCGAAAGCGGAGTACAGAAGCATTGCAAGCGCTACATCAGAAATAATATGGTTGCAATCAATATTAAAGGAGCTAAATCTATTAAACAATCAAAAAGTAACAATATGGTGTGATAATCAAAGCTCGATATACATGACAGCTAATCCTATTCAGCACGCACGAACTAAACACATAGAAATCGACATTCACTTCGTTCGAGAGCAAGTAAAGGAGGGAAAGCTACAAGTAAATTACATACCCTCTTACCATCAAAAAGCCGACATACTTACCAAGGCTCTCTCAGCTAAAAAATTTTCTAGACTATGCGACGCCCTGAACATCAGGCCAATCGACACAAAATCAACGTCGAGTGTAGCTAACCAACAACCAGAACTTCAAATCGACAGCTCGAAGCCAAATATTAAAGCTACAGTTCGAATGACAAGAGAGGAAGACTCAACTGAGGCTCACAGTTCAGATCCAGCACACTTAAGTCAAGTACAAAGTGAATGGAGAAAAGATCAGAAACAAACTATAGTTCGACATGGCCAACCATAGATTTGAAGGGGGGAAATAAAAGGAAAGTATATGGTGAATTCTGGAATAGACGACGAGTCAGCAAAACATTTAATTATGGCTATGTTTATCTTGCTGTGCCACGTCACAATGACGAATCAGCAAAACATTTAATTGTGGCTATGTTTATCCTGCTGTGTCACGTCACATTGACACAGCCATATTTCACTTACCCAGAATAATGTATTTTACCGTTACATTTACTAGTATATATAACTGGTCTTTCTGTTCTATCCTGTATCAATCAAAAAAAAAAAAAACAATTTCTTATTGAATAAAATGACAAGCTTTATAATTCTTCCAACTGTAGTTCCTCCTTCCCATCTGAATCTTCAGCTTTGTTAACTTTATTAATGAGAAAGCCTCTAGTTATTTTACCCAAAATCAATCCTGAAATAAGAATATTTGTAGAAAACAATACTTAATCCAAAGGCAGCACAACAGCTCTGAACCTGAAAAGCCATTTGAGCTTATAATAAACGATGGGTCAACAGACAGACCTATCTTTTACCATTGTTAATTAACCTAATTTCACTAAAAAGTAATAATGTCACGGCACCCTATCTATAATACTAAAGCATCCACATACTTAAGTCTTTGTCACGACTAATTATAACTGTAAGTAGAATTAATATTTCAAAACTCAAATCTCACAGTGGTTAATAACGTGATTGGCCTCAACAATCATGTTCCCATTTGAGGCGTCCATCTTTCAAATATTCCAGTTTATAATCATGAAGACAATTCCATTACAAAAATATACATATAACCACTGTTTCATGTATATTAGGCTATTAGCAGAAAGAATGAATAATAAATATCCAATACATTCCTTTGGTGTTGAATTATCATAAAGAAAATTGTATAGAACAACATCAAACGAGAATTCACAAGCAGCTTGACGTACTCATTAACACACACCGAGAACACCAAATATTTTCATTTAATTATTACAAACTAAACTTTGACAATGCTTATCAATCTAATGCGGTTTCATTGCCCATTTTTCTTTTGAACCTGTTAATGTTGACAGTGGTAACGACGTATATCGCATCATATACATAATCGACATATTGGAAAAATGCGTTATGCCACCTTTTCTTCATGAAAAACGTACCCAAAAAAATCCAACTACCAAAAACAAACCCAAGTGCAATGCTCACATACCAATAATCTGATTCGATAATTTCATATGCATAAACTCCAATATTTGGTGTCTTGTTGCTACATAGTTGACAGAGTGGAAAACCACAAAGTTTAGGATTGCCAATATACGATTCATTGGAGAGAGTCTGAAGTTGGTGCCCTGATGGAATCTTTCCAGATGAATTGTTATATGATAAATCTAGAGAATCCAATGTAGTCAAGCTGGACATGGTTGGAGGTATATTGCCTGGAAGCTCATTTCTTGACAGGTCGAGACATTCAAGGGAGTGCATCGAACCGAAAGCATCAGGTATTGGTCCAACTAAAAGATTTCCGGATAGATTCAAAGAATTTAACCCATGAAGATTTCCAAGTTCTTTGGGTATTTTCTTAGATAAATTGTTGAAAGAGAGATCGATAATGGTTATTTGAGTTAACGTCTCATAATTCCAGTCTCGTTTTTTAATGGTTAGTTGTACATAATCCTTGAAATTGGGACCATCTCCATCAGTAATTCCTAAATAATCATTATATCCGAAACCTCCATCAGTAATTTCTAAAAAATCATTATATCTTATACTACCATCTCCGTCAGTAAGTCATATCATGACACTGAAGTTTCCAAAACTCGGTGGTATTCTTCCAGTCAGTTTATTATTAGCAAGGTCAAGGATTCGTAGTTCTGTCAACTTAGACAAATTTGTTCCCCATGAAATTGTTTGATCTTAAAATAAGGAATTTCAAATTTATAAGGTCTTCACCAATCCATGTGGGGATTATGCCTGTCAGGTTATTCATACTAAGATCAAGCGTTCTGAGACGTACACAATTTCTTAGGGTAGTTGGAATACTACCACTAAGTTTGTTATAGAACAAATGCAATGATCTAAGACGCAATGACGTAGGACCCGTTAAAGCGCCTAATGACTGAGGAATACTTCCAAATAGATTGTTTCTGGAGAAATCTAAATATAATAAACCAAAAGACGCATTCACAAGTTGATCCCAACAATTTGGTAACTCGCCTGTTAGATTCCATGAAAGATCAATCTGCCGCATTTTAGTTGAACATATAGATAATGGGATTTCACCACTAAAGATATTTCTAGAAAGAAATATGTATTCCAGTGTTCTATTACCTAATATTGGTTGAATTGATCCGGAGAACGAATTGTTTGATACATCAAACAAATAAAAATAATTTAACTTAGAAAGAAGAGATAAATTTCCTTTAATTCCATTGTTAGAAAGATCCAACGTTATTTTGCCATGTGTGGCAAAAACACCCCAAAACCAGTCAGGTAAGTTATCCACGATATCCGAACTTGACAAATTTAAGAAAGATAAATTTACTTGTGTTTCTAACAATTGCGGAAAATACGGTCCCATCTTGCAAGAACCCATGCCAATAACTTCGAGCTTGAATCCAATCATGACTTACATTCATAATTAGGCTATTTGACTGTAACTTTAACTCTTTAAGCTTGACTAGTGTAGTAAAATGAACTTCAGAAATGATACCCGAAAGATAATTTTCGTCAAGATGCAAAAGAACAAGATTTGAAAGTTGTCCGATGCTTCTTGGAATGGTTCCATTCAAATTATTTTTTGATAGGAGTAGTTCTTCTAAAGCCTTAACATGTCCGACCGATTCTGGAATGGAACCAAATAATAAGTTATCCGACAAATCTAAAGTTTTGTACTTGTGCATTTCTTCAAAAAAAATCTGGTAAACAACCACTGAGGTTACTGTGCCTTAAATCCAGATGTTCAACACTGTCTTTGAGACATCCGGAAAATATATCTTTAAACTCATGCATATCGGGGAAGTGATTAAAACCAGCACTCAATGTGTGCAAATTGCTTTTTTTTTAAATGGTTTTGGTAAAGCCCCATTGAAATCATTGTGTGAAAAATCCATATGTTGTGGGGAAGTTAGATTTTCCAGTGCGTTTGGAATTGAGCGGAAATTGTTGCCGCTTAGATCAATGTGTGTGAGGCTTTTTATGTCTAATGAACATAAAGGGAAGTTTTTTTTGACCTATAAAATTAAAAGATAGATCAAGATAAGAAAGTTTTGTGAAGTTTACATGTGGAAGTGAGGACGGAAAGTCACTGATATTACAATTGCTTAAACATAGCTTGACAATGTTAGGTAGAATGTTTAGTGCTTCAATTGATTTTTGGATGCTTATACACATCGCGCTTTTCACAGTGAGAAGTTTTAATGAAGTAAGATATGATATCCAATAAGGATCACCAATAATAACTTGACTGCCGTAGCCATACCAGCCAAAATTAAGATCAAGATATTCAAGTCTCGATAAATTTCCAAGATGATGAGGAATCAAGCCATGAAAACCGATCACAGACAAGTTATGGTACCTAAGATTACGAAGGGAACCAAGAAAATTTGGAATATGACCATCAAAATGGTTCATGCTCAAATCAAGGTAATTTAGTTGCTTTAGACCAAGCAAAGATGGGCCAAGTTAACGACCACTCATTGTCAAGAACATTATTATATTCTGGAAAGATCCCGTATGGATTGTGCAGATCTAACCTAATGACATGAGCGGTTAGGTTGTTGCAAGAAACACCTTTCCAGTTACAGCAGTTATTACCGTTCCATGATGCTAGCCTGCTATTTTTATCAATAAGGCTTTTCTTGAAATTGAGAAGAGCATTTCTTTCATTTGCGATGCAGCCTGAAATAGCTACTCCCCTGCTACTTTGTTCCAACAGAAAAGTAAGCAACAGTAGCACAAATAGAATTGACTGAATTGTCATGGATTAAATGAAGACTTTAATATATTTCTTTAAGATTCAGCTTGGTCTTATAATAATGCAACATATAGATGGAGCGGATTTGTTTTATATATGTTATTTAACTAGTCACGCCTTGCAATATTTGTACATGTGGTCCCACACGGTTGTTGACTTGAAAAAAGTATGCATCCAGTTTGAACGCTATTTTGTCGACTGATATTTAGGAGGAGAAATATGTTTCATGATTAATCGATATATGTACTCGAATGGATGTGTAATGCCATGAAGGTTGAATGGTATTGATGTTTCTTCATGTTGTGCTTCATTCTCAAGTTCTAAAGGAAAGTCTATAGTACCAAATTGCTGAAGCTTTGATTCTACAGAATACAAATTTTTTTTTCAACGCAGGGTTAATCGATTAAGACCAACATCGCAATTCATCGGTATTCTCACATGTAAAAGATGCAGCATGTTCTTCTTGGCTTTAGCAATATGCTGGTTAATTTATATTAATATGTTAATAGTGTGGTGCTAAGGAATCGCAAAAACTGCTTCGGATATCGGTGGTACGTACCACTCGATAAATAACGATTTGCAACAACATAAGTAAAAAATCCAAGCGAATCCTTTGCTGACTAGGAGTAAGCATTTGATGAAATTGAATAAAATAAGCAAACCAAATTAAGATGTTATGCTTTGGCCCCCTACCTGTGCCTCAGATCACATTGAAAGAAAGGTGCTATTTAATGATACATAAACTTAACTAAAAATAATTAGATCATCCAAATTAAGATGTCCAAGCGTGGACCTGCGGTCCGGTCGTAACTTCAGTGATAGAAGTGAGTACAGAACTAAACTAAAATCATATTGGAAGAGACTGGCATTAGTGGCGTGCATGAGTAATAAAACACACGTAGATTCATAACACGGTGCTATGAATTATAATTCAATTGTTAAGGTAACTGTCAAAGATGCTAATGGATGCAAGGACATAAATATGGACCAAAGCTACGGACATTTCATGTGCATATCAATCTCAACTTTAGAGCATCTGGCCCACACGTTCTAATTGTAGACAAAATGGATGCTTCAACGAATAAAAGTAAACATGATTACTTTGCACATACAATGTACATGTAACGTGGCTTAGGATATTAGAGAAAACAAAATGTACATCTCTTTAAATTCATGTATATCCCTTCCAAGTCCAACCCAGGCATTACCAACATTGCGCAATGTGTGCAACCTGCATAGATTTTGTTTAATGCTTGCGGTAAAGTCGTCCCAATGAAATTATTATCCAAAAAATCTATAATACTGTGAAGAATGGAAGTTAAATTTGCCGGTGCCTCCTTAATTATATTGAGTTGAACATGTAATTGCCCTGTAGATCAATGTGCATGCATTGCATGGGGTATTAAAGTAATATGATTCAGATTTTAAAGACAATATATATGTATGAGTGGCAACACATACATTTGGACCGACGAAGCCCGTTTCCTAGCAGATCAGTAAAAACTTACAACTTTTATTTCTTTATTTGTTTTAAATACATTTTACATCTGAACTATTGTATCATCAGTTTGCAGCATTATTTTACATGGAAAACTCTTTGTATCATTTTTCAATTCAATAAAAGCAATATTTCCTTTTATGGCGTTCTTCAAGTTATGTCAAATAACTGTAATTAAAGGGATGGCTTGATCTTGACTTATGAAATTATTATGTAGATCAAGGTAAGAAAGTTCTGTAAAGTTTGCACATGGAAGACGGGTAATGCTACGAGGACTGAAAAATTGAAAACACGGGCTTGCGGATCTGAAGATTAAGGCAGAAATGATGGAGGTCAGGTGAAAACAAGGGCTGAGATTCTTTTCGCGTAAATTGACTAAAGATTTTCGGTTCGAGTAGCATTTTCGCATGGAAGACAGGCTGGACTGGAGAACAATTAATAGTACTAGATCGCATAAACATAGCACGACGATGCTGGGTAGCTTGTCAATTCTGAAAGCTTTTTAGAAACGTGTTTGCCTTTAATAAATGGATTCACCGTCGATACTTTTGAAGCAATTACTAAGTTCAAGATATTCTACTCTCGATAAATTTACGAGATGGTGAGGAATCAAGTCATGAAGAACAAACAGAGACAAGTTAGAATAACTGAAATTATAGAAGGAAGCCAATGAACGTAGGAACAGGGCCATGTCAAGGTAAGTTAGTGGTTTTAGACCAACCAAGAGGGGTTGAGCTCACCTGTAACAGCCCAACTTTCGAGCACCTCGGAATTCGTGTCGTTATTTAAGAATAAGAAATAGATTGAAGATAGAACTAAAGAAAGCATCAGAATCCCACAACGGAACTTGAACAAAATATAATATCATGTTGTATTATTACATCAAAGTCATAATACATCAGAGTACAATACATCAGATACATGGATACAATTCCATCACAACTTACAAATTTCATAATTATACATAGATGTTAACCCTGCCCCAGAACTGGATCGGCCAGAAGTGGATCGGTCTGAACTATATCGGCCAAAACCAGATTGGCCAGAAGTGGATCAGCCTGAACTGGATCGGCCAGAACCAGATTGGCCAGAAGTGGATCGGCCTGAACTGAATTGGCCAGAACTGGATCGACCAGAAGTGGATCGGCCAGAACTGGATCGGCCAGAAGTGGATCGACCTGAAGTGGACCTGTGGCATTTCTGTAATTAGTTTTAGCCCGATCCAAATACATGCCCGATCCAAACTCTGTACCCCATAATTATGAAACTGCCACTACCTTCAAACTTCTTCTATAAACTGCCACTACCTTCAAATCCGATAAGGATAAGCGATAAAGCAGCAAACTCAAGAAAATTATGCAGATTTCACAACCAGCCTGGTCATAACACTAATGAGTGCCGACACCTGAAGAACCTCATTGAGGAGTTGATCAGGAAAAATAGGCTACTGCAATACGTAAAGAATCCGCAAGCCATGAATCCTTCTGCAACTCCTCAGAGGCAAGGGGCATCAAGTGATCAGTCTGATCCAAGCAACGTAGCTTCTGCTCAAATCATGCCAAGGCTGATTATCAAATGATAACCGCTGATGGTGCTCCAATTTCAATGGCTAAGAAAAAGCAATCAACATTGCTAACACTTTACTTCCTGCTATATTTCATGCTTTAGTTCGTGCTTTACTTCGCATTTTACTTTCTGTTTTATTCAAAACTTCTTGTAAACAGTCTGTAATAATCTGCAAGTGATGCACTGAACATTAGCTCTACGATTAAAAGCATATATGTCTGAATGAATTTCATGCTTGCAAAATTATATGTCAAATCAAAACTTTCTTAAAAGATGATTTCATATTGCAGGCCATCTGTCAAGCGCTTGTTCCTGTAACATCGCGACCCCAACAACGCTATTTCAAGAGCCAATTGCTGTAAATATCGACATTTAATATTTCAAGAGCCGTGGAAAAGCACACAGAGACAAGTTCTTTTATCTGTCCTACAAAGGATGTGATTTATAGAAATATTAATATTTAATATTTCAAGCTTTTTTTTTTACAGTTACCACGAAGACAGCATACGTGGTAGAAGGAGAAACCACGGGGTATACCTACGTGGAAGTAATTCATACCACGAATGCCTTCTACGTGGTTTACTTACGAACCACGTAGTATTAGTCCGTGGTTTCTTGCGCTTCCCCGTATGTCCTCTACGTGGTAAACTGAATTGTAAAAAAAAAAGGTCTCTGCGTGGAGTTCAAAACAACTGCAATACAAAAACATTCCATCCTCAATTCGTTATCACCTCTCAATTCTTACACAGTTTCTTTACCACCACATCGGTTAGAGCTAGTAAGAATAAAGGAAGAATACCTTCAGAGTTGTAGAGCTGGATGGAGGGGAACCATTGAAGCGGCGACGTTGAACTGAGGCGGCGCTGATGACGCGGTGACACTGGTGAGGCGGCGGGTGAAAGAGACGGCGCTGGAGAGGTCACGCGTGTTTACTGCTAGGGTTTAACAATCGGTTTTGAGAAAGGAGGGTAATATTGGAATACGGGGGGTGTGGGGGGGCTACTCAGCTAAAACGGGGGTATATCCTTTTTTTTTCCAATGTGGGGGGGGGGGGGCAACTCAGCAATAATAAGGGTCTAAATAGAATTTGCCCTAAACTTATCCTACTTACGCTCAAGATTAGGTCCAATCTTGAAAGAACCCATACCAATTTCAATACCAATGGATCCATTCAGGACTTACACTCAAAATCAGGTCATCTGACTGTAAGTATAGCCTTTTAAGCTTAGTTAGTCTAGTAAAATTTAACTCAGACATGACACCTTTTATGGAATTTTCATCAAGATGCCAAAAAAAAGGCTTCTAAAGTCGTCCTAGCCTTCTTGAAAGTAGTTCCATTCAATTCATTCTGTGAAAGGAGTGATTCCTCTAAAGCTACAAGATGTTCCTGGGATTCAGAAATGGAGCCAATTTAAGTTATAAGACAAGTCGAAAATAACTGTTATATTCAAGTGGTAGGGATACTTTAAAATGGTGCGAGATGTCACGGTTTCAAATATGGCGTAGAAACTCAAACCTGCTTACTATGTAGTATGTTGCATACAACATAAATTTGTATAGAAGGTCCCAATATTCAAAAATAAAAGTTATAAAACATGCCTTAAGTTTACAGCTTGTGCATTTCCCCAAACGAATCCGTCAAACAATTACCATTGAAGTTTTTTGAACTTAAATCAAGATTCTCAATAACGTCATAACACTACTGGAAAACATCTCTTTAAATTCATGTATATCCCTTCCAACTCAGGCACTACCAACATTGTGCAATGAGTGCAACGTGCATAGATTTTGTTTAATGCTTGTGGTAAAGTCGTCCCAATGAAATTATTATCCAAAAAATCTATAATACTGTGAAGAATGGAAGTTAAATTTGCCGGTGCCTCCTTAATTATATTGAGTTGAACATGTAATTGCCCTGTAGATCAATATGCATGCATTGCATGGGGTATTAAAGTAATATGATTCAGATTTTAAAGACAATATATATGTATGAGTGGCAACACATACATTTGGACCGACGAAGCCCGTTTCCTAGCAGATCAGTAAAAACTTACAACTTTTATTTCTTTATTTGTTTAAATACATGTTATATCTGAACTATTGTATCATCAGTTTGCAGCATTATTTTACATGGAAAACTCTAATTTGTATCAATATATAATTCCAATAAAAGCAACATATCCTTTTATGGGGTTCTTCAACTTATGTCAAATAACTGTAGTTAAAGGGATGGCTTGATCTTGACTTGTGAAATTATTAGGTAGATCAAGGTAAGCAAGTTTCGTAAAGTTTGTACGTTGGGGAGAGAGGCTGGAAAACAACTGATAGTACTAGATCACATAAACATAGCACGACAATGTTAGATAGCTTGTCAATTCTGAAAACAACGTGTTTGTCATTAATAAATAGACGGCCAGGAATCATAGAATCCGAGTTTGTACACATCTTTTTCAAAGATGTGAATGAAAAATCCATTTACCGTAAGGAAGTCAGATTTTCCAGTGCATCTAGAATTGAGTGGAAGTTATTGCCATGTAAATCAACGTGTGTGAGGCTTTTTATGCCAAATAACCATACAGGGAAGTTTTTTTGGTCTATAGAATTATCAGAAAGATCAAGGTAAGAAAGATTTGTAAAGTTCACATGGGGAAGAGAGACTGAAAAATCACTGTTAATACAATTGCTTAAACATAGCTCGACAATGTTAGGTAGAATGTTCAGTGCTTCAATTGAATCCTGTAAGCTTGTAAATTTTGCGTTTTTCATAGTAAGATGTTTTAATGAAGTAAGATGCGATATCCAATAAGCGTCATCAATATTAATTCCTCTTAAATTAAGATCAAGATATTCAAGTCTCGATAAATTTCCAAAATAATGAGGAATCAAGCCATGAAAACCGGCTAGAGACAAGTTAAGATACCTGAGATTACGAAGGGAACTAAGGAACTTAGGAGTAGGACCATCAAAATGGTTCATGCTCAAATCAAGGTAATTTAATTGCTTTAGGTCAAGCAAAGATGGACTGAGTTGGCCTCCTAACGACCACTCATTGTAAAGAACATCATCAAACTCAGAAAATGGGTGTGGATTACGTAGATCTAACCTGATGACATGACCGGCTAGGTTGTAGCAAGAAACACCTTTCCAGTTATAGCAGTTATTACCTTTCCATGATGCTAGCCTGCTGCTTTTATCTACAACACTTTTCTTGAAATTTAGAATAGCATTCTTTTCATTTGCTATGCAGTTTGAAATGACTACTCTTGTGCTGTTTTGTTCCAACAGAAAAGCAAACAAAAGTACCACAAACTGAATTGATCGAATGGTCATGGCTTAAATGAAGACTTTAGTAAATTTGTTTAAGATTCAGCTTGGTCGTGTAATATGCAACGTATAGATGAAGCAGATTTGCTTTATATATGTTATATATATAACTAGTCATGCCATGCAGTATTTCTACATGCGGTCCCACACGGTTGTTGACTTGGAAAAAATATTGGTAAACTAAGTTGTATTTGCATGGAAAGTGTAACACCCCGCCTCCGCTAGGGTCACTCGCAAGGGAATGCACTAGCTTTAGAGGGGCATTATTGGTAAACGTGCACAGAAATATCACAAGACAGAACACATAAAATAGCGGAAGTAAAATCAATCTTTCACAACATGAATACATAAGGTCTAAAGCCTTTTACATCAGAGTACATCAAAACCTGTCTTGCAATAGTAAAGAAGCATAAAGACTTTTTAATAAATTATTCCCCAAGTAAAACAGTAAAGTAGCCATAGCCAAGAGAAGTCCAAGCCATCCATGATGACCTTCAAGCAGAAGAAGTCCGAACTAAACAGCATTGTTTCCTCCCTGTAACCTGGGGGGAACGGAAGAAAAGAGGCGAAACAAAACGGGTCAGTCAAAAAGACTGAGTAAGTCCTATCTACTTCCAGCATAAAACAGATAAAGGTGACATGACATGCATAAACTGAAAGTAAACACAAGGATGATGTCAAGATAGATAAACTGAACCAACATAACAGGATGAACTACTGTACCCAGATAAACTAAGGTGTCATGATAAACTACGGTGTTATGATAAGTCAAGGTATCACATCGTCAGATTTCTATCGAGTACATTATCCCAAGGTATCTGCCCCGTCTAACATCCCACGGTATCTATTATGTATATTCTTCCAAGTTCTAACATGTATATTTGCTCTGCACCTCTCGTACTAGTATCCCAACCCGCGTCACGTGTTAACCATGAATGTCCCTTGCCCAATGTCATGTAATGGTCCATGTCAACCTAATATATAGCATATGTAGGTCTTCCCACTCATATGTTTCTTCTCATGTATAAGATCAGTCCTTTGTCGTAGGCCGTACGGGCTTTCTCATGTAAACGTTTTATCCTTGAAGTCGTTTGGACTGTCACCCTTGTTCTAGCTAGGCTCTTCCATATGAATCATCGTTTGAACTACTAGGACTTACGCCACCTAGCACCACTAGGGATTACGCTTACCTATTGCACGCTTTCGTATTTCGGTTTGGGTTAAACCACCAAGGCCACTAGGGATTACGCTAACCCCCAACCGCGCCCTTTTTCCCACGCGTTCATCGTGAATCGTTTTTCTATAACTGTATGCACATGTATCACATCGTGCCATCCGAGTCCTGTCACCGGGCAAAACAAGTAATACAGGACTCGGTCGGGAGCTTTAGATTTATCTGCCGATGCAGATACTAAGGTCTGCTTTTCTACACGTGGCTATGGTCCCACGAGACCCCTCCCTCAACTAGTGAAAGGCAACCCAAGAGAAAATCTTGCATGAGAACTACACTTCGGCCAGCCCACATCCTACGGCCTACCTCACCCATAATTAGATAGCAATTATGGTCTGTTGGGTGTTCCCTGCCTTTCCGTACGTACACGCTTGACTCAAGATGGTAGATGATCGACGAACTTGCTATCTCGGGCACCTTATGTATTCGTCGACTCACTGCTATCCACCCCAGTCTTTAGGTCGCTCGCATAGCAACCAAGGCATATCCTTGGTTCTTCTACCGCAGACCTCAACCTCTCGTGAGCCTAGTATAATGACCTGGCAGCTCACAGAGGGATCCCAAGAATATCCTCACGTTCCCCGAAGCCGCTGCTTCGTTACCCAGTCGTTGGAGCCTTTATCTAAATCAGATAGCCTGCTCCTACACGCATACTTAACGTTGACCTAACGTATCGGGTTACTAATCTATCTAAGAAATGGTCCAAATTTCCTTGACTAAGAATTATTACTTAGTTTCCCTTAACTAAGGTTTACCACTTAGCCTCATTTCCATAATCCTTGTTAACTATGGTTATTTACCTAATCCTCCGAATTAGGGTTTATCTAATGGGTTAAGTGTCACTTAAGTTCACAACTTAACCCGTCTATAAACCACGTCAAAATTGGCTAAGTATCCAAGTCCAAGACTTAACCCTACAAACCATGTGTCAAGTTGGCTGAGTATATTAAGCAATCCATAACTTAACCTCGTCTAATTTATCATTTTAGATTGGTTAATTATATAAATTAACTTGACCTTGTCAAATTACCGAGTCAAATCGGTCAAGCGTATTCAAGTGATTCGTGACTTAGCCTTATCATGTTTTCACGTTAGATTGGTTAAGTATAGGTTAACTTAACCTCATCAAATTAACGAGTTAGATTGGTTAAGTATAGGTCACTTAACCTCATCAAATCATCGTGTTAAATTAGTTAAGTGTTTATCTTAACCCCATTAAATTACCAAGTTGGATTAATTAAGTCTAGGCTAACTTAACCCCATCCGATTACCATGTTTAGATTAGTTAAGTCTACTCTTAACCCCATCCATTAACTGTATTATACGGTTAAGTGTCATTAAGAAAATTTACTTAACCTTATCAAGTTATCGTGTTGGATTGATTAAGTGTTGGTTAACTTAATCCCGTCCCCTCGTCGTATAAAAATGGTCAAGTGTCGTTAGGCAAATCAAGTTACTTAACCTACCCAACCCTGTCATGTTTTGTTAAGCATCATTAGCCTAATCAAATTACTTAACCCATTTGTCCATGTCATATTTGGTTAAGCCTCATTAATCAAATTAACTTAACCCTATTATGTGGCATTAATTATTTAATGCACCCCAACCTCTCACATTAGACTTTGTTGTGGTTACTAGTTAAGCCGGGCGGGTCCGGGTAGATTTACACCACAACTTGGTCTAACCTCGGGTTCAAGCACAACATGACCAACTTCTCACATTGAGTCCTATTGTTTGCAACTACTAGTTAGGCCGGTCGGTTCCGGGTAGTTTTACGTTGCAAACTCAACCCAACCTCGAGTTGGCCACTTTCATGTTTAGTCTAGTGTCATGTTCATAGTCAAGTTTTCAAGCAATTGGGTAGACCTAACTTAATAGGTAAATTCCCAATGGGTAGACCTAACTTAATAGGTAAATTCCCAAGCTTATGTTTTTATGCATACTTACATGTCAACTTCCATGTTATATTTAATGTTACATGTTGTCATGTTATACCCATTTAACCCAAATCATGTTTCACATCATATTTTTATGAAACTTCAAGTTAAGTTTTTCATGTATATTCATGCTCGTCTAACCTAACCCCAAAACGTGTTCCCAACGTAAGTATAGACGAGTCAACATAGTAGGAATACTATGACTACAAATTGGCCTCGATCATGCATAGTGTCATAAAAAGGGGTTTTGGCCACAAACACACAAAATGTCACAAAGGAATTTGGCCACAAACATGCATATTATCAAAGAGGGTTTGGCCATAAATATGCACAACTTAAAAGAGGGGATTGGCCACAAGCATGCATAATCTCATAAAGGATTTGGCCACAAACTTGCATGATAACATAAGGGGTTTGGGTTCATAAACATGCATAAGCCCCAAAATCTTGCCTTAGCCAATGTTTCACAAGTAAAGTGGTTCCTAAAGGTTCATGCTAGCATTTCATGCATAAAGATCCAAACTTGCAAGTTAAACTAGGTTATGCATAGCATGAGAGGCATGATTAAGTCACTCACATGGCCTAAAATCATAATCATGAACACAAGAGGCAAGGTAAGGTTCATATAGGTTCGCATAATCATGTTTAGCCTCATTTTATCCCATGTCATTATCAAAACTACCGTTTCCATGTAAAAGTAGCTAGAACTTACATAGTTAGGCCTATGGAAAGAAGCATGAATCATCTTGGCTAAGAAAGGTGCCTCCTTTGTTGAAGAATCGTCATGGAACTCGCATAGCAACGTTGATTTTGCCTCTCTTTGGTGTAGCAAGCTTGCATCTTTTGATTTGAACCCGATTTGAATGCATAGGCTCTAGGGATTTGAGATGGAGGCCATGAGAGTAGAAATTTGGCCATAGTTTAGTTACATGAGTGAATAATGAGGGTTTAGGGGTAGGTTTAGGGTCTTTTTATAGAGATTAGGATAGTTTTAGGCCCTTAGATTAACCCTAGGACCAACCTGAACCGTCAGATTTCAAACCAGGCCCAAAAACCTAGCCAAGATAGAAAATAGATGCACCAGATTAGAATCAGCCGACAGGGCAAGTCGACAGCCCTGTCGACATGCCTGTCGACTTGTCTGGGCGGGAATTTTCCCGCCTGGCCCCATTTCTGCATGTTTTGAAATTCAAATTTCCCGAAAACTTCTTTGGGCCTTAACCGGGTCATACGGACTCCGATTTTCGAAAACTCGGACTCTATTTCGCGTATTTTTCCGAGACGAACGCAATGGCATAGCCCGTTTTACTTGATTCAGAATTTAAAATTAAATTCTGCCTTGATTCTCGTTTTAACATGTTATTGAAATACGGGTTGTTACATTCTCCCCACCTTTTAGGATTTCGTCCCCGAAATCTCTAAGTTAGGAAGAACATATCCTACCATCCATCATCCATCTACTCAAAACATCATCCACAAGCAACCATTGTCCTTAGATGATTTCTAATGCTGTATGAATACATGCAAAATGTGTGTGTACATGTTCCTTAGCTAATGCTAATGATCAGGCCTGAATAATCTTTCTAATGCAAAATATGTATAGTGCCATGAATCCAACATGTATGCAAATAGTCCTAGTCATATAGATACTATATGCGTGCACAATCATTCATTCATATGCAACAACCGCATGATAACACATTCGATTTCATCCATAAACAAGTATAAATACTCGTGCATATGCAATATGAAATGTGACCGAGTCGAGCTAGTATCTAATGTGTATTCGCGCATCCACGAGCAACCACTTGCAACCATATCAATCATAACATGTTTCAAATACATGTTTACATCCATAGGGTTCTACCTAAGATTCCCTGAAACAGGGTCGAGAAGATAAACAAAACAAACTCCGTACGGGGTTTGTAACAGAGACAGGACCGAGAGGATATCCATAAAAGATAGCCTACAAGCAAGCTCAACAGAAAAACAGGGATCGAGGATATATTCCCAAAAGAGATATCATGCACGTATTTAGTCTTCAGTCTCCTGAGTCGCATTACCTTGAGCTTAGTTCCATCGTGCCTTGACCGCCCCTTTTACTTCACGATTTCGCAGCTTCTTATTTCCTGTTTCCATAACATGAGTTGGAACTCATTTCCTCGTCGCCTCTCGTTCCACTTGCACTTATTCTCCTTCTAGAATACTTGGCGCAAACAGGACTACGTACACATTATTCCATGCGAGCCCTCAAAATTCAGTAGTGAATCCTGGACCTTGTACCATAAGGTATTCCACGTAGAAAAACTTTCTCTTGAAAGTAAACAAGTTACCGTGCGCACTTACTAGGGTAATTCCCATAACCCATACATAATCGAAGTAAACCATCCGTCTTATTAGCGAACCCCATTCGATCGGGTTTCTAATTTCCAACAAAGGCATCTAGGGATTCTAAGTAACTAATCATGACAGAACCCAAAAGGTTACGCGATACTTCAAGGGTATTACCGAAGCAAGCCAAGAGTCTAACTACCCTCCTTCTAAAACCGAGAGTGGCACCCCTTACTGGATAACCACTTCATCCCTAGAATCCATCCACAACTTATAAACATAAGCATTATTTCCAAGCTCAATACTTGACATAGACATTCTCAAATCCAAACAAGTCATGAATAAATGGACCGATCTTCCAATATGACTTGAGACAAAAACGGGATCCTCTACTACGCTAGTACTAAGGTGCAGAGACTCAACTATCGAAGCGGACTTAAAAGATGCGGTGATCAAAACAATGTCCCGACAGGATGATAGAGAAGAAAAGCTAAACCTTTAACAAGATCGTTACCCTCCTTCTGAGGTACCCTAGAAATGAGAGCATACTATTGCCCTCCGAATGATCTTGTCCCTGTTCCATGATACTTAACTATCCGTCCCGTTTCACCATGCCAAAGGTACTCTCTCGTCATGGGTTTCATTGTTCATCTTTCTCCCTCCTTTTAGGACTCAGCCATACCAACATGTTGCTTATCCCTGAGCTCGTATCCTTTATCCTTGTTCTTACTATCCTTTCATGCATAACTCTGCAACGGTCTCTCGAGAACCACCTCCATCGTACGGGAAACACTTACGCAGCTAGAAAGACTAGTCGCAGTCAAAACCACTGTGACTACAGATGGAGGAAAGAAAGGAAAAGAGATTCAATCAAGGAAACAAGGATAATGCTAATGGCCTTTGGGGAATAGCCTTTTTCTTTTTAAAAGAAAATTTTCTTGAAAAATGCTTCTTTGTAAACGGTTTTTCAATTAATTTTCAGAAGGTCTTTAAAAACTTTTGCCTAGTCTAGTAACCTTCTGCTCTGATACCAAATGTAACACCCCGCCTCCGCTAGGGTCACTCGCAAGGGAATGCACTAGCTTTAGAGGGGCATTATTGGTAAACATGCACAGAAATATCACAAGACAGAACACATAAAATAGCGGAAGTAAAATCAATCTTTCACAACATGAATACATAAGGTCTAAAGCCTTTTACATCAGAGTACATCAAAACCTGTCTTGCAATAGTAAAGAAGCATAAAGACTTTTTAATTAATTATTCCCCAAGTAAAACAGTAAAGTAGCCATAGCCAAGAGAAGTCCAAGCCATCCATGATGACCTTCAAGCAGAAGAAGTCCGAACTAAACAGCATTGTTTCCTCCCTGTAACCTGGGGGGGAACGGAAGAAAAGAGGCGAAACAAAATGGGTCAGTCAAAAAGACTGAGTAAGTCCTATCTACTTCCAGCATAAAACAGATAAAGGTGACATGACATGCATAAACTGAAAGTAAACACAAGGATGATGTCAAGATAGATAAACTGAACCAACATAACAGGATGAACTACTGTACCTAGATAAACTAAGGTGTCATGATAAACTACGGTGTTATGATAAGTCAAGGTATCACATCGTCAGATTTCTATCGAGTACATTATCCCAAGGTATCTGCCCCGTCTAACATCCCACGGTATCTATTATGTATATTCTTCCAAGTTCTAACATGTATATTTGCTCTGCACCTCTCGTACTAGTATCCCAACCCGCGTCACGTGTTAACCATGAATGTCCCTTGCCCAATGTCATGTAATGGTCCATGTCAACCTAATATATAGCATATGTAGGTCTTCCCACTCATATGTTTCTTCCCATGTATAAGATCAGTCCTTTGCCGTAGGCCGTACGGGCTTTCTCATGTAAACGTTTTATCCTTGAAGTCGTTTGGACTGTCACCCTTGTTCTAGCTAGGCTCTTCCATATGAATCATCGTTTGAACTACTAGGACTTACGCCACCTAGCACCACTAGGGATTACGCTTACCTATTGCACGCTTTCGTATTTCGGTTTGGGTTAAATCACCTAGGCCACTAGGGATTACGCTAACCCCCAACCGCGCCCTTTTTCCCACGCGTTCATCGTGAATCGTTTTTCTATAACTGTATGCACATGTATCACATCGTGCCATCCGAGTCCTGTCACCGGGCAAAACAAGTAATACAGGACTCGGTCGGGAGCTTTAGATTTATCTGCTGATGCAGATACTAAGGTCTGCTTTTCTACACGTGGCTATGGTCCCACGAGACCCCTCCCTCAACTAGTGAAAGGCAACACAAGAGAAAATTTTGCATGAGAACTACACTCCGGCCAGCCCACATCCTACGGCCTACCTCACCCATAATTAGATAGCAATTATGGTCTGTTGGGTGTTCCCTGCCTTTCCGTACGTACACGCTTGACTCAAGATGGTAGATGATCGACGAACTTGCTATCTCGGGCACCTTATGTATTCGTCGACTCACTGCTATCCACCCCAGTCTTTAGGTCGCTCGCATAGCAACCAAGGCATATTCTTGGTTCTTCTACCGCAGACCTCAACCTCTCGTGAGCCTAGTATAATGACCTGGCAGCTCACAGAGAGATCCCAAGAATATCCTCACGTTCCCCGAAGCCGCTGCTTCGTTACCCAGTCGTTGGAGCCTTTATCTAAATCAGATAGCCTGCTCCTACATGCATACTTAACGTTGACCTAACGTATCGGGTTACTAATCTATCTAAGAAATGGTCCAAATTTCCTTGACTAAGAATTATTACTTAGTTTCCCTTAACTAAGGTTTACCACTTAGCCTCATTTCCATAATCCTTGTTAACTATGGTTATTTACCTAATCCTCCGAATTAGGGTTTATCTAATGGGTTAAGTGTCACTTAAGTTCACAACTTAACCCGTCTATAAACCACGTCAAAATTGGCTAAGTATCCAAGTCCAAGACTTAACCCTACAAACCATGTGTCAAGTTGGCTGAGTATATTAAGCAATCCATAACTTAACCTCGTCTAATTTATCATTTTAGATTGGTTAATTATATAAATTAACTTGACCTTGTCAAATTACCGAGTCAAATCGGTCAAGCGTATTCAAGTGATTCGTGACTTAGCCTTATCATGTTTTCACGTTAGATTGGTTAAGTATAGGTTAACTTAACCTCATCAAATTAACGAGTTAGATTGGTTAAGTATAGAAAACTTAACCTCATCAAATCATCGTGTTAAATTAGTTAAGTGTTTATCTTAACCCCATTAAATTACCAAGTTGGATTAATTAAGTCTAGGCTAACTTAACCCCATCCAATTACCATGTTTAGATTAGTTAAGTCTACTCTTAACCCCATCCATTAACTGTATTATACGGTTAAGTGTCATTAAGAAAATTTACTTAACCTTATCAAGTTATCGTGTTGGATTGATTAAGTGTTGGTTAACTTAATCCCATCCCCTCGTCGTATAAAAATGGTCAAGTGTCGTTAGGCAAATCAAGTTACTTAACCTACCCAACCCTGTCATGTTTTGTTAAGCATCATTAGCCTAATCAAATTACTTAACCCATTTGTCCATGTCATATTTGGTTAAGCCTCATTAATCAAATTAACTTAACCCTATTATGTGGCATTAATTATTTAATGCACCCCAACCTCTCACATTAGACTTTGTTGTGGTTACTAGTTAAGCCGGGCGGGTCCGGGTAGATTTACACCACAACTTGGTCTAACCTCGGGTTCAAGCACAACATGACCAACTTCTCACATTGAGTCCTATTGTTTGCAACTACTAGTTAGGCCGGTCGGTTCCGGGTAGTTTTACGTTGCAAACTCAACCCAACCTCGAGTTGGCCACTTTCATGTTTAGTCTAGTGTCATGTTCATAGTCAAGTTTTCAAGCAATTGGGTAGACCTAACTTAATAGGTAAATTCCCAATGGGTGGACCTAACTTAATAGGTAAATTCCCAAGCTTATGTTTTTATGCATACTTACATGTCAACTTCCATGTTATATTTAATGTTACATGTTGTCATGTTATACCCATTTAACCCAAATCATGTTTCACATCATATTTTTATGAAACTTCAAGTTAAGTTTTTCATGTATATTCATGCTCGTCTAACCTAACCCCAAAACGTGTTCCCAACGTAAGTATAGACGAGTCAACATAGTAGGAATACTATGACTACAAATTGGCCTCGATCATGCATAGTGTCATAAAAAGGGGTTTTGGCCACAAACACACAAAATGTCACAAGGGAATTTGGCCACAAACATGCATATTATCAAAGAGGGTTTGGCCATAAACATGCACAACTTAAAAGAGGGGATTGGCCACAAGCATGCATAATCTCATAAAGGATTTGGCCACAAACTTGCATGATAACATAAGGGGTTTGGGTTCATAAACATGCATAAGCCCCAAAATCTTGCCTTAGCCAATGTTTTACAAGTAAAGTGGTTCCTAAAGGTTCATGCTAGCATTTCATGCATAAAGATCCAAACTTGCAAGTTAAACTAGGTTATGCATAGCATGAGAGGCATGATTAAGTCACTCACATGGCCTAAAATCATAATCATGAACACAAGAGGCAAGGTAAGGTTCATATAGGTTCGCATAATCATGTTTAGCCTCATTTTATCCCATGTCATTATCAAAACTACCGTTTCCATCTAAAAGTAGCTAGAACTTACATAGTTAGGCCTATGGAAAGAAGCATGAATCATCTTGGCTAAGAAAGGTGCCTCCTTTGTTGAAGAATCGTCATGGAACTCGCATAGCAACGTTGATTTTGCCTCTCTTTGGTGTAGCAAGCTTGCATCTTTTGATTTGAACCCGATTTGAATGCATAGGCTCTAGGGATTTGAGATGGAGGCCATGAGAGTAGAAATTTGGCCATAGTTTAGTTACATGAGTGAATAATGAGGGTTTAGGGGTAGGTTTAGGGTCTTTTTATAGAGATTAGGATAGTTTTAGGCCCTTAGATTAACCCGAGGACCAACCTGAACCGTCAGATTTCAAACCAGGCCCAAAAACCTAGCCAAGATAGAAAATAGGTGCACTAGATCAGAATCAGCCGACAGGGCAAGTCGACAGCCCTGTCGACATGCCTGTCGACATGCCTGTCGACTTGTCTGGGCGGGAATTTTCCCGCCTGGCCCCATTTCTGCATGTTTCGAAATTCAAATTTCCCGAAAACTTCTTTGGGCCTTAACCGGGTCATACGGACTCCGATTTTCGAAAACTCGGACTCTATTTCGCGTATTTTTCCGAGACGAACGCAATGGCATAGCCCGTTTTACTTGATTCAGAATTTAAAATTAAATTCTGCCTTGATTCTCGTTTTAACATGTTATTGAAATACGGGTTGTTACAGAAAGGGCTGGGAAAAACGATACTTAGGTGGAGGCATATGTTTCGATGTTTAATTGTTAATATATCACGTGATGTACCCTACCCGAATGGATGTGTGATGCCATGGAGAGGTTGCTGGTACTGATATTTCTATTCATTATTACAACGGAATTGTATAATTTGGACAGTTATACATAGACATTATCTACGAAACTATACACGGAATCTGACAATGCCATTCTGGTTATCGCATAAATCATTAAGCGTATAGCAGAATCCCAAAAAGTCTTCCGATTATTGCACTAAATCATTAGCTGAATCATTTTGTCACCGCTTCTTTAGCATATGCAATTAGTGTATATAAGTTTAAATCGAAATTTGTTCATTTTTGACGTCATCAGTTAATAATATTACGTTGAAATATTGTTTTTATAATACGAATGATTTTTTAAAACGTGGATTAAGAAAAGTTAAAATGAAAATTCAATGTTTATTTCGTAGAATTCCGATTTCGCTAGCTCCATTAAAATCGATGTACAGTAGTGATAACCGATATTGCATAAATAACAATTTTATGCATGAACATTATGTATCAATTTTCAGTGCGTTACTCCGTTCGAATTGATACACTGAGCACAACGGTATTTGATTTCGTGTGTTGGACCACTCGATGATTGGTACTGTGCATTATTAGTTTCCAAGCTAACAGTGTTTGCAGTTTCGGACTAAACTATAGTAATTTTTCCGAAACCGTAGAAAACAAATACAAATGTATGTCTACTATGGGTGACCAAACGGAAAACTAAGAAGATGAAAAAGTTTGCAAAACAAAGTTGTATTTGAATGGAAAGGGTTGGGAAAATTGATATATCACGTGATGTACCCAAGTGGTTGGGAAAAATGATATTTAGGCGGAATATGTTTCATGTATAACGCATCTCCTTTTCACCTTCCATGTTCTCTTAACTTTTAGCAGTGTTCGTTAATGAGAAAATAACATTTGGGCGTGTTTTCCAACTTTCACCAGTCGTTCCATTTGGACGTGAAATTTTCCGTTCGCGTCGGACGTGAATGGCAAATTCAGCGTGGAAACAAAACGCTGCGAACGGCCCCTAAAAGCATAAAACCTGTAAAATCTTCACCAACCCAGATAGGAATTTTGTCTGTCAAGTCAAGATGGTCATACATATAGTGATCTAGAGTTTTATATGAGACATATTACGCTATTTCTTGAAGAATTGAGCTGAACATGTTACCCTGCTGTAGATCAGTGTGCATGGGGACCGTATTAAGGTAATCATTCAGATTTTATTTTCCTATCTCAATGCAATTCATTCATCAATTCAAATAAGAGTAATAAGACTATAAAACCTGTAAAATCTTCACCGACCCAGATAGGAATTTTGTCTGTCAAGTCAAGTTGCTCATATATATAGTGATATAGAGTTTTATATGAGACATACTACGCTATTTCTTGAAGAATTGAGCTGAACATGTTACCCTGCTATAGATCAGTGTGCATGGGGACCGTATTAAACTAATGATTCAGATTTTAAAGACAATATATGAGTGGAAACAAATACATTCGCACCGAAGCCTGTTTCGTAGCCGATTAGTAAAAACTTGCAACTACTTTTATTTCTTTATTTATATAAATACATTTTACATCTGAGCTGTTGTATCATCAGTTTGCAGCATTATTTTACATGGAAAACTCTTTGTATCAATTTTCAACTCAATAAAAGCAATATTTCCTTTTATGGGTCGGTTCTTCAACTTATGTCAAATAACGGTAATTAAAGGGATGGCTTGATCATGACTTGTGAAATTATTAGGTAGATCAAGGTAAGGAAGTTTTGGAAATTCTGCACATGGGGGAGAGAGGCTGGAAAACAACTGATAGTACTAGATCGCATAAACATAGCACGACAATGTTAGGTAGCTTGTCAATTCTGAAAGCAACGTGTTTGTCATTAATAAATTGACGGCCAGGAATCACACCACGGAACAGCATATAGAGACAAGTTAAAATAGCATAGTCACAGTCACAGTCAAACTACCAAGTTCTTTTATCTGTGATGATTTATAGAAATATGTATTTGCAAAATGTTAGGTAGCCTCTATATTCTTTTATTAATGGAGCATTTTCCATTCTTGGCCCTGTTTTTTTTATCCCACTTTTAGCCTCTTTTTGCAAAATATTGCAAATATAGTCCCCTTTTAGTTATGTAAGCCTTGACTGAATCAATACATGAACACTGGCGCAATCACAGATTGCACCAATATTTTTTAAAAACAATTTTTCTTCGGGGCGCAATCCAGGATTGCAGCTACACTCTATGTATAATCCCCTACCCTGGGGAGAAATCCTGGATTGCCCCCTTGGTGAATATAGGCTAAATTTCTCTTGGGGCGCAATTCAGGATTGCGCCTCAAGAAATTTACAAAGAGAATATAAACTTACTTTTCCTTTATTTTCTCATTTTCCATTTCTTATTCTTCACTCCTCAATAAAAGAACCTAAAAGCTAAATTTCAAAACTTCAAATCTTTCGTTGTTATTCAACAAAGCAAAAATATTTTATTGCCGATCTAAGTGAGAAGGAAAGGAGTTTGGCTTTTGCTAGATTATCGAAAGGTATGGCTTTATTTTTCTAGTATTTTTTTGGATCTGTCAAATCTAAGTTTTTATGAACTTGCGTTTAACGTTGAATGACGCCGAACTATATTGCTACTATATGCTATTATGACGGAGAATTGCTTGTTGATGAATATAAATGTGGAACATATAACAGTGGATCTACTAAACAGGCAAAATTTTTGAAAGGATCAAACTTTGTACAATTAAATGTACTCGAAAATATGTCGCTTGCGTACTCAGGTATCCGACACAAGCTACCGAAGCCGAAACCAACGTAGAACCGAATTTTCCTGACATTGATATGGAAATAGATGAACCAGAACTGGGCGAGTTAAATCTGGATCCTTCACTTGATAGCATGACCGTTGTTAGCCTTCCTGATAATGACACGACATGTGTTGAGTCAATGCAAATAAACAATGCTCCCTTGAATTTTGATTTCGGAGGCGAATGCAACGCTCCAGAAGATAGTGATGACAAGGAGCCGAAGCCGGTGTTCGACGTACCATTGGATGATGATTTGTGCAATGCACAAATGTTGGCTAGATCCGTGATTGCTAATATGCAATTCAACAATGAAATTTTCTCATCGGCTTGTGTTCAGAATGGTTTCTAAGTCGGTATGATGTTTGAGAGCAAAAGCAAATTTCTTCAACAACTTAGTGAATGGTCAATTTTGCATGCGGTTTTGTTAAGCCGATCCAGTCGAACAAAAAGATATACACTCCTTTTTGCAACATAGATCCCAACTGTCCCTGGAGAATACATGCCATAGATTCTAAAAAATCACAGAAAGGTTGGTGGATTATTACAAAATACACATCTGAACATAGTCACGTAAATCCAACAGTTAACTCCAATCACAAGCAAGCAACGTCCGCGTTTCTGGTTTCGAAGATCATGCCATTTGTTAAAGCAGATTTGTTTATTACTCCTAAGACAGTGCAAGTGTTAATACAGGAGCAACTGTTTATAAACATTGGTTATACTAAGGCGTGGAGAGCATTAAGCAAAGCAATCGAAGGGATATATGGTGACTGGGTGGAGTCATACTCCACCCTAAGTCAGTATTTCGACGAACTTATCAAAGCTAATCCCAGAAGTGTTGCCAATATAGTAGCTGAACCATGCGATGTATTTGTAAGAGCATTTTGGGCATTTGGGCCTTGCATCGAAGGATTCGTACATTGTTGACCATTGCTTTTCATAGACGGTACACATTTATATGGTAAATACAAAGGTACGTTACTGGTTGCGACTGCCATAGATGCGAATGATTCACTGTACCCGTTGGCTTATAGAATTATTGAGGCCAAATCAGCCGATACTTGGGGTTGGTTTTTTGCGTGTACTCGAACATTCATCCATAGTGTTACCAATCGACGAATCACTTTCATTTCTGATAGGATGAAGGGAATACCGATAGCCTTTGAGTATCATTGGAGATACCCTCACAAACATAGATATTGCGTAAGGCAACTAAAAGCCAATTTTCAAGTTGTCAGGCATAAAGATAAAAAGTTGACACGTTTATTTTATGCAGCAGCATATACTTCAGAGGTGATTGAATACAAAAGGATTCGTGACGAACTTAAACTAACTAGATTTGATGCACATAATTGGATCGAACATAGTTTGCGTGGGAAGGAAGAGAACTGGGCTTTATGATTCGATAACGGGGGAAGATTTCATGTCATGACGACAAATGCCTCCGAAAGCTTTAATGGTGTACTTAAAGGTGCACGATCATTGCCCATCAATGCTTTAGTTGCTCGCATGTGTTTCTGATCGGTAGATTATTTTTGCAAACGAAGAGAGCTTGATATGTCACCTACAGCTAAGTTAACCTCAAAATTGGAGTTAAAAATATGTGAAAGGGCAAATGAAGCAAGACGTTGCAACATTGCCCGATATAACGCAGGCGAGCGGGGAGCGATTACACATTTTGGTCACGGGTACAGAGTAATAATCAATGGAAACACATGTTCCTGTACGTGCAGAATTCCTTTGCTTCAACATCTTCCATGTGAACATGTAATGGCGGCTTGTTCAAATGTAACCAACAGCGCTAATCGACTTCATCATGACTTTGCTTCAAAGTGGTATTCGGTGGAGAAGTACTACGCATCTTACAAACTGGAATTTCATCCTATTCCAGATAAATGGTATTGGACTGCATTCGAGGGACAGGTTCTTCTCCAGCCAACGGTGCGTAGAGCAGCTGGGAGACCGAAATCAATAAGAATTAAAGGAACCATGGATGGAATGCGGGCTCCTAAAACAAATAGATGCAGTAAGTGCAGGGTGATTGGTCATAAAAGAAGCCAATGTAGATCAGTAAATTAGGATTTTGTTTTGTAGTTTATGTTTGAACTATCTGTATTAATGTTTGATTGTAGAAGAACTTCTTTATTTCGCGCAATGAAAACAATTTGCAATGAGCTTATATTCATCACTTTCCACTACAACAAAAACACCATATTACAACTTTAATTTTACAATGGTGCATAAAGCACTGTTGTAATAGATCCTTTTTTACAACGGTGCAAAACACACTGTTGTAATAAAAAAATTTTACAACGATAAAATAATCACTGTTGTAAAGAACATATATATTACCATATCACAACTTTAATTTTACAACGGTGCATTAAGCACCGTTGTAATAAATTCTTTTTTACAACGGTGCAATAATCACTGTTGTAAAGAACATATATATTGCCATATTACAACTTTAATTTTACAACGGTGCAAAAGCACCGTTGTAATAGATCAAGTCTGAGCTCTTTAGCTCTCCATTGGTTCCTTTAGGATTCATTTTCACTTCAAGGATCCTGAAACAAAGAGCTTCCCACATCCTTTTGGGCAACAGAACTATTGTTGATTTTTTAAAATTCGCAATAGGTAAATTTGAAAAAAAAAAGAAATAGTGCGTGCTTCTAATTTTGTTTCAATTGGGCTACCTTTGCGAGATGGTCCCTTTTCAACGCTCGAGGCTGATTCGAATTTAGTTGCTTAAATAAAGCACTATAGTTTCCAAGGTTAGCGTTTGGAATTCAATTCGGTTGGTCAACTCATGTTAATTTCCTTTGAATTTCGAACGTTATACCGCCAAGTGGACACCTAGGAATTGAATGTACCTACCTGTTTTAAACACAAGTTTCCCTGTATAGAATGGTTTTGCGAAGTTCCTTCTATTTACAATCTCAAAATTGAGGGTTTTCTTATTAAAAACAGAGTCTTATTCTTCCATGCCATCATTTTCTGTTCATATGGAGGCCTCAACTACCATCATTTTCTGGTCCTATTTAAATTGCTCTAAGACTTATCACTGACCCACGAGAGGGGTACCCCATAGTCGTCAAAGTGGAAATACCTCATAGTATATGTCTGCAATTAGAAAACCCATAAGAGAATTTAGAGCTACCATCGAGAGACAAGTATGCCAATAGGCCGCCACCTAGCTATACCTCTTGTCATCTCTTTATGTACTCGACTCGTGTCGTATCTCCGTTTAGTGGATTTTTGTAAACGGTTCTAAGCATAATGTTAACAATAAAAATTAAATACAAATATATAATAATTAATAACTAAGACTAAATAATAATTATTAATTTGAAATGTGGCACAATTCAAAGCATAATGTCGAAAACTTAGTGATTTCACACCCATACACTTAACAATTTCCATGTTTCAATTATTCTTCCCACTGGTTGAAACGTTGTGCCTTTTGACATCGGTTCACAAACATTTCAATCGTATTCCATCGTATGGCTTTTCCATCCGTTCGCATTTCCTTTTCCATCATTTCATAGTATTCCTTTTCCATCGTATTCCACCGAAACCCTAATTCCCCTTTCGAAAATCAGGCCACTGCTGCTCAATCGCCGCTGCTCGATCGCCGCTATTGCCTTCGGTCTCAATCGCCGCTGCTCAATCGTCGCTCTTGCCTGCTCAATCGTGATTGTAATTTTCTTCTTTCTTCTCTGAATATTTTGCTTCAATCCACTTTGTATTCAGGTTTACGTTGCTTTGTTTTGAAGAAAATAAAGGATACATGCTCGTTTTTTTTTTTGTTTTCAATTTCCCCTGAATTGAAACCATGCTAGCTACCCTACCCTGTTGATAAAACTTAAACACATTTGGTTCATCTCGTGCCCTGCTGTTACACTATTAAAATCTGAAGTGGAGATGTGTATTTGGGAACACATATAATTTGTATACTCCCAGTTTATTTAGTGTTCATTTAATGAATAGCTTTCGGCCATTTATCCTTACCTCGGCTGTGTTACAAAACTGGAAACCCTGTTATTGCACCTTGAGTATGTGAGTTTTGAACATGTTGTACCTTATCTGAAACCGTATGTTAGTAGATATACAAACCAAAAATGTTTGCACAGATGTGCCCCCACTTATAGTTTTAGAAGTAAACCTGAAAGGAAGTTTCCCTTGCTAGTGATAAATAATTGCTAAGTGATAAATAAATTACATTTCAATTACCAGCTTGAGCGAAATATACTCTGATTAAATCCATAGTTGCCTATGTTATACTTGTAATATTTTTCTTAAACCATGAGTCTTTCTTTAAATTCTTGAAATAATAAATGGGTTCTTTTGTTGTCTAAAATTGCTTACTGTTTTCCTGGCAATATTTTTTCTTGCCGTGAGTTGCCCCCTTTGAAATAAATAATTGGTTCAATTCCTGGGAATAAAATGCAAGATGCCATGCGAGATGAAATTCTCCATGCTCATGTCATTGCCGAATCTACTTGTGCACATTAAAATTTTCCAGTTTTCTTGCATTCCAGTTACTGATGTGTCATTCCATTCTCTATTATGAACATGCCTGATTCATGCAAATAAATACATGTTGCCATGTGTGATGGTCTTTTATTTGTGTTTATTTTAATGATATATATATTATTATGCAAATACGTTGTTTTAGAGGGTGGGTCGAAGTATGATAGTTGATGCATACACACTTGCCTGCTCAATCGTGATTGTAATTTTCTTCTTTCTTCTCAGAATATTTTGCTTCATTATTTCTGAAACCGGATCTTCGTTCTGATCAGTATCTTGCTTCATTATTTCTGAAACCGGATCTTCGTTCTCAGAATATTTTGCTTCATTATACCTAAATCAATATTTCATCACACGTTTTATTTGTTTGATACTGGCTCCAGTTCCTGCTCATACATAAAAAGCTAAAATTGATAAACAAAATAAATAATAGATATATTAGATAGGCAGTGTGTTGGTTTATATGCTGATCTGGTGGAGCAGTTTTGGTTTAGTTCCCTTGGAGCTGGTCATCTTGGTGGTGATAGGGTGATCAATGGGTTGGTTGTCATGGAGTTATCTCTAGTATGTGATGTACGTTGCGTACACTTTCCAGTAGGTCAATGGGTTGGTTGACATGGAGTTATCTCTAGTATGTGATGAACTGTTGAACCATATATGATCATTTGAGATATAAAATTCTAACAAATATATAAGTTAATATTTGTTACATAAGAGGGGTAATCTACCAAGGTGGGTGCGTATAACCAAGTTGTACAATAATGTTGAGCATAATTCTTTATAGTAGGTCCAAAAATTAGAGGCGTTGTTTTACCAAGATGGACAAAGCATGGGTCAATCTACCAAGGTTTCATCATTTTGGCTATTACTTCCATAGTTATAAGTAGTGTGATGCTAAGGGCACGTCATTTTCCTCTTACTAATACCACGAATAAAAATAATAAGTTCAATAAATTTTATGTATTTCCTAATACCATTATAAACAAATATAAGTATTTATGAATGAGTTTGGTGTTAGGAAGAATGTAGTATAAAATTTTGGTATTAGCAAGAAGAAAACGAGGTGCCCTAGCATCACACTATAAGTATTTAAGAATGAGTATTAATACATTTTTTATTTTGTAGAATGACAAGCGAATATAGGCAAGCTGTGGAAAATTTTGTATATGGGCATGTTGCGAGTGAAGGGAATCCCGAAAAAATTTGATGCCCATGTCGTGATTGTAGGAATCTAATTTGGCAAACATCAAGGGAAGTTGTGTCACACTTGATTTGTTTTGGAATGGACCCAACATATGATATATGGATTTTTCATGGAGAAAAACGGCCATCACAAAATAAAAGTGAGACAGATACTTATAGAATGTATGTTGATGCGCAAATCTATGATGAGGAGGTAGAAGCCAATGTTGAGGCAAGACATGGGCAAGGTATTGAGGAAATGATGGAGAATGCCGAAATTCCTTTGTATCCCGGTTTTGCAAGCCACACAAAGTTGTCTGCTACAGTACTTCTTTTCAAGCACAAAGCGCGAAATGGTATATCGGACACGGCTTTTACAGAGCTTCTTAAACTTCTAAAGGATATGTTGCCTAAAGAAAACATGCTTCCTGATTCTACATATGCAACAAAGAAGTTGCTTAAGTCATTTGGTTTAGGCTATAAGCAGATACATGCATGTGTAAATGATTGTTGTTTATTTAGAAAAGAGCTTGCAAATAGTGATTTCTGTCCTAAGTGTGGTAAGTCTCGCTGGAAAAAAAAAAAACAAGACTACTAAAGATGGAAAGCAAACCAAAATACCTATGAAGGTTTTGAGATACTTCCCACTGATACCAAGACTGAAAAGAATGTTTGCATCCCCAGAAACATCAGAACAACTAAGATGGCATAGCAGTCATAAGAGTGAAGATGGTAAATTGCGTCATCCAGTGGATTCTACTCAGTGGGCTACGATTGATAGAATGTATCATTCTTTTGCTTCCGATCCACGAAATTTAAGGCTTGGCATTGCATCTGATGGCTTTAATCCTTTTGGTGATTGGAATTGTGGATATAGTTGTTGGCTAGTGTTTCTTGTTGCTTACAACTTTCCTCCGTGGCTTTGTATGCACAAAGATAATATGATGCTATCTTTGTTAATTCCTAGGCCACGACAACCGGGAAATGACATTGATGTATACTTGCAACCACTTATTGAAGATTTGAAAAAATTGTGGGATAAAGGGGTGAAAGCGTACGACGCTTATAGTCGTAGTGAATTTAGATTACATGCTATTCTTATGTGGACAATCAATGATTTTCCAGCTTACAGAAATTTAGCTGGTTGCCCTGTAAAAGGTAAGAGAGCATGTCCAGTTTGTGGTGTCAATACCTGCTCAATATGGCTGCCATTTAGTAAAAAGTGTGCATACATGGGTCATAGACGATTCCTTGAACCTAACCATGAGTATCGTCAACGGAAAAACTTATTTGATGGAACTATAGAGAATAGAGAAAGGCCTCAAATACAAACTGGTGTTCAAATCTTTGATGATGTTCAAGATATTATTAATGATTGGTGGAAAAAATTAAAAAAGGAAGAGAAAGGTGAAAGGAAAAGGAAAAGGAAAACTATGATGAAAAAAGGATGTACAATGTGGAAGAAGAGATCCATTTTCTTTGACTTGCCTTATTGGAAGGTGAAATTTAACTAGAAACACATTGCTTTTCATTTTCTATTCATGTTTGCTACTTAGTACTTAATTAGTTGTGTTTTGTCAATTTTTAGGCACTTCCTTTGCGGCATAATCTAGATGTGATGCATATTGAGAAAAATATTGGTGAAAGTATTATTGGTACATTACTTGATATCAAAGGAAAATCAAAAGATGGCCTCAATTCACGCCAAGATCTAGAAGCAATGGGCATTAGAAAAAAAATGCATCCTATAGACATTGGAAATAAAGTATTGCTCCCAGCCGCACCGTGCACCTTATCCGATCAAGAAAAAGAGATCTTTTATAGTAGAATGAAGAACTTGAAAGTGCCTGATGGATATAGCTCAAATATTGGAAAATGTTTTGCAAAAGAAGACAAGATATCAAACCTTAAGTCTCATGATTATCATGTTTTGTTGCAACAACTATTGTCCGTTGCATTAACAGGACTTCTACCTACAGGGATAAGGAATGCACTACTACGACTATGTTCATTTTATAATAACATATGCCAAAGAGTGATTGATAGGGATAAATTAGAATTAATGGAGTATCAAGTTGCATTAACACTATGTGATCTAGAGAGGTTCTTTCCCCCTTCCTTTTTCGATACCATGATTCACTTAACAATACATTTAGGGAGAGAAGCAAGAATTTGTGGGCCGGTCCAATATTGATGGATGTATCCATTTGAGAGGTAATATTTATTATAAATAATCGATGGTTAAAAGTAACTATAGTTATGAAAGTAACTTGTTTATTCATTTTGGTTATAGATATATGAAAATATTAAAAGGGTACGTTAAAAATCAAGCACGACCTGAAGGGTGCATTGCTGAGCGCTATGTTGCCGAAGAATGTATGAAATATTGCTCTGGATATATTAAAGATGCATTACAAATTGGAGAGAGGAAAAACCGAAATGAAGCGGAACAAAATGATTTTATACTTGAGGGGCGTCCTATTTCCAAAGGAAAACCTACTACAGTCGATGAGGAGGTGATTAATGCTGCTCATCGATACGTTTTGTTTAATACGGAAGAAGTAGAGCCGTATATAGAGTAAGTATAAGTCCAACTTAACTATGACATACAAAATAAATTAGATGCTTAATTACATTTATGTATGCAGAATGCACAAAGAGGAGCTAAAATGTTTGCATCCTCATCTTGCATAAGACGATTTGGAACTGTCAAAATTGCAATCGAAGACTTTTAGTTTTTGGTTCAGAAAAAAGGTTGATAGCTATATCTTAAAAAACTCTTAATGATGAAAGTAATAGATCAACATAAATCTTTATTTAATATATTGTATTTGTCCAGGTTAGAGATGATAGACGTATATCCAATGTCAGCAACATAATAAAATGGCTTTCATACGGACCTCATTCACAAATAATTTCTTATTCTGGCTATATTGTTAATGGTCGACGTTTTCATATGAAAGACTTTGAGAAGGCGACACAAAATAGTGGTGTTTCCATTGAGTCAAGTATTGTTTGTGTAGATGGGTCTACTGAAAAAATAATATATTATGGGGTCTTGCGTGAGATTTTCCTGTTGGATTATCGTCAATTTCAAGTTGCCTTGTTTAAATGTGATTGGGCAAATATGTATCGTGGAGTCAAAGTTGAACATGGATTTACATTGGTCAATTTGCATCAATTTCAAAATAAGTTTGAAAGCGACCCGTTTATCTTAGCAACACAAGCGGTTCTAGTGTTCTTCTCTAGAGAAGGTAGTTCTTCAAATTGGTATGTTGTGTTGAGAGCACCCTCTAGAGGGTTTCATGAATTGGAAAAATACGACGAGGATGAAGAATCAACTAGTAAACCATTGGATGAGTCACAACTTGATGATAGAGACGTAGATAATGGGGATGAAACTTACGTAAGGGAGGGTTGTAATGGTATTTTGGTATGTTATAAGCATATTTTATCGATTTTTTATTTTATGCGTGTTCATATATACCATAAAATGTGTTGTTCATATATACCATAAAATGTGTTGTTAGAATGAAAAAAAAGAAAAAAAAATGATATAAGATTGACATCTTAGCGTGTATCAAAATAACTTTATTTTCTATTGTATGTTCTTTGCATGTGTATTTTATTTTGTACGTGGTTGTTACAAAGTAGTGCTATATTTAGTCTGATGTTCTAATCCTTTGTAAATCGTTTTGTTTTTTTATAGGTCGACGAGGAAGATGGTGCTAGACGAAGGAGAGGTATTCAAGTTACATATTGCATTTTTTACCACGTGTTTTTTTACTTTAGCCTTATTTTGTTTCTTTCAGTACGATTGAAAACATACTCCTGAAATGTGTTTACAAATGTATATACTATAAGTAAATATTATTAATGTGATCAGAAAATGTTTTGTTAAAAAATCAACTATTTATTCCATACAAGTTATACGAATATCTATACACTAGCATGTTGTCATATGTCATCTTTTTAGGCCAAAAATCATTTCACTGTATAAAATTACAAGTGAATTTCGTTTGGACTGGAATCATCGTAATTCTGCCTTCAAACATTTTGTAATAGAGGCACAAAGCTTAAATTGCCTCAAGTACGTGCCCCTAGTACTCGTATTTTTAGTACAACACATATGTTAAGATATTTCAATTTTATTTCATTATTTCCAGATTTACTTTCAATGCGATTACATCTATTTAGAATAATTCAACCATTATTTTCATTTAAAATTGAATGTGTATAAATGTTCAAACAGCGTATGCTAACAAAGAATTTTGGAGAGAATACTTGGTGGATAGAAAAAGATACATATAATACAGCCAAGTTCGGAATACAACTAAAAGTCACTTGTATTTTTCTAATCCATGTTTAAATAACAGCAGAGTTACAAACAACTAAAATACCTGCATTAGATGTGACCATTATGGAGATGTCAGCCCATTCAAATGCTCTTTCATGATGGAGGATGCATTGGATTTTATCTATCAGGGTAACATATAGTCGTACGTTTAATGAAGAAAGTTAGACAAAACTTTTGGAAAAGGAAAGAGAGTTAAGACCTGGAAAGAGAACTAATTCTGGCAATTCGGCCACGCACTAGTTGTTTACTTGATGTCAACAAATTTTGGTTCCTTCATCGGTCGGTTTCTTTTTCCTTCACTTGTCTTGGTTCTTGTTGCGTAACGGGTCAGAATGAGTTGCACCTTTGTCATGCTCTTGTTAATTGTTGTATTTTTTAAGAATATGTTTATTTTTGCACTCTTATAAGTAGATTGGTTAAAGAAAAAAAGCGCACACTAAAATATTTTTACAACCATTAACAGACTATGATTGTAAAAGCAGTTTTGAAATCGAAAAAATCATTTGTGAACGACATCCACATAGTGATATAAATCAATAGCGATAATAAGTATAAAACGATGAGTATGTTTGGTGGTCACAAGCGCTGAACTCCGACAAAAAAAAAATCTCTTCTTCCTTCCATTTTAAGTGTAGTGTTGCTGAGCAGGCAAAAAAAATTTCATTGTCAGTATTAAGATTGATTTATATAACGAATTATATAAATTGACATAGAAAATCATGAAAATTTCGAGTCAAACTTATAAATCTCTTTCTGTATCAGTCTGAGGCAGATGCGTTGTCCTACCATTAACGGCTAAACTGTCAGCAGCTTTCGTACTCTGCTCACCTGGAGTAGTCTAAGACATAATTTGTGATTTAATCATATGTTTTGATAGGGCCGCTATTTTTTAAGCGAAATTTTTGCAGTTACATTATTCAAAGGAAATAGTGCTTATTAAATCAAATAACATTCAAACTCTGTCGTAGTAACAAACAATCATACATATCTATACACAATGTTATGCTTTCACTAAAAAATCAAGCATGTAGAAGAGCGTATTGAAACTGTAGTGCTCTTACGTTTTTAGTAAAATCATATATATATTTTATAGTAACACACCATAGTTAAACTTGGACTACAACTTTTTTAGCAGATCATTAAGCAAGGATGTGGATAAAATATAGTAACATGAAATTGGGGTTTACGTGAAACATGAAAACGGATGTCATTAATCTATTTAACGATTTTTATAGTGGAAATTTGTGCCTAGGTAACTTTAACTTTGCAAATGTCATCCTTATTAAAAAGCGTGAGGGTGCAAAACTTTTAAAAGATTTTAGACCTATCTCTTTGATAAATGTATATATTAAGATTATTTCTAATGTTCTAGCGAATAGGCTTAGTAGGAAGATGAATGATCTTATAGATCATTCACAAACTGCCTTTATTAAAGGTAGACAAATAGTAGATGGTGTAGCAGCTGTACAAGAATACATTAATGTATGTATTAAAAATAATTTTTCATGTTCTTTTTTGAAACTAGACTTTGAGAAGGCTTTTGATTCCATAGATTGGGATTATATATGTGATGTATGTATTGCTAGAGGGTTTAGTGTCAGATGGACTAACTGGATAATGCTTTTACTTAGGTCAGGTAGTTCTAATACCGTTGTTAATAGGGTTTTGGGCAAGAAAATCCAATCTAAGAGGGGTCTTAGACAGGGTGATCCCCTGTCACCTTTATTATTTAATTTAGCAGCGGACGTCTTTACTAGAATTATTAAGAGAGCTGGGAGACTAGGTGTTTTGGGCAATGTTGGTAATGAGGAATTTAACAATGAATTGTCTATTCTTCAATTCGCGGATGATACTTTGTTATTTTCTTCACATCTGCCTAAGCACATTATCGCTCTCAAGTTCATCCTTTATTGTTTTGAGATGTTATCAGGTCTTAGGATTAATTTTGATAAGAGTTCTGTTATGGTCATAAATGACTTTGGTAACGTAGAGGCTATGGTTGCTAGCACATTAAACTGTTCTGTAATGAGTTTCCCTTTTGATTATTTGGGTTTTAGGATTAGGCCTTCGAAACTAAAGAAGGAGGATTGGTTAGTCATAATAGATAATATTAATAGTAGGCTATCAAATTGGAACAATAAATTTTTGTTTAGAGCAGGTAGATTAGTTTTGGTTAATTCGGTACTATCTGCTAGTCCTGCTTATTGGATGTCTGTGCATAGATTTCCTCAATGGGTTATTGAAAGGATTGATAGAATAAGACGCAATTACCTATGGAGTGGGGGTAGCGATCCAATTTGTAGGGGTTACAAATGTTTAGTAAACTGGGAGGTGTGTTGTAAGCCTAAGAAAGATGGGGGATTAGGGATTATTAATTTAGCTAATTTTAACTCTTCCTTATTGGCCAAGTGGTTGTGGAAATTTAGGTGTCCTTTAGTGTCGTCCACATGGAAGACTATTGTATATAAATTTTATTATTCAGGAGGAGAGTTTATTGTGGGGTCCAGGGATAGTTGGCATAATAGATTATCTTACTTTTGGAAGTCAGTATTAAAGAATTTTGATATTTTTAACTTAGGTTATAAGGTGATTGTTCATTCGGGTGATGTGACGTACTTTTGGCATGATAAGTGGATTTCTCGTTTACCACTTAAAATTGAATTCAAGGAACTCTTTAATATTTGTAGTTTTAAAAATGCATTGATTAAAGATGTTTTTAGAAGAGATTGGGAACCCTCATGGGAGTTTTCTTTCGATAACATCTTAGATGGGGAAATGTTAAGACAATTAGCTTTACTATATGCTAAACTATCGTTATATCACATAGATGAGTATAGGGACTCTATTAGATGGGAGATGAATAAGAGTCAAGTATATTCGGTTAATTCTATGTATAACTTTATAAATTTTTCGGGAATTGCATTTCGACCTTTCAAGTTTATTTGGAAATCTAATTCTCCTCCTAAAGCTAAATTTCTAATGTGGTTAATCATTCATAAGAAACTTAATACGATTGAGCTTCTAAAGAGAAAGAATATTATTATTGATGTTAATGTTACTTTTGTAATCTTTTGCACGAGGATGTTGATCATTTATTTTTCTCATGCAAAATCACAAATTTCATATTTAATATGGTTTTAAGGATATTTGTTTTTGATTGTCATAATTCTTATAATAGTTGTGTTGAATATTGGGATTCTTATAGATTTGTTTTTAATGGTAGTAAAAGATACATTCTAGATTTGTTGAGATATTAGGGAAATATATTATGTTGAGATATTAAGGAAAGATATTAAGAATGATTTAATGTTGAGATAAGGACACATAAATACATTATCTTATATTTGGTGTTAGAGAATATGCCAAGAGATATGCCATGGAATATGCTCCAGAATAAAGAATGTGCTAGGAATATTCTAGAGATTAATTGACCCTATAAATATAGGGATTAGCATTGTAATAGCGAATCAATTCATATTAATAAAAATGTAGCCTTTTGATTGTTTACTGTTTCATCTCTCTCTTCTCTCTGATCTAAATTCTTTCATGGTATCAGAGCAGGTTAAAGGGAGGAAAGAGATATGTATATAATTATTAAAAAATAAAAGAGGGTTCACTGTTGTGGCTATCTATGATGATTTTTGCTGTGCTACATTTTTTTTCGTATTTTCTCATCCCTGAAGGCTATGAACTTGGTTAATTTGATTCTGTTTGCTGCTCCTTGGCACATTGATCTTGTGATTTTCGTTTGGCATTTGTTATGGCTATTCACCCCCCTCAACTGATGTATTCTTTTGCCCTGCTGATGGATCTACTGTAATAACTACCAGTCATCTTCCATAAAACCATTACCTCTAGTGGTTGGTCCACTTTAAAAACCAATATATTCTAGTGGTTGGTCCACTTTAAAAACCATTATTTCTAGTGGTTGGTCCACTTTAAAAACCAATATATTCTAGTGGTTGGTCCACTTTAAAAACCATTATTTCTAGTGGTTGGTCCACTTTAAAAACCATTATTTATAGTGGTTGGTCCACTTTAAAAACCATTATTGAGTGTGGTCCACTTTAAAAACCATTATTGAGTGTGGCCCACTTTAAAAACCATTATTGAGTGGTTGGTCCACTTTAAAAACCATTATTGAGTGGTTGGTCCACTTTAAAAACCATTTGTTAAAAGTGAAGAGTTGTTGATGGTGTATGGAAGTTTGAAGCTGACTGTCATTTTGTTCGTGATGCAATCCAAGATGCAATCCAAGATGGGCATTTGTGATCCGCATGCTCCATCTCGAGGGGGGTGTTGAGATATTAGGGAAAGATATTATGTTGAGATATTAAGGAAAGATATTAAGAATGAGTTAATGTTGAGATAAGGACAAATAAATACATTATCTTTTATTTGGTGTTAGAGAATATGCCAAGAGATATGCCATGGAATATGCTCCAGAATAAAGAATGTGCTAGGAATATTCTAGAGATTAATTGACACTATAAATATAGGGATTAGCATTGTAACAGCGAATCAATTCATATTAATAAAAATGTAGCCTTTTGATTGTTTACTGTTTCATCTCTCTGATCTAAATTCTTTCAAGATTCTTTAGTCACTATAATTAGTTGGTTCATTTGGTTTGAGAGAAATCAAAGATGTTTTCAGTCTAATTCTGTCTCTACCGATGATTTAATAATTAAAATAGTTTATTTTTGTTTGGAATGGATGTCTAAATCACATTACAACCTATACCGGAAATTGGGATTTCAGAGCTTTTTGTTTAAGGTTAGACTTAATTTGTATCTATTCATTAGAATCAGTAGTTTTTTTCGTAATAGATATCGCATTGATTGTTAATTGCTTTTGTTAGTCTTCCATTGTATTCTTTTACTACACATATATGTATGAGAGATAAGTATGTATTAATATATATATATATAATATATTGATATACACATATTTCCATATATATATGTGAGTGCCATTTTACTGATAGTTTGTTGAGCTTTCCGCAGATTCAGGGTGTTGATTATCAGGTAGTTATTAGCAGTTAGCTGGATGGATTGGTAGCAGTTTTTACATTTCTCAGGTGTTCAGCTTGATAGATTTTATTGGGGAGCTTTGAAGATTGCTGTATGGATTGATGATTCGTAATCCATTCGGGTTTTTGTTAGAGAGTTTCTTTGTGATATTGTATTTTCATTTATTTTTTATATATAGAGGTTATGGGTTATTGTATTGGAGTAGATATACTTCAATATCGGGTGGTGGCCTTGCCGGAATTCGATATTGGAGTAGATGGGCGGTGGTTTATCCGGAGCTCATCTATCTACGATCCTTACACAATTATACCCGTATTAGGTTACATCTTGTAATCTTATGTTCTATAGTTTGACTCTGTAGCTATGCTTTTATTATATATACATATATATGTGTGCTCTCTTCTTTTCAGAAGATCACACATTTTTGTTCAAAAAAAATGTGTAACTGTAGATTACATGTTAGTGCCAACATGATCGTGTATAAACATATTGTGTTATATTCATGCACTTATTCATTGCTTAACTGGTCTTATAACTCTTTTATCGCTACTTGTCAGTTTTTATCGCTATTGAAAACTGACTTAATTTCTTTTACTTTTTAGAGCTCAAAAATTGCAAACAAAAGAGCAAAAAAGCACAGTTTAGCTGCACTTGCAGCTGTTCGTGCTGCTGCTGAAAGACCGGTTGGGATTAGAATCAACAAACACCCAGATGGACCACTTCCGTTGCTTCGTGATTTAAATATTGCTATAAGAAGATCTCCTCGAAAACATGTTGAATACCCAATACGCACTACTCGCAAACCTGGAAGCAACCTTGGCCACACTACAAAAGGGATGCAGCCCCCTCCTCCTTCCAGTAGCATCCCCGTCGACACTACAAACCAGATTCAACCCCCTCCTTCTAGTAATAGCCCCTTCGACAATACAAACCCAGCATAGCTCCCTGCCCGTCAACTACACTTCCAGGAAACTTCAGCCAATGATGATTCCAGTCCAAACGAAATTCAACCCGATTCTACTGAAGGTCAAAGATTGACGCAAACTAGAAGAAAGAGAGGCAGAACGATGATGAAATCATTAGCTATGATACCGGATGAGAAGCCGGAAGTTGAATTTAATGAACGCGGACAAGCAATAGGTGCTAATTCCAAACATTTGTCATCATATATTGGTACTCTAGCAAGGGAGATGGTGCCTTTTACCATTAGCATATGGAGGAATGTCGGTGACGATTTGAGGGATGATCTGTGGACTTGTATAGAGGTACGTACTGATATTTGACTTGTATACCATATGTTTGCGATAACATGAGCAAGTGAATAATAAATTCTGGCTTTCAGTTGTATTTAATTTTACTGATTCTATGTTATTTATGTTAGAGTACTTATATGTCTCAATATTAAAAGCAACATATTATATACCTGCTATAGTTCTCTTTATAATGACATATGCATTATGCACATTGCATTTTGCAATACTGTTACATATTATATGTCTCAATATTCAAAGCAACATATTATATACCTGCTGTGGTAGAACATTGCATTTTGCAATACTATTAGAGACTAACCTGCGGTTTTTTTTTTGTGTGTGTGTGTGTGTGTGCAGTCAAGATTCAAGGTAGATATGGTGTATAAGGATTACTTGTTAATGATAATAGGACAACAGTGGAAGGAGTCGAAATCAAGGTTAGTTGCAGCTATCAAAAAAGCGTCTCAAAATCCCGACTCTACCGATACTTTAGCAGGCCTAAAACCGTTAAATATAAAGAGCGATGACGAGTGGAATGCTTTTGTAACTGAAAAATTGTCAGAAAAGTTTGAGGTGGTTATTTTTGTCTTACTGATTTTAACTGTTAAATATATTACATTTTCCTATATCATATTAATTGAATTGATCTTAAAGGCAACAAGCCAAAGATTCAAAAGTATTAGAGAAAAGAATAAAGTTCCACACACCATGAGCAGAAAAGGTTACGCAAGATTTGAAGAAGAAATGGTAAAAAAATATTGTTAAAGCAACTATTATTTGTTATCACTTGAACATTCTGAAGCTGTTAATCTATTTTTGCAGAAAAAGGAAAAGTCAACATCTACTATCACTAGAGATGAATTGTGGTGCAAAGGCCACACTAGAAAAGATGGAAAACCTCCGAATTCAATTGCCGCCGAATGTATAGTAAGAATAAGTTCAAATATACAATATCAGAAATTGTTGCTATTGTTAAAGTAGTTTTAATTTTACTTTCTGAATATTGGTTGTATTTGAATTTGTAGTCTAAGATAAACGAGCATCATAATGCAGCAAGTCAGGATTCTCATGGAGCAACATCAGTTACTCAAGATGGCGTGTCGAAGCTTTTTGGTCAGGAGCATGGAGGATGTGTAAGAGGGCTTGGTTTTGGGGTTGTACCACCTCAGCTTCGTATTCGGGGTAGCTCATTAGGTGAAGTACATGCATTGCGAAACCAAGTTAGTGGATTGGAGACCAAAGTACAGGAGCTTACTTCGATGTTGATGGTAAGTGTTAATTAGAAATTTATTTTAACGGCGATTTTTCCTGTTAATTAGAAACCAAGTTATTGTCGGTTTCCGGTTCCATTCCGGATATTTCGGAATTTCCGGTAAATTTCCGGTTTGATAATTCTGGTGTGGTTTTTTATAAATATGCAAATAAACATTACTAATCAAGATTTAAAATTTTGTTTTCTTATTTATTTTCGGTTATACACAGAATATGTGTTTTGATATAAAGATGTACATAACAAAGATGTTTTATAAATACACAAATAAACATGCTTCAAAAATTCTGCATTAAAAATTGTGTGTATTTTTAAAAGAAAATGCTTGCCAATTTGCTAAAGACTGCAATCAATATGTATGGCTCCAGTCAATACTTTAGATGACATCTCGATTAAAGATCAGATTTGTATGAAGTTTCATGTTTCATATCACATAATGAACGGTTGCCTGAAATTTTGAGATCTAAAAGCATAATGCAATATATAGGCAAGGTTTGCAATTTTTTCCTCATAATGTGTATCATGTATTCAATAACCTTTTTTTTTGGGCACCGACTTGACTAGTTATTTTTTGATGTTCTTAATTCTACTAATAGAGTGGCTGAGCTTTTTTGTATTGTGCATAATTTCGTGTTTCATTACCATTTGTGAGCGAACCAAACAATGTTTCATTTGGATTCCTTAATGAGACCATTAATTATTTTGTAGGAAATACAAGTTACCGAAAAATCATATACGAGTGTGAATTTTTTTTTTTAGTAAAAATTATTATTACATATGTTGATTATTATTTATAAAAAGCTTTGAAATAATACAGACTCACGTAATCCTTTCGACTTTTGTACATAAATTTGGATGTTCTTAAAATTTGATCTGTGTTTAGCATATTACTTATCATTAGAAAACCCACGAAGTTTGTCGTTTAATAATGAATATGATTTTTCGTTTTGGCGTTCTGAAAAGATCTATCACACTCCTAAGATTGAAGGAAATAAGTTAGTGAAATTAGATACTAAACTTGTAAATACCATGAATTCCTTGTGTATATAATATGACAAGATTAAGGTCCTATAGTTTCATTAATAATACGGATACAAAAATTCAATGAAATTGAAGGTGGCTCCTAATTAGGATGCTCCTTCTTGCACGCGACCTAAATTCGTCTTCTCTCTTGTTCGTTCTTGTGTGGCTGCGATTTATCCTCGTTCTCTCTCATGGCTCGACACAAGTTTCGGCATGTTATAGACATCGGAGCCTTTTGGGGTCTTCTTGGTTTGAACGGATTAGCAGGTCAAATGTCGGCTAGGTTTTATTCTGAACGATGCAGAAGCTAAGTGGAAATAATGGGTAATATTACAGGTTATGTGTGTATAGCAGGTCATGTAATATTACGGGTTATTGATATAAACCGCAGGCAACCAAAATGAGACCGATGTTTGATTATAAACCATTATATTGTTACATGAGTGAATATTAATTAAATATGCCAAAGTTATAAAAACAGGGAATTTAGTCCCCTGTTAATCTGCTATTATTCAAAATCTGATATTGTCATGAGTAGGAAAATATGAATTGAAATTAAATGTTAAATTATTAAAATATTAAATAATTAAATGTTTGCATATTTATTTGTATATTTATAAAAAAAGGTACCGAAATTGACAAACGGGAAATAAACCGGAATTTCCAGATCGGGATCGAAATTTTAAATTTTCTACGTGACCGGAACGGAATCGAAAACCGGGATTTCGAACCTTGGCCCAAATTTCATTATTTTATCCAAAATTGATCTCCCTCTCAACAGATTTTTTTTTTTGGTTTCTCCTTTATCCAAAATTCATCCTATTTTATAAATACTCTAATTTATGTGGTAATTGTATAGCTGTTTTTAGCTGGCAGTCCGACTTTCCCATTAGTTTCATGCAAGCAATATACAATGAACCATACCTGTTGTAAACCATCATGTGAAAGGGAAATGAACTATTCTCAAATTTACGGCTTCCCAGTTGTGCTAGTTTTATATGACCATAATCATATTTTGTGCTAATTTTATATGAACTATGTATATGTAATCTTTACATGATCTAAAAGAAAAGCAAGCTATTGCGGGAAATCCAGCAACTGCTGATCCTAATACGCCTCAGGTACCCATTTTTATTGGTATAATTGATAAAAAGATGTAACATTTCATGATCTATGTGATTGGAATATTGCTGTTAAAATGCGTCAACTTTTTTTTGACAATGCAAGTTTAATTCTTTGGTACAATGTTTGGTGAACATTGAAATGCTTTTACCGGAACTGTGAAATTTTAGGGTGATTTTAAGGACAGTAAATGGAGGGGGGTTGGGTACTGTTAAACTAAATTCCCGCGCATTAGAAGCTGAAGAAATTTTTAACATAAACTAAATTCAATTTGGAATAACCTTTGTGTTTATACTGTTATCTAAAACATGCTAAAATTGGGGTACTTTATTTTTTAAAGTGTGGTGTTCATCTTTTATTATTATATTATTGTATTCATACAATAGTAAAGGAAATTTCTCATTTCTAGATCTTACTTCACATAGTTAATCACTTCCAGTCATATATAAGTGTAGTCAACTAATAATCTATCAAAGTACCAATATCTATACCCACACTAGATTAAATTCAGAGAGTTTGCACAGAGTTTATTCAAAAAAGATCCATTGTTTTCCTTCACGCTTCAGCTGTTATTTTACTGGTTTGAAAATACCTTGTGCTCTGATTTAATCAGTTTATTCATCCATGGTCTCTAGATTGCTAATAAAGAATTCTATATTTGAAAAAAAATGAATGAACCTGTACATAGAAATATAACCAAGCATCAAACACACAATACTGTCGTGAAAAATTTACACAACATTTATAAAAGAAAGGAGGCATTCATTCAACATTTACTCAGGTATGGAATGCTCATTCAAGGCTTATAAATAGAAGAAATATTTATTGTATCCAAACAACAAGCGATTTAACTTATATTAGAATATTACTTGTGGGTGATTTACTCACATAAGTGCTTACTGTCTTTTGTATTTAGTTCCATGTTTTTATTTGCCTCACTTTCTGTTTTTAGTTTCCAGTTCAGATTTTCTAGATTTTTTTTGTTTGCAGTCACACCGTGGAAGCAATACCTTGGCAGTTCAACTGTCTAAACAAAATGGAAAGCATGCACCTGAAAATGAAAAGCAATCAGCTGAAAATGAAAAGCATCCATCTGAAATTGACGGGAGCAAAACAGAAAAACAGTCTAAACAGAAAAATCCGGGCAGAAAAACAGCAGTGCAAGCTGATGAAAATGAGGGCAGAAAGTGTAAGATATTGGATTGGGAAAAACAAGTAGTTGCGGAAGGAAGATTGGCATCCACTGATCCAGAAGCTTTGATACACTTTAAAAAACTTGGATCGCAAGGTTGGAAAGTTTGGATTGATGCGGCGGTGGATCCAGAAGCAATCTTGTTGAAGCCGAATTCCGCAACGACTACTATTGGAGAAGCTTTTGGATCAACTGTGGCCTGGAATAAAAATTACGTTGCCTTCAGCTAGAGTGCTTTCGTAGGGTATGCTTTTGTAGACATTCCATCTTTCTTATGTATATATTGGGTTAAATCATGCATGTATTATGAAACGGTTATGTTATTGGTGACGGGTTAAGTTGGTGATGTACTATGTACTTGTGTTTTATGTTGATCGAATATTATGTTAAGTAATATATATGAATGATTTCGTGTACTAATATTTGTTGCATTGAAATGTGAATCATATTATCATTAATATATATGAATTTGTTTTACTAGTCAGGTCCATGTAAATTACAACAGAAAAAAAAGTCGTAATAAGTCATGTTACAACGGTGAGAAAATGTTGAAATATAAAGAAATTCACAACGGTGTAAAAATGTTGTAATATCAATGAAATCACAACGGTGTAGACATGTTGTTATATAAATGAACACAACATATTACAATATCTACAACAACGGGGATAAAAGTTGTAATATAGTTTATTACAACGGTGACAAAAGTTGTTATACGTATACTCTAACTTTACTATGGTATATACGACAACGGAGAATTATAGTTGTAATAAATTTTATTACAACGGTATAAAACTGTTGTTAGATAACCCTTTTACAATGGTGTTGCAACAGTGTAGAAAAGTTGTAAAAGAAACTAATATATTACCACGTCTGCATACACGACGGTGGAGGCACCGTTGTAAAATGATATTGCAACGGTGTTGCACCGTTGTAATAGGGTGAATTTGTTGTAGTGTTCATTCGTACATTCAAGCAATACATACATTGACTAATACATTACCGCAAACTACTTTAGCATTTGGATACGTTTGATACATTAATACATTGGTGACGGCTCTTTGCAAATCTCTTAGGGCACAATCTAGGATTGCGCCCCAAAGAAAAATTCTTTTTAAAAAAACCGGCGCAATCTATGATTGCGCCGGTATTCATGCCTTGCAGGTCAAGGCTTACGTGGCTAAAAGTGGGCTATATTTGCAATATTTTGTAAAAAAAGACTAAAAGTGGGATTTTTTTTTTTAAAAAAAAAAAAAAAAAAAAAAAAAAAAAAAAAAAGAGGCCAAGAATGAAATATGCTTTGATTAATGAGAAGACATCTTTTTACCTTAAGGTGTAAATACTATGATTGATTAACTTTAAGAGACCGAAGAAATTGCGCTTAGTATTTTTTTTCATAAGCCGGAAACTCTATCTCATTTTCCTCTTGCTCACTTCATTTTGATGAAATTTAACATTTTTGATAAAATACTTAAAATCTTCAACAATGTACTCTACAAATCTTCAATAATTCAATCTTAAGTGCACATGTATGAATGTTAGTTGTGTCAACTTTAAAAGCAGACTGCAATTACCGATTGCATCGTAGTCTTGTCATATTTCACTTTCAAGATAGTGGTATCATACACGGCACAACATATTCACTCTTTCTTTTATGTTCTACACATTATTTTTCCAACTGTTTGGATTGCGTAGATCTAAGCTGACGACATGACATGTTAAGTTAGTTGCGAGAAACACCCTCCCACTTAAAGTTGTCTTCACTATTCGACGATGCAAGTCTGGTTTTATTACATTCCAGGCTTTTCATGAAATTGAGAAGAGTTTTCCCCTCATTTTCTATGCAATCTAAAAAAGTGTCTGTCGTGCCTAATTCTAACAGAAATATAAGTAACAAAAGCACAAATAGAACTGATTGAATAATATTGTTGCTTCTTTTTTTTTTTCAATATGAACTGACCTGAAATTGCCTATGGACCTAAATACATTCAATGTTTTATCACTTTTTAAAAACAATATAAAAAATCGACATTTGGACCGAAACTGAAATCAAAACTGAAATTAACCATAACAAATAGATTTTCAAATGACCGAAGCCTAGTTCTCGTATATATATCTTCCGGACATTTTCGCATAACTGATCACCTAAACCAATTTTGAGTTAAAAACTGAAATTTACTCAAATAAAGCAAACAACAAACTTGCACCAAGTCAGTACAATGGTTCAACCTCTAAGATACACCAACATCTGTACTTCTTAATATTCATAGTGTGACATAGTCCACCAGCACAATAAATACATGAATCATCACTTTGAAAAAAAAACGAAAAATACTTTTATTTTTCTTCAATAGGATCTAAAATGTCAAAAGTTTTGAACACCAGCTTTTCAAACATCGTAAAACTGAGTCCAATGATGAAAATAGTAAGGCAGATTACCAACCAATATGAGGCGTGTCAAAGCTTAATGATATTATGGGTAATAAACAAAAATTTGAACAAGGTTTTGGTAAGGCAGATTTTCGTATATAATGCTTTTAAGATATTTCGGTTTTTTGGTTTTAGTGGATTGATTTTCAAACTTTTGTCATAAAAAAGGATTCAAATTCCATGTTTGTCGGGAAATTATAACAGTGTCATTGGATCCCTGCTTTCTCATACTTATGTTAGTTTGTGCACATCTACGGACATGGTACCCAGGTTTTCGTCTCTAGTTCAGTCTATTGAGTTCATCGATCAACTTTTTATACTATGATCTTCATATGTTTCAAAGGCTAATATGTAACACCCCACTCCCGCTAGGGTCACTCACTAAGGGAATGCCATAGCATCGGTGGAGTATTTTAGTGAATATAGAACAGAAAAATTACAACAAGACAGATATAAACAGTACTTGAAATTTTAAAACATCTTCTCATAACAGCGGAAGTAAAACATGTCTGGTTACATCATAAAACCAAAATAAAAGTCAAGTACAATATCCATCAAAATAAAGAAGTACATAATCCCACTCTCACACAATAGCCAAAACAAAAGAAAAGATAACTGGATAACTGGAGCTTTACATCTATCCAAGCTCCTAAAGACTGGAACAGAAATCCGATCAAGCTCCACTACTGCTAGGATCCACCGTAGGACCTGAGGGTTGGGAAAAAGATAAAAACAACAGGGTCAGACATAAGTCTGAGCGAGTCCTATAACTTTAACAATACAATCGTTAAAGTAACCAGAGAAGACATAACTTGATATACGGTAACATATAGGGATGAACGGCTATACTAAGCAGTTAACTAAACCAAGATAAAAGATAAAGACGCATCTACCCTTCCTAAGGTAAATTACTAAACTGCACCACACCAGTCGTTCCTAACTTAAAGGTTGATCCCACCCAAGGACTTTTAAAATTAACCTAATAGTACTTGCGTACCCCTAGGTGACCAAGTAGGCGCCACGGGGCCCTACAATCCACCAGATGTACACACTACTCCCCATTCGATCGGCTCCCTAACGTAGATACCCGTGCTGGCCCCACCGTGGGGTGTACCATTCCCCAACGTGGCAACCTGATAAAACTAACAGTGCACGGCTTATATCTACACGATGCAACAACGGCTTACCTACCAGCCCGGGCCCACTCACGCATATGAAGCCCGTTGGACTTGCGTTGCCACCGCTAACCCGTTTGCCTCTTACAGTCAAGCCCAGTATGCGTGTCCCGTCCTCGACATGGGTCGAGCCCACAAAGATACGTATGGGTTACTGGTTGAAATGGGCCTCCACAAGCTACCCACCTAAGCTTGTCCCTTTTTCTAGTATATCCCACTTAACCCTTTAATCATGTTTTAATTACATGTTCTATTTTGGTTAAGTATTCTAATCGTATTTTCTATTGCCACCCAAGGCAACCACTAGATTTTCTCATGCCACCCGAGGCACCCACTTAACCCCTCATGTCCCTCTACATGCTAATGTGGTTAAGTGTTTCTTAATTAATTAATTAAGAACGTAACCTTTGTAAAGACCTCTCACATTAGACTGTCTTTTATGACCGCTGGTTAAGCCGGTTGGGTCCGGGCAGCCTTATGTCATAACAGAGTCTAACCTCGTGTCTTTACATTAATTACGTATTTAGTTTGTGCCTAAGACCTCTCACATTGGGCTAACATTTGTAGCAACTGGTTAAGCCGGTTGGGTCCGGGCAGTTTTACGCTACAACTGAGTCCAACCTCGTGTCTTAGTCAATTAATTACACCTAATTAATCACCCTCATAATTTTATATTAATTATCCCTAATTAATCAAGTTTTCTTAACATGGGTAGACCTAACTTAATAGGTAAATTCCCATGGGGTAGACCTAACTCAATAGGTAAATTCCCAACACATAGTATGGGTACACCTAACCAAATAGGCAAATTCCCATACTATGTTTATTTATTTTGTGTTATGCATAATTATATTAATTTCACACAATCTTATTAACTTATGCATTTAATTACCCCATCGTTCCCACGTAATTTCGTTCATGATATAACACATATAAAAGGTGTCAACTTGCATATGAATGAACATGTTTCAAAGGTGCCATCTTGCATATTAACAAACACATAACTTGCATATGAACTTGCATAACATGTCACATAACTTGCATATAATATGTCACATAACTTACATATTCATTTTGCATAACAAACTTGCATATTAGCTTATAGACTTGCATAATGTGTCATCATGAACTTGCATATTAATAAACATGTAACTTGCATATTTACATACATGTAACTCGCATATTAACAAACATGTAACTTGCATATAAAGAAACATGTAACTTGCATATTTACATACATGTAACTTGCATATTAACAAACATGTAACTTGCATATTAACAAACATGTAACTTGCATATTTACATACATGTAACTTGCATATTAACAAACATGTAACTTGCATATTAACAAACATGTAACTTGCATAGCATATTACCATGAACTTGCATAACATGCATATGATTACATAGCCCACAACTTGCATATTTAGCATCATGCAAACATAACATACATCATATTAAACTTGCATAAGCTTACATACTCAACATGCATAAACATAAGATTAATGCTAACATCATATCATATGATTCAAAGCTCATTAACCCACATACAAAACCATAAATCTCATCACATCTCATCTAATTAGTTTACCAAAAGATCATCAAAGTGATAGAAACTCACAACTAGCAACTTTGAACACCAAATGAAGAAGATTAAGATGCTAAGAAGGGATTAGAAGTTGATTAGAGAGTGATTAGTATGCAACCCTCTTCATAAAATTAGTGGAGGCCATGAGAGCTAGCATTTTGCCATAGTTTAGTCACTAGGTTTAATTATGAATGAATTAGGGTAGGTTAGGGTCTTATTTATAGATTAGGCAAGTGTTTTAGGCCATAAGATTAACCCTAGATTCAATCCAAGCCATCAAAGCATGTCTTGGGGAAGAAGTCAAGTGTAGGAACCATCTAGGGCCTTTAGATTAAAGATGGACCATGAGAACCATTCAAATGCAAAATCTGCACTTGAGCGAATCGGCCCACGGGTTGACAGCCAAACACCCTGGATTAACCCCTAGTCGACCCAGCGGGCTCGGGTCGACTTCAAAAATCGGCCGGTTCGGTTATTCCCCTCTCCCAATTCGCTGTTTTGAGCATTTTTGCATATTTATTTATTAAATTTTCAATTATATATATATATATATATATCAATATATATATATATATATATATATATATATCTACACAACCCATTTCACTTAATTAAGTATACTTTAATTTGGGAATTTTCGTGAAACTTCGCGAGGCCATATCTTGGTCATACGGACTCCGATTTTCGAAAACTCGGACTCTATTTCGCGTATTTTTCCGAGACGAACGCAATGGCATAGCCCGTTTCCCTTGATTCCCATTTTAGAATTAAATTCTGCCTCGATTTATGTTATTACAGGTTATTGAAAATACGGGTTGTTACATTCTCCCCTCCTTAAAGGATTTCGTCCCCGAAATCTTCAAGTTAGGAAGAACGTATCCTACCATCCAATCATCCATCTACTCAAAGCATCATCCACGAGCAATCATTGTCCTTACAAGATTCTAAATGCTGGATGGATATATGCAAAAGTGTGTGTATATGTACTTACCTAATGCGAAAATCAGGCGGTTACTGATACAGTAAACCTCCTTAATGCAAACCATGATAGTGCCATGCATCCAATATGTATGCGAAACCCTATTGACACATACAAATTTCTACATGCGTGCACAACCATACACAAAAATGCATCATCCATATGATAACACAGCCATGATACATCCATCAATCTAACTACCACATCCATTTATGCAATATGCAACATGAAGTGACTGAGCCGATCTAGTGCCTAATGTGTGTGTATATGCATCCACGAGCAACCACTAGCAAACAATTGCATCCATATGCATCCATCAACCATAACATGTTTCAAACACATGTCTCAACCATAGGTTTTACCCTATCTAAAGGTCATAGGTATTAGCGAGAGGATATACTAAAGATAAGATAAGTACTAGACAAGCAATAAAGGAGAAGTTAAAAGACATACTCTCAAAAAGAAATGGATACAAAGAACGCATCTTTGCTTCCGTCTCCCAAGTAGCATTGCTTTCGTCATCTCCCCATTGCACTTTAACTAGCTGAACTTCTCTGTTCCTCAACTTCCTAGTTTCTGACCCAAGGATGCGAGTAGGAGCTCGTCGAATCGTCGCATCACGCTCTACCTCTACATCTCTAAGCAAGCTCGGCTCTACCACCTCCGCGGTCTCATGTAAGCACTTCCTCAAATGTGATACATGGAATACATCATGAACACCACTAAGTCTGTCGGGCAACTCCACCCTATATGCCATCCGTCCAATCCTTTCCTTAATAGGAAACGGCCCAACAAATCTCGGTGCTAACTTCCCTACGGACCCAAAGCGAACAACATTTCTCAATGGAGATACTTTGACAAAAACCATGTCCCCAACCTCAAACTCAAGATCCGTCCTTCTCCGATCCGCATAAGACTTCTGTCTATCTTGCGCTGCCTTCATCCTTCTACGAATTAAATCAATCTTCTCTGAAGTTTCTCTAACCATATCTGGCCCAAGCAAGATCTTATCCGTAGATTCCCACCAACATGTAGGAGATCGACAAGGCCTTCCATAAAGAGCTTCGAAAGGAGCCATACCAATACTGGACTGAAAGCTGTTATTATATGCGAACTCCACCAAAGGAAGATGTTCTTCCCATGTACCTCCAAAATCCAAGATACAAAGCCTCAAAAGATCTTCTAAGATACGGTTCACCCTCTCAGTCTGACCGTCCGTCTGAGGATGATATGCGGTGCTCAAACACAACTGAGTCCCTACCGCCTCTTGCAAACTTCTCCAAAACTCACTAGTGAAAATAGGATCTCGATCACTCACAATGCTGGATGGTACGCCATGCAATCTAACAATCTCTCTAACATAGACTGAAGCAAGCCATGGAGCGGTCCTCTTACTCTTTACGGGTATAAAATGGGCACTCTTGGTAAGTCTGTCTACCACAACCCAAATTCCCGTATTGCCCTTCCTCGATCTCGGTAACCCGTCGATGAAATCCATCGAGACACTATCCCACTTCCACTGTGGAACTTCCAATGGGTGTAGCAACCCACCGGGTTTCCTTTGCTCCACTTTAACTTGTTGGCACACTAAGCATCTAGCCACATACTCGGCCACATCTTTCTTCATACCGGCCCAAAAGAAAACTCTCTTCATGTCTTGGTACATTTTGTCTCCACCGGGATGAATAGTCATTCTTGAACGATGTGCATCATCCAAAATAGCCTTCTTCAAACCCTCATCTTGCGGTACACAAAGTCTACCGTCTCTATGCAACCATCCCTTATCATCTATGGTGTATCTACCCAAATGGCTGGACGACTCCCCTCTTATAAGCTTCTCTACCAACACAACCAACTGTGGGTCGTCTCGCTGAGCCTCGCCAATCCGTCTCAAAAGAGTAGGTCTAACCTCCAAGGATGCCAACAAACCAGGTACAAAATCAACAGAAGGTCTGAAGTCAAACAAAGAAAGAAACTCCAAGCTTCGTCGTTCCACGAACAATGGACTCAAAGATAGCCTTTTTCTACTTAAGGCGTCTGCCACCACGTTACCCTTACCAGGGGTATACGCTATCTCGAAATCATAGGATGCTAAGAACTCCATCCACCTTTGCTGTCTTAAGTTTAAATCCTTCTGAGAGAATAAGTACTTCAATGATTTATGGTCGGTGAACAACTCGAATCTCTCACCAAGAAGATAATGGCGCCAAGACTTAAGTGCGAAAACAATCGCGGCCAACTCTAGATCATGGGTAGGGTAATTCTTCTCATGCACTCTCAATTGTCTCCCTCCATAGGCTATTACCCTTCCCTCCTGCATCAAGACTGCGCCTAATCCTGTTCCACAAGCATCGGTATAAACAACAAACGGCTTACTCCCATCCGGGAGCACTAAAACTGGAGCGGTGGTCAAAGCTCTCTTTAACCGTCGGAAAGCATCATCACAATCTACATCCCATGAGAAAACCAGATTCTTCTTCGTCAAGCGGGTTAATGGGGCTGATATCTTCGCGAAGTCTTTGATGAACTTCCTATAATATCCTGCCAACCCCAAGAAACTTCTTACCTCGGTAGCATTTCTAGGAACTTTCCAATCCTGGATAGATACTATCTTTGCGGGATCCACAGCTATCCCTTCCTTAGAGACCACATGCCCTAAGAATCGCACTTCTCTTCTCCAAAAATGGCATTTAGAGAATTTAGCTTTAAGACTATGCGCTCGAAGAGTCTCCAACACTTCCTTGAGATGTAAGGCATGCTCTTCTTCATTCTTGGAAAAGACCAAGATGTCATCCACAAAAACTACTACAAACTTATTCAGATACTCTCTGAACACTCTACTCATGAGATCAACAAAGTATGCGGGGGCGTTTGTCAACCCAAATGGCATCACTAGCCACTCATAAAAACCATCCGGAGTCCGGAAAGCAGTCTTCTCTATACTGTCCTCCGCCACTCTTAACTGATGAAACCCTGTAGCTAAGTCCATCTGCGAAAATACTGACGCGCCAACCAACTGATCAAAGAGATCATCTATCCTCGGTAATGGGTGTCTATTCTTCTTCGTGAGCTTATTAAGTTCCCTATAATCCACACAAAGTCTTAGGGACCCATCCGCCTTCGTGGCAAACACTACTGGAGCTCCCCACTCCGATATACTTCGCCTTATGAACCCCTTCTCAAGCAACTCCCCTACTTGCTTATGAAGTTCTCTTCTCTCACGAGGAGCCATGTGGCGTACTGGCAAAGACACTGGTTTGGCATTATCCACCAAATAAATTCGGAAATCTATCTCCCGCTTCGGAGGCAAACCCTTTACTTCTTCAAACACATCCGGATATTCCCGGACTACTCTGACAGAACACAAACTTTCGACCGAAGCATCGAGCGATTCAAGATAACTTAGCAAAACAGATTCCATGGGATTGCAAGAGATCTCGAGAGTGTTACCCAAGCGGGTCATGAGCCTGACAACTCTCCTTTCGCAATCAAGAACGGCACCATTACTGGATAACCAGTCCATGCCCAAGATCAACCCATAGCCCGTGAAGCCCAATACAAAAGCATCACATCTAAACTCAACGCTAAGTATAGAAATCTTCAAACCCAAACATATCATAGACAGATATATGGAGCCCCCAATTGGGTTTGAGACAACCAAGGGATCATCAACTAGACTGGTGTCTAAGTGCAGTGACTCAACTAACGATGATGAGATAAAAGAATGCGATGCGCCAGAGTCAAACAAAGTACGAACTGGATGATCAAACAGAAAAACCAGACTTTCAACGGAAATAGTTCTACCTCTCTGCTGAATCGGTGGAACTGAGAGAACCTGAACTTGCCCCCCTGACTGAGGTGGTGCTATAAGAGCTTGCACCTGGCCTCCTGAGGTAGACCCCGTCTTCTGCCCCTTCTTTGGGCAGTTTTTCACAAGATGCCCTGCTTCACCACAATGAAAGCAACCGGTCTTCTTCTTTTTGCGACAATCCTTACTGAGGTGTCCTGGTGTTCCACAATTGAAGCACTTCTTCTTCGTCTTCTTTTTGTCACCATTGCCTTTTCCGCCCTTGCCTTGTTGTTGCTGTTGCGGTTTCTTCTGATCCCCCTTTTTCTCTGGTGCCTTAGAATTCTTATCATCCTCATGCATAAGTGCCATGTAGACAAGCTTCTCAAAAGTGGCCCCCATAGGAATGTGAGTCATAGCTATTCCTTGCAATGGTTCGTTCAAGCCTCTAACGAACCTCAAAGCCTTCTTCTCCGGTGTATTCACCAACTCTATGCCAAACCTTGCTAATTGATTGAATTTGTTGACATATTCTTTCACCGTGAGATTCCCTTGCTTCAAATTCAAGAACTTCTCCATAAACAGATTCTCTTCCGCCCTTGAGAGAAACTTAGCCCCAAACCTTTGCTTAAAATCTGCCCAAGAGTCAACAGGGCGTTCTCCATTAGTGACCTCCCACCAGAATGAGGCCTCTCCCTTCATTAACCAAGCCGCCAACTTGACTTTCTTTCCCTCTTCCACTTCAAAGATATCCAGCAACTCTTCCACTTCCTTAAGCCAATCTCTAGCCTCTACGAAAGTCTCTGAACCAAGAAAAGGTTTTCCTCCTATAGCCTTGAACTCCTTGCAAACCTTAGCAAAATTATCCACTCTAGGCTGAGGAGGAGGAGCGGTTGTCTCTGGTGTAGTAGCATTGGCCGGACCCGCAGCCGCGGCCCTAGCCTCTTGCAACCTCCTATACCATAGTGGTATAACTAAACCCTCCGGGATGTTAAGATCTTCAGCCATGCTGAAACGAAAGAGGAAAGATTCAAAAAGGAGATTCCGAAAGATAAAGATATGGCTATTGGGGATTATGCTTTTCTTTTTCAAAAACTTTTTCTCTTAGAAGACATGCTTTTAAAAATACTTTCTTCGAAAATACTCTTAGAAAGTAGTTTTTCTCAAAAATTTTATCTGTTCTGGTAACCTTAAGCTCTGATACCACGTGTAACACCCCACTCCCGCTAGGGTCACTCACTAAGGGAATGCCATAGCATCGGTGGAGTATTTTAGTGAATATAGAACAGAAAAATTACAACAAGACAGATATAAACAGTACTTGAAATTTTAAAACATCTTCTCATAACAGCGGAAGTAAAACATGTCTGGTTACATCATAAAACCAAAATAAAAGTCAAGTACAATATCCATCAAAATAAAGAAGTACATAATCCCACTCTCACACAATAGCCAAAACAAAAGAAAAGATAACTGGATAACTGGAGCTTTACATCTATCCAAGCTCCTAAAGACTGGAACAGAAATCCGATCAAGCTCCACTACTGCTAGGATCCACCGTAGGACCTGAGGGTTGGGAAAAAGATAAAAACAACAGGGTCAGACATAAGTCTGAGCGAGTCCTATAACTTTAACAATACAATCGTTAAAGTTTCCAGAGAAGACATAACTTGATATACGGTAACATATAGGGATGAACGGCTATACTAAGCAGTTAACTAAACCAAGATAAAAGATAAAGACGCATCTACCCTTCCTAAGGTAAATTACTAAACTGCACCACACCAGTCGTTCCTAACTTAAAGGTTGATCCCACCCAAGGACTTTTAAAATTAACCTAATAGTACTTGCGTACCCCTAGGTGACCAAGTAGGCGCCACGGGGCCCTACAATCCACCAGATGTACACACTACTCCCCATTCGATCGGCTCCCTAACGTAGATACCCGTGCTGGCCCCACCGTGGGGTGTACCATTCCCCAACGTGGCAACCTGATAAAACTAACAGTGCACGGCTTATATCTACACGATGCAACAACGGCTTACCTACCAGCCCGGGCCCACTCACGCATATGAAGCCCGTTGGACTTGCGTTGCCACCGCTAACCCGTTTGCCTCTTACAGTCAAGCCCAGTATGCGTGTCCCGTCCTCGACATGGGTCGAGCCCACAAAGATACGTATGGGTTACTGGTTGAAATGGGCCTCCACAAGCTACCCACCTAAGCTTGTCCCTTTTTCTAGTATATCCCACTTAACCCTTTAATCATGTTTTAATTACATGTTCTATTTTGGTTAAGTATTCTAATCGTATTTTCTATTGCCACCCAAGGCAACCACTAGATTTTCTCATGCCACCCGAGGCACCCACTTAACCCCTCATGTCCCTCTACATGCTAATGTGGTTAAGTGTTTCTTAATTAATTAATTAAGAACGTAACCTTTGTAAAGACCTCTCACATTAGACTGTCTTTTATGACCGCTGGTTAAGCCGGTTGGGTCCGGGCAGCCTTATGTCATAACAGAGTCTAACCTCGTGTCTTTACATTAATTACGTATTTAGTTTGTGCCTAAGACCTCTCACATTGGGCTAACATTTGTAGCAACTGGTTAAGCCGGTTGGGTCCGGGCAGTTTTACGCTACAACTGAGTCCAACCTCGTGTCTTAGTCAATTAATTACACCTAATTAATCACCCTCATAATTTTATATTAATTATCCCTAATTAATCAAGTTTTCTTAACATGGGTAGACCTAACTTAATAGGTAAATTCCCATGGGGTAGACCTAACTCAATAGGTAAATTCCCAACACATAGTATGGGTACACCTAACCAAATAGGCAAATTCCCATACTATGTTTATTTATTTTGTGTTATGCATAATTATATTAATTTCACACAATCTTATTAACTTATGCATTTAATTACCCCATCGTTCCCACGTAATTTCGTTCATGATATAACACATATAAAAGGTGTCAACTTGCATATGAATGAACATGTTTCAAAGGTGCCATCTTGCATATTAACAAACACATAACTTGCATATGAACTTGCATAACATGTCACATAACTTGCATATAATATGTCACATAACTTACATATTCATTTTGCATAACAAACTTGCATATTAGCTTATAGACTTGCATAATGTGTCATCATGAACTTGCATATTAATAAACATGTAACTTGCATATTTACATACATGTAACTCGCATATTAACAAACATGTAACTTGCATATAAAGAAACATGTAACTTGCATATTTACATACATGTAACTTGCATATTAACAAACATGTAACTTGCATATTAACAAACATGTAACTTGCATATTTACATACATGTAACTTGCATATTAACAAACATGTAACTTGCATATTAACAAACATGTAACTTGCATAGCATATTACCATGAACTTGCATAACATGCATATGATTACATAGCCCACAACTTGCATATTTAGCATCATGCAAACATAACATACATCATATTAAACTTGCATAAGCTTACATACTCAACATGCATAAACATAAGATTAATGCTAACATCATATCATATGATTCAAAGCTCATTAACCCACATACAAAACCATAAATCTCATCACATCTCATCTAATTAGTTTACCAAAAGATCATCAAAGTGATAGAAACTCACAACTAGCAACTTTGAACACCAAATGAAGAAGATTAAGATGCTAAGAAGGGATTAGAAGTTGATTAGAGAGTGATTAGTATGCAACCCTCTTCATAAAATTAGTGGAGGCCATGAGAGCTAGCATTTTGCCATAGTTTAGTCACTAGGTTTAATTATGAATGAATTAGGGTAGGTTAGGGTCTTATTTATAGATTAGGCAAGTGTTTTAGGCCATAGGATTAACCCTAGATTCAATCCAAGCCATCAAAGCATGTCTTGGGGAAGAAGTCAAGTGTAGGAACCATCTAGGGCCTTTAGATTAAAGATGGACCATGAGAACCATTCAAATGCAAAATCTGCACTTGAGCGAATCGGCCCACGGGTTGACAGCCAAACACCCTGGATTAACCCCTAGTCGACCCAGCGGGCTCGGGTCGACTTCAAAAATCGGCCGGTTCGGTTATTCCCCTCTCCCAATTCGCTGTTTTGAGCATTTTTGCATATTTATTTATTAAATTTTCAATTATATATATATATATATCAATATATATATATATATATATATATATATATATATATCTACACAACCCATTTCACTTAATTAAGTATACTTTAATTTGGGAATTTTCGTGAAACTTCGCGAGGCCATATCTTGGTCATACGGACTCCGATTTTCGAAAACTCGGACTCTATTTCGCGTATTTTTCCGAGACGAACGCAATGGCATAGCCCGTTTCCCTTGATTCCCATTTTAGAATTAAATTCTGCCTCGATTTATGTTATTACAGGTTATTGAAAATACGGGTTGTTACATAATATATATTTCAAAAAATGTTTATTGTCAACTTTTAATATAGCTAGATCATAAGCTAAGTATTCATGTTGCAGATCATAGAAGTCTTTACGCCAACTATATTTAATAATGTACTATGATATGGAAGTTCTGTTACCTTCGTGCCATCACAAGCTTAGATTTTACATATTTCATTCTTGCCCCCCTCCCTCAAGAGGTTGGCTTACACATTTGAATAGCAACACACTTCACTCTGACATATCAAAAAATCACACAAGGATTCACTAGTTGGATAAAATCACAATGTCGAGAATTATTTTATCAACATTGAAGCCAGATTAAGCAATGATCTCAAAAAATCATCACTGAATTCTAACATGTTGAAAGGATTAACCAGAAGCGAACAGTTCTTCTTTCCTTGATTTTAGCGGAGATCTCATTAATGATCATGCCAAAGGGATAAAATTATGATCACATTACACCTTATCCATAATAGTTAATCATCCTCATGCTTACACTCAAGTATAATCATTCTCACAAGTAGATATAACAATCGGCAGAATTTTTCAAAAAATTAACTCTGATCGCACAGTGGTTAATTAACCACGTGATTTCACTCTGCAATCATGTTGTCATTTGCTGTGTCGATCTTTCAAATGCTACAGTTTCATGTGTACTAGCAGAAACAATGAATCGCAATTAACTAATACAATTACTGCGTGTTGATTTATCAAAATGAAAATTGTATAGAACAACAACAAACAGTGGAAATGGTAAAAGAAGCTTCAAGTCCTGACTAATACACGCCAAGGACACCTAAATTTTCATTGATGATAGTGCTTATTATGCTAATGCAGTTGCATTGCCCATTTTGCTTTTGAACTTGTTTATGTTCACAACGGTAACGACGTATATCGCATCATGTACATAATCAACATATTAAAAGAAAAAAAAGCTCTTCAACTTTTCCCTCATGAGAAAAGTAACCCCAAACAATCCAATTACCTATGACAAACCCAAGTGCAATGCTCACATACCACCAGTAATCTGATTTGATAACTTCAACTATGGGAACTTCAAAGTATGGTGTCTTGTTGCCATATGGTTGACTGAGGGGAAACCACTAAGTTTGGAATTTCCAATATATGATTCATTGGTGAGAGTCTGAAGTTGGTGTCCTGATGGAATCTTTCCATAAATTGTTATATGATAAACCTAGACAATTCAATGTAGTCATGCTGGGCATGGTTGAAGGTATATTGCTTGAAAGGTCATTTCGTTGAACCAAAAGCATCCAGTATTGGTCCTAATAAATGATTTCTGGACAGATTCAAAGAAATTAACCCATGAAGATCCCCATGTTCTCTAGGTATCTGCTCAGATAAATTGTTGGAGGAGAGATCAATGATGGTTATTTGAGTTAACAACTTATCATAATTCTAGTCTCCTTTTTTAGCGGTTACCTGTACATACTCCATGAGATTGGGACTATCTCCATCATAAAATCCTAAAAGATAAAGTTCTTCGGTTGGATGTGAAAAATAGTTATAGAGAATGATACCTTTTTTTATTCATGAATCACAAATATATAAGTTACAAATACATGCAGTCAATCCTTATTATCATATTTATTATATTTCGTCGTATTTTTTATAACTGCAACAATTATGGAATAAATATCATTAATGATATTTATTATATTTCATCATATTATGGCATACCATATATGCAGAGATTGACATAGATTATGTCAATCTTTATCATGATATTTGTTCTATTTCAATGGCATACCATATATGCAGAGATTGACATAAATTATGTCAATCCTTATCACGCTCCCTCAAAATGGACGACCAAGATAAAAGACCGATTTTGCTAACCAATGTTGTGAAGGAGGTACGTGTTTATGTTCACAATGGTAACAACATATATCGCATCATGTACATAATCAACATATTGAAAAAAAAAAGTTCTTCCACTTTTCCCTCATGAGAAAAGTACCCTAAACAATCCAATTACCTATAACAAACCCAAGTACGACGCTCACATACCACCAGCAATCTGATTCCATAACTTCAACTATGGGAACTTCAAAATTTGGTGTCTTGTTGCTACATGATTGACAAGTCGAGACATTCAAGGAAGTGCATTGAACCAAAAGCATCGGGTACTGGTCCAACTAAATGATTTCTGGATAGATTCAAATAAATTAACCCATGAAGACTTCCAAGTTCTTTTATTATCTGCTCAGATAAATTGTTGGAGGAGAGATCGATAATGGTTATTTGAGTTAACAACTTATCATAATTCCAGTCTCCTTTTGTGGTTAGCTATGCATACTCTATGAGATTGGGACTATCTCCATCATAAAATCCTAAAAGATAAAGTTATTCGGTTGGATGCATGTCCATCATGACACAGAAGTTTCCAAAGCTCCATGGTATTCCTCCGGTCAATTTATTGTTAGCAAGATCACGAATTCGAAGTTCTTTCAACTTCGACAAATTTGAGGGGATATTCCCCATGAAATTGTTTGATCTTAGAATAAGGAATTTCAAATATATAAGATCTTCGCCCCTCCATATAGGGACTATGCCTGTCAAGTTATTCATACCAAGATTAAGAGATATGAGACCTCCACAATTTCTTAGGTTAATTGGAAGACTACCACTAAGCTTGTTATAGGACAGATGCAATGATGTAAGACTGGTTAAAGCACCCAAGGAGTGAGGAATATTTCCATATAGATTATTTCTGGAGAAATCTAAATGTAATTTACTAAGATATCCACTATCAAAATCAAAGGACACATTCTCATGTTGATTCCAACAATTTGGCAACTCGTCCGTTAAAAGATTCCACGAAAGATCAATCCACGTCCATTCAGTTGGACATAAAGATAATGGGATTTCACCAATAAAGTTATTTCTAGAAAGAAAGATGCGTCTCAGTGTTCTATCACCTAATATGGGCTGAATTGATCCGGAGAATGAATTGTTTAATACATCAATCAAATATGTATTATTTAAAGATGGTGGTAAAGGACCTTCAATGAAATTAGAGTTCAAATAAAAATAATTAAAACTTAACTTAGGAATAGGAGATAAATTTCCCTTGATTCCATTCTTAGAAAGATCTAATGTTATTATGTCACACGTGACAAAAACACCCCAGAACACATCAGGTAAGTTATCCACGATGTCAAAACTAGACAAGTTTAACAAGGACAAATTTACTTGTGTTTTTAACCATTGCAGAAAATATGGTCCCATCTTGCAAGATCCCATGCCAATGACTTTGAGCTTGAATGGAGGGATCGAATCATGGCTTACATTCAAAATTAGATTGTTTGAGTCTAAGCTCAAATGTTTAAGCTTAGCTAATCTAGTAAAATGAACCTCAGAAATGACACCCTCAATGGAATTTTTATCAAGATGCAAAAAAAGAAGATTTGAAATTTGTCCGATGCTTCTAGGAATGGTTCCATTGAATTTATTTTCTGATAGGAGTAGTTCTTCTAATTCCATAAGATGTCCCAACGATTCTGGAATGGAACTAAATAATAAGTTACGCGACAAATCTGAAGTTTTCAGCTTCGACATTTCTCCAAACGATTCTGGAATGGAACCAAGTAATAAGTTGCCCGACAAATCTAAGGTATTAAATTTGTGCATTTCTCCAAACAAATATGGTAAAGAACCACTAAGGTTATTGTGCCTTAAATACATATGTTCAATACTGTCTTTGAGACATCCGAAAAAAATATCTTTAAATTCATGCATATCGGTGAAGTCATTAAAACCGCCGCTCAATGTGTACAAATTGAATAATTTTTGTGATACTTTTGGTAAAGCCTCGTTGAAAACATTTTCTGAAAAATCAATATATTGTAGAGAAGTAAGATTTTCTAGTGCATTTGGAATTGAGTGGAATAGGTTTATTCGTAGATCAATGTGTGTGAGGCTTTTTATGTCGGATATCCACAAAGGGAAGTTTTTTTGACCTATAACGTTATCAGATAAATCAAGGTAAGAAAGATTTTTAAAGTTCACATATGGAAGAAAGGCAGGAAAATCACCGATATAACATGAGCTTGTACATAGCTCAACAATATTAGGTAGCATGTTTAGTGCTTCTATTGAATTCTGAATGCTTTTAAAAATTATATTTTTTCATAGTGAGATGTTTTAATGAAGTAAGATGCGATATCCAATAAGAGTCATCAGTAATAACTTCGTTGTCGGATCCATTCCGGCCAACAGTAAGATCAAGATATTCAAGTCTCGATAAATTTCCAAGATGATGAGGAATCAAGCCACGAAAACTGGCTAGAGACAAGTTAAGATACCTGAGATTACGAAGGGAACCAAGGAACTTGGGAATAGAAACAAAGAAATAGTTCATGCTCAGATCAAGGTAATATAGTTGCTTTAGACCAAGCAAAGATGGGCTGAGCTCGCCTCCTAACGACCCCTCATTGTAATGAATACTATCCATGTCAGGAAAAGGGTATGGATTACGTAGATCTAACCTGGTGACATGACCAGTTAGGTTGTTGCAAAGAAATGCCTTTCTGGTTACAACAGTTATTATCGTTCCATGATGCAAGCCTGTTGTTTTTATCTACAAGACTTTTCTTGAAATTGAGAAGAGCAATCCTTTCATTTGCTATGCAGCCTGAAATAGCTACTCCCCTACTGCCTTGTTCCAACAGAAAAGTAAGCAACATTAGCACAAATAGAATTTGATTGAATCCTTATGGCTAAAATGAAGACTTTAATATATTTCTCACTATAAGAAAAGGTCAGATTAGCGACAGCAAAAAGCCGTCACCAGCCGACACCAATAGCCGATGCTATGTATCAGGACGCTAAGCAAATAGCGACGACGTTAGTGAAGGATAGAATAACGACGACTGGTGACGACAAACTTGCCATGCGGACAATTCGTTTGACTTTCAACACTCGTGACAAGTCGTCACTAATGGTAAGCAAGAACACCGTAACCAGCCGTCGCCAAACCATGCAAATAAAGCATCATCAGCCGTCACTAATCATCGCTAAAATGTGTAAATAAGCTGTAACAAACCATCACTAGCCGTCGCTAAACTGGGTATATAGGCCGTGACCAGCCGTCACTAAACTGAGTGCATTTTTCTGTTTTCCAGCAGCCATAAGCCTTTCAAGCCACACCAACTCAAATCCAACTAATTCACAACTCATATTCTACCACTTTCACAATCCATCGCCTTATATATACTCCAATTAACCACACAAACCAACATATATGATATTAAACGTCGCATACACAACTAAATATCTTGTAAACGATCAATAAAAACAATACAACAATCCAAAAACCACCATCACGTCCACATAATATAAACAAACCATTATCGTCTCCAAAAAACAACATCACGTCCACATCACGTCCAAAATACAACTATGGGATACATTAAATATACAATTTCTAAATAACAATGTGAAATAAAAATTATTACGAATGCTAACCATCACTCCAGGAGACTTATTGTCCGTCCATGTATATGAGGTGTTACCCTCCTCGTCGGTCCGCTCGACAACATGAGTCTGTGTAAACACCTCAGCAAGTGTAGGCTCTCGATGGAGAGACGACATCCGAAATGATACAATGTATATTTGGAATTTATCAATACAATTATAAAAATTTAGAACTATCTATAAATGTGATTTATCATTCGTACCAATTCACGATGGTGCTTCGAGACTTAGACCCCCCCCCCCCCCCCCCGATGCAAAGTAGGATTCTTGAGTCTGTTTGCCTGGTTTCAGTCTGAAAGCTCATGTATATTTAATTATACGATTAATTGATTGATATAAAAAATAAAAAATAAAAAAAGCTTAATTAATTTACCTTTGCTCTTTCCGTAGCCTACAGTTGTTGGAACCCACCGTAGACCTTGCTCATCCATGGAGCCCTCTTCCCTGCTTTTTTTTTGGCCTTCTGTTAGTTGCCTGAATAATTTTTCCTCATCTTTTGATTCCATGCGGTGAGGAAAAGATCCATATCTTCTTCCCTAACCCGTGCACCAACCTATAAATTAACAAACAAATTGTATTACATATTTTATATAATTTTGTAAATGAGAAATATATTTATATTTACAAGGACCTCCGCGAGAATGGCATTCCTAATATGCGCAGGAATATTGTCCCAGTGGGCTCACGCCTCTGTCCACCTGGCGATATATGCATTTCTAGACACAGATAAAACAAGTTCTGTAGGAATAATATTAAACTCCCTGTAGAAAGTACGATATTAGCATTTAATAAGTTTTGAATACTAAACATTTAAGAAATTAAAAACTTACCATGCGGTCTTGGGTACGAGCTCTACGACCGGATGTGTATCCGATGTTATACCACTCGCACCTGCCTCTGAACTGTGGGTAGGTCGGCGTCCAGGAAGCATATCTATCACAAACATATTATTTCTTATAATAATAACTCATACATCATTATGCACATCCATTATCAAATAAACTCGTATAACATATATTATCAAATGCAACTACAAGGCCCATTTACATAAAAGAAGAAGAACCAAATAATAGGTAACTGTTGCACATTATGTAAGTTCACAACATAGCACATCATATAAAACATATCATTATACATCATAGCTCACAACATAGCACATCATATAAAACATATCATTGTATATCGTATGTAAACAACTAATGATACAAACAATATTCTTCTTCTTCATTTTCTGATTCAATCTCGGTCTCATTCTCTATATCGTTGTCCACTGTACTCTCAAATGCTTCTATTAATTCATTTGATTCATCGTTCAAAGACCCTAAATTAACATTATTAGCAATTATTATTTCATCGTTTTGATTTGCATCCATTTGATACGCTGCATTGTCTGGAATAGCAATTCCTTCACATGTAAATCTTGTCTTTGTTTTAATTACAGCAGACCAGTCTTCTTTATCTCTTTTTGAGGACGAATACGGAGCAAAGTAAATTTGTAATACTTGCTTTGACAATACAAAAGGATCATACTTATAATAATGTGATGTGTGATTTATTTCTATAAGCTTATGATCTTTATGCATGTTGATTCCATTACCAGGAACATTGTTGAACCGTTTGCACTTGAATAGAATAACTTTTTCAATGGGTTGTACAAATGTGTCAACTCTAAAATCTGTGTCAAGACGCCATAAAAGTCTTTTATATGCTCTTCGGGATCATCGCTACCTTTGAAAAATAAACCACAGTTATATGTTAATCTATCAGTACCATGGTCTTTTGTGTTGAATTTAAATCCATTGGCGAAGAATATTAGATAAGTCTTAACATTTCTTTTTGGTCCAAGCGCAAGATGTTGCGAATCCTCGTTATTGGCGTAGTTTACTGGATCGTAAACGTATTTCGAGAACCATATAGCAAAATCTTTACTGAGATTGCCATTTGGATTTTCTGATTCGTAAATACGGCAAATATAAATGATTTAATTACTGGCTAATAATTGATGTACACATAACTGTAATAAAGTCAAAATTTTAGTACCTAACAAATGGTGCAACTTCAACACAATTTAGAAGAACATATGTGTCTGCGACATGGTGATCTCTATCATTTAACCATATTTCTACACATTTTCCACAAGATCGTCCATGTTGTCTAAAAACAGATAACATTGTCAAACAAAAATTGGGTTCCACGGTTTCATCATTACGAGGACCACTTACAAATGATAGGTTCACATGATCACTGAAGTAATGAGAAAAAAAGAACGTAGCTTCTTCTTCAAGATAAGATTTGCAAATCGAACCTTCAGGTCTTGCTTTTTGCCTTACTTTTTTCTTCAGATGATTCAAATACCTAAAATAATATTAATTCAATTTATATGCACTAATGTCACTTTGAATTGTAAGCATAAATTTTACCTTTCAAAAGGATACATCCATCCATATTACACTGGACCTCGAAGAATTGCTTCGGATGGAAGATGAATAGGTAAATGTTCCATTACATTAAAAAAATCCTAGAGGGAAGATTTTCCCCAATTTGTAAATCAATATCGGAATTTCTACTTCAAGTTTACGGAGACGATCAATTTTTAACGTTGCCGAACAAAACTATTTATAGAATAAGCTTAACTCTGTCAAAACACCCTACACTTTTACAAGCAATAATTCTTTGAACACCACTGGTAATAAATATTCCATCATGATATGACAATCATGACTTTTCATCCCACTCAATTTATTGTTTTTATAGTCAAAATATCTATGAAGATTAGAAGAAATCTCATCCGGACGTTTCAGTCTCTCAACCCGTTTCAGTACAAGTTTTATTTGTTTGTTGCCTAGTTCATAGCACGCTTTGGGTCTTTTATTGTCATTGGGCTTCATATGAAGTTCTGGACGTTTACAATATTCTTCTATGTCACGTCTCGAATATATATCATCATTTGTTTTTTCTTTGACATTCAAAACAGTAATAAACACGTTATCAAATACATTTTTTTCATTGTGCATAACGTCGATATTATGTCAAAGTTTGAGATCTTTCCAATAAGGTAGCTGCTAGAATATGCTTTGTTTACACCAATCATGAATGTCAGATTTACCCGTAATTTTTGTATGTTCTCCAGTCTCACGGATCTTGGGATAACCCTTTACAATATCGTATATTTCTTCACTTGCCCAAATTTTGGGTGCTTGCACCGTCATTTCGCTCTTAGCTTTAAAGTGTTTTTTATCTCTTCTAAAACTATGATTGTTATGCAGAAAACAACTGTGAAAATCAAACCACGAATGCTTCCTTCCGTACCGTAAGAAAAATGCTTGTGTTTCTTCCATGCATAAAGGACAAGATAGACGACCGGCCATACTCCAACCTGAAAGCATCCCATATGCAGGAAAATCACTAATCGTCCATAACAAAGAAGCGAACAGACGTAAATTCTAATTTTTTTTTGAAATGTCGTATGTTTCAACTCCTTCATCCCATAGTTTTTTCAACTCTTCAATTAATGGTTGTAGATAAACATCGATGCCTTGTTTTGGATCATTAGGACCAGGAACGACAACAGTGAGAAACATGTAACACCCCACCTTCGTTAAGGTCACTCACAAAGGGAATGCCTTAACTTTGGTGGAGCATTTTAGTAAACAGAACAGAATATTACAAGACAGATATAAAAATAGCACTTGAAAAACTTTATGACTTTATTGCAGCGGACAGAAATCAGTTTGGTTACAACTTTACCAAAAACTCAAGTACATATATATCAGCCTTGTTCAAAAGCCATCAGAGTACAAAACTTTAAAATCATAATCCCCACCAAAGATGCCAGAAAAAGACAAGCCATACTTTAAGCACTTCAAGCACTCCAAGCAGGAAGAAAGATCCGGATCAAGCTAGAGTATTCCCTCCTTGAAAACCTGGGGGGGGGGGGGGAACAGAAGAAAAGAGGTGAAACAACAAGGGTCAGACATAAAGTCTGGCAAGTCCAGTGATTTTCAGTTACGAACAGATAATAATAACATGGCATGAACATAGATCTGGATGAGAGATAACTATAACAGGTGTAGTAGATATAACAGAAGAACAGAATGACATAAGCTATTTCTTTACACTTCTCTGCACTAATACTAGTATAACATGATTTGGTGTTACCCTAATGTCTAAAAAGAAACAGAAACAGAATAATGGGCCTTTACCACCCGAACAGAGACAGAAACGGAAACAGAATAATCCCTATGGAAGCAGAATGTTAGGATTAGGTGTACACTAGTAAATGGGCCTTTACCACCCGAACGGACGGTACCACGCAGAAACAGACAGGTGTTACCACCCAACAGAAACAGACGGTACCAACAGAAACATACAGAACTAAGTGTACCCTAAAACCCTACCCCAAGCGATCGGCTCCCTAATACATAAATATCCTGTGTCGGCCCCACAGTAGGGTGTATCACTCCCTAAAGTGACAACCAATTGGCACAGACCTATTTACAGATGTCACGGCGTCTTACATCCTCAGAGGCAGACCGGGATCCATGCACGCACATGACCCGGTTGGAACGCACCATCAACACCCCTCGCCATTATCAGAATGAACCGCTTATAATTAGTTCAGTAAGCATGCCCGGGCCCTACCTACTGTTGGGTCAAAGTTTTGATACCAGAAAGGGTGACTGACTAATATGGGTCCCAAACAACAGATGACACAAGTAATTCCCCTCCTAATCTTGTGTCCCCCGGACTAACAGATTTCAGATTATCTTGTTTACAAGTTTCAGACATACAGAGTTTAGATCAACTAGTTCACAGATCAGACAATCAAGTTAACATGTTTTCGGACTAACGGATCAGATGTTCGGATTAACAGGCTTACAGATTAACTGGTTACAGATTATCTAACTTTGTGTTGGGCCTACGGATTCATGAAACGGGTTTATCAGATTCATTGGTCCAATTGGTTTAACCTTACCCAACACGTTTTAGACATCATATTTATCTCAGATTTTCATCAATTAATTATTAATGCCCAGACCTCTCACATTAGACTGACAGTTTGCGGCTACTGGTTAGGCCGGTTGGTTCCGGGCAGGTTTCTGTCGCAAACTGAGTCTAACCTCGGGTTTCAAGCACGTTGTGACTAACTTCTCACATTAAAACCTACTGTTTGCGGCCACTGGAATATGCCGGGCGGTTCCGGACAGAATTACGCCGCAAACTCATCCTAACCTCGAGTTAGCCATTTTCATCTTTGCGGCCAATTAATTAATAATTTACCATTTATGCCCACGCCTAATATACATGTCAATTATTCATAGCTAATTCAGATTATGTCAATAACATATTGAATATATCAACTTAACAGATATAGCAGATAACAGATTTTTGCAGATTAGGCGACTTAACGGATTCAGCAGATTTAGCATATAACAGATTTGGCATTTTTAGCAAACTTAGCAGATGACAGATTTGGCAGATAAACAGATCTAACAGACTAGGCAGTAGAGCAGAACTAGCAGATTAAGAAATATAGCAGAACTAGCAGATTAGGCAAATATAGCAGAACTAGCAAATTAGGCAAATATAACAGATTTAATCATTCCTTAAAGTTTCACCAACATATCGTGCCTAATTATAAACTTAGCCTAAGTTTGCCTGCCTAAATAGTTGTCTTGATTCACACTATGATCATATACCCCACGTTTGCATTGAATTTACATGTTACAGATTATGGTCTTAATTTACATGTCCCAATTTAGTTCAACTTGCCTAGTACAAAAGATTCACATATAAATTATACCAAATATAGCCATCGATTTCCAAGCATGTCATATATTCGAAAATCTCCTACTTAGATGTTATTCGCATTTGATAGATATCCTACTTTAATGTAAATTTTTATACCTAAGCCATATTCTCTTTATCTCAAGTCATATGTTCAATACTATCTATATTTGTGTCCAATTATATGCCTTCCTATGTCGTGTCCTCAAACCATATGTTCAATACCCTTTTATGTTATAAATATAACATGTCCAGTCATATGTCTCAGATTTATGTTCTAGCTACAGTCCATGTTCTTTCCTCAAATCGGTCACCTATTGGTCATGCCCAATTTATGCATCATTCATTTTACAGTCCCAAACATTTTAGCATATGTTAATCTCTTATGAGATTGGCACAGGCTCGTGGTAGCCTGGCTATAATACAGAAAGAGGAAAGAGATACAGAATAAGATCTAAACAGAACAGAGCAGATATAACCTCGGATTCAGATTTACAATTCATGTCACAATCAGAATTAACGTTTATATCGGAAAATAACTGTGCTTGCCTTGATTGGATTCTAAAAGAAAGAACTTTAATTGCTGTAGAATCGTTGCAGAAGCTTTAATCTCTAGTTTGAATTGAGTTGCTTAGGTTGATGTTGATTAGCTTCTAGTTTTGATTCCAGCAGAGTAGCGACGCCATTTTTATTTTTATTTAGAACAGAGGTAGAGTAGAAGCAGAATAGAATTGTGTGTAGAGAAGGCTAGGTTTGGGGCTGTTTAAATAGGAGAACAGAAGTGTTTAGAGCCATCAGATAAGTCCAGAAGTCATCCGGTTCGTCAAAGTGGGGTAAAAATCGTCACAGGCCCGATCTGCAGAAATGTGCCCAGGTCGACCCCCAGGTCGACTGCCCAGTCGACCTGGTCTTGGGGGGGGGGGTCGACTGCCCAGTCGACCTGGGTCCTTGGGGGTCGACTGCCCAGTCGACTTGGGCCCTGGGCGGGAAATTTCCCGCCCAGCCCACTTCTGGGTTTGAATTCGAATTTCGAATTCGAATTTCGAGTTGTTTTCAATTCTGAATATTTTTGAAACTTCGGAGGGTCATATCTTCCTCATACGGACTCCGATTGTAACAACCCGAAATTTAACAACATGTTAAAACAAGAATCAAGGAAGAATAATATTATAAAATATGAATCAGGAAAAATGGGCCATGCCATTGCGTTCGTCTCGGAAAAATACGCGACATAGAGTCCGAAATTTCGTGAATTGGAGTCTGTATGGCCAAGATATGGCCTTCGGAAGTTTCACGAAAAATCAGAATTCAAAACAGATTTCAAAAACACAGAAATCTGGCTAGGCGGGAAAAATCCCGCCAGAACCAGGTCGACCTGGGGGTCGACCTGGTGGGGGCTAGGTCGACTATAGAGTCGACCCCAGGGTCGACCTGGGGGTTGACCTGCCTGGTCGGACCCAGGCAGCCTGGTGCACCTGTTTTGCTGTTTGGCTCGGTTTTGGAAGCTTGTGACGAATTTCAGTGGTTCAGATCTATCCTAGGGTATATCCTACGGCCTAAACTACTCCTAATCTCTATAAAAACACCCCTAAGTCTACCCTAAATCCTCACTAATCACTCATGCCACGAAGTGCTGCCCAAATGCCAAGTGATCATGGCCTCCATCTCCAATTCCTAGAGACTATGCATTCAAATTGGATTCAAATCAAAAGGTGCGAGCTTCCTACGTCAAAACGAGGGGAGATCAACGTTGCTATGCGAGTCTCATGACGATTCTTCAACAAAGGAGCCACCTTCCCTCGACAAGACGATTCATGAACTTTCCCTAAGCCTCGCTATGTAAGTTCAAGCTACTTGTAGATTCTAACGGTGGTTCTAATGTGACATGGAATAAAATGCGATGAAACATAAGTATGCTAGCCTATGTGAACCTAATTTTGCCCCTTTTCTATGATCTATGACCTTGGGCTAAGTTTAGTGACTTAATCATGCCACTCATGTTATGTTTAACCTAGTTTATCTTGCAAGATTGAATCTTTATCTATGGAATGTTAGCATGAACCTTTGGGAACCATTTGACTTGTGAAACATTGGCAAAGACTTGACTTTGGGGCTTATGCATGTAAATGAACCCAAATTCCCTTATGATACTATGCATGTTTGTGGCCAAATTCCCTTATGATACTATGCATGTTTGTGGCCAAATTCCCTTATGATACTATGCATGTTTGTGGCCAAATTCCCTTATGATACTATGCATGCTTGAGGTCAAATCCTTTAGGATAATATTCACGTTTGCGGCCAATCTCTTTATGATATCTCGCCTGTTTGAGGCCAATATGTTGGCATAATACCCCTATTATGTGACTCGCTTCCACTTGGGTTGGAAATACGTTTGGGTAGCTTAGGAAAAATGTGAATATGACACGAAAACTTGACATGGGGTTTACATGAGAACATGACATTCATGATACACTTAAATGTGGTCATGACACGTAGGAAACATGGAACTTGAACTAGACATGTGTGGGTTGTAAGTGTAATAAGACACTAGACTAAACATGAAAGTGGCCAACTCGAGGTTGGGTTGAGTTTGTAGCATAAATCTGCCCGGACCCGCCTGGCAAATCCAGTGGCTACAAACAATAAAACCCAATGTGGGTAGTTGGTCATATCACGCTTGAAAACCCGAGGTTAGACTAGGTTGTGGTGTAAAACTACCCGGACCCGCCCGGCTTAACTAGTAACCACAATAAGGTCTAATGTGAGAGGTTGGGGGTGCATTAAATTAATTAATGCCACATGATAAGGTTAAGTAAACTTGACTTATGACACTTAACCGATATGACATGAATGGGTAGGATAAGTGAAACCGGACTTGATTTCTTATGACGCTTAACCGTAAAATATAGTTAGGGGATGGGGTTAAGCTAATCCATACTTAACTAATCCGACTTGGTAATTAGATGGGGTTAAGTAACCTACACTTAACTAATCTAAACACGGTAATTAGATGGGGTTAAATAACTCACACTTAACTAATCTAAACGCGGTAATTAGATGGGGTTAAGAACCTACACTTAACTAATCTAAACATGATAATTGGATGTGGTTAAGTAACCAATACTTAACCAATTTAACATGATAACTTAATGAGGTTAAGTAACTTATACTTAACCAATTATACATGATGATTTGATGAGGTTAAGTAACCTATACTTAACCAATCTAATATGAGAACTTGATAGGGTTAAGTCACAAGACCGTTTAAATATACTTAACCATTATAATACAATTAGTGGATGGGGTTAAGTTAACCTATACTTAACCAATCTGACTCGATAATCCGATGGGGTTAAGATAATCTATTCTTAGTCAATCTAACATGATAATCTGATAGGGGTAAGACGAACAAATACTTAACCAATTTGACTTGATGATTGAATAGGGTTAAGCCATGAGCTTCTTGGTATACTTAACCAACTAGTAGGGCTAAGCCTTGAACTTAAATACTTAGCCAATCTTGACATGATTCGTAGGCGGGTTAAGTCATAAACTTGAATGACAACACTTAACCCCATTGGACAAAATCCTAGTTCAGGGGACTAGGTTGAAAATCGTAGTTAACAAGGATAGCGGGGAAAGAAGCTAAGTGGTAAACCATAGTTTAGGATAACTAAGTGATAATTCTTAGCCAAGGGAATTAAACCAGTTCACGAACGGATAAGTAACCTGATACGGTAGGTCATCGCTTAAACAAATACACGAGGCGGAGCAATACCTGATCTAGATAAAGGCTCCAACGAACTGGGTAATGAAGCGAAAGCTTCGGGGGACGTGAGGATACTCTTGGTATCCCTCTGTGAGGTAGCAGATGATTCGCCTGGGCTCACAAGAGGTTAAGGTCTGCGGTAGAAGAACCAAGAGTATGCCTTGGTTGCTATGCGAGCGACCTAAAGACTGGGATGGATTAGCGTGGAGTCGTCGATTCTTGTTTTTGCCCTGGATAGCGCGTCGTCGACTACCTACCATCTTTAGTCAATCATGTACGTACGGAAAGGCAGAGAACTCCCAACAGACCATATACTTGTTATCGAGTTATGGGTAAGGTTGGCCAATAGGTAAGTGGGGCATAGTGGGGCCGGGATGTAGTTCTCATACATGATTTTTCTTGGATTTCCTTTCAGTAGTTGAGGGAGGGGTCACGTGGGACCATAGCCACGGATACAAAAACAGACTTTGATATCTGCATCAGCAGACGACTTAAAGCTCCCGACCGAGTTCCGTATTTCTCAATTTGCCCTGGCACGGAACTCGGATGGCACATTGAGATACATGTGCGTCTAGACATAAAAAATGATTCACGATTTATACGTGGGACAAAGGGCGTGGTTGACGGGTGGCATAATCCCTAGTGGTCCTAGGTGGCCAAAACCCAAACCAAGTTACGGAAACGTTCATTAGGTAGCATAATCCCTAGCGGTCCTAGGTGGCATAAATCCTAAGTGAACACGCGATAGTTCATGGTACGAAAACATAACCAGATCAAGGGTAGCAGTCTAAAACAACATCAAGGATAAAATGGTACTACGTTGAGGTGGTATAGATTTACATGGGAAAGCCCGTACGGCCTACGGCAAAGGACTGAACTTATACATGGAAAGAAACATACGAGTTGGGAAAACCTACATATGCTATATATTAGGTTGACATGGACCATTACAAGACATTGAGCAAGGGACATTCATAGTTAATACATGACGCGGGTTGGGATACTAGTACGAGGGGTGCAGAGCAAATATACATGTTAGAACCATGAGAAATATACTTGATAGTAACCTCGGGATGTTATACATGATAGATACCTTGGGATAGTATACTTGATTAAAAAGCTGACGATGTGATACCTTGACTTATCTTGACACCGTAGTTTATCATGATACCTTAGTTTATCTTGATACAGTAGTTCAGCCTGTTATCTTGGTTTAGCTTATCTATCTTGTGGTCATCCTTATGTTTACTTTCAGTTTATGCATGTCATGTTACCTTTACCTGTTTTTATACTGGAAGTAGATAGGACTTACCAGTCTTTATGACTGACCACGTTTTGTTTCGCCTCTTTGTCTTCCGTCCCCTCCCCCCCAGGTTTTAAGGGAGGAAACACTGTTGTTTAGTTCGGACCTCTTCTGCTTGAAGGTCATCATATATGGCTTGGACTTCTTTTGGCTATGGCTGCTTTACCGGTTTGTTTTGGGGGAATAATTTATGAAAAGGTTTTATGCTTCTTTACTATTTGCAAGACAAGTTTCCATGTACTCTGATGTAAAAGGCTTTAGACCTTGATGTTTTATGAAGTAATGAAATTTGTTTTACTTCCGTTGTTTTATATGTTCTGTCTTGTAATATTTCTGTGCATGTTTACCAATAATGCCCCTCCAAACCTAGTGCATTCCTTTGTGAGTGACCCTGGCGGAGGTGGGGTGTTACATTTGGTATCAAAGCAGAAGGTTACCAGACTGGGCAAAAGTTTTTAAAAACCTTCTGAAAACTATTTGAAAAACCGTTTACAAAGAAGAATTTTTCAAGAAAAGTTTTTAAAGGCTATTCCCCCAAAAGCCATTAGCACTATCCTTTGATTCCTTGATTGAACCTCTTTTCCTTTCTTTCCTCCGTCTGTAGTCACAGTAGTTTTAACTGCGACTAATCCTTATCTAGCTACGTAAGTGTTTTCCCGTGCGATGGAGGAAGTTCTCGAGAGACCTGTTACCGAAGTTATAAGAAGGGATAATAAGAGCAAGGATAAAGGACACGAGCTTAAGAATAAGCAACTTGTTGGTATGGCTTGATCCACAAAGGAAGATAAGGACATGATCCGCGAGAGGGCAATTGTATGCTCTCATTTCTAGCGTACCTAAGAGGAATGGTACCGTTTCTGTTAAAGGCTTAGCCTTTCTTTTCTATCGTCCCGTCTAGACTTTGTTTTGATCATCGCATCATTTAAGTCTGCCTCGATGGTTAAGTCTCTGCACCTTAGTACTAGCATGGTAGAAGATCCCACTTTAGTCCCAAAATCTGGTTGGAGAGTCAGTACATTTATTCATGACTTGTTTGGATTTGAGAACGTCTATGCCAAGTGTTGAGATTAGAAGCAATGCTTCTATTGTTGAGCTATGGATGGATTCTAGGGATGAAGTGGTGATCCAGTAAGGGATGCCATTCTCGGTTTTGAAAGGAGGGTAGTTAAACTCGTGACTTGGCTTGGGAATACCCTCGAAGTCTCGTGTAACCTTTTGGGTTCTGTCATGGTTAGTTACCTAGAATCTCTTGATGCATTTATCGGAAATCTCTAATCCAATCGAGTAACGTTCGCCAATAAGACGGATGATTCATTCCGCTTAAACATGGGTTATAGGAATCACCCTAATAGGTACGCTTGGTAACATGGATTGACATAGCAAAACGAGATCCAGAATTCACTAGTGGATTTTGGAGAGCTTGCATGAGTACGCAGATATGTTTGAGCCGAGCATACTAGGGAGAGAATAAGTGAAAGTGAAATGAGAGGCGACAGTGAAATGAGTTCCAACTCATACCTTGGAAATAGGAATCAAGGAGCTACGAAATCATGAAGTCAAAGGCGGTCAAGGCAAAATGGAATTAAGCTCAAGGAAATGCGGCTTAGACGCGCGCATCATGTCTCTTTTTAAGAGTACATCTTTGATCCTTGGTCCACCTGTAGAGCTTGCTTGCACGCTATCGCTGGGTGGATATCCTCTCGGTCCCGTTTCTGTTGCAAACCCCGTAAGGAGTTTGTCTCGTTTATCTTCTCGATCCTATTTTGGGAACCTTAGGTAGGACTCTATGGATGTAAACATGTATTTGAAACATGCTATGATTGATATGGTTGCAAATGGTTGCAAGTGGTTGCTCGTGGATGCGCGAATACACATTAGATACTAGATCGACGCACTCACATTTCGTATTGCATATGCACGAGTATTTATACTTGTTTATGGATGAAATTTAATGTGTTACCATGTGGATGTTGCATGTGGATGAATGTTTGTGCACACATATAGTACTTATATGACTAGGACTATTTGCATACATGTTGGATTCATGGCACTAAACATATTTTGCATTAGAAATATCATTCAGGCCTGATCATTAGCATTAGCTAAGGAGCATATACACACATGTTCTGCATATGTTCATATGGCATTAGAAATCGTCTAAGGACAATGATTTCCTATGGATGATGTTTTGAGTGGATGGATGATGGACGGTAGGATACGTTCTTCCTAACTTGGAGATTTCGGGGACGAAATCCGTAAAGGAGGGGAGAATGTAACAACCCGAAATTTAACAATATGTTAAAACAAGAATCAAGGCAGAATTATATTATAAAATCTGAATTAGGAAAAACGGGCCATGCCATTGCGTTCCTCTCGGAAAAATACGCGAAATAGGGTCCGAAATTTCGTAAATCGGAGTCCGTATGGCCGAGATATGGCCTTCGGAAGTTTCACGAAAAATCAGAATTCAAAACAGATTTCAAAAACACAGAAATCATGCTAGGCGGGAAAAATCCCGCCAAAACCAGGTCGACCTGGTGGGGACCAGGTCGACTATAGAGTCGACCTGGGGGTCGACCTACCTGGTCGGACCCAGGCAGCCTGGTGCACCTGTTTTGCTGTTTGGCTCGATTTTGGAAGCTTGTGACGAATTTCAGTGGTTCAGATCTATCCTAGGGTATATCCTACGGCCTAAACTACTCCTAATCTCTATAAAAACACCCCTAAGCCTACCCTAAACCCTCACAAATCACTCATGCCACGAAGTGCTGCTCAAATGCTAAGTGATCATGGCATCCATCTCCAATTCCTAGAGACTATGCATTCAAATCAGATTCAAATCAAAAGGTGCGAGCTTCCTACGTCAAAACGAGGGGAGATCAACGTTGCTATGCGAGTCTCATGACGATTCTTCAACAAAGGAGCCACCTTCCTTTGACAAGATGATTCATGAACTTTCCCTAAGCCTCGCTATGTAAGTTCTAGCTACTTGTAGATTCTAACGGTGGTTCTAATGTGACATGGAATAAAATGCGATGAAACATAAGTATGCTAGCCTATGTGAACCTAATTTTGCCCCTTTTCTATGATCTATGACCTTGGGCTAAGTTTTAGCGACTTAATCATGCCACTCATGTTATGTTTAACCTAGTTTATCTTGCAAGTTTGAATCTTTATCTATGGAATGTTAGCATGAACCTTTGGGAACCATTTGACTTGTGAAACATTGGCAAAGACTTGACTTTGGGGCTTATGCATGTAAATGAACCTTTGGGGCTTATACTAGGCATGCTTAAGGTCAAATCCTTTAGGATAATATTCACGTTTGCGGCCAATCCCTTTATGATATCTCGCCTGTTTGAGGCCAATATGTTGGCATAATACCCCTATTATGTGACTCGCTTCCACTTGGGTTGGAAATACGTTTGGGTAGCTTAGGAAAAACATGAATATGACACGAAAACTTGACATGGGGTTAACATGAGAACATGACATTCATGATACACTTAAATGTGGTCATGACACGTAGGAAAACATGGAACTTGAACTAGACATGTATGGGTTGTATGTGTAATAAGACACAAGACTAAACATGAAAGTGGCCAACTCGAGGTTGGGTTGAGTTTGTAGCATAAATCTGCCCGGACCCGCCCGGTAAATCCAGTGGCTACAAACAATAAGACCCAATGTGGGTAGTTGGTCATATCGCGCTTGAAAACCCGAGGTTAGACTAGGTTGTGGTGTAAAACTACCCGGACCCGCCCGGCTTGACGAGTAACCACAACAAGGTCTAATGTGAGAGGTTGGGGTGCATTAAATTAATTAATGCCACATGATAAGGTTAAGTAAACTTGACTTATGACACTTAACCGATATGACATGAATGGGTAGGATAAGTGAAACCGGACTTGATTTCTTATGACACTTAACCATAAAATACAGTTAGGGGATGGGGTTAAGCTAATCCATACTTAACTAATCCGACTTGGTAATTAGATGGGGTTAAGTAACCTACACTTAACTAATCTAAACACGGTAATTAGATGGGGTTAAGTAACTCACACTTAACAAATCTAAACGCGGTAATTAGATGTGGTTAAGAACCTACACTTAACTAATCTGAACACGATAATTGGATGAGGTTAAGTAACCAATACTTAACCAATTTAACATGATAACTTAATGAGGTTAAGTAACTTATACTTAACCAATTATACATGATGATTTGATGAGGTTAAGTAACCTATACTTGACCAATCTAATATGAGATCTTGATAGGGTTAAGTCACAAGACCGTTTAAATATACTTAACCATTATAATACGATTAGTGGATGGGGTTAAGTTAACCTATACTTAAACCAATCCAACTCGATAATCCGATGGGGTTAAGATAATCTATTCTTAGTCAATCTAACTTGATAATCTGATAGTGTAAAGACGAACAAATACTTAACTAATTTGACTTGAAAATTGAATATGGTTAAGTCATGAGCTTCTTGGTATAATTAAGCAACTAGTAGGGCTAAGCCTTGAACTTAAATACTCAGCCAATCTTGACATGATTCGTGGGCGGGTTAAGTCATGAACTTGAATGACAACACTTAACCCATTAGACAAAACCCTATTTCAGGGGACTAGGTTGAAAATCGTAGTTAACAAGGATAGCGGGGAAAGAAGCTAAGTGGTAAACCTTAGTTTAGGATAACTAAGTGATAATTCTTAGCCAAGGGAATTAGACCAGTTCACGAACGGATAAGTAACCTGATACGGTAGGTCATCGCTTAAACAAATACACGAGGCGGAGCAATACCTGATCTAGATAAAGGCTCCAACGAACTGGGTAACGAAGCGGAAGCTTCGGGGGACGTGAGGATACTCTTGGTATCCCTCTGTGAGGTTGCAGATGATCCGCCTAGGCTCACAAGAGGTTAAGGTCTGCGGTAGAAGAACCAAGAGTATGCCTTGGTTGTTATGCGAGCGACCTAAAGACTGGAATGGATTAGCGTGGAGTCGTAGATTCTTGTTTTTGCCCTGGATAACGCGTCGTCGACTACCTACCATCTTTAGTCAATCGTGTACGTACGGAAAGGCAGAGAACTCCCAACAGACCATATACTTGCTATCGAGTTATGGGTGAGGTTGGCCAATAGGTAAGTGGGGGCATAGTGGGGCCGGGATGTAGTTCTCATGCATGATTTTTCTTGGATTTCCTTTCAGTAGTCGAGGGAGGGGTCACGTGGGACCATAGCCACGGATGCAAAAACAGACCTTGATATCTGCATCAGCAGACGACTTAAAGCTCCCGACCGAGTTCCGTATTTCTCGATTTGCCTTGGCACGGAACTCGGATGGCACATTGAGATACATGTGCGTCTAGACATAAAAAATGATTCACGATATATACGTGGGACAAAGGGCGTGGTTGACGGGTGGCATAATCCCTAGTGGTCCTAGGTGGCCAAAACCCAAACCAAGTTACGGAAACGTTCATTAGGTAGCATAATCCCTAGCGGTCCTAGGTAGCATAAATCCTAAGTGAACACGCGATAGTTCATGGTAAGAAAACATAACCAGATCAAGGGTAGCAGTCCAAAATAACATCAAGGATAAAATGGTACTACGTTGAGGTGGTATAGATTTACATGGGAAAGCCCGTACGGCCTACGGCAAAGGACTGAACTTATACATGGAAAGAAACATATGAGTTGGGAAAACCTACATATGCTATATATTAGGTTGACATGGACCATTACATGACATTGAGCAAGGGACATTCATAGTTAATACATGACGCGGGTTGGGATACTAGTACGAGGGGTGCAGAGCAAATATACATGTTAGAACCATGAGAAATATACTTGATAGTAACCTCGGGATGTTATACATGATAGATACCTTGGGATAGTATACTTGACAAAAAACATGACGATGTGATACCTTGACTTATCTTGACACCGTAGGTTATCATGATACCTTAGTTTATCTTGATACAGTAGTTCAACTTGTTATCTTGGTTTAGCTTATCTATCTTGTGGTCATCCTTATGTTTACTTTCAGTTTATGCATGTCATGTTACCTTTACCTGTTTTTATACTGGAAGTAGATAGGACTTACCAGTCTTTATGACTGACCCGTTTTGTTTCGCCTCTTTGACTTCCGTTCCCCCCCACCCCCCCCTCCCACCCCCACCCCCTCCGATTTTCAGGGAGGAAACACTGTTGTATAGTTCGGACCTCTTCTGCTTGAAGGTCATTATATATGGCTTGGACTTCTTTTAGCTATGGCTGCTTTGCCGGTTTGTTTTGGGGGAATAATTTATGAAAAGGTTTTATGCTTCTTTACTATTTGCAAGACAGGTTTCTATGTACTCTGATGTAAAAGGCTTTAGACCTTGATGTTTTATAAAGTAATGAAATTTGTTTTACTTCCGTTGTTTTATATGTTCTGTCTTGTAATATTTGTGTGCATGTTTACCAATAATGCCCCTCCAAACCTGGTGCATTCCTTTGTGAGTGACCCTGGCGGAGGTGGGGTGTTACACCGATTCTTGCAAACTCGGACTCGTTTCCAAGCAGAATTCCGAGACGAACGCAATGGCGCAACTCGTTTCCCTTGGTTCTTATTTTAAAAATTAATTATCCTCTGATTTGTTACTTAACGTTCACAGAAAATACGAGGTGTTACAAAACATATATGGAGTTTTCATACACATCCACGGAGGTAAATTATAAGGAGTAACGATAATAGGCCAAGATGAATATTTACTATCAAACTGATAAAATGGTGAAAACCCATCTGTACATAAACCAAATGTGACGTTACGGCTCTCTGTGGTAAATGTAGGATACGTCCTATTAAAATGTTTCCATGCTTCTCCATCTAATGGATGTGTCGAAGTTCCATCTTCTTGTGTTCGCACACTATGCCATCGCATACGACATGCAGTGACTGAGGATGCATATAACCATTGTAGTCTAGGGATGATTGGTAAATAATGCATTCTCGTATACGGAACTTACTTATCTTTCTTTTTTCTAGGTTTATACCTTTCCCCGACACATTTTTTACAGTTTCTAAGATCAATATTATCTATCCAATACAACATGCAACCTTTAATACAAGTATCTATTTTTTGATACGGCAAACCGAAAGCTGACATTAGTGTTTTCACTTTGTAATGACTATCATACATTGGATTATCGGGTGGCATATGTCTTTTTGCAGTTTGTACAACCGCTGTAAATGCAGCTTCTATAAGGTTAAATTTTGATTTCATAGTAATGTACTCAGCGGTTACCGATAATTCAGTTCCACTTTCACAACCATTCCACAATGGCCGCTTAGCTGAAGCCAATAAATCACATATATTTTTGGCTTCCATACTCGGTTCTTCTTCAATATTGACGTCATTGTAGTCAACCTGACCGGTAGGGAACATTGACCGTGCTGCATCATCCACCATATCTTCTGTTGGATTCCTCATAACTAATTCGACTTCCGACGCTATAAGATTTACTGTAGGCGCAACAAGTTCTCTATGACGATCCCATAAATAATAATTTGGCACAAAACCTGATTTATACAAATGTACTTTCACGATGTCTGGTTTATGAAACCTCATCAGTTTACACTTACTACACGAACAACGAAGCTCCTTGTAATTTCGATTATTAGATACCGCAAATCTAAAAATTCATTTACATCGTTATAGAAATGTTCTTTCACTGAGCCTTTCATTTCAACTCTAACTTCATACATCGAACTACGGTCAATGTAATAATCAAACATTTTTCCTGATTCAAAAATATATGTCAGTGATTTCGATAACATATACATATATTATTATAAAGCCTTTTGGGACTAAAGCTTTTACGCACTACACTGTTATATCTCGACAGTATTTAACTTCAAATTTCTCAACTAAACGATAAACTTTAAAACTTATCTTTCTGAAAATTCCTATGCATTACCGAACTATTTTTAAAAAAATTACCATTACAACGGCGCAATTTTGTAGCACCGGAGTAACCTGCATTACCCCTCTCCTTAACTTGGCTTGCACCATTAACAAAATTTTTATCCAACAATGTCTATGAATATTTTTAGTGGTTCATACATACAATAAAAATGTTATTTTTATTGTTCAAAAATTTTATTCAATGCACGAATATTTTTAATGGTTCATACGTACAATAAAAATGATGTTTTTATTATTCAAATAATTTATTTTAATGCATGAATATTTTTATTGGTTCATACATACAATAAAAATGATGTTTTTATTGTTCAAAGAATTTATTCAATGCAAGAATATTTTTAGTGGTTCATGCATACAATAAAAATGATATTTTTATTGTTCAAAGAATTTATTCAACGCAACAACTATTTTATATAGTTCATTTCAGAAAATTTCGGCATTACAACGGCATGGTGTTGTAGCACCGACACAATGTTTGAGCACTGCTTCTCTTCTAACCTAGGCCTTGTAACCTTACAACAATTTCATTTCCATAATTTTCACAATTCAATTCATTTTCACAACACAATGAAAATGGTTCTGATTTTTAAGGGCATTGTTCTTATTTAAACATGGAATTTTTAAATTCTGGCGCATTTTCTGCCAAAATTACTTGAATAAAATTTTTAAATTGGTTCTGATTTTCCGGGTTGTTACAATTTTAAATAGTTTTACTTCAACTATTTAAAATTTCCAATCATGGTTTAATCAACAACATGAATTCAACAACATTGCGTGATCAACAACATTAATTCAACTATTTCAGGACCACCACACGCACAAAATCAACTAATTCACCGATAGACAAATAAATCCACATTTTAAGGTTTCAGTCATGGTTTAATCCAATAGCGTATATACCAACAACTCATTTACTAGGATTACCAAACTCATACACAACAATTTCAGAACCATCGCTTTTAAATAGCTATATCCAACAACATGTATACCAGTCGCATATCCAACAATTATAAAACCCAGAAACAACAACGTATATACCAATCAACTGAATTCACAAAATTTATTAATCGGCTTCTAATTGATATTCACCTTGATAGCTTTTAAATTTAAAATCTAATTGGCTATATTATAAATTCAATATCAATAATTAATTATTATTTATAAAGTAATGGTTCATTAACACATATATACGCACAAAATCAACCACCACACCGATAAACAACTAAATCCACAATTTAGGGTTTCAATCATTACTAAATCAACTACATTAATTCAAAAATCATTGTATGACCACATAACATATACATTCAAATCATTATTAAGTAATTAATTCATGAAATTAGGTTAGAAATCATACCTTAGAGAGGAAGCAACAATAACTTTGTTTAAAGGGGTGGAGTGGGCTTGAGACGGCCGGTGGCGGGTTGATCGGCAGCGGCAGGCGACGGGGTAGGTAGGGTTTTTTTTTGGGGGGGTTTCAGTTTTGCCAGGGGGACAATGGAAATGAGAATGTTTCGTGTAGGCTCGCGATTTATTGTTTTAAGCGACGGCTAGCAACGGCTGGTGAAAGCCGCTTTTTTTAGCCGTCACCAGTCGTCGCTAGCGTCCGTAACTGATTCTGTTCATTCTTGTAGTGCCTTTAAGATTCAGCTTGGTCTTATAATAATGCTATGCAACATACAGATGAAGCGGATTTGTTTTATATATGTTATTTAACTAGTCACTCCCAGCAACATTTCTACATGTGGTCCTACACGGTTCTTGACTTGGAAAAAGCGTGCATCGAGTTTGAACGCTAGTTTGCCGACTGAGGACTTATGTTTGACCAAGAGCATTTTATAAATGGAAACACTAGTATTAATTGATTTTTGGATGCCATTTGAGGAGGCCAATTCTTCTGTCCCCGTTTTCCCCGTCCCTGTGTGCCTAACGGCCTAAATTTTTCTAATTTCCACTTTTTGCAATTAAGTCGAAAACAATTGAGGGATTTAAATGTAAAAGGTGGAAATCAGGGGGTTGTGATTGGATGGGCACAAAGGACACACAGGGGATGGGGAGAAAACAATTCACGCCCCATCTGAGCACCCATTGATATATTCAAAGGTTATTTATATTATCCTATGCATTTAGTTAAGAGAGACTATAGTCAGAGCATGAATATAAAGTGGAGATGAAAATATATAAATATGAAGTTTTGCTGTTAATCATGTGTTTATAGTTTATAATTTATATGTGACATAAACATCATAACGAAGAATAAACATACACGAATCCGTAAATGAATTACATTATACATCGATTATCTTCTACTCAGCACATAAACATTAACCACGAAGCCCTATAATACACATGGAATCTTACAATGCCATTCTGGTTATAGCAGCATTGTCCCGTTGCCACACATACTGTTATCAAATAAGCATATAGCAAAATTCCAAGAAGTCTTCTTAAAGCACTAAATCATTAGCTGGATTATTTTTATTGCATGTAGTTCTTTAGCATATGTAATTAGTGTATATAAGTTTAAATCGAAACATGTTCGTTTTTGACGTCGAATTAGTTAATAATATAACATTGAAATATTATTTTTAAAATACAAATGACTTTTTTTTTAAAGTAGATTCAGAAAAGTTAATGATGAAAACGTTGATGTTTGTTTCGGCGAATTCGATTTCGCTAGCTCCATTAAAATGAATTTATACAATTGATTTAAGATAGCGATAACCGATATTGTGTAAATAACACTTTTTTCGCATGATGTTAAATATCAGTTTCCAGTGCGCTATTCTGCTCGGATTGAGACACTGAGCATAACTGTATTCGGTTCTGTGTATTTGAACACTTGATTGGTCCTGGGGTTGTTAGTTTTGAGGTGGTGTTTACAGTTGGGGGCTAAACTATAGTAAAATTTCAGAAATCGTAGAAAGCAAATATGAATATATGTCTGGTATGGGTGACCAAATGACAAACTAAGAAGACGAAAAAATTGGTAAACTTAAGTTGTATTTAATGGAAAGGGTTGGGAAAAATGACATTTAGTTGGAAACATATTTTTCAGGTTTAACTGATATGTCACGTGCATGTACCCGATGGATGTGTAAATGATGCAGCATATTCTTTTTGGCTTTAGCAATATGCTGCTTCATTTATATTAATATATTATAGTGTGGTGCTAAAAAAACCCAAAAACCGATGTGAATATCATGCTACCACTGACCGAATAGTATTCGGTCGACGGTTGTACGCTGAACGCAACTAAAATAAAAATAAAAATTACTCGATAGCTTCAGTGGTACTCGATGCAGAAAGTGCGGTTCTCTTATCATTGTACTATTTATAACGAAAATAAAAAAAGTAATCAACGTGAAAGAGTATTCATGATATTAAAGTTTTGGGATAATAAACGCATCCTCTTTTCACCTTCCTTATTCTCTAGCTTTTGCCGGTGTGTGTTAATGAGAAAATAACATCATTCGCTGTTTCTTTACACAATTCAATCTGTTAATCATTTCTACAGTTCTTTTCCTATCTCAATACAATTCATTCATCAGTTCTAATAAGAGTAAGACTAAAAACCTTTTAAAATCGTCGCCAATCCATATAGGAATTTCAAGTCAGTCAAGTTGTTCATATTGTGATCTAGAGTTATGAGACATACGCTATTTCATATGGGGTCTCATTGAAGTAGGACCACCAAGATTGTTGTAAGACAAGTGCAAATTGCAATGATCTAAGATTGGTTATAACGATAAGGGGGTGAGTAAAATCTCCACGCTGTTTGTTTCTAGCCAGAGAAATCAAATAACACCGAATTAATATTACCTGTAAGGCTGTAATATTAGCATGATAATCCGGACTTGCAAGGAAATCCCAACAATTTGCTTACTCACATGTTTAAGGATTCCATGAAAAATCATTGATTTCACATTAGTTAAACGTTAAACATGCAGATAACAGGATTTCACCAGTAAAGTTTATTTCTCGGAAGATAGATCCTACATAGATTTGATATATCAGACACGAGAACTGCTAGTATGACCGAACAAAAAGCGGTCAAATAATACGAATTAGTGTATTCGCAGGTTTTGACAAAATGTATTTCGGGTATACTAGCATTTCTGATCAGACACCGATTCAATCATATATATTTAAAGATAATGAGAAAATAACGTCATCCGTTGTTTCTTTACATAATGTAATCTGTTCATCATTTGTACACTCCTTTTCCTATCTCAATACAATTCATTCATCAGTTCTAATAAGAGTAAGACTAAAAAACCTGTAAAATCTCCAATCCATATAGGAATTTTAAGTCAGTGAAGTTGTTCATATTGTGATCTAGAGTTATGAGACATATACAATTTCTTGGGGTCAGTGAAGTTGTTCATATTGTGACCACCGAGATTGTTGTAAGACAAGCGCAAGTGCAATGATCTAAGATTGCTTAAAGTGTCAAGGGGATGATTAATATCTCCATTAAATATCAATGATATTAGTTAAACGTTAAACGTGCGGATGATGGGATTTCAAAGTTATTTCTTGGAAGATAGAGGAATAAAAGCGTTCTATTACCTAACATAGATTTGATATATCAGACACCGATTCAATCATATATCTAATAAATAATAGTAAAGCAGAAGAATTTCTAGCTCTCTCCTTGATTCTCTCATTTCTCTCAATTCTCCTTAATTCTCTCAATTGTCCTTAAAATTATAGAGATATTTTTATTAAATCAAGCTAATCAAGTTATCTTTGCTTTCCAAGTCTCCTGATATTTTATACTAAAATATACTATTATTATCTATTTCACAAGCCTACGACCTATCTCATAAATTTTAAAACCCAATCGTATTCATCCGCATCTTTTGTCCTGCCCTCCTTTTCTTTCGCCTTCTGAGTATTCTTCCGCCTCTGATTTCTCCCTCTTCCTTCCCATCGATGTCTAGATCTCCAACGATTATTATTTTTAGATTCAACTTTGTGAACGGGGTATTTCCCTATTTCTATTTACAGGTTTTCTTGCTTTTGATCGAATTAGCTGGTAAATTTTTCTATATTATATTTTCAGATCGTTTTGTACTTTTAATTTTTTGAATTTCATGCATAACAATTTACGGAATCTTCTGGATCCATGCTCAGTCAGGTATATCCTCAACGAATATGTGATTTTACTACTATTTGGCGAAATCCAGTTCTCAATCGGGTATATTTTCAACGACTATGTGATTTTACTACTATTTTCTAATTTTTCAGTTCTTACTCAAATCATCGGGTATCCGCTTGCGCTGTTTCTTTTTCAGAACGTCAAAGGTGGAAGATACAAGGAAAACGTAGACAGGGCAATTGTCTGATGAGATTTTAGACCATATATTACTGTAGAAGAATCCATCGATTGTTGAATTACTGGTTTAGGTACATAAGATTACTCAATTATACTTATTTCTTTTCAAAGCATCGAGCTATATTTTATATACAATGTAAGTTTCTGATTTCAATTATAAAGTTATTCTATTGGACTAACTGTTGATATTCAATAAGATTTCGAATTATACCTCACTTACCACAAGCTTTTGGACTAACTCTACTCAATTATGCTGCTATAGTTTAATAACTTCATCTGATGGTTTAGCTTAACACAATTACTTTTAATAACAGAATAATACTTCATCATTTTCTGTCACAGTATTATGAACATAAAAAATGATCTGAAATGCTGTTTTTGGTACAAGTTGTTTGTATTAGGTTAATCAAATGATGTCCTAAACATTATGTAATAAGTAGTCAAGTTTAAATCTTAGCTATGATAGTAAAAGTTGCATAATGATAAAGTTTGCTACTGTTAATGTGACAAAATATGAAGATGATCTTAATTGAATCATATACACATACATGTACGAAGTTTTCATTTTAGTTCTACTCATTTCCGTATCAGTTTACTTTCTTAATTGAGTAACTGTTATGATATTAATAATGTATTTTTACACAGCGTTTTCCTGCATTTGATATATAATCTTAATACATTACAAATGTATAGATACTTTCAGTTTCATGAGAAAGTGTTTTGAGTTCGAAGTCAAATGAACTCTCTTGGTACTGATCCATTTTTATCCAACTCATAATTCATCTTAGAAAGAAGTATAAGCATTCAAAAGGATCAACAAGTAATCTGCCTATTTGTTTTTCATATTTTTAATTTTTTTATTCATGTTTTTGTTTTGCTAAGTGTTTTTCCAATATCAGACCCACTATATTTAACAGATGTCTACTCATATTTATGCTTTATATATTATATTTATATAGTTTAATAAACCTTTTTCCACTTTTCCTTCTCTTCAATTGAGTTATAGCTGCTCTGATTTATTGTTTTGCTTTTGTTTTAAAGTTGATAATTATGTTCAAATCACTTCACCAACCTCAATCCAGTTCAAGGTACTCACAAACTTTGAGGACTACTAATTTGTTGTTTCCTATGTCATGTACAAAGTTCTGCGATTATTTGAGAATCTTTAACATCTATTGTCCTAAAAATTGATATTAGAGTTTAAGTTCAGCATAGATCTTTGTTGTTGGATCCCCTTAAAAAAAATTGAAGTGACATAAACATGTAATATACTTCTCTACTTAAAATTTTAAATCTTCTTATTATAGTTCGCTTTACTTTTTAAATCTTCTTTAATACCCCTACGATTAATTTTTGCACTATAGTTCGCTTTACTTTGAAATAAGTTTGTGCAATTATTTCTTCACCTTCAATTCAGTTATTGATAACTGTATACATTTATCACTTTGAAAAGTACATCAAGTTCAAATAATTGTTCTCTGTATAATTTCAGTTTTCAGTGTCTTCGTGTATATGACTGAATATTGCGTTGCTTACATCATCCAAAATCAGTTTGTGTATGAGAGAGAGTTATTTTAAGGATTTTATATTTTGAGGATGTGAGTGGTGTTTTTTGTTGAAAGAAAAATTAAACTGAGACTGATAATCAATTGCCACTTTTCCCTACAATTGATGCATGATGATATTCTGACATTATTGTCTTGTGCGAATGCTTTCATTTCAATTACATTAAGAAATCTATAAAATAATAGTAAAGCAGAAGAATTTCTAGCCCTCTCCTTAATTCTTTCAATTCCCCTTGATTCTCTCAATTTTCCCAGTTCTCCTTAAAACTCTAAGATACTTTTATTAAATCAAAATAATACAACAATCTTTATTAATTATTTATTAATAATTCTCCCAAAATGAGCAATTCAACCATATCTGCGTGTAGACTTGAGAACAAGTCCAATGCCCTCAAGTCAAAATATCTTTCAAGATAATTCCATTGCATCAGTATAGATATGAGCTTCCCCTTTATCAGTTATCGCTTTCTCTATTCTATGCCCATTTATCAAAAACTGACTCAATTCCTCCGTTCTAGGGCTGCAACAATGGAAGAACTAAGAATTTTTTTATTGGTGTCAGAATTTAAAAAAAGAGTAAGTTTAGTAGTCAATTTATATAATTTGATCATTTTTACTATTTGTGCACTGTATTTTTTGTATTTTTGCGTTAACAATTTTCAAATTCCCTTTTTTAGTATTATTTTTTTTACTCCAGAAGGACGTTCTTCTTTGTTTTGGATGGTGAAGTAAGAACTGACTGTTTTCTGAATGTCATTTGTTGTTGCCTTTATTTTTTTTTCATCCTTGCAGATCTTTTGTATATTTGAATTTGTTGCAGCCATGTTTGTCTACCCGGACTATCTTATTCGAATGTCTGACGGATTATGAGTGCAAAATATACACTTTAATGAGTTTTAAGACCTTAAATGAGCTTGATTTTCAAATACGTGTAAATATTCAATGCAGGTTGTAGCAAAGATTTTTGACAAGTTAAAGCAAAAGATCAGAGATCTGATAGTATTAAGTACATGTTGCTCCTATGCTTCTTTATCAAATGTTAACAAAGTTTGTATGATCATGTACTAATATCTAGCTGATAGCTCAGCTGTCCAATAATTCGGTAACAAGCAAAAATCCTCTTAACAGTTGTTCAATTTAATCGATAAGCATAAAAAGCTTAAATTGAGACTTATCTTTCACATAAAAAAAGAAATACAAGTACACAACCAAGTCCAGTTCATACTCCTATATGAAACAACGCTTAATTCTCAGTGAATTGTTTTGTGATGGTAAACTTTTCCTTGAATCATGCATGAGCATTTCATCAGTTATTAAACAAATGCTATTCAGTTAAGTAGCTAGATGGGAAATCGATGCCTGCATGTATGCCTAATTAAAGCTTTATGGGCAATTAATTTACTGGAAACTAACGTGAAGCCTGTTTAACTAGTGAAATAAATTGATAGGTAATTTATTTAGCGGGTTCCTTCAACTTGCATGGATGCAACTAATAACATCCTGAAACTAAAATGCCAGCCATCCTATAACCTCTGTATTTTTGTTTGCATGAGTTATATAGTTAATATTACATAGATGAAGCACCATTTTATCGCCATTAATGCTCCTATGGACATTCGTGTGCAATATCTTTATTTGTTATAAACATGAAAATGTTACAGAAGCTTAAATGGCATAGCAGGTATAACTATGAAAGGAACAACATTGGATTAATCTACAAAATAAGTGAAAGACATAATATATTCTTATTAGGCCGGTTGCTATCCATTTACAGTAAAATGCAGAGGATACTTTTTTTAATGCTTTAACATACATGTTGGCCATGTATCTATAATTTTTAATAAACCGTGGATGATATACGATAGTTAAATCATATATGTTTGGCTTGATTATGTAAATGCCAATCAGTAAAGTAGACACAAATCAGTGCCTACATGTATACCTAATTAACTCTCTGCTGCCAATTAATTTACAGTCAATTAATTTGCAATCAATTTAAAGAAATATAGCGGCAAATAACTTATGTTAGTGGATTCCCCTACAGTTAGCATGTATTACAGTTGCACAACATATTTTGGTATTGTTCGGTAAAGAGGTAGATATCCTTCAATTTTTTAACATTATTTTAAACAATTCTAATAAATATCTTTATAGTCGTTCCATCAAGTAAAGCATTCAACATAAGGGTATCAATCAACCAATGGATAGTGAACTCTATGATAAGCATAGATTGACTCAACAAGAAGATATATCTCAAAAATCATTGGAATGAAAGATAGTCATAAAATCCACAGAATGACAGATGACGATGAAAGATCTCGATCAAACGATGATTTTATTTGGAATGCTAAATTTACCTCAGCAATCGTAAGTGATATACAAATCAAAAATTTAATTAAAATTTTATACTTCCATCTTATCTCATTAGCTTTCTCCTTCTATTTTTTACAGGTGGACTTCATGGTGAAAAATGGATGGTGAAAAATTGATGTGTCGCTATCTTCAAAAGGAGAAATTTGATATTATTTTGGTTAATTACTTCTTTCTGTGATGTGTCACAATCTGGAATCTACAGTAAAAAAAAGGGAATTGTTAAAAGGACTCCACATTTGGTTAAGGGGAGGACCATATTTTATTTATTGTATATTTGTTATGGGGAGGACAAAATAAATTAGCCTCACCTTAAACATAAAAATTAAAATTCCGATATTAACCCCCTAAAATTCTCATTAATACCTAAACCATAATTAATGCTTACAATTTAATGTTTCACATAAAAATAAAAAGGTCAATTCTATTCGTGCATCAATAATATCTAAATATACACCATAAAATAAAATAAACTATCATACACCAAAAAAATACTTTACATACACCGTATTTTTTACAACACTAGCCTTATTTTTTCTTCATCTTCTCTCTTTAAAACTTCAAATTTATTTATAGAAAATAGGAAATCTATGCACTAAATAAAGTATAAATTCAGTAAAATGTATTTTAATTTTTTGAATGTACGGTAACAATTTATTATGCTACAAAAGATTCTTAATTTTAGCAAAAGTAGCTTTGCTTTTAAATCAAATGACTCTAAATTTAAATAGTTACTTGTAAAAGTTCACGTAATTCAAAATTTATGTTTCATGTTTAAAAATACGTTATGTTCTTCAAATTATTTTACATAGATTTAATTAAATACCATTAGTTATAATGTTTTAGTTAGATGAGTTATAATTAAAAAGGTAAAATTGCAATAAAGAAGAAATGTAATTTAGTAATATATATTTTTAGCAAAATAGTGGTGTACATAAAGTAATTTTCGGTGTATGAATAGAATTTTCCAAATAAAAAGTGGCGTAGCTAATGTAACGGAGACATAAGAAAGTTCCGTGGGTGATCAGAAGACATCAGATTAGGGAATTAATTGTAATTTTATATTGGAATTGGTATGGTTAATTTGAAATAAATGCAAAAATGGAAATTTTGATCTAATATGTTGTATCGAATTTGTGTAATTGAGATTTTTAGTAATTCGCGCGTTCGTCATTGTGTTGAATTTAGTAAGTTGGGGTTTAACATAAATGATGAGCCAAGGGTAATTATGTCTCATTTTCTTTTTCTTTTAAAATAAACCAGACCCTCCCTTAATAAAATAATAATAAGTTGGAGTCCCCTTAAAATTATCCTCCCCTTAACCAAATATGGAGTCCCTTTAACAATCCCCTAAAAAAATTTGTATACAACGTTTATTTTTAGTTCTTTTTTTTTTCAATACTGCAAGCTTATGAAATAACTATTTTACTCATTCTATGCAAAATCAATCTTTATCTTCAATTCAAATTGATTTGAATTTCTAGCTACATCAATTAATCTTCCTTTCATACTATTGAATTAATGGAAATTTCGTAAACGCTAATTGAGAATAAAATCAATAAAGAAATCGTTGTTACTTCAAATCTACGTTTACTCATATAAGGTTCCATTTTAATTGACCATTAAATATGGTAATTCATTAACATAAATCAAGTTATATATTTGATATGGCATTATTTTTATAGTTTAAATTTACAATCGCCTAATCAAGCTATTTTTAATACCAAAAATAAATAAATCAATATTAAACATATACACATTACGGTATTAAAAGGAAACTCTGATATGTACAAATATATCAATCACATAGAATAAATCATATACATAAAAATATAACAACTTTAATCCAAAAAAATCCATATGTTAATTATACATTGCACTGTAAAATTCATTGCATCTTCCTGTTCTTTCGTTACTTTACATTTTGATGTGGACATTTTAAAGGCTACACGATTGTTTACATATAATTTAATTATTAGCTCCTAAACTTTTATATTTAAGTTCACACATTTTAATTAATAACAAAATTCAAAATTAAATAAGTTTAGTTAACTAATATTTCTTTCAAACACTAAAAATGACAAAAAAAAAAAATGGGCTCAAAATACCTACACTCCAAATTTCCTATAATAATTTAAGTCTTTCACAATTCCTTTTGGATGTTATACATTTAGTACCATAATTTATAATTAATTGCATAGTATTAAAACTAATTAAGCAACTTTAGCAAATTATTGTTCATTGATTCGCCTAATAAATCGCATCAATATTAATTATATTCACATTAAAAAAATGAGAAAAATAGTGATTCAAATATATAAACACATCAACCGCATAACATAAATTATATACATGATAACAATCAATATTAACTATTTTCCTGTTGTTGTGGGGTGTCTGTTGTTTAGGGGGTGAGGGGGCGGCAAAATACTCCATAATATCACTTGACATTGTATATTTAAGGCAATATGTTTAAATTAATTATATAGTTTTAAATTTACCAAATAAATTCAATCAGTAAACGTTGTTTCATCTAATTAACGTTGAATATGATGTTTTAAAATGTATATCATATTCATATAAAGAAAGAAGGCGAAATCAGTTTTCCTTTTAAATATAAAGTTAAAAAAGCTAGACGATTTATACAATATGTAAACAATGATAGTAACTTAATATGTTATACATTTATCTCAGTAAATTTTTCATTAATTGAAGAAAACAATTATAGCTTCAAATATCCACATTTTAACACTTCCACAATTATATACGGAGCCACCTTATTTCTTTCATTATATTTTATATTTAAATCCATATGTTTAAACTACTTATGAAATCTTAAATTATAGGGTCTGTTTGGCACAGGTCACTATTAAGTTTTAAAATTAAGCTCACATCCAGTCATAAACTTATTGTAATTTTAGTCCCTATTTTTCGATAAAACAGTAAAATAAATAAATAAAGAATATAAAAAAATCACGTAAATTTGTATTTAATTAAAATAGGTAAACGCAAAAAAAAATAGCCCAAAAAAACATCAAAAACCACGTCAAAACCAAAAAAACAGAAAAACACCGAAAACAGCAGTTAAATGCATACTAATATGCACATATTTCGATTTACATGCATACATTTGTGCAAGAATCTCAGTTATGCATCTGTGTTGAAAATACTTGCATACATCTGTGCAAGTATAGCATAATTTTTGCATGAAAATATGCAATAATTCACGCACTTGCAAATCAGTTTGAATTTATTTGCATTCAGATAAAACATAAAAGTAGTACGAATGCATGCAACAATCCATAGAAAAAAATTCAGTTAACTTTTCTTCATGAAATACTTGCATTCAAGTGTGCAAGTATTTCAGAATAATCACACATGTATGCAAGTTTCCGTCTAGATTTTTCAACACAAACAATGTATGCAATAGTTGCATACATGTGTGTAACTATTGGTAAAATTTGCACACATGTATGCAACTTTTTTTTTTTTTAATTTGCGTGGACTTCTCCGGACGTTTCCAGAATATAGATTTTTTTTTTTTTACCTGATAGCGCATTTTTTTGGGCTAGAAAAACGTAAAGGCGGAAGTGTTCAAAACAGCAGGCGGAAGTTTGGAAAACAAGGACCGAAAATGCATTGAAACTTAGACAAGGACGTGGGTTATATTTAAAACAAAAAGAAGGGGAGGAGCCTTATTTCCACTAAATTATAACTATTCAAATAATCTTAACAAATAATTAGTACATTTCTCTAATAACTCTTAAAAATATACGTCAATTTTACTACGTATATTCATATTAACAAAAGTGTATCCTTCCATTCAACTATATATATGTATGAATCACATAATATAAATTATGTATGTCAATGACAATAATAAAGTTAGTTTGTAAATTAATTACGATTCGTTTATACCAAAATTTTGCCATTTATTATATCACAAAAATCTTTTTTAATTCAATTACTCCGCAGGAAATTTATTTTTAAACAAATTTCTTTCGATTCATTCTACTATACTATATATTTAAACTAAGTTCATAATTTTACATTTAACTTATTTAACTAATTCTATTAAATAATATTTCCCAATCCACAGAATAAATTAGTAACATACATCAGTTTCAACATGTATAGTATATTCATATTAACGAAATGATAAAAAATTTCTCAAATACATACACATACATATTATTTATGTAAGCTACAAAACATAAATCACAATTAATAATAATTGTAATTTTAATTATGTCACACAATGCATACTCACATTGTTTGAAAAATATTTTGCTTACTCAAACATAAAGTGTAAGATGTATAACATAAAATTATACACCATATTTTAAAAAAAATTATACCTAAAATCATTTACTTATTTTTCTGATAATTTTTTCAGTTAAACTGCCAGATAATGTATGTTCAGTTGAATTATCAGATAATGTTTAATAAGCTCCTTTTTTAATCACAAATAGTAAATATGTTATTTTTTTTTACAATCACGTGTGCAACGCACGGGTTACACACTAGTATTTAAAGATGGAGGTAAACCGCCCTTGAAGAAGTTAGACCTCAAATCAAAATAATCAGAACTCGGTTTAGAAAGAGCATACAAATTACCAGTAATTTAATTATTATTAGATGATCTAAACTTATCCTACTTACGCTCAATATTAGGTCCATTCTTGCAAGAAACCATACCAATTTCAATACGAATGGATCCATTCAGGACTTACACTCAAAATCAGGTCGTTTGACTGTAAGTATAATAGTTAGTCTAGTAAAATTTACCTCAGACATAACCAAAAAAAAAAAAAAGTAGTGTAAGTGAAAGAGTTGTCTTGATCTTAAAATTTTGTGATAATAATTAACGCATCTCCTTTTCACCTTCCATGTTCTCTTAACTTTTAGCAGTGTTCGTTAATGAGAAAATAACATCATTTCTACAGTTAGTTTCTTTACACAATGCATTCTGTTCATCATTTCTACAATTATTTTCCATTCTCAATACAATACAACATATGAAGTTTTTACTGATCTGTAAAATGACATTTGGACTGAAACCGAAATTGACCGAAATAGATAGATTTTCAAATGACCTGAGGTTGGGCAAAAGCACTTAGTTTATCCAACAATCGTCCTGTTGAGATGGGCTTGCGAACCATCCATCACATGTTGGCATGGACTAACCTTTAATTACTCCATCTTATCCTATGGCACGTGAAGGATTCGGGTGAGCTGCCTGTAGGGATCAACCCCAATCGCTGATATGGTACTAATCCATTACTATATTAACGTACGCTTCATGGATTTTTAAGCTTATAGTACATATATAACACGAGATGTGCAGGCCATTATCTGGAAACTCCGTACCATCTTTGGACTTCTTTCCCTTGTTTCGCTCCACATTTGAGTTTAGCAGATATTTCTCTGTGCTTTCTACTGGTCAATCACATGTCTAAATGGTTGACTTGTCTCAATATGATTTGGATGCAAGACTGGACACAACAGTGTATGTTTTGTGAATTTGAAGTTTGAAGGGATGTCAAGAATAACAGAAATAAATAAAAAATTATACACGCCTTTTATTATATATTGAGATTGCCTCCTTCGCATTTTATTTCCCAGATTTTAGCGGAGGTCTAATTAATGATCATGCCAGAGAGACAAAATTATGATCTCATCCAGAGCCGGCTCGGAGGGTAGGCCGAGTAGGCGACTGCCTACGGCAACTCCCGCGGTGGAGCAACCGCCGGTCCGGTAGCGCAGTGATCATAAGAAAAAATATATATATATATCAAATAAATGCTACTGCACACTGGTCACAAGCAATAGCCAAGGTTAATCTTGGAGGCAACAATTTTGCCTAGGGCAACCATAATTTTTTCCCATTCTGGAGCCGGCTCTGATCTCACCACACCCTATCCATAATAGTTAATTATCCTCATGCTTACACTCAAATATAGTCATTCTCACAAGTAGATATAACAATCAGCAGAATGTTTTCAAAAAATTAACTCAGATGTCACAGTGTTTATCTGTCATACGCTGCAGTTTCATGTGTACTAGCAGAAAGAATGAATCACAAGTAACTAATACAATTACTGGGTGTTGATTTATCGAAAAGAAATTTGTATAGAACAACAACAAATAATGGGAATGGTAAAAGAAGCTTCATTTCCTGACTAATACACACCGAGGACACCTAAATTTTCATTGAATTATTGCTAATTAAACTCTGACAGTATATGATTCATTGGTGAAAGTCTGAAGTTGGTTTCCTGATGGGATCTTCCCAAATAAATTGTTATATGATAAATTTAGAGAATTCAATACCGTCATGTTGGACATGGTTGAAGGTATATTGCCTGAAAGCTCATTTCTTGATAAGTCAAGGGACTCAAGGGAGTTCATCAAGCCAATTGCATTAGGTATTGGTCCAACTAAATGATTTCCGGATAGATTCAAAGAATTTAATCCATGAAGATTTCCAAGTTCTTTGGGTATTTGCTCAGATAAATTGTTTAAAGAGAGATCAATGGTGGTTATTTGAGTTAACAACCTATCATAATTCCAGTCCCGTTTTTTAATAGTTAGTTGTACATAATCCATGTGATTGGGGCTCTCAATTACATCAAAACTGCTTAAAAAATCAGTTTCCTTGGTTGGATGCATAACCATCATGACACTGAAGTTTCCAAAGCTGGGCGGTATTCTTCCAGTCAGTTTATTATTAGCAAGGACAAGGACCCGAAGTTCCTTCAACTTGGACAAATTTGAAGGGACATTCCCCATGAAATTGTTTGATCTAAGATCAAGGACTTTCAAAATTATAAGATCTTCACCAATCCATGTGGGGATTATGCCTGTCAAGTTATTCATACTAAGATCAAGAGTTATGAGAGCCACACAATTTCTTAGGTTAATTGGAAGATTACCACTAAGCTTGTTATAGGACAAATGCAATGATCTAAGACGCATTGACGTTGGACTCATTAAAGCCCCCAGTGAGTGAGGAATATTTCCATATAGATTGTTTCTGGAGAAATCTAAATGTAAGTGACCTAAAGATGAATTCAGAAGTTGATCCCAACAATTTGGTAACTCACCCGTTAAAAGATTCCTTGAAAGATCAATCCGTCTCATTTTAGTTGAACATACAGATAATGGGATTTCACCACTGAACTTATTTCTTGAAAGATAGATGTATGACATTGTTCTATTACTTAATATTGGTTGAATTGATCCGGAGAGCGAATTGTTTGATACATCAAACAAATAAAAATTTAACTTAGGAAGAGGACGTAAATTTCCTTTAATTACATTGTTAGAAAGATCCAATGTTATCATGTCATGTGCGCCGAAAACACCCCAAAACCAATCAGGTAAGTTATCCATGATATCCGAACTAGACAAATTTAAGAAAGATAAATTTACTTGTGTTACTAACCATTGCGGAAAATATGGCCCTATTTTCGAAGATCCTATGCCAATGACTTCGAGCTTGAATGGAGGGATCCAATCATGACTTACATTCATAATTAGGTTATTTGAATCTAACTTTAACTCTTTAAGCTTGACTAGTCTAGTATAATGAACTTCAGAAATGATACCCTCAAGATAATTTTCTTCAAGATGCAAAAGAAGAAGATTTGAAAGTTGTCCGATGCTTCTTGGAACGGTTCCATTCAATTTATTTTCTGATAGGAGTAGTTCTTCTAAAGCCTTGAGATCTATAGAATTATCAGAAATATCAAGGTAAGAAAGATTTGTAAAGTTCACATAGGGAAAAGAGACTGAAAAATCGCTGATAATACAATTGCTTAAACATAGCTCTACAATGTTAGGTAGAATGTTCAGTGCTTCAACTGATTTCTGTAAGCTTGTAAATATTGCGTTTTTCATAGTGAGATGTTTTAATGAAACAAGATGTGATATCCAATAAGAGTCGTCAATAATAACTTTGCTGCTGTCACCATACCGGCGACCAAAATTAAGATCAAGATATTCAAGTCTCGATAAATTTCCAAGATGATGAGGAATCAAGCCATGAAAACCGGTTAGAGACAAGTTAAGATACCCGAGATTATGAAGGGAACCAAGGAACTTAGGAATAGAACCATCAAAATGGTTCATGCTCAAATCAAGGTAATTTAGTTGCTTTAGGTCAAGCAAAGATGGGCTGAGTTGGCCACCTAACGACCACTCATTGTAAAGAACATCATCAAACTCAGAAAATGGGCGTGGATTGCGTAGATCTAACCTGATGACATGACCGGTTAGGTTGTTGCAAGAAACACCTTTCCAGCTACAGTAGTTATTACCGTTCCATGATGCTAGCCTGCTGTTTTTATCTACGAGACTTTTCTTGAAATTGAGAAGAGCATTCCTTTCATTTGCTATGCAGCCTGAAATAACCACTCCTCTAATGGCTTGTTTCAACAGAAAAATAAGCAAAAGTAGCACAAATTGAATTGACTGAGTCGTCATGGCTTAAATGGAGACTTTAATAAATTTGTTTAAGATTCAGCTTGGTCGTGTAATACGCAACATATAGATGAAGCGGATTTGCTTTACATATGTTATATATATAACTAGGCATGCCATGCAGTATTTCTACATGCGGTCCCACACGGTTGTTGACTAGGAAAAAATATTGGTAAACTAAGTTGTATTTGCATGGAAAGGGCTGGGAAAAACGATACTTAGGTGGAGGCATATGTTTCATGTCTAATTATTAATATATCACGTGATGTACCCTACCCGAATGGATGTGTAATGCCATGGAGAGGTTGCTGGTACTGATATTTCTATTCATTATTAAAATGAAATTGTATAATTTGAACAGCTGTACATAGGCATTAACTACGAAACTCTACAACATAAATGGAATCTAACAATGCCATTCTGGTCATCCCAACATTGTCCTGTTGCCACACATACTGCCATCAATTAAGCATATAGAAGAATTCCAAGAAGCCTTCCGATTATAGAACTAAATCATTAGATGAATCATTTTTGTTGAATGTAGTTATTTACTCCTTTAGCATATGCAATTAGTGTATAAAAGTTTAAATCGAAAATTGTTTGTTTTTAACGTGGAATCAGTTAATAATATTACGTTGAAATATTTTTTTTACAATACGAATGTTTTTTTTTTAAAAGTGGATTAAGAAAAGTTAAAATGAAAATTCAATGTCTGTTTGGTAGAATTCCAATTTCGCTAGCTCCATTAAATTCGATTTACGGTAGCGGTAACTGATTCTGTGTGTTGGACCACTCCATTGGTACTATGCATTGTTAGTTTTGATGCTAACAGGCAGCGTTTACAGTTAAACATGGGTATAATGGGATTTCACCAGTAAAGTTATTTCTCGTGAGATAGAGGTATAAATAAAAGCGTCTATTACCTAACATAGGTTTGATATATCAGACACCGATCCAATCGTACATATTTAATGATGGAGGTAAACTGCCCTTGAAGAAGTTAGAACTCAAATAAAAATAATCAGAACTCAGTTTAGAAAGAGCATACAAATTACCAGTAATTTAATTATTGGAGGATCTAATTAAACTTATAGTACTTACGCTCAAGATTAGGTCCAGTCTAGCAAGAACCCATATATACCAATTTCAATACGAAGGGATCCATTCAGGACTCAACACTCAAAATCAGGTCGTTTGACTGCAAGTATAACCTTTTAAGGTACAAGGTGTTCCAAAATTGAGAAATGGAGACGATAATAAGTGATAAGACAAATGGACAAACGCGATTGTTCAAGTGGTAAGGATACTTTAAAATGATGCGAGATAGAAACTCAAACCAGTTTATTTTGTTGTATGTTGCATACAAACAGTGCCGGCCCGACAACATACTCTGCCGTACTTCTGACTTCAAGGATTTCCGGAGCAAATTACTTTGATTCGACCAAGAACACTCTGATATTTGATTTCTGATGATGCTATGTAGATTGTGGAATAGAAGAGAAAGTAGAATATGGCGATTCTGCAACGGTCGACCGGTGATATTTTGGCCTATCGACGCCAAGGCCCAAGGCCCATCTTTTGACATTTCAAAGATTATTATTTATGCCAAGTTCATGATCAAGGCCCATTGCCTTATTCCTCTTTCTCTTCTTTCTTTTGATATCAAGTATCAAGCTTTTATCTATATAGAGACAAAATCCTTTATATTCCACAATGTGGGACTTAATCCCTACACTTTATCTTCTTTCATTCTTGCTTCCCTCTTCAAAAACAAACCCATATCCCAAGCTAACTTGAAAATTTACAACAAAAACAACTATGCTACTTCTTCCTTTAGTTGCATTGCAACTATATTTTAATTGTTCCTTTTTTTTTTTTTTTTTTTTTGGTTGAAGTGATCAAAAATGTTGTTGCCCCTCTTCCGGCATGGCTGGCGTGTTGCTCCAGACGGGAGTCTCTCTCGATTCTTCCTTAGACCGGGCCTGCATATAACATAAATTTGTATATGTAAGTACCCTATATAATTCGAAAATAAAAGTCATAAAACAAGTCTAAAAGTTTAATTACAGCTTGTGCATTTCCCCAAACGAATCCGCCAAACAATTACCATTGAAGTTTTTTGAACTTAAATCAAGATTCTCAATAACGTCTTAAGACAACCGGGAAACATCTCTTTAAATTCATGTATATATATATATCCCTTCCAAGTTCCAACGCAGGCATTACCACCACTTGGGAATGCATGCAACCTGCATAGATTTTGTTAATGCTTGCGGTGAAGTCCCAATGAAATTATCATCCAAAAAATCTATAATACTGTGAAGAATGGAAGTTGAATTTACCGGTGCCTCCTGAATTATATTGAGTTGAACATGTAATTGCCCTGTAGATCAATGTGCATGCATTGCATGGGGTATTAAAGTAATACGATTCAGATTTTAAAGACAATATATATGTATGAGTGGCAACACATACATTTGGACCGACGAAGCCCGTTTCCTAGCAGATCAGTAAAAACTTACAACAACTTTTATTTCTTTATTTGTTTAAATACACGTTATATCTGAGCTATTGTATCATCAGTTTGCAGCATTATTTTACATGGAAAACTCTTTCTATCAATTTTCAATTCAATAAAAGCAGTATTTCCTTTTATGGGGTTCTTCAAGTTATGTCAGATATCAATAAATTAAGGGATGGCTTCTTGACTTATAATAAATTATTAGCCAGATCAAGGTAAGAAAGTTTTGTAAATTCTGCACATGGGGGAGAGAGGCAGGAAAACTACTGATAGTACAAGCTGAGCATAAACATAGCAGGACGATGTTAGGTAGCTTGTCAATTCTGAAAGCAACGTGTTTGTCATTAATAAATAGATTCTTTGAAGCAATTATTAAGATCAAGATATTCTACTCTCCATCGATTTACGAGATGGCCAGGAATCAAGCCATGGAAAGCGCCTTTTCACTAAAAAGTAATAATGTCACAACACCCTATCTATAATACTAAAGCATCCACATACTTAAGTCTTTCTCACGACTAATTATAACTGTAAGTTGAATATTTCAGAACTCAGATCTCACAGTGGTTAATAATGTGATTGGCCTCAACAATCATGTTCCCATTTGAGGCGTCCATCTTTCAAATATTCCAGTTTATAATCATGAAGACAATTCCATTACAAAAATATACATATAACCACTGTTTCATGTGTATTAGGCTATTAGCAGAAAGAATGAATAATAAGTATCCAATACATTCCTTTGGTGTTGAATTATCATAAAGAAAATTGTATAGAACAACAAAAAATAAGAATGTTACAAGCAGCTTGACGTACTCATTAATTAGCACACACCAAGAACACCAAATATTTCCATTTAATTATTACAAACTACACTTTGACAATTCGTATCAATCTACTACAGTTTCATTGCCCAATTTTCTTTTGAACCTGTTAATGTTCACAGTGGTAACGACGTATATCGCATCATATACATAATAGACATATTGAAAAAATGTGTCCTGCCACCTTTTCTTCATGAGAAACGTACCCAAAAAAATCCAACTACCGAAAATAAACCCAAGTGCAATGCTCACGTACCAGTAATCTGATTTTATAACTTCGTCTACTTAAACTTCAATATTCAGTGTCTTCCTGCTACATGGTTGACTGAGGGGAATACCACAAAGTTTGGGATTGCCAATATTTGATTCACTGGAGAAAGTCTGAAGTTGGTTTCCTGATGGGATCTTCTTAAATAAATTGTTATGTGATAAATTTAGAGAATTCAATACCTTCGTATTGGACATGCTTGAAGGTATGTTGCCTGAAAGCTCGTTTCTTGATAAGTCAAGGGACTCAAGGGAGTTCATCAAGCCAATTGCATCAGGTATTGGTCCCACCAAATGATTTCCAGATAGATTCAAAGAAATTAACAGATGAAGATTTCCAAGTTCTTTGGGTATATGCTCAGATAAATTGTTGAAAGAGAGATCAATAATGGTTATTTGAGTTAACAACTTATCATAATTCCAGTCTCGTTTTTTAATGGTTAGTTGTACATACTCCATGAGATTGGAGCTCTCTCCGTCAGCATATCTTAAATCATCTTCCGTGGTTGGATGCATATCCATCATGACTTTGAAGTTTCCAACTCAGTGGTATTCTTCCGGTCAGTTTATTATTAGCAAGGTCATGGATTCGAAGTTCTTTCAACTTGGACAAATTTGAAGGGACATTCCCCGTGAAATTGTTCGATCTTAGAATAAAGACTTTCAAATTTATAGGTCCTTCACCAATCCATGTGGGGATTATGTCTGTTAAGTTATTCATACCAAGATCAAGAGTTATGAGACTTACACAATTTCTTAGGTTAATTGGAAGACTACCACTAAGCTGGTTATAGGACAAATGGAATGATGCAAGACCGGTTAAAGCACCCAAGGAGTGAGGAATATTTCCATATAGATTGTTTTTGGAGAAATTTAGCTGTAGTTTAGGAAAATCTACACTCACAAAATGATTCCAACAATTTTGTAACTCGCCCGTTAAAAGATTCCGCGAAAGATCAATCCACCATGATTCAGTCGAACATATAGATAATGGGATTTCACCACTAAAGTTATTTCTAGAAAGAAAGTTGTATTCCAGTGTTATATTACCTAATATGGGCTGAATTGATCCGGAGAACGAATTGTTTGATACATCAAACAAATATGTAATATTTAAAGATGGTGGTAAAGGACCTTCAAAGAAATTAGAGTTTAAATCAAAATGATTAAAACTTAACTCAAGAAGAGGAGGTAAATTTCCCTTAATTCCATTGTTAGAAAATCTAATGTTATTACGTCATGTGTGACAAAAACACCCCAAAACCAATCAGGTAAGTAATTCACAATATTAGAACTTGACAAGTTTAGTGAAAATAAATTTACTTGTGTTTTACACCATTGTGGAAAATATGGTCCCATCTTGCAAGATCCCATGCCAATGACTTTGAGCTTGAATGAAGGGATCCAATCATGGCTTACATTCATAATTAGGTTGTTTGACTATAATGTTAACTCTTTAAGCTTGAAAAATCTAGTAAAATGAACTTCAGAAATGTTACCCTTAAGATAATTTTCATCAAGAATCAATGAAAGGTAATCCGTGACTTTTTCCTACTGGACAAATATCACAAATATAAGGTAATGAGACAGGATCATACTGAATTTTATTTTCAATTAATATTTTCATTACAATTCTAGCACTTGGATGACCAAGTTTGCAGTGCCAAAGATCAAACATATTTCTGCTGTTGTCAGCCTTATTCATTATTACATTCAAGTTACTGTGTTTTTCTTCTTTTATAACACTGTTGCTCTTAACATTGTTAAACTTATAATCTTCCAGTCATGTTACCCAGTAAAATAGGTTCCTTAGTTAGAATGTCCTTAACTATACAATATTTAGGGTAAAATTCGAAGAAGACATTATTATCATTAGCAAATTGAGAAACACTAATTAAGTTTTTCTTCATCTTTGGTACTCTTAGTAAATTATGCAGATATAATTGTCTCTTACCATTTATTTTAGCATTTCCAATATGAATAATAGAATAAGACTTACCATTACCCAATAAAATTGAATGATTACCTTTGTAGTCTTTGCTTCCAAGATTCAGATTATCTAAGTTGTTTGTGATATGATGAGTAGCTACTGAATCTGGATACCGATAATCATCTTGTAATGTATCTAACTTTGCTATGTCATTTTGATTGTTGTTTTTGTTAGCATTATCTTGTTTGTTGATTTCAACTTGAGTTTGGGCATTGTTGGCATTTAGATTGCCATTGTTCCTTTAATCTGGTTAGATGTATAGCTAGTGTTGAATCTGAAGTAGCAGTTCAATGCTATGTGACCCATCTTTTCACAGATTTGACATTTGGATCAGTTGGAATTACTCCACCTTCCTCTGCCTCTTGCTCTCCTTGCATCATCACCTCTTTGATAAGATTGATCATTTCTATTATTGTTATCCTGATTCTTGCCTTTAAACTAGTGGTGAAGTTGACTGAATTAATCAGTTTCTTGAGGTTTCTTTGCATTTATTCTAGCCTCATGTGATAGTAAAATAGAATGCACTTCATCTATAGGTAGAATAATTTTCTGAGAAGTTATAACTGCCACTACAGCTTCAAATTCAATACTTAAATCATTGACCAAACATAGAACATGACCATTGGTAAGAACCCTGGTCCCAGTAGCATTCAACAACACTACAGAAAATAGAACTAGTAAAGGCAAAACAAAACAGCCCTCAGTATTCTTACCAGAGGCAAAAAAATTATTAATTTGCCTTTAAAAACAAAGAGAGGCGGACTAAGAACAGCCCCTAAAAACGATGCCGCCATTAACATACAGCGTCATTTGTGATTTTATATTTGCCTTCAATAATAGAGGTTGGACACGCAACACATCTCAGTAGGAACCAAAAAAACTGCCTCAAAAAACTGAAACAAAGGCAAACAAAAACGACTATAATGCTGACAATCTGACTACACATTTAAGGCCAAAAAAACCGTCATTTAAGGCCGAAAAAACCGACCGTACTGTATGTACACCATAATATGTACTAAAAAGCCTGCATGCAGTATAATTTACATTATATAGCCATTCGGCTAAGCACTGAAAAGCAGCTGAATATATAATTAAAAAAACAAAACCATACCAGAGCATTTTTTGAAGGCAGAGAACTGTTTCCATACAATAATCAGAAAAACAAATATACATTGAATTGAGACAACAAATCTTACACATGGAATTGAAAAAATTAATGTTATAGAGTGCACTAATACATACAACACATTCAACTAAAACAGAACAACAAATGTCTATTAGCATTCACAAACTAGAAATAGCGAGTCCTAAATACAACAGGAAACCAAATTTCAAATGAAAATATGCAACAAACAGCAAACCCTATAGATCAATTACTTATATGAACCGGAGCCCCGAACCATGAATTGCAAAAAGTCCATATTATTAAGAGTCGATGTAAAGTCTCTTGTTGGATGAGGCACCGGAGCATACATTGACGGATGATATGGATGCGGATAATAGGAAGGCCGAAACTGTGGATAAGGTAAATTTTGTTGGAGAAATGACAGTTGTTGGGAGGGTGAATTATGTTGGTTAAGTGGTTGAGTTTGGGTTATTGGTAGGTGGCTTGGGTTAAGAGGCACTTCTTGGGTAGATGGTGGTGGAGATTGAGGAACTGATGGCAAATTTTGAGAGGACTGAATCATACGCTACAGCTCTTCTATCTCCTTTCCTTGTTTCTCGTTAATGCTTTGTTGTTTTTCATACATCTCTCTTAGACTCAAGCATTCAGATTCTAGTAAAGCATAAGCTCGACCTCTGCGTGATCTCCGAACCGTTGACATTGGCTGAGTTTTCTAAACCCAAGGAACCATGTCTGGTGTTACTAGTTCTCCGTAACCGCGAACTCTACCACCAGTTTCCAATCCCCTTGCCACTACATATGCTTGTAACCTAACTTCTGGTGTTGCATTGTCGTTACTATCATTTAATTCATCTAGCTTTTGTGATATTAGCGCCTACAAATTTTCACATTAACATAAAGGTTAAATATAACTTTCATCGTCATGGGTAACAATAGTTTCATACAGTAGTCTACAGTATGACCATTTATGAATATACTCATTACTAATGACTAGTGATGTCATCACTCTTTTATTCTTTACTCTTCACATATATCATAACCACTTTTTCTTTAATTTACTGCAGTAACATGGTGCTTAGCATGATCATAAAAGGGTGATGCTAGTGCCATGAAATACAAAACACCTTAACAACATTTCATTTAATCACAAAATATGACACTACAGGATTCAAAAATTTGCTCAAAAAAAAACATGAACATAATATGTGATTTCAACTAAATTCCTACTTCACACATCACCACTCACCACCAAGGCACCAACCGCAGAGCACAAGTATTAACCAAAATTAAGCTTCCACAGTAAACATCGCATAAACAAATCCTATCAAGTTCAACCTCTCAAGATCTACCTTAAGTTGTTTTGATGTGTGTGCTTCAGAGGTTCGCATTTCAAGAGTTACATTTATATGTGTAAGATATTGAACTTGCATAATTTTTTTAACTAAAATACACGTAAATAAATAAAAAAGATCAAATTGACAAAAAGGCTAGGTTAGGAATCGACATGCTAAATATATGTATACTAATATTGAAAGTTTGTATTGTAAATATTTGCAATATAAATTGTAAATATTTGAAGCTTTGTTTTAAATATTTGCAATAAATATTGCAAACAATAAAAATAGAACTATGTTTTTAATTGATTTCACCATGGCCGGTTTAGGCCCAGTGCCAACTGTGCCTATGCATAGGGCATCACAAATAAGGGGCAACAAATATATTTAACGCACAAAGTCTAGTAAAAGAAAAAAAACATGAATGATACCAAAATGGGGTTTTCATCTGAATTTTTATAAGAAAGATGAGTTTTCACAGTAGAAAGATGAGTTTTCACTGTAGAAAGTGTTGAGTCGAAGCGTCGATGGTTATTTTGATTTATGACAAGAAGAAGCTTCTACATCGACAAAAAGAAGACAAGATGACTTCATAGGTTAGAAGTTGATTATTTAGAGTTATAAAATGTTAAAATCTATCCTCAAATAATCATACTTCTAATTGTTTGAAAATACTACTCGTGAAGACATTTTTTATGCATATGACCGAAAACATGTCGACCTACAATTTTTTATAGGTCAACAGGTTTTTAAATTGTAACGGTCAAAAATAGGTCGACCTACAAAATTTTATAGGTCAACAGGTTTTTGAATTCCAACGGCTAAAAACATGTCGACCTATAAAATTCTATAGGTCAACAGGTTTTTGAATTTTGACCGTTATATTGAAAAGTCATCTTCTTTCTTCAAGAGTTGCATCCATTTTTCTTCATGAATAATCACTCCTTTTAGATGCATCTTTTCACCAACATTTGCAACCTCTCGATCTCTATAAATACATGATTTTACAATCATCCAAATTACCGAAATTTCTCTCTATTTTCCGATCTATCTTGCAATATTCTTCTCGTTCAAAAAGCACTCAAAAAGCACTCAAAAAGCATTCATTTTATCGGTTGAATCTCCAAGCATATTTCATACACTTGTGATTCAATTCGATATTATACTTCCTAATCTTTCTAAACATCAAATTTCATTTGAGGATAAGATTATAGGAAGGGTGTACTCAATCGTTGGCTAATCAGTGTTGAAAGAAGAACACAGTCAGAAGTCAAACTCTTGTAATTGTCCTGTGTGGGTAAGCTTGTAGCCCGTGAAATCAAGTGGGTAAGCTTGTAGCCCGTGAAATCAAGTGGGTAAGCTTGTAGCCCGTGAAATCAAGTGGGTAAACTTGTAGCCCGTAAATCAAGTAGTGCTGTGAACCTGTTCCTCCGGGTGAAGAGAGGGCGTTGTTTAGTGAAAAGCCGAAGAGGAGCTTCGGGACTGGACGTAGGACGGGAGGTCCGAACCAGTATAAAAATTCTGGTGTCGTTACTTTACTTTACTCTACTTACTGCATTTATATTTGTTAGTGATATATTTCTTGTTTGCGAATTTTTACCTGTGTAGCTATTGTATAATTTAGATTATCATTTACTTCCGCATAGCCATATTATAGATCCTGCACAAGTCGTACACACGCACGACATTTTCATTTGGTATCAGAGCCCGGTCATCATATAACCGTAACACAGTTATTTGATATATTCTAGTAATATGGCAAATAACGCAAGTACCAGCACTAACACTTACACTGAAGGTCAATCAACACAAAGACCTCCTTTCTTTAATGGCCTAAATTATAGTTATTGGGCAACACGTATGGCTTTCTATATGCAATCAACAAGTTATGATGCTTGGAATGCTACTCAGAAAGAAATAGTTAATCCAACTACTGAGTATGCAGAATGGACTCCTGCTGAGAAAACAGCAGCAGCAGTAAATGCAAAAGCAATAAATATGTTGTTTTGTGCATTAGACCAAAATGAGTATAACCGTGTTAGTATCTGTACCACTGCTTATCAAATTTGGCAAACGCTAAAAACAACTCATGAAGGTACTAACAAGGTTAAACAAGCAAAAATAGCTTTGTTGAAAAGTCAATTCCAAAATTTCAAAATGAAGCCAAAAGAAACAATCAATGAGATGTATTCAAGGTTTCAAACTATTCATCATGCTCTTATTGGGTTAGGACAAAAATATTCTGACTTTGATGTAGTTTCAACAATCCTACACTCACTGACTAATGAATGGGAAGGAAAAGTATTAGCTATAGAAGAAGCTAATGATCTTTCTACCATGAAGCCAGATGAGTTGATAGGAAATCTAATGTCCTATGAAGCAAATTTACAGGCTAGAAGAGAACAAAAAGAAGAAAAGAAAAATGTTGCTTTTCATGCCGAAAAAGATGAAGACATTTCAGATTCTGAAGATGAAGACTTAGCACTTATTGCAAAAGGCTTTAAGAAGTTTTTGAAGCAAAGAAAAGCTAGTCGATACGACAAAAGGAAGTTTGGATCAAATAAACCATCATCTTCAAATATGGAATGTTTCAATTGTCACAAAAAGGGACATGTGCAAAAAGATTGTTTGGATAAAAAGAAGAATTCCAAAAAATTCAAGAAGGACAAATCAAAGAAGAGAGCTTTCTCAGTAACCTGGGATGATTCAGACTCATCTTCATCTGATAGCGAAAGTGACTCAGACACTGAACAAGCAAATGTATGTTTTATGGCAACAGAGGATGAGGTACGAATTCCTACTCTTGAGGATATGCTTGATATTTATGACAAAGTAATGATTAAACTTAAAGATACAAAATATCAGTTAAAAGAAGTCAAGACAATGTTGAATAGATCCGAATTAGAACGAGATATGTTAAAAGATGAGAAGAAAATATTAGAAGAAGAACTTGAAAAGGCTCAAGAATCGTCTTCTAATTCTAATTCTCAACTATCTCTTTTGACTCAAGAAATTGAAGTTCAAAAAGAGAAGAATGATATTCTCATTACTGGAAATCATGAGCTTAAAGCAAAAGTCAAGATTCTAGACCTTGAAAAAGCTAGTTTACAATCAAAATTAGATGACATTACAAAAAATGTTTCTAACTTTAACAAAGGTCGAGAAAATTTGACAAAACTTATTGAGAATTCACAATCAACTACAAATAAACAAGGATTGGGATATAAGAAACAAGTTATCAAGAAAAATCTTGGTAAAAGAAAAAGGAAAAATAAGGTAGTACAAGAAACTGAAGCTAAGAAAAATCTTAGTTTATTATATTCCAAACCTAAACCGATTGTGAAACTTCAAAAGAAGAATGTCGAATCTATAAAAGTATGGGTTCCTAAAACAAATAATAGTTTGATTAGGAACAAGGACATTCAAAATTTTTTAAGTACTGTACATCATAATTCAAATTATTTGTATAAAGGGGATACCGGACCCGTATGGGTTTGGACTCCTAAGACCTAACTCTTAGGACCCTATAAAAAGTGGGTACCATGAACTTAATATTATTTTTGCAGGTCCCACTAAAGAAAAGAGGAAAATGGATTTTGGACAGTGGTTGCTCAAAGCATATGACTGGAGACAAGAGCATATTGATGAATATTACATATTTTGATGGAGGCTCAGTCACATTTGGAGATAATTCAAAAGGCTTTATCATCGGAAAAGGCGATGCGAGCAATTACGATTATATAATTCAGGGGGAGCATATATACAGGGGGAGCAATATACAAGGAACGATACCTTTATTATGCCAGGATGTCATCAATCAAAAAGGGGGAGAATGTTGAGTCGAAGCGTCGATGGTTATTTTGATTTATGACAAGAAGAAGCTTCTACATCGACAAAAAGAAGACAAGATGACTTCATAGGTTAGAAGTTGATTATTTAGAGTTATAAAATGTTAAAATCTATCCTCAAATAATCATACTTCTAATTGTTTGAAAATACTACTCATGAAGACATTTTTTATGCATATGACCGAAAATATGTCGACCTACAATTTTTTATAGGTCAACAGGTTTTTAAATTGTAACGGTCAAAAATAGGTCGACCTACAAAATTTTATAGGTCAACAGGTTTTTGAATTCCAACGGCTAAAAACATGTCGACCTATAAAATTCTATAGGTCAACAGGTTTTTAAATTTTGACCGTTATATTGAAAAGTCATCTTCTTTCTTCAAGAGTTGCATCCATTTTTCTTCATGAATAATCACTCCTTTTAGATGCATCTTTTCACCAACATTTGCAACCTCTCGATCTCTATAAATACATGATTTTACAATCATCCAAATTACCGAAATTTCTCTCTATTTTCTGATCTATCTTGCAATATTCTTCTCGTTCAAAAAGCACTCAAAAAGCATTCATTTTATCGGTTGAATCTCCAAGCATATTTCATACACTTGTGATTCAGTTCGATATTATACTTCCTAATCTTTCTAAACATCAAATTTCATTTGAGGATAAGATTATAGGAAGGGTGTACTCAATCGTTGGCTAATCAGTGTTGAAAGAAGAACACAGTCAGAAGTCAAACTCTTGTAATTGTCCTGTGTGGGTAAGCTTGTAGCCCGTGAAATCAAGTGGGTAAGCTTGTAGCTCGTGAAATCAAGTGGGTAAGCTTGTAGCCCGTGAAATCAAGTGGGTAAACTTGTAGCCCGTAAATCAAGTAGTGTTGTGAACCTGTTCCTCCGGGTGAAGAGAGGGCGTTGTTTAGTGAAAAGCCGAAGAGGAGCTTCGGGACTGGACGTAGGACGGGAGGTCCGAACCAGTATAAAAATTCTGGTGTCGTTACTTTACTTTACTCTACTTACTGCATTTATATTTGTTAGTGATATATTTCTTGTTTGCGAATTTTTACCTGTGTAGCTATTGTATAATTTAGATTAACATTTACTTCCGCATAGCCATATTATAGATCCTGCACAAGTCGTACACACGCACGACATTTTCAGAAAGACGAGTCAAAGTTTGAATTTCATAACGAATGGTTGATGCAAGTGGCCGCTTACTTATAGAATCAGTTCATTCAAGCTTCAATCACTTCTTTATCCAATAAGGTGGAAGTGATTCTCAGGTTTTGGTTTTAATTCTAGTAATCTTTCTTCTAATTCAGTATATTGCAATTTCATACTTAGAAGATTATATGGCTGCTATTATTTCTGATACTTCAAGGTTTGTCCTTGAATTATTGCTGTTGTAAAAACTGCTTTAAAGTTACATCTTTTGAATTAAAAAAGCTATATTTTAAGATGAATTATATAACAACTCGGAAGATTTATAAATATTAATTCTTCAAGCACCAATCGTGTCTTCAAACTGGGTAAAATTAAGATTCAGTTACAGCTTTAGAAACTATTGAACATATAATCTCTCTGGTTTTGATTTCTAAACCATTTAGATACCACAACAGTTCAGCCGAAAGAGGATCAAAAATCAAAAAAATTGGAAACCGCTTAATATGAAGATATAGTTGAAGATTTTCTTTCCAAAATGCAAAATGAAAACATTTGAGATGAACTTTTCGCATACAAAAAAGTCAGAAGTCATGCACTGTATACACTAGCTAATTGTATTGTTTGTTTCAAAATAATGTTGTTTGACGTCTTCCCTTATTTTAATAAATTCCCTGTAGGTAACAGGTTACGTCTATCTTAATTTGCTTATGAACACTACAAGAAAATATGATATACATTGCATTATGTCATAGCCTTATATTAAAGAGCTATAACAAACTAATAAAAAACAGAAAATAACAAATAAAATATGCTATATAAACAAAATAAAGGAAACGACCAATAAATTGTGCTATTTATAAATATATTCCGCTATATTTATGCCGTGTACTAAGAAGGCGGGACCGAAAAGCAACGTAGAACAAAATGAAAACAAATGGCCGGGAAAATGAAAATTTATTCCAAATCTCACACGAACATCTCTTCAAATCTCTAAAATTGTAATTCACTTCACAAACTCCAGGAACACCGGTAAATCGACCTTCACTCCAGCATCCTGTAAGCTGACCATCTTTGATTCAATACACCTGTAAATCGATTCACTCTTTCATCCTGAAGTCGACCATCGTCGATTCAATACATCACAAATCTATGCTGTATCCCTGATTCATTCTGAATTTGTCCTAATCAACGACAAATTCGACTAAAATAGGTAATATTTTTGATCTTATTCTAATGCTTTTGATAATCTGATCACTCGATTTAAAAGATTTATCTGGAAGGTGCTAATTTTTTTCAATCCTTACTTCTTCCTAAAATAATTCATCAATCTGTATCAGTCAACTATTCCTGCTTCTCTACTGTAATAAGATTGAAATTGATATTCGTTTTCCCCTCAGGATATATTTCATCCCATATTCGCTCATTGCTTTTTGGGTTGGGTGTAATAGATGTTATAATGAAGGTACTTTAAACTAGCATTTCAGAATTTGTTTGCCTTTTTCTGCATAATCTATACCATGGTTTAGAACTTACTACTTTTTCTGCATAATCTATACCATGGTTTAGAACTTACTACTTTTTAGCAGTTTTTTTCATCTTATAGCAAGTAGACGATAATCTTTAATACATATTATGAATTATTATTCATGAAAAGTCATCTTCCTTTAGAATTGGAACAATGTGCTTTTTAGCTATGGTGACTTAAGATTAGATACGGTGGAAAAGACATGTTCTAGAATGCTAAAGTAGTATACAAAGTTTTGCTTATTTACCTTTAAAATCTAAAGAAAGCGGTCGGACTTTCAGGCTGTTATTAGTTGACAACTACTCGTGTAGTCTGGTATTAGTTGACAACCACTTACAGGCTGTGATTTGTTGGGTCTTTAGAATTAGGACTAATCTCAATTATGAGTATGAATAGGAGAGTTGAGCTTGGTCATATGTACAATCATCATTTGGTTACGATTTTGCTAAGAACTAGAGATGGATTAATTTCTCCAATTTTCAAGGTATACTATCTTTTTATTTTTTGAAGGTGTGGTCAGGCAGGTTTAATTTTCCACTTGGATTTGTTGTAAATTACTGATTCATGGTATGTTTTATGAAATTTGTGGGAGACTTTTCTCTTTATTATTAAATAAAAACATATTTCCTGAATATTTACAAGGCAAGTGATACAATGTAAACATGTTTTATATAGATATCATATATATATATATATATATATATATATGTGTGTGTGTGTGTGTGTGTGTGTGTGTGTGTGTGCGTGCGTGCGTGCAATATGTATTATAACCGTTAATTTAAACACTTACAGTTCTCTTTATTATGCTTCAACACAGACTAAATGCATGAAATCTTTCATCCTCTACATAAAATATTGATGCTCTCAAGGTAAGTATATTCAAGGGAAAGTTTTCTGCCCTTTTATCAAATTCAATGTTAAAGCTCATTAATCTTTATTGTTTTAACCAATTTTCAGTATCATTTTGTTGGAAAACAATGGCTGAGTCGCGGACTAGGTCGCTTTCTTGAAGACGATTCGGCGATTTGGTCAGAGGTGCAAACCAATTCGTTCCTTCGCCGCCGCCTCTAGGATAAAACAGCCTCTAAAATAGTAACTGATTTGTTTGCACAAACAAATCAGTGCAGATTTGCACTTTCGGGAAAAATACTGCTCGAAATTTCGTAGAAGTTTTAATGGCGACTGAGAAGAAGAGAATATAAAATTCGGTGTTTTTCTCGTCTCAGATAAAATAGTATATATAGAACGAGAATTAGGTTTTGGGAGAAAATATCGGATCTGCTAAAATTTCGGGGGGGGGGGGGTTAATTATTTTACCGTTGCAAAACTTTTCCGTTGCAGAATAAATATTGGTGCGCAAAATAATTTTTCCATAAAAAAAAACGGTTCGAAAACAACTAAGTTTTATGGTCCAAAAATATAAGTGTCTACACCACAAAGCCCAAGCCCGAGCCCAAACCGAACCGAACCGGGCCGGGCCGGGTCGGTCGAGTCGAGTCGGTCGGTCGCGCGCGCGTGTGTGGTGGTCATGATGCATGGTCTCCCTCCTCACAACAATGCATGTATTGGGAGCCCAAGGCCCCAACATGACTTCTTAGAAACAAGTATAAATCCTTGTCTCTTCCCTATAATCCCATGATGTGGGACTACTCAAACATAGGAGCCATTCATACACTTATTCAATCATTTTTAATAATTCACATAATGTTTGTAAAACATTTCCAACAATCCCCCACTTGAATTTTTAAAAATATTTTCGAGCAGTTTCTTAAAAACATAAGATTGTGCATAAACAAAGGTGTCCAAGGACTTGAACCTTTGCATATTGAGTAAGATTCAGTTTTTACTAGAGTGACACGTAGTCTTGAACTTTATTCCTGACATCAAACCACACACAACCTTTTCTATAGTGTAATCAGATAAGCCCGTGCATTTATGGCCCTGCACGTCTATCCCAGTTTAGTGAATGCTCTAGAAGTTTTGCCCAAACTCCATAGGAAACGGCCACATTTCCACATTTACAAAGGTGAGTCTATCAAGAGCACTCCTGAAGGTAGGTACTCCACTCCAAATAGAGTATAGATCTCATTAAGAGTTTCTATTAACTCATCCTCTAATCACTTCAGGAATACATGCTTCTTGGTTTATTAAATAGCATGTTCAACTCATATCACTACACAACTTGTTATTACCCATTGAACCTAGTTCTTGGGATCTCCAGTCATTTAGGTTGGGTTACCATTGTGCGTGACTCAACAATCTAAGGGCAATAGTCCCATTCTTTTAGAAGAGTTATGGACTTTCTCTCTGGACAGTCCTTTCGTCAAAGGATCTGCCAAATTTTCCTCACTACGTACGTAATCCACTCTAACGGTACCTGTGGAAGGTAGTTCTCTAACAGTGCTGTGCTTACGACGTATTTGTCGTCTCTTACCGTTATAGTAACGGTTCTGAACTTTTGCAATAGCCGCGGTACTATCGCAATGTATCAACACTGCTGGTATCGGTTTTTCCCATAAGGGAATCTCAGCTAGCAGATTTCTCAAGTACTCTGCCTCTTCACTAGCTGTAGCTAGTGCTATCATCTCAGACTCCATAGTAGACTGAGCCAAAATAGTCTGTTTCTTGGATTTCCAAGAAACAGCTCCTCCAGTGATGCTAAATATATAGTCGCTGGTCGCTTTAGAATCATCAGATAAGGTATTCCAGTCTGCATCGGAATATCCTTCAAGTACAGCTGGAAACCTTTCATAATGTAATCCAAGGTTCATGGTTCGTTTAAGGTATCTCATTATCCTTTCAATAGCTTGCCAGTGCTCTATACTAGGTCTACTGGTAAACCTGCACAATAATCCCACGACATAGGCAATGTCGGGTCTAGTACAATCAGTGGCATACCGAAGGCTGCCAATGATGCTCGCATAATCAGACTGTCTTACACCTTCACCAGTGTTCTTAAATAACTTTACACTGTGATCATACGGTGTACTTGCAGGTTTACAGTCAAAGTAATTATATTTCTTTAGTATCTTCTCAATGTAATGAGATTGATCCAAAGAAATTCCCTTTTCTGACCTAGTAATCTTAATACCAAGGATTACACTCGCTTCACCTAGATCTTTCATATCAAAATTAACACTTAATAAAGATTTGACTGAGTTTATGGCACGAATATTTGACCCAAAAATGAGTAGGTCATCTACATAAAGGCATATAATAGTGCAAATGTTATTCTCAGATTTGTAATAAATGCATTTGTCACTTTCATTAACTTTAAAACCATTTGAAATGATTAAGTTATCAAATTTTTCATGCCATTGTTTAGGTGCTTGTTTTAAACCATATAATGATTTATCCAATTTACATACTTTATGTTCTTGACCATGTATTACAAATCCTTCAGGCTGGTCCATATAAATTTCTTCGTCTAATTCACCGTTCAAAAAAGCAGTTTTAACATCCATTTGGTGTATAAGTAAATTATGAATGAAGCAAGTGAGATTAATACCCGAATGGATGTTATTCTAGTTACAGGTGAAAAAGTGTCAAAGAAGTCTATATTTTCCTTTTGTTTAAAGCCTTTAGCTACTAGTCGTGCTTTATATTTATCTATAGTGCCATCAGGTTTTAATTTCTTTTTAAGTACCCACTTACAGCCTATAGACTTACAACCAGGGGGTAAATCTACCAAGTGCCAAGTCTTATTGGATTCTAAAGAATCCATCTCATCGTTTATAGCCTCTTGCCAAAAATCGGCATCTAAAGAAGATAAGGCTTCTTGGAGGTTTATAGGATCCTCCTCAATAGTAAAAGCACAAAAATCTGAACCAAAGTCTTTTATGGTTCTTGCTCTTTTACTTCTTCTAGGTTCAGCTTCAGAATTTTCATTAAGTTCTGTTCTAATAGGCATATTTGAAGTGCCCCCACTATTCCTTAATTTGAAAGGAAATTTAGTTTCATAAAAATCGGCATCATTTGATTCAATTATATTATGTGCATTAAGGTCATAAAATCTATATGCTTTGCTATTAATAGCATAGCCTATAAATGCACATTCATATGCTCTACTTGCCAATTTTATTCTCTTAGGGTCTGGAATGCGAACATATGCTAAACAACCCCAAGTTCTAAAGTATGAGACATTGGGTTTATGATTCTTTAAAATTTCATAAGGTGAAATTTTATTCTTAGATTTAGGGATTCTATTTAGAACGTAGCATACAGTCAATAAAATATCCCCCCACCAATGTTTTGCTGCACCAGAGTTTAATAATATGGCAACTACTAGCTCGGTAAAGGTCCTATTTTTCCTTTCTGCTTTACCGTTCATTTCAGGTGAGTAGGGTGCAGTTCTCTCATGTACTATATACCATGTTGTTTATAGAAATCCAGAATAGAATTAGATTCATATTCTGTTCCTCTATCACTACGAAGTCTCTTAATTTTTCTATTTGCTTGATTCTCAATCTCAGTTTTGAATGTTTTAAACATGTCAAAAGCATCACTTTTATTTTTCATAAGATATACATATGTGAAATCAGAGCAGTCATCAATAAAAGTGATAAAATAACGATGTCCCTGTCTAGTTAAAGTGCCATCAAGTTCACATATGTCAGAATGAATCAAGTCTAAGGGTTCAGAAACTCTATCAACAGATTTGTGAGGTTTCTTTGTGATTTTAGCTTGTGTACAAAATTCACATTTATCAGATTCAGATTCTATCATTTTAGGTATCATATCTAGGGTGCTCATGTTTTGAATTATTCGTTTATTAACATGACACAATCTAGAATGCCAAATATTAAAATCACAAAGCATATAAGCAGAAGAAGTCACTTTATTAGATTCAACATTCAGTTTAAACATACCCTCACAAGCATAACCCTTTCCCACAAAAGTTCCCTTATAAGTAAGAGTGTACAAATCAGCCCCAATAACTTGAGTGAAACCAGCCTTATTAAGGAGGAAGCCAGAGACCAGATTTTTTCTTATCTCTGGAGTGTGCATAACATCTTTCAGAATTACAGTTTTTCCAGAGGTGAACTTGAGTTCCACGTTTCCAATCCCCGCAACTGTAGTGGTGTGAGAGTCTCCCAACAGCACTTTCTGATTTTCAGCAGCCGTGTATGTAGAGAACATGCCACGATCATAGCAGACATGGCGAGAAGCACCAGTGTCTACCCACCACCCCTCTGATCCACCAACAAGGTGAATCTCAGTAATCATAGCCGTAAGAGGCTCCTCAGTCAGGTTAGCCTGCGGTGCAGAGCTTGGCCTGTTCTGGCATTTTCGTGCCATATGCCCTGGTTTTCCACAGTTGTAACAAAGAAACAACTGTCCAGAGTCATTCTTTTGGGCTGGTTTCTGCTGTCCTTTTGGGTTTCCTTGCGGATTCCCATTCTGTTTGTTGCGCTTGTTCTGATTCTTAAAAGATTTCTGATTTGGTTTCAGAACAGCGGGAGTGGTCTTCTTAGTACTGTTGTTATTCACAATCAGCACCTCTTCTTTCTGGTCTTGCTTGCGTGCTTCCTCCTCAATACGGAGGCGTGTAATCAAGCTCTCTAAGGAAAATTCCTTAGTCTTATGTCGCAAAGTGTTCTTAAAATCTTTCCAGCTAGGGGGTAATTTGTCAATGATAACAGCAATTTGAAATTGTTCGTCCAAGACCATACCTTCGGAGATGATCTCATGAGCTATTTTCTGAAGCTCATGAGACTGCATCTCTACCGATCTATCATCAGTCATCTGATACTTTAGGTAGCGACTTACAGCGTATTTCTTTGCCCCTGCCTCCTCTGTGTCATATTTCTTCTTTAGTGCTTCCCAGATCTCCTTTGCCGTCTTTTCATCTGAGTTATAATAATCATACAGATCATCGCTCAGTCCATTCAGTATGAAATTCTTGCATAAGTAATCCTGTTCAGTCCAGGTCTGCAGTTGCTTTGACTGTTCAGTCCATGATGCCATCTTTGCTGCATCAGTCTCGTCAGGCTTGCCTGGTAGCTGCGGTTTTTCAGCAGTCAGAGCAGCCACCACCTTCCTGATCGTGAGGAAGAACTCCATCTTCTGACGCCAGCGCTTGAAATGCAAACCTTCGAACTTGAAAGGAGCAGCAGTCACCAGAGGGCCGTGAAAAGCAGAGGGAGGAGCAGAATCGTCCATGGTTGAGTTCGAGGCCATTGTTTCAGTTCGTCTTCAAATTGTTGGAAAACAATGGCTGAGTCGCGGACTAGGTCGCTTTCTTGAAGACGATTCGGAGATTTGGTCAGAGGTGCAAACCAATTTGTTCCTTCGCCGCCGCCTCTAGGATAAAACAGCCTCTAAAATAGTAACTGATTTGCTTGCACAAACAAATCAGTGCAGATTTGCACTTTCGGGAAAAATACTGCTCGAAATTTCGTAGAAGTTTTAATGGCGGCTGAGAAGAAGATAATATAAAATTCGGTGTTTTTCTCGTCTCAGATAAAATAGTATTTATAGAACGAGAATTAGGTTTTGGGAGAAAATATCGGATCTGCTAAAATTTCGGGGGGGGGGGGGGTTAATTATTTTACCGTTGCAAAACTTTTCCGTTGCAGAATAAATATTGGTGCGCAAAATAATTTTTCCATAAAAAAAACGGTTCGAAAACAACTAAGTTTTATGGTCCAAAAATATAAGTGTCTACACCATAAAGCCCGAGCCCGAGCCCGAACCCGAGCCCGAACCGAACCGAACCGAACCGGGCCGGGCCGGTTCGGGTCGAGTCGAGTCGAGTTGGTCGGTCGCGCGTGCGTGTTTGGTGGTCATGATGCATGGTCTCCCTCCTCACAACAATGCATGTATTGGGAGCCCAAGGCCCCAACATGACTTCTTAGAAACAAGTATAAATCCTTGTCTCTTCCCTATAATCCCATGATGTGGGACTACTCAAACATAGGAGCCATTCATACACTTATTCAATCATTTTTAATAATTCACATAATGTTTGTAAAACATTTCCAACACATTTTTTAAGCATGGATCTCCTAATTATAATTTAATACTGATATTGATATCAATGCTCATGATCTTTAACCTTTATTGAATTTACGGCAATAAAGTTAAAACATTCAAAATAAACAAACAAACATATCTGATTTGTTTGAAGTTCCATACGTGGGTGTACATTCAAAATACCATCTTTCTAATATTTTGGCCTAATGTTTACATATCAAGGCCTCACTGCAGTGTCCTAAGTTTGTAGCATATGTGTTTGTTACAAGTTGAGTGGGGCTGAGTGGATGCATGGTATATCTCACGGCACAGTACATCTGAGGTTACCTAGATTAGCTTCTATGGCTAAAAATGGTATATCTCATCCTGTGGACATCGATTATGATTCTCCTATGGTTGGATCTGAGTTTTAAAATGATAGTTCTCATCCTCTATATGAAGGGATAGTTGCTATTGTCCAACGGTAATTTAAAACATTTATGAATGTTACTACTTGGTAAGTGTTAAACTTAGAAATATCCATCATGTACAACCAAATATGTTATATTACTAACATGTATCTCCCTCATTTTCTTAGCATAGAAAACTGTTCTATTAATGCAGTTATTTAACCTTTATTTTTTTATTTAAAGTGGATGCACTGGTTGTAGAACATATGTTATTGATTAATATTCACATAACATATGTTTGATATAATGTATTAAATTGGTAAACACACTTACTAAAGACATAATTTCTCTAATACTTATCATTCTAGAAGTATAAAAGTTTTAAGTCAAAGTGACATACATGTTGCCAAGTTTCTGTTGAACATAAAATTAACAAATAGAAAACTGGAATTTAGAATTTGAGGATAGGAAATTGACATTAAAGGCACAACTTTGTGCACATGTTTCCACCATTTGACTCGGGTAATGCAAATGACCGCAGCATGTATGTCTTTTGCAAGATGTGGGACTGTTCTCGAGCTGAAGCTGGCCATGATTATCGTCTGTGCATATACACCAGGTAAGACATGTATTTTTAACCTTATCATTAAAATGTAAATTGTCCATCACTTATTTATGACCTAAAGTTAGTTTAGTTTAGTTTTTTTTTTAAAAAATCATCTATTTGTTCAACCCACAAAATTCAATGGACATAAAATGTTAAACGATTTATTTATATGTAGTCAATTGAGATGAGAGCAATAGAAAGAATATCAGTAATTGTTCACCGTTCATCAAAGATGACTTTTGTTGTGATTTTGATGTTGTATGTTGTAGATGGTTTCACAAAAGGATTATTATTAATTGTTCAACAGAGATCAAGTTGTTTACAAGAGAGCAGATAATCATTTGATCTGTTTGTTCAATTATTGATATAAGACTCATATTACAATCTCTAATGGTAGCAAACTATACTGAAACTATACTGTCCTTGTGGGTCAGCTAACTATGTACACTTTAAATTCCAGCGTCATCTTCATATCAAATTTAATTTGTAAATGTCTTTGTAGTTTACAAACATTAGTAGACACGTTTTAGTCATAGATTATAATCCATGAATTTTATCAGCACTTTCCGTTTGTTGTTCCTTTCTATAGCTAACTGCAACACCTTTTATGCAATTTATCATTGACCGATTTATGTCTCAGAGTGTTTCACATGTTACATATAATACATGGGCTGAAATTCATGCATACTTTAGTGCTATGAAATGATGGTGCTTCCTTTATATCCATGCTCTATCTTTGTTGATTACTGTATTTTATTAGTTGAACTTGTTAATCTTTCTTTCATTTGAAAGTCATGTTCATAAGGAAATTTGATGTTTAACTTTTACTTGTAAGGCTTATTTGCAATATTTAGGAATATAGGCAAAAATAAAATATTTATTTAGCTTGTTGGAGCTTTTTTGCTTCATCGAGTAAGGAATAATTTTTTTGATACATGCCTTGTAAATTATTAATAGAAAAAGAGTGGGAAGGTGAGGGTATTTCTGTTTGATTTGAGCGTAACTTTTTTTATAATATACAGGAAACATCATACAAATTTTACATCAATTCGATGTTGTAGTAAACATGAAATATTACATGCGTTTCTCAAAACAGTTGTATGTAGTCGATGTTATGTTAATACAGAATATGAGAATATGCTCAGATGATGATAATCAATGAAATATAACTTTTGGAAAGGCTATCTGCTGTTTAATGGTTATGTAGTACAGCTGTTTAATTGTTGTGTGTTAAATAATTGTAATTATATATTTTTATCACATATAGAGCTTAAACGATATGTGGTTCAAATTTTATTATCACTATATGATTTTGTATTTTCTTGCTTACAAAGTAGCTTAATTACTTTTTTTTCTTAAAGCATCGTTATAATTTTTCGCGATTTGTAGCTTAATTACTTCATTTCTGAAGCATCATTGAATAAGATGCAGTATATGACAAGCTTCACACAAGCAAAGAACTGCTGACACAGATACTTCCAGCATACATGTATAGGGATTAATTTCAAATTAAAGAACAGATCATAGAAATGTGAAGCCTTTGCCTGATCTTCATATCGGTAAAGAAGATACTTCAGTTGTATTGGTTTTCTGTTATAATGAGTGTGGATACTTCAGTTGTATTTGGGTTCTCTTTTATCATGGTTTGTTACGTAGGTGATATGCTGAATCTTCTATAATCATTTACTGTAATTGATAATGTCTGAATTCTAGTATGGTAATTGAAGCTGCAGCTTCATTGATGTGCGGATTTTCAATTTTTCTGCAAAAATATATTTGTAATTAAATTAGTAAGTAAAAGAGTGTTTGTAAAATATGAAAAAAAAACCATGAACTTTTTGTGATGTATATAATACAAGTTTGATGAAGTTTTTAAATATAAGGGACCCCACAGACTCTGTTAACAAAATCTAAAGCAAGTAGTGTAAACATCGTTAGATGTTGAGGTCTCATGTTCAAGATTATAGTCTAGATAGATCCCTTCATATTGTATCTAAACATGTGCCAATGTGGTATGACCAAAACTCAGTTTTAAGTTGTAATGGCTAGCTAAAATCTATGTTTCACAATCTACTTTGTGTATTTCTCATCATGTTGTAACGACTGCATTAACAAATATGTTATTTACTTGCATAAGTTATGCATGAGCATTTGATGAATCCATAATTTTGTGAGTATCTCATGTTATTGAGATTTCAACATGAGCTTGTAATTGAATGAGACAATATTCCATTGTTAATGGATTTCGTTAATACTAAGGACTTGCATGCATTGAAATTGAAATTGTCATTATTTTGTGATAATCGTAGCTTTGTTGGAACAGCCAATATAGATATTGTAGGTTGTTTCTTTTGAAGATTTGTCAGAGGTAATGAAATATGCTGGGTTGGTGTGTATAGCACATCGTCGGAAACTCATACAGTTTCTATATATTGAGTAGACTGGTACTTGGGGTGCAAAGCACTATGTTGGAATGATTAGGTTTGTATATTTTGTTGTTACTCTGTAATTCTTCAGCTATAGAACTCTTGCAGTTGCTAACAATATTTGTGACATTTATAGAGAGCTGCTTATCTCTTTCAGAAAACCAACCGGGCATACCTGGGTGGATAGTCTTTTACAAGAATGTGATGGTATGTTCTTTTCCGTTGTATACTATGGCTATGTAACATTGGTGGTTGTCCAAAAAGGCCATCATACATGATTATTTGCAAATAATTATAGAGATTTGTCATCTATTGATGGGAGTGAAAATATATTGCCAGGTATCTTCATTTTGAATAGAAGCCAACTCATTACTCTTGTCATTTTTGCAAACCACCTTTTTTACATTATAAGTTCTATGTACTACTGCACACAAAATTTGTTCATTGATAGACCCACCACAATTTGTTCATTGATAGATCCTCTATGTATTTCTGTATTGCGTTTTGTCATCATTTCTGCCTTAAGCCGTAGACATAAAATCAAATTTTGCTTTTATAAAAAGTAGAATTCAAAATCTGAAATATGATAAGGTGCAAAAAATAAAAATAAGGTTAGATGATTGTAACACCATAACCGATTCTAAATCAAACAAGCATATAACAAGAATAAAAATGCAATATTAATCCTACATTGCTGAACTTAATAACTCACTGTATTTAACCACATCATCACATGGACACAGTACAGTTTTACAACCAAGAAATTTATTGCTTAATATAGGGCATTGAAAAAATATTTGCTGTTTAATGGAAAATCCGATAAGTGTTCCTACGAAAGAATAATATGCTACCCCGGTGGCAAAATAGATTTTACTAGAATATTTAGGAAAAGTCAAGTATGAAATATATTTTTGCACATATTAACTTTTCTAGGAAGCTATTATTGATTTTTAAGGATAGGTTCACCTTTAGAAATAAACCAGTGGTCAAATCTGCATTTATAGTAGGCTTCATATTTATTTCGTCTTTAAAATAGAGAATTCATCCTAGGTTAAACGATATTTTTACTTACACTTACTCCATCAATAGTTGTAACATATTAGCCTACACTTTAACGAACACATCAGTCGGCACTTCAGCCTGCACGTCAATTATTGTTGTATTTGGTAGTAATGGTGGATATATGTGTTTTAAATATATGCTATAAGGTTAGGAGCATCATTTATCAGTTATAACAATAGGAGTAATAGTTATACCGATGTTGAACCTACTATGTGAACATACTGATTTTAGGAAGAAGTCGTAGCTCTGTTTCTCTATATATTTAGCTGTAGCTCTTATGAATTAAATTACAGTTAGGGATTAATTTTTGCAGGTGAAATTTCTGTATCAAAGATAAGTTTTCTGTTGTTTGTTAAGACTTGTTTGAATTTACTCTTCTGGTGTTAATCTTTGAATACATATAATCAAGATTTGCTCAGTTTTCTTGTTACTTTAAACGTTGCTTATTTTCATACTCATGCTAGTTGCCTTGATATCTTCCATCCCGACCTGGATTTTCTAAGCAGCAGGCATAAACAGCTGAATGAAATAGGAAAGAGCAAAAGAAATCGCATATTGAAACAGAATACAATGCGTACAGCCTATGAAAGGAGCAAAAATAAATTGAACATCCATTAGTTTGAATTTTCGGCAAGTCAGGTAAATCATTATTTTTGTCATCTTATTATGCTAGTGAGCTGGGAGTTTCTATGGCTACGTTGTTGTGAAGTTCCTATACATACGAATGTATATTATAGTTTTTCTGAAAATAGATTATTATTTTTTAGGGATGTTTTTTTGCTTTCTAAATGCAAATAAAGAATGAACAAAACACTTTTGGTTATGTTGTCAGTTTGAAAAGACAGTCCAGATTCGTGCATAATAAAATCAAATGAAGGTTACATGACTATGAGGTTGGAGTCTAAGTGCTCATCTGAAGCTGATAAACAAAATAAAAAACAAGCTTTTGATTCATATTGTACTGTGAAAGCCAAGTTTAGGAAATTTACAGTAGAAATTTGTATGCAGTAACAATAGAAATTTGCAATACGCATGATGGAAAGATAACAAGATCACAAAATTACTGTTATACTAGGAATTAATATTCTGAAGCTACTTTGTGAAGTGTGACAAATCGCCATAACCAGTCACAAGTGCTTGTTTCTAGCTCAAGCTAAGGCATCATCTGAAAATACTTATTCAAAAATATCAATGCTCATGCAACCATATTACAAAAGTCATATGAATTCAGAAGCACACTTCTATAGACTGTTACATTTCAAGATTATTTGACATAGAGAAAAGTTCTGCCAAATGGGATATAGATCAATATGTTCATGTGCTTTGCACTTTGCACTACACCTAGTATTACCGGTAGACAAAATGTGATTAGGTTTCATTTGCTTCAGCTTTCGCTTTGCGTTTTTCATATGCTTCATAATTAGCTACATATGCAGTCATAAGAGTCTAATTTATTCATGTGAAAATTGCAGGTTTTAATATATGAAATGCGGATGGGTTGACAGAAGGAGACCGAGGGAACATGGCTTTCATGAATACTTTTTGTTTTGAAACTATATCTAAACTTATGTATGTAGTATGTATGAATATTAACTATGCCAGATCATACTTATTTTGTGTTTTACAACTGAAAATCTTTTAGTATTATATATGCTTCGGTAATATTAACTTTGCCTTGATATTTCTATTCGATATGTAGTTTCTTATTTTGAAGATATCATATTGAAATACTGATAGTATGCACAATTTAGATGAAAGAGAAGATTCAGTCACCTATAGAAAGAATAGTATAGTGGGGGAAATGTGCTATATTAAACATGTATTAATAGTGGAAAAATACTGCTATGGAAGTACAAGGCAAAGTGCTATAAAAATAATTACTATATCAAAATTAAAACGCTATGCGAAATAATATAATAGCTGGAAAAAAGAGCTATGAAAAATACCAAACCACTATGGAAAAACATGTTATGGCATTGTGCATCTGCTTTGGAAAACTTGTTAACATCATAAAAAAATTAAAAAAATTGCCAAGCTAAATAAAATGACATGGATAAAACGCTACGAAAAACTTTCTATAGTGGTAAATATGTGCTATAAAATGTTCAAAAGAATAGCATTTGGTTTACTGCTATGATACGTACTAAGGCTATTATAACATGTCGTTATATAGCGTCGTCACTACTGCTATCAAAAGATATTATAGCGTTTTTATGCGCTATAATAAGGCATATCTGTTGTAGTGGAAGTATCAGTATTTTCCATGGTACGAAAAAGAGAGTTATGATTCCTAGAATACTTCAACTCTTGTATATAAATATTTTTGATATACTACAACTTATTACTATTGATTTTTTGCATTAAATGCGCTATTTAGATCTTTCATTTGTCTGCAATGTTAGTACATAAGAAGTTCTACTTTCTTCACAATATAACAGTTAATCCAATTTTAACCTGAAAGATTGTACACTTTGTTGTATTCATTCTTCACAAAATAAAGAGTGATTTCTTATAAATAAGAACTTCACTTAGTATCTTTGAGCAATTTTCCACAAGGGGCATCATTTGCAAATTCGTACTAGGCATTATAAACCTCAGAACCGGCTCTGGATTTCACCACAGGTGTATGTCTATCTTTATCAAATTAGACATGTCATTTTAGATTTATTTATTTATGTAGTCAAGTTTTATTTGACATAAACCTCTTCGGAGAAAAAGGATGCAGGAAATTTTTCAAATACCATGAATTGATTACAATTTGGACTGTCTTGTACAAAATGTCTGGGGGAACAAAAGTATAATATATTTGCATGCTAACTTATTGCTACTTATCTACAATTTATTATTATGAAACTATTCATCTAAATTGTAATTATATTCTGCTACTATCACCAGGGTGTTGATGACGTAATAAAAAGGAAAATTTGACACCATGGTTAAATGGAGGAAAAAAAATTGAAAATAAACATCTTCAAAACCATCAATTAACTGCACATATTTCCATTTTCATTTGTTGTCGCTGTGTGTATTGAAATTTTTACTGGAAACTTCATTCTTTATTAACTTTTAGTCATTTTTTTTTTATTTTGAACCATTCATACGCTCATTTAATTAATGTATTTATCATTATTCTTCATTTGTAACCATGTCTTCATGTAACGTATTCCTTTTCTTTGAAGAATATAAGTAGACTATATATATATATAATTTGCAGAAAGAGGCTGCTGCTCGTAGCAGAAGCAGCGATGCTACTGTCATGAGCATTCTAGTGCAGGAATATACAAAGTTAATGTGCTCCAACAAAATCAATGTTTTATCACGGTTAATGTGCTCCAATAAAAAAAGACACCATATATTTATGCAAGCCAAAAAAAAAAATTTATGCAAGCAATAACAAAGTTAATGTGCTCCAATAAAAAAACCTATGCAAGCAATGTGTTGTTTAAGCATATGATAGCGCCATTGGATGTGCTCCAACGAAGTTAATGTTTATAGTAGCTATCGCTAATATTTTGGTCAAATCAACTGTTAATTTGTGATCCGAAATTCTCATTAGAATTGGTCCAGCTGATGTCACCTAAAGGATCTTATCTAGATCCTTAATTTACTCTCATGATTGAGATATTTTCAGCAACCTCATTTAAAGGATAAAGGAGATCCTTAATTTACTCTCATGATTGAGATATTTTCAGCAACCTCATTTAAAGGATAAAGGAGATCCTTAATTTACTCTCATGATTGAGATATTTTCAGCAACCTCATTTAAAGGATAAAGGAGATACTTAATTTTCTCTTTCTCTCCTTATTTGGCTGCATGAAAGTAGAATATAAATTTTGATTGCTATGGTTTGTATGTAAGCTGCTTGTAAAAACTCCATCAATTAATTAATAAAGTTTGCCTTTCTCCCGTGGTTTTTTCCCGAAAAGGGTTTTTCCACGTTAAATCTTGTGTGTGATTCTATTATTTCTTGCTTCATTGATCATTTATTTATTAATAAGTGGTATCAGAGCGCTGGTTCGTTCAGCATGGCGTCGTTAAAGTATGATCTTCCGCTATTGGATCGGAACACTCGATTCTCATTGTGGCAAGTGAAGATGCGGGCGTTGCTCACACAAGCTGATTTTGATGATGCACTGGATGGATTCGGGAACAAGAGATTTGAACTATGGACCGATAATGAGAAGTGAAAGGATCGGAAGGCTTTGTCACAAATTCAGCTTCATCTACACAATAATATTTTGCAAGAAGTTTTGAACGAGAAGACAGCTGCTTCTCTTTGGCTGAAACTGGAGTCAATTTGCATTACCAAGGATCTCACAAGTAAGATGCATCTCAAACAAAAGTTGTTTCTGCACAAATTGCTAGAGGGAGGTAATTTGCTCGACCATATTTCTGATTTTAAAGAGATTGTTTCTGACTTGGTTGCAATGGAAGTCAAATATGATGATGAAGATTTGGGTTTAATTCTGTTATGTTCTCTGTCCAGTTCTTACTCAAATTTCAGAGATACCATATTATATAGTCATGATACTCTCACTATAAATGACGTTTATGAAGCCTTGCACGCCAAGGAGAAAATGAAACAATTGGTGTCTTCAAATGGATCAAGCTCTCAAGCCGAAAGCTTGTCCGTTCATGGTAGGACAAAGGTGAAAAATTCAAATAATGGATCTCGAGGTAAAAGTTCCAATGCCTATAAAGGTCATTCTAAATCTAAAGGCAAATACAAGTCTTCCAAATATTATAAGAGGGATGGACATGAAATATCCGAATGTTATAAGCTACAGAACAAAGAAAAGAGAAATGGCACATACAAACCAAAGGATAACAAAGAAGATGAAGTTAATGCCAATTGTGCTCGTAATGATAGTTCTGACAATGAGGTGTTTGTTGTTACCGTGTTTGCTGGATGTGCTGAGATTAAGGATGGATCGATACTTGACACAGCTTGCACTTTCCATATGTGTCCTAATAGAGATTGGTTTACAACCTTAGAACCCACAAATGATGCTGGCTCAGTTTTGATGGGTGATAATTCGGCATGTAAAGTAGTAGGAATTGGTTCTATTCAGATCAACATGTTTGATGGCGCAATCAGAACTTTAACAGATGTTCGGTTCATTCCCAACATGAAAAGAAATTTGATTTCTTTAAGTGATCTTGATGACAAAGGGTACAAATATTCAGGTGGAGGTGGTATCCTGAAAGTCACAAATGGTTCTCTTATTGTAATGAAGGGAAATATTAGGAAAACAAATGGCCTTTATTATCTTTAAGGCACTTCTGTTTCAGGTAATGCTACCCCTGTTATCTCAAATAATATTTCTGATTGTGATACTGCTCATCTTTGGCATATGCGTCTTGGACATATGAGTGAATCAGGTCTGTCAAAGTAGAACAAGAGAGGACTTCTTGATGGGTACAATGCAGGCAAGCTGAAGTTCTGTGAGCATTGCATTTTTGGCAAGCATAAGTAAGTGAAGTTCAACACTTCAGTTTATAAAACAGAAGGCATTCTAGATTATGTGCATTCAGATTTATGGGGACCGTCTAGGAAAGCATCCATGGGCGGTGCTTGTTACATGATGACAATTATTGATGATTATTCCAGAAGAGTTTGGCCTTATTTTTTGAAACATAAATCTGAAGCTTTTTCAGTTCCCAAAGAGTGGAAGACTATGGTTGAAAGACAAACTGAAAGGAAGGTAAAGAAGCTTCGGACTGATAATGGGATGGAGTTTTGTTCAGATGAATTTAATTCATTTGCAAGGCTGAAGGCATTGTTAGGCACTACACCATACCTCACACTCCTCAGCAAAACGGGGTTGCCGAGCGTATGAACAGGACTATCATTTCTAAGGCTCGCTGCATGTTGTCAAACGCAGGATTGGATAGGCGTTTTTGGGCTGAAGCTGCTTCCACAGCCGGTTATCTCATCAACCGCTCTCCCTCTATTGCTATTGGTAAGAAAACTCCGATTGAGGAATGGTCTGGTTCTCCAGCAAATTATTCTGAATTGAAAGTTTTTGGATGCATTGCTTATGCTCATATTGATAATGGAAAGCTAGAGCTGTTAAATGCATTTTTCTTAGTTATAAGTCTGGTGTTAAAGGCTATAAATTATGGAATCCTGAAACAAGTAAGGTTGTAATTAGCAGAAATGTTGTGTTTAATGAATCTGTTATGTTACATGATATTCCATCTACTAACGATCTTGTTGAGAGTAAGCAGAAATCAAATGTCCATGTGGAGCATATTATTGATTCAGATGCTACATCAAATGCAGAAATTGAGAGACAGGATGAAGCACCCATTATTGAGGATCCTCCAGCAGTTATGCAACCACCGCAGCAATCTATTGCAACAAGCAGACCTAGAAGGAACCCAAAACCAGTAAGAAGGTTTATTGAGGAAGCAAATGTTGTTGCTTATGCGTGTGCTGTAGCAGAAGAAATAGAAGGTATTGCTGAGCCTTCTTCATATTCTGAACCTGTTATCTCTAGTGATTCTGATAAGTGGATGGCTGCTATGCATGCACTACAACAAAAATACCCTATTACAACGTCCATTTTACAACGGACGCTAACTGCCCGTTGTAATAGAATGCTATTACAGTGGTCACTTCTTAAACCGTTGTAATAGATGCATGTACAACACTCTTTTACAACGGGCACATGTTGCCTGTTGTAATAGAATGTTATTACAACAGTCGTTTTTGGACAGTTGTAATATATATCATTTACAACACTCTTTTTACAACAGGTAAAAACTGCATGTTGTAATAGAGTGCTATTACAACGGTCATTTCGAACCCGTTGTAATAGATGTCAATGTTACAACGTTGACAAAATGTCTATTGTAATATATGTCAATTGTAATATTACTACTAACTATTAACTATAATATTATGTTACTAATCATTTATAATATTATATTATTTAATAATTAATCATTAATAATAATTATTAACAGTAATATTATATTATTTATATCATCATTGTAAAAGTTATGATATCTACAATGTCTACCCAAATAGCTGTAAAAAAGTTTTAAATAATGTTTTCTTTATATTATTGTATACATATTAGATTTCATTCAACGATGTTATATTACTTATATTATTGCCTGTAACTATAATATTGCATTAATAATTACTAATCATTAATAATACTATATATGCATTAATATTTAATAATTAATCATTAATAACATTACATTAATCATATATAACTTATAATAATTAATGATTATTACAATGTGCTGAAAACATTCGTTGTAATAGGTTGTAACGAACCTGAGATTTCGACATTTAAATTTTAAATTTTATTTAATTTAGTATTGAAAATTTATTTTATACTTGATATTTGATTTTTAAATTTAAAACCAAATATATTTTCTTTTGGTTTTAAATCAATTCTGTGAGTATAATTTAAAATTTTCTTTTATATTCGATTTGAATATTTTGTTATATTAGACATTTGTGATATTTTAAACTAATTAATATATTTGTATCATGTGAGAATTTATTTAAATAAATTTTGTATGTTTTAAAATTTCATTTGAATCTGAATGGTTTTTTTTAAATCAAGCGTTATTAGCATTTTAAACTAGTACTTTAATATTTTAAACTTTGGTTTGATAAATTTTAATCTTTGATTCTATTTTTATTTGGTAAGTTTTAAACTTATTTATTTTATTTGTGTTGAATTTCGAATTTTATGTAATTTGAGAATTTATTTTAAGTTAATTAGATTTCAATTGGTTTTAAACTTTGATTTCAAATGCGTAAATACTCATTAATGTTTGTATACATAGTGTAATACATGGTATTTATACTTGGGTATTACTTGTTTAAAAACATAAGAAGACATTACACTTGATAATACGTTGTTTGCACCACTGCACCACGCGTCCGTCCCTGTATTGGATCTTTACCGTGTTCTATCAGCCCACCCCTTTTATTTCCTTTCCCCAAAATCACAGTTTTCCCTGAATCTGAAAATCCCAATTTACCCCAAATCGTTTTTCCAATCCTTAAAATCCATGGCCACCGTCGATAATGGCAGCGCCTCCATTTCGCTCTGCCTATCGTGTTCGTCCAGTTCGCACCAATCGGCTTCCTCGCGAACCCAAACCTTCTGAGCCACCGTGAAGCTGTCGCGTCCAGGCATAACAACCACGAAGACCGCCTCTTGTAGTGCTAGCTCCTCCACTTCGACGTTGTGTGAGCCACCTGCAGCCTTCTGTCTTCGAGAAGCTTTGCCTCGGGATCAGCTCCGACTGAGGTTAACCTACCTACAATTTGCAGTCACCTCCTCGCGGCGAAGAATGGCCACCGCACCCCGGAAACCAGTAGCTCCGGCTTCTCCACTGACAAGACAAAATGTAAGTCTACTTACGATTGAACCTCTTTCAAGTTCGCTACATCGTTTCGCTAAGTATATTGGTTTGCTTTGCCCTGCTACTGTTGTTTATTTTATTTTATTTTAATCTTTGTTCTGTTTTGCATGCGCATTTCATCACGAAATTATGCTGCTGTTGACGCCTTTGCATGTGGTTGTTTCTCTTGTGTTTAGCTCCTTGATGTTGTTAGTTGCGACGTTGTTTGTCGGGTTTGTACATTTGATACTGTGCTAGTTCAACCACCCATATTTGGAATTCAGTAATTTATGCTTCCTGTTCATTTTATAGGAAAATGTATATGTTCCACTCACATGCTTGGTTACCCCATTCAAACCAAGCCCTTCATGTATGCTGCTACATTCAAGTTGTATCTCTTATTTAAATTAGTTAAACACTTTACCGACATACTACCAGTTTTGATGTACACTAGATTTTCAGAAGAAAAAAAAAGAACAGAAAATATGCTTTGTTCCTCACGTTGCAGGGAAGGGAGTATGGGCATGTACCCATGTATTTCTTCTTCATGGCGCAATATAAATCCTGACAAAAATTTATGAGTTAAAACTAAATAAATTCCTCATCGCATGACAACTAAAGAAATATTCAAGGCCTTCGAGCAATTTCAAGCTCGAAATCGCCTCCTTGAGAGTTACGTAGCATCTCTAATCAGTTGAAATTCGATGGTGACCGCTGAGGTTTGAGGTCATGAGTAAAGACCATTATTGGTGGAGGATGAAGCAATAATTGGTGGCACTTTGGGCTAAATGGACTTATTCAGTTTTAGATTTTTGCCTGGAAATCGTATTGTTTCTTTTGGTGGTTGTTTGTCGAACATAATTTTTTCCTTGAAAGCCATTCGCATGTAAGTAATGAAATTTACTGGAGTGAACTGGTTTGGGATTAAGATTCACTGTTTCTTTGGTGGCTTGTTTCTCATTCCTATTGTTAGTAATAAAATTGTATTTCTAAAGTAATAAAGAAAATTGTGATTGATTGTTGAAATAGGGAGGATGAAGTTGCAATGGCATGTGATATGAAGATTTCTTTGGATTGCTGGCACTTGAAGATATTCAATAATTAAGCAAAGTTGCAATGGCATGTGATATGAAGATTGAGGTAAGAGTTATAGTTTTCGTTTTGGACTTCTTGTTGTGCTGGCTTCTATAATCATGTGCAAAATGATGAACAGCCAATAGATAACTCTCATTGCAACCAAAGCATAGATGTTTCTATGTTCTATCTAATATTTCTTTAGGTGTAATACCTTATACCATTAATCAATTAAGAAGCTTGATTGCTTCTAGAAAAAATTTTGAAGGTAGAAGAATTATTTCTAAAATAATATGCTTGTTTTTTTTGTTTGCTGAAAGCATTTTACCTTAAAAGTTTTTGCTAGTGATATCGCTTCTTCAAAATCATTGAGTTTATCGGCAATAAAATCAATTTAATTTCTTCTATTAAACCACATATTTTCTTTAAATATGTCTAATCATACCGTCTAGCAGCTCATATTGATTGACATAGTCTATATGATTTGTAGTTTGGTCGGGAGATGAGAAAGTATAATAAGGCCTATCTAATTTAGTTGGGCTAAAACATACCTTAATTGTTGTAGAAATTTTTTCCAATTGATCAGTCTTAAGCATTGTGAGAAAATCAGTTTTGTCACTGAATTCCTGAGTGGCTCTTTGGCAGTGCTTACTGTCAGCACTTGAGTGGTTTCCCTACTTTAATGAGGGGCCAATTCTTCTGTTCCCAAATTGGGTGTGCCCCGTGTGCCCACCCAATGGGAACCCCCTGATTTCCACTTTTTGCATTTAAGTCCCTGTGACAATTGAGGGACTTAAATGCAAAAAGTGGAAATTAGGGGGCTCCCATTGGGTGGGCACACAGGGCACATCCAATCTGGTGACAGAAGAATTCATCCCCTTTAATGATAAGTGTTCCTGTTATACTTATTAGATAAATAGCTGCATGATAAAGCTACTGACTTTGGAAATAATGATTCATCAAAAGCTACAATATATTAGGTTTTTTTTATATATAATGAGTAACACTTATTTAAAATTCAAGTGTCATCTCTTCTTATGGTAGGGCCTAATACATTTATAATTATGATTTGCAACCATGGTATTATAATTGTGTGATAATAGAGGCTTCAAGATTTTAAAAATAAAAAATTACAATGAGGGACTTTTTGTATGTAATTGTCTAGACACTGGAGTAATTGCCGATTTACATTTATAAAAAAAAAATTAATGTCTACAGTACAGGTCAGCTTGCTTGATACCCGTAGAAAACACTGTTAGTGCTTACAACATGTCTTCAAAGCAACATATTTTACTCATGTGCCAGTGGTAAAATACACATATATCAGATCATTCTTACAACTTTATAATGTATTAGGTATACTACCTGAGTATTATATACCTACCATATATACTAAAGCAGAATTAAACAAATGAAGACCAAATATCAAGATCTTCTCACAATCATAGGAATTTGTAAGAGAAACGTCGTACCTTATCTTAACCTTTATCTTGATTAATAAATAATGGAGGCTTTCCTCTCTAGTGTGAAGCATGTTTTGAATATTACCCAAATACGAGTTGAGAAAACACAGTATCTCCACAGTTTTAAACATATTGAACTGGATGTGTGAAACGCTTCGCACATTCATGGATTTGAAAGAGAATGCAAAGTTCTATAAAAATGGGTTTTCCGTATGAATCCGAGAATCTGAATTTTCAAATGTGTAATTATTCCAGACATTGGTTTATGTGCACACATAAATTTTAAATGCAGTTTTGAGTTTGCGCAATGGTGTACATGAGTTCCCTATGCATACATAAATTGATTTAACATGGTATAATATAATATGTATTTGATTAGTTTTATATGCATTCAGCTGAGTTTTTAAATACATTTTAGATAAAAGATACACAATGGTTTTTCAAAGGTGAACTTAGTTCCAGTCTACATCTGCATATATTTGGACTTTTAATAGAAGCCTATTATGTAATTAATTCTTCCTTTGGTCATATAGTTGTAGAAATAAAAGTTCGTATATAATGTCAGTTACGAATACAAATATTTTTACTTAGATACAACTGCAAACTGTGGATATGGTGGTGTCAAAACTGTGTCCAAACTGAAGTAGGAAGACTATGGAACCAAAGGCTGTAAAGTTACAGCAATGCAAAACTTAAATGTTGTATAATAAGTTTTGAATGGTGTATAATAATATATTCTCTCTACATTTGATAACTTTTTTTTTCTTTTTTTGCAGTCACACAGTACTAGTAACTATATGCAGACTCAAGATCAACAGGCCGTTGGATCTACCGTCGCGTGACACAAAGATTACGTTTCCTTGGTCTAGTGTTGGTACTTATGAAACTAGTTATGTAATTTATGTTAGAACTATGTCGACGTAACTTATCTAACCTTTTGGGATGTAAACTTATCTAGTCTTTTGGAGTATAAACGTATCGAACTTTTTGAAATGTGTTGGAATTATATGATTCTTGCTTCAGTCTTTTAGTATATGTTATTATGTGATTTTGATTGTTGCATTACAGTATTTATTGCATGTTAAAATATTCATTATTATTATGAATGTATATCACAGCAGTTATGTTTAAATTAGCTATTACAACGGGCAAAAACCATTGTAATATACTATATTAAAACGGGCAACAACCGCTTGTAATTTATCAGCTATTACAACGGGCTAATAACCATTGTCATAGAGTAATTGCATGTGACAGAGCAAGTTATTACAACGGTCTTTTACAATAGTCAGTGCCCGTTGTGAAATAGCCAGGAGCTATTACGACGGTGCATATTAAGACAGACATTTGCCCGTTGTGAAATGCATATTACAACGGTTTTTGCCCGTTGTAAAAGGACTGTTTTGTTGTAGTGATGATGAGACGAAGTCACTTGAAAGAAATGGCACGTTGGACTTAATCAAGTTGCCTAAAGAGAAGAAACCTATTCATTGCAAATGGGTTTTCAAGAGAAAAGAAGGTGTTTCTCCAAACGATGAGAAAAGGTACAAAGCAAGATTAGTTGCAAAAGATTACAGTCAGATTCCAGGTGTTGACTATAATGAAGTTTTTTCCCCTGTTTTGAAACATAACTCAATTCGCATTTTACTTAGTATTGTCGTTGTGCATGATTATGAGCTTCAACAGTTAGATGTAAAAACTGCATTTTTACATGGAGAATTAGAAGAGGATATTTATATGCATCAACCTGAGGGTTTTATCATGCCTGGAAAAGAAAATCTTGTCTGTAAATTAAAGAAATCTCTTTACGGATTGAATCAGTCACCTAGGCAGTGGTATAAAAGATTTGACACTTTTATGCTATCTCAAGGTTTTAAAATGTCCAATTATGATAGTTGTGTCTGTTTGAAAATTACTACACATTCAACTTTTTATTTGCTACTTTATGTCGATGATATGTTGATTGCTTCAAAAGACAAGGCAGAAATTGAAATTTTGAAAAGGCAGTTGAGTAGAGAGTTTGAAATGAAAGATTTGGGGGATGCTAAGAAGATTCTTGGCATGGAGATAACAAGTGATAGAACTTCTGGAAAATTATACCTAAGTCAAAGTGGGTATGTTAGAAAAGTTCTTCACCGTTTTAATATGCTTGATGTCAAGCCTATAAGTACTCCTCCTGCTGCACATTTCAAATTGTCATCAGCCATGTGTCTACAATCAGATGAGGATATTGAGTACATGTCTAGAGTTCCCTATTCTAGTGCAGTTGGTTCACTCATGTATGTCATGGTTTGTTCGCGTCCTGATTTATCACATGCTTTGAGTGTTGTCAGTAGATTCATGGCCAATCCTGGAAGAGAGAATTGGAAAGCTATTCAATGGATTTTCAGATATCTTCATGGCACTGCAAATGCTTGTTTGGAGTTTGGTAAATCTAAAGATGAACTTGTTGGTTATGTGGATTCTGACTTTGCTGATGATTTGGATAAAAGGAGATCATTAACAGGTTATGTTTTCACCATTGGTGGTTATGCTGTGAGCTGGAAAGCAACCTTGCAAACTGTCGTAGCATTATCTACCACTGAGGCCGAGTATATGGCTATTTCTGAAGCACGTAAAGAAGCTACTTGGCTGAGAGGTTTATATTTTGAGCTTTGTGGAGATACATCTTGCATTCCTATATTTTCTGATAGCCAGAGTGTTATATGCCTTACAAAGGATCAAATGTTTCATGAGAGAACTAAACATATAGATGTTAGGTATCAGTACATTCGAGATGTTATTGCTAAAGGCGGCGTTAATGTTTGCAAGATAAGTACTCATGACAATCCCGCTGACATGATGACAAAGCTAGTTCCAATTACTAAGTTTGAGCTTTGCTCAAGCTTGGTTGGTGTTACAGTATAGTCTTTAAGGACTATTGGAGAAAGGCAAATATTTATTTGTTGAAGGAGTTCATTTTTTGTAGTTCATTTTTTACTTCAAGAAGAGAATTCGTCTCAAGGTGGAGATTGTTAATTTGTGATCCGAAATTCTCATTAGAATTGGTCCAGCTGATGTCACCTAAAGGATCTTATCTAGATCCTTAATTTACTCTCATGATTGAGATATTTTCAGCAACCTCATTTAAAGGGTAAAGGAGATCCTTAATTTACCCTCATGATTGAGATATTTTCAGCAACCTCATTCAAAGGATAAAGGAGATCCTTAATTTACTCTCATGATTGAGATATTTTCAGCAACCTCATTCAAAGGATAAAGGAGATCCTTAATTTTCTCTTTCTCTCCTTATTTGGCTGCATGAAAGTAGAATATAAATTTTGATTGCTATGCTTTGAATGTAAGCAGCTTGTAAAAACTCCATCATTTAATTAATAAAGTTTGCCTTTCTCCCGCGGTTTTTTCCCGAAAAGGGTTTTTCCATGTTAAATCTTGTGTGTGATTCTATTTTTGCTTGCTTCATTGATCATTTATTTATTAACATCAACATATAAAAATGATGCCACATACCTAAATCTAAAGAAATAAATACTCAAAAGTTTGCAAAATTAGGCTCAAAAATGATAAACTTACCCCCATTTGCCCTGAAGCATCATCAATCCAACTACCTTGCTCGCCCCTTCTTTTATGAACTAATTCGTATGCCTCAATTGGATCGGGTTTGTGGCTATGCTTTTTTTCCTGTTTCAACAAAAGACTCATAATATTCACAAACAAAAGAAATGCTGCATGGGAGCTTTATGTTGTTTCAGCTAAAACAGTATTCAATGATGATAGTGTAATATTAGTAATTTGTGCAGTCAAATAAATTATAGAAGTTGAGATAGGGTCTATGTATAGTTATAACTGTTATTAGAAAAACTGGACAACACTTCAAAATAGGAGTTTTATTTTAATATTTAAAGAACATGAACAACTGTTAGTATTATGTTATAAATAAACAATCTGAAAATTTACCGTAGAAGCAATCTACCGTAAAATAAAAAAATAGCAAATTGCTTGTGCATATAAAGATAATATGATTATGTCATTAGAATGTAAAGATAACATGATTACTTACATATTCAGCATAATGTCTCACGAAACTCTTGGACCCATCGGTGTGACTCATTTTCAGCTTCTTGCAATTCTCAGTATTTTTTTCAACCCTTACCTGAAATTTATTTGCATCATGATAATTGTATATCTCTTTGCATGCATATTGAATAACAAGATATATAAATATATACATCTCTTAATTTATTTTGAGAATCGATGTCCCAGAAATTTACCATTTCCCTCCACAAATCATTGTCTATATGATCATCTCCACATGTTAAACGGGAAGGTGAACCAATATGTGGAGTGTAATATTTATCTTTTGACTTGGAACGATTGTTTCGTACTCTTCTGGATGGTCTCTTTAGTAGCGAATGCCAAATTTTCAGATTCTTAGGAATATCTTCAGAACGCCAATCAATAGTATCCTTGAAACAAACATAAATCATATTACATCTGGTTGTATAGTTTCATATTAAAACTTCAAACATACTCATGCATTAAAAATAAATAAATAAATAATCTGAAAATAACTTCTGGTTTCATTTTAAAATGATATGCATGTCCAAGTCAGATAACTTATAAAATGATATGAAAGTTATTTTCTGTGGTAGACCAACCTGTCCATTGAAATAATGAAACCGTATGCAAAAAGCAAATACAATCCACTTGCTTCATTTTGTCCATTGTATTTCAGCCTTTTAGGATAAAATTAGTCTTTTTTATTTTTTTGAAAAAATCCAGCTATGAATGTAATAGATCATTGCCTCCCTTAATGTAGTTTGGTGGTAAAAAAAAACCTCTGATATAGTTTTGTTTCTTATAATGACTGGTATATTCTATGACTTTGAAATGAATGACAAACTAGATACAAAATTAGTGTTAGGTTAAAAGTTCAGCGCATATATATATATATATATATGTGTGTGTGTGGTGATATAGGAACATCAACAGGAAATCAAATATGACGATATATTAGTATCATGGTTAAAAGGCTCTAAAAGATATAGAATAATCAAATGCTATACGATTGCTGCTAGTCAGTTGCTTATTAGTGGTTAGTGGTGATGATATTTTGGTTCAGCGAGTGTAAACTATTTACATTAAAAGACAACTAGAATGTAGACACAAAATAAGAGAGATCGGTATTTCTATTTCAATACGGGGTGAAGACCAAATTCTTGCATAATAAAATCAAATTTACATAAGCTCATCAATAATGCTTAAACATATAAGTGGCTAGCTACTTCTTTTCTAGTTTGCCCTTCAACATTCATTGCACTCATTAAGCTTCTAGAATTTGCTTATGCCTATATAGGAAATTTTAGGCTATTATAGTGTTTGGATTTTTTTTTTTTTGAATAACTGTCTAGATTATTGTTAGTTAAAATACATTTTTGCCAGTAAGTTTTGATGATGTATCGCATCATGACAAAAATACTGAATTTCCAAAGCAACTAATCAAGCGGTCTAGCAAATTAGACATTGAAACTAAACTCTTAATCATTCAGTGAACAAAACGATGTCAAAGTCCAATACAAACTATGGTCAACAGAAGTAAACTGTTAGAAGATGCTTAGTCACGGATGGTGGGTTGGAATTTTGAGTGGTCTCCTATTTGTATTCAACGAAGAATATTGTCGCACACATTTAAGTTTGGAAGCAGATAAAGCCGTGGATCAATTTTTTGTCAAAATAATGTGGCAAGTTCGTGTTATGCCTAATGTGAGATGTCACGAATTCAAACCACCTTGTGGGATTCAACTTACTTTCCATGCAGTATGTTATATACTACTTATAATTATATAAAGTAACAATTTCCCACACCAAATAATAATAATAATAAAAAAACAATGAGATTGAGTTCCAACTTACCGATATTACTTTCCAAATGTTCTTTGTTTCTTCATTATCATACGCTCTCCAATCCTTTAGAGAAAGTGGAATAAGATTATAGTTTCTGGCCAAGCTACCCAAGAAGCTTTCCAACTTACGATCTTTCGGATCAACACGTAATCCGTCTTCTTTGAACTCAATGCTCTCCTTGCCTGATTTTCCCCAGTTAGGTTTGTTGTAGCCTCTTCCTTTTCTCTTTATTAACCCTATTAGGTAAAAGATAGCATAAACCATATTATGAATAACAACTAATATATATGGACATGTAAATAATTAATTATAAATTACAAGAACACACCAACATTTTGTGAGCTATCGTTTTCTTCTGTATCTCCATTAGAATTGGAAAATCCGTAGGTGCTCATCTAATTGACAATAATACATTTGATACAACAAAATCATGTAGCATTAAATTAATAAGTTAAGCATGCTTTAATGGAAGTGCAATTTCTTACTAAATGAAAAATAACACTCAATGCATATGCAAACAGAAAATAGAAAAACATGTCATAAATAGCGAGACAAAAACTTGGTTTTGGATAGAGCTAAAATAAGGAAGCATATCATAACTTTAAACATCATTTCTGTTACTCGATTTCATCATCACTCTCGCTTTCATTTTCTTCTTCATTAAAGGCATCCTCTTCAAGTGTGGAATCATCTACCATGGCCACTGGTAAAACTTTATTAACATAAACACCACGAACATCTGTACTTATTTGTAATTCTTCATTATCCACATTTGGTTCATCAAGATTTGGGGTAGCATAGTAGTCATCTATCTCGAATCCATCGTTATCTTCCATAAGATCATAGAAATCTCTAGGTTTTGTTTTAACTACAACACTCCAATTAGGGTCTTTTGGATCAGCAACATAAAATACTTGAATGGCTTGTGATGCCAAAATAAACCTATCCTTGCTTTGTGCCACCGGATTGATTGAACCCGTACCTGTCTCTCTTTTTACCTGAACTATTTACCCAGTGACATTCAAATAAAACAACATTGCAAGCTTGATCATCGCTTTCACCGGGAACTCTGTAATCAAACTCGCAAATGTTCTTCAAAACCCCATAATAATCCAGACTACCAGCAATTGGACTACAATCTCTTACGCTTGCATAACTTGATGTTTCAGCATTCACAAAGACACCACAATTTTGATTCTTATATCTATCATATTGATTTAGTACGAAAACTATAGCCATTTATAACATACTTCTTATATTCCTTAACTATCATATTCGGACCATTTGCTAGTCGGAGTAAATCTTTTGACACCGAAGAATTTTCCATAGCATAAAGATTATTTACCTATAAAGATAAGAATATGTTATCATTAATAATTTAAAATACCATGTACAACCTGAGAAAGATACTTACATGATGCCGAAACCAAGTAGAAAATTCTTTATTTCTCAAACTTTCTACTTCTTGAATGGTTTTACGTTTATGAATTCTACGTAACTCCCTCAATCTTTTACTGCCAAAACATATGTCAAGTAACAAAATATAACTACGTTAATTGTTGCATGTTAAAAGTACATTTTTGATGTTAATGAATGTGATCTTACTCTAGAAAGACAGCCACTTCATTACAGTTGAACAAGATAGAAGTATGACATTGTTCCCAAACACCTTTTTCGAGACGAATTTCTGTACATTTTCCTAAGTGATGACCAGAGTTTGCAAAAATCGATAAACCCCATTCAATATTTGTAGGCAAGGATGTATCGGCGTTTCTCCCACGTCGAGTGTGACGGGTTTCAACACCTGTCAAATACATCGAACAAAAAGAGACACACTCTTCTGCAAGATAGCCTACAACGATACTTCCTTCTGGGTTACTTTTGTTGCGAACAAATCTCTTTAGTGTTTGCAAATACCTATGGAAAAGAACAAAATATAATTCTTCCAAAAGGGTTATTTTCATTGTTAGCAAATATCTTTTAGGTATTTGAGAGGACATGATTTAATTATGCATTGATTTAACAAGTGAATTAAACTTTGATATATTACCTTTCAATTGGGTACATCCAACGATAGTGCACTGGTCCAGCAACTGCAACTTCGTCAGCTAAATGCATTATTAAATGAACGGATATGGTGAAAAACGATGGTGGGAACATCTTTTCCATCATGCATAAGACTAATGCTATCCTATATTTAAGATGACTAATCGATGAAGCATGTTGCTTTTTACTACACAGTTGTCTAAATATTGGAGATAACTCGAACAAAACAAGATTAAGTGGTCTAGGGAGAACTCGTCGTACTGCCAACGGTAGTAAATGTTGCATGATTACATGATGGTCATGGCTTTTCAAGCCTACTAGTTTTTTCTCCTTCGTATCCACACAATGTGCGATGTTAGTAAAATATCCATCTGGAACACGCACATTTGAAAAAACTTTACAAAACAACATCTTTTCATCATTGGTTGTGAAAAATATCGCTGGAGGTATATATGTCCTATTTCCTTCACGAACAGGTTGAAGAGATTTTCTTATATTAAAAGTTTCTAAATTAGCTCGAGCATTAATTCCATCCTTTCCTTTTTTGGACATGCCAAGTAACGTCTCCAAATATTTTCACTCACGTTTTTTTCCAAATGCAAAACATCTATGTTATGTCGCATTAGAAGATGTTGCCAATAAGGCAATGTAAAGAACATGCTTTTTTTCCACGGTCCAGTAACTCTTGGTTCCCTAGTGGCATGGATATTCCTTGGTTTTTTTCCAGCAATCGGCTCAGCCATTAGTGTTTTACCAAACACAAATTTTAAATTGGATAGTTGCATCAGACATTCAATTCCAGTTAATGGTTTAGGTGCAATATCTTCCTCGCGCTTCCCATTAAATGAGGATACATCAAACCAAAACCTATGTGTTATAGGTAAAAATCTCCGACTTCCCAAATAAGCTTGCTTTTTACTATTCGGTAAGCGCACCGAACATGTTTGGTGATTACAATGCGTGCATGCAAGCTTTCCTAATGTGCTCCATCCAGATAAATTAGCATATCCTGGTAAATCATTTATAGTCCATAAAACAGCTGCTCTCATATTAAATGTTTGATTGGTTAAAACATCATATGCGTGGGTGCCAACTTCCCATAACTCCTTTAACTCATCAATTAATGGTTACATATATACGTCAATGTCCTTACCCGGCTCATGAGGTCCAGGAATTAGCCGTGACATAAGAAGATAAGGTTGCTTCATACACGGCCATGGAGGTAAATTATAAACAGATACAATAACTGGCCAAGTGCTATGCTTACTGTTCATGTGTGAAAATGGGTTAAACCCATCGCTTGCAAGTCCTAATCGAACATTGCCAATTTCAATGGCAAAATCAGGTTAGATTAAATCTAAATGCTTCCAGGCTAGAGAATCCACTGGATGTCTCATGAACCATCATCCAAATGACCTACTGAATGCCATCTGTTATGTTCCGCCGTATGCTTTGATAGATATAGCCTTTTCAATCTAGGAATTAAGGGAAAATAACGAAGAACCTTAGCTGATACTTTTTTCTCATCACTAATATCTTCTTTATTTACTTTGTACCTTGAAACCCCGCAACGAGAGCAAGAATCCAAATTTGAAGTTTCTTTCCAGTATAACATGCAATCATTTCATATGTCAGACCCAAATCATCAATAATTTTTTTTTGCTTGAGCATTTGATTTCGGTAAACAATTATCTTTAGGTAACATATCTTTGAATGCTTCTAGAAACAAAGAAAAAGTTAAGTTGCTCACATTGCCCAAACACTTGATCTGGTACAATTTTACAATCGCGTCCAATTTCTTTTACTTACTTCCACGGTACAACCTCTTATCTGCTTCATTCAACAACTTATAGAAGCCTTATGCCTCAGCTGTTCGACCATCGATGGTAGAATGATGCATTGATGAACCTACATTTTGCGTAGGTTGCACGAATGTTTCAGTAAGAAAATTATACATATCACCTCTCTCATTTTCATCCAAAATATCGACCGGTGCATCATTAACCATATCCGCATAAGTTTCACCTTCTGTATTAGACTCGTCGAGATAAGTTTCACCATGATGTATCCAACGGGCTGTCGTATATAAAGGATCCATACCATACCAAAGAAGATGACCTCCAACGGTAATTCTGTCATAATATTAACGGTTGCAACATTTCTTACAAGGACATATAATCTTGTTTTGACGAACGGATTTAGAAAAGGCTTCATCCAAAAAAAGTTCCATCTCTTTTTTATACTCGTATGAATGTTGATCCATATTTACCCAACTTTTGTCCATTGAATAGTATAACTGCCAAAATAACATATTAAATTAATCACTAAATAAAATTTTATGATTTTATATCTTTTAATCGTACAAATATAAAATTTCATAAAATACAAATTGTAACCTCAAAATCTTTAACTCTAGTAAAGAAAAATCTATCTACTTCATAATTTAGAAGGTCTAACATTGCGATTATTGCCTCTTTGATATCCTAAATATGATAGTGATAGTGTGAATGTGGCAGAGTAGGAAATTAGGTTGATATTGGTTATTATTTAATAGTTTATATTTTTATGTTACCATAATTTTCATAATTCACTAATTTATTCGATCATACATATCATGACAAACCGATAAAAAAGAATATAAATTAACATTTGTTACAAAGAAAATGCAAAAGTAAAATGCCAACAACAAACATGTATGCAAAGCATCAACGTCTTTCAAGATAATTAAATATAAAAAATGCTTTAATTGTGTCCGACAGTTATTATTTTGAATTTTTATTTTATAAATTTTTGGATTCGTCTTTGTTAAGAGCCTAGTACAAATTTCACATATGGTGCAAGAATTTCGTAGCTACAGTGACTACACAGCAGTAAGTAGACTGTTTGCAAAAAAATCACTTAATATTATTATCTTAACAATCCAATTAATTTCATATTATGTTGTATGCACAATGTCCATTTAACATTTTTCTTCATTATCGACTGATGTTACTTTATAACTATATTTTTCATTCGAGAGTTGAGAGATGGATTACAGTGACAACATAAGACGCACAACAATATCTTATGCACGCAAAAGACAAATCGATTGTACTGCATATTCTTACATGCTTAAGTAGTAAATTATAAATTAAAGAGTACGGTGAAAAAAAAATACCGACTTTAAATACCCTCGACTGCCAATATCGCAAAATCAATATTGAAGATCTTTGAACATAAGCTCCTCACGCTGCAAACAAATTAATGCAAAATTAGCTATTGTCACACACACACACACACATACATATATATATATATATACTAGTGGTAGTAGATTGGATTTGGGCTCAGGTTCGTCTCCTACTTTTGGTAGCGATTACACTCCGTTTGCTTTAGGGAGTCTGTCTACTAGTCAGTTATTTCAGTTAGCCAGTGATACTGCATTTGTTTTTTCCGACATTGAGTTAGATGCTGAGTATATTAGGAGTAGAGAATTAGAGAGGGTTTCATCATTGCGTAGATGAGGATTGTTAGTTGGAATGTTAGGGGTCTAAATGAACCTAAAAAATGTGCTAAAATTAGGACTTTTTTTTAGAGATTATCACATTGACATTGCCTTGCTTCAAGAAACTAAAATAGAGTGTCCAGATTTTAGCTTCTATATAAGATTAGGTGGCTCCATTTTCCGTAATTGGGCATGTCTTCCGTCAGTGGGCACGGCTGGAGGAATTATGATTGGTTAGAAAGACGATCAATTCAGACTTGTACATGAGTTTCCCAAATTACATTCTTTACATATTATTTTAGAATCCCAGTCTGATAACTCCTTTTTGGGTATCAGTAATGTGTATGGTCCTCACACTACGGAGGAAAGGAGAACCTTATGGGATGAGTGTTCTAGCTTCAGAAATCTGTCCCCTAATCTTTGGATTATGGGGGGGGGGATTTTAATGTCACCAGATTTTTAGGAGAGAGATCACCACGGGAAGGTGATTTCTCTGATATGGAGGAATTTAATGACTTTATTTTAGACAATAACTTAATAGAGATTCCACTTGTAAATAGATTGTTCACTTGGTCGAATGCCCGTAATAGTCCTTCTTTTGCATTACTGGACAGGTTTTTTATTAGTTCTGAGTTGGATGATAGATCTTCGATCTGTAGTGTCAAGGGTTTACCTTTCTTACACTCTGATCATTGTCCTATTATTCTTACATGTAATTCGAATATTACTATTAGTAGTAGTTTTAAGTTCGAAAAGATGTGGTTGCTTGATTCTAGTTTTATTAACCTTGTTTCTGTTAAGTGGAAATCCTTGTCTTATTTTAATAATATATATAGTGGAAATAGTGCGAAGATATTGGTTGCAAAGTTAGGTAAGCTGAGATTTTTCCTTAAGCGTTGGAACAAATTCGTTTTTGGCAGTGTAAGGATTAAGAAAGATAAGATTATGTGTGAGTTGTTAGATTTAGACAAAATTAGTGAGACAAGAGTTCTTATTCCTAACGAGAAGGACAAATATTGTAACCTTAGACAAGATCTAAAACAGATTTTAGAAAAAGAAGAGGTTATGTGGAGACAAAGGTCTCGTAGACAATGGGTTAAGGAAGGGGATAATAACATGAAATTTTTTCATAGTTCAGCAAATAAAAGGAAACGTGATAATATGATTCATTCTATTATTGTCAATGATGTGGAATTGACTCTACAAAAGGATTTAAATGATGTTTTCACAAGTTTTACAAACAGATTTTTGGTTTAAATTTTAAGAGAAGAACAAATGTCAGATGGAATGATTTATATCCCTCTGAAACTAGGATTAACCTTGATAGCTTAGACATTCCTTTTTCTGAGCAGGAGATTTGGAAGGCAATCAGTGATATGCCTAGTGACAAAGCTCCAGGACCCGATGGATTTTCTGTTAATTTTTACAAGCAATTTTGGGAAGTCTTGAAATCTGATTTTATCAATTTATTCAATGAATTTTATAATGGGGATTTACGCTTACGTAGCTTTAACTTTGCGAATGTAATACTTATACATAAGAGAGTAGGGGCCAATTCTCTTAAGGATTTTAGGCCCATCTCTCTTATTAATGTTTCCGTTAAGATCATTTCAAAAGTCCTAGCGAATAGACTGAGTAGTAAGATGAATGACCTAATTGACTGCTCCCAAACTGCCTTCATTAAAGGTAGAAATATAGTGGATGGAGTGGCAGCAGTTCAAGAATATATTAATGTATGTTGTAAGAATAATATATCATGTGCCATTTTGAAGTTAGACTTTGAGAAGGCTTTTGATTCAATAGATTGGGATTTTATATGTGAACTTTGTCTCGCCAGGGGTTTTAGTATTAGATGGACTAACTGGATCTTATTATTGCTTAAGTCTGGTTGTTCTAACATCGTTGTAAATGGGGTAGTGGGTAAGAAGATACAATCAAAGAGGGGACTAAGACAAGGTGACCCCTTATCGCCTTTTCTGTTTAACTTAGCGGTTGATGTCTTCTCTAGAATTATTAAGAGAGCAGGGAGACTAGGTGTTTTAGGTAGAGTTGGGAATGAGGAATTTAATAATGAATTATCGATCCTTCAATTTGCTGATGATACATTATTATTTTCTTCCTACTTGCCTGAGCATATCATTGCTCTTAAGTTTATTCTTTACTGTTTTGAAATGTTATCTGGTCTTAGAATTAATTTTGATAAAAGCGCCGTGATGGTGCTTAATGATTTTAATAACATTGAATCTTTGGTAGCCAGTACTTTGAACTGTTCGATTATGAAATTTCCTTTTGATTATTTAGGTTTCAAAATAAGACCGACGAAGCTTAGGAAGGAAGACTGGATAGTCATCATTGATAAGATTAGTAATAGACTATCTAGATGGAACAATAGATACCTGTCTAGAGCAGGTAGATTAGTTCTAGTTAATTCGGTTTTAATGGCTATTCCCTCTTATTGGATGGCTGTTCATCGATTTCCTAAATGGGTCATCGAGAAGATTGATAGAATTAGACGTAATTACCTTTGGAATGGTGATTCTAATTGTAGTGTTTATAAATGTCTAGTTAATTGGGACATGTGTTGTAAACCTAAGAAAGAGGGGGGTCTGGGGATAATAAATTTACATAATTTTAACTCTGCGTTACTCGCTAAATGGTTATGGAAATATAGATGTCCAGACGTGAAAGCTTCATGGAAGTGTAACACCCCACTCCCGCTATGGTCACTCACTAAGGGAATGCCATAGCATCGGTGGAGTATTTTAGTGAATATAGAACAGAAAAATTACAACAAGACAGATATAAATAGTACTTGAAATTTAAAACATCATCTCATAACAGCGGAAGTAAAACATGTCTGGTTACATCATAAAACCACAATAAAAGTCAAGTACAATATCCATCAAAATAAAGAAGTACATAATCCCACTCTCATACAATAGCCATGACAAAAGAAAAGATAACTGGGTAACTGGAGCTTTACATCTATCCAAGCTCCTAAAGACTGGAACAGCAATCCGATCAAGCTCCACTACTGCTAGGATCCACCGTAGGACCTGAGGGTTGGGAAAAAGATAAAAACAACGGGGTCAGACATAAGTCTGAGCGAGTCCTATAACTTTAACAATACAATCGTTAAAGTAACCAGAGAAGACATAAACTGATATACGGTAACTAATGGGGATGAATGGCTACACTAAGCAGTCAACTAAACTAAGATAAAAGATAAAGACGCATCTACCCTTCCAAAGGTAAATTACTAAACTGCACCACACCAGTCATTCCTAACTTAAAGGTTGATCCCACCCATGGACTTATAAAATTAACTTAATAGTTCTCGCGTACCCCTAGGTGACTAAGTAGACGCCACGGGGCCCTACAATCCACTAGGTGTACACACTACTCCCCATTCGATCGGCTCCCTAACGTAGATACCCGTGCTGGCCCCACCGTGGGGTGTACCATTCCCCAACGTGGCAACCTGATAAAACTAACGGTGCACGGCTTATATCTACACGATGCAACAACGTCTTATTTACCAGCCCGGGTCCACACACGCATATGAAACCCGTTGGTCATGCGTTGCCACCGCTAACCCATTTTGGCCTCTTATAGTCAAGCCCAGTATGCGTGTCCCGTCCTCGACATGGGTCGAGCCCACTAAGATACGTATGGGTTACTGGTTGAAATGGGCCCCCAGCACAAGCCATCCCCCTAAGCTTGGCCCACACACTAGTGTTTCCCACTTAACCCTTTAATCATGTTTAATTACATGTTTCATCTTGGTTAAGTATTTTATCATATTTTCTATTGGCAACCACTAGCAATTTCCACATACCACCCAAGGTACCCACTTAACCCCCATGCCCCACTACATGCTTATCTGGTTAAGTGTTTCTTAATTGATTAACACCGTAACCGTGTAAAGGACCCCTCACATTGGACCGTCATTTGTAGATGCCTGGTTAAGCCGGTAGGTTCCGGGCAGTCTTACACTACAAACGGGTCCAACCTCGTGTCATTTACCCTTGTTACGTATTTAATTTATGATTAAGACCCCTCACATTGGACCGTCATTTGTAGATGCCTGGTTAAGCCGGTAAACTCCGGGCAGTCTTACACTACAAACGGGTCCAACCTCGTGTCTTAATCGATTAATTACTCCTAATTAATCACCCCCATAATTTGTGTTAATTATCATGTTTATTTTAGGAATATGGGTGCACCTAACTTAATAGGCAAATTCCCAACTCCAAAGTGTGGGTACACCTAACTTAATAGGCAAATTCCCAACACATAGTGTGGGTACACCTAACTTAATAGGCAAATTCCCATACTATGTTCATTTATTTTATGTTATGCATAATTATATTAATTTCACACAATCTTATTAACATATGCATTTAATTAACCCCATCGTTCCCACGTAATTTCGTTCTCATGACATAACACATATAAAAGGTGTCAACTTGCATATGTATGAACATGTTTCAAAGGTGCCATCTTGCATATTAACAAACACATAACTTGCATATGAACTTGCATAACATGTCACATAACTTGCATATAATCTTGTATAACATGTCACATAACTTGCATATTAACTTGTATAACATGTCACATAACTTGCATATTAACTTGCATAACATGTTACATAAACTTACATATTAACAAATACATGACTTGCATATGAACTTGCATAATATGTCACATAACTTGCATATGAACTTGCATAACATGTTACATAACTTGCATATGAACTCATAAACTTGCATATGAACTTGCATAACATGTTACATACTTGCATATGAACTCATAAACTTGCATATGAAGAAACATACAACTTGCATAATTATCATACATGTAACTTGCATATTATCATACATGTAACTTGCATATTAACATATGATCACAAAGCACAAAACTTGCATAACCCACATACATTAGCAAACTAACATCATGGCATATGACTTAAAACCCATTAATCCACAAACAAAACCATATGATCTCATCATATCTCATCTACTTAGTTTAGCAATTGATCATTAGAGTGATAGAAACTCACAACTAGCCAATTTGCACTCCAAATGAAGAAGATTAAGATGCTTAGAATGGATTAGAGGTTGATTAGAGAGTGATTAGCTTGCAACCCTCTTCATAAATTAGTGGAGGCTCCTTCTAAGATTTAATTTGGCGGCATGTAGCCCTCAATTCTATTTTTAGTATGGATTAGGGTAGGTTTAGGGTGTATTTATAGATTAGGTGAGTGTTTTAGGCCCTTAGATTAACCCTAAATTAGATTAGGACCCTCAGATTTCGGAACCTCCCAGAAACCAGCCCTAAGACCAAGCCCAAACCCCAAACTGATGCACCCAACCACAGAACTCTCTAGAAACTGTGCAGGTTTCCTGTCCCGACATGGGCGCACTTCCCAAGTGCGCCAGTGTATTTTTGTGCTGGCGCACTTCACAAGTGCGCCAGTGCATTTCTGGCCTGTTTAGGGTTTTTCTGCCTAACTTCGTTCGTCCATATCTCTTTCATACGGTACCCGTTTTACGCAAACTCGGACTCTATTTCGCGTATTTTTCCGAGACGAACGCAATGACGCAGCCCGTTTCCCCTGATTCTCACATCTGAGATTAATTATACTTTAATTACTAACCATTAGTGTTAATTGAAATTCGGGGTGTTACAGGAAGTCTATCGTTTCCAAATCCTTTTATTCAAGAGTAGAATTTTTTATTGGTAATAGTGGTGGGTGGGATAATAGATTATCGTATTTTTGGAATTCTGTTTTGTTATGTTTTGACTTTTTTAACTTAGGTTGCAAAGTATTAGTCCATTCAGGAAACCTTACTTATTTCTGGCACGATGCTTGGATATCTATAGTGCAGCTAAAAATTGAATTTAGTAAGCTTTATAACATCAGTAGATTTAAGAATGCTTTAATTAAAGATGTTTACAAAGCAGATTTAGATCCTCTGTGGGTGTTTTCCTTTGATAACATTTTAGAGGAAGATTTATTAAGACAATTGGCCTTACTTAAAGCTAAGTTAGCATTGTACCATTTAGATGAGAATGGTGATGATATTAGCTGGGGTTTAGATAAGAGTTTAGTTTACACAGTTAATTCTATGTATAGTTTTATTAATTTTTCTGGCATTTCTTTAAATTCCTTTAAATTTATATGGAAATCTAATTCTACACCTAAAGCAAAGTTTCTAATGTGGTTGATCATTCACAAGAAGCTTAACACGATTGAGCTGTTAAAAAGAAAGAATGTTATTTTTGATGTAAAATGTTGTTTTTGTAATTCTGAAGAGGAGGAGGTAGATCATTTATTCTTCTCTTGTTATTTTACCTTTTCTATTTTCAATATGATTATTAGGATTTTTACTTTCGACGGTTTTAATTCCTTTAGTAGCTGTACAGATTATTGGAATTTATATAGATTTCGATACAATTTCAGAAGGAAGTATGTCTTGGATACTTTAGTAATATTCATTAGTTGGTTCATTTGGGTCGAGAGGAATCAAAGAATCTTCCATTCAACCTCGGTATCTAAGAAAAATTTAATCATTAACATAGTAAATTTCTGTTTGTTCTGGATGACTAATTCGCACTATAAACTATCTGGTGAATTGCAATTTAGGCGTTTCCTGTTTAAGGTTAGGTTAAATTTGAGTTTATTTATTTGTATAAATAGATATTTCAGATGTAATAGAATTCGTTTGGGTTACTGATTTTTGCTTGGATAGACTCTTTACTCTAGATTGTGTTTTTATATACTTCTCCTTATACATGTATATATGGATATATGTCTATATTGCATATAGGTATATATTCATATATATGTGTAAGTTACTGATGATTTTGCTTTAGTTTTTTTCAGACTACAGGTTGTAGATGCAACTGTGGAGAGTTTGGGATTGCTGATCGGAGTGACTTCTTTTTATTTACTTTGGACATATTGTGTATGATGTGTAGAGGTGTATTATATTTTGGCTATTTGTTACATCGCTTGTTTGTGTTCATAGTTTATGTATGGGGATTGATATATACTTCTTATCGGGTTGTGGCCTTGCCGGAATTCGATAAAGAAGTATGATGGGTGGTGGCCTTGCCGGAACTCATCTATCTATTACCCCTTACATTACTATGTGTGTCTACCGTTTTGGGTCTGTATTTGGATATTTGTACTACCTTTTATATTATAGATATGTGTGCTCTCTTCCTTTTGAAAGACCACACGTTTTTGCTCAAAAATATATATATGCATATCTAAACCAAACAATGCATAACTAGCAAAACTATTCTTTACCATATAATATATATGAAAATCAAGTCCATTCTTTGATGCATGTTACTATTTATTTGCAAGGAGAATGAGGAAACTATGTCAAGTAAAATCATTAATATTAAGACAAGCTGCCAATGATATTAATCCTAAGTCGAAAAGCCCATACAGTTCCACTCCACCTCCATCATCGGTGTTGCATAGAATTTTTTTAACTTAAAATGACAAAGTTAAATAAAATTTTTGAACTAAATACAATGCTTCAAAAGTTTAGTCTAGAGGAAAAACATTATATACACTAATATAACATTTTTTTTCTACTCGAATTTTCCTTCATCTTCTATATAACGAACTGCAATTTTAAGAATGTAACAACTTCTACAAACCAGCAAGTTTTTGATGGTATGGACTTTTTCGGGCAGCTTAATTAAGCCTGCATCTAATGGGCATTTTCCCTAATTTGTGTATACTTGTGTGCCCCTAACAGTGACACATTTGGTAGTGCCAATAATCACTTTAACCCTCATTCGCTCGCTTTTATTCAAGTTTTTATGTGGATTTTTTAAGTGCATAAATTTAATAACTATAGCAAATCCAAAAATTTCAGTACAACAAATTCTTTCCTATAATCTCTATGAATTTTAATCTTAAGCTTAAGCAAATGGTTTGCAATGCCAGGAACATCAAACATAATCATACATCATAATCTTGGAATATCAAATATTAGAAACCCTATGGAAGTTTCTTTGGGTCATTATTACCATCTTTAAAATCAACCGACCTGGTCAAAAATTATGATGAAATGCAATCATTTTCACTGCACTAGCTTAAGCAAAAAACATAAATTCTTAAGCAATTCAGCGTAACAATTCACAAAATAAAATTTACACCTTAACATTTGTACATGTGCAGGTTATTCTACTTTTTTGAATCAAGACAGAAGAAAGAGGACCCAGTAGTGATTTGGCTGACAGGCGTTCCTGGTTGTGCTAGTGAACTAGCATGGTTTTATGAAAATTGTCCTTACCCCATATCTAATGGTCTTTCCCTTAAACTCGATAACTTTGGTTGGGATCAGGCCATTTGCTGAAACATTCTGTTTTGGCTTGCTACTTTCATGAATGTTACATCTAGTTTAATAACAATATTTATTCAAGATATAAGTGTTAAATATTTTGGCCAATTTTTTATATTGGTTTCAAACTTAAGTAAAAAAGACGTGGTAAAACCCGAAAATGTATGGTTTTGTAATTTAAGCAAGGAACAATGTTTGGCACAATTTCAAATAAACTGATTGCTTACAGTAAAGGTTTGAAACATAAATATTTACTTTAATTTTGGCAAAACTATCAATGGTTAAAATCGTGGGTGTGCATCAAAAGGATATACGTCAATGATAGTAAACGTGTTGCAAATGTCGAAAAGGCGACTGAGTCACTTGCAGTTAAACCAAACACAAGCCAAGTCATGCAATCGATAGATCTAAAATAATCAGAGAACTTAACCAACTAACATTGGATAGGGTCAATAGGTTCCTAGTTATCTTTAATTCAATTTTTGACTCCTCGATCCATTATCATTCCTCCCTTTTTTAGGTATATTTAAGATCCTAATATATTCTAGAAAAATAGAAATCGGGAAAAATTGTTTAGTTACATAAAATTATTATATTTATAGGATCCATAACTGTACAATGGAGATGAAGTTTATAGATTTTGTAACATAGATACATACATCGAGATGTGCATTTGACTTTTTTCAACATGAATATGATTATACAATGTTAATATTAATGAACTGTGCAGTAAAATAAAAAATAATACAAGTAATATATGGGACTTCCAACAATATAACTTCATACACAAATAACATTGTTGAATTTGCAACTTATAAAAAAAATATTGTTTGCTTAATAAATTTTAAGGTTGCTCTTTTCCGAAGAAAATATTAGTTTGAAAAAAATATGCCTTCATCTATATCTATATTCTCAGCTCAATGTATCTAATGAGTGCCCACACAAACATGGTTAGACCTCCATTTTAACAATATCTGTGTTTTAGAGGACTATGACAACAAAAAAGAAGTTTCTGTGGCGTTTAAGAAAGTATACAAATGATGATTATTAACATATAAGTACGATGCTTTTGACATGTGATTCTTATATCTTAAGCATTCTATTAATAAAAAAATAAAATAAAAAATGTATGTGAACTGATAGTTACCCCAGAAAACACTTTTGGCCTGGAAGATATCCGCTAATGTTGTCGACCTTGTAAGGAAACAAAGTATCTGAAAAGAGAAGCAAAAATATATTGAAGGAGAACTGAGCATTTTATATAAGATAGTTGCAAAATTATGAGCTTATACAAATTCTTGGCTTCAAAGTTGATAAGTCGGTTTACCAATAATTTAATTACTAGAATGTGCAGAGAATAATATGTAGTGTACAATGAGGTGAAAGACTTGCTAAAATAATATTGAAAAACCATGAGGTAATCAATCTAAGTTTTTTTGGGTAATATGGAAATGAGTAACTGACAAACTAAAAAGAAAAAACTGAAGAGGTAGTAATGGCACTGTCACTTTCGACAACAGAAAACCTGCTAAAACATGATGAATGGTACCAAGCTTGGTTAAGAAACCTCACCAAAAAAAGAAACTTTCTTAACTATTTGATAGTCACAAATTCTGAAATTTATTTACTTTTATTCATACAAATATTCGTATTTGCAACAGCAAAAGTGTAATGCACATGACTCTTCCCAATTGAAGGTGTTACATGTCCATGAAATGTCCTTAGAGAACATCCTCACTATATTCAAAAGGTATGAAGCTAGTGAGTCATTTAACAATGATAGTACCAGCACCTACTTCAAAAATGCATCCTTTTAAGATTTATAGATAAATAACAATTTCTTATGTAACTGCACTAGTTGAAAGCTGGTCTTTTTCTAGCCATCTTTCATTGAAGCATTCAGTCATTAAAAAAAAGCAGTATCCTAAATTCTATTAGTTTACTTTGACTGATACCATTCACGACACTGTCATTTAGTGTTAATCATTAAACGTGGACGAAAGAATAGTAGTCTAACTTTTTTCCGTCAATTTAATTATTTATACCATGTAAAAAGAAGAAACAACCCGAATAAATCCATAAGTGAAAGTGGTATGCAATAATTTTAGTGATAACATTAATTACCACTCGAGCAACTAGGAAACTGAAAAGTAACAATCGGTGAAGCCATTGATTGACATTTCATCATATGACTGTCTAGCAGAGCATACTTTAATTGATATGCTTGACAAAGTTGTTGCAAATATAACAACACGGTTTAAATATGTAGATGCTTGGGTTCAAACTGCAAGTTTATTGCTTTTCTTTTTTACTGATTTCATGCTTAGTTTTGGATGTTTTTAAAAGCTCGCTGAAATTTGTTAACACAAGTTGCTTGAAGCAGTAAATGGCGAATCTCATTTGTTATAAACTTCATTTTTCTCCTTAAAAAAAAACAGAATTAAGATGTGTAATGGCATTAAAATAAAATAAAATTAGACTGTTGTTGCAACAGTAGCAATGAACAGCAGCCCAAGACAAGCCATTAAAACTATAATCTATGCTACAGCCAGTAATTAAATTTTTCATTCTAAATCGTTAATTTCATAATTATCAAACACCAATGTTACATGAGCATGATTAACCAGTGTCAAATCAGAGAAATTAATGCGTCCGTTTTATAATATTGATGAAATCGGAAACAAAATAAAAAAGAAAAACACATACCAAAAATCCTATTAGTTGCGATGAAATCGACAACAACTAGGTTAAGAATGCACGAAATCCTTGACAACATAGCACGAAACCAGCTAGAACGACGATGACCTAATTTCCTGTTCATCCATGAATTCAAAATTAACATAAATGGAGAACAAAATTAATAGATTGAGAATAGTAATCGATGAAGGAAGACATATATTCAAGAGATCTTAGACAAATAATAAGTTTGTGGATTCATGAATGCCTCTGACGGTCGCTGAAGAATCCACGACCATTTTCTATTTTTTGAAAAGGTAAAAATAGGGCCACACAGCTTTTATTGAATATTTAGTTACAATTGATTAATTAAAGTATCATTAATAAGCATAACTAGGGGAAACGTACCTTTTTACTGATCTGAAGATTTTGCCAGTAAGAAAAAAGAAAAGAGGTATTTAGGAAGAAAACGCAAATTGGAGGGAAGTGAAATTTCCAGCCGCTCTTTTTTAGTGATAAAATCTGAGGTGGAATTGGATCGGCTATTAAGGCAATCAAATTTGCCTTAATTAGTATTAATAGAGGCTAACTGCTATTTTGTCTCTAATTAGTTGTGAGTGGAGGCGATTTCCTTTTTTTTTTTGCCCTTGGTATAATGCCCCTATTGTTAACAAAATTGGTAGTGCAAGTCACACAATTTTTTGACTTTTAAGATGTACTCTCTCAATGATGAATTCTCCATTTTAATACTTTGCAACTAATTCTTGTAGTGAAGAACTTTTGCAGAACATTGATTATTGAATTCTCTTTCAATAGTTGTCCAATATCATGCGCAGAACTACAACAAATAACTCGGAGTAATAAATTTGCACTTATTGATGGTAGTATAGCCATAAGCTAATGAGTCTATCTCGTCTATGGAACTTGATGTAGTTTTCATTTGCATCTGTTATATTGTTTTCATTAGTAATAAATTTGGCCAGTATATCTACAGTGCGAAGAATATACCCCTCTAGACCATAACGTTGAATAGCAGTCTCAATTTGTAGTTTCCAAAATAAAATAATTATCTTCTTTAAGATGTATTGTAATTAATTGACTTTTGGGGATAACAACAGTTTATAATAATTGATCGACATATGTATTAGCAAGTGAAGGATTTATACCATTGTCTAGTGCCACAAAGGCAGTTTCATCAACCATTGATAACAGGCAGATGATGACACAGAATTGATTCAAAGACAGTAGTCAAAATCACAATGAAGAATGCCGAGATAATCAGGAATTTAATTGAAATTACTCAGACATGCATGTAGCATCCAGAAAATTCTAGTGATGAATAATTTCTTTGTTAGATTTATACCTTTCTGAAGGTTTTTTTTGGCACGGTTCTTACTTCTTTGATAATTTCTTGAATTCTTGGTTTGTCTCCTGGTGATCTTTGTTGCTGATAAATTGAAGATATAACTAACTGGTCAGATGCAGCCTGGTCTGAATGATTTCAGGCGTGGCACTGATCAGTTAGCCTTATATCTTCACTCAAATGATGAGAAACGCCCTCTGATGAGCCACACTCCGGTGATGAAGATAAATTCCGATGAGTATGTAGTCCCAAAATGCAGCAGCAGAATTTAATAAGCCGTTTTGCAGTGTAGCTATGGTACCAAAGTACGATTTGTGCTAATCTGGAATGGAGATATTGCAACAGAGATTGAAGACAAGAAGAAGATTGCAGAACGAACTGTAATTGCTTTATTCCATCTTATGAAAAGTTGTTAAAATAATGTACAGTGGCTTGTAAAAATATACATGCAAAGTTTGTAGCGGTCAAATGCAATGTTACGGACTTTACATTACAGCAAGAAAAAGAATAAAAGCTAAGTGGGCTAAACCCAGCCCAACATCAGTAGTAAATGATATAAAAAGAAATGTTATGTTGTGGCCGACATACTATTAGCTTAAACGAAGACTTGACTACATCTTCTGATCAGCACATCAACATTAACCACAAAACTCTGCAATACACATGGAAACTTACAACGCCATTCTGGTAATCGCAATATTCCAAGAAATCTTCCAATTATAGCACTAAATCATTGACTGAATCATTTTTTATGTACAGTGAGACAGAAACATTAGTTCTTTAGCATATGCAATTAGTGTATATAAGTTTAAATCAAAATTTGTTTGTTTTTTACGCCGAATCAGTTAATATTATAACGTTGAACCATTGTTTTTAAATTACAAATGTTTTTTTTTTTTTTTTTTTTTTTGAAAAGTGGATTCAGAAGTTAATAATGAAAACGTCCATGTTTGTTTCGTCAAATTCTGATTTCGCTAGCTTCATTAAAATTGATTTATATGATCGATCTACGGTAACGATATTGCTTAAATAACAATTTTTCGCATGAACGTTAAATACCAGTTTTCAGTGCATTATTCCGTTCGGATTGACACATTGAGCACAATGGTATTCGGTTCTGTGTATTCGAACAGTCGATTGGTACTGCGCGTTTCTAGTTTTGATGCTAACGGTGTTTACAATTTCGGACTAAACTATAGTAAATTCTCCGAGAAATTTTAGAAAGCAAATATGAATGTATGTCTAGTATGGGTGACCAAATCACAAACTAAGAAGATGAAGAAATTGGTAAACTGAGTTGTATTTGAATGGATACGGTTGGAAAAAATGATATTTAGGTGGAGACGTTTTCCATGTTTAATTGATCGCGTGATGTACCAGAATGGATGTGGTATTGATATTTCTTAATGTTTGCCTCATTCTCAGGTTCTAAAAGGAAAATTACAGCACCAAATTGCCGAAGCCTTGTTTCTACAGATTTTTTTTTTTTTTTTTTTTTTTTTTTTCAACGCAGGGTTATTTCATTAAGATCAACAATGCACTTCATTGGTATTCTCACGTGTTAAAGGTGCAGCATAATCTTTTTTGCTTCGTCAATATGCTGCTTCATTTAGTTAATATATTTGTAGGGCGGTGCTAAGGAACCGCAAAAACCGTTTTGGGTACCACGCTACAGTCGACCAAAAAGTGTTCAGCTGGCGATTGTACGCCAAATGCCAAAAAAAAAAAAAAACAAAAAAAAAACTTTCAACGATACCAGTGGTATCCAAGGCAGAAAGTACGTACGGCGCCCTTAATAGTGCACTATTTATAACACAAAAGAACAAGAAAAGATAAGAAATGAACGTGAAAGAGTAGCCATGATCTTAAAGGTCCGTTAGATTTTGAACGGGAAGGGGCATTTGGAAGGGTTATTTGGAAGGGGCATTTGAAGGGAAATTGTTGGGAACGGGTAATGTGTTCTTTTTATGAAAGGAGCATTTTGGAAGGGGCAAAGTTATTATTTTATTGTTTTTGTATATATTATTTTTAATTGTTTGTGTGTGTTTATTGTTGAACAGAATAGTAGAACGCAGAATACAAATTGCAGAAATAAAAATACATAATTGCGGAATACAAATTGCAGAAATAAAAATACATAATTGCGGAATACAAATTGCAGAATTTAAAATGCAAATATAAAATACATAATACAACGAAACTTCTTTAATGCATTCCCGCGGCAGCTAATTCGTTTCGTATATTGTCTCGTACTATCGCCATAGTGGATGTTGTTCTGGTTCTTAGAACGGGCTCTCGATCTCTGTTTCCGTGATTTGATATACTGTAATATTCTTCGAGGTATTCGTCTGGCACTAAATCAGGGTCGTCATCATACGGCATAAAATCTGGATCGCCAGCGTTGTATTTTCTGATGTAGTTGTGAATAGCCATTGTTGCAGTAACAATTTGTACTTGAACACTACATGTTACGTAAGATGGCAATTTTTTTTTTCCAAATACCAAATGTTCGTTCAGTAGTCATACGCAAACTAGAGTGATATTAGTTGAAAATTTCATTTTCTGGCTTCGGTTCATTCCGTGTGTCATTAAAGTCTGGTATATAATATCTCACGGATTGACAAGGAGTTATATATCCTTCCACTAGTGGATATCCTGAATCCATTAAATAATACTGGCCAGATGGAGGATGAGGGAAATTAATATCCGGATTATTTATAGCTTCCCGAAATTATTTGGCGTCGTGCGCAGTTCCTTCCCATCCCGCTCTCACAAACGTAAAAGTTAAATCAAACGCACAAACAATGATAATATTTTGTGTAGCAGATCCTTTCCGCCCTACAAAACGTTGCATGTCTTCTTGACCCACGTGAGCCATCACATGTGTCCCATCAATAGCCCCAATACAGTTTTTAAAGAAAGGATGATATCAGGGTGAAGAACGAATTTGTTCTGGGATTCGGTTAAAATGGGGATCGGCCGGTCTAATAATATCGACTACCAATAAGAGAACTGAATACAAAACTTTATGAAAAATAACGTTAATCGTACCATTTGATTGTTGAAACCGCACATCAACCTGCCTTGTAAGGAGGGCCAATGCAATAGTATATAGGAATACAGCCACCATTTCTTTGACCGTTATGTGTATTGAGCGCTCCAATCCGTAATTTTCTAACCGTTCACACAAGGATCTGAAATATAACCGCTTCATTCGAAAATTGCTATGACAACGATCTGCGTGTCCTGCTAGTATTTCATGAACCCAAGCAAGGCCGGAACTTACGGAATTGTGTATTCTGCTCCTTTCTCGTGTTTGATTAGCCATAATTTTTTGAATATCTAGCTTGAAAATCCTCAATATCAGATTCGTCACTATCTGCCATAATTGGTTGAAGAAGTAGAGGAAAATGAACAATCAGTATGGTGATGTAGTGTTAATATGGGTTGAATATATATAGGGAGAGTGAAGAGGGAAGGGGCAAAAAATATTTGACGCGTCTGACGCATCCGACGCGAAAACAAACTTTTCAGCCGTTCCGCTGGAAGGGGCAAACGCGTGGGTCCCACTGTTGACGCGTCCGACGCAGACGCAAACTTCAACTGCCCAGTAAAATCTTTTGGATAATAATGCTATCTCCTTTTCACATTCCTTTATTCTCTAGCTTTTGGCAGTGTTCGTTAATGAGAAAATAACATCATTCATTGTTTCTTTACACGATACAATCTATTCATCATTTCTACAATTCTTTTCCTATCTCAATACAATTAATTCATCAATTCTAATAAGAGTAAGACTATAAAACCTGTAAAATCTTCACCAACTCATATAGGAGTTTTGTCAGTCAAGTCAAAGTTGGTCATACAGTGATCTAGAGTTATGAGACATATGCTATTTCTTGAATTGAGCTGGACATGTTACGACCCTGTAGATCAGTGTGCATGGGGACCGTATTAAAGTAATCATTCAGATTTGAAAAGACAATATATATATATATATATGAGTGGCAACAAATAGATTTGGACCGAAGCCTGTTTCCTAGCAGATCAGTAAAAAGCTTACAACTTTTACCTATAAATTATTAGACAGATCAAGATCAAGGTAAGAAAGTTTTGTAAATTTTGGACATTGAGGGAGAGAGGCTAGAAAACAACTGATAGTACAATAGCATTAACACATAGCACGACAATGTTAGGTAGCTAGCTTGTTAATCCTGACAGCTTTTTAAAAACGTGTTTGTCATTAATAATCAGATTCACTGTCGATACCTTTGAAGCAATTATTAAGATCAAGATATTCTACTCTCCATAGATTTACGAGATGGCCAAGAATCAAGCCATAGACAAGCAAACAGAGACAAGTTCTTTTATCTGTCCTACAAAGGAGGATGATTTATAGAAATATGTCTTTTGCATTAGTTAACCTCTTCTATTCTTTATTAATGAGAAAGCCTCTAGTTGTTTTACCCAAAATCAATCCTCAAATAAGAATGTGGAGAAAACAATACTTAATCCAAAGGAAGCACAACTGCTCCGAACCTGAAAAGCCATTTGAGCTTATAATAAATAATGGGTCAACAGATAGACCTATCTTCTACCACTGTTAATTAACTTACTTTCACTAAAAAGTAATAATGTCACGGCACCCTATCTATAATACTAAAGTATGCACATACTTAAGTCTTTCTCACGACTAACCATAACTGTAAGTTGAATATTTCAAAACTCAAATCTCATAGTGGCTAATAACGTCATTGGCCTCAACAATCATGTTCCCGTTTGAGGCGTCCATCTTTCAAATATTCCAGTTCATAATCATGAAGACAATTCCATTACAAAATTATACATATAACCACTTTTTCATGTGTATTAGGCTATTAGCAGGAAAATGAATAATAAATATCCAATACATTCCTTTGGTGTTGAATTATCATAAAGAAAATTGTAAAGAACAATTGAAAATGAGAATGTTACAAGCAGCTTGACGTACTCATTAGCACACACAAGAACACCAAATATTTCCATTTAATTATTACAAACTACACTTTGACAATGCTTATCAATCTAATGTAGTTTCATTGCCCAATTTTCTTTTGAACCTATTAATGTTCACAGTGCTGACGACGTTTATCACATCATATACATAATCGACATATTGAAAAAATGCGTTCTGCCACCTTTTCTTCACGAGAAACGTACCCAAAAAAATCCAACTACCGAAAACAAACCCAAGTGCAATGCTCACATACCAATAATCTGATTCGATAACTTCATATGCAGAAACTTCAGCATTTGGTGTCTTGTTGCTACATGATTGAGTGAGCGGAAAACCACAAAGTTTGGAATTGCCAATATACGATTCATTGGAGAAGGTCTAAAGTTGGTCTCCTGATGGGATCTTCCAAAATAAAGTGTTATATGATAAATTTAAAGAATTCAATACCATCATGTTGGACATGGTTGAAAGTATATTGCCTGGAAGCTCGTTTCTTGATAAGTCAAGGGACTCAAGGGAGTTCATCAAGCCCACTACATCAGGTATTGGTCTAACTAATTGATTTCTGGATAGATCCAAAAAATTAACCCATGAAGATTTCCAAGTTCTTTGGGTATCTGCTCGAATAAGTTGTTGAAAGAGAGATTATTGATGGTCATTTGAGTTAAAAACTTATCATAATTCCAATTTCTTTTTTTAATGGTTAGTTGTACATACTCCATGAGATTGGGACTACCTTCATCCACAAATCCTATAAGATAAAATTCCTCGGTTAAATGCAAATCCATCATGACACTGAAATTTCCAAAACTCGGTGGTATTCTTCCAGTCAGTTTATTATTAGCAACGTCAAGGATTCGAAGTTCTTTCAACTTGGACAAATTTGAAGGGACACTCCCCATGAAATTGTTTGATCTTAGTTTAAGGACATTCAAACGTGTAAGATCTTCACCTACCCATGCAGGGATTATGCCTGTTAAGTTGTTCATACTAAGATCAAGAGTTCTGAGATCTACACAATTTCTTAGGTTGATTGGAAGACTACCACTAAGCTTGTTATACGACAAATGCAATGATGTAAGATTCAGTGATGCAGCACCCATTAAAGCGCCCAACGAGTGAGGAATATTTCCATATAGATTGTTTCTGGAGAAATCTAAATGTAAGAAACCTATAAGTGAATACAGAAGTTGATTCCAACAATTTGGTAACTCACCCATTAAAAGATTCCACGAAAGATCAATACAAAGCATTGTAGTTAAACATATAGATAACGGGATTTCACCACTAAAGTTATTTCTAGAAAGATGGACGAACCACAGTATTCTATTGCCGAATATGGGTGGAATTGATCCGGAGAACGAATTGTTTGATACATCAAACGAATGAAATTTTTACTTAGGAAGAGGAGGTAAATTTCCTTTGATTCCATTGTTAGAAAGGTCCAACATTATCATGTCATGTATAGCAAATACACCCCAAAACCAGTCAGGTAAGTTACCCATGATACCCGAACTAGACAAATTTAAGAAAGATAATTTTACTTGTGTTTCTAACCATCGTGGAAAATATGGTCCCATCTTGCAAGAACCTATGTCAATGACCCTGAGCTTGAATGGAGGGATCCAATCTTGACTTAAATTCATAATTATGTTGTTTGACTGTAACTTTAACTCTTTAAGCTTGACAAGTCCAATAAAATGAACTTCAGAAATGACACCCTCAAGATAATTTTCGTCAAGATGCAAACGAACAAGATTGGAAAGTTGTCCGATGCTTCTTGGAATGGTTCCATTCAATTTATTTTTTGATAAGAGTAATTCTTCTAAAGCCATAAGATGTCCCAACGATTCTGAAATGGAACCAAATAATAAGTTATTTGAGAAATCTAAAGTTTTCAACTTGCGCATTTCTCCAAACGATTATGTGTTTGAGACATCCCGAAAATATTTCTTTAAATTCATGCATATCGGTGAAATCATTAGAACTGCCACTCAATGTTTGTAAATTGCATTTTTTTAATGCTTTTGGTAAATCCCCACACAAATCATTTGACGAAAAATCCATATATCGTAGGGAAATCAAATTTTCCAGTGCATCTGGAACTGAGCGGATATTGTTGCCTTGTAGATCAATGTGTGTGAGGCTTTTTATGTCAAATAACCATAAAGGGATGTTTTTTTGACATATAAAATTTCCAGATAGATCAAGGTAAGAAAGATTTGTGAAGTTTACATATGGAAGTGAGGAGGGAAAATCACTGATATTACAATCGCTTAAACATAGCTCGATAATGTTAGGTAGAATGTTCAGTGCTTCCATTGATTTCTGGATGCTTGTAAATTTCGCGTTTTTCAGAGGGAGATGCTTTAATGAAGTAAGATATGATATCCAATAAGGATCATCATTAATAACTTCACTATCGTAACCATACCAACCATAATTAAGATCAAGATATTCAAGTTTCGATAAATTTCGAAAATGATGAGGAATCAAGCCATGAAAACCTACTAGAGACAAGTTAAGATACCTGAGATTAAGAAGGAAGCCAAGGAACTAAGTAATAAAACCATCAAAATGGTTCGTGCTCAGATCAAGGTAATTTAGTTGCTTTAGACAAAGCAAAGACGGGCTGAGCTGGCCACCTAACGACCACTTATCGTAAAGAATGACACCATCGTCTTCATAAACGGGGTATGGATTGCGTAGATCTAACTTGATGACATGAGCGGTTAGGTTGTCACAAGAAACACCTTTCCAGTTACGGTAGTTGTTACCGTTCCATGATGCAAGCCTGTTGTTTTTATCTATAAGACTTTTCTTAAAATTGAGAAGAGCAATCCTTTCATTTTCTATGCAGCTTGAAGTAGCTTTTCCCTTGCTGCTTTGTTCCAACAGAAAAGGGAGCAAGAGTAGCACAAATATAATTGGTTGAATTGTCATGGCGTAAATGAAGATTTGGATACACTTGTTAAGATTCAGCTTGCTTTTATAGATGAAGCGGATTTGTCTTATATGTACGTTATTTACAGTAGAAGTAGTAATACAGAGGACTTAAAAACTTTATCTACAGGCGACCGTTGTGTTAGATGATGAGGCAATTCAATTGGTGAAAATCTATGGTATGCGCCCTGAGGTTCTCCACATGATTTATCCAACATTTTCTTCTATGTTGACCATTTGAAAGAGTTTTAATAAAGCAATTAAACTTTCGCAGGTTTCTTCCGGTACGTTCTGTGAATCATATTGGAACTGTAGAATATACAAGCTGATTATTTTCCAGACTCTTGGATATATTTATTTTCTTGATCTTTTCTTTCTTATATTTTTCCTTTAGAAAGTTTACACATTTTGTCTATTTAATGTTGTATAGTTTTGAAAGTGGGTGACCGATGCGTAGCATAGTCGACAACTATTTTTCAAAGTTCAAGCTTTCCGCTTTAACCTCCAAAATTTGTTTGCATTGGTTCTGTTCTAGTCAAAGAAATTTCAGCTTCGCATTTTTTGCAAACTAAAATAAGAGGTCTTTGTTCAACATACGGTTTTCCATTTTAATCAAAGAAGGACAAAGTAATTGAACTCCACTCGAAAAATATATATATACTTACATTGAATCTATTAAAATATTTTGGTTTTTTTTTTGGGGTCCTTTTTACAAAATGACACTCTCCAAAAAGTGGCATATGCTGCTTGATGTGGAAAGCACACGGTATTCTTTAGTAAAACGCGAAAGAATAGTTCGCTCTGTGCTCACCACGCAGCTGTGTTAGAATATATTAAAATAAAACTCATGGTATAACCGATCAAAAAGTAAAACAAAAATAAATTATTATTATTTTGAATTTTTTCAGAGAAGAAACCGGCATTGCCGTAAAACTTACCCTAATGCACCTAATCCGGTCTGCGGGGTCATCAATCTTATGCACATGGTAAGCCCCCTTATTTGAACTAAAGTCCGTAAAACAACAATATCATACCACAACGTATTCGTGTAAATGTTTGTTGCACAAACTAGAACGTCAACACATGATTTGTGTAGCACTTTATTTATAGATTAATTTTTTACCTACAATGATAAAAACTTATGTTTATGATTTTTTTTTAAAGATTATCTCTTCCTAATCGTCATTGGCATATATTTATTGATGAATCTATTTAAATAAAGCATTAAGATATAACATTTATTTAGGGCACAGTGAGTGAGTTCATACTATAAACGAAAACATCAAATGTCAATTCTTTTCCAACTATAAGTAAAATATATTCAATATACATTTGTACTATATTTAACACATAAATGTATCTATACATGATTTGATTGGCAGTAGTGTTTCAGCCTAACATAAACAATAATGTTTAAATTAGATCAACGTTGAGTTTTTATTCCAAATTCAATAAAGTACACGCTTTGATGTCTTCTAATACTACGTGAGTTAGAAAAATATTAAAGTTCAAATCATATTTATTACTGCATACAACATGATATGACATGAGAAATAGATGTAAAATATAAATATTATACATTCAAATTTTTTGGACAACCAAATAATCTTTCTCATTATTTCAAATATTCATGCAAGCACATTAACTAAAACAAGACAACAATTAACATAATTAAATGAAAAATAATATATCACTATAACGCGAAAATACTTACAAATAAACATGAAAAGAATATTGGATGAAATTTCATTCAACAAAATAACAATAAGATACATGGCGTAAGCACAGTTAAAAGAGGACTATAAGAAATACTTTATTATAAACGGAAATGAATTTATGTTTGATATGTATAATTTAAAGCCGACAAACATCATTGTCCAAGTGGTTAAGACAATTTGATATGATGCGAGATGTTAAAGGTTCGAATCCCGTTTCACAGAATTCACTACAAGAAACATTATAAATACCGACAGGGGAGACCGACGGCTAATTTTCGACGGCTTTCGACGGGCCGTAGACGACCATCGGAAACCGTCGGTTATAAACGGATTATCTCCCTGCCGAGAGCTTCCACCACCATTTCTTTTTTCCAGCCCGATTTCTTGAACCCTGAACCCCCCAATCCGCGATTTCTAGCCTCCAAACACCAAAATTTCCACCTTCAATCATTCCTGACGTCCACATAAGCCTCTGGCAAAAGCGATTTAAGGTATAATCTCGTTTTTTGATTAAAATTTCAATTTTTACCTAAACCTAAATTTTCTATAATTAGCAAATTAGGGTTAATTGCTGCTTTCAATTGGTTCATATGATAGTGTAGTATGTTATTTCATCATAATATATGTGTATTTCATATCCTATACACTGAAATTGAATGATTTATTTCAAAAATTTGGATATTTGTGTGTGTTACATTGAAAATTAGGCTTGTTTTGGATAGGTTGTTGTGGCAGTGGTCATAACAATGGTTAGATACGTAAGTGATGATTGTAGTGTATTCCCGGATCAAATTAAAAATGTGTATGCGTGTGTATGTATGTGTGTATGTACATGTTTCAATTTAGCTTGCTTTTTGCCATTGTATAATTTTGAATATTTGTGTACATGTGCGCCGTTGTGCGCTTGTCATTCTTGTATGTGTTAGTTGGCATACGAAAAAATGAATGGATGAACTAGGAAAAGTACTTTTAGCAAATTTTGACTTTTGCACTATAAAGCATGAGTCTAAATTCTAGTTGTACCTACTGAATCGACGATAATAGTATTAGCTTTAAGTTGATTGAAATGTCAAGCAGATATGATAAAAGAAAATATTTTTGTGCTGCAGCAAAACGTACTGTAATTGTAAAATGCGCACATTTAATTGAGTAATATCCCTTAGAGTGTTTTCGGCCCCGTCCGACATGTGTTGTACATGATCGTTATATAAATAGTCGCTTTTATCAAATTAAAAAACGACCATTTATATTCATCTGGTACAATATTTGTTTGATTTGCCCTTGTATTGGACAAGTTATTAACGCACTAAGCATTTACATTTTGTATACTACTTCGTTTCAAAAGATTCACAAAATTTCGGTTCAATTTTTCTTTTTGTTTCCTGCGTACATGTGTACAAAATGCAGGAAACAAAAGGGAAATGCTGCCGAAATTTTGTTGAATCGTTTGAGACGAAGTAGTATACAATTGTAAATGTTTACTCTGTTTATAATGTGAAGTAGGATGCCTGACCATGTAAAAGAATTGCAATTAAAAATGTGCCAAATTAGTAAAAAAAAAAATAACTTAATGAAAATGTTATTTGTTTTTAACCGTTATATATACGTGCGTTTTATGACCATAATTAAAAACAAGTTTTTTCTTGGATTTTGAATTCTTGAAAATAAATATTAATTTTTGAAATTGTGCCTAAATTTGTCAGATAGGAAAAATGATTGATTATTTTGTTGATCGGAGGAGTTGGATGTACCAAAGAAGAGGACAGAGAGGTTCAATAAAAGAAGATTTTTATAATGATATAAATGTCTTTGTTGAATTCTCTTTAAGTAATAACGGAAGCGATCCTGAAATTCGTTGTCCGTGTAGAAAGTGTAGACACTTGAAAATTTTGTTACCTGATGTTGTTAAAGTCCATTTGTGCGAAAACAGATTCGTACCCGAGTATTATTTTTGGCATCGTCATGGAGAAGTATCGAATACTGCTGTAGAGAATGAGGTAGAAAGTGTTGTTGATGAAAATTTTAGTACGCCTCATATTGAAAATATGGTCGAGGACGCAACACGATCAATGTTTCCTATGAACGCAGTTCATGACGCTGATGGAAATGATGAAGAACCGAGTATTGAAGCTAAGAAAATTTATGATTTGTTGGATAATGCTAAGAAACCTATTTGGGATGGTTGTAAAAGCGGCATTCAGCTATCGGTAATCGCAGAATACATTGCGCTGAAGTCAAAATACAACATCACTGTAGCTGGGTTCACAGCTATTGTACAAGCTGCAAAAAGGCATATGCCGCCGGATAATTTAATGTGTGAAAATCACTATGAAGTTAAAAACTTATGACGGCATTTGGTTTACCTTATCAAAAAATAGACACATGTTTAAAAGGATGCATGTTGTTTTGGAAAGATGATGTAAATCTTAGAAATTGTAAAATATGTAATGAAGAAAGATATAAACCAAGAAAGAAGAAGGGAAAGCAAGTTCCATTCAAACATATGCATTACCCATTACTCTGAGGCTTCAAAGACTATATGCATCTCCTGTAACTGCATCTCATATGAGATGGCATAAGGTGAGATCGGAAGAAGAAGGTACATTGACCCATCCGACCGACGGGGAAGCATGGAAGCATTTCGATAAAACTTATCCGAATTTTGCAGCGGAGAGTTGTAATGTCAGATTAGGTTTATGTACGGATGGTTTTTCACCATTTGATCAATTTAGTTCTAAATACTCATAATGGCCCATTATTATCACACCTTATAATTTACCTCCATGGATGTGTATGAAAATGCAATATATGTTTCTTACTGTTGTTGTTCCTGGCCCCGACGATCCGGCACAAGGAATTGACGTTTATTTACAACCGTTAATAGAAAAATTGAAAACATTATGGAACGAAGGAGTAGAAACATACGATGTTTCAAAGGAGATTTTTTTGTGTGTGTTTGCTTCTTTATTATGGACTATAATTGATTTTCCTGCCTATGCAATGTTTTCAGGATGGAGCACTGTTGGTCGTCTATCATATCCATATTGCATGGAAGAGACTCGAGCGTTTTCCTTACCGCGTGGTAAGAAAATTTCATGGTTTGACTGTTAACGATGTTTTCTCCATGTAAACCATCCTTTTAGAGTAGACAAGGAAAACTTTTTGGCTAACAGAGTAGAAAATAGACAACCTCCAACACTATGGTCTAGCGAAGAAATATATGAAATGGTTGGAAATCATCCAAAGATACATGAAATTGGAGTTCAAACAGAAATTGAAGGCAAATCGATCTATCACAATTGGTTTAAAAAGTCTATTTTTTGGGAATTGCCGTATTGGAAACGTCTTCTGCTTTGTCATAATATTGATGTGATGCACAATGAGAAAAATGTATTTGATAATGTCTTTAACACAGTTTTGAATGTTAAAGGGAAAACTAAAGATGATTTGAAATCAAGGCGCGATATAGAAGAATTATGCAAACGTCCCGAGCTTCATATAAAACCAAATGACAGTAAAAACCCAAAGCATGTTATGAATTAGATTATAATCAGGTTAAAGTTGTGTTAAAATGGGTTGAAGGGTTAAGATTTCCTGATGGGATTTCATCAAACCTTCGTAGATGAGATGACTTCAAAAATGGTAAATTGGATGGAATGAAAAGTCACGATTGTCATATTATGATGGAGCATTTGTTTCCTGTTATGTTCAAAGAACTACTACTGCTAAAAGTTTGGAAGGTAATAACGGAGCTTAGTTTGTTTTATAAAGAGCTTTGTTCGACTACTTTGAAACTGGAACGTTTACGTAAATTTGAAGTAGATATTCCAATATTGCTTTGTAAACTGGAGAAAATATTCCCGCTACGTTTTTTTAATGTAATGGAGCATTTGCCTGTTCACCTTCTAAATGAAGCACGATATCGAGGTCCCGTCCAATATGGATGGATGTATCAATTTGAGAGGTAAATATAAACATGTTAACCATTAATTTAATTGCATTTAAAAATATGAAATAATGTAAATTAATTTTACATAGGTATTTGAATCATTTGAAGAAAAAAGTGAGACAAAAAGCATGAGTTGAAGGCTCGATATGTAAATCTTACATCGAAGAAGAAGCTTCGTCTTTTTCTCTCATTATTTCAGTGATCATGTGAATATATCATTTGAAGTGTTCCTCGAAACAACCAAGGAGACGAACAAGAATTGTCTCAAACAATTTTGTTTATTTTTAGACAACATGGTCGACCTTCTGGGAAATGTGTTGACGTATGGCTAAATGATAAAGATCTTCATGTACCTCACACTTATATTCTTCTAAATTGTGCTGAAGTTGCACTGTTTGTTAGGTAATCTGAAATATCAATTAGTGCTTTTTTCATTTCTACATTTTTACGTGTGTATAATCTAATGTAAAACTCTATTTGTATTTTTAGCGTTTATGAACGTGAACATCCGAACGATGATATCAGTAAAGAATTTTCTGCTTGGTTTACAAATTATGTTTATGAACCCAAAATTTGTGTTGTTGATGAAGGGTTGAAACATCTTGCACTGGGACCAAAAAGATTGGTTAAGAAATATCCAATATATTTTGTTAATGGATATAAATTTAACACGAAAGTATACGGTGCTGAAAAATTAACGAACAATACTGGTGTATTCGTTAAAGGCAGTGACGATCCTGAAAATCACATTAATGATTTTTATGGCATTTTAACACAAATTTTGCAACTGACATGTTTCTAACGACCCGCAGAGGAGGTGTTCCTATTTAAATGCGATTGGTTTAGCATTTTTCAGGGTTCTGGGATTAATGTACATAAGGATTTTAATCTGACTGAAATAAAGCATACATTGCACTATTACAAGTATGATCCTTTTGTACTGACCAAACAAGCATTACAAGTCTACTACGCTCCTTACCCGTCTCTAAAATGGGATAAAGCAAATTGGTCGGCAGTTTTTAAAACAAAGGCCAGATTTACATTTGAAGGGAAGAATATTCCGGATGAAGGAGCCTATCAGGCAGAACTCGAACAGAACAATGAAATAATAATTGAAGACGATCATGCAGATTTTAGACCTTTGGTCGATGAGACAAATGCTTTGGTAGATGCGTTTGAAAGTGCGGAGGAAGATATTATAGAATCTGAGGCCGAATCTGAATCTGAAGAAGATGATGACTGATGTAGATGATGAGTACTATCTTTCTAGTTGTAATATATGTATGGAGTACACCCCAGCTTATTTTGTAATTCGTGTGACTCTGTTAAATATTTGAATGTTATGATCATTTTTACGTCTTTTATGTCATATGTAGTTTTTCCTATTTATTTATCTTAATTCTGCAATGTAAAATGTTACTTCTTGGAATATGAGACCCAATCAAATATAGGTATAACAATTTCTCATTTATGTCATTTTTTACATCTTTTTTGTCACTTATTTAGCAGCTTATATCGTTTGTGTTAGTTAGCTTACATCTTTTGAAATGATTTGTATGTGACAGATATGTCATTTAGAGGAAATTCTTCAGGCGAGGGTTCTGGATCGCAACCCACTGTGCGTCCAGTCATGTCCTTGGTTCCTACGAGTGCTGGGTAAATATTAAACTTTACTTAGCATGTCAATTATTTTATACTGTACACTTATGTTTATCACATTTAACGCTGGGTTTTTGACCTTCAGCCTTCGAAGGTTATTTTGGACGCTTTGAGAGCAGCATAAAGGGCTAGGATAACGGGATGTTGGCCTAAGTGGGATTGGATCCCACCTCACATACAGGAGGTCATTTGACAGGATGTCATAGTAAGTAATTTCTTATATTTTTATGGCAATTTAATTACTTTTAATCGCTGAGATACTGTACATATTTCAGTAGTAATGTTACAGGCCGAGGTGGATATACAGACACATGATTCAGCCCTGGCTCGGACATACTGGATGCAGAAAATGAGGAAAAATTATAAAGATGCTATATCAGCAATGAAGAAAAGCATGAAAAAATCTCCATGGATGGGAGATACAGCTTGGAGTGGATTTCTGAGATATTGGGAGAGTGATGCAGCGAAGGTTAGTGTACTAATTTTTTTTTCAAAAATATAAAAATATTTAGTCAATAATTATCAAATTTTAAATGTAAAGGCGGCGGCAGAAAGAAACAGTGCAAAAAGAAATAAAAATCATGTCACTCATTGAGGAGGATCCAAGTCATTTCAGCAGTATCGGCAGGAGTTGGTAAATCATTTTTAAAATGTGACTTATACAAAAACTAATATGCTATATAGTTATGAACTTGTAATAATGATATGTAATAATCAAATTCAGGAGGCTCAGGGGGAGGGTCCAGTCTCATATATGGACGTGTTTGCCCGTACGTATGCCATCAAGCATGTCAACTCAGACCGGAACATCACATACACATGGCATGACGAGAAATCTAGGAAGAGTCACGTAAGATTTCATTTTATGTAGAAGTTTATGTAGTAATTGTTAAATTACTATAAAATAAGATATCATTTTATTAAATTTATGTACATTCTTATTTGGTCTTGCAGGATAAGTTTATGGAGCGCCGTCAGATGCGTCTAGCTGAGACTGGACGTGAGCAGCATACTACTGACGAGGAGGGCAGTATCTTTTAGTCAGTGATGGATCCAGCGACGCGGAATAGACATTATGGATTCAGAAATCAAGTGGTAAAGCATTTTTACTTTAATTTAATTTTTAGTTTAGAAATAATATAACTTTTACGAATTACATGTTATTAAAATAATCGTACATGATTAAAATATTTTTAAATAATTGTTACAGTCCACCAGTTAGTAGGCACAGGGCAAACGTACTAGAGCTGCTATAGACGCTGTAGAGATCGAGGAGTTGAGAGCTAGGGCGGCACAACTTGAGGACCAGAATCGCCGCCAAGCTATTGAGACGACTCAGCTTCTTGATCGACGCCTAGCGGAGTTTGCACAGGAGTATGGGCGCTTCCCCTCATCAGCTGCTTCTGTAGATGATGATGATCAGGATCAGTGATGGATAGGTGTGTTTTCTAGTTGGGCATGTACATATATGACTATGTTGCTACGAGTATGGGATGGGTGTATGACTTTGGTATGACATTTTGCATGTATTTTGACAGTAGACTTGATGCTGTGGGTTGATGTACTAGACTTGATGTATTATGTGATGTTGCAATGGTAGACTTGATATGTTTTATATGGTTTTCATGATATTTTGGTTGAAATGGTGTGGTTTTCATGATTTGTGTATGAAATGTTGTGATTTGTGTATGAAATATTGTGGTGTGGTTATAGACCAATGGTTTGAATGGGAGAATTGAGATGAATGTGTGTTGGAAGGCTAAATAGCAGCCGTAATATAAAAAAAATACCCAGATTTTGCGACGGCTTGGGACGGCCTACGGGTCCAAATACAGGTAACGGTTTCCGACGGCTTGGGACGGTTTATTGGTCAAATTATGTAACGGGTTCCGACGGCTAGCGACGACCATCAGAAACTGTTACGATCCGCAACAAACCATAGGAAACTGCAACGACGGTTGTTGTCACTAGCCGTCGGAAACTCTATTTATCGACACCTCAAATCGCAACGGCATTTTCCGACGGCTCGCATTACTTTCCGACGGTCGCCGCGGCTGGCAGCCATCGGAAATTCGTACTATTCTTTTAGTGATTTTAGCTTGTTTGTCATATAACTTGTCTTATACTACATAAGATTTGTAGTATGTTTGAAATGTAGCTTGTTTTTGCTCTCCATATTATATTTTTAGAGCAGTTGATGATAGTAGCCTATTGTTGACATCTATTTTTCAAGGTTTGAGCTTTCAGTTTTAACCTCGAAAATTTGTTCGCATTGGTTTGTTCTAGTTCTAGTCAATACCGAGACAACACGTCAAAGAAATTTCAATTTCAACATTTTTTTTCAAACTCAAATGAGAGGCCTTTTGACGCAGCGGATTTTGAAAGAACTTCGATATTGTGTTCGAAAGGGAGTAAATCCTTAAAATTCACAACACCAGTGAATCTGACGCGGTACAGTACTGAAGAAACAAGATAATTTCCAGTTTCGTTGATCGAAAACGATGCCGGAAAGGTTCTATGAACTACAATCTCCACGAATTCGAGATGGACAGTAAACACAATTTCCGTTGATCTCAAAGATGCCGGAAACGTGATCACCAACTCTTCGATGATCACACTTGATGCCAGAAAGATGATCTTCCAAATTGTTGATCCACAAAGGATACCATAGTTGGGAAAGGAGAAACAAAGCTCCCAATAAAGGCGGATGCCAATATTTCTGTGACGGCCCGCACCGCACCAGCCGACATTTCCAATGAAAGTGCGTTGTGCCAATGCCCGACTAGCACGGGACGGTCGCCAAAGAAAGGAAAAGAAAGGAATTTGAACTAACAAGAACCTGTTGGATGTCTCACAGCGCATGGGATAAAATATAATAATAACATAACTTTGACATAAAACTGGAGAGGCAGTGCATAAGCTTAAAACTAAACCATCATAGCAGCGGAAATCCAAAATACAACTTATCATCCAAACCAACATTATTACAACTTTGAAATATTGTCTCTAAAAGAAAAGAAAGAGGTACACTACTAATGTCCGAAGTAGTGACCAACAACAACACAGGGAGAATATATATATATATATATATCATACGTGGAAGCCTCCTGTTCGTCTCCGGTACAGCTACTCGTGCATAATCACCTGACATGTCTCTAGTCTGCCCGTTTAAGAACACCCAGAGTAATAAGAAGAGACATAAAACTCTGGGCCAGACAAAAGTCTGGTATGAGCGATAAGCAGCAAAAATAGAACAATAACAGGTATACATAACCATACCTGAACCTGGACCCGCAACCAAAGAGTTAGCACAACAGGATGTATAATACTCTATGGTGACACTAACACATGGTGTGAAAAAAACAATGGGAAGGGGGTGTGCATGACATGGTGATAACAAACATTAAACATAACAATCATCCTCACATCTCTCACTCAGTGCGTAAAGCATATGATATCTACCACTTTGATCACCCAATTCTTTGTTACAATCACTCTGCCCCATGGAGTCATGACGGCTCCACTGCACTGATCTGTAACCACAAATACTTTGTTATGTCCACTCTGCCTCATGGAGTTATAACAACTCCACTGCACTGGTTCATAGCCCTGCTACGATCACTTTGCCTCATGGAGTCGTAACAACCCCACTGCATTGATCCATGGCCACCAATCCGTCTGTCAGTGGTGAGTCATAGCTATAGACACCGATAACCCCTTTGCACATGTCCCGCAGCAAACTCCAATTCATGAAGTTAACTCGTTGGTTTCCATCTGAATCCGGGGTTCTACTTCCCATTTGGACTACCTTTGCATCTCGGGTTTTAGTCTCCTCCGGATCGGTTCGGTCCTTTTTCTTCACTTTGCTTCAGATCGGGCTCCCTGTAGTGGCTCAGTTCGGATACTCCCTCCGGTTCGTGAGCTATAGTGCTCACTGGTTCGGTTCAGCGTCCATCGGCTCGGGGTCAAGCTCTAGGTTGTGATCTACTTCCCCTAGCGGTTCGGTTCGTGAACTTGGGTCGTTTCGTGATGAGCATCTCCGGTTCGGTCCTCCTCTCTAAGCATCGGGTCGGTTCGGATTCCACTCATGGTGCATTGGTTCAGTCGTGCACTCCGGTTCGTGATGCAGCAGTTTGGGGAAGGGTTCATGGGAAGGGGGTGCTTCACGAGCGGGTCGGTTCGTGCCTCCTTCCTCCGATCCGATCCGGCCCGGGTCAAATCCCTGCAACTTTTCCAGCGAGCTAATTACGCCCGACGGCGTTTTCGACCATTCTAACTTTTCTACGCAATCAAAAATCATTCCAAACAGCAATAGCAACATGTATAATCAACCATAAACACCAAAACAACCATATAACATGTTTATAAGGATTAAACATACCCAAAACCCATGTTTTCCCTTAATCATGGTTTAACCATACGATTAGCAAAACATATCCAAATTAATCCAAATTTTTATTAGAGCCCTAAAATAATATTTTAGAATTTTACAAATTTTCCTGAGCTATAATTTCGCTAATTATCACTAATCACCCCTAATTAGTGAGAAACAATGCAAAACACTCACCTTGGCCACAAATTAATCTTAGATCTAAACTTTGCTACTGTTATAGGTCAAATTCCAATGCTTAGCAGCAACCCCAACTCTGATTTGCCACTAGACTTCCTTGTTTGGTGTAGATTAAGCTAATACGCGATTAAACGATGATTTGGGATGAATTTAGAAAGTGGAGGCCATTGTTAGGGTTGAAGAGAGGTAAGTGGCGGTTGGAAACTGACAAAGAAAAGGTTTCTCTCACCCTAATCAGCCCTTATATAGCTCTAATCTTGAAATCCACCAATGGGCCTAGCTGCTAATCACCCGGTTAAGCCCAATTAAGCTGTTTTTCACCTTCTAACCTTAATTCAGCCATATCTCCCAAACGGTGTGACCACTCTACGGAAAGGTAAACTACCATTCGGATCTAATGGAAGTGGTTTCAGGTCAAAACTCCTTACCAATCAAAAGTTATGGGCAAAACAAGATTCGCTAGGGGCAAAATGGTCATTTACAAATCGGTAAAAATCGTGAACATGGTAAATGACCCCAATAGTCGTTTCCCAAAGATACACGACTATACGACCTCGTACGAAAAAGAAATAAATATTCTACGACCCTCCGATGCGTAGAATGCGAGTCGTTACACTCTCCCCCTTAAGAAATTTGGCCTTCGAAATTCCTTAACCAAAAACATACAAAGGTGTTCTGCAAGCCTATCAGTCATTCACAACAATCAAACAAGCACAACAAGCCAACCCTAGCATGCAGTTTATAAACAAGGGAAGAAACTATCACTATTAAAATCTTACCTGGCAAAGAGTTCTGAATGCGATTCCCTTATACTCTCCTCTGTTTCCCAAGTACAGTCACTCTTGTTCTCGCCCCACTGAACTTTGACCAGTTTCACCGCCTTCCTTCGAAGTTGCTTCGTATCGTACTCGACAATACAGATCAGCTTGCGGTTCCCAACCGCATCGGGTTCAACTTCGATATCATCCAACTGATCCGGTGAAATAGTCATATTGGGGTCGTGCACGAACTTCCTTAACTGGGAAACATGAAATACGTTGTGAAATCCTGCATATTGTCAGGTAATCCAACTTTATATGCTAAATTTCCAACTTGCTCATGAACCGGGAATGGACCAACAAATCTTGGTGTTAACTTGCCTCTCCTACCAAATCGAATCACGTCCCTTAACGGAGAAATCTTGACAAACACCAAGTCACCAATGGAAAATTTTAAATCTCTTCTCCTCTTATCAGCATAACTCTTCTGCCTATCTTGGGGCAGCCTTCATTCGCTGTCGTATAACCTTGATCTTATCTGATGTTTCTCTTATCACATCTGGTCCAAGCAAAAATTTCTCACCGGTTTCTAACCAACATGATGGTGAGTTGCACGGTCTTCCGTACAAAGCTTCATATGGAGCCATACCAATACTGGACTGATAACTATTATTATATGCGAACTCCACTAGATGCAAATGGTCATCCCATGATCCACCAAAATCTAATATGCAAGCTCTCAAGAGATCTTCTAATACTCGATTCACCCTCTCTGTCGGACCGTCGGTTTGAGGATGGTATGCAGTACTGAGATGTAATTCTAATCCTAAAGCCTCTTGTAAGCTCTTCCAAAATCCACTAGTGAACAACGGATCTCGGTCACTTACAATGCCTTTGGGTACTCCATGAAATCTCACTACTCACTTTATATACAGTTCCGCTAACTTAGCTGTCGTTCTGTTCGACTTGACAGGTATAAACCTTGCACTCTTTGTCAATCGGTCCACAATCACTCAAATGCTATCATGGCCCAATCTAGTCCTTGGTAACCCATCAATGAAATCCATTGAGACTTGTTCCCATTTCCATTCTAGAATTTCTAATGGTTGCAACAAACTGCTAGGTTTCTTTTGCTCAGCTTTAACTAACGGGCAGTTCATGCATTTGGATATAAACTTCTCAATGTCTCTTTTCATCTCTTCCGATTAGTAGGTCTGCTTCATGTCTTGATGCATTTTGTTACCACCAGGGTGCATAGTCAGTTTTGAGTGATGACATTCTCTAAGCACTTCATCTCTCAATCCATTGACATTGGGTACAACCAGTCTCCCATTCTTTCTAAGCCATCCATCTAGATCAAGCCCATACTTGTTCATCTCCTCGTCGATACCCATCTCTAACTTGGAGATGATTTCCAATAGGTTAGGATCGTCCCTCTGATTGGAACCAATCCGCTCAATCAAAGTGGATCTGACCGTCAAACTTCCTAGCATTGCTGGATCCAATTCGCACTTTGGTCTGAAATTGTACCCTGTGATATACTCCAGTTGCTTCCATTCAAGAAACATAGCCCCTAAACTAGCTTGTCTTCTACTCAATGCATCAGCTACCACATTGCCCTTTTCTGGTGTATATGCGATATCGAAATCATAGGAAGCCAAGAATTCTAACCATCTATACTGTCAGAGATTTAGATCCTTCTGAGAGAAGAGATACTTTAACGATTTATGATCGGTAAACTACTCGAATCTTTCTCCCAAGAGATAATGTCTCTGCATCTTCAACGCGAACACGATCGCTGCCAATTCCAAAGTGTGGGTAGGGTATCTTTTCTCATGCGGCTTCAGTTGCCGACTTGCATAAGCTACGACCCTACCTTCTTGCATCAATACAGCACCTAGTCCGGTACCACATGCATCCATGTGGGTAGGGTATCTTTTCTTCATTCCCTTTAGGAATGACTAACACTAGTGCATGCGTCAACTTTTCCTTTAGACTCTTGAATGCACTTTCACACCTTCCGTCCCAGACGAAAGCTTGATTCTTCCGGGTCAACTGAGTTAACGGTGCCGCTGTCTTGGAGAAGTCGTGGATAAACTTACGATAATATCCAGCAAATCCCAAGAAACTTCTTACGTCGCTTGCATTCCTGGGCATAGACTAATCCTGTACCGTAGCCACCTTTGCAGGGTCCACGGCAATACCATTCTCTGAAACAACATGGCCATAGAATTTCACTTCCCATCCTCCAGAAGTGACACTTAGAAAATTTCGTTTTCAATTGGTGTTTTCTCAACACCTCCATCACTATTCACAAATGTTCCTTGTGTTCCTCTTTTGGCCTCGAGTAAACAAGGATATCGTCTACGAACACAAGAACAAACTTATTCAATTGATATCGGAATACCCTATTCATAAGATCCACAAAATATGCTGGTGCATTGGTCAACCCAAATGGCATGACCAACCACTCATAGAATCCAGACGGCGTCCGAAAGACCGTTTTAGGAATACTCTCAGCTTCTACTCGGAGCTGATGAAATCTTGTCGTGAGGTCCAATTGGGTGAACACTCTCGCTCCCTCCAGTTAATCAAACAAATCATCTATCAGCGGAAGAGGATACTTGTTCTTCCTAGTCACTTTATTCAAACCACGATAGTCCACACATAAACGAAGATAACAATCTCTGCCTTGGTAGCAAATACAACTGGTGCTCCCCACTCGGAGACACTTCTTCTGATAAACCCCTTCTTCAGAAGATCGCTTACTTGCACCCCGAGCTCTCTTTGCTCCCTTGGTGCCATACGACGAAGTGGCATCACTATAGGTCTGGCATCTTTCACTAAATCAATACGGAACTCAATCTCTCGGTGTGGTGGAAGTCCGGCCACTTCCTCAACGATATCCGGATACTGGCCAACAATGGGAATTCCTGCTAACTCGTCCTGTGGGATGTTGAGGGAATTTAGAAAACTAGCCATCATCTCTTCACTAAGTAGGCCACCAAACACTACCCTCCGCCCATCATCCACCCTAATAGTCACCGAAAATCCCTCACAGTCTACCACTACCCATATCTTTGGAGCCAATTGACTCCCAAAATAATGCCAAACACAGTAAAGCCCAAAACAAAGCAATCACAAGCAAACATACATCCATGACTTGATAAGACCACGCTACGACAAATCATACTAAGGCTAGTCGAACCACCAATCGGGTTCGTCATCGTTAAAGGTCTATCGACTATCTCGGGTTCCAATCCCAACCTATCTACCAGGTCACTAGATATAAAGGAACGGGAAGCCCCAGTATCAAACAATACTCGAACAGGAACATCATAAACAGAAAGCATACCTTGAATGACAACATTCTTTACTTTCTCTGCCGCAATTAGGGCATTCGACGAAGAAGGAACAACATTAATAGCATATGCTTTCACAATCTGCTTCTCTTTAGGGGGTTGCGTACATTTATCCTTGTGATGTCCCACTTGGCTGCAATTGAAGCACTTCCTGTCTGCTGGCTTTGCTTGACATTCTTTAGCATAATGGCCCTTCTTGCCACAGCTAAAGTACTCAACATCTTTCTTACTCTTCTTCTAACCATCCTTAGTATGATTCTGTTTCCTTTTGTTATGAGAATTATTCTTGCCTCCACCGCTTACCTTCGGCTTTGGCCCTTCTGCAGATGCAACAGCGACTTCAACCTTGGGCTTAGGAATAAGGCTCTCTATTCTCAATACTTTTCCAACAATCGATTCAAAAGTCTCATCAATATGGTTGATAAGCCTTTCCCCCAAGTACTGATCTAAGCCTGTTAAGAACTTCTCATTCTTCTTCTTGGGAGTGTCAATAAGGGATAATCCATACTTCGATTAAGTATCGAACTCAGCAATATATTCTGAGACTGCCCTACCATTCTGCTTAAGCTCCAAGAACTTCCTAAACAATTCTGATTTCTGAGCAGCTGGGATAAACTTGTCACTGAAGCGAGCTTTAAATTGATTCCATGTAACTTGATCCTCAGGAGTGGCTACCTTAATAGCATTCCACCAATTCATCTCCCATCCTTACAGCTGATGGGATGCTAACTTTCTCTTCATCGCATGCACGATACCCAAATCTTCGAAGATGCGCTCACAGCTATCAAGCCAATCCTGAAATTATGTAGCCGATTCTGTTCCGTGGAACGGCATCCCACCAAGACTAGTGTAGTCCTTACAAAGCTTGGCGAAATCGGCCTTAGGCGCCTGCACCGCTGCACCACCACCATTTGCAGCATTAGGAGCTGCCCTCGGAACATCCCTAAGCATCTCTCTCATAAAGTCGGTGAACATAGTCCTCATGTTAGGAGCATTCCTATTATTGACTCCTTAACCAGTATTCCTTGTATATCAGCTCATCTTTCATTCTGTAAGGAGAAACGATAAACCATCTTCATAGTGGTGCCAGTGCAGTGTGACTCCATCCTTATATATACTAGTAGTGTGTATATATATATATATATCTTTTAAAAACCAAAATATAACAAATACGCGCTCTCATATATGTACTATCTTTCCCTGGTGTCTTTCCCTAGGTTAACTACGCAACCTAGAGCTCTGATACCAACTGTGACGGCCCGCACCGTACCAGCCGACATTTCCAATGAAAGTGCGTTATGCCAATGCCCGAGTAGCATGGGCGGTTGTCAAAGAAAGGACAAGAAAGGAATTTGAAATAACAAGGAACCTGTAGGATGTCTCACAGCGCATGGGATAAAATATAATAATAACATAACTTTGACATAAAACAGGCGAGACAGTTCATAAGCTGAAAACTAAACCATCATAGCAGCGGAAATCAAAAAAATACAGCTTATCATCCAAACCAACATTATTACAACTTTGAAATAATTTCTCTAAAACAAAAGAAAGAGGTACACAACTAATGCCCAAAGTAGTGACCAACAACAACATAGGGAGAATATATATATATATGTATATATATATATCATACGTGGAAGCCTCCTACTCATCTCTGGTACAGCTACTTGTGCATAATCACCTGACCTGTCTCTAGTCTGCCCGTTTAAGAGCACCCAGAGTAATAAGAAGAGACATAAAACTCTGGGTCAGACAAAAGTCTGGTATGAGCGATAAGCAGCAAAAACAGAACAATAATAGGTATACATAACCATACCTGAAACTGGACCTGCAACCAAAGAGTTAGCATAACAGGATGTACAATACTCTAAGGTGACACTAACACATGGTGTGAAAATAATAATGGGAAGGGGGTGTGCATGACATGGTGATAACAAATATCAAACATAGCAATCATCCTCACATCTCTCACTCAGTGCGTAATGCATATGATATCTACCACTTTGATCACCCAATTCTTTGTTACGATCACTCTGCCCCATGGAGTCATGACGGCTCCACTGCGCTGATCCGTAACCACTAATACTTTGTTATGTCCACTCTGCCCCATGGAGTTATAACAACTCCACTGCACTGGCTCATAGCCCCGCTACGATCACTTTGCCCCATGGAGTCGTAACAACCCCACTGCACTGATCCACAGCCACTAATCTGTCTCTTAGTGGTGAGTCAAAGCTATAGACATCGGTAACCCCTTTGCACACGTCCCGCAGCAAAGTCCAATTCATGAAGTTAACTCTTTGGTTGCCATCTGGATCCTGAGTTCTACTTCCCATTTGGACTACCTTTGCATCTCGGGTTTTAGTCTTCTCCGGATCGGTTCGGTCCTTTTTCTTCACTTTGCTTCGGATCAGGCTCCCTGTAGTGGCTCAGTTCAGATACTCCCTCTGGTTCGTGAGCTATAGTGCTCACTGGTTCGGTTCGGCGTCCATCGGATCATGGTCAAACTTTGGGTCGTGATCTACTTCACCTAGTGGTTCGGTTCGTGAACTCGGGTCGGTTCGTGATGAGCATCTCTGGTTCGGTCCTCCTCTCCGAGCATCGGGTCGGTTCGGATTCCACTCGTGCTGCATTGGTTCTGTTACGTGCTCCGGTTTGTGATGCAACAGTTTGGAGAAGTGGTTCGTGGGAAGGGGGTGCTTCACGAGCGGATCGGTTCGTGCCTCCTTCCTCCGATCCGGTCCGGGTCAAATTCCAGCAACTTTTCCAATGAGCTAATTACGCCATGCGACGACGTTTTCGACCAATCTAACTTCTCTATGTAATCACAAATCATTCCAAATAGTAATAGCAACATGTATAATCAACCTAAACACAAAACAACCATATAACATGTTTATAAGGATTAAACATACCCGAAACCCATGTTTTTCCCTAAATCTCCTTAATCATGGTTTAACCATACGATTAGCAAAACATATCCAATTAACCCAAATTTTTATCAGAGCTCTAAAATAATATTTCAGAATTTTACAAATTTTTCCAAATTTTTCTGAGTCATAATTTCGCTAATTATCACTAATCACCCATAATTAGTGAGAAACAATGCAAATCACTCACCTTGGCCATAACTAATCTTAGATATGACCTTTGCTACTGTTATAGGTCGAATTCCAATGCTTAGCAGCATCCCCAAATCTGATTTTCCACTGGACTTCCGTGATTTGGTGTAGATTAAGCTAATACGCGATTAAACGGTGATTTGGGATGAATTTAGAAAGTGGAGGTCATTGTTAGGGTTGAAGAGAGGTAAGTGGTGGCTGGAAAATGGCAAAGAAAAGGTTTCTATAACCCTAATCAGCCCTCTTATAGCTCTAATCCCGAAATCCCCCAATGGGTCTATCTGTTAGTCACCCGGTTTAGTCCAGTTAAGCTGTTTTTCTCCTTCTAAACCTTAATTCAGCCATATCTCCCAAACGGTAAGCCTGTTTGACAAGTGTGACCACTCTACGGAAAGGTAAACCACCATCCGGATCTAATGGATGTGATTTTAGGTCAAAACTCCTTACCAATCAAAAGTTATGGGCAAAACAAGATTCGCTAGGGGTAAAATGGTCATTTTAAAATCGGCAAAAATCGTGAACATGGTAAATGACCCCAATAGTCGTTTCCCAAATTACACGACTATACGACCTCATATGAAAAAGAAATAAATATTCTACGATCCTCCGATGCATAGAATGCGGGTCGTTACAATTTCAATAGATAAAACTCAACTACTTGCAACTCACACACCCCACCTATTTATAGGCTTTTTAGCTACGCATTAACCGACTCCCCTAGCGGTAAAGACAAGAATCCGGAACTAAACACCCAGCTCCATAAGTACAGAAACACATAACAACACAAAGAAATACAACAATACCGAAAGTAGAAGCACCAGAAGCAGTATCGTCCGAAATCGGAATCTTGATTGTCGAAACACTCTTTCGGAATATATTCATGTGTTTGTGTTTAAGCTCGAACGTGAAGACTCTATCAGCAAACCGAAAGAGGAATTCCTTGCCGGAGCTTTATTACTACCCGAAAGACTTACTGGTGGAACCGAAACAACAATAACACGTGTGGAAGACGTAAGCACTTTGACGGAAGATGTAAGCCAAAAGGCTTTATTATAAAGCTAATACTAGATAAAGCCGAGACCCATGTTGGATAGAAGAGACCGAGACCCCTTGTGGTTAAAGTATCATTCTTGAGCTTAACAGAAGTTAAGAGGCATGTCGTTCCAATACTCATGATGTTGCTGTGGGTTTTAGAATGACTGTTTTCTGAATCGTTATCCTCTTGCGCTGCATTATCATCCCCAGGTTTGAATGAATCCGTCCTCGAATTAGGAGTAACCCCTTCGATCATGTCAACTCCATAATAGGGTATTATGTGTTTAATATTGAAAACGTCAGAAGTATTAACCTAACTCGGCAATCTTTGGCGATAAGCATTTGGATTAACCTTCTCGATGATTTCTAAACGTCCAATTTTCCAGGAAGCTAGCTTATTGTAGGTTCCCACAGGAAATCTATCTTTCGTAAAGACTTCCCACACAAAGCCCCCTTACGAAATTCAACATTTCGTCGTTTTAAATCAGTAGCCTGCTTGTACCTTTGAGTTGCTTCATTTAATCGTTCCTGGACCACACGATGGAGTCCTTGTAAATTCGTAACAAGGTCAATGGCTTTTCCTTGTATTTTACCTTGACGAGTGATTGGAATTAGATCCAATGGTCCCTTAGGTACCTCTGAGTACACAATTTTAAATGGGCTGAATCCAGTACTGTGATTACTAGCATGATTGTGAGCGAATTCAGCCTGGTTTAATTTAGAACCCCAACTTTTTAAGTTGTCTTGAACAATACTTCTTAATAAGTTTCCTAACGATTTATTCGCCACTTCAGTCCTTCCGTATATTTGTGGATGATACCGCTACTAAAGTTCAATTTGGTTCCCACCATTTTCCACAAACTTAGCCAAAAATGACTTAAAAACCGAGTATCACGATCTGAAACAACTGATTCTGGTAACCCATGCAGTCTGTATATTTCTCGAAAATATAATTGAGCTACGTTCACTGCATCTATCGTTTTCTTGCAAGCAATGAAGTGAACGATCTTGGAAAATAGATCAACGACTACATAGATAGAATCATTGCCTCTCTGTGTTCTTGGAAAACCTAGAACAAAATCCATACTCACATCAGTCCATAGTTTGGAAGGTTGGTAACGGCATATACATTCCAACATTAGTTGCAGACCCTTTTGACACTTAACAAATGTGACATCTTTGTACGAATTTTTCAACTTCTCTATGCATAGATGGCCAAAAATAAGAATCCCAAATCAATTGGAAAGTACGGTGTCTACCAACATGACCTTCATTGTGTAGCTCTTGAATAATCTTCATTCGTAGACTACAATCTGGAATACACGAACGATTTCCCTTGAAAAGGTAACCATTTTGTATTGGAAAAACTGTCACTTTGCCCATCTTTACCTTTTCTAAAATCTTCGAAAAGTAATGATCTGTTGTCAACAATTCTGTAATCAACTCAAACCCCAATACTTCTACTTTCATTGTGGTCAAAAGATTGCTTCTTCGACTTAGTGCATCAACTACTTTGTTTGTAACTCCTGATTTATACTCCACCACAAACGTGAACTGTTGCAAGTAAGCAATCCATGATGCGTGTCTCGCAACTATTTTGTCTTGACCTTGGAGATGTTTCAATTCTTCATGATTCGTATACAAAACGAATTCTTTATGGAAAAGATAATGCCTCCAATGCTTGATAGCTTGTACTATAGTATAGAATTCAATGTCATAGGTATTGTATCTTATCTTTGCTCCAGACAATTTCTCACTGAAATAAGCAATAGGCCTTCCGTTTTGGCTCAACACTCCTCCAATTCCAACCTTTGAAGCATCAGTATGTAGTTTGAAAGGTGAATGGAAATTGGGTAACACTAGAATAGGTGCTGAAATCAACAGTCGTTTGATATGTTCAAAAGCATTTTCAGCCTCTGTCGTCCAAACAAACTGTTTTCCCTTCATATAATCCATTACCGGAGCCATGATGCTACTAAAATGTGGAATGAAACATCGGTAAAAAGACGCTAAACCATAAAAACTTCGCACCTTTGTAATTGTCTTTGGTTGTGGCCAATCTTTGATTACCTTGACTTTACTCTGGTTAACTTGTAAACCTTCCTCGGAAACTATGTATCCCAAAAATAATACACTTGGTGTCATGAAGGTACATTTCTTCTTCACGGCATAAAATTGTTCTTTTTGTAAGATGAATAAAACTGCATGCAAATGTTGTAGATGTTCCTCCGTATTAGTACTGTAGATAAGTATACCGTCGAAGTAGACAACCACAAATTTCCCAATGTAAGGCCAAAATTTTTATTCATCACCCTTATAAACGTGTTTGGTGCATTTGACAACCCGAAAGGCATAACGAGCCATTTATACAACCCTTCGCGATTCATGAATGCAGTTTTCCATTCATCGCCTAGTCGAATTCTGATCTGATGATATCCACTTTTTAAGTCAATCTTTGAAAAGATAACCAATTCACTAATCTGATCTAATGGATTATCCAGTCATGGAATAGGAAAACAATATCTCACTGTGATCTTGTTAAAAGCTCGACTGTCTGTACACATCCTCCATGAGCCATCTTTCTTCGGTACTAACAATGCCGGCACAACACAAGGACTAAGGCTTTCTCGAATTCGGCCTTGGCTTAGCAATTCCTCCACTTGTTGTCGTAACCCTTCGTGCTCTTTAGGGCTCATTCGGTAATTTGGTCGATGTGGTAAAATAGTACTGGGTTCCAAATCATTCTGATGTTGAATATCTCTGAGCGACGGTAATCCATCTGGCAGCTCTTCCGGAAACACATCGTCAAATTCACTTAACAATGGCTTTACTGGCTTTGGAATCTCGTCATTCTCTTTAGATTCGAATCCAATTAGCATATATATTTCACCATCCTCTTCCATGTCATTGATAAAGTCATTTAACGAAAGCAAACTAATGGTTCCTATCTTTTGATCAGGCTTTGCTTCATTTTGAGTTCGTTTCTTTGGAACAAGCGTAATTTTAGTGCCTCAAATATAAAACTGTAGCTGTTTGTGCGTCCATCATGTTACACACCCCTATCATATTTCTATGGTCTCCCCAACAAAAGATGGCAAACATCCATATTTACAACGTCACACCAAATTTCATCTTTGTATTTTAAACTAATTGAAAAAGGAATAAAAGCTCGTTTAGAAACTTTTACCTCTCCTCCTTTCTTCAACCACGCGAGCTTATAAGGTCGAGGATGCTTTTCCGTCTTTATTCCAAGCTTTTATATAACCTCCTCTGAGATGATATTGTCAAAACTTCCAGCATCAATCACAAATCGACACACTTTTCCCAAAATAGTGCATGTAGATTGAAAAATATTGCTTCTTAGCCATTCAGATTCCTCGTTGGACTTAGGAGTTAAGCAAGTTCTCTTGATCATCAAATTATGTCCTTCGTCACTTGCTACAATTTCTTCTGGTTCATCATCAAATCGTGGTGGAGATGAAAATTCTGCCATGCTCTCTTCATTACACTCTTCGGTCCATCTGTGACCATAGTTCTTTTCTTTGGCTTGGTACATTCAAACTTTTGTAACACCCCGTAAATTTTATAACATTAAGTTTCACAAATTAATGTATAATTAATTCTAAATTAAAGAATTAAGGGAAATGGGTTTCGTCGTTCCGATCGTCTCAGAATTCTGCTTAAGATAGAGTCCGAGTTTGCGTAAAACGGATATCGTATGAAGAAGATATGGACAAACGAAGTTCGACAGAAAAACCAGAAGACAGGACAAAGAAAAAAATTGCACTGGTGCACTTCCCAAGTGCGCCCATGCCGTGGAAAAACCTGCACAGCTTTCTGGTTCAGTCTGATCCATATTATGACTCATTGCTGAGTCCTTTCTGACTCCTTGCTGAGTCATTAAGGCTGACTCATCACCCTATCTTAACTGAATGGCAATGAATAACCCTAAGATCATCCGACGGCTCAAATTAGATTGCAACACTATATAAACAACCTTAGTCTAAACCTAAATTCACACAAATAAAAATAGAACTAGAGCCGTCATGCTACTGGGAGGGAACTAAGGATAGTCGTCAGTTAGAGAAAGCCTTGAGACAAACAAATCTAAACTAAAAACAAGAATCAAACAATGTTAGTCTACCCAAAGGAAAGCATAGCAAATTCAGAACTCAAAATTCAGAATTCAAGTTCATCGTTTGTTGTAAGTATAGTGATTTTTCCGATGTGAATAAAAGTTAGGATTTGATTCGATGTAAAATGGAAATGGAATTGTGTTATAGTATAACAACGATGTTAATTCACATCTATGTATTGAAAATGATTGTGGTATTGTGATGTTTATGGTATAGTTGAATTGATATTGATCCTATTGTACATATAGAATCACATGCAAGTTATATAGTTCATGTTGTAATCGACACCTATATGTTTATGTGATTATGTAGGTTGTATGTGATTAAGATGTCATGTATATATATATATATATATATTTATGCTAGAACCTTTATGCCTAAACGATTATGTTCACATACATGCTAGTATGTTTTTAAGAAAGTTGCAAGTTAATTGGATCCATGTCAAGATCCACTTTAATACATGTTTCATGTTGTAATTAGACATATGATTAGATCTAGTTTACACCCTTGCGATGAAATTATGCATGCTTATGAAAATGTCATATTCTTGTCATATGCTAGTGATGTTCGATGTTATGCCTAGATCCAAAACATGTTTAGACTTATGTAGTCTAAATCTTATATTAATTTATGTGACACCTATTTTGTTTGACCCCTATTTCAATGCAAGTTCACATACATGTAAACTGATTTAGGCTATGTTGTAAATTCACATATGTGTTGATTTAATCTACGTTGCAAGTTCACCCCTATTATGTTCATAATGATTATGCCAAAATATCAAGTTCACACCTATAACTCATGATGACTATTTTGCAAGTTCACCCTTATTATGTTCATGTTGACTATGCCAAAAATGCCAAGTTTACATCTATGACATGTTATGTAGATAGATTCCTTTATGCAAACTTTATACGCTAAATTAGGCTAAGTTTTTAGCCTAATACTGTATGCCAAAATCATGTGAACGAAAATTAGGCTAAGAGCTGTTAGCCTAATATTTAGACGGGGTAACGTCAGGAATATTGGTAAAACTTGACGTAGATGGAATTGGCACGTTTGTCACATGCCAAAATTGGTGGCACTTGAATGGTATAAATATTTATACCAAAAACGTAAAACTTGGAAAGTGGGTCATAACATTTAATTGTTGACAAATTTACATATAATAAGTAATAAAGACAAATATGTAAATTTAGAAAATACGATTATGCTTAACACGAGGTTGGATTGAGTTGTGATATAAACCTGCCCGGACCCGCCCGTTTGTCCAGTAGTCACAACAATACCTATCCAATGTGAGAGGTTAAGCATGGAGCCCAATAAGGACCCGAGGTTAGACTGAGTTATGGTGTAAACCTTCCCGGAACCGACCGGTGCATCCAGTAACCGTAACAATATCTGTCTAATGTGAGTGGTCGGTGCTTGAAAAGGCTAAGGACAGACAATTCAGGATGGTAGGGTTATGTTAACTAAAACACTTAACCAATTCAACATGTTAACTAAACTGGTGGGTGGGGTTAGGTTGATACAGACACTTAACCACTTAGCATGTTTGACTAGAAAACCCTAGTAACGAGGGACCCATCTCAGCAGTAACCCTATTAGGTATCATGGTACCCTGAAACTAGGCAGGGTGGGACACGATTACTGGGCTGATTGTAAGCGGTCAAAGCGATGGCGGTTGGTGCACAGTGTGGGTTCTAACTGAGTGCGGGCATGCACACACTCCGGAGCAGACAAACAGAGCATTGGCGCATCAGTAGTATAACCTATGCATTGTAAAATCATGACAGGCCGTCACCATGGGACTTGATACACCCCATGGTGGGACTAGCATAGGTATTTACAATCTCTAGGGGCCGTATGACACATATGTTTATGCGAGTAGGAGCCGATCTTTAGAAACGGGATCACTTCACCCTCAGCATAGGGTGCATCTTTAGAAACGGGATCACTTCACCCTCAGCATATGGTGCATCTTTAGAATCACTTCACCTTTAGCATGGGGGTGCTAGTCGGAATAAATACCCGTAGGCGCAAGGATATAGTATGGGGTGCGATAGTATATTCAGTGCTAAATTACTTTATCTAGTTTATGATACTTTCCCATTTCCAGTTTATTCCTGTCATGCCCTTTTTCTTATTCACGTACTGAAGAGTCACTAGACTTACCAGGCTTTATGTCTGACCCTGTTTTTCTTTCGTCTTCTTTTCTTCCGTTTCCCCCATAGGTCCACAGGAAGGAAACAATCCAGCTTAGTCAGACTCTTTGCAAGTTTCAAGATAGTAGATGTACGCTTTGGACTCTCTTTCCTTGGCTATGACTTTTGGACACATCTATGGGGATTTATGCAGCTTTTATTATGTTTTATGCTTCTTTATTTAATAATCAAGACAGAAATGATGTCGTAATGTTATCAAAGTTATTGTGAGACAATTATGGAAATGTTTTTTATAAACACGTATTTATGAAATAAAAGTCTGTTTGTTTTCCGCTGCTAATATATATTTGTTTATATCTGTCTTGTGTTTTATCTGTGACTTTTACCTATAAACCTCCACCAAAGTTAAGGCATTCCCTTTGTGAGTGACCTTAATGGAGGAGGGGTGTTTCACTTGGTATCAGAGCATAGGTTTACCAGATAAGATAAAAGTTTTGCAAACTATTTTCAAAAAGAGAAGTTTAAAGAAGCATTTTTTTTAAAGAAAAAGTTTTGATATTTTAAAAAGGTATAATCCCCCAAAGCCATATGCACTATCTCTCTCTATCCTTCGTTTTGAATCTTTCCTTCTTCATTTCAGCATGTCTGGGGACCTTACTCCCTAGCTGCAGACGCTTTTACTCCTCCTCTACGTGAAACAATGAGCGGAAGAATCGCAGAACAAGAAGATGGATAATAGTCAAGGAGGAAAGGACCACAACACTAATAACAAGACACATGAGAAAAGGAAATGTTATTTCTGTGGCATTGTTGGACATGTGGTGAAAGACTGCTGAAGGAAGAAGATGAAGATGAGAGTATGCTTTTAGTGTGGTGATACTGGACATATCAGCAAGGACTGCCCTAAGAAGCAAGGGCAGGGCCAGCAAGCAGGATCTTTTGGGGGTACATCTTTAACTTCTTCTCCTAGATGCTTTGTTTTATCTTGCTTATCTTCTCAATCCTATCTTGAGAACCTTAGGTAGAACCCAATGGATGCAAACATGTATTTGAAACATGTTATGATTGATAGCTGCAAGTGGTTGCAAGTGGTTTCTAGTGGTTGCTCGTGGATGCAAATACACACAACCTAGGTTTTAGATCGGCTCAGTCACTTCATATTGCATCTGCATACATGTATTCGTATTTGTATGTGGTTGAAACTTGATATGTTGTCATATGGATGTCGCATTTGTCTGAATAGTTACACACTCATGTAGAATTATGGGTAGGAAAAATTTGCATACATAATGGATTCGTGACACTTACAAGATTCGCATTAAGGAGGTAACTGAATCAGTAGACCGCCTGATTTCTGCATTAGATAGGGACATATACACACACTATGCATATAATCATGAAGCATTAGAAGTCTTTTAAGGACAATGGACGTCGGTGTTTGTTGGTTGAGTAGATGGACGATTGGATGATAGGATATACATTCTTCCTAACTTGAAGATTTCGGGGACGAAATCCTTTTAAGAGGGGGAGAATGTAACACCCCGTAAATTTTATAACATTAAGTTTCACAAATTAATGTATAATTAATTCTAAATGAAAGAATTAAGGGAAACGGGTTTCGCCGTTGCGATCGTCTCGGAATTCAGCTTAAGATAGAGTCCGAGTTTGCGTAAAACGGATACCGTATGAAGAAGATATGGACAAACGAAGTTCAACAGAAAAACCAAAAGACAGGACAAAGAAAAAAAAATTGCACTGGTGCACTTCCCAAGTGCGCCCAGGCCGAGGAAAAACCTGCACAGCTTTCTGGTTCAGTCTGATCCATATTATGACTCATTGCTGAGTCATTAGGGCTGACTCATCACCCTATCTTGACTGAATGGCTATGAATAACCCTAAGAACATCCGACGACTCAAATTAGATTGAAACTCTATATAAACAACCTTAGTCTAAACCTAAATTCACACAAATAAAAATAGAACTAGAGCCGTCATGTTGCTGGGAGGAAACTAAGGATTTCCGTCAGTTAGAGAAAGCCTTGAGACGAACAAATCTAAACTAAAAACAAGAATCAAACAACGTTAGTCTACCCAAAGGAAAGCATAGCAAATTCAGAACTCAGAATTCAGAATTCAGAACTCAAGTTCGTCATTTATTGTAAGTATAGTGATTTTTCCGATGTGAATAAAAGTTAGGATTTGATTCGATGTAAAATGGAAATGGAATTGTGTTATAGTGTAATAACGATGTTAATTCACATCTATGTATTGAAAATGATTGTGGTACTGTGATGTTTGTGGTATAGTTGAATTGATATTGATCCTATTGTACATATAGAATCACATGCAAGTTGTATAGTTCATGTTGTAATTGACACCTATATGTTTATGTGAATATATAGGTTGTATGTGATTAAGATGTCATATATATATATATATATATATATATATATATATATATATATATATGCTAGAACCTTTATGCCTAAACGATTATGTTCACATACATGCTAGTATGTTTGTAAGAAAGTTGCAAGTTAATTGGAACCATGTCAAGATCCACTTTGATACATGTTTCATGTTGTAATTAGACATATGATTAGATCTAGTTTACACCCTTGCGATGAAATTATACATGCTTATGAAAATGTCATATTCTTGTCATGTGCTAGTGATGTTCGATGTTATGCCTAGATCCAAAACATGTTTAGACTTATGTTGTCTAAATCATATGTTAATTTATGTGACACCTATTTTGTTTGACCCCTATTTCAATGCAAGTTCACATACATGTAAACTGATTTAGGCTATGTTGTAAATTCACATATGTGTTGATTTAATCTACGTTGCAAGTTCATCCCTATTATGTTCATAATGATTATGCCAAAATGTCAAGTTCACACCTATGACTCATGATGACTATTTTGCAAGTTCACCCCTATTATGTTCATGTTGACTATGCCAAAAATGCCAAGTTTACATCTACGACATGTTATGTAGATAGATTCCTTTACGCAAACTTTATACGCTAAATTAGGCTAAGTTTTTAGCCTAATACTGTATGCCAAAATCATGCGAACGAAAATTAGGCTAAGAGCTATTAGCCTAATATTTAGATGGGGTAACGTCAGGAATATTGGTAAAACTTGACATAGATGGAATTGGCATGTTTGTCACATGCCAAAATTGGTGGCACTTGAATGGTATAAATCTTTATACCAAAAACGTTAAACTTGGAAAGTGGGCCATAACATTTAATTGTTGACAAATTTACATATAATAAGTAATAAAGACAAATATGTAAATTTAGAAAATACGATTATGCTTAACACGAGGTTGGATTGAGCTGTGATGTAAACCTGCCCAGACCCGCCCGGCTGTCCAGTAGTCACAACAATACCTATCCAATGTGAGAGGTTAAGCATGAAGCCCAATAAGGATCCAAGGTTAGACTGAGTTACGGTGTAAACCTGCCCGGAACCGACCAACACATCTAGTAACCGTAACAATATCTGTCTAATGTGAGTGGTCGGTGCTTGAAAAGGCTAAGGACAGACAAGTCAGGATGGTAGGGTTAAGTTAACTAAAACACTTAACCAATTCAACATGTTAGATAAACTGATGGGCGGGGTTAGGTTGAAACAGACACTTAACCACTTAGCATGTTTGACTAGAAAACCCTAGTAACGACGGACCCATTTCAGCAGTAACCCAATTAGGTATCATGGTACCCTGAAACTAGGCAGGGTGGGGCATGATTACTGGGATGATTGTAAGCGGTCAAAGCGATGGCGGTTGGTGCATAGTGTGGGTTCTAACGGAGTGCGGGCGTGCACACACTCCGGAGCAGACAAACAGGGCACTGGCGCATCAGTAGTATAACCTATGCATTCTAGAATCATGATAGGCCGCCACCATGGGACTTGATACACCCCATGGTGGGAGCAGCATAGGTATCTACTATCTCTGGGGGTCATATGACACATATGTTTATGCGAGTAGGAGCCGATCTTTAGAAACGGGATCATTTCACCCTCAGCATAGGGTGCATCTTTAGAAACGGGATCACTTCACCCTCAGCATAGGGTGCATCTTTAGAAACGGATCACTTCACCCTCAGCGTAGGGTGCATCTTTAGAAAGGGGATCACTTCACCCTTAGCATAGGGTGCATCTTTAGAAATGGGATCACTTCACCCTCAGCATGGGGTGCCAGTCGGAATAAATACCAGTAGGTGCAAGGATATAGTGTGGGGTGCGATAGTATATTCGGTGCTAAATTACTTTATCTAGTTTATGATACTTTCCCATTTCCAGTTTATTCCTGTCATGCCCTTTTTCTTATTCACACACTGAAGAGTCACTAGACTTACCAGGCTTTATGTCTGACCTTGTTTTTCTTTCGTCTTCTTTTCTTCCGTCCCCCCCCCCTCCAGGTCCACAGGGAGGAAACAATCTTGCTTAGTCAGACTTTTTGCAAGTTTCAAGATAGTAGATGTAGGCTTTGGACTCCCTTTCCTTGGCTATGACTTTTGGACACATCTATGGGGATTTATGCAGCTTTTATTATGTTTTATGCTTCTTTATTTAATAATCAAGACAGAAATGATGTTGTAATGTTATCAAAGTTATTGTGAGACAATTATGGAAATGTTTTGTATAAACACGTATTTATGAAATAAAAGTCTGTTTGTTTTCCGTTGCTTATATATATGTGTTTATATATATCTTGTGTTTTATCTGTGACTTTTACCTATAAACCTCCACCAAAGTTAAGGCATTCCCTTTGTGAGTGACCTTAACGGAGGTGGGGTGTTTCAACTTTTGTGTCCAAATTCTTGGCAATTAAAACACTTCATGTTATTACCTTCGTTTACCTTAGTAGGATTTAGATTTGTGGCCTTGCTGATTGAAGCACTACTACTAACATTCTTACTCTGACTATTATAGGTAGAGTAAGCACCTCCACGTCTACCTTGTTTTTCCCATGCAAGTGCTCTCTGATGTGCCTCGGCAACAGATTTTGGGTCAAACATGTTAACCAGGTCCTGAATATGAATTCGAAGCCCTCCAATATACCTTGCAGCAAACTGCTCCTTGGTCTCTATTATATCATTACGAGCAATTAATTGAAAAAATTCCTCTATATAATCATTAACAGATCGTGTGCCCTATCGTAGATTCTGTAATCGTTGATACATTAACGACTGATAGTTATAAGGAAAAAATGCAGCTCTCATCAACTTCTTCATCTTGTTCTATGTAACCACCTTTGACTTCCCCATTCGTGCTCGAGTCAATTTAGTTTGTTGTCACCATGCTGTAGCTCTTCCTCCCAATCCTGTAGCGACTAATCATACCTGATGTTCTTTTGGGACTCCTTTAAATTCAAGAATTTCTTCGACACTAGAAATCCAGTCCAAAAATTCTTTAGCTAGCATACCACCCCTGAATTCTGGTATTTCTATTCTCATTTCTGGTTCCATCACCTTTCATTAACTTGAGTTTGAAGTTGTGATCTCGTATCGTCACGATGTTGAGATTGATAACTTCTGTGGTCTTCTTCCTCACCAAACATATTTTCCGAAGCAGGTGGAGTTCTCTTTCTCAGATTTCGTTTCGTATCTAAAATCATTCTCACCAATCGCCCAATTCCATAATCAATTCTAGCGTTAAGACGCTTTTCCATTTGATTTTGCATCTTCTTGTCCATAAAAATCTTCAACGTTGCGATGTCTATTTGCTCTTCTTGGCGGCATTTTAATTCACTTCTGGAACCTTAGATCTGAACTTATATAGAAACGAAACTAGAATCGCTTTGGCTCTTATACCAAGCCGACACAGCAGATTTGAAAGGGGGTGAATCCTTGGAATTCACAACACCAGTGAATCGGACGCGGTACAGTACTAAAGAAACAAGATAATTCCCACTTCCGTTGATCAGAAATGATGCCGAAAAGGTACTATGAACTGCGATCTCAACGAATTCGAGATGGACAGTAAACATAATTTCTGTTGATCTCAAATATGCCGGAAATGTGATCACCAACTCTCCGTTGATCACACTTGATGCCGGAAAGATGATCCTCCATATCGTTGATCCACAAAGGATACCATAGTTTGGAATGGAGAAACAAAGCTTCCAATAAAGGCAGACTCAATATTTCAATATATAAAATTCAACTACTTACAACTCACACACCCTGCCTATTTATAGGCTTTAGCTATGCATTAACCGACACCCCTAGTTGTAAAGACAAGAAACCAGAACTAAGCACCCGGCACCAAAAGTATAGAAACACATAACAACACAAAGAAATACAACAATACCGAAAGCAGAAACACTGGAAGTAGTATCGTCCGAAATCAGAATCTTGATTGCTGAAACACTCTTTCGGAATATATTCATGTGTTTGTGTTGAAGCTCGAACGCAGAGGCTCTATCTGCAAACCAAAAGCGGAATTCCTTGCCGGATCTTTATTACTACTCGAAAGACTTATTAGTAGAACCAAAACAGCAATAACGCGTGTGGAAGACGTAAGCACTTTGACGGAAGATGTAAGCCGAAAAGCTTTATTACAAAGCTAATAGTAGATAAAGCCGAGACCCCTGCTGGCTATAAGAGACCGAGACCCCTTCTGGTCAAAGTATCATTCTTGAGCTTAATGGAAGTCAAGAGGCTTGTCGTTCCGATACTCATGATGTTGTTGTGGGTTTCGGAATGACTGTTTTCCGAACCGTTATCCTCCTGCGCTGCATCACCTTTGTTCAATGGATTTTCATTTTAATCGGAGCGAGACAAATTTTAATTGAACTCCATTAAAAAAATGTTACAGATATTCCAATAAAATAAAATTTGGTAGAACAGATCAAAAAATGAAACAAAAATACGGCACTACCTCACGATTTTTTAACGTAAATGTTTGTTTTGCACACGAGAGCATCAACACATAATCCATGCAGCATTTTATTTTTAGATTATTATTTTTAGCTACAAAGGTAAAAACTTATATCTATGAATGGAATTTTTTTATTTTAAAAAAAGATTATCTCTTCCTGATCATAATTAACATACATTTATTGATGAATATATTTAAGTTATTTTAAAGCACTAGAGTATGGCGTTTATTTAGGGCAAATCGAGTGACTTCATATGATAAAAAATAACATCAACATTCAATTTTTTTTTTAAACTGTAAGTAACCTATATTCAATATATGTTTATACTATATTTAACACATAATATATCTATACATAATTTGACTAGCAATAGTGTTTCAGTCTGGCATAAAAAATAATGTTTAAATCAAATTTTTGCTAAGTTTTTGTTCCTAATTCAAATAAGTACACGCTTTGATATCTTCCAATACTAAGTGAGTTATAAAAAACATTGAAGTTCAATAGATATTTATTAACGCATACAACATAATATAACATGAGAAATAGATGTAAAATATAAATATTATACATTCAATTTTTTTGAACAACCAGATAATATTTTTTCAATATTTCATATATTCATGCAAGCATAATAACTGCAATAATACAACAATTAACATAATCAAATGAAAAATAATATATCACTATAACGCAAAGATACTTAAAAATATACGTTAAAAGAACATTGGATGACATTTCATTCAACAAATAGCAATAACATAAATGGCATAAGCACGATTAAAAGAGGATTATAAGAAATAGTTTATTATAAACGGAAATGAATTTATGTTGGATATGTATAATCTAGAATTGATAAGCATCATCATCTAAGTGGTTAAGGCATTTTGATATGATGCGAGATGTCACAGGTTTGAATCATGTTTTGTGGTAGCTTATATATCATGTAGCACGTCCTGTACTACATAAGATTTGTAGTACATATTTACCACTATCCAAGTACCCAATTTCAAAATAAGACATACTTTAGAGTTGAACGAACATGAACTTATATATTTACATAAAATAAACAATCGAAATAAAAGGTGAGTTTTGCAATAAATTAATTACTTTAGAAAATTACAAATGTTGCCAATATTATTTCATTTATCATGTCAAAATTGCGAAAACTGCAATTTATTTGAAGATAAACTGTAATGACATGGAATTTTGGAACCTCAAAACCGACACTAAGACATTCTATATATATATATATATATATATATATCAAGTGCTACAGATCATTTCATTATGAGAAATAGCAAAGAAAGAAAATATATAATAGATACAAAAAGAAGAAAATGACAAGATACCTTATCTCAACGAATGGAAAAACATATATTATTTCAATATAAAATATTTATAGTGGAAATTTTAAATACATACATCATAGTATATCATAGCTCAGCCTGGACAGTTATAAATACAAATAATCAAAACAATAAACACAATGTAAAACGTATACCATGTCCATAAATTGATGAAAATCTCCAGCCTTCAGTTGGAAACTTCAAGCTTCTTCAACTAATTCTAAAACTACTCGGATCTGACTCGAGAATAAAAAACAACCGGATCAGACTTAGGAAATCAACGCATGATACAAATTACAAATATACTGACTATGTCATAGATCGATGTGGACGTCGATTTAAAAACATTTAGAAAGAGACGTGTCTCATGAAATCATGCAATACAAAAACACATACGGATTTTCTCCTTATGGTAACTTAAAACAATTTTATCAAATTGTTTAATATTATTTTTAATGTTTATACTTAGAAAACCTTTCAAGTAAATATATTGACACAACCAAAATTGTTACATTGATTAAATTCCAACATAATAGGTAAACACTCAAATCCGTAAAAGCACGTATATAGTGGAGATTTGATTCCAACAATGATTAAATAAGAAAATACCTCCCCAAGTACATCTTTTGAAGAATATACTGAGCCATGGCCACAGTCGCCCTCTATCAACACAAAATCAACTCATCTCTTCTATTTATTAGATAGTTCTGAATAACAAATCACCCTAGTTGTTCCTGATTCGGGACATCTCACAATGTAACATAACCTAATATATAAACGGTAAATCTAAAAGGGTGATGACCATACCCTCATGTGTGTGACTCACATAGGTTTGTTGTGCCTTTCCCAGTTTTTTCGTCATTCTAGTATGTGAGGCTTAAGGTAATGTTTTCCCTTTTATTTGAACATCAAGTTCCACCTAGAATATCACATAGTCGTTCCCATGACACATTAATTGATTTCCATAAAAATGCAACCATCGGGCTCATTCGCCTCAGGGAAAGGGTTAAGCATATACGGGATTATCTCTTATACCACAAAATAGATCAATGTTTATAAAAAATAATGTACGTGATCTTACAAATACCGTACTAGATTCTCATCCATATAAGTTGTCATGGAACTGGATAGACCTATAGATTCCTTCTACCACATCCTATAGGATTTAGGGATGGCAATTGCGGGTTGGGTGGGTTTTTTGTCCCCCTAACCTACCCCGAGGTTTTTGAATCTTGCTCCAAGCCCGCTCCGTAGATCCAATGCGGGTCTGAAGCTTTTCCCATACACGGAAACCGTACGAGTCAGGGTAGACCCCACCCGTCGTAAGATCCGATGAAATTATGTACCATTATACATAATTTTATTTATTATTTATATTTTTATCACTAAATAATAAATTAAATACAACCAATAGTGTGTTTGCAATGATAAGAGAATATAACAAAATGAGTTGTACTTTAGCAGTTCAAAGTGTATGCATTTGTTATTGTATAAATATCATTGATACAGCTAAATACTATGAATAATCTATAGCTTATTTATTGAAAGTATATAATATTCATGTTATAACCACATATATATAAAATGATTGACAAGTAATCATTATATTTATAAAGCAGTTTAATGTGGTTTCACTAATACGGGTCGGGTTGGGGCGGGTTAGCCGTGCCTCAGACCTGACCCTAGACACAGACCTCTCAGAGCGGGTTGCAGGTCTACCTGTCTGGAAAACCCAATAGGGCAGATCTAAACAGGCCAAAACAGGGACGGGTCAACCAGGTTTAGAGCCCAGACCCTTCCATTGTCGTCCCTAAAAGGATTAGTTGCTAGCAGCCCTTGCAAAGACATAGATCCCAAAACGAAAAGACCACTGCTACTTTTATTTGCTCTGGGAAACAAACCAGAGATTACTGACAAATAGTCTTTCCATTCTGAAGATCTCCGCCTCTTAACCTTTACTTTAGCCTATCTTGAATTTTGAATGTGTATGCTTTGGTACGAAATGGTTGGGTCATCCAGGGTCAATTCTTATTTCTTTGAATTTATCTCTTTTATCCTTTTAGAATTCTTTTAATTCATGTTCTTAGGAATGCATTTCCATACAAAATTGGTAGTGTAATTCAGACATGATTTAAGATTTCATTTTTTAGGACATATCTTCGATGGAGATGCACGTTCGAAACTATATTTCAAATGGGTTGGAAAGAATGGTATTTAGAAATCTTTTAATCTATACCCAAACTTGTTAGTATTCGATAAAAGGATTCATGGTGTTTTAGCCAACCATTCCCAATAATAATTGTGTATTCAACATGTAATATTCATCGAACAACAGTGGAATCACATTTTCAATTCACATGGATAGTCTGAGTTTCTTCCCGGAAATTTAATACAGAATTTAACTGAAACCTTATCTATTCTATTTCAAAACTTGATTGTTTTTGGAAATCCAAATTTCTTTTATTTAATCCAGGGGAATATATACTAAGTTAATCAGTTTTACTTTTCCCTCGGATGGGCCGGTCAAGATAGCTAGAGAGGAACCCTGACACTAATCGTCCAAGCTTGGATCTAAAGACTATATCTCTGTTATCCGTAAGATAGTCAAGTTAATTGATCGATGTTAAAACTTTAAGCCATTATTAGAACGTTTAGGCTATCCATTCAATCTATTCCTTTCTTCCAACGTATTTTATATGTCACTCACAAATGAAAAAAATATTCTATTTATTTCTGCATACTCAATCTTTATTAGTGAAATTGGTATTAGAGATATTTTGTCATTCACTTATTCATATTTTCGAGCATTGTCTAGAAACAGTTACTTTTTTGCTCGTTTGTTTTAAGTACATATTTCTTTAAAAATTTAATAAATCATTTTAAAACTCTTATTAAGAGATTCAGGAAGAAATCTAAAATTAAAACTATTTATTCATGAGTTCCGAAACTCGTCGCTAAACTTTTGATCAATAATGATTTTTAAGCTTTACAGATTAAAAATCATATATATCCATTTTAAAAACTTAAATCTCTTTTGAAACATTTTAATATATTTATGAAATTTATTCCCTATTTTTCAAAGATTCAATATATCATGTTTTAAGGCGTTGAAAACTATATTTTACGAATTGACGAAACGTGATGATTTTGAAAAAGAATTCCAATTGTCTCAATATTTAGCAGGCAAAATCCTGATTTTTTACATTCATGTGAAAACCATAGTTATAAGTGTCCAAAAAGTTCTTGTTTTAAATGATTTTTATTTGAGTTTCACAATATACATCTGTTTGACTTTTCAGGTTGTGTAATCGAGAACTGCCATAATGCATGCGTTGTTTTTAATTATTTTTTCATACTTTTCAAAACATTCTCGAGACAGGTTTTACTATTTATAAACCATTTTAAACCAATTTCGAAGAGATTAACAGTTCCATAAATGCTATTATAATTTACAAAGAAGGGGATATTTTGTGTTATTTCGATGTGTATATTCCATGAATCATTTATACATCAAGCTAGTATATAATCACTAATAATCAATCAATTAAGCATCCAAGGTATGCTAATAAAACAAGCATAGTTACATTACAAATTATATAGAATTTTAAAAAGTTGAATTTGCATTCTTACTTTCATTGTTATTAATTTTCGAGTGTATTAAAATTGACTTTTGCTCGGCTATTCCGAAAGGAGCTCTTTAATCTTGCTCCCCTCTTCTTTATGGGCTCGACCTCCCCATGGAGTGGTGTGCTTGTCGAAGTGATAGTGAAGGAGGTAGTGATGGTGGGTGTTGAAGAATAAAAGAGATGATTTTTAGCTTAGTTTTCGAATTTAAGTGGTAATACTTTCAATATCTTACGATTATTTCCTTAGAACTTCGACTAGACTTTGGATTTTTCTAACGAACGATGGAAACCATTAATGAAGAGTAAGAAAAGGATAACAGAACTTAGAAGAAAGGTGTAAAGAGAGGTACGTGGAAGGGATGTGTATTTATAGGGAAAGAAGAGACAAATATATTCAATTATGGAATTACCATTTAGACCCTACTTCCTCCCGCGGACCACTTGGCCCCCCATCCTCTCCTCTTGCTATGTTCAAATATTGTGGGTACGATGTGTGTAAAGGTATGATAGTGTATGTTAATTGTAAGTTTTATTTTTTTACTCTGTATATTTTAACTTTTTACTATATGTAATACAGGGAATTATATATATATATTATGTGCATGTAGGTGTGCATATATAAGCGTGTATATATATCACATATAACACAAAAAGTTATAGAACTTGTACTTGTTAAATCGCTAATAATCCGATTTTCAGGTATTTTTCCCGCTTTTGGCCAAACTATTTGTTTTTGTAAATGAAATTTTATAAAAAATCTATTATTTTATATTGATAAAAAGGGTCTTATTTTATATTTAATATCATTAATAAATCATTTAAAATTAATTTAATTTAATAGGGCTAATAACATAAAATTGATGATATCGTTGATGATGTCATTTGAACATTTGATATATGAAAATATAAAACAATTTTTTTATTTATATTACTTAAATGGACACGTAAGTGTATGTATCTAGTCTCATATAATCACATATGGATAAAATTTCAATTTTGTTGAAAATTGATTTTATTGTTTTTTTTTTGGGTGAAAATCCAAATTTCTTACTTTTGGGAATGAGCTTCAGAAATAAATTCATTATTATTATTTATCACATAAATGTAAGTTATTTATGTTCAATAGTCCTTATTTGAATATTTAAAATAAATTAAATATTTGTAATTAAAGCATTAAAATTTTGGATCATTACAGTCTTCTACTTAAAAGAATTTCGTCCCTGAATTTTCACCGAAGACAAACCTAGTAATACTGACCCTAAATTTTATCTTAAAAAATTAATTCCATGTGGTAGACAAATATCATCCATGCGTAGTATCCGATTTGATCTTCTATTCGAATCCACAAGTTTACATCTAAATTAATATTGATCTTTCGATCCTTTACCGTTGATTCTAGCCAAGTTTCTTGATCAGAAACATTTTTATTTCACTAGAGCTTTCAACTATGATAGAAAATGCAGTTATCTAACCACAAACCCTCGTCATCGTTTTCCATCAGGGATCAAATGATAAATCCTTTTCTGGACTGACGTAAATACATCAAAGTTCTATACTCGAATCTTAGATCAAAGTTTTATGATGAAATGATCTATGTACATCAAACATTGTTGATTATACCAAATTATATTTCTGATTAATTTATGTAACATTTCATAAGCCTTTATTCAAACATTTTTATAAAATTACTTCTTTATATTATCACATTTTGAATTTTTATTCTGTGAAACATTTCCAATATATTTCCAAAAAAAACCCTTTTTGTAAAAGAAAAATTATAATAAATGTTTCATATTATAATGTATTCCCTTTTTATGAATGCAAACTCCTTGGTCTGTCTCATAGACTTGTATTTTCTTCAATAAATTTCAGTTACGACAAAAAATGTAAGTTTCCAAATACTAACCCTTACTAGCAGTCCGTCATTAAGTATTGAGAGATTAAAACACTGTTCCATTATGGAGATACAATTTACATAATGTAGTTTTATGTCTTACTCAATACAAAGATACAACTTTACTTTCCTTTTCTAAAATTATATCAAAATTTATTATTGATTATGTTGAATGGTTCGCAACTTTTTTAATAAGAGAAGCTATATTAGATCGATCATTTAAATATTATAATAACACTCATCATTGCAAGCTTAGTCATTAACTTAAATAAGGCAATTCAGTGAAGAAAATTATTATGCAAACATTGGAAGGTTTCTATCAGCACTAACAGAATATGCAATATAACTTGCAAGACTAGTTCTCAGATTCAGATGTTGTTAGTCCGTTCATGTCGTAGACTGCAGCATCATCCTTGTCTTCCATTTCTTATTTATCTTCTTCGTCATTTCCTTCATCGTGGGACAAAATCCCACCACATTTGTTGCAAGGGTTGTCTCTTCCAAACTTCCTCAAGTCCCTAGGCTTTTACTTCTTCCTAGTGGTTTCGAATTCTTTCCTACTAGTTTTCCAACAATTTCCAATATATAAGTACTCTTCCCAAACTACACTATTACTACCAGATTTCGACACCGTAACCAAAAGTAGGAGATTGGGTATCGAAGCACAACTGACACCAAGTGTTTTTAAGTGTTTTTTTTGAAAGCACATAATCGACACTAAGACACCCAATACCAAAAGCAGGAAAGGATAGATCTGGCCCACATGATATAGGTATACTACACCAGAAATGCCAATTTGGCAGTGCTCATAACCGTATCAAAATCGATTTGGCAGTGCTCTAGACCGTATCAAAAAATGGCGTCTCTGTTGCTTTGATACGGCTTTAAGCACTGCCAAATTAATAAATTGATACGGCTTAAAACCGTATCAAAGTTATAACTTGATACGGTTGTTAGCCGTATCAATTTGGCACGATTTTAAACCGTATCAATTTATTAATTTGGCAGTGCTTAAAGCCATATCAAATTTCTCAATTGATATGGCTAAAAACCGTATCAAAGGAGCATGATGGCACTGTCCAACTTCTAATTTGATAGGGCTTAAAACTGTATCAAATTGGTATGCTGGCACTGTCAAATTCATAGATCGATATGGTTTTAAGCCGTATCAAATTGGTAGATTGATACGACTTAAAACCATATTAAACTGGTATACTGATACGGTTTAAAACCGTGTTTAATCCCTCATTCCTAAAATGATAACAATGAATTAGATACGGCTTTTAACCGTATCAAAACCGGTATATCATAAATGCATTATACAGAAACACTGCACCCATTGATATATATATATATATATGTATACATATATATATGCACAATAAAGAAGATACGCTACAACCATATAACAATATATAAAGAAGATACGCTAAGCATAATCGGATTAATACATAAACCATAACTTCAGTTAATACAAACCACATAACACAATATATACAAGGAATAATGTTCACAGTTCTTGCTCTAAGAAAGAAAAGAAAAAAAAATTGCAGTTGTCGAGCCCATACAACTCATGCTTGTTCCAAAGCCTAAAAAGAAATTAAAATAACAAACATCAGCCGATTTTGTATTGATCAAATAAATAAGTATTCATGCAAGCGCCGTCCATGTTAGTCTCCGCATCTTAAGATGTATTGGTCAAATAAATAAGTATTGATCAAATAAATAAGTCTCCACAACAACAATACATACTTTAAATTACTTGTAATTTTTGGTGTCAGTCTCCGCATCTTAAAATCATACCCTTATCCTATGTTGATATGCACAGTTTAAAGCAGGATGGCCAATGAGCAACCAATAAATTCAGCTGAAAATGAGCCGTAGTGCTCAGTTGAAACTGAGCCATAAGGCTTAGTGAATACGCTCAGCGAAACTGAGCTTACGGCTCAGTTTCAGCTGAGCCTTACGCTGAGCCGTTTGCAGAAAAGATTCTCCTGGATTTGCTTCCTCAAGAGAAGCATGTCTTTACACTTGTTCTCGACCTCAATAAAACTCTAGTCTATTCAGACTGGAAGGTATATATGTCATGCAACATCACATATTTTTTATTTGCTCGCTTAATTGACTGAATTGTAAGAACTGGTAAGCCTGTATATTATTTTTGAAGTGTGAAAGGGGTTGGAGAACATTTAAACGACCAGGTGCTGATGCTTTCTTGGAACACCTTGCAAAATTTTATGAAATTGTTGTATTCTCAGATGAGCCTAGTGCAGTAAGAATGGATTATTTTTACTCTGGATTATTTCTTCTCCTTACTAGCATCTATAGTTATTCTTTTGCAATTTGTTTGGTCCTTTTATTTTACTCACAGTATGTGGATGCTATCGTTGAGAGACTGGATCAGAAAGGCTACATCCGTTATAGGTTGGGTAGACCAGCCACTAGATATATAGATGGAAAACATTGTTGGGTTAGTATATTTTTTTTCATCTGATCACAGTTTATCTATTCCTTGAAATACACAGTTTCTATTCTGTGATATTTGGAATCCATGTGACATAAAGTAATACGGATGGGCATTCCATTATTATGCAAGTGCCATTATACAAATAAATAGAAATGCCAAGCCCAACGCGTTTCTTTAAATATAACTAGTCGTTTCTTCAAATATAACTAGCTTACGGCTCAGTTTCAGCTGAGCCTTATGCTCAGCAAAACTGAGTCGTAAGGCTCAGCGAATACGCTCAGCGAAACTGATCTTACGGCTCAGTTTCAACTGAGCCTTACGGCTCAGTTTCAGCTGAGCTTACGGCTCAGTTTCAGCAGACCTAACAGTTTATTTGAAGAAAGCATTGTCATGGTCCTTCGCCATTTCCAGCTGTAAAATCAATCTGAACTACGTGGCTAATTAAAAACGATTTCTGCATTTTATGGGCATTGTTACCGTTTTATGCCTAATGAAAGTAACCCACCATCTGAGAAAATTCTAATAAAATTTCCATAAAGTCCCATCACCCACCACTCATATTGTGAGTACGTGTAATGTGTGATCAAGTATATTCTATATGTTTCAAAGTTATATGGTAGTTCTTTTTCCTTAAATTATTTCCATCTATTGGCTAAAATGGTGTTTCTTAATATCCATTAAAAATGTAACAAATATACCATATTCTGCACTGTCCAACCAAACCATCCAATGTGTGCCAAGCAAAGAATATGTAACTGTTACAACTTGATTTGCTAGATCTACAGTTTAGCTCCTCTTCTCGTCGTCATAAATCAAAATCGAGTTAATTTTATTAGCATCAAGAGTTTCATTTAACAAAGAAGTGACAAGTAGTTTATTAATTTTTCCTATAATACTTGGCTTCTCTCCATAAAAATTTCTATTTTACTTTTATTTTTGGGTAATCTTCCTTTTGCGAGTTGTCTGTCTTGTTTGAGTTGGAAGCAGTACTCATTGCATTCAACTCTTTTTGACTGTAATTAACAAAGAAATCTATTCCATAAGAACGTAATAAAATGCAGGTAAGGAAATCAAAAAGCGTCCAATTCAGATGGGTAAACTATCAAGTTAGCACCAAAAAATAGAGACTCCAAAAGAACATTTGATATTAGCATAACAATGTAGATGTTCTCCCTTTCCTTTCTGAACACAACCTTGAATGCCGACGAATCTTAAGTTCACTCTTGACAATTAAACAATGGACTTATGGCTGTAACATTAAATTGAGGGAATTTATTTAACCAATCACAGTTGGTCAAGGTTACACCCAATATCCTATAAAGAATGCTTTTGAGATTTATGATTTTCCGCATATATAAAAGAGACGACCAGATCAACCTCTTCCTTACTATGAAAAAGAATGGTAATGTGTTGATCATCAACAGATAGAAGGGAAATGTCCCAGAATTATTTGTTTATATTCACTAATATTCTGCATTTTGTAATAGAGGTCTATATTGTTAACTGGACACTAGTTAATGCCTCAGTATTAGAACTATCAGAACTTCCTACAATCGAGCTAAATGAAGCTAACCACTTTATAGATGTCTAACCATCTGTCTGGACTATTAGAACCTCATACGTTCTAGGATAAAATAGTTATTGATTATGATTTTTGGCAATCTTATCACAATTTTTTTGAGAAGTATAATTCATAAAGAGTTGCAACCATCCATAAGGGAAAAATACATTTCAATATTTCAAAAGAGTAGAGTACAATAATATACTATGGTTGGTTCAGATGACTATCGCATAAAGTAATCAATGACAAACCATGACCTAAGTTCGTAAATGGCAAATAAAGTAAGAATAATGACCAGTCAATTATTTAAGACCGCTGGTAAATTGATAAACAAAATAACTAAACTTGCCACAAACCAAACAGAAATGAACGCACAATTAAATGAAAAATCATTAAAATAACATTTTATCCCTTTTTTTAATCTGAAAGCATTAGAACGGAAAATGATATGATATATTTTGGATACCTGTTAAGAGTAATCGCCTCAAATAAGATGGCAAGTTCGGTTGTTTCCAAACGACGGTTGCGCCTCTCTATGTCGGAAATCCAGCCTCTCATGTTTCCCCAAACCTGCTTCCAGCCCTACCTTTTTTCGATCTGCATAGCGTAAACAATAACTATGAGTTAGACCTCATCACTCCTACTTTCAACACTGAAATTAAAAATGTGATTTTCTATATGTATCCCAAAAGCACTGGAGGGTCAGATGGTTTTAATACACACTTCTTCAAAGTAATATGAAGACACACTAACATATACACACCAACATGAATATAGTCTCTGATAATATCATCTAATATACATAGATCTTATGCCTGAAATTAACTAAAATAGTGTCATCATGCAAGCTATGCAAACAAACTCCCATATTCTCAGTTTAATGTAATAGGCTGGTCAGTAAGAACTGCATTATTCAATTAGGAAAGCTACACATTCAGAAATTGGTTCATAGCAATTTAAATACCGAAATCTTATGAAGGGTACGAGTATGTGTACTCGTTCAATGGAACCAGGCCACACAAGAAACACACAACTATTTTTTTAGCCTATTAGTCTTAACTATCTTATGCCTAAATTAAATGTACACTTATCTGTTCTCTTTTGCATACCCATATGACTAGCTTATAATTGCATTGAATAAATACAAGGAAACTACAAACATACATCCAACTTTATTATTTAGCTAAATACAGAACTGCAACTTTAATGAATATTAAGCTGCAATTTGACTACTGCTTGCACTTAAAAATGGATTTTGATTGCTCAAGTTGTATTTGGTTTTTAATGACTGTGAACAGCACCAAATAATAGAAGAAACACTATTAATGATGCTGCAAACCACATCTACTTAAACTAAATTGTCCATTTATTTTTGTAGCAAATTTGCTATTTAAGTATAGATGAATTATTGGTTATCGACTAAGTAATAACATGTGGGAGATCAATCAAGGTATCAAATATTTACTAGGATGAGAGTTCCATTTTTGTTGCCTATAAGAAAATCTCCTAGTATACATACATCATGTTAAAATCTTAGGTCAGTGGAAAAAATGGTTCCATATGTCTAGTTAAAACACCATAAGAAATAACATGAACATAGAAGAAGCCAAATATTACCTAGTTGAGCGGTGCTAAATAATTGATTAAGAAGAACAAAAGCACCAAATATGCTATAGCATCCATGATCCAAAACTACCACAGCAAGTTAGAGCATCTCCATCAGCTGTGTGGATTTGGAGTGGTGAGCAAGTTAGAGCATCTCCAGAATCCTGACCAGTCGGTTTTTTAAAGGTAAATACTAACTGATACAATCAAAATCTTGTTAGTGATGAGAAGATAAAATCCCAACTCTAGAACATAAATTAGGATCCAAGAAATAATCTTAGCTGTGGAAAATACGCAACCTAACCCCATAAATTTAATCAAGATTCTGGAATGAGTCCCAACTCGAACGAAGGAATGACCCCTTTAGCAGAATTCACATTCATCCTACAAAAGGTTATTAAATATAAACAACCAAGTCAATTTCGAAATAAACTCTGAAATTTAAATCGAAATATATTTCCAAAAGGAAATCGAATTCAAAATAAAGACCAAATTCAGTTTCGAAATCGAAATTGATTTCAATTTCGACATCCAAATTCGACGAAGTAAAAAACGATCCCAAAAATCATATTTAAAACAGATAATGGCTGAAAAGGGAGATTTGTTACCTGAGGGAAGTGAGCGAGGCAATCAAAATCCACCAAGGAAGTGTATTGACCATGACAGGGGAAGTGAGTAGATTTAGGGATTGCGGGAAATGAAATACGGGGGAGGGGGGGGGGGGGAGGGGAATGAAATACAGCGGGGGAACGAAAATATTATGTTAATATGACACGAGCCAAAGCCGTGTCAAAGGTACTAATCCAGAACGTTTAAGATGTATGGTCAGATTTTACTTGTTGGGGGTGACGCGGATCGCAACCGGTGTGCCAAATGAATCTGATTCGGTTATGAGCACCATCAAATTTGATACGGCTTTAAGCCGTATCACATCTCTGCATCTTGGTGTGCCAATTTTGCTATTTTGGTGTAGTGGTACCAACGAAGGAGGCATAGCTTGGTACCAATAAAAAGGAAGATAGCGATAAGGCAGTCCCGACACCGAAAGCAACCAACCTGGTATCAACTCCAAAAGCACACAATTCGACACCGGAAGAAAACAATAAAGATAACCGAAGGCATATGATATGATACCAAAATACAGGACCACGAAAGGGAAACACGAAACCAAGCAGGATGGAGCAAAGTGCTACCAATACCAATTCACTTGGTATCGATACCGACACCAAGAAGCAACTTCGAAGTCATCATAAAGGTTTCCAAAGCAACAATGTCGCAAAGCCGATACCAGATCCAAAGATAACTTAAGCAAGCTAAAGCTCATTGAAAGAAAGGTCATCCACACTAACATGCTAAGTATCGATACCGATATAGAAGCCACTAAAGAAGGGAAAAGCTCAGTATTTACTATTAGAACCAAGGCTTATCACCGAAACCAAAAGGAGCTCAAGAGGCTATCAATACCAACTTGCTTGGTATCGATACATGACATGGAGAGAACACAACTCCATAAGAAATGTGGAGCCAATAACAACACTCGGAGGAGAAAATAAGGCCGAAACCCAACAACCGAGACCGAAAGCCGCTAATGCGGCCGACACCGACACCAAATGTCATTGACCGAATTCGAAAGCACGCTGCCGCTGGTAGTTACCAAAAGGGGGCCCTATTTGTATATAAATAAGACCCCAGGGGTCTCATTTTGGGGGAATTTTCCTCATTCTAAAAATCTTGTATTCATTTCTTAGAGAGAAAACCCTAATTTGTAAATCAATTTGGGGATTTTACTTGTAATCACCTATGTACTCAAACCAATGATCAATAAAGAGAGAATCGATACTTGAGATTGATTCCATGGATTTCCTTGTCATGTATGTTGTTAGTTTTCTTATTGCCACCCCATGACAATGCTTCCTATATAAGTCGAATTACTAGAACACCCTTCTCTAAGCCATTTAACTTCTTAACTTGTGTTGCACTTTGGGAACCCTTATCCCAAGGTAACTGTTGGTCCTTGAGTCTCGTAAGCATGATACTCACCTCTTGAAGGAAGAGTAACTAATCTTAAGGATTTAGACCTTGATATCTAGAAAACAGTGAAGTAACTCAAGCTTGTGGGAACTAAATACTCCCTTAATTTCCCTAGATCCATATCCTTAGCATTCATTCCGGTGTTGACAAAAAATATCGTTTACATTTTGGCGCTAGAACGTGGGTCTGAACCTTCGATCCTTTGGATAACCTACCACATCTTTGACGACCTCCCATAACCCCTGCACTAAACGAGAGAAATAATGCGCTCAAGGATGTGCCAGGCAGTTATGGACGATCATCAGAGTAGGTAAACACAAGCGGAACCTGTCGTAGAACTCACAGCGCAAGGATAAAATATAGTAGAAAATATACAATAGGTAATAATAGTGAAGCGTCACATAACCAACTTTTGAAACGTCCGCCACATCCTGAAAGGTTATCTAACTGATACCAAAGTTTGTACATAAGGCCTCACTACAACCCTTATAGAGCACTCATCAGCGAAAACAGAAATACTAGAGTGTAATAAAACTGGTACGTCGGCCTCTTGCTCGCCTCCGTACAACAGCATCGTCCTCGCTAATCACCTGTAACCTGCTACTTAGTCTGCCCGTCCACAACTAGATGAACAGTCCAAGGTAATAAGAGGAGACATAAAACCTTGAGTCAGACAATAGTCTTAGTGAGCGATAAAATAACTAACAAACTTCAATAATAAAGTATATGCGAATGGATAGATAAACATACTAATCTACCCACAACATCAGAGAAGAACTCAACCCTATCTTCCCTGTATCGGACAATGATAGCCTTTACGACAAACAATTCATCGATTCGTCCATGGAAACCAGAACACCCATTCAATCATGGTAAACTCATAACATCAAGATTATATGTATCTCATGTAAACCATCCTAATCGAATTCAACATCCCTCAAGCACAAGCCCCAAAGGCCTAAACTAATATCAGACAAGCACCCAAGGAACATCTCCTTGGACTTTGGACAACCTACATGAAACGGTACAAACAGACCAACCAATCATCCATGACTGACTCTGGCTATCACCACCAATCCTGCTTTGAAACCATCGTTAATTGTATGACGGCCAAAGTTGCCATATGTCAAGGGCTAATGGTAACTCTATTTCTAGCATAAACTCCATACGCCTTTCAACGATACGTATGTATGTCCAACCTTGACAACTAGGCATTTCAACGATACCCAGGGTACTCGACCTACAACCGGTCTTTTGGATGCCCCCATCGTACCCCCGCTTTGAGCCTGCTAGAACTTACAACAATGATAATCTCTCGGCCTTCGCATCTCTAGTCATCCATCCCGATGACTTTTCATAGCTCAAGCAACCTTCTCAAGCAACCATTATCCACCAACTCACGACCTTTGAGTTGTCACATCATTTGCTCTTCTACACCGATTAATGAACACATTCAACACTTCGAATGTTACCATTTGAATTCTCCTCGAGGTTATCACCATCAGCGAGCCAATTATACCACTGCGTTGTGGCTTGGGTTCGAGGGGTTGCCCCCGAATTTTTTTTCAAGCTCTTTCTTCAAACCCCTGTTGAACCCGAAAAACGTACTTTTTTAGAAAATGACCCTGTGCGACCGACCCCCCTAGGTACGACCGACCCCAACTTGTGCGACCAACCCAGGCTCTGCTCGACCCAACATGACCGACTAGACCACTCTGCTCGACCCAACATGATCGACCAGACCACTCTGCTTGACCCAACATGACCGACCAGACCACTCTGCTCGACCGACCCAACCATTTCTTTTCCTCGAAGAAAACCTCCCCACGGTTCGACCGACCCATTGCGTTCGATCCACCATGTTCGACCCAAAACCTGATCCTTCAATGCAACTCCTATTTCGATCAAAACTTCGCCAAAACGATTCGTTCGACGAAACCAGCTCAACCAACTCATCTAATATGACCACCATCATGGTATGAAGTCAACAATAACACCAATATGGCAATTCCATCAATAATCATGTAAAATTCACTAAAATCACCATAAATGTACATATGAACAAAATCATGGATTTAACTTGCACATTCACATGAAATATCATAGAAATTACTTATCTAAACTTGCTAAATCAGATCATAGGGTGATTTATATGAAAATGGACTTATCAATGCATAGATCTATGGAAAAACCCTTGCATATGATGAAAACAAGCACAAATACTCATATACTTCATTGAATCCATGTGAGAGATGCATATCACTCACTGATTCTCCAAAACAAGCTAAAATGATAGAAATATGAATTCGGACAGCAAGCACCATGCACCAAACACTTTGATCCGACGAATCCTTGCCTCAATTGATGTAGATCTTGCCTCCAATGGTGTAGATCTTTAATTTCCCTCCTTGGATTATGATTTTTAATGGTGGAAAGGTGTTAGAGGAAGGAGGAGCACAAGGCACCAAATGGGAGAATGAGAAACTAAACCATTTCCCATATCCCTCACCCCATATTTATATCCTTCCATCAGTCCACTAATGGGCCTTCCCCAAATCATCCCATTAGACTCCCAAAACATGGACATCCTACTGAAAAACATTAAAACAACGATTTCTCTCAAACTGCTGAGCAAAATCCTTAATGTAACTACTCTACAGAAAGGCATTCATCAATTCCTTTCCAATGGCACATTCCTTTCCAATGGCACAAGTCTCACCCTATGATTCAACCTGAGTCAAAAGTTATGCCCTGTACAAGACTGACAGGGGCAAAAATCGTCACAAACAAAATTGGTAAAAATTATGGACATGTCTCACATCCCCATAAGCAACATACTAAAAGATGAGAATGATCCAACCCTCAGGGAATAAAATAAAAATATTTTACGATCTTTCGATACGTAAAATGCGGGCTGTTACATTCTCCCCCCTAAAGAATTTCGCCCCCGAAATTCCAAAAAAACACAAGCAATCACAACAATTCTACATGCCTATAATCCATGAGAAGCCAATTCTATCACCCAAACTTGCAACCATCAAGCCATGCATCTATATCCTTATCCTAGCATGTCGAATTCTATCAAACAACAACAAGATACAACAATATAACGATGATATGACATCAAAGGGTCCTACCGACGAAGAGTTCTGGATGAGTCGCCTTCATGCTCTCTTCCGTCTCCCACGTACAATCATCGCCATCTTCACTCCATTGTACTTTGACTAGCTTAACCGTCTTCCTCCTAATTTTTTCGTGTCGTTCCCCATAACAGGAAGCGACTTTCGAGGTTTCGCAACTGCAGTTTCTATTTCTAAGTCTTCATACTGCTCTGGAGATACCACTACATTCGAGTCATGCACGAACTTCCGTGGAAACTACACATGGAAAACATCATGCACACTTTACATCTTCTTGGGCAACTCCAACATATATGCGAGTTTTCCGATCCTCCCGACTATCGAAAATGGCCCAACAAACCTAGAAGCCAACTTTCCTTTATTTACGAATCGAACCACATGCTTCGACGGCGAAATCTTCACAAAGACCATATCGCCAACGTCGAATTCCAAATCTTTTCGACGCTTATTCGCATAACTATTTTGACGATCTTGGGCTGCCTTCATTCGTTGCCGAACGATCTTGATACAATCTGAGGTTTCTCTAATCATCTTTGGCCCAAATATCAACTTATCTCCAGTTTCTAACCAACAAGCTGGAGAATTGCACGGCCTCCCATATAACGCCTCGTATGGTGCCATCCCAATGCTAGTCTATAACTATTATCATACCAAACTCAACAAGATGTAGATGGTCCTCCCAGGATCCTGCGAAGTCTAACACAGAAGCCCTCAGAAGGTCTTCCAAAACTTGATTGACTCTCTCGGTCTGACCATTAGTTTGGGGATGATATGCCCTACTCAAGCACAACTTGGTTCCTAAAGCTTCTTGAAAACTTTTCCAAAATCCACTTGTGAATAATGGATCTCGGTCACTCACTATACTCTTTGGGACACCATGCAATCGAACTATCCATTTCACATAGAGTTCAGCTAATTTTGATGTCGTCCTAGTCATTTTGACAGGAATGAATCTCGCACTTTTGGTCAAGCTATCCACGATGACATAAATCGCTTTATTTCCTGTTCTGGTTCCAGGTAACCCATCGATAAAATCCATCGACACTTGCTCCCACTTCCACGTTGAAACTTCCAATGGCTGAAGCAAACCACTCAGCTTCTTCTGTTCATCTTTCACTAACTGGCAGTTCATGCATTTGGAAATGACCTTTCCAATATCTTGCTTCATCCCTTCCTAGTAGTAGACGCGGTTCATGTCCTGATACGTCTTATTACCACCGGGATGAATCGTCAACTTCGAGTGATGACATTCCCTCAGAACCTCATCTCTCAACCCATCAATATTAGGAACAACTAATCGCCCTTCCTTTCGAAGCCAACATTCTTGATCGACTTCAAACTCTTTATTCTCTGGTTCCATATTCTGGAAAAACTCAGCAAGCTTAGCATCTCGCTTTTGGCTTTCACCAAATCTTTTGATAAGTGTAGGTCTTATCGATAAGCTTGCCAAAATTTTAGGTTCCAATTCACATCTTGGCCTGAAATCAAACCTTGCCAAATAATCGAGGCTCTTCCATTCTGAAAACATCGATCCCAAACTCCCGTGTCTTCGACTTAATGTATCTGCAACTGTGTTGCCTTTGCCAAGAATATAGGCTATACCAAAATCATATGATGCTAGAAACTCTAACCATCGTTGCCGTCGAAGATTCAAATACTTTTGGAAGAAAAGATACTTCAGTGGTCCGTAAACAACTCGAACCGAACTCCCAACAGGTAATGTCTCCACATCTTCAGAGCAAACACAATTGCCGCCAACTCCAAATCATGAGTTGGGTAATTCTTCTCTTGCGGTTTTAGCTGTCGACTCGCATAAGCCACCACCTTATCCTTCTGCATTCGTACTGCTCCAAGTCGAATACCACATGCATCGGTGTACGCTACCATCTCTTCATTCCCACTTGGAATGGTCAACACAGGTGCACTCGTCAATCTCTCCTTCAGGATCCCAAATGCTTGTTCCCACTTCGTATCCCATGTGAACACTTGGTTCTTCTTCGTCAATCCTGTTAACGGTGCAACTATCTTGGAGAAATCCTTGATAAACTGATGGTAATAACCAACCAACCCAAGGAAACTACGAACATCCGTCGCACTCTTAGGCCTATCCCAGTCCTGGATTGCTGATACTTTAGGGGGGTCAACTGCTATCCCATTTCCAGAAACAATGTGACCTAAGAACCTCACTTCATTCTTCCAGAAGTGACACTTCGAAAACTTAGCTCTCAGCTGATGCTTTCGCAAGATCTCTAACACAACCCTCAAGTGTGTCTTATGTTCTTCCTCATTTCTGGAGTAAACTGGAATATCATCTACGAACACAAGCACGAACTTGTTCAACTGATCTCTGAATACCCTATTCATAAGATCCACCAAATACGCTGGTGCGTTAGTCAACCCGAATGACATCACTAACCATTCGAAAAACCCGGATGGTGTCCTAATAGCAATCTTTGGCACATTATCCTTTGCCACCCTTAACTGGTGAAATCCCTTCGCCAAATCCATCTGAGAAAACACTTTGGCTTCGTTAAGCTGATCAAACAAGTCATCTATCCTTGGCAACATATACTTGTTCTTCTTTGTCACCTTATTCAGCTCACGATAGTCTACACACAATCTTAACGAGCCATCTGCCTTGATTGCAAACATGACCGGTGCACTCCATTCGGAAACACTCCTCCAAATGAATCATTTTCCCAAAAGGTCTCTAACTTGCACCTCCAACTCTCGTTGTTCCTTAGGCGCCATCCGCCTAAGAAGCATAATGATTGGTCTAGCACCCTCGACTAAATCGATCCTAAACTCGATATCATGATGCGGCGGTAACCCCTTGACCTCGTCAAAGACATCTACATGCTCGTTAGCGATCAGCACTAATGACAGGTCTTCTTATGGAATCCTAAGCGAATATAAATAACTCACGAAGACCCCATCTTCATGCTTACCTATGATCAACACCTTTCGCCTTTCCACATCCCCGACCCTCACCTCTAGCTTCTCGTAATTCACCCATGCCGCATACCTCTTGAGCCAATCCATGCCCAAGATGATCCCAAACCCAGCGAAATTAAGAATAAAGCAATCACATGCAAAAGAGCAACCATAACTCGACAACGCTAGACCACGGCAAATCATGCACAAACTGGACGAACCCTCAACTGGATTAGTCACGATCAATGGTCTATCACACATCTCGGGTTCCAGACCCAAGCGACACACAAGCTGATTACAAATAAATGAATGCGATGCTCCAGTATCAAACAAAACTCGAACTGGAACACCATAAATAGAAAAGAGTACCTTGCACCACGACACGCTTTCCCTTTTCCTCCGCGGTAGGAGTTCTCGAAGAAGTTGGCACAGCTTCCAAAGCATACGCCTTCACAACCTGCTTGCCATTAGCTGATTTTTGATAATCTTTCTTCTCATGACCAGACATTCCACACTAGAAGCACTTCTTCTCAGCTTTGGGATTCTTGCATTCACTAGTAAAATGGCCTTTTGGTTGGCAATTAAAGCAAATCACCTCAATTTTGGGCTTCTTCAACTGGTTCTGTGCCCTTGAACTATTTCCCTCCCAATGATGTAAAGTCTTTGCACATCTTTGCAAATTCCACAGCTCTAGGCACTGGGACTCCAACCTCAACCGTGCCTGCCACTAGAGTGGGGTTCCTTCGAAGGCATGCTTCCATCATGGCTTCAAACATGACCGGTAATCATGTGCCTCGCCATTACCCCTTCCAGGCACAACTTCTCTCCTAGCAGAATGTCTCGTATAACGTCTACTCATTCTAAATCTGCAAAATAGAATGATTAGCTACTTACAAGAAAAACTACTAAAGGAAAACTACCGCTACTACTATATATGCTAATATATATAGTAAGCATCCAACTAAAATCTACAAGTTCGTCTTTCATACGTAATTACGTCCTTGAACTTTGGCTAAAATCATTAACCAGAGCTCTGATACCAAATGTGATGACTGCCCATAACGCCTGCACTAAACAAGGGGAATAATGCACTGAAAGGTGTGCCAGACAGCTATGGACGATCATCAGAGTAGGTAAACACAAGCGGAACCTGTTGTAGAACTCACAGCGCATGGATAAAATATTGTAGAAAATATACAACAGGTAATAATAGTGAAGCTCCACATAACAAACTTTTGAAACTTTCGCAGCATCCTGAAAGGTTATCTAACTGATACCAAAGTTTGTACATAAGGCCTCACTACAACCCTCATAGAGCACTTAACAGCGGAAACAGAAATACTAGATAGTAATAAAACTGGTACGTCAGCCTCCTGCTCGCCTCCGCACAGCAGCATCTTCCTCACTAATCACCTGTAACCTGCTACTTAGTCTGCCCATCCACAACAGATGAACAACCCAAGGTAATAAGAGGAGACATAAAACCTTAAGTCAGACAACAGTCTTAGTGAGCGATAAAACAACTAACAAACTTCAACGATAAAGTATATGAGAATGGACAGATAAACATATTAATCTGCCCATAACATGAGAGAAGAACTCAACCCTATCTTCCCCACATCGGACAGTGATAGCCTTTACGACAAACAATTCAACCATTCGTCCATGGAAACCAGAACACCCATTCAATCATGGTAAAAGCACTCATAACATCCAAATCATATGTATCTCATGTAAACCATCCTAATAGAATTCAACATCCCTTAAGCACAAGCCCCAAAGGCGTGCACCAATATCAGACAAGCACCCAAGGAACATCTCCTTCGACGTTAGACAACCTACATGAAACGGTACAAACAGAACAACCAATCATCCATGACTGACTTTGGCTATCACCGCCAATCCTGCTTTGAAACCATCATTAATCGTATGACGGCCAACCTTGCCATATGTCAAGGGCTAATGGTAAACCCGGTTCTAGCATAAACTCCATACGCCTTTCAACGATACGTATGTATGTCCAACCTTGACAACTAGGTCTTTCAACGATACCCAGGCTACTCAACCTACAACCGGTCTTTTAGGTGCCCTCATTGTACCCCTGCTTCGAGCCTGCTAGGTCTTACAACAACGATAATCTCTCAGCCTTCGCATCTCTAGTCATCCAACCCAACGACTTTTCATAGCTCAAGCAACCTTCTTAAGCAACCATTTTCCACCAACTCACGGCCTTTGAGTTGTCACCTCATTCGTTGTTCTACAATGATCAACGAACACATTCAACACTTTGAATATTCCCACTTGAATTCTCCTCGAAGTTATCACCATCACCGAGCCAACTACACCACTGCGCTTTGGCTAGGGTTCGGGCGGTTGGTGTAGAATTTTTTTTTCAAGCTCTTTCTTCCAACCCGGGTCGTGCCCGAAAAACATACTTTTTCAGAAAATGACCCTATACGACCGACCCCCCTGGTACGACCGACCGCAACTTGTGCGACCAACCAAGGCTCTACTCGACCCAACATGACCGACCAGACCACTCTGCTTGACCCAACATGACTGACCAGACCACTCTACTCGACCCAACATGACCGACCAGACCACTCTGCTCGACTGACCCAATCATTTCTTTTCCTCCAAGGAAACCACCCCATGGTTCGACCGACCCATTGTGTTCGACCCACGATGTTCGACCCAAAACCTGCTTCCTTCAATGCAACTCTAATTTCGACAAAAACTTCGCCAAAACGTTTCGTTCGACGAAACCAACTCAACCAACTCATCTAATATGACCACCATCATGATGTGAAGTCAACAATAACACCTATAGGGCAATTCCATCAATAATCATGTAAAATTCACTAAAATCACCATAAATGTACATATGAACAAAATCATGGATTTAACTTGCACATTCACATGAAATATCATAGAAATTGCTTATCTAAACTTGCTAAATCAGATCATAGGGTGATTTATATGAAAATGGACTTACCACTGCATTGGTCTATGGATAAACACTTGCATATGATGAAAACATGCACAAATACTCATATACTTTATTGATTCCATGTGAGAGATGCATATCACTTATCGATTCTCCAAAACAAGCTAAAGTGATAGAAATATGAATCCGGACGACAAGCACCTCACACCAAATACTTTGATTCGGTGAATCCTTACCTCAGTTGATGTAGATCTAGCCTCCATTGGTGTAGATCTTCATTTTCCCTCCTTGGATTATGATTTTTAATGGTAGAAAGGTGTTAGAGGAAGAAGGAGCACAAGAAACCAAATGGGAGAATGAAAAACTAAACCGTTTCCCATATCCCTCACCCCCTATTTATACTCTTCCATCAACCCACTAATGGGCCTTCCCCAAATCAGCCCATTAGACTCCCAAAACCTGGATAGCCAACTGAAAAACCTTAAAATAGCGATTTCTCCCAAACCACTGAGACAAATCCTTAATGTAACCACTCTACGGAAAGGAAATCATTAATTCCTTTCCAGTGGCACAGGTCTTACCCTTTGATTCGATCTGAGTAAAAAGTTATGCCCTGTACAAGACTGATAGGGGAAAAAATGGTCACAACAAAATTGGTAAAAAGTATGGACATGTCTCACATCCCCATAAGCAACATACTAAAAGATGAGAATGATCCACCCTTAGGGAATAAAATAATAATATTTTACGATCTTTAGATATGTAAAATGCGGGTTGTTAACAACATCCCTGGCTGTTACATCCCGGATTGGACTAAGCTTTGAAGAAGCAAGATCATGGATAAAGGATCCCGACAATTATCTTCTGGATCTCAAAAAAAGCTACGTCAAGCATCACTGATCTAATATTTATTGAAAAGCAAAGGCTTAAATTGGAAGCCTTGCAAATCAAGAACAAAAATCAAGAAGTAGAACCCTATGACCTTGACCATTGGACCATTAACCCTTTCAACATAGGACCAACCCCAATCTTTGCTATATGAAATTCTACATCAATGAAATATAACCTATTTACTCCCATGAAAGAAGCCATCCATGCACATGTTATATTTGAACAAAGAATAGCAGAGGAGTTCAATCGCTTTACCTCAAGATGGTCTAAGAAGGTTGAAAGTCTCATAACATAACAAAAAGAAAGCTTGAAGATGAAGAGAAATCAATGAGATTAGTAGCAAAAGGGTTATGCTTCGACGCTGAAAGGGAGTCTTTGAATCAAGGTTTCCAGAGGAATGGAAACTAACTACATTAATTAAAAATATCTAGTTCCTAACTAGACATGAGCTTAATTTCTGGCCATCACAAAGGGAGAAACCCAAGAATGAGGTCAGATTGGGAGGACCTAACTGCTACAACCATATGATGAATCATCATGAAACCAGTCACCGTAGATTCCTAGATGGGATGATCATCAAGTTCTTTAATCAAGGACAACTGTATAGGTATGTAAAGAAGGCTTAAATCAACTATAACAGTGGATTCTTTGAAGTAAGAATGTCTAAATGGTAGGGGGTACGATCTCCCTAAAAATTTTGAACCACCCGAAATGGGTGAAGCTACCTGTGATGGTAGAAACCCTTGTCGCCACCAAGATGGCCATGGCAAGGCACCTCTCGGAAGGGGGCGGGGTGGTGTGTAAGCCTTTATCCACGCCCAAGTCAGAAAGGGCCAAGTTAAAGCATCAAAAGTGTAAACCTCTGCCCCCATGACGGAGTAGCTAAAACTCTTACTCCCTCTTACGATGGCCTGGATAAGGCGCCCTTGATGTGAGTGTAAGCCTTTATCTGTGTTCAAATCAGACAGGACAAGGTTAAAGCATTGAAAACCCTTATCTGCATCCATGATGGCCTGGTTAAGGCACCCCATGGTGGGCTAGAGTGTAAGCCTTTATCACCTCCTATAATGGCCATGGTAGAGCATCCAAAGAGTAATCCTTTAGCCACGCTTTTGATGGCATGGTTAAAGAATCTAAGCCCTTATCACCACCTATGATGGGCAGTGCATGGCACCTACTCGAGGGAGCTCGGGTAAGTCCTTAGGCCCTACTTGAGAATAAGCTAGCCAAGTGCACTGAACACACAAGCCTATAAGTGGCTAACAAAGCACGTACATCCTATGCTTTTACAATCACAAGCCCAGAGAGTGGATAACAAAGCACATACATCCTCTGCTTTGTAAATCAAACTCGAAGGGGGTGATAAAACTATAAATTACCAGATGTGGGTATCTGGTCTTCTATCAAATACCTAAATCTGGGTTATGGTTCGGGACCTCTATTATTACCAGAGGTGGATATCTGGTCTTCTATCAAACACTTGAATATGGGTTATTGTTCGGGACTTCTATTATTCTCATATGCGAACATCTGGTCTTCTATCAAATACCTGAATTTGTGTTTTGGTTCGGGACTTCTATTATTACCAGAAGCAGATTTCTAGTCCTCTGTCATTTACACCCGAATCTGGGTTACGAAGCTTCTATCCAACATTGCCAGATGTGTATTACTGATTTTATATTTATTAAATGCTCGGTTAGGGGTCTCAAAGACTCAATTTACATTTCTAGAAGAAAGGGTGTTCTGGACACCCAATCTAATACCCTAATCTGGGTCAAGAGATTCTAATTCTTATCCCTTGAAGAGGGATCTGCTACCAATACTCAATTTGGTAAACCGAGTCTATTTTCTAAAAGTCTTCAAACGAAGATCGTGATCTTCCACATCTAATAGGGAGATTTCTTAAACTCGTTACCCAAAAATTGCTATTAGCCATATGACGTATAAAAATCACACATCAGGTGATACTTACACAATTTGCGAATTTATTTACAAAATTTATTTCATTAATTATCCAAGTACAAAAGTTAGACATTAGCGTTACAAGTACATTGGATATTCTATGCCTCCTTATCATCGGGTAAAAGAGGAATGATGGCATAACGAAGCGCAATACACAAGAGCTCGTCGATCTTTCGCCTCTTTTCCCTATTCTCGTCGGGGTGGTCTAGGGGTTTAATCTGAAGTTTCAAAGCCTTGTCATAAGATCGACTCATGACTTGACGAGTCTTATTCTCTTTCTCCAAATCAAAAATGATTTTTCGTAAATCATGTTTTCCCTTCAAAATTGCTTAATTTTTGAAACATAGCAGTCAATACGTCGAAGCGTGTCCTCATTATATTCTTTATCATAAAAGCTCTTTATGTTGGCTTTGACCTTCCGGCACCACCTACTGACAACCGAATCATCTAACACGCAGGGAGGGGTACCTTATATGATAATGCATTTCGAACCCTAAAGCCTCAGGTTTAGTCATGGCTTGGGGAAGCTTAGATATGGAAACACTGGTAGTACACCCAAAAATAAGTTCCTAAGTTTTACAGCTCATTAGCGCATTGTCGCGCTCAACTTCTAAATCAACAATTCATTGAGGCCATTTCTTCGCCAAAATCAATGGAGGGATTTGTTTTTATCTCCCTCTTTAGCTTTTGGACATTTTTATCCTTTTCTTCCAATTGACCCTCTAGGATAATCGCTTGCTCATTCAAATGCTTCATAACCAATTTCTAATGTAAGAAAGTCCTATCTCTAGCACTAGCAATATTGGTATGTTTATGATAGTTAACTCTAATAATTCTTGTAAATTATAATCAAATGTATGTTAACATCTTCTTGAACTGTTATTTATTTATTATATTTTGTCCTTCCGCTGTTAAATTCTGTGATTGTTTTTCTTCTGTCTTCTTTTTCTTATATTAATCCCAATAACTATATTTATTTTATATTTATTTAAGTCAACAGGTAGGTATCATTGTCGATTTGAACAGTCAGAAATCCAGGTCGTTACATTTGGTATCAGAGCTTTGGTTTAGCGAAAACCTTGGCTCTATTTGGGATTAACTCATTAGAGATAGGGTAGTAATACCCTATAATGAGTTTGCGTGTATATGAGAGAGCATACTTGTAATTTTGATATAAAATGATTTTGTATTGTGTTGGTTTGTTCCGTTGAGTATTTATGAATTATGGTCGGTACTTGGGACGCCAAGGCATCGATAGGGATTTCTAAACACTCGAATATGGCTTACTGACATAATATTGTTTTGGATTATATTTTATATTTATGGAGAATTATTTGAAAATCTATGAATTTTGATTATTGTTGATGATAATATTAAAACTTCATGATTTATTATTCAATTAATCAATAATTAAAACTATTGGTTGTTAAATGGTTTAAGAAAAATGATATACTGAAAATTAATTGGTAATGAAATAAGAAGAAGTTAAATATGAATTTGAGAAATTTAATTTCGGTTGGTTTTGTAATATTGATTTGCAAATGGTTTGAAATATTATATTTATATTTTAAAAGTTGTTTCATATAGAAGTTGTTTTCAAATGAATTTTTGAAATAAGTGTATACTCCCATCTTGCCTTTGGAAAATGGTTTCGGTGACGAGTGCACGCATCATCGACATGTATTCTCAAGAGACTAAGTGGGAGAGATCACTTAGAACTTTTATACTTTGTTTTACGAAAATGGATTTCATTTAAATCTTTTATAATATGGTTTTATACAAAAGATATAATATATATAATATTTTGAATGTTGATTCGGAAATGAACCCGAAGTTAAATTCTTAAGTTCAAGAATAATTGAAGAAATGAACAAACATGAAATTTTATAAAACTTTTGAACTGTGAAATAAGAAATGAATCTAAGAGAAATAAATTAAAGCGGGAACTCTTAGAAATGTGAAATAATGAATTTCAATCAAATTAAAACAGTTGAACTTATGTAACAAATAAGAGAAATGATGAAATATAGATTAACTTAAAAAATGTAAAATAGAATTATTGGTAATTAATTAAAATTTTGTATAAATTTGAATTATAATCAACTAAGGCTTAAGTGATGAAGTTAATGGAATGCGCTAATAAGAATTAGTGTTGAATATAATGGATGTGGTTTAAATGGATGCAAATAAATCAAAGATAAATGAGATTTAATAAAAGAAGAATAATAACGAACCAATTGAATTGATTTAGAATAATTAGAAGCGATAAGCATATATATACAAGTAAAGTGACTCAACTCAAAAGTAAAATGATCTGAATGTAAATTTATATAATTATTGATAAAATGAATGTCAATGAGTGAATGCAAACAATTCGAATTATGACAGAAAGTAATATATATATATATATAATAAACCAAATATCGACATATAGAAATGGGTAGGAATGCAATATAACAATTGAAATATGGATTGTTTATGAATAGAATGAACAAATGAAGTCATAAAAATAAAATATTGACATTTACAATTGGTTATAGTGCTTGCTTGGAAGAATATAATTGTTTGGATATTTTATTTGTTATTTCGATTACATTTGCTATTTCATGAATGTTTATTTTAAACACATATATATATATATATCTTTTATATGTATGTTTCATTTATTGTTGAGTGCTTTAGTAGGTGGGATGGCATTTGCTTGCTTCGGGAGCTGATTGTGCATAAATATTATTTTTACTTGCTTTAAAATAAACAAATCGCTAATAGCGCGAATGAAAGGTACGTATATCGAGTTATATATATCGTACTTTAAATGGTATACATTATTTTCCCATTGTTTGGGATGCCTCATCACTGAAATGAGATGTAAATTTATGACTATATATATTGTTGTTTCCTGGACCTAACCGTACAAAGGAGACTCCGCCGAAATTTTTCGGGAATTTATGACTGTGAAAATTTGAGTTTTCAAACCTATATTAAACTTTTGTATAGATAATTGTTTCTAAGCTAAATAAGAAATTATATGATTAAATATATAAATTGACAACTTTCTTACTGCGCCTTTTCAAGGATGAAAAGTTTTAAGTGGGAGAGAGTGTAACATCCCGAGATTTTGCGACAATTTAAAATATTAAATTCAATGTGTTTTTGAACAAAATTGTTTTAAATATTAAAATTAACGATTTATGTCGTATATTGATAAGGTATGAACTAAAATTGACTTGTTGAACAATGAACTGCAATGGCTATGTACGATAATGACAGTGTTTGATAATCTATTTATAATGGAAATTGAAATTTATGTTGAATTAACAATAAAAATGGTTTAACTAATTTTGAGATTTATTTTATATTGATAATTCTAATTTATCGAATATGAAAATAATATATATCAACTTGATTGTGCAATGAAATTTCAACTTGTAATCAATGTAATTATATGCAAAAATCGTAAAATAGTTATAATTTGGTTTGTTTGTAATTTTTGAGGATTGAAATTAATATTGAATTATTTGTATTTAATTAAGTCAATAAATTTATAATTAAACTTTAAATATTGGAATTGCTTTATTGTATAGTGGAAACTTAAATAAATTGTTTAAGTAATTAAGATTAACTTATTTTGATAATTATAACGTGTATTGGTTGTAGATAAGTCTGTGCTTTTGTTTATATTGGTTAACAATGAAATTTGGAATTTAATATTGAGATATTTTAATGAAATTGATTTGTGTAATTTATAATTGAAATACAAAAATTTAGGTGGTAAATAATCAGCATTGGAATTCAAATAAAAGGAAATTTTATCTATGAATTAATTTGAATTCTATTTTTGATTCGATTAAAGATTATAAACTATTGAATTCAATTTTAAGGTAATTTAGCAGAAACTGAATATTTTATTTTGATTAATAAATATGTGAAATTTAACATTTTGTAAACAATCTCGGAATTCGATGAAATTAGTTTCATTGGATCCGGAATTGTAAACTATTGTAAGATATAAAATTTCATAGTCATCGGAGTTATCGTTTGACCGTAAGAAATTAAAACTTGTAGAAATTTATGTGTACAATTTAATTAAATAATCGAGTTTTAAACGAAACTACTAGAGACTTTGGAATTGGGCTTTGAAACCTATTTCATTGCGTTCAAAAGGCATTAAAACCTATTGTTATGCTATAAGCAGGCCTGATTTGGACTTAACCCGAATTTTGGCTTAAATTCACGCAAAACTATAAAATTATATTATTATTTTATTCTCGCAATACCCTAACGTATTAAGGCTGCCGCCATGTATATTTTTGAAGGACGATTTTTTTTATCTTTGATCCTTAAATTCTCCTAATTCGTGCAATGATTCGATAAAATTCCAAAAGCAAAGTCGAAGATCGTAAAGAGATGGCTTCACGTCCGTATGGTGGCTCGTCTTAATTTCATCCCGATTCGCCATAGTTTTCCATTTAAGGCAGCACGGTTCGAGTGCTTTTGGAGGCGCTAGGGTTGACTGTGAGTTGCCGGAGTTTGGGCATAGGGAGAGTCGAAGGAGGTGCATCCCTTAGTGGCGTCTGATCGCGGTTCTAAGGGTGTTTGGGAGATGCGATTTGTAATGGATGGGAGGGTTCAGGGTTCCAGCACATGCGGTCTTCCTGAAAACGTGAAACACAAAGAAGAGATGGATAAGGGAAAGCTGACGTGGCATGTATTATATGGAAGTGAGTTTCTGTTGAATAATTTGTTTCGTTTAAATTTCTAATGCGTTAACATGCGTTACTTCTTCGTACAAATTTAGTTTTACGCGCAGTTAGATCTGTTGGATTCATATCGAGATTGCGGACAACATGGAACTGTCGTGGACTGATTCTGAGACAATTGAAATTTGGACTTGTTTTGAACTTAAAATGCGCCTGAAATCAAGGTGAGTGATTAAACCCACTCACACCTAACTAAAATATTTGATTGTTAATTAAATTAAATTCATGTTATGTTGTGATTGTATTGTTTGTTTTAAATTGATTATTTATGTTAATCTGCATAGATAGTATAATTTAATTTAACTGTTAATACAAATTATACAGTTAGAATTTAACTTCTAGTTTAAAAACCTCATACCTGATGACTAGTAAATTGATATTATACTGAACTGTTTAGATGTATTGATTTTTATGGATGCCTTGGATTTATATATTTAATGTATTGATATGAAATTCATCTTGTTATCGTATTGTTTATATATGCTTATTATTTTTTGTTGATTAATCCCAACCATTACCCTAGATGTTACGGGCATCAAATAAACTCGGGATTAATCATTGAAATTAATTAAAGACATCATATACGAACTACGGCTGGTTAAATAAAATTTATATATGTGGCCATAAGATAGAAAATTATATACGAACTACGGTTGGTTAAATAAAATTTGTTTTAACCATTACCCTTGAAATATTGTTTAAAGACATCATAGACGTTGTTTTATAAATCGATTTCCTTTGAACTTGAAGATTGGATTTTGAAATATAAAAGCTAAAGTAATTGATGTTGAAAATTGAAGTCAAAATGAATTGAATATAAATTCAATTTATCGAATTCGTTTTCCATCATTGAAATTTACTTAAATTTAACTTGATTTAAAGTTATATTTAAATTGTGAACTCAAGATTTTATAAATTGAAATAATTTAAAGTGAGAATTATAATTGAAATTTCAAATATTTGAATTAAATTGTTAAATTGAATTGTTTGAATCGAGCTGTTGAATCGAAGCGAAATATAAATGGGAATTGAGTCCTTTTGAATTGAGATATCGAAATTTTGTCGTATTGATTTGAAACTGGAATATGATTTCCAGTTTGTTTAATTTTTTTTTGAAGAAACGATTCAAATTCCAACTATAGTATTTTAAGCCATATTATAAACTATTTTAATAATAACTATTTTCTTTATAAACTATTTGACCTTATAACTATTTATTTTATTAATTATTTTAAATAAACCATTTTAATAATTAACTATTTATTTTATAAAAACTACTTTAATATTTTAACTATAGATTTTAGTAAATTTGAAAATTCCAATTTAAATACAAAACTATTTATGTTCAAACTATTTCAATTATATATCTAAACTATTATAAATATACTTTTAACTATTAATATTCAAATTATTTTAAAGTTGGAATTGTTTCAAGATTTTAAGTTTGGCTTTAAATGGAGATTTTTTTATGAAATATTCTATTTTGACTATTGAAATGAGTTTAAAGGAAAATATGGTATTTTGATATGAAGTATGAACCTCTTTGAAATGTAACAGAATTGACCGGTGTGAAAAATGTAAACATTTGGTTATTAAAGAGCTGGGATCGGATATTTTCATACTCTATGCCAATACCGAAAACCACTTTAACAACTATATTCGTAGTGGAGAATCCAAAATGAAGTAGGTTGGTTTTGGTGAACGCTACTGGAATGAAATAAGAGAACGATGATGGATGTCCTTGACCTTCAGGTCATAATTAAAATGGCTAAAACAGGGCTATATCGAACCAAGTGGGGTTAGCTACCTCCATCGGCAACACTTCTTCCTTTATTACTATAGTCCCTCGATTGATTTGATTTGAAAGATGTGCATCCTCGATTTGGGGATGTTGTTCGAGGTGGGTGGTAGCCGCGGCTATGCGTTACCACCAGTCCGGGCATGCAACTAGTATATTCCTACTCTGGACATTCCTCGTGTTCCTAGTCATATTATCTTGATCGAGCCCCTTACGATTTTGATTTAATGTTGTCGTATCATGGCGCATCCCTATTCGCCAACGTACTGGTGTTTTATATGCAAACTGTACAGCAACAGTATAAACGGTATAAGGGTAATAATGGTAATCCCGCTTACGCTATTTTATTATTTTATATTTAACCATAGACACTATTATAATAGCGCATTGTATTATATAATATCTAGTTTAATGGATTAGGAGATGGAAATTCCTGTAACATCTATTAAGTTATTGCACTCATATTATCACATGAATTTGATTAACTGATATGAGAATATTTTAGTTTGATCCGAGTGTTTTTTCTTTTTATTTGTGCTTAGGTCAGCCTGAGTTTTCAGTTACTGAAGATACCATTATGAAGATGAAGATGGAGCTTAAGAGGCGTATTTATTATTCTTATTCCGCTGCAATATTGGTATGTTTATGATAGTTAACTTTGATAATTGTTGTATATTATAATCAAGTGTATGTTTTAACAGCTTCATAAACTGTTATTTATTTATTATATTTTGTCCTTCCGCTGTCAGATTCTGTGATTGTTTTTCTTCTTTATTCTTTTTCTTATATTAATCCCAATAACTATATGTATTTTAGATTTGTTTAAGTCGATAGGTGAGTATCATTGTCGATTTGAGCGGTCAAAAATCTAGGTCATTACAACAACGCACTTTTATTATACTACATATAGTGCTAGTTAACAAAAAACATAAATGAGAAAAAAAATAAATGTACTCCGAATTATTTCACCTAATTATTGAAACAAATTTAATCATTTATTTGGTTTTAAATGCATGTAATAAAGCATATTTGGCGAATACACATATGTTTTAAATTGATTGATAAAATTACTATCGTCGTTGGTATTGAAGAAATATTATCGATAACTTACCGTTAACTAATATACCGATTGCAATCCAAAATTGTTACAGATCGACGGGTAATGTGTAATGGTAAATTTACCGTTATCATAACAGTCCTTTGTAAACCTAGGAATAAGTCTGGTTTGAATTCTAAAAATAAAAACTTTAGAAAAAAAACCAACAGAAATCAATTTTAGGTGGATAATTTAAAAATATTTTGAAAAATGTTCTCTCTTTTTCTTCATTTACTATGATTGAAAATAAGAGAGTATATACTTATTTGTACTAAAAATAATAATATGATTTAATTTAGCCACCTCAAATTGAGAGAAACCCTTCAGTTCAATTCTGAGATTCTGAAAATATGGAAGTATACTTGTAACATTGTTGTCTCAATTCGCATAATAATCACTTAAGCCAAGCTAACAAATATTTGCACCAACATACATAAAAATATTACCGCTTCATTACAATCCATGATATTTCTAATAGCATTACAGGTACTTTTAAAAACAAATATAGTCTCACTTAAATGTGGTCACTGGAATTTATTTTCGAGTCTCAAAGTGGGGGATACCACTTTGGTAGCTTTGTTCAAACGAAGTCTGATTTGTGAAACATGATGTGACATGTAAATGGTTGTATGACAATCTTTTGATATAAGCGCATGCGTGTAATTGGAATGAAAGGCGATAATGTAGATGTTCAAAACAAATGAAATGAGTTTGTATTTAAATGGAAACAATTGCTTTTGTGAATAAATCTTGTTTCATGTATACCGAAATTAACATACCATGCTTGTTCATGCTCTGATACCATGTGTAAATAGCTACAAGTCGTTTTGAATGCTTCGAGTTGGTTTAATTACCGACTTAAAGCGGCCAAAAAGTTAGGTCGTTACATGTGACTTACAAACCAAAATGATAAGTATTATGATCCGACAAGTCTTATTATAATTCTGTCAGTAAAATCAACATTTTCTTATCTGCTATAGATCCAAATGCAGTTTGACGCTTTTTGCTTCTTCTATTACGTGTTTTCTATCAACGGGTGAATTCACCCATCATCTTCCACCTTACATGTCCATCACAACAGCACTTACTACCAAAAATAGTTAATAAAAGAAAACTACAAGCCAAACCAATCTATATTTAAAAATTGAGTCTTAAATATAGCCAGTAGGCCTAATCCTAAGAAAGCGTGTTGAATCAGACTAACAAGTTATTCTACCCAAAATCAGTCCTCAGATAAGAAGTTGTAGAGAAAACATTACATAATCCAAAAGCAGCATAGCAATTTCTAATCTAAGAAGCCATTTAAGCTTATAATAAACAGTAGGTCAACAAATAGATCTATCTTTTACCACTGTTACTTAACTTACACTTAAAATTAAAATTAATAATCTAACAGCACCCTTTCTGTAATACTTAAGCATCCACATACTTACACTCGTAGTTAGTCATTCTCACGAGTAATTATAACTGTAAGTAAAATACTTCAAAACTCGGAGCTCACAGTGGTTAATAATGTAATCTGACTCAACAATCATGTTCCCGTTTGAGGCGTCCATCATTCAAATATTCCAGTTTATAATCATGAAGACAATTCTGTTACAAAATTATACATATAACCACTGTTTCATGTGTATTAGACTATTAGCAGAAAGAATGAATCATAAGTATCCAATGCATTCCTTTGTTGTTGAATTATCATAAAGAAAATTGTATAGAACAACAAAAAATGAGAATGATACAAGCAGCTTGATGTCCTAATTAACACACACCGAGGACACCAAAAAAAATCATTTAATTGTTACAAACTAAACTTTGACAATGCTTATCAATCTAATGCAGTTTCTGTAAGAACCCGTAACTTCCCCGGTCTCCGAAGAAAAGAGAAAGAACGAATTGCTTTAAGGACAAGACAAATCAGAACACAAACAGAACAACATTTCATTGCTTATTACAACAATTCCATCAGAATACACGAATATACAGAGTATAAATCAATAATATACATTTGATAAACATCAGAGATTTAAATACATTACTGCAGCGGAAAAATAATACAATACACAACTGAAAGAGATATACGGATACAGAGCTTTCCGGATATCATTCCAGATATAAACCAGGATCCTGTGAATATAAATCTGCAAAACCAAAACTACTAGCTGCCCGTGTCGAAAATAAGGGCACCCAGATTTTAGGTTAAAACAATAAACTCCAGGTCAGTCATGTGACTGGTGTGAGAACTAAAACAGTTTTAATCTTTAATTTAAAGTTAGGTAAATCAAGGGACCACGCCGTATAACATGGAACGGGTTTCCTCCCAAGAATACCAGTGCATAAAACAACAACGCAATGCTAAATAAAGAACAATGAAGCTATAATAAGACCCAGGTCCCATCACACAATGCAAGACAAGCCGGAGGATAGGGTTTTACCTTATAATAGCCAAAGAATGCTTGATACGCTAAATTTCATCTTTTATTATTACTATAAGTGTATAGTGTCAAAACAATTTCAATCATAAGTATCAATCATAGACGACATGAATGCCCCATACCACTATGCCGCCAAATATAGGTTTACAATTAAAACCGCAAAGCTTGTATTGGAAATTGGGTTTCCTTCTGTGAACCGAGGCAAAAGATAGTCCTCACCGCTTCGAGACACTCTAGCCTGCCCCTCAGGATCAGAGATCAAGTGACCCTTGGATCGTCAGGGCCGATCCACTCGATGTGGATTAAAATGCTTGAACACTGCGTTTCCCCATCCTATGGGGTGTAAATGAGTCCAATGACTCCATCGGTCCCGGATCGACCGATATATCCGAGACGCCTCACATTCCAACAACCGCATAAGTCAAACTCGCCAGGGCTTGTAAACCACTAAGGTCACTTCTAGCTAGAAGAAAACGCATGTACTCCCTGAGGTCATCTCCCAATTTTGGTTCATACCGGGGTGTGAGGCTCGCGAATTAACGCTACACAAAGCGATGCCACAAAGGCCATGCTTTGATCATCAACCACAAGACTTTGTTTTCTCAACAGAAGCCTTGATCATTTGCATCTCAGCATGCCACACAAGCAATTCACGCTATGCAACCGATGTATATCAATCACACAGAATGAAATCCAATGTCAGACACATAGTCCATTAACATGTTCGTTCTGGGTCTGAACGAAACCGGAGGCACCTTGTACCTCGCATATCCATCGATCTCCAAGTACGTCTGGACGATCACCAACTGATTCCCTCCTCTTGGTGTACAGCCCAATCAAGATCGTCAGTAATTATCCAAACGATGTGAAGACCTCCGGTCTTCAACCACCGTCTTCACCTTCGACTTATCGTCGTATCAGTTATTCAGAATGGGATAAACCCGGTCTTTCCGAATAACTCTCGTATATAATAAACAAATGTTACACAAACACAACATACGCCTCATTCCAATTCATCAGTCACTAACCGTAAATTAGTAAGAGAACTATTCCCCAAATATTAACCCCGAAGGCCGAAACCAACATCAAATCAATACCCAGGAAACCATTCATCTTAACTAATCTTCAGTTAGTTGCTAAATTTCACATTCTTAGGGAAAGGTTCCCATTAATTTTATCAAAGATAAATTCTTTAAATATATTCTTTAAATATATTCTTTAATCCTCTTCTGAATATCAATTCAATCCAAATTCTGGTTTATCCAAACTAGTTGGGATTAACGAACCTTACCGAAGTATTCATTTGTTAAATTTCCCAACCCCAACCTATTCATCCCATGAAGTAAAACTGGTAATACTTCATATCTAACACCACGGTGTTATCGGTACATTCAATTACCATTTCACGTTCAAATCTAATTAAAGATTTAACTATCGTCTGGAGTAAAACCGGTGGTACTCCATTCTCGATCATTTCTTGAATTTGATAATTTTAATTATCAAATTCACTTTTCAATCTAATTAAAGATTCATTAAAACTCTAATTCAGTTTTAATTTCCAAAAATCGTCACTTAATGATTATTCAAATTCAGGAAATAAATCCTATCTTTAACTGGGTTAAAGAACTAATGTCAGTTAAAACAAAGCTCACGATAAACCCAAAATCACCATTCCAATTAAATATTATTTAATTGGTATACTTCATTAAATCTAAATAACGAGATTTAATCTTTTTCTCAACTGGGTTAAAGAACAATGTTAATGAAGACACCATTCACAACAAACCCAAATCCCATTTGATATTAAATACAAGGCTCTGAATAGAAAATATATCGGCTTGTATTCAATATCAAATTCTACGACCAACAAATATTGTATTGGAAATAACGATATAAATATATCTATCAAATTTCCATAATAATATCTGTATAATCTCGAAATCCAACATCGAAATATTCCGAAGACAATTTCGATTCAAACCCATTTCCAATCTATTTATTGAAAATTCTGGTTATTTTTAAAACCATTTCAAATCCACTTTATTTATTTCAAAAATAGATGGGATTATAATTCTAGTTCATAACTAGTTCATTTCGATATAAATCTATTTTTATCTTTTCAAATTTGGAATTTTTCAACCCAATTCTTCCCAAATCATTTCTTATGATTTTACACTAATTATTGATATTTTTAAAAAATTTATCAATGCCCGTACAGTCGATTTCCATCAACGGCCATCGAACTGCACTTACAGCAACCTTTTCCAAATTTGATTTGGACATAATTCCAAATCCAACCGTTAGATTCCTAATTTCTTGTATTCGTTAGAAAGATCTTTTTGATACGAACCCAATGGTTCCGATTTTAGGAGAATCTGACGGTCGGATCTCCCATAATGTCCATTCGAAGTTAATGGTAGAAATTTGCGAACTGTCGCAACGCGGCGCGTTCCATTCAGGCCATTATATATAATATAAATATTATATATATATTTCATCGCTTTCCTTTTAAAAAGTATTTTATAAATCGTTTTAAATTCGTTTTCAAAGCGATTTCAACTTCATATTCAATTTCAAATTAAAATTGAATATTTCATATCATTGATATATAAATGAAAATATTATCAAAACGTTATATTTCGAAATCACTTTCTTTTCTATATTCATTATAATAACGAATATAGTCGATATAAATATCGTTCGCGTCAAAATGGCCCATATCTAATCAACACGGCTTTATATATTTCGATAACTTCGTAATTCTATTCAACAAATGAATATTTTCTTCAACACATGAATTTTCTTTTATTCAACACATGAATATATATTTTATTCAACACATGAATTTTCTTTTATTCAACACATGAATATTCTTTTTCTATTTCCAAATTGGAATGAGGCCCAATCTATTACCATACAATGTTAATTACATGGATTCCATACAACACATGTATCTAATAGCAATGATAAATAATCAACCATCATCCAGAGTGCACCACACAACTGCATAAGCATTAAATAGAAATAATTAACACTTACACAATCTCTCAACCAATCAGTCGACATACCATTAAATAGTTGGGATTAGTGTACGCCAAATATCATCCCAACACCCGTGTGGGGTTTCAATCCACAAACACTGAATATTATTTGTGCGATTGGGCAACGTGTAAAATTTATCGTCCCAATCAATATCCTTCAAATGAGTGTACATAAACGAATCGTTCAATTTGTAAATGACTATTTATTTATTCACATTCATGTTAAATTTATATTTTTAATGATAAATAAGTTATTTCAACACATAAATATATTTCTATTCATCCCACATCACAATCAATTTTCACCACACAATAAAATCAAACAAGTCGTTCATGGTCTATGGACAACAGGTGTCGGGTGCTGCTAAGCACCGTCTGCATCCTAGTATATATTTTTAACTAGAAAACAAGAATTAAAGTGAGAAGTTCTCACCTTTGGGATCCACTCCTCCAGTCCTTATCTCTGAACGGTTTGAATTCAGATTTGTTTTCCGACAGTACCATCGCAATCGGTATCACGCAGTTGATTATTAAAAAATCACATTCTTACTGTTACTTCATACAAAAAAAAAATCATATTTTTATGTTGATGTTTATATTATAAAAATTATATTTTTATAATTCAGTTTTCCATATATTTTTCTTTTCAACATAAAAATCATATTTTTATTTTCTCTATCATATAAAAATCATATTTTTATTATTTCTATAATATAAAAATCATATTTTTATTATCTCTGTCATATAAAAATCATATTTTTATTATCTCTATCATATAAAAATCATATTTTTATTATCTCTATAATATAAAAATCATATTTTTATTATCTCTATCATATAAAAATCATATTTTTATTATTAAAAATTACTCCTTCAAAAATCACTTCTTTATGTGATAAAAAATCACGTCTTTTCTGTAGTTAAAAATCACAACTTTTTGTTTATAAAAATCAAATCTTTTTATTTCAACGCTTTTTTATAATTTAAAAATAAGATTTTTATATAACAAAATAAATCAAATCAGAAAAACTTATTGTTGTTGTTCGACGAGGAAGGTGGGGCGTCGCCGGGGTGTTGGTGGTCAAGGGAGGCAGCGCACGCGGTGAGGGGGGCCCGCATTTGCTGGCGCGGTGGATTTTGAGGGAACTGGGGTCTTGGGTTCGGGTTTGGGGAAAGAGAGAGGGAGGAGGACGTCAGAGGGGGGTGGTGGCTGCTCCGGCGAGGTCTGGGAGGTGGCGACTTGGAAGCGGCGGCGTTGGTGGCGGGCCAGTGAAGTGGTGCGGTTCTAATTGAGGAAAGAGGTGAGAGGAAGGAGGAGAGGAGGTCAGTGGTGAGGAGGAGGGAGCTCCGATGGTCGCGGTGCCTAGAGGGAGGTGGGGCGGCGACTACGGTGGCGGCAGGAGGCGGTGGGGCGGCGGTTTCGAGGGCGACGGGTTTTCCTAAATTTTGGGGGCTCGTTTTTCTTCTGAGCTTTAATTTAGGGTTTAGGGTTAGTTATAGAAAATATATATATTATATTTTATTATTAATTTTTTGTAAAAATACCAGTTTAGTTTATGAGCTCTACTCCAACGGCTGTCATCCCTAGCTAATTACCCCCATTCCGAACACAATGGGATATGTATCGTAAGCTGATTCGATTGTTTCGATCAGTTTCAGTCAAAATCAAAATATAAATCTATATATCGAATTTGAACGCACATTTCAATTTACCAGGGCCACATACGGACTATAACAATTCCCGAAAAATATTTTCTAGCTTCGTATTGACGATGCGGTTCTTACAAAACTAATTTCATCAAATTCCGAGACCATTTGAAAAATGGTCATTTTCTGGTCGTTCGAAATTGACTGAAACTGTCAAAACACGTTTTACTTCGCCACGCTCACATATTGATTCGAAAAATAATGAATTTTGGAATCTAGCAATAATTTGACATTCCGGTTGCAACAAAAGTGGTTTCGTCGAAAACATAGGTCGTTTGTACAATGGCTATTTTTAAAGGCCAAAATTCCATAGCGACTATTCTGAATTTTCATCTGAGCATAACTTTTTATTCCCGCTATGAAATTTCAATTTTTCGGATTCGTTGGAAAGATATTTTCAAATAGATTCTAATATTTTTGGTTTTGCCAAAATCCGGTTTATTTTGAATCCTGTACATTCATTTGAACTTTGAAATCGAAATTTCAAACTACCGCGCCATTTTCAATTCCTTTTATAATTTAAAATAAATATTTATATTCTAACGACGATTCAAATAAATATATACGTTCTAATTCTATTTAAAATAAATTTCTCCTCGTTATTATTTAAAATAAATCATTTTAAATATTCAAAATTCATCAAATTTCCAAAATAAAAATTTTAAATTGGCTCGGATTTCTAGGTTATTACAGTTTCATTGCTCATTTTTCTTATGAACCTATTTATGTTCACAGTGGATACAACGTATATTGCATCATATGCATAATTAATATATTGCAAAAAAGGGATCTCTCACTTTTTCTTCATGAGAAGCGTACCCCAAAAAATCCAACTACCTAAAACGAACCCAAGTGGAATGCTCACATAGCAATAATCTGATTCGATAACTTCATCTACAGAAACTTCAACATTTGGTGTCTTGTTGCTACATGGTTGACTTAGTGGAAAACCACAAAGTTTGGGATTGCGAATATATGATTCATTGGTGAAAGTATGAAGTTGGTTACATAATGGAATCTTTCCAACTAAATTGTTATATGATAAATTTAGAGAATCCAATGCAGTCATGATAGACATGGTTGAAGGTATATTGCCTGAAATGTCATTTCTTGACAAGTCAAGACATTCAAGGAAGTGCATCGAACTGAAAGCATCAGGTATTGGTCCAACTAAATTTCCGGATAGATTCAAAGATAATAACCCAGGAAGATTTCCAAGTTCTTTGCGCATTTACTAAGATAAATTGTTGGAAGAGAGATCAATGATGGTTATTTGAGTTAACAACTTATCATAATTCCAATCTCCTTTTTCAATGGTTAGTTGTACATACTCCATGAGATTGGGACTACCACCATCAAAAAATCCTAAAAGATCGTATTCCTCGGTTGTATGCATATCCATCATGACACTAAAGTTTCCAAAACTCGTTGGCATTCTTCCAGGTAGTTTATTATTAGCAAGGTCAAGGATCCGAAGTTCTTTCAACTTGGAAAAATTCGAAGGGACATTCCCTATGAAATTGTTTGATCTTAGAGTAATGACTTTCAAATTTACAAATTCTTCACCAATCCATGTGGGGATTATGCATGTCAAGTTATTCATGCAAAGATCAAGAGTTATGAGACCAACACAATTTCTTAGGTTAATTGGAAGACTACGACTAAGCTGGTTATAGGACAAATACAATGATGTAAGACCGGTTAAAGCACCCAAGGAGTGAGGAATATTTCCGTATAGATTGTTTCTGGAGAAATATAAATGTAAGTTACGAAAATAAGCACTCCCAAAATGATTCCAACAACTTGGTAACTCGCCCATTAAAAGATTCCGCAAAAGGTGAATCTTCCACGATTCAGCTAAACATATAGATAATGGGATTTCACCACTAAGGTTATTTCTGGAGAGATAGATGTATCCCAGTGTTCTATTATCGAACATGGGTGGAATTGATCCTGAGAACGAATTGTTTGATACATCAAACAAATAAAAATTTAACTTAGAAGGAGGAGATAAATTTCCTTTAATTCTGTTGTTAGAAAGATCTAATGTTACTTTGTCATGTGTGACAAAAACACCCCAAAACCAATCAGGTACGTTATTCATGAAATCCGTACTAGGCAAATTTAAGAAAGGTAAATTTACTTGTGTTTCTAACCATTAGGGAAAATATGGTCCCATCTTGCAAGAACCTATGCCAATGACTTTGAGCTTGAATGGAGGGATCCAATCATGAGTTAGATCCATAATTGGATTGTTTGACTGTAATGCTAACTCTTTAAGCTTGACTAGTCTAGTAAAATGAACTTCAGAAATGACACCCTCAAGATAATTTTCATCAAGATGCAAAAGAACAAGATTTGAAAGTTGTCGGATGCATCTTGGAACGGTTCCATTCAACTTTTTTTTATTGATTGGAGTAGTTCTTCTAAAGCCTCAAGATGTCCCAACAATTCTGGAATAGAACCAAATAGTAAGTTACCCGAAAAATCAAAAATTTTCAGCTTGTGCATTTCTCCAAACGAATCTGGTAAACATCCAATGTGGTTACTGTGCCTTAAATTCAGATGTTCAATGCTGTCTTTGAGACATCTTGAAAATATATCTTTATATTCATGCATATCGGTGAAGTCATTAAAACCGACACTCATTGTGTGCAAATTGGATAATTTTTTTAATGCTTTTGGTAAACCCCACAAAAATCAATGTTTGTAAAATTCATATACTGTAGGGAAGTCAGATTTTCCAATGCATCTAGAATTGAGTGGAAAAGGTTGTAACTTAGATTAATATGTGTGAGGCTTTTAATGTCAAATAACCATGCAGGGATGATTTCTTGACTTGGATAATTAAAAGAAAGATCAAGATAAGAAAGATTTGTGAAGTTTACATATGAAAGTGAGGACGAAATATCACTGATGTTACAATTGCTTAAACATAGCTCGACAATGTTAGGTAGAATGTTCACTGCTTCAACTATTGATTTCTGGATGCTTGTAAATATCACGTTTTTCACAGTGAGACGTTTTAATGAAGTAAGATATGATATCCAATAAGGGTCATCAATAATTACTTCACCGTTGTAACCACACCAGCCAAATTTAAGATCAAGATATTCAAGTTTCGATAAATGTCCAAGATGATGAGGAATCAAGCCATGAAAACAGGCTAGAGACAAGTAAGATACCTGAGATTTAGAAGGGAGCCAAGAAACTTAGGAGTAGGACCATCAAAATGGTTCATGCTAAGATCATCACTGATGTTACAATTGCTTTAACATTGCTCGACAATGTTAGGTAGAATGTTCACTGCTTCAACTATTGATTTCTAGATGCTTGTAAATATCACGTTTTTCACAGTGAGACGTTTTAATGAAGTAAGATATGATATCCAATAAGGGTCATCAATAATTACTTCACCGTTGTAACCACACCAGCCAAATTTAAGATCAAGATATTCAAGTTTCGATAAATGTCCAAGATGATGAGGAATCAAGCCATGAAAACAGGCTAGAGACAAGTAAGATACCTGAGATTTAGAAGAGAGCCAAGAAACTTAGGAGTAGGACCATCAAAATGGTTCATGCTAAAATCAAGGTAATTTAGTTGCTTTAGACCAAGCAAAAATGGGCTGAGCTCGTCTCCTAACAACCACTCATTGTAAACAGGGCCGGTTCCACTGTTCGGGGTGCCCTAGGCAAGAACCAAAAAAAAAAAGGTCACCAAATTCTTTTCCTACATTGTTTCCCAGCTAAACAGTAAAATAATGCAAAAAAAAAAAAAGAGAAATTGCCTAAGCAATCACGGTAGGAACAATAGTGGATGAGTTTAAAAATCAAGGAAAGAAATAGAAGAACCTAAAGAAAGAGGGAGGGAGAAAAAATTGGACCGTGTGATAATGGAAAGTGGAAAGCTGAACAGGTGAGGACGAAAATAAGTGATAAAGTAGGAATCAAACACACAATCTCAATGGTAAAATCATAGCACACAACCACTAAACCCATTGCTACCAGCTTTCTTAAAATCATCAACTAGTTTATTCATAGCTTAATAATCATCACCACAACACTCCACCACAGCTGTTGCCCCCGCCGAGGGGGGTTGCCCTAGGTGGCCGCCTGCTCCGTCTAACCCTGGAGCTGACCCTGATTGTAAAGAATATCTTCATCGTCATGTTTGGGATATGGATTGCATAGATCTAACCTGATGACATAACCGACTAGGTTATTGCAAGAAACACCTTTCTAGTTACATCAGTTATTACCATTCCATGATGCAAGCCTGTTATTTTTATCTATAAGACTTTTCTTGAAATTGTAAAGAGCATTCCTTTCATTTGCTATGCAACCTGAAATAGATCTGCCCCTGCTTCCTTGTTCCAATAGAAAAATAAGAACCAGCAGCACAAATAGAATTGACTGAATCATCATGGCTTAAATGAAGACTTTAATACATTTCTTTAAGATTCAGCTAGGTCTTATAATAATGCAACGTATAGATAATGGATCCGATTTCTTTTATATATGTTATTTAACTAGTCACGCCATGCAATATTTCAACATGCGTTCCCACACGGTTGATGACTTAGAAAAAATATGCATCTAGTTTGAACGCTTGTTTGCCGACTGAGAAGTGAGCATTATGCTTTATCAAGAGCATTTAGGAATGTAAGCACTACTAATTGATTTTTGGATGCCATCTGAGCAACCATTGATGTAACGACCCGCAAATCCGTGCTATCTGAGTTGACTAAATATACCACACGTCCAACCCAAATAACACAGAAATACGACTCATTATTAGAAAGAAGTTAGAGGATGAGAAATAGAAAGAAAGAAATATTAGAATAGAAGAAAAACGAAGATCACAACTCACAGCGGAACGAATAAAATATATTCTATAACGTAAGCTTTGGAATACAAATCTGTTTTGTACATATACACATACCATCATCAGAGTACACATAACATTTGATCCAGCGGAAGTAACTCTAAATAACTAACTTTGAAGCCTCCTGCTTCAAGCTCCTCCAAGTGTATCTGTAAAAGCCTGAAACACTTGACTGCCCGTACAAATTTGGGCACCCAAGAGTTTAGGGAAAACAAAACAAAATAAACTCTGGGTCAGTCATGGGACTGGTGTGAGTAAACTCCAACCACTTGTTTAACTTTCAAAATCCTTTTCGAAAGAAAAGATAATAGTAAGACCAGCCCACACATAAACATGGACGGCTTTTACCTTACTATAACCCAAATCACTTTGATACGAAAATCTAGTGATATTATAATAATGTCTACATCAAGTAAATAACCAAATAGTAGAACGCTTGCATCTCACGCTCCACATATATAGTATAAAATCAAAAACCGCATGGCGCTTATTGGAGATTGGATTTCCAACATGACAAGGTATGGAACCACCTTCCGATGATGTATCTCTAGAGGCGAATACACCTGGGTTCAACAAGAACATCTTGCAACCCGGCCCACACATGACCGATCCCTCATTTCGCTTGAGTGTATCGAATGTATATCACCAACGGTTGGACTCAAACCACCGTTTCCCGAATGGGCAGAATCGATAGATTTAGAAACAAAAGGAATTTCTCTAGATAGGTGATTATACACCCTAATGGGTGCGACCCACATAGCCATGCTGCCTGCCCGATTTTTGTCCTTTCCCGGTTGTTGAGGCCTGAGGCTACGCATACTTACCATTCATTGATAGCACGATCACTTTGAATGCCACATTGTCAGATCCGTTAATCACTAGTTAAGTTTGCACAAATATTCTGGATATTATGCTAAGGGATAAATCCGTTGCAACCATATATATTCATACAGACCAACCCATTTGATCATTGGAAATACTCTGTCAGACATCCGTCCATTTACGTTCGTTCTGGGATTGAACGAAACCGAAGGCACCATTTCTATAAATAGAAAAGCCCTTGCACTTTACTCCGTCTTCAATATATTCAGCATACTTGGTTCGCAACGCTTATGCCGATACGGAGTGGTTCTTCGGATAATAATCCAACCGGTCTCTCCATATTGACAACGATGGTCAAAAACTTCGATAGTCTGTGATTTAACTATCGAATAAAAACAAGTGTTCATCCAACATATCAAACAAATCACTGGGCTCTTTAATTAATATTTCATTAATTAAACCACTTCTCTATTTTCTCTATCAATATTTGTTACCCAAATATTTTCAATAATCATCTTGCCTCTTACGCCATTTGGAAAACGTTTCCAAATATCAACTTCTTTTATTTTCTATATATTAGAAAATATCTCTATTTGCAATTGGAAACAATTCCAATCACTTATCTCTATCCCTTTTTGTTTTCAACATTCGATTTCTATATTCACTTTCTTATCGAATATTCAATACGTCGATACAATGATTTCACGTTATCGAAATATCTTAAAAATATTCTAACTCCTTAAATTTTCGGAAAATTTCGCCATAACCTCCCCTGTATCGGGAGCATCGGGAAATTTCAAATAGCTTCCCGGTATCTTCCTCAATCGAAAAGAAAAAGAAAAAGCCAAGCGGCGGCGCATAAAACCTCATATATGAATTAAACATGTACCTTATTGTCGAACACATAAATTAAAATCTTCATATACTTCATATCAAACCTGCTTACACATGTTCACATGTTTTCAATTCAATTCAACTCAATCCATTCGTTTGAATTCAATTTTTTTGAATCGTTTGAATTCAGTTTCGCTCAATTATTCTTTAATTAGCCTTTTCGCCTATTTCACTTCTTTGTTGAACATAACATGTTCAAATAAAATGTTTAACTTGCTCACGACCAAATTGAATTTCAATTTCAATTCTAGTTCCCTTTTTGATTTCGAATATAAATTTTCAAATCGAATTTACTTATTCGAACCCCAATATTTCCTTTGAAATCTCATTAACGAATTTCTATTCAATTTAGTTAATTCTATTCAATAAATCAAAATCTGGTTTCTGTTTCAAAAATCATATTCATTTACACAACTTGAATTCGCATATATTTTACAACTCAACTCTGAGATTTTCTAAATAGAAACTTCGGATTTTCTCGCTTAAAATCCTTTTATAAGATTAAATAAACCATTATGGTTTTAAAACGATTCTGGCGCTGTTTTTCTGAAAATTTGATTTTGACATAACTCAAAATCTATACGACGAAATTCAGATTTTTCTCCTTCATTAGAAAACTATTATCAAACTGGTCCTGACGTTTCTTGTTTCGAAGAATTCCGACTTCAATTGCGTTCTGTATACTCAATTGAAGTTCGAATCGCTATTTTACGAACTGCAGCGCTGCGGCGAGTTCGTTTTAATTATATTTATATATATATAAACTTTTAAACTTCGTTTAAAATAAATTTAACTCGATTTCAATATATATCAAATCAATTTCTCCCGAATCAACATAGCATTTCCGATCTATTTCACTTCTGTTTGAAATTCTATATTCAAATCTCAATTCACTTCTATTTTTCAAATTCTATTTGAATTTCTATTTTCGAATTGCCTTTATTCCAATCTCATTTGAATTACTACGTTCAAACTCTATATTTGCATTTCCTTTGAATTTCATATATTCAAACTCCATTTGAATTTCTATATTCAAATCCCCGTTGAATTTTCTATTTGAATTCTATATTCAAATTCCATATTCCATTTGGATTCTCTATTCAAATCCCACAGTTTAAATCCCCTTTTGAATTCCTCTTATTCAAACTCTATGATTAAACTCCACTATTTTCAAATTCTATATTTGAATTTCATTTGAACTCCCTTTCTTCAAATCCATTTGAATTCCTTTGAATTCAAATTCTATTTGAATTCCTTTGAATTCAAATTTCTGTATATTCACATTCAATATATTCAAATTCTATCAATATACAAATTCTATTTATATGTTATATATACAAATTCTATTTGAATTTTATTTTCAAAATCCATTTTGACCCTTTGAAATTCTATACTCAAGGTCTCTTTCTATTTAAATCCTATATTCAAATTCTCGTTTCAATCTGTTCGAATTCTGTTTTTGAATTCCTTTGAATTAAATTCCACTTTAAATTCTATAATCAAATCCCTTTGAATGGTTATATTTGAAAATCATATTTGGATTTTAAACATTTAAACTTCATTTAAATTTCTATTTGAAATCTCATATTCAAATCCCATTGGAATTTCTTTATTCAAACCCATTTGAATTCCCTTGAATTCAAATTACATTTCAAAACCCTTTGGATTTCCTATTTTGAAATCCTATTTGAAATTTCTATTTCCAATTCTACTTTGAAAATCCTATTTTCAAAGTTTATTTCAAATTCTATTTTGAAATCTCATATTCAAATTTCTACTTGAATTTATGTATTCAATTCCATGTTCAAATTCAATACTCGAATTTCTATTTCAAATCTCAATTCAATCTCATATTTAAATTCCATTCAAATCTCTATTCAAATTTCACATTTGAATTCTTCTTTGAAATTCTATATTTCAAATTCTATTCAATTCTTCTTTGAAATTCTATATTTCAAATTCTATTCAATTCTTCTTTGAAATTCTATATTTCAAATTCTATTTTGAAATTCTACATTCAAATCTCTATTTGAATTTTCTTTATTCGAATTCCTTTGAATTCAAATTTTACTTTAATTCCTTAAATTCAAATTCTATTTTCCATTCTAATTTCATCTATTCAAATTCTATTTGAACTTCTTATTTGAATTTCTAATATTCAATCCCCTTTTAAAATTCAAATATTTAACTCCCTTTTAAAATTCAAATGTTATACTCAAATTTCATTTGAGTTATATATATTTAAAAATTTCATTTCAAATCCTATTTGAAATTTCATTTCAAATTCCAATTTCACACTTGTATTTCTATTTCTGAAGTATCAAAGGATAATTCTTTCACTTCGTTTATAACTTCGTTATAAAAGAATTATTTATAAACTTCGTTTATGAAGAACTACTTGTTTTATTTTTCAAAAACAAGTTTATATTTATTTCCATTTAAAATTCAAATTCTATTTAAAAATAGAATTTTTCCTTTTTAAATCTCAAATACCCTTTCACGATATTTTTAAATATCATTACTTAAGCCCAGTGATATTTAAACACACAAGCAACAAATTATTTATTTTTCTAACACATCATATATAACAATATATATGCAAACAAATAAACAACAGATAATATATTTTTGAGGAATCCAGTTGGATCCCTCCAACCTGTTTTCCTGCATCCACAGATGTTAGCACATAAATAATACCCATTCTGCTTCGTGGCAGAATATCGTGGTATAGAAGGTCATCCACTAATCATAGCGTGGGGCGTATAGGGTAATCATCCGCTATGAAACTGCGGGCATCCGCTAATGAGACTGCGGGAATCCAACCAATCAATCAACCCAATATATATATATATAGCCTAAATAACTAATATACATAAAGCAACCAGAAAATATTCACACAAGCAACAAACAATTATTTTTAATGAAATAAAAATAATTCTAAAGGTGAGTGAGATTTACTCACCGTGATTTTTATTTTGCACTTGTACCAATTTTATATTCATCGACTCCTGAGTCCACGCTCCATATAAATGATTCCATCTGATTTATCTTTGCCTAAGAAAAATAAATCCGAATTCTATAAATAGGTTAACGAATTTCTTTAACAAGATTTCACGTTAGAAATATACTAAAATTGTATTTTCGATTTTCCTAGGCATTTAAAAATGAATTAAACCATAATTAATTTAATTTAGAAAAACTAAATATTACCTTAATCATCTTTTATCATCTTCACGAAATCTATTTGCACCTCGTTGCCTCAACAAATCATGAAGCGAGCTACCACTGCAATCAACCTATAACCGACTCAACCTCCACTTCATAGATTCGCATCCTCCAATTACCCACGTCAGAACGTCCCCAAAGCCCTTGACCGAGAACTGAATTCGAGTGCTCAACCATCAGGTAATTTGCACCAGTCCAGAACCCTAGTTCGAACCCTAGAAACGCAGGTACCAATTCGAACCCGAATCGCTGAGGAGCCGAAGCCCTAGGATGTTTGAAGAATTCGCCGAACCTCCAATAGTCGATCGTGACTTCGAACTCTGGAACGACCTCATCTCGCGCACACCGATGACGCAACAGAGGACCGTGAGCCTCTGATTGGAATCGCGATTTCATTTTGTTTTTAACTGTCTCCATTCTTAATTTCCGTCATAAGCTTCTTCTTTTTTTTATTTGCTGAAGAAAAGAGTACCACGGTTGTTTCACAGATGGGGGAAAACGAAGACTCAGGCTTCGTTATATAAGCGTGAACAAGCGACACTGGTACAAGCCATTAATATTGTGTTTCCTTGTTATTGAAGATCACCGACAGATTTGTTGGCTCGAGGGAAGTAGTGTTTGAGTTTTTCAAAGAAGGTAGGTCGGCTTGTTGGCTTAAGTACCAACATGATAAATATAAATAAATTTTTAATTTTATTTAAATAACTTAAAATATCTCACGGTCCCCGGACCGCTATGAAACATACCGAACGAACGACGTTACTAGATTATAATACAATTCTAGGCTCAATGGAAAAGGTTCTGAAATTTTATTTGATCGTATGGAAAGGATAACAAATTTAACTGACAATTAAATTAAATCCAATTATTTCCCAGCATTTTTATACGTTAAATTAAATAGTTTCAAATAATTTAAATTCATCGATAATAGTATATTATTATCATTCTAATTTAATATAGAATTATATTAATCAATAGAATTGTTTTGATTCGGTTTTAACTCAACGTTCAGTTATATTTTGTTCTCGTACACCGATAATTCGATATATTCGATATTAAATCTTATATTGATAAATTCAATATAAAAATCCACTTATAATTCCTAATTCAATATCTAAAACTAATTTAAATATTCACTATAGAACAGGTAAAAATCCGGGACGTTACAATTGATGCATTTAAAGGTTATTTTTGAATTAAAATTTTGTTAGGCATTGACTGAATCATTTTTGATGTACAGTGAGACAGAAACATTAGTTCTTTAGCATATCCAATTAATGTATATAAATTTAAATCGGAATTTGTTTGTTTTTGACGTGGAATCAGTTAATATTATAACATTGAAACGTTGATTTTAAATACGAATGATTTTTTTTTTAAGTGGATTCAGAAGTTAATGATGAAAACGTCCATGTTTGTTTCGTCAAATTCCGATTTCTCTACCTCCATTAAAATCGATTTACGATAGCGATAAACGATATTGCGTAAATAACAATTTTTCGCATGAACGTTAAACATTAGTTTTCAGTATGTTATTCCCTTTGGATTGACACGCTAAGCACAATGACATTCGGTTCCGTGTGTTCGGACACTCGATCAGTACTACCGTTGTTAGTTTCGAGGCTAACGGTGTTTACAGTTTCGGATTAAACTATAATATATTTGCCGAAACTGTAGAAAGGAAATATGAATGTATGTTTGGTATGGGTGACCAAATGACAAACTAAGAAGATGAAAATATTGGTAAACTAAGTTGTATTTGAATGGAAAGGGTTGGGAAAAACGATATTTAGGTGGAGACATATGTTTCATGTTTATTTGATATATCACGTGATGTACTCGAATGGATGTGTAATGCCATGGAGGTTGCTGGTACTGATATTTCTTCATGTTGTGCTTCATTCTCAAGTTCTAAAGGAAAGTTATAGCACCATAATTCTGAAGCTTCGATTCTACAGAATAATTTTTTTTCTTTAACGCAGGGTTAATTCATTAATACCAACATTGCAATTCATTGGTATTCTCACGTTTTAAAAGAAGCAGCATATTATTTTTATCTTTAGCAATATGCTGCTTCATTTATATTAAGGAGCATTACAACGCGCTTTGCACGTGAGTTATTTGTTTATAAATCTTATATGTTTAACCTATTAAAAATAAAATAATTTATAGTGAATTTTAGACATACAACCATAAAACCAAACTTAGTTAGGCTCACATCAGGTCATAAACTTATTGTAAATTTAGTCCCTACTTTTCAAAAATTCAATAAAAAAAATGAAAAAATCACGTAAATTCATAATTAATTAAAACACGTAAACGCTGAAAAAATCAGATCAAACAAGGCGTCAAAAAACCAAGAAACATAAAAAACAACGAAATTGCATTTAAATGCATAATACTATGTACAAATCTGTATTTCCCTGCATACATCCATGCATGTTTTAGACTCATGCATCTACGTTTGATATTTTTGCATACATCTATGCAAGCACTGCGTAAATTTGGCATACAAGCGTGCAAAAATTCACATGCAATATCAGTTCAAATTTCTACATGAAATATTTGCATACTATGTGTGCAAGTATTTTAAATAGTTGCACTCATGTATGCAGGTTTCGGTCCAGATTTTCAATACAAAACAACGTATGCAATAGATGCAACCAATAGCAAAATTTGCATAAATGTATGTTTTTTTTTTTTTTTTTTTTTTTTTGCGTGGACTTCCGAGAATATTTCCAGATTTTAGAATATTTTTTTTTGCTGGTAGCGCATAAAATTTTGGCTCAAAATTGAAAAAGGCGGAACTTTTGAAAGGAGCAGGCGGAAGTGTAAAATAAGGGGCGGTATTGAAAGTTAAACATCACAGGGATGTGGCGTGTATTTTAAACTATAATCGGGATGTGAGGCAAAACTACCCTAATTTATATCCATGTTTTGGTGTTATAATCATATGTTTTTGGTTAATGTTGCAATATCTTATGATCTTTAAGTGCAAGTCCCCATTTTTATTATTCATTAATGAAAAATGGATTCGTATATAAAAACTATATATTAGATCATATATCTAAGCGATAAATAGACCTAATAATATTTATAGATGGAGGTTTTGAATTTGTAAGAAAAATATATGTGTAAGATCCTAATTTTAAGCTATAATATGATCTAAAAATATATGTGGATTGACATTTTTTGAATTGGTAAATTAAATTTATCCGTAAAATCCTATATTTTAGTAATATCTAGATTTTTAATAAATATAAAAGAATTTCGAAAGTTCACTGTTCACGTTTACACCAAAAAAGTGTAAGGTATTACAACTATTATTAAAGACATTTATAGTATGGTGCTGATTTGGAACCACAAAAAGCGCTTCGGGGTACCATGCTATCGCTGATCAAATAGTGTTTGGCTGGCGGTTGTACGCCTAACGTGGCAAAAAATAAACTTTCGACAGTACCAGCGGTACTCAAATAAGGAAGTGTGATGCTCTTAACACTGCACTATTTATAACATGTAGAAAAAAACGTGAAAGAATAGTGTTCTTCTTAAAATTTTGGGATAATAACGCATCTCCTTTTCACCTTCCTTATTCTCAAGCTTTTGCTAGTGTTCATTAATGAGAAAATAACATCATTCATTGTTTCTTTACACAATACAATTTGTTCATCATTTCTACAATTCTTTTCCTATCTCAATACAATTCATTCATCAATTCTAATAAGAGTAAGACTATAAAACCTATAAAATCTCCACCAATCCATATAGGAATCTTGTCCGTCGAGTTGTTCATATTGTGATCTAGAGTTATGTGATATACAGAATTTTTTGGGGTCATTGAAGTAGGGCCACCAATATTGTTGTAAGACAAATGCAAGTGCAATGATCTAAGATTGGTTAAAGTGACAAGGGCATGAGTAATATCTCCAATAAAGATCAATGATATCACATTAGTTAAACGTTAAACATGCGGATGATAACATTTCACCGATAAAGTAATTTCTCGGAAGATAGAGGAATAAAATTGTTCTATTACCTAACATAGGTTTGATATATCAGACACTGATTCAATCATGTATATTTAAAGATGGAGATAAACTTCCCTTGAAGAAGTTATATCTCAAATCAAAATAATCAGAACTCAGTTAGCAGACAAATTAACAGTTATTAAATTATTAGAGGATCTAAACTTAGTCCAATCTGGCAAGAAACCATACCAATGTCAATACGAAGGGATCCACTCAGGACTAACACTCAAACTCAAGTCGTTTGACTGTAAGTATAACCTTTTAAGCTCAGTTAGTCGAGTAAAATTTACCTCAAACATGACACCTTTTATGGAACTTTTATAAGATAAAAAAAAACTACTAAAGTCGTCCTAGCCTTCGTGAAGCAGTTCCATTCAATTTATCATGTGAAAGGAGTGGTTCTTCTAAAGCTACAAGACGTTCCAAGGATTCAAAAATGGAGCTAATAATAAGTTGTAAAACAAATTGACAAGCACGGTTATTCAAGCAGCAAAGACACTTCAAAATGGTGCGAGACGTCACAGGTTCAGATCTCACAAAGGGACTCGAACCTGCTTACTATGTTAGTATGTTGCATACAACAAAAACTTGTATATAAGGACCCAATATTCAAAAATACAAGTTAAAAAACAAATCTAGTGTTTACAGCTTGTGCATTTCCCTAAACGAATCCGTCAAACAACCATTGAAGTTATTTGAACTTAAATCGAGATTCTTAACAACGTCTTAAGACAACTGGGAAACATCTCTTTAAAATCATGTATATCCCATCCAACCCAGACATTAGCACCACTGTACAAAGCATGCAACTTGCATAGGTTTTGTAAATGCTTATGGTGAAGTCTAATGAAATTATTATCCAAAAAATCTATAATACTGAATGGAAGTTAAACTTGACGGTGCCTCCTAAATTATATTGAGTTGAAGATGTTGCCCTGTACATCAATGTGTATAGGGTATTAATTATTAAAGTAATGATTCAAATTTTAAAGACAATATATATGAGTGGAAACAAATACAACCGAAGCTGTTACATAGCAAAACAGTAAAAAACTCACAACTTTTATTTCTTTATTTGTTTAAATGCATTTTATATCTGAACTATTGTATCATCAGTTTACAACATTATTTTACATGGAAAACTCTTTGTATCAATTTATAATTCTAATAAAATCAATATTTTATTTTATGGGGTTCTTTAATTTATGTCAAATAACCACATAGCGATGGCTTCTTGACTTATAAATTATTAGACAGATCAAGGTAAGAAAATTTTGTAAATTTTGCACATGGGGGAGAGGCTGGAAAACAACTGATAGTACAAGAGCATAAACTTAGCACGACAATGTTAGGTAGCTTGTCAATTCTGAAAGCTTTTAAAAAACGTGTTTGTAATTAATAATTAGATTCACTGTCGATACCTTTGAAGCAATTATTAAGATCAAGATATTCTACTCTCGATAAATTTGCGAGATGGCCAGGAATAAAGCCATGGAAAAGCAAACAGAGACAAGTTGAAATAGCACGGTCACAGTCAAACTACCAAGTTCTTGTATCTTTCCTATAAAGGATGATTTATAGAAATATGTCTTTGCATTAGTTGACCTCAAGTATTCTTTGTTAATGAGAAAGCCTCCAGTTATTTTACCCAAAATCAATCTTCAAAAAAGAATATGTGTAGAAAACAATACTTAATCCAAAGGCAACACAACAGCTCCGAACCTGAAAAGCCATTTGAGCTTATAATAAATGATGGGTCAACAGATAAACCTATCTTTTACCAATGTTAATTAACTTACTTCCACTAAAAAGTAATAATCTCACGACACCCTATCTATAATACTAAAGCATCCACATACTTAAGTCTTTCTCATGACTAATTATAACTGTAGGTTGAATACTTCAGAACTCAGAACTCGCAGTGGTTAATAACGTGACTGTCCTCAACAATCATGTTCCCAATTGAGGCGTCCATCTTTCAAATATTCCAGTTTATAATCATGAAGACAATTCCATTACAAAAATATACGTATAACCACTGTTTCATGTGTATTAGGCTATTAGCAGAAAGAATGAATAAAAAGTATCCAATACATTACTTTGGTGTTGAATTATCATAAAGAAAATTGTACAAAACGACAAAAAATGAGAATGTTACAAGCAGCTGGACGTCCTAATTAACACACACCGAGGACACCAAATATTTTCATTTAATTATTACAAAGTGAACTTTGACAATGCATATCAATTTAACGCAGTTTCATTGCCCATTTTTCTTTTGAACCTGTTAATGTTCACAGTGGTGATGGTGTATATCGCATCATATACATAATCGACATATTTAAAAAATGCGTCCGACTACCTTTTCTTCACAAGAAAAGTACCCAGAAAAATCCAATTACCAAAAAAAAGCCCAAGTGCAATGCTCACATACCAGTTATCTGATTTGATAACTTCGTCTACTGAAACTTCAACATTCGGTGTCTTGCTGCTACATGGTTGACTGAGGGGAAAACCAAAAAGTTTGGGATTGCCAATATATGATTCAATGCAGAAAGTTTGAAATTGGTTTCCAGATGGGATCTTCCCGAATAAATTGTTATATGATAAATTTAGAGAATTCAATAACGTCATATTAGACATGGTCGAAGGTATATTGCCTGAAAGCTCGTTTCTTGATAAGTCAAGGGACTCAAGGGAGTTCATCAAGCCAATTGCATCAGGTATTGGTCTCACTAATTGATTTCTAGATAGATTCAAAGAAATTAACATATGAAGATTTCCAAGTTCTTTGGGTATCTGCTTAGATAAATTGTTGAAAGCGAGACCAATAATGGTTATTTGATATAACAACTTATCATAATTCCAGTCTTGTTTTTTAATGGTTAGTTGTACATACTCCATGAGATTGGGGCTCTCTTCATCAGCATATCTTAAAAAATCATCTTTCGTGGTTGGATGCATATCCATCATGACTCTGAAGTTCCCAAAACTCAGTGTTATTCTTCCTGTCATTTTATTATTAATAAGGTCAAGGATCCGAAGTTCTTTCAACTTGGACAAATTTGAAGGGGCATTCCCCATGAAATTGTTTGATCTTAGAATAAGGACTTTCAAATTTATAAGTTCTTCACCAATCCATGTGGGGATTATGCCTGTCAAGTTATCCATGGCAAGATCAAATGTTATGAGACTCACACTGTTTCTTAGGTTAATTGGAAGACTACCACTAAGCTTGTTATAGGACAAATGCAATGATGCAAGACCGGTTAAAGCACCTAAGGAGTGAGGAATATTTCCATACAGATTGTTTTTGGAGAAATCTAGATGTAAGTTAGGAAAATCTGCACTCGCAAAATGATTCCAACAATTTGGTAACTCGCCCGTTAAAAAGATTCCTTGAAAGATCAATCAACCACGATTCAGTCGAACATATAGATAATGGAATTTCACCACTAAAGTTATTTCTAGAAAGAAAGATGTATTCCAGCGTTATATTACCTAATATGGGTTGAATTGCTCCGTAGAACGAATTGTTTGATACATCAAACAAATATGTAATATTTAAAGATGGTGGTAAAGGACCTTCAAAGAAATTAGAGTTCAAATCAAAATGATTAAAACTTAACTCAAGAAGAGGAGGTAAATTTCCCTTAATTCCATTGTTAGAATGATCTAATGTTATTACGTCATGTTTGACAAAAACACCCCATAACCAATCAGGTAAGTAATCCGCGATATCAGAACTAGACTAGTTTAGCGAAAATAAATTTACTTGTGTTTTTAACCATTGTGGAAAATATGGTCCCATCTTGCAAGATCCCATGCCAATGACTTTGAGCTTGAATGGAGGCATCCAATCGTGGCTTACATTCATAATCAGGTTGTTTGACTGTAATGTTAACTCTTTAAGCTTGAATAGTCTAGTAAAATGAACTTCAGTAATGACACCCTCAAGATAATTTTCATCAAGATGCAAAAGAACAAGATTTGAAAGTCGGTCGATGCTTCTTGGAACGGTTCCATTCAATTTACTTTTTTTGATAGGAGTAGTTCTTCTAAAGCCTCAAGATGTCCCAACGATTCTGGAACGGAACCAGATAATAAGTTATATGACAAATCTAAAGTTTTTAGCTTGTGCATTTCTCCAAACGATTCTGGAATGGAACCAGATAATAAGTTAAAAAACAAATCTAAAGTTTTCAGCTTGTGCATTTTTCCAAACGATTCTAGAATAGAACCAAATAATAAATTAAAAGACAAATATAAAGTTTTCAGCTTGAACATTTCTCCAAATGAATTTGGAAAACAACCATTGAGGTTATTAGAAGATAAATCCAGATGTTCAATACTGTCTTTGAGACATCCGGAAAATATTTTTTTAAATTCATGCATATCGGTGAAGAAATTAGATATGGCACTCAATGTGTGCAAATTACATAATTTTTTTAATGCCTATGGTAAAGCCCCACTGAAATCATTTTTTGAAAAATCCATATACTGTAGAGAAGTTAGATTTTCTAGTGCATCTGGAATTGAGCGGAAATGGTTGTGGTGTAAATCAACGTGTGTGAGGCTTTTTATGTCAAATAACCATAATGGGAGGTTTTTTTGATCTATATAATTTGAAGATAGATCAAGATAAGAAAGATTTGTGAAGTTTACATATGGAAGTGAGAATGGAAAATCACTGATATCCAGTAAGAGTCGTCAATAATAACTTTGCTGCTGTCACCATACCGACCAAAATCAAGATCAAGAGATTCAAGTCTCGATAAATTTCCAAGATGATAAGGAATCAAGCCCTGAAAACCGGATAGAACAAGTTAAGATATTTGAGATTACGAAGGGAACTAAGGAACTTAGAAATAGAACCATCATAACAGTTCATGCTCAAATCAAGGTAATTTAGTTGCTTTAGACCAAGCAAAGATGGGCTGAGTTGACCTCCTAACGACCACTCATTGTAAAGAACATCATCAAACTCAGTAAAGGGGTGTGGATTGCGTAGATCTAACCTGACGACATGACTGGTTTGGTTGTTGCAAGAAAAACCTTTCCAGTTACAGCAGTTATTACCGTTCCATGATGATAGCCTGCTGTTTTTATCTACAAGACTTTTCTTGAAATTGAGAAGAGCATTCCTTTCATTTGCTATGCAGCCTGAAATAGCTACTCACCTGCTGTCTTGTTCCAACAGAAGTAAGCAACACTAGCACAAATAGAAATGACTGAATCATCATGGCTTAAATGAAGAATTTAATATATTTCTTTAAGATTCAGCTTGGTCTTATAATAATGCAACATACAGATGGAGCGGATTTGTTTTATATAGGTTATTTAACTAGTCATGCAATATTTCTACATGTGGTCCCACACGGTTGTTGACTTGGAAAAAGTATGCATCCAGTTTGAAAGCTAGTTTGCCGACTGATATTTAGGAGGAGAAATATGTTTCATGTTTAATTGATATATGTACCCGAATGGATGTGTAATGCCATGAAGGTTGATGGATATTGATGTTTCTTTCATGTTGTGCTTCATTCTCAAGTTCCAAAGGAAAGTTTATTGTACCAAATTGCTGAAGCTTTGAGCCTACAGAATACATTTTTTTTTTCAATGCAGGGTTAATCGATTAAGACCAACATTGCAATTCATCGGTATTCTCACTTGTAAAAGATGCAGCATGTTCTTCTAGGCTTTAGCAATATGTTGCTTAATTTATATTAATATATTTATAGTATGGTGCTAAGGAACCGCAAAAACCGCTTTAAGTACCATGCTATCGCTGAGCGAACATTGTTCGGCTGATAGTTATACGCCGAACACAGCAAAAAACAAGAAAACAATGTTTGATGGTATCGGTGGTACTCCGAAGCAGAAAGTAAGGTGCACTTAGCCTCGCACTATTTATAACCAAAAAAAAAAAAAAAAAGTAATGAAAGTGAAAGAGTTGTCTTGATCTTAAAATTTTGTGATAATAATTAAAGCATCTCCTTTTCATCTTCCATGTTCTCTTATCTTTTGGCAGTGTTCGTTAATGAGAAAAGAACATCATTTCTACAGTTAGTTTCATTACACAATGCAATCTGTTCATCATTTCTACGATTATTTTCCTATCTCAACACAATACAATTCATTCATCAATTCAAATAAGAGTAATAAGAGTATAAAACCTGTAAAATATTCACCAACCCATATAGGATATTTGTCTGTCAAGTCAAGATGGTCATACATATAGTGATCTAGAGTTTTATATGAGACATATTACGCTATTTCTTGAAGAATTGAGCTGAACATGTTACCCTGCTGTAGATCATGAAATCAATACATTTGCACCAAAGCCTGTTTCCTAGCAGATCAGTACAACATTTATATTTCTTTATTTGTTTAACTACACGTTATATCTGAAATGTTGTACCATCAGTTTGCAGCATTATTTTACATGGAAAACTCTTTGTATCAATTTTCAACCCAATAAAAGCAATATTCCCTTTTATGGAATTCTTCAAATTATGTCAAATAACCGTAATTAAAGGGATGGCTTGATCTTGACTTGTGAAACTATTAGGTAGATCAAGGTAAGAAAGTTTTGTAAATTCTGCACATGGGGAGTGGCTGGAAAACTACTGATAGTACAAGAGCATAAACAGAATAGAATTTTGTTCACATTTTTTTTCTAAATGTGAACAAAATATTTTCCTTCTATTGGAGGAATCAGGTGGGTCACACATGGACCCCCTTGAATTCCTCCAATAGGAGCCGAGTGTTTTGTTCACACTTGCTAAAAAGTGTGAATAAAATCGGACTCGCATAAACATAGCACGACTATGTCAGGTAGCTTGTCAATTCTGACAGCTTTTTAGAAACGTGTTTGTCTTTAATAAATAGATTCACTGTCGAAATAGATGGCCATGAATCAAGCCATGGAAAAGCAAATAGGGACAAGTTAAAATAGCAGTCACAGTCACAGTCAAACTATCAAGTTCTTTTATCTGTCCTACAAAGGATGATTTATATAAATATGTCTTTGCATTACTTGACCTCTTCTATTCTTTATATGTATATTTTGGTATTAGAATCATATGTTTTTGTTTAATGTTGCAATATCTTGTGATTTTTAAGTGTGAGTCCTTATTTTTATTATTCATTAATGAAAAATGGATTTGTAAATAAAAACTATATATTTGATCGTATATTTAAGTGATAAACGACCTAATATTATTTATAGATAGAAGTTTTGAATTTGTAAACAAAAAATATGTGTAAGATCCTAATTTTAAGTTATAATATGATCTAAAAATATCTTTAAAAAAAACTTTCGACAGTATCAGTGGTACTCGAAGCAATTTGTTTCTAGAGAAATCAATAACACTGAAAATCTCCGACAATATTAGTATGATAATCTAGACTTGTAAGGAAATCGCAACAACTTGCTTACTCACCCGTTTAAAGATTCCATGAAAGATCAATGATATCACATTCGTCATACGTTAAACATGCGTATAATGGGATTTATACTCGCCCTTTTTTTTTTGAAGTGATCAAAAATTTTGTTGCTCCTCTTCCGGCATGGCTGGCTTGTTGTCCTAAGCGAGAGTCTCTCTCGACTCTCCCTTGAACCGTGTCTGCATATAACATAAATTTGCATATAAGTCCCCAATATTCAAAAATAAAAGTTATAAAACCAATCTAATGTTTAAAGCCTGTGCATTTCCCCAAACGAATCCGTCAAACAACCACTGAAGTCATTTGAACTTAAATCGAGATTCGCAATAACGTCTTAAGACAACGGGGAAACATCTCTTTAAATTCATGTATATCCCTTCCAACCCTGGCATTACCACCACTGTGCAATGCATGCAACCCGCAAAGATTTTGTTAATGCTTGCGTAAAGTCCCAATGAAATTATTGTCCACAAAATCTATAATACTGTGAATGGAAGTTAAATTTGCCCGTGCCTCCTGAATTATATTGAGCTGAACAGGTTGCCCTGTAGATCAATGTGTATGCATTGCATGGGGTATTAAAGTAATGATTCAGATTTTAAAGACAATATATATGTATGAGTGGCAACACATACATTTGGACCGAAGCCTGTTTCCTAGCAGATCAGTAAAAACTTACAACAACTTTTATTTCTTTATTAGTTTTAAATACATTTTACATCTGAACTATTGTGTATCATCAGTTTGCAACATTATTTTACATGGAAAACTCTTTGTATCAATTTTGTAATTCCAATAAAAGAAATATTTCCTTATATGGGGTTCTTCAAGTTATGTTAAATAACCATAATTAAAGGGATTGCTTCTTGAGTTATAAATTATTAGACAGATCAAGGTAAGGAAGTTTTGTAAAGTTTGCACATGGGAGAGAGGATAGTGAGATTGTTGACACTATTTACATTGCACGGCGATGTTTAGGTAGCTTGTCAATTTTGAAAGCTTTTTAAAAACGTGTTTGTGTTTAATAATTAGATTCACTATCGTCGATACCTTTGAAGCAATTGTTAACACAAGATATTCTACTCTCGATAGATTTAAGAGACAGCCAGGAATCAAGCCATGGAAAAGCAAACAGAGACAAGTTAAAACAGCACAGTCACAGTCAAACTACCAAGCTCTTTTGTTTGTCCTACAAAGGATGATTTATAGAAATATGTCTTTGCATTAGTTGACCTCTTGTATTCTTTATTAAAGAGAAAGCCTCTAGTTATTTTACCCAAAATCAATCCTCAAATAAGAATGTGTAGAAAACAATACTTAAAATCCAAAGGCAACACAACTGCTCTGAACCTGAAAGTCATTTGAGCTTATAATAAATGATGTGCCAACAGATATTTTACCACTGTTAATTAACTTACTTCCACTATAAAGTAATAACAAGTTCTTGAACTATAGTATACCTAAATTTAAATAATTTTAAACTTGTAAAGAAATGGTTGCAAATCTCCAATCAATTGTGAACTGTTATATATTTATATCAATGTGACAACAGAGTGACATTGTTTGTTAAATTACTGTATTTTCAATGTGAGAATAAACATAAGTACAGCAAAACTGAAATACAGTTGTAATAAACTTCAGATGATACGCGTCATAGAGTATGCTAAGATCATATTTGCATAGCACAATTCCACATCGTTAGATATAATTGCATTTCCCCAAAAAAAATGAATAATTTTGATAAAAAAAAAATTAGAAATATTTTATGTCATGACACAATGATTGAACCAAGAAATCTAGAATGAGTCTTTCATAAAAGGTCCAATGTGAATAAAACTTGAAACTAAGTAAGAAAAATGGACATAGCTGAGATGCCTTGAAATGAACTGCAAATTGTAATACATAGAAGGAAACATGATAATCAAATTACTTTCCAGTTGTACAATACCATAAACAAAAGTCATTCATAATACAAAAATGCAGATTGGTGGTCATGAATAGACAAAAATGAATTTCATATCATCTCTTAAGCATTCTTTTTTCATATTTTACATATATGAATAAATGAATACTGAAACTACGAATGAAACTTTAATTTATATTAACTTATTTGGTTAGTATATCCACCTATTAAAATTCATAAGTCAATACATCAACTTTTATCAAGTCAGTCCAAACAACAGATTCAACTGATAAACTCATGGATTTATAATATCTTCTCAAACTCACTAAATTTGAGTATTATTTAATACTTTCTTCAAAGAATTTTGTTTTTATTAGGAATTTCGTTATTAAAATCCAATCATTCATGGAGGGTCTACTATAAACTTCAAATGCTCGAAAAATTGTAGATTTTACATAAAATAAAATGGCTTAGAATACAATAAAAAATATATGTAGCAAATAAATACATTAACAGCTATAGATAATGTAGTGGTTAGTACATTAATAAATTTATGAGAAATACCAAAATAAAATGAAGGTAATATTTAAAAGTAACTACAACTGTATGTCATTGTAAGCTGTATTATCTCATTCAAAAAATGATAACAACAAATGAGCACATAGTGATAAACCTTGTTTCATAATATACAACTCACACATATCATGCCGAATACAGTAAACTTCAAAAATTCACAAAACTAAGTTACCTCAGCTTCACTTGTATCGATAAAAAGCAGTAATACAGGTATATGGGTGTGTGTAGTAAAACATTGGAGCACTATGTCGCAGATAGACTTTACGCTTTGTACCTTTGTCATGGTCGTGCACAAAGGAGAAAATTATGTAAGCTTTCAGTAGCTAACCGTGAAATTATCAGCTAAAAAAACTCTTATTATGTATATAAACTCACGCTCTACATAAAATTTATAAACTATCAATAATTAGTGTGCTAGAAAATATATAATGTGAAGTCATTGGATATGGTTGCATTATATATGGATGGCCTCAAGTACAAAGGTTGGTTCAATCGAAGAATACATCCATAATTTTGAATCTAATAGTTCAAACTTAGCTGTTTTCATCATGCTATAGTGAATGTCTCAACGGTCGGTTATTATTATGACGTCTTCTAATTCAAACAATTGAAATTTGAATCCATAGGGTTGGATGTATGTAATGTTCCTTTCTCCACTTTTTTGTTAAAACGGGAATCCAAATTTGACAGGTTTAACTTTAAAGAAAGGAAATAAACATTTATGTCAAACAATAAAAAGAGAAAGCATGATGAATGGATTGCATATGCAAATTCCAAATACATTAAATATATTCTAGATATCTCTTCAAATATGTAAAATTTAATTGTTTTGTAGATCCTTAAACAATAATCAAATTCAATATAACTTAACCGAAGATAGATTTTCTAAAGATAAATCCGTGTAGTCGAAAACCATATGATAAAATAGCTTGCGCGTATGATGAAATGAGTACCATAAATTTTCCTATGAAATAATTTGACAAATAGATATTTGCAACCCAAAAGGTAGTCTAGTGGATAAGGTTCTGTCAAAAAAGAAACCACTACGACACAAAATCAAATCTTGGTAATGTATTTCCATTAAATTACGTGAAGTATAAACCCTTTTTGCACCACTTTAATATCTTACATAGACAAAGAACTCATTCCCTATAGCATTGAAAATATTAAAATAAAAATAAGTCATAACAATTGGAACTATGGCAAAATTTAGTGTATGTATTGTTGTTTTAAAAATAACCAAAGGTACTAAAATAAATAATATCAAAAAAGTCTTCATAACACTTAACAACTTAGACATCTCATCTCATTATGTTCATCACGTTTTGAATATAACTTCAATATTTAAAAAATTAAACTTTAATCAAATTGCAGTAGCAACCAAAATATTTCTCTAAAGGATATTAATCAATGAAAACTTGCAAGATATATGTCTTCACTTGGTGGTTGAAATGCATGTGTATTTAATAGATGATTTTGTGTCAGTTCTTATATAGCTTTTGCATTCAATGAAATGATTGCCTAATTTTTTTTCTATGAAACCGTATGTTAAAATAGGTATTCCTTATCCTAAAAGATAGCCTAGTGGATAAGGTTTTTTTAAAAAAAAAAGGAAACAACAATGACACCAATTCAAACCTCGACAGAATAATCTCCTCCGTATTACGTGAAGTATAAGACATTTTGAACTACTGTTTACTTCTTACAGGGACATTAAAATCGATATCATTCATAAAATCATAACGTTGAAAAGATAAAAACAAAAATAAGTCATGACAACTGGAGCTATGGAAAATGCAACATATATGTGTATATGTATATGTATATAACTGAAGGTCCTACAATCTATCATTGTACAAAAGTTCGGATATTAGTTTACAAATTAGAAATCTCAACCTGCTCTAAATATAACTTTAGTAGTTAAAAATTAAAGATATCTAATCAAATTGCAATATCTATGAAAACATTACTCTAAAGAATATTAGTCAGCATCTTGTCCTTCACTAAATTCATTCATCCTATCAATTTGTTGAATCTAACCAATAACATGCCCTCAAAATATCTAATGCATATATTAAATTACTTTAAAAAAATGCATTGAGCTTTGTTCAAATAATTTTGATTCATAACTTAAATATACTGATTCTAACAAATCTTGTTGAAAACAAAAATATTAAATAAACAAAGGAACCCATCCAAATAAACAATTACTCAAACCATGTTAAAAAACGAATTCTTCAAAAGATGGAAATGTCTAAGCTAAAGAATAGATCTGGCTGATTACATTTCGATAAAGATAGGAACTTCACAGTGAAAATAATCTTAAATGCAGTTAAAAAATACATTTCTCCTAAACCAAAAGCTATATTAATAAACTAATCCTTAAATATATATATGGAATAACTTCTCTATATAGAAGCATATCAACTTTAGCTAATATTTAGTGCACTGGATATAAATGGCATGCAATATCAAATCAGAAGCTATAGTTCTCTACTTTTGTCGGTAAAGGTAAATTTCGTTGATGGGGAAATAAAAAGTCATATGCAGCATTGTCGGTTTTCTATACAATGAATACCTAGTCAAAGATTAAACAATTTAGTTTTTCATCAAAGCTCCACAACTACAGTTATAAGTAGAAGAAATTAAAGTTACAAACTTTGTTGCATTAGAGAGAACATGAGAATATTAACATATATTAAGTTATACTCAAGGGGTTGATTTTTATTATAGCATAAATAAATTTAGCTTAGCTTATCATGTGCTTATTAGCGAAACATGAGGAAAATTTTAGTGAGACCGAATAGGAATTATGATTAAAATCCAACTGCTTTAAAAGTTTAGGATTTAATTTTATTTATTTATTTTTTCCCATACAGATGCATCGCCAATGAAACACAAAAGGATCCTATATGTGATGTATAAAATTGGCATATAGACCAAAAGTACTCGTAAATGAAGATATTTCGTGGAGAAATAGAAAATGAAAACTACACGTGGAATCACAGAAACGAAAGGGAAGCTGAAGTGGATGAATGCCTGAAAGCACAGAGTTATCAACTCATATTTATTTAACTCAAATCTAGATTAAAAAAATTTATACATAAAGAAGTGTTGATCTCGAATTGAATGAACTATACAATGGTTAATTTATTATCTCATGACTTGATACTTTGAATTCATTAAAATAGGAATCTAGTCACTAACAACAATTGACAAAGGTTTTAAATTGGAACCATGAATTTAAGTTTCAAATTTAATCATCATCACACATCTTCAAATATTAATTTATTTCATATGGCCAAATAATCGAAAATATGTTCAAGCCATCTCAAAAACAGCAAGTCAATCACCACAAAGATCATCAATATACAATTGTTGATATTGTGGAGACAGAAAATCCTAAACAGTTAATGGGACTTATGAAGTATAGAAATTTCAACCAAAGTGAACATTCCCCAACCAGAAGGAAAATCTTCACAATTCAATCGTGAATTTGTATGCATCTGCGAACACCTATTTATTCAGTATAAGGATCAGGTATCGTCAAGCCACTGCAACCATATTTCAGGTTTATGAAGCTAGAGAGGTTACCAAAATTCTAAATATTTATTGACTTTATAGCATCCAAGTACGACCAAAAATTGTAGAGGGCAGTAACTAAAAAATAAACCGAGTGGACAGACGATTGACGTTGAAGAAAGAAACCACATAATTGGAAATTTGCGAAGCTTAACCAAATATTAGGCGTTAGGTTGTGAATCGGCAAGGTAGTTAGACGATTTGATGCTACCAATACCGAGCATTAGCAAGAAGATCCATTTCCAATTTTTTATCCATCATAGAAGGTACCAAAGAAAATGCGGCGCTGCGAAGAGGAACATTATTAGGTTTGCTAATGTGGATTGAATGCAAGATAGCAATATCATACCTTTCAATATGGCGTCGGTAGAAGAGAGCAAAATGAATGAAGCGAAGACAACAGTTGCTCTTAGGTGGAGTAAAACATGGAGATGCAAGAGGCAGTGGAGAGAATCGGAGTTAATCGCAACACGTGAGGTAGAGGTGGAAAGAAAGGCAGAAGCGCGGCTTGCCGATGGTGAAGGGAAGGCAGAGGAAGAAGAGATTATGGCGGCTGGGCAACGCACTATGTTCTTACGATGCAGTAGAAAAAAAAAAAGGAGAGTGAAGGCTAGGTCGCAGGGCACGAAGGTGAAAACAGAAGTAAGGCTTGCCATTAGATCAGACTGTTGCACATTTTCTCCATTAAATCTAGGCAAACTAATTTTTATAGTTTAAGAATTTTGGTTTAAACTAAATGAATTAAATGAGAATTAGCTAAGTTTACTTTCAAACATCCAAATTAAAAGTAAATTTGTTAGATTCTTTTTTTATTTCCAAGTTATGGAACCAACTGGAAATATCCTAAAATTGGTATCAAGTAGAAGTTATTCGATAACAAATCCAAAATAGCAGATAAATTAAGTTAATAACTTTTTAATCTTCAATTTAAATTGAACCAAGACTTGAATCAGTATAAGGTCAGAGTCATCTATTAAGCTAGGTCATCCAACGTCTAAAAATTAAAACTTGACATTGCTATAAATTTCAAAGCACACTTACTAAATTGAAACTGTTTATGAATGTAAAGCCTGTTAATTCGAGAAAATGAACAAACAGCCCGTGTCATACAAACCCAAAATTATGGTTTGATTGAATTATAAGGTGAAGCCAAATCAAGCATGCGGCTAAGGTATTATTTTTTCTTGTTAGCAAACCAAAATCTGACATCAAATCTGTCATGCAGAAAAATAATTAGCATAATACATGGGTAGACGAAATGAAATGAGAACGTAGATAGCCTATCAAAGGAAAAAAATTCATAACTGCAAGTTATAATTGTTGCCCAATGAAGAGCAACGGTACTTGGTTTCTTAAGGCCTCTGAAATGGCAGTATGTACTATGCAATTTATTGAGATGGTGAAGCGGAATAATCTAAATTCAGTCAAATTGAACAATCTTGGGCGACAATTCTAGGGAGAGGCTGCTTGGGGAAAGCTTAGCCAGCAACGATAAAATGAGTTTCTTCAATCGATCGAACAAGATGTTGGGGGTGACATGGGTATTATTTTCTAGGTCAGCGAAGACGATTTGTGCGGTAGTTTTTTTTTAGGATAGGTATAGTTCTGATGAACGATTAGATTTGACCTTATAGGACAGGTGTCGTTGTAAGGTTTAACAACAGAACGTAGGGGAAGAAAAGGTACCTCCAGCTGGCAGACTTCGAAAGAGAAGGGAAGCCAATCTGTTCATACGACGGAGGTGAAGGCGGACGTCCGAAGAGAAGGAAGTGTATTTGTTTGTACGATGGTAGCCAAAAAAATAAGGGCGGAAATCGTAGAGGGGAAAATGTTACAAATCAAAAAATGGAGAAGACGGAAGATGCAGAGGGAAAAGGTGGAAGAGGGCATTGATCGGAGAAGATTGCGAGAAAGTGAAATGCGAAGAGGGCGACGGAAGGTATTTTGGTACCGAGAATTCATTTTAAAGATATGAGCAGGTCAGTGAAGGGTTAACGACGGGTACTTTATTGGACGGCGAGGATTGAAATGCTGGACACGTGTCGAGTTATGGATTTTTTAGAGAATCTGGATTTGAAAGGTCTTCGAAGAAGGATTGTGCTTTCATATAATATAATAGATGTCACAGCATCCTATCTATAATACTAAAACATCCACATACTTAAGTCTTTCTCACGACTTATTATAACAGTAAGTAGAATATTTCAAAACTCAGATCTCGCAGTGGTTAATAACGTGATTGGCCTCAACAATCATGTACCCGCTTGAGCCGTCCATCTTTCAAATATTCCGATTTATAATCATAAAGACAATTCCATTACAAAAATATACATATAACCACTGTTTCATGTGTATTAGGCTATTAGCAGAAAGAATGAATAATAAGTATCAAATACATTCCTTTGGTGTTGAATTATCATAAAGAAAATTATACAGAACAACAGAAAATGAGAATGTTACAAGTAGCTTGACGTCCTAATTAACACATATCGAGGACATCAAATATTTTCATTAATTATTACAAACTAAACTTTGACAATGCTTATCAATCTAATGCAGTTTCATTGCCCATTTTTCTTTTGAACCTGTTAATGTTCACAGTGGTAACAACGTATATCGCATCATATACATAATCGACATATTGGAAAAATGGGTTCTGCCACCTTTTCTTCACGAGAAACGTACCCAAAAAAATCCAACTACCGAAAACAAACCCAAGTGCAATGCTTACATACCAATAATCTGATTCGGTAACTTCATATGCAGAAACTCCAACATTTGGTGTCTTGTTGCTACATGGTTGACTGAGTGGAAAACCACAAAGTTTAGGATTGCCAATATACGATTCATTGGAGAGAGTCTGAAGTTGGTGCCCTAATGGAATCTTTCCAGATAAATTGTTATATGATAAATCTAGAGAATCCAATGTAGTCATGCTGGACATGGTTGAAGGTATATTGCCTGAAAGCTCATTTCTTGACAGGTCGAGACATTCAAGGGAGTGCATCGAACCGAAAGCATCAGGTATTGGTCCAACTAAATGATTTCCGGATAGATTCAAAGAATTTAATGCTTGAAGATTTCCAAGTTCTTTGGGTATTTTTTCAGATAAATTGTTGAAAGAGAGATCAATAATGGTTATTTGAGTTAACGTCTCATAACTCCAGTCTCGTTTTTTAATGGTTAGTTGTACATAATCCTTGAGATTGGGACCATCTCCATCAGTAATCCCTAAATAATCATTATATCCGAAACCTCCATCAGTAATTTCTAAAAAATCATTATATCTTATACTACCATCTCCGTCAGTAAGTCGTATCATGACACTGAAGTTTCCAAAACTCGGTGGTATTCTTCCAGTCAGTTTATTATTAGCAAGGTCAAGGATTCGTAGTTCTGTCAACTTGGACAAATTCGAAGGGACATTCCCTACGAAATTGTTTGATCTTAGAATAAGGAATTTCAAATTTATAAGATCTTCACCAATCCATGTGGGGATTATGCCTGTCAGGTTATTCATACTAAGATCAAGAGTTCTGAGACGTACACAATTTCTTAGGGTAGCTGGAATACTACCACTAAGTTTGTTATAGGACAAATGCAATGATCTAAGACGCAATGATGTAGGACCCGTTAAAGCGCCTAATGACTGAGGAATATTTCCAAATAGATTGTTTCTGGAGAAATCTAAATATAATAAACCAAAAGACGTATTCACAAGTTGATCCCAACAATTTGGTAACTCACCTGTTAAAAGATTCCGTGAAAGATCAATCTGCCACATTTTAGTTGAACATATAGATAATGGGATTTCACCACTAAAGTTATTTCTAGAAAGAAATATGTATTCCATTGTTCTATTACCTAATATTGGTTGAATTGACCCGGAGAACGAATTGTTCGATACATCAAACAAATAAAAATAATTTAAATTAGAAAGAGGAGATAAATTTCCTTTAATTCCATTGTTAGAAAGATCCAACGTTATTTGGTCATGTGTGGCAAAAACACCCCAAAACCAGTCAGGTAAGTTATCCATGATATCCGAGCTAGACAAATTTAAGAAAGATAAATTTACTTGTGTTTCTAACCATTGCGGAAAATACGGTCCCATCTTGCAAGAACCCATGCCAATGACTTTGAGCTTGAATGGAGGGATCCAATCATGACTTACATTCATAATTAGGCTGTTTGACTGTAACTTTAACTCTTTAAGCTTGACTAGTGTAGTAAAATGAACTTCGGAAATGATACCCTCAAGATAATTTTCATCAAGATGCAAAAGAACAAGATTTGAAAGTTGTCCGATGCTTCTTGGAACGGTTCCATTCAATCTATTTTTTGATAGGAGTAGTTCTTCTAAAGCCTCAAGATATCCGACCGATTCTGGAATGGAACCAAATAATAAGTTATCCGACAAATCTAAAGTTTTCAGCTTGTACATTTCTTCAAACAAATCTGGTAAACAACCACTGAGGTTACTGTGCCTTAAATCCAGATGTTCAATACTGTCTTTGAGACATCCGGAAAATATATCTTTAAACTCATGCATATCGGGGAAGTCATTAAACCCAACACTCAATGTGTGCAAATTGCATAATTTTTTTAGGGTTTTTGGTAAAGCCCCACTGAAATCATTGTGTGAAAAATCCATATGTTGTAGGGAAGTTAGATTTTCCAGTGCATTTGGAATTGAGTGGAAATTGTTGCCGCTTAGATCAATGTGTTTGAGGCTTTTTATGTCTAATGACCATAAAGGGAAGTTTTTTTGACCTATAAAATTAAAAGATAGATCAAGGTAAGAAAGATTTGTGAAGTTTACATATGGAAGTGAGGACGGAAAATCACTGATATTACAATTGCTTAAACTTAGCTCGACAATATTAGGTAGAATGTTCAGTGCTTCGATTGATTTTTGGATGCTTGTAAACATCGCGCTTTTCACAGTGAGATGTTTTAATGAAGTAAGATATGATATCCAATAAGGATCATCAATAATAACTTGACTGCCGTAGCCATACCAGCCAAAATTAAGATCAAGATATTCAAGTCTCGATAAATTTCCCAGATGATGAGGAATCAAGCCATGAAAACCGGCCACAGACAAGTTAAGATACCTAAGATTACGAAAGGAACCAAGGAACTTAGGAATAGGACCATCAAAATGGTTCATGCTCAAATCAAGGTAATTTAGTTGCTTTAGACCAAGCAAAGATGGGCTAAGTTGGCCTCCTAACGACCACTCATTGTCAAGAACATTATTATATTCTGAAAAGATCACGTATGGATTGTGTAGATCTAACCTGATGACATGACCGGTTAGGTTGTTGCAAGAAACACCTTTCCAGTTACAGCAGTTATTACCGTTCCATGATGCTAGTCGGTTGTTTTTGTCTACAAGACTATTCTTGAAATTGAGAAGAGCATTTCTTTCATTTGCTATGCAGCCTGAAATAGCTACTCCCCTGCTGCTTTGTTCCAACAGAAAAGTAAGCAACAACAGCACAAGTAGAATTGACTGAATTGTCATGGCTTAAATGAAGATTTGATGGATACATTTCTTTAAGATTCAGCTTGGTCTTATAATAATGCTATGCAACATACAAATGGGGCGGATTGGCTTAAGTCCCACACGGTTGTTGCTTGGAAAAAGTATGCATCTAGTTTGAATGCTAGTTTGCCGACTGATATTTGGGTGGAGACATATGTTTCATGTTTAATTGATATATCACGTAATGTACCGAATGAATGTGTAATGCCATGGAGACTGTTGATATTGATATTTCTTCAAATTGTGTTTCATTCTCAAGTTCTAAAGGAAAGTTATAGCACCAAAATTCTGAAGCTTCGATTCTACAGAATGTTTTTTTTTCTTTCAACGCAGGGTTAATTCATTAAGACCAACATTGCAATTCATTGGTATTCTCACATGTAAAGGACGCAGCATGTTCATCTTGGCTTTAGCAATATCCTGCTTAATTTATATTAATATATTTATAGTGTGGTGCTAAGGAACCGCAAAAACCGCTTCGAGTACCGGTAGTACCACTCGATAACTAACGATTTGCTAGTACATAGGTAAAAAATCCAAGCGAATCTTTTGTTGACTAGGAGTAAGCAATAACCCAGCGGTTAAGGACTTGCACCATCGCAACAGTGATGCGGGTTCGAAATCCGAAATGATATGCTAAGAGTTTACCACGTGCATAAACGATTCCGGTCGGTTTCTCTTCTGAACAAATTCAAAAAAAAAAAAAAAAAAAAAAAAAAAAAAAAAAAAAAAAAAAAAAAAAATCTTTGCTTTGTGGCCCCCTGCGTGTGCCTCAGGGCTCAGATCGCGTTGAAAGAAAGGTGATATTTAATGATACGTAAACTTAACTAAAAAAAATTAGATCATCCAAATTAGGATGTCGCCGTGTGGACCTGCGGTCCAGCCGTAACTTCAGTGATAGAAGTGAGTACAGAACTAAACTAAAATCATATTGGAAGAGACCGGCATTAGTGGCGCGATTAATAAAACACGCACGTAGATAACACGATGCTATGAATTATAATCCAATTGTTAAGGTACTGACAAAGATTCCAATGGATGTAAGGACATAAATATGGACCAAAGCTACGGACATTTCATGTGCATATCAATCTCAACTTTAGAGCATCTGGCCCACGCGTTCTAATTGTAGACAAAATGGATGCTTCAACGAATAAAAGTAAACATGATTACTTTGCACATACAATGTGTGTGTGCACACACATGTGAAGATTAAAAATTACCTGTGCATTTTGAAATTATTCAAGTATGTTTTGGCCAATTTTAACGCTGAGTTAGTTAAAACGGGATTGTATTAGCAATAAACTTCGAAATAAGGCTATTACATGGTAGTGGTGGTACTTTGAAGCAAAAAGTGCGATGCCGTTAGCATCCCACTACTTAAAAATAATAGTAATAATAATAATAATAATCAAACTGAAAGAGTAGTCATGATCTTAAATTTTGGGATAATAACGCATCTCCTTTTCACCTTCCTTATTCTCTAGCTTTTGCCAGTGCTTGTTAATGAGAAAATAACATCATTCACTGTTTCTTTACACGATACAATCTGTTCATCATTTCAACAATTATTTTCCTATCTCAATACAATTCATTCATCAATTCTAGTAAGAGCAAGGCCTTAAAACCCGTAAAATCTTCACCAACCCATATAGGAATTTTGTATGTCAAGTCAAGTTGCTCATATGTATAGTGATCTAGAGTTATGAAACATACTACGCTATTTCTTGAATTGAGCTGAACATGCTAAAAGTCCCTGTAGATCAGTGTGCATGGGAACCGTATTAAAGTAATGATTCGATTTTAAAGACAATATATGAGTGGCAACAAATGGATCATGGTTTCCTAGCAGATCTGTTAAAAGCTTATAGCATTTATATTTCTTTAATTGTTTAAATACACGTTATAGCTGAACTATTGTATCATCAGTTTGCAGCATTCTTTTACATGGAAAACTCTTCGTATCATTTTTCAATTCAATAAAAGCAATGTCTCCTTTTATGGGGTTCTTCAAGTTATGTCAAATAACTGTAAACGGTGTGCTTGATCTTGACTTATGAAATTATTATGTAGAGAGAAAGAGGTAAGGAAGTTTTGTAAAGTTTGCACACGGAAGAGAGGCTGGAAAACTACTGAGAGTACAAGATCGCATAAACATAGCACGACAATGTTAGGTATCTTGTCAATTCTGACAGCTTTTTAGAAACGTGTTTTTCATAGTGAGATGCTTTAATTAATGAAGACATGACAAGCAATGAGAGCCATCAATAAATAGTTTCACTTGCCGAAACTTTTGAAGCAATTACTAAGATCAAGATATTCTACTCTCCATAAATTTACGAGATGGTGAGGATTCAAGCCATGAAAAACAAATGGGGACAAGTTAGAATAGCTGAAATTACACAAGGGAGCCAATGAACATACGAACAGGGCCATGCTAAGGTAAGTTAGTTGCTTTAGACCAAGCAAAGATGGGTTGAGCTGAATTGTAACGGCCCGACTTTCGAATACCTCGGAAGTCGTGTCCTTATCTAGGAATAAGGAATAGATAGAAGATAGAATTAAAGAAATTATTAGAATCTCACAGCGGAACTTGAACAAATATAATATCACGTCATATTATACATCAGATACATGTCCATCACAACTTACAAACTTCATAATTATACATAGATATTATAGATAGACTAGCTTGCAGAACCTTCCCATTCAGCTATTCCAAAAGTTTTTTCCAATAGTTGGTTCATTAGTCTACTCATAACAAGTGTTATGACTACTCAAGAGTTTAGAAAAAACACTGAAAAATAAACTCTGGGTTGTCGCTATAAGGTTGCACTGGAAATATTGTACTATATTTGATTACTTGACATTGCAATAATTTATTTTAACTTAAATTCCTTCATAATTTCCAAAATAAAGCCCAGGTTAAAAACTAAGAATACCGTGGTTGATAAGGCTCAGCAAAAAAACTAAAAATAATGTGGTTTAATTCAAAATGCGATTACGTGGATGTAACTGCAACTATATAACGGTCTATCAGACGTCGCATAGCATAGATCAATGTTGCAAAAGAGTTTGGGTAAAGAGTGTATGAAAATCCTATTAACTAAGCAAGTAACATTATTATATCCGCAAATAATGATGTTATTATAAGTTATAAAGTGCACACTGAAAACAATGTAGTATACATCCCAATGGTCAGCGGGAAGACACAATCCTAGATTTACAAACAATACAGGTGGAAATCAGGGTGCGTTCTTAACCAACGCGAGCGGGATATTTGAGCGTGGCTTTTGAGCGTGATACTGTAGCGAACGGGGAATGTGTTTTTAGCTGCGAACGGGGTATCTGAGCGTGGTATTTTTAAAATAACATATAAATAGATATGATTTGGCAAATACGAATACAAATACAGATACAGATACGGTTTCTAATACAAATACAAGTACAAATACAGTTACAAATACAAAGACAAATTAACGCAGACCGGCAGCAACCAACTCATCTCTAATGTTATCTCGAACTAATGACATTTCTCGGTATCCGCCTGGGTGTACACGTTCAGTGCCTCTATTCGTCGTATTTCTCATACTATAATATTCCGCCACGTACTGATCGGGGATTAGTTCAGGATCATCATCAAAAGCCATAAAATCAGGGTCACCGCTATCACGGAAATGCGGAATATGGTACCTCATATTTCGATATGGCGGTAAATATCCAGTCTGAAGTGGATAGCCCGAATCAACCAAATAATACTGTCCAGTTGGAGGGCTAGGAAGGTTAGAGTTTCTATCGTTTGTAACAGCATTAAAAATTCTACTATCATGTGCAGTCTCTTCCCAACCAGCCATAACATACGTAAACTGTAAATCGAAATCACAAACCGCTAATATATTTTGTGTTGCAAAGCCTTTTCGTCCGATATAAGGGATAATTTGATCAGCGAGTAAATGTGCAGATACGTGTGTACCATCTATAGCGCCAATACAGTTTCTGAAATACAGATAATACCGGGTTGAATTTCTTATGTGATGTGGAACAATATTAAATTGTTGTTCTCCTGACTTTATTACATCCGCAGCGAGTAATTGAAAAGCGTTTAGGACATCATGAAAACAAACGGAAATTGTGCTACCTGATCGTTGAAATTTTTCTTGAAGTTGTCTATTTGAAAGCCCAGTAGCCATTGTATAAATGAAAATTCCAACCATTTCGACGACACAGATTTCTGGTTTGGAAGCGAGACCATAATGTTGCCGTTTTTCACATATCGCGTGAAAACATAGTTTTTTCATTCGAAAATTATTTTGACAACGGCTTTGATGACCATTTAAAATTTCGTTGATCCAAGATAAGCCAGTGAACTCCGAAGTATTAATCCGTGTCATATGATTTCTCCTTTCATTCTGAACCAGATAAACCCCATAGAGCTCCATCAAATCATCGTAATCGGAGGATGAATCGGAGTTAGACATTAATCGAATAAGCAGAAAGAGTTGAGGAAATTGCTGAAGTAGTATTGTGAAAGGTGTTAAGGATAGAGTGGGTGATTTATAGGGAGAAAGAGAAGTTGAAAATCAAGCCGTTGGCGTCCGACGCGAACGACTTGATTTTCAACTTCCAACGAACGTTCTATTTGGCAGGGGTAAAAGTGCTTGCGTCCGATGCGTCAGACGCCACAAAAATTCTGAGCGTGGCAAATAAAGGCTGCGAACGCACCCTCAATCTTTTTACATGAGTCAAAGATGACATCATTTTTACTTTAATTTATAGACCAAGCAAGTACAAATATTTCTGTTGTAAATCACATAAGATAGACGCTTCTTCACTTCCCTAGTTATCAAAGCATGCATAACTGTGTAATAACTAAACCATAGAGTTCAAATGATGTAATATTGCAAATATACTTTAGCCATCATCCATCGGTTGATTCATTTGTCAGTCTTCTCCACTCGCTCATTGAAAGGCCAACTGCAACTACACGATTAAGTCCTGGAAAACTGGAAAAGAAATGAAATAAAACATCCATAAAACATTGATTTCTACATTTTCTGTAGGGCTCTTCTGCCTACAAATGTTTCATGGCAGCAAGTACAAAAAGCGTTCAGAAGAATTATATGCAATTAATTGTGACATTCTGAGGATAGATTAAAGAATTGGTGAATTATGAGAATGGAGCAGTAAACTATAGAAATAAACCCATATATATATCATAATACTCAGATAACTTCATTTTATTCAAGTGAATTAGTACAGCGATCCATTATTTCAATAGAAATAAGTATTATGGTCTAATAAATGCATCCAAGAATACAATTACCGGGAATAGTTATGGGTTTTATCTGATATATAGCGTTGAGTTGTTTGAATATATTTACTAATTTGTGTTAGATTGTATTGGAAACATGTATTTTTGGAGTAATATACTTTCTATATAATGCCATTTAAAACTAGCTACCAATAAATCACAATACACCTAGTATAGAAACTATGTTCCATAACTTGAATCCAGAAAGGGCACATCAAACTAAGTGGTGTTAGAGCAACAAAATAAAAAACATGCCACATCAAATAAAATAAAGTCAAAAAAGACATTTAAATGATGCCATCCGATCAAATAAACAAATTCGACTATTTCATAATTCAACCTAAGCTGCTTGAGTGATCCCTGTTTGAAAGATTGATAATATTTTGATGTTGAATGATTATGTTAGCTTTTAAACTTAAGCTCATGGAACTAAAAAATAAATAATTAAAGACTATCTCATTTAAATTTAGCACATAGGAAAGATATATAATTTATTATCAAATATATGAAATTAAAATGAAAGTGGTCACAATATCTTATACATTTTTTTTCTAATAAATTATTGATAAAATTAATTCAAAATTGTTATAGGCTTCTTGACTTTAAGTGATGTTATACACATTTGTAAGTGACTTTGAGACTTCAAGCATGCACTAAAAACAGAAATTTGCTAGAAATGTCAATTCTAACATGCTATAAAAATGATGTTATCCAATGAGTACCAAATTGTATTTTCCTTTTGATACTCGAATTATCTTGAAACTATAGGCATGCATTATTTATAGCTGATCCGCTTAAATTACATATACAGTTAAAATGCTATGAATATAGAATATTTTATATTGTAAAATAAAGTCATTATTCTCATTTTTAAAAGATCAGGTTACATGAAAGTAAAAGACAGAGGCACAGTTGCCATGTTATTTCATAATGTCATATTTAAAATGTCGTAGTAAAGATGTGCATGTAGTGTGTGAACCAAATATCTCGGGCAATTATAATGGTGACAATGTGACTGTACATTGATTAACACATGAATTTATATATACGAAAATGGTGGTTAAGCAAGTAAAACAATATTGAAAGTTTATTTAATGTCTCTCATTTTGCATTCTTAGAGCATACAGTGTTACACAAAATGCATCATCAAAATGTTAATGGATTCCAAATCAATGTCAACTATTCGTTACAACTCTCTCTATAATTTTTCTAAAATTGTATTTGTATATTATATGTGGGTGTGAGTCATGGAGGACTATCGTAAATTATATATGCAACAATTTTATATCAAGAGGTCACCGGGCATTAAGTTTGCAATAACAAAATTTTGAACGCTAGATATTAAGTCAAATTTTAATACATCATAGAGACCTCCAATTTTATGGCAGCGGTAACTATTATGATACACATAAACAAACATATACCATATTTTCAAAGAGAAAATTGAATTATGTTAAGTTAATCAAAGATGGAAAATAATAATAATAATAACTATTGGACGTGAAATCTAGTAATTTATCATATGCAAAAGTTTTTTTATTACTTTCCACTATGATCATCATTGATATATCTACGTACACAAATGCTCTTTGATTTTCAATAGCCAAAGTTACAAACTAAAATAATGGAAGCTATTATATGTCTATGTTCAATCTAACTTGTATTTTATAACATGGTCTAATAACTTATCAACCCACATTCAAGAAAAAAAAAAGTTTTTCAAGATTTAATAGCTAATGCTATAAGAATTCATTTTGTAGGTTACTATTTTCACTAGCTTTCAAATTTTCAATGTTGAAAGCTTATAGTGACTTATTATACCCATCTGTAGGTCTACACACACTGTCGAAAAAGTCTCCTGAGATGATAATATTGGATAAAAAGTTTGAAAAAAAAATCTAAGGAATAATACAAAATGATTAAATAAATTATTTAAAATATCGAATGATAGAGGTAGACTGATGTCCAATTATTTAGTTAGAGATGTAAATAATTTCCCTTCTATATTTGGATAAAGAAGACCATATGTCATAAGGTTTATTATTAGTAAATTCCGTTCTTTGCAGGTATAAGGGCTTCAACACATCCATTACTACGAAAAATGATACATAACTAAATCAAAACCAAGCAAATGAACTTCATAAATATTCTACAAAGCGGAGTAAGAACCCAATTTCATCATTCATAATTATTAGACCGGAGATTATTCTCCATTCAATGATTGAGTGAAAACAAAATATAAAAATGTAACATTAGTTCAAATTTTTACATAAATAAATTGTGTAGACGTGAATGAAGTAAAAAGCTTATCCATGAAATTTAAAAAAAAAAGGAAAATGATGGAAAGGTTACCTTACATCTCCTAAGTTAAATGTCATATACCAGCTTTGCTATAATTTTTGAAGTCCCATCGTATCCATATGGTTATGTGTCCTACAACTTGAAAAAGAAGGACATCTGCTGGAATCGAACACCAAATTAATTAAGATCCTAACTTCACCAAAATATATATTCAACAACTTTCATACTCGTAAAACCCAATCCAAATAGAAAATAAGTACATTACATAATATAGAAATAAATAGCTAATCATTAATGATATTGCATACAGAAACAAAGAAGAAAATGTAGTTGAAGAAAACTTGGAACAACAGACATGTTGAACAACAAACAACATAATAAAACAATGGACATGTTGAACAACTAACAACATAAAAGAGAAACCGTATACATTTAGGCAAAGTTCAAAGATCTGGTATTTCTTGAAATACTTAATCCTTTACCATTGGAATATGATTCTTGAAAGCTTATTGTGAATTATTATACCATCTACAGGTTTATATACACTATAGAAAAAGTTTCATGAAATGATAATGGTGGATAAAAAACAAAAAGTGAGGATAAACACAAAATGATTAAATAGATTATCTAAAATATCAAATGAAATAGGTAGACCAATATCTGATAATTTAGTTAGAGATGAAAATAATTTCCCTTCTGCATTTGGTAAAGGAGAGCATGTCATAAAGTTCATTGGCAAATTTCAGATTGCAAGGGTGCAAGTGCTTCAGCACTTCCATTATTATGAAAAATGACATGTAAGTAAATCAAAACCAAGAAAATAAACTTCACAAATATCATATACAGTGGAGTAGAACCCTATTTCATTATTCAATATGTATATGAATCAGAGCAAAGATTATTCTTTCGTCCAATGATTGAGTGAATGCAAAACATAAGAATGTAATATTAGTTCATTTTTATACATAAATAAATTGTGCATACATGAACAAAGTACAAAAATTTTCCATGCAATTAAAAGAAAAGGTGAATGGTGGAAATATTACCTTACATCTCCTAAATTAAATCATATATCATAGTTGCCATAGTTTCTAAAGTCCTATCATATCCTCATGCTTATGTATCCTGCAACTTGAAAAATAGGGAAATCATGTTGAATGTAACATGAAATTAACTAAGATCCTAACTACACCAAAATAAATATTTAACAACCTTCCATGCTTCTAATACCCAATCCAAATAGGAAATAAGTACATAAATTCCTTATATGAAAGCAGTAAATGCTATGAACATAGCTTGTTGTATGAAGTATTGGAAAAAATGCAGTACACAGGATGGAGGTAACAACTTACAGAAGCAATATGTTTTTGCACTGCATGAATGAAGCTTTAAATTTATGGCATACTTAATTGACAACAATAGTACGCATAGTCAAAATATAAGGTATTCACCAATTCTGAAAATTATAATTTGATCTAGGCAATACACAAAATATAATCACATATTACAATGTAAAGTTTAATCATATCACTTGAACTGCATAGCTTTTTGAATATAAGAAGAAGAAAAACATTTCAAAATAAAGGACAATGTGAGGACCAATGGATATTTTATGGCTTTACCCTTAAAGGTAAACTATAATATAATATGTGTTGCACGTACAACCGCTGTTGATAGACAGTATGTTTTTGGGTATCATCATCATTAATTTACTTAAGGCCACTATCATTATCATTTGTCATTGTTTGATGGCTATAGGCATATTCAAATGCATATCACTAAAATATCCATGACCAAAAGTGATTGCTATATTTCATCAAATACTCATAGGAAAACAATTTCAGTACAATTATTGAACTTACCTATTCACATTCGGTTCAATCAAAACCAGTAGCTGAATCGCTTCGTCGCTTACAACAAAACCAGACGCGGCAAGTAAGAGAAGTCGCAACGCTAGGTCAACATGAACAGGTTAAGTTTAGCAGGAAAAAGAACAGAAACAGGAAGAGGCTTTGAGGGAAAAGAGGAAGCTACCTTTTTCTTCTAAAGGGCGCGCAAGTTGACCATGTAGCCGGCATGAAGGTGCCAGGGCGACAACCGCATTAGGGGTCCGATTGAAAATAGTGCGACAGAGAAAGAGAAGGGAGGTGAATATCGAGGCAGAGAAAATTCTGAGAGTAGGGGTTGAAACGGGTGAGTTTGGCTGACATGTTTTATTCTATTCGTTGTGGACATGAATTGAATGGCCTAGATGTGTTGTGTGCACACGTGGCAAGATCATGAATTTTTGAGTAGATTAGAAATGAAAGGTTAAGGTTAATCTTCATTAATAAATACATGTAAACACATATATGATGCATGCGCATATGTATACGGTTGGCATTCCAAAGCATATAAATGGAGTTTAATTGGAGGGTACTCATTGTTGAAAGATGGTATACATTCAAGTGATAATTGAAGAAGATAAAACAGTTTATATCCAATTAATTGGACCTTTTTATCACATCAACAATCCTAAATTAGCTCCAGGAAAGAAAACTCTGTTAATATTACAGTGTTGCATCGTAAGAGGGATAGTCTCCAATTGTGGCTGGGAAGAAACAAAGGTTATTCCAAGCAACATATTTGGGTTTTAGGTAGTGAGAAAAGGTTAAATTATTTCATTGTTTAAGGGGAAAAACTAAGTTTTCGATTATATTATGTCCATACAAAATGAGCATGTATATCGTTATGGGAAAATAGTTACCTTATATTAGAAAGGTAGATCCAGACTGATTATTTCAGATATATCATTGACCATCGTAGCACATTCAGTGGATGGAACTCTTCTTCATTGTGTACGAGGCTTTTCCTTTTACGGATGCTGGTACACGATCATACATTGGAAAACTCAATCTTGATAGATGTTTGCTCTTCTTCCTACAAAGAAAGACTCAAAACAATAAGATTAAATTAATATTATTTTAAATAGATGCCACTTCATGAACATTGTAAATGTTCACCTCATATTGATTTATTTCTAATTAATCATAATAATGTACAGCAACCTTGTAAATGCTTTCTACTCCACAACAATAGAACTCTTCTGCAAACTAAGTAGAGGGTCAAGAAGAGATGCTAGAGCGTTATGACACTATTTTGTAAAAATTGGAATGGAAACTAATTGGCCCTTTTATAATTTTCTGTTTGCTTCTCAATTGAAGATCACTTAATAAATCACATCATCTTGCATTTCACTCGGCGTCACCATATATTCTCAGTATGAACTCTATACACTTCAAATGAAAACTGAGAATTTTTATTAGGAGAAATCCCTATCTAAACAAAAAATGTCCTGAACACTTTTTGCAAATGAGTCCTAAATAATACAAAAAGGATTTGAAAAAAAGTATAGTTAATTAAGAACAATATACAAAGCATAAGCTTTTTATTTGATGTCAGAAACTACTGAGGGTTCACTTTTTCCATGAATTTTTGGAAAATGTTAACACAAATACATAATCACCTAAAGGCTTATTGCAAATATAAGTTCCTGGCTAACACGGGTTAACAATTTCAGGTAATATATTAGAATACACACCTTATTTGACAATGTTTGAATAATGACCTGTGTTGCTCTTTCCATTTCCAGATGTAAAGCATGATATGAAATATGCTACTCTTTTCACATCAAAATAGGCTCTGTAATAAATTACACAAATAAGAATAATTCCCAAATAAGTACACTTATATCATAGATTAAGCAAAAAAATAAAATAAACAACAAAAGTCGATCATCAAAAATCAGAAGTTTTAATTCCCAAATAGGTATAATACCTCAGCAATATGTTTGTACTTTGTAAGCAAACAGTGCAGGAGAAGAGTGGAACAAAAAATGTCAAGTATATCTATTTTAGAATGATAAATCAACTATATCTATTTCACAAAAAGTATTTTGATCTACTGTAAAACACACTTACAAAATATTGGCCGGAAAAGATCTGGATCGAGTACCAGACATGGATGAACAATTATGCCCATAGGAAACCAACATAGCAAACCTAGCAAGTACCAAGTTCGGTGATCCAGCACAGTTAAGATTGTGTAAACTGGAAAGAAATAAGAACTTTTACCTCTAATCGGACTTGTATATGGATAGATAAGTAGGTTAACGAAGGCAGAGTGACATCGAATCGACGGCGCAGTCTACCTAAAAGGAATCATTCTGAGTTAGAATACGGTAGCTACCAAAAAAAGCAACGGTAGAGGACTGGGAACTGCTGACGTTGTTGTAGTGGTTGAAGAAGGGAAAGGAGACTAACGAAGCCGGGCCAAGCAGAAGGGGTGGAGCGGATGGAATGTCATTTTTTAGCTTAATAGCTGGTATGGGAGGGGTTTTCTATTGGTATAGCTATAAGAGCATATCCAACAAAAGCATGAATATCAGAAAATCGGATATGTACACCCAAAATGGCCTCCAACAGTGTATGGATTCTTCCCATCGTTTGGATTTCAGGGGGAATAGTTCCGGAATGTGTAAACCAGTGACGCGGTTGTTGAACATGCGCCTGGATTTACGCGTTTGTTTAACAAGCGCATGGATTTAGCGCTTGTTAAACAAACGCGTAAATCCAGGCGCATGTTCAACAGATGCGTGGATTTTATGATTAAATTTTGTGCTAATTATGTTACTTCCACCGAAATTTAGACACATGGTTAAACAAACGCGTGGATTTTATGATTAAATTTTGTGCTAATTATGTTACTCCCACCGAAATTTAGACACATGATTAAACAAAAACATTCAACAGTTATACAAAAGCTTAAGATACATGATTTCACTAACATTTAACGGGTCCATAGTTTCAGATATTGATTAAAGGATACAAAGTACAGTATTAGAACTACTAAAGCAATGAAAACACAACAACTAAGGGTAAACAGTTTTACTGACTTCCAACAATGTTCCATAAATGATTTGTTAACTCTTTCCGGAGTCTTCGATGAATGTGAGCGTTACGGTAGGCCATTTGGTTTTCGACGTGAAACTCAAGCTCTACTTCGCTTTCAATCATATTTTCATGCCAAGTCTCAGGTGGTGGAGCAGTGCAGTCGTAATTGAAATCATCCTCCATGTCTCTTTCGTACTCTATAATCATGTTATGTAAAATAACACAAGTATACATTATCATAGTCATTTTAATTGGAGACCAAAGTATGCATGGGTTACAGAGTGTGGCAAATTTGGATTGTAAAACGCCAAATGCTCTTTCTACATCCTTTCTTTGTCCTTCTTGCATTGCTGCAAACCTTGCTTGTTTATTGTTTTGTGGGTTCGGTATTGCCTTGACAATAGTACTCCATTGCGGGTATATACCATCGCCTAGATAATATCCATGGTCATACTCGTGACCATCTAAAGTAAAATGATGTGGAGATGATCTACCATTCGCCAAATCATTAAACAATGTTAAGCGTTCAACTACGTTCAAATCATTGTTCGAACCTGGCATTTCGAAAAAAGCATGCCATATCCACATGTCGTATGACGCTACAGCTTCAAGTATAATAGTTGACGTATGAGACTTACCCTGATAAGCTCCAGCATATGCTTTCGGACAATTCTTCCACTCCCAATGCATGCAGTCTAAAGATCCTAACATCCCCGACCAACCTCTGCTACCATGCATATCCATTAACATTGCAATGTTGGCTTCGTTTGGTCTACGCAAGTATTGATTACAGTAAACGTCTGCGATTTCTTGGCAGAAATGGTCTAAGCATTCTAGTACTGTGCTTTCTTCAATTTTCAAATTTTCGTCTTGAGCGTCAGCAGGACCTCCATAGGCTATCATACACAGTGCAACTGTCATCTTTTGAATTCCGGTGAGCCCCATTGTCATAGACGCATTGCGTTTGTAGATAAAGTAGGAATCGTGTTGTTTAATACATTCTAGGATTCGAAGAAACAGAGGACGCCTCATTTGGAATCTTCTTCTAAACTCTGTATCTGTATACCTCGGATTTGAAACAAATTAATCTTCCATTAGTCTCTCGTTGTGCAATGCATGATGTCGATTTTTATATCGACGGCCTACAACAGAACCTCCATGTTTTTTGCTAGATTCACCATCTCCTAATGTAGCTATAAGCTCTCTTTGTCGATGAAAATGATCATCCACCATAACATCAAAGTCTTCGTCACTATCATCGAACAACAAACACTCTTCGGTGGACATTGTGGTCTTTTGAGTTTTTGAGTGTATATACTAAAAATAGTGGACTGTGTCTGAGTAGTGAATGCTGCAAGTTTTCCTCCTTATATAACATAGTTTTTCTACATTTAGGTCTTCATTGGATACCAAAATGTGATATGCATTGGTTACCGTAGTATGCCTGTCATAAAGTAAGTCATGCATTGGTTACCACAGTATGCTTGTCATAAAGCAAGTCATGCATTGGTTACCGGAGTATGCTTGTCATAAAGCAAATTATGCACTGGTTACCGCAGTATGCTTGTCATAAAGCAAGTCATTCATCTTTAAGGTGATATGATAAGTCTATCGAGGACGACGCAAACATGACAAAGGACTAAGGACTGCACTATAATCTGAAAACTCTCGAAAAAGAGTGACATGACTCCACTCTGCCATAAAAAATAAATGCACTATGGGGAATGTGCAAGACTTGACCAGTCTATAATAACACCAATATATAATTGACTTCGAAGATATATTTATATGGAACAGTTTTATGCTCTGTAAACTCATAATTAAATTACCATGCATTCACAATTTGAGCTATGAACAACTGGGAAAACGACGATGAGGCTTCCATTAATCAACGACCTAGAAAAGAAATTCTAGTTGAAAGGAAGGTTTCCGAGCCTCTACGTACGATTGGATCCAACCCTCTCTGCCGTTGTGGACAAGAATCGGTCGTGATTGTTGCCAATACCGAGAAAAATGCCGATCGTCGATTTTTCGCTTGTGAAGCCTGCAAGGACCACAAGGTTTTTCCTGTTGAAATTAATTGTTGTAACTTTAAGCAGTGGATTACCCTGTCATGTGCGAACGTGGCCGTCAGTATGCACCGGAAGCGCAAGCCGAAATAAGATGCTTGAACAAGATTGTTGCCGATAAACCTAGAACTGTACCTTTCCCAAGGCCGTGGTAGATGTATTTTTTTAGTAGATGTTTAATTGTTGTTGTAGTTTGTATGATTGTGGTTTGGTCGTAAGCTTTTAAATTGTTGTTGTTGTAGTTTGTATGGTTGTTGTTGTAGTTTGTATAATTGTTGTTGTTTTAAGCTTCTAAGCTTCATTGTTGTTGTACTTTGAATTTGATGTTCGTATCACTAACATAAAGCTTTATTGTTGTTGTACTTTGAATTTGAAATAAAGCTGCAGTGTCTGTATCACTAACATAAAGCAGCACTTTTTCTATAATCTGGTCTTCATTGGATACCACATTTTGTCATTCATATCCATTCAAATGTTTGAAATAAAGCTGCAGTGGCTGTATCACTGACATAAAGCAACACTTTTTTTAAAGATACAAAAGCTTACGATATAATTTGTCATGACCTACATCTGGAACAGTCGGAGGACGAGGCACTGTAGCCACTCGTAAGTGTTTTTCATTTACCGTTTGGTCTACTTGATGACCTACATTTGGAACTTGAGCAATTGGCGGATGAATCGTCAAGCGGGCCAGCTCTTGGTAATCGACGCAGTCACGACGCAGGTCCTCGTAGTGCCGCTCTTGGTATTCGATATTCCAATCAATATCTGTTCTTGGACTTGAAGGCGGACGCTTAGGAAAGTTTTGATCATAGTTTGAATCCATTGACGAGGGCCATGACCATGAAGACATTTTATAATTTTGTTGAAAATTTTGGTTCCAACTAAGTTATAAGCAGTAAACTTATATATTTATATGTTCCAGCTAAATTAAAGCAGTGGTCAAGTCATCTTTAATCAGTACGAGTTGTCAAGTCATGTAGTAACATCAACTGCTGAGGACAGAGAGTTGTCTTGTCATATGTCTGTATCCTACTGCTCAATTAATGATGACAGAGCTTTACCAAAAAGCAACACCCTTGTTTAAATAGTTTACACTTCGTTCCCCCAACCATACCCACAAAATTGTGTGTTCTACATCAACCACGTCGATAAGGTGAGAAACTAGTACTTTTTTTCCTTCTACGTGTTTGCGTATTTCTTTGTGTACATAATATGTTTCTTGTTTGTGTGTACCTTAAATGGACGATGGATAATAAGTGATGAACTCGTAGATAAAATGTTTGATGAGTATGAACGGAACAAGGAGGAGGAAAAAGATGGTGGTTTCGTTCCAGATACACAAGTAGAAGAGGCAGAAGAACCAGTTCAAAATGAAATCGTTCGTGGTACTCAATAAATAGTTGAAGTTCAAAAACCAAAAGGATGTCCATGCAAAAACATAAGAAGGCAAGTGGTTAACCGTAATCGTCCCAACCAAAGTGATGCTAGCTCCAGTGGTACTACAACAGAATTCTCTCCTCAGGACTTACTTATACTCGTGAAATCCTATATCGAAGCTTACGATAGAAGAGATTTGATGATGATGCAAAATGGAGGAGGGCTTACCCACAAAGAATTTTGGTCCATGATAACAAGATTACATAACAATCATCGTAAATGCACCACTACACGAACTTCTGCTGAAATTCATATGGCTCATCGGCTTTTCATTAATACTTGTGAACGATACCATAAGATTATAGAGACAGTTGAAGATGAAAACATATTTAAAACGAATCGGGCAAATTTTGATTCTCGTTACCTTGTAGAGTATAGGACTGATTTTGTTGGGTACGAAGCCTACAAACTGCGTTATAGTTGGATAACCCGAGACGGTGCTGAATAGACAAATGATTTTTCTTATTGCTTGTTGGTGCATCATAAATTTTAGTACTTATTTCATTATTATAACTTGTAACCAACTTCGTAGTCAATATTTCGGTACCAGTTATGCTCTTCCAATATGGATATAAATTCAAATAAAAAATGAAGCCGTATATAAACATATTTTTAAATAAATAGGAATGGTTAAAATGAGTACAAACAATATATTAAAATAGTAGTAGAAAATTTTAGCATGATTATATTTAGAATTGGAAAGAAAATTTGAAATTTTAAACCTAAGAACCACACGTTTGTTTAACAAACGCAGGATCTACGCGGTTGTTAAACAAACGCGTGGCCTACGTGCTCGTTCAATAAGCGCATAGATCCACACGTTTGTTTAACAACCGCGTGGTCTCAAAACTGTTGGGATATTTGCCTGATCCGATTATTCAGAGTGTAGAAATTTGGATTTATACACCCGAATTGTTGGAGATGCCCTAAGAAGTGAGAAAGGAAAGGGGACTTCTGTAGGGACGCTAAGCCATTAGATTTTGGCTGGGGACAGATGGCAATACCTTTTTTTTCTTTGTTGGTAGATAATGGAACCGAAACTACTGTGCGGGAGGATTGTGCTTTCGTATAATATAATAGATACATAATATGAATGCAACATTGTTCTTTAATTGGGTCGGTCATTTGCATAACATGAAGCACTCCATATAATTATGCATAGGTCATTCAAGAATTAGCAGCATGAACCAGAAATGCTTGTTTGACCGGATACTATATCATATTATGGACCGAAAGTTGTTATCATGGAGTGGACATATTTGAGTCATAGCCACGTGGACGCATGCAAGTGGTGAATCTACAGCATGATATATATAACGTGAACAATAGCTGAAGGAGGTCATAAATGCTTAAAATCCAGTGATAACACGTTGGCTCGATGGTGAAAAAGCGCAATACTTCAGATCTGCAGAGAGAGGCAAAAAATCGAGTTGAATCGTCTCAAGGAGCTGAATCCGAAGTGAATTAAAGCTTGATCCATGCTGTAAGAAACGCTGTAGAGCTAACCAGTGAAGGAACGGAATCAGGTTAGGAAGAATTTTCTTAGAGAAGGTGTGCTTCCATTAAAATATTCCCCAGCAATGAAAAACAAATGAAGAAAAAGATGGATCCGAGAAAAATATAGAGGCTGCGTTAAAAGGGGCTAACCGACATATCTATTAAGCTACATTCGGCTCATTAGAAAATATTCTATACTTGACCCTTTGACATTTCAAAATTCTGATCCATTTTATTATTATATTCGTGGTCCATTTGACACGAGTCATGGATATTGAGGTTGTTCACGGTCCACTGTTGAATATATATATATATATATATATATATATATATATATATATATATATATATATCTGAGGCAAGAAGATTCTTATACACGTCCACTTCATAACTAACTGGGTTGTCGTCATCACCCTCATCATCTCCTATATGCTCCTTAATAGTTTCTTTCTTCTCCTCATAAATGATAGAAGGATCTGTGAGAGGCATAGTAAGAATCTAAGAATAAAAAACTTAAGCATCAGTAGGAGCAAAGTGGAAAGCAGTGGTAGTTACATCCAAGATTTGCTGCCAAGAGAATTCAGCCCCATCTAGTAAACCCCTCTCTCTTATAATTGCTTCCTTCCCCTTAGCTAAGGCTTCGCGGGAATCGCTACCTAAAAGGTTCTCCGTAAGATACTCCTCAGAATAAACATTTCCAACTTGGGCAAGCACCGCTTCCCAGACTTCTGCCAAAGTAACTGGAAAATCATCTCCTAAGTAACGCAAGTTGCCTCGACTCATAACAATAAGGGTATAAAATCTGAATAAGGTGGCATCAGCATTAGCCTTAGCTTCAGTGTACACTTTTTCAGCAGCTGCTTTGCCGGTTAAAGTTTGATCTCTTTTCTACTCAAAGGCCTCTTAGATTTCCAAAGGGAAATCTCTGACTCCTAGGAAACATTCTTCTCACATAGACTAGCACTCGCCCTTTGATAAGTTTCAATGGTATGCTTCTCCGCAGCAAGTCTATCTTCGGTGGTTTTATGTGCAGAGTGAGCATCTTTCACCTGATTATTCAACGCAGTTTCCCTTAGCCTGGCAGTGACAAGCTCTTCTCTAAGTATCTTATTCTCGGCTTCTAAATCTTGATTCTTCTGAGTAAGGGAGACAGCTTTGGCATCGCGTGATTGAATAATTTTGGCCCACTCGGCCTTATCATTTTCCAGTGTAGCAATGGTCTCGAGCTGTTTATCAACCTGATCCTTAACTACATTCAGCTGCTTGCCAATGTTACTCCTCACTATGTCAAGATCTTTAAGCATCTCTTTGTTATCAGATGGATGTATATCAAAATCAAAGCGAACTCCCTTTAAGCACTAGTGTTTGAACCATTCTGCAAGTATGCTAGGAGTAGGGCAAGAGTATAGCGTGGCCTATGGATAATTTTCTGAATATCATCTGGGGGAGGAGTAATAGACGGAGCGACAAGTGGCAAATAGCTGGAAGTAGTCTAAACACAGTGACCAGATCTTTATCCAATCTAGAGCGCTTGTGTGAATCATCCTTGCTCCGGTCATACCTCTCTCTCTTCTTTTTTCGGTTGTCCTCTTCTTCCCGTCTGCTCCTTCATAGTGATCATCATAGCGATCACCATAAGTGCCTTGACTCCGGTCATCTATTTCCTGTTGATTCCGGGTCTATTGGTTTTTTCTCCATCTCCTCTGCTCCTCAGTCTCTACGTAGTCTTGAGAATATTAAGACTTCATGTAATGCCTCGGGTTGTAAGTACTAGTTTGGTGCTTGAAACTTTTCATATACGGTCGATTCATAGTTGGACCTAAAACAAGGAAAAGTAGAATTTCAGTACTTATATCAGGAAGTACTGGGGTTTAATAATAAGTGCATCCAATACATTAACAACTTAGAGTGCATGTGATGTGCGGTCTATCGTGCATCTAATAACGAACCACTCTGCGTTTGAGAAGTTAACGCATGCCCGATCTCGGAAAAAGTCTTTCGTAGCGGAGGAGTTCGAGTCGAAGCCAAATCAGTGGCCATATTTATTACCAATGCGGATACTTTTGAGATCACGATATCCCTGGAAGCAAGCTCACTTGATGGTTCGAGATCGCTCAAGTCCTTGTATATATCCGTGGATCCTTCCTCATAAGTATCTGGGATTGTTGGACCCTCGTTAGTTCCTTCTACATCCAAATCTCCTATATTTGCGATTTCGGCCTCTTCAACTTACTCAGTAACCTTCATGGGACCCTTGCCTTCACGGTGTACAAACACTTCGTCTTCTATTGAAGGCATTTGAAGTTGAGAAATTGTATCGGCTCCGCCGGCCAGGTCCGAACTTTTCTTTAACAAAGACTCATCAGTGGAGCCTTCCATAACAGTATCTCCCCCGGAAGCTGTATGTAACACCCCGTATTTTTAGTGTAAGATAATAAAATAAGAATAACTTAATTAAATATTCAGAATTAAGTAAAACGGACTGCGCTATTGTGTCCATCTCGAAATTCTGGTCAAAATCGACACCTGGTTTGCGTAAATTGAACACTGTATGAAGAAGTTATTAAGGTTCGAAGTTTGTATACGCACAGGAAGAATATATATATATATTAGGTTCAGAATTCAAATATGGGTCCAGAAATTCGAAAATTGGTTCAAAATTTAAAATTTCGGAAGGCAGCAGATTTCCCGCCCAAGTGGGTCGACCCCCTCAAAGGTGGGTCAACACCATGGTCGACCCCCTCAACGGTGGGTCGACACCTTGGCCGACCCCCAAGGGGTGTCTACCCACCTGTGGCAGATTTTGGCAGATTAAGGTTTTTGATATTTTGACGATTCGGATGGCTTTTGGTCAAATTTGAGGTTCCTGGTTGCTCCATACACCAATAAATAAGACCCTAGACCTAACCCTAAACCTCATAATTCGATGGCTCTGCTGGAACGATGCCATTACTCTCTCTCTCTCTTCTCAATTCTATTCTGAAAAATTAAAATATTAGCCAAGGAAAATTATGAATTCAAATCTGGAAGAGGGAATCAACGTTGATTAAAGATTATTGAATCATGAAAGCAAGATAAACTTCTAAGAACCAATCTATTTAAATTATTACTCTTTCCCTTCTCTATTCATGAAATAATAAATCTATGGTCGTTACGTTGTGAATCAAATTAAAGGGAAAAGGGAAACAATGGATGATATAACGGATCAGATCCAAAATTTAGGGAAAGCATGAATGGTGAGTGGGTTTAAAATATACTTTTTGAATAATAGTACATCTATCGTTTGGCATTCCCCATAATGAACATATTGGAAGGTTTAATTTGATGAAATGCATTACTGCACTAAAGTGGATAATATGTTCAATTAGTTAATATGTTGAGATGTACATTTACTTGAATTTTTAAGAAAAATGAATATCATTGTATAGATCCATTTTATGAACCTATGAATTGGGTAAATGATACACTATTGGAGAACTACATGTTATTTTACATGTAGGAAGACACGCGACGTATATTCGGGTCTAGGGCATAATTTGAAATGGGATTTTGGACATAACATATATTATGTTTTGAGACTTTAATTTGGAGGTGCAATCTGATATAAACATAAATGGTTGAAAATTCATACATAAGGTTAGTTGAAATGTTGGAAATGCTTACATGTTATAGACTTGTTAAAAATATTGGCAGTAACTACCACTGTTCATATTACATATTGATTGTCCCATTTATATACTAGAGCCCGTACCTGTGTGAATTGGAATGGTTGTATGATTATATACATAGAATTGAATAAATGAAGATGAATATGCCTAGGATTACAATTAGAAATTGTAACTGCATTTCTGGCACGAGGTTAGGTTGCATTAGTGACGGAAGTCTGCCCGGACCCGACCAGCATATCCAACAGCCACTAATGTTGAACCTAATGTGATAGGCCTAAGTGCAAAAATTAAAAACATATAATGGTGCTAAGACATGAGGTTAAGTCAACTTGTGGTAGAAGTCTTCCCGGACCTACCCAAATCCAGCATCCACAAGCGTAGGCTTAGTGTGAGAGGTCTAGTGCTTATATATATATATATATATATATATATATATATATATATATATATATATATGTATATAACAAGATAAGAATAAATGGCAATGATGGTAATTAAATTTCTAACTCAGAAAATAAGAAAGGAAGGGATGTAATCAACTGAGTTAGTATGATACGAAGGAAAAGTGATGTATTTCCCTAAATGACCTATTTCTGAGAACGTGGTTGCAAGTAAGCCACAGTAACTAAAGTAAGAAGAGTAAAGAAATTACTTGCTACCACGGATTTAGATGGGAATATGTTATGAAAATAAATCATTGCTTCCTTCTATCAAACTGATAAGTTGCATGAAGTGTTTTCCTTAATTAAAATAAGAAATATATATCACGGTGAATGAAGAATATTGGAGTACAACAGTAAAAGAAAATGGTTTAATAGAGGAACGATAACCACCTATTATAAATAAATAACATTAATGAAAATGTTGCATAATAGGTAGACTTGTCCTAGGGACAAGTGGGGATTATAACTTCGGTTATAGTAAACTAATAGGGAAATTGGATAACTGGTGAAATGAGTTAAGGGACACTTAATTGTAAATTAATTAAGTAGTAAATAGGGAAAGCCGGAAACCAGTTGAGAAAAGGGGGAAAATATATGAAATATAAGAAGTTGTCCTTAATTGTAAATTAAGTAATCTGTAAGCTTGGAAGTCTGAAATCCGTTGATAAGAATGCTTAGGCTTGTCCTAAGGACAAGAAGAAATTATAACATAGGTTATAATAAATAGGTAGATAAACTTATTAGTGGGCCTTAGATAATATAACTAAGTTAATAAGTAAACAGCGATAAGTTGTATTGACAAGGTAAAAAGGAATTATGATTAAATGGGAAAGAATGGGGAAAACTTAGGAAATAAGTTTTATTTAATCATAAATAATGGCTGACATGTTAATAGAAAACATGCGAATTGAGATGTACTAAATTAAATATTAAGTAGAACATGTTATTGTAATGATGATATCAAACCAGAATAAAGAAGGGATTGTGGAATACAGACCTTGGGCCACAATCTAGAGAATAACATGTTGTGGGCTTATTAATAAAGTTAAATGGATTAAGTTATATGACTGAAATTAATAAGCAAGAGAAACTTGGTAATTTGAATAAGAATTCAATATGAATTGGAATAACCAAGTTAACTGGAAACCTGATAAGGTGAGACAAGCGCGTAAATTTTTTTTTAGACATAGGGTCTAACAATATGGTAAAGTAAGGCACTTAGACCAGTCCGTACGGTTGAGGGTGAATAACCCAACGGGGTAGGTCATCGAGGTGTTATAATGCACGAGGGGAGCGCACATTCATCTGATTGTTCTGACGGTTCTAAAGGACTGGAAGGGGAAGCACGTAGCTTCCTGAGGTACGTAAGGTGCTCCTGGTAGTCCTTTGTGTGGTGACAGATGTCTTAGGCTGTGCTCGCAGAGGTTGGGTCTGCGCGTAACTACTAGGTGGGTGGTCCTTGACTGTAGATGTAGCTATGCAGTCAGAATGCTGTGACGCGGTGACACCAGGTTGGTTCGGCGGTAGCCTCACGAGGAGGCAGAGGGTCACGACCAACAAGGATTGTAGATCGTCGGATACCCGTCATCGGCATCCAGTGGGACGCGGAAAGACTAGAGCTAAACCCTAGATATCATTTCACCCTTCACTATCGGGGTAAGGTGTTGAGGGGAGACGCCACATGGATATTTAGATTGTTTGTGTAGTGGAAGTGGCTTAGCTCTTGTAGTCTTTACTAGTTGAGGGAGGAGCCGAGGTGGGGCCATAGACACCGCGAAAACAAACCCTATGTATATCTGTATATAGAGGCTCTTTAAAGATGGGACTGTACAGATATGGAAAAGCTCCCGATCGAGTTTTGTGTTTCATGTATCGCCCTGCCATGGAACTCGGTGCACATTAGAGGACGCGCGATTGAGGCATCGAGCTACAATTGAAGATACGTATGGTGGACCGTCTAGATACATGCATATCTGCTCTGGGTGGTGTATCGTAGACTTGAGAGCATTACTCCGGTATGGAGTCTGGTTCGAACAAAGGTGGCAACCCATACGTTTGCGTAGCATAGTAATGATAGATATATGCGGAACATAATATTGTTATCCGAACGTCACTACGGCATAGGATGAGGGACTGCATATATTTCGATGGTGTTACGGTGGAGACCGTGCGAGTGGGGAACCATGGGGTGTACCTTAATATTGGGGGTAGCTACATATACTGTATTAGGTTAATTCAACTGGGAAGTAAATGGGTACGACGTGTGTGTAAACCTTGAGTGTTGTTAATCCAAGTAACCTAATAAATAAGAAAATATGATTGAACGGTATATGTAGGATTGTCCAAAGTGTATATAGTTTAAATCCAGTCACCATAACTTGTGTTCTGACCCCCTCCTCATAACATACTCGCAGGTTAGATTTGTGACAGGGACATAATAGCCTTGGATAGTGGTTAGGCAGTATTATTAATACGGTAAGGCTATATACTGATTACATTATATTATGTCCATTCTGCTGTGAGATATTTTCTGAACTCTGACATATTTTTATGTCTTTGTCTTTTCTGTAGGATACCAGAGCAACTCAATCCGAGTTTCGATAGATTGGAGTTTTTGAAAAACAATTCGTCTGTTAAAATTGGGGTTGTCACATCTGGTATCAGAGCCAGGTTTAGGATTCCTATATAAATAGTGAGTGAGCATATTTGTATTTTTAAAAATATAAAAATAGATTATATATATACCTAGATCCATAGAGGAACCCACTAAATAGAAAGGGCATAATATGATAAGAAATGGTACGTTATTTTGTACACTAAAGGAATGAATATGGAAATTTGAGACCCTTAGGTAAATTGGGTAGAGAGTGTACAATATACTTTGTATGGAAGGAAAGTGAATCCCGTATGATTAGTATTTTGGGTTAGTGGGCTTGAAAATCTTATAAATTGGAAAAGGTTAAAAAGAAAAAAAAATGGATTAGGAATATATATAATTGAGAGAATTGACCTTGGGGAGTGTCTAGGAAAGCCTAGAAAATTGGAAACCCGCTTTGAGTCTAACCCCATTGTTAACTTTTAAGAACTTGAAATTATAAAAGCTTTGGGAAAAAGATTTACGGTGTTTTCAAGTTTTAATCTTAAAAGTTATAGTTTTAAAATATGTAAAGAAGTACATATTGAGTTTTAAAGTAAAATTCTCTCAGTAAAAAGGTGCATATTATAGAGCATGTATTGCTCGCTAGTTTTCTTGTTATATTTCATACCAAGAAGTTTTATAAAAGAAAGATTTGAAGTCTCTATTCTTATGACAATCCTTTTTGATAAATTATTTTAACAAGATAATTTTGTGGGTGGACATAATAAGTTGTAGAAAATAAGAATAGAGTGGATGTTGGCACCCTGTAGTAAGAGACTAAACCGACCTTATAGGTAAGAATAAGTCATAAACCGATTGAGAAAATAGTTAACCGTATCTACTCCAGTTTTGTGAGTTGAAAAAAATGATGATTTACATTTTTTAAGATGACATGTTTTTATAGCTTGGCAAAAGAAAGTTTTCATGAGGAAAAATAAAGTTTTTACACTTTGAATTTTTGGAAGGAAATTTAAATGAAAAAAAGGGGGCCAAACCATGTTTTAAAAGTATGGGGTAAGTAAGGATTAGTGCCTAGGGAAGACGGAAAAAGTTTTGAGGCTATAAAGTAAATAACGAGAATTATCTTGGAATAATAGTGAGTTCCCGTAGAATGCGTAAGCATTGAAAGCCTATGGTGTTGCTTAAAATAATTGTTGGTACACAGCTAGAGTTAGTGGTGACTACTAGATAGTAAAAGGGCAAGTAAGTTTTTAGATCCTGTTGCTAACTTTCATTTTAAAGGTCAAACCCGTTACCGCATTTTTTGTTGGGATCGTTCCGTTATTTGGTTGGCTAGTTAGGGTAACACCTATACTTGGTACGGATCCCATGGTCTGGACTTTTCTGTCTGAGAGGGACATAGTCCCAAGATTCTTGGCCTTTACTAGTAGCTGTGTAGGGTGTCCGTTTTCCTGTTTTAGTTGGGAGACTAGAAGCTTATTTGAATTTAAACTAAGATCAGATAATTAAATAAGCTAAGAAAAGAAAAATAGTACAACTAGAAAGAAAACAGAAAATTCATTAAAGCAACATAAATGGAAAATTATGAGAAAAGATGGATAAGAATAAAATATTTCCAAGATAAGATGAAGAGAAAATCAGTAGCAAAGAAAATTTTCTTATGTGGACTGTGCTTGGATTGGAAAATAGGGAATCTTTACAAATAATTACATAAAAATCCAAGTATGGTTAGAAAAAGGTTGAAAAAGAAAAGCGGGAGATGCAGAGTTTTCGGTTTTCCACCTTTTTGTAACATAAGAAATCGAATTAAGAAAATTAGATTTTTCTGAAATTCGAAAAATAAAGTTGGTTGGTAGGATTATGGATGCAACAATTGGATGAACTATGCTCTTACTCAGTAAGAGTGTGGGAAAACTTGGATGAAAAAGCTTTTTGATTTTCAAAATATTGCATTCATATAGAACTGCCAGTATATTTAGGATGTGAGCATCATATTTTAAAAGGATTTTTGAAAAACTTGCATACACATAGAAGGTACCACTTAGGCATACATGCGTTATTATGTTGTACTTCACTTTATACAAGTGCACAATGTTTGCAAAAATTGGATGCACACATGATGGATGTATATTATGTGAGGGGTTAATTTATTTTACCCTTAACAAATTTTGGGGACAAAATTTCCTAAGGGTGGGAGAATATAACACCCCGTATTTTTAGTGTAAGATAATAAAATAAGAATAACTTAATAAAATATTCAGAATTAAGTAAAACGGTCTACACCATTGCGTCCGTCTCAAAATTCTGGTCAAAATCGACACCTGGTTTGCGTAAATCGAGCACCGTATGAAGAAGTTATTAAGGTTCGAAGTTTGTATACGCGTACGAGGAATATATATATATATATATATATATATATATATATATATATATATATATATGGTACAGAATTCAAAAATGGGTCCAGAAATTAGAAAATCGGTTCAAAATTAAAATTTTTGGAAGGCGGCAGATTTCCCGCCCAGGTGGGTCGACCCCCTCAAACGTGGGTCGACACCATGGTCGACCCCCTCAAAGGGGTGTCTACCCACCTACGGGGGATTTTGGCAGATTCGGGTTTTTGATATTTTGACGATTCAGATGGCTTTTGGGAAAATCTGAGGGTCCTGGTTGCTCCATACACCTATAAATAAGACCCTAGACTTAACCCTAAGCCTCATAATTCGACGGCTACGCTGGAACACTGCCATTATTATCTCTCTCTCTCTTCTCAAATCCATTCAGAAAAATTAAAATATTAGCCTAGGAAAATTATGAATTCAGATCCGGAAGAGGGAATCAACGTTAATTAAAGATAAATGAATCATGAAAGCAAGGTAAACTTCTAAGAACCAATCTATTTAAATTATTTCTCTTTCCCTTCTCTTTTCATGAAATAATAAATCCATGGTCGTTAGGTTGTGAATCAAATTAAAGGTAAAAGGGAAACCATGGATGATAGAACGGATCGAATCCAAAATTTGGGGAAAGCATGAAAAGTGAGTGGGTTTAAAATATACTTTTTGAATAATAGTACCTCTACCGTTCGGCATTCCCTATAATGAACATATTGGAAGGTTTAATTTGATGAAATGCATTACTGCGCTAAAATGGATAATATGTTCAATTATTTAATATGTTGAGATGTACATTTACTTGAATGTTTAAGAAAAATGAATACCGTTGTATAGATCCATTTTATGAACCTATGAATTGGGTAAATGATACACTATTGAAGAACTACATGTTATTTTACATGTAGGAAGACACGCGGCATATATTGGGATTTGGGACATAATCTGAAATGGGATTTTGGAACATAACATATATTATGTTTTATGACTTTAATTTGGAGGCGCAATCTGATATAAACATAAATGGTTGAAAATTCATACATAAGATTAGTTGAAATGTTGGAAATGTTTATATGTTATAGACTTGTTAAAAATATTGGCAGTAACTACCACTGTTCATATTACATATTGATTGTCCCATTTATATACCAGAGCCCTTACCTGTGTGAATTAGAATGGTTGTAAGATTATATACATAGAATTGAATAAATGAAGATGAATATGCCTAGGATTACAATTAGAAATTGTAACTGCACTTATGGCACGAGGTTAGGTTGCATTATTGGCGGAAGTCTGCCCGGATCCGACTAGCATATCCAGCAGCCACTAATGTTGAACCTAATGTGAGAGGCCTAAGTGCAAAAATAAAAAACATATAATGGTGCTAAGACACGAGGTTAAGTCAACTTGTGGTAGAAGTCTGCCCGGACCCGCCCGACAAATCCAGCATCCACAAGCGTAGGCTTAATGTGAGAGGTATAGTGCTTATATATATATATGTATATAACAAGATATGAATAAATGGCAATGATGGTAATTAAATTTCTAACTCAGAAAATAAGAAAGGAAGGGATGTAATGAACTGAGTTAGTATGATACGAAGGAAAAGTGATGTATTTCCCTAAATGACCTGTTTCTGAGAACGTGGTTGCAAGTAAGCCACAGTAACTAAAGTAAGAAAAGTAAAGAAATTACTTGCTACCACGAAATTAAATGGGAATACGTTATGAAAATAAATCACTAATTCCTTCTATCAAACTGATAAGGTGCATGAAGTGTTTTCCTTAATTAAAATAAGGAATATATTACAGTGAATGAAGAATACTGGAATACAACGGTAAAAGAAAATCGTTTAAAAAGGGAACGATAATCACCTATTATAGATAAATAACATTAATGAAAATGTTGTATAATAGGTAGACTTGTCCTAGGGACAAGTGGGGATTACAACTTCGGTTATAGTAAACTAATAGGGAAATTGGATAACTGGTGAAATGAGTTGAGGGACACTTAATTGTAAATTAAGTAAGTAGTAAATTGGGAAAGCTGGAAACTAGTTGAGAAAACGGGGAAAATATATGAAATATAAGAAGTTGTACTTAATTATAAATTAAGCAATCTGTAAGCTTGGAAGTTTGAAACCCGTTGATAAGAATGCTTAGGCTTGTCTAGGGACAAGAGGAAATTATAACATAGGTTATAATAAACGGGTAGAGAAACTTATTAATGGTCTTTGTTTATAGAACTAAGTTAATACGTAAAAAGAGATAAGTTGTACTGACAATGTAAAAAGAAATTATGATTAAATGGGAAAGAATGAGGAAAACTTAGGAAATAAGTTATATTTAATCATAAATAATGACTGACATGTTAATAGAAAAAAATGTGAATTGAGATATCGTTAATTACATATTAAGTAGAACATGTTATTGTAATGATGAAATCAAACATAACAAAGAAGGGATTGTGGAATACAGACCATGGGCTATAATCTAGAGGATAACACGCTGTGGACTTATTAATAAACTTAAATGGATTAAGTTTTATGACTGAAATTAATAAGCAAGAGAACATGGTAATTTGAATAAGAATTCAATATGAATTGGAATAACCAAGTTAACTGGAAACCCGATGAGGTGAGACAAGCGCGTAAAAAAATGTTTAGACATAGGGTCCAACAACATGCTAAAGTAAGGCCCTTAGGCCAGTTCGTACGGTTGAGGACGAATAACCCAACGGGGTAGGTCATCGAGGTGTTATAAGGAACAAGGGGAGCGCACATTCATCTGATTGTTCTGACGGCTCCAAAGAACTAGAAGGGGAAGCACGCAGCTTCCTGAGGTACGTAAGGTGCTCCTGGTAGTCCTCTGTGTGGTGACAGATGTCTTAGGTTGTGCTCGCAGAGGTTGGGTCTGCACGTAACTACTAGGTGGGTGGGCCTTGACTGCAGATGTAGCTATGCAGTCATAATGCTGTGACGCGGTGACACCAGGGTGGTTCGGCGGTTGCCTCACGAGGAGGCAGAGGGTCACGACCAACAAGGATAGTAGACCATCGGATACTCGTCATCGGCAACCAGTGCGATGCGGAAAGATTAGAGCTAAACCCAAGATACCGTTTCACCCTTCACTATCGGGTAAGGGGCTGAGGGGAGACGCCACATGGATGTTTAGACTGTTTGCATAGGGGCAGTCGCTTAGCTCTTGTAGTCTTTACTAGTTGACAGAGGGGCCGAGGTGGGGCCATATCCACCGCGAAAACAGACCCTAGGTATATCTGTATATAGAGGCTCTTTAAAGATGGGCTTGTACAGATATGGAAAAGCTCCCGACCGAGTTCCGTGTTTCTTGTATCGCCCTGCCATGGAACTTGGTGCACATTAGAGGACGTGCGATTGAGGCATCGAGCTAACAATTGAAGATACGTATGGTGGACAGTCTAGATACATGCATATCTTCTCTGGGTGGTGTATCGTAGACTTGAGCGCATTACTTCGGTATGGAGTCTGGTTCGAACAAAGGTGGTAGTCCGTACGTTTGCATAGCATAGTTATGATAGATATATGTGGAACGTAATATTGTTATCCGAACGTCACTACGGCGTAGGATGAGGGACTACGTATATTTCAATGGTGTTACGGTGGAGACCGTGCAAGTGGGGTACCATGGGGTGTACCTTAATATTGGGGGTAGTTACATATACTATATTAGGTTAATCCAACTGGAAAGTAAATGGGTAAAACGTTTGTGTAATCCTTGAGTGCTGTTAACCCAAGTAACCTAATAAATAAGAAAATATGATTGAACGGAATATGTAGGATTATCCAAAGTGTATAGTTTAAATCCAGTCAACCGAACTTGTGTTCTGACCGCCTCCTCATAACATACTCGCATGTTAGATTTGTGGCTGGGACATGACTGCCTTGGATATTGGTTAGGCAGTATTATTAATACGGTAAGGCTATATTTTGATTACATTATATTTTTTCCATTCCACTGTGAGATATTTTCTGAACTTTGACATATTTATATGTCTCTGTCTTTTCTGCAGGATACCAGAGCAACTCAATCCGAGTTTCGATAGATTGGAGTTTTAAAAAAAAGATCGGTCTGTTGAAATTGGGGTTGTCACACTGTAGCACCCAATGCTTCGAGTATAGAAGGGGAAACATGAATTATTCCAAATGCTAAAAACAGGATGGATCGAGCAATCCGTACTGGTGAAGGAATTCGTTGGTGATGAGAAACTGGCTAGTTTTCTCTTTATCATCGACCACGTTTAAAGCGTCCAGGGTGGATTTGCAAACAACGGATTCTCTGATAAGAGAAGGTGTTTCTACAAAGTAAACGGAAGGGTTAATAGTCGAGACTTTGAGAAAATCAGTTATAGAATTCTAAGCAAAGATTGTTCACCTCCTTCCGTCCATGTTCCCTGAAAAGTATTCAGGCATCGCACGAACAAATATTGATTTAAAAGTCCATGAATACTATCTGATAAGCCGTAAATAAGCTTGCAATGGAGAGCTCCTTCAACGAAGATATTTGAGGGGTGCTCTTTCCTTCTCTTAAACACACACAAATAGCAGACATCCTCAAAATTAGGAATAGCATGTCTTGACCTCAGGAAAAGCACACAAAACCCTAATAGAATAGTATAGCCATTAGGGTGTAGCTGAAATGGAGCAACGACTAGAGACCACCTATAAAACTTGGTTGAAGGGAGGAATGACCTCAGTAGCTAACATATGACAGTTGACCGCTATGAAACCAGCAAGTGGGCTACCAGCAAAATACCAGGTCCCAGCAGTCTTGCATCCTCCTCAGGAATGTCGAACTAAGGACATAATAGTTTTAAGACACGTGGAGTAAATGTTGAATGACATCTTTCTGTAGGTGGATCTCTATGCGGGCGGGGACCAGGAACAGGTTGATCAGGCACCGACTCAGTAGCTACGGTAGTAGTTTCAGAAGGTTGAGTGGAAGTTACCACTTGAGAAGAAGTAGAAGTCTCCGCAGATCGAAGACGAGCTTTCTGTCTAGTAGTCAATCTACACAAGTAACCTTATTTTAAACAAATTATGCGTGCGCGTTTCCTAAATGGAAGGTGCTGTGCAGAGTTATATAAATAAAAAAATGAAGATGAAGCTTCAAATCTACGGTCGATATGTGTCAATTACTTGATCTCAAGCGTCGTCATAAATTTGAAGTGTAATGTTATGTCCGTCCAACCGGCATTTGACAAACTCTAAATGATTAAGCAAAGTAATCTTGTACGGAAACTTCATTCACTCCAAGTTAGAAAATTTGCTGTAGTTTATTCTTAATGTTTGAACTAATCTGTTGTTGATGTGGGCAATTAGTAGAAAAATATTAGCCCTAATATGTGAAAGAGCTTTTGTTGTTACAGGATAAGCAGCAGTTAAAAAGCATGTTCAAGTTTTAGGTGCAGATTCATGTCGTTGATCACTTTAATGCTTAAATGGCTTTAATTTGCATGACAATCTGCAAAGATACGAGCTCGAAAGATGTGGCACTTCAACAAGGACGGATAGGCTTCTAATCCACAGTAGATCGGAACGCTTCCAATCCATTATGGATTGGAATGCGTCTGATCCATCATGGATCGGAATGCGTTCGATCCATCATGGATCGGAATGCGTCTGATCCACCATGGATCAGACAACTTCCGATCCATCATGTGTCGAAACTATCTGATCCATGGCAAATCAAAGGCATCTGGTCCACTCTGAAGTAGCCAATCTTCCAAGCTGCAATCTGACGGTCTTGGGTGATCAATTCATCAATCAATAAGCAAAGTTTCTAAGTCCAAATCTTATACGTACACATCAGGCACAAACTAAGACGTCGATCGATTCTTGTATCAATGTAAAATTGCAAACACTTTCAAAGGCAACTTCAATAACAAGCTAGCTGGTTTTGATGTGATCAGGGCTACCATTCAACATGCTGAAAAATTGCTAAGTCCAAAACGAGGCATCCGCGCACCAATAATATACATTCATCATGATTGAATTGAAACGGATTCAAAATTGAAGCATACGATTCTGAAAGGCATATTATAAGTGTTTAGCTACATCAAAACATGGACAATTTAAACACGAGGTTGTTGCATAAATTCTCAAACAACAAAATTGCCAATTCTGTTTGAGGATAAAGTTCGAACTTAAGAGCTAATTATAGACTGACTGGATTCAGATTCTTTATCACAGCACCAAAATCAGATATGCATACATTGGCACAATCTTGAAAATGACAAGGGAAAGCACACTATGAAATATGATCATCAACACATGAATTGCAAATCAATATACCAAACCATGATAATTTCGACGTATCAAGTATTTAACTACTGAGCTCGTCACGACAAAATGTTGGAATATTTCGACAATTGGGTCACATATGTAAAATAAAATGTGTTGTGCTATTTTGGTGTAAAGCCTAATTAAAGTGATCTAATTTTCGATTAGAATTAATAGGCTTAAAGTTTAAGTTATCATGGGCCTAATGTGTAGATACCGGGGCATTTTATAATTTGTTGAAGGGCCGAATTACAAAATGCCAACTTTATAAATAAAGGGTTATGGTCCCCGAATTACACAAGCCTTAGCAACTCTCTAACCTCTTCTATGGAGAGCTGAATCTAATCTAGGGTTTGTGTCAATTTGGAAGACCGAACCAAATTTTTTTCTTCTACAATAGATAATCTTCTCCGTGGCAACCAATTATGGGATTCAGGTATAGCAATAATTAAATACAGATTCAGGTACGCTTCCGCTAATCAAGTTATCTATTTTCTGATTTGTTCTCGATTAAATCAATATGGTTACATTTCAGATCTAGGGTTTCACAATTGGGTATTGTTAAAGTACACTGAAATCATAACAAGTGGTATCAGAGCCTTCCATACTTGATTTTATTGAGAAATTTTTCGTTGTAAATGTGAATTAATAAAGCTGTTGCCTTTATTTTTCTCGGATCCGTAGAAATGTTCGTGACGTTCAAGTTTTTTTTCCTATGATTTAGATAGCGCAAACCTCATCGATTTCTTTTTATGCCCCTGTTTTTTCGCCGATTATTATATTTGAGATACACGAAGTATTGCTGTCCAAGACTCTTGATTCAGACGATTATTATCAAATTGTAATGGATACTGCGATCATTGTCACATCATAAATAAAGTGTTCAATAAATTATATTAGCTTGTACAAATTGAATGTTTGTTGCCAGGTTTAAGAATTTGTGAAGGATTGTCTATATACTAACTCTAATGAGGCCACATGTGAGAACATGCATACATGATACATCTGGTTTATTTTTATTTTTATTTAACTGCGACATCCACGTGGGCATGTTGTATGGAATCTAATGCCTTGAATGCCATGCAAACCTGGCATATTTAAGTTGAATTAGCATTTTGACCGCAAATTCTGACATATAGTTTGTTCCCTTATAATCCTACACTCTAAATAGCTTATAGAAAAAATTTTGATGTTTGCAGTAGTTTAAGAAAGGTAATATTTTTTTTTTTTTGGACTGACCTACAGTTTCGCATTTTTTTCCAGTGCGTCAGCCTAAAAAAAAAAAAAATCTCGATAAAAAAGGAGAAAAAGTAGGATCTGATTTTTAGTTTGATCCAGCAGTAACACGCAAACATGTAATTCTGCTGATAACCATGTACAGATCTTAGTTTCAGTTTTTTGATTGGCACTTTGTATTTATCTCTTTTTGAACCCTTGCCTTCAATACATAATCATTTCGCCTACGTTTTAGGATGATGATTAGTAGGTTACTTTATTATGGTCAAACTACATTAACTTCTACGGTTTAAAAAAAAATATGTTTTTTTTTTTGTTTTGTTTGGTTCGGTTAACAGTATAAAAAAAAACACATGTTATATTATGTTTCGGATATACATCATGGTTACTTCAGTTATTCAGGTTATTCAATATGATATTTATTATGTCGTTTACACATAATTTTATATGGTAATTGATCATGACATTCATCTATGATATCGTGATTTATTTATGATGTCTTATATCATATTTATTAAGGAAATGTCATGAATGTAACTGCATACCTAAAGCAACAGATTATGACAACTATGACTAAAACTCGTTATGCTATTATTATAATTTTGAGTTTTTCAGATGTCATATAGACCTAAAGCAATGAGGGTGTTTTATAACACTCAAAATATATTAATACATATATTAAGGATAAATTCAAATATAATTTTGGCGTTTCTTCACAGTTGTAAATATTTTACATTAGTAGTGAATTAACTTTAAAATAATATGTCACCAAAGTGACCTCTATATTTTGGTGGTTCATGAAAATGTATAATATTTGTGTGTAATTATTCATGTGAATATTAGTCGGCCCAAAGGAAGGCTAATGTTTGACCGAATCACTTACACATGTGTGATGATAAATACGTGATAATTATAAGGTTTTTCGAGTGAATAATTAATCGGCCCAAAGGAAGGTTGTTATTTGACTTGAATTTATTGTCAGTATTTGATCATTACAACAAGAGTACCAATTACAGTTAATATTACTGTCCAAAGACTTGATATTAATGTGTACTAGGTATCTTGAGAAGAGACTTACCAATTATTTGAATTTACTATGGTTGGTATTTGGCTATGAGCATATACGGTCAATCTTCATTTTATTTTTTGTTCATTTTCAGCTAATTTAACTGAATTATCTGTCAATTTAAAGAATATTTCCATCTTGTTTTGGGATAAATATAAGGATTTGTATGAGAGCATGTTATTTGTTCTTGACTTTATAGATTTAACTCTTGTAACTAAGAGGGTTACATCCAACCCTACTACGGTTAAATATTCTTATAATGTTATGAAGAATATTGAAAGGTGATAGAATTCAAAGGCAAGAGTTAAATGATCATTAAGTAAATACTTCAGAAGTTTTCAAGGATGTGCTATAGGTAACGATAACTAATTTTGTATAAGTTATCTAATGATAATGGAAACGGTTTTTGTGAAAACAATAAGGGAAATCAAGCACTCTTTGTGGTGCTTGATTACATAAAATCAAAGTAAAAGAAATATAAATGAGTACTATACGGAAAAAGATATTGCTTCAAAAGCTAAAGACGCTCAAGTTATCGTTATTTTTGGTGCTATCTTCAGTATATTCATTTAAATATTAAAATTATTTTAAGAATAATATGTTATTTTATTGGGCTAATTTAGCGCTTTGGTAATTAAAATAGAGATTGAAGTTTTTATGATTGAAAAGTACTCATTTGATATACATTGTAAATAAATGCATGAATAAGGATTAAGAAGTCGCTAAGGATCTCAAAGAAAAGAAATAACATAAGGATATATTTATAGTTATTTCTTTATTGGGATATACAGACATATAAAGTTATTATTGAGACTTAAGTCAAACTGCTTGAATTTATTCGATACTTTTTATGATGTCATTTAGATAGATTTCGGTTTTATATTTCTAATATGAACATATTCATCAAGTAATAATAGTGTCGATTTATGAATAAATTCAAATTTTTATGTAATTGAAGCTCTTAATGTCTGATATATAAGTTATGGCTACTTATGCTAAATAGCTTGTAATGATATCTCAAATCTTGTTTTGGTGATTAATATAATTATTTGTTTCAGTTTACTAAGGAGTTATAGATTGAGATATCATAAAGATAGAAAATAATTTATTGATATTCTAAGCGATTTAAAGTTTATAATTTTTTATGAACCCACACTAAGGAAAAGTTTTAAAGCGGGAAATGCAATAGTTTTTTGAGGATGTTGAGTTTGGGGGGAGAAATAAAGTAATACCATTGTCTTTAAAGAGAATCATTATCTTTGATTCAACTGCGGTTGCTTCTTCGCTTAAAGTTTAAGATTTGTTTTCTTTTATTAAGAAGAAGTAAATTAAGAACCATAATAAGACGATGTTGAAGATAATTTTTCTTTAAGCTAAGGATACTGCTTCAAGAAAACAAACTCAACAACCTCAAAGATACAAGATCACTAAGGAAATCCACCTAAATGGGAAGAAATGCTATTTCAGATTATTGTGTAGTATTTCTTCATAAAGATAAATAATGGATTGATAAAGATGTTGCTACGGACTTACATCAATCCATGTAAGGTACCAATTTAAAATGTGGATTTAAGAAATGAACATATAGTATAAATCTATATGGATAATAAAGTTTGAAATTTCCCTCTAACTTAAGTGATAAGATCATTGGTTATGAATAACTATTCAAAACCAAAAGGGATCAAGTGGGTAATATTGAATTTTATAAGGCACTTTATCGAATAAAAGGAAATTTTATTTTCTTTTAAGAATGTTTCATTTTGGACTTAGTAAACGATTCTGAATCGATCACTTTGGAGCTTACTACAGTTTGTACTTTTGAGCATTATCTGATGGAGATTAAAGTTATATTTCTCAATGGAGACATTGGTGAAACTACTTAAGAAACTCATTTATGGATTAGTCTTTTGTATTTGGGATTCAAATTCACCATTATTGTTCATGGGGTGATATTTTGGATTATTACAAAAGAATTAGAAAGATAAATGCTTCAAAGGTTAAGTATGTAAACTACGATTCAGTTGATTTTCTTTTACCAAAACGGATAAATGTTGCCATCCTTGAAACTAAAGAAACACAAAAGATTTTTCATGCATTTGCAGTTTGAATTCCAATGCATACTAATGTATACACATATGGATATGCGTGTATTATTTGGCAGATACCTTACTGATATTAAAAGTGGATCACTGATTTAGTAGCCAAAATGGTTATGAGATATCTTTAAGGAATAAAATAAAAGATCATATGCTCATAGATAAAAGATCGGATCGGTTGGAGATCATAAAGAATTACGATCCAGATATTTTGGATGTCATTACTGTAAAAGATCCACTTCTAGCAATGATAATATATTTTATGGGTGAAACTACATAAGGGAAAAGTGTCACTTAGGCACTTATAGTTTTCACCACTTTGAAAATATCGTCTTTGGTTAATTATAAGACATCCAAATATGGAAAATAATAATGAAATTTTGTCACAAGACTCCAGTTATTGATAAAGAATTGAAAGACCAAGTAATATTGTGACCGTAAAGTATATATTATTTTCCAATAAGGGAAGAGTGCAAAATATATTGTAAATCATAGAGCATATTTAGACAAACTCCATTATGGCGGATCCGCTTACCAAAAGACTATCACCTAAGGTCTTTCATGAGCATATAGCTCAATTGGTGTAACTTTTATGTAAGGATATTCTGGTTCAGGGGGAGTTTGTATTTGGTATTATCGTATGACTCACTGCTCTATGTTTCGGTTACAGATATATGTAAATCAAGTTCTTTTTCTGATCAGAAATAAAGTAATGAACTTTTCTTTGCACTCAGGTTGTTTAAATATTAAACGTTTTGATCTCACTAAAGAAGGACCAGTTGGAAATAGACATGTAAAGATCACATTTCGTGTAATTTCCATGCTACGCATCCATGATTGATCTATGTCATTTGATTGTATTGATATATGTGACCATTGATGTGTTTAGTTACGATAAATGTAACGAATGCCGCTTTGATCCTTTGTCAACGCAATTAATGGACGAGATTGTTTCAGATACACCGTATGTTATAAATAGCAAATTTTGGAGCTCATAAAGTTAAACACATTTTAAGGTTATTTCATATGTGGCCCAGGGAGAGATTGTTGGAATATTTCGACAATTGGGTCACATATGTAAAATAAAATGTGTTGTGCTATTTTGGTGTAAAGCCTAATTAAAGTGATCTAATTTTCGATTAGAATTAATAGGCTTAAAGTTTAAGTTATCATGGGCCTAATGTGTAGATACCGGGGCATTTTATAATTTGTTGAAGGGCCGAATTACAAAATGCCAACTTTATAAATAAAGGGTTATGGTCCCCGAATTACACAAGCCTTGGCAACTCTCTAACCTCTTCTATGGAGAGCTGAATCTAATCTAGGGTTTGTGTCAATTTGGAAGACCGAACCAAATTCTTCTTCTTCTACAATAGATAAACTTCTCCGTGGCAACCAATTATGGGATTCAGGTATAGCAATAATTAAATACAGATTCAGGTACGCTTCCGCTAATCAAGTTATCTATTTTCTGATTTGTTCTCGATTAAATCAATATGGTTACATTTCAGATCTAGGGTTTCACAATTGGGTATTGTTAAAGTACACTGAAATCATAACACAAAACTGTTTTGAGCGAACTCTACTATTTTAGAAAAATAAGATTGCTTTTAATTGGAAATTGGAATCTAAATCCAAGGACAAATTCAAAACATACAAATACAGACCACGACTCAATCAGATCCAAGTTCTTGAATCGTCGGTTTGACAAAAAAACCAAAGGCTACGACAGCATATTTCAAATCACAAACCTAAAGTTTATGAAACCAACACAATATGAAAGCTTGAAAAAAGTAATAGACACCTACAATAGCTGAAGGAAGTCAAAAATGCTTAAAATCCAGTGATAACACGTTGGCTAGATGGTGATAAAGCACAATACTTCAAATCTGCAGAGAGAGGACAAAAATCGAGTTGCATTGGTTGAAATCGTTTCAAGGAGCTAAATCCGAAGTGAATTGAAGCTTAATCGATGCAGTAAGAAGCGTTGTAGAGCTGACAAGTAAAGGAACGAAACTAGGTTGGGTAAAATTTTCATAGAGAAGGTGTGCCACCATTAAAAGATTCCCCAGCAATAAAAAGTAAATGAAGAAAAAGGTGGATCCGAGAAAAATATAGAGGTTGCGTTGAAAGGGGCTAACCGACCTATCTATTAAGCTACATTCGACCCATTAGAAAATGTTCTATACTTGACCTTTTGACATTTCAAAATTCCGATCCATTAGAGTATTATATTTAAGGTCCATTCGAGATGAGTCATAGCTATTAAGGTTGTTCACGGTCCATTATTAAAATTATATATATATATAATACCATTTCCGATCCATCAAAAGTAAGCATTGATGGTCTATCAGTATGTTTAAACATGGAATTATGACATCCATTTCGAAGTTTACATTTTTCACAAGTAAAAATATAAATTTCGAAGGGCAAATGTTATAACGTGGTATAAAAGCATACATAATGGATCAGGTACTTTTCATACTGGTGGATCGGATCAGCACTTTGCGATGGAACAGAAAACTCAATCAAACTATGGATCGGACATGTCGTGTTTGGATGGATCAAACACAGTTTTAGTCGGTGGAGCAGATATGTTCACATCCAATGGATCGGCAGCTTCTTTCCGTCATACACAAGGCGACATACAACTAAGCCATGCAAAATTTAAATTAAGGGTCGGCTTATTCTTGTATTAATACATAATATGTACACAACATTGGATCGGTTCATATTCTTTAATTGGATCAGTCATATTTACACCACATATCTCCAAGTGGTTGCATAACATGAAGCGATCCATATAATTATGCATGGGTGATTCAAGAATTAGCAGCATGAACCAGAAATGCTTGTTTGATCGGATTGATCACTACTACAAAAGTGGGCATATTCGACACTAGTTTTATGTGGCCGTAGATCGAAAAAGCATTGCGGTAGGCCATTTTTTCAAATAGGCAACACCAGAGGGGCGTGACATTCGCGACCATTGCATTAGCTCTCTAAGGCAACGCTTTTGCCCATCTATTGCTATGGAAAGAAAGTGTTGCATTATAGCCCTATTGCAACAGTACTTGCAAATAATGCAACATAATACAGCGTTGCCTTAAGCAGAAGCCAGAGTCTGGCTTCCAGGCCATGGTAGTGGGGGCCACATGAACTTTCCACGTCAGCTGCCAATGTGTCACATGCCACGTCAGCTGCCCACGTGTCACATGTCATGTCAGCTATCCACGTGGCACCACGTCAGTTATGGGTCCCACGTGTCGTACGCTAGTGGAATTAATAATATTTTATTTAATGCAACATCACTGCATTATGTAATGCAACATCACTGCATTATGTAATGCAACACCACTATCCTGTAATGCAGCATTAGAAAAAAAATCAACTGCAACAGTAAAGAAGACAAATGCTACATTGGAAGAAGGCAAATACAGCGCTGTAATTACAAATTCTGCAGTACCAGCTTTGTACATACAATAACCAATTCAAAACATTGTACATAGAAAAAATCCACTCAAAACTTTCATCACCACACTCAAACAAACCAAAATATTCTACATGCTAAATCACATCTTCAAATTGGATTTTCCTCCTAGCTTCAAAGTCACTGGTTTCAGGTTGCTTCTTGTTGTTGCTTCAATACGATCTTTTTTATCCGTGTTGACCTAGTAAATGCTGAGCTACAAATACAAACGTCATACATTTAGTTATCATAGTAGTATCGGACGGAGAGCATTGACATTGCTAAATTGCATAGCAAGCCATTAGCATCTAACCTATTGAACTAAGCAACAACCTTTTACTGGAAAACAAGCATTCTCCAAAACACACAAACTCAACAACACTTTCCCAAATGAGAAGACATAACTCCATAAACACACCACAACTGGAAGACCAAAACTTGCAGCATGTAATAGAACAATTGGCATTTAGAAATCCTATACACAACAAATTTCATGATATACCTTATAAAAAACAAAATGATAACGATAACGTATGTGATTGACATTATACCTATCAACAAAGAAAATCAGAATCAGAAGCAAAATTTTCAAAAAAATAATGAAATTTACTTGAATTGAAAATAAAAAAATGATAAAATATGAATCAAAATCCAGGATCGTGAACTTTGATTTACTCCTTGTTCTCTAAATTAAAGACTTAGGCTCTGTTTGGTTTCATTTTTAATTTTTAATTTTTAGTTTTTGAAGCTTATTTTCAGTTTTCCATTTTTAATGTTTTTAACATTTTGGAAAATATATTTGGTTCTACTATTTTGAAAAACCGATTTTTAGTTGAAAATTAAAAATGAGATATCAAAATAAAAATGAAAGTTTCAAATACACAAGTTACATAATGTAGAAATGCTTACTACAATCACATCAACATTAAAGTGGTACAAGCGGGGATTTAATAGATATCAAAATAAATATTGTGCTATTAAAATAAATAACACTGATTATGACAAGATCAACAAGTTACATAATGTAGAAATTCTTTCTATGACAATTTACATAATGTAGAAATGCTTACTATGACAAGATCAACATTAAAGACCATGCTAGCATTCAATCCCCGCATGTAACTTTCAAGACAAGCATGCTTACTACAATGACATAATAGAAAATAATAATAATAACATGTTTACTACAATCACATCAACACCTATATCTAAATTAGTCTTGCAACTGTAATAACAATCCTATTTCCTTGAAACAATACTACATTTAAGATAAAACATATGTAACCCAGACTGAACAATTAAAAAAGCATACAACGTCACTTCTAAGTTGTCTATATTTCACTGGCCATAGAAAGCTGATCCAAACAAGCTCTGTAGTTTGATTCCAATGACTGCTGCAATAAAAGTGTTACAATAATATCAGTTGACTGTAAATGAAGTAACAATATAAAAGCAAATAAGAGAAACTTGACCAATTAAGAAAGAGTAAGTGGTTGTGTTGCCTCATTCACTCATAACCTGAAACGTTAAAATTATGAACGTTAGCAAATCAAATTATTATTGAGAAACGCTAAAAAGGACAAATTCCATACTTAACTACCTAGTTTTGTGGATGAGTTGCTGTGTAATCATTCCACATTTGTGTGGCAATTTGATCCCTGATATGTCTCATTTGAGTTGTTTGACTAACATCGAATTGTATGGTTTCCTGATTTTGATTTGCTTCTAATACATGTTCAAATACCATATTCTCGGATGAGTATTGTGTGAAAAGAGCATCCAAGGCATGTTCTTGTAAAATAAAGTTATGCAATGTGCAACAAGCAATAGGAATTTGTCTTTGCCTATGAAGTGGATAATTCGTCATTAGTTTTAGAATTGGAAATCTTGCTTTTAAAACACCGATGCAACGCTCGATGATATTTCGACATGACGAGTGTTTATAATTGAACAAATCTTCCTTTCCAAGCAGTCTCCCTCGTCCATTGTAATCACGTAAATGATATCTACGGCCTCGATAAGGAGCCAAAAATCCAGGCATGTTTGGGTATCCAGCATCAACAAGATAATATTGATCTATAAAGTAATACCCATGTATTATATAAATACTATAAAAATAAGTATTAGGTAATCATTTTTAATATTTGATAGTAACATTTAATATAATAAATTCATACCTACTCTTGGCATTGGAAAATTATTTCCGACTCTGGTAACTGCATCGATAAATACTCGAGAATCATTAGCAGCACCCTCCCATCCAGCATACACAAATACAAATTTCATATCGAAATCACACGCCACCATGACATTTTGTGTTATATTGGTTTTTCTTCCACGAAAAGACGTTTGTCTCGATGCAGGCACCCATGCAGCAACATGTGTTCCATCTATTGCACCAATACAATCCTACACAATAAACGATACTATAATACTATTTGTGTTAATTACTTGGTAAATATATTTTGTTAAAAAATTTACCTTAAAATATGGATACTTGTTTACAAGGCGTTCATGTATGAAATCTCTATCCGTTTGTCGTATTAACTCCGTGCCCAAAGAACAAACAGCTCGTAAAACTCTTCTGAACCATTTTAAAATAGTCTCATGCGAATGCTGAAAACGATCGGCAATTATACTATATCTTGTTGTGTGTCCTATTATCATTAGAAACATTGCCACACCCTCTTCCAACTTACTTTTCTACCATCGGTCAAAAGTCCTTTCTCTTTTAGGGTATCACAAAAATTCAATAACACTTTTTTTTGCATTTTAAAATTTGATGACATACTGTAGGATTTCCATTTAATATATCAAGTAAGAACATCCTTCCTGTAAGTGATGATGTTCTACAAGGCACTTTATTCATGGTACTCCTTTGGGTAGCAATAAAACAATTAATCATCAACATATCACCAAATTGTTCATTACGGTAATCCATAAACATAAAATCATCATCAGAACTAGTGTCATCATCGGATTCATAAGAAATGATAGTAGATCGAGTAGACATTACTCTGCATAAATAATATCCAATAGACATTATTAATGAAAATAGTTTTGTATCTCTCTTATGGTCCTATACTGGCTATGGTCTACCACATGCCCATTGCAACCTTTATCAAACTTGATGATTTAAGTGCTGATTTCTTTTGGGTAGGGAGGCATCATAAAATAACATGGAGGAAACCATGCAGACTAAACTAGAGGAAAAACTCAATCTTAATAAAAGTACCATGTCCATCTTAATAAATTACAAGTGCCTTCACTATCATTAGTTTATCTTCATGCTTTCTGTAAGGAAGCATAGGTCAGCCTTGTCCATTTTTCTTGCGATGAAGCCGTGAAGGTATTAAAAAAATTGAGTCTGTGAGTCATACATGCATGAGCTACATCTTATATTGTTTATCTTAATTATATTATTTAAGATACAAAACTTGGGATAGAGATTGGAAACCTCAGCAGACAGGTTTTAAATTCTGGAGAGACTGATGCCTGGATGAAGTAAAGTGTAACGTTAAACCATGGTTTCAAGACGGGGTTGCCCGTTACATAAACGGGTGGAACTGTTATTAGATGTTACAGCAGACAGGTTTTAAATTCTGGATTCCAAAACCAAGTTGGTTGTTTACTTAAATGGGTGGAACTCTTATTAGATGTTAAACCATGGTTTCAAGAGTTATTTATTTCATACTATGTAACTTTTTTAAAACAACTTTCAGATTGCAAAATTTTAAAGTACAACCTGAGCTTTAGTGATTTTTACAAGAGAGTAAATGCATAAAAACATGTATTCAATGTGCAGGGCCACTGTAAAAAGGTGGGTGATTAGCAAATGGCAGAATCTCACAAAACTATACAAATAAAAGTTGTTGTGAAAAAGCAACTACCATTGGCCTCCTTCAGATCAAATCAAAAACCATATAATCAAAAAAATGGCAGAAGACATTGCAGATGGCAGTCTCGAAAAAACGAGCACAACTATACGATGCAAAATTTACAAATTAACTCATTTTAGCTTGTTTTCTAAGATCAATGGGAGGTTCACTCTTCGGTTATGATCTCGACGTCTCTGGTATTTGTTTTCTAATTAGAAATTAGAAATTGATGGATTCGAGTTGTGAATCGAGTTGGATGGTGGATCCAAGTTTGAGAAGTTGAAGGTAAAGACAAGAATAAATCTGATACTCGAGCTTTAGGGCGGTTCAGAGCAAATGCAATTGGAAGTGAAGTGAAGTCTTAACTCTATGCATATATGGATTAGTTTCTGTGGACCAATATCAATCACCAAGTTTTGAAATAAAAATGCTGAGAAAAATATAAACCTTACCAGACCATAAACTGGAATACAACTTTCAGAATTTTTTTGGTAAACAATGGAGTGGAGATGTTTGTAGATTTGAAGCCCCAGTATTTATATCCATCTAAAAAAGTGGCTTGATTGCTAATTTGATTGATGTGTTGATATTTGAAGAAACAAATATGTCTTGGAAAATACTTTAGTGTGTAGAATATGACCTAAAATACAAGTTTTAACCGGTTTTGTATGGTTTTGTGCTTCAGGTGTTACCGTAACACTTGCTTATAAGATTTATTTACACCAAAGTCGATTGCTAATTTGACAGCATATCCAATCTAAACAATGATAGCATACCCAATTTAAATATTGTCAAAATAATGTAGAAATTTACCCAATTCAAACTTGTCCAGATTGAGATCCACACTTATGATCTTGGTTGCACCATGAACCCTTGAAACTTCAGCCCCTACAATCAAATACACAAGTCAAACAAATGAACAGAAGAAAAAAAACAGAGCACAAACAAGTGAACTAGCTGAAAAACACAAAACCAGATCACAAGCAAATTTCACAGTTTTAAGCAAGTGAAACAGCAGCCAAATATCTCATCTGTAGCACCCAACTTTCACAGTTTTAAGCAAATTTTAAATGCAAATTATATCTAGAAAAGATGAGATAGTCCTTATCCTTCAATTTTCAACTCATTAAAATTACCTGCTCCTCCATAAATGGGTACTACACACCAACAGATCACAAGCAATACTGTGCAGTATTAATGACAGTAACTCAAAAATAAATTAGAACAAAGCATAGCTCAACCACAAGAACAAAGACCATATTGGAATAAAAACATCAATCACATATTAGAATAAAAACAGCAAGAAACAGAACACAAAGTTCAAACAGCAAGAAAAAGAAGATAAAGATACCATAACATAAAAAGTCATTACATTTCAAATAGCAAGAAACGGAACATCTATAGAATAAAAACTACATAGACTAGCAAACACAAAGTTCAACGCAACACAAAGTACATAAACCTACGATAAAGATAACATAACCCAAAAGATAAAAATTAATCTAGACGTTCTAAAACCGGCAATCTTCTGTGTTCTGGCATCATAACAAATCGCCTCCTAAAATTGGGATTATCAAAAGCCTTCACTGTCTTTGCGTAGACGTCATCAGAAACACCGTCAATACCATTTAATATATTCATACACACCATATCGGAATATGGGTCAGATGCATCACTTTGACTATCATTTGGCTTGGGCGACTTTCCTTCAACTTTTGCAATTTTTCCTTTTAAGTATCGCATTCTAAGTTCGGCTTCTTCATTGCGCATTTCGATTGAAGAAGACCACTTGTCCATACATGACTCGAGCTTTTCAACATTATTAGCCTTATGTTTTTTGCGTCGTCGTTCATTTGTTGACGTGTCATCACTTGCACGACTACTAATTTGCTCATCATCATTTATCACATGAACATGCACGCCCTTGGTTAGAAAATTATCCTCTAATCGTCTTTCGTCATCCGAACTGGGTGGGGGGTTGGTTGAAGCATTACTCAAACCTCCGGTAGCCGTAGTTCCACCGAAAATCTCTCCCAAAAGTTCATAATTCTTGCAACCATCTTTCCGAAAAGTTTTAAACTCGGTTTTGCTCATCTATAATAATTTAACAAATATTAGTTCGACATGCAACCATCTTTCCCATAAGTATTATTTTAAAATGCATACCGTATAGAAGTGTTGCCAAACTTCTTCCGCGGCATTAACCTTGTTGGTATTTGGATCCCACGTAACGCCTGTATGTCCTAATAGTTGCGAAAACAAACGATGTACAATACGTAAACGGTTCCATTTTCCCTTCAATCTCTCCACCCCATAATCAAACTTTGTTGCTTCAATCATCTCTTGATTAATCTTTCCCCATTGGTCTTTAGTGAAAGTAGAGCATTGAAGTTTTCCCGCTTTTACATATTCATAGAGTATTCCAATGAAAGTACGTTCGTTCTCGTCAGACCATGACATTGGTTCTTTTGCCTTACTATGACCTCCCATTTTCTATGTAGATAATTAAATAAAGATAAATATTTTAGGCAGTCGTGGACAAATCAGAATTAATGATAGTATCCTATTTAGAGTTTCGGTTTTTTAACTTGCATTAGACCAGATCAAACAATCGAGTTTTATCATTATTGAAAACATATACAGTAAAGTCACTTTCACAAAAAAAAGAAAAAAAAAAGAAAAAAAAAACATACAGAGCTTGGTTTGAGTTTGGCAACCTTAGCCGTATTTTGGAATGGATCAAAAGCGCCATTGTATTTGAAATTCTTAACAAATGCTGAAATGATTATGTCCAAGAAAATAGGTCAGGTGGTACTCCCTGTGTTCTCATTGACGTAAACAAATTTAACGCCCTTTCATGGTTGCTTAACTGAGAAATGCCAAATATCAACGCGTTCCAGGTGTATAAATCTGGTTCAATTCGGAAGACTTCGTATTTACGCTCAAAACAAACGTGTGTGAGGCGAAGCTAAGATGGGTAGAAGCTGAAATTATTGAGTTCCATGCAAGTAAGTCCCTTTCACGGATTGTATCAAACGCTTTGTTCCAAAATGTAAAATAGGCATGCAAAACGGTTTATAGTTGGGACTGCTATAAAAGTGCACATAGGGAAATGACTGATCAAACTTCATAGAAATATACTTGTCAAAAAAGTGCTTCTAAAGACACCTTCTTTTATTCTTACTAATCCATTACAATTCAATTAGTCCCTACTAGAAAACTACTGCCCCCAATTAATACCATAATTATCTTTTATCACTAGATATTTAATTAGTGGTTGATCAAATACAACCATGCAAAATCGAATTCATGAGCGTTTCCCACCAAACAACTAACTTTGCTGGTGAAATTCAACATCATCGGTATAGCGCCATCATTGCTTAGCAATTCTGGCCAAACTTTTCAAAAAGAATTTCAATTTTTTTACCAATAATTTATCTATAGCATCTTTGAAATCTCCTTTTAGAAAGCTACAGAAAAATGCAACTTCTATTTTTTAAATTTCAAAACAATTAAAAGAACATACAATTTTATAGACAATAGATACTTATAAGGATATTCTGTGTCATCAATGAACTAGTGGGCAGATTGACTTCTAGCAGTTTCAGTGTTTTATTTGAAACAAGATTGGAAGATGAGTTCATTTTATTCAACTGCAACTTTGAAATGTATTTGTTAACCACAAAAATGGTCAACATCTCAAAATAGTGAGTTCTTTGCAGATCCATTGGTTTAGTTTAATTTACTTGAATTATCTCAAAAAAAAATAGGTTGCCTTTTTAGTGTTTGTTTAAGTTAACAATAAACGATATTGAATGGTAACTACAGTCCTAGATAACAAATGTTTCCAATTGAACAAGCTGTTTGTCTTTAAATAGAAAGCAATAGCTATAATCACTTATCTGTATTAATTTCGTACTGTTGTATAAAAAAAATATGACTATGCATTATACCGACAAATACAAAAATATTCCTTTACATCCATTGGCAGTGCATGCTTATAAAGTTATAGTATATATGTTTCATGTTTCAGTTTAATGCAAGTTTGACTAAACATCATGTTTACTGTATAACTCAAAATACTGCAGTATATATATTTCAACGTAAAGCAGATTTAATAAGTCGACAAGTCTAATTGTTGAAAGCTTGAAACATCAAATTTAGGTCTTTAGCAGTATATTATCAAGCATCATTTTTGCTTTTCATATTTTAAAAAAAAAAATCACTTATTAGCAGATGAAAACTCATTTTTAATGACAGCATACCCAATCTAAACAATGAAGAAATATTTTCAAAACAATGACAGCATACCCAATCTAAACAGTGACAGCATACCCAATTTATATATCAAAATAATGAAGAAATTTATCCAATTCAAACTTGTCCAGATTGCGATCCACACTTATGATCTTGGTTGCAGCACGAACCCTTGAAACTTCAGCCCCTGCAATCTAATACACAAGTTATCACATTATAATGCTATAAAATGCAATCAAAAAACAAAATTAAAGATCGGAAAATATGGAGTAGAAACTCAGCAAAACGCCTAAATCGATATCTATAAAATTCACTAACCCTAATTCACAAAAAGGGAAAATCAACGTAAAATCATTCTGCTTAACCCAGATGTTATTGGTTTAAAGAAAACGACATAACTAACAAATAGAAATCGGATTTACCTGATACTGAATGATATCAGGAGATGAAGGCGATTTTCGTAGGGTTTGGAATTTCGAAACTTGCGGCCGTCGAATAGAATTGGACAATCAAACGTGTTTGCTTTATGTTTGAGTTTTGGGTTTTTGGGCTTTTCATTGTGGGCTGAAAACCGGGAAAATAAAGAAAAACTGTTTTTAAATTTCTTTAGTAAACCAGTTTTGAAAAATGGACTGTTTTTAAAAATGAATTGGAGAAAATGATAAAACAAACAAGTTTTCAGTATTTTCCAAAATTGAAAACCAAAAATTTCTTGAAAATGGCTAACCAAACAAGGCCTTAGGTTACCAAACAGACATTAATGACTATAACGAGCCTCTTAATTTACTTAATTTGAGTAATAATCAAATGAGCCTAAATCAAGGCTCATGAATCTCTGTAATCAGAAATGGAATTTGATTTACATTCAAATGCATTTATAATAAAGAACTATAAAATGATATACTGGAACTTGAATTCGATACCTTCAGATTGAATGTTTTGATCCATGTCAAGATTATGTTCCCTGATTTCATTCACCTCCATTTCTCTTGATCTACTTTCATCTAAAATAGAAGGGGCATAAGATTGTACCAACATTTGTTCAGAGCCAGACAGTTCAAGATCAACATTTTCAACAGAAGTACTGCCTTCAAATACTTTTTGCTGTGGAGCCACTTCTAAGGAATCTTCTTCCAAATTAAAACACAGTGTACTAAAGCTCCTACTCAAACTAAAGTTTATCTAGTGTTTTAAAGTAACAAGGGATCTATGTGTTGATAATAGTTCCTTGTAGGTTAACTATATAAATAAGCGCAACATAAATATTAAGATATCACACTTTAACAATGTTTTTTTTTTATTATAAGTGATACTCTAATATTATCCTTTTAAGAGAGAAGTATGAAATAATATGTTATGTTTTATAAAATACTATAATCACCATTCACCATAATAAAGCAAATTTGGTGTATTTATTTAACTATACTATTTGAAGATATAATACAGGTCATTTATTTAAAATAATTTGCTACAGAATTTCGATATGAAAGTGGATGACGAGATATAGGTTAGAATAACTTCTACACACACACACTTCACTGTCCTTCACCAACAAAGATATCATTTAATTAGCAGCGTATTGAACATGTGGATTGTGAACAAATGAAACCCCTATTGTACTTTTTCATGGACCTAACCATAACAGATCGTTGTTTATATTCATTTATTACCTGTCCGATATCTGAACTTCAACAGCTGAAAATGTGCATGCAGTGAGACCAAATCTCTGTCCCCAAATTTCTCTATGCCCCTGTCCCCATCCAATCAAAGCCTCTGATTTTCACAATTTTGCAATTAAGTCGGAGATAAAAAAAGACTTAACTGCAAAAGGTGAAAATCAGGGGGTGTTCATTGGTTGGATACAGGGGCACATGTAGTTTTGGATACCCCTTGCAGTTTAGCCTTTACCAAAATATGCGCATGCAGCTACAATTTCGGAGACCGAAGATGACCAACCGCCGTCGTTGCCTTAAGCTTGCCCAAGTTGCAAGCTAGTAATCCACTATTTACTGCTATTTTGTACAGCATCAGTCTAATATACACGTTATTACATTTGCAGTAACATTTAAAGTAAATGACAATGAAGACTGGGATCGGGAAAACTGAGATCGGTCATAATATATGACATTAATACTTCTACCAAAATTGAGATCGGGAAAATTGCAGTGTGTTGTATGAGCAAGGTATATAAATATCAGAGTGATATTTGATATAGTATTGCAGGGTGCCACGAACCAAGTAGCCAGTGCACATATCCATAAAAAATGCAAATACTGAATCATGGATATGACATGGCATTAGGGCTGCACACAACCCATATCCAATCCAACCCACCAACCCGACCCAACCCACATAAATCCAACCCAACCCATCTTAGCTCGGATCAGATATGGATTACAATTTTTAATCCGTACCATATACGGGTCGGGTTTGATATTTTGTTCAACCCAACCTTATTTTAACCCAACCCAACCCTATATTATAAAATTAATTTAACATCAGTCCATGTAAAATTAGAGTAGTATAATCCTAGAATAATGTTTTTGTATTCTATAGTAAATATACAAAAAAATCATATTTCATGTCAATCCAAACTATATAGAATTTGGCAAATATACTTCAAAGAGCATTTTAATGTATTTTATAATGAAACATTCATTCTAGTATGTAGTGAATTAATTTTATATGATATGTTTTATAATGAAATTTAAATAAAATATGTCTTATAAAGAATCAGTTATTTTAAATGCATCATGCTAGCTAAAATCTGATATATTGTGTTGAAACTTTTAATATTATTTTTAAAAAATTCCCTCATATTCTCATTTTTTTATTATATTCAAACAACCCAACCCTACTAAATCCGACCCAATCCATACTTCAACCCAACCCATATCCAACCTCAAATAGGGTCGGATACGGGTTGAAATACCTTAAACCCATACCTATGAGGGTCCGATGAAGTATTTGGTCTAACCCTACCCAACTCATACTCTGACGGAGTGAAAGTTACTTTTGCAAGCCTTAACTCCCTTTGTAACCTCATGTGCCTGCGCACTCCTTTGACGCCCTGAAACCTCTCCAAGTGATTAGCAATGCTTCCAGTAATGATATTCTGCTGGGTTTTTCTCGCTTAAGCTTGGCACTTCTGAAGAGGCGATTCTCCGTAAGTTAGAAAATCAGAAGATAATTACAGACTGGAAATATATTTATGTATTGTTATATGGCATTTTTTGCCATTTATTCATCATATTAATTTAAGCATTGATTTTGACAACTGTAAACAAATGCGACATAAAACAAAGTTACTTGCTTCATGACCTGTTTTTGAACGGTAACATGGAAAATTCGGTTCAAGGAATTAATCCTAGTGTCATTTGGTAATCCTGCTAAATCAAAACATCTCGCATTATTAGATATATGTAGCGTATGTACTTACCAGCAGAATATAGTATGTCTTATATAAGGCAAAAACGCTGGTGTGATTTAATATGCAAATTCTCACCATGTATGGACGGTGAGAACTTCAAGCTCAGCGTGCTAACAATGGATATCTTGTTAAAAAAATTATCGCTAGTGATACAACAGTAGCTTGCATCAAAGGTATTTTGAAGACTGAGCTTACAAACAAAAAGTTTGTGGATAAAAAATGAGGAATCCAAACATAATAGTTTGAACATGTTTTATAGTATAGTAGATGGTTTTGTGAAGTATAATTTACCCATATGAATCAAGCAGCAAGACTATAAAAAGTAAAGAAAGAAATTGAATATTTTGGGGCTGCATAATGAATTTTTGAATTAAATCAGATTTGATATTAAACAAATGTATAAGTTAAGCCTTCATTATTTTTATTGTGTACATAACATAACAAAATTATATATTGTAAGGGAGAACAAAATAATCTTGTTTCTGATGAATGAAATATAATCAAACAGAAATGTATTCTTTCAAACTTTGAGATCTGATTGAGAAACTGTATATTTTGGGAAAATAAATAAATTAGAAAGATTTAGCATTTTCGATCATTTTCAAATTTTTGAGAGAACTGTATTGCATATTTCAAGTTCTTTTGATGCTAATAAAATATGGGATTGTTAAAGAGACTCCATATTTGGTTAAGGGGAGGATAATTTTAAGGGGACTCAGCGTAGTATTTTTTTTGTTAAAGGAGGCTCTAGTTTATTTTAAAAAAAGAAAAAGAGACATAACTACCCCTTTCTTGTCACTTATGTTAAACTCTAACTTGCTAAATTCAGCGCAACTAACAAACGTGTGAATTACTAAACATTTCAATTAAACAAATTCGATACAACATACTAGATCAAAATTTTTCTTTCATCATTTATTTTAAATTGACTATACTAAGTCTAATATGAAATTACAATTAATTACCTAATATGATGCCTTCATCATCCATGTGTTTCTATTTACATTAACTATATCCATTTTTTGTTTTTATGTGCAACATTAAATTGTAAGCATTAATTAAGATTTAGGTTTTATGATTTATACTAATAAGGATTATAAATGGTTAATATCGAAATTTTAATTTATATGTTTAAGGAGAGACTAATTTATTTTGTCCTCCCCATAACAATTATACAATAAATTAAAATTGGTTCCCCCCTTAACCAAATGTGGAGTCCCTTCAACAATCCCCAAAAAATATCATTTTAAAACAGAACACTCTTAAAACACCAAACCAAATACATCCTAAACTTTTATAATTTTATTCATTTTCATACAAGGTCATATTGCATATTTCAAGTTCTTTTGATGCAAAAAAAAAAAAAAAAAAAAAAAAAAAAAATCATTTTAAAACAGAACACTCTTAAAACACCAAACCAAATGCATCCTAAACTTTTATAATTTTATTCATTTTCACACAAGGTTGAATCATTAAATCAGAATCTTTCTACCTCCAAGAGATTATCGGATTTCTCTAAACGCTTAACCAGTCCTGCTTGACGACAAATTTGTGCAGCAATTTCATTATGTGGAAGCCCAGCAGCAGAGAAAGGGGGAATCTTCTACCCTCGAGCAATGGAGTTCATCACATCAATAGTAGATATTCCAGTCTGTATCATCTCTTCAGGATAAGTTCTCTCACTTGGATTGATAGAGCTTCCTGTGACACATAATTGTATAATCAATGGTATAAGAATCCTTAATGAACGGGTTAATTCCACAAACTGACTCTAGCCTAACTTTACACTGATGCCCTTGGGAAATTCTAAATACACAAATGCTTAAAACTCTTAAGAAGGTAGAGCTAATATTATTTTGATTTTTTGAGATGTTACATTTGGCTGAATGCTTTGAGGGAATAGATCTGAAGTTTAGTGTGGTCTAGGAGATACAGGAAGCTATGCTCAAAGCAAAAGAAGATAATAACCAACCAGATACACGCTTAGATCCACCACTGAACTCTATTAGCAGTGCACAAAAATGTATTAATGAACAACGTAAAACAACAAAATCCATGATTCAATTCTCTAATCCTGTAAGTAACGAATTATATTTACAGTTCAATGGAGTTCGCTGTCGCCTGCCTTGGCCTTGCGATTAGATGCGTAGGTCGATCCGAGAGGAAGTCACTGGTCTTCCTCGATTGCTTTCTGAGATTGGAGATGCAATTATTAATCTTGAGCGAAAGCACAGCGTATGGACTTGGTGCCCTAGAAATGGAAGCTGACATGAAATTAGGTTTAAATTTTGGTGAATAGTAAAAAGGGGAAAGTTTAGAGAAGAAGATGTCAGATAAGATGAACGATGAAAAAGGTATTTCGTGAGGGGGGAAACGCGGCGCCAAAATTTCACATAGCAAAATAATCTAACGAGGTGGTTATCGTTGATTGGATGATGAGGTAATGTTCAGATAGGAAGCAGAGATTGGTTTGAACCGTTGGATTAATCATGTATCTACAGTTGGGGCGTTATTTATGTGATAATGTGGATCGCTGAGCTGAATTGTATATATGTAAAACTACACTTTTAAATGATGTTGCAAGTCAAAACACACTAGAATTCCCACCGCAACAGTGCATTCATGTCTAATGCAACAATATATAAATATTGTTGCAGAAGATCAAAAAAGCTTTGCTTTTGCAACGCTTTTCTTGCAATGCGCACATATTAGTGTCGAATATGTCCACTTTTGTAGTAGTGGACTTAGTTGACCGGAAACTATATTATATTATGGACCGGAAGCTATTATCATGGAGTGGACATATTTGAGTCATAGCCATGTGGACGCATGCAAGTGATGAATATGCAGCATGGTATACATGACGTGAATAATATATATAACAAGAGCATGACATATTATCTTATAAATAAAGAATGGGCACAAATAGTATGTATATATGCAACCCGCTATGCATGGTATAGTGTCAGCCACGTGTGAAGCAATTTGAATGGATCCGAAGCTTCGTGCAAATGATGGATCGGAAGAAGTATAAAGCCTTATGGAGTGGAAGGCATGCAAACATAATAATGAGTGGATCGGAGATAATAGGGGTGACCGGAATAGAATGTTTGACCAGAAGAACTTTCGTGACTTGGATAAAGCTGCTTCTTGGACTGGGAGCATTTGCTTCATAGGTCGGAAAACATGTATGCAGCCGCATATACGTTACACGTGGCCTGAATCGGAATATTTTAACATGGAGCGGAAGCTTCTTTCTTGGTTTGACCGGATAGTTTTGTTTGACTGGAAACCTTTGTGTAGTTGGATCGGAAAATACATAAAACTATGTTATACAAGGGGTTGAATCTGCTTATTTATACAAGGGAAGTGGTTACAATGTAGGACATATGGCATGATTTCGATCAACAGGCAAATTTATAAAATATGGACAGGATGCTTTAACTATTATAGATGGAGCGGAAAGACTCATTTTTGTGGATCGGAAGGTGCATGAGCAAGCAAGGCCATGTAAGTTAAACACACATAAAAAATGATGGACCAGAAAGTGTAGTTTGACCAGAATGGACGGTTTGACCGGAATAATATGGATCGGATCCGACCCATATTATTGTATACAACTAATTACAGAATTGCCACTCCTCTCAAACTACACCTATAAATACCCCCTTATTTCCTTCATTCAAGGATGCGAATTCTTCGACCACGAAGTGCTTCCATTTTCATTCTCCAACATCTCAAAACAACTCAAACTCCATCAAAGCTCTCTCAAACAAGATCAAAGCTTCTTCATCAACATCAATCCATTTTAGAAAAACATCAAAGTCTATCGTTGATCACGATTAACGAAGAATCACTTCAATAATCGTTGATACCTGTGAGATTTGATCGTTTCTACTTTGGAAATAGAAAGTGATCGAAGAAGTTAGAGAAATTGTAGAGAAGAAGAATATTCATTGTAAATGAGAACAAATGTACGAAATGATTGAAAATGTGGAACTTGTAATTGAGATGATAATGAAAAACTCCATTGAAGTGGACGTAGGCCAAATCTGAGGGTGAACCACTATAAATTTTCTCTTGTTCAAATTTTCCCACATTTATTTTACTCTTAACCTTGTGATAATAATTTTGTGAAGTGTTGAAACACACCTTGGGGCGTTAGTACATTTTTTGTATTAACACAAAACACTTTTCATATTGAAATCAGATATTATAATAGTGTTTAGGGTTTTCAAATTAAATTAAAATCAAGGAAATGCTTGCATCTCACATTTCAATACATAGTCTACAAACAAAACCGCAAGGCGCTTATGAATAATGAATTTCCGATTATGACAAGGTATGGATCCACCTTTCGATAGTGTATCTCTAGAGAGGAATACATTGGGTTCAACAAGAACACCTTGCAGCCCGCCACACATGACCGACCACTCATTTCGCTTAAGTGTACCGAATATATTGTCACCAACGGTTTGGCTCAAACCACCGTTTATGAAGCATACATCGGTGGTATAATAAAGAAGCAACTGAACTTTCGCTAGATAGGTGACAATACACGGAGCGACCCACATAGCCATGATGCCTACACGATTTTCATCATTTCCCACTTGTAAAGCTTGAGGTTGTACTTACATTTAGGCATATCATATCGTCATTTTCTTTGAATGACACATCGTCAAAAACCGCCAATCACTAATTGATTTTTCCAAAAGTATATTATGGGTATAAAGCTAAGAGAAACAAATTCTCCGCCACCAAACATAAATACTTCGGAGAGATCAACGTACGTGATTGGTTGGGCATACTCTGTCAGACATTCGTCCATACAAGTTGTCTTGGGACTGGACAAACCGAAGACACTATTTTGTAAATCCATCTTGGGTAGTTTCTACCTAGGATTAACAGAACAGCCCTTACATAACTCCGTCTTCTATTATCTTCAATAATCTTTGACTCGTAATAATCGAATCAAAGTGGCATATAGATTCCGGACTCTTCAAAACGATTAACGTTAATGTCTTTTAGGGTTGAATGATACTTAAGGGAAACATATTATTAAATTCAAATTCGATATTTTATTTATTGGTTGTTGATTTGATTTTGAAAATTCATTTCCTGATTATAAATGATTATCGACTTAAGTCAATATAATTCAAAAAATATTTCAATGTTTATTTCAAAACATTTTAATTCATCATTTACAGCAATACTGACAGTTAACCAATTTTCCATGGTCATAACATATCGTCGAGTATAGTTCAACTCATCAAATTCGAATCAAATTCTCGATCTTGAGAATGATTGAATAAATCTCCCTTCTTTATTATTCAAATTATTCAGAATAATTTAATTATTACCTAAATTATTCACAACTTTGGTTAATAAATTATATTTATGAATGTTTAACTTCACACTCAATTTGATGGCTTCTAATTTCTATTTCGTTTCGTTATTACGAAATCAATACATTTATATTACTTTATATATATAGTTATTTTATTTTAAACAAACAACTAAATTAAGTTATATAATTTTTGGAGATTTAAAACAACACATTCATTTTTATTTTTGATTGATACCCTTTTCTTTCCTTCCTTTTCTACTTTTCTTCCTTACCTTACCTTCCTTACTTTTCTTTCTTACCTTACTCTTTCTATATTTTCTTTTCTTCCAATTTATCATTTAATAATTATCAATTCCATCTGATTTATGCTTATCTATCTATTTGTTTAAATGGACATTTAATTAAAATAAATTTGTTACTTTTATTCTTTCAACTATTACTATTATATATAAAACAAATTTATTTGATCTCACAAGCAATTTCATCTAATTCAATCCATTTATTCAACTGACAACTCGTCGTATTATCAAAAAATAAATATATCTATCCATTATTGTTAGGGATAGCGGAATGGATCATTAAGGCAAAACTAACACGAGAAGGGGGTGAATAGTGTTTTTGAGAAAATTAACAAAATCTAAAAACTTATATGATCTACTATATGAATCACACACCACAGAGATAATCACAGACACAGAATCATCCACAAATACAAAGATAAATAGAAATAAAATGCAGAAAAGGAAAGAACACACTGGATTTTATACTGGTATGGAATACTCCTACGTCTAGTACCACGCAACGCTGGATTGCGTAGAGTTTTATTGCTATATCAATATCCAAGTACAACCCTTTGATTTCACGGCTACAAGGTTAACACCGATTCCAAACCCCCTTGATTTCATGGCTACATGGTTAACACCGCTCCGGTTCCTTAATTTCATGGCTACAAGGAAACACAGTTACCCAAACACTTCCCAAACAATTACAACAGCCTTGTAACTCTTCAGTAGCACTTTGATTCAGAGAGTAATGAGTAGAGAGTGAGAAGAAGTTTTATATAAATAGAATTGAATTCGGCAGAGTATAAGTGTAGAAATCATAAAAATAAGAAATAATAATGGTATAGAGAAAAGAGATGAAGATGGAGAAGAAGAATAATGAAAAAAATTCGAAATCAACCCCTATTTCTAGGATTTGAAAGGTTGCAATGCTTCTGGAACGTTACAAAAAGTAAAAAACACTTCCTTTGAAAATAAAAAATGTGACAGTTATATGGCGACATGTCCAATTATTATGTCGACATGTCGTAGTTCAAAATTGAATTTTTGAGAATTTTTCAAGTGTTTTGATATATATATAATTTTGGAAATTCTTGAATTAAAACATAGTGTTATAAATAAATATTATAAATTATAAAACCGTATGAAAACATAAATATAACTTATACACATATATTTATAAAATTATAAAGTTTAAAATTATATAAATATAAAGATATAAAAGTGAACAAATATATATAAACTTATAAACTCTAAAATTTGAATTTAAAATCAAAATTAAAATTGAGAACCTTAATAAAAATTGAAAATATAATTTAAAATTTGAAAATTAGAAATTGGAAAATAGATTTTGAATTTGAACCTGGAGTGCTATCCAGAGTCTTAGGTAATCTAGACTCTATTACTATATTTGTCTTGAGATCTTGAACTCTTGAAATCTTGATTACTCATGAGTCTTGAATCATCTCTGAATTCAAAATCTCTAAAATCTCTTAAACTGTATAGTCTTCAGTATTAATTCCTGTATACAAATCCTGCATATATATATATATATATGTATGTATGTATATATATATTCTAAATAAAAGTGTTACTATATATTTTATAATCAATTAATATTGAAATAAGGTTGTTGTCTTCAAAACTCTATTCTCCAACAATCTCCCCCTTTTTGATGATGACAACTTTAGTTTATAAAATATCATACCTGTACATACCTGTTGATGATGATCCTTCTAATACTTCCCTATTTATATGAATCCTATAAACTATGTTTATATTTTATAATTTCTCCTCCTTTGGCATTATCAAAAAGAAATTCTAAAACTGCTCCCCCTAAATCCTATAATTATCTAAATAATTCCTATACTAAAGTAAAGTACTCCCCCTTAATCCTAAATATATATATATATATATATATATATATATATATATATCCTATAATCATAAAATACTCCCCCTAAATTTATTATTATACAATAATCAATACTGAGTATCGAAGTATTATAATTACATATGTATTATGTCATATATACAAACCAAACTAAGCACACCACACCATATGTTTAATATATACAAGTTCTAAATCAATCAATCCAAATCAAACAAATCAAACCAATCAAACCATACCAAACAGTCAAACGTTTCTTGGGACTTCTACCCAACCGTCTTCTCCAACGATTGGATCCTTCTTTATGACCTCCCAATCTTCATCTTCCTTGGTTGGTGGTGCCTTAGTGGGATTGTTATGTTCTTCTCTGAAAAGAGAGGAGACACTACACCAAAACAGGTGATTGCCAACGAGTATAACCGTCGCAAACAATTTCAGCAACGCTTATTAGTGTTGCTACGGGGGCGTGGCAATGTAGTACCAACGCTTATAAGCGTTGGTAGATTTTCTCTCCCAACGCTTCTAAGCGTTGGAATATTTTCATTCGCAGCGCTTATAAGCGTTGGTAGTTTTTTGTTTGCAACGCTTATACATGTTGCAATATTTTTGTTTGCAACGCTTATACATGTTACAAAATTTTCATTCACAATAATTAACATGATTATAATATAGATGATATTTAATATGAATCCAAAGTAGATATTATTCTCAATTTAAAAAGTATAATTCAATGAATACCAATAGACAACATTCATAATTAAGTAACGACATAGAATTAATATCAGTTAACAATATACAAGTATAATACATAACTAAGTTGCTAAATTCGATACATAATTAAGTCGAAAAATTCAATAGATAAATGAAATTCTACAAATACCGAATACAAAACATGGTAGCACTTTTCTCGAATTTCTTTTATATCCAGCCTTCCAAATCGTCGTTCGTGAAATATTTGTTTTTGGATTTGCTAAGGCCTACATAAAAAGATCAAAGTTGACAAAAATAATTAATATAACATTCCATAAACAATTTACAAAAGATAATTTTAATACCAATTATTTGGCTTGGCATTTATTTGTGTTTTTGTTGGGTAAGTTAATTAAATTCTTTTAAGGCATTGAACTATAATGCATCTATAAATGTGACCACATCAAAACTGAGTTTATCTCAGTTAGAAACTGAGTTTGCAAACTCAGTTCGAAAACTGAGTTTGCAAACTCAGTATGAAACTGAGTTTGAAAACCCAGTTCAGAAACTGAGTTTGCAAACTCAGTTTCTAACTGAGTTTACAAACTCAGTAAACCGTGCCTGGCTCGGTTTCGATTCGAAACCAAGTCGGAAAGGCTCAGTTCAAAACTGAGTCTGGCTCAGTTTATCTGAGCCTTTCCAGCCCGGTTTCGAATCCGAAACTGAGCCGAATAGGCTCAGTTTCCAAACTGAGTGGCTCAGTTTAGGAACTGCACCTTTCCAGTTCAGTTTTCGAACCCGAAACCGAGATAGGCTCAGTTTTGTTCCTTTTAAGTTCACTAATCCTTTTCACTACCATGTACACAACATGCTTTTCACTACCATGTACATACCAAAAGCATTTTCACTACCATGTACACAAACTGCACGTACCAAAAGCAGGGAAATACAAGTGTTCTACACTAGTTTGGACTTGAAACGCTAACCTGTCTTAGACGAAGGAGCTGCAAAATCTTCCGAGACTTCGGATTCATATTGAAAGTCTGCAACTGAATTTGAGACTTGAGTTATAAAATGGACAGTGGGTTAAATATCAACAATCATTATCTTTTAATGACTGTTATACTGCACTATTGCTGTCAACAATCATTATCCTTCTGAATTGTGTGCTTTTTTAATTCAATCTATTTTCACAATAAAACTCAACTATAATTCTATCAATAATGTTCAACTTGTATTCTTGTTTAGAACCAAAGAAGCATGTGAAATTACCAGAATAAATAATTTATAAGAGTCTATTAAGAAAGATATTTTAGTATAGAGTTGTGTTTAATGGACATACTTAATTGAGTTGGCAAAGAAGCGATCTGTTCGGAACAAAAGTTTGCTTTAAAAAATTTAAAATAAGAATAGATTCGAAGTTCATCGTAACTGATACAAGGTTTTGTAATGATGAATTATTATCAGTGTTTGTAATGATGGCTTATTATGACATGCATCTATTTAATATCATTCCTAGTAAAAGTGGTAAAGAAAACCATATACCCATGTCATAATTGCTCAAGTTTGAAACAGAAACAGTCTGAATGAAAAAGAAAGCTTAGACAAACATAAAAGGCCATTCCTTAGTATAGTTATATCATATCCATGAATAACATAACATGGCGGAATAAGTAAATCTTACTTTTAGTAGTTCAAGCGTGGGAAGCTGGGCTTCAAGTGGAGGAGTATGTGGCTTTGCAGACTGATAAATAATAGTATAAAGTACCATCTATATTGAAGGTGATTACTTATTCTTCGCTTTCTGTAGAAATAATAGAGATATCATCCAGCATCTCAAAAAAGAAAAACAAAGACAGCAAAAATAGCCATAAAAAACTGAAATCACTCACCAGAATTATCTTTGTCAAATGTGGCACAGAAGAAAAGTCAAGGAAACATACTATTCTAACATGTACAATCTTCATATTATACCTAACATAATGCTATATGTTAAAAAAATTAAGTAACAAATACAAGGATATTCTTCTCTTGGCGGAGAAGCTCTAACCCACAAAAGTAAACAGTAGCATTTTTTGAGGAGTGGGATAACTCGAACTCTTTCTCAAACAGTAGATCATACTGTATTTGGGCACATGTATCAACTGAAAGTGATCCTATAACTAGTTTATTATCAACTTTCAGGTAGACATCAATTTTTGCCTTAACCTTAGATTCCTCAAGTGAAGCCTGATTGTAATCATACATCAAAAATAAATTTCAGATTGGTTAAATGCATAACCTGCTCATAGAATCATTTTGAAATGTTACTTTAGATAGGTGTATGTATTTTCCTTCATCTGGGTTGCATTTAACAGACGCACTAGGTTTGACTTCAACACCTTAATTTTTCAATACCAGTTGGTAACTGCTAAAAAGCTTAATAAACAAGGACATTAAAAATAATATTGTGAGCCACTAAAAATGGTGGTTTAACTAGCATTTTTATCCTAGCAGAACAAATTAATGAGATACATGTTCCAATTGGTGTGTTTGTGCAAAGAATAGCAGATTTCATAGCCACTGCCTAAAAATCAATTAAACCGAAAAAATGTAACTTGCTTAATGCGCATCATAGCTCAAAGAGAACTTTTATACATTCTACAGTGTATACTGCTACAAGTTTCCTCTTCGTTTCTTAAACCAAATGATAGTGCTCATCATCTTTGATAACATAAACCCACTACTTGCTGATTTATAATTTAGTTGATTATCCTCTCTCTCACTTTTTTATCAGCCACTTAACCCCAAAAATTTAGCAACATTTTTATCAATGAGATTCAACGTACAAAGAAGAAAACATATTATTTTGTGTTCCAAGTTCAGGAAAATAATGGAAGTTAAAAAAAAACAATCCATCCCCTCCACTAATCCACCATCGTACTAAGATCTTTAAGCATCTAACCTGCCCACCTCTGTATTTTGTAATGTATATTGATGACACAAAACTCAAAATGAGACCAAAAGGACCATAAATCATTAACACATCACATTAGAGAGCTCTCCACGAAGCTAAAGTATCATTCAGAAGCACAAAAATGTCAATCGTTTGGTAGAACTTAAAATGAAATTACAAAAATAGAGGAGACAACTGACAATCGAAATGAACCATAGAACCGCTACTCCTAGCCTTATAACTGTCAGGCATGGAAAAAATACAAACGAATGAATGAAAGAAGAAGAAAATATTACCCCAAAATTTCATGGACATTTGGATTCGTTAAATTCTGTGAAGCAGTGAAAATCGCCTGGTAAGACTGGTGTTTTGAGAAGGTGAAGATCCTCTTATGTTCACCTTTAGATAGCCTCCCGTACCAAATTCAATAACTAGAAATATTTTGGCCCGATTAACTACTAAGCCTCAAGCAACCTCCTTTCTGCAAATCAACCCCAATAACCTGAACAAGTTAAGCCTCAAGCACCAAAATCAAAATTGGAAATGTGGCTGCACCCTGAAGCCAAAACAGTCGAAAATAGAAAATAGGAGAAAAGTTAATAAAAAGATTCATTTGCGAGAATAGGAAAATAGAGGAAAACCCAAAAACCTGTGGAAATCACCTGAAGCCAACGTCGAACTAGAGGAGAGCAAGGCGAAGTCGATTCTTCAAATTTGCGAGATCTACAAATCGCGGAAATCAACCGCGAAGTCTTCCAATTTGCGATTGGTATGGATTGGTAATAATTAATTAGTTGATCAGAAATGGATGGATTGAGAAATTAGGACAGAAATCGATCAATTAGTTGTGCTGTTGCTCTTTTCTATTTCCAAAGAAGAAGTCGCTCTTTGCTATTTCCAAAGAAGCGGCCTTGCAAGTGAAAAGCTTTTAGAAAGGGGATGTGAGAGGAGTTAGGGTTTACGGACTGAAAATAACTGGGTGTTTACATTTTTGCCCCCGCGAACCAAGCCTACCAACCCAAATAAGCGTTGCCAATAAAAAAATTATAATTATTTATTTCTGGCGACACTTTTTCAATACAGCAACACTTATTATTGTTATTACCCTGCAACATAAATAAGTGTTGGCGATTGTGGAAAAAAAAGGGTTGCCAAATGACCATTATGGTGTAGTGAGATTAGCCCCCGAATTGCATCAAAATGCTTCTCTTGCTATTCAAACATCTTTATTTGACTTAGTTCAAGATGATGCTGGTTTCGTAGAATTATAGAGAGGATGTCCTTGAACGAATTCAGTGTTTCTTCAAGATTTTCATTTAGATTATGAATTGGATTTGCCATAGTTTTGATAAGAAATGAACAGAGATGAAGGAGAAATGAAATAATGAAGTTTTCTGGAAGAAATAGGCTTAAATAGGGTCTGGAATTCATTGGATTTTGAATGGACATGAGTTAGTTATTTAATTTTAAAATTTGAAAAGTTTTGAAAATCTGGCAGTTATATGTCGACATATATAATTTTGTATGTCGACATACCTATTGATTTTTTTTGAAAATTGTCAATTTTTGAATCTTTTGATCTTCTATTATATTTTATTTAATTCTAAAATTTATGTAGTAACTTAAGGATTATTTTAACAATAATAAAACTCCATTCATTACTTCATAAAAAGCAAATACATCCAACTAATTAAGACACACTAAATATGAGACTCGAAAGCAAATACAAGCAAATATTAAAGATCAATAAAACTAGATTGGCTAGTTTTCAGTTGGCGATGAGGAGGAAGATGAAATTCGAATCTTTCTTCCTATCTTGCTCATGGACTTGGACATTTTGGAAAGATTCTTTTTGAGCTTCTTTTGATTGTTGGCGATTTTCACTTGATTTTGAACAATCATCTCTTTGGAAATGGTTCAAGTGTTGATGGGACACTCAATACTTTCTAAAGAAGTTTCTTCTTCTTCTTCTTCGACTTCCATAGGTGCTTGTTCTTATTTCATTCGAGCTTGTTTGGCTTTAAATGTCTCATATGGTTGGAAAGTATGAGAAATTTGCATAAGAAGTATGTTTGATGAGTCAAACACTTTTCTTAGCACAAATTCTTCTCCGTAAAGATCAACTCCAAAGTATTTGAAAATGCGGGTGAGATAAACTGCATAGTAAAGGGTGTTCTCTCTTGATAAAGTTTCTATGGGCTTGAGCTCTCTTAAGATATGTTGGCCCAATTGATGTCATAGCCACCAATAATAGCAAAGAGAGCCTTTTGAACCTTGGGAGTTGGATTGTTAAAGTTTTCGGAAGGAGAAGTGATAGCATGTTGAAGGAGAAGGTTGACAATTCTTGTTTTTAGATGGAAAAAGCTATTTTTGAAATTAATTTGAGCATCTTTATCAAATATGTCGTGACAAGTCTCTAAATCGGTTTAATCGATTTTGAAATCCAAAAAATCCGAGCATGTGCTTCTACAATTTAAGATAGTGCCCAAGATTTCAACATCAAGAACAATTTGCGTGCTTTTGACGCTACTCCAAATTTGATCTTTGTTGCCTTCGTAAAATCAACGATTATGATCCGCATAGAACATCTTGACAAGCTTAAGATAACACACTTCGTTGTTATCCCGAGAGTCAATAGACTCAACACTTCGTTGTGGTTGAAAAGAGAGATAAGATCATAGGAAGGAAAGTCTCCAAAGACGGCAAAAGCACCCGTACTAACTTTAGCATTCGCTACAAACTTAACATAGGTGTTGATAGCTTTTTTGTCATTATGAAGATAACCTTTGATGGTTTTGGTTAACATCAAATTTTGAGATGAACTTGAGGAAGCCATTGAAATGATTGTTTTGAAGAGTATAGATATAAAAAATATGATTTGAATTGTGAATGAAAAGGTAGAGAGAATAGATGTATATATTGAAATTGAATGGATATGAATTGAATAGACACAAGTTTTCAGAAATCAATGACACCTTTTTAGACCATGGGAGTTGGTGAAAAGTTGGAGGGAAGTTTGAAAGTTTGAATTTCAAATTACAAGCAGATATGTTGACATATGGACATATGTATGTCAACATATGTGTTCATTTTCAATGAACATTTTGTTTTTGTGACTTGTGATTTAAATTTTCAATATATATTTCAGGTTCAACGATTTCTGTAATAATTCTAATCCTAACAAACATCCAAAATAATTATTTTTAATTTTTTATTAACTATTATTTTATTATTATTTTGAATTGCAAAATTCAAATTTCAAATTTGAATTTAACATTTAAAATTTCAAGTTTGGATTTTGAAGTTTAATTTTTTAAATTTAAAACAAACAAGATAAACAAAACAACCATTCAACCAAATAAAATTTTAAAAATTAATTAAGGCGTACTAGGAATTTAGATCATTTTCTTCGAATTTTTCTGAATTGCCGTGAAGCATATATTTGAATTTCTGGTTTTTGGCTCTTCATCACTTGATGATGAATCTGAATCGTCTAACGTTGCTGCATATGCTTTCTTTCTCTTCTTTGATGAATTTTTGTCGTCCGTTTGTTGAGTCGATTTATCTGGATATGGAGACATTCTCCTTATATGGCCTTGTTTGTTGCAGTTATAACATCGATCATCATTTCTTCTTGAACTTCCTTGATTATTATTTTGAGAATAATTTTTCCTTCTATATTTCCGAAATTTTCTAAATTGTCTTGTCATAAGGGCTGTTTCTTCATCATTTTCACTACTCGAGTCAGAATTATTTGTTTGCTTTAAATGCGATGGATTTCTTCTCAGTTGGCTTGTTTTCCTTTCTTTTCTATAGTTGAACTTTAAAAGACATCAGATTTCCAATTAACTCCTCAATCTTCATTTCGCTGACATTATTAGCTTCTTCAATCTCTACTAATTTTTGATCCCAGTCTGGAGTCAATGAATTCAATATTTTTTTGACTTGGTCTTCTTCAAAATAAGTTGTTCCAAGCGTTGTTAATGAATGCACTATCTCTTGAAATCTGGAATACATATCAGAGATTGATTGATTCTCGTTCATTTTGAATAACTCAAACTGATTAACTAACATTGATATCTTTGTTTGTTTAACTTTACCAGTTCCTTCATGAGTAACTTGTAATTTTCTCCAAATTTCATAAGCATTTTTACATACTGACACTCTATTAAACTCATTTCTGTATAATGAACAAAACAACATATTCAATGCTTTAGAATTGCTTTGTGCAGCAGCCTTTTGTTCATTTTTCCATTGTGAAAAAGCAGTTGTGGGTTTAACAAACTCATTCTATGTACTATTCCATGTGTCTAATCATACTAATTGTAAATATATTTTCATTCTACATGCCCAATATGAATAATTACTATCATTAAACAGTGGTGATCTAACATTGGACTGACCCTCTACCAAAGAACTATTATCATTACCAGTGTTGCTTTCCATTATAACTATTTTTCAAAAATCGGATTATGAACTTTTTGAAAGACCTTGCTCCGATACCAATTGTTCGGGATTGCGGAATGGATCGTTAAGGCAAAACTAACGCTAGAGGAGGGGTGAATAGTGTTTTGAGAAATTTAACAAAATCCAAAAACTTATGTGATCTACTATATGAATCCCACACCATAGAGATAATCATAGACATAGAATCAAACAGAAACACAAAGATAAACAGAAATAAAATGCAGAAAAGGAAAGAACACATCGGATTTTATATTGGTTCAGATTACTCCTATGTCCAGCCCCACGCAACGTTGTATCACATAGATTTTTAGTACTACATCAATATCCAAGTACAACCCCTTCATTTCACGGCTACAAGGTTAACACCGATTCCAAACCCCCTTGATTTCACGGCTACAAGGTTAACACTGCTTAGGTTCCTTGATTTCATGGCTGCGAGGAAACACCGTTACCCAAACACTTCCCAAACAATTGCAACATGTGACGACCCCAAACCCCGTACTGACGGTGGCAAGGGTAATCCTTGGAATATAACACATAAACAGATAATAGCAGAACAGAAACAAATAAATACACCAGATAATGAACAATAGAATATACTGGATAAACGTAATCATCAGAGTTACACAGTATACAGGATCATACTTAGTACAAATACAGTTTAGCTATACATAAATGCCTTCAGTGGAAAACAAACATAATGTACAATAGGAGCTGAACAGCATAAAAGAGATAAATAATAGAATCCATCTTAAGCTCCAGCTATCCAGAAAGAGCCAGCTAAAACCTGAATACAAGACGGTCAGTGTAGAAAAAGGGGCACCCGAGTTTGAAAGTGAAACAAACTACGAGTCAGTCATGGGACTGGTATGAGAAATCTACTTAACACATTTATAATATGGCTAATCACAGGACCACGCCACTTTCGTGGAATGGGTTTACTCCATTGGATTGCCAGTGCTTTAAAACAAATAATTCTTTTAAACATCGCAATGCTTTTTATAAAAATGAAGCCATTATAAGACTCAGTTCCCATCACACAATGCAACTCAAACCGGAGGATAGAGTTTTACCTTATAATGGCCAAAATATGGTTGATACGAATAAAAAAAAAGCAATTGATATTATTACTATTGTTTACATGTTTCAAAAACAATTTTGAATCATAACTATCAATCATAGACGGCATGGGTACCATATATCATGTCGCCATATAATATACAATCAAAACCGCACGATGTCGTATTTGGAAATTGGATTTCTACCATGAACCAAGGCAATAGATAGTCCTTACCGACTTCGAGACGCTCTAGCCCGCCCCTCAGGACCCAGACTCAGGTGGGCCCTTGGATCGTCAGGGCCGGTCCACCGATGTGGATTAAAATTTCTGAACACTGCGTTTCCCCACCCTTCGGGGTGTAAATGAGCCAACGAATGACTCCATCGGACCCGGATCGTCCGATCTAGCCGAGGCGCCTCGTAACAGTAACAACCACATAAGTCAAACTCGTCAGGGCTTGTAAAACCACTGACGCCACTTCTAACTAGAAAGAAACGCAGACCCTCCCTGATGTCCTCTCCCGTTTCTGGTTCATACCCGGGAGTGAGGCTCGCGAATTCATGTTCTACACAAAGCTACGCCACACAGGCGGTGCTTTGATCATCACCACAAGACTTTGCTTTTCAATAGAAGCCCCGATCACTGCATCTTAGCATGCCACATAGGCAATTTACACCGTGCAACTGATGGCTATCAATCACATAGAATAAATTCCAATGTCAGACACACTGTCCATTTGCAAGTCCGTTCTGGGTCTGAACGAAACCGGAGGCACTATATACCTCGCAAACCCATCGATCACCACGTACGTCTGGACGATCACCACTCATTATCCATATTTCAGGATGCCTCCCAATCAGGACCTCGGTTACCATCCAAAGGAGGTGAAGATCTCCGGTCTTCGACCACCGTCTTCATCTTTGATTACTTATCGTCGATTCAGTTATTCAGAATGGGATAAACCCGGTCTTTCTGAGCAACTCGCGTATATAATAAACAAGTGCTACACAAACACTACTACGCATCATTTCAATTCATTAGTCACTAACCTTGAATCAGTAAGAGAATGATTTCCCAAATATTAACCCCGAAGGACGAAACCAACATCAGATCAATACCCAAGAAACCATTCGACTTAGCCAACCTTCAATTAGTTTCTACATTTCACATCCATACCGTTTATAATATTTTATAACGATTTATCGCTATTTTTATTTATTTTAAAGTAGCCAGTTTATACAAAATGACGCACCGGGCCATAACGCGGCCGTGGCGCTGTTTTTCTTCAGATTTGATTTACACATATATGAAAATCTAACCATTAGATCTTCACAAAATTTACATAATTAGAAAGATCTTTTCAAAACAAATCCAACGGTTCCAGTTTGGGAAAATCCGACGGTCGGATCTCCCGGTATAATCATTTGAAGTTTTGATTTCAAAATATGAACTGCAACGTCGTTATTCGATTATATATAATTATATTTATATATATAAAAACATAATCGATTCTGGCGCCGTTTTTCTTTAGATTTGAATTAAACATTCCAGACAATCCAACCGTTGGATTTTTACAATGTTGGTGCCGTTGGAAAGATATTTCCAAAGCGAACCCAACGGTTGCGGTTTCGGGAAAATCCGATGGTCGGATCTCCCGCACTAATCGTTTGAAATCACGATTTCAAAATACGAACTGCAGCTTCGTTATTCGATATATTTCAATTCTATTTATATATATATATCGATTCTTCGATTTCAAAACTATATGAATTTCATACATTTGATAAAAATGATATTTTTATCTAATTGTTTTCTATTTCAACACTTCACTGTTTTTAACAATTCATGTATATAATAAAAATGTGATTTTTAATGTAAAACAATTTATTTCAAAACTCGACTATTTTATATAGTTAATATAGGCGATAAAAATAGGATTTTTATTATAAAACAATTTATGTCAAAACAAGATTATTTTATATAGTTCATATCGATGATAAAAATTGGATTTTTATTATAAAACAATTTCTTTCAAAATATGAATACCATTCAACACATGAATTTCTATCCAACGAATGAATATCGTTTCAACACATGAAGGTTTACTATAGTTTATATATATAGATAAAAAGGTGATTTTTATATTTAAAACACCAATCCCATTCAACACATGAATTTCTATCCAACGAATGAATATCGATTCAACACATGAAGGTTTTCTATAGTTTATATATATAGATAAAAAGGTGATTTTTATATTTAAAAACACGAATGCCATTCAACACATGAATTCTATTCAATGAATGAATTTTAATTCAACACATGAAGGTTTTCTATTCAACGAATAAATATAGTTTCAACAAATGAAAATAATTCTAACACATGAATATTATTCAAAATTTCGGCAGCATAACGGCAGGGTAGTTAAAACCGGGACCGTCCCTAGTACGGCTCCTCGCTCTACCTTAAAACCTCACGGTTTTTGACAATGGGGATTCATGCATCTAGTTCGCACGCAGGCGGCATGTATATTTTTTTCATTTTCACAAACTAATCCTATGTGGTTTCAACCAAATATTTCTCAACCACAAACGGGTATTTTTCAACCACAATCAATCAATATCAATCACAAACAATTCCAATCAACCATTCGCTATCAATCAATTTTCACACCAATCACAACCAATAAATATCGTCCATGGTTTGTGGGCGAGGGGCGTATATATATATATATATATATATATACATATATATTCATATATAGCATTTCACTTCTATTTCAACACATATATAATTTTGACAACGCATATACAACTTATACATCGAACGTACAACTTATACAACGCTTATACGAGATGTGTACAACGCTTATATAACTCATACATCGACTATATAATTTATACATCGTCGTTTTCCATATCGTTTATAATTTAGAAATCTCACATTGGGCTCCACTCCACCAAAAATAGCAGAAGGCTTAGAAAAATATGCGGTCTCTTCTAGAAGGTAGAAGACGTCCACCCGAGTCCACTGTCTCTTGTTTCACTGGATTTCGACAAGAAACGAAAAAGATATGATTTTTCAAAGTTTGCAACGGTTTTAAACTGTTAAAAACAGTTTTAATTAAATGGCCGTACCTCTCAGCTGAAAGGTTCAAAACTAGGGTTGATCTTTTCTCGAAATCCACGCAACGATACGTTGATCGGCCATCGCCACTCGAAAGGGCTTGGAAGCAGCTCCCCGCGCCAGGTTGTCTCGCCCAGTTTGGTGGTCCCCACTAGTCACGGCGGCGGCTGGAAGTCGATAACTTCCTGGGCTCGAAACTCGACGATGGCGCAGCGATAGGGGATGCTCCAGGTATGGATTTGAAGAGCTCGACGAGGGCAACAAAATCCTCAACTGGGTCGAGGTCTAATGGTGCGTGGATTGATCGGAAAATGAGGGGGAAGGTTGTAGCAATTTCCGTCGTTCGTGATTTATGATTATCGGGGAGAGAGAATTTACGTTGACCAATGATTTTTTTTTTATATTTTTATATTTTAAAAATCCGAAAATACCCCTTGTCACACACGAACACCAATTCAAACCCAACGACTGTCATCCCTAGAGTTTTACCCCCATTCCGAACACAATGGGATATGTTTCGTAGGCCCATTCGACTGTTTCAGTCTGTTTTCTTTCAAATTAAAGTATATAACATTCAATATTTGATTTGAACGTACATTTCAATTTGCCAGGGCCATGATTCGAAAAATTCCAGAAAAATAAATCTAGCTATGTTTTGACGATACGGCCACAACAAAACTAGTTTCATCGAATTCTGAGACCGTTTGCAAAAAGGCCTATTTCTGGTCGATCCAATTTAACTGTAATTGACCAAAACATATTTTCCTTTGCCACGCCCACATACTAACTTCAAAAATTATGAAATTTGAAACCTAGCAATGACTTCACATACCGGATCCAACAAAAGTGGTTTCGTCGAATTCAAAGGTCGTTTGCAAAATGGCAATTTCACGGGCTATATAAATTCCATAGCGACCTTTCTGAAAATTCATTTGGCCATAATTTTTGCTTTCCACTATGAAACTTCGAGTTTTCAGATTTGTTAGAAAGGGATTCACTAACAGATTTAAATATTTTTGGTTTCACTCAAATCAGTTTTGTTTTGCACCCGGTACAGTCAGTCAAAGTTTGAATTCAAATTTTGAAACTACCGCGCCATTTCAGGCCTTGTTTATAATTAGAATTAATTATATTCGTTTTCAAACATCGATTCAAACTCACTTTTCATCGTTATTATTTAAAATATTTATTTTAAATATTTAAAATCCATTATTTTAGCCAATTTAAAAAATTTAAATTGGTTTAGATTTTCCGGTTTGTTACAATCTCCTCCACTTAAAACTTTTCGTCCCCGAAAAGGAACAAAGTAGAAAGTGTTTTGATTAATCAACTCTACGTTCAATCTGGCTTCAATTCTCCAACTTTTCAGTTTCTGAGAATTTTCAAAATCTTCAAAAATTTGGCTAACGCCCGGAATTTTCGAAAAATTTCGCCATAACCTCCTTTGGTCGGGGAGAGGTTTGGAAATTTATTGGGCCGTATTAGGTACCCAATAAATCCTATAAAGCATACACATATTTATAGATATATATTCTGGTGTTTACAGGGGAGCGTGTATAGATTATAACTCCAGAGAATAAATTCTCGTCACCCTGTCAAAGCCTGAGGGAGTGTGTATTTTAATTGCCCCAGAGGATAAATCCTCGTCACCTCGTCCCGTGTGGGAAATAAATAGTCCATGTGCCGTATCTAATGACTAGAGAGACGTGATTATTGTCAACTCCAGACCCGTGTGGGGTTTTTATTAATCTGGCAAATTTATCGTTACAATTTAAATAGTCTATATCAGTCATCAGTTCAACCTGTAAAATATAGTCATCGCCATACAAGCCTCTCGCTCGTATGGTAAATCTTCCACCTCGTCGCACAAGCTCCAAATGCTTATGTGGTATATGATGAAGTATGCCTATCTTCAGAAGTATGCCATGCAGTGTAGTTCAAAATTAATTGTTACTATCCTATGGCGATATTTATTATTTCACACAGAACAACCAGCACTACGCATCCAATGGCATTCACAGGACTTGATATAATAATATTTCGCATCCAACTCATTAACGTTTACCTATTTGTCGGGCACGCAAATAAAATCTTTACTCAACAGCTAATCCAATTACCTGTTCAAACATATATGATGCACAAGTATATATTTCTATCTATTTTCTAATCAGCTCAATGTGTGATTTAATCGAATAAATCCTACCATTCATTCTAGTATTAATTAAATTAATTATCGTTTTAATAATTTAATTAATCAAATCTACTATCACACAACACAAACAACTATCAAATTGTTTTTAACTTTTCAAAAATATACTAATCAATTTCTATACTCTTTTAAAATCATTCAGACTATAGAATTGAAAGTGCACATCCATGGAAAGAAAATAAAAACAAAGTAGAGAACTAATTGGTAATGCAAAGTATGGTAAATGTACGTTGCACCGGAGTCAATCAGAGATATCCACTCGGTAGCTAGGATAGGCTTTCTGAATGCTCTCCTTAGTTTCCCAAGTACAACCTCGCGGATCTCCACTCCATTGCACTTTGACTAAGTGAACCTTCTTGTTCCTCAGCTCTTTGGTTTCTTTGCCGATAATCTTGAGCGTCTCTCTTCTCACAGCTAATTCTGGAGTAATTTCAATATCTTGTTGAGCTGATTCTTCCACGATCAAGTCTGGATCATGAACGTTCTTTCGAAGTTGAGATATATGAAATACATCATGCACCCCAGGCAACCAATCTGGCAATTTAACCCTATAAGCGAGAGTTCTGATCCGTTCCAGAATAGGAAACGGACCAATGAATTTGGGCGCCAACTTCCCAGTTTTACCGAACCTGATAACTCCTCTTATCGGCGATACTTTCAAATATACATAGTCGCCAACCGCAAATGATATATCTCTTCTTCTCCTATCGGCATAGCTCTTTTGTCGGCTTTGAGCAGCGAGTAATCGTCTCTTGATAAAATCGACTTTGTCGGCAGCTTCTCGGATCATATCAGGCCCTAACACGAGTCTATTACCGGGTTCGACCCAACAAGCAGGAGATCGGCACGATCTACCATATAATGCTTCGAATGGCGACATTGTCAGGCTCGCCTGGTAGCTGTTATTATATGAGAATTCAGCCAAATGCAGATGGTCTTCCCATGATCCACCGAAATCTAGAACACAAGCCCGCAATAGATCTTCTAGTATACGATTCACCCTCTCAGTCTGACCGTCTGTCTGAGGATGATAAGCGGTGCTTAGATTCATCTTTGTTCTCAGCTCTACTTGAAATGCCTCCCAGAATTTACTAGTAAATATTGTATCTCTAGCACTGACTATACTGAGCGGCACTCCATGTAGTCTAACTATTTCCTTGAAGTATATCTGCGCCAGACTCTGAGCAATTCTGTTTGATCTGACATGTATGAAATGGGCGGTCTTCGTGAAGCGATCTACGATCACCCAAATACTGTCATTTCCTTTTCTGGTCCTAGGAAAACCATCTATGAAGTCCATGGAAATATGTTCCCACTTCCAACCAGGAATGTCTAGCGGTTGCAATAATCCAGCAAGTTTTTGTTGGTCGCTTTTGACTAGCTGGCAAGTAGGGCATCGACTAACATATAAAGAAATGTCCCTCTTCATCGACTTCCACCAGAAAGTGCATTTGATGTCATTGTACATTTTGCTTACTCTCGGATGGATACTAAGTTTTGACTTGTGGCAATCGTCCAGTACTTCCTTTCGGAGCTCAGGAATGTTAGGGACACAGATTTGACCTTTGAGCCTTAGAATCCAATCATTATCAACTTGAAAACTCGAGGGTTCGCCTTGTTGAATTATCTCTCTGATCTTCTGAATAAAGTGATCATACTTCTGAAGAGCGGATATTTTATCTATCAATGAATTCGTGATAATAAAACTGGCGATCATTTCTATCTTTCGGCTTAACGCATCGGCCATGACATTGGCTTTCCCTGGAATGTATATAATCTCAAAGTCATATGCTGCAAGAAACTCCAGCCAACGTTGCTGCCTCAGATTCAAGTCTTTCTGGGTGAACAGATACTTTAGCGACTGGTGATCTGTAAACAGTTCAAATCTCTCACCCAGAAGATAGTGTCTCCAGATTTTCAAAGCGAATACTATAGCCAATAACTCAAGATCATGAGTGACGTAGTTTTTCTCGTCCGGCTTCAGCTGACGGCTAGCATAAGCAATCACTTGACCCCTTTGCATTAACACTGCGCCAAGGCCTTCTCTAGAAGCATCAGCCCAGACTTTCAAATCCTGATTGCCATCGATGATGGTTAACACTGGAGCTGTCGTTAATCTTAACTTTAGCTCTTCAAAAGCCTCCTCACCTTCTGGAGTCCATTTGAATTTTGAGTGCTTCTATGTAAGCTTCGATAAGTGACTAGATATCTTCGAAAAGTTTTTAATGAACTTCCGGTAATAACTAGCCAATCCGAGAAAACTGCGGACTTCTGTTGGGGTACTGGGCTGTTTCCAGTTTTGAATAGCTGTGATTTTACTTGGATCCACAGCAATTCCTTCTTTTCATACGACGTGGCCCAGAAATTTGACTTCTTCTTGCCAGAATATACATTTGGAAAACTTTGCTTTTAATACATTCCTTCTGAGGATTTCCAGAACCTGTTCCAAATGTTTTTCATGCTCGGCCTTTGATTTAGAGAAGATTAGAATATCTTCAATAAAAACCAGAACAAATTTATTCAGGACTCCTCTGAACACTCTATTCATCAAATCGACGAAATAAGCTGGAGCGTTACATAACCCGAACGACATTACTAACCACTCGTAGAATAAGTCTGGACCTTTGAATGCTGTCATTGGAACACACTCTTCGGCAATTCGAAGTTGATGGAAGCCTGTAGCTAGGTCCATCCTTGAGAATACTTGTGCTCCATTCAGACGATCCAATAAATCATCGATTCGCGGTAATGGATATTTATTCTTTATGGTCTGCTTGTTCAAATCACGATAATCCACACATAGCCGTAGAGTACCGTCTGATTTTGGGGAAAACACCACTGCTGCTCCCCAATCTGAGAAACTAGGCCTGATCAGACCCTTCCATACTAGCTGTCGTGTTTGATTGTCAAGTTCTTCTTTCTCTTTCAAAGACATTCTTCGAATAGCGTGAACTACCGGCCTTGCATTGGGAATCAAAGCAATCTTGAAATCTATATCTCTCTGCGGAGGTAAGCGAACAACTTCTTCGAACACATCCGCATAGCTCTTGACGACAGGAATGTCTTTGATGAGGTCAGGAATATTTTCTGTAACTTCAGGGATATTTTCTATTGGGGCTGGAGAAACATTGAGAGCTGCCCAGAAGTCTTTTCTATTATATTTCTGACCTTCACACGGTATGGTTATATAATTCCCTGATTTAATCTTAGCCCTAACAACTCCCTCGGCGCATCTAACCTCTGCTTCATATTTGGTTAGCTAATCCAATCCCAGAATAAGATCGAATTCAGTAAAATTCATGACGATAGAGATAGTAGGGAAATTATAGCAGGAAAAAGAGATAGGTACTGCACAAACCCAATTGAGATCGATGGAACCACCAACCGGATTTTGGACAGTCATTGGTTCTTTGAGCTTCTTCAAATTCAAATCCAACTTCTTAGCTGCATTTTGGCAATGAAGCTTCGTAAAGCGCCTGTATCAAACAACACTTTAACTGGAATATTTTTGACATTAAGCGTGCCTTCCAAAACATCAGCCCTTTCTTGACTAGCTGACGGCTCGGAAGTCTCTACTACTTCATTTATATGTAATGCTTCAGATTTCTGAGATAGCGGGCACTTTTTTGCAATATGCCCAGCCTGATGGCACTTATGGCATCCTCTGCCCTCATGAACCTTCTTACTGGGTTCAAATCCACTCTTTCTTCGTTTGTTCCAAGATTTGCAACTCATCGCCAAATGTCCTTTTCTATTGCAGCTTGAGCACGTGGCGGTCGTTACTGGTTCTTTCCCAGATCTGGCCCTTTTTGTCTTGGCACTGGGCTTCTCACTGAACTCCGGACTATCTGTCACCGACTCCACTTTGTTATTCGAACTGACTTCTTCTTCGTCGCGCAACATACCTTTCTTATGGAGATCTTCATACTGATAAGCCATGTATATCATTTTAGAAAAAGGAAACTTCACATTCCTCATCACACTATTCTGATATTTTCTTTGCAGGCCATGAATAAATATCAGATTTGGATCTTGAATCAGATGAGGAGCAAAGTGAGAAAGTTCGTTGAATTTCTTATGATATTTAGGAATGGTCATATATCCTTGTATTAGATAAGAGGATTCATCATATAATCGCTCCGTCACTTCAGGAGGAGTAAATCTTGCTAGGAAAATCTCTTTGAATCTATCCCAGGTGATATCACCTTCTGGATTATCTTTGATTATTGTTTCCCACCAGATTAAAGCTTCTTCTTTGGGCGCCCAAGTTGCTACTAATCTTTTCTGATCATCTCTCAACTGGATACGTTCAAATATTCTTTCCACAGAACTCATCCAAGCTTGAGTCTGAATTATAGAATAATTGCCCGAGAACTGTGCTCCGTTCAGATTTTGATATCTCTTTAATAGAGCCTCTTGATCGGGTTCTGCATTTCTTCTATTTCTGACACTCATTTTTCTAGTACTTCTGCAAATGGCAGATCAAGTGTCAGGTCACAGAAAAGATAATTTAAAATATAGAAACACATACTTCAAATGTAAATGTGTCTATCGAGGTGTAATTTCATTCTGCTTTACTCATACTAGGATATCCTATCTGTAATGAGTTACCCGTCCTAGAACACCACTGGTTCTATTTCTGACGAGTTCGTTAATATGTTATATTCTAGCACTAAGCTTAACCAAAGCTCTGATACCAAATGTGACGACCCCTAACCCCGTACTGACGGTGGCAAGGGTAATCCTTGGAATATAACACATAAACAGATAATAGCAGAACAGAAATAAATATATACACCAGATAATGAACAATAGAATATACTAGATAAACGTAATCATCAGAGTTACACAGTATACAGGATCATACTTAGTACAAATACAGTTCAGCTATACATAAATGTCTACAGCGGAAAACAAACATATGTACAATAGGAGCCGAACAGCATAAAAGAGATAAATAATAGAATCCATCTTCAGCTCCAGCTATCCAAAAAGAGCCAGCTAAAACCTGAATACAAGGCTGCCTGTGTAGAAAAAGGGCACCCGAGTTTGAAAGTGAAAAAAACTACGAGTTAGTCATGGGACTGGTATGAGAAATCTACTTAACACATTTATAATATGGCTAATCACAGGACCACACCACTTTCGTGGAACGGGTTTACTCCATTGGATTTCCAGTGCTTTAAAACAAATAATTCTTTTAAACATCGCAATGCTTTTTATAAAAATGAAGCCATTATAAGACTCAGTTCCCATCACACAATGCAACGCAAACCGGAGGATAGAGTTTTACCTTATAATGGCCAAAATATGGTTGATACGAATAAAACAAAAGCAATTGATATTACTACTAGTGTTTAATGTTTCAAAAACAATTTCGAATCATAACTATCAATCATAGACGGCATGGGTACCATATATCATGTCGTCATATATATATATACAACCGAAACCGCACGATGTCGTATTTGGAAATTGGATTTACGTCGTGAACCAAGGCAAAAGATAGTCCTTACCGACTTCGAGACGCTCTAGCCCGCCCCTCAGGACCCAGACTCAGGTGGGCCCTTGGATCGTCACGGCCGGTCCACCGATGTGGATTAAAATTCCTGAACACTGCGTTTCCCCACCCTTTTGGGTGTAAATGAGCCAACGAATGAATCCATCGGACCCGGATCGTCCGATCTAAACGAGGCGCCTCGCAACGGTAACAACCACATAAGTCAAACTCGTCAGGCCGTGTAAAACCACTGACGCCACTTCTAAATAGAAAGAAACGCAGGCCCTCCCTGATGTCCTCTCCCGTTTCTGGTTCATACCGGGGTGTGAGGCTCGCGAATTCACGTTCTACAAAAAGCTACGCCACACAGGTGGTGCTTTGATCATCACCACTAGACTTTTCTTTTCAATAGAAGCCCTGATCACTCCATCTTAGCATGCCACACAGGCAATTCACACCATGCAACTGATTGCTACCAATCACACAGAATAAATTCCAATGTTAGACACAATGTCCATTTGCAAGTCCGTTCTGGGTCTGAACGAAACCGGAGGCAATATATACCTCGCAAACCCATCGATCACCACGTACGTCTGGACGATCACCACTCATTATCCATATTTCGGGATGCCTCCCTATCAGGACCTCGGTTACCATCCAAACGAGGTGAAGATCTCCGGTCTTCGACCACCGTCTTCATCTTCGATTACTTATCGTCGATTCAGTTATTCAGAATGGGATAAACCCGGTCTTTCTGAGCAACTCGCGTATATAATAAACAAGTGCTACACAAACACTACTGCGCATCATTTCAATTCATTAGTCACTAACCGTGAATCAGTAAGAGAACGATTTCCCAAATATTAACCTCGAAGGCCGAAACCAACATCAGATCAATACCAAAGAAACCATTTGACTTAGCCAACCTTCAGTTAGTTTCTACATTTCACATCCATATCGTTTATAATATTTTATAACTATTTATTGCTATTTTTATTTATTTTAAAATAGCCAATTTATTCAAAACGACGCTTCGGGCCATAACGCGGCCGTGGCGCTGTTTTTCTTCAGATTTGATTTACACATATCTGAAAATCTAACCGTTGGATCTTCACAAAATTTACATAATTAAAAGATCTTTTCAAAACGAATCCAACAGTTCCAGTTTCGGGAAAATCCGACGGCCGGATCCCCCGATATAATCGTTTGAAGCTTCGATTTCAAAATACGAATTGCAGCGTCGTTATTCGATTATATATAATTATATATATATATATATATATAATCGATTCTGGCGATGTTTTTCTTCAGATTTGAATTAAACATTCCAGGCAATCCGACCGTTGGATTTTTACAAAGTTGGTGCCGTTGGAAAGATATTTCCAAAGCGAACCTAACGGTTGCGGTTTCGGGAAAATCCGTTGGTCGGATCTCCCGCACTAATCGTTTGAAATCACGGTTTCAAATACGAACTACAGCTTCGTTATTCTATATATTTCAATTCTATTTATATGTATATCGATTCTTCGATTTCAAAACTATATGAATTTCATACATTTGATAAAAATGATATTTTTATCTAACTGTTTTCTATTTCAACACTTCACTATTTTTAACAATTCATGTATATAATAAAAATGTGATTTTTAATGTAAAACAATTTATTTCAAAACTCGACTATTTTATATAGTTAATATAGGCGATAAAAATAGGATTTTTATTATAAAACAATTTATGTGAAAACAAGATTATTTTATATAGTTCATATCGATGATAAAAATCAGATTTTTATTATAAAACAATTTCTTTTAAAATATGAATACCATTCAACACATGAATTTCTATCCAACGAATGAATATCGATTCAATGCATGAAGGTTTTCTATAGTTTACATATATAGATAAAAAGGTGATTTTTATATTTAAAACACGAATACCATTCAACACATGAATTTCTATCCAATGAATGAATATCGATTCAACACATGAAGGTTTTCTATAGTTTATATATATAGATAAAAATGTGATTTTTATATTTAAAAACACGAATGCCATTCAACACATGAATTCTATTCAACGAATGAATTTTAATTCAACACATGAAGGTTCTCTATTCAATGAATAAATATAGTTTCAACAAATGAAAATAATTCTAACACATGAATATTATTCAAAATTTCGGCAGCATAACGGCAAGGTAGTTAAAACCTGGACCGTCCCTAGTATGGCTCCTCGCTCTACCTTAAAACCTCACGGTTTTTGACAAAGGGGATTCATTCATCTAGTTCGCACGCAGGCGGCATGTATATTTTTTTCATTTCCACAAACTAATCCTATGTGGTTTCAACCAAATATTTCTCAACCACAAATGGGTATTTTTCAACCACAATCAATCAATATCAACCACAAACAATTCCAATCAACCATTCGCTATCAATCAATTTTCACACCAATCACAACCAATAAATATCATCCATGGTTTGTGGACGAGGGGCGTATATATATATATATATATTCATATATAGCATTTCACTTCTATTTCAACACATATATAATTTTTACAACGCATATACAACTTATACATCGAACGTACAACTTATACAACGCTTATACAAGATGTGTACAATGCTTATATAACTCATACATCGACTATATAATTTATACATCGTCATTTTCCATATCGTTTATAATTTAGAAATCTCACATTGGGTTCCACTCCACCAAAAATAGCAGAAGGCTCAGAAAAATATGCAGTTTCTTCTAGAAGGTAGAAGACGTCCACGCGAGTCCACTGTCTCTTGTTTTACTGGATTTCGACAAGAAACGAAAAAGATATGAATTTTCAAAGTTTGCAACGGTTTTAAACTGTTAAAAATCGTTTTAATTAAACGGCCGTACCTCTCAGCTGAAAGGTTCAAAACTAGGGTTGATCTTTTCTCGAAATCCGCGCAACGATACGTCGATCGGCCTTCGCCATTCGAAAGGGCTTGGAAGCAGCTCCCCGTGCCAGGTTGTCTCGCCCAGTTCGGTGGTCCCCCTAGTCACGGCGGCGGCTGGAAGTCGATAACTTCCTGGGCTCGAAACTCGACGATGGCGCAGCGATAGGGGATGCTCCAGGTATGGATTTGAAGAGCTCGAGGAGGGCTACAAAATCCTCAACTGGGTTGAGGTCTAATGGTGCGTGGATTGATCGGAAAATGAGGGGGAAGGTTGTAGCAATTTCCGTCGTTCGCGATTTATGATTATCGGGGAGAGAGAATTTACGTTGACCAATGATTTTTTTTTTATATTTATATATTTTAAAAATCCGAAAATACGCCTTGTCACACACGAACACCAATTCAAACCCAACGACTGTCATCTCTAACGTTTTACCTCCATTCCGAACACAATGGGATATGTTTCGTAGGCCCATTCGACTGTTTCAGTCTGTTTTCTTTCAAATTAAAGTATATAACATTCAATATTTGATTTGAACGTACATTTCAATTTGCCAGAGCCACAAACTGATTCGAAAAATTCCAAAAAAATAAATCTAGCTATGTTTCGTCGATACGGTCACAACAAAACTAGTTTCGTCGAATTCTGAGACCGTTTGCAAAAAGGCCTATTTCTGGTCGATCCAATTTAACTATAATTGACCAAAACACATTTTCCTTTGCCACGCCCACATACTAGCTTCAAAAATTATGAAATTTGAAACCTAGCAATGACTTCACATCCCGGATCCAACAAAAGTGGTTTCGTTGAATTCCAAGGTCGTTTGCAAAATGGCCAATTTCACGGGCTATATAAATTCCATAGCGACCTTTCTGAAAATTCATTTGGCCATAACTTTTGCTTTCCACTATGAAACTTCAATTTTTCAGATTTGTTAGAAAGGTATTTACAAACAAATTTAAATATTTTTGGTTTCACTCAAATCCGTTTTGTTTTGCACTCGGTACAGTCAGTCAAAATTTGAATTCAAATTTTGAAACTACCGCGCCATTTCAGGCCTTGTTTGTAATTAGAATTAATTATATTCGTTTTCAAATGTCGATTCAAACTCACTTTTCATCGTTATTATTTAAAATATTTATTTTAAATATTTAAAATCCATTATTTTAGCCAATTAAAATTTTTTAAATTGGTTCAGATTTTCCGGGTCGTTATAATCTCCTCCACTTAAAACTTTTCGTCCCCGAAAAGGAACAAAGTCGAAAGTGGTTTGATTAATCAACTCTACGTTCAATCTGGCTTCAATTCTCCAACTTTTCAGTTTCTGAGAATTTTCAAATTCTTCAAAAATTTGGCTAACGCTCGGAATTTTCGAAAAATTTCGCCATAACCTCCTTTGTTCGGGGAGAGGTTTGGAAATTTATTGGGTCGTATTAGGTACCCAGTAAATCCTATAAAGCATACACATATTTATAGATATATATTCTGGTGTTTACAGGGGAGCGTGTATAGATAATAACTCCAGAGAATAAATTCTCGTCACCCTGTCAAAGCCTGAGGGAGTGTGTATTTTAATTGCTCCAGAGGATAAATCCTCGTCACCTCGTCCCGTGTGGGAAATAAATAGTCCATGTGCCATATATAATGACTAGAGAGACGTGATTATTGTCAACTCCAGACCCGTGTGGGGTTTTTATTAATCTGGCAATCGTTACAATTTAAATAGTCCATATCAGTCATCAGTTCAACCTGTAAAATATAGTCATCGCCATACAAGCCTCTCGCTCGTATGGTAAATCTTCCACCTCGCCACACAAGCTCCAAATGCTTATGTGGTATATGATGAAGTATGCCTATCTTCAGAAGTATGCCATGCAGGGTAGTTCAAAATTAATTGTTACTATCCTATGGCGATATTTATTATTTCACACAGAACAACCAGCACTCCACATCCAATGGCATTCACAGGACTTGATATAATAATATTTCGCATCCAACTCATTAACGTTTACCTATTTGTCGGGCACGCTAATAAAATCTTTACTCAACAGCTAATCCAATTACCTGTTCAAACATATATAATGCACAAGTATATATTTCTATCTATTTTCTAATCAGCTCAATGTGTGATTTAATCGAATAAATCCTACCATTCATTCTAGTATTAATTAAATTAATTATCGTTTTAATAATTTAATTAATCAAATCTACTATCACACAACACAAACAACTATCAAATTGTTTTTAACTTTTCAAAAATATACTAATCAATTTCTATACTCTTTTAAAATCATTCAGACTATAGAATTAAAAGTGCACATCAATGGAAAGAAAATAAAAACAAAGTAGAGAACTGATTGGTAATGCAAAGTATGGTAAATGTACCTTGCACCGGAGTCAATCAGAGATATTTACTAGCTGATTAAAATATTTTTGGTTTCACTCAAATCCGTTTTGTTTTGCACCTGGTACAGTCAATCAAAGTTTGAATTCAAAATTTGAAACTATCGCGCCATTTCAGGCCTTGTTTATAATTAGAATTAATTATATTCATTTTCAAACGTCGATTCAAACTCACTTTTCATCGTTATTATTTAAAATATTTATTTTAAATATTTAAAATTCATTATTTTAGCCAATTTAAAAATTTTAAATTGGTTCAGATTTTCCGGGTCGTTACACAACAGCACTATAACTCTTCAGTAGCACCATGATTCAGAGAGTAATGAGTAGAGAGTGAGAAGAAGTTTTATATAAATAGAATTGAATTCGACAGGGTATAAGTGTAGAAATCATAAAAATAAGAAATAATAATGGTGTAGAGAAAGGGGATGAAGATGGAGAAGAAGAAGAATGAAAATTTTCGAAATCAACACCTATTTATAAGATTTGAAAGGTTGCAACTCTTGTGGAACCTTACAAATGGTAAAAATACACTTCCTTTGAAATTCGTAAATATGACAGTTATATGTCGACATGCCCAATTATTTATGTCGACATATCATAGTTTAAAATTGAATTTTTGAGCATTTTTCAAGTGTTTTGATATATATATATATATATATATATATTTATATATATAAAATTCTGGAAACTCTTGAATTAAAACATAGTTTTATAAATAAACATTATAAAGTATAAAACATATGAAAACATAAATATAACTTATATACATATATTAACAAAATTATAAAGTTCAAAAACTATAAATATAAAGATATAAAAGTGTATAAATATATATAAAAACTTATAAACTCTAAAACTTGAATTTAAAATCAAAAGTAAAATAGAGAAACTTAATAAAAATTGAAAATTGAATTTGAGAATAGAATTTGAAAATCAGAAATTGAAAAATAGAATTTGAATTTGAACTTGGAGTGCTATTCAGAGTCTTACATAATCTAGACTCTATTACTATATTTATCTTGAGATCTTAAACTCTTGAAATCTTGATTACTCATGAGTCTTGAATCATCTCTGAATTCTGAATCTCTAAAATCTCTTAAACTGTACAGTCTTCAGTATTAATTCTTGTATACAAATCCTACATATGTGTGTGTGTGTATATGTATATATATTCTAGATAAAAGTGTTAGTATATATTTTATAATCAAATAATATTGAAATAAGGTTATTCTCATCAAAATTCTATTCTCCAACAAAATATGCAACTAAAAATCCAAATTTAGCTAAAACTCGAAAGCCGCTTATTCAAAAAATCGTTTGATATTTTCTCTTACTAGCCTAGACTATTACGCCCCTCTAGGCCAAGTTCCATGGTCTACAATCGCTTTGATCATCAAAATCGGCGGTGTTTCCCATTTCCATCCAACCCAGTAAATCTCACTCATCTCAATACTAAAAATTGTGATTTTTCTTTCTAAGTTCGTATTTTGAGTATATGAAAATGTTTGGATACCTGAAACTCGAAATTAAAGTAGCTGAAAATTTATGTTTTTAAACTTCCTTTCACTGTATGTATTATAAAACCCTGCATAGATGAGTTATTTCATGACAAGATCATTTTTTTATATACCCTAGATCTAAACAATCATCTATCATTCAGTAACCAAATCCTATAATCATTAAAAATTAAGTAATGGATTTTTGAAATGTCTGACACGGGAAGTGTTTATCAGTACATACACTGTTTTATGCTAAAGGGTTCAGAAATAGTTTCAACACATTCGTACGCAGGTGTAGGCATGTATATATAAAAATTAAATGTTTAGTATGATCATGACATGGGTTTAAAAAGGTGAAGGGTTTACTCACATTCTGGTTCTCTGCTTTATGTTCTGCCTAGTTTTCTACTTCAGTGTTCTTGTTTAGTTACAATTTGAATGGATTATGAATGAATTTGGTGGGGAAAGGTGTGTATATATAAGAGAAATTTTAGATTAAAATATGGCATAGCATATATCTGTGGTAGGGTAGAATATAGCTGCATTTTCATTTGATTGAAAAGAAATGGTTGTATAGTCGATTGAGAAAAATAACTAGGTTATTTAGCTGTTCAAAATTTCTTCAGGGTTGGAAACTTCGGCCAACACATTATATAAGTACACATATATATACATAACGTAGTATTAAATAGTTTTAAAAACCAAACTTCGTTTCCAAGCAATCTAAACTATAAATGGCAGTGTACGTAATGTTTATAGGTTGCTGCACCATGTTTGATTGAGCACCATGTTTGATTGAAAGGAAGGTTATTTTATGGCTCTTCATGTTTTGATTTTACTCTTAGGTGATATATGACCAGGTCGAATGAAGGTCACAAAGCACATGAATGAAATGGTTTTAAAAGATAGGCTTGATTCTCAAGCACATGTATAAAACATATGACTGTTTCTGTTTTTTAGATTGTTAGATGCTAGTTGTTTTAGATCTCCTTTCTGATGTACACATAGGCACGACCACTTTAAAATGAAGTAAAAATTGTACCAGGCTAAGTGCAAAAATTTGGTTCTAAAGTCATACATAGTTGCCAAGCTAATTTAGCTCCTAAATGCCTAGGTTTGTAGCTGTGTTAGAATTTGAACTAGCTTATAATTTAGTTGTGCAAACATTGATTGACATAATTATCCTGTGGTTTAACTGTACAACCATTAAAAGAAGCTACGACCAAGTGCATATATATTGTATAACTAATGCACAAATGGGTTCTTTTAATGTATACTTTGTTTCCAAGCTTACTTGTCTATCCAATGCCTATGTATCCTATTGATTTAAATAGCATATTTGTGTAAAAGGAAAATATATTCAGTGATTGATCAAAATCTTAAGTACAAAAAGGGTTATATCTTCATATGTACATATTTTCTTACATATATAGTAAGGAAATATTTTACTTAAATTATTGATTTTTTTACTTAAGCTAAAATCTTGTTAAAACATAAAACAAAAGATAAAACATTACTTATTCTCTTATTTTACATGTATACATATGTTAGAGATTTTTATAACACATTAATATATATATATATATATATATATATATATATATACATACATAGGAATTTTAAATAAAAAGATAAATTTAAATTTTCTCAAGTATTAACTCCAATTCTATTTAATTTAATTAATCATTGATATAATCAATAAATTATTTTTTAACAAAGTTAGTTAAGACCCTTGACGTTACATGACTTTTTAATGATCACTTATTGTAGAAAATATTTTTCTCAGAGTAAAATCTACCCCCTTGAAGGATTTCGTCCCCGAAATTAAAGCTTAATGAGGAGATTCCAGTGATAATTAAAGTTATAGACTTATATAAACAACCAACACAGATCAGCAATGTGCAACTTATAACAATCATTTCCATATCTTGAAATATATGTTACTACGGTTGGAAAACATTTCCATTTCTTATTTATGCATTACTATTCTTCAACATTCATCAATCCTTAACCGTAAATCGGTAAGAAAATAATCCGCTTAGTTTCGACCCTGAAGACTGAAATCAACATCAGATCAATACCCAGAAAATCATTTAACTCAACAAATCTCCAGTTAGGTTCCAATTTCTTAACTCCATATCTTAATTCCTTATCAATCCATATTACCCCATTTTCCACTTAAAAATATCATTGATTAAATTTGGAAAATAAAATCCAAATCTTATTAACTTCATTAATTTGAATCAACCCAGTTCAAACATACTTGTCTGCTTCAAATTCTCTTTTTAAACTCAAATCCATGTTCAACTCACCAATCACTTAACTATGTTAAGTCTTATCCACATTCTCTATTAACCAATTAATTCTTAAATTAGTTATCTTCATTTCGAAACTCAAAAAATCTAATTTTATTTCAAAAATCAACATGTTTAATTTTCACGAGTTCATATCTAGTTAATAACTTAAGTCTGGCTTAATTACGGGGAAAATCAAATTTTATTCGATTAAAATATTTTTTTAATAAAACATTATGATTATACTGTTGTTTTTCTGGAAATTTGATTTTGAAATAACTCAAAATCTACCGATTGAAATCCTGATTTTTCTCTTCCGTACTATGATTCAATAGTTCCGAAAAATTCTTGTTTCAAAGAATTACGGTTCATATTGAATCTTATAAATTCAATTGAAGTTTAAAATTTCAATTTACAAACTATCGCATCGCGGTAAGCTGTTTTTAATTATATTTAATTAATACTTCCAATTTTTTTTAATTAATAATTCTAACTCCATTTCTTATATTAATATGATTTGATATCATTCTAATTCAATTCAACCCTCTTCAATTTACCCTTAGTCTGACCCTAATTCATTTGACTCCTTTTATTTAAAAGTAAGGTACCTTCTAGAACTTCTTCCATTTTCACGTCCTTAGAGATTGATGGCTTATTCATTACGGCAAAGACCTTTGGTTGCATCCCCTTTTTCATAAGCGTACATTCTTTAACCATATGCCCAGGCTGATGGCAATTATAGCATGAAATCTGTTGGATTATAGCATTACCCAGTCCCTGTTGTTGCTGTTGAGGTTCTTGTGGCTTCTTGACCTTCGAATTCTAACAAAACCTAGAAATGTATCTATTCTGTCTACAGTTGTGGCATTCCACGTTCTTGTAACGATCTTGAGACTTCTCCTCTTCCATTTTTCACTTTTCCTTGTTTTTCCAATTTGGATTAAACTTTCTTTTAATGGGATTTCCTCACTAGTTTCTCCAGTTTGCTCCTTTGCCACTGGCTTCATTACATCCAAAGCTTTATATCGAAGTGCCATGTCCACTAAGTCAGCAATGGATCCTTCAGATGTCCAACCATCTTAACTTAGAAACTATCCTTCAGTCCTGTTATAAACATTTCATTCTTTTTGAGCGAAGCGTTGATCAACTTCGGTCCACAACAGGAAAGTTCGTTAAACTTATTCTCATACTCAGCTACTGCCATGCTCGCTTGTTTGAGGTCTATCAAATCTCTATACATTCTAGTCTTGCCTGCGGTAGGAAGGAACTGTGCCTCAAATTCCTCCTTGCAATTCTCCCAAGTAAACTCCTCTTCAAAAACATTTGCAGTCTGTGCATCCCACCATGCTGCAGCTTCTTGTAGTTGCCATGAAGCTAAGAGATGATTTTGCTTGTAATTCAATTTCAACCCTTTAAATATTCTCATACAAGACCTCAACCATGCTTGGACTTCTGTAAAAGATTCGGTTCCCTTGAGAACTTTTCCTTCTAGAGTAGTATAATCTTTACATTTGGTTGCAAAAATTGACCTAGGTTAAACTGGTGTAACTTCTTCCATAGTTTCCACTGGATTTTTATAGGTGGTATGACCATTGGTAGTGGTAGTTCCACTAGCTTGACCTCTTTGTATATATATAACAATACTTGATTGGAGATAAAAATGAATTACGTTAATAACTCAAGTTAATCCCTCCTAAGTATGTATATATATATATATATATAACAATATAAAATTACAAATACGCTCTCTCAATACTCACCCAAAGCCTAGGTATTTAGGAATAAGAAATAGATAGAAGAAAAACTAATGAAAACATCAGAATGTCGCAGTGGAACTTGACCAAAATATAATATCACATCATATTATACATCAGAGTACAATACATCAGATACACGAATATATGCCCATCCCAACTCACAAACTTCATAATTATACATATATATTATAGATAGAATAACTTGCATAACCATCCTATCCAGCTATTCCAAAAGTTTTATCCAATACCTGGTTCACTTCTCTACTCACAACAAGTGTTATGAGTAGCCAAGAGTTTGTGGAAAACAAAAAAAACTCTGGGTCACTCAGGGGACTGGTGTGTAAACGATTATAAAACCAGTTAAGAAATAAAAGGTATCTCATAAGACCACGCCATAAGCGCAGAACAGGTTTTTACCTTATGAGAACTAAAACACTTTGTATATTGAAATCAGATATTATAATAGTGTCTATGATTTTCAAATTAAATTAAAATCTAGAGAAATGCTTGCACATCACATTTCACAACATAGTTGTAACGCCCTACCTTTATACTCGTGTTAGCCAAGGCCATTGCAAGCAGTGGTTTCAATTAACCCGAAAAATAAGGCAGTTATTGAAATCAAAAATGATCGCAATACTCCAAGGTGTTTTTAGAAACGCTTCACAATAGTAGGATTTGAAAATATGGAGTCATGAAATAAAAAGCAAGTAAAAAACATGGGATTTTAGAGTGGTTCGGGCTAATATCGGCCTATGTCCACTATGGTAGCAGTATTCAATATCACTTTTGAGTTTATAAAGTACTTGATTTGATTCATTTCATTCCTTTCACTCTTTCACTCTTTTATGAGGATCTCTTTTTTATTCTCTTTTTTTCTCTTGATTTCACTTGTATTCATGAAGGAATCGGCGAGATCTCTTGTTTTGTGATCGTTATTGTGTTGATCTTCAATCACTTGAACATTTAGTTGATCCTCATTAGTCCCGTGATGATTTTGTGTTAAATCTAGGCTTGAGAGAGAATTATTGGAGATTAGAGTAGCTTGAATTAAAATTAAGAAATCTCTAATGGAGTTTGAAGAAGGCTTGATTGGTATGTCGTTGGAGGAGGACGAATTGGCCTTGAGAAGCCATTAATGGAGGTTGGAAGTTTAGAGTGGTGGAGAAATGAATTCGGTAGCCCTTCGAGGTCTCCAAATCCGTCCCTTGAATGGTTGAGAGGTGGGGTATTTATAGGTGTAGTTTGGGGTAGTGGCAAAGCTGAAATTTAGGTGTGTAGGGTACAGGTCGGTCATAAATATATTTATGAAAATGCCATTGGACAGTTGGCAACAGTTGCAAGACCGACCCAAAAAGTAATGCACGAGTAGATATAATGCTCGACCAGAAGTCATGTGCGACCAAGATATTACAACTTTGCTACCATGAGTATTTTGTGTAACCAATCCTTGCTATTTACACCAATACCATCACATATTGACTAATTGCCTTCTCCATTTCGTGTATCACGAATTTTATTAGACTCCAACATCTTAGCTTACAACATCCCCGTCTTAAAGTAATTGATCCATATAAGAATCGTACCCAATACATGTTGATGTGGACAACTCGTTTGTAGATAGCATTTTAGTATTATCCACTTTTTTATGCAGTTGTGTCATATATTAATATATAGGAAAGAACATGCTCATATCTTAACAGCTAAAAAAGCTGCTCGACCCATGTGGCAACAGTGATCGACTTAACTTTCAATTGGAGTGCACGACCGACTAAAATGCATGATTGATGCTTGCTCGACCGACTCGAGCTGATGGAAGTGAGCGACCCAGTAGCCATGGCACTGCTCGACCAGGGACGTTGTGGCCTGCTCGTCCAGAGATGACGTGGCTTGCTCGGCCAAAAGTGTTGCTCATGCTGGTTGGCCTATCATCGTGGTTGACGCCCAACCGATCAGCTTGAGAATTCCAGATGGTGCTTGTCCCATCACTTTGATGGTTTTGTTTGTATTCGTGTATACATGCCTGCCATTATTTATATAAGTGTAATATAGTTGCATGCACTTATACTATTCGACGTAATGTTTGAATGAACTGTTGTTCTTGAATTCAACTTTGCTGGTTCATATAAATGCATACTGTATAGTTTACCGTCCCTATATTATAAACATGCATACGCCATACATGAATAATTCTTTCACTCGCATGTAACAACTGCATGTGTAATTGATCACACGTGAAGTTGATGATTTACATTGGCTTTTATGTTGAAGCTGACCCAATATCCTTGCATTTTGCCTGACGTGCTCACGCAACGGTTTCATATGTTGTTAACAATCTGCTTCCTTTCACTAATACATGACATATCGGTCATATTAATATTACATGTTGCCATATAAACTCAATATATTACACATCCTGCTATTTGTTTATGGCTTGCTGCATACGTCTGAACTATGGTGCTTCCCGTTGTCGGTTTCAAGCCAACTCATGCCCATGCTGTCATGAGCAATTCAATCCTTTTCATACGTATGATTTGTTTGCTCGCTTCATGATTCATGTACGAAGAAATTGACTCGCCATACCGTATCATAACCAGTATATAATTTAGAACCGTGTTTGGATAACGGGGTTAACATTTGCCCCTCGAAGCTTATAACTTTTCCTCGTAAAAATTGTGAGCTTCGATATCCAGATTGTTATGGTGTTTCTAACGGTCGACCAAAGAACACACTATTTTGATGGCCTGTGAATACTTGATCAATATGGTACTTAAACTTGATTGCGTTCCATGAATTTTTTCATTGCTGATGATGACTTGAATAGGGATTCGTGCTTATGATGCTCACAACCTAGTGCTCTTGTATTGATTTTATTGCGCTTATAATCGCTCCAGTTTTGAATTCTAGAACTTGTCGTTGGTAATGCCGTGCTAGTGTGTGAATGTCCTATTTTTAGGTTGGGCTCGAGTGCGTAAAACAAGTGAAATTCATGATTGATTGGTCGTGCTTGATTTCATTGAATTGGCCGCGGCCAATTCATGTTAAATTACTTGTTCTACAGACTCGTTTAGCCACTAAATTTTTACAGAAGCAATACACGTTTCTGAAGAGAACGACGGACGTGCCCTTTTCACTGCTACAACCTGTTCTGTAATAATAAAACATTGCACGTTTTTCTGGGCCAATATTTTGCTATCGACTGCCTATATCGATAGTCGGTTAGTCAGTTAAAATTTTTAATTGCAACAAATTTTTATTTTGAATTGAGTGAAGTGTCTACACAAAATTGTTTTATTCAACGGTTTACAATTTGTTGAATATTATCTGCACAAACACAACATTCTAATTTGAATTCGCGTTGACGCTTAAGATCAGCTAGTTAGTGCAAGCCGACTGTAGATTTCAAGCGTTATTATTTTAATGACTAATATAATCTTGTACATCGGTTCATATTTTATGAAATATGTACCTGCTCAAATCAGAGCATCGATTTCAGCTTCTAAGGATAGAATGACTACAGCCTTTGGATTATGAACGAATCTGTCTTTGGTTATTCCTCGTCCTCTTGACAATTTGCCGGAAAGATGCCAATTTGTGCTAAATCAATATGTCTTTAATCAAGCGCGTACTTATTTTGGCATTCTCGAATTTGTCGCAAATTTTCCAAGGAAATAAGAATTTGTTGATTGTCTATTTTTAGGTCGGCTATAGTAGCTTAGTTGAATTTAGAATTTAGAATTTGAATTTCGTTCCCCCGCTAGGGGAGGTCTTTGGATTTGATGCCCCTGCTTGGGGAGGACTTATATTTTGTGCCCCCACTAGGGGAAGTCTTATATTTAGTGCCCCTGCTAGGGGTGGTCCTATATTTTGCGCTACCACTTGGGGAGGTCTTATATTTTGTGCCCCCGCTAGGAGAGGTCTTTTGGATTTAGTGCCCTTGCTCGGGGAGGTCTTATATTTAGTGTCCTCATTCGGGGAGGTCTTATATTTTGCGCCCCCGCTTGGGCAGGTCCTTGGATTTAGTGCCCTCCCTCGGGGAGGTATTTGGATTTAGTGCCCCCGTATGGGGAGGTCTTTGGATTTAGTGCCCCCGCTTAGGGAGGTCTTCGGATATAGTGCCCTCTACTTGGGGAGGTCTTTGGATTTGATGTCTCCTCTAGGGGAGGTCTTATATTTTGATTTCGCCTCTGCTATGGGAGGACTTTTGATTTTGCCCCAATGATTTATTGCGTCCGAGATGATCAGAAGTTGCGTGAATTAATTGGTTAAGACCCAACACTTGTCGCGTCTGAGGTACTCAGACATTACACAAGTTAATTGGAGGCCCGACTTTCTTCACATCCGAGATAATCAGAGGCTACGCAAATGAATTCCATCATTCTTCACATCTGAGATAATCAGATGCTACGCAAATGGATTTCATCATTCTTCACATCTGATATAGTTAGACGCTACGCAAATGGATTTCATCATTCTTCACATCTGAGATTTTCAGATGCTACACAAATGGATTTCATCACTCTTCACATCTGAGATTATCAGATGCTATGCAAATGATTTTCATAGTTTTTCACATCTGAGATAGTCAGATGCTACACAAATAGATTTCGTCATTCTTTACATCTGAGATAATCAAATGCTACGCAAATGGACTTCGTCATTATTCACATCTGAGATAATTAGATGCTACACAAATGGATTTAATCATTCCTCACTTCTGAGATGATCAGATGTACGCAAATGGATTTTGTCATTCTTCACATTTGAGATAATCAAATTCTACGCAAATGGATTTCATCGCTCTTCTCATCTGATATAATCAAATGCAACGCAAATGGATTGGACTGCTATTGTATCGTTCCACGGGGCAGGCACCAGTTCCTTTATCGGACGTTTGACTTGGCAGGCTATCTCAGTTTAGGAACTGGGGCTTTGAACCTCTCACTTGGGGAAGTGCCCCTTTGACAAAAGTTACAACCCTCTCGTTTGTTTGTCGTGGTGCTTGTTCATTGTTTGAATCTTTGCGACTCTTCCGATTCACTTCTCAAGGTGGTGCTTTTCTATTTTTGCATTTGTGCAAGTCGATATTTACAGCATTTGGCACTTGAACTAGTGTTGTTGGGCTAGATATGTTTCGTCAGACTTTTAATGGAACAAGCGCTCGATGGGTATCCTATGATATGAAATCATCTTTTGATCAAGTTTTGGTTTGACATAAAATTTTGCAAGCAAGAGATTTATTCAGCAAGCTATGCTCTTAGTCACAGAGCTAATGTTCAGTACAGTGTTTGTAAAATATTACAGACTGTTTTACGAGAATTTTGAATACAATATGAAGTAAAGCATCAAGTAAAGCATGAAAATAAATTTGTGGAAATGACGATCGCTTATTTCGAGCTATTGAAATTTGTGACGGCCCGCCCTGCACCAACCGACATTTACTCCAAAAGTGAGTTGTATACATGTCTAGTTAGCACGGAACAGTTGTCAGAAGGAAAGGAAAGAAGGAAATGAACTAACAAGGAACCTGTAGAATGTCTCATAGCGCATGGAATCAAAATATAATAATAAAATAATCTTGACATAAAACAGGCGAGACAGTGCATAAGCTGGAAACTAAACCAACATAGCAGCGGAAATCCAAATACAGCTTATTACAACTTTCCAAATTTACTGTGTCTAAACAAAAGAAAGGTAAAGTAGAAGATGCACGACTAATGCCCAAGCAGTGATCTTCAACAACACAGGGAGAATACTATATATATCATACGTGGAAGCCTCCTGCTCGCCTCCAGATCAGCTACCCGTGCATACCCGGCTAACCTGTCTCTAGTCTGCTCGTGTGAGCACCCAGAGTAATAAGAAGAGACATAAAACTCTAGGTCAGACCAAAAGTCTGGTATGAGCGATAAGCATCTAAACAGAACAATAACAGGTAGACTAAACCATACCTGAACCAGGACTCGCAACCAAAGAGTTAGCACTACATACTGTACAACACTCTAAGGTGCCATTTCAAATGGTGTAAAGATAACGGGGGTAGGGGTGTGCATGTCATAGTGATGGAAAACAATCAAGCATAGCAACCATCCTCGCATCTCTCACTCGGTGTGTAAAGCATACGATATCCACTACCTTGGTCACCTAATTCTTTGGGCCATGACGGAGTCTAACCCCGTACGACTATCACTACAAGCCCACTATCCGTCTCTTAACGGTGAATCAAAGTTATGAATAACGACAACCCCTTTGCACACGTCCCGCAGCAGAGTCCAATCATGAAGTGAACTCGTTGGTTCCTAACTGAATCCAGAGCTCTACTTCCTATTTGGACTTCCTTTGCATCTCGGGTTTTGGTCATCACTGGATCGGTTCGGTTCTCAGCTCCTCTTCCCTGTCGGTTCGGATCGGTCTTCAACTCTGCATCGTCAACATGGTTCGGCTCGTGTCATCCACCGGGTGGCGGTTCTGATCGTCATCACCCTTGGCTGATCGGGTCGGGTCTTCAAATCCATCACCATACATCGGTTTGGTTCGAAGGTTGCTATACGGGTTGGGTCGGGGTCTCCAAGTCCATTCGTAGTATATCGGTTTGGTACGGGTTCTCCATGTCACCTCGGGTCGGTTCGTCAACTGTCTACCTTCCGTCCCTGTCTTGATCTTTTGGTCCGATCCGATCCCCCATTCCTATTCCCATCCGCTCCGATCCGATCCCCCTCACTTCCCTTCGAGTTGATCTGGTTCCTTCTTCCTTAGCCCGATCCGATCCCAGTTCAACCATTGTGGCCTTCCTTCTTGCCCTTGTACGAAGTCATCGATTCGGTTCGGTGATCCCTTGCCCAGTCCTTTATCCGGTCCGAGCCCATTCCTCTGATCCGATCCGAAACCTGCACTGTTTTTCTACAACTTTTCCAGCGAGCATTTTACGCCATTCGACGACGTTATCGACCATCCTATCTATCCTAATCAATCACAAAGCATACCACAAAGTCATAGCAACATGTATAATCAACCACAAACACCAAAACAACAATATGATAGGTTAAAATGGATCAAACATAGCCAAAACCCCATATTTTCCCTAAGCATGTTCGAGCATAATTAATGATAGGATTAGCAAAACTGAATCAAATTAACCCAAATTCATATCAGAGGTCTAAAACATTATTTAAGAATTTATAAGTATTTTCCAGCATATATTGGTGTATAAATTCGCTAATCTTCACTAATTACCCTTAATTAACCGTAATTAGTGCAAAACTGTGCAAATCACTCACCTCGGCAACAAATAAAATACCAAATCTGAAATGAATCTCTGTTTGGTGTGAATACTGATGTCTAACAGCAGCTCTAACCTTGCCTTGGTGTTAATCCTCTTTGATTTGGTGGTGCTAAGCTCAATCCTTGATTAGAAAGTGATTTGGAGATGTTTTAGAGGTTGGAGGCCATTATTAGGGTTTCTAAGAGGTAAATGGCGGATAGAAAACTGAAATAGAATGAAAACCTAACTCATTTTAGCCTCCCCTTAACCCTAATCCCGAAATGGGTTATGGGCCCATTTGCGAATCACTTCATTTGGCCCGGTTAAGCAGTTTTTCACCATCTGAAACTTATTTCAGCCATATCTCCCAAACGGTGAGTCCGTTTGGCTAATGTGATCACTCTACGGAAAGGTAAACCATCAAACGAATCTAATGGAAGTGGTTTCAGGTCAAAATTCCTTTCCAATCAAAAGTTATGGCCAAAACAATATCGGCTAGGGGTAAAACGGTCATTTAAAGATCGGCAAAAATCATGAACATGGGAAATGACCCCAATAGCTGTCTCCCAAAGTTACATGACCATACGACTTCATATGAAAAAGAAATAAATATTCTACGATCCTAGATACGTTGAATGCGAGTTGTTACATTCTCCGCCCCTTAAGAAATTCCGTCCCCGAAATTCCTTAACCCAAAACATACAAAGGATCCCGCATGCCTACCAACCATATACAACAATCAAACATGTAAAACAAACAGAACCATTCTGCCCTAACATGCTGTTTACTAACAAGGTAAGAATCATTACTGCTAAAATCTTACCAGGCAAAGAGCTTTGGACACGACTTTCTTATGTCATTCTCTACTTCCCAACCGCAGTCGTTCTCTCGCCATCGATTCCCATCTCTACCCTAGAGGTAACTTCTAATAGGTTGGGATCGTCCCTCTAACTGGAACCGATCCAGTTAATTAGGATCGATCTAATCGTCAAACTTACTAGCATTTCTGAATCCAATTCACACTTAGGCCTGAAGTCATATCCCGTGATATACTCTAGTTGCTTCCATTCCAGAAAAATAGCCTCTAAACTGGCACGTCTCTCACTCAATGCATCAGCTATCGCACCCAGTCCGATACTATGGCATTCATCTATACTGTCATTTTCTTAGGTAATCCAAACCTATATGCCAAATTTTCAACTACATTCCAAATGTCCTTTCAAGTCCAACTTGAGTCCTTCTTACATTCGTATTGCACGTCCAGCGTACATTCACTTCCTAGAGGCAGACTAGACCCATCCAATGACCCTAGGCACTACACCAATATCTGCACTGTACGTCTAACGTACATTCACCTTCTAAAGGTGAACTAGATTCATCCAATGAACCCAGGTACCCTACCCATATTCATACTGCATGTCCAACGTACATTCACCTTCCAAAGGTGAACTAGACTCATCCAATGAATCTATGTACTCTACCTATGAGTCCAAGTCCAACGGAAACTCCTATATCCGTTGAATCTCCAAGACAACGGACGCTCCACAATGCCCAACATATTTCAAGTCTAACGTAAAGCATCTTACACTCGTCATATCACCATGATCAACAAATTTACCCTATTTCCATTCAACAGGATCCTACAGGTGATACTCATGAGAAGAAAGGTAAGAAAAAACACAACAACCATATCATCCATCAAACAAATCCTATCTGTCACCTGCTAAAGCCATGAGTACGTCAATACCTATATGTCTGGTCCAACGAACATCAATAGCTAATGGAAACTCTGCCTCCAAACGGACTACCGTACGTCCAACGTACGTTTATCCTCCAAGGATAACTAGATCACGTCCAACGGATCCAAGTTAAGTGGGCGTCCCCAGATACCCCTGCTTTTAGTCCGCCTGAAACACTCGAGTCCCACCCAAGTCTATCCATTATCTTGCTGCCCTCTTGAGTCCATCCAATTCCTTGCAGCCTTCTCAAGTCCAACTCGAGTCAATCTATTACCCATAAACTCGGACCCAGTCTTGAGTATCCATTACCTACCAACCCTAGTCCAACATGAGTCGTCCCCCTATTCGTTGCAGCTCCTAGATCAACGAATACCTATTTTCTTTTACGAGTTCAAGTCCAACTTGAATTGTCCTAACCTTCGTTGCATCTTCCATGATCAATGAACTCATCCTATTCCTTCAAAGTTCTACTATCCAAGGAGAATATCAGCATAGGGTCCTAAACAATCCATTACTTTGCATCTTTCTCGAGTCCCAGTCGAGTCATCTCATAACCTTATCGAGTCCAACTCGGGGCAGTCCATACCATCGAATAGTCTTATCCTGTCACAGCTGCCCATCACTCCTCGAGTAAACCAAGGTATCATCCAATGAAAATCACAACGACTACTTATCCCTCACGCAAACCATCCTATTCAAACTCGACATTCCACAAGCACAAGCCCCAAAGGCCTAAACCAATATCAGACAAGCACCTAAGGAACATCTCCTCCGAATTCGGGTAATCCACGTGAAGTGATACTAGCAAAACAACTAAGCACTGGAGCACTCATTTGCCTCCCAGAGACAACTAGGACTTAATACAACGATAACCTCTCAGCTTCCTTGACTCCTGTTATTATCGCGATCACTAGGTAGGTACCTAACACCACCCTATTCCTTTAGAGTAGATCGACTCCCCAAATAATGCTAAACCCAGTAAAGCCCAAAACAAAATAATCATAAACAAGCATACATCCATGACTCGATAAGACCACGTTACAGTAAATCATACTGAGGCTAATCGAACCACCAATCGGGTTCGTCACTACTAAAGGTCTATCGACTAACTCAGGTTTGTCAAACAAAACCGGATCAAAACATCTTAAATAAAAAGCATACCTCGAATAACGACACCTTTTTCCTTCTACGCCGCAGCTGGGGCATTCAACGAAGAAGGAACAACGTTGATAGCATATGCTCTCACGATCTGCTTCTCCCTAGGAGGTTGTGGACATTCATTCTTGTGATGTCCCGCATGGCCACAATTAAAGCACTTCCTTTCCCCAGGCTTTTCCCGACAATCTCTGGCATAGTGGCCCATCTTGCCACAGCTAAAGCACTCGCCATCTTTCTTACTTTTCTTATTCTGACCATCCATGGCTTGGTCTTGTTTCCTCTTATTCTGGGAATTATTCTTTCCTCCATCGCCTGCTTGGACTTTGGCTCATCCGCAGATGTAATAGCAACCTCGGTCTTTGGCTTAGGGTAAAGACTTTCCGATCTCAAAGATTTCCCCACGATTGACTCAAACGTCTCATCGATGCGGTTAATAAGCCTCTCCCCCAAGTACTGATCCAAGCCAGTTATGAATTTGTCGTTCTTCTTCTAGGCAGTATCAATAAGAGATAACCCATACTTGGACAAAGTGTCGAATTCGGCAATATACTCTGAGACAGCTCTGCCATTCTGCTTGAGTTCCAAGAACTTCCTAAACAATTCTGACATCTTAGCAGCTGGGATAAACTTATCACTAAAACGAGTTCTAAACTGATCCCAAGTGACTTGATCCTCTGGGGTAGTTGCCTTAATAGCATTCCACCAATTCATTGCCCGTCCTTGCAGCTGACGGGATGCTAGCCTTCTCTTCATCGCATCCTCGATACCCAAGTCGCCGAAGATACGATCACAGCTATCCAACCAGTCCTGAACATCCGTGGCCGACTCCGTTCCGTGGAACGACTTCCCACCAAGGTTAGTGTAATCCTTGCACAACTTGGCAAAATCGGCCCTAGGCGCCTGCACTACTGGACCACCACCATTATCGGCATTGGGGGCTGCCCTCTGCATATCCCTAAGCATCTCTCTCATGATGTCAGTAAACATCGTCCTCATGTCAGCAGCATTCCCATTATTGGCTCCCCTACCGGCACCTCTCGCGTATCGGCTCATCGTTCAATCTGTAAAGAGAAAATGATTAACCATCTCCATAGTGGTGCTAGTGCAGTGCGAATTTATCCTCAACTATACTAATAGTATATATATTGCTTTTAAAAACCAAAATAATCACAAATACGCGCTCTCATATGCGTATAGTATCTCTCCCTGATGACTTTCCTAGGTTAACTACGCAACCTAGAGCTCTGATACCAAATGTGACGGCCCGCCCCGCACCAACCGACATTTACTCCAAAAGTGCGCTGTACACATGTCCAGTTAGCACGGAACGGTCGTCAGAAGGAATGGAAAGAAGGAAATGAACTAACAAGGAACCTGTAGAAGATCTCACAGCGCATGGAATCAAAATATAATAATTACATAATCTTGACATAAAACAGGCGAGACAGTGCATAAGCTGAAAACTAAACCAGTATAGCAGTGGAAATCCAAATACAGCTTATTACAACTTTCCAAATTTACTGTGTCTAAACAAAAGAAAGGTAAAGTAGAAGATGCACGACTAATGCCCAAGCAGTGATCTTCAACAACACATGGAGATTACTATATATATCATACGTGGAAGCCTCCTGCTCGTCTCCAGATCAGCTACCCGTGCATACCCAGCTAACCTTTCTCTAGTCTGCTCGTGTGAGCACCCAGAGTAATAAAAAGATACATAAAACTCAAGGTCAGACAAAAAGTCTGGTATGAGCGATAAGCATCTAAACAGAACAATAACAGGTAGACTAAACCATACCTGAACCTGCAACCAAAGAGTTAGCACTACATAATGTACAACACTCTAAGGTGCCATTTCAAATGGTGTAAAGGTAACGGGGGTGGGGGTGTGCATGTCATAGCGATGGCAAACAATCAAGCATAGCAACCATCCTCGCATCTCTCACTCAGTGCATAAATCATATGATATCCACTACCTTGGTCACCTAATTCTTTGGGCCGTGACGGAGTCTAACCCCGTACGACTATCACTACAAGCCCACTATCCGTCTTTCAGCGGTGAATCAAAGATATGAATACCGACAACCCTTTGCACACGTCCCGCAGTAGAGTCCAATCATGAAGTGAACTTGTTGGTTCCCAACTGAATCTTGAGCTCTACTTCCTATTTGGACTTCCTTTGCATCTCGGGTTTTGGTCATCACTGGATCGGTTCGGTTCTCAGCTCCTCTTCCCTGTCGGTTCGGATCGGTCTTCAACTCTCCATTGTCAACATGGTTCGGCTCGTGGCATCCACCTGGTGGCGGTTCGGATCGTTATCACCCTTGGCTGGTCGGGTCGGGTCTTCAAATCCATCACCATATATCGGTTTGGTTCGGAGGTAGCTATACGGGTCGGGTCGGGTCGGGGTCTCCACGTCCATTCGTAGTATATAGGTTCGGTTCGGGTTCTCCATGTCACCTCGGGTCGGTTCATCAACTGTCTACATTCCGTCCCTGTCTTGATCTTCTGGTCCGATCCGATCCCCCATTCCTATTCCCGTCCGCTCCGATCCAATCCCCCTCACTTCCCTTCAAGTTGATCTGGTTCCTTCTTCCTTAGCCCGATCCGATCCCAGTTCAACCATTGTGGCCTTCCTTCTTGCCCTTGTGCCAAGTCATCGGTTCGGTTCGGTGATCCCTTGCCCAGTCCTTTATCCGGTCCGAGCCCATTCCTCCGATCCGATCCGAAACCTGCACTGTTTTTCTGCAACTTTTCCAACGAGCATTTTATGCCATTCGACGACGTTTTCGACCATCCTAACTATCCTAATCAATCACAAAGCATACCACAAAGTCATAGCAACATGTATAATCAACCACAAACACCAAAACAATAATATGATAGGTTAAAATGGATCAAACATAGCCAAAACCCCATATTTTCCCTAAGCATGTTCAAGCATAATAATGATAAGATTAGCAAAACTTAATCAAATTAACCCAAATTCATATCAAAGGTCTAAAACATTATTTAAGAATTTATAAGTATTTTTCCAGAATTTATTGGTGTATAAATTCGCTAATCTTCACTAATTACCCTTAATTAACCGTAATTAGTGCAAAACCTGCAAATCACTCACCTTGGACACAAATAAAATACAAAATCTGAAATGAATCTCTGTTTGGCGTGAATACTGATGTCTAACAGCAGCTCTAAACTTGCCTTGGTGTTAATACTCTTTGATTTGGTGTTGCTAAGCTCAATCCTTGATTAGAAATTGATTTGGAGATGTTTTAGAGGTTGGAGGCCATTATTAGGGTTTCTAAGAGGTAAATGGTGGATAGAAAACTGAAATAGAATGAAAACCTAACTCATTTCAGCCTCCCCTTAACCCTAATCCCGAAATGGGTTATGGGCCCATTTGCTAATCACCTCATTTGGCCCGGTTAAGCAGTTTTTCACCATCTGAAACTTGTTTCAGCCATATCTCCCAAACGATGAGTCCTTTTGGCTAATGTGACCACTCTACGGAAAGGTAAACCATCAAACGAATCTAATGGAAGTGGTTTCAGGTCAAAATTCTTTTCCAATCAAAAGTTATGGCCAAAACAATATCGGCTAGGGACAAAATGGTCATTTAAAGATCGGTAAAAATCATGAAGATGGGAAATGACCCCAATAGTTGCCTCCCAAAGTTACATGACCATACGACTTCATACGAAAAAGAAATAAATATTCTACGATCCTAGATACGTAGAATGCGGGTTGTTACAAAATTGGAGCACCACTATCGGTTATCAGTTGATCACCGACCTTGCATTGGTTTGAGCGTGAGCTCCGTTGCTTGGACCAGATTGACCATTTGATGTCCCCTGCCCCTGAGGAGTTGCAGAAGGATTCGTGGCTTGCGGTTTCTTTACGTACCGCTACAACATGTTTCTCTTGATCAATTCCTCTATCAGGTTCTTCAAATGTCGGTATTCATTAGTATTATGACCAGGCTAGTTGTGAAACCTACAGAATTTTCCCGAGTTTGTTGCCTTATCGCCTACCCTTATTGGATTTGGTTCCGCATATTCTTTAGAATTCTTCGTTGTAAGATAGAAATTTTCAGGAGTGTTATTCAAACGCGTCAGCTTTGATGAGTTGAAAAGGCGCGACTTCTTGCTGTCTCGATTATCTTTCCCGTCATTTCCTCTCTTTTGACCTCTGGGATTCTTCTGATTGTATTGAGTAGCAACATTTTTGGGAGCTTCAAGAAGTTGGTTACCATCAATAATCTGAAGAGGCACGGGATTATTGTCCGCTCTCATATACTCCTCTGTTTTTTGTAAAACTTATCAAGCATGTTTAGTTCTTTCATTTTAATCCATCTACCAAATTCGCTCTTCTCATCTATGGCACAGATTAGAGACATTAATATCATGCGGGGTTTGGGATTCCTCACCTCAGACAACGCAGTGTTGAACCTCATGAGGAAAGATTTAATAGACTCTCCGGAATTTTGTTTGATTTGTGTCAGAGAAATAACATCCTTAGCCTTCGTAGCTTGCAGCCTAAACTGCCCCTTGTACTTTAGAGTCAAATCATCAAATCGGTCAACGGATTTGGGCGACAGCCTTGTGATCCATAATGATGTCACACCTCCTAAATAGAGAGGGAATCATAGGAACTTAATCTCATCCATTGCTTTGGCTGTATTCGTATGCCATTCATATCTATACTGGAAGTGATTCGGATCACAAGTCCCATTATATGGTGGCAGAGTAGGATGAGTGAACTTTTTATTGAACTCTGCTTTATGAATCCTTTTAGTGAACGGATTTTTGCTGGGGGGAAGTCCCATTCGCTCTCACTGTCGTTATGAGCCATGCTATCTTTCATGATTTTCTTTACCATATCTGTGATATAATCATCTGAGTTGTGTCGTTCCACAGAGCGGACTTTGATCTCTTTACCAGGTGCTCGTCTTGGCGAGCGATTGCAATTAGAGGATTTAGGTCTTCTACCTCCACTGTGGTGAGGTGCCCCTTGGCGAGACTTGCAACACATTGGGTATTTCGATCAAAATGGCTTTTAGTCTTCGGCTTTGAGTCTTGGACATCAGCGTCGCCTTTGTCACTTTCTCAACCAACAAGCCCTTCCATGTTATCATTACGATGATGATCAGAAGCTACTGAATTGACATTCTCTTCAAGGTTGACATGAACCTTTTGAGGAGAGCGGGATTTTCTTGAGCGTTTATAAGAGCATTCATTTTACCCATTAGAGCCTCATTAGCATCCATCAAAGCTTTATTTGAAGTCTCCATTCGTTGGTTTAAATTGGCCACAACGACGTCTAACTTAACTCTGGTTACTTCGGCTCCACCTATCGAGTTTTCTCCAACTTCAAAGCGGTTGGTAAGTGGTGTAGCTTCGTCCTTAGCAACGTTGTCGGTTTCTCCAATGATTTTACTTGCGATTTTCTTAGATTTTGCCATTATTTTGGAAAAAGATAATTCATCTATTGGCTCGGATCATAGATTTGAAGGATCTATCGTAGAAGTGGGCTTCACACTTCAGTGCAATCGCAAAGCAATTAACCTTGAGAGAGTGAACATGGCCCCACGGTAGGCACCAAAATTGTTGAAATAGAAAATGATCACAACACTGCAAGGTGTTTTCAGAAACACTTCACAATAGTAGGATTTGAAAATATGAAGCCATGAAATATAAAAGCAAGTAAAAAACACGAGATTTTAGAGTGGTTCGGCCTAATATCGGCCTACGTCCACTATGGTAGCAATTTTTATTATCACTTTTGAGTTTATAGAGTAAATGATTTGATTCATTTCACTCCTTTCACTCTTTTATAAGGATCTCTTTTTTATTCTTTCTTTTTTTTTGCTCTTGATTTCACTTGTACTCATGAAGGAATCAACGAAATCTCTTGTTTTGTGATCGCTGTTGTGTAGATCTTCAATCACTTGAACATTTAGATGATCTTCATTTGCCCCCATGATGATTTTGTGTTGAATTTAGGCTTAAGAGGGAATTATTAGAGATTTGAGTATCTTGAATTAAACTTGAGAAATCCCTAATGGAGTTCGAGGAAAGCTTGATTGATATGTCATTGGAGGAGGATGAATTTATCTTGAGAAGCCATTAATGGAGGTCGGAGAAGTTTAGAGTGGTGGAGAAATGAATTAGGCAGCCCTTCGAGGTCTCCAAATCCTTCCCTTGAATGGTTGAGAAGTGGGGTATTATAGGTGTAGTTTGGGGCAGTGGAAAAGCTGAAATTTAGGTGTGTAAGGTTTGGGTCGGTCATAAATATATTTACGAATATGCCACTGGACAGCTGGCAATAGTTGCAAGACTGACCCAAAAAGTAATGCACGAGCAGATATAATGCTCGACCAAGAGTCGTGTGCGACCAGGATATTACAACTTTGCCACCACGAGTATTTTGTGTAACCAACCCTTGCTATATAAACCAATGCCATCACGCATTAACTAATTGCCAGCTCTATTTCGTGTATCACGAATTATATTAGACTCCAGCATTGTAGCTTACAATGTCCCCTGCTTAAAGTAATTGATCCATATAAGAATCGTGCCCTAAACATGCTGATGTGGACAACTCGTTTGGAGATAGCATTCCAGTATTATCCCCTTTTTCATGCAGTTGTGTCATATATTAATATATAGGGAAGAACATGCTCGACCCTAAACAGCTGAAAAAGCTGCTCGACCCATGTGGCAATAGTGATCGACCGAACTTTTGGTTGGGTGCACAATCGACTATATTGATTGATGCTTGCTCAACCGACCAGAGCTGATGGGAGTCAGCAACCCAGTAGCCATGGCACTGCTCCACCCGGGAGGTTGTGTCCTGCTCGTCCAGAGATGACGTGGCCTGCTCGACTAGAGCTGTTGCTCGTGTTGGCTGGCCTGTCATCATGGTTGACGCCCGACCGATCAGCTTGAGAATGCCTAATGGTGCTCGTCACACCACTTTGATGGTTTTGTTTGTATTTGTGTATACACGCCTGCCATTATTTATATAAGTGTAATATAGTTGCATGCACTTATACTGTTCGACGTAATGTTTGAATGAACCGTTGCTCTTCAATTCAACTTTGTTGGTTCATATAAATGCAAATTGTATAGTTTAGAGTCGCTATATTATAAACATGCATACGCCATACATGAATAATTCCCTCACTCGCATGTAACAACTGCATGCGTAATTGATCACACGTGAAGTTGATGGTTTACGTTGGCTTTTATGTTGAAGCTGACCCAATATCCTTGCATTTTGCTTGACGTGCTCACACAATGGTATCATTTGTTGTTAACAATCTGCTTCCTTTCACTAATACGTGACATATCAGTCATATTAATAATCCATGTTGCCATTTGAACTCAATATATTACATGTCCTGTTGTTTGTTTACGGCTTGCTGCATACATCTGAACTATGGTGCTTCCCCTTGCCGGTTTCAAGCTAACTCATGCCCATGCTGTCGTGAGCAATTCAATCCTTTTCATACGTGAGATTTGTTTGTTCGCTTCATGATTCACGTACGAAGAAATTGACTTGCCATACCGTATCATAACCAACCTATAATTTTAGAACCGCGTTTGGATAATGGGGTTAACTGCAGTTGAGGAGCGACCATCTGTATATTAGCTTTGAATAAGTGTTAAATATGTCAGATAATGCGGTCTTAGTTTTTAAATCTCCTGAGGAAATCCGACACACCTAATGCAAGTCCAAATCTACTACACAATGGCTATATATAATTCGGAAATCGTTATAAAATAACATAACAATATAATCAGAGTCAGACACGGATATTCATATCACTAAGGCAGAAATAGATATGAATATAACACATAATTGTAAATACAAGATAGTGGTGATAGTCGATCCACTATACAACAAAAGAATAGGTACTAGGCTACTCAAAATAATATGTATACAAAAGAGTTATATATACATACATATATACATATATATATATATATATATATAAATATATATATAACCCAAATATTACAACACTAAGGTAGTTTGCCCAAAAATGAAGGATAACCAATGCTGGAGTCAAGAAAAATCACTTGAAATACCTCGTTCTGACCCGAGTATTACACTACAAGAAATGTTGTATATAGCGATAGATTTTTAGCAGCTGAAAATTCCAACGCAAATTAGCGATGGATTTTCATGGACTTTGTAAGAGATAATATTCTGAATTTTATATGCAACTTATTTTAAATTATTACAGTTGAATTTTATTTCCGTCACTAAATCATTGGAAATTGCAGCACTTTACCGTAATCAAAAGTTTAACGCTAAATTCCGTTGTAGATAGAGGCTGTTTACCATCGTCTTAATTTTGAAGCTATTTTTGCAGCGGTTTTTCAAGAGATTTGAAAAGGACTTTTATATTTATTATTTATAAAATGTTTTACATTTGTGTTTTTACTAATTTGTAATTAATAAGTAAATATAAATTTTAAATAATTAATGTTAATAATATATCAATAATAAATAATTACTATTAAAAGTAAATAATATTCAATAGTTGGTATTGATTAATTATTAATTACTATAAAATATAAATAAGAGGTAATAATAATTAATAAAATAAATTAATATTTGCTATTTAATTAAATTTATTTTGATAATCAATGATTAGTATGTAATCTTTAATACAACTAAAGAAATTACTACCAAGAAATTATTAATAAACATTTACTTTTAAGAAATTGATTAGTATGTATTAATTAATATTTATTATTTAGTAATTAATAATTGATAGTTTAATATATTAAAGAACTAATAATTAATACCTACCCTCTGCCAAAAAATAAATATCTACTATGTATTAAATAATATATTTTTAATAATTTTGAATAATATGTAATTTATAATAATTAAGAAGTTATATTTATTGTTTCTTTTTTAGTATTAGTTAACGTAAATACTAGTTATATTTAACATTTATTATTCCAAAAAAAATTTAAAATTTCCAAGATAAATTTATTAATATACAAAAAATTAGAATTAGAATTTGAAAACTACAAAAAAATTGACAACTAAAATTACTATTAAATAATTCAGAAGCGATACTTAATAAGCATGACTAATAATTAATAATTAATAAATGATATTTATTTATTTGAAAATAAGAGAGATACTATTAATTAATAATATTTTATAATCAAGTGGTAATGTTCATTTCTTAGAATTTAACATTTAATCATTATAATTTATAATTATATTTAACATGTTATTACTTCTAGAAGTTCTAAATATTAAGAATAATTTTAATATTAGTAGTTATCAATTAATAATAACTATTGAATAATTAAATTTTAATATTTATGCAATAACTAAGACTAATTTTAATAATTAATAATTAAAATTAATAATTATAAAGTAATATTTTGTATTTAATAATAAAATTTAATTAACACCTGGGATTACTGATGTGTTTACTACTTCAAACAGGGTCATCCAACGCAATGATAACGTATTTAATAAGAGTTGATTAGCTCCGTCTGATACCTTAACAAGCAATGGTCATAAAGCAATTCGAAACAGCTGGTGCTAGCCAATAGGATTGCAAATTCATTAGATCCAACGTTCCATATACCCTGAAATGAATTTACTTGGATCACTATTCATCCAACAGTCTCTGACATAAGTAAAAAAGCACGGCCATGGAAAAAAACGATAAGCATCTCAAATTTCAATAAATCCCCAAATAATCGTAGAAATCCCTAAATCATAAATCACAAAATCCACTTCATTCCCATTTTTTTTTTCCACTTCGCTCCACTTATTTCATTAATGTTCCTTCAACCGGTTTTACAACCGGATCTAACTGCAGAAGATATGGTCACCAAAGATTACATCCTAATTTCCTCTACTGAACGCCCAATCCTTGCTACCGTACTTCACTTCGCTAGTCGTTCATGCAAATCCCTAATCGATTTTCATCGAATTATTGGGTATCGATGCCTCCACATCAGATTCGTTGTTTGTAGATCTATCTGATTTGGCTATATTGACCCTTAAAACTTATTTCCATTTTTATTTTTAAGATTTTTTTTCGTTGTTATTTATTTTATTTTTATCATCCAAACTGCAGTTAATAATTTATTGCATTGTTATTGCTGTTGTATAATCATGATGGAGCACATGGTAGAATTCCTAATTTGCTAACAGTAAAAAAATAACCATTGTTGTCTTTGCTCTTTTTTTAATGTAATTTCAACATCATTTTGCAGTTGAGAGATGGATCAAGGTATGTTATTTTTTGGTATATTTGCTTCGATCTGATCAGTTGATTTCTCCCTCCGTCCTTTATGAAATGTGAATCTATATTGTACATAAATCCTAGTTCAAATTCCTATTACAACAATGTGTCCAAATCTCTTAATTCTAATTTACCAAAACTTGTTAAATCTAAGCAGTTTGTTTTATCAGATTGCTATACAATTTTATATTACCTCAACAAAAATCAGTCGTAAACTCAAGTAGCCACCTCCGTATATGATAGAAGTGAATCCTGATAATGTTGTTTTCAATATCAATGTCAGGTAAAGGCGTTTTCAGTTTTGGCCCTTATGTGCAATGTTAATTATAAATAAACAAGTCTCCCTTTAATTATTTATTTAGACTTGGACAATCTGTATGTTTCTTTTTGCACCAGTCACTACGGTTGTGTTGTATGCATCTTGTTCATTTGTGTTTTTTTGACATAACTGTTGTTTTTTTTGCATTATATGACATCTGTGTCCTTAATTGGCTTTTGTTTCCCCTAGAGTATTACATTTTTTGAAGTATGTTGCTTTGCATTATTTGTGTTATTCTCATGTACTTCATCTGAAATTATCCAGTGTACATTCCTTTGAGTTATTTTCTACCATTTGAGACCCTTTTGTTGCAGCATCATTTCTTTAAGCTTTTAACAGTGTTAAAATAAAATTTAATTTTATTTTGTCGGATAACTGAAGGATCTTGCATTACTCAAACTTTGTGTCCTCAAGCTTTTCCTCATGTAGTTGATGGTATTCCTCTGTCTATTGGTTCGTGTTAAAATTTAATTATATTCAAGTTCATTGATGGATTTGGATTAATTTAATTTAAACACCAGTCATGCATCACATGTATAGATTTTAGCAATATAAAACTACCAACCGTGCAACAACTTTTCCATGCAAGTGGGGGTTGGCCGTAAAGATCATGTACTGAAAATATATTCAAATTTGTTTTAAAGTTACTTAAATGTTCCAGGAAACCTGACTCATTATGTCCTTAATATTCATTCATTGTAGTTGTATTAAATGCAACATTATAGATGACATGGATTGTTCATTCACACCTTCTACACTTTAGTCTGTCGTTGCACTATTTGATAAATATTGCAGTGATTTTGCAGGAAGTTATCCCACAGTAGAAAATGATTTGCTGAGAGGAGAGCAGATTCAATGCACCGTTGAAGTCGTTTAATAAGAGTCTAACAAAACCATACTCTTGAGGATATAATAAGAATTATAAATAAATGTAGACGTGTAAGCAATAATAACAATGTCAAACACACAGGTGAGACTTAGAAAAGTCTACGGGTGAACGAGTGTTAAATATGTCGGATAATGAGATCTTACTTTTTAAATCTCATAAGGAAATCCGACACACCTAATTTAAGCCCAAATCTACTACACAGTTGTTACATGTAATTCGGAAATAAATGTAAAATAACATAACTATATAATCATAGTCATACACAGATATTCACATCACTAAAGCAGAAATAGATATGAATATAATACATAATTGTAAACACAAGATACTAGTCATAGTCGATCCACTATACAACAAAAGAATAATTACTAGGCTACTCAAAATAATATGTATACAAAAGAGTCTCATATACGTATAACCAAAATAGTGCAACACTAAGGCGGTTTGCCAAAAAATGGAGGATAGCCCATGTTGGAGTCAAGAAGAATCACCTGAAATACCTCAGTCTGAACCAAGTATTATTTTCTTAAAGATAAACAATAAACGGGCGAGTCTAACTGTACTTATCTCATAAACTAGGACATAATAAGAGTTATAAATAAATGTAGATGTGTAAGTAATAATAACAACGTCACACACACGGGTGAGACTTGGAAAAGTCAACGGTATATCTTCAAAATCCACATCAAAACTATAAAAGAATATCTCATTCAAAGTTACATAGCTACTCATAGGAAATGATAACTCATATCAAATCAACTCAAAAATTGATAACTCAATATTAATAAATCTCAAAATTGATGACATACTATCAATAAAACTCCAAATTCCAGAAATCAACAAAATAGAAATCCAGAAAATCTCAAAAAAGGCGGTAAAAGCCTATCTCGAATTGGTAGTCTAGAGACTCACCGACATATGTATCTCTAATGAGACACGATCTCTAGGTAGCAAGCCAATAATGTTGAGTCGAAGCTCCTCGAATGGTCTGAAGACCGTGGGTCGCGACCCCACTCCAAATTGAACCAAAGTTCCTCGAAATGACCCAAAGATCATAAAAATGCATAAAATCATGAAAAGATCACAATTGATCAAAGTACCGCAATTTCACAAAATATACCAAAGTTCCTCGAAATGATCCGAAGATCATTAAGATACTCAAAATAAACCGAAGTTCCTTGGAATGGTCCGTGGAACATTAAAATACTCAAAATAAACTGAAGTTCCTTAGAATGATCCGAAGAAAAATAAAATACTCAAAATGAACCGAAGCTCCTTAGAATGATCCGAAGATCATTAAAATACTCAAAATAAACCGAAGTTTCTCAGAATGATTTGAAGATCATTAAAATATGGAATAAATTCCACAACTCATAGACATTGCATAAAGCTAGTCTAAATTTCAGAATGATCATAGTTGATCAAGGAAAGTGTAAATTACTCCAAGCTAGTAATTATAAGAGTTAATTTGCATTTCCCATAACACCTTGCTCTCTCATAACCACTTGCTTTACTCAAATATTTATGAACAAGTTGTAGGTTTCCACTCAAAATACAAAACGATCATTGCCATCATTTTCAATCGAACAAGTCATTAACCATCAAAGCAAACGCAAGGGTTCATAGTCCTTATTTTTACCAAGATGTTTAATTGGAGTTCTCAAACGAGCGAGTAAAAGGTTTATGTAAATATATATACTAGTAGAATAGAAAACGATTTATAAAATATTTTTATATGAAATATAGTGTAAATACCATTTGAATAAGGATTTGGTATCCACTAATAATATAAAACCCTTTTGTAGTTTGAACTGGAAAACTTCATATAATATCGACTGTAATAACAATCAAACTCGGAATTCACGTTTTAATAACGTAAATCAAATCTCATAAATGCCGATTATAAAATTTATTCACAATGAATAAATCAAACATTCATAAAAATCGAGCTATAGAAATCTGTGAAAAAGAGAAACTGAAAAGTCATAGAAAAAGGCCAAACAGGCATAAACTCGACCAGGAAAAAGCCTGAAACAACCTAAACTATTGACCGTGGTCTCCACTGGTCAACAGTCCTAAACAGGAGTTAGATGTCTGGTATAAAAAATCAGACATCTGAATTGGTTTTCTAGAGACTTATGTCTCTGTCTGTAATTCAGACTTCTGAATTAGAAAATTAAGACGTCTAAATGGAAAAATTCTGACTTCTGAATTTAGTTCTTTCTGTTTTTTAATTATTCGTATCAGGTAAGAAGTCTGACCTATAATATTCAGACGTCTGAATCTAGGCCGAGGCACAATTTTGCCTAGAAAATATGCTCAAAACGATATCGACAAACGCCCGAAGGCTTATTTGTTTCCTATACAAAAATAAGCATCCAAGGCTTGCCGAAGCAACTTATAACACCCAAATTCACATGCACACCAAGAATCATAATGGAAATCACTAAAAATGAAATCAAACTTCATAAATTGGAAATGTCAACACACAAATCAATCAACACAACCAATACTCATACCATAGACATGCCAAAGGCATCCTAGCCAAGCCCAATTGCTTGATTACATAGACGTGAGTTCGCAAGAACTCACCTTCGATCTTAAGGAAGGAGGTAGAAGCTTCAAAACTAAGTGAGATCAACCTCTCTTCAAGCAAAACACTAGAACCTCCAATTTAAGATCATATAAACGAATTTCCTAAGAGCTAGGTTTAGGAAATTTCATAAATTAAAGACAGAATAAGTTGAAGAGGTGGCTTACCCAAGCTTTTACACTTGATTTCCTCAAGAATTTGGATCTTTAGAATTAAACTAGACTTAGGGGGTCTTAATTTCCCTTTCCACTCTCCATTTTTATTTCTATTGAAGGTTTGGAATTGAATGAAGAGGGAGTGGGCTAAGAGGGGTTATAGGGAAGTGGGTTAATGGGCTAGGTTTACAAACCCAAGCCCCTACCCGAAGTCCCAAATTTCATTAACTCCATATATATCGATGCTTATAGTTTTTTTGTCGTAAATGGTATTTTGGACTCAATGCAAGTGGTCTCGAGTCCAAATTCATCCGTATGGAAAATATGACTTTTTGGACACACACTCGATTAATGACGTTATATTTAAATAAAATATTTAAATATATTATTGTTAAATATGGAGGTAGTTGCAGACTTCCTCACTTAAAGAAATTTCTTCCCTACAGTTACTTAAGGAAAAACTCAATATAAATAACAAGCATGCATCAACAAGATATATATATATATATATATATATAATTAGATTAAATCAAAATTTCACAATTGTATAATCTTATAAGATTTCAACTTTGAGTTATAAACCACTATATAACTTAAGTTTATACATGTAAAATGTTCAAATAAAAAGTCAAAAATATATACAAGCAACTAATTTATTCTTCTCATAAGTGTTTTCAACAAATCTAGAATTTTCCTTACTTAAATTCGAAATCCTCTAAACCTTGATTTCAATAATTATTTAAATTTTAATTGTGAACTATACCACAATTTTTCTGAAAATTTGGTTTAGACCTATCTAAAAATCTACAATATGGAATTCAATTCTTTTTCATTCATTAGAAAATTATAATTCAATAGATCCAGATAATTCTTATTTCGAAGAATTCCGTCTTGTATTTTATTATATACTCTCATTCAAAGTTTAAATCGAAGATTAACAACTACCACCATGTGGCAAGCTCGTTATAATAAAACTTAATTAATTTGTTTAGCATTCAATAAGTTTATAAATTATAAACCTACACTCTTATGTTTTCAATATAAACTAGTTAAACAATCAAATTAAAAATTGGTAATATCGACTATCCAAAAACGTTGAACATTTCGTGTTATGTTTTTAGGTAGAAAATTTTATCACTCAAAAATTTCTTAAAAGTATTATAGCTTACAAAATTTTCATATATTGAAAAGGATGTAAATGATGGTCATATATATCTCATTCACATGGGTATGCATTCCCGCAGGGGAAACATGATCAACAAATAAAATCCGGCTTATACACCTTAAATTGGAAATATAAGCACATCTTCTAATATTTAAGAAACAAATAAATTGGAACTTTTAAGTTTCCAATAAACCCCTAAATTCTCAAATTTGAAATGTTAGCACGTCCTCTAATATTTCAAAATCGACTTTCTAAATCACGCGAACATGATAAATGATAGAAGTCGAAAAAATTTGACAAAATTTGAAAACTTTACAAAAATATTGCCAAAAAGGCTGAAACCAAACCAATTGGGTTATGATCCCGAGAATTTTGATTCATTAAGGTTAATAAAATAGACTGGAATATTTGTTAACCCGAGGATAAAATGAGCACAAAAATAAAGAGTTGGCGAAAACTCGATTGCTAAGTCTAATAGTGAAGTGACTATAGCACAACGAACTTATCGAATAGATCATCAATCCGAGGTAAAGAATCTACTAAGCTTGTAGTGGTCGCTAAGCTAAAACATTCCATTAGATCTCTCCAAAATATATCTCCCCTTTATCCTTAATGGTCGGTCACAAAGGAGAACAATCAAACAAATAAATTGAGCAACAAGAATAAAAAATCAATTTCGAACTCAATTACCCACCAAGATGGTCATCATAAAATGGGTGTAAAGATCTCACTGCTTTGAAAATTTTATAAACATAAGAGAGTTAACGAATCTAAATTAAAATCGTTGTGAATAGCAGAAATCTGTTCAATAGATTTGGGATGTCGAACATGGATGGTACTCCCGGAAAATAAAATGCGGGCCTGAGAATGGTTAGGTCAATTCAGCCCAAAAATCACCACGAAAGTAAAATAAACAAGACATGTAATGAATGGAAAGAATTGCCATATAAAAGAGAGTTAATTATCCATAAAAACACGTTTTTTTTAAATCTACCAAAGTTAGTCTAAAAAATAATTTATGAAAGGAATAACAACCTTTTGCAAAGTTCATCTATATGAAATGCAAAAGTGGGAATTCATGTAAGATCCCCCATTTACGAAAGCCTGTAGATCAAGAATCGAAATCCTAAACAAGAGACTAAGTCCAATAAGCCAAATATAGCTTATCACTTTTCAAAAAGAAGATTCGAGATGATTTTTTAATGAAAACTCAAATCACCCAAGTTCTAGAAATCACTGAAAGAAATCTAGAAAATATAAAATGGAAAGACACTCAACCATAGCAAGTTTGAGCATATAAATCCATAAATCAAAATGTTACTCAAAAATGGTTCTCATAACACAAAAATGGACAGACAAAAAAGTCCACAAAAAACAAAGATGAGGACATACCACCATAAATGAACACATAAGTAATTCATGCCATAAATAAATAAAGAGAACCTATGAATTACTGAAATCACCATATAAACACAAGTACTTCGATGACTTCGAAGAAATGTAAACATATATAAGGTAGTCATTACAAAAATGGTGAATTCATGAATAACACAAAATCACATAAACAACATAGAGTGGATCCACATAGACTACAATGGCCTTGGCAAGGTTGCTTACACCAACTCGAGTAGTTTCGCCTTATCGGCATGGTTTCTTACACCTGCTAAAGCAGTTTTGCCTTAAAGGACAAATCACAAAGTTGATTATAGAAAATCAAACATAAAAATTCACATTTTAACAATATGAATCCACTCAAAGAAAAAAACAGTATTCAATAAATCAAGTGATTATCAAAAGTTGATATATACTAAAGAGACTTAAATCATGGTTTTAAAGGAAAAGTCACTATTCAACGATTCCGGACAAGCTCCCATGAATGGTGAAGACTTAGATCGTTATCAAAATGAAAATGTAGCTTCTAAGACTCATCGAAATATTTTATAGTACAAAATTTGAAACTCCACAAATGATCAAAAGATCAAAACCGCAAAGTGATCATCAACGATCAAAATGCGAAGTAATTTTACATTAAGCTAGTAAACATGCGAGTTTAGTCAAATATCCTATAACTACTGACTTAACTCAAATATTTACGAACTGTTAGACCCAAATGTGGTTCTAGCACCCAAATTGATTAGAAACAAGATAAAATAAAACAGAAATAAAAATGAACACACAAGATTTATAGTGGTTCGGCGAAGAAATGCCTACGTCCACTTAGTTCCAACTATATTCAGTAATTCAGTTACAAAGGCAATGCAAGATTCACTCACAACTCACTTTTGTTCACTCAAATGATTAAAACCAGAAATGAAAGATGGTTTGGATTTTCCGGGAGTAAAGGAATTCGGATGATGGAGGTACTTGGAGTCTCAAAAGTGCTGAAAAAGATCCTTCTCTTTGTCTCTAGATGGGGTATTTATAGGTGTGAATTTGCCTGAGATTCAATCCGGGTCGGAACACGTGTCATCCATCGCACTCTCTTCGGGTTCGGATGGACTATCGAGCTGACAACACATCAAAGAGACGGACGTTAGGGGTAGGAATTAGTCATATCCGGTCCGGTTCTCCAGGCGATTTCATAGGAGATTTTCCTGGATCATGGGTGCGGGTCGGAGACGTGCAGGTTGGGGGCTCGGATCGGAATACCCGATCCGAACCGGAGTAGCTTGGACGTCTCTCCTTCTCTAATCATACTCTGCTCCGCTCCAGCGTCGTGGCAAGCAGATGGCTTTCCGATCCACTTGAGATTTATTGGCCTTCCGATCCGAACAGAGAATTCTACCCGATCCGAACCGATATGCTGCTATCAATCTGAATTGTGGTGTTTCCTTCCGATCCGAACCGGAGTCTTATAACTTGAAATACTCTTCAATGGTTGGTTTCTTGACTTTGTGTTGCCTACTTCACAAAGTAGGCTAACATTTTGCCCCCTCAAAGGATGCTTTCGTTGTACAAAGCGTGCTTTGATGTCGTTTAACCAGAATTGTCAAGAGTAATGCACAGATTTCTGTTCGGTTCGGCATCCGACCCGAACACATTTTCTTCATTTCTGAGCAAATTTGGGAACTTATCTCGCCATGTAATGCTTCTTGCAGGTATGCTCCTCCTTTACTCTCCTTCTCTTCAATTCGAGTCGGATGCTAAATCAACGTGTGAAGTTTCCACTCGGTTCGGATTCCGATCCGAAGCGTATTCGTGGATTTATTTCTTAAACATTGGGCCTTCAGAGAAAGTTGTGCTACTGGGCTTCCACTCCGGTCCGAGCGGGCGAGACAAAATAGGGAGACGAGGGGTCAACACCATTCTTTATATAAACTCATCACCGTCTTCATTCCTTCCTTCTCCGTTTCTATTGCCGCTCGGACCTAAGTATTGAAAACATCAGAAACTCGAATATTCTGAAACTATCCCTCGTAGATTTCTTAACTCGAACACGTAGGTAGCTCTTTAATCTCGAATAGCTTCATAGTAATTGCTCTTGATTTCAATTTGTGTTGGATTGGGATGGTTTAGCCACAGGCTTCGCTTGAACTCCACATCGTTACTGGTGGACGCGCCGTCGCTTCGAGGCGTTGTGAAGCTGGAGAGGGAAGTTTCTTCCCTTGACGATAGCTTTGGTGATAACATGGACCTGTTTGTGAGAAAGGGGGGAAAGAGGAAGAAGACGAGGAGCGTGGTGACCAACTGAAGTCGGTTCGGGTAGAAGACGGAGGAGCGGAAAGGAAGAAGTAGGATAAGGGGTCGGTCCGGGTTACACACTTTAGAAAGACAGGGAGGACAGAAAACGTCGGTTCGGGTCGGAGAAGTGAAGGTTGAAGTAAATGGATCGGTTGAGTGGTGCTAGTCCGGTTCGGATCGGGCCATCCGATCCGATCAGATCAGTCCTGCTTCCGAACCCATTGCTTCCCTTGTCTTGAACTGGCCCTGCTCTAATGACGCATCCGAACCGATTACTATCTGTGTTTGTATTGAGCCAGCCATCATACGTATATCCGAACCGAACCGAACATATCAAACTTGGCACATAAAGACTACCCAATTAATTCAACTAACGCTTACTCTAGACGAATATGCTTCGCGAACAGTTAGGATAGTGCCTTGCGAACATAAACGAGAATCAAGGACAACTCTGACTATTACTTTCTCTTTAAAGCTTCGTCTTGCATTGCTGTACTTCTATTTTGTATTTCCCACATTTGTTGCACACACTTTAGTTCACACACATACACAAAAAGGGGACACGGGATAATTCACTCTAATCCGTGCTATTGCTTCTTCAATAGTTCCATGACAATGAGGCCCAGACGCTCTTCTCGTTTAGCTGAGAGGAAAGAAGCTCCAGAAACTTCCAACAAAACCACTCTCGAGGATATATCTTCTTCATCTGACCCAGAATGGGACAGCGAGGGTCCGGATTACGGAGTTGGTCATCGGGAAAGCGATGAAATGTCTTCAGAAAATGAAGTTTCCCTAGGCTTTGAGGAGGAAGGAGGGATTGGTGACAATCGAGCACCCGATGAATTTGACTCAGCCATTATATTGGAATCACCTCCAGATTCCGTAGAATCAACAATTGACAATGACCGACTCGTGAGAATTTGCTTGAAGTATGGAATAATGAAGAGAGACACTTTAGTGCCCTCACGTTCTGACCGTCCCCATAACCCTCCAGAAGGATATATGACGGTCACTCGTCTGATGTGCATGGTTGGCGCCATTCCTCCATTCTCGCCTTTCATCGTCGACTTCTTAAGACAAATGCGGATTGCCCCCATGCAGCTGCATCCCAATTCATATGCCTATCTGCATACCTTATTCATAGCATATCGTGAAATTCTAGGCGTGGAGCTTACGTTTGACGATGTTCATTTCTTCTATAATTTCAAACATCGGACTAGAGAAACCCCTTCTTTCTGTTACTTTGAGTCTGTCCCAAAGAGGAAGATAATCTCTACGCCGTTTAGCAGCAAAGCTGGAGATTCCAGACTAGAGTGGTTCTATATAAAGCAACAGTCTGGATGCGCCAGAAGATGGACAAAATCAAGTAAAGCACTGATTTTCTGACCCTGGACTCTATACACTTGAATCATCACCCTGATCTGTTTTCCTTTTTATTTGCAGTCGACAATCCCAAACAGGTATCAGACCAAGCGTTCTTTGATCGAATGCACCGTCTCCTCAATGGCGACCAAAAATTCCTTACTATTGACGAGGTTCTTAAAAATGAGTACCTTCATTTTCATGGGCTGCTATCTGTTTTCCGTAGCATCGGTCATGGGACGGTCCCTTATGCATATATTCCTCCAGTGGAAACAGTTCCAGAAATAGGAGAAGGCTCGGGAATTCCTGCAACTTCTCTTCAAACTTCACCCTCTCCCTCTTCCACTCAAGATGATGAACTGGCTAATCTGGCCAAAAAACATCGTGAAGGGTATATTGCCCCCGAGGAAACTACCTCGGTAGACAAATCAAAATCTCCCCAAGGGTCGCCACTTCACGCTTCCGAAGGGGATGTTCCTAGCACCGACGAGCACATATTTCAGGGTTTGGGGGATCTCCCCTTACCCGAGACTATATATACTTCAGAAGATTTCAGAAAGGACCCTTTAGTCTTCACTTCTTCTGAAGAGACTACTCCTGCTAAGGCCAAAGAGCCTGCCTGCACCAGTCTAGCTTCAGACTCGGGTTGGTTGGGGGGACACACACACCACATAGGATGCACTTTGCACCGTAGCACTAGCATTCATTGCACTTCTTTTTCCATGGATCCGTCGATTCTAAACTTCGTTTAACTTATCGTGCAGGCACAATGTCTCGATCCTCTTATGATATAAGAAAGCTTCGCCGCAGCATGTCCAATCCTCCCCAGGATGCCGAATATAACCGCCGGGATGACCGCGGCAGGGAGGAAAGAAGACCCTATGATCCTTATCGATCTCGATCCTCACGCTCCCGCTCACCAGTTCGACCGGAACAAGAAAAATACAAAAGCTATCACGGTCGTAGGGAGGAGGATAGACCACAATCTAGGGATTCCACTTCTTCCCATGAAAAGCGGAGTAGAGAGAAAACACCTCCAAAGGAAACTGGGTCTAGAAGTAAGCAAAAAGTCCCTGCTACTAAGCGACCTCGGACAGACAAGGGTTCTACAGAATCTTCTTCAGGAAGGGACACTGAACTAACAATCCTCGCCCCTCCTCCACCAGATGCGGGAACCGCCGTAAGGCTGGCATACTTAAAGGAGCAATTTCCCGAGCACTACTTCGAGACTCTGACCTTTCTACCTTCCCTTGAACCTATTTCTTCTAATTGGGCAGAGGAGGCCAGAGCAAAGATTGATTTGGTGGAAAAACAATATACCGAAATGTTCAAGTATTCCCGCACTCTTTCTAGAATCATCCGCACGCTAATGACAAATGCTGACTCAATGCACAAAACTGCAGAGGAAGATGCTAAGGCCCTAAAAACCTTAGGAAAAAATTTAGAAGATACTCAAGCTCAACTAGCTATCGCTCAGAAGAACGCTTCTAACTTCAAACAACAGTTTGAGGACATGCAAAAGCGCTATCATGATTTGCTAGAATCCCACACTCAGGAACGTTCCGAGTTGAAGAAGCAAGCTGACGAAGCCAAATCAGAGGCTGCTAAGACACGTCTCGCTTATGCTGAGCTTGAGCAGAAAAACGCCGAGTTAGCGAAAAGGAGTGCTGAGTTAGAAAAGAAAAACGCTGACTTGGCTTCAAAATTGTTAGAGGCGGAAAACAGGGCTGCTCTGGCTGAAGGCAATGTGGAATGCGCTATTAAATCTGCGGAGGAAACCCGCAAACAATTATCAGAGGCGGAGGCCGATATTCAGGGTTTCGGCGAGCTAATGATCGAGTTCTTCGCGCACATTATTCGTCGTCGAAACATTTCCTGGATCGAGGACTATCCATCCACTTTGGTTCATGTGTGGAATCAAATCGTCGAGTGGGAAAAAGAAGAGCTTAAGGTTGATTCCCTCGATGAAGATAAGCTGATGGAGAAATATTTGAGAGACGATGAACCGGAGCGCCTAGCTGAAGGGCGCCGCCTAATTGCTGAGGCCATGGAAGAAGAGAGGCGGAAGTCTAAACAGAAAACCATTCCTGAAGCTGGTTCCTCTTCTTCTGCTCCTGTAACTCCTGAAGTAGAAGGGTATGATCCCGAAAACCCGGGAATTCCCCGATCAACTTTACTATCTCCCATTCCTGAAATAACTCCAGAGGTAGTAGTCACCCCCGCTGAAAAGTCTTCAGAAGGTATCCCTATCTTTTCTCCTCAATTTGTCAAGGCTACTACTACCTTTGGCTACATGACTGAACGTTCGATGAGAAATCCTTTGCTCTTGCCTGAGTTGATAACCGATGTTTCTCATTTTGTAGGCGTTGAATCCTCCGCGAAGACAGATGTTGTTCAAGGAACTACCACTGGGACAAAGCCCGCTGATAGGGTCAAAGAAGGGGAAGACAAGGCTGCTTCAATAGACCTGGGGGAAAGAAGTGAGCCAACTAAGGTCACTACTCCCCATGATGAAGAAATGATTGCGGCTCTAAAAGACGACGGAGGAGACGAGGGGCATGATGAGGAACCAGAGGTCACAATAACCGGGGAGTCAAAAAGCGCCGATGACATTACCTTGGCGGCCATGAAGGCTGATCAAGACAAGCGCTTGCAATTAAAAGCTGAAGAGTTAGATCCTGAGGTCCTCAAGCCCCTCGCAGTTGTGGATGCAGGTTCAAGGTTAGTTGTTAAGCTCTCAACTAGATCTATTACCGAAGAACTTGCTAAAAAATCTTCTCTTGATTCCAGTGCCCAGCCCTCCGGGAAGAAATCTGCCGGCTCCAGTACTACACCTTCAGGGAAAAAGAAATCAAAGCGAATCTTGACTGAAGCCGAGAGGGAAGCAAAAGATGCGGAAAAAGCTGCCAAGAAATCAAAGGCTCATCCCAAACCCAAATAGTGGGTTCTCCTGTATCTTTTCAGCATCTTTGTAAATCAATAAGTGCTGCTACACCAGCAGCTTCCGCACTTTCTTTTTCAGTTATTTCCCTGTACAAATTCATTCATTTGTAAATAAAAATAATTCACTTTCTGCAATGTTTATTTGTTAGCAGTTCTGCACTTATGTAAAAATGCATATCTATAGTTATGAAACAAAGTTGTGGAGAGGGGAGTTATGTGTATGTGTATGTGTCCCCAGTCAGTCTCCACAAGTTATTCAGTGCTTAACCATGCAATCTGAATGCTCCCGATTCTCTAACGGGATAGCATTTCCTGGGTCATCAACACCTATTGTTTTTCCTGGCATTTCTTTTATACTCCCTCTCATTCTCTCGAGAGTTAGAGTTCGAGTTCAGCTATTTGTTTATCCCCCGGTCGTTCAACGGGAAAAGATTTCTTTCTCGGCGCTCGATCGGAGACGCCTTTATACTCTCTTTCTCTCTGGAAAGTTAGAGTTCAGAATAGAATTTCCTTTTCAGCGCTCAGTTTAAGACGCTTTTATACTCTCTCTCTTTCTCTGGAGAGTTAGAGTTCGGAGTTGATCCTCCTTTCTCAGCGCTCAGTCGGAGACGCTTTTATACTCTCTCTCTTTCTCTGGAGAGTTAGAGTTCAGAATGTCGTTTTCTCATTCTTTTATGTCTTATTGCACAAATAATCATTGTGCTTCTTTTTATGCCCAAACTGTTTCAACCTTTTTAGGCTCTAAGTTATCCTGTATTTTATAATCACAACAGAACAACTAACGAATGTAAATGCATAAAGGTAAATAACACACAATATTTTATAGTGGTTCAGCTAAGTCATAGCCTACATCCACTTTATAGTCCTTCATTCATATCGTCATATTTTCCAAAGGCAAGTCGTGCCTTATTACAGAGTTTACAGGAAGAACAGCAAAAAGTATAGCATTTCTAATCCAAATATCGCATTAAGTGTTGGGCATTCCATGCTCGAGGGACTTCTTCGCCATCTACGGTCGTTAACTTGAATGTTCCTTTATCAAGTTTCCGTTGGATGACAAAGGGTCCTTCCCATTTTGGGCCGAGGTGAGGAAGAGATGGAAAAACTCTCTTTAGCACCAAATCTCCTGGTTCAAAAGTTCTGAGGCGAACTTTTTTGTCATAATAGCGCGCCATCTGACGCCGATGTCTTGCTGCACGCAAGTCTGCTTCGTCCCTCTTCTCTTCGACTTCATCAAGAGACTCAAGTAAAAGTGCCCGATTCGTCATCGGGTCATAATACGTAACCCTGTGGGAAGGAACTTCCTGTTCAACTGGAATTACTGCTTCTGAGCCAAAGGAGAGAGAGAAAGGGGTATGACCGGTAGCCGTTTTAAACGTTGTTCGATATGCCCACAAAGCTAGGGGCAATTCATCAACCCATTTTGCCTTTGCACGCTCTAATCGCTTCTTGAGGATGGATTTTATTACCTTGTTTATTGCCTCTACTTGCCCATTAGATTGTGGATAGGCAACTGCAGTATATCGTTTGTCTATCTTATATTTCTGGCAAAAGTTTCTGAATTCAGTGCTATCAAATTGGGTCCCGTTGTCGGTAATAATCGTCCTTGGGATCCCGAATCGGCATATAATATTTCGGACCACAAAACTTATCACCTTTCTTGTGGTGATCTTAGTCAAGGGTTCAGCTTCCACCCACTTTGTGAAATAATCCACGGCTACTATGGCATACTTAGCTCCCCCTTTAGCAATCGGTAAAACTCCAATGATATCGATTCCCCATGTGGCAAATGGCCAAGGACTCACCATCGATTTAAGCTGAGTTGACGGTGCCTTGGGGATTTTGGCGAATCTCTGGCACTTATCGCAGCGTCGTGAATAATCAGCTGCATCTTTGTTAATCGTAGGCCAGAAGTATCCATACCGCAATATTTTCTTTGCTAAAGTTTGACCTCCTGTACGATCTCCACACTCACCTTCGTGCACTTCTCTCAGTACACGCTTGATGTCGTCGTGTGCGATACATCGTAACAGGGGCATAGAAAATCCCTGTCTATAGAGGGTATCGTCTTGCATAACATATCTGGCAGCTTTGCGAACTACAGCTCTTTTCTCACTTTTCTTCGATGGGAGAGTCCCATTCTTAAGAAAACTCTTGATTGGAGTCATCCATGACTCCTTCTCTGATTCCGCTTCATGAACGAATTCAATTTCCATTGACTCAAAGCTTGGCGATTCCAACGTTTCAATTGGAATTACCTCAGTCTCTTCTGGATTGTCGGAACTAGCCAACTTTGCTAATCTATCCGCTTTCTGGTTTTCTACTCTGGGAATATGTGTTATGTTGTACCGTTCTAAGCTACTTAATAGCTCTTTCACTTTCTTGAGGTAAGCGACAAGTCGAGGTCCTCGAGCCGCGAACTCCTCTTGCACTTGACAAACAACAATCTTAGAGTCACAAAATATGTCCATCACTTTTACTCCGAGGTCTTTAGCGAGTTTCAGCCCGGCAATCAGGGCTTCATACTCAGAGTCATTGTTTGTTGCCGAAAATTCTAATCGCAGGGCGTAATATAACGACCGTCCCTCCGGAGTGACTAAGACAATTCCAGCTCCGGATCTTCGGTCATTTTTAGCTCCATCTGTATATAATTTCCACGGATTCATCTCTAGCTTATCCTCGGATTTAACCACTCGGTCATTGATTATTTCTTCCTCTGGAATGGTGAACTCCGCAATAAAGTCTGCTAGAGCTTGCCCCCTGATTGACTTTCGTGGTTGAAAATTCAAATCAAACTGGCTTAGTTCTATGTTCCATTTAATCAACCTTCCCGACGCTTCGGGTCTCTGCAACACCTGTCTTAACGGCTGATCGGTGTATATGGTTATTGGATGGGCTTGGAAGTAGTGACGAAGTTTTCGGGATGCAATCAGGAGGCTGTAAGCGAGCTTCTCGATCTTTGGGTAGTTGCGCTCTGCCGCTGCTAATTTCTTACTCACATAGTATACTGGCCTTTGTACTTTGTCTTCTTCTCGAACCAGAACTGTGCTGACAGCGTGAGCCGAGACTGCTAGATAAACAAATAGTTCTTCGTGATCTACAGGCTTTGATAAGATTGGCGGTTTCTCTAACAGCTCTAACAGATTTTGAAAAGCCTCGACACAATCGGGAGTCCACTGGAAGTTCTTCTTTCCCCTTTTTATCAAATCAAAAAATGGAACACATTTATCGGTGGCTTTGGAGATGAATCTACTTAGCGCAGCTACCTTCCCTGCCAGACTTTGGACGTCTTTAATTTTCCTTGGTTCTTTGATATTTCTAATCGCCGCTATCTGGCTAGGGTTGATCTCAATTCCTCGGGAACTCACAATGAAGCCAAGGAACTTTCCCGACGCCACTCCAAATGAACATTTTAAAGGATTCAATTTCATACGGTATTTTCGCAAGATACCAAACATTTCTGCTAAGTCTTGCGTATGACTGGAGGACTGCTTTGATTTAACAAGCATATCATCCACATAAACTTCCATAGTTTTTCCTATCTGATCATAAAACATTCTATTTACCAACCGCTGATAAGTAGCTCCAGCGTTTTTTAATCCGAACGGCATTACAACATAACAATATAATCCCAAATTCGTAATGAAACTTGTATGCTCTTGGTCTGGCACATGCATAGGAATTTGATTGTATCCAGAGTATGCATCCATGAAAGAGAGAAGTTCATGACCTGCTGTCGAGTCTACAAGCTGGTCAATCCTGGGAAGTGGGAAACTATCTTTTGGGCAAGCCTTATTTAAATCTGAAAAGTCAATACAAGTTCGCCATTTTCCGTTTGGCTTCTTTACCAAGACAGGATTCGATATCCAGTCGGGATAAGTCGAATCTCGAATAAATCCATTTTGCTTCAATTTCTCTACTTCTTCTTTGAGAGCAGCCGACCTCTCTGGGCCCAGCATGCGTCTCTTTTGCTTCACAGGCGGATGCTTCGGATTTACATTCAGTTTGTGACTGATAATGGAAGGCGATATCCCACACATGTCAGCATGGGTCTAGGCGAACACATCTAAGTTTGCCTTCAAGAAGTCCGTCAGTTCTTCAGCACGACGTGGATCCAATTGGGAACCAATCTTCAAAACTTTCATCGGATCAGCTTTATCAACAGGAATTTCCACTGTCGCTTCATTAGGAGTTGCATTTCTAGCCTCTGGTTCCTCGTCTTTTCTAGGATCCAGGTCTTCAGGCGTTCCTTTGGGCAACTCCCTTGGATTCAATCTCTCTAATTGCTATGCCGAGTCCCCCTTTGAGGGAGATAAGGCATCCTTACTCTCAGCGTTTACTCCTTTCATCAACATCTTCAGTTCGGCCACATAGCAGGCCCGTCCAGAAACCTGATCCCCTCTTATTACTCCAGTTCCGGCTTCGGTTGGGAACTTTAGTAACAAGCACCAAGGGGCAATACAAACTCTAAATTCAGCGAGGGCAGGTCTCCCTAAAAATGCGTTATATGGCGAATCTACGTTCAGTACTACAAACTGAAGCATTCGCACTCTTCTACGTTCTCCTTGCCCTAGGGTCACGGGCAACTCTATATATCCCATGGGAGCTGTCGTCGCTCCATTGAAGCCTCTAATCCATCCTTCACAAGGTTTCAGATCTTCGGGCTCAAGTTTCATCTGATCAAATGACTTCTTGAACAAAATATTAACGGAACTTCCGTTGTCTACTAATACCTTATGGACCAAGGCCGGCCCAATAGTGGTAGTAATAACCAACGGATCATTGGTGGGAGATTGTATCCCCGTATTGTCTCGGCTGCGAAATACCACGTCATCAAACATGGTTTTTTGTTGTTTTATGGGGGTGACATCTTCCAAATCGTCACCTTCGTTCACATCCAGATGCTTGGCAGCATTCACATATTGGTCCATTGACCTAAAACTTCGGATTGCCGGGTGAGGTCCACCTACTATGGAGTTGATGACGATCCCTTTACCTTTCTGCTGCGTGGTAGGCTTAGGAGCAGGTAGAATCTGTTTTGGAGCCTGCTCTCCTTGCCCCCTGTCCCTCGGGGCAACCTTGTACTCATCCAACTTTCCTTCACGCAGCAGCTTTTCAATTACATCCCTCAAATGTCGACATTCATTGGTCGAATGTCCATGTGTTCCGTGAAATAAGCAAAATTTCCCTGTCGCCATTTCTTTCTCGGTCGAATCACGAGGTGGCGGTCTTTTATACTGCAACACGTTATATGTATCCAGGTAAATATTTTCCAGGGTGTCATTCAATGGTGTATAGTTCTCGTAGTTTTGGAATCGGGGCCTTTTGTTAGGGTCGCTTCCCCTATTTCTGTTTCTCCTGTTGCCGTTCGAATTACGGTTGTTGTTGTTTCCCCCGTTTCCAGTATTGCTGTTTCCACCCTTGTTTCCTACATTTACTTCGACCTTGCCAGAACTTTCCCCAGACTGCTTCACGGCAATATTACTCTGCACATTCTCCTTTGAAGCTATCTCAGACTTTCTCTTCCGGTTTGCCCGGGCCTCTTCTCGTCTTAGATAAATATCGGCTTTTTCGTAGAATATCGCCCTTGTGGGGGGTGTCTTCCCAGAAAGGTAGTCTCCAAACTCAGATTCAGGATCGACTCCTTCCTTCAATGCCATTAGAATAGTGGGCTCATGCGGGTCACTGACCTCAGTTACAGCTTGGTTAAAACGATCTAGATATGCCCTTTAAGATTCTCCTGGTGCCTGTTTGATCCTCGACAATTCAATAACACTCTTGGACTTGCGGGCATGTAGTCGAAACTGGTTCATGAAACGCTCGCTTAGTTCTTTGTAATTAGAAATTGAACGAGGAGGAAGCCGTGTAAACCAGAACAATGCCACATCTTCCAGGTAGATTGGGAATGCTTTGCACTTTACTTCATCAGGGGCAGCAGCGGCGTTCATGAGCCACGAATACCGCATCAAATGCTGTCCCGGATCAGTCCTTCCGTTGTATTTGTCCATCTGCGGCAAGTTAAAGCGTCGGGGAAACTGGAAATCTAGGATATCATCAGTGAACGGTGTATGGCTCCGCTCAATGCCATAGTCTTCATTCGTATAATTCCGGCTCTCGGACATAATTCGGCGAACCATTGCCTGCACATCGGCACTAGTTAGGGGCCGCTCAGGTTCCCTGGCCCTAGTGTCCGAGTTCCTTCGGGGCTCTTGCTCTGGAGATGCCCTTCTTCTTCGAGCTGCCTCTACTCGATTCCTTTCCCTGTGTTCCCGGTCGATCTTGGGAAGAGGGGACTGGAGTCTTTGCCCCCGAGTAGGGCTATCGTTTCCTAATGCTCGTGCGATATCCTCGCGAGATCCCAAAGATCCAAACGTTAGCTGCTCCACGTTCTGAGGTCGTTCGAGTGGCCTTCGTTCACGGGGCCTCTCTTCCTCGGAAGATGAAGATTGATCTACGGGTGTGTGACGAACCGGTGATGGAGTTCTTTGCCGGCGGAGCTCATTGATTTCCCGACTCATGAGTCTCATATTTTCCTGCATCATGAGATTGGTGCGCTCATGAACTCTCATAGCTTCCCTCGTGCTCTCAAGCATATCAAGCAAGCGCGAGAAATCTCCTTGAGTGATGAGAGCAGATGGATTGACCTGGTCTCCAACCCTGGCAGCTGGAATTGGAGCATTCGCGGGGACTCGAGTAGATGTTCCAGCTTCACCAAGCATCGGGTCGGATCGGAGGTAGGAAGTCGGGTCGGATCGGAGCTGGGGTGCCTGGTCGGATCGGTGTGCAGCGAGCAAGTCGGGTCGGTTCAGACTGGGGGAGTGCACTGCTTCGGAGTCCCCTACCCGGATCGGATCGGAGCTCTCCCCTTGCTGTCGGTTCGGATTTCCTGCATTGATTCTTCCTGCTGCTGAACTCTGCCCCCGAGACCTTGTTACAACAACATGTTGCTGATCTTCGCCAGCTCCATTTCCTTGAACAGACTGAACTTCCTTGCCTTTTCCTTTGGCCATTAGTCTTTGACAATTGCTTCAATGAATGTAAAAAAGTGGAGAAACTTAAGGATTCACTTCTTTGAACTCAACGGTCCAAAAAGTAGAAAGAGATCCCGGAAAATAAAGAATTTAGATGAGGTCGTTCTCAGTGAAAGCACCAAAATGTTAGACCCAAATGTGGTTCTAGCACCCAAATTGATTAGAAACAAGATAAAATAAAACAGAAATAAAAATGAACACACAAGATTTATAGTGGTTCGGCGAAGAAATGCCTACGTCCACTTAGTTCCAACTATATTCAGTAATTCAGTTACAAAGGCAATGCAAGATTCACTCACAACTCACTTTTGTTCACTCAAATGATTAAAACCAGAAATGAAAGATGGTTTGGATTTTCCGGGAGTAAAGGAATTCGGATGATGGAGGTACTTGGAGTCTCAAAAGTGCTGAAAAAGATCATTCTCTTTGTCTCTAGATGGGGTATTTATAGGTGTGAATTTGCCTGAGATTCAATCCGGGTCAGAACATGTGTCATCCATCGCACTCTCTTCGGGTTCGGATGGACTATCGAGCTGACAACACATCAAAGAGACGGACGTTAGGGGTAGGAATTAGTCATATCCGGTCCGGTTCTCCAGGCGATTTCATAGGAGATTTTCCTGGATCATGGGTGCGGGTCGGAGACGTGCAGGTTGGGGGCTCGGATCGGAATACCCGATCCGAACCGGAGTAGCTTGGACGTCTCTCCTTCTCTAATCATACTCCGCTCCGCTCCAGCGTCGTGGCAAGCAGATGGCTTTCCGATCCACTTGAGATTTATTGGCCTTCCGATCCGAACAGAGAATTCTACCCGATCCGAACCGATATGCTGCTATCAATCTGAATTGTGGTGTTTCCTTCCGATCCGAACCGGAGTCTTATAACTTGAAATACTCTTCAATGGTTGGTTTCTTGACTTTGTGTTGCCTAGTTCACAAAGTAGGCTAACACGAACAAACTGCAAGATGCACAATATAAAACACAAAATGATTATATCAAAATTTGCAAAAGGGCATAACCTAAAGGTTACTCAAGAAAGTTCAAAATGGCCATCATAACCGAGCATAAGCCAAATGGAAACCAATTCGGAAAATTCTTATTTAGAAACTTGAAAATAAATCTCGATGATGCTGCAGTCATCACCAACATTATTCTCTTTAAATATATCAAGATTCACCTCCAATGATTGCAAATTAGCAATAAATGTTAATGATTTACTTCACCACCAATTTATATAAAATAACTAATACTAAGGTTCAATGGAGATGCACATCATTAATTAATACAAGTGTTGTGTCAAAATTTGTCTCACCAAAGTATTTAGAAATTCCTATCGATACCGTGGCGTCCTACGTCTCGATCAGAATTCATAACATACTCAATGGGCAACTCAACACAATAAAACAAACTACGTCCATATTAGGATGCAAATTCGTAAATGAGTAATTAAAGTTGCAATTATTCATTCATGGAATAAATTTTTTTATTCATAAATAAATAAACAACAATTTCATAGTGCTTAGCAGAAATAATTTATCCGCTTTCGACTGACAAAGCTAATCTCAAACAAGTTTGTATTTTGCTTAGACAAAATTATTTTATTAAACCAATTTATAAAATAACTTATAAAACTTCACAACTAAGTCCCAAAAGTTATTTGAACTCAAATCTGTTTCATAGTTATAAATCTCGTTCACAAATTATACTTTAATATTTATTATTTAAACTTAATTTAAACATGTCTCTTTTAGGTTGAATTATTATCTAACATTATCGTCGAGCACCCCATAGTCAAATTGTGAAACCAAACTCACAAGATCTTCGTTTTCAATGTTCCCAAATTATTAATCAACTCAACCGATGCAAGCATATGGATAAGTTTACTCTTAGCCAGACATAATAGTCAATAACCACAAAAACATAAGAGGAAATAATATTCTCAAAATGAATTTAAATAAATTTGGTTCATTGATCAAGAATCACAACATAAAATAGAAAATCACTCCGAGTTCCTGCTCGTAAAGGGGACGGGACTCTAATTTTGTCTAAGCCAAAATTTCACAAAGGTGAACTCAAATAAATTGGATTGGTTGAACAAGGGATCATAAAATAAGATAGAATATGACGGGTCCTAAGACTCGATTTAACTATTAAACACAATATCCTAAGAGAGACTTAGGACAATGATCTTTGCCGTAATAACTTATATTGTTCTGAACTTGGGCTCTGATACCAAGTGTAATGCCCCACCTCTATACTCGCGTTAGCCAAGGCCATTGCAAGAAATGTTGTCAAATAACCTTAAGAATAAGGCAACTGAGGAGCGACCATCTGTATATTAGCTTTGAACGAGTGTTAAATATGTCGGATAATGAGATTTTACTTTTTAAATCTCATAAGGAAATCCGACACACCTAATTTAAGCCCAAATCTACTACACAGTGGCTACATGTAATTCGGAAATCAATGTAAAATAACATAATTGTATAATCATAGTCATACACAGATATTCACATCACTAAAGTAGAAATAGATATGAATATAACACATAATTGTAAACACAAGATACTGTTCATAGTCGATCCACTATACAACAAAAGAATAACTACTAGGCTACTCAAAATAATATGTATACAAAAGAGTCCCATATACGTATAACCAAAATAGTGCAACAATAAGGCGGTTTGCCAAAAAATGGAGGATAGCCCATGTTGGAGTCAAGAAGAATCACCTGAAATACCTCAGTCTGAACCAAGTACTATTTTCTTAAAGATAAACAATAAACGGGTGAGTCTAACTGTACTTATCTCATAAACTAGGATATAATAAGAGTTATAAATAAATGTAGATGTGTAAGTAATAATAACAATGTCACACACACGGGTGAGACTAGGAAAAGTCAACGGTATATCTTCAAAATCTACATCAAAACTATAAAAGAATATCTCATTCAAAGTTACATAGCTACTCATAGGAAATGATAACTCATATCAAATCAACTCAAAAATTGGCAACTTAATATCAATAAACCTCAAAATTGATAACATAGTATCAATAAAACTCCAAATTCTAGAAATCAACAAAATAGAAATCCAGAAAATCTCAAAAAAGGGGGTAAAGCCAGTCTCGTATTGGGAGCCCGGAGACTCACTGATAGCGTATCTCGAATGAGACGTGATCTCTCTGTATCTAGCCTATAATGTTGAGCCGAAGCTCCTCGAATGGTCCGAATGCCACGGGTCGTGAACCCGCTCCAAATTGAACCGAAGTTCCTCAAAATGACCCGAAGGTCATCAAAATGCATAAAATCATGAAAAGATCACAATTGATCAAAGTAGCACAATTCCACAAATTGAACCAAGGTTCCTCAAAATGATCCAAAGATCATTAAGATACTCAAAATAAACCAAAGTTCCTTAGAATAATACGAAGATCATTAAAATACTCAAAATAAATCAAAATTCCTTAGAATGATCCGAAGATCATTAAAATACCCAAAATGAACTGAAGTTCCTTAGAATGATCCGAAGAGCATTAAAATACTCAAAATGAACCGAAGTTTCTTAGAACGATCTGAAGATCATTAAAATATAGAATAAATTCAACAACTCAAAGACATCGCATATGGCAAGTCTAAATCTCAGAATGATCATAGTTGATCAAGGAAAGTGCAAATTACTCCGAGCTAGTAATTATAAGAGTTAAGATACATGTCCCATAACCACTTGCTTAACTCAAATATTTACGAACAAGTTGTAGGTTTCCACTCAAAATATAAAACGATCATTGCCACAATTTTCAATCGAACGAGTCCAAGAATTAACCATCAAAGCAAACGCAAGGGCTCATAGTCCTTATTTTTACTAAGACATTTAATTAGATTTCTCATCTGAGCGAGTAAAAGGTTTATGTAAATATATATACTAGTAGATTAGAAAACAATGTATAAAATGATTTTGTATGGAATATAGTGTAAAAACCATTTGAATAAGGATTTGGTATCGACTAATAATATACAACCCTTTTGTATTTCGAAGTCGAAAATTTCATATAATATCGATTGTAATAACAATCGAATTCGGAATTCACGTTTTAATAACGTAAATCAAATATCACGATTATAAATTTTATTCACAATGAATAAATCAAAAATCCATAAAAATAAAGCTGTAGAAATCTGTGAACTAGAGAAACCGAAAAGTCACTGAAAAAGGCCGAACAGGCCGAAACTCGGTCGGGAAAGAGATTAAAACAACCTAAACTATTGACTGTGGCCTCCACTGGTCAATAGTTCAAAAATAGGACTCAGTTGTCTGAAATAAAAATTCAAACGTCTGAATTGGGTTTCCAAAGACTTATGCCTCTGTTTGAAATTCAGACTTCTGAATTGGAAAATTCAGACATCTGAATGGAAAAATTCAGACTTCTGAATTTAGTTCCTTCTGTTTTTTAATTATTCGCAGCGTGTTAGACGTCTGACATACAATATTCAGACGTCAGAATCTGGGCCTAGGCACAATTTTTCCTAGAAAGCATTCTCAAAACGTTATCGACAAACGCCCGAAGGCTTTTAATGTTTCCTATGCAAAAATGAAGCATCCAAGGCTTGCCGAAGCAACTTATAACACCCAAATTCACATGCACACCAAGAATAACAATGGAAATCATTGAAAATGAAATCAGACTTCATAAATTGGAAATGTCAACACACAAACCAATCAATACAACCAATACTCATACTATAGACATGCCAAAGGCACAATATCCAAGCCCAATAGCATGATTACATAAATGTGAGTTTGCAATAACTCGCCTTTGATCTTAAGGAAGGAGGTAGATGCTTCAAAACCAAGCGAGACCAACCTCTCTTTATGCAACACACTAGAATTGGTAATCTATGATCATATAAATGAATTTCTTAAGAGCATCTCCAACGGTTTCTCAATTCATTGTCTGAATCAATGATTAGGGAAGAAAAGCTTCCCAAAAGTTATTTGTACCCTGAATATTTAAGGAAAATATCGGGCTTGTATCCTGAATTCGTAATATGCCTCGCACGCCTGTTTTTTAGGCGCGCTGTTATTTTGCACCGTAGCGAGCTAATAATATCGGAGCCCTATCATCAGGCGCCTATTTTATCAACGTGCTACAACACTGAATATTTGTGAAGAAACCGTTGGGAGCCTATTTTTAGGCCCTTAACGTTAGGAGCCTAAAAAATAGGCACCCAGCGTTTTTTTTTAATTATTGGGCACAACACGTAGTATTCAGCTGAGTATTACGTGTTGTAACATTCAAGGTATGAATTCTGTTGGAGATAGTGTAAGAGTTAAGTTTAGGAAATTAAAGAGAGAATAAGTTGGAGAAGATGAAGAGGAGGCATACCCAAGCTTTTACTTTATTTCCTCAAGAATTTGCATCTCTAGAATTGAACTAGGCTTATGGAGTTTTAATTTCCCTTTCCACTCTCCTTTTTTTTTGAAGGTCTGGAAGTGAATGAAGAGGGAGTGGGCTAAGATAGGGAAGTGGGTTAATGAGCTAGGTTTACGAACCCAAGCCCTACCAAAGTCCCAAATTTCAATAACTCCAAACATATCGATGCTTACAGTTTTTCTTGTTGTAAATGATATTCTAAACTCAATGGAAGTAGTCTCGAGTCCAAATTCATCCGTATGCAAAATATGACTTTTTGGACATACACTCGATTAACGATTAATGACGTTATATTCAAATAAAATATTTAAATATATTATCGTTAAATATGTGGGTTGTTACAATTGTCTGCAAACAAAACCCCAAGGCGCTTATGAATAATAGATTTCCAACTATGACAAGGTATTGATCCACCTTCTGATAGTGTATCTCTAGAGAGGAATACACCGGGTTCAACAAGAACATCTTGCAATCCAGCCACACATGACCGACCACTCATTTCGCTTGAGTGTACCGAATATATTATCACCAACGGTTGGGCTCAAACCATCGTTTCCAAAGCATACAGCAGTGACAGAATAAAGAAGCGAGTGAAATTTCTTAAGATAAGTGACAATACACCTTAATGGGAGTGACTGACATAGCCATGTTGTCTGCCCGATTTTTGTCATTTCCCGTTGTGAAGCTTGAGGTTATACTTATCTATAGGCATATCATATCTTCATTTTCTTTGACTGCCACATCGTCAAAAACCGCCAATCACTAATTGCTTTTCCCAAAAATATATTATGGGTATAACTCTAAGAGAAAAGAATTCCTCCGCCACCAAACATAAATACATTTGGAGAGATCATCGTATGTGATTGGTTAGGTATACTCTGTCAGACATTCGTCCATACAAGTTGTCCTGGGTCTGGATAAACCAAAAACACTATTCTGTAAATTCATCTTAGGCAATTTCTCCCTAGGATTAACACAAAAACCCTTGCATTACTTCGTCTTCTATTATCTTCAATAATCTTTGACTCGTAATAATCGGATTGAAGTGGAATATAGATTCTGGACAATTCGAAATGATTAACGTTAATGTCTTTTAGGATCAAGTGATACTTAAGGGAAACAGATTATCATATTCAAATTCGATATTTTATTTATTTGTTGTTGATTTGATTTTGGAATTCATTTCCTGATTATAAATGATTATCGACTTAAGTCTATATAATCCGAACAATATTTCAAAACGTTTTAATTCATCGTTTACAACAATATTGACAGTTAACTAATTTCCCATAGTCACAACATATCGTTGAGTATAGTTCAACATATCATATTTGAATCAAATTCTTGGTCTTGAGAATGATTGAATAAATCTCCCTTCTTTATTATTCAAATTATTCAGAATGAATAATTTAATTATTGATTAAATTAATCACAACTTTGATTAATAAATTATACATATGAACGTTTAACTTCACGTTTAATTTGATGGCTTATATTTCTATTTCGTTTCGTTATTACGAAATCAATACACTTATATTACTTTATATATATTGTTATTTTATTCTAAACAAACAACTAAATTAAGCAATATAATTTTTAGAGATTTAAAACAACACATTCGTTTTTATTTTTCATTGATACGCTTTCCTTTCCCTCCCTTTCTATTTTTCTTCCTTACCTTACTTTCCTTACTTTCATTTCTTTTCTACTTTTCTTTATTACCTTACCCTTTCTATATTATTTTTTCTTCCTATATATTTTTGCTTCAGCCCATCAGGCCAACCCTTTCAGCCCATCTTATTTTCCCATCCCTTTTTATTTATTTTATTTTATTCTTTTATTTCTTTTTCCCTTGGTCCAAACAGGCCCAAATAGCATCAGCCCGCTTCCCCTTCTTTGCCTTCTCTACTGCTCCTTTACTCTTTTCTTCTCTGTTTGTTGCAAAGATGTTGTCTTCACACTCCTTCTTCAACTTGGTTACTGCTGAACCCCTCATCGATCGACAACCACCGATCGTCAATGCGATCACCATTCACCCAACCCTCTTTATCTCTCCCTTACTCGTTCTTACCTGCTGCAACCCATTTCTTCTCCAATTGTTTGCACCAGAAAAACTCCACCATGCACAGTATAGTGTGCACATGCACATACATACCAGCCAACAACCAAGGATCCTCATCCATCCCACACACGTGCATCCAACACCTGAGTCACCCTCAACACCTTGATCATGTTCCGATCAACTAGATCGGAAAATCCTTCCTCGACCGAACTTCTAAAACAAACACTCCAAAAACCCTCGATTAGATAACCGCCTACTACCGTCACCCTAGACCATCGATCAACTCCATATTTTAACCATGTGAAGCCGACACCTAGGCCGAACTGCTCCCTGAGTATCACCACACTCGACCCACTATCAATGCAGTAGTTCAGCCCCAAACCCTCGACAAAATTTGCAACTAAAAATTCAAATTTAGATAAAACTCGAATGTCGCTTATTCAAAAATCATTTGATATTTTTCCCTATTAGCCTAGATTATTACGCCCCTCCAAACCAAGTTTTATGGTATACGATCGCTTTGATAATCAGAATCGGTCATGTTCCGCATTTTCGGCTAACCCAATAAATCTCACTCATCTTAGTACTAAAAATTGTGATTTTTGTTTCTAAATTCATACTTTAGCATACGAAAATGTTTGGATACTTGAGACTCGAAATTAAATTGGTTGATAAATTATGTTTTTAAGCTTCCTTCAATTTATATATTATAAAACCCTGTATAGATGAGTTATTTCATGACGAGATCATTTTTTTCATATACCCTAGATCTAAACAATCATATATCATTTAGTAACCAGATCCTATAATCCACTAGAAATTAAGTAATGGATTTTTGAATTGTTTGACGAGGGAAGTGTTTATCAGTACATACATAGTTTTATGCTAAGGGAATTTCATAGGGTTTTAATCCAATACACAAACAAATATTGGTTCAGAAATAGTTTCAACACATTTGTACAAAGGTTTAGGCATGTATATATAAGCATCAAATATTCAGTATGATCATAACATGGGTTTAAATAGGCGAAACAGTGAAGGGTTTACCTACCTTCTGGTTCTCTGCTCTATGTTCTGCCTGGGTTTTTACTTCAGTATTCTTGTTCAGTCAAAATTCAAATGGATTTAGTAGGGCTAGGTGTGTATATATAAGAGAATTTTAAGATTAAAATATTGCATAGCATAGATTGGTGGCAGGGTATAATATTGTTGCATTTTCATTTGACAGAAAAGAAGTGGTTGTATAACTTATTGAGAGAAATAGTTAGGTTATTTAGCTATTCAAATTTGCTTCAGAAGAGAAACTTAGGCCAACACATTATATAAGTACGTATACACACACACACATCCTAGTATTAAATAGTTTTAAAAATCAAACTTCAATTCCAAGAAATCTAAACTATAAATGGCAATATACTTATTGTTATAGGCTGTTGCATCATGTTTGATTGAAAGGAAGGTTATGTTATGGCTTTTCATGTTTTGATTTTACTCTTAGGTGATATATGACCAGGATGAATGAAGTACACAAAGCACATGAATGAAATAGTTTTTAAAGCTAGGCTTAATTCTCAAACACATGTACAAAACACATATCTGTTTCCATTTTCTAGCTTGCTAGATGCTAGCTGTTTTAGATCTCTTTTCCCATGTATACATAGTCACGACCACTATAAAATGAAGTACAAATGTAATAGGCTATCTGCAAAAATTTGGTTTTTAAAGTTATACATAGCCGCCAAGCTAATTTAGCTCCTAAATGCCTATGTTTGTAGCTGTGTAAGATTTGAACTAACCTATAGTTTAGTTGTGCATGCATTGATTGTCATAATTCTCCTATGGCTTAGTTGTGCAACCATGAAAAGAAGCTATGACCAGGAATATATATATATATATATATATATATATATTGTATAGTTTATGTACAAATGGATTCTTTAAATGTATACTTTGTTTCCAAGCTTACTTGGCTATTAAATGCCTATGTATCCTATTGATTTAAATATCATATTCGTGCAAAAGGCAAATATATTGAGTGATTGATTATAGTCTTAAGTACAAAAAGGGTTATATCTTCATATGTACATATTTTCTTATATATGAAGTAAGGAAATACTTAAATTATTGATTTTTTACTTAAGTTAAAATCTAGCTAAAATGTAAAATAAAAGATAAAACATTACTTATCCTATTATTTTACATATATACTTATGTTAGAGATTTTTATAACACATTAATATATATATATATATATATAGACATATACATAGGAATTTTAAATAAAAAGATTAATTTAAATTTTCTCAAGTATTAACACCAATTCTATTTAATTTAATTAATCATTGATATAATCAATAATTTATTTTTTAACAAAGTTAGTTAAGACCCTTGACGTAACATGACCTTTTAATGACCACTTATTGTAGAAAATATTTTTCTCAGAGTAAAAAGTGTTTGTGTTGGGTAATTAAAAGAACCAAAGTTTTTTGGATTTTGCCTTTTAGCATTGGTCAATAATAATAAAACTCTATATTTAATGAAGGTTATTATTTTTAATTCATGAACTTATACAAGAGGAAATCGGTCTATAACAAGTCACTTGTTCATATTCCAAAAATACCCGAAAAAAGAAATACCACGGTTGAACTAAACAAAAAGTCTATAAATTCAAGTTCTTTTATCTGTCCTGGAAAGGGAGATTCATAAAAAAAATCCATTAGTTAACCTCTTGTACTCTTTATTAATGAGAAAACATGTTTTAATTTATATAAGGTGTAATTGTTAAGATTGATTAACTTAAGAGACTGAAGAATTCACATTCAGTTTTCATTTTTTTTTAATTCCAGCATAAGCCGAAAATTCTAAAAAGAATCGTGTTCTCATTCTTCCCTTCCTCGCTTCAATTTTGATAAAATTTAATCTCTTTCACAAAATACTTAAATTCTTGAGCAGTGTACTCTATATATATATTCAATTGTTTAATCTTGAGTGCACATGTGTAAATGGTAGTTGTGTGAACCTTGAGAGAGAACTACAACTTCCAGTTGCACCATAGCCGTGTCAAATTTCACTTTCAAGGTAGTGGTCTCATAAACGACACAACTTCTACACTCTCTATTTTATGTTCTTACACATCAACTTTCCAACAATTTGGATTGCATAGATCTAACCAGTGTTTTAATAATCGGACCCGACCGTCGGTCAGACCGCGGTTGACCGTGAAACGCCAGCCCCCACGGTCAAGAACTGGCTAAAGCCGCATCTGCTTTTCGACCATGATCCAACCTGATAACTGCGGTTTCTAAACCATTTAACCTGTACGATGGATAGTAAGGATAATGGATTTCAAGCAAAAATGAATGTGTTTCGAGCTGTGAAAGTAGAAGGTAACAGAAAACGGGAGCAAAAAGAGAAAACGAGAGCGAAAAGAGAGAAAGAGAAAATGCAGAGGAGAGAGAAAGTGGTTTCAGTAGTATTATACTATTGACGTTAAATATGGCGACAACACCCAAGTTTCTTAATTACTTAAGAAATGCAGTTTCGCGTACAGAAAATAAGTGCAGAAAAGAAGTAATTGAAATGAGAGATTTATAGTGGTTCGGTCCCGCGAGGGGCCTCTGTTCACTTTGGAATAGTTGCTTGGATTTTATTCACAATAATGAGTTACAAGCTATAATCCTCTTCTGGGCATTTAATTACAAACATTTCCACGTAATTGGGAGTCAGAGTCATCGTATATTAGTATTGTAAAAAGTCCCGTTTGTCCTTCTTCCTCAAAGCAAGGATGCCATTATAAAGGTCACTTAGAGCACTCAAGAGGTGTCAAATCGACTAAATTCCAACCCTTTCAAAATGTGGACTTGGGGGGTATTTACAGTAGAGTGGTTAGGTAGGAGAAGGTAGGAGAAGGGGACCACAATAGTTCACTTCAAATCCTAGAATGCAGGCCCCAAAATTTGGATCCCCCCTTCATACCCCTTAAAACACGTACCAGTGGGATACGAATTTGCACCCCATGGGGTACGAAAATCGTACCTATGGGGTAAGGATTTCGTACCCTCTGGGGTACGACATTCATACCCTCATTTAGTACATTGGGTGTATTTGTATTATAGGCTTGGGTACGAAGTGGGAAGTTTTGAGGGGTTTGAGTACGTACTTGTAGGATATGAAAGTTGTGGGTTCGATCTTGTGAGGTGCGTGGACTTCGGGTACGAACACGTGCTGTCGGAGTGGTCCTAACCGAGGGACTCGAGGATAGAGAAGCGCAAAATTATTGTATGCGTGGTATTGTGGAGCTGTGAGGCTCTTGCTCGCATGACCTTTTCCCGGCCTATTTCTTTAGCTTTTTGGCGACACTTTGGGCTGTAACATAACACGATGTGTTGAGTTGAGAGTGTCTTGTGTACTTTTAGGAACCATAACAAAAGGCCTGTTAACATTTCCCCCCCAAAGTGCGTATTATCTTGACATGATGTGCTTTGAGTTGATAGAAATATTTTGTTGAATCGTTGGATTTCCAGTTGATGATTCAGTCTCGCACATAGGTTTAGAGCATATATATGGACTGTGACTGAACCGTCGAACTACTGAATGTTTTTTATTAACTCCGATCATACATTCGTCGTGAGTCCATGCGAACCCAACGAGGCTAGTTGACTACGACGATGGTAATGGCTGCGACGAACCGTTATCGTTGTCGTGTCTCTAGTTCCGCACGTTTTGCTAGTGATATCATTACACCGCACAACACTGCACACACGTGCTAGTCTGCACCAACGCAAGGGTTACATGTTATGCAATGTAATGTCTAATGCAAGCATATTGAAAGTATAACTAGCAAATGGATACAAGATCTAAGACATAACAAATCTTAGAAGATGCAACTTCGCAACATTCATCATCCACATCCGACTCAACTAGCGATGCTAGCTCGACGGGTAGTGAGATTGAGACTTCCAGAGAATCCACTCCTTCCTAGGCGATAGGTTTGCTGGAGCGTATGATCGCGGGGAGTAGCCCGAAGTACAACACCTGCTGGTTGAACATGAGGAGGTAGAGCAAGTAGACATTGTTGTGGGAAGAGCATCAGTGGCGCCCGACACATTGGCGAATGCGATTTTATTCGAAATCCCGACGGATTCGGTGCCATCGTATATGGACGAAACGGCGGGATATGCATGGCGTTGTGGTTCAGCATTCCCCCGAAAGATGTTCGCACGCCTGGTAGGGATGATAGGGCTCACGCACCACCAGAAGGGTACACTGCGTAAAACAAGCAGGTGTGTGTGACCGGGTGCATGCCTCTGGCTAATAACTTTATTTGGGATATGTTATATTACTTTTGCCTTGCGCCATTGCAGCTCCATGCGTATGCGTACGCTTCCTTTCTCGGTACCTGTGTTCTCTACAGAGAATACCTGCAGTTAGAGCCCACCGGAGAGGACATTCGATACTTGTTTCAATTAAAAAGGAGGGCTAATGCCTCATCATCTCAATATTTCCTGGAAGTATCGCCCAACACCAAGTTCTTGAAGGAAATGGCCCAAGTTGACTGTATACAAGCACGATTGGTTCTTCGTGCATTGTCCTCCTAGGTACGCGAGGAGGTGATTGGAAGGAAGTAAGCATTTCTCTACCACCTTTTGCCTGAAGCTTGTGGGTTTGGCGACTTAAGTTTAACTCTGTTCTTGTATGATAGGGAACCCAGAGGCGTCTACAAACACCGTGTATCAGCAACGCCTTGAGTCTTTGCTGGCTATTCCAGCCTGGGTTCGCTCCACTAGTAGCGTCTTAGATCAGGATCGACTCCGTCGTGCTGGATTGCTCCCTAATGACCGTGCAATAATCAGACCGACAGTCGCTGGTAGCGGAAAGAATGTGGAGGCTGGGAAAAATGCGGGCTCTCCGAGCCGAAAGAGGAAGGTGTCTCCTTTCGGGTCTAAATCGAGCAAGGATACGAAGATTCAAGAGGAAATTGGTTGGGGAAAGACTGACGATGAGGAGGCAGCTGCCAGAGACGAGGATCCGTCGACTTCCCCTGTTTTACCCGCGGTTGGTGAGGCAATGATAGAGGAGTCGGCTAGGCCGCGGTCTTTGGTAACTTCCTCTACGATTGTTGTTACACTTGAGAAAGAGGGTCAGTTTGATGAAGTAAACAAACTCCCACTTGAGGGGTTTTCCTGGCCCAGTGTCACAAGCTTGGAGGAAATAGGTCTGTTTGTTGGGGATTTTGCACCATCAGGAGGACCGCTAACTGATCAGTTGAGAGAACACTTAGGATACACACACTCATCAACACTTCAAAAAGCAACACTTGTTTTTATGTGGGGGTGTTCGAGTCCAAACTTTAAACTGTTCCTTTGGCAGGTGATATGTCTAGAGGCGGAGGTCACGGTTACATATATGGGGTCGCTGACCTTCGAGGAATGCATTTCTTGACAAATTCAGAAGAGAGACTAGCTTATTCGGTGAACCCACGTATTTTCATGACCGAAGTAGTGAGTGGTGCCACAGAGAAAGGCATCGACGCTCTATATCCCCTCCACCACATACTTGGGCCTATGGGCTGATGTCGGACTTGACGTAACAGGTGGTAAGCACCCCACGTTGACAGTTCCTCCTCATACTGCGCCCTCGGATCTTTTCCATGCTCCCTAAGGTAAATAGGTGAAGGTTAGCTATATAAGGAAAAAGGAGGGGGTACAGAAAAAGAGACATGATGTGGTGGAGCTCGAGACCCGGGAGCTTAGTACTGAGGAAAGGAAGGCCCTACTAAAGAGGAATTTTCCAAAGCATTATTTTGATGAGATAATGTTTCTTCCCAACATTAGCCCGATTCCTTATGAAGACACCGAAGAGGCATAGAAGCAAGTGAAAGATGCGTATTACTAAGTGGAGGAGTTCAGGAAGTATTCTGCCAATCTCTTGGACCTAATTATAAAGAAAAATGTGGAAATTCTGAGTAGGTATTTGATTATTGACACTGAGTGGATGACCATCCGAAACCTGGGGAACAAGATAGGTGAGGCTTGTCTTTATATCGTGTGTACTTCTTTGCTTGCAATGTTATATTTGACTATTAATTGTTTTTGTTGACATAGCGGTGCTAAGGGTGGCTCACGAGAGGTTAAAGAGGGAGGCGGAGCACGCATCTTCGACGTTTAAGGATACAGTGGCCTCCCTTACAATTGAGAACACCGCCCTCAAGAGTGACAAAGCCAAGCTATTAAAGGTGAACACCCACTTGAGAGAGACAACAAAAGGGCATCCCAACTTCAAATGGAAAGAGAGAACCTGATGAAGGAGAATGAGAGGTTGAAGGCTGAGAACGAGGGGACTCGTAAGCTTTAAGAGGAGGTTTCCAAGTTAAAGAGACAGTTAAAGGTGGATATGAAGGAGAAGGAATTGGCTGAGGCTGACAGTAAGGATATAGTGAGCTCAGTGGATGCGTTGAAAGCTGAGTATCAGACGGAAGTGGAAAACTTGAAGGAAGAGCTTGAGAATGCAGAGGCAACGGTGGAGGCGTCTCTTGAGGAGCATGTTCGAAACATGTTTGTCAAGGTTCTAAGATTTCGTGGGATCTCATGGGTTGGAGACTACCCTTGGTTGCTGGCTCAAACATGGGAGAGCTTGGTGTCATACGAGGCTGGGCTACGATAGGTGGAGGTGGGGTCTCTAGATGAGATTCAACTGATGATAGATCTCTTGACTGAGGATGAGAGGAAAACGCTGGAGGAGGGGAGGAGACAACTGCAAGAAGATGTTGAGAGGGAGAGATTGGCGAAGCAGGCTGCCGAAATGGGAAAGTCCATAACTACTAAGTGTTTGGTTATTGCCCAGGAGTTCGAAGATGGGAGTACTTACAGGCCGCCAGTCCCGGCATCGTTAACATCCAGTGGTGCCACTGTTTCTGTTCATGTGTTGACCGAGTATAATCGCAAGCATCCTAGCTATGGACCAGTGGGATCGACTTTGACAGCTGTCGCGGGCATCCTCTTAATCATACCCGTACCACACGCTTTTGGAGATAAAGTTTCATTGCCATGAATACTTGAGGAGAATGTTAGTACATAATCCATGGAAACTAAGTAGTTTCATCTTTCATTGTGCAGTTACCCTTGGGATGGACACAACATCAGACCTTGCCTCGTGCTTCCCAGACGTCTGAGTCTGGATTGGGTTTGCAAGATATTTAGTTTGGAGAGGCGAGTGGTCTGATGGATACCTTCTTTGAAGTGGATTTGGGATCCCATATTTATAAGGATATTATGGAGGAAGGAGAGGTCATGGATGGCCAGAGTGCCCAGGTGGTGGTTACAGAGGAGGCGGGCGTGCAGACCATATACGACTTGGTGCAGGTGCAGAAGGCGAAAATGGTGGCTAAGTCCAAGGAATAGGAGGATAGAAAGAAACAGGATGAGGCTGCCTTTTAGGAGGCACAAATCAAAGTCCAGGCAGCAAATGAAGGAGAAAGCTGCGGTGACGATGGAGGGGCAGAAGGTTTTTGCTGAGGCGGTGAAACAAAGAGCCAACAAGGAGGCCATGAAGAAGAAAGTTGCCGATGAAGCTGACAAAAGGGCTGAACATGCCTACAAGAAGCTTAAGGCCGATGATGCTGCAAAGCTCAAATCCAAGAAGCTCGCAGACAAGAAGGCCGCTAAGGAAGCCAAGAAGAAAACAGAGTTGGAGGTCACGAAGGGTCGAAGATAGAACAAGGTTGTGATGGCTCTTGATTTTGAAATCAGTCCCAAACCACTGTAGACTAATCCTCCCGTGGCGATTACAGAGATTACCAGCGACAATACTAATGGAGACAAGTGCACTTTGGTATCCCATGGGTCGGCCACCCCTGTAAAGAGCCGAGGAGGGAAAGGTGGGGTGGCTCTGGTAAGAAGAGGTCCATCATTGGTGGTGGCCACCCGCCTGGCACTAAATCTATTCATAAGAAAAGGAGAAAGAAGAAGAAAGATGAGTGATGTTAGTTTATGTCACGTAGATTATTGACATTTTGGTTGTGTAGGACGATAGTATATGCGAGTACGACCCTCGCTTTGGGTTTTCTTGAGGCATGGGGTAGTTTTCATGTACACCGTGTCATTAGAAAGAATGATATATTTAGACATGTAGTTTTCTTTGATCATATGAATGAAAGCATTAGTTACCCCTTCGTATATGGAATTTTTGTTAAGTATTTGAACATTCATCTCATGTTTTCCAACTACATGTCCTTGCACAAGTGTACTTGTTGTTACACTTAAACAAATATGACTGGGGGATTCTGCTTTGGTGGTACCCCCGGTCGTGCGGGGGTTGTGTGTCGGTTGGCGTTCTCAGGTTTTCCTTTGTTTTGGAGTCATAAGTCATGCAGAATCTGGGTTAGGTGCCTTCCCTCTTAGACCTCCCGGAGGTTTTTGGTCCTAAGTCGTGAGAAGGAATGGACATTGTAATGTCGTCCTCTTTGGCTCTCCCGTCGTCTGTTCGGGCTTAGAGCTTGGGGGCGTCGTTGACTAGCCAAATGGTACCCGAATTGATACCCTGAGGGTCGGATGTAGCCACAGGAATGGTCGGTTTCACACTAGCATGGCTGATGGGCTGCCCCCAAGTCCGAAGACTGGGTGGAAGAACGATTTATACTTGGTCTCATCGTTGATTCGAGGTTCAAGTGGTACTAGATCCGGACCCGATAGGTCGGATGGAGCTGCTGGAGTGGTCGGTTTCACACTAACTTAGCTAATGGGCTCCCCCCAAGTCCAGAGAATGGGTGGTGGAATGATTTATACTCGGTCTCGTCGTTGATTCCGGACCGAGTAATGTTATTTATGCTCGGTCTTGTCATTGATTCGAGACCCAAGTTGTGTTATTTATACTCAGTTTCGTAGTTAATTCAAGACTCGAGTGGTGGTACCGGCTCCCGTGCTTTGGGTTCCGATCCGGAGTTGTTTGTGCCCATCCTCGTCGCTAGTTCGAGATTCGAGTGATGGTACCGGATCCCGTGCTCGGGGTTCGGATACAGAGTCGTGTGTTCATGCGTGCAAGCTGGTTATGATTTTCAATCAAACATACTATGCAAGAAGTAAACACATCAAGAGCAAAGAGAAACGAACACTATATTTACTACTAACTTTGGCAGTAATAGCCTTTACAATGCCTTGAATTTTAAAGGGAAACAAAACATTGTTGGAAAGTGGAAAATCTATACACTAAGTTAGTAAAGTAACGACGAATATGTTCATTATTCGATGCCCAAGGGAGCTCAGCGCAATTGATGGTCGCCAGCTTGTAGGTTCCATCACCGAGCCTCCGTGTATAACGTATGAGCCTTCCCAGCGAGGATTGAAACCAGTTGGTGTGGGAAAGATCTGTTTCAGGACGAGGTCGCCGAAATCGAGGTCCTTGGGGTGGACTCTAGAATTGAAGTACCGGGCGACTCGTTGGGGCTAAGCGGCAGCTCTGAGTTTAGCTTCATTTCCTTTCTCTTCGATAAAGTCAAGTGATTCTATGAGTTGGACCTGGTTGGTCTTCGAATTATGATAGGTAACTCAGTAAGACTGATGTTTTAGCTCAATGGGAAAGACGGCTTCGAATCCATAGGCGAGAGAGAAAGGAGTGTGGTTGGTCGTTGACTTGAAGGTGGTCCGGTAGGCCCATAGGGCCATAGGGAGCTCTTCGGCCCACAAGCCTCCGGCTTTTTCCCTACGCTTCTTGATGATGGATTTGATCACTTTGTTGACAACCTCGACTTGCCCATTCGCTTGAGGATAGGCCACCATTGAGAATCTTTTCTCAATCTTGTGCAGTCGGTAGAAATTCTTGAACTTAGTGCTCTCGAACTGGGTCCCGTTGTCAGAGACGAGGGCTCGGGAGACTCCATATCGAGTGATAATATTACGGACGGCGAAATTGATTACCTTCTTGGTGGTGATTGTGGCAAGGGCCTCGGCCTCTGCTCATTTGGTAAAGTACTCAATTGCGATGATAGCACAACGTGCCCTCCTCGGGCCATCGGGAGGGTCCCGATGATATCTATTCCCCACATGGTGAACAACCAAGGGCTGACCATCCATGTTAGCTCGGTAAGAGGGGATCTTGGAATCTTTGAGAATCTCTGGCATTTGTTGCACTTGCGGGCATGGTCTACGGCATCCTGATCGAGCGTGGGCCAGAAGTACTCGTATCTGAGAACTTTCTTCGCCAAAGTTTGCCGCTAAATGTGGTCACCACACTCGCCTTCATGTATATATATCTACACACGGTCGACATCGTTGTGGGTTACACATCGGAGAATTAGAACGGAGAATCCTCTTCGGTAGAGCACCCCATCTAGGATGATGTAGTTAGATGACTTGCGGGTGAGTGCTCATCTTTTGTTATAGCGATAAGGGAGGATTCCATGTTGAAGGTAATTTTGATTGGTGTGATCTATGATTCGGGCTCGGCCTCGGTCTCCCTTGTTGCTACTGAACTAGTCTACATTTGGTCGATGCTCGAAGAGTCGAGCACTTCGACAGAATTAAGTCCTATAAGTAGTGCATCCCCAGAACTTTCCAACTTGGCCAAAGAATCAGCTTGCTAGTTTTGTTCTCGAGTAATAAGCATGATGGTCTAGTGGTCGAAGCTAGTAAGGAGTTCCCAGACTCGGGCGAGGTAGGGAGCGAGCCATGCCCCCTTGGCTTTAAATACGCCCTGCACCTGGCGAACGATGAGATGTGATTCAGAGTATATCTGGATAATCTTGATGTTAATCAAAGCTTCATATTCTGCATCGTTGTTGGTAGCATGAAAGTCGAGCTTTAGAGCGTAGCATATCGGTTGTTCCTCGGGAGTTATAAGCATAATTCTGGTGCCGGAACCCTGGCCGTTAGAGGATCCATCTACGAAATGTTTGCATCCAATTTTAGGAGTTTTGGTATCCTTGGGAGAAGGCGCTTCTTGGGGGTGAACTCTACTATAAAGTCTGCGAGGGCTTATCCGAGGATGGCTCGTCGAGGAATGAAAGTGATCTCGAATCAACTCAGCTATATGTTCCATTTAAGGGGTCGTCCGGATGCCTCGGGTCGCTGAAGCACCTGTCGCAGGGGCTGGTCCATGTAAACCTTGATGGGTTGAGATTGAAAGTAAGGTCGTAGCTTCCAGAAAGAGATTAACAGACAATAGGCCAACTTTTCGAGCTTAATGTATTTCTTCTCTACCCCTGTTAACCTTTTTCTGATGTTGTAAACAGGTCGTTGGACATGATCTTCGATGGATACGAGTGCTTAGTTGATTGCCTGCACATAAACAACTAAATATACATATAAGTCTTCATGATCCACGGGTTTGGACAAAATAGGTGGTCGCTCTAAGTGGTTCAGGAGGTCCTGTAATGCGGAAACACATTTCGGTGTCCATTAGAAGTTACGCTTCCCCTTCTTGAGCAGGTCGAAAAAGGGAATGTATTAGTCGGAAGCCTTTGAGATGAACCCACTTAGAGCGGCGACCTTCCTGTTTAAACTTTGAACAACTTTGATACTCCGGGGAGTTTGGATGTCCTAGATAGCTTTAACCTTATTAGGATTGGCTTCGATGCCCCACGAGTTGACAATGAAACCCAAGAATTTTCCCGACGCAATGACAAACGAGAATTTCAAGGCATTGAGTTTCATGCCAAACTTGCAAAGAATGTCGAACATCTCGGCGAGATCATGGACGTGGTCATTCGATATTCTCAATTTTACAAGCGTATTATCCACATATACCTCCATGGATTTCCCAATCTGTTCCTTAAAAATGAAGTTGACCAGTTGTTGGTAGGTGGCTCCCGCGTTCTTAAGACCAAAAGGCATGACGAGATAGCAACTAAGCCCGAGGTCACTTATAAAAGAAGTGTGATCTCGGTTTGGGAGATACATTGGGATCTGATTGTAGCATGAGTAGGCGTCCATAAAAGAAAAGAGCTGGTATCAAGCGGCTGAATCGACGAGCGGGTCAATCTTTGGAAGTGGGAAGCTGTCCTTTGGACATGCTTTGTTTAAGTTGGAGAAGTCGACACACGTTCGCCACTTTCAATTTTATTTTTTGACCGGGACGGGGTTGACAACCCATTCAGGGTAGAAGGATTCTTGGATAAAGCCGTTGTTGATTAGCCTGTCCACCTCTTCTTTAAGCACGATCGATCTTTCAATTCCCAAGAATCGACGTTTCTATTTGTTTTGAAGCTGTAGGGGGTTGATAGCGAGCCTGTGGCAAGCGACTCCTAGATCAATGCACACATATCGGAGTGTGTCCAAGCGAACACATCAAGGTTGGCTCTTAAGAATTCAACACTACAACAAAAAACACTTTTTGCAACAGGCAATATCTGTTGCAGTAGACCTATTGCAATAGGCTATCGCCTGTTGGTATAGCCGAAGTTGCAATAGCTTCGCAACAGTTTTTGCCTGTTGCAATAACAAGTTGCTGTAGACTTTTTTGCAACTGGCTTTTATTGTTGCAACAGATCCTTTTGCAACAATAAATGACAGTTGCAAACCTGGAACAGACGTTTAAAAAGTGAGATACTACAACCATTTCTAACTGTTGCAAATGACTCAACTACAACTATTTAAAACAGTTGTAATTCAATTATTTGCAACACTATATATATATGCACTATATATATATAATTCACCACTTTCAATATATAATAATTCATTGCTAAAGACAATTATTATAACTAAACAATCAAAAGCAAACTCAAAGCAGTGAAAAATACAATTACATACACAAATTCTTAATGTACATTTCAAAATATTTGATAAGTTACATTCAACCATCAAGTTCTAACATATTAAAAACACATAACACATTGAAATGATTACATCCATGTTGATGCCATGCTTCTCACCAGCAGACTTTTTGCCTTGAAATAGAGTTGGGCACATCAGTTCCAATAATTACATTCAATTCATGTCTTTATGTTGAAAATAAAGGAGATTGAGTTCGCAGCCTGCATGTACAATTATAGAGAAAAATGATGTGAGTCATAACATACGTGAAGACAACACTTAAAACAACAACAATAATAACCATACTGACAATGTTTTAGGAGATTGTTAGACTACCAATTTGATTCGAGAGTTGGAGAAATGACCGACAAAGAAGATAGGTTACATTTATTCAAATGCAGTTCTTATAATATTTCAAGTACTGTAACGACAAAGAAATTACAAACTGGTAAATGGTAAGGCATATTTGAAGGAGTCCCTCAACATTTAAAGCAGTTTTCTACTTTAAAGATGAGACCAAGCATTTCATTTTATAATCACCTGGAGACGCTGATCCTTAGCATTTTGAATTTGAAGACGGTTTATGAGAGAACAGAAGAAAAACAATTTGTCAGGATGTTACTCTACAGTCTATCCATCTGAATACTTCATGCGCACTCTCCTAGTTCGTACTCCATAAAAGCAGCTATCTTCTGCTTCAATTTAAGGCAATCTGTGTCGTTTGCCTAAAATCTTATATAACATACAACAATCAGAAAACAAGCAAATTGATTACCATTATATCCAAAAAACCAGTTGTTTATGTGTCATTTGGAAGTATAACTACATTAGCAACTAAAATTATATGACAGAGAATTTTTTTATTGTTGTGCGTGTAGCAGCAGGCTTGCAAATTTTACAACTTTTGCATGTGACCAAGAATGTATTTCTGCATCGTCTTTTTTATTCCTAGTGTCATATGACTTTTCTGTGCTCTTGTTTTCATTATGTTGCTATCATTTGAAGCTTGCACTCCCGAATTCTGATTGCATGTAGCATTATTCAAGTAGTATGGGTTATCATGTACCAGAATACGCTTATGCAACCTTTAAAATTTTTGGACATTAAAACTGCAAGTTCATACAATTTTGTGCATAAACCATCACATATTCATCATAAACCAAAAGTAAGCATGCAAAGCCCAAAAACGAAGAACAAAGAATTTTGCTTGAACCATTAGTGTACATTCCAGTTGACTAGTTTATACAGTGATTTGTCACCATTTTAAAATCAATAACATTGCATGGTTACACCGCCTGTGCAACTTCTTAGAGTAGTAATTTAAACTAAGACTATATGGTAAACAGTTGCTGAACTTAGTGAATAAAAACGGTGAATTCTCACCGTTTGAGCAACATTCGAGAATGCTGTGTTAATTTGAAACTATACATTCCAGGATCGTCGTATATAGTGAGTAAACTTAGGGAAGACTCATCGTCCGTATGATTTTCAATATTTTTCGAGTTTATACGGCAATAACCCAATGTTTTTATTTATACTACACGATCTGTCCTTACCGCATTTCAATTCAGCACCAAAACCAACGTCTTTAAAATCGCGAGAAAACCATGCAAAATTTTAAACTAATATGCTCAAACAAGGATGCAGCAAATATATTTCATCGTAATTCAGTGGAAACTATTAATCATGGAACTCAATGGATCTTAACTAGTAATAATAATTAAATGATTAGCATCATATTGAAACTCGTTATCAGCAGGCTAAGGAATTTGAAACAAGACAGAAATAGTTGCACTAACCTCTAGAAGAGCAAAGTGAGGCTTTTTTTATTACATTTTTGTTGACATCATAAATTTTGGTTTCTTTTCAACAAGCTTCAAAATCTGGAATGAGCACATCAAGGTTTCGTCAACACTCATCGTAGCGCCAGCATTATCGAATTCACCACAATAGTTTGTTGTAGAGAATATTTTAACTAGTTGTCTATCTGCAAAAACTTCATACCCATCCTCCACAACCTATAAATTTTAAAATGGTGAGAAAAAAGAGGAAGACAAAGCTGCTTGATTCCAGACACCTGATCAGATAGATTACTGTAAACATTTACACTAATACTGTGTCCATGTGCCCACTAATACTGTGCTACATCTCATATAATTAAAATATTGAACGGACCCTACTGTGCTATAGCATGGACCAGATCATATATGAATTGATGACTTATACTAATTTGGGACAGAGGAAGCATGGAAAATGAGGATAAAAGAATTGATTCTCTTCTACTATTACGTGATGATGAACCCGAACCCTTAGATCTATGTTCCTCTGTACCAGCCCAACTAGATGACCCAGCAATATCCTTTCATGATTTAAATGGATTGTCTTGCCCCCAAATCGACACGAGTGGCAGCCATCACCGACAACAAACAACTCCACATTCTTGTCGATTCAGGCAGCAACCACAATTATGTTAAGCAGAAGTGGCTTGATTTTTAGGGCTGACCAACGAGAAGTCCTGTGAATTTCAAGTCGCGGTAGGAAATGGACAGCTCTTACGATCTAATAACTTACTACTGTTGTAAAAAAAAGGAGAAAAAATTCAGTTATACTAAACCTAACAAAATACAAATCATAAAGCAACAAGATAACAGATCTACTGGTAACCTGCGCTAGACGAAGCAGGCGGATTTTTTTGCAAATCCTTCAATTCTTTCATGATCCGCTTTGACGCCATGGTTTCAAATTCTCGTAATAATTTGCAGATCCCCCTTTCCTTCCTTTTCCTACGTACAGAATAAGAAGCGCAAGAAGAAAAAATGAGAAACGGTGAATAGATCTAAATTGACAACGAGCGTTGAAGCCCAAAAGGCGAGATGAGCATGGTAAGACCAGATTGGAGATTTACTAGGGGAAATCGCAGTCGACTTAAAGGTTTGACATCTTATATTTAATTTCATCTGATTTAGGGTAATCGGCCATTTAGGAGATTGGTTACAGTAGGAGGATGAGAAGGAGATTGTAATTAATGTTCTGGAAATATCGTCTCTCTCTGTTTACGTTCAAAATTTTAGCGATGGAGCCAAAAAAATTAAAGTTGGAGCCATTTTTTGTTGAAAACAGAATAGAAACCTGCGAAAAGTATCACCTAGTAGAATTTTAAATTTATACGAAAATAGCTATTAGTATAATACATAAAGTTGCAACAATTTTTTCCTAGATAAACTTTTTTATTTTAGATATTTTTAGATTTTATGGAGTTTATATATTATATAAAATTTGAGATTATTTTAAGATGTGAATCTTTTTATTTCTCAAATTTTATGAATATTAATTACAAATTTAACTTCAATTAACTAAACTATTAATAATTTTTGAACTAAGTTAATTTAGAACTCTTATTATTAATAATTTCATAATTATTAACTATTAAATTGAGTACTAAATATATATATATATAGTAGTTGTTTAACATTATATACTAATAGTAATTACTAAATAATATAATTTTTAATGATATAATATTAATTATATTTTCCTATTGTTAATTATATGTATATATGTATGTATATATATGTGTGTGTGTGTGTATTAGCTATTATGCTTATACTTCTTATATTATAACCGAATATTACTTGGGGAAAACTAACTTTGTTAAAGTACATTTTTTTGCAAGTGGCTTTACCTGTTGCAAAAAATTACAGTTCTCACAACTGGTGAAAACAGTTGCTAAATATATAATTTTTGCAACTGGTTTGAAAATGTAGTTGCGAATAATATGTCTATTGCAACAGGAATGAAAGAGCAGTTGCTGAAAGTATTTTTCGCAACAGGCATGAAAGCGCTGTTGGGAAAAATATGTCTTTTGCAACAGGAAGGAAAAGCTTGTTGTTAAATCTTATCCATTGCAACAGCTACGAAAGGTCTGTTGCTAAATATCATTTACTGCAACTGACATTTGAGACCTGTTGCAAATAACAAGTTGCAATAGGGTATTTTTCTTGTAGTGCAACGAGCTCTTCTTTTATAGTGGGGTGGAGTTGCGATCCAACTTTCAAAACCTTTATCGGGTCATCGGGGCTGATCGGAACATCCATCGTTGGCTCCAGAGTAGCCCTTCCGAGATCGGGCTCTTCGTCCTCCCTTGGATCGAGATCGTCAAAATGATGACAGTAGCACCTGAGCCAGGACTCGGACGCATTTGACTGCTATGCGGAGACGGTCTTGGCGCAAGAGGGCAAAGGCACAGTCTTTCCTTTGTCCTTATTGCACACATTCTTCCATTCTATGAGGTAGCAATCTCTAGCAGTGGCTTGGTCGCCCTTAACTGTGTCGATTCCATTTTCTGTCGGGAACTTCATCATCAGGGACCATGGTGACATGCAGACTCGGAATTCTGAAAGGAAATGTCACCCAAAGAAAACATTATATGGGGACGTTAATGACCACAAAGGTGAGGATTCAGACCCAACTCCGACCCCTTTCTCCGAGATCTACGGGAAGGTCTACCATGCCAACCGGGTGATTGGAGGACCCGTTGAAGCGGTGGATCGTGGGGTGGCAGGGCTTCACGTCATCTGCCTCAAGTTTCATCTGGTCGTAGGACGCTTTGAAGATGATGTTGACTAAACTTCCTGAATCAATGAGAATTCTTCTGACGAAGGGTGGGCTAATCTGAGCAGAGATAACAAGAGGATCTATAGTTGGGATCTCAATTCCCATAAATTCCCTTTGGTGAAAGACTATGTCGTCCCGCATTGTCTTTTGAAGTTTGGCGGGAACTGACTCATCTAGGGTAGAAAAGGCTTTGTACGTGGCATGCTTGATCGAGTTGGCATAATCATCCATCTTGCGGAAGCTGTCATGCAAGGGGTGAGGTCCACCACAGATAGTGTTGATCATGATGCCAGGTGACCTTTGGTTAGACGACCCTGGGGCCGCATTAGTAGGAGTTGGGGGAGCGGGCATGGTCTGTGGACGACGGGTGTCGGGTGCTACTAAACACCATCTGCATCCTAGTATATATTATTAACTAGAAAACAAAATTAAAGGTGAGAAGTTCTCACAGCGGGTTCCACTCTGCCGTGCTTTGCTGTTGAACTGCTGAACCGTCTGGATCGGTTTGAAATTCCAATGCAATCTTTTCCGCGCTGTTCATAATAAAAATTATATTTTTATATTCATTTCAATAAAAAAAATCGTATTTTTATTCCTACTTCATATATTTTATACTTCTACTTTATATATAAAGATCGAATTTTTATAGCTTCGCTATAAAAATCACATTTTTACTTCACTATATATATAATAAAAATCAGATTTTTATTTCGCTACATATATAAAGATAGAAATTTTATATTCTCTATTATATAAAAATCATATTTCCAATACTTCTACCTTATAAAAATCATATCTTTATATCTTCTATAAATTAAAAATCGAATTTTTTTATTCTTTCTAAAATATAAAAATCATATTTTTATTCTTTCTATAATATAAAAATCATATTTTTATTCTTTCTATTAACTAAAAATCTCGTCTTTAATATTATAAAGATTCTGCCTTTAACATTATAAAAATTCAATCTTTAACATTATAAAAATTCAATCTTTAACATTATAAAAATTCAATCTCTGTTATAAATAAAAATTACCTCTTTCTTATGTTATTTTCTTATTTATAAACACCATATTTTTCTTATGATGTCATATATAAAATTCTATATCATAAAAATCAGAAATTTATCTATGTAGAAAAACTGAACAGAAAATCCCAAAAAAAAAAAGCTCACTGTTGCATTTGCCGAGGTGGTGGAAGGAGGAGCTCGCTGTTGAACTGAGGAGAGGCCTGCGTGGCGCATCGGTGAAGGAAAGGGGGCGGGGTTCGGTTCCTGACGTCGGCGGTGGTTTTTAATTAGGTGAGGAGAGAGAGAGAGAGGGAGGGGCTAGGGGCGGCGGTGGTGCCTACGAAGTGGCGGCGCGATGGTTTAAGGTGGAGGGAGGAAGGAGGAAAGAAGGCGGAGGAAGGGGGAAGCGAGGGAAGAGAGGGGAGGGCGTGGAGGAAGAAGAGGGGGTAGGGAGGAGAAGAAGGTGGCGGTGGTCGATGTGGGGGCGTTGTCGTCGGAACGAGGGGGCGTCGATCGATTAGGGCTTCTGCCCTTTTTTATTTATTTGGTTCTGAACTAGGGGGGGAAGGATATAGGGGTGAGAGGGAGTTTTTATTTTAATTTTATTTTAATTATTTATTTTCAAAAAGGTACTTTTTATTTCGACCTCGAAACGGGACCCACCGCTTGTCGTCCATAGCTAATAACCCCCATTCCAAACACAATGGGATATGTATCGTAGGCTGATTCGACTGTTTCAATCAGTTTTCGTCAAAATCAACATATAACTCTATATATTGAATTTGAACGCGCATTTCAATTTACTAGGATCACATACTAACTCGAAAAATTCCAGAAAAATATTTTCTAGCTTCGTATTGACGATACGGTCCTAACAAAGATAGTTTCGTCGAATTCTGAGACCGTTTGAAAAATGACCATTTTCCAGTTGATTAAAATCAACTGAAACTGGTCAAATGCGTTTTCCTTTGCCACGCTCACATATTGATTCGAAAAATTATGAAAATTGGAATCTAGCAATAACTTGACATCACAGATCCAATAAAAGTGGTTTCGTCGAAATCCGAGGTCGAATAATTGATTTGCAAAGTTAGTTTGAATTTATGTTGATTTGAGTAAAATTAACATTTTTGAAATTTAATTAAAAATAAATGTTTAATTGGAAGAAAGTGGTTTAAATTGTTTAGAAATGACATTGAGAATTTATAGCAAGTTATTAAGACTTAAAATGAATTAATTATTTATTAATTTGAAATTGTTAGATAATTTAATTTTGAACTTATATTATGCATAATTTATTCACCTAACTAATATAAGACCTATATTGGATCAGAATTTAGTGGTAACACTAGGTATTGAATTTAGAGAAGAAAATTTATTGCTTTATTTATAAATTTAACCAGTGAGATTCTTAGGCCATTGTAACGACCCGACTTTTCAACCCTCAAATGTCGACACTAATACACCCACTGTATTCACGTGCCGAGCACCTAAATGACGGAAAGACGAAAAGTTAGGGTGAAATAAAATAAAAAGAAAATAGACTGAGGAAGAAGAGGACGCAATATCGGAATCTCACAACGGAACGGTAACATATAATATAATGAATGATCTTTACAAAATAAAACTGTATGATTACAACTATCAGAGAAGACTAACCTATCATTAACTTGGACAGTTACAACAACCCGTCCTCATAAATGTTGATGTACAACATAGAACCCGTATACTAGTTTTGAAGTGGTTTTCGATAAGTAGAACACTTACCAATCCCGGTCTCCTCAAAACCAGTCGCTAGATTTAAGGACAAGTTTCATAGTCGAAACCGACTATAGTACACCCAATAAATGATTGTATATGGAAAACAGCCTCGCTTAATTTCCACAACAAACGAATAAACATTCAAGGCACTATCAAGATCATGAAGCATGATAAAAAATCAAATCACTATCAAGTCACATAGCATGATAATAGTCAAAGCACGATTAACTCATATAAACAACTTCTAACTCCTTTCCCATTTAACTAATCTTTCATTAATTAACACTCCTTTATTAGTAAACTTCCTTTATCTAATAAAACTTCATTTGTCTAACAAGACTTCTTTATTAATCAATAACTCATACTCGATTAATATTCCTTTATTAGTAAACTTCTTTTATCTAATAAAACTTCATTTGTCTAATTAGACTTCCTTATTAATGAATAACTCATACTCGATTAACATTCCTTTATATAATAGTGTATATATTCAACTTATACATATAAAAGGTGTATATGTATATATTTTACTAATTTACTATTCCTTTATAGTCTTAATACTTAAAAGGTATTAATATACTTATCCTTACGGTATAAGTATAATCACAATTCATTTTCAAGATTTCCTTTCTTAGCTTCTATACTTCAAAATTTATTCATATACTTATCCCTCCGATAAAGTATATCCATAATTCATTTCTAAGATTCCCTTTATAACTTCAATACTTCAAAACGTATTTATATACTTATCCCTCCGGTATAAGTATATCCATTTTTCATTTCTAAGATTCCCTTTATAACTTTAATACTTCAAAACGTATTTATATACTTATCCCTCCAGTATAAGTATATCCATAATTCATTTCTTAGATTTCCTAAAATATAATCAAAGAGGTTAAAACCATTGTTTAATAAAGAACCTCTTTTCTTTTATAATTTAAACATCTTATTCAATATTTTTATCCCGAAAGATTTCTATACTTGTTTCTATCTTTAAAATCAATTATTAAAGATCTAATTATATTCAAAATCATTAAACCGTATATTCTAGTTTAACAACATTCCAAGGGTTTCAAAACAAGTGTTGCTAAAACAATGTTTACAACAAACCCAAAACAAATCATTATAATCATCTTTAAACATTCGTTTAAAGATTCAATTATATTTACTTCAATGATATATCTGAGAGGGTTAAAGACTAATGCAATTAACACATTGTCACGACAAACCCAAAACCATTTTATGCTTACAGAAATCACATTTCATGCACTTAACTCGTTTCCGACATTATCAACTTAACTATCCCTCGATCAAGAGTGAGGCCAGGTAAGTTAAAGCACTGGTTGCATATCACCCCTTGCCTAGACACCACATTCTTGACACTCACAGATAGATAAGCCTACTCGTCGGCTTATTAGAATTAAGCACAATAATCATGATATTCAATAAACAAGTAATTAGGAAGTGCACTAAAATGACTATTCTATTTTTACACACTTTAAAACTTACTTCAATTTAACATACAAGTTAAACAACCATTTTAATATGATAAGAAATCACTAAGGATGTCATTGCAAAGTTTCATACAAAGTGTTGAAAACACAACAATTCAAACTGCATCTATAGCGACTATCGCTATAAGTGCACTTTCAAGTTCAAGTCCATAATATGTTAATCCATACTAATCCTTATGTGCTTTGTTTCAAATCCATTCCACTTGTTATACAAGTCAATTCAAATCCAATTCCAAGTCCATTCCAATCCATTAACATGGATCACATATGTCGCTTACTTTTAAAGTAAGAATCAAGTTAACATTTTTAACATAAGTTACCAACATTCAAGCAACTTTAAGAAGAGTTAAAAACATGCAAAAGGGTTTATGTTTGCTGTCCTAAATAGTGAGTAAACTCACCTTAATCCTTAGCAAATCCTAGCTCCAAGAATAAGAACCAAGATCCAAGATCCAAACTAGCAACCTCGTTTCTTTCCTTCGTTTCCTTGCTTTCACTTGCTTTTCCTTGCTTCCTCCTTGCTTTATACCTCATGGCCTCTAATGGAATTTGAGAGGTGCTTGGATTTTTTTTCAACTTCTAACTCGCTAGAAGGTCTTGTAATGGTGTAGGAAGGCTTCACTCAAAGTTTGGCTTCATTTGAAGTTCATTTGAGTGTACTTTAGAAAGTTAGTAAGGAAGAGGAAGAAGATGAAGATAAGCCATTAAAAAGCTTCACTTTTGCTTAGGAATTTTGTTAAGAAAGAAGGAGGTAAGGAAGGTGGATGGGAAAAGACCAAAATGCTCTTAAATCCCTAATAGTAATTATGATAAATGGGATGGTGTGTAAGAGAAGTGAAAGGTGTGTAAGAGATGGTAAGTTTGCTTTTTCAAAGCTTAAACATTAAGCATTCTTTTGTATACATATAAGAAACTTGTAAACATACACTTAGGATATTTTCTAAACCTTGATGTCACTAATTATGCTTACATATATATGTGTATATGCATGTATGTGCATACGTACACATATATCAAACAACGTTGCAACGGTATGAAACAACTTCTATTCAACGATAGGATGTGATCTGGAAGTTGGATCTTGATCATACTATTAGTTCTTTATCGAATGATTTATTTAAGTAAACAAAACTTGAAAATAAATTCATTAACTTATTTAAATAATTAAAACAAACATATTTAAATTATAAAGCACTTATTTGAATATTTAAATACCCAAATTACAAAAACTTTCCTTAAATGCTCATTTTTTAAAATGATGACGTCATCAAAATAGTTAACCATAAATATGAAAAATAATTTTATTTGCTAATTACTTTCCTAATTATTAATTAGAAATTCCTTTAAATCTTCAACCATATTTATTGAGAAAACAACTATATATCAATAAAATGGATTTTAGTCACATTTTCCCCAAAAATATTTTTGAAAGCATTTTTCCGAACAAGTCTAGGATCATTAATTATTAATTAAATGATATTTACAATGGTTATAAAATCATATTTATACCATATAACAATATTACAAATTGTTACGATATTAAGGACTAAGTGTTCGATTTTTCCGGGTCTTTACATTTTCCCCCACTTAAAATATTTCATCCTCGAAATTGCAACACGAGCAACCAAAGGAACTATAAATATCGATACTTAACAATATCTTACTACTAGCAAACAAAGCTCACGGCTTGATTAAGTTCAAACCCCCTCATCGCACAAGGATGATAAACAACCAACTAAGCGTGCCTTACGCTCAACAGCCTTAGGGATTACTCAGTCGATAATTCACAATACCTCATAACAAATCAAAGAGTCGTTTGCCAAACCCTCCACTATCTACCAAACATACTACATCCCCTATGATGTTAAAAACCATCCGTGCACATTGTTTGATCATATCACTTTCCTGATCACAAGACTTTGTTTCCGAACTAGTAAACCACACTTGACATATCTAATGCGTACTCCGATCTAGTTTCTTGTCCAGAAACTTTCATCTCCCTTACATAGCCATACTATATGATAGAAAACTTCAGGATCGTATCAAAAACCCATATCAAGTATTCACTATCAAAGTCTAGGGAAGAACCCTTGTTCAGACCGGTGTAAATCACCTTCAAAATCTTGTACTCGAATCTATACCAAGATCAATTATGCGAATAAAATGATCTACATACAACTCATGTATTTTATCCTATTGGTTTCTTAACTACCAATATCCTTTATTAATTCTTCTATATGTATAGTATGCCATTTTATTCTAATATCCTTCCTCTTTTTTCGACATTCAATTATCACTTAGTATTTCTTTATTATTACTAAAACCACTTATGAATCATTTCATACAACTTTACTTCAAGTTATTAAACACTGTATAACTTAAGTTTGTACACATATAATACTCTAATACATTCTATGAGTATATCCAAACATCAAATTTGTTAAGTATGTTAATCAAATTTTGAACTTGTTCCAACTTGTTATCTTAATAATTCAAGTGTTATATAAACTCAATTTATATTTTCACAAACACTTAACTTCAAGTTCTATAATAATTCAGAAGTTTTCAACTATCCAAAATCGTTGAAAATCTCGTTTCATTTTAACAAATGAAACCTACCAAACTACAAATCGTGGCATTATTCACATTTATACAATCTTAATGCGTAGACTATATGGTTCCGTAAAATGACTTAATCGAGTTTCAATAATTTATATAAAGCACTTCTTTATCTAACTTATTTCACAAATTCTTATCATTATTCGGATTATAATAGACGAATCATGTTAAAATTCAATTTAACCTCACGTCATCATTAAACGCCTTATAGTCAAACTGTGAAACTTAATTAACAAGGTGTTCATATCTAATGTTCCCACTTATTATCATCTACCTAACCCATGTTTTTAAAAGGTAACTGGTTATAAGTCAATAAGCAATAGTACATGCTCATAAACTGATCAAGCATAACTTATATTCAATAATTGATAATAGTTGAATATTATCATTCCTAACGACCAAACACATCATAAATGACTATATCAATTTATGAAAGTTTATATTTTATACAAAAATATAAGCCTAGGTAAAATTATTTCATTTACCAATTTTAAAACCAATATTGTGTCGATTTGCCTTATTTAAGTATTGAGAAATCCCTATCGATGCCATGGCGTCCCACATATCGACTAGAAATCATAGACCACTCAACAGATTAACTAACACAACATAAAATAATCTAATAGCACTAACTAATATGCGCTCTCATATATATAATACACTCAATTCATGTTAGGGCATTCCATTACCCTATCTCTTGATGAGTCATACCCAAACAAAGCTAAGGTGTTCGCTCAACCTTGTGCTCTGATACCAAATGTAACGACCCGACTTTTTGACCCTCAAATGTCGACACTAATACATCCACGGTATTCACGTGCCGAGCACCCAAGTGCCGGAGACGAAAAGTTAGGGTGAAATAAAATAAAAAGAAAATAGACCGAGGAAGAAGAGGACACAATATCAGAATCTCACAATGGAATGGTAACATATAATATAATGAATGATCTTTACAAAATAAAACTGTATGATTACAACTATCAGAGAAGAGTAACCTATCATCAACTTGGACTGTTATAACAACCCGTCCTCATAAATGTTGATGTACAACATAGAATGCAGTGGATATAAAAAGCACGGTAAGATGAACTCCAACTCTTTTCCAAAAGCTCCAAGGCATCCAAAGTAAAACCTGCCATACTCAGCCTACTCGAAGGAGTACGTGATGATTTTAAGGAAAAACAAAAACCAAGCGTCAGACATCAGTCTAGTATGAGAATCTCAAGATACACATTGCATGTAACAACACTGAGGGCTTACATTGCTATGAAGGCCTAAATCGATTAAACTAAAGCTTGTGATGAAGCCTATGCATGCCATCACCCAAAAACCCAAAGATGGATGCTCCAAACCCACCAAAACACCATCTTTATGAACAAAGATCAAAGCTTTTGCCTTGAAATCAACTTGAGAAGCTCTCATACTAACATAGGGACTCTCTAACACTCTCATGATCATGAAACCTCTCATAGAAATGAAGTGGAGGCTAGGATAGTTGAGTGGAGGCCATGAGAGTAGAAATTTGGCCATAGTTTAGTTACATGAATGAATAATGAGGATTTAGGAGAGGGTTAGGGGGCTTATTTATAGATTAGGCAAGTGTTTTAGGCCATAGGATTAAACCTAGAATCAATCCAAGCCATCAAAGCATGTCTTGGGGAAGAAGTCAAGTGTAGGAACCATCTAGGGCCTTTAGATTAAAGATGAACCATGAGAACCATTCAAATGCAAAATCTGCATTTGAGCGAATCGACCCACGGGTTGACAGCCAAACACCCTGGATTAACCCCTAGTCGACCCAGCGGGCTCGGGTCGACCTCAAAAATCGGCCGGTTCGGTTATTCCCCTCTCCCAATTCGCTGTTTTGAACATTTTTGCATATTTATTTATTTAATTTTCAATTATATATATATATATATATATATCAATATATATATATTTCTCTGCGCAACCCATTTCACTTAATTAAGTATACTTTAATTTGGGAATTTTTCGTGAAACTTCGCGAGGCCATATCTTGGTCATACGGACTCCGATTTTCGAAAACTCGGACTCTATTTCGCGTATTTTTCCGAGACGAACGCAGTGGCATAGCCCGTTTCCCTTGATTCAGATTTTACAGTTTAATTCTGCCTCCATTTATGTTATAACATGTTATTCAAAAATACGGGTTGTTACATTCTTCCCACCTTTTAGGATTTCGTCCCCGAAATCTCCAAGTTAGGAAGAACCTATCCTACCATCCATCATTCATCTACTCAAAACATCATCCATAAGCAACCATTGTCCTTAGATGATTTCTAATGCTGTATGAATATATGCAAAACGTGTGTGTACATGTTCCTTAGCTAATGCTAATGATCAGGCCTGAATAATCTTTCTAATGCAAAAATATGTATAGTTCCATGAATCCAACATGTATGGAAATAGTCCTAGTCATATAGATACTATATGCGTGCACAATCATTCATTCATATGCAACAACCGCATGATAATACATTCGATTTCAACCATAAACAAGTATAAATACTCGTGCATATGCAATATGAAATGTGATCGAGTCGAGCTAGTATCTAATGTGTATTCGCGCATCCACGAGCAACCACTTGCAACCACTTGCAACCATATCAATCATAACATGTTTCAAATACATGTTTACATCCATAGGGTTCTACCTAGGATTCCCTGAAACAGGGTCGAGAAGATAAACAAGACAAATTCCTTACGGGGTTTGTAACAGAAGATAGGACCGAGAGGATATTCACAAAAGATAGCCTACAAGCAAGCTCTACAGGAAAACAGGGATCAAGGATATACTCTCAAAAAGAGATATCATGCGCGTATCTAGTCTTTGACCATCAAAATCGTATCTCCTTGAGCTTAATTCCATTGTGCCTTGACCGTCCTTTAACTTCGCGATTTCGTAGCTTCTTATTTCCTGTTTCCATAACATGAGTTGGAACTCATTTCCTCGTCGCCTCTCGTTCCACTTGCACACTTAGCGCAAACATGACTGCGTACTCATGATCTCATGCAAGCTTTCCAAAATTCACTAGTGAATCTCGGACCTCGTACCATAAGGTATTCCACGTAGTAGAACATTCTCTTGAAAGTAAACAGATGCCAACCGGGTTATCAAGTGCACTTACTAGGGTGATTTCCATAACCCATGCATAAGTGAAATAAACCATCCGTCTTATCGGCGAACACCATCCGATCGGGCTTCAAATTTCCAATAAAGGCATCTAGGGATTCTAAGTAACTAATCATGACAGAACCCAAAAGGTCACGCGATACTTCAAGGGTATTACCAAAGCAAGCCAAGAGTCTAACTACCCTCCTTCTAAAACCGAGAGTGGCACCCCTTACTGGATAACCACTTCATCCCTAGAATCCATCCACAACTTATAAACATAAGCATTATTTCCAAGCTCAACACTTGATATAGACATTCTCAAATCCAAACAAGCCATGAGTAAATGGACCGATCTTCCAATAGGACTTGAGACAAAAACGGGATCCTCTACTACGCTAGTACTAAGGTGCAGAGACTCAACTATCGAAGCGGACTTAAAAGATGCGGTGATCAAAACAAACTCCCGACAGGATGATAGAGAAGAAAAGCTAAACCTTTAACAAGATCGTTACCCTCCTTCTGAGGTACCCTAGAAATGAGAGCATACTATTGCCCTCCGAATGATCTTGTCCCTGTTCCATGATACTTAACTATCCGTCCCGTTTCACCATGCCAAAGGTACTCTCTCGTCATGGGTTTCATTGTTCATCTTTCTCCCTCCTTTTAGGACTCAGCCATACCAACATGTTGCTTATCCCTGAGCTCGTATCCTTTATCCTTGTTCTTACTATCCTTTCATGCATAACTCTGCAACGGTCTCTCGAGAACCACCTCCATCGTACGGGAAACACTTACGCAGCTAGAAAGACTAGTCGCAGTCAAAACCACTGTGACTACAGATGGAGGAAAGAAAGGAAAAGAGATTCAATCAAGGAAACAAGGATAATGCTAATGGCCTTTGGGGAATAGCCTTTTTCTTTTTAAAAGAAAATTTTCTTGAAAAATGCTTCTTTGGAAACGGTTTTTCAAATAATTTTCAGAAGGTCTTTAAAAACTTTTGCCCAGTCTAGTAACCTTCTGCTCTGATACCAAACGTAACACCCCGCCTCCGCTAGGGTCACTCGCAAAGGAATGCACTAGCTTTAGAGGGGCATTATTGGTAAACATGCACAGAAATATCACAAGACAGAACATATAAAATGGCGGAAGTAAAATCGAACTATCATAAACATTAATAATTAAGGTCTAAAGCCTTTTACATCAGAGTACATCAAAACCTGTCTTGTAATAATAAAGAAGCATTAAGACTTTTCCATAAATTATTCCCCAAATAAAACAGTAAAGTAGCCATAGCCAAGAAAAGTCCAAGCCATCCATGATGACCTTCAAGTAGAAGAAGTCTGAACTAAACAACAGTATTTCCTCCCTGTAACCTGGGGGGGAAACGGAAGACAAGAAGCGAAAGAAAACGGGGTCAGTCATAAAGACTGGTAAGCCCTATCTACTATCAGCATATAAACTAGTAAAGTTAACTGGCATGAGGAACTGAGATGAACATAAGCATGATAACAAGATAGATAAGCTAAATCAGAATAACAGGATAACTACTGAACTAAGGTATCATGATAAACTACGGTGTCATGATAAATCAAGGTATCATATCGTCAGACTTCTATCAAGTATACTATCCCAAGGTATCTACCCCGTCTAACATTCCACGGTATCTATTCCGTATATTCTTCCTGGTTCTAACATGTATATTTGCTCTGCACCCTCCGTACTAGTATCCCAGCCTTGTTATGTGTTAACCATGAATGTCCCTTACTCAAAATCGTGTAATGGTCCATGTCAACCTAACATATCGCATACATAGGTTACTCAAATCATATGTTTCTTTCCATGTATATAAGTTCAGTCCTTTGTCGTACCTCGTACGGGCTTCCTCATGTCGTATTATCCTTGAAATCGTTTGGACTGTCACCCTTGTTCTAGCTAGGCTCTTCCATATGAATCATCGTTTGAACTACTAGGACTTACGCCACCTAGCACCACTAGGGATTACGCTTGCCTATTGCACGCTTTCGTATTTTGGTTTGGGTTAAACCACCTAGGCCACTAGGGATTACGCTAACCCTCAACCACGCCCTTTTTCCCACGCATTCATCGTGAATCGTTTTTCTATAACTGTATGCACATGTATCACATCGTGCCATCCGAGTCCTGTCACAGGGCAAAACAAGAAATACAGGACTCGGTCGGGAGCTTTAGATTTATCTGCCGATGCAGATACTAAGGTCTGCTTTTCTACACGTGGCTATGGTCCCACGAGACCCCTCCCTCAACTAGTGAAAGGCAACACAAGAGAAAATCTTGCATGAGAACTACACTCCGGCCAGCCCACATCCTACGGCCTACCTCACCCATAATTAGATAGCAATTATGGTCTGTTGGGTGTTCCCTGCCTTTCCGTACGTACACGCTTGACTCAAGATGGTAGATGATCGACGAACTTGCTATCTCGGGCACCTTATGTATTCGTCGACTCACTGCTATCCACCCCGGTCTTTAGGTCGCTCGCATAGCAACCAAGGCATATTCTTGGTTCTTCTACCGCAGACCTCAACCTCTCGTGAGCCTAGTATAATGACCTGGCAGCTCACAGAGGGATCCCAAGAATATCCTCACGTTCCCCGAAGCCGCTGCTTCGTTACCCAGTTCGTTGGAGCCTTTATCTAAATCAGATAGCCTGCTCCTACACGCGTACTTAAACGTTGACCTAACGTATCGGGTTACTAATCTATCTAAGAAATGGTCCAAATTTCCTTGACTAAGAATTATTACTTAGTCTCCCTTAACTAAGGTTTACCACTTAGCCTTATTTCCATAATCCTTGTTAACTATGGTTATTTACCTAATCCTCCGAATTAGGGTTTATCTAATGGGTTAAGTGTCACTTAAGTTCATAACTTAGCCCGTCTACAAACCATGTCAAAATTGGCTAAGTATCCAAGTCCAAGACTTAACCCTACAAACCATGTGTCAAGTTGGCTAAGTATATTAAGCAATCCATAACTTAACCTCGTCTAATTATCATTTTAGAATGGTTAATTATATAAATTAACTTGACCTTGTCAAATTATCGAGTCAAATCGGTCAAGCGTATTCAAGTGATTCGTGACTTAGCCTTATCATGTTTTCACATTAGATTGGTTAAGTATAGGTCACTTAACCACATCAAACTAACGAGTTGGATTAGTTAAGTGTAAATTAACTTAACCCCGTCCAATTACCATGTTTAGATTAGTTAGGTCTGAGTTGACTTAACCCCATCCATTAACTGTATTAAACGGTTAAGTGTTACTAAGAAAATTTACTTAACCTTATCAAGTTATCGTGTTGGATTGATTAAGTGTTGGTTAACTTAATCCCGTCCCCTCGTCGTATAAAAATGGTCAAGTGTCATTAGGCAAATCAAGTTACTTAACCTACCTAACCCTGTCATGTCGGTTAAGTGTCATTAGTCAAATTAAATTACTTAACCCATTTGTCCATGTCATATTTGGTTAAGCCTCATTAATCAAATTAACTTAACCCTATTATGTGGCATTAATTACTTAATGCACCCCAACCTCTCACATTAGACTTTGTTGTGGTTACTAGTTAAGCCGGTCGGTTCCGGGTAGCTTTACACCACAACTTGGTCTAACCTCGGGTTCAAGCACAACATGACCAACTTCTCACATTGGGTCCTATTGTTTGCAACTACTAGTTAGGCCGGTCGGTTCCGGGTAGTTTTACGTTGCAAACTCAACCCAACCTCGAGTTGGCCACTTTTATGTTTAGTCTAGTGTCATGTTCATAGTCAAGTTTTCAAGCAATTGGGTAGACCTAACTTAATAGGTAAATTCCCAATGGGTAGACCTAACTTAATAGGTAAATTCCCAAGCTTATGTTTTTATGCATACTTACATGTCAACTTCCATGTTATATTTCAAATCATGTTTTCAAGTATAAACACATGTCATATTTAACGTTACATGTTGTCATGTTTATACCCATTTACCCAAGTCATATTCATGTCATTATGTTTCCCCATAATGTGACCCCAACGCTTTTTTTAAACTAGCATATACGTTCGCAACAACGTGATGGATTAAAAGAAGAGACTTGGCAAAGGAATGACAAAAATGGGTATTAAGCCACAAGTTAATCATGGTGGCAAATGAGGCACAAATGTGTTCATTAGCTTGCATGTTACATTCTTAAGCCTCAAAAACATGCATAAACCCAAACTTGGTACAAAAGAGAATCATGGTGACAAAAGACATGGAATGATGGCTAGAAACTCGCATATATCATCATATAAGGATTATGACTTCATATGCAAGGTGACATAATGATTATGAAGATTCTCATGTTGCATAATGCAACATTTCAACATAAAGGTCAAAGCTTTATGACCACAAGACCAAGGTAATGACTTTATAAGCTTGCATAAGATGATAGCATGCTACATACTAATGTTTAAACCCACTTACAACATGTCATATTAAGTTTAAAGTTCATATCTAATAGTAGGAGAAGGGCTTACATTGCTATGAAGGCCTAAATCGATTAAACTAAAGCTTGTGATGAAGCCTATGCATGCCATCACCCAAAAACCCAAAGATGGATGCTCCAAACCCACCAAAACACCATCTTTATGAACAAAGATCAAAGCTTTTGCCTTGAAATCAACTTGAGAAGCTCTCATACTAACATAGGGACTCTCTAACACTCTCATGATCATGAAACCTCTCATAGAAATGAAGTGGAGGCTAGGATAGTTGAGTGGAGGCCATGAGAGTAGAAATTTGGCCATAGTTTAGTTACATGAATGAATAATGAGGATTTAGGAGAGGGTTAGGGGGCTTATTTATAGATTAGGCAAGTGTTTTAGGCCATAGGATTAAACCTAGAATCAATCCAAGCCATCAAAGCATGTCTTGGGGAAGAAGTCAAGTGTAGGAACCATCTAGGGCCTTTAGATTAAAGATGAACCATGAGAACCATTCAAATGCAAAATCTGCATTTGAGCGAATCGACCCACGGGTTGACAGCCAAACACCCTGGATTAACCCCTAGTCGACCCAGCGGGCTCGGGTCGACCTCAAAAATCGGCCGGTTCGGTTATTCCCCTCTCCCAATTCGCTGTTTTGAACATTTTTGCATATTTATTTATTTAATTTTCAATTATATATATATATATATATATATCAATATATATATATTTCTCTGCGCAACCCATTTCACTTAATTAAGTATACTTTAATTTGGGAATTTTTCGTGAAACTTCGCGAGGCCATATCTTGGTCATACGGACTCCGATTTTCGAAAACTCGGACTCTATTTCGCGTATTTTTCCGAGACGAACGCAGTGGCATAGCCCGTTTCCCTTGATTCAGATTTTACAGTTTAATTCTGCCTCCATTTATGTTATAACATGTTATTCAAAAATACGGGTTGTTACATTCTTCCCACCTTTTAGGATTTCGTCCCCGAAATCTCCAAGTTAGGAAGAACCTATCCTACCATCCATCATTCATCTACTCAAAACATCATCCATAAGCAACCATTGTCCTTAGATGATTTCTAATGCTGTATGAATATATGCAAAACGTGTGTGTACATGTTCCTTAGCTAATGCTAATGATCAGGCCTGAATAATCTTTCTAATGCAAAAATATGTATAGTGCCATGAATCCAACATGTATGGAAATAGTCCTAGTCATATAGATACTATATGCGTGCACAATCATTCATTCATATGCAACAACCGCATGATAATACATTCGATTTCAACCATAAACAAGTATAAATACTCGTGCATATGCAATATGAAATGTGATCGAGTCGAGCTAGTATCTAATGTGTATTCGCGCATCCACGAGCAACCACTTGCAACCACTTGCAACCATATCAATCATAACATGTTTCAAATACATGTTTACATCCATAGGGTTCTACCTAGGATTCCCTGAAACAGGGTCGAGAAGATAAACAAGACAAATTCCTTACGGGGTTTGTAACAGAAGATAGGACCGAGAGGATATTCACAAAAGATAGCCTACAAGCAAGCTCTACAGGAAAACAGGGATCAAGGATATACTCTCAAAAAGAGATATCATGCGCGTATCTAGTCTTTGACCATCAAAATCGTATCTCCTTGAGCTTAATTCCATTGTGCCTTGACCGTCCTTTAACTTCGCGATTTCGTAGCTTCTTATTTCCTGTTTCCATAACATGAGTTGGAACTCATTTCCTCGTCGCCTCTTGTTCCACTTGCACACTTAGCGCAAACATGACTGCGTACTCATGATCTCATGCAAGCTTTCCAAAATTCACTAGTGAATCTCGGACCTCGTACCATAAGGTATTCCACGTAGTAGAACATTCTCTTGAAAGTAAACAGATGCCAACCGGGTTATCAAGTGCACTTACTAGGGTGATTTCCATAACCCATGCATAAGTGAAATAAACCATCCGTCTTATCGGCGAACACCATCCGATCGGGCTTCAAATTTCCAATAAAGGCATCTAGGGATTCTAAGTAACTAATCATGACAGAACCCAAAAGGTCACGCGATACTTCAAGGGTATTACCAAAGCAAGCCAAGAGTCTAACTACCCTCCTTCTAAAACCGAGAGTGGCACCCCTTACTGGATAACCACTTCATCCCTAGAATCCATCCACAACTTATAAACATAAGCATTATTTCCAAGCTCAACACTTGATATAGACATTCTCAAATCCAAACAAGCCATGAGTAAATGGACCGATCTTCCAATAGGACTTGAGACAAAAACGTGATCCTCTACTACGCTAGTACTAAGGTGCAGAGACTCAACTATCGAAGCGGACTTAAAAGATGCGGTGATCAAAACAAACTCCCGACAGGATGATAGAGAAGAAAAGCTAAACCTTTAACAAGATCGTTACCCTCCTTCTGAGGTACCCTAGAAATGAGAGCATACTATTGCCCTCTGAATGATCTTGTCCCTGTTCCATGATACTTAACTATCCGTCCCGTTTCACCATGCCAAAGGTACTCTCTCGTCATGGGTTTCATTGTTCATCTTTCTCCCTCCTTTTAGGACTCAGCCATACCAACATGTTGCTTATCCCTGAGCTCGTATCCTTTATCCTTGTTCTTACTATCCTTTCATGCATAACTCTGCAACGGTCTCTCGAGAACCACCTCCATCGTACGGGAAACACTTACGCAGCTAGAAAGACTAGTCGCAGTCAAAACCACTGTGACTACAGATGGAGGAAAGAAAGGAAAAGAGATTCAATCAAGGAAACAAGGATAATGCTAATGGCCTTTGGGGAATAGCCTTTTTCTTTTTAAAAGAAAATTTTCTTGAAAAATGCTTCTTTGGAAACGGTTTTTCAAATAATTTTCAGAAGGTCTTTAAAAACTTTTGCCCAGTCTAGTAACCTTCTGCTCTGATACCAAACGTAACACCCCGCCTCCGCTAGGGTCACTCGCAAAGGAATGCACTAGCTTTAGAGGGGCATTATTGGTAAACATGCACAGAAATATCACAAGACAGAACATATAAAATGGCGGAAGTAAAATCGAACTATCATAAACATTAATAATTAAGGTCTAAAGCCTTTTACATCAGAGTACATCAAAACCTGTCTTGTAATAATAAAGAAGCATTAAGACTTTTCCATAAATTATTCCCCAAATAAAACAGTAAAGTAGCCATAGCCAAGAAAAGTCCAAGCCATCCATGATGACCTTCAAGTAGAAGAAGTCTGAACTAAACAACAGTATTTCCTCCCTGTAACCTGGGGGGGAAACGGAAGACAAGAAGCGAAAGAAAACGGGGTCAGTCATAAAGACTGGTAAGCCCTATCTACTATCAGCATATAAACTAGTAAAGTTAACTGGCATGAGGAACTGAGATGAACATAAGCATGATAACAAGATAGATAAGCTAAATCAGAATAACAGGATAACTACTGAACTAAGGTATCATGATAAACTACGGTGTCATGATAAATCAAGGTATCATATCGTCAGACTTCTATCAAGTATACTATCCCAAGGTATCTACCCCGTCTAACATTCCACGGTATCTATTCCGTATATTCTTCCTGGTTCTAACATGTATATTTGCTCTGCACCCTCCGTACTAGTATCCCAGCCTTGTTATGTGTTAACCATGAATGTCCCTTACTCAAAATCGTGTAATGGTCCATGTCAACCTAACATATCGCATACATAGGTTACTCAAATCATATGTTTCTTTCCATGTATATAAGTTCAGTCCTTTGTCGTACCTCGTACGGGCTTCCTCATGTCGTATTATCCTTGAAATCGTTTGGACTGTCACCCTTGTTCTAGCTAGGCTCTTCCATATGAATCATCGTTTGAACTACTAGGACTTACGCCACCTAGCACCACTAGGGATTACGCTTGCCTATTGCACGCTTTCGTATTTTGGTTTGGGTTAAACCACCTAGGCCACTAGGGATTACGCTAACCCTCAACCACGCCCTTTTTCCCACGCATTCATCGTGAATCGTTTTTCTATAACTGTATGCACATGTATCACATCGTGCCATCCGAGTCCTGTCACAGGGCAAAACAAGAAATACAGGACTCGGTCGGGAGCTTTAGATTTATCTGCCGATGCAGATACTAAGGTCTGCTTTTCTACACGTGGCTATGGTCCCACGAGACCCCTCCCTCAACTAGTGAAAGGCAACACAAGAGAAAATCTTGCATGAGAACTACACTCCGGCCAGCCCACATCCTACGGCCTACCTCACCCATAATTAGATAGCAATTATGGTCTGTTGGGTGTTCCCTGCCTTTCCGTACGTACACGCTTGACTCAAGATGGTAGATGATCGACGAACTTGCTATCTCGGGCACCTTATGTATTCGTCGACTCACTGCTATCCACCCCGGTCTTTAGGTCGCTCGCATAGCAACCAAGGCATATTCTTGGTTCTTCTACCGCAGACCTCAACCTCTCGTGAGCCTAGTATAATGACCTGGCAGCTCACAGAGGGATCCCAAGAATATCCTCACGTTCCCCGAAGCCACTGCTTCGTTACCCAGTTCGTTGGAGCCTTTATCTAAATCAGATAGCCTGCTCCTACACGCATACTTAAACGTTGACCTAACGTATCGGGTTACTAATCTATCTAAGAAATGGTCCAAATTTCCTTGACTAAGAATTATTACTTAGTCTCCCTTAACTAAGGTTTACCACTTAGCCTTATTTCCATAATCCTTGTTAACTATGGTTATTTACCTAATCCTCCGAATTAGGGTTTATCTAATGGGTTAAGTGTCACTTAAGTTCATAACTTAGCCCGTCTACAAACCATGTCAAAATTGGCTAAGTATCCAAGTCCAAGACTTAACCCTACAAACCATGTGTCAAGTTGGCTAAGTATATTAAGCAATCCATAACTTAACCTCGTCTAATTATCATTTTAGAATGGTTAATTATATAAATTAACTTGACCTTGTCAAATTATCGAGTCAAATCGGTCAAGCGTATTCAAGTGATTCGTGACTTAGCCTTATCATGTTTTCACATTAGATTGGTTAAGTATAGGTCACTTAACCACATCAAACTAACGAGTTGGATTAGTTAAGTGTAAATTAACTTAACCCCGTCCAATTACCATGTTTAGATTAGTTAGGTCTGAGTTGACTTAACCCCATCCATTAACTGTATTAAACGGTTAAGTGTTACTAAGAAAATTTACTTAACCTTATCAAGTTATCGTGTTGGATTGATTAAGTGTTGGTTAACTTAATCCCGTCCCCTCGTCGTATAAAAATGGTCAAGTGTCGTTAGGCAAATCAAGTTACTTAACCTACCCAACCCTGTCATGTCGGTTAAGTGTCATTAGTCAAATTAAATTACTTAACCCATTTGTCCATGTCATATTTGGTTAAGCCTCATTAATCAAATTAACTTAACCCTATTATGTGGCATTAATTACTTAATGCACCCCAACCTCTCACATTAGACTTTGTTGTGGTTACTAGTTAAGCCAGTCGGTTCCGGGTAGCTTTACACCACAACTTGGTCTAACCTCGGGTTCAAGCACAACATGACCAACTTCTCACATTGGGTCCTATTGTTTGCAACTACTAGTTAGGCCGGTCGGTTCCGGGTAGTTTTACGTTGCAAACTCAACCCAACCTCGAGTTGGCCACTTTCATGTTTAGTCTAGTGTCATGTTCATAGTCAAGTTTTCAAGCAATTGGGTAGACCTAACTTAATAGGTAAATTCCCAATGGGTAGACCTAACTTAATAGGTAAATTCCCAAGCTTATGTTTTTATGCATACTTACATGTCAACTTCCATGTTATATTTCAAATCATGTTTTCAAGTATAAACACATGTCATATTTAACGTTACATGTTGTCATGTTTATACCCATTTACCCAAGTCATATTCATGTCATTATGTTTCCCCATAATGTGACCCCAACGCTTTTTTTAAACTAGCATATACGTTCGCAACAACGTGATGGATTAAAAGAAGAGACTTGGCAAAGGAATGACAAAAATGGGTATTAAGCCACAAGTTAATCATGGTGGCAAATGAGGCACAAATGTGTTCATTAGCTTGCATGTTACATTCTTAAGCCTCAAAAACATGCATAAACCCAAACTTGGTACATAAGCGAATCATGGTGACAAAAGACATGGAATGATGGCTAGAAACTCGCATATATCATCATATAAGGATTATGACTTCATATGCAAGGTGACATAATGATTATGAAGATTCTCATGTTGCATAATGCAACATTTCAACATAAAGGTCAAAGCTTTATGACCACAAGACCAAGGTAATGACTTTATAAGCTTGCATAAGATGATAGCATGCTACATACTAATGTTTAAACCCACTTACAACATGTCATATTAAGTTTAAAGTTTATATCTAATAGTAGGAGAAGGGCTTACATTGCTATGAAGGCCTAAATCGACTAAACTAAAGCTTGTGATGAAGCCTATGCATGCCATCACCCAAAAACCCAAAGATGGATGCTCCAAACCCACCAAAACACCATCTTTATGAACAAAGATCAAAGCTTTTGCCTTGAAATCAACTTGAGAAGCTCTCATACTAACATAGGGACTCTCTAACACTCTCATGATCATGAAACCTCTCATAGAAATGAAGTGGAGGCTAGGATAGTTGAGTGGAGGCCATGAGAGTAGAAATTTGGCCATAGTTTAGTTACATGAATGAATAATGAGGATTTAGGAGAGGGTTAGGGGGCTTATTTATAGATTAGGCAAGTGTTTTAGGCCATAGGATTAAACCTAGAATCAATCCAAGCCATCAAAGCATGTCTTGGGGAAGAAGTCAAGTGTAGGAACCATCTAGGGCCTTTAGATTAAAGATGAACCATGAGAACCATTCAAATGCAAAATCTGCATTTGAGCGAATCGACCCACGGGTTGACAGCCAAACACCCTGGATTAACCCCTAGTCGACCCAGTGGGCTCGGGTCGACCTCAAAAATCGGCCGGTTCGGTTATTCCCCTCTCCCAATTCGCTGTTTTGAACATTTTTGCATATTTATTTATTTAATTTTCAATTATATATATATATATATATATATATATCAATATATATATATTTCTCTGCGCAACCCATTTCACTTAATTAAGTATACTTTAATTTGGGAATTTTTCGTGAAACTTCGCGAGGCCATATCTTGGTCATACGGACTCCGATTTTCGAAAACTCGGACTCTATTTCGCGTATTTTTCCTAGACGAACGCAATGGCATAGCCCGTTTCCCTTGATTCAGATTTTACAGTTTAATTCTGCCTCCATTTATGTTATAACATGCTATTCGAAAATACGGGTTGTTACAGATATGGAGTCAATATATCCTGCCGTAGGTTAGCAAAACCCCAGATTGTGCTCCTACTCTATTTTCAGCCATTTCCGATGTCGAGGTTTCTTTCGGCATCTTTAACACGAGTCTTCATCACTCGAACAGAACAAGAATTCCCAGTTGGAATCCCACATCTCAATAGATCTCAAAATCACACATAGATTCCTTCACATATCTCGGAATCACACATGGATTCCAATACATCAACAGATCTTGGAATCACACATAGATTCTTTCACAGACCTAAAAATCACTATATGTGTTCGAGCATCTCAATAGATCTCGAATCCCCATATAGACTTCACTTCCCAGCCGCTTCCAAAACATAGAACTCGTATACTACTTTTGAAGTGGTTTTCGATAAGTAGAACACTTACCAATCCCAGTCTCCTCAAAACCAGTCACTATATTTAAGGACAAGTTCCATAGTCGAAACCGACTATAGTACACACAATAAATGATTGTATATGGAAAACAGCCTCGCTTAATTTCCATAACAAACGAATAAACATTCAAGGCACTATCAAGATCATGAAGCATGATAAACAATCAAATCACTATCAAGTCACATAGCATGATAATAGTCAAAGCAGGATTAGCTCATATAAACGGCTTCTAATTCCTTTTATCTAATAAAACTTCATTTGTCTAACAAGACTTCTTTATTAATTAATAACTCATACTCGATTAGTATTCCTTTATTAGTAAATTTTTTATCTAATAAAACTTCATTTGTCTAACTAGACTTCCTTATTAATCAATAACTCATACTCGATAAATATTCCATTATATACTTGTGTATATATTCAACTTATACATATAAAAGGTGTATATGTATATATTCTACTAATTTACTATTCCTTTATAGTCTTAATACTTAAAAGGTATTAATATACTTATCCCTACGGTATAAGTATAATCACAATTCATTTTCAAGATTTCCTTTCTTAGCTTCTATACTTCAAAACGTATTGATATACTTATCCCTTCGGTATAAGTATATCCATAATTCATTTCTAAGATTCCCTTTATAACTTCAATACTTCAAAACGTGTTTATATGCTTATCCCTCCGGTATAAGTATATCCATGATTCATTTATAAGATTCCCTTTATAACTTTAATACTTCAAAACATATTTATATACTTATCCCTCCGGTATAAGTATATCCATAATTCATTTCTAAGATTTCCTAAAATATAATCAAAGAGGTTAAAACCATTGTTTAATAAAGAACCTCTTTTCTTTTATAAGTTAAACATCTTATTCAATATCTTTATCCCGAAAGATTTCTATACTTGTTTATATCTTTAAAATTAATTATTAAAGATCTAAGTATATTCAAAATCATTTAACCGTATATTCTAGTTTAACTACATTCCAAGGGTTTCAAAACAAGTGTTGCTAAAACAATGTTTACAACAAACCCAAAACAAATCATTATAATCATCTTTAAACATTCGTTTAAAGATTCAATTATATTCACTTCGATGATAAATCTGAGAGGGTTAAAGACTAATGTAATTAACACATTGTCACGACAAACCCAAAACCATTTTATGCTTATAGAAATCACACTTCGTACACTTAACTCGTTTCCGACATTATCAACTTAACTATCCGTCTATCAAGAGTGAGGCCAGGTAAGTTAGAGCACTGGTTGCATATCACCCCTTGCCTAGACACCCCACTCTTGACACTCACAGATAGATAAGCCTACCCGTCGGCTTATTAGAATTAAGCACAGTAATCATGATATTCAATAAACAAGTAATTAGGAAGTGCACTTAAATGACTATTCTATTTTCACACACTTTCAAACTTACTTCAATTTAACATACCAGTTAAACAACCATTTTAATATGATAAGAAATCGCTAAGGATGTCATTGCAAAGTTTCATACAAAGTGTTGAAAACACAACAATTCAAACTGCATCTACAGCGACTATCGCTATAAGTGCACTTTCAAGTTCAAGTCCATAATATGTTAATCCATACTAATCCTTATGTGCTTTGTTTCAAATCCATTCCACTAGTTATACAAGTCAATTCAAATCCAATTCCAAGTCCATTCCAATCCATTAACATGGATCACATATGTCGCTTACTTTTAAAGTAAGAATCAAGTTAACATTTTTAACATAAGTTACCAACATTCAAGCAACTTTAAGAAGAGTTAAAAACATGCAAGAGGGTTTATGTTTGTTGTCCTAAATAGTGAGTAAACTCACCTTAATCCTTAGCAAATCCTAGCTCCAAGAATAAGAACCAAGATCCAAGATCCAAACTAGCAACCTCGTTTCTTTCCTTCCTTTCCTTTCTTTCACTTGCTTCCTCCTTGCTTTATACCTCACAGCCTCTAATGGATTTTGAGAGGTACTTGGGTTTTTTCAACTTCTAACTTGCTAGAAGGTCTTGTAATGGTGTAGGAAGGCTTTACTCAAAGTTTGGCTTGATTTGAAGTTCATTTGAGTGTACATTTAGAAAGTTAAGGAAGAGGAAGAAGATGAAGATAAGCCAGTAAAAAGCTTCGCTTTTGCTTAGGAATTTTGTTAAGAAAGAAGGAGGTATACCCCCCCTTATATAGGAAAAGGAAGGTGGATGGGAAAAGACCAAAATGCCCTTAAAACCCTAATAGTAATTATGATAGATGGGATGGTGTGTAAGAGAAGTGGAAGGTGTGTAAGAGATGGTAAGTTTGCTTTTTCAAAGCTTAAACATTAAGCATTCTTTTGTATACATATAAGAAACTTGTATACATACACTTAGGATATTTTCTAAACCTTGATGTCACTAATTATGCTTACATATGTATGTGTATATGCATGTATGTGCATACGTACACATATATCAAACAACGTTGCAACGATATGAAAGAACTTCTATTCAACGATAGGTGTGAATCTGGAAGTTGGATCTCGATCATACTATTAGTTCTTTATCGAATGATTTATTTAAGTAAACAAAACTTGAAAATAAATTCATTAACTTATTTAAATAATTAAAACAAGCATATTTAAATTATAAAGCACTTATTTGAATATTTAAATACCCAAATTGCAAAAACTTTCCTTAAATGCTCATTCTTTAAAATGATGACATCATCAAAATAGTCAAACCGACCGTGAGGGAGGTTTGCCTACTGTAAGAGCCGAAAACAAATTGTCTGAGCCAGTGAATTTCGACGTAATTTTCGCTCACCCAATGTTTTCTTCGTCGTTTCCTTCTTTCTCAAATCTATCAACTCCGATTCTTTATCTTTACCAAATTCCTTTCCGCATTTTCCTTCTTCTAATTTTATTTCCTACGACTTCTTTCCTCTTTCGATCAAATATCATTCGTCTTCCTCTTTTAATCTTTGTTTTCCTTCAGAAAAACCCAGTTCGTTTACCTCTAAAACACTACGTCCTCAATACCGTAACTCCTGATCGGCCTGCTTTCCCCCAAAGCTTCAACCTGCCTTTCGACGATGAAGAATATGATTTTTCGTTCCGCTGGTCATTTGGAAAAAAAGGTACGGTTCTGATTTACTACGCTTCTGAATTACTATGCTTCTGACTTGATTTTGGGTTTAACGCTTGCAATTTCAACTAAATATCAGTATATTTGTTTTGTAATTAGGTAGGAACTTATTTTAGATGATGATTGTGCTTGTATTGTTCTCGTAATGAAATGCTTGGTACCGTGTAGTTTGTTTTTTTCACCAATTGTCAAGTGTGTATTATTCCAAACTTAATCTTATAAAAAAATTGATTTTTGTAATGGAACGCTTGGTACCGTGTAAATGATTTTTTACCAATTGTCAAAAGTGTATTATTTTAAACTTAATCTTATAAAAAATTGATTTTTTCCCCCTTTAATGTTGTAACCTGTGATTTGGTTAAAATTGGGTTTTTATGTCTGAAAGCCTGCAAATTTGTTTACAATTGATATTTTAGTACATTAAGCTGAAAATTTTGACTTTTGATACTTGTTGGTTCTCATATTTTACAGTACTTCTTCAATTTTGCATGTTTTGATTCGATTGAGCTATTTACGAGAAAGTTAAATTTTCATATTATTTATTCTTGAATTATGGTTTCTAAATGCTTGGTACCGTGTAATTGATTTTTTACCAATTGTCAAAAGTGTATTATTCTAAACTTAATCTTATTAAAAAATTGATTTTTTCCCCTTTAATGCCGTAACCTGTGATTTGCTTAAAATTTGTTTTTTATGTCTGAAAGCCTGCAAATTTGTTTACAATTGATATTTTAGTACATTAAGCTGAAAATTTTGACTTTCGATACTTGTTGGTTCTCATATTTTAAAGTACGTCTTCAATTTCGCATGTTTTGATTCGATTGAGCTATTTACAAGAAAGTTAAATTTTCATATTATTTATTCTTGAATTATGGTTTCTTTTATGTTTATTATATTATAAACTTAAAGTCGTGTAAAAATTAAATTTTACCATCAGGTAAGAACTAGATTATGAACTTAAATATATTCACTTTGTGTTCATTTTATTCTTGTTCGATCTACAAACAATCTTAGGTCTTGGAATTATTAGTTTATACTCTAATTTGATATTTCAACTATTTGGATTTCGATTTTCAAAACAATTAGCTTTGGATTCTTTGGATTTTTTTTAAAATTATGTCTACACTATTGTATTTGTAGCAAGGTGTACTTTTAAATCCCATTGCTTTGGATTGTATTGTTGAACTAACTAAAATGCAATAGATTGAAAATAATTTGCAACATTTAATTTCTGATAGCGAGCATTGGATTGTGCTTGCTTGAATATGGAATTTAACGAATAGATGAAGTGCTAGGTGCTGTTTACCTCAGTAGAAAAAAGGAATTTAGCAAAGGCCTCTTTTTACATAGAAGCATCATTCTCTCCTGTTTTTTTCTACTTCAGTATCTTCTGGAAAAGATGCTAATTGATGCTTCAGATCCAACTTACATAATTGGCGAGCAGATTAATTTCTAGGATTTTGCATTTTAGGATTCAGGATTGAGATTTACTAAAGGTCTTTGATCCTTTGATTTATTGTTTGACCTATAGTGTGAGAATCTATTTTTTTTATTGGATTTTTTATGGATTTATGATCAAATAATTTTAATTTTACTCTACCCTATTTCCAACTCAGTATGCGGACTATCGATACTATGGTATTATACCATATTAATCTTTTAATTACAGACAGAAATTCTAAAACATTTTGGTTACCTATTATAAACTGTTATATTTTCTTACAATGAGAACGCATTTTTATATCCATAAATCTATCTAACTTTTCTGCTTTTGTTTAATTTTCGCTTGTGACTAGAGTGGTCAATAGGTTTACAATTATGTTGTATAAGTGAAAATTTTGAATGATGTATAAGTGTAAGTTGTCATTCCAAAAGCAGTTTTAGGATTGCATCAAAGAATGCTTAAATTCTTCGAGACACCGATGCTTTCATCAATCTGCCTGGTATTCATGTTCCACTTTAAATCAACAAAAGGACACGATTCTAGAAATATTCCTGTTTCTAGAATATTCATAGCTAGAAACTTAACCATAAAATTTTCACATGCAAGTGGGCCCTTTCTTAGCTTAGAGCCCTAGGTAAATGCTTACATTGCCTTGCAACAGACCGGTAGTGCTATGAAGGCAGATCAATGGAGGCAATGCAATGTAATATGTTGTTGCGATGATGGTATAACTGTATTCTCTTTTCATGTTGCTTGTGTTGATTTAGAGATAAATTGACCAGGATTTTATGTATAAAACTGTGTTAATTCAATGATATTTGACAAAGAATGTTAAAAAGGTGTGAAATTTTTGTCTCCAAATTGTGCCGGATGGAAAATGGTTTTGCCCATCTTGTAGATGTGGCATATGTAGCAAGAGTAGATTGAACCGTAACACTGAAATTTTCACTTTGGAGTCAACTTTTACTGTAGTTCAGTTTTCTTTAACTGCATACATGTGTTAGAGTCTTAATTATTTATTGGTTTACCTTGTTTGTTGTCGATGGTTTGAATAATTTTTATATTTAACATATTTACATTGCAAATATTTTTGCAAACTAGGTGCCAGCATTCTCCTTTGGTCAAGATTATATTTTCACCTACCAAGTTATGCTGTTTCCAAGGCTAATAATGTAAATCGAGTAAATAAATTGGTTTTCTACAATTTAGCGGTGTTTTTTTTATAGATTAGCCTTTTAACTATGGCTTTATATCTTTATAGGTATATTGCAGTTTTGTACATTATCAGTCAACTAATTTCAATGAGTTATTTTCACGATTTCGGTTTGCATCATTGTTTGGTTTCCAGGTTTATGTGTTCAATTTTCATCTTTATGTTAAAAAAAGTTTGGTTTTCATCTTTATAGGTATATTGATCACGTTAGCCGTTGCACATCTACATTTTATTTCCTAGAATTTAACTTTATTAATTATGCATGTACTTGTTGGTGTTTTGTATTATATATTTGAGATAAGAAGATTGAATTTTTATGGATTTTATACCATGCTTCTAGAAAAAGGAGATGACCAAATTTCGGTGGCATATTCAAGTATTTAGCTGTTGGTTTTGTTATATCTCTTATACATGCACTGTGTATTATTCTTTAGACCAACTAAATTTGTCTATTTTGATATATTCTTATCCGTATTCTATATTTCTTTCTCAGAGTCTATGGAAACAAAGTTAATGAGTTACCTCTTATAGGCACCAAGGAATGTGCAGCCTTCTTGTGAATGAATTTGAAAAGGTAATTCACACATGTTAATTATATTGTAAAATTAATTTATAGAAGGGTAATGTAGGAAATGGTAGCAAATATATACGAGGAAACATTTATAGCATGTTTCTAATATGAACGTACATATATACATACATACACATACACACACATCATACAATGGATATTTTCGAAAAAAATAAAAAAATCATACAATGGATAAAACGATGCTACAAGATTATGGATTCTTACCCAAATTTTAGGAAAACTTGATGTAAATATCTTCTTTCTCAATATGAACGCGTATGAATATGCAGATTAACTTTCTATTCTAGATTTATTTGTGTTGATGTTCTCAAATCTTGTTTATGGTGACCTTTTTTAGGTGCTTAGGCTAGCCGCCATTAAATTTAGTATTTTATCTTGTAGTTATTTTCGACTAAAATAATTTTCATCTAAAGTTTATCATGCATTTTAGCTCTGTAATAAGGTTTCAAGTCTCGGATTACAGATAAAATGTCGGCCTAGATCTCATGTAGAAATTTTAATGCCCGAGTGAGATGTGTTAAACAAGTCTACTCTTTAAACCTTGTCTTGCCTAAGTACAAAATTTGATCTTGAGGTAGAACTCCATCAGCATGAAGGAGATTACAAACTTTTCTCCTTAGTATTTAGAAAATGTTACTTAGTCTAAGCAGTAAATTGCCTAAGTGCTAAATTCAAAACTACAGTAATTGTTTTCTGTATTATCTTTTAGCTACTGAAATGAGCAATACAAGCATGGCTCATAGCAAGGTATAAAAGCTATTTTATATGTTAAATCTAGAAATAAAAATACATATGGGAAATAAAAAAACATATGATGACACTGGGTGCAGTATATCTGTAGAAAAATATGTATCTAAGATATATAATCAACATAAATATAAAAAGCGTACGACTAACGTATTCATTTCTTTGAATGTGTACTTGCCTTAATGGACAAATAATATTTGGCTATTTTTCTCGAGTGACTATTCATGGTAAGTATTAATTTTAAGGGAATTATGGCTGCCATCATGTCATATTTGATGTATTTTATGACAAAAATCTACCACTTAAAAGGTTGATATAATGAGGATATCTTGGGAGAGAAACTTTCCACCTCCCCTTCCATACAATGGTTATTTTCAATAAAATAAATAAAAATAAACTCATTCAATGAATAAAACTCTATTGCAAGATTATGGATCATGATAGCTAGGACACAACTTCTGAGTTTACGGTTTCAGTTGTTGCTAAGGCGAAGGACATTGAGTTGTCGCAAAGTTCTAATGCTGCAATTCTTAAGAGGATGACACTTACCTGTTGTTTTTCAGCGTAAGCCATGATAAATTGGTAAATCAGGGTTTGGTAATTGGGAGAGGATTTTGGAAAGATCTTGTGAGTTGTACAATGTATATGCAAAGGTAATGACAAATTATATATTGGTTTGTTCTATTTTAATGCAGTACTGATGAAACCATGCCACAGGAATAGTAAACGTATGACGACCCAAACGCCGTAACACGAAGGCAAGGGTAATCTTTGGAATATAACACATAAACAAATAACAACAGAACAAAAATAAATAAATACACCAGAGAATGTACAACAGAATATACTGGATAAATATAAACATCAGAGTTACACAGTATACAGGATCATACTTAGTACAAAATACAGTTCAGCTATACGTAAATGTCTACAGCGGAAACAAACATAATATGTACAATAGGAGCTGAACAGCATAAAAAGAGATAAATGACAGAACCCATCTTCAGCTCCATCTATCCAGAAAGAGTCTGCTAAAACCTGAATACATGGCTGCCCGTGTAGAAAAAGGGGCACCCGAGTTTGGAAGTGAAACAAACTTCGAGTCAGTCATGGGACTGGTATAAGAAATCTACTTAACATATTTTACAATATGGCCAATCACAGGACCATGCCACTTTCGCGGAACGGGTTTACTCCAGTGATTGCCCGTGCTTTAAGACAAGTAAATCTTTTTAACATCGCAATGCTTTTTATAAAAATGAAGCCATTATAAGACTCAGGTCCCATCACACAATGCAACACAAGCCGGAAGATAGGTTTTACCTTATAATGGCCAAAAAATGCTTGATACGAGCAAAACAAATCATTTGCTATTATTGCTAGTGTTTATATGTTTCAAAAACAATTTGAATCATAACTATCAATCATAGATGGCATGGGTACCATATATCATGTCGCCATATATATATACAATCAAAACCGCACGATGTCGTATTTGGAAATTGGATTTCCGTCATGAACCAAGGCCAGGGATCGTCCTTACCGCTTCGAGACTGTCTAGCCCGAGTCTCAGGATCAGAACGCATTGACCCTTAAGAGCCACAGGGTCGGTCCACCGATGTGGAGTAAAATGCTTGAACACTGCCTTTCCCTGCCCTTTGGGGCGTAGGTGAGCCAAATGACTCCATATCCGAGGCGCCTTGCAACAACAACAGCCACACAAGTGAAAATAATATAAATGTCAGGGCTAGTAGGTCACTGACACCAATCTAGTTAGAAGAAAACGCATGTCCTCCCTGGATCCTTCTCCCGTTTCTGGTTCATACCGGGGTGTGAGGCTCGCGAATTCACGTTATACACAAAGCTATGCCACACAGGCGGTGCTTTGATCATCAACCACAAAGCTCTGCTTTTCAACAAAAACTTTGATCACTGCATCTCGGCATGCCACACAGGCAATTCACGCCATGCAACTGATGTCTATCAATCACACAGAATGAGATCCAATGTCAGACACACAGTCCATTTACAAGTCCATTCTCGGTCTGAACGAAACCGGAGGATCTTTATTCCTCGCACATCCGTACAATCAACATGTACGTCCGGACGGCTACTACTTCAGTCATTTCAAGGTAGCTACTCCTATCTTGAGCATCAGTAGAACCCCTCCATTCGACGTGAATATCATCAGTCTTGCACCTTCTTCATATCTTCGACATTTAATCGTCGATCAATTATTTGAAATGAGAATTAACTCGGCCTTTTCAAATAATTCGTGCATATTTAGAATTTCAAATCAATTCGTTTCAATGGCTAAATTATTCGACATCAATAATTCAGTTCATTAATTGTAATTTTCACGCCAAACGCATTCAACCATCAAATATTCAATAAACCAAGCAAATTCAGTTTATTTTCATTCCATATCATTTATAATATTTATCACGATTTATCGCTATTTTTATTTATTTAAAAGTAGCCAATATATTCAAACGACACTTCAGGCCATAACGCGGCCGTGGCGCTGTTTTTCTTCAGATTTGATTTACACATATCTGAAAATCTAACTGTTGTATCATCACAAATTTACATCACTAGAAAGATCTTTGCAAAACGAATCCAACGGTTTCAGTTTTGGGAAAATCCAACGGTCGGATCTCCCGGTACAATCTTTTGAAGTTTCGATTTCAAATTTCGAACTACAGCGTCGTTATTCGATTTATTTTAATTATGTGTGTGTACATATATATAATCGATTCTGGCGCTGTTTTTCTTCAGATTTGAATTAAACATTCCAGACAATCCAACCGTTGGATCTTTACAACGCTGGTGGCGTTGGAAAGATATTTCCAAGGCGAACCCAGCGGTTGTGGTTTCGGGAAAATCTGATGGTCGGATCCCCCGCAATAATCGTTTGAAATCACGGTTTCAAAATACGAACTACAACTTCATTATTCGATTAATTTTAATTATATATATATATATATATAATTCATTCTTCGATTTCAAAATCATATTCATTTCATACATTTGATAAAAATGATATTTTTATCCAACAGGTATTTATTTCAACACTTCACCATGTTTACCCATTCATAAATATAATAAAAATGTGATTTTTATTGTAAAACAATTTATTCCAAAACTCGATTATTTTATATAGTTCAAATCAGTGATAAAAATGTGTTTTTTATTATAAAATAATTTATTTCAAAACACGATTATTTTATATAGTTCACATCGGTGATAAAAATGTGATTTTTATTATAAAACAATTTATTTCAAAACACGATTATTTTTCAACACATGAATTTCTATTCAACACATGAATTTCTATTCAACACATGAATATAGTTTCAACACATGAAAATAAATCAAACGCAGAAAGATTTCAGAAAATTTCGGCAGCATAACGGTAGGGTAGTTAAAACCGGGACCGTATCGATGTACGGCTCCTCGCTCTACCTTAAAACCTTGCGGTTTTTGACAATGGGGATTTCATACATCTAGTTCGCATGTAGGCGAGTATGTTTATTTTTCTTTTCCACAAACTAATCCTAATTTTTTTTAACCACAAGCGGGTATTTTTCAACCACAATCAATCATTCTCAACCACAAACAATTCTATCAACCATTCGCATTATTCACCAAATTTCACATCAACCCAATAATCCAAACAATATCACAACCAATATATATCGTCCATGGTCTGTGGACAAGGGGAGTGTATATATATATATTCGTATATAAATATATTTCAATTCACTTCAAATCATTTCAATGTCATTTCATTGCATATATAATTTTTACAACGCATATATAACTTATACATCGAACATACAACTTATACAACGCTTATACATGAGGTGTACAACGCTTATATAACTCATACTTCGAATATATAATTTATACATCGTCATTTCCATATCGTTTATAATTCATAAATCTCACCTTGGGTTCCACTCCACCAAAAATTGCAGAAGGCTCAGAAAAAATATCCGGTCACTTCTATAATGTAGAAGACGTCCTCACGAGTCCGATGTTTCCTGTTTCATCGAATTTCGTTATCGTATTAAAAAGATACGATTTTTAAACGATAAACAAACTTTGCAACGCTTTTAAGTGCGATAAATAGTTTATTTTATTTCAGCCGTTACCTTCAATAAACCGTTCAAAACTAGGTTTGATTCTTGCTTCCAATCCGTTGCGCGATACGAAGATCGGGTTGTATGGTGTCGAAGATGGAGGAGAGGTGCAGGCGGCGGTGGTGGTCACAGCCAGTTCGACGGTCGGTATCAGGCGGGGCGTCGGCTGAAAGCTTCCGGCTTTGGAGGCCGAATCTCGAGAAAGGAGCAACGAGGAAGGGCGTACCAGCTATGGATGTGAAGCTCTCGGAGAGATCTACAAAAACCTTAACTGGGTGGAGGTGTTTTGTTGCGTGGATTAGCCGGAAAAGAGGGGAGAAGGTGGCGAACTCTTTCCACCTTCGATCGGGTTACGGGGAGAGAGAACGAAGGATTTTCTTTTTTCTTTTTTTTTTTGATGAAAAAAATCTGATTGATCCACATATATATTTAATTGAAAAATAGTGTTTTCTCAAACGAACTCCAAATCAAACCCAACGACTGTCATCCCTAGCTAATTACCCCCATTCCGAACACAATGGGATATGTTTCGTAGGCCCGTTCGACTGTTTCAGTCAGTTTTCTTTCAAATTAAAATATAAAACATTCAATATTTAATTTTAACGTACATTTCAATTTGCCGGGGCCACATACTGATTCTAAAAACTCCCGAAAAATAAATCTAGCTATGATTTGATGATACGGTCCCAACAAAACTAGTTTCGTCGAATTCTGAGACCGTTTGAAAAATGGCCATTTTCTGGTCGATCCAATTTAACTGTAATTGACCAAACACATTTTTCTTTGCCACGCTCACATATTAACTTCAAAAATTATGAAATTTGAAACCTAGCAATAATTTGACATCCCGGATCCAACAAAAGTGGTTTCGCCGAAATCTGAGGTCGTTTGCAAATTGTCTATTTTCAAGGGCTATATATTCTCTATAGCGATCTTTCTGAAAATTCATTTGGCCATAACTTTTGATTTCCGATATGAAACTTCAAATTTTCAGATTCGTTAGAAAGATATTCATTTACAGATTTAAACATTTTTGGTTTCATTAAAATCCGTTTTATTTTGCATCCGGTACAGTCAGTCAAAGTTTGAATTCAAATTTTGAAACTGCCGCGCCATTTCAGGCCTTGTTTATAATTTAAAATAATTATATTTATTTTCAAACACCTATTCAAACATACTTTTCGTCGTTATTATTTAAAATATTTATTTTAAAATATTTAAAATTCACTAAAATAGCAAATTTAAATTTTTTAAACTGGTTCAGATTTTCCGGGTTGTTACAATCTCCCCCACTTAAAACGTTTCCTCCCCGAAAAGGAACAAAGTCAAAAGTGGTTTAATTAATCAACTCTACTTTCAATCTGGCTTTCATTCTTCAACTTTTCAGTTTCTAAGAATTTTCAAATTCTTCAAAAATTTGGCTAACACCCTAAATTTTCAAAAAAATTCGCCATATTGTACGGGGAGGGGTTTGGAAATTTATTGGGTCGTATTAGGTACCCAATAAATCCTAATAAGCATATACATATTTATAGTGATATATTCTAGTATCCACGGAGGAGTGTGTATAGATAATAACTCTAGAGAATAAATTCTCGTCACCCCATAAATAGTTTTTGTGCCTTACAAGACAAGAGAGACATGTTTATTGTCATCTTTAGACCCGTGTGGTTTTTTTATTAATCTGACAATTTATCATTACATTTTTATTTGGTCCATATCAGTCATCAGTTCAACCTGTAAAATATAGTCATCGCCATACAAGCCTCTCGCTCGTATGGTAAATCTTCAACCTCGTCACACAAGCTCCAAATGCTTATGTGGTATATGATGAAGTATGCATATCTTCAAGAAGTATGCCATGTAGTGTAGTTCAAAATTAATTGTTACTATCCTATGGCGACATTTATTAATTACACATAGAATAACCAGCACTCCGCATCCAATGGCATTCACAGGAGTTGATATAATAATAAAATTGCGCATCCAACTCATTAAGGTTTACCTATTTGTCGGGCACGCAAATAAATTCTTTACTCAACAGCTAATCCATTTACCTATTCAAACATATATAGTGCACATGTATATATTTCTATCTATTCTCTAATTAGTTCAATGTGTGATTCAATCGAATAAATTCTACCATTCATTCTCATATTGATTAAATTAACTATCATTCTAATAATTTAATTAATCCAACCCACAGTCACACAACACAAACATCAATCAATTTATTTTTTAACTTTTCACAGATATACTAATTAATTCGTATATTCTTTTGAAATCATTTAGACTATATAATTAAAATTCTACATCCATGAAATTAAAACAACAACAAGGTAGAGAACATAATGGAAATTGCAAACTATGGTAAATGTACTTTGCACCAGAGTCAATCAGAGATATCCACTCTACACTTAGGATAGGCTTTCTTAATGCTTTCCTATGTTTCCCAAGTACAGTCTCGCGGATCTCCACTCCATTGCACTTTGACTAAGTGAACCTTCTTGTTCCTCAGTTCTTTGGTTTCTTAGCCAATTATATTGATCGGCTCTCTTCTCACAGCCAATTCTGGGGTAATTTCTATATCCCATTGAGCTGCTTCCTCCACGATCAAGTCTGGATCATGAACATGCTTTCGAAGTTGTGATACGTGAAATACATCATGTATTCCAGGCAACCAATCAGGTAACTGAACCCTATAAGAGAGAGTTCCAATCCATTCAAGAATAGGAAACGGATCAATGAATTTGGGCGCCAATTTCCCTGTTTTACCGAACCGGATGACTCCTCTCATCAGAGATACCTTTAAATACACATAGTCGCCAACAACGAATGATATATATCTTCTTCTCTTATCTACATAGCTCTTTTGTCGGCTTTGAGCGGCTAGTAATCGTTTCTTAACGAAATCGACTTTATCCGCAGCATCGCGAATCATATCTGGCCCCAATACAAGTCTGTAACCAGGTTCTACCCAACAAGCAGGGAATCATATCTGCAGCATCGCCTCTTTTTCTTTCGTTTCCCCCCTAGGTTCTCAGGGAGGAAACTTAGCACCTAGCTTGGATTTCGCTTACTTTCGGTTCAGCTCATGTATGGTTTGATCTTGAGCTATGCTATGGCTGCATTTCTTCTACCTTTGGGGAATTAAGCTACTTTTGTTGTTTTAAGATTATGCTTCTTTATTTATGCAAGACAAGGATTTGTTGTAATGGAAAATAATGACTTTGCCTTTGGTACTTTGGTTGTAAAAGTTTTTGACTCTTTTTGAATGTAATGAAATTTAGCTTTTGAATATTCTGCTGTTTTGTTTATGTTCTGTCTTGTAATATTTCTGTGCTTGTTTACCTCGATAATGCTCCTCCAAAACTAGTTCATTCCCTTTGTGAGTGTCCCTAGGGGAGGTGGGGTGTTACACATATATCTAGCTTTTATTTATTTGCATACGAACATGAGGTTGAGTGTTTTTTTGAAGACTGTATTGATACCAAAACTGAGAAGGCAGATACCATTGTTGTGTTCAGTTTCTTAAACATAATATGCAAAAACATATTTAATTATATTTGGACTGTCAAGATACTGGTATGGGTAAAGCATAAGCAGACTTAGCAGAGTGAATTATAGGCATACCGTACCACTTTGATTTTTGTACTAATCAAAGCACATAAGTCGGACTAAATTAATTTTAGCCTATTAGATCAAAATTTATTACCATTTATCAATTTTCTAATAGAAAAGGGACCATGCATATTCCTTGATTTTGCTGTATAGCAATATCCTTTATTTGCAGATGAATTTATACCTTTGAATGTTTTACAAATATAAACAAATGACAGCTAAAAATTTGCATTGCCAAATCATAGGTGCCCAAGAGACAAGCAGCTAATACTTTATGTTTTGATAAATTGGTTAACTTACAAACTGTCGGCACTCTCTGGTCTCTTTCCGCGTAAGCGAAATCCACCAATTATCATGTGCCTGATATGCAGAGAATATGTGTTACCAAGTACGGTTGTCACTAGATATGGCCATTGTTATCATGTGTTGAAACACCAATCAAACATAAAATTGATTAGAAGCAGTGAAATAGTGGGAAGATCTGATATGCGGTCCCTAAACTCCTAATTTTGATTGTATTATATATTATGTATAGGTACAGTATGTGCTTTTTATATTGAATAATGCAATTATCATGAGTTTTGTACCATATGACCTCTTGGGCGCTTGTAAGAGTAAATGAAAATTTTATATTGTATTATTATAATAATTACCATGTGTCGTTATGCTTTGTGATTTTGTGTACAAAAGGAATTAGATATAACTAGCTCTGTCTAATGACTTGAGTTTATATTTGTTTCGTTTCTTCTTTTATTTTTTTCAATCCTCAAGCTGTTTAGAGCTGCAAAATAGTTAAACTTCAAAAGTACATTGATTTTACTTATATTTAATAAAAAATTATGTATGTGTTTGTGACTGATTTAAATCAATAAATTGAGTATTTATACTTAGTTTTAAGTTGTTTTACACGTACAATGCAGTGTAATTGGATTTATACATTTTCAATTACTTCTATTTTTCTTGTAAACTATGCTTTAATTTTTCCTTCAAATCCAAAATAAATTTTAACGAATAAATTTACATTTTTTGTTATACACTTTACTGGTCGGTTTTCCCACCGTTGTGCGGTAATACTAGTTAACCATAAATATGAAAAATAATTTTATTTGCTAATTACTTTCCTAATTATTAATTAGAAATTCATTTGAATTTTCAACTCTATTTATTGGGAAAACAACTATATATCAATAAAATGGCTTTTAGTCACATTTTCAACATTTTTCCCAAAAATATTTTTGAAAGCATTTTTCCGAAACAAGTCTAAGATCATTAATTATTAATTAAATGATATTTACAATGGTTATAAAATCATATTTATACCATATAAAAATATTACAAATTGTTGCGATATTCATGGATTAAGTGTTCGATTTTTCCGGGTCTTTACACCTATAAATGATCATAATTTATATCCTTTGTTTCTTGTAACTGATTGAGCAGGCCAGTATTGATCCTTTGTTAACCAGGCTTACATTACTTTATATGGAAATTATATTGACATTGAGGAATTTATAGCGAGTTATTAAGACATAAAATAAATTGGTTATTTTTAAATATAATTGCTCAATATAATTTGCATATCCAATTTAATGTGATCTTTATTTTTAGTATGATTTAATGGTATATCTTTTACTTATGTTTTCATATGTTGATAATTTTGTAATATTTTGATATCATTGATTGCAGTAAATGTTTGAATTGTCATGCACATTGTATGATTTCAAATTTCAATGAAAGAGCAAATAGATTAAAATGGAACATTCTTATTTGCATGCCAACAAATCTTATACTTCCTTTTACGATGGGATAAATTATTGTTGGCATCTAATGTAATGTAGCAAATATATAGACAGATAAAAAACGCAACAGGTTACAAAACTATCCATATATGGTTTCGTAAAATGAATATTTTATTATATAAATAAATATGTTAATTTATTTTACAAATTATAGTAAATGTCCTAGTAATCAAAGTGACATATATATATATATATATATGTACATATATATATCAGGAACCTAAACTAAATCAAGTGAAATAAATTTTTATGATGATGACTACAGGATATGAATGTAACATATGTAAATAGAGGCTAAATTTTAGGTAACTTACAATAAGTGATAGAGATGAAAAATTTGGAAATTTAATGTATAAATAATATTTAATTTTGAAACCTTAGCATCCTTCATTTATGTTTGCTAATTCATTTATTCAATGGTCACCATTTTCTCTCAAACGAAAACGTGAAAAACAAAAGCTACAACACCATTTCATCTTCAAAAAATTAAATCTTCCACAATACTCAACGAAATCCCTTGTTTTCAGATTCATTCGACTTGTATAGACAAGAGCTTCTTCCGGGTATGCAAATTAGAAGGTTCCAACAAAATTATGTTGCTTCAAATTTTTTTTAGTAAATGACATAAAGTAGGGTTGAGATTTTTGATTTACATAGAGATTAAAGCATGAATCGGACATCGTATTTGAGTTTAGGTGGCAAAATTTGAGTAGAATCGACAGAAAAGATGTAGATACCTGTAATATCATGCATGAACAACACATGGGAACGATGTTTTATTTTGATGACTGAGTTGGTCAGGTTGGTGATGTCTTGGTAGAGATTGCGAAAAGAAGAATAACGGTGAAATCAATTTGGCATTTCGTAAAGAGACGGGCATGGAAGGTGGAAGTGAAAGGGGGATATTTTTGGACATGGGTGATTCGAAATTTGATATAACAACATTTAATACGTGATAGAAGAAGGACGACGTGACATTTATTTGAGGTGAGAAAGTGTTGTTTGTCTCGTTTTAATTTAATTACAAATTTATATAACGTGTAACGTGTATAACTTTTGCATACGACTTCAAAATGACACACGGTTTGTTGCGTTGGAATCGTATCGACGAGCTCTTCGCGATGCCGCTGGTTTGGGCTGATTCTGAGAACATTGAATTATGGGCTAAAAATTGGATTTCAATCTCGTTTAAATCCAAGGTGAGTGATTTAACCCACTCATGCGTAACTAAAGTATTCTAATATTAGTTAAATTAATATCATGTCATGATATGATTGTATGGATTGATTTTTGATAGTTCAAATTGCATGTTTATATTTATTTGTATCGACAATTTAAATTTGACTGTTAAATATAATTTTACAGTTAAGTTAAAAATTCGTAATTTAATTTTGTTTAAAACCTGACATCTGAAAAATTGAAAATTTATAGGATATTGGACTGTTTGTATGTATTAATGTGATAAATGGCGTGAATTTGATATGTTTGACCTGTTGATGTTAATTGTGTGAATCTACCTGTTATTCATATATGACCATTGTTTGTGCTGATTAATCCTAATCATTACCCCAGATGTTATGGGCATCGAATAAACATGGGATTAATCATTAAAATGAATTAAGAATGTAGGTTGAAATGATAAATACCTATGACCCTGATTTGGATTGAAATGATATATATCCTTTCCCCATAATACTAAAATTAAATTTTAAGTATCACTCTGCCATAGGATAGAAAATTTTATACGGACACCGGTTGGTTAAATAAAATTTGTTTTAATCATGAATTTTGAAATTTTGTTTTAAAGACAATATAAGTGATTTTCTATAATTTATTTCCTTTAAACTTTATCCTTGAATTTTGAAATGTAAACAAAAAGGGGAATTAATTAGTATTATAACTGAAGCTAAATAAAGTGAAATATAATGTAAATCGAATTTATTGAAATTGAATGGTTTCACCCACCTTTGAAATTTATTATGAATCAACATTGATTTGAATTATATACGATTTGTGAACTCGATGTTTGTTATAAAATTGGAATCATTGAAAATGAGAATCTGATTTGGAATGTAACTATTTGAATTAATTTGATCGAATTGGAATGAATGTAAATTGGAAGTTTAATCGATGGAATCATTGGAAATTGAGTTGGTTGAATTGAAGTTGAAATATGACTTCAAGTTTAATTGAAATGTTAGAGAAACGATTCTAATTCCAACTATAGTATTTCAAATCATTTTATAAACTATCTTAATAATAAATTTTTTCATTATAAACTATTTTACTTTAGTACTATTTTATTTTTAAAATTATTTTAAATAAATCATTTTATAATCAACTATTTATTTTATAAATTACTTAATGTTTTAACTATATATTTTAATAAATTTGATAAATTCTATTTTAAATTACAAACTATTTATTTCCATACTATTTCAATTATATGTCTAAACTATTTTAAATATACTGTTAACTATTTTATTTTTCAAATTATTAAAGTTGGAATTGGTTCAAGATTTTAATTGGTTTAAATGGATATTTTAGTGTGAATAATATTCTATTTTGAATATTGAATGATTTTGAAAATTTGATATTTTGATATGAAATATGAACCTCTTCGAAATGTAAAAGAACTAATCGGTGTGAAAAATGTAAACGTTTGGTTGTTAAAGAGACTGGGATTGGATATTGTCATACTCTCTGCCAATACCGAAAACCACTTTAACAACTGTGTACGCGGTGAAGTTCCAGAAATGATGTTGGATGGATTTGGAGGCGATTACTGGATTTGAAGAAAGAGAACGATGATGGATAGCCTTGACCTTCGGGTCATAATTAAAATGACTAAAACAGGAGCCATACCCAGGTTAATTGAGTTAGCTACTCTGAGCGGGCATACTTCTTCGATACCATATATATACTTTGTGATTGATTGGCGCCTTTGATTGATTTTGGTGGTATGTCTGGGGTGGACGGTAGTAGCTGCTATGCGTTACCACCGGCCTGGGTCCGCAATCCGGTAGAATCACTACTGATGGGTATTGCCTTGATGCCTTGTCATATTTATCCTGATCGAGCCCCCTACGATTTTGATTTAACGTTGTCGTATCACGGCGCATCCCTATCCACCGACGTACTGGTGTTTTATATGCAAACTGTACGGCAACGGTATAAATGGTGTAAGGATAATAATGGTAATTCCGCTTACATTATTTTATTATGTTATATTTGACCATAGACATTATTATACAAGCGTACTATATATTATATTGTATTAGTTTGCTAGATCCTTAAGAGATGGAAATTCCCGTAACATCTCTTAAGTTATTGTACTCATATTATTACATGAAATTTGATTTAACTAATATGAGAATGATTTAGTTCTGATCCGAGTGTTTGTTGTGTCTCTTTTTTTTTGCAATACGCTCGGGTCAGACCGAGTTGCAGTTAGCGAAGTTTCACTTGCTTTGAAGATACCATTAGGAAGATGAAGATGGAGCTCAACAAACGTATTATTATTATTCTGCTGCAAATGCATTGGTATGTTGTATGTTAATTTACTCTGATAATCGTTGTAAAATATAATAAAATGTATGTTTTAACAGCTTCATGTACTGTTATTTATTTATTTATTTATTATATTCTGTCCTTCCACTACGAGATTCTGTATTTATTTTCTTCTTTCTTCTTTTTTCTTATTTTAATCCGAATAACTATCCATATTTTTGATCTGTTTATGTCGACATTAAGGATCATTGTCGATTTGAACGGTCAAAAATCTCGAATGTTACAAAAATTTTAAAACAGCACTTACTATATATATATATATAAATAAATAAATATAACAAATAAAATTATAAGCATAGGAATACTTAAATAATTATTTATATTAGTATTATATAATATTCAAATCTAAGATTACAGATATTTAATCATAGTAAAAAAACACATTAAAAATACAAACAAAATGATACAATATTATTTACTGTTTTTACATACATATATATACTGGTTAAGAAATTAAAATGTGTATATATTCTTGAAATTTTTCTCAATATTTGTTATTTTTAATCAATTATTTAAATAATCCATACTAAATTGTATTACGGACTCAGTCAAAACCCAGGACGTTACAGTTCCTTCTTCCAATATTATCCCATCCCAATAAACAAATATGCAAAACCCTAATTCAATTAAAAAAAACAAATTAAGTGCTAACACTTCGAGCAAACTCAACTTCACACACGATTACATTTCTTCATCACGAAAAGGATAAAATTAATGGCCAGAATGAAGAATGTGAAACTCTCCTCATAACCAGATCCTAAATTAGTGGAGAAGGTGGTACGCCAAATCAATTTTAGGGTTAATCGTTTGATAGAATTAGGGTTTTCAGATGTATTTTAAAATGGCTTGTGTGTTTTGGGTATGTTTATTTGATCCGCTATCGTCGAGCTTGTGAAGAATGGTTTAATCGATGTGAACGGAGTAACGTTGCCGAATTAAATTTATGTTCTTGACATGATTGATTATAGTTTTAAATTTTGTTATATGTCAGTTTGCCGAATTATGCAAAGGAGGGTGATATGTTGGTTTCGGAGGTGTGCGGTCATAGTTCTTGTTTTTGTTCGTTAGAGCATTGTCGTACTGTAAATTTTCGTTCGGTTTCAGTGATAAAAATGTTACTTTAATCCCTTTTTTCCTTTCTTAATTCTTTTTCCATGACTAATGGTTTTGATTAACAATTAGAAATGAACAGAACAAAGAAATTAAGTTTAGGGGTATTACGGCAAAATTAATTTTATTCGTTAAGTGGATACTCTCTTCATTGGTACTCCCCTTAACAAATAACTTTTAAAAAAATTGAACCCCCTTAACAATAATTGGAATGTCTATTACAGTAATTAACCCATTACGAGATAGGGAGTCAGTTGAATTGCCGAAATGCTATAACTACATAATTTACCAAGTTACTAAGTATAAATGGTTTGCTAAATTAAAATAAGGTAATAAATCAATATCTTCCTTTTCAAATGGAATATAAACTAAGTGTAAATTGTGCAGCATGACCATAAATTTTAGGAAAGGTAGCTAATTAATCTAACTTGTATATATATATATATATATATATATATCAATTAATCATGATACCTTATTAGTAAGGAAATTAACTTTGTACTCAGTCATGTTAATTTAGTTGGAAATAAATTTATCAAGAGGACTTCTTAGTCCTACCTTCTAATCATTAACTGCGAAGTCACTTTGCAAGGTGTTTATATCCAGCTATATGAGAACACAAACATTGATACCTGTACGTCGTTAGGATTTAACGAATAGAAGATAGTCAAAATTTGAAAAGATTTAATACGTAATATGAATCTATAAAACTACAGTTGAATTGGCACATGTTAACTGTGTACATTTAAAAAATTCAAGAAAAACAGTAAAGAAGAATGTTCTTCTGTCCAAAACCTATACTAAGTCGTTGGTACATGGGCTATAGATGGAGAAAAAAGCCAGGTAAAGAACAATAATGCATAAAGTTATTATGTATAGTAAATCCGTCGTGGTTTGACTATTTGTTTTCTTGTTTTTTTCATCATCACTGTGTAAGGTTGATGCACACTCTCAAAACCTTATTTGGAAGCAAATGAAATTTGAATTTAAGTGCAAAAAATGAGTCAGTGGATGTAGTAGACAATAACTTAGAATAGAAGTAAGCAAGCAAGCACATCACCACACTCACGGTAACAAAATGATTCTACATCTTGGATATAAAATTGCTTTTATCCTATCTAAAGCAGAGAGAAAACTTCTACTGTTTGTGGACACCATGAACGTTTTATAATCAATTGGTCTTAAGTAGGTTATGGCACAGTTGTACACTTATTATGGCACAAAATGTAAGTTATGAGTTCATCACTCAAATGAGTAATTCCATAAGTTTGTAAGTAACATGGGAATTATTTAAACCTCACACAAAACTCATAAAAAATTTCAATTGAAAGGAAATAAAAATAGTAATAGATATGAAAGTGGTAATCAAATATCCATTTTGAATACCGCCTAACTAAAATAAGACATAAAAAGTTTATATAGCATCTAATTAAGTTAGTGGAATTGAGTTAAAAAATATAACTATAGTGGTATTAAGTATTATGTTAAATCATGGTTCTTCAGTCTATAATGGAGCGATGATGGAGTATGATATTTGTTTCTTGGTTCTTTTTTTACACATTTTGTTCAAAGAAAAATAACACTGGGTTGAATCACGACCGCAACAGGTTCTCTTCAAGTACCAAAATATCACTACAACAAAAATACATTTTCACAACTTTCAAAAACAGTTGTAATAGATCTATTACAACTGACAGTCAACAGTCATTATAGCCACAGTGGTAATAGGGTCACAACTTTTCATAACCGTTTTTAGCATTTGTAAAAATTTCTTTTTACAACAACTTTAAGTAATTGTAAAATATACTTCTACAACTGGTTCAGACACTTATAAACAATTTTTTTACAATTATTTTATCTGTTGTAACTAAGTCTACTACAACTGTTTTTGTAGGTTGTTAAAAAAATACAAATTAAAAAATAATTAAATAAGCACCTGAATAAAAAAAGAATAGTAGATAAGCATATATAATCCGCTAAAAATTAACAATGCACAATGAGCAAATCAAAAACTGCATTGTTCTCCACAAAACAGAATTTCAACATTAACATTTTTAGCATTATTGCATACTTGATAGTACAAAGCAACTTTATCCAAGTACAATATTTTCTACAAGTTCAAAAGTTGCGAAATATTATAGTAAGGCTTTAGATCTTAAACCTTTTATTAACTTTAGGGCGATGAACTACAATTTGATTATAAGCATCAAGACTCAAGAAATCATCCAACAATTCCCCATGCATTGCTGAGATCTTTCATTTTTACAGCTAGTAAACTAAATATGGTTGGCTCCCGCTTGTTTCTTTGTCAAAGAGCAATCAGGCTAATGAGCGATAGAGGTAAAGGAAAACAGAAAAACGGCATTGGCGAAGATGACTCGCCATCATCAAAAGGTAAGAAGGGTGGAAAGGCTGATGGGCTCGATACCTGCACTTATGTCAAAGTAAGACATCTTATGTGAGTAGCAAGGAAAAATAAATGGGGGCATCAAGAAGCTGCAATATGGCTAGCTAAGCAGCAAATATAAGGTTAAATTTATACTCTAGAAACATTAGTGTATTTGTGCAACAACTTTTGTACCCAATCAATTTTATGATTATAATGCATGTCTTAAATTACATGGTTACTTAAAGATACAATAATGGAGTTCTTACATACCAATATCAAATTGGTTTTAGACATGTTCCATTGATGCAAATTTTGATATGATATACATTGCATTTTCAATCTTCTAATTGTTCGCAGTCTCCTTCCTGTATAGAGTTCAACATTAGTTGATTTATATAAAAATCTAGATCACTTTCCTTCTATCAGGAAAAAATTACGACGCTAGTTTTTGGACTTTGAATGGATAAACAGGTTACAAAAACATAACAAATTGAGCATCACAGCATAACACTATTAATGTTCTTACCTGGTAATGCACCAATGGCTACATCAACATACTTATTATATTTGTAGCCTCTCCATTGCAGGAGAATAATATCATGCTGCCTGTTCATTCTACATGCAACATTCCACTGTTGCATCACTTTGACACCTATTCTATTCTTCATGTCCCTGATTTGGTTGCTAAATCAAATCATGTGATGTTCACTTTGAAATTATGGGAAGGATCCTAACCCCTTTTCCACATCATTTCACCACCTCTTGACTAACGCTACTAACCAGAATTCATCCTTCCCATGCAATGCTTCTAACCAAAACATTTATATCTCTAATCACGTGCCCCCAAACATTAGCAATCCTCATAACCTGGAGTGCATGTAACGTGCAGCAACTCCCATGTAGAAACTTCTAGCCCAACTTTTCAAACATCGTTGCACAATTTAGGACAGCATGCCCAAACATTGTACACTGCTGCTCAATTGCACGACGTATTTTTTTTAATCATACATGATTCGTTTTCACTTGTGCATTCATAATGAACTAATTCACATATTTGCAGTTCATGTTAACCAAATATTTATGCAACCTCAACTTTTATAGCATCAAGACATAAATGGAACAACAATAGACTGAAGTACACCATTGAGACCAAAAGAGAAATTATGTTTTCCTTTTAAATGAGGATAAAATACGTGTAAAATACCTCAGAGTGGATCACGATTAACATATTTGTATAGTAAATATCGAGACGTAATTTTACCAAGAGCTGCATACCACTGGGGAACAAAAGGACCCATCTAAATAGCTTCCCCTGTTTAAACTGAGTACCAGCTATCAGACAGACGATATATTCCTTGATCCTCTAATAGAAGCAAGCCATGCTGATTATATAGGAAATGGTACTTGCATTCTCCAACCTACTGAATCCTTCCCAGTATCACTCGCCATAGAAGTATTCACCGAACCCTATAAAGAGTGAAATGCAAGGAGCTAATCCATGCTACGAACGAGGATCTAATTATGCACTGGCAAATTAATGACCAAATTGTCGTAAAAGTTGAATCGTAGTTGGTTACCTCAACTCGACTTCCAGCCAAATGCAACCATGCTAAACGAAACCGGTAAGAAATCGAAGAGCTAGGCAACCTGAGCTCAAAGATGCTTTCTTTACAAATTTATGTATTTCAATCGAATTAACGTTGAATTTCAAAGTAGCGGAACATGACACTTACTATGAAAAAACAAAAGAAAATGGAGGAAGGGGTCACTTTCTTTTTGCTGGAAATACAAAAGATAAAGAGTAGGATAAGATGCATTTTTTTCATTAATACATATTTGCTAAGTTTCATGAAGGAAGATAGCAGAGGATGTATAAAATTAGAAAGGGGATAGCAGCGCTGAAGGAACCGTATTTCCATTAATACGTGTTTGCTGAGTTGCTTGAGTTTCGACTATGGCGGCAGCGGGTTTTGGTTTTTTTCGCGATGGAGCCAATTTTTCGCTATCCCGCTTTAATCTAAGGTCTTTTCCACTACTTATGAAACTGTCGATAGGTTGGGCTAAGTAATTATGTGTCGAGACCAGAAGTTCACCAAAAAATTTGGAAGTCAAGAATTAAAAATTAGATTTAACAACTGATAATTAAATTAACCATAATGTGAATTTCGTTAATTTTTTTAAACATTAAATATTACTGTGGAATTATTAAATACAAATATTACCTATTTATTAATTAGTACTTCTTAATTATTAATCGTTACTATTTAATTCTTAACTCTAATTGAATGTTAATAAATGATGTTTTATTATTATGTATACATTACCAGTAATAAATATTAAATATAAGCTATCAGTTATCAAATATTTATTAATAAAAACAAATTATTGCCTTTAAGTTATTAATTTTTTATTGTCAGTTAATATTAATTATTATATAATTAAATTAGCAATAATTAATAGTAATTATTGATTTGTAAGGCTACGATTGAATATTGATTATTTTTAAAGATTAATATTAGTAATAGTTAATAATTAAGTATTAAGTATAAAATATTATTTATTATTAATAATTCTTAAAAAACTTTATATTTATTAATCCTTAATTATGATTGATGGATTGTCAAAAATTAAATATTAAACATTACTTCTTAATTATTAGTACTGGTTATTGATTATTAAAATCAAATTCATGTTTATTAGTTGTTAACTATTTGATAATTACTATTAAACAATTATTTTATATTTATTATTGATTAGTTATTACTGATATTAATTATTAATAGTATTTTTTATAAATTGTTTAATTACTAATTATTATTAATTATAATTATTGGATAAATAAAAGGAAATACTTTTTTAGTCATATATTATAATTCACAAAAAGAAGAGTAGATAAAAACAAACATCTTTAGCAACTGACAAAAAGAGTTATAATATATGCCTATTACAACAAATAAAATAAGAAAAGTTGTTAAAAATAAACATCTTTTACAACTGACAAAATAGTTGTAACAGACATCTATTACAACTGCTAAAAAAGAAGAGTTGTCACAAATTAGCATCTATTATAACTGGCACAAAAGAACTGTTGTATTAGGCATCTATTACAACTAACAAAATAAAAGAGTTATTGAAAAATAATTTATAACAACTGTTTCAAAAAAACAGTTGTAAAAGATCTCTATTGCAACTGACATTTTACGATAGTTGTAAAATTACATTTGTCGTAAGGTCTTTTTGTTATAGTGTGCTTTAAGGACCATTAAAATGGTTTCAGGAGTACAATGATATCAAAAGAAGAAGAAAAGAACAAGAGCTTCTTGGGAAAACAAATTGGAACTAAAAGGAGCGGAATAAACTAATTATCAAAAAGCTCCATACGTTACTCACTTTACACATGTGTTTAACTTTTTTTGGTTTTCAAGACAAAAGAATTGATTTCAGATACTGTGTAATTGAAGAAGATAGCAAATAGGGAACACACTTTTCTTACCCTATGCATAAGTATCATTGATCTATTTTTACTTTACGCAGAAGTATCGTAGATCAATATTTAACAGTGGGCTAGCTATTGGATGAAATGCTTGGTTTCTGTTAACCGGCTTTTTGGTCCAGTTACCAAGAGAGCATCAGACACGCTCAACTCAACGTACCTCTTGAAGCTGAGGTCGAAAAAGAACACATAGGAGCGAAGAAAACGGGATCAAGAAGGGATTAACTGCCTGTGGCCTCACGGCAAGCAGAAGACGTCCGCAAACCAAGGCCTCGGACTCCGAAGGAGTTACGAGCCTCGACCACCCGGTCCTAAGGCCCTCGCGCCCCTCGGAAGAACCTCACTCGGGCATGACGCGAAATTCGCACCCATGCCTAGGTTCGAAATTTTGAACCCACGCCTGGGCTTGAAATTTCGAACCCAGTGGGCGCGAGGTCTCGAGCCCAGCGGGTGCGAAATCTTGCACCCACAGCTGGGCTCGAGATCCCGAGCCCAGCGGGCACGAAATCTCGCGCCCACAGCTGGGTTCGAGATCTCGAGCCCAGCGGAGCGAGATTTCGCGCCCGCATCTGCGTTTGAAAATTCGAACCCATAGGGCTCGAAATTTCGAACCCGTACCCGGGTTCGAAACTTCGAGGCGCGAGGGTGCCAGGCTCGAATTTCCTGCATATGGTCCCTCTTTCCACCTAATCCGACCTACTCCTACCTACTCCGGCCTCACACTTCAAGGAGGTGGGATTTTCTTCATTTGAGACCTTCCTAGAGCTTCATTAATGGCATCTCTTATTTGAAGAAGAAGGAGAATTAAATATTCTTTTTCCCAAATACCTAGCATATGGCAGTTATAAAAGTGAATGTAATGAGCATGGCTCTACCTTGTAATTCTTAAGTGGTTAATAAAAGTTCAACATCCTTCCAAAGTGGACGTGGGCCTAATCCGCGGCCGAACCACTATAAATTCTTGTGTCATTTACCGCTTTCTCTTACTTAGTCTTACGACCAAATTAACTATTCCTAGTAATAAGAATCTTTGGCGTTTATGAAATTTTTTGCGTCAACATTTGGTGCTTTCATTGAGAATCCGAATTCAAGATTTGTGTCTTTCTTCCGCATTATAATCTCGACTTCGACAAGCTTAGGGTACCTTGCTCAACCCGCTGTCGGGTCCACTTACGATGGTAAAGAAGTCAAAGAACGCAATTGTCGGCTCTTCAGCCGTAGCCGAGGCCGGTACCTCTCAACAACCTCAACCGGTAGATGTCCCGGCCCCAAATGAAACCGTCCCTCCTATTGTGGACCTCGGAGGGCCCGTTACTCAAGCTCAAATCCGCGCGCTTAATGGAAGATATGAGAACACCGTGATCGAGCTCAACTAAGCACTAAGGGATAACATCGGTCTTATGCGCCAACTTCAAGAAAGTTAACGCGTCGTCGCTCGACTCCAATTGGCTTGGAACAATGCTCGACCCCGACCAACTGCATCGGAAACTTCCTCTTCCGAGTCAAGGGGCCCACACCAAAGGAGAAGGATCACCCTCATCAACCATCTTGCCACTCGCACGAACACCCTCGATAACGATAACGCTCATACCAACGGGAATGGAAACGGAAACGATGACCGAACTACAGTCACATACAGCGAGGGGGAACGATGCCGAGACCGCTCTCACTTGATTATCAATGACAGACCTGATCCTACGAACCAACCTCTTTCTCGACACAACCCGATGGTCGATAATCGGGGTAAAGGACCCGCTAACACAACGGCACGCGCTCTTGTAGAATAGGATCCGCATCACCCCGCTCCACCTCAACGTCCGCACTGGGCCAAGTCATAGATGTCGAGGACATGTAGGAAGATGATCTGGACATCCACCATAGAAGGCGACCTCGCAACAGGACTCCGGAACCGCGTCAAAACCCTTGGATCCCGATGGAGGATCCGCACCCGATCTACCTCCCCGACATGATACAAAGGGTCATGAGAAAGATGCGAGGGGGCGCCCATGGCGCATGAGAAGCTCACATTAGGTGTAACCCCTTAACAAGAAGAGTAAATGAAGCAGAATGGCCAAGGCGCTTTAGCACGCCATAAATGCTACTCTATGATGGTCCCACTGATCCTTGTGCCTTCTCGAATCGCTACGAATGGCAAATGGACTTGATCCGAGGCGACGATCCGGCCAAATGCAAATGCTTCCCGGTCTTCCTGTCCGGTACCGCTCTACTTTGGTTTTCCCGCCTCCCGGTCGATTCCATTAACAACGTCGGGCAATTAGCAACAGAGCTGGTCAAACAATTCAGGGTGCATATCCCGACTTCGAAGAATGCCCTCACCTTATCCAACCTCTATCAGGGGCCCGCCGAGTCACTTAGGAGCTACCTTTCCTGGTTCAACACAGCTCTCGCCGAGGTCGAAGATCCCGATCCTCACACCATACTCTTTCAACTAGCAAATGGGGTCCTCCTCACTTCAGAATTCGGGGCCTGGATCAATAGAAAACAGCCAAAGAGCCTCGACGCCTTCTATGAGAAGGCAGATCAGTACTTGTGCCAAGAAGAAGCGAGGCGGAGCCGGCTTTCCACCATAAGTCACCCCAACGACCCACAAACCGATACCGCCAATAACCACTTCCGCGGTAGGCGTAGCGGGGAGCCCTTCGAACAAAATAGGGGGCAGGTCCCCAAAGGCAAAAACCAAACAATGGCAAGATGGATGGACGGAGCAACGGACAAGCCCCATCAGAATTAAGAAAGCCCGGCCCTCGCCAAGCTTTCGAAACCTACACCCCGTCGAATGAAGACATAGAGACGATCTACTTGGAAACATGTAAAACCCTGCCATACAAGAGGTCGCACGTCAGAGAATCAACTGACCGCGAGAAGAACACCGGGAGGTACTGTCGATATCACGACGTATACGGGCACGACACCAACGAAAGCCGCCAACTTAGGGATGCAATCGGGAAACTTATTCGCGGGAAACAGCTCGAGCAATATGTCCAAGAGCCCTTTCTCGCCGAAGCAAACTCGCAACCTCCAGCGCCATCTCCATAAGCATCCGCCAAGGGAGCTTCCGGACCATCTAACCCAAGGCGAGGAATCGTGATCAACACCATATGTGGCGGACCTTACCCCACACATAACAGCTTTCGAAAAATGGAGGAATATGTGAGTTCCATAAAGTATGCTACTTACGAAGCCTGCTCCGCTCTCCCTGAATCTGTCCCATCCAAGCTGCAAAAAACCATGCAAGACGACATCGTCTTCCGAGAAAGAGAATCGATGGGGGTGGAAATCCCAACCACCGATCCACTAGTCATCACTGCCCAGATCGTTGCCGCTTCCGTTCGAAAGGTTCTAATCGACTCAGGGAGCTCGGTCAACATCATCTTCAAGGCCGCCTATGACCAGATGAAATTGGAAACGAATGACTTAAAGCCATGTCACGCTTCGATTCATGGTTTCAATGGGGCCTCCCGTTCCCCCATAGGGTTGATCGACCTACCTGTAGAACTGGGCTAGGGGGACAGAAGTCGAGTCTGAATTCTCACTTTCATGGTCATAGACGTCGACTCCCCCTACAACACTTTTCTACGGCGCCCCTTTCTTACTGAATTCCAAGTTTTCATGGCACCATGGTCTCTCCTAATGAAATTCCCGACAGAAAATGGTGTTGGAACCGTTAAGGGCGACCAAGTAAGCGCCAGGGAATGTTACGCAATAGAGTGGAAGAACGTGTGCAATAAGGACAAGGGAAAAGTCGTGCCCACGCCTTCTTGCACCAAGAACGTCTCAGCATAGCAATCAACGGCTTCTAGGCCCTGGCTCAGGCGCCACTCATGTATTTCCGATGACCTCAACCTACAAAAGGACGAAGAACCCAAATACGAGAGGCCTACCCCAGTTGAATCCACAGTGGACGTTCCCGTCAACCTCGACGACCCAACAAGGGTGTTGAAGGTAGGGTCACAACTCCACCCCGTAGTTAAAGAATATCTTATATGCTTCCTAAAAGCCAATTTAGATGTGTTCGCATGGACTCACTCCGACATGAAACGCATCGACCCCGCGATTGTTTGCCATTCCCTTGGCTTGGATCCCAGAATATCTCCAGTTAAACATAAATGCCGCTTTTTAGAGTCCGAGAGGTTGAAGGCACTCGAAGAAGGGGTGGATCGTCTGCTCAATAATGACTTCATCCGCGGAGCTGACTACCCCGAATGGGTTTCCAATCCAGTTCTATTTAATAAGGCCAACGGTAAGTGGCGAACATGTATCGATTTCTCCAACCTGAACAAGGCATGTCCCAAGGACAGCTTCCTGCTCCCGAAGATTGATCGACTAGCCGACACGACCGCCAGATACCAGCTATTATCTTTCATGGACGCTTACTCAGGCTACAACCAGATCCCGATCAGCCTCCGCGACCAAGATCATACCTCTTTCATAACCGACCTTGGGCTCTACTGTTATCGTGTTATATCCTTCGGCCTTAAAATGCCGGCGCCACTTATCAACGAATGGTTAATCAACTCTTTAAAAATCAAATCGGGAAGTCCATGGAGGTGTACTTGGATGATATGCTAGTGAAATCTAAAATATTAAGCGATCACGTCCACGACCTCTTCGAAATGTTCGATATCCTTCGCCAGTATGACATGAAACTCAACCCCTTGAAATGCTCTTTTGGGGTCACCTCGGGAAAATTCTTGGGTTTCACTGTCAATTCTCGGGGCATCGAAGCTAACCCAGAAAAAATCCAAGCTATTCGGGACATCCGAGTCCCCGAGAACATCAGGGACGTCCAAAGTCTGAATGGAAAGGTCGCCGCTTTAAGTCGGTTCTTCTCTAAGTCCACCGATAAATGCATCCCCTTCTTCGATTTACTCCGAAAAGGGAAACACAACATCGAGTGGACCCCCGAATGCGTATCCGCATTCAAGGAACTCCTGGATCACTTAGAGTGACCACCTATCCTCTCTAAGCCTATAGACCATGAGGACTTATATATTTACATGACTGTTTCTGCGTAGGCAATCAGCTCGGTACTAATACGCCTTGATGATCGCACTCAATGGCCCGTTTACTATATCAGCAAGTGGCTGGTGGAGGTAGAGAAGAATTACCCTAAATTGGAGAAGCTGACATTCTACTTATTGATTTCCTCTATAAAGCTCTGACCGTACTTCCAGTCGCATCCCATAAAAGTTTTCACTGACCAACCATTACGTCCGGTCTTACAGCGACACGAGGCGTTAGGGTGATTACTAAAATGGAGCATAGAGTTAAGCTAGTTCGAGATAACCTTCATTCCCCGACGAACCATCCTCGGCCAGGCCCTCGTAGACTTCATCGTGGAATTCATAGCCCTCGAGGAGGAACCCATAGTGAACGCCGGAATTCCCGACGCCAAGTGGAAATTGTTCGTAGATGGCTCCTCTAACAAAATATGCTCCAGGGCCGGAGTCGTGCTCATTACCCCTGAAGAACGTCTGATGTATTACGCATCGAGGCTAAACTTCCCTGCTACCAACAACGACGCGGAGTACGAGGCCTTAATCGCTAGGCTTAGAATCATGATCGAACTCAAGATAGAGACCGTCCACATGTTCTTCGATTCACAGCTTATTGTCCGACAAGTACTGGGAGAGTATCAAGCGAAAGAGGGACGGCTTGCCCAATACCTGGCCCGAGTTCAGGGGCTACTCGTCGGCCTCGAGCATTTCACCATCACCCATATCCCACGCAAGCAAAATAAAAAAGAGGATTCACTCGCCAGGATGGAAAGCTCCGAAGATCCACAACTTAACGGATTATCCCCGGTTGAAATCCTCAACTCTCCAACATCAAGCAAGGGCAAGACAAGGCGATTACGAGCATTGAACCCGAGCCCGAGTCCTAGATGACACCGATCAAAAATTACCTCCAGCATGGGATCCTACCTAAGCGCTACAAGGAAAAGCGCGCGCTCACTTGCCAGTCCGCCCGTTACCTTTTTATGGACGGGGTACTCTACCGCAGAGGTTTTTCCGTTCCCCTGCTTCGATGCGTAGCTCACGGTGATGCCCTCTAGGTACTAAGCAGTGTGCTTGAAGGTGAATGTGGCGACCACACTGGGGGCAGACCCTGGCCAGAAAAATTCTTAGACATGGTTATTACTGGCCCACGCTTGATCAAGATGCCGTGGACTACGCTCGCAAATGCGATAAGTGCCAGCGCTTCTCCATGATCCCAAGAGCCCCGCCTACCGAACTATCTCAGATGGTCAGCCCATGGTCGTTCGCCATATGGGGAATCGAAATCATCAGAACTCTTCCAATAGCCAGAGGCGGGGCATGGTACGCCGTCATCGCAGTGGACAATTTCACCAAGTGGGCAGAAGCTGAAGCTCTCGCCGCCATTACCACGAAGAAGATGATCAACTTTGTTGTCTGCAACATCATCACCCGTTATGGAGTGCCTTAGGCTGTCATCTTCGACAACGGCACTCAATTCGAGAGCACTGAGTTTAAAGCTTTCTGTCAGCGCCACGACATTGATAAAAGATTCTCAGCGGTGGCTCATCCCCAAGCCAATGGACAAGTCGAGGCGGTTAACAAGATCATCAAAACCATCATCAAGAAACGTCTGGAAAAGGCTAGGGGAATGTGGGCATACGAACTTCCTCTAGCTCAATGGGCTTACAACACCACCCACAAGACATTGACGAGCCATACTCCTTTCACCCTCGCCTACGGATCTGAAGCCATCATTCCCAGTGAGCTCAACTTACAATCCCATCGAGTCACATACTTCGATCCAAAGACAAACCAAGATTTACTTCTGGGATCACTCGACTTGCTGGAAGAAAAAAGGAATGAGGCCAATGTCAGTGCCGCCGCCCAAAGACAGCGGGTAGACCGATACTTCAATTCCAAGGTCCGCCACAAGGATCTCAACATCGGCGACCTCGTTCTAAAGCGGGTTTTTCCCCTTACAACGGGCCTTGCGCCTCGCTGGGAAGGCCCGTACTCCATACATCGAAAGCTCAACGATGGAACCTTCAGACTCGCCACCGTCGACGGAGCTGAACTCCTAAGGGCTTGGAACAACGAACATCTCCGCTGCTACTTTACATAACTCAGTTTACGGTTGTTTATGCTTTTCTAACAATGATCTGTTTTATCAGAAATCCAAGGCATTGTAAAGGCTATTACTGCCAAAGTTATTAGTAGAAATTGTGTTCAATTTTCTGTCTCCCTGTTGTTTACTTCTCACGTAATGCGTCTTGTTTTCCAACAACCAAATTGATTCACGCCTGCGAAAACCGCATTGGCACCCCGGGCACGGGAGCCGACGGGGCCATCCCACTTTCTAGGCAACATCGAGTCTGAAACGCTTGGCTATGCCAGGCACCTCGAGCACGGGAGTGGCAACGATACTCAAATCGCCGGCCCGCGACTCGACGAGTCTAAACAACCACGAACTTGAACCCCGGCCCAGTGTCGAGGCCAAGGATAAATCGTTCTACATCCTAGTCCAGGCAGCTTGGCGCCACTCAGCGACCTACTAAGATCGATGCAAATATCTCTTCACCAGTTGCGGGTGCCGGTCGAATCTTGGCGCAACACCAAGACTGACCTTAAATCGTTTATTCCCCTTAGCTCTCAAGGCTAGCGGGAAACCCATGGCCACGATCGGACTTTACGAGCTGATGATCGGGGCTGAAAACTACACCGGCGAATAAACGACGTCTAGTGGCTCGCCTCAACCCGATGAACGACCGGAGAGTCGCGCACCTAGCAGACCGCACAACGCGAAGCCCTACGCCTTCGCTATACTTAGGTTTAACCCCGGGTCACCCAAGACAGCAGGCGCACAGCCTGGTTTCGCAAACTACGGGTTCCCTGAGCTGAGGGGAACTTACTGAAATCAGCTCTCTACTTCACCTCTCTGGAATAATTTACCCAGAGATGGCCCTCAATCGATTTTGTGACAAGTGTAACGATAAGTAAGTTTATGCAAGTACAGGACGTTGGAAAACATAAAAAGAACATCCGAACAATTGACATAAGTAGAAATCTTTACTAATTAATATTTCCTTTTCACGCACGCACACACTAAACAAACTACGTGTCTAATTCTTTTACTTTCCAATGACAGGGTGTACATGAGAACCACACCATGTCTTGAAAAACCAAAAGCGAGGGTCGTACTCGCGTAAACTATCGGCCTATACTACCAAAATAACGGTAACTCCTGCTAAGGTTGCTAATGCTAACCATGTTTTCTTTTCTTGTGCTTGTGCTTGTCCTTTTTTGCAGATTCCACGCTTGACGGTTCAACCTTGGCTCTGGTCCTCTTCTTATCGGACGTGCTCTTTCCATCTCCACCCCTCCGGGAAATGGTCGATTCGTGAGAAGCCGAGAGGCATCTCTCGCCGTCCTATCGCCACTAGAAATCTCAGTAATGTCAATCAAAGTGGCCTACGGTGTAGGCTTGGGGGCACCCCCAACAGCGAGGCCGACCACAGCGTCACTCATCCCCGGGACCGCCTTGCCTTCCTGCTAAGCTTTCTCCTTGGCTTCTCTAGCGGCCTTCCGGGAAGCAAGCTTTTGGGACCTATGAGGCGTGACGCCACCAGCTTTGGCCTTCTCAAGGGACTCCGTAGCCCTCCGCTGTGCCTCTTCAACCTCCCTCTTCTTCCGGGTCTCATCGTTAACCCTCTTCTTCTCAGCCTCCTCATCGGCTCTCTTCTTCGCGACGGTATCAGCAGCTCTGGCCTCGACATCCTGCTGAGTCTTCATTAGGTTTTCCTTCCTGGAAGCTTCGTTGTGCTCTTTCTTCTCCTCTACCCCTTCACACTTGGCCACCATCTTGGCCTGTTGACTCGCCACTAGGGCCGCCAACGAACCCACATCGGCTACAACTGGGCCTTTGGAAGGGGCACTCAGTCCGTCGACCACCTCTCCTTCTTCGTTAAGAATGTCGACCATGCTAGAAGTTATGCTTATGCCAGAAAAGGTATCGAGTTGGTCGCCACCGTCTCCGGCTTGTGTCCCTACAGGGCCCGACCCAGTTTCAGTCATTTGAGGGAGCATGGGAGCAGGGTATGCTGCTGTCGTAGACCCAGGAGGAACTGCATAAGCAAAGACACAACCTTTTTTAGACCATAAATTTGGTAATCACTTCATTCTCAGGGATGTAAGATAAAAGGAATTACCTATGGTCAATGATGGCATAGGAATGGTAGGAAGGGTGCTCGCAACAGTGGGTAATGTGAATCCAGTCTCTTCTAGCCCGGGATGATCTGGATCGTACTCAACCGAGACTCGAACCAGGGCATCGGGGTCACTTATCACAGCCAAATCAGAGGCTAATGGTAGATAATAGCTGGCCTCTGCAAATGTCTCCGTAACCCTAACGCTCTCAGTCATCGTCGCTTTCCTTTTTTCGGCCGTGAGCCTTTCCAACCTCTCTCGCTCGGCGTCCTCAAGCAACAATCTCTCACCCTCCTCTAGTCTTATATGCTCCTCAGCGGTCAAGAGGTCAATCCTAAGATATCGTTCGTCCAGGGAGCCGACATCTACTCGACGTAAGTGGGCCTCATAAGGAACTAACCTCCCCCAAGTTCTGGCCAGCTCACGGGGATAATCTTCAAACCACGAAATTCCTCGGAATCTCAAAGCTTTGACATACATACTATTGATACTCTCCTCGAAGGAGGACCTGACATGGAACTCTGCATCATTCAGCAGTCCCCATAGCTGCTCTATTTCCCTCGCATGTTCGGCACTTATACCCTCGGCCTCGCTCAACACATCCCTGTTGCTAGCTTCAGCATCCTCCTTCGCTTTCTTCATTGCCTCGAGCTGCCTCTTTAGCTCCGCAACCTTGGCGTTCTCAGCCCGCAACCTCTCATTTTCCTCCCTCAAAGCAGTATTGTCATTCTGGAGCTGAGTAACCTTTCCATTTCCTTTTCCATCTCAGCGCACACTTTGGACCACTCATCCTTATCATTCTTAAGGGCTGTATTTTCAAGGGTCAAGCGACTTACTGTGTCGCTAAAAGTCTCGCGGTCATGCTTAACTTCCTCCTTTAGGATTGCATAGACTTGCTTCAGCTCCGCTGCAGTAACATGGTCAAAGGTTAAAGCTGGGAAACACACGGGGTATCGGCTAATTAGCCACAACACAACAAATAGACCTACCGATCTCAGTCTCCAAGTGGGTAACCGAGGTCTTTTCGCCATCGATAGTTAATTATGGATTGATGAGCTCCAGGTTCTTCTTCTTGATCAACTCCGAAAGATGGAGGGAATACTTGGTAAGTTCGTTGGCCTGATGGTGCGTAGCTTGTACATGCATCCATATATCTCTGGATTCCCGACTGGGAGCAGGACGGAGATCAAGGAGAGACGGTAGCTCATCAAAATGATATTGAGGGATGTATAGTTTCAAGAACGTCCTCCTATCTTCAACAAAAAATGCTTGGATTTGGGACTCTGTCAGATTCTGTATTCCCTTCACAACCTCCGTACCTGACCTTAGTTGACCAAACAGTAACTCTTTGCCCTTATCAGGTTGAGCGGGAGCTGGAGGGACAACCGACGAGGTAGTTGTCGAAGACCAAGATCGAGACCCGCCTATGTGGAGCCGAGTATCTCCCACGGACACGCGAATAGGAGCAGGAGCAGGAGGTGTCGGAGATCGCCTAGATCGATCCCTGTCTCGGTGACCGCTGCTTTTTTTTGACGAGGATGGGGGCACCGTACAAGCTAGTTGATCTTTGAAATCTCGTGAAAGAAGAACTCTGGGGAGGCTGGCGACTCCTGCGCCTATAACTTTGTCCGCCACGTCCTCCTGCCATGACACCTGCCAATAATACAAGCCGAAGTTAGTCGAGTAACTCGTATGGGCCAACATCTATGCAGTGCATTGTTATGAATGAATGCCCTAAGTGTTCTCTCAACAGACCAGATTGCGGCCCGATCGGGGAAGTTAACCAATCAACCACACAAGAAAGTTCATCCAGGCTCATCATATTCGGCTATAGAGTCATTACTAAGGCAAGTCCCTTTAAGCTATTAAACTAACCCGCGGGTTCAAGCGAGGCATTAGCCCTTGAGTGAGTCGCAGGAGAATGCGGTCTATCCAACACTCCTTCCCCCTCCCCTACCGGAGGCGGGACGAGAGTGCTCGGAAACCCCTCCTCTCTGGCAACCTCCTCTTGACCATGAACCTTGCCTCTGCGTGCATCTCCTTGAGGCAGAACAGTCTTTTGCAATTCTCCTCCCGCTGTGGTCATTTTCCTCTTTCGCCCGATAGGAGAAGAGCCTATCGCAACTCCCTCCTTTGGCACATTGAAAGCAACCGCGGGTCTGATCATAGCTCGGTTGTCCAGCAACAATCCAGCGCGGCGTAGGCGATCGTGACGTGTGGCGATGCTGGTGTCACGAAGATTCTCGGGTATCGCCCGCAAAGCATTAAGGCGTTGCCGATATTCATCCCCCATGGGTGCTCTCGGATTTCATGTCATATCCCATTTAAAACCATGAATAAAGAAAGGAATCCTAAAGTTATGGCAAGTAACGAAATTAGAGAAACACTTACTTCCCTCAAGCCACCTTCTAGCAAATTCGGGAGGGCAGCTGACGAAGAACCACTCACGCTTAAACACAGACAGCCTGGGCCACATCCCAACAAAGAATTTTGTAACAGTCGTCGCTTCCAAAGACCATTGAGAGGGAGAGGCCGCGCTCATTTTCCTTAAGTGGAAGAAATACTGAATATTGTCCCCAGTGGGCTCCCTATTCAAAAACTCACCAAAGAGAACGTAAGTCCCCAGGAGAGAAGCATAAGCATTGGGGTGTAGATGTGGTGGCACGAGACGCAAATAGAACAACATGTCTTGAATGAAGTTGTTAGCAGGGGGCACACACCCTGACAGGTAAGCTTTTCGGTTCCGGGTAGTAAGACCCTCAGGCGGTATGTGGGCTCTGTCATCTCTCCCGGGGGGGTGCACATCACCCACTGGTATCGTAAATTGGGCGGCCAATTTCTTGATCGCAGCGGCATCCATACATGACTGCACTGAGTCGATAGGATTCTCCAAAATTACTGCATGGGGCAGCATGTCCGGAGCCACCGGAGGTACGGGCTCATCATCTCCCTTGATATCTACATTCTCGGCCTCTTCGGTTACGACTGGGGAATATTGTCGCTCAGGTTGCTCCCCGTGCTCAGATGTTTCGGGTGAGCTAGTCGAATGAGAAGAAGTCGATCCTCCGGTGGTGGTCTCAAGCTCGCTGCCGGACGAGTCACCTCTAGGGGTAGGGTTAGATGTGTGCAAGTCAGGCTGGAAAGACACGGATTCCATAGTCTTTTCGGTCCTTGATCTGGTCTGCATCTTTAACTATACTTTAACGCATCAGTGTTAGAATGGGCGATATAGTGACCTGTACCCCTCATGTTGGTAACAACTAACATGTACGTGTAATGAGATGCAAGGATGAGCTACATAAAGAAATTTCAGAATGATTCGTAATAGTCCATGTCCCAGTCCGGTTGTATGCTCTACCCTATGTGAATAGTCCTAGGCCCCGCTCGTGCGGTTAACAATATAAGCATCGACGCTAAGCATACAAATCAAGAGACGAAGATTCAGAAGTCAAAGTCCAATCGGCATGACAAATCGAAAACCCGACAACGGCCATGTCCCCGGACTCGGAGATTCGAGCTCCAAGTTCAACATTTTGAACCTGGAAGGGCTCGAAGTTCTGAACCAACCTGGGTTCAAAATCTCGAGCCCCACTGGGTTCGAAATTTCGAACCTAGGCAAGGCTCGGGAATTCGAACCCAAGGGTTCAGATTCCGAACCCAGAAAGGTTCGAAGCTTGGAAACCCCCGGGTTCGAAAATTCGAACCCGCGAGGGTTCGAGACTCCGAACCCTGTGGGTTCAAAAATTCGAACCCACTGAGGTTCGGAAATTCGAATCCACCAGGTTCGAAAAATCTAGCTCACAAGGTCTCCGCCGTGGCCCTTCGACCTCCTCCTCTTCTTGACTCCTCAACTCAAGGCCCTACCTAGTTCGGGTTCGAAATTCACTAGATTCGAATTCGTTGGTTCGAAGGTTTCAGCAATGGCGGCCAAAGAGAGAAAAAAATAGAAGGTAGAAAGTGAGGGGGAGGCCCTATTTATAAAAGAAAAATTGACCCTTCGCATTCCACTGTGGGCTCAAAATTTCGAGCCCACTGGGTACGAAATTTCGAACCCCCGGGTTCGAAATTTCGAACCTTATGGGTTCAAAATTTCGATCCCCCAAGGGACCCGAAATTTCGAGGCCCCGGCTCAAAATTTCGAGCCCACCAGGGATTCGAAATTCCAGCCCCCTAGGTTCAAAATGTCGAGCCCCTTGGGCTTCGAGAATTTTCGACCCCTAAAAAAAAGAACAAAAAAGGAGAATGATGGTGACAACGGTAACGATGGCCGCACCTCCAGGATCGGGAACGCTGCGACACGCGGCCTCGTATATGCACTTCGCACACGCGCATGCCGACTCCCTCGCGCCCACAGAGGCTACACACTTTGAATGCTCAACGGTTTGAGCACGACACATCCTCCAACGGCGGATCGTCTGCACCGCCAGGAGGAATGGGCCTTACAGCTAACACTTATTTTAACTTTTGAATCACAGGAAAGTTTAACAGCTTCGCCATTCCCTCAACCTATGCAAAGAACATCATGTCAAAGACAAGACGTACTTTGGGGGGCAAATGTTAACCGGCTTTTTGGTCCAGTTCCCAGGAGAGCATCAGACATGCTCAACTCAACGCACCTCGTGAAGCTGAGGCCGAAAAGGAACACACAGGAGTGAAGGAAACATGATCAAGAAGGGATTACACTGCCTGTGGCCTCACGGCATGCAGAATACGTCTGCAAACCAAGGCCTCGGACCCCGAAGGAGTTACGAGCCTCGACCACCGGATCCCAGGACCCTCGCGCCCCTCGGAAGAACCTCACTCGGGCATGACGCGGAATTCGTACCCCGCTGGGTGCGAATTCTCGCACCCAGCTGGGTGCGAATTCTCGCACCCATGCCTAGATTTGAAATTTCGAACCCAGTGGGTGCGAGGTCGCGAGCCCAGCGGGTGCGAAATCACGCACCCAAAGCTGGGCTCGGGATCCTGAGCCCAGTGGGCACGAAATCTCGCGCCCACGGTTGGGTTCGAGATCTCGAGCCTAGCGGAGCGAGATCTCGCGCCCACATCTGGGTTCGAAATTTCGAACCCACTGGGTTCGAAATTTCGAACCCATACCCGGGTTCGAAATTTCGAGGCGCGAGGGTGCCGGGCTCGAATTTCCTGCATAAGGTCCCTCTTTCCACCTACTTCTACCTACTCCCACTCCTATAAATAGCCCATGGCCACACACTTTAAGGAGGTGGGATTTTCTTCGCTTGAGACCTTCCTAGAGCTTCATGAGCCTCATTAATGGCATCTCCTATTTGTGGAAGAAGGAGAATTAAATATTCTTTTTCCCAAATACCTAACATATGGCAGTTATAAAAGTGAATGTAATGAGCATGGCTCTACCTTGTAATTCTTGAGTGATTAATAAAAGTTCAACATCCTTCCAAAGTGGACGTAGGCCTAATCCGCGGCCGAACCACTATAAATTCTTGTGTCATTTACCGCTTTCTCTTACTTAGTCTTGCAACCAAATTAACTATTCCTAGTAATAGGAATCTTTGGTGTTTACGACATTTTTTGCCGTCAACAGTTTCTCCTGTGCATATTAAAAGGCATGTAAATATCTAAGTATAATTACAAGAAGATTAGTTTAGTTCCTTAAAATAATTCTCTTTAATAAACTTCCTGTATTATGTCTTTTCTAAAAAGACAACATAACAATGCCTCAGAGCTTGTGTTGAAAAGTAATATAATGTCCTAAGAGATATTCAAAGTTTGATACTGAGAACAATCTTTTAAACACTATGAGGATTGTGTTCGTTAATTATATGAATACAAGAATGATATTAACATTTATACCGACGAAGAAAATACTTTATTGTTCAACCTACTAGATTCGGTTGGATACATATGATTTCATCACTCATAGCTGATTAAAACTAAGATCATGCCATGTTTGGATATAGTTAGGTAGCTTTGATTATGGTTTTTAAATTTTGTATGGATTGTCGTCACACATGGTCTCGTAATTCTTAGCTTGGTAAGAAAATGAAAAAACTAAAATAATTTTCACATTGAAGATCGTAGATTATGTAGTGTTCCAAATTTGTAACATTATAAGTGTCAAAATAAGACATCAAATAAAGCAACATCAAACATTACCTCTACTTAAGATTTATCCTTAGTCAATCAATCCTTAGCGGAAAACATAAAGGTAAAATGCCTATCGAAATATATTCCCAAACATGTATCAAGCTGTCAAAGAAAAGGATGAGCAATTTAGTTTAGGTAAATACTAATTGCAAGCAAACTCATTTACGTGTAAGCCAATGTACATAATTCTATTGTAGATCTATGTAGATGGATTCATCAAACAAAACAAAAAGGTTACAGTAGTTTCCAAATATTTCATTAGGAATAAATTTGCAACCCCAAGAATGATAGTTGATCAATTATATTTGATTAGTTATTCAAACCAGAGGGATGCTCCTTTAGTCTACCTCATTATCTGAAACACATTTTCCAATATAATCTCTTTCTGGTAATTTCTTACAAATTCCAGCTTAGTAGTATTCCAACATCGCATTAAAAATTGTGTAATATATGTTGTTTTTCCACATAATATAATCACTGCAATCCAACACAACAAATAATCTGTTGTAAAGCATTTGGTCCGTGATAATGTACCATCATTTTCCTTATGTGCATCATCGTCAAGGAAGGTTTAAATTTAAACATCAAAGCCATTAGATTTAACGACCTACCTTTTTGTACCATTCAAGTCAGTAATGAAACCAACTCAAATTATTGAAAATAGAAGGTTGTTTTAACTATGGGTATAATAAATATTAAATCGTAGAACATGATTAGTTCATAGATACGAAATAGTTAAATAACTCATAGTGGAATAGATATCTGAGTAGTTCATAAAGCTTCTAAATACAAAATCTCAAAATAAATTATATAAATATCAAGGTCATAAGATATATTGGAAATCTTAGATACATAAATGCCTAGTATATAAACAAATGATAGAAATGGAATAACCGAATCACCAAAATAGCAATAACTGATAGTTAATAAGTTGAGTCTCTAATGGATTTCCAGTTTTCAAAAGATAAATCGTCAAACTTGAACCCCTCGGTCTGAATCGAGCATCAAGTCAAAAAACAAAACACTCAAGTTAGAATTTACATTTTCAATAATAAATCAAATCTAGTGAGATGTTTGAATAAAATGCACAAGTAACTTAAATAATGTTTGGGATTCCATTCTTGAAGCATCCGTTAAACTAGAAATTATATAATACAATACTTATTATAATAGTGTTTACGATTAATATACTATTGAAAATAGCATAAGCAGGATTACTATTACTACCCTTATACCTTTTATAATAATGTCGTAGTCTATAAAGTACTGTAAAGTCCATTATAAACTAGTGGATGTTAGAGGGCACTCCATAAGTACGACATAATCAAAATCGTTGGAGGGTTGATCAGGATAATATGATAAGGCACAAGAGGCAATACCGAGGGTAGGATTCTATTAGTTGCACGCCTGGACCGATGGTAACGCATAACCGCAACTACCGTCCGCGTCGAACAACACTTCCATAATCAATTGTCCTCAATCAAATTATAGAGTAATAGACGGTATCGAAGAATTGTGTTCGGTAAGAGATGCTACCTCAAGGTATATCTCCTGTTTTAGTCATTTTAGTTATGACCCAAAGGTTAAGGCTATCAATCATTGTTCTCTTGCTTCATTCCAATAGCATTTACCAAACCAACCTACTTCATTCTGAATTCTTCACCACTGCACAGTTGTTATAGTGGTATTGGTATTGATAAAGAGTATGCTAATACCGAATCTGGTCTCTTTAACAACCAAACACTTATTTCACATTGCGGTCATATATATATATATAAAATGTCGTAAATAAAAAAAATAATGATAATGATAATAATTTTTATGTTTGAACACTCAATAGTACCATAAGTCATTCTAAATCAATTCATTATTTGATTAAATTAAAAGTTCATATTTCATACTTAAAAAATGTTTATTAACAAAATTTACATTTTGATTCCACATTTTTATATCTCATACTTCATTAATTCAAAAATCTTTATATTAACATTTCAGACTCATTAGCTTGGATCGGAAACAACCTTTACTTAAAATAGTAAAAATAATATGAAACAGTTATATTAAAAATAATTGTGTTTGTATAAATAATTTGATTTAAAATAAATATAAAATATATAATAATTAAAATTAAGACAATGGTATAAATAAAATAGTAGTATAATGTGAAATGAAGTTAAATATATAGAATGGTCGTAAAGTAATAGTTAAATTTAAATAATATAATTTAAAATAGTTTAATATAGAATAATACAAATTTCAGAATTTTTAAGATAGTCCAATCAGAGCAACTTATCCTAATTCAAAATATCAACTTGTTTCAATTTAGATTTTAAAAATCACAATTTAATCAATTCAAAACTTTAGTTAAGATATCCTTATGTTCAATCTATCTCAAAATAGTGTTCAAGTTGAATTACCCAATTTTATTCTTACGATTCACATTACCTTTAAATTACATCTTAAAAAGTTCGTACCAATAAATCCCAATTTCATTTAAATTGATTATAATATTTTAACTTCAGTTGTATTTAGATTCAAAACATCTATTTAATAAATTGTTATCTAATCAATTTATTAAGTTTAAAATCATAAAAAATTCATAAACTCGTTTATTAATTTAACGTCACATATCTTAAAATTATTGTATCTTCATTTGACAAATTTCAATTATGTCTTTTAACAAATCAAGTTATCATTAATTTCTAACTTCTCATTAAAATCCTTAAATATTTATATTTTATAAAATTTATATTTATATATAACTTTAAAATTTTAATTAATAATTAAACAATTTTAAAAGATTTATTTACTTACTTATAAAATAATTGTTATCTAACAGTATTAAACAATAAAATTTTAATCAATTCTTGTGGATCAAAGATTATTTATACATTCCAGGAAGATGTAGGTGCAATCGAATAACTGATGATTTCTCTTCATGTATATGATAGCAAAAAATGTGCAATGCAGCCTTAGGTGGTCCAACGTATCATGAGTCTAGACATTGTTTGATTTCATCTTCATCACCCACTACCAATATCGTCCGATCATGACCATTGTATATGTATTTGTGTGTATATATTGAACATCACATTCGCTTGCACATCCATCTACATTTATGTGGCAGTCAAACATCATCGAAAGCTTGGGATTGCAGGGAACATCTTTATTGTCCACATTCTAACCTTTGGCAATGTATAATCTTCCATCATTTCTTCGATGATAGATTAGATATCCATTTTGATCCATTGCAGTAGTGTCAGCCCAATCAAGGGGGTAACGTTTAGAACATTTTCCATTCCATGCATGGTGCTGGGTTGCATCCTCTACATGGTCCATGTACTGTGCATTTCCTAATAGTTTCAAATAGCAATGGTTGTTCCAATTCACTTGGGAATTCTGCAATAATTATGTTGTTGACTTTCCCAACAATTCTTATCTTGTCTGAGTTTTGTAGGAAGAATATCACATGCATATGCGGTAGTCCCCGCTTTTGTAATTTAATAGTATATACATATACATGCACCACACTAAAAATACTATCAATTGTTAACAATTTCATGCATCAAACTTTGTCTTTTAAGTTAAAAAACCCGAAGATAATGTTTGAGCGATCACTTGGTTTTTTATTATATTTGATGCTATTTTGAATTTCTGGTCCAGTAGGATTTGCAGTCATTGTTAAGATGATATCCAGGTGCCTTTGATAATGTGTAATGGCCAAAGAGTCTTGATATATTTCATACATATGTCTTAGGGTTCTAGTAAAACTGGACGATAAAATGAACCGTTTACCTATTTGATCGGCTTGTAAGACGTCAGATTCAATATTTGTGACACCATAATAAAGATACTTCCGAAGATCTTTTTGATGTGTCTGTGCCTATTGCAGCCTATTTTTCTCGATACATGCCCAAGCATCTACAATTAATTCTTTAAATAACTTACATGTTAGTAGACTAGTTGAATATTCATCTTCTCGTTCGAATATTTGGTAACTATGCTATGGATTTTGGGTTAACCTATCATCTGTTGGGTGATTTAATGTCAGGTTCCATTAAGTATAATTAATATCCCAACAAAGATCGGCAGTAGGAAAGAAGAGAACCTAGTGAAGTGGTAGATATGCCAGATGGCATTCACTAATCCACTTAAATGCTTTCCCTCTCGAAGGTGTATGATGATGGCTTGGCTTGCACATTTTTGAGTTCCATCTCCAGGTAAGATAATGGTTATTTCATCAATGTTTGGCATATTGTATATACATTTGTCATTTGTTTTATTGTATTAAAGACGGAGTGGTAAATCAGAACCTACTTCTATCACCTTGTCAAGATTTCGTATGCCTACCGGTATAATTCTGTGAAATGATTATCTCGTAGTAGAAATCTTTGAATAATTTCAAAAACCTCTTTCTTCAATCCTATATTTCTCTTATGACGAAATCTCAAAGCGATATTGGGATCATAAGTATATATCTGTGAGTAGATGGGTGTACTTCCGTTATCTGGTTGTAGTGCACCTATCCTATGTTGTAACTCTCCATGAATAGAAAATGATTTGACCCTAGTCTAACCATGATTCTTTCATCTATTTGAAATCCTTGGATTGTGAATGCATTTGCTGCATTATATGTTAGGTATGACTTGCATTGTATGAGAGTGGATGCGTAGATTCGATTTGCAAATTGTTCCACACCGCATAATATCTGAAAGAAAATGGGTATATATATGGGATTGGTAGCATGTAACAGCAAGTGATTCTTGTTGTTATAACTAATTGTTGCCAAGAACATATGTGTGCCTAAGGGAGTGTAGGGATATCCAAAAATGACACTAGCACCAAGAGGGCTTCTTTTAGCAGTTTGTATTGCTTTTACGGTGGACGAAGTGCGTGCACGTAAAGACCCATTGGGATGCCAGAAAATTTCAACATGGTATTAGAGCCGATGGTTCGGGGGGACCTATATGATGCAACATTAGCCTAAGTTTGCTCCAATATGTAGCTTGAGCTACAGATTCTCATTAAGGTGGAGTTATATGTTAGATCATGGTCTGGCCTGTAACACCCCGTATTTTACATTAATAATAAAAGTAAAATATCAAAGGTTATATTTTCAGAATTTGACCACGAAACACGTATGCATAAGTTATTAATGATTTAAGTAAACAAGAAGTTGTGTGTGTCTACATATATATAAATGTATATGTATATGTATATGTATATGTATATATACATGTATATGTATATATATAAATGTATATGTATATATATACACACACATATATGTATATATATACACATGTAGAATTGAAATTCAAAATTAATCATGGTATAGGAATAATATAAATCAAGAGAAATATATAAAGCAAGTAATTAACGTTATTAAGTAACGTTAAACTCAGAAATCATAGCATGCAGGAAACCGTCCTGGACCCAGGATGGTTCGACCCACATTATGCCTGGGTCGACCCAGCGGTCAACCCACCTCTAAGGTGGGTCGACACAGGGGTCGACCCTAACGGGCCCGGATTTGTTTTGTGTGACATGTATTTCTGATATGAGCCATTCATATTTTAATTGATTAAATCCTATAGACCAGACTTTCTCGTACACCTATAAATAGATAAGAAGGGTCTAGCTTTAATCTCATATTTTCTAAGGCTCTGCCATTCTCTTTTCTCTCCAAACCTTTTTAGAGATTTATAATGCTAGGTCTTAGGGATTCTAATTCAAGGTTTGAAGATAAGAGATATAAATCTAAAACATAGGTGTCCAGAATTCTGATCAACATGAGGTAGGTTCTCGAATTTGATCTGTTTAGGTTTCTTCCTTTCTTTTCCTCTCCTTTAGTTCTCAAATTTGTGAATCTGTGGTTGTTTTAATATTAGATTCAGTTAGGAAAGTCGTAGAATACCAAATCTAGATCAGATTCTTTTGAGTAAAACTTTATAATTTCCTTTGTGTAGTTAAGCTGATAAGTGAATTGCAGTAAAACAACTAACAGATAGATCAAAATAACAAGCAGCAGCACAAGAGATTTGTTTACGCGGGAAACCCAATGAGGGAAAAACCACGGGACTAAAAGTCCAATTCTTCCACTATAAGATGATAGTAGGATTACAAGAACTGACCACAAATATTAGATGGTTATCTGTTTTCGGTATATCTCTCACACTCTCTCACACTCATATATATATATACACATGTTGTGTGTGTGTGTGTGCGTGTGTGTGGAATACAAAAGGTTCTCTCACAATGCTTGTTGTGGCTTTCAAACTTCCTCCTTGGAAATAATGTTTCCATTTGAATTGCAATAAATATGCATAGAATTTGATGTGTCTACACACCTTTCATAATATCTGTTGAGCATTCCAATAAATTAGGAGGGAAACCCAACAAATCTCCCCCTTCCCGACTTAATCGGGGAGCACTTCCATACCAGCACCATCACAATAGTCATCAAATTTCTTAGTTGGTATGGCCTTCGTCAACATGTCTGACCAATTGTCATCAGTATGAACTTTGTTGGGTTGCAACAGCTTTGCTTCCAATACATGTCTAATCCAGTGATATTGAACATCAATGTGTTTCGATCGGGAATGATAGGCTGAATTTTTAGCAAGCTGAATTGAACTTTGATTGTCACAATAGAGGTCATAATTTTCTTGTTTTTTTCCTAATTCTAACAAGATGTTTTTCAGCCGTATCATCTCTTTGCATGATTTTGTAGCTGCAATGAATTCAGCTTCAGTTGTATACAAGGCAACACATTTTTGGAGCTTAGATTGCCAAGATACAGCTCCCCCAGAAAAAGTAATCAAATAGCCTGATGTCGATTTTCTAGAGTCAACATCTCCTGCCATATCTGCGTCTGTGTATCCTTTCAACATAGGTTTCCCTTTTTCCAAGCACAAACATCTTTTGGTTGTTCCTCGGAGATATCATAATATCCATTTAACAACAGCCCAATGCTGCTTCCCAGGATAGATAAATGTCGACTCACAACTCCAACATCGTATGCAATGTCCGGTCGTGTACATATCATGGCATACAATAAAATACCAACAGCGGATGAATGCAGGACATTCTTCATTTCAGCCCTTTCATTTTCAGTTTTTTGGACTCTGTTCCTTGCTTAATTTAAAGTGGTTGGCAAGTGGTACACTTACTGGCTTGGCCTTGTGCAGGTTAAATCTTTCAAGAATTTTCTCTATATATCTTTCTTGCGATAGCCACAATAGTCCCTTGGATCTATCATGGGTGACTTTCGTTCCAAGAATCTGCCATGCTGATCCTAAATCCTTCATTGCAAATGATTCGTTTAAAGCCTTCTTAAGAGCTATAATTTTATTTTTGTCCTGTCCAACAATCAACATATCGTCAACATATAATAAAATTAAGATGAAATCACCACTGGCATACTTTTTTATATATACACAGTGATCGCTTAGAGTCTTCTTAAACTCATGTTGAGTCATGAAAGAGTCTAACTTCTTATACCATTGGCGCGGTGCTTGTTTTAAACCGTATAGACTCTTCTTGAGATAACACACTAGATGTTCCTTTCCCGCATCTTTGAACCCCTCGGGTTGCTCCATATAGATCTCTTCCTATAGACCTCCGTGTAAAAATGATGTTTTAACATCGAGTTGTTCAACTTCTAAGTCTAAACAAGCTACTAGACCCATTACAACTCTAATAGATGACATCTTTACCAAGGGAGAGAATATTTCATTAAAATCAATACCTTTCTTTTGATTGCATCCCTTAACGACAATTCGAGCTTTGTATCTGGGTAGTCTATTATTTTCTTCTGTTTTTAACTTATACACCCATTTGCATTTTAAAGCTCATTTTCCCTTGGGTAGCTCCACCGGATAATATGTATGATTGTCATGTAAGGACTGCATTTCTTCCTGCATAGCTTTCTACCATTTTCCTTTGTGTCCACTAGTTATGGCTTGTTTATAACTTTAAGGCTCCCCCTCATCGGTGATTACCACATACTCATCTCTAGGATATCTAGCAGAGGCACGTCTTTCTCTTTTGGAGCGTCGTAATAGAGGCTGTGTTGTAGCATTTGTTTCATTTGTTATTTCTTCATTTGACTGAGATTGCTCATGCAATGATGGATCTTCAATTGATTATCAGTAACTTCATGTTGTCTTTGCAACCCATTATGATTAGGCTTCTCCTCTTGCCTTCCACTTGCGTCTTGCATCACAAAGGAGGATGTGGGATCTGAATATATTATATTCTTAGGTCTGGACTTCTCTGTTTGCTTAAGATCTTCTATTGTCTGGTCTTCAAAGAAAATAACATCTCGGCTTCTAATAATCTTTCTTTTAACTGGATCCCATAACCGATATCCAAACTCATTTTTAGGTGAACCAAGGTAAATACACTGTTTGGTTTTTTAGTCAAGTTTAGCCCGCTCATCTTTTGGAATATGAACGAATGCAAGACAACCAAACACCTTCAAGTGATCATAAGAGATTTTCTTGCCTGACCAAACTTCATCTGGAATGCCTTTGTTTAGTGGACCTGATGGTGAGAGATTAATTATATCAACAGTGGTCTTCACAACTTCTCCCCAGAATGATTTAGAGAGCTTAGCATGAGATATCATACATCGAACTCTTTCTCCGATGGTTCGATTCATTCTCCCAGCAACACCGTTTAGTTGAGGTGTCTTTGGAGGTGTTTTCTCAAGACGAATGTCGAATGTCTTGCAGTAATCTTCAAATGGACCATAATATTCACCACCATTGTCAGCACGGACACACTTCAACTTCTTGTTTGTTTGTCGTTCCACCATGGCATGAAACTCATTAAAAGCTGCAAGTACAATGTCTTTTGTTTTCAGCAAATACACCCATACCTTTCTTGAATGATCACCAATGAACGTTACAATATATAATGCACCTCCAAGAAATTTTTCAGTCATAGAGCAGACATCAGTATGTACTAAATCAAGAATATGCTTTCTTCTTGATGGTTTACTTGATCTATAAAACGAAACTCTATGTTGTTTCTTAGCCAAACAATCAAAACAAGGTTCAAGTGTTTTACCTTTCACTTCAGGGATCAACTCCCTTTGGGTAAGAATTTGCAATCCCTTTTCGCTTATGTGTCCTAATCTCTTATGCCATAGTTCCAATACTAAATTATCACAGACAACATTAGCTTCACTATGTAAGCAACCATGTGTTAAATAAAAAGAGCCCTCCTTTTGGCCTTGAGCAATGACCATGTTTCCATTTGTGAGTTTCCATTTTCCAGAAACAAATTGATTAACTAAACCAGCGTCATCAAGCTTACCTGCAGATATTAGATTGAGGCGCATATCTGGAACATGTCTTACGTCCTTCAATATGAGCTTGCAACCAGTATTAGTTATCAATTGAACATCTCCAATGCCAAAAAATTTGCTTGTAACTTGATCACCCATTTTAACAGTACCAAAATTACCTTTTTGATAAGAAGAAAATAACCATTCATGTGGAGTAATGTGAAAGGAAGCACCTGAGTCGACAATCCATATATTGTCATCATTAGTCAAATTGAGATAATTGTCATCTCCAATAAAGAATACATCTGATTCATTATTGCCTGCAACTGCTGTAGTGTTTTGTTCTACCTTCTTTCTCAGGTCAACTTGATCTGGCTTCACAGTTCCATTTCTTTGATCTCTTTTGAGATTATGACATTCAAATTTTTTTATGACCTGGTTTGCCACAATAATAGCAAGTGATTCTGGAGCGAGATTTGGAGCGTCCTCTTGACTTATCGCGTCCCTTGTTTTTATTTCTTCCATGGAATTCACTTCTGCCTCGGTTCTCTGCTACACGAGCCTCGCTTTGTGTTGTTCCACACTCTTTTCTTCTTGCCTCTTCATTTAGAAGGCTATCAGCAACCACATCCATGGTGAGTTTTCCTTCTGGGGCTAAGTTACTTAGAGTAACAACAAAAGTATCCCAACTCTCATGTAAAGAGCTTAAAAGAAGGCAGGCTTGCAGTTCATCATCTATCTTGGTTAACTGGTTTACTAAACCCTTAAAACTATTCAGCTGCTCAATCATGCCTCGACCATCTTTGTACTCTGATTTAGCCAATCGTCTTACTAGATGAGCTTTGTTCTGAGGTGTCTTCTTTTGAATCATAGACTCAAGTTTCTTCCATAACTGGTAGGCATTAGTATAAGTAGATACATGCTCGAATAACCTTTGATCTATATATTTTCGGATCATGGCAACTGCTTTCTGGTTCAAAAGTTCCCATTCTTTTTCGGACTTTCCTTCCGGCTTATCATCGTTTATGATTGGCTCATACAAATCCTAGCAGTAAAATGATCTTCCATCATTGGCTTCCAATAAGAAAAATTCTCTGCTGTGAGCTTAAACATTTCGCCATCATGTGTAATAGTGGTCTCCATTGTAGCTTACACAAGAAGGAAATATATTGCTGAAGCAAGCTCTAATACCACTGTTGAATAAAACTTTATAATTTCCTCTGTGTAGTTAAGCTGAGAAGTGAATTGTAGTAAAATAATTAACAGATAGATGAAAATAACAAGCAGCAACACAAGAGATTTGTTTACGCGGAAAACCCATTGAGGGGAAAAGCCACGGGACTAAAAGTCCTATTCTTCCACTATAAGATGATAGTAGGATTACAAGAACTCGCCACAAATATTGGATGGTTTTCTGTTTCTCGTATATCTCTCACACTCTCTCACACTAATATATATATATATATATGTGTGTGTGTGTGTGTGTGTGTGTGTGTGTGTGTGTGTGGAATACTGTTCATCCTCTTTTTGGCAAGAGTCTCAACGAACAGGACCGAAGTCCAAACGTGCAAATCATATGCAAGTCACGCTTCAGGAGGCCCAGCAGGGACGCAACCTAAAGCAATGGCACATCGGCCCAAGTCCAACTCAGTCAGATTAACTGTGCATTACCAGAAGAATCGCTCACTAGGACGATCGAGTTTTCTGCCTCAAGAAAGAACCCGTCGACTGATTATCTCAGGCCAGCGTGGAAGATTTCTGCAGAGCTAGTCCAAATAATATCCCGACTTTCAAGGCAATAAAGGCGGTCAAACCATATACGGATAAAGCTCTGCTTTTAATAAATCTCTCTGTGGATGCCACGTCAGCCACAACTTTCGAGGATACTATTTATGAACAGTGGAATCAGTCATTCAGCCGCAATTCAAGCCAATAGATGGATTCCACGTGTCCATGCTTTCCCGAAATGGCCGGACCATACTACAACAACCCAAGCTGCATTCTCCACCTATAAATACCCCTAAGCTTAAAGAGGAAAGGCGACCTTTGGCCAGACGGCTTTCTCCAAGCTTTTCATCTCTACGCTTCTCCATAACTTCAATCTCTCTAAAAAAAGAAGGGAAGACAGTCATTTTCTTTCTCTTTTCAAACAGAAAAGACATTGTACTTGTAATTAAAAAAAGAGAAATAATATATAAAGTGGACGTAGGCATCGTCTTTGCCGAACCACTATAAAAATTCTGTGTGTGCTCCCCGTTCTTTTACTATTTATTGCATTTTTAATCTTTATTCGTGTGTTGATCATGCGATTGGGGGTTGATCGTCACTAGTAACCAACTTTAAACGTCAACACTTTGGCGTGCCAGGTAGGGGAGCGCACCGACATCGCCATCGAGCTCCTGCTTATCTCAGGTCATGGCAAACAAACGAAAGAAAGATGCAACATCCTCTCGTCCCGCAAACGCCTATGCAGCCAATACCGATGCTGCAGAAGTAAGCTATGAAGTTTCCTCTCATGACGACATGTCTCGATTCCTTACTCGGGACGACATGGATAAAATCATGGTCGAACTCAGAGACCATATGACATCTAAAGGTAAAGTCCTTGAACGACAGCAGCAGTTGATGGATCACCTTCTCGGTCGATTGGAAACAGAGTTGAACGCTTCAACATCAATTCCTCCACCGGCCGAGATTGGGACAACAGCTGACCCTCAGTTTACTCGAAATCAGGCCACCGATCGGGCTACACCTTTATTTCATCTTGATTTGGTCCCACCAACCAATCAAGCCCAGCCAGGAGTATCGCTTCCAACGACCAGCACGGTTGTGGCCACAGAACATCAGGAGACGGACGATCAAGATCTAGGTCGTCTGGCAAATATGCCTCCGCTCTTTGGAACATCTCGACCTGTCGAATCGGTCGAGCTATCACCGGGTCCCTCAGAATCAACGCCATTCCCATTACAACCCGGATCTTGCCACAGGCCAGTCTGACCACTCTTCCTTTTCAACGAAGAGTTGGAGTAACCTTCCTTTCGAACGAGGGAAGCCAGCCTACCATGCCGGCCCTCACCATAGCAGAAGAAAACGCTACCGTAAACCCTCCTAACCTCGCTTTAAGCGGGGGCAACCCTGGCCTCCGAACATCACATGCTATGCTGGATCAGCCCAGACCCTTTGTTACAGGCATGGCTCGACCCACGACTCATCAGGTTCAAGTGGGACCATTCTTCCCAGAACTACCCGCCAGATCTCACCTTCCCTCACACCTTCACTCAAATCTCGGAGGTCGAGCCCATCCAACGGCCACCCTTCTGAGCATGCTTTTGCCGGAACCTCATGCAGAACCCTCTCAGGATGTAGAACTAAGTTCATGGCAGCGACTCCTCGGAGATGGGAGCTAGCTTGCAAGCATCGTCCGACGCTTCACTCGGGGAAACTCTTCGCAACAAGACATAGACAACATCAATCGCAGCCCCTTCACTGGAGAAATCAGAAATTCTCGAAATCCTCCAGACTTCAGGTTCCCAGCCATCAAGCCATACAACGGTCGCACTGACCCGGCCATTCACCTCATGCGGTACATGGAACATATGGAAGTACTTGGTGCATCGAACAGCTTCATGGTTAAGTGCTTTCCTCTCTTTCTCACAGATATAGCCGGTATGTGGTTTCGGCAGCTAACAACGGAGTCAATCAGTAGCTGGAATACTCTGGTCACCTGCTTCATTGAACAATTTCGAGTGCATATCTCTCGACCGAAAAGTGTCATGTTTTTATCTACCATCATGCAGCGATTCAGAGAGACACTAAGATCCTTTCTCAAAAGATTCAACACAGCTGTAGCATCTGTCGATCGGCCCGAGCCATCGATGGTGCTGATGGCAGCCATCGTGGGAGTTCAGAAGAGATCAGAATTCTCAAACTCCTTAACCAGAGATCCCCCTAAAGATATAGATGATTTTTATTCCGAGGCCGAGAGATTCCTCTGACAAGAGGATGCCAGCCTTGAAATGGAGAGCCTTGAAGTTTTAGTAGCCAAACAACAAGGCCAACTCAACGGCAATGGCCAGAATAAAGGAAGAGGAAAGGCCCTGGAAAAGGATGAACGCAATGTGCGACCTCGAAATGAAAACAAATATGATCGATATACCGAGCTCAATTCTTCTTTGCTCGATATCTACCTCGATATACACGAGTCCTTGCCTAGTCCAAGACCACCTCGACGAGAACCGACCCAGATGGAACTCAATTCCGGCAAGCATTGTATATTCCACAACATAGTTGGACATAATACAAATGATTGCCGACATCTGCGCAATCTCATCGAAGGACGAGTCAGAAAAGGAGAACTCGCTGAATATGTCAAAAATCGCACCTCGGCCATGCCGCTGCGACCCTCTGCTCAAGCTCCTCAGGCTGGTCCGCGAGCTCCTAAAAACGGAAAGGACCCTAAGACTAGCACTCCCGGCATTATCATTAATTAGATTTTTTTATCTTTTCTTTCGATGTATTTCTTTCAATAACAAGGATGCCTTGATTTTAGCTCTTGAGAATGCTCTATAATCAATCGTTGTCCTCGTAGAATTTCTTTTCTTTAGTTGCTTAGTAGTTATGAAATTTACTTTTTGTAAAAGTAGATCATGTTGTGAAATCTTTAAGCCAAGCATGGATAATGCTCGCCCCCCTGTTTTGTGTGGTCAACGTGAAAGCCCACCACCATTTCAAACACCTACTACTTCAAGTGATTGAGGTCATATTTTCTAAATACGAGTGCAGACAACTCTCTCTTCTTTACACCACGAGCATGCATAGCTCGCTAAACTAACCAACCTAACATGAGTCGAGCATAAGAAACACTTGCCATAAGCCGAGCATGGTTTATGCTCGCCCCTAAGACGAGTATGGTTAATACTCACCCTCTCTAAGCCGAGCATGGTTTATGCTCGCCCCTAAGCCGAGCATGGTTTATGCTCGCCCCTAAGCCGAGTATGGTTAATACTCGCCCACTCTAAGCCAAGCATGGTTTATGCTTGCCCCTAAGCGGAGCATGGTTAATGCTCGCCACTAAGCCGAGTATAGTTGATGCTCGCCACCCTCTAAAGCCAAGTAGGATAAAATGCTCGACTCATCGCCCTCCTCCAAAACGAGGATAGTTTTTTTTGTATTTGAAGGAACCAACTCTCGTACAAATGGCAATCATCATCTTGACCTTAATACGGTTCCCGATGGTTGTAGGTTTTCTGGCCTTAATACGACTTGGCATGGTCGTCGGGTTTTCGGCGTTAATACAACATCAGACCGTCGGTTTTCTGGCCTCAATATGGTCCGGCGCGACCATAGCAGCTCGAGCGTTTGTGTTTCGGTTCGGATTTCAGAACACACCTCCCTCTGTCGATGAAGATGCATTCTGAGGGGCAAAGTGTTAACCCTCTTTTTGGCAAGAGTCTCAACGAACAGGACCGAAGTCCAAACGTGCAAATCATATGCAAGTCACGCTTCAGGAGGCCCGGCAGGGACGCAACCTAAAGCAATGACACATCGGCCCAAGTCCAACTCAGTCAGATTGATTGTGCATTACCGGAAGAATCACTCACCAAGACGACCGAGTTTTCCGCCTCCAGAAAGAACTCGTCGACCGATTATCTCGGGCCAGCGTGGAAAATTTCTGCAGAGCTAGTCCAAATAATATCCCGACTTTCAAGGCAATAAAGGCGGTCAAACCATATACGATAAAGCTCTACTTTTAATAAACCTCTCCGTGAATGCCATGTCAGCTACAACTTCCAAGGATACTATTTATGAACAGTGGAATCAGTCCTTCAGCCACAATTCAAGCCTATAGATGGATTCCACGTGTCTAGGCTTTCCCGAAATAGCAGGACCATACCGCAACAACCCAAACAGCACTCTCCACCTATATATACCCTTAAGCTTAAAGAGGAAAGACGACTTTTTGCCAGACGACTTTCTCCAAGCTTTTCATCTCTACGCTTCTCCATAACTTCAATCTCTCTAAAAAAAGAAGAAGGGAAGACAGTCATTTTCTTTCTCTTCTTCAAACAGAAAAGACATTGTACTTGTAATTAAAAAAAGAGAAATAATATATAAAGTGGACGTAGGCATCATTTTTGCCGAAACACTATAAAAATTCTGTTTTTGCTCCCCGTTCTTTTACTTTTTATTGCATTTTTAATTTTTATTCGTGTGTTGATCACGCGATTGGGGGTTGATCGTCACTAGTAACCAACTTTTGACGTCAACAAATACAAAAGGTTCTCTCACAATGCTTGTTGTGGCTTTCAAACTTCCTCCTTGGAAATAATGTTCCCATTTGAATAGCAATAAATATGCATAGAATTTGATGTGTCTACGCACCTTTCATAATATTTGTTGAGTATTCCAATAAATTAGGAGGGAAACCCAACAGATTCAAGGATTGGAAAGTTGTCAGGTGATTGAGTTTAAATTATACCATTTGATAACGATATATCTATCGTTTGCATTCTCCGTTATAAATATTGCTAAACAATTAGTAATTGTGGAAATTGGCTATTAATCCTGTTTGGGATATGCTGAAATTGTTACTATTTTATAAAGCCTGAATTTTATATATATCCTTTGTTTGAATTAAGAAACTTCTATAATACTGAAATAGAAAGTGATAGTACATGTCAATGATTGATGTTGGCTGCTGTTTAGACAAATAATGTTGGCATTTTGTATTTGTTTACTGTAACAGCAAAGTGTGAATCATTAAGTTGGTGCTGCAACTGCTCAGTTGAATAATCACATATAATATCTTTATGTACACTCCTTGTTTCATTTTATTTATAGTTGGTATAATATGATCTTCCGCCTAAAACGTAATAGTGTCTAATATTTGAGTAATGTTGACATATATTTTGTATGTGCTATTTATAAGTCTAACTCAAACCTTCAGATGCTTTCTGTCACAACATGTTAAGGTGTACATGTGCATTGCAGTTGATGAAGAAGGAAACCAAGATTTGAAAGATCTAAAGCAATGGTAAGAGTAAATGGACAATATATTATCGAGATCCTATAAATCGCCTGCTAGCATTTTATTACATGCACGTTTGTTCATCTTTGTTCATGTTGACATTCTGAAATGGTTTCATTGTATGGCTTGGATATAATATGGAATGATGCAAATAAATTTAATTTGTCAAGCAGGATGAAAAAGTTAAGGGAAAAAAGCTTACTGTGTACGAATTAAGGGCCGTAATTAACAGAAAATGGGAAAAAATTATGGCTGGTATATAATAATCAATGGCAATTGTGGACCATGAAAGAAATTGAAACTGGTAGATCAAATGAAGCGGATGTGTGTGGTGCAGAAGATGATTTGACAATCATGTTTTAACATGCAAATTAAATGGAGAAAAATATGGTAGTGGAGTTTGGCGCACCAATTGTTTTGTTTCCGTTTTCGGTGTAACCCGTGTCTCACCCAATCACAGCCCCTTAATTTTCATTTTTTGTGGTTAAATCCCTCAATTGTTGGAGGTCTTAAATGCAAAAAAAATTGAAAAATCAGGGGATTTGATTGGAGAGACACGGAGAACAGGGTAAATGGGGACAGAAGAATTGGTGTCTAAGTTTGGTTATGATAAAGTTGTGCATGGATTCACAGTAATAATAAAATAGTTCAACTTCATGGGGAAGGTGGTGGGATGTTGAATGCTAGTATCAGTAACATGAGCATGCATGAGTGAAAAAACTAATCGGTATGAAACCAATAAGTCTGTATTATTTTATAGGTATATCATAGTAATTACGGACTTTTCTTTTTTACTGTCATTGCTGATTTATATAGCTTTGAAACAAATTGAATATAGGGTAGACTTATTTGAATAAGATGATCTTCATCATTACAAATTTTACACAAAAATGGGACAAACAGCAATGTTGTTATTTTCAGCCAACGGGTATGAAACATTTTAAACAATGTGATACATAGATGGCTTAATTAGCTGCTTTGCTTTTCAACTGAAAACAAATGAGGAGAAACGGTAATTGAAGGAGAAATGATTAGAGGGGTATGTATAATGGTTGCTTTTCTACAATCTCCATGCTGAAGTAATTCAATGTTCCAATTGTTTTGCTTTGTTGCAGTCCAGCACATTTTTTTCTTTCCATAACAACTAAAAAATATTTCAGGATACTGAAGTGAACTCGTGTCCATTCATAAAACATATTTGTAGTATTATCTATGCATGATGATACGTAAGCAATAACCAATATTTTACCATGGAATGCATGTACATCGTACATGTGTATAAATATATTGTAAATTGCTTATGTAAGTCAATGACCATGCATTATTTCGTGTTGTGTGAAAAGATAAATGGTGTTGTGTGAAAAGATAAATGGTGATAGAATAGGGGCAATGAATATAAAGTGGATAGATGCATCAACACAGAAAAAATGGCAGCTGTCTTTGAAGTGAGAATGAATGAAAAACATATATCCTTGTACCTAAAAAACAGATAGCAGGAATAGAGAAATATTTGAGCATTTAGCAGAAAAAACATTAGTAATAAGCTGGGCCATATATCTTAGTGACGCAAATCATGCACAAAACAAAGAACAGTTAGTTGGAACATTAATATCATTTATTTTGTTTGTTTGTTCATGTCGATAATAAAGAGAAATATCCATTTAATTGCATGCATGTTGCATGCACACTTAAAGCATGTCATTATTGCATGTTGTTGTTGAACCAAAAAGTATATCACCATTACGAATTAGTTGTAGCTTTACATATCATTTATTTTTTAGTTTGTTTATGCTGATAATAAAGAAAAATGCCCATTTAACTTCGCGCACGTTTAAAGCATATAATTGTAGCATGGAGCTGTTGAAGCAAAACATGAAAGAGATTTTATGTAAAATTAATGAGTTGAAATCATGTCTATATGATTGTAGTTTGAACAGTATAGAATGGAAATATAGGAAAATACGATTAAATTTAAAAAATCGATTTTAATGATATCACATTGGCTTAAGAATAGATATTTTGCTAGCAACCCTCCGTTTTCGACGAAACTAATTTTGTTGGATTCAGAATATTAAATTATTGCTAAATTTCGCACCAAACGAAGTTAGTACGTGGCGGGGTGCAATAAACCATTCGGTGGAATATTGACAGACAGTTTACAAAGGAACATTATTGACATGACCTCGGAATTCAACGAAACTTTTTTTATTAGATCTGTAGCATCGAATAATGGTAGAAACCTAAGTTTCATAATTTTTTAAATTAACATGTGGGCGTGTGAGGATAAAACGTGCGATAAAATACATGTTGAAATTGAATTGAAACTCGATCGAAAAATAAAACAAAATGTCAAACAAACTCGGAATTTGACAATACCTATTTCGTTGGATCCGAAATTACAATTATTATCAGAATCCAAAATTTCATGACAAACGGAGTTAATTTATGATCATGCGATCAAAAGAGGTGGAGGATAACTAGCACACTTTTATAAACGTTGAGCTATAAAACTTAAAAAAAAAAACGGAGAGCATCCAACGTCCCAACGTGTTTTTATTTCCTTCTCCCACGCCGCGCCACCTCATAAATCCGCATGAGGCCCGACAAACTTGCATCACAGCCCTTTCTCCTACTTCTTTTCTTCTTTTCTTCTTTCTTTTTGCAAAAACATCATCCATCTTCTTCATCCGTCCTCCAATGGCCTTTCCCTTCTCCTACCAACGCTGCTCTGCCCCCTAGCCTCCGCCAGCATTCCCACCCCCTCCGACCTACCCTCCGCCTGGACCCGCAACCGGCGTTGTCATGGGCCCCCTTGCTTCCCCTAGCCAAAAACACCCCCTTTCTCCCCTTTAACAGCTCCTACCACCTCTAACACCACCTTAGTCACCTCCTACACCCCGAAACACACCCCCTAGACCTTCCCCTTTGCTGCAAATTTCCGGATAACAAAGCCCTAGAACCAAATAGCCACCAACACCCTCATTTCTTCACTCGTTTAGCTCTAAACTCCCTGATCTACAAATATACACGAGTTAGTTAGTGTTTGAGTGTTGTTCGAGCCCTGTAGGCCACCGGAAAGCCACGTGAAAGCTCGGCAAGTGCCTACATCAAAGTAGCTTGTCCAAATTCCTTCGAATAAAATATTGGTTGAGTGGAAACCTCGGTGAGAAATTTAAACTCACTTATAAAATGGCTAGACTAAAAATTAACTATTTGTAAGTTAATTAATGAATTAAATAATGAGTACTAGTTAGTAAATGAAATTTGTTAAGATGTTAAATGATGTTTAGCAGGTTAAAAATATCGTTGTTAGTTAATATATGCAAAGTGGTTTGGATACGTGTTATAAAAATGCCAAACCTTATCGATGATGAGAAACCGTAGCTTAAAAAAGATTAAATAAAATTAACCGTCAATCGTTAATTGGTAATAGTTAATAATAAATTTACTAAGACATTATGTGATGGATGTAAGATATGTGTGGTTATTTTCTTATGCGCGAAACTAAAATATCGCGTAGTAAGGTAGGAAATTATAATTGACTGCAAGTTATTGATTAAAAATATTTCATGTTTCTCATTGACAACACCAGTTTTTTCTATGTTAAGCATTGATTAATTAGATAAAAATGTAACTTTTATCAGCTATATTCAATATTCATTAAGTTCAACGCTTGAACTACGCACCAAGTTTATTTAAATATATTGTGCCTTAAATGACATTGGTTGAGTAATTTATTTATTACTATTGCTGTTTGTGAATTGGATGCGCTATGATGGGTTCTTGTGTGAAATTGAACATACACCATTGGATAGTAAACAGATATGGACCATACTGCATATCATAACATACCCCATCCCATATAAGCATGTAGCTGCTTGATGTTTGTTTGTTGTGAATCGTATAGTTTGTATTTGTTTGATGCTATACGATGAGGACAAACGGATCGGAGGATAGGTAATTGCATAATGATTATCCGACATGGACTGGACAGTATATGATGGACTAAATGAACATATAACGAAAATCACAGGATTTAATAACAAATGCCACACGGGTCTTGAGATGATAGAATACACGTCTCTCTTGTTTGTAGATAAGGCACATAGATCTCGGCTAATCCCCCTAACCAGGTCAAGGGTTGATTTTTTTACACATCTCCCTTGGGTGTAGATAAGTCACAATGTTTGTTCATATGATTTAAATCCCACACGGGTGTTGGCATGATATATTTTTACACATCTCCCAATTTATATTGGTTGGATAAATAAACATAGATTTATTGGGCTTTGTAGAGGCGAGTTATGATTTTATTTGAGCACTCCGTACGAAGGAGGTTATGGCGAATTTTTCTGAAAATATAAGGCGTTAGTCAAATATTTAACGAATAAAATAGTTTGGAAGTTGTTCGTCGTATAATATTTATATACGTCGAACATAAATTAAAATAAATGAATCGCGCAGCGTTAGTTCACGTTTTCAACTCGTAATTTTAAATGAGTATACCGGGAGATCCGACCATCAGATTTTCCACAAATTAAACCCTTGGGTTCGTTTCGAAAAGATCTTTCTAGCATTAATAAATGTGTTAAGATCCAACCTTTAGATTTTTATAAATTTTCAATTTAAATTTGAATGAAAATAGCGCCAGTGCAGTTGAATGACCTGAGACGTCATTCGACTGAAACGGGCTATTTTAATAAATAAAAAATAGCAAAAATTTTGTTAAATGATTTAAAATGAGTATAAACCAATTTCACATGGTTTATAATGATAAAAATGGTTAAGCGAGATTTGGCGAGATTTGGCATAGAAACGTATAAAATAGATTTGATAATGTTTTGAAATAAGAAGTTTAATTCGTGTATCTAATTGATTTCTTAAGAAAACTATTTTAAATAGGGTAATGAAATGATATATGAAAGCTAAGTTGTCTTAAAAGAGAAAAGAATAAGATTTTGATTCTCGAGAAAGAAACTAATTAAAAAGAGATTTAATTGGTAAACCAATAATTTGAATAAGAATTTGATTTAACTTGTTTATGAAAGGATTATTTGAAAAGATCGGGTTCAACCCATTTCAAAAAATCAAACAATGATTAAAAGTGAAAGATGATGAAGGCAGTGCAAGACCAGCAATCTTCACATTGAATGGATTACTACTGATGCCCTGGATTTGGGTAGTTCTTTAAAGGGGTTATAGTGATAGTTGTACGAACGTACTTGTTAATTGTCCGGATATGCAAGGACGTCTCTCATGTATTGGACATATGGAATGAGAAATATGGTGCCTTTGGTTTTGTTCAAACCCAGGAAGGACTCGCAAATGGATTGTGTGTATGGCTTTGTATTTTGTGATGTATTTGTTGATCTCTGCTAAATGTATATCTCTTTGGTGGCGGAGAATTTATTCTCTTGCTTAACACCCTTCTCTAAGAAGTATGAGCTTAGAGGTTATATTTTGGTGGAAATCAATGGTATGGTATGGATTGACAATGTGGTATGCCGAGATGCGTAGATCAAAGCTTTTGTTGAAAAGCAGGGCTTTGTGGTTGATGGTCAAAGCATGGCTTTAATGTGGCGCAGCTTTGTGTTGTAGCATTAATTCGCGAGCTTAACCCCCGGTATGAATCAAAACGAGATGAAGGACAGTAGAAAAAGAACATGCATTTCCTTCTAGCTAGAGGTGATGCCATGGTATTGGAGCTTAGAAAATTTACTTATGTGGATGTTGGAATCGAGAATCCTTGGACACGGCCGCACTAGGTCAAGATGGCTGACATACTGACTAGGTCTTAGGTCCGATAGGAGCGACAAACATTATGTTCAGGAGAAATCCGAACTCACCTGAAAAAGATGGGCTGGCTCTACTACTCCAGGTGCACGTGCACGTGAGTCCTGGGGCATGTGCTAGAGTGTCCTGAATCGAAAGGAAGATCCTTTGCCTTTTTTCATCATGGAATCCAATTTTCCAAAACATTATTTTATGGTTTTAGTTGTAAACCTATATGGAGACATAGTAGGATAGGGGTACTAGGCCATCTAGGATTGATACATTTACTTTGAAATTGTTTTAAACACTAATAATAATATCAAATGATATTTTTTTTCGTATTAAGCATGTTTAGTCATTATAAGGTAAAACTCTATCCTTCGGCTTGCGCTTGCATTGTGTGATGGGACCTGAGTCTTATAGTGGCTTTATTTTTCTAAAAAGCATTGCTATTATTTTTACTTTGTTTTATTTTGTTTTATGCACAAAATTCGTGTGGAGTAAACCCGTTCTGTGACATATGGTGTGTTAAGTTAACATAGGTTTCTCATACAAGTCCCATGACTGACCCGTAGTTTGTTTTTCCCTTGCAAACTTGGGCGCCCATATTTTTACATGGGCGCCCATATTTTTACAAGGGCAGCCTTGTATTCAGGTTTTAGCTTGGTACATTTTGTATATGTATGAAAGCTGATTTTGGACTTGGAGTTGAAGATGGACTTTTATCATTTCGATTGGACTATGCCATACTTTATTATGTTGATTATTTTTTATTCCGATGTGTAACCATTTGTTAACTAAAACAATGTTAAGTACTAAGTATGATCCTGTAGTGTTGATTTAACTCTGGTATTTATTTCCGCTGTAATCTGATGTACATTATGTTGTGTAATGTAATTTTAATGTTCTCTATTATGTTTATGAGTTATATTCTATTGATCATCTATTTTTCTGTGGTTTGGGAGAACGGGTTGTCACACTTAGTATAAGAGTGGAGGGTTAACCTTTGTTCTAGGAGTATAACATATTAACAAACTCATCGCAGATAGAATTAGTAGTATTCTAGGATGAGTGACTAATTAGACATAGGATTAGTAATGTCCTAGAATGAGTATAACAGAATAGTATACACCCCCAATATATGCATTTTTGTTCATATATATATATATATATGTGTGTGTGTGTGTGTGTGTGTGTATGTCTTTATGCTTTTACCATTCCTTATTATATCTTTTCCGTTGGCCTGACTCTTTTCTTGCTATTCACAGATATAGTATAAAATGAGTGGCAGAGGTAGCGTTGTAGCTCAGTAACCTAATGAGAAAATTGTGCCTCCACAGCCAGAACCAGATCTAAGTTCTAACTAAGAAGTATAAAAATCTGGGTGGAGCATCATTCTTGGGCAAGGAATCTATTATTGAAACACAAGCACGGATGCGTTCTTATGAAAGAATTTTTGAAGGCTTGGAATTGAAAGATGATCAGAAAAGACTATTAGCATCTTGGTTTCTTAACGTTGAAGCTTTGATCTGGTGGGAGACAGTTACAATGTAAAATTCAAAAGGTAATATTACCTGGGATAAATTTAAAGAAATTTTCAAAAAAATATTTATTCCCTCAGAAGCAGTTGAGCGACTGTGTGATGAGTTGGTCAATCTGAAACAAGGCGATATGACCATTCAAGAGTACCAGAGTAAATTCAATGAACTTTCCCGCTATGGCCCAGAGTTAATTCAAGTTCCTTTAAAGAAGAACTTGAGGTTTATTAACAGACTTCAGAGAAGGTACAGAAGCAGAGTAACTGCACATGTGAAGCTTCTTTATCAGAGATGGCTTATCGCTATGAGAATATCGATAGATGAAATTCTTTGGAGGATAAGGAGAATTCTAGTAAGAAAAGGAAATTTGAAAGTAAGAAACCTAAGGTAAGTAAGAGGCCCAAAGCGAATAAAGAAGGGGGAAGGCGTAAGGAAGAACAGTTAATGACTGCCATGGGCAAGGACATTTGTCGAAAAATTGCGGATCTTTGAAGAATCAAGAGAAGGATGAACCTAAATCTGGCAAGAAATCTCATGAGATCAGGGATTGTCATATCTACCACATGAGTGGTCATATAAAGCAAGATTGCCCGCTTTTAAAGAAACCAAAGTGACTCATGTGTATAAAATAGAAGATGCACAAACAAATTCTATTAGTAGGGAAAGGCCAGATGTTTTGGAAGGTATGCTGACAGTCAAGGGTATTCCATTTAAAGCGTTGTTTGATACTGGGGCATCACATAGTTTTGTCTCCAGCCATATGGCGAAGGAACTAAATTTAAAACTCAAATATCTTGAGAAATTCCTTTGTGTTGGAATCCATTATGAGGCTTCGTCAATCTTCGTTTATTCTACAAGGTTTCTATCTCTTGTTCCCACTACCGATTTACTTTCAAGCCTGTTGTTTTTTGTTACACCGAATTTGATTTTTTACTTGGGATTGATTGGCTGACTCATTATGAAGCCGATGTTAAGTGTGCGGTAAGAGTTGTTAAAGTTAAGACCAAGCTTTGGAATATTATCACCATACAATGCGAAGGTTCAGACACAAATATGAAAAGAGTTTTGGTCTGCTCTTGAGATTTCTCCCACTTCTATCGAGAATATTCCTGTCGTTAAGAACTACACGGATGTATATGAAAAAGTTGATAGCTTACCCCCGCGAAGATAAATTGATTTCAAAATTGATCTTATTCCGAATGTGAGGCTGGTTGTGCATGCGATTCGGAGGATGACATTAAAAGAGAAAGAACAGTTGAGTGATCACACTCGATAGTTTTTTTGGAAAGGTCTAATCAGGCCTAGTTTCTCGAGTTAGGGAGCATAAGTGGTGTTTGTTCTGAAGTCAGACGGTACCCTCTAGTTATGTGTGGGTTACTGAAACCTCAATAAGCAAGCGCTCAAGAATAAATATCCACTGCCACGTATTTATGATTTATTAGATCGCTTGAATGGAGTGCAAGTATTTACGAAGATAGACCTAGCTAAAGGTTTTCATCAATTAATAATTGTGGAAGAACGTGTTCCATTGACATCTTTTAGAGGTCCGGATTTATTCTGTGAATGGCTAGTGATGCCATTCGGATTATGTAACACCCTAATCTATTTTGTTGATTTAATGAACCGGGTATTCCGAGAAGTGTTGAACAAGTTTGTGCTGGTCTTTATTGACGATATTGTAATCTTTTCGAAGTCAGTGGAAGAGCACACCAGACATTTGGAACAAGTGTTGGAGATTCTGAGGAAGAATGTGTTGAAAGCTAAGTTTTCTAAATGCCTATTTTGGTGAGAAGTGAAATTCCTTGGTCATGTTGTATCAAAGGAAGGGATATCGGTAGATCCGATAAGGTTACGACCATTCAGGATTGGAAGCAGCCAAAGACTTCTATAGAGGTTAGAAGTTTTCTTGAATTGGCAAGTTATTACCGGAATTTCATTAAAGATTTCCTGAAGTTATCCAGTCCATTGACAAAGCATACAAAAAAGCATGCTAGGTTCAACTGGACATTAGAATGCGAAGCAGCTTTCCTAGAGCTAAAAGTAAGGTTGACTACTGCTCCAGTATTGACAATTATAGATGGTAATCAAGTTTTGATTGTCTATACAGATGCTTCCAATTAAGGAGTTGGTGTAGTATTAATGCAGAGGGGCAAGGTTGTTGCTTATGCAAGTCGTCAGTTAAAGCCGCATGAGAAGAGGTATGCTACTCACAATTTGGAATTGTTAGTAGTGGTATTTGCCTTAAAGATTTGGAGGCATTACCTATTAGGTGAGAAGTTTGAATGGTATATAGATCATAAATCTTGAAGTATCTGTTCACCCAAAAGGATCTTAATATGAGATAGCAACGTTGGTTGGAATTTCTTGCAGCTAATGATCTTGATATCCTATATACCCTAGGTAAGGTGAATGTTGTAGTAGATGCGCTCAATAGAAAGAAGGTGATTATTGCTAATCTTATTAACACGCCTTCATTGATAGAGAAAATTTCCATTCTTTGAAAAAATGATGAATTTATTCAAATGATTTGAAAAAGTGATCAGGAAGGCCAAGTCTTGGATTTCAATATTGATAATAAAAGAGTTCTCAGATTGAAAGAACGAATTTGTGTTCTGAATATTCCTAAACTTATAAGAGATGTACTAGAGGAACGTCATAAATCTAAACTTAGTATCCATCCAGGAGTAAGTAAAATATATCGAGATTTTAAGCGAACATTTTGGTGGAAGTCTACAAAAAGAGATATTTCTATATATGTTAGCAGATGTTCAACTTGCCAGCAAGTTAAAAGTGATCACCAGAAGGTTGTTGTATTGTTGCAACCATTAGAGATTCCAGAATGGAAATGGGACTAGATATATATGGATTTTGTAGATGATCTACCTAGAACCAAGAAGGGTAACGAAGGCATTTGGGTTATTGTAGATTGTTTAATGAAGAGTGCCCATTTTCTCCTAGTGAAAGCTAATAGAATACCTCAGAGTTTTGCTTAGTTATATTTTAAAAGAAATGTTCGACTGCATGGAGTATACCCAGCGACATTGTCAGTGATAGAGGTCCGATCTTCATAAGCAAATTCTGGGAAGCATTCCAGGCTGAGTTAGGGACAAAGTTAAATCTTAGTACGACATATCATCCCCGGACAGATGGTCAGACTGAAAAAGTAAATCGTATTTTAGAAGATCTGTTGAGAGCTTATATCCTTGAGTTTGGAGAATCATGGGAAGATCATTTACATCTTGTAGAATTCTCATATAACAATAGCTTCCAAGCTAATTTGAAGATGTAGCCATTTGAAGCATTATATGGTAGACCGTGCGAATCTCATGCATGTTGAATTGAACCGGGTAATCGGCTTGTATTGGGTCCGGATATGATTCAAAAAGCCAGAGATAAAGTGGAATTCATTAGAAAAAGGTTGAAAGCAGCACAGAGAGGAAAGAAAATTTATGCAGATTCTAGAAGAAGAGACTTAGAATTTTCTATGAATGATTATGTATATTTGAAAGTTTTTCCATTGAGAGGAGTGATTTGGTTCGGGAAGATTGGAAAATTGGTACCCAAATATATTGGTTCATTCCCGATATTGGAGAAGATTGGGACTCTAGCTTACAGAGTTCAGTTGCCAGATTGGTTGACTGGAATACATAATATATTCCATGTTTCACATCTCCAGAAGCATGTGCATGATCTTGACTTAGTTGTTGACGAAGCATCACAAGAAATTGTGGAAATCACTCCAAGCCTAGCAGTAAGAAGAGAGACTCCGAAGATAATTGGAAAACAAACAAGAGTGCAAAGAAATAAAAAGATGAACTTGGTTTAGGTATAGTGGAGTGGATATCCCAGAGATTGTACATGGGAGATAGAGGATGGCATAAAACAGGCCTATCCTAGGTACAGAATGGATATCTTTGATTAGCTCTTGTGAAAGGTAAACTTATGTTATGTTATCATTTTATTTCCTACTTTACTGTTTTCTTCCTTTTTGGGGACAAAAAGTTCTACGTGGAGGAGACTGTAACAAACCTGAATTTCTGAACCAAATTAAAAATTATTTTTTATACAATTTTATAGGAAAATACAATTGAATTTCGAAAATCAATTTTAAAGATATCGCATTAGCCATAAAAAATAGATATTTTGTTAGCAACCTCATTTTTCGATGAAACTAATTATGTTGGATTTGGAATATTAAATTATTACTACATTTCAAATTTCGCGCCAAACAGAGGTAGTATGTGGCGGAGCGCGATAAAACCATTCGGCGTAATACTGACGAGCAATTTACAAAGGAATGTTTTTGAAATGACCACGGAATTCAACGAAACTTTTTTTATTGGATCCGTAGCATCGAATAATGCTAGAATCCAAAGTTTCATAATTTTTGAAGTTAACGTGTGGGCATGTGAGAATAAATCATGTGCTAAAATACACTTAGAAATCGAATTTAAACTCAATCGAAAAATAAAAAGAAAGGTCAAACGAACTTGGAATTCGATGAAACATGTTCTGTTGAATCCGGAATTACGTTTATCATCAGAATCCAAAATTTTGGTACAAACAAAATTAATTTGTGACCGCGCGATCAAAAGAGGCGAAGGCTAACTAGCCCACTTTTATAAACGTTGAGTTATAAAACTTAGAACAAATGGAGAGCATCCAACGGGCAACATGTTTTTCGTTCCTTCTCTCACGCTACGCCACCTCATCAATCCGTGTGAAGCTCGGCAAATTTGCACGAAAGCCCTTCGTCCTTTCTTCTTTTCTTCTTCTCTTCTTTCCTTTTGCGAAAACATCCTCCATTTTCTTCCTCCTTCCTCCAACGGCCTCTCTTACCTACCTCCGCTGCCGCGCCCCCTAGCCGCCACCAACACCTGCACCCGTCCGACCTCCCACTGGCCTGGACCCGCAACCGAGCGCCGCCGTGGTCCCCCTTGCTTCCCCTAGAAAAAACACCCCCTTTCTCCCCTTTAACACCTCCTTAGCCACCTCCTACACCACCTACGCAACCCCTAGACCTCTCCCCTTCGCTTCAAATTTCTATACAGTGAAGCCCTCGAACCAAATAGCCCCCAAACATACTCACTTCTTCCCCCGTTTAGCTTAAACTCCCAGATCAACAAGCATACGCGAGTTAGTGAGTGTCTGAGTGTTGTTCGAACCCCGTTGGCCACCGGAAAAGCCACGTTAAAGCCCGACAAGTGTCGACATCAAAGTAGTATGTCCGCACTCGTCCGAATAAACGATTGGTGGAGTAAAAACCTCGGTGAGAAATCTAAACTCACTTATAAAAGGGGTATACTAGAAATTAACTATTTGCAAGTTAATTAATGAATTAAATAATGAGTATTAGTTAGTAAATAAATTTTGTTAAGATGTTAAATGATGTTTACAAGTTTAAAATATGATTTTTAGTTGATATATGCGAAGTAGTTTAGATATGTGTTATAAAAATGTCAAACTGTATCGACGATGAGAAGCCGTAGATTGAAAAGGATTAAATAAAATTAACCGTTAATCGCTAATTGGTAATGGTTAATAATAAATTTACTCAGATGTTATGTGATGGATGTTGGTTAATAATAATAACTTATTATGATGATAATTAACGAATGATAATATAAAAATATCAATTTTTTTAATTAATACATGTTTGGTTATTTTCTTATGCACGAAACTAAAATTTCGCATAGTAAGGTAGAGAATTGTAATTGACTGCTAGTTATTAATTAAAAATGTTTAATCATGTTTCTCATTGATAACACCAGTTTATTTCTATGTTAAGCATTGATTAGTTGGATAAAAATGCCATTTTTATCAGTTATGTTTGATATTCATTAAGTTCAACACTTGAACTATGCACCAAGTTTATTTAAATATATTGCTCCTTAAATGGCATTGGTTGAGTAATTTATTTATTACTATTGTTGTATGTGAATTGGGTGCGCTGTGACGGATTCTTGTTTAAAATTGAACATACGCCATTGGATAGTAAACAGATATGAACCACACTGAATTGTATAGCATATCATACCCGTATAAGCATGTAGGTGCTTGATATTTATATGTTGTGAACCATATAGCATGTAATTGTTTGAAGCTATAGGACGAGAACAATGGGACCAGAGGATAGGTAACTGCATTATCATTATCAGATGTGGACTTGACAGTATATGATGAACTAAATGAACATATAACGAAAATCGCAGGATTTAATAATAAACCCCACACGGTCTTGAGATGACATAAATATACACGTCCATCTTGTTTGTAGATAAGACACATGGATCTCGACTAACCCCCCTAACCGGGTCAAGGGTTGATTTTTTTATACATCTTCCTTGGGTGTAGATAAGTCACAATGTTTGTTCACATGATTTAAATCCCATACGGGTGTTGGGATGATATATTTTTACGCATTTCCCAGTTTATATTGGTTGGATAAATATATATATTGATTTATTAAGGCCTGTGGAGGCGAGTTGTGATTTTTCCAAGCACTCTGTACAAAGGAGGTTTTGGCGATTTTTTCCAAAAATATAAGGCGTTAGCCAAATATTTAATGAATAAAATAGTTTTGAAGCTGTTCATTATATAATATTATATACATCGAATATAAATTAAAATAAATGAATCACGTAGAGATAGTTCGCATTTTCGACTCGTAATTTTAAACCAGTATACTGGAAGATCAGACCATCGTATTTTCCCGGAATTAGAACCGTTAGGCTTGTTTCAAAAAGATCTTTCTAATGATAATAAATATGTTAAGATCCAACGGTTAGATTTTTAGAAATGTTCAATTTAAATTTGATTGAAAACAGCGCAAGTGCAGATGAATGACCTAAAATGTCGTTCAATTGAAATGGACTATTTTTATAAATATAAAAATAATGAAAATTCATTCTAAGTTGTTATAAATGATTTAAAATGAATATAAACCAATTTCACATGGTTTATAATGACAAAAATGGCTAAGTGCGATTTGGCGAGATTTGGCGTAGAAACTTATAAAATAAATTTGATAATGTTTTGAAATAAGAAGTTTAATTCATGAATCGAATTGAATTCTTAAGAGAACCTTTTAAAATGAGGTAATGAAACGATATATAAAATCCAAGTTGTCTTAACCAGGGAAAAGAATAATATTTTTAATTTTAAGAAAGAAACCAATTGAAAAGATATTTAATTGGTAAATCAATAATTCAAATAAGAATTTGATTTGATTTGTTTATGCGAGGATTATTTGAAAAGACCAGGTTTAACTCATTTCCATTATTCAAATGACGATTAAAAGTCAAAGATAATGAAGACAGTGCATAACTGGCAATCTTCACATTGAATGGATTACTACTGATGCCCTGGATTTGGGTATCTCCCTTGAAGGGCTTATATTTGTAGTTGTCCGGACGTACTTGTTGATTTTCCGGATACGCAAGGGCCTCTCTCATGTATTGGACTTATGGGATGAGGATAAGGTGCGTATGGTTTGTTCAGACCCAGAACGGACTTGTAAATGGATTATGTGTCTGACATTGTATTTTGTGATGTATTTGTTGATGTCGGTCAAATGTATATATGTTTGGGTGGTAGAGAATTTATTCTCTTGCTTAATACCCTTCTCTGAGACGTATGAGCTTAGAGGTTATATATTGGTGGAAATCAATGGTATGGTATGGATTGACAATGTGGCATGTTTAGATGTATAGATCAAAGCTTTTGTTGAAAAGCAGTGCTTTATGGTTGATGATCAAAGCATTGTTTTAATATAGCGCAACTCTGTGTTGTAGCTTTAATTTGTGAGTTTCACTCCACGGTATGAACCAAAAACATGATGAAGGACAACAGAGAAAGGACATGAATTTCCTTTAGCTAGAGGTGATGCCCTGGTGTTGGAGCCATGGCAATTTACTTATGTTGATGTTGGTGCCGAGGATCCTCGGATGTGGCCGGACAAGGCCAAGATGGTCGAAGTACTGACCAGGTTTTAGATCCGATAGGACCGGAAACGTTATGTTCAGGAGAAACCCGAACTCACCTGACAAAGGTGGGCCGGCTCTGCTGCTCCGGGTGCACGTGAGTCTTGGGCCATGTGCTAGAGTGTCCTGAATCGAAAGAAATATACTTTGCTTTGGTTCATGGTGGAGTCCAATTTTTCAAAACGTGATTTTACGGTTTTTGTTGTAAGCCTATATGGTGACATTGTAGGATAGGGTACTATGCCGTCTAGGATTGACACATTTACTTTAAAATTGTTTTAAACACTTAAACACTAATAATAATATCAAATGACTTCTGGTTTTCTTGTATCAAGCATGTTTAGCCATTATAAGATAAAACTCTATCCTCTGGCTTATGTTTGCAATATGTGATGGGACATGAGTCTTATAATGGCTTCATTTTTCTAAAAAGCATTGCGATTGGTTTTACTTTTTTTATTCTGTTTTATGCACAACATTCTTATGGAGTAAACCCGTTCTGTGACATACGGCGTGGTCTCGTGATATGCTTTACTTTTAAACAATTTAAGTCAACATAGGTTTCTCATACCAGTTCCAAGACTGACTCATAGTTTGTTTTTCCCTTGCAAACTCGGGTGCCCATATTTTTACACGGGCAACCATATATTCAAGTTTTAGCTTGGTTCATTTTGGATATGTATGGAAGCTGATTTTGGACTTGGAGCTGAAGATGGACTTTCATTATTTCTATTGGACTATCCCAGACTTTATTATGTTAATTATTTTTTGTTCTGCTTTGTAACCATTTGTTATCCAAAACAATGTTAGGTACTAAGTATGATCCTATAGTGTTGATGTAACTCTGATATTTATTTCCGATTTAACCTGATGTACATTATGTTGTGTAATGTAATTTTACTGTTATGTGTTAATGTTTATGAGTTATATTCCAATGATCATATGTTCTTCTACTGTTTGGAAGAACGGATTGTCACAAATACTGTGGGACTAAGCATAGTTATTGCATGGAATTGCTGCATTCGCATTTAATGCATGTTATTGTTACATGCAACTGTACTACTGTAACAACCCGCATTCCACGTATTGAAAGATCATAAAATATTTTTATTTTATTCCTTGAGGGTTGGATCATTCTCATACTTTAATATGTTTTTTATGGGGATGTGAGACATGTCCATAATTTTTACCAATTTTGTTTGTGACCATTTTGCTCTTGTCAGTCTTATACAAGGCATAACTTTTGACTCAATTCGAATTAGGTGTTGAGACCTGTGCCATTGGAAAGGAAATGATGATTGCCTTTTCGTAAAGTGGTTACATTAAAGTTTTGGCTCAGCGGTTTGGGAGAAATCGCTGTTTTAAAGGTTTTCGGTTGGATGTTCAGGTTTTAAGCCATAATGGGCTGATTTGAAGAGGCCCATTGGTGGGTTAGTGGAAATCTATAAATAGAGGTGAGAGGTATGGAGAATATTTCACTTTCTCCATTCTCTCATTTAGTGGCCTTGTTTTCCTCCTTCCTCTAACACCTTTCCACCATTAAAATCAAGATCTAAGCTTACGAAATTGAAGATCTACACCATTTGAGGTTAGATCTACACCGTTGCAAGGGAGAGTTCGTCGAATTAAGGAGTTTGGATTGAATTTCTTGTTGTCCGGATCTTAATCCATTGTTTTAGCTTTGATTTGGAGAATTGGTGAGTGATATGCATCTCTCACATGGATTCAATCAAGTATATGAATGTTTGATCATTTTTTTCATCAAATTCAAGTGTTTTACCATATCTACGCCTTGGTACGCCCATTTTCATATGAATTACCCTAGGATCTAATTTGGCATGTTTAAACTGGTAAATCCGATGTCATTTCTTATGATTATGCAAGTTAGATCCGCAATTTAGATCATATGTTCATTTATTATGATTTTTCGTGAAATTGTATAATTTTAGTGATAATTGTCATATTCATATTGTTAATGATTTCATTACATACTTATGGTTGTGTTGAATGGATTAGACGAGTATATTTCATCGATTATGTCGATTCGCGAAGTTTTGATCGAAATTGGATTTGAATCGGGGCTGTACAGGCCAGGGGTCGAGCGCAGTGCATTGTAGTACAGAAGGGGGGGGTCGGTCGCACGTAGTAGGGGCGTCGAACCAAAAGGGTCGGTCGAACATGGTTGGGATTCGAGGACACGGGGTCGTTCGCATACAGGGTCGGTCGGTCTTGTACAACGAGGGAGCAAGTCTGGTCAGTCATACACTAAGAGATGGGGTCGGTCACTCCATGGGTTATGCCAAGGGGTCGGTCGAGCGAGCCTAGGGTTGAGAAGGGGGTTAGTCGTGTGCAAGGCTCGGTCGGTTGAATCAGAGACACTGAGGTCGGTCGGTTCTTGTTCTAGGGTCGGTCGGTCACCAGTGGGGTAGGTTGAAGGGGTTGGGTCGGCCAGATGGTGATGTGGTCGGTCAGGCAGGGTCTGGTCGGTCACCAGGGGGTCGGTCCATAGGGTCATTTTCTAAAAAAAAAAAAAAAAATTGGGTACGACTCAAATTTAAATAAAAAGGGATAAAAAAGATATTTTTCGGGGGCAACCTCCCAAACCCTAGCCACAGCGCAGTGATGTAACTCGGCTCAGTGATGTGGAATGACGAAGCGAGGTGATTTGTTCGTCGGATGTGACGAATGTGGAGACGACTCAAGGATGTATTGAGTTCATGTAAAGTAATTGCTCTAAAGTGTTCTAAGCTTATGAATAGTCATAAATGATAACGATTAGATATGAGAAGGCCGAGGAATTATCATTGTCGTAGGTTCTAGCAGTCTCAAAGCAGGGGTACAATTGAAAGACCGGTTGTAGGTCGAGTACCCTGGGTGTCGTGTATGGCCTAGACATGTATTGAGTATAGCATGTGGGGGGTTTTTGCTAGAACCGGGGCGTCGTGTATTGTCCTTGACAGTTGATGACAAATTGTTTAGCCAGTCATACGATTAACGATGGTTTCAAAGCAAGGTCGGGGTGATAGCTATAGTTAGTCATGGGCGTTTGAATGCTTGGTTGTATCAGTTGTACCATCTCACGGGGATCGTCTGATTTCAAATGAGGTGTTCTTTGGGTGCTTGTCTGATATTGGTTTCGGCCTCTGGGCCTTGTGCTTAAGGGATGCCAATTTTGATTAGGGTGGTTTTCGTGAGATATAATTGGATGTTGTATGAGTTTCTTTTGCCATGTGTGAATGGTTGTTCTGATTGCCATGGCTGAATTGTTATTCCTTTGGATGTTATGGATCGTAAAGGCTATCACTGTCAGGTGTGGGGAAAGAAAATGTGAGTTCTTCTCTGGAGTTGGGTAGATTAGTTCGTTTGTTTACCCATTCTCATATACTTTGTTGATGAAGTTTGTTAGCTATTTTATCGCTCACTAAGATTGTTGTCTGACTCAAGGTTTTTTGTTTCCCTCTTATTACCTTGGGCTAATCAACCGATTGTTTGGATGGGCAGACTAGGTGGAAGGTGACAGGTGAAAGCTTAGTGATGATGGTGTTTCTATTCAGAGGCGAGCATGAGGCTGGCGTACTATCTTTCTTACTATATAGTATTTGGATTTCCGTTGTTTGCTATTCTTCTCTGAGTTGTAGTGAGGCAAATTTGTATAAGCACTACTGTTGTAATCCAAGAGTATGGATATTACTTTCTAGTTGTTTTGAAAGTTAGGCCTGCTTCATTATTAATACATGTTGTATATGTTCTATTATATTTTATCCTTGCGCTGTGAGTTTACGACGGGTTCCGATTGTATTATCATACCATGATGATCGTCCATAACTACCTGGCACGTCTTTCAGCGCATTATTCTTCTTGTCTAGTGCGGGGGCCGTGGGCGGTCGTCACAACTACATTTTGTTATAAAACTCAAACATAAGACATAGCATATGTGCAAATTTATAGAAATGGAACCTTTTTGCATTTGAATTTGAATTATAAACCAACAATACATCTTGGCAGACAAAAAGGAAATTTTATATAAACATCAATATGAAGAAATATGAGTTGTCATTGTAGTGAAAGGGGATGTTAAAAATATATATTTGTCCGTACATTAATGGTGGTGAAATAAAGGCCTTAATTGCATAGCTACCAACTAAATATAAGTTAAATATAGTCAGGTTTATAACAGGATGTATTATTTTTATTTTGTGATTTAGTGCATGTTATTATATCATGAAAGTTTGGTTTAATTTATTGTATGAAAAAAACATGCATTCCAAGTTACAAAAGTGGAAGCATTTTGTCTGTGAAAAACCTTAGATCTTGACCACACCTATCATCCTATTGCATTAAAATAATATGTGCGTTTAAACTACTGTGGATCTTTTTTTAGTCAGAAGGGAGTAAAAAAGTAGAAGGTTAGGAAAACAGAAGATAAACATTAACTTGTAGGTAATTTACTTGGGAGCACCCTCTTTGACATAACTACAAAAAATTGACCATATTATAATGGTGGAAAACAGTTGTAAAAGATTTTTTACAATGGTGAGGCCACTATCGTCTGTTAAGAAGTTGTAATAGACTAAAAAAATTTACAACTTTTTTGCACCGTCGCGATACGTAGTGAAATGTATATTTTACAACTGTTTTCCACCGTTATAATAAACTTTATTACAACTGTTGTAATATATTTTATTAAAAGTATTATCTAAAGTTGTAATATATGAACAAATTATATACATATTATTAATAAAAGAATTCATTTCAGAACATATTATCTGCAAAACTGAAGATATCAAACAAATTTAAAACATGAACCAAAAAAATATATTGGAATTTTCAAACTCTCATCAATTTTTTATAAATCATACAAGTATCTCAAGTACATAAAGCAACTACAAAGTCCATTATCCAAGACCCCAAAATCCAAATGACTTGAACTTATCTTTCAAAAATATACATCAGTAGGAGTAATACAAACATAATGAAATTGAGATTTGCTCGCAATGTTGTAGGTCTTGCAATGGTCTTCATTCTTGAGTCGACTTCCAATGAATTTGAGAATTTCTTGCAATGCTGTAGTTGTTCTTTAATTAAACTATCTGAAGTATATAGCATGTTAAGCAATAAGAATGAAGTATATTAAAATATGGAGTAACCTAAGTTATAAAACGTAACAGAAGCTATGAAGCATTCAATGTTGATATTTCTATAAATAAATATGAACTAATAAGATAAAGTGAAGTATAAATAGTTTTGAAGACATATCTTAGTGGACAAAGAAAAGGGTCACAATTCACATTGTTCATATATATACATGGTATGTAAAACTTTGTAAGGATTCAATATCCCATTGGTGTCAAATAGTTTCCTGATCGAGACCATCACTTCCACCTGAAAAAACATTTCCAGACTTGTTGAACATAGTCACATACAAATAAAAATAACACACACATGTACGCACAATACAACGTATATAGTGCGTGATAGAAAAATATTCTATAGTCCAAAGTGAAAAATGACAGTATAACAAGAGACGGCGCAAGAAATGCCTAACAACATAAAGTCCAACATTTCACCTAATGAATTAAGTGGAAGATAAAATTAAATGAATGCTCCACACTTACAGTTTTAAAAGATTTGCTATAATTAATTTTATCAGCTTTCGTAAGACCTAAACCATGCTCAGCACTTATGTTTCCTCTATGGTTTGATGTCTATTCATAAACAAGAGGTACAATTTGTGCAAATAACTGCCAATTTTGATCATGGTTAGAACATAAACTTTTGGACATAAAGTTAATTTCATAGTAAGTGTTTAACTGGTTACATTTTCATCGTACTTTGGTGTCATAATATTTAAGTGCAAGTTGCCATCCCCTAGATGGCCATATCCGATTACTTTGGAAACCTGGCCTGAAGCAAAATTAACATTGAAAAAGCTTTGACGCAAGAGCTAAAAAAAGCTGAAGTAAGTAGTAAGAAAAACTACCAAGCCATGCTCTCATCTCATCAACAATATCATAGAACTTTTCAACAGGAAGCGATAGATCAAACTTATAGATAGTTCCTTGCTTCATAGATGCTTCTGACAAACCCTGCTAGGTTCCATTGAGAATGTTATGCATATTAGCCTTTTTAAGGAATTTTTATCAATTGGTTCATTTTTCAAAACATGTAACAAAATTTGACATGTTTTAAAATGTATTACAAATATAGTTATGTTTTTACCATGTTGGCGTCAATTCCTCACAATCCAATTCAAAATTAATCTTAACTATTGAAAAAATTATCAGTGCTCACATTGGCATAAACTTATTACATGTTTCAAAGAGTAGGCAATTTATAATAATAACTTTTATTTGAAGAAAAAAGCTTTAAAATTAAAATAAATAATTTTTATTATCAGTGCTCACATTGAAAACTTCTCATTTATTTCAAATGGTAGATTCACAAATTAAAATAGATGGTTCAATATAAATGAAAGAGAGAGAAAGTAAAAGTAATAGATTACCATAGACCATTATGATCGTTGCATCAAAGCTGAACGAGCTTTGGCTGGAGAGGCGCATGGTTGAAAGGAGCTTGGACTGGAGAACACCACAACAAATATAGCAAAAATTTGAAAAATATTACAATGTGAAGAAGCTTCTATGGAATCTAAATTCAACTTCAACATCCAACTGCAGTTATACCAAAATCAATACAAAGTCAGGTTGTGAATAACACGGCTAAGTAAACACATCTTTGTTATAATAGAAGTGAAACAGCAGCTCTACATACCTGTGCAATACCGCCTACTTTGAGCTCCACAGTTTTCCCTGCGTCCACTGTAATTTCACTGAAATCCATATGCTCTACTCTTGAATTCTCCTCCTCCTCTACTGGCCATGTCAATAGGTGCGTCTTTATGTTCAAATCGTACAACACGGATCGAGGAATTCCTTTAAATTAATGTCAGCATATTCAGTCATTAGTCATAAGAGATATGTCATATATACGAGTGGGAAACTGAAAAGGACCAGGCGAAATAGCTTACATACCTGAAGAGAAGCCCAACCTTTGGTAAATTACCTTGTAAGTTTATCACCGATTGAAAGCATCATATCTACAACAATGTTTCAAATTTCAGCATCACCATTCCAGATTGAGACACCTACGGTTGAACGGAGGCGAGCAATCAAGGAGGCTTAAGGACCAAGACGAGGCGGCAGCGAAAAGGCGAGGTGGTAATTCGAGATCGTGAGAGCTAGGGTTTTTTTAGGGTAGCGATTCAAGATCGAAAGGGTTTTTTTCTTTTCAGTTGGGTCTCGTGAGTTTTTTGGTTTCGCTGGAGTTAAATTTCAGCATCACCATTCCAGATTGAGACACCTACGGTTTCGTTGAATGTAGGGAAGATGAAAATTTCAGTCCATACTAAAAGCGGGCTTGAGTGGGGAACGAAAATTTCGGTACAGAATGAAAGCGGGCTTGTGGGGAAACGAAACGTTGTTGATATTAATGGTTTTATAAAAACAATATTCATTTATACACACAATGGATGAATATTTTCTATTTGTTTATATATTATTTATTTTTAATTTTTTTTAAATTATTAGTTACTATTATTATTTACTTATTTAAATAAAAAAAATCTATCAAAAACACGAACAAGTGGTTGTTAACTGCTGAACAAATAAGTTGCCAAAATTATATTTATTAAAATTGCTGAAATAGTTACTACCAAATCAAATATTACTTATTAATAATAGTTATTTTTTAACTTTTACTTATTTCTGCTTAGTTATAATCGGTTAATAATTATTAAATTCATTAACTATTAAAAATAAATTACTAATTCTTAAATATTAATTATTTAATAATAATTAATAAATATTATTGATTCCTATGTTTATTATTAATTATTATTAAATATTAATTTAATTAGTTATTAAATATAGATATTATAAACATGAAGTTTGTAATAGGCATTTATTACAACTAACAAAATGAAAAGTTGTAAAACTATGTTTATTACAACTTTTGGGAATTGACTGTTGTAAAAAACATTTATTACAACTGCGTTTTTCCCACAATTGTAAAATTAAAGTTGTAATATGGTGTTTTTGTTGTAGTGCATATTACTTAAACAAAAAATTAACACAATTTTAGTTCACAAATTGGGAAGAATCGTTTGTCACTAAACATAGACAATAAATTTATATAAGTAACACCAATATAGATATTTCTCAGCTGTCAAACATCTTTACTAATAATCGGAATAGGTTTGGTGTCACACTTTTTTGTGTACATGCAAACTATCGAAAATGCCTTTTATTCGAAGTTATGTCATACATTTCCTCTTTGCTGAATCAAAATTAATTGCTCTATTTTCAGAAATAGTCAATTCGTTAAAATTCTCATACTCATTCTTGTAATATTAATATCTCTATTTTCAGAAATAGTCAATTCCTTAAAATTCTCATATTTATTCATGTAATATTAATTGCTCTATTTCTAGATACAGTCAATTTCTTAAAATTCTCATATTCATTCCAATCTTTATTAATAGTTCAAAATATCACCTTAATTTTTGCAACTTGACGGTTTCTTATTGTATATCTTTACATTTGTTGTACAATTTTTATTTATAGGCCAAATCAATTTTTTATTCCAATCTTTATTAATTGGTCAAATCAATTTTTTATTGTATATCTTTACATTTGTTGTATAATTTTTAAATATTATTAAACTGCTTATGCCTGCATCTGTTCCACTCCTTTAGTCTGCTTTCAATTATTTTGAGCACATGCCCCACTTGGTAAAAATTGAATCCTTCCATCTATTCATGCATTTCCATATTTATTGCATTATGTCAAATATTGACATAGCGGAAAGACTCTCTTTTCTTTAATTTTTTGTCTTTTTCAATCAAAGAAATATGCCATGGATTATGCTTATCTATAGAAATATTTAAAATATTGACTTTGATATTTTAAAAATAATAATCCACGCGCGAAGCGTGTGCCGTTACCATGCGCAAAGCATGTGCCGTGACGCTCGTTGTTATAATGAGTTTGATTTCAAACGGCATATTAAATATTTAGAGAGCAGAAATAATAGTCATTAACAAAAATATAGAGTGTACATATGGCGAATGCTAATTAAAATGTGGGGGAAAGCTGCAAAGTTGAAATATTTTAGGAGTAGCATGATGTTATACATTTTGTTTGAATTCAATTGCGTAAGAGATGCTACTAAAATACATGCAAAACTAAAGTAACTAACTATGTCCAATCAAATAATAAGGTGACAAATTATATAGTAAAGACACAGAAAACACAGTGCAGTAGTTTGTTCACACTAGTTTAAGGTAGTGTGAACAAAACACTACTTTTAATTGGTTGAAAGCAGAGGGACCTACACGGATCTCCCTGATTTCCACCAATTAAATCAGGTGTTTTGTTCACACTACCTTAAATAGTGTGAACAAACTCGGACAGGAAAACACAGGCTTTGAATCATTGATACCATGCATAAAAGATTTGACATAAAGAAAAGGTTGAAGAACACATGCGTCCTAAAGTAACAAAAGACAATCGAAAAATTTGAAAGAAAGAGAACAACATGAAAGCGAACTACAAATGGACGATAAACTACAATGATCAACTGATAGAGGTCATCAATATCCATTCTTCTTTGCCTAATCAATCAGTGCAACAATGAATTCATCATCGGAGTCAACTAGGGGGAGGTGTTAGTTGTTCCTCAGTGACAGATCTATGAGAGTCCAACTGGGTAGATACAGGGCTGGTTCTATACATTGGGTTGCCCTAGGCAACACCCAAATCACTAAACTGATATATCAGCAAAACTGAGAAATGTTGCCCTAGCTGGAGCTAAAAAACATTGGAAATTGTTTTTCCCAGACTTGAGGACGTACTTGTTTATGCCCAAACTATATAGTGAATTAAATAAAAAAGTTATGACTGCACTATCAAGAAGAGGGGATAAAACCCCCCCACACACAAATAAGAGTTATGCATATGTGGTAGCGGTTCTATTCAACTTAGCCATGAAAATAATGTAAGTTTCTTCAATCACATATGAAAGACCGCAAGAATTAAATACAATTAGCTTTCATCACCATATCCTTGAAATATTCTCTTCGGTTTACCATCATGTGCACTCATAATCTATTTATTTATTTTACTAAAACAAATCGATATTGACCAAATAGTTTTGAAATTTTGATTAAATTTTAAAACTGTGAAATGCATTTGCATTAGTAAGCACTTGTGTTGCATAAGTCCAATGAAACGCAAAGCATCCAAGTATACACCTATCCAATTCCTACACTAGTTTTAGGTACATGATTCCAGCTTAAGTTTCTTTTGAGATGAATCCATAAATACTCTCCTCATATCCATTTGTTTTCTTAAGATGATCAATTGCCAGTTTTTCCAGCTGAGGGCATTCTTTCCCACTCTCAAATCCCAATTGTCTCGCTGCAGTGAAATATAAGTAGTAGTAAATTCTACACCATTATTTGCTTTACTACATTCATTGAAGTAAATCAACAGTAAAAACATCAGTTTGGAACTATCTGAGAAGCTCTAAAGCTACTTTTTTTCAAGTATTTGGCAAAATGTAGGGTTGAGTAAACATAAATTCCAGCTGGGGCTGCTAAAAATCAGAGGAAAACGGATCTTCCAAGACTTGAACACAGGACCTCATGCAAGACAAAGCAGCATATAACCAACCCAGCATTACCATCTAACTAAACTGTTCCCATCAACTTTTATTTATATAAATATATTCTTCACCACTGACGAACCACCACCACTTGTTGCCCCCGTCCGGGGGTTGCCCTAGGCGGCCACCAGCTCAGCCTATCCCCTGAGCCGGGTCTGGGTAGATAGAGGTGTAGGCTGCTCCTTGATGGCAGACTGGTTGAAAATTGCATCATTTAGCTTCAGTTTTTGATGCAAAAGAGCAAGCATATCAATTCCATCATTCCTTGTCACATCCACCATGATGGTATGTAGCGCTGCAGCCACAACAGCAGCTCCCATGTTATTGGTTTGAATTCTTTTCGGCTCATTATTGGCTATTTCGTCATCCACCTCGAGTTTGACTGCAATAGACGAAATAATGTCCTTATTCTTCAAGGTTTGCCTCTTGGTGGTGCCCTTTTCTGAAAGTTTGTAAAAGTCGCTACTGTGAATATAGACTATGAGCATTTGATATCCAGATGAAGGAACACATATACATACCTACTTCATAGTGATTGTTCAGTGAAGATTCTACAAAAAAACAACAATAAAGAAATCATATATTAATAAGATAGTTTAATAGCTTTTTGTACACAATAAATCAAATAGTTCATGAACAATATGATAAAGGGACATACAACAGAAATAACATAGTGAATAAAGAAATACAGAGAAGGAGCTTTAAAAAAATATAGAAGAAAGAGAGAAAGGGAGGACAACCTGATAAGTCAGTATCTTGTTGGAGGAGAAGAATGGTAACTGAAGCATTAATAGAGACGTGTGTCGGTGAAGATGAAGGGGGAACAACTTGAGTGATGGAGAAGTGGAGTTGTGGGTGCTTACAATTAATAGAGGAGATATGGACGAATTTGTAGAAATTGGAGGTACATGTCTTGTGAAGGAAGAGTTGATTTTTGACATTAGTTCGCATACTAGTGGAATTATATCATAGAGTAATTGTGTTACTTTCGGAACTACCACCACAGCCGTCCTTTGTCTTTTTTGTTTTTCTTTCTAGTTTCTTTTCATGAAACCACAGCAATTGGTTATTGCCTAGTGACAGAGTTGTCAGAATCCAACTGGGTAGAAATAGGTGTAGGCTGCTCCTTGAGGGCAGACTGGTTGAAATTTGCATCATCGATCATCAGTTGTGGATGCAAAAGAGCAAGCATACAAATTCCATTATTCCTTGTCCCATCCACCATTGCGGATGTAGCGCAACAACTCTCATGTTATCACTTATCAGTTTAATGTCATTTGGACTCGTTATTGGCTATCTCATCCACCTCGAGTTTGACTGCAATAAAAGAAATAACGTTCTTATTCTTCAAGGTTTGCCTCTTGGTTGGTGCCCTTTTCTGAAAATTTGTAAAAGTCGCTACTGAGAATATAGATAATGAGCATTTGACATCAATACGAATGAACACATATAAATACTTGCTTCATATTGATGGCTCAGTGAAGATTGTACAAAAAAAAAAACAATAACAAAGAAATGATTTGTTAATAAGATAGTTTAATAGCTTTTTGTACATAATAAACCAAATAATTTATGAAAAAATGATAAAGAGAAATATAAAAGAAATAGCATAGCGAATAATGAAATACATGGTAGGAGCTTTAAAAAAAAGTAGAAGGAAGAGAAAGGAAGGACAACCCGAGAAGTCAGTATGTTGTTGGAAGATAAGAAACGATAATTGAAGCTTAAATTGAGAGATGTGTTGGTGAAGAGGATGAGGGAGCGGTTTGATGATGGAGAAGTGGAGGTGTGGGTGCTAACAGTAAAGGAGAAGTAGACGAATTTGTAGAAAGTGGAGGTACATGTCATGTGAAGGAAGTGTTGACTTTTGACATTAATTCTCCTATCAATGGAGTAAACTCATAGAGTAATAGTGTTACTTTTGGCCATCTGATTACTTTTGTAACTACCATCATAGCCATCCTTGGCCTTTGTGTTTGTCTTTCCATTTTCTTTCCGTTAAACCATAACAACCTTATTATATATATATATATATATATATATATATATATATATATATATATATATATATATATATATATGATAGTATACCAGAATGTCAGATAAATAAAGAAATAACCATTTTGCGCTTCTATCCTCTAAATAAGGAAAAACTAGTTCATGTTCTAGCTTTTGAACGTGCACCACCTTTTTCTCCTGTGTTGCACTCTCATTGCTGCAACAACTAGACACAACCAGAAAAGTTGATCAGAGAGTAGCATTAGGATGGCTGAGTATGCGGAACATCACCAAGGAGGAGCTACGAACAAGAGACAAGTAGAAATTAGTGTGCACGTGCATGCATGATGTTAAACATGCACAGTTGACGTGGAGGGGCACAATGCAGTGCGAGGGAACACCAGAAGTTAGCAACAATGTAGACACATCACAAGCATGGAAAGCATGCAACAAGATACCATTAGCAAATCAATATAGAGAATGGTCCCATGGTTCTTTTTGTTTAAATATTTACTTAATTAGAATTAGAGGTCCCAAAAAATCAACTAATCGATTTTCTTCTTTTTATTTTTCAATTATGAAATGCATGTGCTTCCGGTAAAAAGTGAGGAATTCTATTATCCTATGTATGGATATTGTTGGAATCAAAAAATGATCACAACACCAAAGCTATTTTCACAATACTTCACCAAAAGGTTAGATTCAAGTATATACAGCCACAAATACAAAATAAATGAAAAATAGTAAAGGGACAAGAGTTTTAGAATGGTTCGGCTTAGAAATAGCCTACGTTCACTATGGAAGGGATGAGAAAGATCTCCTCTATTTTCTCTCTTTTTTGCTTTAGATTTCATTTGAATTACATAAATTCGCTCTATCACTCATTTCACTCTTTTCTAATGATCTCCTCTATTTTCTCTCTTTTTTGCTTTAGATTTCATTTGAATTCACGAAGGAATGAGAAAGATCTCTTGATTTATGATGGTAGTTATGTAGATATTCAACCATTTGAACATTTAGATCATCTTCATCGGTTCTATGATGATTTTGTGTTAGATCTAGGTTTGAGAAAGAATTAATGAAGATTGGAGATGTTTAGAGAAGTTTAGAATGGTGGAGAAGTGAATTGGAAAGCCCTTGGAGGTGGAAAAATCCATCTCTTAAGTAGTTGAAAAGTGGGTATTTGTAAGAGCATCCCCAACAGGGGGGGTTGCTCGTGGTCATTCGAGGGGGTTGACACGAGCAACCCCCCCCCCCCTCCCCACCAACGCGGCCAAGGGGTAAAACCCTTGGCCGGCGTTGAGAAAGCCGGTTAATGTTAACCGGCTTTCTCAACACCGGTTAAGGGTTTTACCCCTTAACCGCGTGTCGGGTCGCCTCTCCCCTATTCCGCACCCGTATTCAACCTTAAAAAACCCTTCGCAGCCGCCACTCCCTTCTTCCTTCTTCCTCCGCCGAAAGCTCCAATCCTCTAAAAAAAATGAGAAGATTGGGTAAAACTATATTTGGTTCTGGAAGTCGTAATGCCTCCAACAACAATGCACAAGGGGAGAATGAACCGGTTGAAGACTCAAGTCTGGCCGACACTCGTCGTTCAAAACCTGTTCGGAGAAGACGGGTTGCTAAAGCCGGTGTTTATGCTGCATTGGATCCACACATCGATGTTAATTTGTCTGCAGAGAAAAAGTTGGCTGATTTTCGCGAACTGCCTGAAGGGGAAAGACACCTTACCGATCACTTGAAGTTGTATTTTGAGGTATAACTTCTTAAACTGGTTAGTGTATTAGTCGGTATTTGATCAAGAAGTGTGTCGTACAAACATTAGTTATTTTTTTGTATGTTTTAGGCTCGTAATGATCGTACACGAGGATCGTGGGTTAGTATCGTCCGTTTGTATAAGACGATTCGTGCGTACGACACAGACAAGATTATTGCAGGATATCTTAGAAGTATTGGTTTTGGAGATTTCTTGAGTACGTATTTTTGATGAACCCACTTACATATTACGTATGTTAGAAAATGAAATATATTTTCTTGATTTTAATATTTTTAATTTGCATCCTTAGGTATTGAAAACCTGTACAATAACGATGTTCAATTATGTGGTGCTTTAGCCATGTGTTGGTGGAAAACGACACATACATTTCACTTTAGTTTTGGAGAGATGGGTATTACGCCATTGGATTTTACCATGCTTACTGACATATCAATTGGTCAGGGTGCCACTTTACCATATGATGAGCTATATCAACAGTATGATTTATTGGCTAGTATATTTCCACATTTGAACTTACGAGGGGGAGGCTTAACAAACAATCACCATATCAGAACCTCTTTCATGAAGCAAGCCGTAATGGACTTAGTGGAACGTCAGCCTGCAGATCACCACTTAGAGATTCTTAGATTGTTTGTATTATATATGATGGGTAATTTATTCTTCACGAATTCATCAAACACATTGCCATGTGGATATGTAGCTGTTGTTGCCGGCATGTCGTTCGACAGTACTCCTATTTCATATGATTGGGGTATGCCGATTTTAGCTCATTTGTATAGGGGTTTGGACCAGCAGTGCACTATTAGGACTCGTGGGTCGTCGATTACAGGTTTTTGGGAGGTTCTGCAGTATTGGTATTTTGAGTACTTTCATAACATGACATTTCCGATATTGGATCCTACACTATCACTTTTCTACCCTCGTGTGAAAGCTTGGTTGCCCGATAACCGGCGGGTTGTACCACGAGGTGATTTCCGTCATGTATTTGCAGTGGCTCGTACTCAGATAGAGATGAGGACCACACGAGAGTCAGTTATGTGGCATCCTTTTGTCGATTCCCCATTCTTGCTAGGCCCAGCGCAGCAGCATGCTCTATTTCTGTCTGGTAGACGATTTCCTATGGTATCGGCCCCACCTGGTTTAGGGTGTTACTGGTACTTGGGTGAGCGCTGTTGGCGACAGTTACGCGATGTCGACGTTGTTCCCGATGATCCCCACCCAGATACAGGTCATTTACAGGTTTATTCCAGTGCTGATTTACAGCAGTATGCCGGTGACTGGTGGCCAGCTGATAGATTTATCATTACCGGTAGAGATTACATTACTTTTTGGGGATCTGTTTATGAGCCTACTAATATTGCAACGTTTGTACATGCCGCCGGAGTTGATTTTGTTTGTCCTTCCGCGTACACTCCTTTTGGTGATCCAGGTGTTTTACGTGACATGTCTCAGAGTACCCTTACTATGTATAGGCCTCCTCAGCCCCCTCAGGCTCCTCGTCATCAGCCTCCTCAGCCCCCTCAGCCTCCTCGTCAACACCCTCCTCAGCCACCTTACTCGACTACGCCGACGAGTTATGGTTGGACCGTGGGCATTCCTGGGACATCTGGTCCAGATACGTATGTTGATATTTCACGGCCTACTGTCACACAGTTTCCAGATCCCGCTGTTCTTCCCTATGAGGAACTATATCGTATGCATGTTGGTCTTCGAGATACGATGTATAGAGAGCATAAGCGCGCAGTTGATGAGTTGACGGCTCGCATTACCGAGCTAACTGCTGCGGATGACGAGCGATATCATCCTGTACGACGAGTAGATGACGATGATGACGACGACGATGACCATGGCTATAGTGGAGAAGCAGCACCTCTTGCGGATGATTCGTGGATATTTGGTGATATACCTTAGATTCAGTTTACGTGATATGTTAGTATTGCTATATGTACTCGTACGTTATCCTTTAGTGTGTTGTAGTTGTAATTTTATGTAGTATGTGCGATCTGGTTGTTATCTTATTTGTTAGACTGTGATGGTTGTATTGTAGTTGTATGTGTGTAAAAAGCATCTAGTTTGGGTTTAGTGGTTGTATGGTATCGTTATCTTCATGTCTCTTTCTGTTGTACTTGGTAACGTATCATGTTATTAAGATTACTCGTATTGTTTATTTTTAATAATAACACAAATAGATCAAACAATAAACTTAAGGATAGAACACCGATACATTCAACAATAAGCGTAAAGATACAAAAGCTTGTAAAGACACAACAGGTAACGGTAGTAGATTCAATACGCAAACACATTAATTGTTACGCTCATTCAAAGCGGTTTGAAGTCGCCTATTCTCTTGCTCTAACTCGTTGGCGTAAGAAATTGCCCTTTGAGGGAAACGCTCGTCTATCCACTCAAAATAATTGCATCCGTTAGGCCATAGCGAGCATAAATGGATCCTGCGACCTATATTCTCTCCATCCGCTCGGACTACCACCTCTACCGTGTAACCACAGTGGCAACAAACGGGATAGGAGTTAACTTTCTGCTCGTTATGAGCCTGGTTAACTGAAACTCCTCTTACCTCTTGATGACCTACATCTGGTGCAGTCGTAGTACGAGGGACTGTAGACGCTTGTAAGCGTTCTTCAGTTACAGTTTGGACTACTTGATGACCTACCTCTGGAACAGGTGCAACTGGTGGACGAATCGTCATGCGGGTGAACTCCGGGTAGACTTGACGCAATTCCTCATAGTGCCGCTCTTGGTACTCGATATTCCAATCAATATCTGTTCTTGTACTTGAAGGAGGACGCTCTGGAAAGTTTTGATCATAGTTCGAATCCATTGACGATGGCCATGACCATGAAGACATTTTTTTATTTTAATGAAAAGTTTGGTTCCAGCTAACAACAACGTAGTAACCGTATATATTTATAGGGCCAACATGGGGAGTAAATATGAAATGTTGCAATTCCTAATATGGACTTGTCTACTATGGGAATCCGTTTACCATTCAACGTTGTAGTGTTAAATTTGTAAACTTTATCGTTTAAAATTCCAATACTGACTGGTCCATTCGCTGGACAAACGTGATAAAGTGACAGAAAGGTGAAAGTGATAGAAACAAACTTTGTAATAAAGTGACATAAAGATAAAGTAACGCCAAATTCCAAGTAGAAGGAATCCACCCTATCCACAGAACACTGTACACTATTCACTACACATCAAAGCATATGTGGCAGTGATATAAGTATTGATGTAACTAGACACTATAGGCTTTAAAGATCTATTTATATGTCCCAGTTGTATGCTGTATTAACTCATAAGTAAATTACCACACAATTACAATTTGAAAGGTAATATTCGTTATCAGGAAGGTACTATTCGTTATCAGCAATACTTCATACTTCTAGTTAATCCAGTTATTTTACTGATGCATAGGTTATATGGACGATTCCGAAATAAGTGATGAACATATGGGAAGGATTTTTGATGAGTACGAACGAAATCTACTCACCGATAATGGAGTTGGAGTAGTTCAAGATACAAAAATCGAAGAGGTTCCTGGACCGAATCAGCATCGAGCGGTTACAGCTCCGCGTCCATCTCCACTAAATCAACGACCTAGTGATAGTGTTCAAACAACGAATTCTGCAACTCGTGAATTTTCTTCCAAGGATTTGCTTGCCTTCGTAAAAGTCAAAATTGACGTTGAAAAAAGAGATGAGCTACTAATGCAAGGTGGAGGGGGTTTAACATATGAAGAAAGATGGACACTGATCACGCGGCTGTACAACAACCATCGTTCCCAGCCGACTAGACGAACATCAGTTGAACTCCAAACAGGTAATCGTCGTTTTGCAGACGCTTGTGATCGGTACACAAAGATTATCGAAACTGTTGAATACGAAAATATTTTTAAAACAAACCAAGCAACATATGATTCTCGTTACCTTTTCGTGTACGGTGAGGAATTTGTTGGCTACAAAGCGTATAAACTCCGCAACAGTTGGTTGACTCGCTATGGAACGGAGTAGTCTTATGGTATTATGATTTTAATGATGTTTGAATGTATGTTTAATTTGATGTGTGTACGTAGAATCTGGAGTTATATGTAATCCTTGTTATGTCAACATGATATTTAACTATTTTGCATTTCTATTTAACTAATTTCCATTTCTATTTATATGTAACCCTTGTTATGTCAAATTCCAATAAAGACTGGTCTAAGCTGTGGAGAAACGTGATAAAGTGACATAAAGGAGATGTGAATCCACACTATACACTATACACTATACACTATACACCCACTATGACAGTGAAACAACATAACTTTGCAGTACAGTGACTAAAAGATAAAGTAACGCCATCATTTATGCTATAGGAATCCACACCATACACTATACACTGACATATAAAACAAATCAATGTTTCGTCTCCTAGTTAACATTTTTACTTTATCCACCATCCTTCGTAGGCCCCCCTTCATTCAACACTTCTTCTTCACCCGTGACTTGTTCAAACATAAACATATTAGCCAAAATTCCTACACTTTTAACAACTTAATTATGTCATGTACTGGGACCCTGGGTTTGCTTTATAATAACCGTAGTGCTGTTCTTCCAACTCATCCAATTATCATTGCTTAGAAAGCATCGTTCACACCATGAATGGTTTAAAGCGATTATGGTGCTTCACAAATTCCTCATCATCTTCGTCTTCTGGTTCAGATGAAGTCGAAGAACAGTACAACAAACAACGGCTAACGTACCAACGAGAAACTTTAAACGCGATGCAACGTGATATAGCAGAGAGCTCCAAATAAACCCAAGGAGGCAGCCAAGTGGGTAGAAGAGATATACGCTATGGGCGTGACTATCCAGGGGGGCACAATCAGTTGATGAAGGACTACTTTGTGTCAAATCCAGTATATACCGACGTTTACTTTCGTCGTAGATTTCGTATGTCGCGGACAGTGTTTGATAGAGTCCTCAACAAGGTTTCTGAGTCCAATGTGTTTTTTACTCACCGAAGAAATGCTATCAAAGAACTAGGAATTTCTCCTCTACAAAAAGTAACAGCGGCACTGCGTATGATTCCATACGGAAGTTCAGCTGATTCGTTAGATGATAAGTTACGAATTGGTGAATCAATGACAATTCTATGCTTGAAAGAGTTCTGCAAAACAGTTGTTCGTGTATTCGGTGAAGAGTATCTACGATCCCCCACTGCACGCGACGTCGAACGATTGTTAAAAATGGGAGATCAACGTGGTTTCCCGGGTATGCTGGGCAGCTTAGATTGTATGCATTGGACGTGGAAAAACTGTCCAGTTGCACTACAAGGCCAATACATAGGCCACACAAAAAGGCAACGTTGGTGTTAGAAGCGGTCGCTTCTTTCGATTTGTACATATGGCACGCATTTTTTGGCGTTCCTGGATCATTAAACGATATTAATGTTCTTCGTCAATCATACTTGTTTAATGATTTGTACAACGATCTGTCACCGCCGTGCAATTATAAAATTGGTGATACAGACCATTCAGTGGGTTATTATTTGGTTGATGGTATTTACCCGAAATGGAAAACACTGGTGCAGGCATTTAAAAAGCCGAACAATGCCAAAGAGGCGAAATTTACGCAACAACAAGAGAGTCTAAGAAAGGACGTAGAACGAGCATTTGGAGTTCTACAGGGACGGTTTCATATTTTAAGAAATGAGGTGCACTATCACGAACAAGCAGTTATATCAGATATCATGTACTGTTGTATTATACTACATAATATGATAGTTGAAGAAAAAAGGGGGGATTCGAACTACAACTTAAAAACTACCCGGATATAGCAGTGGCGTTTAGAAGTAAGCCGTACAAGGACCCGAATACTTTTGCCGAGTACTTGCAGCGTATCCAGGACGTTAGAGATCCCCAAGCACATCTACAATTAAGGGACGAATTAGTCGAACACTATTGGGAGCATGCCGGCAATCATTAGGAAGTGGTGAACTCTATCTGGATGTTTAAGTTAAATTACGTTCGTTGTTTAGTTATATGTTTTCCTTAATGCTTTAATGTACCTTTGCTTGCTACAGTGATGAAATATTACGTTAATGTTCTAGTATTACAAGTTCATACTTGCAAGATTGCTAGTGACAATTAAAAAAGGAATTTCACACACATTTAATAATCTTTTACTCCTACAACATTGGTACTTAGTAACTAAAAACTACATAACGACAAAGCAACAAACAACTACAAGGAAACGATCAAAACATAAATACGTCCTATCCCATGCGTCTTCTGCGGCACGCTTCTAGTTCTTGCTCCAGTAACAATCGTTGCATCGGATTTAATGTATCCATATTGACAGTCATTAGTGCCCTGTCATCAATTCGTTCTAGGCGAGCTAATTCACGCTCCCTAACATCCAGGTCACGCTCTCTTGATATTTGAAGTTCTTCGTGTCTACGCTGCTTCTCCTTGGATCTTTCATCTCTCTTAGCTTCCCTCGCTTCCGCCAAAAGTTGGTTTGATTCTTCTGAAGCTACCATTTGACTGTGTATTTGTTCGTAGTACGAACTGTAATCTGCAACTGTTTTTTTCTTACCTTTGTATTTACCAGGAGGCCTACCACCAGAACTTGTAGAAAAAGGGTTGTTTTCTTGAGGATCTGGACTTCCCGGGCTTGATTCCGCCATTGGCCTTCTTGGCATAAATCGCGCTGTAGAATATTCTTGGCGTATAGTGCTCCATTTTTCCTCTCTAGATAAGATGGCGTAGCAATTATGCAAATTGAATGGTTGATTTTTGTGCTCTGCCATATAAACTTCATTCGCACTCTTTAGCTGTATGTGTTGACGAAATGTAAGGTGGTAATATTATACAGTAAACCATATTAACCATTATTTAAGTAATCAAAAATTACCAAGTCCGTCTCGTTGGCACCGCTTTGCTGTCTACTTAGTAGTCCAGCCATAATCTGATTCCAACTTTGACAGTTAGCGTTGATTCTCTTCCACGACTGTTTCAAAGAGTCGACTGTTCTCGATGGGTTATTGGGACTACGGCTGTTAAACAGTCTTGAAACAGAACTCGAAAATGAATTATCGGACTGACTAGTCCCTTTAAGATTGTCTTTGGAGCACTCCACCCAACAAAATGCAAGTTCTGCTTGTTCTTTTGGAGACCATTTCACTATTTTGTTTGATCTTCTCATTGGTTTGTTGGGAAAAACATCTGGATTTTCAGTATCATCGACTTCTGTTTCTTCATTCAAGCCACTGTTATCTCCAAACATATAATTCAAATTTCTTAACAGATTTGGAGAAGTTTCATGTGGGACTAACCGTTGTTGGCTGCTTGGAGAAGCGTAGTGATGCTCACTACAGTTTTGCTGAAAATACGCGTTTTGACCGGATCCAGAATTTTGAGTACTATGATAATGATTGGAGTTTTGCTGGGATTGATAGAAATTCGGGCTCTGTTGAGGATAATTAGAGTTCGGAATATTCAGAAAGTTACCATAACTGGAGTGTTGATTCTGCTGGAACGACGGATGGATAGGAAACTGGTTGTTGTTGGATTGATTAGGGTGTTGCTTCTGTGCAGAATTGGAGACACCCTTCTTTCCTTTACCAATGTTTGACATTGCAAATAAGTTGAACAGAAAATGAATAAAGAATAGAGGTGTGGTTTGATGTAGAATTGTTGTGTGTTATAATGTACAAAGAAATGATGTATATATAGATTAAAATCAAACGGTAACATAAAACAACGGTCAAAACAAGTAAAAAAAAAAAAAAAAATTAAACCGGCTTCTATGAAGCCGGCAAGGGGGGGGCGGGGGGGGGGGGGGGGAGATAAATTAACTCCCCCCCCCCCCATGGCCGGCTTCTTTTAAGCCGGCCATGCCATAGCCGGCTTTCCCCAAGCCGGCTATGGCCGGTTGCTGAAGCAACCATTTGGTTGCTCCAGCAACCTCCAGGGTTGCCAAAGCAACCCTGCCCCCCCCCCCCCCCCCCTCCCTTGATCTCTGCGTTGGGGTCGGTTGTTTTTCAACCGACCCCATGTTGGGGATGCTCTAAGTGTAGTTTAAAGGTAGTGACAAAGTTGTAATTATGATGTACAGAGTTCAGATCAACCATAAATTTATTTACGAAAATGCCACGGTATGTCAAAAATACATCTATATACAGTTGTCATAGTTGTCATGCACCCAATTGGCCATGTATTTTTGCTGCCGACCGACCACTTTTATGAAAATATGATCGATCACTTTATCTGCCGAACACTCCAATGAAAATAAAACCAGCCGACCACATTTATAACATGCAACCGCCTTTTTGTTTGATACGTATACGCCACTCATTTGCGTTAGGCACTCCTGTTGCTGCTAATCCATTTTTTTACATGTTAATGCTGATACACGTGGACACATATTCTTTGTACATAATTCTCCCGCACGTCTTCATAGCATAAATGGCCCAGCTCCTTTCTATAGTACGCCACATCATTCAAGTTGTAACAAAACCTTTTCCATATGCAAGCAGCGCCGACCGATCATGATGCTGTAAACATATGCTTTCACGTTATACATAGTCAGTCATACTTATGATTTCTTTGGCAAACGTTCAAACACACAAGCTTCATATTGCAAGGTTTTATGATTTATTCCGTATGTACACTTATAAGAATGACCGATCCATGTATATAGAAATACGACCGATCCATATGAAGCAGCATTTGAAGCCGACCCATCTATGGACGATGCCGACCCATGTTTGTGTCATCTGTCATGTGCATGAAGTCAGAGACGGAGGCATGTTAGAGCTGGTGAGGTCACGTGACCTCATCAGGATTTTTTTTTTTCTAATAATAATAGACAAAAACGGAAGAATGCATCAAAAGGACTGTCAAACGAAGAGGAAAAAAATGAAATAAAGCAGCAAAAGATTGTCAAACGGGGAGCAAAAACGAACTAAAGCAACATCATTCTCAATTCTTTATAAATCTAGAGCTATCTCCATATTTTTTTCAATTTCGCCTCTTAATCGATGATGCTTATCGTTGCTTCTCGATGATGCCAGTGCGGTGCGGTGCAGTGGTGGCTTTTTTTCATGGCTTTGTGTAGCCTCTGATTGCTATCTAGTTTCCATTGATAAGCCCTAATTTTGATTATGATTTCGATCCTTGTTTAGTTTAGAATTTGAGGTTGAAACTGGGATGAAATTGAATGTACTAGAGCATATAAATTGAGAAGAAAAGAGTCATCTTACTTGTAAACTATCTGGATGAAGTTGTTTGTTCTACTAAAAAGTTAGCAATGATTGTGCAGCACCCCAAAGTTGGCTGTTCTACTATAAAAAAAATCGGGGCTATCGCCCCCGAACCCCCTTTCGCTCTTTTCTTTTGTGACCTCATCAACATTAATTCCTGGTTCCGCCACTGTATGAAGTGAATGTACGGATCCAAACAAGTAGAGCCCGACAGATCCAAATAGAAGAAAACTGTTGAACGTAGTAATCCCTGCAATTCATTTGATCCACGCATTTTATGAAGTGCTCCAGACTCCAACACTTTGATGTGCACCAAACTTGGATATCACTTATATGCGAAGCATATACAATTTAATGTCACATCCCACAAAAGATGCAGCTTACAAGGTCCGATCCGTGAATTATAATGTGACCAACGAATCCAAATAATATGCATGATCAACCCAGAAGGGTATGTACGACCGATCCCAAGCTCAGCTGGAATGCACGACCAATCCGTCTTGGTATTGCTGGCCGATTCGACTTGGTGCTGTCGACCGATCCAATAATGCATGTATGTCCGAACCACGCTGAGTTTGTATGCTATCCATGCAATTCCTGCACTTATATGCGACATACGATTGATGTGGCACGTGGCTTCTTTTTAAGTGTTCCACAATAATATGCGCTTCGCTTATAACAGCTTGAGCATCCAACCCATATTATTGCTATCACTCGTTGAAAATAGAGTTAGTCTGTGTATTTGTGGTGTACAATCCGTGCACGCAGGTAGGTATATGTCAACATGCCCTCATTTACAAAATTGCCACCACATATTATGGCCGACCCCGTACCCTATGTAGCAGTTGAGATGTCGATCCCTGCTTTCATTTAATATGGCCGATCACTTAATTACTTTCTTGTCGCCGTTCCTTTCTTTTTGATCGAAGCCGACCACGTGGCGCTAAAGATGGCTGACCCATTGTTATAGACCGGCCCATATAGTGGAGACCGATTCGTTGACTAAGTTTGACCGATCTACTAATTTGGAACCGACCGATCCACTATATTGAAACAACACTGACACTGATCTTTGACATTTAAACGTTAGTGATCCATTACATGTGCATTTGACTGATTATTTCCAAGCCGTGTTTTTAACAAGGTTAATAGATATCAAGTTTGAAATGAATTCAAATTTTTCCCACTTTCCTAGTTTTGTTTGTATTAACTGCTGGAAATGAATGATTATTAAATATATTAAATGTCTTAGAATATGTATGGTCTCACGTTCTAGTTCGTAATAAATATTATATAGATACGAGACCAAATCCTCTGTCCTCAAATTCCCTTGTACCCATCCAATCAAAGCCTCTGATTTTCACAATTTTGCAATTAAGTCCGAAATAAAAAAGGGCTTAACTGCAAAAAGTGAAAATCATGGGTTGTTCATTGGTTGGATACAGGGGGACAGGGGGGTTTGGGTACAGGGGATTATTTTCATATAGATACATACTAGAACGAAGACATTATTATAATTCCCATTAGACAAGAGATGCATAATAACAAAAGTCATCTTAGCGGGTGGTGCAACGCAACACACAACACGCTCCCGTGCTCGTGCCCGCATCTGCTTCCGCATCCACATCCACATCCGCGGCGTGAGCGAATGACCGTTTGAGATGTATTACAGACACTTGGCCCTTTGTAATTCGCATGTGGTAATGGCAGCGGGATGTGTTAATTACTCAAACCGAACAATTTTTTCTGTTGTAAAATCTTTATAAATATTTTTCTGCAACATATTTACGATAATTTATGTTGCATATTTATAGGTTTTCCTAACAATGACTCGTATCTTGTTCATCAAAAATTCATCTTCCCCAACCCCACTCGTTGATTCATCACTATCACCCTTGTCATCACCATGTCTCCATGTCCCTAAAGAAAACAACCTCCTGGTGCATTACATTATGTGTCTTATTATGGGACATGTTTAAAAGTGTATCTTCAATTAATGATTCCATAAGAATATAATTGTTGTTTTTGTTTCATGCAAAACAAATGAATGGTAACTTCAACATATTGGCGTATTATACTTCTTGAAAAGAATTGGCTGTAGACTAATTTTGAAAATAATAAAAACAAAAAAAATTCTTACTTACAAAGTAGAAAATAAATGTGATTTGTAAAAATAATGAATAATAAGTATCCAATACATTCCTTTGGTATTGAATTATCGTAAAGAAAATTGTATTGAACAACAAACAATGAGAATGATACAAGCAGCTTGACGTCCTCAACAGAATGATACATGTTGTGTCAACCTCATTCATGGGTATTGCAAGGCTGGAACATTTGGAGGTAGAGTGGAACACTTTTGTCTCCTAGCGCCAACATGAACAAAGATGGGGTTAGTTTTATGGTTGATTGACATGTATGCATAACGTGGTCCAAGAGGGGATGAAGCCTATGTTAGAATTTCAATATATATTAACAGCAGACAGTCATGAAACTCTAGATCCAAATATGTAACTCATATTGATTTAATTAAGAAAAAATCAGAAAATAGATAACTTGATTAGTGAAAGCGTAACTGAATCTGTATTTAATCATTGCAATACCTGAATCCATAGTTTGTTGTTAAACAAGAAGATGAATTTGGTTTGGTCTTCCAAATTGACACAAACCCTAGATCTAAAATTAGCTCTCCGTAGAAGAGGTTAGAGAGTTGCTAATGCTTGTGTAATTCAGGGACCATTACCCCTTATTTATAGAGTCAGCATTTTGTAATTCAACCCTTCAACAAATTATAAAATGCCCCGGTATTTACACATTAGACCCATGATAAGTGTTTAAATGACATGTTTCCTTATATAGTTTCAGGCATAAAATGTGTCATCATTGCCTAAAGTGGATCTTTTATAGTAATGACATCCGAAATATTTGGATCGTAATTCTTTATGATCTCCAACCAATCCAATTTTTTATCTATGAGCATACAATCTTTTATTTTGTCTCTTAAAGATATCTTATAACAATTTTGGCTACTTAATAGTAATCCACTTTTAATATCAGTATGGTATCTACCAAACAATACACGCATATCCACATGTATATATACATTTATACGCATTAGAATTCATAATACAAATGCATGAGAAATCTTTTGCATTTCTTTAGTTTCAAGGATGGTAGCATTTATCTGTTTTAGTAAAAGAAAATCAATTGAATCGCAGTTTACATACCAAACCTTTTAAGCATTTATCTTCCTAATTCTTTTGTAATAATCCAAATATCACCCCATAAACAATAATGGTGTATTTGAATCCAAATACAAAAGACTAATCCATAAATGAGTTTCTTAAGTAGTTTCACTAATGTCTCCATTGAGAAACATAAATTTAATCTCCATCAGATAATGCTCAAAAGTACAAAATGTAATAAACTCCAAAGTAATCGATTCTAAAGAATCATTTTTAAAGCCCAAAATGAAACATTCTTTAAAGAAAATAAAATTTCCTTTTAATAATAGTGATTTCAACAAAAGTGCCTTATAAAATTCAATAGTACCCACTTGATCCCTTTTGGATTGAATAGTTATTCACAACTAATGATCTTATTACTTAAGTTAAAGGGAAATTTCAAACTTGTTTATGTAACGACCCGTATTTTCAGCGATATATAATTAATTTATTTAATTATTAAATTAGTGATTTAGAGAATTAAAGGGTTGTTTAGTTAAATAATATTGAATATTTAATTAATTTAAATAATATAATAATATATTTAATTCCGAAATAGTCGGAAATAGTGAATTGACAATATAATGTGAACTGGACAAATTAAAATATTTAATTAAGCTTAGAATTTGAATTAGAATAACGAATATATTATTTGAATGACAGTTGAACGTATAATTTATATTATAATTATAATCGAGCTCGAAATGGCGCTGCAATTCGTAATTTGGCGATTCGAAATTCAATTGAATATACAGAATCCGTATTAAATTGGATTTTTGTGAAACAAGAAACGTACGGAGCTGGTGAAGTATATTTTTCTAATGAAAGAGAAAAACCGGGATTTCATTATGTAGATTTTGATTTATGTCCAAATCAAATTTTAAAATAGTCACTATGGAATTCCTTTATAATTTATATCGATTTATTTACATTTTAAAAGGATTTTAAATATAAAACGAATATCGATATAACTGGGAATTTTGAAATATAGAGTTATAAATCCAATTGGAGTTGTATGATATTCTGTTGTGAATATATACGATAATATATATTTATTGATATTTTATTTAATTATTTTTAAGTATATTTATATATTTAAATGGGTTATTTAGAGCTTTAAAAATAGCCAGTTTTGCAAATGACCTCCATTTTCGACGAAACTAATTTTGTTGGATCCGGAATATTAAGTTATTGCTAGATTTCAATTTTCGTGATTTTTAGAGTCAGTATGTGGTTGTACGGGATTTTAATGCGAAAAACAGTCAGTATTTTGACGGTTAAAATATGCTGTGTGAGCAAATAGAGTCGGAATTCGACGAAACCAGTTTCGTTGGGTCCGTAATTTCAAACTCTAGCTGCATGCCCATTTTCGTGATTTTTGGGTATCATGTGTGATCATGAGGATTTTTAAATGATAAATACAACAGCGGTTGCTTAAAAATCAATATAAAATTAAATATAAAAAATATTAAACTCTCTCTATAAATATGCCACTATTTTTCTAACCTAATTTTATTTCCTTTGGTGGTAAAAGGAATTTCCGTCGTTACTTTTTCATTTGTGTTCTTTAGCAAAAACATTTCGCAACTTTTAAAAATCAAAACAAAGTGTATAAATCATAATATGTATATATTCTGATTCATCAATCATTTCTGTTTAAGTGGGTATGGGTTTTGTTGAACTCGATGTCGGTTTTGTTCGCTGTATTTACAGCAGCACCGTTAGGTTTCAGAAATTTTTGAAATAGGATGGTTGTTTGGTGATTTAAGGGATGGATTCGATCTTCTGGGGGAGTTTAGCATCTAGTATAGATTTTTGGAATTTTATAAAATATAAGAATGTCGATCATTCCTGAGTTGGCGTGAAGAAATTTCCGTCGACGAAGTTCACAAGTGGAGCTCGAGTTGAACTACAGTGGTATAGGCTGGAAGAGGCTTCGAACGAGAATTGAACGGTGCTTTTAGTTCTGGTTTTCGTTGGTGAAGTTATGGGATATTCGACTATGATTAGGGTCGATGTGTTCCCTATACACCGTAGCAGGGAAGCTTGAACGCATTTTTGTGGAAGAATGCGAGCTGTGTGTTAGTTATATGGGATGATGGAGATTTCAAAGGAGATTCGAATGGTGTTGGTTTCAGTTAATTAGAACGACGGTGTAGGGAAGGAGCAGTTGGGGTAAGAAGTTCGGAAACGGTGGAGGAAATAATATTAGAGGACGCGAGTTGTATTCTGGGAAGAAAGACTTTGGGGTAGCGGGTTGGGTTTTCTAGGGGACCATGGGCCGGATAAAGAGAGGTAAAGCCCAAAAGGATAAAATACTTAAGTTTTATTTATTTAGATATGTACACAACTTGTGATCGTAATAACTTTATCATACGGTATCGGAATTGGACAAAACAGGATCCGATGGGATCGTATGGACGGTGGCAACAAACTGGAACTGACTGGGAGTAAATCGAAGCTCGTTACAATTTATAGCAAAATAAATTGTCCGTCTGAATCAAAGTAAATCGTTATTTAATGATAACTGTCCAATGTGAGTAAAAGTCACCAACCCTATCAGTTCATATTTTTATAACGTATATTTAGAATTGATAAATGATGATTGATTGCTGTGTGTTGACTGTTTGATTGAACTGCTAATTGATTGGTTGAAATTATAGATCTAGTTATATATATATATATATATATATATATATTCTGGCTGGCAGAATATTTCATAGTGAAATTAAATTGATGTTAATTATATTGTTTAACATCTGTGGATGCAGGGAAACAGGTCGGAGGAATCCAACTGGATTCCTCAATATTTATAATACTGTTCTTTTCATATATTGTAATATATGATGTGATATATAATCTGTTGTTGATTATGTGTGTTGAATGATATCGATCATTGTTATTTGGTATTTTAAATACCGTAAGAAATTCTAGAATGTAGAAAAGGGGATTTTCAAAGTGTAGTTTGGAAATAAATTATTTATATAAAATCAATGGATTTTATATATAAAAGGATTTTATAAAAGAAAATAATTATAAAATCAACGGATAATAGAAAAGGAAAAGGTTTGTAAACCATTTACAAATAGAATTTAAAAGGTTTGTAAACTGTTTACAAATAGAATTAAAAAGGTTTGTAAACCATTTACAAATAGAATTTGAAAAGGTTTATAAACCATTTATAAATAGAATTAAAAAGGAAGTATTTGTAAAACCGTTTACAAACAGAATTGAAAAGGAAGTATTTTTGTAACATTTGCAAATAGAATTGAAAAGGAAATATTTGTAAAACATTTACAAATAGATTATAAATGGAAATATTTATTTATGAAATAGATAGAGTTATAAAAAGAAATATTTATTTAGAAAGTAAATAGAATCATAAAGAAAATATTTATTTATAAAATAAATAGATTATAAAAGGAAATACTTGAAAAATGAATAGAATTGTATAAAAAGAGAATTTTACGCTAGGAAGGTTTAGACCCGTGCTTCGCACACGGGTATACCTGAATATGAATTCAAAGTGAACATCTAAGAGAAATCTGTTTTAACAGATAAAGTAAGAAGATAAGGTTTTATAAATTAAGTAAAATATTTATCATTGGATAAATAGAATATATAAGTCAGGACTTATATAGAGAAGTAAGAATCGATTTGAAGATCGATATTTGAAACTGGATATGGACGAAGAGTAAATTGGATATAGGGTTAATCAGTTAGAGTTAATCGATTAGAGTTAAATCGAACTAGAGTTATTCAAATAGAGTTACTCGAACAAGAGTTAGTTGAATATTAGTTATTCGAATACAGTTAAAGGAGTTATCGAATATTAGTTTTTCGAAAGTAGTTAATCGAATATAGTTATTCGAATAGAGTTAAAGGAGTTAATCGAATATAGTTATTTGAATAGAGTTAAAGGAGTTAATCGAATATAGTTATTTGAATAGAGTTAAAGGAGTAAATCGAATATAGTTTATTCGAAAGGAGTTAATCGAATATAATTTATTCGAAAGGAGTAAATTGATAGGAATAAATTGATAGGAGTAAATTGATAGGAGTAAATTGACAAGAGTTAATTGATTAGGGTTAATCAAATAGAGTTAGTCCAATAGAGTTAATAAAATAGAGTTAATAGAATAGAGTTAATCAAATAGAGCTAACCGATAAGAGTAAATTGATTAGAGTTGATCGAATAGTGTTAATTGAATAGAGTTAATTGAATATAGTTATTCGAAAGAGAGATTATCGAATATAGTTTATTCGAAGGAAAGAGTTATCGAATAGAGATTATTCGAAAGAGAGTTACGTAAGGAAGTTTTGTTAAAGTTTTGGAAGGTGAACTTTGTCTATTTCGAAGTTAGAAATGCTGTTAAATTAAGGTCTGAGATGTAATTATACCCCAACTTGATTGACTTCGTCTTTAATTAAGGAATGGTTAAGGTTCGGTAGTGAAGATTGGTTAAGTGAATTTAGTTAACGAGTATAATGGTTTGAGTGGCATAACGATGTTTTATTTAAACATCTGTTTAAATCCAAAGTAGGAGTTTTGGAAATGTTTTCCAAATAAGAATCAGAAATGTTTTCTAATATAGAATATAAGAAATGGAAATGTTTCCCATTGTTAATAACGTATATTTTCTAAATTTAGAAAATAAGAAATGTTGAATATATGGAAACATGAATAGGGAAATGGATAATTGAATGACAAGTTAAATTAAAGTGGGTCAGTGTTGATTGATGATTTGCTCGGTAAGACTTCCATTTGGAAATACGACCAATGTTTGTACACATGTTTTCCTTTGATAGTTAAATCACCGACTATCGATGACTTTGACCATTTCCGTGGTCGATATGGAGAGACCGGGATCAGATTCATTATCTGAAAACCACTCTGTATGGACATTAGCGTTGCGATCAAATATGACGAAAATAATTGAAGACGGAGTTTGTGCAAAGGCTGTTCTGGCGATCCTAGGTAGAAATTGCCTAAGATGGATTTACATAATAGTACCTTCGGTTTGTCCAGTCGTAGGACGACCCGTATGGAAGAATGTATAACTGAGTATATTTAATGGATCGCGTAAGTTGATCTCTACAAACGTATATAGTGGCCGAGGAATTCGTTTCTCTTAACTGTATACCGGTTGTATTTTTGGGGAAATTAATTTGTGATTTGGCGGGTATGACGATGTGACATTCAAAGTGAATAATTGTGTGATCTATCAGATATAAGCGTGATCTCTAGCCTCACAACTGGGAAATGACAAAAATCGGGTAGGCAGCATGGCTAAGTGGTTGGCTGCCAAGTAGGGTGTATTATCACCTATCTAGAGATATTCATTTCATTCTTTAATCTATTCGATGTTGTCCCATTCGGGAAATGTAACACCCCACACCTGCTAAGGTCACTCACTAAGGGAATGCCTTAACTTCGGTGGAGTATTTTAAGTGAATATAGAACAGAAAAATTACAACAAGACAGATATAAATAATACTTGAAATCTAAAACATCATTTCATTGCAGCAGAAGATAAACATGTTTGGTTACACATCAAAACCAACTAAACAAGAGTCAAGTACTAAATATCCATCCTGATAAAACATAAGTACATAATCCCACTACATAACTAATAGCCATAAAAGAAAAGATAAGTTGGGCTTTACATCACGGTCCAAGCTCCAAAAGATAGATAAAGAAATCTGATCAAAGCCCACTAGTGCTAGGCCCAACCTGAGGACCTGAGGGGGAAAAAGATAAAAACAATGGGGTCAGACATAAGTCTGAGTGAGCCCTATAACTTTAACAATACAATCATTAAAGTAATTAGGGTATGATATAAACTTGGTACGGTGATGACTGGGGATAAATGACTACACTAAGCAGCCAACTAGACATAGGATGAACTAAGATAACGGTAAAGACGCATCTACCCACCCAAGGGTAATTACTAACTGCACCACACCAGTCATTCCTACTTAAAGGTTGATCCCCCCACAAGGACTTAGAAAATTTACCCAGTAGTTCGTGTACCCCTAGCTGACTACATAGGTGCCGTCTGCCCCTATCTCCACTAGGTGTACCCACTACTCCCCAAGCGATCGGCTCCCTACCGTAGATACCCGTGCTGGCCCCACAGTGGGGTGTATCACTCCCCAAAGTGGCAACCCGATACAACCAATGGTGCACGGCTTATACCTACACGATGCAACAACGTCTTACCTACCAGCCCGGGTCCACACACGCATATGAAACCCGTTGGACTTGCGTTGCCACCGCTAACCCGTTTTGGCCTCTTATAGTCAAGCCCAGTACGCGTGTCCCGTCCTCGACATGGGTCGAGCCCAATAAGATACATATGGGTTACTGGTTGAAATGGGCCCCCACAAGCTACCCACCTAAGCTTGTCCTTTTTCTAGTGTATCCCATTTAAACCTTTAATCATGTTTAATTACATGTTTCCACTTGGTTAAGTATTCTAATCGTATTTTCTATTGCCACCCAAGGCAACCCACTAGATTTCCACATGCCACCCAAGGCACTCACTTGATTTCCACATGCCACCCAAGGCACCCACTTATCCCCTCATGCCCCACTACATGCTTATCTGGTTAAGTGTTTCTTAATTGATTAAGAACGTAACCGTTGTAAAGACCTCTCACATTAGACTATCTTTTATGGCAGCTGGATTTGCCGGTTGGGTCCGGGCAGCCTTACGCCATAACCGAGTCTAACCTCGTGTCTTTACACTTGTCACGTATTTAGTTTGTGCCTAAGACCTCTCACATTGGGCCAATCATTTGTAGCCGCTGTATTTGTCGGTCGGTTCCGGGCAGTCTTATGCTACAAAAGGGTCCAACCTCGTGTCTTAGTCGATTAATTACGCCTAATTAATCCCCCCATAATTTGTATTAATTATCCCTAATTAATTACAAATTTAACGATGTACATAATTGACTCAATTATGTCCATCCACTTTATGGTATGCATAATCATACCAACTTCACACCATTTCATTAACATGAATATTAACCCCATCGTTCCCCACGTAATTCGCTAACATGACATAAAAGGGAAGATTCATCACAAATACAATGGGTTCAACTTGCATAACATTAGCATCAACATGGGTTTTAAAGGTGTCAACATGCATATAGCATCAAACCCAACTAGCATAAATAATCAACCCAAACTTGCATGAATCACATATGTCATAAAGAGGTTAACTTGCATAAGTTACTTATGTCATACAAAGGGGTAAACTTGCATATGTATGTATGACCTACAAAGGGGTTAACTTGCATATGTATGCATATCATACAAAGGTGTAAACTTGCACATGTTACTTGCATATAATCAAACACCAAGCTTGCATAACATGTCATATATGAACTTGCATATAATCATACACCAAACTTGCATAACATATCATATATGAACTTGCATATAATCATACACCAAACTTGCATAACATGGTGTCATAATGGATCAATGTTTATCATAGCAATTTGCATAACTAGCATCATGAACACATAGCCTAACACTTGCATAACTTGCATAACATCATGATCATATAGTATATAACTTGCATCACTTGCATAACATCATGAACATGTAGCATATGACTTGCATAACTTGCATAACATCATAATCATGTAGAATATAACTTGCATAACTTGCATAACATCATGAACATATAGCATATGACTTGCATAACATCATAAACATATAGCATATGACTTGCATAACATCATAAACACATAGCATATGATAACATAACTTGCATTGATCCACATTCATAGCCATTACCTCATTATATCCTATCATAATCATTTCAACAATTGGTCATTAAGGCTATAGAAACTCACAACTTGTTGATTAGCACTCCTAAGAAGAAGATTAAGTTGGTAGAGTTGATTAGAAGTTGATTTGAGAAGCTTTATTCCTCTTTAATTTGATGGAGGCTCCTTCAAGTTGCATTTTGATGGCATAACGATGTTGTATCTATTTTTTGTATGAATTAGGGTAGTCTTAGGGTGTATTTATAGATTAGTTAGGTGTTTTAGGCCATTAGATTAACCCTAAATCAGATTAGAGCCGTCAGATCTCGTCACTAGCCCTAAAACATAGCCCAAACCTCATCAGGTTGCACCCAGGTCACACAGACCGACAGGGGGGTCGACCCCTGGGTCGACCCCTAGGGAGGGGGTCGACACCCATGTCGACCCTAGGGTCGACACCCTCTGCCTGGAGGGAATTTTCCCGCCACTTCTGAAATGTTAAAATTTTTATATTTAAACCTGTTTTGAATTTCTGAAAACTTCTTCGGGCCTTAACTGGGTCATACGGACTCCGATTTTCGAAAACTCGGACTCTATTTCGCGTATTTTTCCGAGATGAACGCAATGGCATAGCCCGTTTCCCCTGATTCAGATTTTAAAATTTAATTCTGCCCTGTTTTATATTGTAACAAGTTATTCACCATACGGGGTGTTACATTCTCCCCTACTTAAAGGATTTCGTCCCCGAAATCTCTAAGTCAAGAAGAACGTATCCTACCATCCAAACAACCATCTACTAAACCATCAAACACTGGCATCCATTGTCCTTAGAGTTTCTAATGCTGTATGGACATATGCAAGGAGTGTGTGTATATGTTCCCTGTCTGATGCAAAATCAGGCGGTCTACTGATTCAGTTGACCTCCTTAATGCAAACCATGATAGTGTCATGCATCCAATATGTATGCGAAAGAGCCCTATCGACACATACTATTTCTACATGAGTGCACAATCATTCACCAAAATGCATCATCCATATGATAGCACAACCATTATACATCCATTAATATAGCTATCTACACACAGTTATATGCAATATGCAATATGAAGTGACTGAGCCGATCTAGTGCCTAGGGTGTGTGTATATGCATCCACGAGCAACCACTAGCAAACACTTGCATCCACGCGCATCCATCAATCATAACATGTCTCAAAGACATGTTTCAACCATAGGTTTACCCTATCTAAAGGTCAAAGGTACTAATGAGAGGACATACTAAAGATAAGATAAGTACTAGACAAACGATAAAGGAGAAGTTAAAAGACATACCCTCAAAAAGGAATGGGTACAGTGAACGCATCTTCGCTTCTGTCTCCCAAGTAGCATTGCTCTCGTCTTCTCCCCATTGCACTTTGACTAGTCGAACCTCTCTGTTTCTCAATTTCCTAATCTCTGACCCAAGGATGCGGGTAGGAGCTCGTCGAATAGTAGCATCACGCTCTACCTCTACTTCTCTAAGCAAGCTCGGCTCTACCACCTCTGCGGTCTCATGTAGGCACTTCCTCAAATGTGACACATGGAATACGTCATGTACCCCACTAAGTCTCTCGGGTAAATCCACCCTATATGCCATCCGTCCAATCCTTTCCTTAATAGGAAACGGTCCTACAAATCTTGGTGCTAACTTCCCAACGGACCCAAAGCGAACCACATTCCGTAATGGAGACACCTTGATAAAGACCATGTCCCCAACATCAAACTCAAGATTTGTCCTCCTCTTGTCCGCATAAGATTTTTGCCTGTCTTGTGCCACTTTCATCCTTCTTCGAATCAAATCAACCTTTTCCGAAGTCTCTCTAACCATATTAGGCCCAAGCAAGATCTTATCCGTAGATTCCCACCAACATGTAGGTGATCGACAAGGCCTTCCATAGAGAGCTTCGAAAGGAGCCATACCAATACTAGACTGAAAGCTGTTGTTATATGCGAACTCCACCAATGGAAGATGCTCTTCCCATGTACCTCCAAAATCTAATATACATAACCTCAAAAGGTCTTCTAGAACCGATTCACCCTCTCGGTCTGGCCGTCCGTCTGAGGATGATATGCAGTGCTCAAACACAACTGAGTCCCTACTGCCTCTTGCAAACTCTTCCAAAACTCGCTAGTGAAGATAGGATCTCGATCACTCACTATGCTAGAAGGTACCCCATGCAATCGAACTATCTCTCGAAGGTAAACTGAAGCTAGCCATGGAGCAGTCCTCTTGCTCTTCACGGTATGAAATGGGCACTCTTAGTAAGTCTGTCTACCACAACCCAAATTCCCGTATTACCCTTCCTCGATCTAGGTAACCCATCAATAAAATCCATCGAGACGCTATCCCACTTCCATTGCGGAACTTCCAATGGGTGAAGCAACCCACCAGGTTTCTTTTGCTCCGCTTTCACCTGTTGGCACACCAAGCATCTAGCGACATACTCGGCCACATCTTTCTTCATACCGGCCCAAAAGAAAACTCGCTTCATGTCTTGGTACATCTTGTCACCACCGGGATGAATGGTCATCTTTGAACGATGCGCATCATCAAGTATAGCCTTCCTCAAACCTTCGTCTTGCGGTACACAAAGTCTACCTTCTCTACGCAAGCACCCCCTATCGTCTAGGGTGTACCTACTCAAATGGCTGGACGACTCCCCTCTTATGAGCCTCTCTACCAACTCAACCAACTGTGGGTCGTCCCGCTGTGCCTCACCAATCCGTCCCAAAAGAGTAGGTCTAACTTCCAAGGATGCTAGCAAACCGGGTATAAAGTCAACGGAAGGTCTGAAATCAAACATCGAGATAAATTCCAAGCTTCGTCGTTCCACGAACAATGGACTCAAGGACAACCTTTTTCTGCTCAAGGCGTCCGCCACCACGTTACCCTTGCCAGGGGTATACGCTATCTCGAAATCATAGGATGCTAAGAACTCCATCCACCTTTGCTGTCTCAAGTTCAAATCCTTCTGAGAAAACAAGTACTTCAATGATTTGTGATCAGTGAACAATTCGAACCTCTCTCCAAGAAGATAATGGCGCCAAATATTAAGCGCAAAAACAATAACGGCCAACTCTAAATCATGGGTAGGGTAATTTTTCTCATGCGCCCTCAACTGCCTTCCACCGTAGGCTATTACCCTCCCCTCTTGCATTAAGACTGCGCCCAGTCCTGTACCACAAGCATCGGTATAAACAACAAATGGCTTACTCCCATCTGGCAACACTAAGACTGGAGCTGTGGTTAAAGCTCTCTTTAACCGTCGGAACGCATCATCATAATCTACGTCCCATGCGAAGACTAGATTCTTCTTCGTCAAGCGAGTTAATGGGGCTGATATCTTCGCGAAGTCCTTGATAAACTTCCTATAGTAGCCAGCCAACCCCAAGAAACTCCTCACCTCGGTAGCATTCTTCGGAACCTTCCAATCTTGGATGGATACTACCTTCGCGGGATCCACAGCTATCCCTTCCTTGGAGACCACGTGCCCCAAGAACCGCACTTCCTTCCTCCAGAAGTGACATTTAGAGAATTTAGCCTTAAGGCTATGCGCTCGAAGAGTCTCCAACACTTCCCTAAGATGTAGGGCATGCTCTTCTTCACTCTTAGAAAAGACTAAGATATCATCCACAAAGACCACCACAAACTTATTAAGGTACTCCCTGAACACCCTACTCATCAAATCAACAAAGTATGCAGGGGCGTTCGTCAAACCAAATGGCATCACAAGCCACTCATAGAAACCATCCGGAGTCCTAAAGGCAGTCTTGTCTATGCTATCCTCAGCCACTCTCAACTGATGAAACCCCGTGGCCAAGTCCAACTGCGAAAACACTGAGGCGCCAACCAACTGATCAAAGAGATCATCAATCCTCGGCAATGGGTGTCTATTCTTCTTTGTGAGCTTGTTGAGTTCTCTATAGTCTACACAAAGTCTGAGGGACCCATCCGCCTTCGTGTCAAAAACTACTGGAGCACCCCACTCCGATATACTTCGTCTTATGAACCCCTTCTCAAGCAACTCCCCTACTTGCTTACGGAGTTCCCTCCTCTCACGAGGAGCCATATGGCGCACTGGTAAAGATACTGGTTTAGCATTATCCACCAGATATATTCGGAAGTCTATCTCCCGCTTCGGAGGTAAGCCATTCACCTCCTCAAACACATCTGAGTATTCCCGGACCACTCTAACAGATCGCAAACTCTCGACCGAAGCGTCAAGCGATTCAAGATAACTTAGCATAACAGAATCCATGGGATTACAAGAGATCTCGAGAGTGTTACCCAAGCCGGTCATGAGCCTAACAACTCTCCTTTCACAATCAAGAACGACACCATTACTGGATAACCAGTCCATGCCCAAAATCAACCCATAGCCCGTGAAGCCCAAAACAAAAGCATCACATCTAAACTCAACGCTAAGTATAGAGATCTTCAAACCCAAACATATCATGGACAAATAAGTGGAGCCCCCAATTGGGTTTGAAACAACTAAGGGATCATCTACGAGACTAGTGTCTAAGTGCAGTGACTCAACTAATGATGATGAGATAAACGAATGCGATGCACCAGAGTCAAATAAAGTACGGACAGGATGATCAAACAGAAAAACCAAACTTTCAACGGAAATAGTTCTACCTCTTTCCTGAATCGGTGGAACCGCGAGAGCCTGAACTTGCCCCCTTGCCTGACCTGGTGCCATAAGAGCTTGCACCTGTCCCCCTGAGGTAGATCCCATCCTTTGCCCCTTCTTAGGGAAGTCCTTCACTAGATGCCCTGCTTCGCCATAGTGGAAGCAGCCCGTCTTCTTCTTCTTTCGACAATCTTTGATTAGGTGGCCTGGTGTCCCGCAATTGAAGCACTTCTTCTTTCCTTTTCCACCGTTGCCTTTTCCACCCTTGTTTTGCTGTTGCTGTTGAGGTCTCTTCTGATCTCCTTTCTTCTCGGGTGCCTTATTAGTATTAGGACCCTTCTCTTCCTCATGCATGAGTGCCATGTCTACTAGCTTGTCAAAGGTGGCCCCCATAGGGATGCGAGTCATAGCCAATCCATGCATCGGTTCATTCAAGCCTTTAACGAACCTCAAAGCCTTCTTCTCCGGTGTATTCACCATGTCTAGGCCAAATCTTGCCAATTGATTAAACTTGTTGACATATTCCTTCACTGATAGGTTTCCTTGCTTTAGAGTCAAGAACCTTTCCATATACAAGTTTTCCTCCGCCCTTGAGAGAAACTTTGCCACAAACCTTTGCCTGAAATCCGCCCAAGAGTCAACAGGGCGCTCTCCATTAGTGACCTCCCACCAGAATGAGGCCTCTCCCTTCATTAACCAAGCAGCTAACTTGACTTTCTTTCCTTCTTCCATCTCAAAGATATCTATCAACTCTTCCACCTCCTTAAGCCAATCTCTAGCTTCCACAAAATTTTTTGATCCTTGAAAAGGTTTCCCTCCCATAGCCTTAAATTCCTTGCAAGTCTTAGCAAAAGTATCCGTGCGAGGAGGAGGAGGAGGAAGATCGGGTGCTACTGTTGGTGGAGGAACATTTGCTGGACCCGCAGTGGCGGCCCTAGCCTCCATCAATCTCCTATACCATACTGGTATCGCAACACCCTCCGAAAAGTTAAGATCTTCAGCTATGTTGAAACGAAAAAGGAAAGATTCAAAACAGAGAATTCGAAAGATAAAGATATGGCTATTGGGGATTATGCTTTTCTTTCAAAAACGTTTCTCTTAAAAGACATGTTTTTGAAAATACTTCTTCCAAAAATGTATTTAGAAAAATAGTTCTCTAAAAATTTTATCCGTTCTGGTAACCTTCGCTCTGATACCACGTGTAACACCCCACACCCGCTAAGGTCACTCACTAAGGGAATGCCTTAACTTCGGTGGAGTATTTTAAGTGAATATAGAACAGAAAAATTACAACAAGACAAATATAAATAATACTTGAAATCTAAAACATCATTTCATTGCAGCAGATGATAAACATATTTGGTTACAAATCAAAACCAACTAAACAAGAGTCAAGTACTAAATATCCATCCTGATAAAACATAAGTACATAATCCCACTACATAACTAATAGCCATAAAAGAAAAGATAAGCTGGGCTTTACATCACGGTCCAAGCTCCAAAAGATAGATAAAGAAATCTGATCAAAGCTCACTAGTGCTAGGCCCAACCTGAGGACCTGAGGGGGAAAAGATAAAAACAACGGGGTCATACATAAGTCTGAGTGAGCCCTATAACTTTAACAATACAATCATTAAAGTAATTAGGGTATGATATAAACTTGGTACGGTGATGACTGGGGATAAATGACTACACTAAGCAGCCAACTAGACATAGGATGAACTAAGATAACGGTAAAGACGCATCTACCCACCCAAGGGTAATTACTAACTGCACCACACCATTCATTCCTACTTAAAGGTTGATCCCCCCACAAGGACTTAGAAAATTTACCCAGTAGTTCGTGTACCCCTAGCTGACTACATAGGTGTCGTCTGCCCCTATCTCCACTAGGTGTACCCACTACTCCCCAAGCGATCGGCTCCCTACCGTAGATACCCGTGCTGGCCCCACAGTGGGGTGTATCACTCCCCAAAGTGGCAACCCGATACAACCAATGGTGCACGGCTTATACCTACACGATGCAACAACGTCTTACCTACCAGCCCGGGTCCACACACGCATATGAAACCGTTGGACTTGCATTGCCACCGCTAACCCGTTTTGGCCTCTTATAGTCAAGCCCAGTACGCGTGTCCCGTCCTCGACATGGGTCGAGCCTAATAAGATACATATGGGTTACTGGTTGAAATGGGCCCCCACAAGCTACCCACCTAAGCTTGTCCCTTTTTCTAGTGTATCCCACTTAACCCTTTAATCATGTTTAATTACATGTTTCCACTTGGTTAAGTATTCTAATCGTATTTTCTATTGCCACCCAAGGCAACCCACTAGATTTCCACATGCCACCCAAGGCACTCACTTGATTTCCACATGCCACCCAAGGCACCCACTTAACCCCTCATGCCCCACTACATGCTTATCTGGTTAAGTGTTTCTTAATTGATTAAGAACGTAACCGTTGTAAAGACCTCTCACATTAGACTATCTTTTATGGCAGCTGGATTTGCCGGTTGGGTCCGAGCAGCCTTACGCCATAACCGAGTCTAACCTCGTGTCTTTACACTTGTCACGTATTTAGTTTGTGCCTAAGACCTCTCACATTGGGCCAATCATTTGTAGCCGCTGGACTTGCCGGTCGGTTCCGGGCTGTCTTATGCTACAAAAGGGTCTAACCTCGTGTCTTAGTCGATTAATTACGCCTAATTAATCCCCCATAATTTGTATTAATTATCCCTAATTAATTACAAATTTAACGATGTGCATAATTGAATCAATTATGTCCATCCACTTTATGGTATGCATAATCATACCAACTTCACACCATTTCATTAACATGAATATTAACCCCATCGTTCCCCACTTAATTCGCTAACATGACATAAAAGGGAAGATTCGTCACAAATACAATGGGTTCAACTTGCATAACATTAGCATCAACATGGGTTTTAAAGGTGTCAACATGCATATAGCATCAAACCCAACTAGCATAAATAATCAACCCAAACTTGCATGAATCACATATGTCATAAAGAGGTTAACTTGCATAAGTTACTTATGTCATACAAAGGGGTAAACTTGCATATGTATGTATGACCTACAAAGGGGTTAACTTGCATATGTATGCATATCATACAAAGGTGTAAACTTGCACATGTTACTTGCATATAATCAAACACCAAGCTTGCATAACATGTCATATATGAACTTGCATATAATCATACACCAAACTTGCATAACATATCATATATGAACTTGCATATAATCATACACCAAACTTGCATAACATGGTGTCATAATGGATCAATGTTTATCATAGAAATTTGCATAACTAGCATCATGAACACATAGCCTAACACTTGCATAACTTGCATAACATCATGATCATATAGTATATAACTTGCATCACTTGCATAACATCAAGAACATGTAGCATATGACTTGCATAACTTGCATAACATCATAATCATGTAGCATATAACTTGCATAACATCATGAACATATAGCATATGACTTGCATAACTTGCATAACATCATAAACATATAGCATATGACTTGCATAACTTGCATAACATAATAAACACATAGCATATGATAACAAAACTTGCATTGATCCACGTTCATAGCCATAACCTCATTATATCCTATCATAATCATTTCAACAATTGGTCATTAAGGCTATAGAAACTCACAACTTGTTGATTAGCACTCCTAAGAAGAAGATTAAGTTGCTAGAGTTGATTAGAAGTTGTTTTGAGAAGCTATCTTCCTCTTTAATTTGGTGGAGGCTCCTTCAAGTTGCATTTTGACGGCATAACGATGTTGTATCTATTTTTAGTATGAATTAGGGTAGTCTTGGGGTGTATTTATAGATTAGTTAGGTGTTTTAGGCCATTAGATTAACCCTAAATCAGATTAGAGCCGTCAGATCTCGCCACTAGCCCTAAAACATAGCCTAAACCTCATCAGGTTGCACCCAGGTCACACAGACCGACAGGGGGGTCAACCCCTGGGTCGACCCCTAGGGAGGGGGTCGACACCCATGTCGACCCTAGGGTCGACACCCTCTACCTGGCGGGAATTATCCCGCCACTTCTGAAATGTTTAAATTTTTATATTTAAATCTGTTTTGAATTTCTGAAAACTTCTTCGGGCCTTAACTGGGTCATACGGACTCCGATTTTCGAAAACTCAGACTCTATTTCGCGTATTTTTCCGAGACGAACGCAATGGCATAGCCTGTTTCCCCTGATTCAGATTTTAAAATTTAATTCCACCCTGTTTTATATTGTAACAAGTTATTCACCATACGGGGTGTTACAGGAAACGGTTGCTGATCCCAACCGTTGGTGATGTGCATTCGATACACTCAAGCGAAATGAGTGGTCGGTCATGTGTGGCCGGGTTGCAAGATGTTCTTGTTGAACCCAGTGTATTCATCTCTAAAGGTACACTATCGGAAGGTGGTTCCATACCTTGTCATAGTTGGAAATCCATTACCCAATAAGTGCTCGCGGTTTTGATTGTATACTATATATGTGGAACGTGAGATGAAAGCGTTCTGCAAGATGATTATTATATTGTGGTTGATAGACACTATTATAATATCAATGAATTTTGATATAAAGATTATTGTTCTTTCAAAAAGATTTTGAAAGTTAAATCAAATGTTTTTGGATTCTCATAAGGGAAAAACCCGTTCCGTTATACGGCGTGGTCTTATGAGATATTGTCTAATTGCTTAAACTGTTTTAAACTGTTTTAATCACACCAGTCCCATGACTAACCCAGAGTTTATTTTGTTTTGTTTTCCCTAAACTCTTGGGTCCTAAATTTTGTGCGGGCAGTCAAGTATTCAGGATTTTACAGATATACTTGAAGAGCTTGGAGCGGGAGGCTTCAGGATTATATAGCTATTGTTATTTCCGCTGTGTTGTAAGTGTTGTACTCTTATATTGTTACTATATATATATACTGATTTTATTTTAAAGATATGTTATCTATTATATGTTGTTCGTTCCGCTGTGAGATTCGTGTTACTCTGATGTTGTATGTTCTTCTTCTTCTTCTATTCTAAGTTTCTATCTTATCTATTCTCACCCTCTGTTTTCTTTCTATTAGTTTTCTGGTTTCCAGTGTAATTTGGGTTGGACTTGTGTTATTGGGTCAGCTCAAATTGTACCGGAATTTCGGGACACTACAATTGGTATCAGAGCTTAAGGTTAAGTAATTACGTTGGCTCTATGGCATGACTCAGTAGAGATAGGGTTAGCAATACCCTAGATTGAGTTGAGTGTATATATACGAGTGAACGTAATTGTTGATATAAAATGGTTTTATATTGTGGGGATTTAGTGGTTGAGTTGTCTATGAGTTCTGGTCGATCAGTTTTATCCACTGTATCAGTAGGAGTTTCTAAACGCTCGAATACGATGGGTCGACACGATATGTTTTAAAAAAAGGGTAAACAAAATAATTTTACCCAAAGTATATTTTGATATAGAGAAAATATATATATTGGAATTATAATATATTGGATATATTGGTTGTTATTATAATCGAGTAAGATTATAAAATGTGAAATGGTTATGTAAATAGCCAATCAGAATTCATATAAGTGAAATCAGATGAATTAAATCTGAATTTAGATGAGAATTGGTATTAAAACACTGGATTTGAATAAATGTTTGTAAATGGATATGGATTAAATATATGAGAATTTTAAGATCCTGGGAGATTTTAAATTGTTTTACAAGCATTGTGAAGGATATTTTGAAAATGATTTTGAAATGAAAATGTTTAAAAATGGTTTTGAAATTGTTATATTATTGAACTCACTCCGACCGCTGGAAAATAGATTCCGAAGATGACTGCGCAACATCATTGGTGTTCATTTTCGAGTTCTAAGTGACAGATTACAACCAAAGATTTTGTTTTTGAATTGTTTTGAGAAGACAAGCTGTTTGAAATCCTAAAAGGGAAAGTTTGATTTTTGATATGGTAAAATGTTTAAAACTCCCAGGAAAGAGCAGTTTGAATTAAAAACAAATTGAGTAGAAATTTGGGAAAGCCAATTGGAATTAAAATAATGTCAGTTAAGTGGTAACTAAAATTGAATTGGAATGATATCAAGACAAATTGGATTGTGAGATTCGAATTTGAAGTGTAGTTTGATAATCAAGTTAAGAGTTTGAAATAGAAAATTCGAGTTTGAAATGGTATTTGGCTTGGAATATAAGCGAATAGCTGTGTTGAACAGATATTGATTGGAAATTGGTTGAGATGACATGGGTATATGTTGAATTGATAACAGGTAAAAGTGATAGAGTTGATATGCCCGACAAAAAGGTACAAGTTTATATTTGGTATAAGCATGAGATTTATGAGCCGATTTGGCAAGCCGCTTGGTTGTTTGATTTTCTTTTGGGTTGAAGAAGGCCCAGAGAGGCAAGTTGTAGTTGAACCGATTGACCAGTGCAAAGGAGGTGCTGGCGAAATTTTTCAAAAATTTCGGGTATTAGAAAATTTTCAGGATTTTTGAAAATTTTCGTTGATAAGAATTAATTAATATTTAATTGAAATTAAATTGGTTCAGTTGAAACAGAAGTTAAGAAGTGAACAAATAAGTTCTAACCAATCAATATGGTTTGTTTTCTACCTTAGCAATTTCGAGGACGAAATTATTTTAAGGGGGGAAGAATGTAACGGCCCGTATTTTCAGCGATATATAATTAATTTATTTAATTATTAAATTAGTGATTTAGAGAATTAAAGGGTTGTTTAATTAAATAATATTGAATATTTAATTAATTTAAATAATATAATAATATATTTAATTCCAAAATAGTCGGAAATAGTGAATTGACAATATAATGTGAATTGGACAATTTAAAATATTTAATTCAGCTTAAAATTTGAATTAGAATAACGAATATATTATTTGAACGACAGTTGAACATATAATTTACATTATAATTATAATCGAGCTCGAAATGGAACTGTAGTTTGTAATTTAGCGATTCGAACTTCAATTGAATATACAGAATCCATTTTAAATCGGATTTCTGTGAAACAAGAAACGTTCGGAGCTGGTAAAGTATATTTTTCTAATGGAAGAGAAAAATCAGGATTTCATTGTGTAGATTTTGATTTATGTCCAAATCAAATTTTAAAATAGTCGCTATGGAATTCCTTTATAATTTATATCGATTTATTTATATTTTAAAAGAATTTTAAATATAAAACGAATATCGATATAACCGGGAATTTTGAAATATAGAGTTATAAATCCAATTGGAGTTGTATGATATTCTGTTGTGAATATATACGATAATATATATTTATTGATATTTTATTTAATTATTTTTAAATATATTTATATATTTAAATGGGTTATTTAGAGCTTTAAAAATAGCCAGTTTTGCAAACGACCTCCATTTTCGATGAAACTAATTGTATTGGATCTGGAATATTAAATTATTGCTAGATTTCAATTTTCATGATTTTTAGAGTCAGTATGTGGTCGTACGAGATTTTAATGTGAAAAACAGTAAGTATTTTGACGGTTAAAGTATGATGTGTGAGCAAACGGAGTCGGAATTCGACGAAACCAGTTTCGTTGGGTCCGTAATGTCAAACTCTAGCTGCATGCCCATTTTCGTGGCTTTTGGATATCATGTGTGATCATGAGCATTTTTAAATGACAAATACAACAACGGTTGCTTAAAAATCAATATAAAATTAGATATAAAAATATTAAACTCTCTCTATAAATATGCCACTATTTTTCTAACCTAATTTCATTTCATTCGTTGGTCAAAGGAATTTCCGCCGTTACTTTTTCATTTGTGTTCTTCAGCAAAAACAATTAGCAACTTTTAAAAATCAAAACAAAGTGTATAAATTAGTATAAATCATAATATGTATATATTCCGATTCACCAATCATTTCTCTTCAAGTGGGTATGGGTTTTGTTGAACTCGATGTCGGTTTTGTTCGCTGTATTTATAGCAGCACCGTTAGCATTTAGAAAATTTTGAAATAGGATGGTTGTTTGGAGATTTAAGGGATGGATTCGATCTTCTGGAGGAGTTTGGCATCTAATATAGATTTTTGGGATTTTATAAAATATAAAAATGTCGATCATTCCTAAGATGGCATGAAGAAATTGTCATCGACGGAGTTCACAAGTGGAGCTCGAGTTGAACAACACTGGTATAGGCTGGAAAAGGCTTCGAACGAGAATTGAACGGTGCTTATAGTTCTGGTTTTCGTTGGTGAAGTTATGGGATATTCGACTATGATTAGGGTCGATGTGTTCCTTGTACACCATAGCAGGGAAGCTTCAACGCATTTATGTGGAAGAATGTGAGCTGTGCGTTAGTTATATGGGGTGATGGAGATTTCAAAGGAGATTCGAATGGTGTTGGTTTCAGTTAGAACGACGGTGTAAGGAAGGAGAAGTTGGGGTAAGAAGTTCGGAAATGGTGGAGGAAATAATAACAGAGGATGCGAGTTGTATTCTGGAAAGAAAGACTTTGGGGTAGTGGGTTGGGTTTTCTCGGGGACCGTGGGCCGAAAAAGAGAGGTAAAGCCCAAAAGGATAAAATACTTAAGTTTTATTTATTTTGATATGTACACAACTTGTGATCGTAATAACTTTATCATATGGTATCGGAATTGGACAAAACAGGATCCGATGGGATCGTATGGACGGTGGAAACAACTGGAACTGAGTGGAAGTAAATCAAAGCTCGTTACAATTTATAGCAAAATAAATTGTCCGTCTGAATCAAAGATAGTTAAATGTTATTTAACGATAACTGTCCAATGTGAGTAAAACTCACCAATTCTATCAGTTCATATTTTTATAACATATATTTAGAACTGATAAATGATGATTGATTGTTGTGTGTTGACTATTTGATTGAATTGCTAATTGATTGGTTGAAATTATAGATCTGGTTATATATATATATATAAATTGATTCTGTTCAGCAGAATATTTCATAATGCAATGAAATTGATGTTAATTATATTGTTTAACATCTGTAGATGCAGGGAAACAGGTCGGAGGAATCCAACTGGATTCCTCAATATTTATAATACTGTTCTTTTCATATGTTGTAATATATGATGTGATACATAATCTTTTGTTGATTATGTGTGTTGAATGATATCGATCATTGTTATTTGGTATTTTCAATACCGTAAGAAATACTGGAATGTAGAAAAAGGGATTTTCAATGTGTAGTTTGGAAATAAATTATTTATATAAAATCAATGGATTTTATATATAAAAGGATTTCATAAAAGAAAATAATTATAAAATCAACGGATATTAGAAAAGGAGAAGGTTTGTAAACCATTTACAAAGAGAATTGAAAAGGTTTGTAAACCATTTACAAATAGAATTTGAAAAGGTTTGTAAACCATTTACAAATAGAATTAAAAAGGAAGTATTTGTAAAACCATTTACAAATAGAATTGAAAAGGAAGTATTTGTAAAACATTTACAAATAGAATTGAAAAGGAAATATTTGTAAAACATTTACAAATAGATTATGAATGGAAATATTTATTTATGAAATAGATAGAGTTATAAAAAGAAATATTTATTTAGAAAATAAATAGAATCATAAAGAAAATATTTATTTAGAAAATAAATAGAATATAAAAGGAAATACTTGAAAAATGAATAGAATCGTATAATAAGAGAATTTTACACTGGGATGGTTTAGACCCGCGCTTCGCACATGGGTATAACAAAATATGAATTCAAAGTGAACATCTAAGAGAAATCTGTTTTAACAGATAAAGTAAGAAGATTAATTTATAAATAAGGTTTTATAAATTAAGTAAAATATTTATCATTGGATAAATAGAATATAAAAGTCAGGACCTACATAGAGAAGTAAGAATCGATTTCAACATCGATATTTAAAACTGAATATGGACGAAGAGTAAATTGGATAAGGTTAATCAGTTAGAGTTAATCGATTAGAGTTAAATCGAACTAGAGTTATTCAAATAGAGTTACTCGAACAAGAGTTAGTCGAATATTAGTTATTCGAATAGAGTTAAAGGAGTTATCGAATATTAGTTATTCTAAAGGAGTTAATCGAATATAGTTATTCGAATTGAGTTAAAGGAGTTAACAGAATAGAGTTAAAGGAGTTAATCGAATATAGTTATTCAAATAGAGTTAAAGGAGTAAATCGAATATAGTTTATTCGAAAGGAGTTAATCGAATATAGTTTATTTGAAAGGAGTAAATTAATAGGAATAAATTGATAGGAGTAAATTGATAGGAGTAAATTGATAAGAGTTAATTGATTAGGGTTAATCGAATAGAGTTAATCCAATAGAGTTAATCAAATAGAGTTAATAGAATAGAGTAAATCAAATAGAGCTAACTGATAAGAGTAAATGGATTAGGGTTGATCGAATAGTGTTAATTGAATAGAGTTAATCGAATATATTTATTCGAAAGAGAGATTATCGAATATAGTTTAATCGAAGGAAAGAGTTATCGAATAGAGATTATTCGGAAGAGAGTTACATAAGGAAGTTTTGTTAAAGTTTTGGAAGGTGAACTTTGTCTATTTCGAAGTTAGAAATGTTGTTCGGTTAAGGTCTGAGAGGTAATTATACCCCAACTTGATTGATTTCGTCTTTACTTAAGGAATGGTTAAGGTTCGGTAGTGAAGATTGGTTAAGTGAATTAGTTAACGAGTATAATGGTTTGAGTGGCATAGCGATGTTTTATTTAAACATCTGTTTAAATCCAATGTAGGAGTTTTTTAAATGTTTTCCAAATAATAATCAGAAATGTTTTCTAATATAGAATATAAGAAATGGAAATGTTTCCCATTGTTAATAAAGTATATTTTCTAAATTTAGAAAATAAGAAATGTTGAATATATGGAAACAGGAATAGGGAAATGGATAATTGAATGTCAAATTAAATTAAAGTGGATCAGTGTTGATTGATGATTTGCTCGGTAAGATTTCCATTTGGAAATACGACCGTTGTTTGTACATATGTTTTCCTTTGATAGTTAAATCACCGACTGTCGAAGATTTTGACCATTTCTGTTGTCGATACGGAGAGACCGGGATCAGATTCATTATCTGAAAACCACTTTGTATGGACATTAGCGTTGCGATCAAATATGATGAAGATAATTGAAGACGGAGTTTGTGCAAGGGCTGTTCTGGCGATCCTAGGTAGAAATTTCCTAAGATGGATTTACAGAATAGTACCTTCGGTTTGTCTAGTCCCAAGATGACCCGTATGGAAGAATGTCTAACAGAGTATATTTAATGGATCGCGTAAGTTGATCTCTTCAAACATATATACGTTTGGTGGCGGAGGAATTCGTTTCTCTTAGTTGTATACCCGTTGTATTTTTGGTAAAATCAATTTGTGATTTGGCGGGTATGACGATGTAACGTTCAAAGTGAATAATTGTGTGATCTGTCAGAGATAAGCGTGACCTCTAGCCTCACAACCGGGAAATGAAAAAAATCGGGTAGGCAGCATGGCTAAGTGATTGGTTGCCAAGTAGGGTGTATTATAACCTATCTAGAGATATTCATTTCATTCTTTAATCTATTCGATGTTGTCCCATTCGGGAAACGGTTGCTGATCCAACCATTGGTGATGTATATTCGACTCGCTCAAGCGAAATGAGTGGTCGGTCATGTGTGGCCAGGTTGCAAGATGTTCTTGCTGAACCCAGTGTATTCCTCTATAGAGGTACACTATCGGATGGTGGTTCTATACCTTGTCATAGTTGGAAATCCATTACGCAATAAGTGCTCGCGGTTTTGATTGTATACTATATATGTGGAACGTGAGATGAAAGCATTCTGCAAGATGATTATTATATTGTGGTTGATAGACACTATTATAATATCAATGAGTTTTGATATAAAGATTATCGTTCTTTCAAAAAGATTTTTAAAGTTAAATAAAATGTTTTTGGATTCTCATAAGGGAAAAACCCGTTCCGTTATAGGCGTGGTCTTAAGAGATATTGTTTAATTTCTCAAACTGTTTTAAACTGTTTTACACGCACCAGTCCCATGACTGACCCAGAGTTTATTATGTTTTGTTTTCCCTAAACTCTTAGGTGCCCAATTTTGTACGGGCAGTCAAGTAGTCGGGATTTTACAGATATACTTCAAGATCTTGGAGCAGGGGGCTTCAGGATTATATAGCCATTGTTATTTCCGCTGTGTTGTAAGTGTTGTACTCTGATAATGCTACTGTATACATATACTGATTTTATTTCAAAGATATGTTATCTATTATATGTTGTTCGTTCCGCTGTGAGATTCATTTTACTCTGATGTTGTATGTTCTTCTTCTTCTTCTTCTTCTTCTTTTCTAAGTTTCTATCTTATCTATTCTCACCCTCAGTTTTCTTTCTATTAGTTTTCTGGTTTCCAATAGAATTTGGGTTGGACTTGTGTTATTGGGTCAGCTCAAATTGTACCGGAATTTCGGGACACTACAGTTTATCCATAAAGATTTATATTATATGTTCATTTCTAAATCCACATTTTAAATAGTACCTTACATTATTTATCTTTATCAATCCATTATTTATCTTTATGAATGAATAATACATAATAATCTGAAATAGCATTTCTTCCCATTTTGGTGGATTTCCTTAGTGGTCTTACATTTTGAGGTTGTTGAGTTTGTTTTCTTGAAGCAGTAACCTTATCTTAAAGAAAAATTATCTTCAACATCGTCTTATTATGGTTCTTAAGTGAAGAAGCAACCGCAATTGTATCAAAGATAACGATTCTCTTTAAAGACAATGATATTACTTTATTTTTCCCCCCAAACTCAACATCCTCAAAAAATATTACATTCACCGCCTTAAAACTTTTCCTTAGTGTGGGTTTTATAAAACTATAAACCTTAAATTGCTTTGAATACTTTTCTATCTTTATGATATCACAATCTATAATTCCTTAATAAACTGAAACAAATAATTATATTAATCACCAAAACAAGATATGAGATATCATTACACAAGCTATTTAGCATAAGTAGCCATAACTTATATATCAGACATTAAGAGCTTCAATTACATAAGATTTTGAATTTATTCATAAATCAACATTACTATTTCTTGATGAACAATAATAACCTAATATGTTCATATTAGAAATATAAAACCGAAATCTGTTTAAATGACAGCATAAAAAATATCAAATAAATTCAAACGGTTTGACTTAAATATTTATGATAACTTTATATGTTTGTATATCCCATTTAAGAAATAAATATAAATATTCGTATGTTATTTCTTTTCTTCTAGATCCTTAGTGACTTCTTCATCCTTATTCATACCTTTATTTACAATGTATATCAAATGAGTACTTTAATCTTATAAGCTTCAATTTTGCTTCTAATTTCCAAAGCGCTGAATTAGCCCAATAAGATGGTATCTAATTATTGAAATAATATTAATCTTAAAATGATCATACTCGGGATAGCACCAAAAATAACAATAACTTGAGTGACTTTAGCTTTTGAAGCAATATTTTCCATATAGTATTCACTTGGATTTCTTTTACTTTGAATTTATGAAATCAAGCACCACATAGAGTGTTAGTTTCCCATTATTGTATTCCCAAAAACATTTCCATTTTCAGTAGACAACTTATCAAAAATTAGTTATCATTACATATAGCACATCCTTGAAAAATTCTGAAATATTTACTTAATGATCCTTTAACTCTTGCCTTTCGAATTATGTCACCTTTGAATATTCTTCAAAACATTACAAGAATATTTAATTGTAGTAGGGCTGGTTATAACCCTCCTAATTGCAAGAGCTAAATCTATAAAGTCAAGAGCAAACAATATGCTCTCTTACAAATCCTTATAGTTATCCCAAAGAAAGACGGGAATATTCTTTAAATTAGCAGATAATTCAGTTAAATTAGCTAAGATGAACAAAAAATAAAATGAAGATCGACTGTATATGCTCATAGCCAAATATTAACCATAGTAAACTCAAATAATTGGTAAGTCTCTTCTCAAGATACCTAGTACACATTAATATCAAGTCCTTGGACAGTACTATCTCTTCTCAAGATACCTAGTACACATTAATATTAAGTCTTTGGACAGTAATATTAATTGTAAGTGGTACTCTTGTTGTAATGATCAAACATTGACAATAAATCAAGTCGAATAACAATCTTCCTTTGGGTCGATTAATATTCACTTGAAGAAAAAAAACTTTATAATTGTCACGTATTTATCATCACACATGTGTAAGCGATTCAGCCAAATATTAGTCTTCCTTTGGGCCGACTAATACTCGCATGAACAACTACACACAAATATCAAACATTTTCATGAACCATCAAAATAAAAGAGATCACTTTGGCGATATATTATTTCAGTTAGTTCACTATTAATGTAAAATATTTACGGCTATAAAATGACACCAAAAAATATATTTGAATTTTTTACTTTATGTGTGTACAATGTACTTTGAGTGCCATAAAACACTCCCGAAAAAGCTTTAGGTATTTGTGATACTTGAAAAATTTTAAAATTGTAATTGTATCATAGCAAGGCTGAACCATGACTACTGTAGTCATTTGCTTTATATGGTTACATTTATGACTTTCCCTTAGTGAATATGATGAAATAGGACATCATAAATAAATCGCAAAACGAATGCCCGAAATGAATACCAAAGTCAAATGCCAATATATAAATGACATAGTAAGTGTTTTGCTACATAACATAAATAAGCGAAGTAGTTAAGATGTACATCTAAACCATAACATAGTGATATAAAATATTACTATGTCACTTTATCTTTAATTTATTGTTTACCGTATCACCATTTATTTTGATTTATCTTTAATTTACTATTTACCTGATCACCCTTTTGTTAGGCAAAAATTGCTCTGATACCAAACTGTTATGCAAAAATTGCTCCGGTACCAAACTGTTGGGGTTTTGTGCGCAGCGGAAGTTTGACAAAACGCCGGAAAAACAGGATCTTTATCACCCAATCACTTGAAGATGAATTTGATTGAAAATAACAACATAACAAAGTTATCGGAAATATGAGCACACGATATTCCACCCAACCACTCTCTTTATTGATTCACCAAAAAAAAAAATTTGTTTACACTCAATGAATTCCAACCAAAAATACAATGAATCAATAACCTAACTGAGATAGGCAAAGAATATCTAGAAGAGCGATGAAGAACGACGACAAATCCTTGGACAATCTGGAGGCACCAACTGCGTCTTTTAGTAGGAAATAGGAATAGCAACCCTCAGCCCAAATTCCTACATCTTCCTCTCCAGGGCGCAAGCCCACGGAGGCACACAACCTCACCAGATATTCTCACATGGTTTCTTCTTCTGATATTCACAATCTAACCAAGAAGGCTGCATATATATAAGAGAATAGAAAGCCTAGGCAAATATCCAAGTTGCCCCTTCAAGACATCTCCAAAATATAACCATTCATTTCTTTCCTTCTGCGATCAAATAAATTAATTAACCGATAAATAAATCAATCAATTAATCAATCAACCAATTAGTCAATTAATTAATCAATCCAATCAATCAATCAATCATTTAATTGATTACATCCTCTTCATAAAATATTTGAATAAAAAAATTCAACACTCCACCTTGATTCAAATATCACATTTCTCCAACAATCCACAAACAAGTCAACCTAGCTCTTTCAACAACACCTACTCTCAATTAAAACCAACCTCGATTTCAAGGCAAAGAGATATACCCAAGTCGATTTGAAAGGCTACGACCACACCTCAATTAAAACACAACCTACTGCCTGCAAAAGATGCATCTACCATCTAAGCTACACCACACAAAAACCAATGGTCTAAAAAAGTGCTTGCAATACCACAAGATCACCATCGTCTTTGTGGATTTCAAAACTCGACACCCGTCTTCCGTTTGACATGATCTCTTCATCTTCGGGATCCCTCGAGCATCATCAACATTTAGACCCTTGTCGATACCATGATCCTCCACCTTAGGACCATAAGCAGTGGCCATATTAACCTCTCCACCTTGTTGTGGACTAGGTTCTTCAACTGTCACCTGCCTTCTTCTTCGTCTTCTTCCATCTTCCCTCATCCATATCAGAGGGCTTCTTCACATCTCCATCAATTGGACCATTGAGGCATGGAACATCCACCATTATGGGTGTCCAAATCCCCTTAATATCTACCATCAAAAATAGTCATCCACGAAAGCAACATCATCTCCGACATCTACAATCTTCAATCCAAAATAACTCCAAGCTATGCGATGATATGGCTCTAATACCAATCTGTTTGGCAAAAATTGCTCTGATACGAAATTATTATGCAAAAATTGCTCCAATACCAAACTGTTGGGGTTTTGTGTGCAGCGAAAGTTTGACAAAACGCCAGAAAAACATGTTCTTTATCACCGAAACACTTGAAGATGAATTTGATTGAAAATAACAACATAACAAAAATATCGGAAATATGAGCACACGATATTCCACCCAACCACCCTCTTTGTTGATTCACCAAAAACAAATTTTGTTTACGCTCAATGGATTACAACCAAAAATAAACAAAATACAATGAATCAATAAAATTATTGAGATAGGCAAAGAATATCTAGATTACTACAGATATTGTTGGAGCAGAAGAGTGAAGAAGAATGACGACAAACCCTTGGAAAATTTGAGGGCATCAACTGCATCTTTCAGCAGCAAATAGGAATAGCTACCCTCAGCCCAAATTCCTACATCTTCCTCTCCAGGGCGCAAGCCCATGGAGGCACACAACCTTACCAGATATTCTCACATGGTTTCTTCTTCATATATTCGCAATCTAACCAAGAAGGCTGCATATATATATATATATATACATATATATATATATAGGAGAATAGAAAGCCTAGGCAAATATCCAAGTTGCCCCTTCAAGATATCTCCAAAATATAACCATTCATTTCTTTCCTTCTATGATCAAATCAATAAATTAACCAATAAATCAATCAATTAATTAACCAGTTAGTCAATTAATTGATCAATCCAATTAATCAATCATTTAATTGATTACATTCTCTTCATAAAATATTTGAATCAAAAAATTTAACACCTTTATTGTGATTACAACTGAATTCAACATGCAATGAATGATGCCAGCTGAATTCATCATAAACCCAGAAAATATGACAAAGCTTATGTTAAGAGCAAAGAATGTTGCATTGTACAAGGCCATAAGATTGAAACACTAACTTTCAAAATCTGACATTATCCATGTTAATACGACAATGTAAATACGAAAAACGTATTTAATTAACTATTTGATGACTATCTAATTAATACGAAGAAAATAACATTTTCAATGAAATCAGAAAGGGACTTATTTTCTATATTGCCTGTGTGTATCAGACTGCAAAGTTTGAGTTTCAAGTTATAGAGTATCTTAGCTATCATATGCAATGCAGTATCAATAAAATGAAAGGTATATCCAACCAATGCCATGTGGTCAGTCATTTTAATATGTATAGGTTTCATTCTAACAAGCAATTTATCACATCATTTCTTTCCTTGACAGCATGAAAAAAAAGAACAACGTACAAATGATAAATTGCTTTAAAGAATGAAAAATAATATTACAGCGGATCTTAGTCCATATAACAAGAAAGAACATGCAAAACCACGATAATATATAATCATACTTTTAATGCGGATCCACACAAAACAAAAAAGTACCAGATGAATAAACGAACGATACCATGTTTTGTTTTCGTTCACACACAGAATGCATACGGATCATATGGAATGAGACTGTTAACTTCAATTTGATGATTACGGATCAAAGCTAAAAGGCTATACATTTCAGATCTAAAAAAAATATTTTTTTTTTAATGAATCTGCAATGACATCTATACTTTATCCAAATAAAAAACAAGAATTTCTGCAACAACTCAATGATGGGAGGCTCTGATACCACTTGTTAGAATTTCAATATATATTAACAGCAGACAGTGTAACACCCCACCTCCGCCAGGGTCACTCACAAGAGAATGCACTAGCTTTGGAGGGGTGTTGTCTAGGTAAACATGCACAGAAATATTACAAGACAGAACATATAAAACCAGTGGAAGAAAACATGATTTCATTACTTTATAAAAGTAGTAAGGTCTAAAGCCTTTTACATCAAAGTGCCATTAAATTACTTACATCGAAACCTGTATTGCAATAATAAAGAAGCATAAAACCGTAGTCATAAATTATTCCCCAAGTAAAATAGTAAAATAGCCACAGCCAAGAAAAGTCCAAGCCATAGATGATGGTCTTGCAGCAGAAAATCCGAACTAAGTAGCAACATTTCCTCCCTGTAAACCTGGGAGGGGGGAGGGGGAAACGGAAGAAAAAGAGGCGAAACAAAACGGGGTCAGTCATAAAGACTGGTAAGTCCTAGCTACTTTCAGCCTAAAAACATGTAAGAGTAACATGACATGTATAAACCGAAAGTAAATATAAGCATGATGACAAGATAAACAGATTAAACTAAGATGACAAGATAAACTCAAGTAACAAGATAACCAAGGTGACAGGATAGACTCAAGGTAACAGGATAAACTCGAAATAACATCGCATGTCTAACGTCCTCTGCACCAACCGTACTAGCATCCTAACTCGTATCATCTTTTCCATGTATATGTATAGTCCCTTGTCGTATGTTGTACGGGTTCCATCGCATTATTCTATACTACCACAACGTTGTGTCACCATCCTTGAAATCGCTCGGACTGCCACCCTTGATTTGGCCATTTTTCCTTATCACGAATTATGGCGTGTTCAACTAGGATTTACGCCACCTAGGACCACTAGGGATTATGCTACGTATTTGACGTTTTCTAGATTCGATCAGGGTTTATGCCACCTGGGACCACTAGGGATTATGCTACCTATCGACTACGCCCTTTTCCCACGTAACGATCTAATCGATCGGCTCCCTACAAGTCCTAGCTCGTCGTGTGTCGGTGTCATACGGCCCAATCACGAATGTAGCTACTCTGTGCTAGGTCCACCCTAGGGTGTATCAAGCCCTAGGGTGTCAACCACTGACACCATTCCAAGCACACACAGTGTACAACTACTGGTGCCCACGCCTGCTTTTTCAACTCCGGACTACGTGCACGACCATAGTCCGCTTGAACCTACAATGGCGCACCAAACTCAGCCATCGTTTTGGTCGCTTACAATCAGCCCATTAATCGTGCCCCACCCTAGCCTAGTCCCTAGGGTATCGTGATACATCTAAGAGGGTTACTGCTGAAAAGGACCGCGTAACTAGGGTTTCCGTCCAGCAGGTTAAGTGTAGAGACTTAACCCCTATCAGTCTAGCATGTCAAGTTGGTTAAGTGTGGTCTTCAAGTTCGTGACTTAACCCGTCTACATGTCATGTCAAATTGGCTAAGTGTTGTCATTCAAGTTCATGACTTAGCCCTACGAATCACATATCAAGTTGGTTAAGCGTATTCCATCGATTCATGACTTAACCGTATCCAAATCATCGTGTCAAATTGGTTAAGTATGTTTAATCTTAACCCCATCAAATTACCGTGTTAGATTGGTTAAGTATATTCAAGCTTAACCCCATCAAATTACCGTGTTAGATTGGTTGAGTATATTCAAGCTTAACCCCCATCAAATTACCGTGTTAGATTGGTTAAGTATACTCAAGTGATTCATGACTTAACCCCACCAAGTTACCTTGTTAGATTGGGTTAGTATATTCAAGCTTAACCCCATCAAATTACCGTGTTAGATTGGTTAAGTATATTCAAGCTTAACCCCCATCAAATTACCGCGTTAGATTGGTTAAGTATATTCAAGCTTAACTCCCATCAAACTACCGTGTTAGATTGGTTAAGTATATTCAAGCTTAACCCCCATCAAATTACCGTGTTAGATTGGTTAAGTATACTCAAGTGATTCATGACTTAACCCCATCAAGTTACCTTGTTAGATTGGTTAAGTATATTCAAGCTTAACCCCATCAAATTACCGTGTTAGATTGGTTAAGTATATGTTAACCTAACCCCCATCCACTAGTCATATTATAATGGTTAAGTGTTACCCTCGTAAGTTTACTTAACCCTACCATGCATCGCGTTACCCTAGTCGGGTGTTATCGACCCATTCAGGTTAAACTAACCCATCCTCAAATCGTGTTATATGGTTAAGTGTCATCAAGTAATCAAGTCCGGTTTTACTTAACCGACCCATCCACGTCATGTTGGTTAATTGTCATTAGCCTAATCCAGTTACTTAACCCGCCCGTCCATGTCATATTGGTTAAGTGTCATTAGCCTAATCAAGTTACTTAACCCACCCGTCCATGTCATTAGCATTTATTATTTACTAATGCATCAACCTCTCACATTGGACTTGTTTGCGGTCACTGGATACGCCGGGCGGTTCCGGGCAGAATTACACCGCAAACCCATTCCAACCTCGGGTTCAAGCATTACCACAATCTAATCTTTTCCTACGACCTCTCACATTGGACTATTATTGTTGTGGTCACTGGATATGCCGGGCAGTTCCGGGCAGAATTACACCACAACTCAAGTCCAACCTCGTGTCGAAGGCATCCGTTAAATTGTTAATTACGTATGTGTCATCTAAGTCAAAATCCCCACTTTACATATTACTAAACATATGCCCAAGTTCCACATTACATGCCCATGAAAATATGTACCCAATTCTAGCCACTTTACATATGTCCAATTCTCGCCTATTTGCATGTATGCCAAGTTTATGACATCCCAACCCTATCAAGTTCTAGCCAAAGTTACATGTTGTCAAGTTCATGCCCAAATAAACCCAAATCATGGTTCATGTTTCCAATTCTACTTATGCCTAGTTAACGTATGCCCAACCCCTTGATTTAACTTGCATAGTCTCAAAACCCGTGATTTAATTCATATGTCAACTCATGTATGCCCAAACTTGCAAATAATATTGGCAATACTCCAAATTTTCCTTGTTCATGTTATGCACAAATTCGACCACCCACACCTATATCCGAATATGTGAAATCCCAATATTCCCCCGTATACAAATCGCACGTAAATCGTAGTTTAGGCCTAGGTCCGAAATCGACCAAGGTTCATCAAAAGAAAATAAATAGGGGAAGGTAGAAACTTTTCATAAAACAAGATCCGAGAGAAAATCATCATTACATGCATGATAAGAACATGAAAAAGTGATTTGCAACATGCATAGGTTCAAATTAATGTCATAGCAACATCCCCAAAGGTCAAGATCCAAAATGAACAAGAATGAGCATGGATTGAATATCATGCATAAATCCAATTCCAACTTTATCACATGTCATATTCAAGTTATCGTTTCAATCAAAAGCATCTAGAACTTACAAATCATGGCTAGTGAATTAGGAGCAAGAATCGTCATAGAATCGTTGTAGCGACGTTGATCTACTCTCTGGATTTGATGTAGAAAGCTTGCTCCTTTGCCATGGATCTAGTTTGAATGCTCAAGCCTTTGAAGTTGGAGATGGAGGCCATGATCAAGAGAGATTTTGGCAGCACTTCGTTGTTAGAATGAATTGTAGTAAATTAGGCTAGGTCTTAGGGTGTTTTTATAGAAGTTAGGACAAGTTTAGGCCCTTAGATTAACCCTAGTTTAGATCTGGACCACAGAAAATCGTCACAGGCCAACCAACCAGACCACACAAGCAAGCAGGTGCACCAGGCCAATCTGGCCCGACCAGGGAGGTTGACCCCCAGGTCGACTGCCCAGTCGACCTGGTCCTGGGGAGGTCGACTACCCAGTCGACTCCCCAGTCGACCTGGGTCCTGAGCGGGAAATTTTCCCGCCCAGTCTGTTTGGGGCTAAATTCGAAATTCGAATTCGAATTTGAACTGTTTCGTTTTTGAATTTTTCGTGAAACTTCTAGAGACCATAACTTGGTCATATGGAATCCGATTTTTGAAAACTCGGACTCATTTCCAAGAAAAATTCCAAGACAAACGCAATGGCGCAACCCGTTTCTCTTAATTCTTATTTTAAAATTTAATTCTGCCTTGATTTCTTGTTTTAACATGTTATCAAAATTCGGGTTGTTACAGACAGTCATGAAACTCTAGATCCAAATATGTAACCCATATTGATTTAATTGAGAACAAATCAGAAAACAGATAACTTGATTAGCGAAAGCGTACCTGTATCTGTATTTAATTATTGCAATATCTGAATCCATAGTTGGTTGTTAAACGAGAAGATGAATGTGGTTTAGTCTTCCAAATTGACACAAACCTTAGATCTAAAATTAGCTCCCCGTAGAAGAGGTTAGAGAGTTGCTAAGGCTTGTGTAATTTGGGGACCATAACCCCTTATTTATGGAGTCGACATTTTGTGATTTGATCCTTCAGCAAATTATAAAATGCCCTGATATCTACACATTAGGCCCATGATAAGTTAAGCTTTAAGCCTATTAATTCTAATCTAAAATTAGATCACTTTAATTAGGCTTTACACCAAAATAGTACAACACATTTTATTTCACATATGTGACCCAATTGTCGAAATATTCCAATAGCCTTAGCGCGGGATTTCGGAAAATATATTGTCTTGGAGTTTGTACAATCTGTGATTGCTCCCAGAGTTGATTGGGATTAACAAATCAATCCAAGCGATTGTTGAGATAATAGATGGATACCAATTCATGATTGCAGTCTTTTGCACGGTTTGGAGACCGATCGGGTTCCTGAGTTACCTAATAAAGTGCTGAGATCGTGACCACGGATAAGCATTTTTTTAGTGAGTTGATGGGGCATGTATATGAAGATTCATATTGAAATTTCAGTTGATATAAGACTGGTTTAGCTGATTTTGGAGACTGCTAGAAAATCGCGTTCGTTCGTTTCTCATCGGGCTTAAAACCAAATGTGGGTGTTTACGCATTCACAATTTACTAACATTTTCATGCAATTTAATGAATTAAATTGTCGTGCATTTATATGTTATTTGAATTAAATCATCACGTAATTTGATTGTTTGCATGTGAATTGGTTAGATTGTTTATGCACATGTTGACATGATATACACACATCATATGTATAAACACATGTGGGAAAAATTAATATTTAATATACGTTGTTACATCCATGTCATCGATATCTTACCATGTTATATATGATGACCATTTGATTGTTGTTAATTCTATATTGACGCCAGACATATTTGGACATATTTACCGATGACACTGAGAAAGTGAGAAGAGTTGAAATTATATATAACCAAATTAAATAATAAATATTTCACTTGGCCCACGTAAACAATTAAATAATAGCACCATTGGTCAAAATGAAATGTTTTATAAACTGAAATTGGTTTGAAATTTAATAATAAATTATTTAAATTTTAATCAAATTTATTTGGAACATTTATTTTTTACTCGACTCGATTTGTCACTAAATTGTGATTTTATGAACTATATAATAACTTATTGGTAAATGTTTGAATCGGTTTATCTACTGAAATTCGATTTTGGAATTTGAATATTTAATCGATTGGAACTGATAAATTGATTTTTTTTTTTTTTGATAACATGGCATCAACGGAAGTTGTTAATGTGATAAATGATTGTGAATTTGATTTAATAACGTAAATTCCTAATATTACAAAATTTTGTAAACTTTGATTCTTAATTTGGAATTTAGTATGAAATTTATCGATATATAATTCAACATGATTTGAAATTGGAATATACTGCAATTTAGATTGAAAATTCTAATGGGTGATTCTAAATTAATTTCGAACTTACACTACAAGAAACATTGTTAATAACGACACATAAATGCAGACGAAAATAAGCATCGGAAATCTATGTAACACTGACGCATTAGCGATGATTGATACCACCCAACTAAATTAAGAAAAAAGATCACGAAAATTGTTTGTATCGAGACATTTTTCTTGACCGATCATTAGTATAGTAAAACTGAAGTATACATTATTTTATCTTTTTCTAGTTGCAAATAATAAGATATATGTGAAGTAAATGACAATTAAGTTAGTATTAATACATTTGTTTTTTGATTTGTTGGGATTTTAAATCCAATTTTGAAGAATAAAAGTTATTAATTACTCTATCAACCATGGAATTTCCAAATTTTGAATTAATATGCTATAGCCATATTTGAAGACTTTGTGTTATGATAGATCAGATTGATCCACCGTTTTAAAAGGAGATGATAGTAATTATTACATAAATAACGACTTTGCAAAAAGATATTTGAACGAGTGAAGGTCTTTTTTCCTCCATAAGATCCTGTAACATGGATGTTTTCAGAGTATTCCCATTGAACAACATCATTAAAAGAGTTAAATAGTTGATGCAAATCGTGTAATTATTTTAAGTGAAAATTACTGTAGCACCCCTAAAATGTTTCAAAATATAAACAACCTCCATCACATGTTTTCTTTTCAAAGGGGTCCCTATTTTCAAACTTAAGTGTTTTGTTTAAAAAAAAAGTGCTGTCACTTAAAAAAAAAAATTTCAAAAATCTGGAAATATTCTCGGAAGCTCTCGAAAAGAAAAAAAATGCATACATGTATGCATTTATTTGAATACACGTGAACTAAAATGTGCATGCCTTCTGAATAACTGCATACAAGTATGCATTTATTCAGAATAATTGCATACTTGTATGCAAAAATGTGTGAAGGTCGAAGTCGTCACACAAATTTGCATACTTGCATGCAGTTTTTCGGTATAACTGCATACTTGTATGTATAAATGCAGAAGCGCATGTTTTATATGCAGATTTTGAATAGTTGCATTAGTAGATGCATTTATTTCACAAAATCTGCATACTTGTATGCATTTATGTGTAGTTTGACATAGAAAATGAAATAGATGCATACCTGTATGCAAATATTTGAAATATGTGCATCTCAAGATGCATTTTACTGCATTTTTTGGTTTTTTTGTGTTTTTCCACCTGATTTTTTTTTGATTAACTGTTTTATTTAACTATGAATCTACGTATTTTTTTAATGAATTTTTGAAAAATAGAGATGTAATTTATATTAAGATTAGGACCGGATGTGAACCTAATTTTGAAAATTAATACGGACCTGTGCCAAACAAACCCTTCTTTTAATATCATTTGTTTTTAGTTTGACCGCTTTATGATATTATGATTAGTATTTTGTGAAGAGTCTAATTTACAGCTTTGCCTATAGCCCCGTTTGTCATTGGGCAAGCCCTATGGGGTGTTAATTTGTGATCCGAAGTTTTCATTTGAACTTATCCAGCTGATGCTCATCTAAATGATCATGTGGATCCTTATTTCGTTGAGATATTTTTAGCCACCTCATCCAAAGGATCATGTAGATCCTTATTTTACTCTCACATTGAGATATTTTCAGCCACCTCATCTAAAGGATCATGTAGATCCTTATTTTACTCTTTCTTTCCTTCTTTGGCTGCATGAAAGTAGAAGATAGTTTCATTGCTATTATTTTTAATTTTACTTGCTTCTTTGTTCATTTATTTGTTAACAAGTGGTATCAGAGCGCTGGTTTGTTTTGCCGCCTAGGGTTCGTTCAGCATGGCGTCGTTAAAGTATGATCTTCCGCTATTGGATCGGAACACTCGTTTCTCATTATGGCAAGTGAAGATGCAGGCGTTTCTCGCACAAGCTGATTATAATGATGCATTGGATGGATTCAGGAACAAGAGATTTGAAATATGGACCGATGATGAGAAGAGAAGGGATCAGAAGGCTTTGTCTCAAATTCAGCTCCATCTACATAATAATATTTTGCAAGAAGTTTTGAACGAGAAGACAGGTACTACTCTTTGGCTGAAATTGGAGTCAATTTGCATGACCAAGGATCTCACAAGTAAGATGCATCTCAAACAAAAATTATTCCTGCACAAATTGCAAGAGGGAGGTAATTTGCTGGACCATATTTCTGATTTTAAAGAGATTGTTTCTGACTTGGCTGCAGTGGAAGTCAAATATGATGATGAAGATTTGAGTTTAATCCTATTGTGTTCTCTGCTCAGATCTTACTCAAATTTCAGAGATACCATATTATATAGTCATGATACTCTCACTCTAAATGACGTTTATGAAGCCTTGCACGCCAAAGAGAAAATGAAACAACTGATGCCTTCAAATGGATCAAGCTCTCAAGCCGAAAGCTTGTCTGTTCGTGGCAGGACAAAAGAGAAAAATTCAAATAATGGATCTCAAGGTAAAGGTTCAAATGCCTATAAAGGTCGATCTAAATCTATAGGTAAATACAAGTCTTGCAAATATTGTAACTGGGATGGACATGAAATATCTAAATGTTATAAGATGCAGAGCAAGAAAAAGAGAAATGGAACATACAAACCAAAGGATAACAAAAAGATGAAGTTAATGCCAATTGTGCTTGTAATGATAGTTCTGACAATGAGGTGCTTGTTGTTACTGTGTTTGCTGGATGTGCTAATATTAAGGATGAATGGATACTTGACACTGCTTGCACTTTCCATATGTGTCCTAATAGAGATTGGTTTACAACCTTAGAACCCATAAATGATGTTGGCTTAGTTTTGATAGGTGATGATTCGACATGTAAAGTAGTAGGAATTGGTTCTATTCAGATGAAGATGTTTGATGGTGCAATCAGAACTTTAATAGACGTTTGGTTCATTCCCATGATGAAGAGAAATCTGATTTTTTTTAAGCGCTCTTGATGACAAAAGGTACAAATATTCAGATGGATGTGGTATCCTGAAATTCACAAATGGTTCTCTTATTGTAATGAAGGGTAATCTTAGGCAAACAAATGGCATTTATTATCTTCAAGGCACTACAGTTTCAGGTAATGCTGCCCATGTTATCTCAAATAATATTTCTGGTTGTCATACAACTAACCTTTGGCATATGCGTCTTGGGAATATGAGCGAATTAGGTCTGTCAGAGTTGAACAAGAGATGACTTCCTTATGGGTACAGTGCAGGCAAGATGAAGTTCTGTGAGCATTGCATTTTTGGCAAGCATAAGAGGGTGAAGTTCAACACTTCAGTTCATACAACAAAAGGCATTCTGGATTATGTGCATTCGAACCAATAGGGACCATCTAGGAAAGCATCCATGAGCAGTGCTTATTACATGATAACAATTATTGATGATTATTCGAGGAGAGTTTGACCATATTTTTTGAAGCACAAATCTGAAGTTTTTTCAGCTTTCAAAGAGTGGAAGACTATGGTTGAAAAACTAATTGAAAGGAAGGTAAAGAAGCTTCAAACTGATAATGGGATGGAGTTTTGTTCAAATGAATTTAATTCATTTTGTAAGGCTGAAGGCATTGTTAGGCACTACACCGTACCTCACACTCCTCAGCAAAACGGGGTTGTCGAGCGTATGAACGGGACTATCATTTCTAAGGCTTGTTGCATGTTGTCGAACGTAGGTCTGGACAGGCCTTTTTGGGCTAAAGCTGCTTCCACAGCCTGATATCTCATAAATCGCTCTCCTTCTGTTGTTATCGGCAAGAAAATTCCGATTGAGGTATGGTCTGGTTTGCCAGCAAATTATTCTGAATTGAAAGTTTTTGATTGCATTGCTTATGCTCATGTTGATAATGGAAAGCTAGAGCCAAGAGCTGTTAAGTGCATTTTTCTTGGTTATAAATCTGGTGTTAAAGGCTATAAACTATGGAATCCTGAAACAAATAAGGTTGTAATTAGCAGAAATTTTGTGTTTAATGAATCTGCTATGCTACATGATATTCCATCTACTAATGATCCTGTTGAGAGTGAGCAGAAATCAAATGTCCAGGTGGAGCACATTATTGATTCAGATGTTACATCAAACACAAAAATTGAGGGACAGGATGAAGCACCCATTGTTGAGGATCCTCCAGCAGTTATGCAAGCACCGCAGTAATCTATTGCAACAAACAGACCTAGATGGAATCCAAAACCAGTAAAGAGGTTTATTGAGGAAGCAAATGTTGTTGCTTATGCGTGTGTTGTAGTAGAAGAAATAGAAGGTATTGCCGAGCCTTCTTCATATTCAGAGGCTGTTATCTCTAGTGATTCTCATAAATGGATGGCTGCTATGCATGATGAGATGAAGTCACTTGAAAGAAATGACGCTTGAAACTTAATCAAGTTGCCTAAAGAGAAGAAACCTATTCATTGCAAATGAGTTTTCAAGAGAAAAGAAGGTGTTTCGCCAAACAACGAAACAAGGTACAAAGCAAGATTAGTTGCAAAAGGTTACAGCCAGATTCCAGGTATTGACTAAAATGAAGTTTTTTCCCCGTTGTGAAACATAGCTCAATTCGCATTTTACTCAATAATATTGCTATGCATGATTATGAGCTTCAACAGTTAGATGTAAAAACTGCATTCTTACATGGAGAATTAGAAGAGGATATTTATATGCATCAACCTGAGGATTTTATCATGCCTGGAAAAGAAAATCTTGTCTATAAATTAAAGAAATCTCTTTACGGATTGAAACAGTCACCTAGGCAATGGTATAAAAGATTAGACACTTTTATTCTATATCAAGGTTTTATAGAGTCCAATTATGATAGTTGTGTCTATTTGAAAATTACTACTCATTCAGCCATTTATTTGCTACTTTATGTCGATGATATGTTGATTGCTTCAAAAGAAGGCAGAAATTGAAAATTTGAAAGGTCAGTTGAGTAAAGAGTTTGAAATGAAAGATTTGGGGGATATTAAGAAGATTCTTGGCATTGAGATATCAAGAGATAGAACTTCTAGAAAATTATACCTAAGTCAGAGTGGGTATGTTAGAAAAGTGCTTCGTCGTTTTAATATGCTTGATGTCAAGCCAGTAAGTACTCCTCTTGCTGCACATTTCAAATTGTCATCATCCATGTGTCACAATCAGATGAAGATATTGAGTACATGTCTATAGTTCTCTATTCTAGTGCAGTTGGTTCACTTATGTATGACATGGTTTGTTCGTGTCCTGATTTATCACATGCTTTTAGTGTTGTCAGTAGATTCATGGCCAATCCTGGAATAGAGAATTAGAAAGCAGTTCAATGGATTTTCAGATATCTTCATGGGACCGCAAATGCCTATTTGTAGTTTGGTAAGTCTAAAGATGAACTTGTTGGTTATGTGGATTCTGACTTCGCCGGTGATTTGGATAAAAGGAGATCATTAACAAGTTATGTTTTCACCGTTGGTGGTTATACTGTGAGTTGGAAAGCAACCTTGCAGACTACTGTAGCGTTATCTACTGCCGAGGCTGAGTATATGGCTATTTCTGAAGCATGCAAAGAAGCTACTTGGCTGAGAGGCTTATACTTTGAGCTTTGTGGAGATACATTTTGCATTACTATATTTTCTAACAGTCAGAGTGTTATATGTCTTACAAAGGATCAAATGTTTCATGAGGGAACTAAACATATAGATGTTAGGTATCACTACATCCGAGATGTTATTGCTAAAGGTGGCGTTAAAGTTTGCAAGATAAGTACTCATGACAATCCTGCTGATATGATGACAAAGCCAGTTCCAATTACTAAGTTTGAGCTTTGCTCAAGCTTGGTTGGTGTTACAGTATAGTCTTTAGGGGCTATTGGAGCAAGGCATATGTTTATTAGTTGAAGGAGTTCGTTTTTTGTAGTTCATCTTTCTACTTTAAGATGAGAATTCGTCTCAAGGTGGAGATTGTTAATTTGTGATCCGAAGTTCTCATTTGAACTTGTCCAGCTGATACTCATTTAAAGGGTCATGTAGATCCTTATTTTACTCTCATGTTGAGATATTTTCAGTCACCTCATATCATGTAAATCCTTATTTTGCTCTCACATTGAGATATTTTCAGCCTCCTCATCTAAAGGATCATGTAGATCCTTATTTTACTCTTTCTCTCCTTCTTTGGCTGCATGAAAGTAGAAGATAGTTTCATTGCTATTGTTTTTTATTTTTCTTGCTTCTTTGTTCATTTATTTGTTAACATAGGGAAGGAGAGCTATCATCCACCCAGTCATGGGCAGCAGCGCATGTCTAAATATTAGATTAAAAAGCACTATTTAGAACACATATTGGCGGATGTTTAAAGATTAAACGCTACTGCTTTTTACGACAGCCGTCCAGAATATCTGAGACCCAGGCTAGCTAAGTTGCTTTCAAGTGTTAATAATAATGATAATAATAGTATGCAGTCGTGAAATAATGTTTTTAAGCCGGGGTTCACCTTAAATAAAAAAAGTTGTTTTCTTTTTATTTTAATCATGAATTAAGGTTTGATTATATAAAAAGAAATTAATGTTTCTTTTTATTTTATTTTATATTATATATCTTTGTAGCTATTTGTCCTCTTCAACTGAGAAATACATTTTATCCTTTTTCCTTCCACGATAGGAGAAAATAAATTTGCAGCTTCTATAAATGCCTTTAAGTCCAGTAGCCTTTTAACGGATCAAAACATTAAAATTGGAGTTTTAGATGAGTCTCAGAGCTTCCATTATTGTAAAAAGGACTAAATTTATCATATAGATGCTTGTATAATACTTCCCCCTTGGACAACGTTTATAAAGTGCCTGGACACTTGTTTGATTATTAGATGAAGTAGTAAGAGATCTAGGAAGGTCTAGGTGAACTATGATAAACACTTGTTTGGGTCTTCTAGGTTGTATTGTTTCTACTTTTGTGTGGAAATTGTTACTTTGACTATTGCTTTTGTATTTTGCACTCAACCATTGGCCAATGTGGTTCCGAACTTGGTAAAATGTTGTTTTTGAAATAATTTACTTTGACCTCTATTTATTTCATTTGTTTCTTGCTTTAAGCTGTGGGATACTAAGTTACCTTGTTCTTATTCTTTCAAGTTTTTCATGTTTGTGTCTTGGAATCAAACGCTTTCATGGTTTAAAGGAGCCTTTTCCTTGGTTTTCACATAGGAATTGCCATGTTACCTTGCACATAGATGTCGGTAAATGCTTAGAGTCATCAGTTCGCTTATTTATCTATGTTCACACCATTTATGAATCTCTTTTCCCTACCTGAATGCAACTATTGTATCTCTATCTCTATTATCACCAATGATTTTCCTCAATTGAAACATTGCCAAGTTATTTTCTAAAACCACTTCCCCTTTTAAATTGTCTATATTTACATGTTTAATAACTATGCACATTTCGTATAATTCATGCTGATGATTGGGATGCTAATTTTGTTGGGAAATAACGCAAATTTCCTTATAATTTGATTTGTGGAGAAAAGAGATTAAATGTAGAATGGTGAGAGACATACAAACTTGATAACGGAGTTCGGCCAATTATGCCTACGTCTTCGGGCTGCTGCCAATCTTTTATTTTAGAGAATATTACAAAGTGATTACATAGAACAATTTTCACTCAACATTCGGTCTCACTCTTAAGCTTGTTTCCTTTTCTACTTCTTGGATTTTGGAATGGGATGAAAGATATGAAGAGGAATGGTGTATTTATACGGTGAGAAATGGTTGGTGGGGGTTGGTGGCTTGGTTGGTGGCCCGGTAGGTGGAGGTTGGTAGCATCCAATGTTGAAAACATGGGCTGCTTGGCTAAAGGCTGCTGCTGCAGCTGCAGCGCACATGCAGCATATCAACAATCTCCCACTTGAAGACTGATTTCAATCTGTCTTCACACTTTGATCAATGCAACAGTCATTCTTCTCTTTTTACTCTAGCAGACCAACTGAAGTTGAACTCAACTTTAGTTTATCGATAATTACCGTCTTTGTCAACATATCTGCTGAATTCTTGCTTCCTTCGATCTTCTCTAGTTTTAATACATCATCTTCTAGTAGAGATCTGATGAAGTGATAACAAAGTCCGATGTGTTTGGTTATAAAATGAAATGCTGAATTCTTCACCAAGTGTATTGCACTTTGACTATCACTGTATAAAACATTCATTTCCTCCTTGAATCCCAGCTCAGTTAACAAACCTTGAAGCCATATCATCTCTTTACTAGCTTCGGTGATTGCTACATACTCAGCTTCTGTAGTGGATAAAGTGATAATTTTCTGTACATGCGACATCCAACTAACAGCTGTAGTTCCAACCGTGAATACATAACATGTAGTACTTCATCGATGATCAACTTCGCCTCCAAAGTCTGCATCTACATAGCCTTGAGCTTTAACTTGCCCTTTACCAAAGTACAAAGCGTTATGTACGGTACCTCGTAGATATATCAAAATCCACTTGACATCTTCCCAATGAGCTTTCCCTGGATTTGAGATGAACCTGCTAACAACTCCCACTGCATGGTCAATGTCTAGTCTCGTACAGACCATGGCATACATCAAGCTTCCAATAGACGAGGAATAAGGAACATCATTCATGAAATTTCTTTTTTCCTCGGTTTGTGGGGACTGATCCTTGGATAGGCGAAAGTGACTGGCCAATGGTGTACTGATTGGCTTAGCATTGTCCATGTTGAATCTTTGCAAAACACGATTGATGTAATCTGCCTGAGATAGCTGCAAGAGTCCTTTCTGCTTATCTCTAGTGATTTGCATTCCAAGAATCTTCTTTGCTGGACCTAAGTCTTTCATGTCAAATTCCTTCGACAATTGCTGCTTCAACCTTCTGATATCATCCATATTTGATCCTGCTACTAACATGTCATCAACATAAAGTAGTAAAATGGTATAACTAGACCTATATCGCTTGAAGTAGCAACAATGATCATCACTGCACTTCTGGAACTCTTCCTTGTGCATGAATCCATCAAACTTTTTGTACCATTCTCTTGGGGCTTGTTTCAGGCCATAAAAGCTTTTCTTTAGTCTACACACCATGTTCTTCTTCCCTATCTTGAAGAAACCTTCTGGTTGGTGTATGTATATCTCCTCATCCAAGTCTCTATGAAGAAATGCGGTCTTCACATCTAACCGTTCAAGATGGAGGTCTTTAATAGCAACAATACTTAATACTGTCCTGATAGTATTGAGCTTTACAATGGGAGAAAAATGTCAGTGTAGTCCACTCCTTCCTTATGTTGGAATCCTTTGACAACTAGTCGAGCTTTGTATCTCTTGGAACCATCATGCTCCTCTTTCACCCGATACACCCATTTATTATGAAGTGTCTATTTTCCTATGGGTAACTCAGCTAGTTCCCATGTCTGGTTGGAGATAAGAGATTTCATCTCATCTTTCATGGCAAGCTCCCATTTGCTAGCATCTTCAGTCTGAGAAGCTTCATCATGGCTTTTAGGTTCCCCTGCATCAGTTAGCAACAAATAGTTCATGTATCTTTTGTTAGGTGCATGAGGTCGAGCAGACCTTCTCAATTCAAGAGCTGGAGTAGGATGTTGTGGTGTGTCAGACTGGTCCACACCGCTCAAATCAACGATTTCATCAGGTTGAGGATTTGCTACAGTCGGTTCTGTTACAAGACTATCCGGAGTATCATTTGAATCTACAAATACTGGCTCACTCTGCTTTGAGTCTTGATTTTTGTTTTGTGTCTGTCTATGTACATTACTCTTTCGTTAAAGAACACATCTCGACTACGGATCACCTTCTTGTTTTCATCATCCCGAATGCGGTAGACAAACACATTTTCGCCATAGCCGATGAGAGTGCATTTCTCGGATTTGGGATCAAGTTTATTTCTGCCTTGATCACTAATATGCACATATGCTATGCAACCGAAAGCTTTTAAAATGTGATAATTTTACCTCTTTTCCACTCCATAACTCCTCTGGTATTTTGTTCTCTAATGGAACTGAAGGACCTCTGTTGATCAAATAAGCTGCTGTGTTGACTGCTTGTCCCGGAACTGCTTTGGTAGACCTGACTGTATACGAATGCTTCTGGCTCTTTCTATCAACATTCGATTCATATGTTCAGCTACACCATTGTGTTGAGGCGTACCCGGCACGGTTCTCTGCATTTTGATCTTGTGCTCATAACAGAACTACTTGAATTTGGTGTCTTCATATTCACCTCCATTGTCAGTTCTAAGTTTTTTTATCTTTAGACTTGTCTCATTTTCAACCATAGCTTCCATATCCTGGAAGCCTCGAACACTTGATATTTATGCCTTAAAAAATAAACTCATACCTTTCGCAAGTGGTCATCGATGAAAGTAATGAAGTAATGCTTTCCACCAATGGATGAGTTGGTTGTTGGCCCCCAAACACCAGAATGAACAAACTCCAGCTTTTCCTTCTTGGGGGTTTTTCCATTTGTTTGAAAGCTGACTCTCTTCTGCTTTCCAAGTATGCAATTTTCGCACATAATATTTCCACTGACTGTACACCTGGAAGTTTTCCCTTCGAGCGCATAATCTTCATTCCTTTTTCACTTATATGGCCTAGCATTTGGTGCAATATGTTGAAATTTTCGTTGCTAGCTGCTACAGTGATTGAACATTGTGCTCCTACTGTCTTGTAAAGAGTACCACTCTTTTTGCTGTGAGCAATCATCATTGCACCTTTTGAAATGTTCCAATCATCACCATGAAAAGTCGTAGTACAGCCTTTACTAGATAATTGACCTACAGAGATCAAATTCTTTCTCAAGTCAGGTATGTGTTTGACATCCTTTAGCTCCCATACTGACGTATTTAGTTTAATCTTCACAGCAACTTTACCAATGATATCACAAGGTTGATCGTCACCAAGATATACTTTTCCAAGATTTCCAGAGGCGTACCTTTCGAAGAATTCATTCTGCGAAGTGGCATGAAACGATGCTCCAAAGTCTAGCACCCAAGACTGTTCCTTGCTCTCTAAAGAGCATATCGACATTTCATCTCCTCATGAGGTAGAAGTAACATTTGCCTCTGCCTTCGCCTCTTGGTCCTTTGATGCACTTCTGCATTGGTTTCTGTAGTGCCCGGTCTTTCCACAATTCCAACACTCAACGGTCTTTGAGCTAATGGGATTTCTGAATTTAGATCTTCAGTTCTTCGACTTACCTCGGTAGTTCGATTTTCTATGTCCATTTCCTCATGTTGAATTTCTTCCTCTTGATTATGTATGCAATATTGAAAAATTTGACGACTCACCAGAATCTCTTCGTCAGATCTCTTTACTGAGAACCATATTACGAATATCATCAAATTTTAACTTATTGCTTCCCGACGAGTTACTCACTGTTGTGACAGTAGAGTTCCAACTTTTTGGCAGGGAAGACAAAAGTATCCACGCGCGTACTTTTTCGTCAAACTCAATTTCAACTGAACTTAGCTGAGAAGTAAATGTATTCAGTTCATTGAGATGTTGAGCTAACGATGCACCTTCTGTCAACCGCAAATTGAACAATCGCCTCATCAAATGAACTTTGTTAGAGGCCGATGTCTTCTCGTACATACTGCAGAGAGCCGCCATAAGACCTGCCATGGTCTTTTCTTTTGCTATGTTGAAAGCAACACTGCGAGATAACGTCAATCGAATAACTCCAAGGGCTTGTCTATCAAGAAGAGCCCAATCTTATCCTTCATATTCTCTGGCTTCTTTTCTGAGAGAGGTTGATAAAGCCTTTTCTGGTACTGATAATCTTCAATCTGCATTTTCCAAAAGCCAAAGTCGGCTCCATCAAACTTCTCGATTTTCACCTTTCCTTCATTCGCCGTCATCGCTCCCACTCGAATTTGATTTCTTTTCTAACAAATTATGGCTCTGATACCAGTTGCTGGGAAATAACGCAAATTTCTTTATAATTAGATTTGTGGAGAAAAGATATTAAATGTAAAATGGTGAGAGACACACAAACATGATAGCGGAGTTCGGCCAATTATGGCTACGTCTCTGGGCTGCTGCAGATATTTTATTTCAGAGAATATTACAAAGTGATTACACAGAACACTTTTCACTCAACACTCGATCTCACTCTTAAGCTTGTTTCCTTTTCTACTTCTTGGATTTTGGAATGGGATAAAAGTTATGAAGAGGAATGATGTATTTATTGTTGAAATTGATGATACGCAAATCACAATTTTGAGCAACAAATAATCTTACATATTTTGTGGAGAGATTTGGTGCTAGATTTGATGAAGAGATTTGGTGCTAGATTTTAATGGGGAGATATTGGTTGCTATATTTGTGGACATTTATTGCAAGGATATTTGGTGCTTAACCAAATAGTTTTATAACATATATGAAGATATTTGGGAGCCAAGTTTTCTTGGGCATGAAGCCAAGTTTTTCTTGGGCATGAAGCAATTCTCACTATAAAAAGGGCTAGCTAATCTCTTCATTAGGTGTGGAAAATTTGCCATTATTCTTCATTGTCTTTCTCCTCAAATTTTTAGCCATTAGATATTCTCTACATATTTCTCAATAAGGTTATTGGTTCAAGTTGTAATTGTTTGTAACGATAGTTGAGATCGTTTGTAAACAATTTTTATTAGTGAATCAATAAAGAGGGTGGCTGGGTGGAATATCGTGTGCTCATATTTCCGATATTATTTGTGTTGTTTTTTTCAATCAAATTCATCTTCAAGTAATTGGGTGATAAAGATCCAATTTTTCTTGGCATTTTGTCAAGCTTCCGCTGCGCACAAAAATCACAACAGTTTGGTAGATCATCGCATAGCTTGGAGTGTTTGTTGGATTGAAAATTGGAGATGTCGGAGATGATGACGTTTTCAAAGATGGCTATTTTAAATGGGAAGAATTGGGGTATATGGAAGCCGAAGATGGAGGACATTCTATATCTCAATGATTTGCATGATCCCATTGATGGAGATGGAGTGAAGCCCTCGAATATGGATGAGGGAAAGTGGAAGAAAATGGACAAAAAGGCGATTGCATTGATTCGTCAATATTTGGATGATTCTGTATTCCACCATGTGGCTAGTTGTGAATCCGCGAAGGCGTTGTGGGACAAATTATTATCTTTGTATGAGTCGAGAAGTGCTACAATTAAGGCTTTTCTGGTTCGAAAGTTGGTGCAACTTCGATTGGATGATGAGAAGTCTGTTGCAGAGCATTTGAACGAGTTTCAGGATGTCATCAATCAATTGGCAAATATGAAGGTCAATTTTGATGATGAGTTGCAGGCTCTTTTTTGATGAGTTCTCTTTCGGAAAGTTGGGAGACTTTGGTTATTTCATTGAGTAACTCCAATGCTGGTGGAGCCATCTCTTTGGAAACGGTACGAAGCAGCCTTTTGAATGAGGAGCTAAGGAGAAAATGGTCGAAGTTGAAATCGGTTCAAATTGAGGCGATGGTAGCAAGGGGATCGGGGAAAGATACAAGAAGGAAGAAGAAATGGGCTAATGGTAAAGGTGCTTGTTAATATTGTGGTAAGAAAGGCCACAAGCGCAATGATTGTTATGCTTATCAGAGGGATAAGAAGAAGGCGCAAGGTGGTAATAATAATGATTTGGCACAAGCAGGTTTTGCTGAAGGTACTGAAAGCGATTCTTCATGTGATGTCCTATTTAGTGTTGTGGAGCCTTGGAAGATGGATTCAGGAGCCAGTTTTCACATATGTCGTGATGTGAAAAGTTTTTCTTCATATGAGAAGAGTGTTGGCATGATAAAGACGGCCAATGGAGTAGAGCTACCAATTTGTGGAGTTGGAGTTGTTAGGTTTCGGATGCATGATGGAGTGGTGAGAGAAGTGGCCGGTGTGAGGCACATACCCACTTGTTCGCATAACCTCATATCTCTCGGTCAGTTAGATCGCTGCGGTTGCGCTTATGAGACTCGAGATGGAGTATTGAGAGTGAAGAAGGGTGGTCGTGTGATGATGCAAGGAGTTTTGGAGGAGGGAAACCTATATAGTTTGGTCGGTTCGGTGGTCAATAATGAAAGGCGGGTGACGGTTGAAGAATCTAGTCCACAGCAAGGTGGAGAGGTTAATATGGTCGCTGCTAATGGTCCTAAGGTAGAGGATCATGGTATCGACAAGGGTCTAGATGTTGATGATGCTCGAGGGATCCCGGAGATGAAGAGATCATGTCAAGCGGAAGACGGATGTCGAGTTGTGAAATCCACAAAGACGAGATGGAGATCTTTGTGGTATTACAAATGCTTCTGAAGATCGCTAGTGGCGTGGTGCACGGATAAGGGAGGTGCATCATTAGTGGGCGATGGTGGAGGTTTGTAATGGTGTTAATTGAGAAAGAAAGGTTGAAAGTGAGAGCTAAGGGGCTATTATTTGAGTGGAGGAGATGTGATTTGGTATCAAGGTGGAGTGTTGAAATTGATGATACACAAATCACAATTTTGAACAACAAATGATCTTACATATTTTGTGGAGAGATTTGGTGCTAGATTTGATGAAGAGATTTGATGCTAGATTTTATGGAGAGATATTAGTTGCTATATTTGTGGACATTTATTGCAAGGATATTTGGTGCTTAACCAAATAGTTTTATAACATATATGAAGATATTTGGGAGCCAAGTTTTCTTGGGCATGAAGCCAAGTTTTTTCTTGGACATGAAGCAATTCTCACTATAAAAAGGGCTAGCTAATCTCTTCATAAGGTGTAGAAAATTTGTCATTATTCTTCATTGTCTTTCTCCTCAAATTTTTAGCCATTAGATATTCTCTACCTATTTCTCAATAAGGTTATTGGTTCAAGTTGTAATTGTTTGTAACGATAGTTGAGATCGTTTGTAAACAATTTTTATTAGTGAATAATAAAGAGGGTGGTTGGGTGGAATATCGTGTGCTCATATTTCCGATATTATTTGTGTTGTTTTTTCCAATCAAATTCATTTTCAAGTGGTTGGGTGATAAAGATCCAATTTTTCTTGGCATTTTATCAAGTTTCCGCTGCGTACAAAAATCACAACATTTATAAGGTGAGAAATGGTTGGTGAGGGTTGGTGGCTTGGTTGGTGGCTCGGTAGGTGGAGGTTAGTGGTAGCCCCATGTTGAAAACATGGGCTGCTTGGCTAAAGGCTGCTGCAGCTGCTGCGCACATGCAGCTTCAACAAATTTCACATTATAAAACATTTGTTTATTGTTTTATGTCGATAAAATATGCTTTAACTTATCTGTTGGTCATTTTTATTTCTACTTATTTCTGCATACTCAAACCCAAACTAGAATTATATGATTTGTTCCAATATGCATGACGAAAACTTGCAAAATTGCAGATGTATAAACATGAGAAGTTTAATTGGACTTGTTTGAATTGCAGGTGCTACAATGTTAAACATCAGTTACTATTTAGAAAAATCACTACTCATAAGTCATGGCACAAATTCATCTTTCTAATGGTTTTACAAAACAAAACCAATTATACTTGTTAACAAAATAAACTGTTTTGTGCATTTTTCTGATGCATCCTCCATAAACTATCAATATATATTTCAGTTTATACCTTATGCGATTTATATCACTATAATAAGAATCAGTATAGCAAAAATAATTAGGAATTAATATAGCAAAAATACCTGTCCGATAACAGTATAAAATTAATATACCACCCATTTACAAGCATTCCAGTAACTGAATATAAATGCCTGCGATTTTCACCTGGATATTGCAATGTGTATTCAACATAATACAACCCTTCTATATGATTCAGTGTCAATTTTTTTTTTTCTTTCTACAATTTATTTCCATATTAACAATTTTCACCAAAACTAATGTTTTTGGAACGTTTTTAGTAGTTTTGTTACTATAATTTTCTTATTCATGATATTTCTTCAAAAACGTATAAGAATTGGAGCTTTTCATACCGTTTAAAACCTTGCAATCAATGAGTTTAACTGCCAGTCCAGGTAGACTCGTCCAACTTCTATCCAACCTCTACCTGTTAACCTACTCAGAAGAAGGCAGTTTTTATTGTACTATAAATAAATGTGTTTTAAAACTGTAAATTATGAAAACCGATCATATTACTATAATTTACCAGACTTTTAGCAAAAACATCTACTGAACCATAAAATTTTAGACTGGTGAAATTTGGAGCAACTGCGGTGATGGCAATACTAACTGAAAATAGCTTTTAAAAATGAGGAAGTGTGTAATATTTGATTATGTTACAAAATTGTATGAACAATGCATTAAAGGAAATTTCACTGTTAGAATCAGAAGTTTCTTCAGGGTAAATTGAAGTAACTGATTAAGGCTTTTAGCATCTCCTAAAACAACCGACCAACTTGTACAAAGTGGATTTGGTTCTAAGCCAAACGACCAAACAACTAATATTCTAAAACCAATATAAATAAACTTGTTAACCAATTATCTAACCTCTTGGTTATTTTGTACATTTTTTCATCGCAATGAGAGATAACAAAAGACTTTTTTTAATGTTCAAATAAAATAAATTTTCATTCAGTCGTCATTGAATCAATCGAGCCAAACAGTTAATACTCTTCCAAAAAACACTCATCTAAAATATACTCATCTCAAGTTTCTATTTGCAATGATAAATTCGTTAAGGACATAAATTTGTAATGATAAATTCGTTAAGCAATTCTGTTTGATAATTTCGGAAGATGCATTGCAGACCACCCTTATTTGGCACACAAACAGTAACGTGTTGGTCACTTTTGTTAGTTTCAGAGGAAGTCCATACATTTGTATCAATGATGACTAAATTCTCCCTTTTCTACTCATGACATTATCATGTAGAGACTGTTAGTTCTGAAATCTTTTTTAAATTCATGCTTATCTAGAAGTGTGAATGCATGATTTCGTTTAATGCCAACATTCATGTTTCTGATTTTCTGAGAGATTAGATTTGTTTACTTCCTGAAGAGCAACCTTGTAGTCCTTAGGAGGATCTTAATTTACATAAGGTTTTGAGTTAACAATAATCTCATGAATTTTCTCTTATTGTGTGTCTGTCTGAAGCATAAGGGGGCTATTTCGCACTATTCCAGTTTGAGGGCCTGTTTCTAGTATGTTTTCTACAATGTGCTGAATGAATTATTTCTGTCATCTTTTAAATACTCAGGTGCTAGAATAAAGTCTTTTGAACATCACCATGCTATTTAGATTGTCTATCTGTTGCATTCCTATCATTTAGTACTACTTAGATTGTGCTTAATATTTTTATGTAGACAGAATATGTCAAGTCATTATCCAGGAAGAGGTGGAGATATCAGCAGTGGAGATACTACAGAGAATAGTTGTGGTCGTAGCCGAGTAGCTCAATCCAATCACGTTGTTCGAACATTTAGATCACACCATCATAGTGCAAGAGTGATATCACGTCCTATCAAAGATGCATCATTGACCCGCGGTTAGCTTGAGACAACGCTGTGCCAGGTCATGGTCGAGAAGCTCAAACCAATCATGATATTTGTGCCACAACTCTACCACATTACCACTGTGTAAGAGCAACACCATGTATGACTAGCGATGCATTATCCTATTCTGATAAGCCAGATGAGACAGGAGTTGCTGCATCAGGACCATCAAGTCAAACGTCAATCGTAAACCGCTGTGACACACCCACCATGTTTATATCTATTATCTATAATAGAAAGTAAAATAAATTAAATGCTAATGTGGAGAGCTTTATTTTCCTACAAATCATGTTGTGATTTGTGACATGAAATCACATGTGTTGAAGAAGACGAGGCGTGGATGTGCTCGGCGATAGAGGAGATGAAGTGGCGGCAGAGAGAAGGCAAAAGGAAGAGCAGTGTTGTTCTCAGCTTCAGCACAGACGTTTGAGGGGTTCTTGTCAGACGTTTGTGTGTGCAGGGTTTTGAAGTCCGAGAGTGGGGACAGACGTCTGTCCAATCTGGATCAGACGTCTGACCTGTCAGGGATTCTAATCCGAGAGCATGGACAGACGTCTGACATATATATGTCAGACGTTTGAGCGGGTTTTACTGCGGTTTTGACTGGTTCCTTCTGTGACTTTTTCTGCAAGCAATGAAGGGGAAAATTGGGTATTTGCCTAGGCTTTCTATTCTTCTATAAAAGCTGCATGCAGGGTTGGATTAAAGATGATGGAATCAAGCCCTAATTAATTAATCAGAGGGTTAGCCGTCGTTCTTCAATATTCTCCTTCTCCAACAAAATTGTAGTCATCTTGGTATTCTTTTCCTTTCTCAATAAGATTATTGATTCTTGTAGTTTGTTTATTGTTGGTTGTTGAACCAGTGAGTGTAAACATTATTCGTTTGAGAATCAATAAAGAGGGTGGTTGGGTGGAATATTTTGTGTTTGCGCGTGTGATTTCATATCTGTGTTTGTTTCCATAGAAATCATCTTTAAGTAATTGGGTGAATAAGATCCTGTCGCTTCCGCAAAGGCGCAATTTTCATAACAAATCCAACGTGTCGAGGTATTGCAGCCTCTCAATTATCGAGTTATTCAAAACTAGCGCGGAAAACAAAAATGCTAAACAAACCGAAGCTCATTCTGTCAAAATCTGCGACTAGAAACGAAATTTTCAGAGGGCCCAGTGTGAAATGACATTTTTACCCCCTGAAATACACCCATTTGTACTAGCTGCATATTTAGACCGAAGCTTTCATCGGTCCATGCAGCATTGTTCCGCGGAAAAAACCCGCCCTCCTACCATTAATGTAACTACCGACGGTTTTCTCCCCTCTGCCCAAAATTGAACTGCCCTCATTTTTTATTCCTCAATTTCAAAAGTGAATACGATATTTGATCTTCGATGTTGAGTCCTTTTGTCTCCACCAACGGGAGTAAGTTGGCCGAGTAGTCTGTCCATATTTATGCGATCTTCCAACAATCTGTTCGGCTCAAGAGCAACTGCATCCTTCCTCTCCCTTACCTCTTTCCTTCGTCGTTTCACTCCCCTGTTGACATTATTCCTCGTAACCCTTTTTGTTAAAAACTATTTATTCTCGGTTTTTTAAAATTTGTTGTCATCTATATGTTTGAAGTCAGATCTACCGCTGAATATTGTGCCCTTTGTGCAGAACGATTGCTTCTCCATCATTTGAGCCTAATTTGATGTGTAATGAATTTCATTTTGCAAGATATTACCGTATATGGTAGAACAGAATTTAAATTTGCACTCTTTTTTGTAGATGCTAGAGATGGGTCCAATATTTTTTTCAAAATTGGATTAGGCAAATTCTGGTCCACAAGCTTATGTTGATTTTCACCTTTTGTCATTCTTTCTTCACCTGTTCTTAATGCTGTAAACATCTATGGTAGTATTCCATTTCTATATGTATTGCATTGAGTAAAAAAATGTCTAGCCATTCCATATTGTTATTATTTACTGTGAAAAAATCATATAAGATGAACATTTTGTGTAGTTGATTGATTACCAAAGTAGATTTTTGTACCAGTCTAATTACTACTCTATATACACCACGCCTGATAAGGTTGACTAAAACAAACTGCATCTTGGAGAAAAAAAAAAATATGCATGACTGATTTCAAGTTGCCTTGGTGTTTTTTGTTATGTTTTTTTTCTATATTTCTAACAAAAATTGACGTTTATTCTCTGTATTTTGAATAATAGAAAAAAGCAAATGATAACAACATTCTCTGGACAGATGTGTAATTATTCAGTTAACCCATAGGTGTAGCTAGGGATGACAATGTGGCGGGTCTAGGGTCCAAACCCGCTTGATCCGTCCCTGTTTCGACCCATTTAGACAAGCCCCATAAGATCTTCGGGGCAGGTAGCGCCGCAACCCGCTTTTGAAGGTCCGGGTCTAGGTCAGGTCCGGGGCACGGCTAACCCGCCCAAGCCGACCCGCATTATTGAAACATCATTATTACATTTTAAAACTATAATGATTACTTGTTAATCTTCTTAGGTATACATGGTTATAACTTAAACATTTTTTTTTCAATCAACACTATAAAATTTTCATATTATTATATTGCATCAATGATAATCATATAATAACGAATGCATACATTTTGAACTATTGTCCTACTGTTCATTTTATTAAATTCTCTTAACATTGCGAACACATTATAATATGTTTATAATTTATCATTTAGTGATAAGAAAATATAAATATAGAATTTTATGTACATCAGAACATAATATCACCGGGTCGTGGGGCGGGTCGGACACTACAAGAATAATACAGATTTCCGACGGCTGAAAACCGTCGGCGGCCGTCGGAAATGGTCGGAAGCCGTCGGAAATCCCCGTCGCAATTAAAGGCGTCGGCACACAGTGTTTCCGACGGTTTTCGACGGCTGTTGTCGAATATTTTTCCTACGGTTTCCTACGGTTTTCGTCAATTTCCGACGGCTTTCGACGGCCGTCGGAAACCGTCGGAAACCGTTAGAGACATTTGCCTGGAAGCCGTCGCAAGCCGTCGGAAACCGTTATAGACTTTTGAACCTGTAAGCCGTCGGAAGCCGTCGGAAATACTGCTACTTTTTTTTTATATTACAGCTGCTATTTAACCATCAAACCCACATTCCACTCAATTCATTAATTCAGACCGTCGGTCTTTAACTCCATCACAACATTTCATACACAAACCATCAAAACCACACCATTTCAACCAAACAATCATCAAAACCAAACCAATTCAACCAAAAATTCATAAAAACGATAAAAAAACATATAAAACATAACACTTCTACGATTGCACACTATATAATACATCACATTTACTACATCAATCCACCACATCTTGTCTACCATCAAAATACATACGAAATGTCAACCAATGTTCAGTCATACACCCCCATATATATATAGCGCATCTCTAGTCATATATGTACATATGTCAAACTAAAAAAACATACCTAACAAGCAACATCACTGGTCCCCCTCCTCTGCAGAGCCAGCTGATGAGGGAAAGTGTCCATACTGCCGCTCGAACTCTGCTATGCGTCGATCCACTATCTGAGTCATCTCAATGGCTTGGCGGCGATTCTGTTCCTCAAGCTGTGCCACCCTAGCTCTCAAGTCCTCGATCTCTGCGGCGTCCATAGCTTCTCTAGCATGTCTGGCCCGTGCCTGCTGACTGGTGGACTGTAACAATTATTTAAAATTCTTTTAATCATTTACAATTATTTTAATAATCTGCATGGCGTAAAAATATGTAATTAAAGAGTTCGGAGTAATACATTATAATCTTCGTTGACATAAAAAGGTTATCGACTATATCATTACATTATATATCCTCTTTTAACTATTATGGTAAATAAGACCATAAATGAACCTATTCCAAGCCAACGCATAACACTGATTATAAAACGTTATATAAATTACAATAACATAGTTAATGCTTAATTGTTGGTATCAAATGTTAAAGAAATTTAATATGCTTTAAATTATAACAACAACCAATGACAGGTGTGATATCACATGTTAAAGAAATTTGATATGCTTTAAATGGCATAATTTAATACCGTAAACTATGCACTTCATCGAGTTAATTTAGAGCAATAATTATTGATCTCTCAAATGATAACATTGAATGCACGCAACATTGGTATCATGAAAGATATATTTATCACAAAATTAAAGAACTTGAGGCTTAAGCTTTCTAGATAAAAATAAAACGCATAAAAATTAAACTAAACTAAAAATGTTTTACCACTTGATTTCCAAATCCATATCGTCTGTTACGCGTTTGTGGATCCATCACTGACTGGAAGATAATGTCCTCCTCGTCTGTAGTAAGCTGCTCATTTCCAGTCTCAGCTAGACGCAACTGACGTTTCTCCATGAACTTCTCCTGCAAGCCCAATAGGAATGTATATAAAATTAATATCATGATATCGTATTTTATATTAATTTAACAATTACTACATAAACTTCTACATAAAATGAAATCTTACGTGACTCTTCCTGGATTACTCGTCATGCCATGAGTATGTGATGTTCCCGTCTGAGTCGACATGCTCTATGGCATGCGTACGTGTGAACACATCCATATAGGAGACTGGACCCTGACCCTCAGCCTCCTGAATTAGATTATTAAACACAATTATTAAATGTTCAAAACTATATACAGCATAATAAGTCGCATTTAAAAAAAATTACCAACTCCTGCCGATACAGCTGGAATGACTTGGATCCTCCTCTATGCGTGACTGGATTTTTATTCCTATTCGCGCTGTTTCTTTGTGACTCCGCCTTCACATTTAAAATTTTATAATTATCAGACTAAATATTTTAATATTTCTTAAAAAAAATTAGTACACTAACCTTCGCTGTATCACTATCCCAATACTTCAGAAACCCACTCCAAACATTATCTCCCATCCACGTAGGTTTTTTCCTATTTTTTTTCATTGTTGATATGGCATCTTTATAGTTTTTCCTCATCTTTTGCATCCAATACGTCCTAGCCAATGCCAAATCATCAGTCTGTATATCAACCTCAGCCTGTATTTCACGTTAAACAAACATTAGTAGTAAAATATGTACAGTATACCTCAGCGATTAACATAAATTATATTGCAAAAAATATAAAAGAAAATACTTACTAGCACATCCTGCCAAATGACCTCCTGCATGTGAGGTGGTATCAAATCCCACTTAGGCCAACATCCCGACATCCTCGCCTTATATGCTGCTGTCGAAGCGGTCAAAATAGTCTTCGAAGGCTAAAGATCGAAAGTCCTGCACTAAATGTGAAAAACATATAAGTGTGCTGTATAAAATAATAAACATGCTAAATAAAGTTTAATTTTTACCCAGTACTCGTAGGAACTAAGGACACGACTGGACGCACGTGGGGATGCGATCCAGAACCCTCGCCTGACGAATTTCCTCTAGATGACATACCTGTCACATACAAATCATTTCAAAGATCTAAGCTAACTTAAACAAACGATATAAGCTGCTAAATAAGTGACATAAAAGATGCAAAAAATGACATAAAAGAGAAATTGTTTATACCTGTATTTGATTTGGTCTCATATTCCAAAGATTAACATTTTTACATTATTGCAGATTTAAGACAAATAAATAAGCAAAACTGCATATGACACAAAAGATGTAAAAAACGATCATAAAAGTTAAAAATTTAATAGAGTTACATGAATTGCAAAATAAGCTGGGTTTACTACATAATTACATTACAATAGATAGATAGTACTCGATCATCATCTATATCAATCATCATCTTCTTCAGATTCAAATTCATCCTCAGATTGCATACTATCTTCCTCCGCACTCTCAAACGCATCTACCAAAGCATTTGCCTCATCGATTAGAGGTCCGAAATCTGCATGATCATCTTCAATTATTATTTCATTGTTCTGTTCGAGTTCTGCCTGATAGGCTCCTTCGTCTGGAATATTCTTCCCATCAAACGTAAATCTGGCCTTTGTTTTAAAAACTGCCGACCAATCTGCTTTATCTCTTTTTAGAGACGGGTAAGGAGCATAATAAACCTGTAATGCTTGTTTGGCTAGTACAAAAGGATCATTCTTGTAATAACGCGATGTATGCTTTATTTCAATCAGATTATAATCCTTATGTACATTAATCCCAGAACCCGGAACATTGCTAAACCAATCGCATTTAAATAGAAACACCTCCTCTGCGGGTCGTGAGAAATATGTCAATTGCAAAATTTGTGTTAAAACGCCATAAAAATCTTTGATGTGATTCTCAGGATCGTCACTGCCTTTAACGAATACACCAGTATTGTTCGTTGATTTTTCAGCACCGTATTCTTTTATGTTAAATTTATATCCATTAACAAAATATATTGGATATGTCTTAACCAATCTTTTTGGTCCCATTGCAAGATGTTTCAACCCTTCATCAACAACACAATTTTTGGGTTCATAAACATAATTTGTAAACCAAGCAGAAAATTCTTTACTGATATCTCCATTTGGAAGTTCACGTTCATAAACGCTGTAAATAGAAATAGTGTTTTGCATTAGATTATACACACGTAAAGATGTAGAAATAAAAATGCAGTAATTGATATTTCAGATTACCTAACGAATGGTGCAACTTCAGCACAATTTAGAAGAATATAAGTGTGAGCTACATGAAGATCTTTATCATTTAGCCAGACGTCAACACATTTTCCAGAAGGTCGACCATGTTGTCTAAAAATAGACAAAACTGTTTGAGACGATTCTTGTTCGTCTCCTTCGTCGTTTCTTGGAACACTTTCAAATGTTATATTCGCATGATCACTGAAATAATGAGAGAAAAAGAACGAAGCTTCTTCTTCGATGTAAGATTTACATATCGAACCTTCAACTCGTGCTTTTTGTCTCACTTTTTTCTTCAAATGATTCAGATACCTATGCAATATTAATTTACATTATTTAATAGTTTTAAATTCAATTAAATTAATCGTTAATATGTCTATATTTACCTCTCGAATGGATACATCCATCCATATTGGACAGGACCTCGATATCCTGCTTCAGTTTGAAGGTGAACAGGTAAATGTTCCATTACATTAATAAAACCTGGTGGGAATATTTTCTCTAATTTGCAAAGCAATATTGGAATATCTACCTCAAATTTACGTAAACGTTCCACTTTCAAAGTAGTTGAACAAAGTTCTTTGTAAAACAAACTAAGCTCCGTTATTACCTTCCAAACTTTTAACGGCAGTAGTTCTTTGAACATAACTGGGAATAGATGCTCCATCATAATATGACAATCGTGGCTTTTCATTCCGCTCAATTTACCATTTTTGAAGTCAACACACCTACGAAGGTTTGAGGAAATCCCATCAGGAAATCGTAACCCTTCAACCCGTTTTAAAACAACGTTAACCTGATTATTATCTAATTCATAACATGCTTTGGGTTTTTTACTGTCATTAGGTTTCATATGAAGCTCGGGACGTTTGCATAATTCTTCTATATCGCGCCTTGATTTCAAATCATCTTTAGTTTTCCCTTTAACATTCAAAATCGTGTTAAAGACATTATCAAATACATTTTTCTCATTATGCATCACATCAATGTTATGACGAAGCAGAAGATGTTTCCAATACGGCAACTCCCAAAAAATAGACTGTTTGCACCAATTATGATAAATCGATTTGCCTTCAATTTCTGTTTGAACTCCAGTTTGATATATCTTTGGATGATTTCGAACCATTTCATATATTTCTTTGCTAGTCCATAACGTTGGAGGTTGCCTGGTTTCTACTCTATTAACCAAAAAGTTTTTCTTGTCTGCTCTAAAAACATGATTTACATGGAGAAAACATCGATGACAGTCAAACCATGAAATTTTCCTACCATGCGGTAAGGAAAACGCTCGTGTCTCTTCCATGTAATATGGACATGATAGACGACCAGCAGTACTCCATCCTGAAAGCATTGCATATGCAGGAAAATCACTTATAGTCCACAACAAAGAAGCAAACATGCGAAAATTTTTCTTCTTTGAAACATCGTACGTTTCTACTCCTTCGTTCCACAATGTTTTTAATTCTTCAATTAACGGTTGTAAATAAACATCAATTCCTTGTGCTGGATCATCGGGCCCAGGAACAATAACAGTAAGAAACATATATTGTATTTTCATACACATCCATGGAGGTAAATTATAAGGTGTGATGATAATGGGCCATGATGAGTATTCAGAACCAAACTGAGAAAATGGTGAAAAACCATCCGTACATAATCCTAGTCTGACATTACGACTCTCCGCTGCAAAATTGGGATAAATTTTATCGAAATGCTTCCATGCTTCCCCATCGGCTGGATGGGTCAACGTACCTTCTTGCTCCGATCTCACCTTATGCCATCTCATATGAGATGCAGTTGCAGAAGATGCATATAATCTTTGAAGCCTTGGAGTAAGAGGTAAGTAATGCAGACGTTTATATGGAACTTCCTTTCCCTTCTTTTTTCGTGGTTTATATCTTTCTTCATTACAAATTTTACAATTTCTAAGGTTTACGTCATCTTTCCAAAACAACATACATCCTTTTACACATGTATCTATTTTTTGATAAGGTAAACCAAATGCCGACATAAGTTTTTTAACTTCGTAGTGATTTTCACACATTAAATTATCCGGCGGCATGTGCCTTTTTGCAGCTTGTACAATTGCTGTGAACCTAGCTTCAGTGATGTTGTATTTAGATTTCATCGCAATGTATTCCGCGATTACCGATGGCTGAGTGCCGCTTGTACAACCATCCCAAATAGGTTTCTTAGCATTATCCAACAAATCATAAATTTTCTTAGCTTCAATATTCGGTTCTTCATCATTTCCATCGTCGTCGTCGGCTGCAATCATAGGAAACATAGATCGAGCTGCATCTTCCACCATATTTTCAATACGGGTCGTGCTAACATTTTCTTCAACAGGATTGTCGACCTCAATCTCAACATGAGTATTTGATACAACTTCTCCATGACGATCCCAAAAATAATACTCGGGTACGAATCCGTTTTTGCACAAATGGACTTTCACAACATCGGGTAACAAATATTTCAAATGTTTACACTTGCTACACGGACAACGAATTTCAGGATCGCTTCCATTATTACTTAAAGCAAAGTCAACAAAGACATTTATACCATTATAAAAATCTTCTTTTATTGAACCTCTCTGTCCTCTTCTTTGGTACATCCAACTCCTCCGATCAACAAAATAATCAATCATTTTTCCTAGTTGAGAAATTCAGTCATAAGTCCAAAAATTAATATTTATTTAAGAATTCAAATTACAAAAAAAAACTTGTACTTATGGTAATAAAACGCACGTATATTGCAATATTTTCATTTTTAAGGCATATATATTTAATATTAAAAATATATTAATTCTATAGCGTTTTGGTCCATATGTATTTTATATATTAATTCCATAACGTTTTTCTGAAATTTTGATTTTGTCGTAACTTACAAATTATGAATTAAAATCTCAAATTCTTATATCCGTTAGAAATATATTTTCAATACGGTCCTAGCGTTTCTTGTTTCGTCCAAATCCGATTTAAAATGAATTTTATATAATTTTCCAAAGTTCAAAATTAAATTTTGAAACCACCGCGCCATTTTAGTCTTGGAATATAAATTATTTTAATTTATAAAATCTAACTTAAATAACAAAAAATCAATCGTTGTTATTTAAAATAAATAATCTTAAATATCCATAACCCAACACTGTTAAATTTGACACTTTTTTTAATGCAATTCTTTTACATGGTCAGGCATCCTACTTCCCATTATAAACACAGTAAACATTTACAATTGTATATTACTTCGTTTCAAACGATTCAACAAAATTTCGGCAGCAATTCCCTTTTGTTTCCTGCACTGTACACATGTACGCAGGAAACAAAAGGGAAAATGGAACCAAAATTTTGTGAATCTTTTGAAACGAAGTAGTATACAAAATGTAGATGCTTATTGCGTTTATAACTTGTCCAATACAAGGACAAATCCAACAAATATTGTACCAGATGAATATAAACGGTCGTTTTTTAATTTGAAAAAAAACAACTATTTATATAACGATCATGTACAACACTCGTCGGACGGGGCCGAAAACACTCTAGGGGATATTACTCAATTATATGTGCGCATATTAATATAAAGTACGTTTTACTGCAACACAAAAATATTTTATATTTTATCACATCTGCTAACATTTCAATCAACTTAAAACAATATTATTACCGTCGATTCAATAGGCACACAACTAGAATTTAGAATCATGCGTTTTTGTGCATAAATCAAAATTTGCACGATGTACTTTTCATAGTTCATCCATTCAATTATTCGTATGTCAAATAACACGTGCAAGAATGACGAGCGCATAACAGCACATATGTACAAAAATATCCTAAATTATACAACGACATAAACAATCTAAATTGAAACACATACACACACTTAAACCAATTTGTAAATATCTGGGTTTTTAAACAATTTTTTATGACCACTACAAACAACAATATATCCAAAACATGCCTAAATTTTGATGTCAAATACACAAATATGCAAATATTTAACATAACTTTTTCAATTTCAGTGTAGCAAATGAAACACACATATAATATGATGATATAACATACTACAACACCATAGGAACCAATTGCAATCAACAATTAAGCTTAATTTACTAATTTTACCAAATTTAGGTTTAGGTCAAAAATTGAAATTTTAACCAAAAAACGAATTATACCTTAAATTGATGTTGCTGGAAGCTTGAGGAGGAGTCAGGAGTTGTAACACCCCACCTCCGTCAGGGTGGCTCTTGCAAGCAACTCTGACTTTGGTGGGGCGTTTTAAAACAAGGTAAACATGCATAATGATATAGCAAGGCAGGACATGACATATATATATGTAAATAAACGGAGTAAGTAGATAAAACAGCGGAAGATTTTTAACCCATTTCAAAACACAAGTCTGGTACATCAAAATGTCAATTTCCCAAAAATTACAAGTCCAGATAAAACATCATCTGATAAACTGAAATACATAAGTACTATCCCCAAATAAGAGTGATAAACCATAGCGGCTCAAGTCCAAAGCATACTTGAGCTATCCAAGGAAGCAGCTAAAATCCAAGCTAGGCTCCAGTATTCCCTCCCTGAGAACCTGGGGGGGGGGGGAACGGAAGAAAAGAGGCGAAAGAAAACAGGTCAGTCAAAAAGACTGAGTAAGCCCTGCTACGATCAGTCTATAAACTAATAAAGTTAACATCCTGATGGAAACTGAGGTGATCATAGATAACAACATACCGGCATGATAAATTAACTACAAGATAGATAGAGGTGTCATCGCATAAACAAGGTTAAGTTTTGCACCACGGTGTACTAGCAAACCAACATAACAGGTATTGATCCCTTGGCCCAAGCTTTTAACCCAATAACATGAAGTGACCTTAATATAAGGTCCAGCCCAACGGTCTAGTCGATCGGCTCCCTATAAACCTAACACGTCAAGTGTTGGTGTCCATATGGCCCACATATGGTTGTAGTTAGACTGTGTTGGGTCCACCTTTGGGTGTATCAAGCCCTCGGGTGTCACCCCAGACACTTAAGCAATAATGCACAGCCCTAACCTACTGGTACCCGTGCCTCGAGTTTGTCCAACACCGGACTACGTGCACGTCCGTAGCCCGCCTGGACCCGCACCGCTGTACCACTCAGCCATCGCCTTTTTGGTCGCTTACATCCGTCCAGTAATCGTGCCCCGCCCTAGCCTAGCTTCTAGGGTTGTGAATGATACCAAACTGGGATTACTGTTAGAACAGACCACGTTGCTAGGGTTTTCTAAGAGGGTTAAGTGTGGTTTAACCCCTCACTAATCATGGATTAAATTAGTTAAGTGTAACCAACAGTTCACTTCTTAACCCCATCTAATCCCTCGTATCCCCAAATTGGTTAAGTATTAGTGGACCCTGACTTAACCCTAATCATGAGGCATTAATTAATTTAATGCACCTTAACCTCTCACATTAGACCTTGTTGTGGTTACTAGTTAGGCCGGGCGGTTCCGGGTAGGTTTACACCACAACTTAGTCTAACCTCGGGTTTTGGCACCATATGACCAACTTCTCAGATTGGGTCCTATTGTTTGTAGCCACTAGTTAAGCCGGTAGGTTCCGGGTAGAATTACGCTACAAACTCAACCCAACCTCGAATTGGCCACACTTATGTTTTCTAAGTGTCATGTCCACTTTATTTCAAAACATAATTACAAGTCAACAAATGCTTGGGTAGACCTAACTTAATAGGTAAATTCCCAAGGGGTAGACCTAACTTAATAGGTAAATTCCCAATCTTATATTTTCATGTATTTTAAGTTTACCCAAACCCCCCAACGTCATTCTATCGCTTACATATTCGTAATAACGCATAAAGGATAGGAAGAGGGAACTTGGCACAACATACATGATGAACTTGCATATCACAACAAACATGCATAACACGTTAGACTTGCATAACTTAGCATAGTGAACTTGCATATTACCATAAACATGCATAACATATTAAACTTGCCTAATCATGTCATAGTGAACTTGCATAAACATGCATAACCAAATAAACTTGCAAATCATGGCATAGTGAACTTGCATAAACATGCATAACTCAATAAACTTGCAAATCATGGCTTAGCAAACTTGCATAAACATGCATAACTCAATAAACTTGCAAATCATGGCTTAGCAAACTTGCATAAACATGCATAACTCAATAAACTTGCAAATCATGGCTTAGCAAACTTGCATAAACATGCATAACTCAATAAACTTGCAAATCATGGCTTAGCAAACTTGCATAAACATGCATAACTCAATAAACTTGCAAATCATGGCTTAGCAAACTTGCATAAACATGCATAACTCAATAAACTTGCAAATCAAACTTGCATAAACATGCATAACTCAATAAACTTGCAAATCATGGCTTAGCAAACTTGCATAAACATGCATAACTCAATAAACTTGCAAATCATGGCTTAGTAAACTTGCATAAACATGCATAACTCAATAAACTTGCAAATCAAACTTGCATAAACATGCATAACTCAATAAACTTGCAAATCATGGCTTAGCAAACTTGCATAAACATGCATAACTCAATAAACTTGCAAATCATGGCTTAGTAAACTTGCATAAACATGCATAACTCAATAAACATACATAAATCCCAACTTGCATCACATATTAACTTTAGAGTTTCTAAAATGAAGGTAAGAGGGCTTACAATGCTTATGCGGACTCAAATGAGTATAGCAATCGTAAGAAACCCCTTATGCAACTAATTAAAACCCCCAAATGCAAGCAAACTTGATCAAGACTCCTCCTTTATGATGCCAATAGAGAAACAAGCCTTTAATGCAAGCTAAGGAGGATCATACAAGCCTAAATATACTTGTATGCATGGAAGATCACTTAGGAATTAATTTAGGAATTGTATGAAGAGGGTGGAGGCCATGAGAGTTTGGATTTTGCCATAGTTTTGTTGCTAGAATGAATAATGAGTGATTTGGGGTAGGTTAGGGTCTTATTTATAGATTAGGCTAGTGATTTGGACCATAGGATTAACCCTAGATTCAATTAGGTCCATCAGATCTCGGAACTCTCTAGAACCAAGCCCCCCCTATCAAGCCCAAATCAGAAATGGTGCACCAGGCCAAGCAGCCCGGCCACCCCCTGTCGACAGGGCTGTCGACAGGGCAGTCGACATGCTAAGACCCCTGTCGACAGGCCTGTCGACATGGGGTCCTGGGCGGGAATTTTTCCCGCCTGCGCCAGTTTGCCCTATCCCTAGTTTTTTAATTCGAAATTTAAATCTGTTTTTACTTAGGAATTTTCTGAAAACTTCAATGGGCCTTAACTGGGTCATACGGACTCCGATTTTCGAAAACTCGGACTCTATTTCGCGTATTTTTCCGAGACGAACGCAATGGCATAGCCCGTTTCCCTTGATTCAGATTTTTAAATTAAATTCTGCCTCGATTTTCATTATTACAGGTTGTTGAAAATACGGGTTGTTACATTCTCCCCTCCTTAAAGGATTTCGTCCCCGAAATCTTCAAGTTAGGAAGAACATATCCTACCATCCAACATCCATCTACTCAAAACATCATCCACGAGCAATCATTGTCCTTAAAGGATTCTAAATGTGGTATGAACATATGCAAAAATGTGTGTATATGTACTTACCTAATGCAAAAATCAGGCGGTTACTGATACAGTAAACCTCCTTAATGCATATGTATGTAAATCAGGCGGTTACTGATACAGTAAACCTCCTTAATGCATATGTATGTCAGTGAAATGAATCCATATGCATGCAAATTCCTAAATTCATAGTATCTATATGAGTGCACATAACATTCATCCATATGCAACATCCATGTGGTGGCACAACAAGTTTCAATCATGAATAAGCATAAACACTCATGCATATGCAACATGAAGAGTGTGTGAGCCGATCTTGTGCCTAATGTGTATAATGCATCCACGAGTAACCACTTGCAAACACTTGCAACCACTTGCAAACATCAAGCATAACATGTTTCAAATACATGTTTCATCCAAAGGGTTTCTACCTAAGGTTCTCATAACAAGATAGACACGATAAACTAGATAAACTAGATAAACTCCTTTTTGGATTACAAGAAATCCATTCAAACTTTGGCATATAGTACTAATCGATGAGTCTTAACCCCCTTATGGAGTTTACAACAGAAATAAGATCGAGAATAGGACCGAGAGGATATATACAAAAGATAACTTGCAAGCAAGCTCCATAGGAAAACAAGGATCAAGGATGCACTCTTAAAAAGAGATATGATGCGCGCATCTAGTCTTCACTCTTCTTAGTCACGTTTCCTTGAGCTTAACTCCACTGTGCTTTGACTATCTTTCACTTCATGATCCCTTGGCTTCCTAACTCCTATTTCCCAAATTCGAGTTGGAACTCATTTCATTATCGCCTCTCGTCTTCCTTTTTCCACTTATTCTTCTTTCTGTATACTTGGCTTAAACATAATTATAACCTCATGATTCGTGCAAGCTCTCCAAAATTCACTAGTGAATCCTGGATCTCGTCTATAAAGTATTCCACGCAGCAGAATTTTTCTTGAAAATACCAATCCACGTTGCCAATTGCCCTTATAAACGTGATTTTCTATAACTCATGCTTAATCGAAATGAACCATCCGCCCATGAGTGATAGGCCATACCTAGATTCAGTTGCCTACCCATGGCTTCCTGTAGGCTATTTCAAAACTGGCCAACTTCTTGAGGATAAACCGTTGCTAACCATGATGCAGTCCTCTCGCTCTTTACCGGACTGAAATGAGCACTCTTTGTGAGTCTACCTATTATGACCCTCATACCCGTATTCCCTTTCTTTGATCTAGGTAGTCTATCCACACAATCAATCGAGATGTTTACATACTTCCCTTGCGGAACCTCCAATGGAGGTAATGGCCCGCTGGGCTTCTATGACTTGGCCTTAACCTGGTGGCACATCATGCATCCTGAGACCAACTCGGCCACCTCCTCGAGTGATGCGCATCTTCAAGAACCTTCTTTACCAAGTCTTTCACATAATCTCTCATCGTGCCTTAGTCATCCCTTATCATCTATAATATATCTAGTGAGGTGACTTAACATCTCGCCTCGAATCATGTGGTCCCTGTTCTTGACTAACTGCGGGTCTTCTTCCTGTGAAACCCCCTTCTTGATCCAGAAGGGTAAGTCTAAGCTCAGGGAATGCTAACTTAACTAGCTAAATGGAGAAAGTTTCTTACTTCAATTGCCCTCCTCAGAGTTTTCCGATCTTAAACCGCAACCACTTTAGCGGAATCCACCGCTAAGCCTTACTTAGGAACTATGTGCCCAAGAAATCCAACTTCTTTCCTCCAAAGTGACATTTGGAGAACTTGACCTTCAACTGGTGGCTCTAAGCGTATCCATCTCCTCCTTGGGATGTATATCATGCTCTTCCTCGTTCTTTTAAGGAGATCAAAATATCGTCTACGACGACCACGACAAACTTGTTCGAGGACTCCCTAAACACCCTACCAAGTTCACGTAATATGCGGGTGCATTAGTCAAACCAAATAGCATGACTAGCCATTCTAAAATCCATCTAGAGTCCTAAACGCAGTCTTGTCAATCCCATCCTCATCCATCCTAAGCTGATGGAATCCGGTAGCTAGATCAAAAGAAAAAAGATGCTCCTACAAGCTGATCAAACAAATCATCGATCCTTGGTAACGGTTGTCTATTCTTTTCACGATAATCAACATGTAAGCGAAGCAAACTGTCCACATTAGTAACGAATACTACTGGAGCACCCTACTCGAAAATGCCTCGTCTCAGGAAGTTCTTCTCAAGCAACTCCTTGACTTACTTTCTTAACTCTCATCTCGTGAGGTCATGTGCCTAACCGGCCACGAAACTGGCTTGGTATTACCAACCAGATAATGCGGAAATCTATCCCACGTCTAAGGGTAACCCCTTCACTTCCCCCAAGATATCAGGATATTCTCGGACCACCCTCACAGATTGCAAACTATCGATAGACGAGTCGAGGGATTTCAAGATAACATAACATGACGGGACCCATAGGGTTACTAGAAATTTCTAGGGTATTACCGAGGCGAGTCATGAGCCTCACAACCCTATACACAAAAACCAAGAATGGCTCCAAAACAGGACAACCATTCCATGCCCAAAACCAACCCATATCCCCTGAAACCGAGAATATAAGCATCCCACGAGAATTCTATACTCAAGATAGAAATTTTCAAATCCACTCAGACCACAGACAAACGGGCAGAACCCCCAATTGGATTTGAAACACATACGGGATCATTAACTAGACTAGTACTTAGGTGCAAACTTTCAACTAGATCAGATGAAATAAAACTATGCGATGTGCCAGAATCAAACAAAGTACGAACAGGGAAAATCAGAAAATGTAAACAAGACTTTCAACAGAAATGCCACCTCTATCATGAGCTGGAAGAACGGTGTTGAGGGGATGAATTCGCCCTCTAGATAGTCCTGCACACTGAGTCTGACCTTGCCCTTGTTTCCTCGGGCAATCCTTGCTCCGATGCCCAGACTCACCACAATGAAAGCATTCGCCCCGCTTTCTATTCTTCTTCCTACATTCCCTGGCTATATGTCCAACTTCACCACAGAAGTTGCATTTCCTATTCCCTCTTGGCTTGTCCTTGCGGTTGTTGTTATTCTTGCCCCGTTTCCCGAAATTTAATCTCTTGCCTTGAGACTCACTCGCCTTGACCTCTTTCTTGTCATTCTTATCTTCTTCTTGAAGTAGGGCCAAATTCACCAAATTCTCGAAAGTCGCCCCCAAGGGTATATGAGACATGGCCAAACCATGTAATGGCTCGTTTAATCCTAGAGCAAAGTGTAGGGCCTTCTTCTGAGCTGTATTAACCAAGTCTAAATCGACCCGAGCCAGTTGATTAAACTTATCTATGTATTCCCTAATAGTCATGTCCCCTTGCTTTAGTGATAAGAACCTTAGTCCAAACCTTCCTCTAAAGTCATCCCAAGTCTCAATTGGCCTAGTAGCGGTGGTGACTACCCACCAACGTGCAGCTTCTTCCTTTAGCAACCATACTGCCAATAAAACCTTCCTGCGGTCACCTATATCAAAGGTGGCTAAAAGATCTTCGGTCTCTTTCAACCAATTCCTTGCCTCTACAAAAGTCTCTATTCCACTAAAATTCTTGCCACCCATCATCTTAAAGTTCTTACAAGTTTCCGCAAAATCCGCTTGTGGAGGCTGAGGGAGAAGAGGAACATCAGCTACGGAAGGAGGAGGAGGAGGAACAACGACCTTGACTGGAAAGACAACATTAGAGACACCCGGGACCGGTGCCGTGACTTCCAAGTACCGACGAAACCAATCGGGTATTGTTACCCCTTCGGGCAAGATGAGATTATCAGACATGCTAGAAACGAAAAGAAAAGAGTTCAAACGAGGGATCAAAGGATAGTGCTAATTGCTTTTTGGGGAATAGCCTTTTTTTTTAAAATAACTAGACTTTTCTTTGGAAAATACTTAATACTTGGTTTTGAAAATAGTTTTTCTTTTCAAAAGTTTTAAAAACCTTTTTATCCCTTCTCGTAAACCTGGCTCCGATACCAAATGTAACACCCCACCTCTGTCAGGGTGGCTCTTGCAAGCAACTCTGACTTTGGTGGGGCGTTTTAAAACAAGGTAAACATGCATAATGATATAGCAAGGCAGGACATGACATATATATATATATGTAAATAAACAGAGTAAGTAGATAAAACAGTGGAAGATTTTTAACCCATTTCAAAACACAAGTCTGGTACATCAAAATGTCAATTTCCCAAAAATTACAAGTCTAGATAAAGCATCATCTGATAAACTGAAATACATAAGTACTATCCCCAAATAAGAGTGATAAACCATAGCGGCTCAAGTCCAAAGCATACTTGAGCTATCCAAGGAAGCAGCTAAAATCCAAGCTAGGCTCCAGTATTCCCTCCCTGAGAACCTGGGGGGGGGGGGGGGGGGGACGGAAGAAAAGAGGCGAAAGAAAACAGGTCAGTCAAAAAGACTGAGTAAGCCCTGCTACGATCAGTCTATAAACTAATAAAGTTAACATCAAGATGGAAACTGAGGTGATCATAGATAACAACATACCGGCATGATAAATTAACTACAAGATAGATAGATGTGTCATCGCATAAACAAGGTTAAGTTTTGCACCACGGTGTACTAGCAAACCAACATAACAGGTATTGATCCCTTGGCCCAAGCTTTTAACCCAATAACATGAAGTGACCTTAATATAAGGTCCAGCCCAACGGTCTAGTCGATCGGCTCCCTATAAACCTAACACGTCAAGTGTTGGTGTCCATATGGCCCACATATGGTTGTAGTTAGACTGTGCTAGGTCCACCTTTGGGTGTATCAAGCCCTCGGGTGTCACCCCAGACACTTAAGCAATAATGCACAGCCCTAACCTACTGGTACCCGTGCCTCGAGTTTGTCCAACACCGGACTACGTGCACGTCCGTAGCCCGCCTGGACCCGCACCGCTGTACCACTCAGCCATCGCCTTTTTGGTCGCTTACATCCGTCCAGTAATCGTGCCCCGCCCTAGCCTAGCTTCTAGGGTTGTGAATGATACCAAACTGGGATTACTGAACAGACCACGTTGCTAGGGTTTTCTAAGAGGGTTAAGTGTGGTTTAACCCCTCACTAATCATGGATTAAATTAGTTAAGTGTAACCAACAGTTCACTTCTTAACCCCATCTAATCCCTCGTATCCCCAAATTGGTTAAGTATTAGTGGACCCTGACTTAACCCTAATCATGAGGCATTAATTAATTTAATGCACCTTAACCTCTCACATTAGACCTTGTTGTGGTTACTAGTTAGGCCGGGCGGTTCCGGGTAGGTTTACACCACAACTTAGTCTAACCTCGGGTTTTGGCACCATATGACCAACTTCTCAGATTGGGTCCTATTGTTTGTAGCCACTAGTTAAGCCGGTAGGTTCCGGGTAGAATTACGCTACAAACTCAACCCAACCTCGAATTGGCCACACTTATGTTTTCTAAGTGTCATGTCCACTTTATTTCAAAACATAATTACAAGTCAACAAATGCTTGGGTAGACCTAACTTAATAGGTAAATTCCCAAGGGGTAGACCTAACTTAATAGGTAAATTCCCAATCTTATATTTTCATGTATTTTAAGTTTACCCAAACCCCCCAACGTCATTCTATCGCTTACATATTCGTAATAACGCATAAATGATAGGAAGAGGGAACTTGGCACAACATACATGATGAACTTGCATATCACAACAAACATGCATAACACGTTAGACTTGCATAACTTAGCATAGTGAACTTGCATATTACCATAAACATGCATAACATATTAAACTTGCCTAATCATGTCATAGTGAACTTGCATAAACATGCATAACCAAATAAACTTGCAAATCATGGCATAGTGAACTTGCATAAACATGCATAACTCAATAAACTTGCAAATCATGGCTTAGCAAACTTGCATAAACATGCATAACTCAATAAACTTGCAAATCATGGCTTAGCAAACTTGCATAAACATGCATAACTCAATAAACATGCAAATCATGGCTTAGCAAACTTGCATAAACATGCATAACTCAATAAACTTGCAAATCATGGCTTAGCAAACTTGCATAAACATGCATAACTCAATAAACTTGCAAATCATGGCTTAGCAAACTTGCATAAACATGCATAACTCAATAAACTTGCAAATCAAACTTGCATAAACATGTATAACTCAATAAACTTGCAAATCATGGCTTAGCAAACTTTCATAAACATGCATAACTCAATAAACTTGCAAATCATGGCTTAGTAAACTTGCATAAACATGCATAACTCAATAAACTTGCAAATCAAACTTGCATAAACATGCATAACTCAATAAACTTGCAAATCATGGCTTAGCAAACTTGCATAAACATGCATAACTCAATAAACTTGCAAATCATGGCTTAGTAAACTTGCATAAACATGCATAACTCAATAAACATACATAAATCCCAACTTGCATCACATATTAACTTTAGAGTTTCTAAAATGAAGGTAAGAGGGCTTACAATGCTTATGCGGACTCAAATGAGTATAGCAATCGTAAGAAACCCCTTATGCAACTAATTAAAACCCCCAAATACAAGCAAACTTGATCAAGACTCCTCCTTTATGATGCCAATAGAGAAACAAGCCTTTAATGCAAGCTAAGGAGGATCATACAAGCCTAAATATACTTGTATGCATGGAAGATCACTTAGGAATTAATTTAGGAATTGTATGAAGAGGGTGGAGGCCATGAGAGTTTGGATTTTGCCATAGTTTTGTTGCTAGAATGAATAATGAGTGATTTAGGGTAGGTTAGGGTCTTATTTATAGATTAGGCTAGTGATTTGGACCATAGGATTAACCCTAGATTCAATTAGGTCCATCAGATCTCGGAACTCTCTAGAACCAAGCCCCCCCCCCCCATCAAGCGCAAATCAGAAATGGTGCACCAGGCCAAGCAGCCCGGCCACCCCCTGTCGACAGGGCTGTCGACAGGGCAGTCGACATGCTAAGACCCCTGTCGACAGGCCTGTCGACATGGGGTCCTGGGCGGGAATTTTTCCCGCCTGCGCCAGTTTGCCCTATCCCTAGTTTTTTAATTCGAAATTTAAATCTGTTTTTACTTAGGAATTTTCTGAAAACTTCAATGGGCCTTAACTGGGTCATACGGACTCCGATTTTCGAAAACTCGGACTCTATTTCGCGTATTTTTCCGAGACGAACGCAATGGCATAGCCCGTTTCCCTTGATTCAGATTTTTAAATTAAATTCTGCCTCGATTTTCATTATTACAGGTTGTTGAAAATACGGGTTGTTACAGGAGTGATCTGGACGTGAAAAATTTGGTGTTTGGAGGTGGAAAATCGCGATTTTGAGGGTGTAAGGGTTGGAAATTCGGCTGGAAAATGGGTTTGAGGAGGGAATTGAATGCGTGTTCTGTTCGGCTGGAAGATAATACGTTTATAATCGACGGTTTCCGACGGTCGCCGACGGCCCGTCAAAAGCCGTCGGAAACCGTCGATATGGGCCGTCGAATTTAAGCCTCTTTCTTGTAGTGGGATTTACCCTGACCTGTACGAGTTTCGGGTACGGCGAAATTCCAGACACGCGCTGGGTCTACGGGGCGGGTCTGGGGTAAGGTTTAAAAAATCTGGGTCGGGTCTGGGGCACGAGAAATCCACCCCAACCCGCCTCATTGTCATTCCTAGATGTAGCATCTTACAACTATAACGAAGTGTAATGTCTTAAAATTTCAAATTATTCAACTCAAATCATGGAATAAAATTTCTTTAACTTTAGTACAATATAAATGTTTAAATTACATTGTCAAAGGTAAAATTAAGCTTTTTTGAAACAATTCATACCTAGAGCAGAATATTAATGGTGACTTGCACTCCCATCGAACTGCCGGATGACTTTCTAGCATTTCACACTGGGAAATTTTGCTAATCCAAAGTCATTGACTCTACCATTCATGCCAACATCAATAATAACAGTACGGGCTTCAAAAATTGTGAATCATTAGCATCAGATCATGGTGATTTTGAACATAAACCATTGCATTACCAGCATCAATATCCATATTTAGTCTCTGCTTTGCTTAACATTTCATCTTATGTATACAGCTATGCTTCAAATTTTGCATGAATATATTACCTTTGACTGATATGGTATCATGTATGCGTAGAGGCAACAGGCAAACAAATATATGCAACCAGTATTATGTATGTAAATTCACATAATTGAAATTACTAGCAGATGGATGGGTCCCAAATGTGTCACCTGTTAGCGAATCATCTTACAGTAAACTATATAAACACCATTTTACGTACAGTATTGGGAGGTACCATTTTACATCTTTTGCTTATCTAATCATTGCAACTTTTTTTCATGAATTCATCATAGAAATTCACGTTAATGGCATATGTGATGTACGTTGAGCGTAGTTTATATTTTCAATGCAGATACCCCGTAGACTGTAATAATGGAAGTTTACATACACATAAATTCAAATCAGGCTGTGGAAGGAGCTACATATTTATATGTATTTTGAAGATTTGAAAATCGAGCAAACATGGGAGATTTAAAAATATCTAATTTAGTTTTAACTTTATACCTTTCTAAGCTAAGTTTTTTGAATTTGCAGCAAATGAGCATTTTAATTCAAAACTTTGTTAAGCAAGATAATCAAATAAGTAATCTTCTCATATGCTTTTTTTTTTTTTTTTTTTTTTTTTTTTTTTTTTTTTTTTTGGGGGGACTGGGTTCGGTGTCAATAGGCATGCTAAATACAATTGCAGTCCATCTTCTACCTCAGTATTAGGTCTGCTTCCTTTCAGATAACAGATAGTCGATTTTATGCAATATGATAGTAGTGTTTTTTTAGTAGATTTGATCCAATAGCAATTATGTACTAAATTTTGTTTCCTCTTTGATTTAGAGTTTAAATTCGACGAATTTAGGGCTATAAACTTCCCCTTTTGAGTGCCTGCTGAGATTACTTAATTAATCATTTTATGCAGTTTATTATGCATTATTTATAATTAGATTCATCCAAAGTTGCTAAATCAATACATGTGAACACAGACGATTACATAATATTTATAAATTTATAGCCAATGCCATGTGTATTATCCACCTAAAAATATGTCATAATATTAGTTCTTTTGCCAGCATTGCAATTTGTACAATGAGAATATAACTTGAAAATGTTGGGTTCATGATCATGTTCGTTATCACTGTTTCTAATAGTAGTTTAAAATTTATACCCAATTTCACGTGCATTATCTACAAAAAACTGCTAGCAGCCCCATTTGTACTATATGAATATAAAAGAAATTCAAATTTAGAATGGTGGATTCAAGCTCATGTCAATTGGCATTGTTTCTATAGCAGAAATGGAGACTGGCAGAGAAAAAATATGGCAGACTTAAAAAAATGCTTCATCTCATTGATCATCGTCCCACTTTAGTTAGATATGCCAGTGAAGACAAGTGTAAACAAAAAAATTGAATCAACAAAGTTGTTTGTTAATTGAGTAAGTTGGGCTGTCAAATGTTATATTATGTTGGTTAGTGTTTAAACAGAAATATTATTAACATCTAAAGTTTTAGCATTGTAAATAATTATATAGTAAATAATATGATAATTCAATTAACACTCACTATCAATGCTAATGGGAACTTTGGCATTAGAATGCTAATGATAGAAATTAAATCTAAGTGAATATTTTTAATGGAAAAAAACTAACCAAGTTTTCAATTTTCAACAAATCTAGAAGACTGAGATCAACAGCATGGTGGTTTAATACGACTGCCCTACACAAACAATCAGGGGATCAGATTGGTTTGGCCATATATATATATATATATATATATATATATATATATATAGGATTCATATCCCTTTCCATATTGAGGATGATTTAAGATGGACTGTTATAGACTCTGCTTTTATAGTTGGTGATGTGACACGATGTTGAATTATAATTGGTGCAGGACATGGTCGAGACATAATAATGAAAAAGAAATTCTTTCGCTATTGAAAGTCATGCCTAATGCACTCGATACAAAGGTTGTCCTTACAACTAGAGGCTTAAACATTTATTTCTTTTGTGTCTTTTGTCATGTAGAATAAGCAAATAATTTGCATTTGTTTTCTAATTGTTTTAAAAATGTTGACATATGGAAGGATCTGATGACTAAATAAGTTGGAAGGTCTTACATTATGAGGGATAGTGCTACTGAATGGGCTATCACATATAAGGCCACTAGATGACGAGCCATGCAAATTTATACAATTGAGAAGTTTTTAACTTTGATTTGGAGAGAGAGGAATGCAATTATCTTTATTAGTTAGGGAATGACTCCTATTGCTCTCAAGCAATTACATTTTTCATGGAATTTGGATAGGCTCGAAGCTACCTTAGATTTTGAGTCTGAAATTCTGAACTTGCTCGCTGCTGCTGCTCTTTTATGCATGTTTTATGTTCTTTTTGTTGTTCATACTTTGTTTCTTTCATGTATTGATATGCCTTATGCTAAGTTCTCTTTTTTCCTTTTTGTTCGATCCAAGCCAAAGCATGTTTTAGTATGAGCCATTTTTTGTAATTTTTTAGGTACATTAGTAGACTGTTAGGGGCCAATTGACCTTGCTGGCTATGCCAACAAAAATACTATTGCAATCGAGTTTAAAAGGGAAGCAAATAAACATTAACATTTAAAACAGGAAAAAAATTAACAAAATCAAGATGCCAATTATTTAACGTGTAAACAAAGTATTATATTGACCCTTGTTGATATCAAGGTGTATTTGTAAAATGAGAGTACTTCACTATAAAGTAATTGAGTTATGTTCAAGATTTAACATTGTCTAAAACAAATATAGTTCAACTCAATTGCTTATACCTATGCTTTTGTCAGAAGGGTGCAATTGTAGTGTATATGTAGTACAAATACAAACGTTTTAAAAACTGTAGTTATTAAGTTTTTGATGTCGTCGCTGCTAAGTTAATAGGACACAGTGCTTAGTTATTGAGTTTTCTAATCAAATAGAAAGGATATTATTCATAACTATATATTACTCTTGACTTACCTTTTTATTACTAATTAGTAGTATACATATAAATTGGAGATGGATTAGCTAAGACGATTGCTTTCGCACATTTACTAACACAACAATTCTTGTTTCACTAGCAGACTGGTCCACTTAGTCTGCATTTCATGCATTGCTACACTAATCAGTGGTCAATAGCCGAAGCTATATCACGACCGGGCAAATTTGTTGTACACTATATTTTATGTTATGCAGACTTGCGTACAAAATTCCAGAAGCAACATCATCCTCTACAGCAACATTATCATCATCAGCAGACGATGAAGAGTGGGCAGTGGTATCAAAATCCAAATCAAACCAAAAAAAAAACTACCCATACTCGGAAAAGGCACCCCTATGAACTCTACGCTATTATCCCAAATCAGCACCCGGAACACCTTCTTTGGTAAACCAAGCCAATTAGTGCAGCAGGTCCCGACAAAGCCCATCACCATCCCTGTACCTGCACCCATTTCCCCAGTCATCCCTAAAATGTCATCCTCTCCTAGAGCAAACCCAGCTGAACTACATATAAAGACCATCTTCCTCTTAGAAGAATACTTCCATGTCCACATCCTAGACGAAGATGTTTAGTGCATAGAAGAGCTTAAAAGCCCAGAATACTATCCTGAGGTTTTGAAAGAAGCCATCAACATCGCCCTAGACAAGGGAGTGTGCCAAATCAATTGGGCTATCAAGCTTTTCCAGTTCCTGCTTACTAGAAAAGTGCTTTCGATCATGGAAAGAGGAATGGCTTTTTGCTCCATGGCTCTATGCTGGATGGCATCCGCATTGACTACCCTAAAGCCCCGACTTATTTAGATGAAATGATTGGCCAGATGATAGTGTCGAAGGGCCTTAGATTTAAGGCAGTGGTTGAGGTTTTGAAGAAGTTGGAGGACTCTATGTTTAAATCTCATCTTTTCCATGCCGTTATGAATAAGGCTACGGGTGATGATGTTCAGGATATGGAAGCTGCTGATGTTGAAGCTTGCAAAAGCCTGTTTTACAAGTTCGGTTAGAAGTTGTCAATTTTTTGGGTCCATCGAGGTTGATGGTTAAATTCATGGTTTTGATGCATGACATTAGTTGCATTTTCACTAACCCATGAGTACAGGTAAGTAGCAAGCTAAACGTAATAACTAATATTGGATAGATTCATGTTTTTTATATCCGAAAACTTGTGACGCACCAAATGTTGAATTATATACCATAAGGTGAAGGCGGTGGTACTAGAAATAAGTATATACATAAGGTGAAGGCGGTAGTACTAGAAATAAGTATATTGTGACGCACCAAATGTTGAGTTATATCCTGTGAGAGAGATACAGAGCTTTCCGAATATTATTCCAGCTGTAAAACAGGATCCTGTGAATATAAATCTGCAAAACCAAAACTGCTAGCTGCCCCTATGAAAAATAAGGATATCCAGAGTTTAGGTTAAAACAATAAACTTCAGGTCAGTCATGTGACGGATGTGAGAACTAAAACAGTTAGAAATCTTTACTTTAAAAATAAAGTAAATCAAGAGACCACGCTGTATAACATGAAACGAGTTTCCTCCCAAGAATACCAATGCATCAAACAAACAACGCAATGCTTTTTGAAAAAATGAAGCTATTATATGATCCAGATCTCATCGCATAATGCAACGCAAGCCGAAGGATAGAGTTTACCTTATAATAACTAAACATGCTTGGTACGTTTAAAACAAATCATTTCGATACTATTACAATGTATAGTGTATGAAGACAACTTCAAATATAAATGTATTAATCATAGACGACATAGCATCTCATGCAACTATGTCGCCAATACTAGGCTCTACAAACAAAACCGAAATGTCACGTATTGAAAGTTGGATTTTCGTCTGTGAACCAAGGCAAGGGATCGTCCTTACCGCTTCGAGACGCTTTAGCCCGTGTCTCAGGCAAGTACTCAGTCAAGCCTTTGGATCGTCAGGGCCGGTCCACTCGATGTGGATTAAAATGCCTGAACATTACATTTCTCCACCCTATGGGGCGTCAATCTGTTCTGTATAAAGACCATACCATCCATCAGCCCCGTAGTGCCGGTATATCCGAGGCGCCTCGCTATCCATCATCCACATAAGTAAAATATCTTGGCGAGTAAAACCCAGACACCACTCCTAGCTAGAAGGAAACACATGTCTTCTCTGATGTCCTCTCCTGTTTCTAGTTCACACCAGGGTGTGAGGCTCGCGAATTAACGCTACACAAAGCTATGCTATATTAAAGTTGTGCTTTGATTATCAACCACAAGACTCTGCTTTTCAACAGAAGCCTTGATCATTAGCATCTCAGCACGCCACAAAGGCAATTCACGCTATGCAACCGATGTCTATCAATCAAACAGAATGAAATCCGATGCCGGACACGCATCCATCTACAAGTTCGTTCTTGGTCTGAACAAAACCGGAGGCACTTTATTCCTCGTCTCATATGTCCAATACAGGAGAGAGGTCCTCGCATATCCGGTCGATCTCCAAGTACGTCTGGACGATCATCACTTATTACCTTGTCTTGGGTGTACAACCCAATCAAGACATCAGTAATCATCCAAACAATGTGAAGACCTCCGGTCTTCAACCACCATCTTCATCCTCGACATATCGTCGAATCAATTATTCAAAATGGGATAAACCCGGTCTTTCTGAATAACCCGCGTATATAATAAACAAGTGCTATAAATACACAACATACGACTTATTCCAATCCAGAATATTCCTTTATTCAAATATTCTTTTACTTTGGGAAAGGTTCCCATTAATTTTATCAATGATAAATTTTTTAAATTTATTCTTTAATCATCCTTTGGGTATCAATTCAAACCATTTTAAGGTTTTCCAAACTAGTCAGGATTAGTGAACCTTACCGAAGTAATCGTTTGTTTAATTTCCCAATGCCAACCTATTCATCCCATGAAGTAAAAATAGTAATACTTCATATCTAACACCACAGTGTTATTGGTAAAATTAATTACCATTTCACGTTCAAATCTAATTAAAGATTTAACTATCACTTGGAGCAAAACTGATGATGCTCCATTCTCGATCATTTCTTGAATTTGATAATTTTAGTTATCAAATTCACCTTTCAATTTATTCAAAGATTCATTAAAACTCCAACTCAGTTTTAATTTCCAAAAATCATTACTTAATGATTATTCAAAGTTAAGAAATTAATCTTATCTTTAACTGGGTTAAAGAACGAATATCATTTGAAACACAGCTCACGATAAACCCAAAATCTCATTCCATTAACAATGGAATTTTCCTAGAAAATAGATTGATATATATATATATATATATATGTAATCGATATAAACTTCCTTATACAACCGATAATATAAATGGAATAACGGCAAAGCCTTTTAAATTCTATATATATTAATTGTCTTCCTCTACAGAAGCTCACTTCGATTATTACCAAATCGAATACCATTCAATTCCAATTTAATATGTTAAATTGGAAAACTTTACTTTGGAAAATCTCCTTTAAATCTTAACAAAATATTTATAAATTTCAAATCACATTTCACTGTAAATCGGGTTAAAGAATGAATGTCGTTAAAAACACAGTTCACGATAAACCCAATTCACATTCCATTTTATTCCAATTATTAAATATAATTGGAAACTCTAAAAATCTTAATTAAATGATTTATTCTCCTCACATGGGGTTCAAGAACAATGTTACTAAAGGCACCGCTCACGACAAACCCAAAATCCCATTTGATATTAAATACAAGACTCTGAATAGAAAATATATCGGCTTATATTCTGTTGACGGGCAAAATTGTCGCACGCCAACACCCAATGTGCGAGTGTGAACAATTATTAGAATAAGCAGTAAATAATGTAAATGCAAGGAGACACAGCTTTTATATGGTTTGGCACTAACTCCTACGTCCACTTTATAATTCTCATTCATCATATCTTTGATCGATTACAAAAGATGTTACAATATTTGTGTACAAAGTTGTATGTATGGTGAACTTTGACTAAGTTGTCCTTCCTCTTCCTTGGAGTGAGTTGACTTGGTCAACTATAGGTAAGGTAGGCTTTAGTGTCCAAGAAGTCTAGAGGCGGTGTAGCAAGGCTTGTTAGTGCTCAAGTGTTGAAGGAAAACATGCATGTCATGTTTTAATTACTTATCTCATCTCCCATGGCCATGTTGGAAGCCATTAATGAGTTTTTCGAGCTCTTAAGGTCCAAAAATTCCAAGGGAGAAAGATCCATTTGAAGGCCAAGGCTTGGGGTATTTATAGGAAGGAGGTTAGGTGGGAGTAGGTGAGCAGCGGGGCCCACAACAGTAATTTTCGCACCTAGAACGAGCCATGTGCAGGAAATTCGCCCCTCCTGGTGCGGGTTCAAAATTTCGCACCCCTGCCCGGGGGTCGAAATTTTGGAACCCACCAGGGGGTTTGAAATTTCGAACCCACTGGTGGGGTTCGAAATTTCGACCCCACAAGTGGGGTCTGAAATTTCGACCCCACAGGTAGGTTCGAAATTTTGACCCCACTGGTGAGGTGCGAAATTGATAGTGGATGAGGCAAAAATCCTGCTGTCGAGGGAGTCGAAGTCTCTGAATGTGAAGTGAAGGAATCTACGGTTCTGCTGTTCCGAAGTGAAGGAATCTGAACTTCCGGCATGGAGAAAATCGGATGAATCGGGCAGTGCCCATAGTTTCGACCTAACCGGTTAGGTCGATCGCTGCCGGGACTGTGGGGCCCCAGACCCCCACCGGCGCTGCGCCCGGACCCTTTGGACGGTTCGGATGATGACTTGACTAGGAATCCATTGGGCCCGATAGGGGCCATCTCATAGAGGCTTCGGGTTTCCATGTGTTTGCGACGCGACTTCGACCCAATTGCTTTGTGCTTTTTGATGCTTGAGCGTGTCGTTCGCCAAATACCTGGCGTGTGACAGCTTTGACAAAAAAGCATGTCAACACTTGCCCCCAAAACATATCTTGCTTGGTTTTAAGGAGGATTTGTTTTGCGAGGAGAAGAGATATCCAGAAACCAAAGCTAGGAGAATTCCGGAGCGAGCTTGTACGTTCATAAGATGGGAGAGCGACGACCACGCCGGATCGAATTAAGGAGAGAAATCCGACGATCGCTTGGGATCGTGTTCGGGAGACAACCAAGATAACCACATAGCCAGGTAACCATATAATCCGTCTGGTGAAGGCGATCCAATGACCGAACAGGCTGAATCTGTCGACCTAAATTCTAGGACTTAGCACTCGCCATGAGTTGCAGCAACCTTATCGAAGTAGAGCAAGAGGCCGAGGTGGTCACGAGTGGATATTCTTGTCGTGTCACCAACAATTCCAGCCGATGTAATCCAAGGTCGCTGACAAGGCGACCCACTAATCCAAACGAGAAGGATCGTATAAGATCCGAAACTCGCCACATATCCCGCGAGTGGATATTCTTGTCGTATCACGGACAAGTCCACCCGTACTAAGCCAAGGTCGTTGACAAAGCGACCCACTAATCCAAACGAGAAGGATCGTATGAGATCCAAAACTCACCGTGAATCCACGAGTGGATAACCTTGTCATGCCACTTGACAAGTCCCTCCGATGTGATCCAAGGTCGTGGACAAGGCGACCCAATAATCCAAACGAGTAGGATCGTGCACAATGTGACACTCGCCACCAATCCATGAGTGGGTATGCTTGTCGTGTCATAGACAAATCCACCCGACATAATCCAAGGTTGTTGGCAAGGCGACCCACTAATCCAAACAAGCAGGATTGTGCACGATCCGATGCTTGCAACGAGTCAAGGCGATATCGTCGACGTAGGACGAGAAGCTAAGATAGACAGATGCTTATTAGGGTTTGCAATCCCGTTATTGATTTCATACTTCACAAGTAAGCGTCCTCACTTTGAGAAGTAATTTTATTAAAGTTTTAAACGTTAAGGATTTTTAGTAAAGCCAGAGGAAAACCCATTGGTTCATCGTCCACAAAGAGCATGCCTAGGGAGATGGCCTGCCCCCGTGCATGGGTAAGCGGACTTGGCCGTTTTTTAATTCCACGTTCATTAGTTAAGGAGAGTGAATAGTTTATTATTCGTGAAGAGCATGCCTAGGATCTCGCCGGTTCCTGTTACATGGGTAAACAAACATAAACATTCACTATTAAAGCCGAAAAAGTAAAATTTCCATTAATAACCAAGGGAGTGATGGTGTATCATCGGAAAAGAGCATGCCTAGGGATTATAACAGCTTCCGTACATAGGTATACCGATTCAACTATCTTACAACCATAATAACCCAAATAACCAAAAGGAAGGATACATTTCAAGAGCTAAAGCTCTTAAAGCCAAAACCATGGGCTAAAGCCCAGATAAGCGAGCCTAGAGAGCCAGATTGAGAAAGCCATAAGTGAGGAGCGCCTTATTTGAAGATCATAACATCCTAAAGCCATGAAGACTGAAGAAAAGAAACATAATTATAGCCTAAGTACTGAAGGCCGGAGAACCAAGACTTGAGTCCCGAGGTCGAGAGAACCAAATCCACATCACTAAGAGATCCAAAGCCGCAAGTCACAAGATACTGATGTCAAGGATACTTGCATCCAAGACATTAGAGCTAGCCAGTTGTTAGTTGATAGTCATGCGCACGGGAAGATCGTAGGTCCCGCGCACAACTTATCTCAACCCTTGAGAGGGTGGTGTTTGTCCTGGTTCAGCATCCCTCTTTCGAATAAACCGACCCAGAAATCCATGCCTGATATGCTCTTCTATCATGTCCCTGAGGTGCCGACAATCATTCGTGTGATGGCCGTGGAAACCGTGAAACTCGCAAACCTCATCAGAATCCCTTTCGCTTGGCGCTGGTTCCCTGGGGGAGGCCGTCTAAATGGATGAAGGGGTTGAACCTCTTGAAAGATCTCCTCGAGGGTATGAGTAAGCTCTGAGTAAGATGAGAACTTGGGTTGCCCCCAAGCTCTATTGGGCTTACTTCCCGAGGCGAGTCCCTTAACGGTAGCGGGATCTTTTCCCTTCTTGGGGCGGATGGTTTTTTGTTCGTAGCAAGGTTTACCTCGATGGCCGTATTAGCGTTGAGGGCTTTTTTGTTTCCAGCCTTCGCATCTTCTTCCCGCAGAAATCTTTCGGCCTCGAAATAGAACTCGCCAAGGTCCCTCGGTGGGTCCTGATGTAGTGAAGTCCTGAATGCAGACTTGTCTAGAACACCAGATATTGCAGCCATTAGAATCATGGAGGGGTCAGGTCTCTCGACCGAAGCGACCGCAGCATTGAATCGTTTCAGAAACTTCCGCAGGGCCTCGCCGGGCTTTTGCTTAATGCTGTTGAGAGTCATGACACTTTTTGGTCAAGTTATGTTGACTCTAAATTGTTCCACAAATCGGGTAACCAAAGCGTTCCAAGAAGTGATGGAGTCCGGCTCCAGCTGCCTATACCACATCGCAACAATGTCGGTTAAGAAGAGCGAGAAACACTTAGCCATGACATTTTCTGAAGCTGAGAGAACTTCCATGTGCCGAATGTATCTCATGAGGTGAGCGATGGGGTCCTTGTGACCGTCATAAGCATCCAAGCCTGGTAGCTTAAAGTCAGGTGGGTTCCGAGAGTTCCTGATATCCAAAGAGAGCGGGCTGCGAGTCACACAGTCCATGTCCATAGAAAAAGCGCCGCCTCGAGTGAACCGACGGAGGACATCCGCAATCTCAGACCCATTTCCAAGAGCGAGCAAATGGTTTAAATTATCCAAGGCAGCACTGGTGCCCCCCGTGTTCAAGTTCAAGTTGGGAATTGGTTGGTTGAAAAGGAAGTTTGGTTGGATTCCAACTTGGGGGGCCACATTCGGTGCAATCCTGGCTCCCGGAACTGTGGGAGTGCTACCGTCCAAAGCTGCGCGCGTTGGCGCTTGAGCAACATTTCCTACTGCGGAACCCACAACTTGTCCAAGTAAAGTAGCATCATGGGCTGGAGCGACGTCGAGATTAGGGTTGCCCCCGCGTGTGGTGGGACCGGCACCATTGGAAGGAGCGAAGTCGAGATTTGGGGTGCCCCCGCATGTGGCGGGACTGGCACCATTGGAAGGAGCGATGTCGAGGTTTGGGGTGCCCCCGCATGTGGCAGGGCTGGCACCATTGGAAGAAGCGACGTCGAGGTTTGGAGTGCCCCCGCGTGTGGCGGGACCGGCACCATTGGAAGGAGCGACGTCGAGGTTTGGGGTGCCCTCGCGTGTGGCGGGACCGGCGCCGTTCTGAGGGGCGGCGTCGGCCTGTTGGTTAGTAGGCGGGGTTGCCCCCGTGTCTCGAGTCGCTGGTGGAGGAACATTTGTGCTAGTTCCAATAATGTCAGCCTGGGAAGTCAGCCTTGAAGCACTCCATATTCTATCTTCAATGCGAGCGAGGAAGGTATTGAAGGCATATTCCTGTCGCCTGAGTCGAGCGTCCAAATCAGTAGCGAGGTTCTTAATCATTCCATCGACGTCTTCTTGAGTGACATAGTTCCATGGAACTTCATTCGAAGAAAGTTCATGACTTACTTCATCTTTAGCATGAGCTTCAGTGATAGCTGGGAGCTTCTTGCGCTTAACCATGATGTAGAGCGAGTACGGTTGAAGTTGAAGATGAGGTTTGAAGACAAATCCGAGTACTTAATTCGATGCAGAGGTTGAAGCTGTGCGTCCCCTTCCTGGCGCGCCAAAATGTTGACGGGAAAAATTGTCGCACGCCAACACCCAATGTGCGAGTGTGAACAATTATCTGAATAAGCAGTAAATAATGTAAATGCAAGGAGACACAGCTTTTATAGTGGTTCGGCACTAACGCCTACGTCCACTTTATAATTCTCATTCATCATATCTTTGATCGATTACAAAAGATGTTACAATATTTGTGTACAAAGTTGTATGTATGGTGAATTTTGACTAAGTTGTCCTTCTTCCTTGGAGTGAGTTGACTTGGTCAACTATAGCAAGGTAGGCTTTAGTGTCCAATAGGTCTAGAGGCGGTGTAGCAAGGCTTGCTAGTGCTCAAGTGTTGAAGGAAAACATGCATGTCATGTTTTAATTACTTATCTCTTCTCCCATGGCCATGTTGGAGGTGTTGGAAGCCATTAATGAATTTTTGGAGCTCTTAAGGTCCAAAAATTCCAAGGGAGAAAGATCCATTTGAAGGCCAAGGCTTGGGGTATTTATAGGAAGGAGGTTAGGTGGGAGTAGGCGAGCAGCGGGGCCCACACCAGTAATTTTTGCACCCAGAACGAGCCATGTGCAGGAAATTCGCACCACCTGGTGTGGGTTCGAAATTTCGCACCCCTACCCGGGGGTCGAAACTTCAAACCCAGGGGGTTTGAAATTTCGAACCCACTAGTGGGGTTCGAAATTTCGACCCCATAGGTGGGGTCCGAAATTTCGACCCCACAGGCAGGTTCGAAATTTCGACCCCACTGGTGGGGTGCAAAATCTCGACCCCACTGGTGAGGTGCGAAATTGATAGTGGATGAGGCAAAAATCCTGCTGTCGAGGGAGTCGAAGTCCCTGAATGTGAAGTGAAGGAATCCGCGGTTTTGCTGGTCCGAAGTGAAGGAATCTGAGCTTCCGGCATGGAGAAAACCGGATGAATCGGGCGGTGCCCATAGTTTGGACCTAACTGGTTAGGTCGATCGCCGCCGGGACTGTGGGGCCCCGGAGCCCCACCGGTGCAGCGCTCGGACCCGCTGGATGGCTTGGATGATGACTTGACTAAGAATCCATTGGGCCCGACAGGGGCCATCTGATAGAGGCTTCGGGTTTCCATGTGTTTGCTACGCGACTTCGACCCAACTGCTTTGTGCTTTTTGATGCTTGAGCGCGTCGTTCGCCAAATACTTGGCGTGTGGCAGCTTTGACAAAAAAGCATGTCAACATATTCGATATCAAATTCTGAACTCAACAAACATCGTATTGGAATAACGATATATATATATATCTTCCAAATTCCTCCACAATGTCCGTATAATGATGGAATCCAATATCGAAATATTCCAAAGATAATTTCGATTCAAATCCATTCCAATTCATATATTGGAAATTCTGGTTATTTTTAAAACCATTCCAAATCCAATTTATTTTATTTAAAAATTATTAGATTTCAAATCTAGTTAATAACTAGTTCATTTTGATAAATATATATTTTTTTCTTTACAAATATGGAATTTTTCATCCCAATTCTTTCCAAATCATTCATTATGATTTTACACAAATTATTGATATTTTTAATAATTTTATCAAGGCCCGTACAGTCGATTTCCATAAACGGCCATCGAACTGCACTTACAGCGACCTTTTCTAAATTTTATTTGGACATAATTCCAAATCCAACTGTTAGAATTCAAATCTCTAATATTCTTTGGAAAGCTTTTTTCGATACGAACCCAACGGTTCCGGTTTTAGGAGAATCCAACGATCGGATCTCCCGTAATGTCAATTCAAAGTCAATGGTCGAAATTCGCGAACGGTCGCTACGCGGCGCGCACTATTCAGGCCATTTAATATATATAATATATATATTTCGTCGATTTCAATTCAAAACGTATTTTACAAATCGTTTTAAAATCAATTCCAATTTCCTTTTCCATTTAAACCAAAATTGAATATTCTACATCATTATAATATAAATGATGATATTTTCAAAATATTTGATTTTGAAATTGTTTCCTTTTTGGTATTCGTTATAAAAACGAATAAAATCGATATAAATATCATTCGCGTTAAAATGGCGCAAATCTAAACAACACGGCTTCATATATTTAAATATGTTCGTGTCCATCCATAATCGGACATCAAAATCATGATTTTGATTATTTACTGAATATTATTTCAATATATTCCTTATTTTAAAATATTTTTTATTTAAAATATTCTTCTTTCTGACCTGAATAAAACACAGTCAATTACCATATAATGTTGTTTATATGAATTTCATACAATACATGTATACAACAGCCATGATAAACAGTCAACCATCATCCAAAGTGCATTCTACACTGTATAAGCATTAAATATAAATATTTAACGCTTACAACAGTCTGTCAACCTATCGATTGACATACAACTAAACAGTTGGGATTAGTGTACGTCAAATATCATCCCAAACATCCGTGTGGGGTTTCAATCCACAAACACAGAATTTATTTGTGTAGTTGGGCGATGTGTAAAATTTATCGTCCCAATCGATATCAGTCAAATCAGTGTACATAAACAAATCGTCCGATTTGTAAATGAATATTTATTAATATACATGTTAAAAATTATATTTTTAACGATAAAATATTTTATATCCACACATGAATATCTTCAATCCATTTCACGTCACATACCAAATTCATCCAAACAAATCAATCCAAACCCATAACAAACAAGTCGTCCATGGTCTGTGGACGATGGGGAGCAGTTAATACGTTCAGTTATAACATAAATAACTATACAAAGAATTCAGTGAGAGAGTTCTCACCTTTGGGATCCACTCCTCCATTCTTTATTTCTGAACGGTTTGGATTTGGATCTGTTTCCAGTTGGTTCCATCACAATCCGTTTTCACGCTATTCACAGTAAAAATCACATTTTTAATATGACGATTATATATATTTAAAAATCGCATTTTTAATACACTGCTATATATATATTTAAAAATCACATTTTTGATATTGCTATTTCTATTTACGAAACAATGTTATTCTTATTTTTAAAAAACAATTCTATTTTTATTTTTAAAAACATTTCTATTTTTATTTTTGAAAACAATTCTATTTTTATTTTTAAAACCATGGTACTTTTATTTTTCAAACAATGGTATTTTTATTTTCAAAAATAATGCTAGTTCCGTTTTAAAAAATAATGCCATTTCAGTTTTCAAAGATAATGCCATTTCCGTTTTCAAAGATAATGCCATTTTCGTTTTCAAAATAATGTTCACTCTATCAAAATTGATTTTTTGTATTTTAAAAAAATTAAATGGCTGCTTGATTACATCATAATCTAACTTAATTAAATAAATTAATTACACTTAACTAATTAACAGTGTAAAAGAATATACGTTACCATTCCTTCCTCTGTATAGTGCCTGGAGGAATTCGAACTGCTTCAAAAACTAGGGTTTCCCCTTGCTCCGCCACCATCGAGTCGGATCGCCATCGGCACCCCCTCGACGCGCCTCCTCGTGCGCACCACCCCCCATGAGCGTCGCCTACTCGCACCCCCCAAGCATCACCAATTTGCGTTCGAAAACTGCTAGTTCCATCTCGAAATTTGGGCAGCCCACTTCGTGAAAATCGCCCAAATTGGCATGGATCGAAAGAGGATGGGAAGTGCTATGATTTTGGTTTTATATGTCTTGGAATTTATTGAATGGAAAGAGAAGAAAATGATGAAGAAAGTGGGAGCATTTCGATCATTGAATCTGGGATGGGGGCGGCCTTTCCGCATTGACCACGTCTAAGTAAATGGAAGGGTTTTGACCCAGACAACCTATATATATAATATATTTTTTATTTAATTTAATTCCAATAATCCTTGTTTTTCAATCCGAACACCGAACCGAACCCAACGACCATCGCCCCTAGCCAAATACCCCCATTCCGGATACAATGGGATATGTTTCATAAGCCCATTCGATCATTTCGATCTGTTTTCATCAAAATTAAAATATAAATCACTATATATTGAATTTAAACATACATTTAAATTTACCGGGTCCACATACTGACTCCAAAAATTCCCAAAAAATAAATTTAGCTATGTTTTGACGATACGGTCCTAAAAAAACTAATTTCATTGAATTTGGAGACTGTTTGTAAAATTGCCATTTTCTGGTCGATTCAATTCAACTGAAATTGGTCAAATGCGTTTTCTTTTGCCACGCTCACATATTGATTTCAAAAATTACGAAAATTGGAATCTAGCAATAATTTGACATCCCGGATCTGAAAAAAGTGGTTTCGTTGAAAACGGAGGTCGTTTGCAAAAAAGTTATTTTTTAGGGCTATAATTCCATAGCGACTATTCTGAATTTTCAATTGGACATAACTTATTATTCCCATTATGAAATTTCAATTTTTCGGATTCGTTGGAAAGATATTTTCAAACAGATTCAAATATTTTTGGTTTCATTAAAATCCGATTTATTTTGAATCCTGTACATTCATTTGAAATTTGAAATCGAATTTTCAAACTACCGCGCCATTTCTAATTCCTTTTTTAATTAAAATTAATATTTATATTCTAGATTTCATTTAAATAAATTTATACGATCTAATTCTATTTAAAATAAATTTCTCGTTGTTATTATTTAAAATAATTCATTTTAAATATTCAAAATTCATTAAAATAGACAAAATAAAAATTTTAAATTGGTTCTGATTTTCCGGGTTGTTACAATCTCCCCGACTTAAAATCTTTTCGTCCTAAAAAAGGAACGAAGCTAAAAGTTGTTTTACTAATCAACTCAACTTTCAGTTTGGCTTTCATTCTTCAACTTTTCAGTTTCTAAGAATTTTCCAATTCTTCAAAAATTTGGCTAACACCCTAAATTTTCAAAAAATTTCGCCATAACCTCCTTTGTACGGGGAGCACGCGGAAAATTCCCAAACCGCGACATAGGCCCTCTCATCTCAAAAAGTAAAAGTAAAAGCCAATCGGATCATAAAATCATCCAAACCCAATAATTTAGTAAACATGTACCTATTTGTCGGGCATACAATTTTATTCCTCTTCTCTAGCCTCCTTGGTATGACCTGTTCAATATATATGCATGTACATGTATGCAATTTCAAACAATTTTCAATTCAGTTTCATATTTGACTTGATTTTGCTACATTTCTCTTATTGGTATTATTATTCCAACATATTATAACAATCAAACTAATAATCATTCAGTACAACCAGCAATCAATTAGTTAATTAAATTTTCAAATGCATAACTTTAATACATAGTCAAAAATCAGGTTTTTGAGGCTACATCACCATAAATAATCCTATGTAAGTTTTGGTTCTCACACCAGTCTAATGGAAATATATAGGAATCCCACTTTCGAAACTCAAACATAAACTCTAATGATGAGTACTCAATCATCAGAATCATCTTCGGCTACTAGAGTGTGATTCTATATCTACCCAGTATATTAAAACTTCGAATATACGTTCACGACGCGTATATGCAAAATCTCATATACTCGATTGTCCTAAATCAAATAAAATAATATACTCACAAATGTATAACTAGATTAAATTTTCAAAACGAAATTTGTTTTCACTTTTATTTTAAAATTTCACTCTTCACACTCGTTCTACGATACTTCTGATCCTATCTCTAATGATCCAATCTCTGGTGAATTCTTTCGTTTTGTTCTAACATGTCTTGTTCTTCAAGCTTTGTAAACCGAAGCTCTGATACCAAATGTGATGACCCGAACTTCCTCATAAAGGAAAACCCGGATTGAATTGAGAACATGACAAATCAGAACACAAACAAAAGAATATTTCATTACTTATTACAACAATTTACATCAGAGTACAAGAATGTACAAAGTATGAACAAATAATTTACATTTGATAAATATCAGAGATTTACAATTTACAACGCAGCGGAAAATAATATAAAACACAACTGAAAGAGATACACGGATACAGAGATTTCCGAATATCATTCCAGCTGTAAACCAAGATCCTGTGAATATAAATATGCAAAACCAAAACAACTAGCTGCCCGTGTGGAAAGAAGGGGCACCCAGAGTTTAGGTTAAAACAATAAACTCCAAGTCAGTCATGTGACTGGTGTGAGAACTAAAGCAGTTATTGAATCTTTACTTTAAAAATAAAGTAAATCAAGGGACCACGCCGTATAACACTGAACGGGTTTCCTCCCAAGAATACCAGTGCATCAAACAAACAACGCAATGCTTTTTGGAAAAATGAAGCTATTATAAGACCCAGGTCCCATCACACAATGCAACGCAAGCTGGAGGATAGAGTTTTACCTTATAATAGCCAAACATGCTTGGTACATTTAAAACAAACATTTCGATACTATTATAGTGTAAAGTGTATGAAGACAACTTCAAATATAAATGTATCAATCGTAGACGACATAGCATCCTATGTTACTATGTCGCCAATACTAGGCTTAACAAATAAAACTGAAATGTCATGTATTAAAAGTTGGATTTCCGTCTGTGAACCAAGGCAAGGGATCGTCGTTACCGCTTCGAGACGCTCTAGCCTGTATCTCAGGCAAGTACTCAGTCAAGCCTTTGGATCGTCAGGGCCGGTCAACTCAATGTGGATTAAAATGCCTAAACACTACGTTTCCTCGCCCTATGGGGCGTCAATCTAGCCTGTACAAAGACCATACCATCCATCGGCCCCGCAGTGCCGATATATCCCAGACGCCTCGCTATCCATCATCTACATAAGTAAAATATATGGGCGTGTAAAACCCAGACACCACTCCTAGCTAGAAGGAAACGCATGTCCTCCCTGATCTTCTCTCCCGTTTCCGGTTCACACCGGGGTCCGAGGCTCGCGAATTAACGCAACACAAAGCTATGCTTTATTAAAGCCGTGCTTTGATCATCAACCGCAAGACTCTGCTTCTCAACAGAAACCTTGATCATTTGCATCTCAGCATGCCACACAGGAAATTCACGCTATGCAACCGATGTCTATCAATCACATAGAATGAAATCCGATGTCAGACACACATCCATTTACAAGTTCGTTCTGGGTCGAAACAAAACCGGAGGCACCTTATTCCTCATCCCATATTTCCAATATAGGAGAGAGGTCCTCGCATATCCGGTCGATCTCCAAGTATGTCTGGATGATCACCACTTATTACCTTGTCTTGGGCGTACAGCCCAATCAAGACATCAGTAATAATCCAAACGATGTGAAGACCTCCGGTCTTCAACCACGTCTTCATCCTCGACATATCATCGAATCAGTTATTCAAAGTGGGATAAACCCGGTCTTTCTGAATAACTAGCGTATATAATAAACAAGTGCTATAAAAACACAACATACGCCTCATTCCAATCCAGAATATTCCTTTATTCAAATATTCTTTTACTTTGGGAAAGGTTCCCATTAATTTTATTAAAGATAAATTCTTTAAGTTTATTCTTTAATCATCCTTTGGGTATCAATTCAAACCATTTTAAGGTTTTCCAAACTAGTCGGGATTAGCGAACCTTATCGAAGTAATCGTTTGTTTAATTTCCCATCCCAACCTATTCATCCCATGAAGTAAAACTGGTAATACTTCATATCTAACACCACAGTGTTATTGGTAAAATTAATTACCATTTCACGTTCAAATCTAATTAAAGATTTAACTATTGCTTGGAGAAAAACTGGTGATACTTCATTCTCGATCATTTCTTGAATTTGATAATTTTGGTTATCAAATTCACCTTTCAATCTTTTCAAAGATTCATTAAAACTCTAATTCAGTTTCAATTTCCAAAATTCATTACTTAATGATTATTCAAAGTTAAGAAATTAATCTTATCTTTAACTGGGTTAAAGAACTAATGTCACTTAAAACACAGCTCACGATAAACCCAAAATCTCATTCCATTAACAACGGAATTTTCTTGGAAAACAGATTGATATATATATATATATATATATATAATCGATATAAACTTCCATATCCAACCGATAATATAAATGGAATAACAGCAAATCCTTTTAAATTCCATATATATTAACAGTCTTCCTCTGCAGAACTCACTTCGATTATTACCAAACCGAATTCCATTCAATTCCAATTTAATATGTTAAATTGGAAAACTTTACTTTGGAAAATCTCCTTTAAATCTTAACAAAAGATTTATAAATTTCAAATCACATTTCACTGTAAATCGAGTTAAAGAACGAATGTCGCTAAAAACACAGTTCATGATAAACCCAATTCACATTTCATTTTATTCCAATTATTAAATATAATTGGAAACTCTAAAAATGTTAATTAAAAGATTTATTCCCTTCACATGGGGTTCAAGAACAATGTTACTGAAGACACCTTTCATGACAAACCCAAAATCCCATTTGATATTAAATACAAGACTCTGAATAGAAAATATATCGGCTTATATTCAATATCAAATTCTGAACTCAACAAACATCGTATTGGAATAACGATATATATATATAACTTCCAAATTCCTCCACAATGTCTGTATAATCACGTAATCCAATATCGAAATATTCCGAAGATAATTTCGATTCAAATCCATTCCAATTCATATATTGGAAATTCTGGTTATTTTTAAAACCATTCCAAATCCAATTTATTTTATTTAAAAATTATTGAATTTCAAATCTAGTTAATAACTAGTTCATTTTGATTAAAATATATTTTTATCTTTACAAATATGGAATTTTTCATCCCAGTTCTTTCCAAATCATTTATTATGATTTTATACAAATTATTGATATTTTTAATAATTTTATCAAGGCCCGTACAGTCAATTTCCATAAACGACCATCGAACTGCACTTACAATGACCTTTTCCAAATTTGATTTGGACATCTCTAATATTCATTAGAAAGCTCTTTTCGATACGAACCCAATGGTTCCGGTTTTAGGAGAATCCGACGGTTGGATCTTTCGTAACGTCAATTCGAAGTCCATGGTCGAAATTCGCGAACGGTCGCTGCGCGGTCCGTTCTATTCAGGCTATTTAATATATAATATATATATATATATACATTATACGAGAGTCACGGCACGCGCTTCGCGCGTGGTCATGGCAGCGCTTCGCGCATGGTCATGGCACGCGCTTCGCGCGTGGTGATGGCACGCGCTTCGCCCGTGAAATTTTGTTTTTAAATTATTGTGTATTTTATATATGTTCGCATATGAATTGTGTAAATTTTGCGTAATTTATAAACTACCACTAAAGAGGAAAAAAATAGGAATACCAAATAGTAAATTGACATACGAATGACATGCATGAAAGCAAAGTTTTAAATATAAAACAACCAGCAGGATTAAGATATATTTCATTGATGGTGATTGCTACTTTATAAGCATGCATTAAAAGAAAGGAGCTGAAAATAAATATTGTTTTCATATAAGCATTAAAATAACTATTTTTGTGAAAACACCAATAAGAGGATACAATAAATTTGTATTGCACCAATAAGCAATCATAATAGCGCATGGTTATTCCTTAAATATTGTGTATCTTATAAATATTATGTGAAACTGCCAAAATGTAGAAAGAGTAACAACAACAAAAGTTCGAAAGTATATCTACATAAAATGTTGAAGATGGAGTTACACATATGCATTTGTGTGTGTATTTGTACACAAATTCTTTCTGAAGAAAAATTGGTACATTTATGGCAGGCGACTATATTATGCATGTCAATGGGAGGAGTAATGACTCCATTTCCAAGGATTCTTACACGAAGATTTCTAGCAAGCATAATAAGCAATCAGACCCCTCCTTTAAATCGTTTTGCTTCTTTCTCCCATTTACAAATCCTAGGTGCCATCGAAACCTGCAAACTGCAAATCACCGAGAAAATTAAGCCGTGGAGCATGAAGCTTATTCCCAAAGTTTAACAACTAAATGACAAGAACTAAAAATAAATGACTAACCTAGGGCTTTAAGCGATCTGCCACAAATATGAAAAATACGATGTTGAAAAGCATTGCGCAAATCCCAATGTCTTAGGTGATGACGGCTCTACCAGACTCTTCAGTTCCATCGAGACCGACATTAAAGCTGCTCTGGAGGTAATTTTCACATCAATTTTTTTTTTAAAATACGATTTGGTTGTATAGCGACCGTTCTTTTTTAAGTGTTTCCTAAAAATACGAAGGGAAGGGTGAATGAAGATAGAACAATGGTGATGAACAATGAGTGGTGAAAATGAGGGGAGAAATGTGAATATGAATGGAGATTTTGAACGATTTTTAAAGGGGTGTATGGTTTGTTCTAGAAATGTCGCATTTGTAGGTAGCGGGTGAGTATTTCTGAACCATTAAAATGCAGAAGATGCTATTTTTTAGCTATGAATAAAACATGGTAAGATGGATGCTATTTTTTTGGGCTCGGCGAAATTTTAGGGATTTATTCCAATTATTAGTACTATCTATATTTGAAATTGAATTGGATAAAAATTCCATATGTTTATACATATAATTTTAGTTCTAATTTTAAACACAAATATGTTTATACATATAATATTATCGTGCATACATTTATCGTGCATACATATAATAAAGGTTTTAAGCAAACTGTTTTGGAATGTAAAATTTCAGTTGCATGATAAAAACCTGAATGGATGCAGTAAATTACACATGGAAATTCGTAGCATTAGAACCAATGAAATGCATTAACTAAAATAAAAAGCAACTAAAATGAGAAGGGATTAAAATTTGCAATGAAACATATTTAGAGATCATCTTTTTTAGCGATATTAAAGAGATTATTGAAAAGATTTATTTGATCCTAATTTAAGTGACATTTAATGCCTAATTTATTGGGGATATTAGGTTAAATAATAATTTTATATTTATATATTTAAAAGCTCATACGTAAGGGCATTTTGGGAAGTTCACGGTCGGACCAAAACTTTGTGCTCCCAAGAGAATTATTAAAAAAGATATATTTCGTCGATTTCAATTCAGAACGTACTTTATAAATCGTTTTAAAATCGATTCCAATTTCTTTTTCCATTTAAACCAGAATTGAATATTCTACATCATTATAAAATAAATGATAATATTTTCAAAATATTTGATTTTGAAATTATTTCCTTTTCGATATTCGTTATAAAAACGAATAAAATCGATATAAATATTGTTCGCGTTAAAATGGCGCAAATCTAAACAACACGGCTTCATATATTTAAGTTTGTTCATGTCCATCCAAAATCGGACATCAAAATCATGATTTTGATTATTTAACGAATATTATTTCAAAATATTCCTTATTTTAAAATATTCGTTATTTAAAATATTCTTCTTTCTGAACAGGAGTCAGACACAGTTAATTACTATATAATATTGTTTATATGGATTTCATACAACACATGTATACAACAGCCATGATAAACAATCAACCATCATCCAAAGTGCATTCACCACTGTATAAGCATTAAATATAAATAATTATCACTTACAATAGTCTGTCAACCTATCGATTGACATACAACTAAACAGTTGGGATTAGTGTACGTCATATATCATCCCAACACCCGTGTGGGGTTTCGATCCACAAACACAGAATTTATTTGTGCAGTTGGGCGATGTGTAAAATTTATCGTCCCAATCGATATCAGTTAAATCAGTGTATATAATCAAATCGTCCGATTTGTAAATGAATATTTATTTTTGTACACGTTAAAAATTATATTTTTAACGATAAAATATTTTATTTCAACACATGAATATCTTCAGTCCATTTCACATTACATACCAAATTCATCCAAAAAAATCAATCCAAACACACAACAAACAAGTCGTCCATGGTCTGTGGACGACGAGGAGCAGTTAACACATTCAGTTATAACATAAATAACTGTACAAAGAATTCAGTGAAAGAGTTCTCACCTTTGGGATCCACTCCTGCATTCTTTATTTCTAAACGGTTTGGATTTGGATCTGTTTCCAGTTGGTTCCATCGCAATCCATTTTTACGTTGTTCATAGTAAAAATCATATTTTTAATATGACAATTATATATATTTAAAAATCGCATTATTAATACACTGCTATATAAATTTAAAAATCACATTTTTGATATTGCTATTTCTATTTACGAAACAATGCTATTCTTATTTTGAAAAAAACAATTCTATTTTTATTTTTAAAAACAATTCTATTTTTATTTTTAAAAACAATATGGTACTTTTATTTTTAAAGCAATGGTGTCTTTATTTTCAAAAATAATGCTACTTCCATTTTCAAAAATAATGCCATTTTCGTTTTCAATGATAATGCCATTTCTGTTTTCAAAGATAATGCCATTTCCGTTTTCAAAATAATGTTCACTCTATCAAAATTGATTTTTTTTATTTAAAAAATATTAAATAGCTTCTTGATTACATCATAATCTACTTTAATTAAATTAATTAATTACACTTAACTAATTAACAGTGTAAAAGAATATACGTTGTCGTTCCTTCCTCTGTACAGCGCCTGGACGAATTCGAACTGCTTCGAAAACTAGGGTTTCCTCTTGCAACGCCACCATCGAGTCGGACCGCCATTGGCACCCCCCTTCGATGCACCTCCTCGTGCGCCACCACCTCCCACGAGCGCTGCCTCCTCGCACCCCCAAGCATAACCAATTTGCATTCGAAAACTGCCAGTTCCATCTCGAAATTTGGGCAGCCCACTTCATGAAAGTCGCCCAAACTTTCATTGAACGAAAGAGGATGGGAAGTGCTACGATTTTGGTTTTATATGTCTTGGAATTTATTGAATGGAAAGAGAGAAAATGATGAAGAAAGGGGGATCATTTCGATCGTTGAATCTGGGATGGGGGCGGCCTTTCCGCGCTGACCACGGCTAAGTAAATGGAAGGGTTTTGACCCAGACAACCTATATATATATAATATATTATTCATTTTATTTTAATTCCAATAATCCTTGTTTTTCAATCTGAACTCCGAATCGAACCCAACGACCATCGCCCCTAGCTAAATACCCCCATTCCATACACAATGGGATATGTTTCGTAACCGTTCGATAATTTCGATCTGTTTTCATCAAAATTAAAATATAACTACTATATATTGAATTTAAACATACATTTAAATTGACCGGGGCCACATACTGACTCCAAAAATTCCCAAAAAATAAATCTAGATATGTTTTGACGATTCGATCCTAACAAAACTAATTTCATCGAATTTGGAGACTGTTTGAAAAATGTCCATTTTCTGGTCGATCCAATTCAATTGAAATTGGTCAAACACGTTTTCTTTTGTCACGCTCACATATTAATTTCAAAAATTATGAAAATTGGAATCTAGCAATAATTCGACATCCCAGATCAGACATAAGTTGATTCGTCGAAAACGGAGGTCGGTTGCAAAATGGCTTTTTTAAGGGCTATAATTCCATAATGACTATTCTGAATTTTCAATTGGACATAACTTTTTTTGTCGTTATGAAATTTCAATTTTTCGGATTCGTTGGAAAGATATTTTCAAACAGAATTAAATATTTTTGGTTTCACTAAAATCCGGTTTATTTTGAATCCTATACATTCATTTGAAATTTGAAATCGGATTTTCAAACTACCGCGCCATTTTTAATTCCTTTTGTAATTAAAATAAATATTTATATTCTAGTTTCCATTTAAATGAATTTATACATTCTAATTCTATTCAAAATAAATTTCTCGTCGTTATTATTTAAAATAAGTCATTTTAAATATTCAAAATTCATTAAAATAGATAAAATAAAAATTATAAATTGGTTCTGATTTTTTGGGTTGTAACACCTTATTGCTACTAACTTTATCTACTATACAGTAATTTTATTTGTAAAAGTAGTTGTATATTTTCTGATAATGTTTCTTATAGATAATGCACTAATTCTACTCAGTGACATTAGTTGCACGCACAAACATTCATTGCTTTAGGATACATATTATTTAAAATAGTAATGTTATCCCTGTACTAGAATTTAGGATGCGTTCTTAACGAACGGGAACGGGGAATTTGAGCGTGGCATTTGAGCGGTGTATTTGAACGTGACACTGTAGCGAACGGGGAATGTATTTTTTGCTATGAACGGGGTATTTGAGCTGGGTATTTAATTGATAAACTAATTATGTTGAATTAATTTATTCAGTTAATTTTAATTTATGTGTGTTATGTGAATGACAACATTGTAATATTAGTCCCACATTTCCCAAAAATTATGAGTAGCTTGGTATATATATGAGCACGCAACCCACATACACAATTGAAATAAAATTAAATGGCTTGAATAGACATGAATGCTTAATATTCATACATGTATATATATTAAAAATGTCAAAGATGGGCACTTGGATCACGAGGGCGCGTGCGTGCATAAACCCTAACTTGGTTCCCTCCAGCCGTGGGCACGGCATTCCACATCGTTCAAGAACTGAACGGAGCCTTTTTGAGCTTTCACTTGGCGTGCCACGGGCGTGCATTTCCATCATCCGACACGTCAGACTCAACTCAAGCGGGAGCGTTGCTACAAATTGCTGCGAACGGTCCCTTAGTCAGTTCATACCGCTTCTAATCTGAACACTATTGGTACTTCTGAGTACATTAGATCTACTTCCTTTCCTCAGCATACCTTTTTGCTGTTGTACTATGCTTTTACTTGATTGTCGTGAATAATGATTATATATTGCTCTAAATTCCTGATTTATTGAATATGCTCTTGTCGTACTTTTTTTCCAACATTATTGATGTAACAACCCGCTTTTATGCCCGATTTTCGCCTGTAATTAAACCAACTTAAACCGTTCATAAAGACGAATTGTTATGGGTACATACATATATTGAACAAAATAACAGAACTTTTCATTGCTCAAAACAATATTACATCAGAATTACATGAATATTAGAGTTACAACATATATACAGCAGAAGAAAAGATATAGATATACTCTCAGCGAAAGAACAAAGTGATACAGCGAAAGCTTCAAACTTTAGCGTGGACTCCAACTCAGAAAGCGCTTTGACCTCGCTCCAACGAATCATAACTGTAAAACTAAACTACTGGCTACCCGTGTGAAAAACTAATGGGCACCCAGAGTTTAGGAAGGAACAATAAACTCCAGGTCAGTCATGGGACTGGTGTGAGAACATAAAACAGTTACTTTAGGATTTATTTTAAAGTTGGGAAATACACCGGACCACGCCGCTAATGCGGAGCGGGTTTTATCCATGTGAATGTCCGTGCATGTAAATACGCGATGACTTTTGGAAAAATGAAGCTATCATAAGCTCGTCCCACATCACACAATGCAAGTGCACACCAGATGGGCGAGTTTATCTTATGATAACCAAAAATGCCTTCATACGTAAAAATCCTCTTCCAATATTATTATAACATAGTATAGAAAACCATTTCTCAAATAAATGTATTAATCCTAGATGGCATAGTACCCATAATATTATGTCGCCATATATATACATATATATATATATACACACACACACACACACACAAACCTAAACCGTATGGCACGTATTGGATATTTGGGTTTCTAACTTGGTGATTCCTGGCACGAAAGATCAATTAGGGATAAGAAGCGAAGTGGCTCACAGCTTTTTCGTCCATCACAGACACCAACTGCAAATCTCAGGGCAGATCAATGATTTTCGACCTGACACGGCCCCCCGAACATACCCAATTTCCCTAAGTTCATAAGTGGTTTCCCACTACTGCAGCTTCATCATCAATTCATATATAAGTATACAACCTAACCACCAGTTTCTCATCAATCCGAGGTGTGAGGTTTGTCGATGTCACGTCATACACAAAACATGCCTAGATAGGCAATGCCATGATCATTCAAGCTCATTTCATACCTTACGTATGTCACATTGTCCACTAACAACACGACCACTGATTTTTATCCATACATAACCACTTCGAGCTCATACGTCACAAAAACGATACATATCAAATGGGAATCAGTGTTATGCTGTCAATTACAATATCAAACACACAATCCATACAAGTCCATTCTAGGCCTGAACGGAACAAAATCCGAAAATCTCCAAATATACTCAGACCTCATGCCACTTATAACCTCGCATCGGGTGTACATCCCAACTTGAGACATCGTTAATCAATCCGAATAAATCTAGGGATTTCCGGTCTTCATTCATCGATTCCAAGTCTTGAATATGCTTCATGCATCGTATTATTACTTGGAATTGTTTTCGGACTTAAATCTGATCCCGGTCTTTCCAAGTAATAAGCAAATTCATAAACAATGATTATGGATCATACGGCTTCTCAATTCAATTTCCTTCCAATCATTTCAATTCATTACAAATGTCAAGGTTGGAATTTTTCATAAATTCAGTTATCATCTTAACTCTTTATTTGAAATCAAAGATTTGATTTACCAATCTTGTATTTCAAAACATACTTTTCAATTCTCATACTTGTTTGTTATTCCTCAAGTCATTCAATTTACCAAATCTATTTTTGGATTACAATTTCATATACGATAATCCAAGCAATTTATGTTCGGACATAAATTCGATAGAGTAAATCGACTTATGCCCGATATAAATTCACAACTCAATCAAATGCTATCAGAATCCTAAGGTAAATATTTTTAATGCTTCTGATAGTATTTGTCCAACCTTGGAATTACATATCGAATATCCGACACAACTCTATCCAACTGGTTTCCCTTATAAATTCTAACTTTTTAAGAATTAATAGATAATTCCATATTAGATCACTTAAAAATCTTTCTAAACCATTTACATTCCCTTTTAACCATTTAAAATAATGGCTTACGATTATAAATTTCAAAACCCATTTATCTTTGGAAATGAGATAATAACGTTTGAATGTTATAAAAGCGCTGAAATAGCCATTTAAATTCAAATAGATTCCAAATCAATTCAAATAATTCCATTCTAATCACTTTAAATAAATAAAGTAAGAGTTATCATGAATTTTCTCAGATCTTTAGAACCTGTTTTAGTTGAATTTTCATTATGATCGCCGAACTGCACGTACAACGACCTTTTCCAAATTTGTTTTGGACATAACTTGAAAATCGTATGTTGAAATTCGTAAATTCTCTTTCTATTCAAAAATTGTTGATATTTGAAAATCAATGTTTCTTATTTTAAGTCGAACCGATTTCAAATCATCAAGTTATAATCATCTGAAAATTTAAGCCGATATTTACGAGTTGTCGCGCCATAGCGCGTTATAAATCGACTTAAATATAATTCCTTTAAATCCTTTCGAATTGAATTTAAACTTTCGAAATAACTTAATTTCAAACCAATTATTATGTTTAAATCCAAAATCATTTCATAATTCCAAATCTTAATTTAAATAAGTTGTAAACTATAGGAATTCAAAAACCCTTGTAAATTTAAATTCAAATATAAACGTCATAAATGGTCCTTCGCGACATTTATTATTGAAATTTCAATTGGTTTTCTAAGTTTTAAAACAACTTCAAATTCAAATTTCAAATTATATTTGAACTAACCATCTCGCCCGTTGGACCAGTTAGGGATAGCCAGGGAGAGCAGGAAACTGGATTTCCAAACCCAAGCCTAGACACCATCCTCTCTGTCATCCTAGAACGGTCCGATATTAATATTATATTTAAATTTCCAAATCTCTTTTCAAACAACTAGAGTTTAATAATAATATTTTAACATTTGAAAAAAAAATCAAATTTTCATTCATATGGAAGGAACATTGAATCGGTCATCTTTCTAATTCCACAGCCATGGTATTGTGTGTGCGTCATACAAACATAATAAATAAACCATATATGTTGGATGATCATGGGTTATAATCTTCGTCAATAAACAAACAATCCAGCTACGCACAAGCATTACAGTCAATAACATTTATCAGTGTTCGGTCTTTTGTCTAATTACATGCACAACCATTCACACAACAACATACATATCCAAACAATTCATTCATTCATCACAATTCAATTTTTAATCACTACTAATTAAAATAAATGATTAAATTTATTATTCACACTGAATGGCTCCATAAATCTTCACTACCAGGAGGAACAAGCCGACGAATACTGACACCGCTACTCGCATCGCTCTTAATCTCATTCCTATTAGCAGCCGGTGATTGTTCTGCTAATTATATATTTGGAACTGAATTAATACGTTGTTGTTGTATATATTGTCACATATACATATAAGGACACTTCATTTTTAATTTCCATAAATTTATACTTAACTAAAATTACCAAAATTATATATTGATAGATTCTATTTTCTGATACGATTCTAACAGATCTAACGGCGGGTTAATTTGATTTAAAATGAACAAGAAATGATTATTTAAAGGCTAGACAATCTAAGCTTGAATTAAATTAACAACAAAAATCATACCCAAAGCCTTTAGGCCCAGCCCAATTCCAACACACCATCCAAGATCCAACCCGTTCTCCTTTCTTCTTCTTCTCCTTGCGGCTGTCCCCCTTGCTCATGCCTAACCCATGAACTCGCACATGTTTGGTGGATGATGCACACACATTCTTCCCACTGTACTTCAATCCAAATCTACCCGCAAGATTCTCTTCTCCTCCTTGTTCCAATGCTCCACCTCGCCAACAACCCCATGCCTTCATTCGAAATCCGAGCTCGCTCCAGGAAACAAAAACCATACGCCATTGCTAAGAGTCTCGACACTTTTCACACCGAATTCCACCAAAATATACCGCATCACAACTCTCTCTTCCCTCGTCACTATGACATACTCCGATTCGATCATCATCGCTTCCATCTCCGATTAAACTCAAACCTAATTTCGAACATTCCAAATCATCGTCACCAAATCGCCTCAAACTTACACCAAAAATACTACACCTCCTGCTGATCGCAATGGCGCTGACGGAGCGATCTAATTCGAAGCGAATTGGGAGAAAGGATTTTGCGAAGCTCTCTTTGCAAATTTTCAATTTTACTGTAAAATAGAGATTTCTCTTTTTATGGTTGATGAAATCCGGATCCGTCGAATTCTAAAAATCATAATCGATGATCCGGACAACTTTCATGTGAAACGTTTGGGTAGAAGCGAATGGACTGGAAGTTATGGATTTTTGATTGATGAGGAAGGGGTATTTTCATTTACTGGAAAGATTTTACAAACAAGGGAGAAAGAGTTCGTGAGTAAAATGAGGCGGTGATTTTGACCAGAAAAAAAAACGTGGGTTTGTATAGGAATTTAAAAGATATATTTCTTTTTTTTTTATATAATTTGCTTGTTTATGGGGAATTTGGCTTTCTCATGAAGCCTCCTTTACAGGCATGGAGACAACTAAGAGGGGACCTACTCTTCCAACCAATGCATGTTGAGATAATTAACTTATTTTTATTAATTGTTAAATTCTTATTTTTAGCTATACCTTAGTAACACTTATAAATGTGGCTAGTTTCAAATACATATATGCGTAACTAAAAATATTACTTAAGATCTATAAAATACTTAATATCCAAAATACTTATTATTATTTTATTAAATATATAATTAGGTTTAGATACACAACAAATCTTTATGGGAATATATTATTTTATAAAACTACATAATATTATCACTTATTAATATTAAAAATATTTATCTAAATAAGAATCTTAAATAAAATCTTAAAATAGAATATTCATATTCAAATAAATCAAAACAAAATATTGATTCAAACTCATATATAATATTTTTAAAACAATATTTGTATTTAAATCTTATTAAATTTACTTGATATTCAGAAAAATTGAAATATTATTATATATTTAATCATTGAAAATTCTAGTTCGTTACAATCTCCCCCACTTAAGACTTTCCATCCTCGAAAAGGAGACTTCGTAAATTATATATAAACAAAATAAATCTTGCCTATAAGTTTGTTGAAACAAAATTATTTGCAAAATTTTATTAATCTTGAAACTTATCAAAATGGTTCATAGGAGCGAATTATTTTTTATGACTAAATTGGTAAAATTCTTATATCAAATGCTTATTTATACAAATCATATATCACTATATTATAAGGATATAAAATTGTTGAAAAGATCAATTTAAGGAAGTTTGAGTTTTAATTAAAATTTGAAAGCATTTGAACCTCAAGATGATTTCTCTGACTCAGAATCCCCTTTTCCATTTCAACCATTTGAAATACTCTGTATTCCTTTTATATAGAAATCATACTTCGCTTCGTGATTTCCAAAACTAAATTTGCTTCCAAAATTTCAAATATACTATGATGAAATCCATATGTTATTAGTTCGAGAAGTTCACCCTCATGACAGGGCAACTGAGTATCACCCATCGCACGAAATCCAATCTTTCATCACAACCCAGTTTTAGTCATGGTTACTCGAACAACCAAAACACTTCACATCCCGAAGTATATAAATCATTTCATAACCATATTTACAATTACTTATTGTTTTCCAAACATTCCAAAATATCGGGATTCTGGTCGTCGAAATTTCTTTTATTTTTGAGTCATATTTTAGTTATCATATTTACATAATCGAATAAACCTTTTCCTTTTTAACCGACTTGAAATCCAAAAGATTTGATTTTTCTTTCTTTCACAAATATTGAAGCCTATTTGGGGGAAAATTTCTTTACTCAACTAGTCAGAAACTCGTTTTCACTTAAAAGACACCACGCTTCTGCTACGCTACTCTGATTCAACAGATCTCAAACTAGTATTGTTTCAAGCATTTATTCAAGCGGTTGAGGTAAATTTCAAAATCAACTAATATTTCAAATCCAATTCCTTACATTAGTTAGACCTTTTATTTCAATGCTTTTGATTACTATACAACGTTTATTTATTGAGATTTCGCTAGCATAATATTTGGATAGATCATTTCTAATTTGAATTTAAGACTTGGCTTTGTTCAACAAATCAAATTGCATGTGCCCAAATCGAGTTATAGATAAGAGGACAGTATCGGAATGAGGGTATGAATCAAATTACTTAACCAAGTTCATAAGACAAAAGGGGTATGAATGATGCTTTCAATAACAAAAGGTCCGAAAAAGGAACTAGTGTAGGTCAAAATAGATAAATCGAGTGCACCTAACGATATGATTAAGGACAATTCAATTAGGGTAAATCTTACTTTAATATTTTCTTTGCGTCATAAGTGATTTCTTACTAAATAATTTCTAGTTGACTTACTCATGATGTCTCAATAGGGAAGAGTAGTTTTCTCCCCCACTTAAGAGTTAGTTATATTTTAAATCATCCTTTCAAACAAATTCTTACTTAAGTTGAAATTACCCTTTAAATTTTCTTCAGGAGTTTTCTTTGCTAAAATACACTTTTGAGCAAATGGTTTAACTTGTATATTATCATTTACAGTTCATACTAGGTATCAATTTAGATCTGTTGCTTAAATTAACCTTTTTAACATCAATCGAGAAATATGATATCTTCTCTTATTACAACTTATTGGATCCACCATTCATATTCAAAAGTTCGTTATAATTTGGTCGATTATTCTTGTCACTTTGAATATGGGTAAATTGTCTTCTTACACGCATTTCTCAACAATTCATTTTCCAGTTCTTAAGTGAGATTTATCCCAAAAATATATCTTTAATTATTCAAGTACTTATTGTTTACCATATTTAAAGTTTTAAGGGTTCAAGGTCCTGAGGTATTTTTAAGCTGATCTAAATTTTCTTTCCTTTTAAAACTTCTAGTTTTGTTATCCCAAATTAAATTCCTATATTAATTTACCAAACCATTTATTAAGATTTATTCATTAAAACACTTAGTTAGATGATTTTAAGTATTCCTTGATGCTTAAATCGAAACTATATAGTCATCCCACCTTCAAAACTCGAAAATGAATGCCGATGGTGCTGCAGTCATCAACAGAATCATCCTCGAGCGACTAAAGTGTGATTCTATATCTATCTAATATATATTGGACTTCGTATATACGTTGATCAGTCGTATACTCAAAATCCTTACATACTCGATAGTCCAATCGCGATATCGAAAATAATACCCAAAACCACTATCTTCAATTATATTCCGAAATATATTTCAAAATAATTATCATTTCCAAAATGAATATCTAGTATCAAAATAACTTTATATTTCCAAAATACTCTTTCTCAACGAAATATCCCAAAATCTCATTCTAGGGCATTTCTAACCCTATCTCTAATGAGACGTTATGACTCTGATGAGTCCTATCCTTTGTCCAAAATATGTCGTACCCAAAGCTTTGTATAAACCAAAGCTCTTATACCAATTGTAACGACCCGCTTTTTTGCCCGATTTTCGCTGGTAATTAAACCAACTTAAACCGTTCATAAAAACAAATTGTTATGGGTACATACATATATTGAACAAAATAACAGAACTTTTCATTTCTCAAAACAATGTAACATCAGAATTACATGAATATCATAGTTACAACATACATACAGCAGAAGAAAAGATATAAATATACTCTCAGCGGAAGAACAAAGTAATACAGCGGAAGCTTCAAACTTTAGCGTGGAATCCAACTCAGAAAGCGCTTTGACCTTGCTCCAATGAATCATAATTGTAAAACTAAACTACTAGCTGCCCGTGTGAAAAATTAATGGGCACCCAGAATTTAGGATGGAACAATAAACTCAAGGTTAGTCATGGGACTGGTGTGAGAACATGAAGCAGTTGCTTTAGGATTTATTTTAAAGTTGGGAAATTCAACGGACCACGCCGCTAATGCGGAGCGGGTTTTATCCATGTGAATGTCCGTGCATATAAATACGCGAATACTTTTGGAAAAATGAAGCTATCATAAGCTCGTCCCACATCACACAATGCAAGCGCACACCAGATGGGCGAGTTTATCTTATGATAACCAAAAATGCCTTCATATGTAAAAATCCTCTTCTAATATTATTATTACATAGTGTGGAAAACCATTTCGCAAATAAATGTATTAATCCTAGAAGGCATAATACCCATAATATTATGTCACCATATATATATATATATATATATATATATATATATATATATATATATCTAAAACCATGTGGCATGTATTGGATATTTGGGTTTCCAACTTGATGATTCCTGGAATGAATGGTCAATCAGGGATACGAAGCGAAGTGCCTCACGGCTTTTTCATCCATCACGGACACCAACTGCAAATCGCAGGGCAGATCAACGGTTTTCGACCAGACACGACCCCCGAAACATACACAATTTCCCCAAGTTCATAAGTGGTTTCCCACTACTGCAGCTTCACATCAATTCATATATAAGTATACAACCTAACCGCCAGTTTCTCATCAATTTGGGGTGTGAGGTTTGTCAATGTCACGTCATACACAAAGCATGCCTAGATAGGCAATGTTGTGATCATTCAAGCTTATTTCATATCTGACGTATGTCACATTGTCCACTCACAACATGGCCACTGATTTCCATCCATACATAACCACTTCGAGCTCGTACGTCACAAACCAGATACATATCAAATGGGAATCAGTGTTATGCTGCCAATTACAATGTCAGACACACAATCCATACAAGTCCATTGTAGGTCTGAACGGAGCAAAATCCGAAAAATCTTCAAATATACTTAGACCTCATGCCACTTATAACCTCACATCGGGTGTACATCCCGACTTGAGACATTGGCAATCAATCCGAATAAATCTAGGGATTCTCGGTCATCATTCATCGATTCCAAGTCTTGAATATGCTTCATGCGTCGTATTATTACTTGGAATGGTTTTCAGACTTAAATCTGATCCCGGTCTTTCCAAGTAATAAGCGTATTCATAAACAATGATTATGGATCATACAGCTTCTCAATTCAATTTCCTTCCAATCATTTCAATTCATTACAAATGTCAAGGTTGGAATTTTTCGTAAATTCAGTTATCATCTTAACTCTTTATTTGAAATCAAAGATTCGATTTACCAACCTTATATTTCAAAACATACTTTCAATTATCATACTTTTTATTATTCCTCAAGTCATTCTATTTACCAAATCTCTATTTGGATTACAATTTCATATACGAAAATCTAAGCAATTTATGTTTGGACATAAGTTCAATAGTGTAAATCAACTTATGCTCGATATAAATTCACAACTCAATCAAACACTATCAGAATCCTGAGGTAAATAATTTTAATGCTTCTGATAGTATTTGTCCAACCTTGGAATTACATATCGAATATCCAACACAACTCTATCTAACTCGTTTCCCTTTAAATTCTAACTTTTTAAGAATTAGAAAATAATTCCATATTAAATCACTTAAAAATCTTTCTAAACTATTTACATTCCCTTTTAATCATTTAAAATAATGGTTTATGATTATAAATTTCAAAACTCGTTTATCTTCGGAAATGAGATAATAATGTTTGAATGTTACTAAAAGCGCTGAAATAGCCATTTAAATTCAAATAGATTCCACATCAATTCAAAAATTAAAATAATTCCGTTCTAATCACTTTAAATAAATAAAGTAAGAGTTATCATGAATTTTCTCAGATCTTTAGAACCTGTTTTAGTTGAATTTTCGTTATGATCGCCGAACTGCATGTACAGTGACCTTTTCCAAATTTGTTTTGGACATAACTTGAAAATCGTACATTAAAATTTGGAAATTCTCTTTCTATTCAAAAATTGTTGATATTTGAAAATCAACGTTTCTTATTTCAAGCCGAACCGATTTCAAATGATCAAGTTATAATCATCTGAAAATTTAAGTCGATATTTACGAACTATCGCACCGTAGCGCGTTATAAATCGATTTAAATATAATTCTTTTAAATCCTTTCGAATTGAATTTAAAATTTCGAAATAACTTAATTTCAAACCAATTATTAAGTTTAAATCCAAAATCATTTCATAATTCCAAATCTTAATTTAAATAAGTTGTAAACCATAGGAATTCAAAAACCCTTTTAAATTTAAATTCAAATATAAACTTCATAGATGGTACTTCGCGACATTTATTATTTAAATTTCAATTGGTTTTCTAAGTTTTAAAATAACTTCAACTTCAACTTTCAAATTATATTTGAACTAACCATCTCGCCCGTCGGACCAATTAGGTTTAGCCAGGGAGAGCAGGAAACTGGATTTCCAAACCCAAGCCTAGATACCATCCTCTCTGTCATCCTAGAACGGTCTGGTATATAATATTATAAAATATTATATTTAAATTTTCAAATGACTGGACTATAATAATAATTTTTAATATTTGAAAAAAAATCAAATTTTCATTCACATGGAAGGAACATTGAATTGGTCATCTGTCTAATTCCACAGCCATGGTATTGTGTGTGCGTCATATAAACATAATAAATCAACCATATAAGTCGGATGATCATGGGTTATTATCATCGTCAATAAACAAACAATTCAGCTGTGCCCAAGCATTACAGTCAATAATTCTTATCAGTGTTCAGTGTTTTGTCTAATTACATGCACAACCATTCACACAACAACATACATATCCAAACAATTTATTCATCCATCATAATTCAATTTTAATCACTACTAATTAAAATAAATGATTAAATTTATTGTTCTCACCAAATAGCTCCATAAATCTTCACTACCAGGACGAACAAGTCGACGAACACCGACACCGCTACTCGCATCGCTCTCAATCTCATTCCTATTAGCAGCCGGTGATTGTTCTGCTAATTGTATATTTGGAACTGAATTAATACGTTGTTGTTGTATATATTGTCACATATATATTTATAAGGACACTTCATTTTTAATTTCCATAAATTTATACTTAACTAAAATTACCAAAATTATATATTAATGGATTCTATTTTCGGATACGATTCTAACAGATCTAATGGCGGGTTAATCCGATTTAAAATGAACAAGATTTGATTATTTAAAGGTTAGGCAATCTAAGCTTGAATTAAATTAACAACAAAAATCATACCTAAAGCCTTTAGGCCCAGCCCAATTCCAAAGCACCTTCCAAGATCCAACCCGTTCTCCTTTCTTCTTCTTCTCCTTGCGGCTGTCCCCCTTGCTCGCGCCTAACCCATGAACTCGCACACGTTCGGTGCACGGTGCACGCACATTCTTCCCACCGAACTTCAATCCGAAGCCACCCGCAAGATTCTCTTCTCCTCCTCGTTCCAATGCACCACCTCTCCAACAACCCCATGCCTTCATTCGAAATCCGAGCTCGCTCCAGGAAACAAAAACCGTACGCCATTGCTAAGAGTCTCGACACTTTTTCCCACTGAATTCCATTAAAATATACCGCATCGCGGCTCTCTCTTCCCTCGTCACTACGCCATACTACGATTCAATCATCATCGCTTCCATCTCCGATTAAACTCAAACCTAATTTCGAACTATCCAAGTCATCATCACCAAATCGCCTCAAGCTTACACCAAAAATACTACATCTTCTACTGATCACAACGGCGCTGACGACGCGATTAATTCAAAGTGGATTAGGAGAAAGGATTATTCGAAGCTCTCTTTGCAAATTTTCAATTTTACTGTAAAATAGAGATTTCTCTTTTAATGGTTGATGAAATTCGGATCCGTCGAGTTCTAAAAATCATGATCGATGATCTAGACAACTTTCATGTGAAAGGTTTTGGCTAGAAGCGAATGGACTGGAAGTTATGGATTTTTGATTGATGAGGAAGGGGTATTTTCATTTACTGGAAAGATTTTACAGAGATGGGAGAAGGAGTTCATGAGAAAAATGTGGCAGTGGTTTTGACCAGAGAACAAAACGTGGGTTTGAATAGGAATTTAAAAGATATTTTTTTATATATTATTTGTTTGTTTAAGGGGAACTTGGCTTTCTCATGAAGCCTCCTTTACATGCATGGAGACAACTAAGAGGGCACCTACTCTTCCAACCAATGCATGTTGAGATAATTAACTTATTTATATTAATTGTTAAATTCTTATTTTTAGCTATACCTTAGTAACACTTATAAATGTGGCTAGTTTCAAATACATATATGTATAACTAAAAATATTACTTAAGATTTATAAAATACTTAATATCCCAAATACTTATTCATTATTATTTTACTAAATATATAAGTAGGTTTAGATACACAAAAAATCTTTATGGAAATATATTATTTTATAAAACTACATAATATTATCACTTATTAATATTAAAAATATTTATCTAAATTAGAATCTTAAATAAAATCTTAAAATAGATTATTCATATTCAAATAAATCGAAACAAAATATTGATTCAAACACATATATAATATTTTTAAAACAATATTTATATTTAAATCTTATTAAATTTGCTTGATATTCAGAAAAATTGAAATATTATTATATATTTAATCATTGAAATTGAAAATTCTGGTTCGTTACAATTGATGTTGCTACACATCCAATATTTTTCCTTCCAATGAGGGAAGGTTGCTTCAACTCATGAAAGCCTTGCAAACATTTTACAATAATATTGACTCGAATGACAACTCATTATGACCTCGTTTCGAGGGGACATATCGCAGCAAAACCATTTTGTAAAAAGGACCGCTTTAAATCGAGGTAATAGCAGTGCTTCGAACATCAATAAATAAGTGTGCTTCGAAGTCACCCTACCTCGAAGGCTATTAAAATCATCCTGCATCTTCTTCATTTCCTGAATGTATGCACAGAAAAAGTGAAGCGCTTTAAAATAAGAATTCCTTAAAGCAGTATAAAAGCTTCGCTTTGAGTGGGAAGAATGAAACATGGATAGAGGGTTGCTTTGCTCCTGGAGGATCGAAGCAAAGAAGCCTCCTCTTATTAAAATAGTGCTTCAGTCATGTCAAGACCACAAAGAAGCACTTCAATAAGACAAGTGGATTCGTAAAACACAAATGATATGCTTTGTCATGCTCAGGGGATTGTATTCACATCATGATATGCATTCTGCTTTGATTGTTCCGAATCACTTGGACTAAACTAGTTTCCCACCTTGATTGTCCTAAATTCGAAGTAATTTCTTCCTCTTCTAAATAAAATCAAGGCTCGAAACAAGCCGCTTCACATAATAAAACAAACAGATTTACGAAAGGGGATTTTCACTTAAAGGGCCTCCTTTATGTTAAAAATTTATTTCTAGGACATAGGCGGTGAATAATTAGTTTCCAGGACGATTTAAAAAACACTTGTCCATCTGCGTCTCATTTTCTCAAAATAGGCGATTCCGTAAAATTTTAGAGCCCTAATTCGATCTTCTCAAATGATTTCATCTTCTCATTCAAGTTGGCATTCTCAAACGATTTGATCTTCTCATTCAAGTTGACATTCTAAACCGAGGTAAAATCGTAAAATCGTTAATACCCTGCAGGTCAGAGTCTAGTTTTTCATTTTTTTACCACTCAACATTTACCGAAGCATCTGGGCAATATATATCACTACTTTTCAACTATATTTTTTTCCTGTGTGCTTATAATTCCTTTTTTTGGTTGTTTGATTATTACTGATGGTTTTTGCCTCTTTGATTACTCAAAAGATAAATAAAAATATCTTTTAATTAATTGTGAGTAATTTTTAAGTTTAACTAAGCTAGAACTAAGAGTTTAGCGTATGCTTGTCTTACTTTATACCAAAATATACAACTTAGGTTATGAAATTTATCCTAAAACTGCCAGTTTTAACAACACTGCTTCAGTATGTTCAAATAGCATTATTACATCATTGCTTCTGTATGTACAAACTGCACAAACATATTTAACTAAATAACTGATAGAGATATCATTTTATCTTTTACTATAAAAAATATAAAAGAATTTATCTTTGTGTTTTTACAGCTGATACAATAATTATAATTACTTTATAGCAAGATAGTAATCATCATTATAAATTAATTGTATTTATATATATACCAAGATAAACTTGTTTAGAGTCTAAATCATTATTATATTCAATCAAATTACCACATGATTCTCCAACACCAACAACCGAGACTGATTTATCTTTCAATACAGATACATTTATAGAAAAGATATACTTGTTTATCTTTCTATACAGATATTATAATTTAAATTATTATTACTTTAAATAATAAGATATACAAGTTTTAAAAGAATTTTTGCTAAATTACTAAGGGGATTTTTTTTAATACAAACTATCTTTATGAATATTTTTGAAGCTATAAATGTATTTGGTTTAAAAAGATAAACAAGTTTATTTTTTATACAAATATTGTATTTTAAATAAATATTGTCTTTCTGATTATTTGATATTACAATTTAAATTATTATTGACTTTAAACAATAAGATATACAAGTTATAAAAGAAGTTTTGTTAAATTACTAACAAAAAAATAATTACAAAAAACCATCTTTACGAAATTTTTTGAAGCTATAAATGTATTTGTTTTAAAAAGATAAACAAGATTATCTTTCTACACAAATATTGAATTTTAATGATTATTGTCTTTAAACAATCAAATATGCAAGTTATTAAAGAAGTTTTGTTAAATTACTAAGGAAAATATATTTAATAAAAACTATCTTTATGAATATTTTTGAAGCTAAAAATGTATTTGTTTTAAAAAGATAAACAAGATTATCTTTCTATAAAGATATTGAATTTTAAATGATTAATTTCTTTAAACAATAGGATATACAAGTTATAAACTAAGTTTTATTAAATTACTAACAAAAAAATAATTAATAAAAACTATCTTTACAATAAATTTTGAAGTTATAAATGTATTTGTTTTATAAAGATAAACTACATTATCTTTTTATACAGATATTGAATTTTAAATGATTATTTTCTTTAAACAATCAGATATACAAGTTATTAAAGAAGTTTTGTTAAATTACTAAGGAAAAACATTTAATAAAAACTATCTTTATGAATATTTTTGAAGCTAAAAATAAATCTGTTTTAAAAAGATAAACAAGAATATCTTTCTATACAGATATTGAATTTTAAATGATTATTGTCTTTAAGCAATCACATATACAAGTTATTGAAGAAGTTTTATTAAATTACTAAACAAAATTACTAAAAACTATCTTTACGAAATTTTTTGAAGCTAAAAATGTATATGTTTTAAAAAGATAAACAAGATTATCTTATTGTACAGATATTGAATTTTAGATGGTTATTGTCTTTAAACAATCAGATATACAAGTTATTAAAGCAGTTTGGTTAAATTTCTAAGGAAAAAAATATAAATGTAATTTTCTTTTTAAACTAAAAGTGATTTTAAATACTTTTACTGCTTATAACCACTATAGCCAACCTAATTATTTATGGTTGATAATTAATTTTAGTATGCAGATATATTTATAATAAACAATTTGTCCAATAACAAAATTGATATTTCAATGCAGGAAAAATGCGTACAAGAAATTCAAGGTACGCTGATCAAAACACAGCATTTGAAGATACACAACAATGTATCTTTATCGACATTAAAGGAGAGCAGTGTTCAAATATAAGGAATCAATCAGATTCTTTTTGTGATATACACAGCCAGACAATGCAAAATATACCAACACCTCCACGTACTCCTATTGTAAGTAAACAAAATTTTCTATTATTTATTGCAAAAGTTAGACTATATTACCATTATATTCTTGTATAATAATTTGATTACCAGAAAATAGATGATTATGCAACCAATGTTAAAGATAAAATATGTATATCATATTGTGAGTAAACATATAAATTGTGTAAAAAGATAAATTTGTTTATCTTTTTTAAAAAAGATATATTATTCATGTGATCATTTAAACTTAGTTTAATTGTGTTCCTGCATGCTTAACCAAAAGCTAAGTAGAAATATTATTCTGTATTTAAATTTACATTATTTACATTTAATAATTTATTATAACAGGTTCATACAATCAACTTCACTGAAGTAGAAAAAAGGATACTGCAGTCAGAGCCACAGCTTAACGAATGTGTAACGACCCGTATTTTTCTGCCAATTTAATTGGATTAATTTAAATATTTTAATAATTTAAAATATTGGTTTGAGGTTGGATAATCGAATTTAACGATTTTTTTTGTGAATATATTATATTAAATAAATATTATTTTAATTTCCAAAATATGGGAAATTGTCGAAATTGAAATATACTGTGATCCGACAGTTTAAAGTGGTCAAATATTGTTTATACTGAAATTTTAGTGACAATTCGTTTTGAAAACGACGACGAATATATATAGTTTATAATTTAATTAAATAACGAGCTGCAGCGGCGCGGTAGTTCGCGATTTGGCGTTTTGAACTTCAATTGGTCGTACCGGGTTCAAAATAGGTCGGATTTCATCGAAACAAGAAACGTTGGGACCAGTTTGACAATATCTTCCCAACGGCAGAGAAAAATCCAGTTTTCGTCGTGTAGATTTTGTTTTATGTCCAAATCAAAATTTGGGAAAAGCAGCGCCAGAATTCCTTTTATATATATGGCGCTGCAGCTATATAAAATAACGGTTTTTAAATGTTTTACATATCGATTCGACTTGGAATTCAACCCGGGATATTTTTCCTTGATAATACATCAAATTCTGGTCGTGTATGGCCAACTGCAATATTTTGATATTATTATATTGAAGTACTTTAAAATTGGGTTATTTTATTCAAAATTGGCCAGTTCAAAAGGGATATTTTTCAAACGACCTCTGTTTTCGACGAAACAAATTTTGTTGTGACCGTAACAGTAAATTATTGCCAGATTTTCAAACGGCGCGTCAATCGGGGTTATTCTGTGAGCGTGGCAAAAGAAAATGTAAAATAAATCGATCAAATTGGACGTGTACAAGCGCTATTTGAGCATACGAGCACGGAATTCGACGAAACAAGATTCGTTAGGACCGTATCATCAAAATATACTATGCCGTCCAGTTGCGTCATGAACGGGGTTCGTATGTGAGCGCAGCAGCGAATAAACGATATTCGAAATAGCGATAGGTACGAAATAAAAATCGTCAGTCAGTGTCAGACATCACATCAACTTAAAATAATATTTTTCCACTCTATATAAACCCTTCCCCTCCATTTTTCCAGCCCACCTCATTTCTAGCTTGGTAATTTTGCAAATAAGTCCACTTTTACAAAATCAATTATATTTTCCAATCCGTGATGAATTCATGGGAGGTACCAAAGCAAAAGTTGTAGATCGGGAGGTTGTCTACCTATAGCAAAAAGTTGGGGTGGTTTCAACAAGTGTGGTGGTCGGAATTGGGGTTAAAAGCCAGAAAACCACTTTCAGTTTTGGCAGAAATTGGAGAGATTCGCTTGATTTCAGGTGACGGGACTTTGGGGCTTTCGTAGAGGGGAGGAATATCTTCGATTTGGCTGTGGTCAGAGGTCTTGAAACAGAGTGTGGTGGACGTGGCGTCGAGATGAACGGAGGAGGTTGTTTTGGGTTTTCTTTTTAAAGTAGCTGGCGGGTTTGGTGAGATTACCGGCGATGGAGGCGTTTCTGGTGTCGGGTCGGAGGGTAAGTCAAAGGGGCGAAGCGAGACGCATCGATTGGTGGTGGTGCAGTGGCCTGGAACGAGACGAGGCGGCGGAATTTAGGGATTAACCGAAATTGGGGCAAATGGTGATTTCCGGCGTTTGGTTCGATCTGAGGTGGCGTCGTCAGGGGCGGTTGGGGTTCAGGGTGGCGTGGTGTCAGTGGTGAGGTCGAGGTGGTCGGATTTGGCCTGAGGTGGAGTCGGAGTTGGGTTTTTGGGTGGGTGTTCGTTCGTGAGAAAACAGAAGGAGGGAGGAACGGGTTGCAAACGAGAAGAAGGGAGAAAACGCGTTTTTGGGTTCTCCTAGGATGACGTGGCAGCTAACTTAAGGTAAATCTGTTTTAATAACTAATAATTTAATTAATTTATAAATCGTTTAATATACACAAACTTTAAATAGGCATATCTCTCTCATACGTTAACGAAATTTAACGAAACAAGATGCGTTGGGATCGCAGGGACGAGACCTACGCGATGACACTGACTAGGAGTCAATCCGACACCGTTGAAAATTCAGCTATTTTTGGACGAATGGTTCAAATTAAAAGCGACAAACGCATCAACCGTCGACCAGAACAAACTCTGGTGAGTTAATTCTCACACCTTCTGGAATACTGTGATGTGGTAAAGTCACAGTTAAATATAATTTACAGTTAACAGTTTAAATTGGCTGATTGGATGCGATGGATGCAAGTTGCTTGTTGTTGGTTGATGGTTGCAGTTAATTATATTCTGCCAATTGTTAACTCGTATCTTGTTATCAACTGACATCTGTGATGCAGAGAAGAACAGGTTGGAGGATCCGACCGGATTCCTCAAATTTACTGTATTTGTTTTTGTTGTGCATATATATGGATTGTTCACATCATCTGACACCAAAACTATTTGAATGTTGATAGGTTGAATATATATACCCATCGTTGTTGTGGTTAAAGTCAATTGTTTGTGTTGACTAAGTAAATGGGCAGTAAGGGTCCAGTCGTAGGGTTTTAACGTTGTTCTACCGTCAGGGAAATTGGCGGGGTTCCAAAGTTATAATTTATTTATAACTGAATTTTAAGTTATTCAATTATTTCATACAAGTATTTAAATCGGGAATTTAAATTTAATAAGTTAAATCGAGTTATTAAGAGAATTTAGTTAAATGGTTTTGATCAGTTGAGAAGCAGAAATCAAGATATTACATGGGTTGTTAAAAAGGGAAATTTATTGTTCCAAACAATTAAAATGTGACTTAAATTAATTAAGTTAATTAATTAATTTAAGAAAGGGGAAATGACAATTTGAATTCAGTTAATTGTTAACTGATGTGTATGGTTGGGTATCCACCATATTTGAGTAAAATAGACAAAGAGATATATGGGTTTAAATATCCGTTAAAGTGTAACGAGTAGCGTTGGACATTAGTTAATCTTTGGTTAACTATAATCTAAAGGGATAGTTGAATTGGTTATTGTAAATAACCTTGATTATTATCGAGTAAGCTTGTAAACATGATAAAAATGCTATTTTGGGTTAAGATTAAAGTTAACTATATTTTTATATAGTAGAAGTCAAAGCAAACTATTCTTTAATTTAAAATGATTTAAAGTAGTGAATTTAATTTAATGTCAAACAAGGATTTTATTAAATGGACTTGTAAACACAAGTTCGAACAAGATTTGATAAAAGGGGATTTAAATTAACAAGTGGTCGACCGACAAGGGAGTTTAGCCAAAGTGGCGATGAAGGTTTATTATAAAATGTCCAAGTAGATGAAATCAATTTATGTGACGAGGGATTTATATTATAAATCAAAAGGTTTTAAGTGGAAGAATATTGGAAGTTAAAGTGATGTTTTAATGGATATTAATTTAGATAAGAGAATTAAGTAAAAGACTTTAAAAGAAGGTTTCAAATGTAAGAAACAATTTATGGGATCGATTTGAAATCGATAAGGTAAATAAGATTTGGGAAATGGTTAAGTGATAGACTGATGTTATTCCGAGATAAGAACGGGTTGACCAAGGTCTGAGAGGTAACTAAAATACCCCAACTCGGTTGGCCTCGCTATTATCGAGGAACAGTATTAGTTTGAAGTAAGTGAAGTTGTTGAAATTGTTTTACCCTATACGAGGTACATCGAACTCTAATGCAAGATTTTGGGAATTTAATAATATTGCAATGATGGTTCCAAAGGGAATAAGAATAAGTGCTTTAAAATTTATTTTAAACATTTGTTATTCAATTAGAGTTGATCGAATATAGTTAGAGTTAGTCAAACAAAGTTATCTAGGAAAAAGTTCCATTGTGTACGACTGCTAGCGTAATTCGCAGGGCTGCAGATAGCCTATGGCGGTCGGATGTTTCCTGGGGGAATCAGGCGTAACCATTGTGATCGCTGCGATCTAGAGTCGAGCGAATGGAGTTAAGTCGAGTATTAGCTAATAGGAGTAATCAAGTCAAGTTTGTCGAGTTAAATAAGTCGAGTCAGTCAAGTTAGAGTTAATCAATCATAGTAAATCAGTTAAAGTTAGCCAAAAGGGAATTTGGTTAAATATATTTTAAAAGCGGTCGAGTTGTGACAAGTACTGAACCAGAAAACTTGTTGTGTTCACACTATTGTTATTTGATAGTTAAAACACCGACTATCAAACCAGACCAATACGATTGTTGGTTCGGAAAGTCCGGGATCGAATTATATTCGAAAACCATTCCGACCATCAAATACGTGAAGACGTCGATTGAAGACGGAGCAAGTGAAGACCGTGGATCTTCATAAGCGGAAAGACTACTTGTTGAATTTCTCTGGCCTGCAGCCAGAGTTATTTTGATTTGTGATTCTGTCGTGGTTGAAATCCACGGGTTGCAAGGACTTCTCGCTACTGATTCATGGGGTGATTCCTATATGAGATGCAGTAGGAGAGTGCCTTCGGTTCATCCTGTTCCTGGATGACTTGTATGGACGGATGTCTGACAGAGTATTTCCAAAAGGGTTTACATGCGTTGATTTCTCCAAACGTACGATAGTTGATGGCGGAGAAATGATTATTCTCTAGCCTGCTAGCTAGAGTCTGTTTGTGGACGTCAATCAAGTGTGATCTGGCGGATCTGACGATGTGGCATTCAAAGTGAATGATGACCAGATGTTCTAGAGATAAAGTTCTAGCCTCAAGCCTCATCAACCGGGAAATGACAAAAATCGGGCAGGCAGCATGGCTATGTGGGTCGCTCCCATTAGGATGTATGATCACCTATCTAGAGAAATTCCTATTGCTTCTTTATCTATTCGATGCTGACCCTATTCGGGTGGCGGTTGCTGATCCCAACCGTCGGTGATATACATTCGATACACTCAAGCGAAATGAGTGGTCGGTCATGTGAGGGCCGGGTTGCAAGACGTTCTTGTTGAATCCAGTGTATTCGCCTCTAGAGATACACGTGCGGAAGGTGGACCCATACCTTGTCAAGTTGGAATCCAATATCCAATAAGCGCCCACGGGTTTCGATTGTATACTATATATGGGGAGCGTCAGATGCAAGCGTTCCTCTAGATTGCTAATTACTTGTAATTAGACATTATGATAATATCAGATCAAAGTATGATTTCAAACGAAATGGTTTGGGTTATAGTAAGGTAAAAACCGTCCGTGTTTATGTGTGGGCTGGTCTTACTATTATCCTTTTGTTTCGAAAAGGATTTCCAAAGTTAAACAGGTGTGTGTGTAAACAAGTGTGTGTTATGTGAATTTATCACTGATAGTATTCCAGGCTGACCCGGTGTATTTTGTTTTAAATCAAATGTGCTCGGGTCAGACCGAGTATGTTCCAGGTTAGGTTCCGCTTGGAGTTTCAGGAGCTGGAAGCAGGCGGCTTCACCACTAGTTATTCAAAGTTATTATTCCGCTGTGACTAATGTATGTGTACTCTGATGATTGGTATGTTTTATATAGTCCTTTGTATAAAGAGATTTGATATTATATTTTATCTGTTCCGCTGTGAGATTCTGATGTGTTCTTCTACTTTCTTCTATTCTAATACTTCTTTCTTTCTATCCTCACCCTCTAAATTCTTTCTCATGACAATCCAGTGTTTTTCAGTGCTTGGAGGATCGACATGAGATATGGTAAAGGTGTTATGTCGATTTCCAAGGCTGAAAATCTGCTGGGTCGTTACAGAATGTGTCTACTCTCCTCCAGAAGGATGCTTATATGCAAATTTAGACAATAACCCCGACCCCAATACTGAAGATAATGCTGAACAATATGAAGTGGAAAAAAGGGGTGAGGAAAAAAATAAGAGAACATATAGGTGTAATTTAGATGCATTCTACAAGGTGATGATTAAAATAAAGGAAAAAAACATATTCTCTTCTGCTGCAATGTCATATATAGATAGAACACCTTTCAAAAAATTATTTCATACATTTTTGGAAGGTAAAATCAAAAGAAAGGATATTAGAAAAAGTGCAAAAAGTTCAGATGAAGTCATTACATCATACGATAGGGAAGAGAAAGCATTTAAAATAGGAGATGCTGGTCTTAAGTTAACTGGAGAGGATATTAGTTTAATACTTGGAGTTCCATTGACCGGAAAGAATATATTTCCAATTGGAATCATTAGTAGGAATAACTTGGATGAGGAGTACTTAAGTTTTCTAAATCGACATTTTGAGTATAATGAGAGGGTAAATAAGAAAATTTTGAGTAAGAGAATCAAAATAATGATTGAAGAAAGGAACGGAAGTGAAGATTTAGTTAAATTACTTCTTTTGTTACTAATTTTCACATTCTTCTTCCCCAACAACCAATTCTACTAACAATGGGGATTTATTCCCAAATTGTTGAATTTGAAGAACAAAAATTCCATTTCTTGGGCAAAAATATTCATAAGCATGTGTCCCAAAATGTTGAAAAATTGCTAAAGACCCAAGAAATATGCCCGGATGCTCCATGATATTATTGGTATGTATTGTATATTTAATACTGTACATTGAATTTATCTAATATCAAAAAATAACGTATTTTAATTTTTTGACAGTATTGGCTTTGTGAAAGGACACAAATCATTAAGGTTAAAGAGGGTTGTAAAAATGAAAGGCCAAGAATATTAAAATGGAATTTATCGTAGTTGAAAAATGTATCAATTCAATCCATTAAGTCAGAAAAGGTAATTTCTTTGTGTGTGCTTCCTTGCTGATTATGTCATTTTACTGTTATTTTTAAATTAAAAAACTTAATTTTTACCACATGCGTAAAAAGATAAGAATTTTTATCTTTTTAATTATTTCATGTTTTTACTATCAATACCTTAGATTAATCTTGTGCATATTAATCATTATTGTGTATTTTCACCAAGAAGTCAAATAAGTTTGCACATAACAAATTAATCAACAATATGAAATAACAAATTGTTTTCCTGATTTCAATTTTTCAGTTTGCAAAGAGATTCAAGAAAATAATGAAAGATGAAAAAATTCTTCTACTGAAAGTGAACAAGACTTTGGAAGAGGGAAAAAAAGATAATGAAGAAAGCTTTCTTCTAACATAAGCCGAAGGGAAAGATAAAGAAATTGCAAGGATAAAAAGAAAAGTTGAGCAGTTACAAAAAAAGCTTCAGTCCAAAGAAAATCAATTACAAGCCAAAAAAAGAAGAGAAAAGAATTGGGAAGTTTGTTAAATAATGAACACAATTTAACTGAAATTCTTGAAAAAGAATGTGAGAAAAAGAATGATGAAGAAAACAAAGATACAGAAAAAGATCTGGAACATAATGAAACCAACAAAATTGAAGAAAAATTATGTGAGAATATTGATGGTGAAGAAATGGAAGATTTTGAAGAAGAAATATAACATAATGAAAATGAAGAAATTCATGAAAAAGAATGTGAAAATATGGATAGTGATGAAAAGGAAGATTAAGAAGAATTAGTAGAACATAATGACCCTGAAAAATTTGAAGAAAAAGAAAAAATAGATAAAGAGAAAAGGAAAAAGAAAAAGCGAAAGTGTGAAAGCCGAGAAACTATAGACGTGGATACTCTCAAGACACCAAAAAGTTTAAAAATGAGTAAAAGGAAAAAGAAAATAGTAAATTCTGAATTTTTTAAGGAATTGCACGATGACGAACAGGAGTTCATAGCAGATTACTTCAACAAATTTGGTGATGTTAAGTAAGCTTATATACTGTTTAAATTTTATACTTTATAAATTAATAAAAACAAATTTCTTAAATTATAACTTTGTTTACTTTACAGTGTAGAGATTTACAATTTGAACGACAAAAATAATATTGTCATACATAAAGACATGATTGAAGAACTGATTTTCGGTGAATTTGTTTCTGGCCAGGTAAATATGTAATATAATTCGACTTATGACACTAATGGATTTGTACACATATGATATTTATAATGATTACTGAAACATAGAAGCTCTACCGATCACATAATTTTCATACTTTTTACAATATAAAAAGATAAAAACATATTTCTTTTTTTTTAATGTTTTCGTACTTATATTGTACATAATAATTTTATATCATATGAAATGTTTTCATATTATTTTGAGTAATAGAATTTACCATATGTTGAAACAAATAATTTCAATTGATCATATGTTTTTAATATTTTTATCATTACAAAAATATAAATACATTTATCATTTTAAAAATTAAAACTTTCAAAGAAAAAATGCACATATATTGTTATAATTGCAAAGTGTTTTACTATCTTTGTGTCAATAAACTTAAATTTCTATCACATATAATTATCCATTACTAGCATATCAAAACAATATAAAATTGCTTTATTGTATATGTTTATTATTGCAACTACTCTGATATAATGTCTGTGCAGATAATTGATTGGTACTAGTATAAAGTAGCAAAAAATGTGCAATATCAATTCAAACGTAGCTTACTTTAATACCACAATGACAGTAAGATCATTATTATAGACATATACGTAATGATTCATTAATAAATCTGGTTTGTATAACTTCAATATTACTTTGTTTATACAGAAAAGTGCTGCAATTGACATAGAAAATGTCAAAACTCATTTGTTTATTCCATCTTTGACAGCAGCACTACAAGATTCACGATCTGATGTACTCTTATTTCCAATCCATGAAGAGTTACACTGGGTACTTTTAACATTTGAACAAGAATTTTCAGAGTGGACACTGTATGATTATTTGTCAAACATATGTAGAAATGGAAGATTTTCCAGCAGGCACAAAAAAGTGCGTTGAAAATTGTAATACATTTTGAATGTTTAATTTTTCTACGTTAACTAAATTAATAAATATTCTTTTTATTATATACAGCAAAATTTAGTCAATGACATAAACAAGAAACATCAGAAGGAACATACTACGAAGAATACCAAAAAATCATCTGTACTTACAGTTGGAGAATGTGCTCAACAACGTAATGGGTAACACTATATAATTGCTATATTGATTAATTTTTTTCCCACATATAATCAACAACACCAAAAGATAAATAGTTTTATCTTTTTCAAAATATGCTATTTATGTTGTACATACATACATAAAACTACATTTTTTTAAACATAAAAACTTATTTACTAAATGTTTTAATACTATATTAAATTATATTAATCTTTGCTACTATAAAATAAATATATAATTGTTTTTAATTAAAAAGTTGAATAAAATAAATACATTTATCTATTTTAGTAACTTCTGTTTTTTAAATTTAACCATCTTAAAAAGGATTTATCTTTGTTACAACAGATATGATTGCGGAATGTATGTGATTATTAACATTTCAAGATTGTCTCAAGATAGATGTCTTCTTGCAACCATACCTTAAACAGAAATTAATTACCTAAGAGCTACTATTGCATCCGGAATATTCCGTAATGAAGATTTCTGCTAGATAAAGGATAAGTCGTCTGCTGAAGATAACAACTTTGTTTATAGTTCATAATGCTTGATGGTGAAGAATGGACAAGATCTTTGTAGACGAGATGGATTTATTTGTTTGTACTCTTTTTAGATACATCGTTAATGACTGTTAATTGTCTGTGTATGTTGAATGTCTGTGTATTGCGTTGGACTATGAAAATTATCATGAAACTTCAAGGTTTAACATCACCGCTTTAATATATTCTAACTGCGTTATAAATTCACTGCTGTAATTTGTTCAAACTCTATAAATATATTTAACTAAATCACTGCTTGATATATCAAATTATATTTTACTACCCAAAAATATAGAATCATTTATATTTATTAATTTACAGCAGATAAAAAGCTATACTTAGGGGTGGTTTTACAATGAATAAGTATAGTATATCAAACTGATATACTGCTTGTCTTATAATACAAATTATTTTGAACTTATTATCTTATGTAAACTGTGTTGCTGTTAAAATATAAAAGATAAATCATTTTATCTTTTTTACATACTTACCAATACCATTCTATAAATAATAATTAATTTATAATATCTAATTTTAACTAGCAACCTATAACATATATTCTGATAATTTTAAGATGAAATTCTGATAAATTATCATGAATTTTCATTACTCATTTTCATTTTAGAGCTAAGCTAAGAAAGATAAAAACTTATATATTTTGTTGAATATATGTTAATACAATATAGTATTATACAACCATCACTGTAAATTCATTATTAAATTCAAAATAAACATTTTACATATTAAAAAACACATGTCATCAGATAATACAAAGTTCATTATTTAATTCATCATAAAAGTTTTCAACATAAACCATCACAATAACATCACTAAAATCAGGTTAACTTAAAATATAATCAATAAAAAATAAAATCATATATCTTTCTTCTATATAAGTATAACAATAGTACTACTAATAAAACACCATTTGTAAATTGGTGTCAAAACATACAACATTGCACATCACAATTCACCAACTTCCACAAGATCTGTTATCTTTTTAAATATATAATCAATTGTCTTTTTAAATCCTATAAGATTTGTTATCTTTTTCAAACAAACATTATCAGGACTATACAAAATCAGATATCAAATACTATTAATATTCTTCAAAATTACAAAACCTACGCTGTAAGGGAAGAAAACAAAACTCATGTATTTTTGCTAATGAATTGAGCATGAGGACATTGCTCATTATAATTTTCTCTAAATAAACATTAAAATGCAGTTATCAGTGAAATCATTTATCATTTTACATCCAACTTATAATTTTCTGTAAAGAATCTAATACATTTATTAGTTTCGGTCATAATTTTTGAAAAATGATATAATCATATATCTTTTACGAAATACAAATCGTCAAAAACTAAATAATACGCGTCGTCAACTAATTAAATTTGAAATCCAACTACATAACCAAGTTGAGAGTAAACAGAACTAATTGACAAAAACGAATAGTTTGATTGCTCAATCCAAATTTGAAGTTATAGTATAATTACAAAAATCATAATTAAAACTGAATGATTCAAGCAGGCTAAATATACTTTGCTTGTTTTATCACAAGAATACCTTTAAGAGTTCATTATTCCGACTACAACAAATGAAACCTTCCTCTAATAGATCAAAACTGCCTTCCTTAATAAAAATTATACAAAAGCATCAACAATGACATAAAACATCGAATTGACAATGAGAAATACAAACATAAATAAACACTCACGAAAGAACAATGAATCCAACAGAGAAAATAAATTATCCAATCCAGATGAACAATTCGACTCACGATTTCCCACAATTAAAGTCGAATTTGATGTCAGAAGAAATTAACGCCTAATTTTTGGCCAAGAAATCAACAATAGATTTGATTACACATGAAACGACGGCCTAATTTTTATCTAATTTCCACGAACACATGATTTCAGATATGACGATGGCTGTTTGAGAAGATAAAGACGTAGGCTTTGATTTTTTTTCCTGGAAACTAATATTTTAAAACATGTGTCCTAGAAAGTAATTGGGACTAAATATTAAGCCCTTAACACAAATTTCCTGTTTCGGAAATTGCCTTCCACCAAGAAGGGCTTTGCATTGCAGTACCCTCTTTGATCATTCAAAGTTCAAGAGCATATTGGAGATTTGAGTTAATCAGTGTAATGGTTTGAGGAAGAAAATATTAAGAAGACTAAAGAAATATTGTAACCAGAATTGTATTTTGTAAAAAGAAACTTGTACAGAGACATATGGTTGCTATTTATAATGTATAGCAGACGTATGTGCTAAGCCCAGTTACATGTAATGGTAATGAACTAGAGAGTCGGGTGCAAGCCCATATAATAAAGTATTATACGGTTTCTTACACCCCCCAATCCAATCGAGGGTTTACAATAAAATAAAACGATGGCAGCACAAGCCCTAATTCCATCTTCACGAGAGCATCTGACAATTTTGAGCTTCAGAATCATCAATACGAGAGCATCTGACAATTTTGAGCTTCGGAATCATCCACACGAGAGCAAGATTGGGTCTTTCTTCTATCCCTGAGGCTCTTCGGCCATGACGGAACACAAGTTTCGATCTTTGATTGCAAGTAGGGCTGAAGTTCAGAATCATCAACGTGAGAGCAGTATTGTGTCTTTCTTCGATCTCCAAGGCTCTTTGGCAGTGACGGAACACAGGTTTTGACCTTTGATGGCAAGCAGGGCTGAAGTGAGTTAAGTGAATTATTCTTCTCACTTGAGTCCTCTCTGGTATGAATTTCTCCTACCTTTAGTTCATATCTGAGCCTCGTAAAGTTGTTGCTTAATAATGCCTTCGTAAGTATATCTGCTTTTTTATAATATGATGGAATGTGACATACTTTTAATTTCTCCTTTGTAATCTGTTCTTGAAAAAAAAAATGTCTATCTGTATTTGTTTTGCTCGAGAGTGCAAAATAGGATTTTTGGACATATATATGGTGATTTGATTGTCACACCATAGTGTAGCTTTGTCATTTTTGATTTGCAACTCCTTAAGTAATGACTACAACCACATGATTTTTGTTGTTGCACTGGCCACGCTTCTATATTCAGCTTCACTGCTCGACTTTGAAATTGTAGCTTGTTTCTTAGAGTTCCATGAAACTAGATTATTACCAAAGTAGATACAGTAATCAGTAACAGATCTTCTATCATCAACATCGCCTGCCCAGTCAGCATCACTATATCCCACAATGTCTAGTCTTGTACTTTTGTCAATGTGTAGCCCAAAGTCCATTGTCCCCTTTAGATATCTTAGCGCTCTTTTAAGGCCTTTCTAGTGAGTGTCCAATGGATTCTGCATAAATTGAGACAGTTTTTTAATTCTGAATGAAAAATCAGGTCTTGTTATAGTAGCATATTGGAGACCTCCAGTTATGCTTCTATATTGTTTAATGTTTTGTATTGGTTCTCCCCCATCTTTTGAGTATCTTTGACTTCTTATCATTGGGGTATGTTAAGAGTTGGCATTTGACATATTAGCTCTTTCCAGTAAATCAGCAATGTATTTTCTCTGACTTAACACCATGGTTTGATTGTTAGGTTTAGTTACTCCTATGCCCAGAAAATAACTGAGATCACCTAAATCTTTTAGTGAGAACTGTTGATTTAGATACATAATTAAATCACTGATTTTCTTCTCATCATTTCCTGTAATGATCAAGTCATCAACGTATATATGTATATATATAGATGAATTAGCAATGATGTTAACAAATAATGAATTGTCTGATTTGCTAAACTGAAAGCCTTTATTAATGAGGGTTTCTTTCAGTTTACCAGACCAAACCCTAGGGGCTTGTTTGAGCCCATATATTGCCTTTTTGAGTTTGCATACAAGATTTTATCTTGTATGTAACCTGGTGGCTGCTGCATATAAATTTCTTCTCGTAGCTCGCCATTTAAAAGGCATTGTTAACATCAAGCTGATTTATATGCCAATTTTTATGAGCAACAATAGTTAAGATAAGTCTAACAGTTGTGGGTTTAACCACTGTACAGAAAGTTTCAGAAAAATCAAACCCATATTCTTGAGTATATCCTTTGGCTACAAGTCTTGCCTTGCATTTGTTTATGCTGCCGTCTGAATTTTTCTTTAATCTGTAACTCCACCTGCAATTGACTATATTTTTATTATTTGGTGGATGAACAAGTTCCCATGTCTTGTTATTAACTAAGGCATTGAACTCTTCATCCATAGCCAATTTCCAATTTACATTGCTGATAGCTTAATTGATGTTTTCAGGTTCAACACTAGTAGATATGGCTGTATATACTTTAGGCTTGAAAATACCACTTTTTGATCTTGTGATCATTGGATGTCCAGTTGCAACTGGATTAGGTTGTGGAATGTTTTCTTCATGTTCAGCACTATCGTTAATATCATTTCTTGAGTTTTCTTCTACATTTTGATTTGTATTCCTTGCAGTGCTGTTTGGAGACTAAAATGAGTAACTGGATGTGATTAGCATCTTGTCCTGACCTTAATGGTCAAGTGTGTTGAGATTCTAAGGAGCCACTGGTCCTTTCAGTCTCCACATCACTTGAGAAATAAATATACAAGGGTATATCTGGTATTGTTTCTCTTTTATTGTATATTTTGTTAGTAGTTTTAATGTTGCGTTCTCCGAATAATAACACTTGCTCATTAAATACTACATTTCTGCTAACAATGAATTTACCATTCTCATCAAGACATTTATACCCCTTTTGATTTATGCCATAACCAATAAAAATACATGACTTGGATCTAAAATTCAATTTTTTTCTGTTGTAAGGTCTAGTACAAGGAAAACACAAACATCCAAATGTTTTAAGCATTTTATAGTCTGGTTTAATTCCAAATAACATTTCTAGAGGACATTGTCCACTTAATACTTTTGTTGGCAATCTATTAATTAAATAAACTGCAATATTAAAAGCATCAGGCCAGAATTTTAAGGTCATTGTTGCTTGAGCAAGCAATGTTAAACCAGACTCAACAATATATCTGTGTTTTCTTTCCACTAATCTGTTTTGCTCAGAAGTGTACGGGCAAGTAGTTCTATGTATAATCCCTTTTTTGCGAAAGTAATCACTCAAGGTCTTATATTCACTTCCTCCATCAGTTTGAAATTTTTTAACTGACAGTTAGTTTGTTTTTCTGTCATAGTTATAAAGTTAATGACAGAACTGTACACATCTGATTTGAACTTTAGAAAGTATATCCAAGTATGTCTAGAATAAAAGTCAATAAAAGAAATGTAATAATTGTAGCCATAATCAGAATTTATGGGTGCAGGACCCCATAAATCTGAAGCAATCATACCCAAAGGCTGTTTATATTCAGTTTCAGAATCAGTAAATGGTAATTTATGACATTTACCAAATTGGCAATATGTGCACACATATGGAGATGTACATGTGTCAAAGGGAATTTTATTATCAAGCAATACTTTTTTAACAATTTTCTCACAGGGGTGACCTGACTTGTTATGCCATATATCAAATACATTTTTGTTCCTAACATCAGCAGTAATTTCAGTGACATTACAAGTATTATTATTGATGCTAGCAGATTTCTTGCATATTACAGAACCGAATCTATATAGTCCCTTTTCTGCTTCACCCTGTAACAAAGTTTCTTTGGTTAGAATGTCTTTAACTAGACAATACTTAGGATAAAACTCAAAGAATACACCATTATCACTTGCAAATTGTGACACACTGATGAGATTTTTCCTAATTTTTGGAACTCTCAACAGATTATTCATATATAATTGTCTTTTCCGTTTGACATGTGCATTTCCTGTGTGTGTTATTTTTATGCATTCACCATTATCTAAACAAATAAGTTGCTTACCTCGATATTCCCTGTTGCCAATGTTTAAGTTTTCCAAGTTGTTGGTAACATGATTAGTAGCTCCAATGTCAGGGTACCATGCATCATCTGAAATATCTTCAGGTCTTGTAGCTTCACTAAGTTGACAACTTTTAGCACCATCACTTTGTTCAGGTATGTTTTTGGTTTGTGTAAGATTTGCACTTCCACTGTTTCTTGAGTTTCCATAATTTTGTCTAGGCATGTAGCCTTGTGTAAACCTGAAATAACACTTGGCTGCAGTGTGGCCCGGTTTCTCACAAATTTGACATTTGGGTCTTGAGTTGTTGTTACTCCACCTTCCACTTCCTCTGGACCTACCGGAAAAACCTCCTCTTTGACTGTTTTGATCACTTCTTGGATTCTTGTTTTTGTTATTTGCAGCATAATTGATTGACAGATCATTATTGAAAGATTTATTATGATCAATTCCTCACTCATGAGATAATAATGTTGAATGAACATATTGCATATCTAGAGTTGTTTTCTTTGTAGTTAGAATTGCAACAACTGCTTCGTATTCATTGCCCAATCCATTAAGAACAGTTAACACTTGTTCATCTTCACTGACTTTACGACCAGCAGACTCAAGTAAATTGTACAGTTTCTTTATCTTTGCAAGATAGCCTTTCATCGGTTCATCTTCTCCCTTTCTTATATTTTACAGTTCTCTCTTATAGTGCATAGCTTTGGCTGCTGATTGGGTGCTGAAAACCCTTTCTGTAGTTAGCCAAATTTCATTAGCGGATTTGCAGCCTATAACTAATGGGAGAAGATGTGAACTGATGGATGAAAGTAGCCATGCACATATAAGTCTGTCTTGTCTAGAATATTTGGTATATTCAACATTGCTAACAATGTTATTTTCATTATCATTGATGAATTTTGGCGGTATGGATATTCTTCCAAGAATGTAGCCTTCAAGGCCATACCCCTCAACAAAGGTTTCAACTTGCATTCTCCAAAGAAGATAGTTATCATCTTCAAGACTGATGGTAATTAGTTGGCTTTGCGGACTAATTACCGTCTTAATCAGATTATTGGCACGGGATCCAGAATCAGCTTGTGGAGGAATAGGTGGTTGGCCAGGCAGATTGGGATTAGAGGAATCTACCTGACCATTTGAGGATATGTTGTCTCCGACCATTATACAGAGAAACTGATGAAAAAAGTCTTCAGAAATAAACTGGGAATTGACTGAGCTTTCAGGTAATTGAATTTTTTTTTTATGAAAATGATGTAAATCTGGACAGAATGCAACCAGTTTGCAAAAACTTGGACGGCTCTGTCTTTATGCTGACTTATGGAAGAAATTTTCGATTCTTGAACTGGCTTTCTTGATTTCCAATGATAGATTGTCTTAAGATTTGACATTGCAGCCAAACTTTGAAAGAAGTTAATGGCGAGGTACTCACAATCTTGATGCAATCTATTTTACTCCTAAATGATGAAGATAGAATCTGATGGGAGCAATTATCTCAACAAGAGAAGTCTAATTTGTGTTACTCTGAGAATGCCTGATGACAAGAATGGGTTTATAGTGATTTAAAGCAAAACTTGGACGAGGAACTTTATATGCTGTTAAGCAAGAGCTCTGATACCATGTTGGATATTTGAGTTAATCAGTGTAATGGTTTGAGGAAGAAAAGATTAATAAGACTAAAGAAATATTGTAACCAGAATTGTATTTTATAAAAAGATACTTGTACAGAGACATACGGTTGTTATTTATAATGTATAGCAGACCTATGGGCTAAGCCCAGTTACATGTAATGGTAATAAACTAGAGAGTCGGGTGCAAGCCCATATAATAAAGTATTATACGGTTTCTTACAGAGCAAGCAACAATCAAAATGCTTTGATTGTTTCAAATCTCTTGGACAATAGAAGCTCCAGGCTTAGATCGTCTTAAAACCGAATCAACCATTTTTCTTCTAAGAGGAGTCAAAGTCGTTGTAGAAAAGTCGCAGTTTGAAGAAAAAACCGTTGAAGTAGTTAAAGGCATCATAACAGCACTAGGTATGCCAACGTGAAGCACCACTAAACCTCCGCCTATAAATAGAGATGGAATGACATTGAGATGGAGGTCGATTTTCCCATTCTCTCCACTTCTAACTTTTTATTTTATTTTAACCCTAAATCGGTTTACGGAATATTCTCAATGTGGACATTGTAACAAAGTTATGCCTATGACAATTTGAATTTTGCATTTGCCTAGACCTATATTTTTTTATATAAACAATTCATATTGGACTTATAAGACTTGGAATTTTCAAACAATTCATATTGCACTTACTTGGCATGAACCAAAACTCATTATGTTTCACACTGCACAATCCAGAACTGCCCGTGTGCGAAGCACGGGCTGCATTTTAGTATATCACTAAAGTAAAATGTGAGTAATTTAACATATCCAGTCTTTATTTTAGCAATATTAAAACTCTTACGTGATCATATATGAGTGGTTAATGTTAAAGTTTAGGTGAAAGTATTTCAATCCTTTTTGTTCACGTTAATATTTTAGTATTGAATCGAGGTGGTAAAATGGTTTATATAGGAAATGGGAGTCTAGTAATTTGTACTTAGACTCAATCACTATTAGATATTGCTTAGAACGATGTATGACAGGTTTATAGTCTAGGATGTGCAGTATTCCTCCTTGCATAATAGATATATTATTCTCAGATTTTAAGGTAATTAACCATAACCTATATTTTAAACCATGGCCTATATTATTTTGATCACAAGCTTTGGATAAGTATTCTGGTGTAATCTAGTGTGCTTGATTTAATTTTGGATGTGCTTCCATGACTGTATTTTTTCATTCTATAGTTCCTAACATGTTTTGGGTTGCTTTTATGTTAGGATTTTGGGTCATCCTGAATTTGCCAAGGGCGTGTACATGTTTTTATTTTGGTTTATGTAATCTTGGGCTTTTCTTGTGCCAGTTGTTTGTAAATAAGGCAATAAGTACCCTTTGTATAGATTGTTTTTTCAGTTTATGAAGTAAATTTGAATCTCGATAAAAGAAAACATTAACCAACATAGCATCATAAAATGTTAAGTTGTTTTATTCCAGTTTGATCTATTATGGATAATTATATTGAAGATTGTAATATATCTACTTCCATAGCTAAAGCCTATACATTTATATGGTCAGGATAACATATATTATTTTGATTTTTGCTTACTAAGCACAGTAATCGATGTGGTGTCGTGAGAAGCTTTAGTGGAGGAAAAGTGTGATATGTCCCTAGTTATGGGAGGTTTTTGGTCGTGCTTTTAAAATTAATAGGATGCAATTACTGCAACTGCATAAACCTATATCGTAGCATGTATATTATTCTTAGTTTTTCTGTATTGTTTGTTACACAATATGCCACAATTCACACTGATTTTCGGTTATTTTGGATTGGTGAATTTAACCATATATTTGTTTCCAATTTATAACATAAAAACTAAGCCATAAATCCCAAAACAAGTTGGGTTTAGTAAGAAATGGAACCAAAAAAAGGTAAGAGCTTTCGTAAAAGTAAAATAAAGTTAAAAAACCTAAGGTTCTTGTACTTGGATTGCTAACTTCCATGCACACCTATCTGATACCATCTTTTCAGATATACTCCAATCTCTTAAGTCACTTTTTACTATCTTCACCCATGTCATTTTAAGTCCACCCCTACCTCTCTTTGGGCCTTTGGCACGGCATATAATTCGAACACGCACAGGAGCAATGTGCAGACTTCGTTGGAGATCTCTGAACTATCTCAAGCGGCGTTGGACTAATTTCTCTTCAATAGTTGCAACTTAGAGTTTTTCTCGAATATCATCATTTCTAATCCGATCTCGTCTAGCATACCCACCGCTCCAACGCTGCATACACATTTCTGTTACACTTACCTTCTAGACGTGTTGCCTTTTAATAGGCCAACATTTTGCACCATATAATATCGCAGGCGTGATTGTTGTTCTATAGAATTTCCTTTAAGCTTCTGAGGAATTTTCATATCACAAAGAATGTCACATGCAAGTCGCCATTTCATCCATCCTACTTGAATTCTCAATCTAACAACCTGTGACGGCCCGCCCCGCACCAGCCTGCATTTCCTCCGAAAGTGCGCTGTACACATGCCCAGCTAGCACAGGACGGTCGTCAAAAGAAAGGAAAGAAGGGAATGAACTAATCAAAGAACCTGTAGAATGTCTCACAGCGCATGGAATAAAATATAATAATAACATACTTGACATAAAACAGGCGAGACAGTGCATAAGCTGATAACTAAAATCAACATCAATCATCAGAGCAGCGGAAATCCATATACAGCTTATTACAATTTTCCAAATTTACTGTCTCTAAACAAAAGAAAGCTAAAGTAGAAGATACACCAACAATGCCCAAGCAGTGATCTTCAACAACACAGAGAGAATACTATATATATTACGTGGAAGCCTCCTGCTCGTCTCCGGATCATTTACCCGTGCATCACCAGCTAACCTGTCTCTAGTCTGCTCGTGTGAGCACCCAGAGTAATAAGAAGAGACATAAAACTCTGGGTCAGACATAAAGCCTGGTATGAGCGATAAGCATCTTAAACAGAATAATAACAGGTATACTAAACCATACCTGAACCTGGACCTGCAACCAAAGAGTTAGTACCACATACCGTACAATACTCCAAGGTGCCATAATAGATAGTGTCAGAGTACGGGGGTGGGGTGTGCATGTCACAATGATAGCAAACAAATCATCCATAGCAACCATCCTCACATCTCTCACTCAGTGCGTAAAGCGTACGACATCTACCACTTTGGAACACTAGACAAACTGAGGTAACGACGAATCCCGACTTGTAGAAACCCTGCTGTGACCAAGCCAAACACTTGGAGTCATGACCAAACATTTCAATGACCCACTTCATTGGTCGTAGCCCTTGGTTCTACCGATGCCATAATGGCCCTGAATCCGCCTTCGTACCTCCTACCATAGTGGTCCAAAGCTATAGACGTCGATAACTCCTTAGCACGCGTCCCGCAGCAAAGCCCAACCATGAAGCGAACTCGTTGATTCCCATCTGAATCTTAAGCTCTAACTTCTCATTTGGACTTCCTTTGCATCTCGGGTTTGGTCGAATTGGAGTGGGTCTTCAAAAGAGTTGTCGCGCAATAACAGTCCTGGAGTTCGGTTCGGTAGTCATTGCCCTCGTCGGTTCGGTTCGGGTTTCTTCACTCCGGGTCGGGTCGGTGTCCTCCTCCGGGTCGGGTCGGTGTCCTCCTCCGGGTCGTGCTCCTTCTTCGATCAGTTCCCTCGTTTCCTTCTACTCCGATCCGATCCGATCACTTCGCTTTACTTCAGCCCGATCCGCTCCGCTTCTTTTTACTCCGATCCGATCCCCTTGTCCACTCCAACTCTAAGTAAACGGCCTTCCTTTTTGCCAAGTCTTTCATGTGCCAAGCTCCAGTTCGGGTCGGGTTTCTTGCCCAGTTCACATCTCCGATCCGAGCCCCCATCCGATCCGATCCGAAGCCCTGCACAACTTTCTGCAACTTTTCCAGCAACTTGTTTGCGCCGTTCGACGACGTTTTTGACAAATCTAACTAGTCTAATCAATCACAAAACATACCATAGAGTCATAGCAACATAGCAAACTAACCACAAACACCAAAACAATGAATTCATGTGTCAAAATGGATCAAATATGCCCAAAACCCCTTATTTTCCCTTAAGCATGTTTAAGTAAAGCTAATCATAAGGTTAACAAAACTTAATCAAATCGAACCAAATTTTTAACAGAGGCATAAAATATTATTTACGAATTTGTAAACATTTTTCCAGAATTTATTAGTGTATAAATTCGCTAATCCTCACTAATTACCCTTAATTAACCGTAATTAGTGTCAAAATGATGCTATCACTCACCTTTGCCACAACTAGAACCCCAAAACTGAAATATGCTCTGATTTGGCGCTGTTCCCAATCTTATACAGCAGCTCCAACCTTGCTTTGGTGCTTTTTCCTCTTAATTTAATGTTTGCTAAGCCTAATCTTCAGTTAGAAAGTGATTTTTGGGTGTTTTAGAGAGATTTAGAGAGTGGAGGCCATGGCTAGGTTAAGAGAAATGAAAGTGGCGGCTGGAAAATGTCTAAAGAAATGTTTTCTAACCCTAATCAGCACCTATATCCCCCTAAACCCGAAATTCCCCTTGGGCCAAGCTGCTAACCACCCGGTTAAGCCCAATTAAGCTGTTTTTCACCATCTGAAACTTGTTTCAGCCATATCTCCCAAACGGTAAGCCCGTTTGGCTAATGTGACCACTCTACGGAAAGAGAAACCATCATCCGAAGCCAATGGAAGTGGTTTCAGGTCAAAATTCCTTTCCAGTCAAAAGTTATGGCCAAAACAGTGCCAACTAGGGGTAAAATGATCATTTAAAAATCGGGAAAAATCATGAACATGGGAAATGACCCCAATAGTCGTCTCCCAAAGTTACATGACCATACGACTTCGTATGTGACAGAAATAAATATTCTACGATCCTATGATGCGTAGAATGCGGGTCGTTACACTCTCCCCCCCCTTAAGAAATTTCGCCCCCGAAATTCCTTAACCCAAAACATCCAAGAGATCCCGCATGCCTAACAACCATATACAACAATCAAATGTGCAAAACAAGCAAACAAGCCTATCCTAGCATGCGGAAAAACTAAATCAAAGTCAAAACCTTACCAGACAAAGAGTTCTGGATACTTCTTCCTTATGTCGTCCTCCGTTTCCCAAGTACAATCACTTTCGTCCTCGCTCCACTGTACCTTGACTAGCTTCACCGCCTTCCTTCGAAGTTGCTTCATGTCGTACTCGACAATACGGGCCGGCTTGCGGTTCCCAACCGCCTCGAGTTCTACTTCGAAGTCCTCTAACTGATCAGGTGAAATAGTCATGTCTGAGTCGTGAACGAACTTCCTTAGTTGGGAAACATGAAATACGTTGTGAACTCCCGCCATCTTCTCCGGTAAATCAATTCTATATGCCAAATTCCCGACTAGTTCAAGAACAGGGAATGGGCCAACGAATCTTGGTGCCAACTTGCCTCTCCTGCCAAATCGTATTACGCTCTTCAACGGAGAAATCTTGACAAACACCAAGTCGCCAACGGAGAATTTTAAGTCTCTTCTTCTCTTATCAGCGTAACTCTTCTGCCTATCTTGGGCAGCCTTAATTCGTTGTTGAATGGTCTTGATTTTATCTGAAGTTTCCCTCACCACATCTGGTCCAAGCATAAACTTCTCGCCAGTCTCTATCCAACATGATGGTGAGTTGCACGGTCTTCCATACAAAACTTCAAACGGAGCCATACCGATACTGGATTGGTAGCTATTATTATATGCAAACTCTACTAGATGCAAATGGTCATCCCATGATCCACCAAAATCCAATATACATGCTCTCAAGAGATCTTCCAAAATACGGTTCACCCTCTCCGTCTGACCGTCTGTCTGAGGATGATATGCGGTACTGAGATGTAACTCTGACCCTAGAGCCTCTTGTAAGCTCTTCCAAAACCCACTAGTGAACAACGGGTCTCGGTCACTCACAATGCTTTTAGGTACTCCATAAAATCTCACTACCCACTTCATATACAATTCTGCTAACTTAGCTGCCGTTCTGGTCGATTTGACTGGTATAAACCTTGCACTTTTAGTCAGTCGATCTACGATTACCCAAATGCTGTCATATCCCGATCTAGTCCTTGGTAAACCATCGATGAAATCCATCGAGACTTGCTCCCATTTCCACTCGGGAATCTCTAAGGGCTATAACAAACCACTAGGCTTCTTTTGCTCGGCTTTAACTAGCTGGCAATTCATGCATTTGGATATAAACTTCCCAACGTCTCTTTTCATTCCTTCCCAGTAGTAAGTCTGCTTCATATCTCGATACATCTTGTTACCACCGGGATGTATAGTCAGTCTCGAGTGATGACATTCTCTAAGCACTTCATCTCTCAATCCATTGACATTGGGTACAACGAGCTTTCCATTCTTTCTAAGCCATCTATTTTGATCAAGCCCATACTTGTTCACCTCCTCATCGATACCCATCTCTAACTTGGAGATGATTTCCAATAGGTTAGGATCGTCCCTCTGACTAGAGCCGATCCGCTCAATCAAAGTGGGTCTGATCGTCAAACTTGCTAACATTTCTGGATCCAATTCGCACTTTGGTCTGAAATCAAACCCCGCGATAAACTCCAGTTGCTTCCATTCAAGGAACATAGCCCCTAAGCTGGCATGTCTCCTACTCAATGCATCAGCCACCGCATTGCCCTTTCCTGGTGTGTATGCGATGTCAAAGTCATAGGAAGCTAAGAACTCTAACCATCTCTGCTGACGGAGGTTTAAATCCTTCTGGGAGAATAGATACTTCAACGACTTATGATCTGTAAACAGCTCAAATCTTTCTCCCAAGAGATAGTGTCTCCACATCTTTAACGCGAACACGATCGCTGCCAATTCTAAATCATGGGTAGGGTATCTTCTCTCGTGCGGTTTCAATTGCCGACTTGCGTAAGCTACAACCCTACCGCCTTGCATCAATACAGCACCCAGTCCGGTACCGCAGGCATCCGTGTATACCGTCATCTCTTCATCCCCCTTAGGAATGACTAATACTGGTGCGCTTGTCAAATTGTACTTTAGACTCTTGAATGCATTCTCGCACCTTTCATCCCAGACAAAAGCTTGATTCTTCTTTGTCAACTGAGTCAACGGTGCCGCTATCTTGGAGAAGCCTTGGATAAACTTACGATAATATCCCGCTAATCCCAAGAAACTTCTTACATCTGTTGCGTTCTTGGGCGTAGGCCAATCCTGTACCGTAGCCACCTTTGCCGGGTCTACGGCAATACCATTCTCTGATACAACATGGCCCAAGAACCTCACTTCCCTCTTCCAGAAGTGACACTTAGAAAACTTTGCTTTCAATTGGTGTTTTCTTAACACCTCCATCGCTACTCTTAAATGTTCCTTGTGTTCTTCCTCTGTCCTCGAATAGACCAAAATATCATCAACGAACACAAGGACAAACTTATTCAACTGATCTCTGAATACCCTATTCATAAGATCCACAAAATATGCTGGGGCATTGGTCAGCCCGAATGGCATGACCAACCACTCATAAAACCCAGACGGCGTCCGAAATGCCGTTTTAGCTATACTCTCAGCTTCCACTCTAAGCTGATGAAAACCTGTCGCGAGATCCAACTGAGAAAATACTCTCGCGCCACTCAACTGATCGAACAAATCATCTATCCGCGGTAGAGGATACTTGTTCTTCCTCGTCACTTTATTCAACTCGCGGTAGTCTACACACAAACGAAGGGAACCATCCGCCTTGGTAGCAAACACAACTGGTGCTCCCCATTCAGAAACACTCCTTCTGATAAATCCCTTCTTCAAAAGATCGCTGACTTGCACCTCGAGCTCTCGCTGCTCCCTTGGTGCCATACGACGAAGTGGCATCACTATAGGCCTGGCATCCTTTACCAAATCAATACGAAACTCAATCTCTCGGTGTGGTGGAAGTCCGGTCAATTCTTCGAAAACATCCGGATACTGGCCAACTACGGGCAAACCTGACAACTCACTATGCGGAATGTCGAGGGAGTTTAGAAAACTAGCCAATACCCCCTCACTGGGTAGACCACCAAACACTATCCTCCGCCCATCATCCGCTCTAGCTGTCACCAAAAAGCCCTCACAGTCTACCACCACCCCGTATCTTCGGAGCCAATCTACTCCCAAAATAATGCCAAACCCAGTAAAGCCCAAAACAAAGCAATCACAAACAAACATGCATCCATGACTCGATAAGACCACATTACGACAAATCATGCTAAGGCTAGTCGAACCACCAATCGGGTTCGTCACTACTAAAGGTCTAACGACAATCTCGGGCTCCAATCCCAACCTATCTACCAGGTCACTAGATATGAAAGAACTGGAAGCTCCGGTATCAAACAAAACTCTAACAGGAACATCATAAACAGAAAGCATACCTTGAATGATGACATTCTTTCCCTTCTCTGCCGCTGTTGGGGCATTCGACGAAGAAGGAATAGCATTAAGAGCGTATGCTTTCACCATTTGCTTTTCCTTAGGGGGCTGTGGACACTTGTCCTTGTGATGTCCCACTTGGCCGCAATTGAAGCACTTCCTATCCACTGGCTTGGCCCGACAATTACTAGCATAATGGCCCTTCTTACCACAGCTGAAGCACTCCACATCTTGCTTATTCTTTTTCTTCTGGCCATCCTTAGCCTGATTCTGCTTTCTCTTATTCTGGGAGCCACCTTTTCCTCCACCACTAGCTTGTGGCTTTGGCTCGTCTGCGGGTGCAACCTCAGTCTTCGACTTAGGGTAGAGGCTTTCTGATCTTAATGCTTTCCCCACAATCGACTCAAACGTCTCATCGATGTGGTTAATAAGCCTTTCCCCTAAGTACTGATCTAACCCAGTTATGAATTTCTCATTCTTCTTCTCGGCAGTATCAATAAGAGATAACCCATACTTTGACAGAGTGTCGAATTCAGCAATATAATCAGAAACTGCCCTTCCATTCTGCTTGAGTTCCAAGAACCTCTTGAACAACGCTGACTTCTGGGCCGCTGGAATGAACTTCTCGCTAAAGCGAGCCTTGAACTGAACCCAAGTAATCTGGTCTTCGGGAGTAGCTGCTTTTATGGCATTCCACCAATTCATTGCCCGCCCTTGCAGCTGACGGGACGCTAGCTTTCTCTTCATCGCATCCTCGATACCCAAATCCTCGAAGATACGTTCGCAACTATCCAACCAATCTTGAACATCCGTGGCCGACTCCGTTCCGTGGAACGGCTTCCCACCAAGGCTAGTATAGTCCTTATTCAGCTTGGCGAAGTCGACCCTCGGCGCCTGCACTATTGGGCCACCACCATTTCCGCCATTGGGAGCTGCCCTCTGAACATCCCTAAGCATCTCTCTCATGAGGTCTGTAAACATCGCCCTCATGTCAGCAGCATTCCCATTATTGGCTCCCCTACCAGCACCTCTAGTATCTCGGCTCATCGTCAATCTGAAAAAGGAAACGATTAACGATTCCATAGTGGTGCTAGTGCAGTACGACTTCATCCTTATACCACTAATAGTATATATATATAGCTTTTAAAAACCAAAGTAATCACAAATACGCTCTCTCGTATACGTATATTATCTCTCCCTGATAACTCCCCTAGGCTAACTACGCAACCTAGAGCTCTGATACCAAGTGTGACGGCCCGCCCCGCACCAGCCTGCATTTCCTCCGAAAGTGCGCTGTACACATGCCCAGCTAGCACAGGACGGTCGTCAAAAGAAAGGAAAGAAGGGAATGAACTAATCAAAGAACCTGTAGAATGTCTCACAGCGCATGGAATAAAATATAATAATAACATACTTGACATAAAACAGGCGAGACAGTGCATAAGCTGATAACTAAAATCAACATCAATCATCAGAGCAGCGGAAATCCATATACAGCTTATTACAATTTTCCAAATTTACTGTCTCTAAACAAAAGAAAGCTAAAGTAGAAGATACACCAACAATGCCCAAGCAGTGATCTTCAACAACACAGAGAGAATACTATATATATTACGTGGAAGCCTCCTGCTCGTCTCCGGATCATTTACCCGTGCATCACCAGCTAACCTGTCTCTAGTCTGCTCGTGTGAGCACCCAGAGTAATAAGAAGAGACATAAAACTCTGGGTCAGACATAAAGCCTGGTATGAGCGATAAGCATCTTAAACAGAATAATAACAGGTATACTAAACCATACCTGAACCTGGACCTGCAACCAAAGAGTTAGTACCACATACCGTACAATACTCCAAGGTGCCATAATAGATAGTGTCAGAGTACGGGGGTGGGGTGTGCATGTCACAATGATAGCAAACAAATCATCCATAGCAACCATCCTCACATCTCTCACTCAGTGCGTAAAGCGTACGACATCTACCACTTTGGAACACTAGACAAACTGAGGTAACGACGAATCCCGACTTGTAGAAACCCTGCTGTGACCAAGCCAAACACTTGGAGTCATGACCAAACATTTCAATGACCCACTTCATTGGTCGTAGCCCTTGGTTCTACCGATGCCATAATGGCCCTGAATCCGCCTTCGTACCTCCTACCATAGTGGTCCAAAGCTATAGACGTCGATAACTCCTTAGCACGCGTCCCGCAACAAAGCCCAACCATGAAGCGAACTCGTTGATTCCCATCTGAATCTTAAGCTCTAACTTCTCATTTGGACTTCCTTTGCATCTCGGGTTTGGTCGAATTGGAGTGGGTCTTCAAAAGAGTTGTCGCGCAATAACAGTCCTGGAGTTCGGTTCGGTTCGGTAGTCATTGCCCTCGTCGGTTCGGTTCGGGTTTCTTCACTCCGGGTCGGGTCGGTGTCCTCCTCCGGGTCGGGTCGGTGTCCTCCTCCGGGTCGTGCTCCTTCTTCGATCAGTTCCCTCGTTTCCTTCTACTCCGATCCGATCCGATCACTTCGCTTTACTTCAGCCCGATCCGCTCCGCTTCCTTTTACTCCGATCCGATCCCCTTGTCCACTCCAACTCTAAGTAAACGGCCTTCCTTTTTGCCAAGTCTTTCATGTGCCAAGCTCCAGTTCGGGTCGGGTTTCTTGCCCAGTTCACATCTCCGATCCGAGCCCCCATCCGATCCGATCCGAAGCCCTGCACAACTTTCTGCAACTTTTCCAGCAACTTGTTTGCGCCGTTCGACGACGTTTTTGACAAATCTAACTATTCTAATCAATCACAAAACATACCATAGAGTCATAGCAACATAGCAAACTAACCACAAACACCAAAACAATGAATTCATGTGTCAAAATGGATCAAATATGCCCAAAACCCCTTATTTTCCCTTAAGCATGTTTAAGTAAAGCTAATCATAAGGTTAACAAAACTTAATCAAATCGAACCAAATTTTTAACAGAGGCATAAAATATTATTTACGAATTTGTAAACATTTTTCCAGAATTTATTAGTGTATAAATTCGCTAATCCTCACTAATTACCCTTAATTAACCGTAATTAGTGTCAAAATGATGCTATCACTCACCTTTGCCACAACTAGAACCCCAAAACTGAAATATGCTCTGATTTGGCGCTGTTCCCAATCTTATACAGCAGCTCCAACCTTGCTTTGGTGCTTTTTCCTCTTAATTTAATGTTTGCTAAGCCTAATCTTCAGTTAGAAAGTGATTTTTGGGTGTTTTAGAGAGATTTAGAGAGTGGAGGCCATGGCTAGGTTAAGGGAAATGAAAGTGGCGGCTGGAAAATGTCTAAAGAAATGTTTTCTAACCCTAATCAGCACCTATATCCCCCTAAACCCGAAATTCCCCTTGGGCCAAGCTGCTAACCACCCGGTTAAGCCCAATTAAGCTGTTTTTCACCATCTGAAACTTGTTTCAGCCATATCTCCCAAACGGTAAGCCCGTTTGGCTAATGTGACCACTCTACGGAAAGAGAAACCATCATCCGAAGCCAATGGAAGTGGTTTCAGGTCAAAATTCCTTTCCAGTCAAAAGTTATGGCCAAAACAGTGCCAACTAGGGGTAAAATGATCATTTAAAAATCGGGAAAAATCATGAACATGGGAAATGACCCCAATAGTCGTCTCCCAAAGTTACATGACCATACGACTTCGTATGTGACAGAAATAAATATTCTACGATCCTATGATGCGTAGAATGCGGGTCGTTACACAACCCTATCAATCTCCCCATCAAACTGCAACATAGATCCTAAATATCGAAAGGATTCCTTCTTGGATACTACTTGACTAGTCAGGGTGACCTCTCCGTCATTCGACCTAACACCGCAAACTCATACTTCATATTTTCCGTTTTAGTTTTGTTAAGCCTGAAACCCTTCGGTTCTATGGTCTCCATCCATAACTCCATTTGTCTATTAACCCCTATTCCACTATCATCAATCAACACAACATCATCAGCAAAAAACATACACCAAGGAATCTCTCCTTGTATACCTTTTGTGATTTCTTCCATCGCTAATGCAAAAATATAGGTACTCAAAGACGAACCCTTATGTAACCCTATGTTAATGGGAAAGTCACTGGTCTCACCATCGCATTCCCTGAAACTAGTCACAGCCCCTTCGTACATATCCTTGATAAGGGGTAATGTACTTTGATGGCACCCTCTTCCTTTCTAGTGCCCACTCCATAACATTTCTCGGTACTCTGTCAAAAGCTTTCTCCAAATCAATAAAAACCATGTGAAAATCTTTTTTCTGCTCCTTGCATCTCTTCATAAATTTCATAATCAAGAAAATCACCTTAGTGGTTGACCTTCCAAGCATGAAACCAGATAGATTTAAAAAGACACTTTTCAACCTTCTCAAACACTGTTCGCAAACTTCTCCCAAAGCTTCATTGTATGACTCATAAGCTTAATTCCTTTATAGTTTGAGCAACTTTGAATATCTCTATAACGACCCGCATTTTTCAGCGTTATGAATAATTTATTTAATTATTTAAATAATGATTTGGTTATTTAAAATGACCAGAGTTAAATAACATTGAATATTTAATTAAAATAAATAATATAATAATATATTTAATTTCTGAAATAGTCAGAAATAGTGGAATTCACAAAATGGTGTAAATCGGATCAACTGTGATATTTAATTCAGTTTAGAATTGAATAAGAATAACGAATATATTATTTGAATGGCAGTTTGAACGTATAATTATATTATAATTATAATCGAGCTCGAAATGGCGCGGCAGTTCGCGATTTGGCAATTCGAACTTTAAACGAATATACAGAAGCCGTTTTAAATCGGATTTCTGTGAAACAAGAAACGTTGGGGGCTGGTGAAGTATATTTTTCTGATGGAAGAGAAAAATTGAGATTTCATCGTGTAGATTTTTAGTTATGCCCAAATCAAATTTTAGAAAAGTCACTATGGAATTCCTTTATAATTTATATCGATTATTTATATATTAAAATGGATTTTTAAATATAAATCGAATATCGATGTAACACTGGATTTGAAATATCGAGTTATAAATCCCAGTGTAGCAGTATGATATTCTATTGTGAATATATACAATAATATTTATTTTTAAACATTAAATTTAAATGTTTTTAAATATATTCATATATTTAAATGGATTATTTAGAGCTTTAATAATTGCCAGTTTTTCAAACGACCTCAGAATTCGACAAAACTATTTTTGTTGGATCCGCAATATTAATTTATTGTTAGATTTCAATTTTCGTGATTTTTGAAGTCGGTATGTGGTCGTACAGGATTTTAATGTGAAAACAGTCGATATTTTGAGGGTTAAAAATATGCTGTGTGAGCAAACGGAGTCGAAATTTGACGAAACCAGTTTTGTTGGGACCGTAATGTCGAACTGTAGTTGCATGCCAATTTTCATGATTTTTGGAGGTCATGTGTGATCACAGGAATTTTAGAGGACACAGAAAAATAGCATATGCTCAAAATAAAATAAAATAATCCAATAAAAAAATATTAAAACCTACCTATAAATACGGGACCATTCTTTTAACCCTAGACAAAATTCTCTCCTGGTCAAAATTCACGCCGCCATCATTTTTCCACAGCAAACCCTTTTTCGCCACTTTCAAAAATCAAAATATATAGAAATAAATTTCTCAAAATCCCAAAGCTTATATATTATTGATCCTGGGGTGTTCCTCTTCGATCTGGTATGGGTTTTGGCGGGTGCGGCGGCCCTTGGTGGTTTTCAAAAATGTCGCAGTCGACCTAGGGCTGAGCAACGGCGATGATGGGGGAGGAGTTGGGTCGAACGGAGGTTGCAGGGTTGTTCAGTGGGTGGAGGCGCACCTGTCGGAGGAGTTTGGCGGACTCCGGTGCAGCAGGTATCGTGGGCTCGCGATTTCTTCCTGTCGTGCGAGTTAGGGGAAAAGGGGATGGGAAGGTCGAGTGGTGAATGGGGAGTTGAATGGTGATTACGGCTGTGAAATCCATGAAGTAAGGATGGGGATTGTGGTCAGTTTATGATGGGTTTTGGCCATTGAAATAGGTGCGGTACCAGGTGTTACGGGAAGAAGAAGATAAGCGAAGTAATTAGGAAGCCAATGGAGTGGATTAGTATTAATTGCGAAACAAGATCCATTGGGATCGTATGGACGGTGACTACCCCATGGAACTGACAGGGAGGAAATTGGGGCTCGTTTGGAATTATGGTAAAATCAAACGCCTGAATCAAATCAATGACCAGTTATCGTTATTTAACGATGACCGTCCAATGTAGTAATCTCCCTAACTCTGCTCAGTTTATATTTTTACAAAATATTTTTAGAATCTACAAATGATGGTTGTTTGTTGTGTGTTGGCTGTTTGATTGAACTGCTAGCCAGTTGATTAAAAATATAGATAACGATATAGATATAAATCGTTAATCAAATATTGATTCTGTTTAGTAGAATACTTCATAGTAAAATGAAATTGATGTTAATTTTATTGTTTAACATAAGTGGATGCAGGGAAACAGGTCGGAGGGACCCAACTGGGTTCTTCAACATTTATTTTACTGTTTTTGTCATATATTGTGTTATATGATGTGATATGAAATCTGTTGTTGATTTTGTATGGTTGGATGATACCGATCATTGTTATATGGTATGTTAAATACCATAAAGAATACTGGAATGTAAAAAAGGGAATTTTCAACGTTATATTGAAATAGAAATATTTATAAAATCAAAAGATTTTATAAAAAGAAACAATTTATTTAGAAAATAAATAGACTGAAAAGGAATATTTATTTGTTAATCAAATAGATAGAATTGAAAAAGAAATATTTGTAAACTATTTACAAATAGAATTGCAAAGGGATATTTATTTAAAAATAAATAGAATAGAAAGGGGAAATATGTGTAAAGGGAATAGTTAGATTAACAAAGGAATTACTTATAAAATCAACAGATTTTATAAATAGATAATATTTTATAGAATAAATCGAATTATCAGAAGGGGAATTATTTGGTAAATAAATAGATTATAAAAGAAAATACTTGAAAGTGACTAGAATTGTATAAAAGGAGAATTTTACTTTTGAAAGGTTTAGACCCGTGCTTCGCACACGGGTACAACATGATATAGATTTGAAGCAAAGTTTTTAAATAGAATATATTCTGACCGATAGATTGAGAAGAATAATTTATAAATATTATTTTATAAATTAAATAAAATGTTTATCATTGGATAAATAGAATATATAAGTCAGGACTTATATAGAGAAGTAAGAATCGATTTCAACATCGACATTTGAAATTGAATAAACGTAGGGTTAATCAGTTAAAGTTAATCAGTTAGAATTAATCAGATAGGGTTAATCAGTTAGAGTTAACCAGTTAGAGTTAACCAGTTAGAGTTAATTAGATAGAGTTAATCAAATTAGAAATTTATGAATATTAGTTATTCAATTAGAGTTGATCGAATATAGTTATTTGAGATAGAGTCAGTCAAACATAGTTATTTAGGATGCGTTGCCATTTCGTACGACTGCTAGCGAAATTCGCAGGGCTGTAGATAGCATACGGCGGTCGGATGTTTCCTGAGGGAATCAGGCGTAACCATTGTGATCGCTGCGATCTAGAGTCAAGCGAATGGAGTTAAATCGAATATTAGACATTCGAAATAAAGCTAAAACAAACATAGTTATTCGAATATAAATTAATCGAATATTAGTTATTAGGTAGGAGTTAAATAAGTGGAGCCAGATAAGTGAGTTAATCAAGTTAAGTTAGTCAAGTTGAGTTAATCTAGTTGAGTTAGTCAAAATGAGTTAATAAACCGAGTTAATACAAGTGAGTAAATCCAAAGGAGCTATTTGAAATAGTTTATTCGAATAGAATTAAAGGAGCTATTCAAAATAGTTTATTCGAGTAGAATTAAAGGAGCTATTCGAAATAGTTTATTCGAATAGAATTAAAGGAGTTATTCGAAATAGTTTATTCGAATAGAATTAAAGGAGTTGTTCGAAATAGTTTATTTGAATAGAATTAAGGGAGTTATCGAACATAGTTTATTCGAAAGGAGATTAATCGAACGCAAATCATTCAAAGAGAATTAATCGAATGTATATTATTCGAAGAGATATTATCGAATATAGTTTATTCGAGAGAGAGTTATCGAATAGTGATTATTCGAGAGTGAATTATACATTGGAATTCGATTATATCGAATTAAGGAAAGTGATATTTACCTTCCGTTTCAAACCAAGTTTTTACTTATTTGTTAATAAATTAGTTGTTTGTTTAATTATCCAAATTAATAAAGAAAAGTTACTTTTAAGTTATTATATTTCGAAAGTATGAGATTATATCACTATGGTTGTAATCAAATAATTTTGGTAAAGAAGTGGATTCGTAAATAGAATCCGAGAGTTTCATAAGGAAGTTGTTAAAGTTTAAAAGGTGAACTTTGTCTATTTCGAGGTTAGAAATGTTGTTCAGTTAAGGTCTGAGAGGTAATTATACCCCAACTTGATTGACTTTGTTTTTAACTAAGGAATGGGTAAGGTTCGATAGTGAATATTGATTTAGTGAATTTAGTTAATGAGTATAATGGTTTAAATTGGCTTAGAGATGTTTTATTTAAACATCTGTTTTAAATCAAGTGAATAAATTTTGGAAACATTTTCCAAATACAATCAGAGATATTTTCTAATCATAGAAAATGAAATGTTGATGAGAAAGGATACTGGAAACAGAGATGGAAATGGTTTCCAATGATTGATGATGTATATTTTCTAAATTTAGAAAATAAGAATTTACAAATATATAGAAATGGGGAAATTGGTAAATTAAAGATAATTTGATAGAAAGAGATAAATGTGGATTGATGATTGATCGATAGAATTTCCATCTGGAAATAATATTGTTGTTTGCACACCTGTTTTTCTACGATAGTTAAATCACCGACTATCGAAGTTTTTGACCATTTTATCGTCGTCAATATAAAGAGACCGGGATCAGATATATTATCTGAAATCCACTCTGTATGGACGTTAGCGTTGCGATCAAATATTGAAGACGGAGTTATGCAAGGGCTATCCGGTTTACAGAATAGTGCCTACGGTTTGTCCAACCCCGGGACAACGTGAATGGACGAATGTCTGACAAAGTATATCTAACGGATTGCGTAACTTGATCTCTTCAAACGAACTTACGCTTGGTGGCGGAGGAATTCGTTTCTCTTCGCTTTATACCCATGGTATTTTTGAGGAAATCAATTTGTGATTTGGCGGGTATGACGATGTGGCATTCAAAGTTAATGGTGGTCAAGTGTTTCAAAAGATACGTAATGACCTCAAGCCTCATCAACCGGGAAATGACAGAAATTGGGCAGGCAGCATGGCTAAGTGGGTCGCTCCCATTAGGGTGTATATCACCTATCTAGAGAAAATCCATTTCATTCTTTTATCTATGATCGATGTTGTCCCTTTTCGGGAAGACGGTGGGTAGCTCCCAACCGTTGATGATATACATTCGATACACTCAAGCGAAATGAGTGGTCGGTCATGTGTTGGCCGGGTTGCAAGACGTTCTTGTTGAACCCAGTGTATTTGCCTCTAGAGATACACTATCGGTAGGTGGTCACATACCTTGTCATGGTCGGAATCCAATCTCCAATAAGAGCCCGCGGTTTTGTTTGTATACTATATATGTGGAACGTGAGATGCAAGTGTTCTGCTAAATTGTAAATTACTTGTGATTAGACATTATTATAATATTAGAAAAGTATTGGTTTCCAAACTGTTTTGGGTTATCGTAAGGTAAAAGTCGTCCGTGTTTATGTGTGGATCGGTCTTACGATTATCATTTCTTTCGAAAAGGATTTTGAAAAGTTAAACCAAATGATTTGAGTTTACTCACACCAGTCCCATGACTGACCCAGAGTTTATTTTGTTTTGTTTTTCCCTAAACTCTTGGGTGCCCAATTTTGTATGGGCAGTCAAGTAGTTCAGGTCTTTATAGATATACTTAGAGGAGCTTGAAGCAGGAGGCTTCAGGATTATATAGCTATTGTTATTTCCACTGTGTGTAAGTGTTGTACTCTGAAAATGTTATTATACTGTTTTATTGCAAAAGTATGTTATATATTATATTTTGTTCGTTCCGCTGTGAGATTCGTGTTTACTCCGATTGTGTCCTTCTTCTATTCTAATTTTCTATCTTATCTATTCTCACCCTCTAACTTCTTTCTATTAATGATCTGGAACGTTCGATTCCTGAATAATTAACATGGGTTTTATGTTGATTTTCTGGGTCGAAAACCCCAGGCCATTACAATCTCCTTTATTCTTGAAGATTGAAACTAAAATGCTTCTCCACCACTCATTTGGCATCTTGTTTGATTTGAAAATATTATTAAACAACTTAGTTAGCCAGTTATCCCTGCATCTCCAAAGCATCTCCATACCTCAACAGGGATGTCATCAGGACCTACTAACTTGCCTGTTTTCATCCATTTCAATCCCCCTTTTACCTTAGCCTCTTGAATTATCCAAAAAAAATGTCAATCACTGATATCGAAAAAGTCTTCCAACTCGATCGAGGAGCTAACACTTTCTTTGTTGAAAAGCTTATCGAAGTATACCCTCCATCTATTTTTTATCTCATCGTCCTTCACCAAAAGTCTGTCATTCTCATCGTTAATGCATTTAACCTAGTTGAAGTCTCTTGTCCTCGTCTCGCATAGCTTGACTATTCTGTAGATGTCTCTTTCACCTTCCTTCATACTCAGTCTTTGATACAAATCTTCATATGCTCGACCCCTTGCTTCACTCACCGCTCTCTTTGCAGTCTTCTTTGCCACTTTTTACTTGTGTAGATTGTCTTCGCTCCTATGATAGTGCATGCATTCGTAGCATTCCTTCTTCTCTTTGATAGCCTTTTGCATATCATTTTTCCACCACCACAAATCCTTGGGTTCTCGCTTATTTCCTCGTGTTATCCCAAACACATTAGTAGCTACTTTTCTAATGCAAGTTTCCATCTTATTATGCATGACATTTTCTTCTCCTTCCACGTTCGATGCCCCTTCTCCTGTCACTCTAACTTTAAACACCCGTAAACCGTCTCCTTTGAGTTTCCACCATCTCGTCCTAATAATCTTCGCTCTCTTATCCTTCAGCAACCGAAGACGAAACACGCATACCAAGAGCTAATGTTGTGAGATGACACATTCTCCAGGTATGACCTTCCAATCAACACAATCTCAATTACTATCTCTTCTAGTTAGGACAAAGTCAATCTAGCTAGAATGTTGATCCACCCAGAATGTTTCCAATTTATAAAGTTGCGTAATTTGAATACAAATAACAATGTACATCATATGAAAAACATTATAATATAATTTAAACGAAGTCCAAATATTTATTTAAATATGTAGGATCAATTTATATGGCCAACTAAAACAGATTTTGTAATGGTTAGGCGCACATGGAAGCGTGTAGCGGGACTCTATTATAGAGACTTTCTTTCTACCATGAAAAAAGGCAAGAAACCACATTTTCTTAGTGTAGTAATTTTAAAGATGTTCGAGGAATATAAAGAAATTGTCAGAGATAAACACTAGAAATCGACAAAAAATGTAACATTATACAAAGGTGGATCAAAGTCATGTATGCAACATCGATGAGATTTGCTAAGAGTTCAAATTGCAGTTAGATATGTTGTAATAACCTTGATTTTTCGGTATCCGAGTTTAAAAGACCATTATGTGTTTTCTAGATTTTAAATCTAAAAAGAATAAAATACGAGTTCGAAAGACCAACTTGTATATTATTTAAAACTAAAAATGAGGAATTTGGGACTTTTCATATTAGTGTATTTGGAATAAATAATATGTTCTTCAATTAACAAGTAATTTATTCGGATACGTGTATACAAATCATAAATTGTAAATTAATGAGAATATTGAAAATATATAATATTCATTGAGAATCAATACTTAAGGGGAAAATATATTTTCAATATTAAAGGTTGGTTAAAGGATTATTAAACTATTAAATTGTGTTTTAATTATAAGAAATAATTCTTGTTCGAATAAAATAGAGAATGTGGTTTTAAACTACGTTAGAAGGATTGAAATAATAGTAGTGATAATGTAACGTTGGATTTGTTAGTTGCTGTTAATAAGTATGTGTGCCTTCCATTATGATAAAGATATTAACCACTGCAATCAGTGATATTGTTGGATTATTTTATGTAATAGACTATAAATATTGATTGTGAATCAGTATTCATGGTCGTAAAATATTTATTTGAGTAAATTTATTTAATTTATTAAATAAAAGAAGGAGGTAAGCTTTGTTATTAAGAAGTAATTCTATATCATAAAAATATTAACATGAATATTGGTGTATTAAACGGATTGTTGTTAACCTAAAAATATAAATATCGATTGTTAGTCAATATTTGATGATTGAAATATTATATTATTAATTGATGCAATTTGTTAAATCAATAAGGGATGTGAACATTTTGTGTAAATAGAAAGATGTTTTAAATGGTTAAAATAATTTTTTGACAAACATGTTCATATTAGTGTATTATGTTTAGTTTGATATTTAAAACTTGGTTTAGAGTATTTTGAAGCAAATTATTAGTGTATGCATTTGTGTTCAAAAAATTAAACACAATTTGATTATATATGTGTGTGTGTGTGTTAAAAATGGTGTAAATTTTTGTATGTTGGTTTGTAACCTAACCCAAACAATTTTTAACACCTTAATTGGTTACATTTTAGCATACTGGGTTAATGGGTCTAAAATCCAATGCCTTAGATTTCTCTTGAAGGAGCCAAAAGGAAAATACTTAATTTCATTTTCTCCCTATCAGAAAACCTTTTCCTCCTTCCTGAAGTGTAACGACCCAAGGATTTTCGGCCCTGGAAATTGACATAAATATCTTCACCATAACTTATGCCGACCTCCCAAACACCGAAAACACTGGAACATTTATAGAAAGAATTTAGAGGGTGAGGTATGAAAGAAAGAAATATTAGAATAGAAGAAGAAGAAGAACCAGCATAACACAGAATCAGAGTCTCACATCGCAGCGGAATAAAATATAATACATAAAAAAATCTTTACTGAGAGCTTTTAAAAATACTTACAATTATCAGAGTACATCACACTTCCGGACAGTTATAATAACCTATTCCCCTATACAACACACAGCGGAATAGTAGCTATATAATATCATATGTCTGAACATCTCTAGCTCGTCTCTAGACTTCACAGCATTCGATAACCTGAACCTGTACACCCCAGGCGAACCCGAGCATTTACAAAACACTGGGTCAGTCTGGTGAACCAGAGTGAGACAAACTCGCACAGTATTAAGGACATCACACAACCTGATTCTAAAGTTAAAATCTTTTCGAAAGAAAAGGATAATCGTAAGACCAATCCACACATAAACACGGACGGTTTTTACCTTATGATAACCCAAACCATTTTTTTGAAGTCAATATCTTTTCTGATATTATAATAATGTCTAAATACAAGTAAATATCAAACTAGCGGAACGCTTGCATCTCACGCTCCACATATATATTATACAAACAAAACCACGAGCGCTTATTGGAGATTGGATTCCAACTTATGACAAGGTATGGGACCACCTGCCGATAGTGTATCTCTAGAGGCGAATACACTGGGTTCAACAAGAACGTCTTGCAACCTGGCCCTCATATGACCGACCACTCATTTCGCTTGAGTGTGTCGAATGTATATCACCAACGTTTGGGCTCAAACCACTGTTTCCCGAATAGGGACAGCATCGGAATAGATTAAACAAGTAAGTAGGAATTTCTCTAGATAGGTGAATATACACCCTAATGGGAGCGACCCACATAGCCATGCTGCCTGCCCGATTTTTTGTCATTACCCGGTTGTTGAGGCTTGAGGCTAGAATTCCCTTTTTGGAATATCTGGTCACCTTTCACTTTGAATGCCACATCGTCAGATCCGTCAAGTCACTAATTGACGTCCACAAATATACTCTGGGTATAAAAGAAGTACTCCTCTTTGCCACCACTCGGTATATTTGTAAAAATCAACGTACGTGGTTTCAGGAAATAATCTGTCAGACATTCGTCCATACAAGTCATCTAGGAACAGGGTGAACCGAAGGTACTCTCCTACTGCATCTCATATAGGAATCACCCCATGGATCAGTAGCGAGAAGTCCTTGCAACCCGTAGATTCCAATCATGACAGAACCATAGTACCTCTCTGGCTGCAGAGCAGAGATTATTAGCAGTTCTTCCATCTACGAAATTCCACGGTCTTCAATGCTCCAGCTCGATCATCTTCCGATATCTTCACGTATTTGTTGGTCGGAATGGTTTCCGAACATGAATTCGATCCCGGTCTTTCCGTACCAACAATCGTATTGGACAGATTTGATAGTCGGTGATTTAACTATCAAAATAAACAGTGTTTCAATCATGTCAATCAAATGGGTTTACTGGTTCAGTATTCAACATCACTTGGCCTTTTAAATTAAACAAAACTGTAAATTTAAAACTCTCGATATTATAAATATAATTTCTCAATTCTTTATTTATCATAAGATTACACTTTAACCAAATTCATTTTTTATACTTAGTAAAATTCCCATATCATATCCCGTTCTCTATTTTTCCTCGAAACCGCTCGCAAACAATATTTCGAAATATCCTTTATCCATTACTTGACAGTACCTAGTGCTTATTCCTGTTGGATAAAAACCAGCCTTTACATTATCATTTCACTAAATTATCACCAATCCCTTTTTCCATTACAACTAATACCATCCTTAGATAGTCCTGATGTCGTTCAAGTTGGGGTATTTTAATTACCTCTCAGACCTTGCTCAACAACGTTCATATCTAAAGATAGATATGAGTTGTAATATAAAATCAATACCTCATCCTAATCCCAAAACAAATTCCCTTTAACTATTTTATTCAAAAGTATGGTTTCATAAACCTTCTTTCCTTTTGAAAATCTCTTTCTCTACTATACCATAAATTCTTAATTCACTAATTAAGTAATCACACTTTTAATTCTGCCTCTTCAACCAACTCATTTTTATAATTCGAATTTGATTACAAAATCTCATGATCCATTTCTTTAACCAAATCCACTTTTACTAATCCCTTTTCAAACCCATTTGACAATTCCTGCGTTGAAATCTTATTTTAATCCCCTCTCTTTCCACTTAATTCATTTTTAAATAACTTTAATGTATAATTAACACTTTTACACATTAAAAACTCATTTACATAACCATGATTTATTCTAAATCTTTTTGATCGAAATCACTTTTCACTTGACTCAAATAATTAAGTAATATTCATTTTTATGCTATTATCTTCACTTTAAAAATCCCTTTTTAGAACGTGTTATACAAATTCAGGTTTTAAATATAAACCTGTTCATAATTCTCTTTCACCATTCCATTGGATTCTACTTCAACTTCGAGTTCTTTTTAAATGAATCTCAATTAAAATGTATTCTCCAAATTATTGAAATAATAATTTACTTTGGTGGTTAACCACTTTCATAGTTAATTCCTTTATTTACTAAAATAAATATTACATTTCCCTTTTAAAATCTTATTACAGTTAAACCACACCATCCGATTTATTTTTCATTCTCGTACTTATAGATATGATTAACATCAGAGTTGACTTTATAAAATCAATTAAAAATAAATCAAATCTTAAATAAAACATTTATTTATTTTCCCCTTTTATAAACTTTTATTTCAAATCATATGTTTCAAAATCTATCCTTAGTTATAAAATAAATTTTTAACTTCTATACGGTCGGTTCACTTGATGATAAAAATCCCTATTGGTATAATGATTGACTTTTAGACAGTGATGCCAAATTACTCAACCAATATACTCACTGGTTTCAAATGTTGAATTTCAATTCAACGGTTATTGATCAAATCAAGTATCCAATCAGAACTGTTCCATTTATCTGGTAATAAATGACGACCATCAATCAACCAACGGATCATGCAAACAATTCAAACAATTTCAAAATACGTTTATTTTATAAACGTGATCAATTAAGGGAAATCACCTTTATTGAATTTAATCGTTAAAAACAACGATCATTTAATTCCATTGTTTAAATCAAAAATACATAACTAGCAGACGATCAATCACTAGCAACCAGAGTGCATAAAACAAAAACCCAATTTATATAAAATATAAACGGGGAGAAGTGAGTGAGGTTAACTCACCTGGGTTTTGATCCGTTGATTAAACGTTCTGTTTTAATTAAATTAAACATCTGTTTAATTTAATTAAAAATTACAGTCGCTTCTAATCTCGTCTAGGCCAGCTCCATCACGTAGTTCTCATCTTTATGGCTCCAACGAGCCTAACCTTTCGAAGATATGATAACGTATGGCCGGGATATGATTATTGCAAGATTGTAAAACAATTTAATTTAAATAAAGCTTTAAAATTTTATAAACTATTGGGCCCTTACCTTATTCATTCAGAGCAAACCCAAAAAATCCCACCTACACCCTTTTAATTCATTACCATCGGATCCCTACCCCCCTCCTCAATCATTCCGCCGCCTCTAAAAAAAAAGAAAACCCTACTATGCCGATCCTTCCAGACCCTCCTCCTTTCTTCTTCCTCATCTCAGATTGACGGTAACTGCACCGCACCACTCCTACCAATCAATCCTTCTATCCTCCCTCCTTTCCCTTCCTTCAAATGGTCTGCCAAACCCCATTCAACCTACTCAACACAGATCCGCCGATGAACCCCTCCGACGCCTCCCACAAACGAGTGATCCACCTTCGACAAAGACGAGGACTTCCAACTCGCAAAACCCTGAACCAAGCTAAGTGTTTTTTTTTAATTCATTTAAAATTTCCGTATCATTTTGTTCTTAATTTATTTGAGGGTTTCGAATGGGTTTCTCTGTTTTAATGGTTCTGGAAATGGTGAGCTATCATGTGTATATATAGTTGCGGATGGTCATGATAGGATCAATGTCAAAAATCAACTGTAACACCCTAGGTTTAGGTCTTAGCTGCTTGTTTCTTAGGCGCTATCCCCTTTCGTTTCAGCTGTTATAACTGAACTGTTGGTACCTTGATGGCGACTGATGTGTATGTTATCAGAGCAGTGTTAAGATTTTGTGATGAATTCATGTACTGACCCTATGTAGATTAGGTAGAGTTATGAAACTGTTTGTATCGTCTTTCCATCTTGGCTACTGTCTGTTTTAGATTTTGTATTCGATTTTTCTTGTAAAACAACAGTCCTCGTCTGAGTTTTTGCATATGGAAATTGAAATATATTTAGCTGTTCATTTGATTTTGTGATATATTTTTACATGTGATGAATTTGTCGTTTCAATTCAGGGATTTGAAAATTGTACCATAGATTTTCTATTTGGATTTCTAACAGTGAACTTCCCATATGAATCTTCTTAGCTATCCATTTCAATTTCTGTATATGGATTTGATGTGTGGATCTATATTCAACTGTTTTTCTAATTCTATTATAGATTTGATGATATAAACATATAAATATACGTTGTTTCCTTAGCTGTTCATATCTTTTGTTAGATTGTATCTTCTTTTCCTTTATTTATATTTTGTTGTTTATTTGATTTTCTTTCCATACTGTCCTTAGATAGGCCAACTACTATTAGCTTAGGCGATTTGTTCCTTTTCTTTTGCAGATTTGGTTTGTGGGTGGTTGATTATAGCTTGATGTTGCAATATGCTCAACAAAGGATTTCAAAGGATTTTTTCTGGGATTTTCAGCACTGTTGGCTTGCTAGAAAGATCAAACTGTCATTGTTGGAATTGAGTTGTAAATTCAACCAAAGATTTGAATTCTGTTATATAGATTTTCTGAGTTGGGTTTTCAGATGTATGGTAAAATCTTATATTGATTTGTACATGAGATCACTATATGAATATATATATATATATATATACCAGCTGTTTTAATTCTGTAGAAATGTATAAAATGTACATATATTAGCTGTTCATAGTTTACTGTTCGATGGAGAATTTTGCAATTTGTTAGACTGCTGTACTTGAATAAACAATAATGTAATTTCTATTTTGTTGCGTGTCATAAGTATATGGTTTATTCATTAGTAGTCTCATTTCCCTCATCAAGTTTTGGAAATTTCTGATCTGTATCAATTAGTGAGCATAACGACATTGTCTAAATTTGTAGATTTTTTTTTACAAGACTCCTGAACTCTTACATTATTAATTACAACCAGAATCCGCATATACCCCATTCTTCTATGTGTTTGAGAAGTATCATGAGATATTGTTTTGAGTATTTAATATGATAAGATACAAGAATGGGAACCAACAGCCGATTTACGTCCATAAAATTGAGAAAAATATACAAGCAATATAATAGTGATAAAATAAATAAAATTCACAACGATCTCAGTGTTAGTAAATTATTGTATATCATATATCTCAAATGATAACTCATACAACTTCAAAATAACACTATATAGATTTTAAACTTAATAATATAAAATTTTAGATTAAACAATATTCAAAATATATATATTCGAACTCTATTTAAAAAAAATTCGATTAAAAATCCATTATATTCCCAATATAATATATAAACAAATTTAAATATTCAAATTAAATGACAGAAAAATCTGGGATGTTACATGAAGCATCAACTTGAGAAATTCATAGCTATCCTCATCTATTTGCTCCCAAATCCACTTCCCTTTATCTAAATCAAATTAAAAAGGAGAGAAAAGTTTCCTCCTTCCAAGATATGATGCAATCTCAGCCGATTTAGGGCAATCATATCCAGAATCAATAGTTGCAAGCTACTATAGGTTTCTTAAAGGCTTTGCATGTTGATGTCTTTAACCTCTACATGTTTTATGAGCATCTAGCTACCTCTTTGTAAGCTTAAATCACGGAAAATACCCTCCAATCCAAGCAAGGTGAGTTTTGCTACTCACAATATTTAGTTTACAATTTCTCTATGTTTTTCTGAGCTGAAAATGTTAAAATGCGTAAGTTTACTTTTGTGTGTTTTTGAGTTGCAAATATTTGTTGAATCCGAAACGAATTTTAGCATATCTTTCTGGTTTCTTATCCGAATTAGATTATTTTGTATGTTCTAGAAAGCCTAGAGCAAGATCTACAAGTTTCTGGTTTTGAGTTTTTTTCATGATTTTGATGATAATATATTCAATTTTGCACTTTTGTATTGTTGCGCCAAGGGCATAAATCGAAGTAACAAACTGTTAAATCTGAAACAAAACTGTTCATATTCTTCATTTCTGATATAAATTCGATTATCTTGGATGTTCTAGAAAGCTCAGAACATGTTCTACACATTTCGTGCTTTGAGTTTTCCAGGATTTTGAAGATAACTTGTTCAACTTTACACTTTTGTATTGTTGTGCCGAGGGCATAAATCGACAGTAGCAAATTGTTAAATCTGATTCATAACTTCTTTGTTTCTTATCCGAATTCAATTATCTCTGATGTTCTAGGAAGCTCATAACATGATCTACAAGTTTCATGTTTTGACTTTTACATGATTTTAGTGATAACTTGTTCAATTTTGCACATTTGTATTGATGCGCCGAGGGCATAATTCGACAGTAGCAAATTGTTGAATTTGAAACAAAATTGTGCATAGCTTCTTCGTTTCTTTTCCGAATTCAATTATCTTGGATGTTCTAAAATCTTAAACATGTTCTAAAGGTTTCATGTTTTGAGCTTTCTATGATTTTGATGATAATTCAACTAATTTGCATTTTTAAACCGCTGTCCAGAGAATAAAATCCAATAGTGGTTCATTGTTAAATCTGAAACAAAATTGAACATAATTTCTTTGTTTCTTATCCAAATTCTATTATCTTGGATGTTCAGAAAAGATTAAAATATGTTCTATAAATTTCATGTTTTGAATTTTCTATGATTTTGACGATAATTTATTCTAATTTGCATTTTTATACTGCTGTGCCGGGAATAAGAATACGATGGTATCTTTTTGTGAATCCGAATGAGTTTTCTTGTTATTTTAATGAATCAAAGGTAGATTTTGATAGGTTTTGATTATATTAGACAAGCCAATACTCTATGCAAATTCGTACCTCGGATTTGCAACTTTGGGCTGTTGCGGTTGACCTTTTGTATTGAAATTTGATGAATCAATGACACATGCATGACTTTATAAATCATTTTTGAAATGTTTTGAATAAAAAAAGTATGGTTTTGAAAATAAATATTTTGATCAAGTTGCATGAATTTTATTAATAACCATAATATTTAAGATTTTCAAATTATGTGATTTTAAAGATTTTTCGATAAATTCTATTTTCCAAACTAATTTCTTAAAAAGTATGATTTAAATATAAATCGTTTAGATTTGAACCCTTTGACAAGGCATGTTGGTGATTGAGTAATATCGTAAACCCCGCGGTATGGGTCGTGGCCGTATGTGATTTTTTTAATCCCAGATCCGTTAGGTCGAAGTAATAATCTCGGTGTTTACCAGTGATCTTTGTGGCTCTTTTTGACATTCAGCGTTTGAGATTCTTGTGGTTTCTGTTTTTATCAGTGACTTCTTGACCCTTGGTGTTATTAAGTCTTTTGTAATTTCTTGTGAATTTTTGTGTTTTCCTATGTAGAGCTGACTTACTGTGTGTAAACCGTTAAGTGGAAACGTATGGTATGGGATGCACTATTAGCCCTTTTCAGGTTACTATCTGAGGGTCTGTGACACATTCCTATGTGACCGCTAGTACTAGACCTTCGGTTCAATCCTATATGAACTCTATATGGACCTTCGAGTTAATCCTGTGTGAACTCTGTGGACCAACAGTGTTAGGAAAATAGAGCTTTTGTGGAAGCGACCAGGATCCTACTCACCCAATTATGTAAAGATGATTCAATGGAAGAACAACATAGATATTAAACTACAGACACAAACCCAAGATATACCACCCGACCACCCTCTTTATTGATTCACAAAACTAAGTTTTGTTTACACTAAATGGATTAAAAACCAAAAGTAAACAAATTGCAATAGAATTAATAACCTTATTGAGAAAGGGAAAGAATATCTAGATGATTATAACTTTTGTTGGAGAAGGAGAACAATGAAGAACGACGGAAAACCCTTTAATCAACCATTTCGGTCTCAAACCCATGATATAATCCAAACCTAGATGTTTCTTTTATAGGAGAATAGAAGGTCTAAGCAAAATATCTAATTTGCCTCTCAAAATATATTTGAGGAATACATTCCTAAAATGACCGATCAAAAACAGGAAACATGCCTCTTCCTCCGAACTTCGATTCACACACCATCTTCTCTGTTATGAAGCACTCATCAAAGCACATCGTTATCAAATACATGTGATTGAATATTACAAATCACAACATTCGGGTCATCTGGGTACCCTTATGTGTGATTTTGTACTAGTTACAGCTTTAAGCCATCCTGTGTGATAGCACATGCAGGCATAACTTCAGCTTGCCATCTGTGTTGGTTCTGAACTGTGTTTCTACGTTTTGTGTTTATCATTGATTTCACCATAGTGATTATGATTATGATTATTATTATAAATTGTGGTGATTTCGTTAGTGGTTTTAAGCTCTTAAAAGAGTCTTCTATAATTCCATGAATCTTGGTTTTTAGTGGTTCAGTGTTTTAGAGATTTTGTGATTAACTGTTTCAGCAATTCCGTGTTTCGATGATTTTATGTTTCTATTTTTCAATGACTTTGTATTTTTATGTTTCTGGAATCTTCCATTAGTATTAAGTAACCCCGAGTGTTTATTATCCGAACTGGGAGTTCGGGTAATTCATGTCAAGGCGTTATTTAAGTCCGCTTGCTTGTTTCCGTTCTCTCAGCCATATAATAACCTTGTGGCCTTAGGTATATGTGTTTCGTTGACCAGTGTATTTAATATTCCTTTCTAGTGGAATGGAAATTACTGTATTCAGGTTTTCGTATAAACACGTGCCTTGAGATTCCTTTTCCTATGGAAAGGAATTAGTGCTTAGTTGACATCTTATCTTACCATTTTATTATAATTGATATGTAAACTAGACCGATCCGTTTATGTAATACTAGGGTCAGACCGAGTTATTTCAGGTTCAATCGCTGTTGATTCGTGGTTCAACTAAAGCTTGGACTATCCTTGAAGATTCTTTCTATATTGCACATTAGTGTATTCGTGTCATTGTAGAGTTGTTTCCTTTTCCCATGATGTATTCGTATTGTATATCTAGTGATCGTATCTATGTTAACTGTTCTGTACTTTGTGGCAGCGATATATCGTATATCATTCTGAAATGATCTGTAGCCATCGTAGTTTCTTATTAGGAGTATGGAGTATGTCGATCCTGTTTAGTTAAGAAAGAAAAATTTATTATCCCAATCGATGTACTAAATACTCGTCTAATATAAAATTATGGATGGTCGCCCTTAACCTGCCCTATTCTCCGCTCTAATAGACGACATTACTTGTTAATGCTCTTTATTAGGGTAGGGCTCGGGGTGGGGTATCATATTTGGTATCATAGCAAAGGTTCAGAACAAAATATACTAAATAAGGAACAAAACCTGATTAGTGCGTGTGCTATAATGCGGAAGGACAACACTTGCGTCTACCATTTCATTCTATTGTTATCCTTATCCTATGACTTCTATCAATCAAGTTATGTGTGGTCCAAGCTTCTGGAATATGTTTAGGAATATTATTTATTCTGTAGTATTCCTTGTGTGTTTTCCTACTTATCGTAGTCCGCCTGCCTTGATAAAAATTCCTGTCCTTTACCCTTTGATGCTTTAGGTTTTTGTTTAAAATTTTGGGGAAATTTAAACTCATCCTTTTGGTGGTTGTGTTCTGTGTTTTATTAAATGAATTTGGATGGGTCGGTGAACTAAATCAAAATAATCAAAGAATAAATTGTGATGTGAAAATAAGATGTTAGAATGGAACGAATCAGAGTTGTGCAACCGATGTTGGTGGATTGTTTCGGCTGTGCAAAGTTTAATCATTTGAAAATTGGGAATTAAGGGAATATTAATATTGATGATTAATTGTTGTTAAAAGTAAATCACTTTGTAATTATAAATTAAGTGGATTACTGTGAAGTGTAATGTTGGCTTGTTCTTGTTCTAAACATAATTGTTTTAGTGAGTAAAAGAACAACCATTATGTAATTTGAGAAACCCTAGTGATTTCTTTCATGTTGGATCGCCCATTGGGTATTGAAAGAGATTTTGGTCGATGTTAACCGCATTAAATGAGGTTCCAGAATGGTGGGTCACATTGTTCAAACGTTACGTGCTCATGGCAAACTGATGGGTTGGTCACGGAAAAGCTACGGGTCGGTCTCAATGGGTCGGTTAACATTAGATGGGTCGGTCGGGCTCAATGTATATTATGGATCGGTCGGCTGTCCACTGATGGATCTATCACTAATTTATACGATGGGTCAGTAAATGCCTTCACACGGGTTGGTCGAGATCGCTTTGCCGCAGCATGGGTTAGCATCTTCTCTAATGCATGGCTTACCAGTTTGTAAACAATATATCACTAAGGCATGATATAGTAATGCATGGAGGTGTTCACGTGACATGACCATGTGGCATAATAAAATAATATGGGTTGATATATACAAAATATACACAAAAAGCGTGAAGCATACATGCATAAAATACCCACTTTGGATACGTGAATTGTCCAAAATGGCAATTGGCAACATGCTCATAAAATATATGTTGGGCCAAGCTATGCAAATATGAACCTGGATCGACACATTATATATAACCTAATACATGGATCAGTGAACATCAGTCTCAATTGACGTGCATGTGTATTAACACTCATATGTATTAAATATTATACAAGCATGGACGCAATGAAGTGCAGATATAAGTACATGTGATTCAGCAGTATTCCCTATGGATCGACTACAGTATTCCTTATGGACCGGTTGTAGTTAGAATTACAATGCGATGGCAAACTTGTAACAAAAGTGGTCGGTCATTTAGTTTGCTACATCGATCGACATATTATAAGGCAATATGGGTAGGTTGCAATAATAAAGTATGGATCAGTGCAAACAATGTGGCGGTAGAAATAATTTAACTTGATCGGTCAGTTAGTTCACGTATCCAATGGGTCAGTCATTCTTTGCATGGATCAGCAGATCAGTGTAAAAGGAATTGGCACCAGTCGGCAAAAGATTCTCCACGTGAGTCAATTACAGAAAAAGATAGTAGTGGTAAAGGCGTAGTAAAAGGGGTCGGTCACATATTATTTTATGGGTCATGCATATACATTTATGGTCGGTCATGCGTTACTTTTTCTGGTCGGTCGTGCATTGCTTTTCTGGTCGGTCTATAGTAAAAGTATATGGTCGGTCACAAATACATGCATGCCAGCTGTTGCCAACTGTCCAGTGGCATTTTTGTAAATACTTTTATGACCGACTCAAACCCTGCACACAATAATTACAACTCTGCCACTACCCCCAAACTACACCTTAAATATCTCATTTTTCTACCATTCAAACGACCGAATTTTGGACCATGAAGGGCTGCCATTTTCACTTCTCTACTACTCTAAACTTCTCTAACCTCCATTAACTCTATCCAAAGCCTAAATCCAACACTAATCACTATGGAACTAATGAAGATCATCTAATTGTTAAAGTGATTGAAGATCTACACAACTACCACTAAAAAACAAGGGATCTTATTAGTTTCTTCGTGAATTCAAGTGAAATCAAGGGCAAAAAAGAGAGAAAATAGAGGAGATCATTATAAAAGAGAAACATGAGTGATATGAATAAAGTCATGTACTTTGTAAATCCAAAAGTGATAATGAAAATAGCTTCGATAGTGGACGTAGGTCTAAATTGACCGAACCACTCTAAAATTCCCGTCTCTTTACTTGTTTTTATATTTTGCGGCTCCACATTTTTAAATTTTACTTTAGTGAAGTGTTAAATAAACACCATGGAGTGTTGTGATCATTTTTGATTTCAACATTTTTGGCGTCCACCGTGGGGCTCGAACCCACAACCACAAGGTTAAGATCCTTGTGATTGCACTAAAGTGCAAAGCCGGCTTCTACGATAGATCCTTCAAATCTAAGATCTGGGCCAACAGACGAATTCCCTCCGAAGTTCAAAGCTTTGTCCTAAATAATGGAAAAATCTAAGAAAACTACAAGTAAAACCTTTGGAGAAACTAGCAACGTTGCTAACGACGAAGCTACACCACTTACCAACCGCTTTGAAGTTGGAGAAAACTCGATAGGCAAAGCCAGAGTAACTAGAGCTGAGCTAGATGCCGTTGTGGCCAATTTAAACCAACAAATGGAGACATTAAATAAAGTTTTGATGGATGCCGATGAGGCTCTAATGGATAAAATAAATGTTGTTACTACCAAAATTAACTCTGAAACAGGCTAACGGTGAAGGGGTATCGGATGAACACAAGCACATAGGAATTCTCCAAAAGAAAAGGCCAAACACTAGAGAGAACTCAAAAGCTACAGAATACCGACGGGGTCTATCCGACATGACATATTGGGCAGGCGGGGTCCTATGATGAAAGGTCATCTAAGTCAGAAGCTAAGAAAGAGGAAGTTAAAGGCTCCGCCAGTCAGAACCCAGAAAGACGGAAGGGCTATCGGTATCAACCGATTAAACACCAATACATCAGAAGATAAAGGCATCAGGAATACCGAGCTAAAAAAACGTAGGGATTATTCGGAACCACCTTCCGAAACATCCACTGCATAAACACCGAAAGTCCACATTGATAAACAAAAAGACAACTCACCAGGAGCAACCTTCCGGAATACCAGGCTATACCAGAAGACTCTACCGAAAGGAAAACAGGAACCCAAAAGGGATACAGTCTGTCCATACTAATATGCTTGGTACCGACACCGACAGGGGTTCCGAATGACAGCTATCTACATACGTCACGAAGGCAAGCTCCTCAAAGTATTATTGAGAAAACTGGAAGCCTACACCCGGAAGCCACAACCGGGAGCACAAATATCTTCTGAAAGCCATTACATCGACAAGCTCGTATCAATCCCGAAGAAGCCTTAACTGACCGAGATCCTCACTCTGAAAGCTATAATCAGCACCACAAAGGCGACCGAAAGCCAAACATCCGAGACCAAGGAGAAAAGCAGCCGACAAAGGCTTCTGCAAGCCTAATGGCCCAATATTAGAAGGGGCCCTGAATTCTTTATAAATAAGACCCTAGGGGTCACATTTTAAGGACGATTTTCTCATTCTTATTCTTCTATTCTTTTCTCTAGAGTAAACCCTAATTCTTAGATCGATTTGGGGATTTCTTTTATTCTATTCATGTATTCTAAATCAAAGATCAATGAAGTGTGAATCAGTACTTAGTATTTCTTTATAGGTTTGTTATATGATTTCTAAGTTATTGTTGCCGCAATGTACTGTTTGTTTCCTACATGTATATGAGTCTATATCCAAATCTTTCCGTAAGCCAAGTGAAAAACCCCTCTTTCTACAAATTTAGACCCTTCTGCAAGCTTAGTGTAGAACCCCTCTCTACAACCCATTAAGTAATTCGCTAAGGGTTGTTCTTAGGAATCCTTTATCCCGAGATAACTGTTGGTTCTTGAATCACTTAGGCGTGATGCTCGCCCCATTGAGGGAAGAGTAACTATTCTTTTGGATTCTAAACCTTGATATCTACGAGATGACGAACTAACTCAAACTTGTGAAGGCTAAACAACCTATTTTCCCTTAGGTCCACTTACATAGATCTATCTCCGGTGTTGATGAAAAATATCGTTAACATTTTGGTGCTAGAAGGAGGGCCTGAACCTTCGATCCTTTGTTTAACCTTACCACATATCTACTTGTTTTGTTCTGTCCTGGATTTGACTAAGGCTTTGAAGAAGCAATGCTATAGGTAATAGGTCCCGACAAGAGTCTCCTGAATCTCGAATGGATAAGTCAGAAATCGTTGACCCAAGAGTAACGAAGAACAAAGGCTGAGAAGTGAAGCCTTGAGAATGATGAAGCGGAAAAGGGAAATAGAAAAATACACTTCCGACGCTTGGAATAATAACCTTTCCCATGTAGGACAAACCCTAACATCTCCTCTAAGTGGCTCGACATCAAAGGATGTTAACATTTTCTCTCACATAAGGAGAACTCTCCATAAGAAAATCAGAGGAATGGTGTTTGAACAAAAAGTAATGGATGATTTTAACTACTTCACCAACAAATGGTCTGAAAGGATAGCATCTCAGTCTTAGTATATCATGGGAAGTAAAAACAAAGATATAGGCAAAACAACAAGACAGGGCAACAAAAGGGTTAAATCTCAGCGGCAAGGAGAGAGGCTTATGCCAGGATTACTCAAGGGATACTACTTTACTACTTCGATAGAAAATATCTACTTCCTAATCAAAAACGAACTCAACTATTGGTCATTTACAAAGAAAAAACCTAAATACGAATGGAAGTCAGGAGGACCCTACTGTCATTACCACCTGATGAATGAACATAAAACTAACCACTGCAGAATCCATGAGGAAATGGTCATCAATTTCATCAACCAAGGCCAATTACAAGAGTTTATAGAAAGATCAGATTAAGTTCAATAGAAGTCCTTAGGAAAAGGATTATCAAACACAGCCACTGATACGGAAAATCCTCCTTTCAAAGCTTAAAGAAACTTGGGTCAAATCACGAATGAATAAAATCCCTCGTCATCGCCAAATTGGCCAGGGCAAGGCACCCCTTGGAGGGGGGTGGTGTGTTAGTCTTTTTCCAAGCCCAAATCAGATGTCGTTAGGTTAAAGCATCAAAAGAGTAAGCCTATGTTTCACACCAGAAATGGTTGTAGCGGAGCATCTAAAATTAGCACGCCCTGTCTCGGCTCGCGGAAGAGTACGCCCTGTCTCTACAATGAACTAAGCACGTCCTACCTCTGCTCATAGAAGAGCACGTCCTACCTCTGCTGATGTTCCACGTTACCCATAGAAGGGAACGCCAACCCCTATCATTGCCTACGATGATCATGATAGGGCGAGGGGGTGGTGTGTAAGCCTCTATCAGTACCTACGATGGTCAATATAGAGCATCAAAAGAGTAAACCTTAAATCCGTGCCTACGATGGCTCAGTTTAAGTTTCTAAGACCTTATCATCGCCTACGATGGTCAGGATAATGCACTTCTTAGAGGAAGGTCGGTTAAGTCCTTGGGCCCTGCTTGTGGATAAGCTAGCCAAGCGCACAGGGCCAGAGAGTGGCCAACAGAACACGTAATTCCTCTGCTTTGACATCAAAAGCCTGAAGAGTGGCTCAAGAAGCACGTACAACCTCTGCTTTACAAATCAAAACCAAGAGGGATACCAAAACATTAATGCTAGAAGTGGGTTTCTGGTACTCAATCCCTGATTACCTGAACAAGGGTTGGTTTGGGTCTTCTATAGTAATACCCGAATCTGGATTGATTCGGCTCTCGACGAAGACCAAAAGCGGATTTCTGGTTTCTTATTTTTAATAACCCGAATCTGGGATGGTCCAGATCTTCACAAATATCGGAAGTGGAATCCCTGTCTTATCTCAATACCAAATCCGGGTCGATTCGACATTTGACAAAGGCATGAAGTGGGTTTTGGTCTCCTATTTTAATACCAAAATCTAGGTTGATTCAAGCGCAAACCATGAACGGATGAGGAGTTCTGGTCCCATCACAAATATCTAAATCAAAATCGATTCAGAATCTTAAAGCGAAACAAGAAGGAGCTGTTCAACCTTCTCAGTAATCCGAATATGGCTCGGAACTACACTTCTATTGTTACTAAGGATAAACTCATGGCCTCTCACTTGCTCAAGGAAGTGTCTTTAACCTATATATTCATCAATTTATTATCCAAGCATGTCAAATATTTGCATTAATACACAAGACACAAGTAAGAACTATAGACATTTCATATCTCCCGTATCTCGGCACTATTAACCCTACTAAGAGCAAGTGGCGCTTTACGAAAACCTATAAGGAAAATTTCCAACAAAGTGGGCCGAATATGTGCACCATGTCATGGCAAAGCCATAACAAGAGAAAAACGTTTATGCTGAAATGTGTGATCACATGTTAAGTAATTCTGTTATAGGTCCTACCTCTGTTCATAAGCACCATCACTATAAAATATTATATGCGACATGTGATATACTAAATACTTCACATCTTACTTAATTATTTACAAAAAGATTGTATAATAAATGCATCTCCGGGTGATAGAACACCCATACCCCAATACTAGAGCTATCGTATGAGCATAATCTAGCTCTCAATTAAAGCACCATTACAAGAGATTATCATGAGTGTCAAGGTAAGAAAGAAGACTTCCTCACTTTATCTAGGATGTCAGTAGTCAGGTCAAGTGAGGAATCAAAGGGAACTTCGAATTCGTCAGGTGCATGAACCGGAGGACACTAACGATAGTCCTACTTTCCAACAAACGGGCTATCATAACCACAAACCAACCTCGACCGATATGTATGAACCTCTCTTAAAATTTGGTTCTTATTCTCACTAAGGAATCAAGGCGAATCCAAGGATAACAAGTATATACTTTCTCAAGATCCCTTAAGAAGCAATATCGTTCCAAGGAAGAAGACTTAATAAGAGGAATTTTCTCCCTATAGTCTCTCTTCAACTTAACATAACTTTCTAAGAAGGCCCTAGGGAGTAAATGCGAGACAAAAGATAAGTTCTGAAGAAAAATGTCAAAAGAAATTAGAGAAAAGATAAATCATTATATTATCAACCAAACAAGTGCATTCATCATGGATATTCTTCTTTCTCATACAAGACTGATCTCTTAAAGGTCTAAGTTACAAATCGATGCTTGTTAAATTTAAGTTTATCTAAAGGCAACTTTCTAGGAGTGGAGGTAACTCGGGGAAGGTTCCAACATTTGCTCGGGTGTAGGTCCGCGCCGCATTCATCTAGGCACATTCTGTGAAGACGTCTAAGAAGACCCCCGGTATGATCACGTAAAAAGGAAAATTCAAGATTTAATATCTACGATAATATTGATACAGAAAGTTTACTAATGTATCCCTGTCCTCGATTAACATCCAAAACAAAGTCATAAGCTCGGAATTTTCTTTTACGAGCCTTTCACATCGCAACCGGGACGTTCGCAGCCTAGGAGCCACTTCTTTCTCTTTGAAACGCAGTAATTTCGTAGCACTCTTATCAAGGAGATGATATTTGTGGGACAATATGTTATCCTCGTTCGTCTATTTGTCTAGTTCCCTAGCGAGTCGAGTCACTTCCAGTTGAGTTTTTCTAAGAATGGAATTCCTAAAACTTAAACATTTCCCTCCCGACTAGATGAAAAGGACTATAGGTTAATTGTTAAAGAAAAGCAAAAGAATCTGTGTATAAAAGAAGAAGTCATACCTCAGAAATTGGATTAAAAACCTATGGATTTTCAACTGGAAGGAACCCGGGGAAATTTGGGCCTTTCCTCATCCTCCGTGCTTTCAGAAGACCAAAGTGGCCATTTGAGATAGGGCCTTCTTCAACGGCTTTAGTACCTTTTCCGCATGCTTCATTTAGAGTATTAAAAGCCGAAAAAGTGCCATTAACATCTGTGGAGTTATCGCCTCTCTCTTCTCTTCATCCACAATAACATTGATACGCTTAGAGTTGTCATCATTGACACGAACAATCTGCGACACCCCAACAAGGTCTCCTTCATCATCGGCACGCAGCTCCTCGAGAGGAACATCTTCAATAAACAAAAGTTCATATACGTCAATCTCCCTCCTTGCAGTAACTTCTTATTTCTTCCTCATACAAGATAGCTTGGACATAAACCTGTCCACCAAGGACGGGTCAAGAGAAGAAAAAATTAAATCCGAACATTTATCCATGTTATCTGCATAAAGGGAAGCATCTTCGAAGGAGTTAACCATGATTTCGTCCGAAGTGGTTTGAAGGATGCAGGAAATTTTCTGTTTAGCATCACTAACTACACTAGAAAACCTGTTTAGCAAAGTTTTATTCTTACCAAGTTTGATCTTGAGGGGACCATTCTCTTTTTCCAGAAGGGAATTCTGATCATGGAAGGACGAACAATGAGAATTGAGTAGGCTGATATCCTCTTTGGATCTATCCAACCTCCTCTTCAAAGCATTATTTTCTTCAACCAGGGCCAAGTAGGATTCTTTTCCCAAGGCAATAGAACTCCTAGCTTACGATAAAGCATGCTCCAACTTTCTTTGCTCCACATCTAGGATCTCTTTCCAAGAATCAGAACATCTTTTTCCTTCTTCATAGTCACGTTCTCTCTTTTGAGCCTCAACGTCTCAGAACGAGGATCCGGAGTGTTGTCTTGCAACACAAACACCCGCTTGATAGCCTATAAACGACATAACAGTCAGGAACAAAATACTAGAAGAGAGACAAGAAAATATGAAAAAGGAAAATAGAATACCATAAGTAGTTGCTCGACCAAAGCTTGACAACTTCGGGGGGAATCAAATGAGGGGTCGATACCGGAAAAAGAAGAAGAAATAATCTAGCCAACTAATCCATCGAATTTACCACCATTAGTAGGATTGGTAAAATTAAGAGGAACAATGTCCTCATAGGAAGAAGAGAAGCCCATCGCGTGATGCAACTCATTGGAGACTTCGGAAGATCCAACGCAATTAGTGTTCGAGCCAAAAACCTTCATGGGAGAAGTAATCTCTGTGATATCGAGAACCACATCAAAATGAGTAGTTAGGTTCACCACACATTTAGACCTCTTTGGCGAAGAATCTTCTAAACCTTTCTCCAAAAGTTTCCTCTTTACATTTTCTCTAGATTTCAATAATGCATCTTTGAGAGAAGAAACCCCAACTCTCGGAACCAAGGAGACGGAACCAGTCTTACTAGACCCAGTACAAGCAGTTTCAAAGTGCACAGTGAGAAGAAACAAAGAGAAAGATAAAATACAATTCCGTCTTAAAGAAAAGAAAAGGCATACATGAGTTGTCAAGGGATAAAGGAGAATTGTAAGAGAAAGGAGCAACTCTCCCCCAATGACAAAAATGGATACCCTTGCTAAGAAGGAATAAAGGTGGTTACCCAATGATGAGTTGACCAGCTGGCAATAAAGAATGCCTCCAAAGGATAGAAAAAGTGAGCAGCAGAGACCGGTTACCGTATTTTCTAGAGGCAACACCCAGGGCATCAATTAACTCCTTATCCATGAAATTGGCATTTTGGGAAAAACATCGATGAAGAGGAAGGCAGGATACCAAAAGTCAATAAAAAAACTTTCAAGTGTGTATACTTGGGATTCTAAAACCACCGGTGATACCCGAAGGGCATCGGATGAAGAAAAATTGATTCTCCCAATCTTTAAACCTTGTCGTTCCTTCAGACAAAAGTTTCTTTGTGGGATTTGCATGAAAAATCTGGGAATTAGCGTCACTAAGTTTGGAAGGACGAACCAAGAAGTTAAGAGTGGAAGGACTTAGAGAACCATTGCCCGATTCTAAAGAAAAAAGTTCTAATCCAAATAGGTAGTTGTATGTGTTTGGATAAATCTGAATAAGAGGAATTCCCAAGTGCTATAGGTAACGATGAAGGAAATTCGGAAAAGGAATAAAACCTCCATGCCAAATATGAACAGCAGAATAAGCAAAGTAACCCTCCGGAAGAGCAGAAATGGTGTCCTTTCCACAAGGAAGGATGGCGTCCACACCCGAAATCCCGAAATCCTAGAGGATAGCATTAACTTGCTCTTGAGACGAAATCAAAGAATGCTTCTCAACAACACTAATTTTCTGACTCATTTGGCAGAGGGCCATTCTTGTCAGGTTTGAAAGAATGTGCTTCTTTCCCAAAATGCCAGGTATGATCTGTTAAATTTCTACGCAACAAGGTGAGATCAATATCCGAAAGGTTATGAACTTTATTATTCTATGCAAAACCCATCAGTGGCATGATATTTTGTCTACAGACTCCACAACAAAAAAATGAAAGTGGGACGAAAACACTAATTTAAGCTATCAAAATTGGAATTGTTCACCTGAACCTGGTAAAAAGAAACTAAAAACATGGATAGCTTACCGATATTATTATTTAAATAACTAATACTTCCTTGAGATAAATTTTTCAGGAAATAATAAAGGAATGAAAAGAGTTAATAAGGAGGGGTACATATACTAGAAGAGAGAGATAGTAGACCCGCTTAAAGGTTTAACTTGAAAAGTCGAAAAAAAACCTTCATTAAGAGGCGGGATGTTACTACCGAAATTAACTCAGAAAAAGGCTAACGGTGAACAGGTATCGGATGAACACAAGCACATAGGAATTCTCCAAAAGCAAAGGCCAAACACTAGAGAGAACTCAAAAGCTACAGAATACCGACGGGGTCTATCTGGTAGGGTGTATCTGACAGGGTCTATCCGGCAGGACATATTCGATAGGCAGGGTCCTATGATGAATTGTCATCTAAGTCAAAAGCTAAGAAAGAGGAAGGTAAAGGCTCCGCTAATCAGAACCCAGAAAGACGGCAGGGCTTTTGGCATCAACTTGTTAAACACCAATATTCAGAAGATAAAGGCATCAATAATACCAAGCTGGAAGCGCACATGGATTATCTGGAACCACCTTCTTAAACATCCACTGCATAAATGCTGAAAGTCCACATTAATAAATAATAGACAAATCACAAGGAGCTACCTTCTGGAAGACCAGGCTATACCCGAAGACTCCATTGGAAGGAAAACCGGAACCCTAAAGGGGTACATGCTATCCATTTTAATCTTCTCGGTACCAACACTGACAGGGGTTCCGAATCCACATATATCTACATACGTCCCGAAGGAAAGCTCCTCAAAGTATTCTTGAGAAAACTGGAAGCCTGCACCCAGAAGCCACGACCGGGAGCACAAATGTCTTTCGAAAGCCATTACATCAACAAGCTCGAATCAATCTCGAAGAAGCCTTAACTGATCGAGATACTCACTCCGGAAGCTATAATCGGTACCATAAAGGCGGTTAGATGCCAAACATCTGAGACCAAGGAGAAAAGTGGCCGACATAAGCTTATACAAGCCCAATGGCCCAACAGCAGAAGGGGTCATGAATTCTTTATAAATAAGACCCCAAGGGTCACATTTTGAGGTTGATTTTCTCATTCTTATTCTTATATTCATTTTCTCTAGAGTAAACCCTAATGCTTAGATCGATTTGGGGATTTCTTCTATTCTATTCATATATTCTAAATCAAAGATCAATAAAGTGTGAATCAATACGTAGAGTGTTTCTTTATGGGTTTTTTATATGATTTATCAGTTATTTTTGCCGCAACGTATTGTTTGCTTCCTACATGTATACGAGTCTATATCCAAATCTTTCCATAAGCCAAGTGAAACACCCCTCTTTCTACAAATTTAGACCTTTCCGCAAGCTCAGTGCAAAACCCCTCTCTACAAACCGTTAAGTCATTCGCTAAGGGTTATGCTTAGGAAATTCATCCCGAGAAAACTGTTGGTTCTTGAATCACTTAAGCTTGATGCTCACCCCATTGAGGAAAGAGTAAATATTCTTTTGGATTCTTAACCTTGACATCTAGGAGATGGTGAACTAACTCAAATTTGTGAAGGCTAAACAACCTATTTTTCCCTCACTTCCATAGACCTATCTCCTGTGTTGACGAAAAATATCGTTAACAAATGCTCTTCTAAACGCTCAAGCAGATCCTGCTCCTCCTCAAAAAGTTCATGTCAACCTTGATGAGGATAGGAATTTGGCAGCTTCTGATCATCATCGTAATGATAACATGGAAGGACTTGATGGTTGGGAAAGTGAAAAAGGCGACACTTATGTCCAAGACTCAAAGCCGAAGACCAAAAACCAATCCGGTCAAAATACCCGAAGAGTTGCTAGTCCTGCGAAGAGGGCACCCCCCCATAGTGGAGGTAGAAGACCTAGATCATCTAGCTACGATCGCTCGCCAGGACGGGCATCTAGAAAAGAGATCGAAATCTGCTATGCGGAACGACACAACTCGGAAGAGTATATCGTGGATATGGTAGAATGAATCATGAAAGACAACATGGCTCACAAGGACAATGAGTGGGAATGGGACTTCTCCCCCAACAAAAATCCATTCACTAAAAGGATTCGCAAAGCATAATTTCCTAAAATGTTCACTCATCCTACTCTACCTCCATTCGGTAGGACTTTTGATCCAAATCACTTCCTGCATAAATATGAATGGCATATGAACTCAGCCAAAGCGATAGACGAGATCAAATGCCCAGACTTCACTCTCTATCTAGAAGGTGTGCCATCATTATGGTTCACAAAGTTGTCGTCCAAATCTGTAGATAGGTTTCCCGATTTGACTCTTAAATTCAAACAACAGTTTAGGCTTTGAGCTACGAAGGCTAAGGATGTTATTTCTCTGACATCAATGAAGCAGAATCCCGGAGAGTCTATCAAAGCTTTCCACAAGAGATTCTACACTGCTTTGTCCGAGGTGGGAAATCCCTAACCCCGCATGATCTTAATGTCTCAAATCAGCGCCACAGATGAGAAGAGCGAATTTGGTAGATGGATTAAAATGGAAGAACCAAACAGGCTTGAAAAATTGAATAAAAAAAGCAGAGGAGTATATGAGAGTGGACAATAAGCCTGTGCCTCTTCAGATTATTGATGGTAACCAACTTCTTGAAGTTCCCAAAAATGCTGCTACTCAATACACTACAAGAAAATGTTTAATTCATAGCAATAGGGATAGCTTGAAAACTTAACCTGCTATAGTTAGATGGGAAAATGTGCATTTACATGAAAGATAGCTCGGTTAAACACTCTTTTTTACCTAATCACAGCTGAGCGGGGAAATATTTCGTTTCCCTCCTTGTCAAATGTTAATTTGTTTTCTTCCTTTCCCAATTCCAAATACCGCTCTTAATCTCCTCTCTATCCTCTCTCCTCTCCACTCCGAATCCCCTCCCCAAATATCCTCTAATCGTCGCGATGCCTGCCTGCCTATGAATCTCCTCTCCACTCCGTGCTTGACTCAAATTGGATCTCAACAAAACATCTCTGAATCGTCACGATTCTTCCACAAGCTCAAACAGTCGAAGCCGTGAAACCCACGAAGCCGTAATTTGGTATATTTTCCTTTTTATTAATTTCAAGTTAATTGCTTGAATTGAAGTTTTCACCGGCTGTTTAATTCTTAGTTTACTGTTATATAAGAAAATGGCTGTGTTGGCTAACTGATTCTGAAGTACGTTGACGAGAAATTCCAATGATTTGTTTGTATACCTTTATTTAATTTTAGAGGTTGCTCTTTACTTTTCTGGAGGTAAGCCAAAAGATACACCATTTAACATTGGATTGGAACAATTTAGATCTTTAAACTATAATTACTCATGCTCTAAAAATTACTGAAACCATAGACAATATATACCTAATAGCACAGACTGTGTTATTCTGCAATTGGACGAAGGCGCATACTATACAGGGAGAAGTTATATTATAACCTATTAAAAAAATGAAATGCAGGAAGTTTGAGATCCACTAAAAAGGAATTAGCCATGGTTAGATCTCAACAAATTATTGTATTTGTGTAATCTTGATAATAATTTGAAATCATTAAGTTCATTATGTGTATAGTTTACCGCTATCTGTGTCATTGTAATATTAATCTGCAATTGTTATATATATATCGTTAGTTATTCATATTTTAGATCTAATTAATGGACTTCTTGAGAAATAAACCAGGTTCGGTTTTTCTTCTTCCAGCAAACACTGAGCTTAGAATTAGCGCTGATGGTGATGAGACGTTACAGTTAAAACAAAGCTACCCTCCTCAAACATTGAGCTTAGAATTAGAATAGATCCAGTTTTAGGCAATTTGTAGAAAGTTTTAGCTTTATTTTGTATCATATAAGTTAACTTGTGCTAATCTTTTGTGTTACCAATGACCATGATATGTTAGTTACTTAGTTATAATGTATATTCGGCTTCATGTTTATCAATAGACTCAATGACAAATTCACTGTCTCCACATAATTGTACATAAGTAAATTCCCACCCTATTTATTTAGTTAAGCCTCGATATGAATCCAATGGATTGCGGCTTCTGGTTGTCAACTTAGTTGTAGTATGAGTGGACAAGCCTTTAATTTCCAGTTGCCAAACTTACTGTTATATGCCACTTAAATAAATATCGTTAAGTGCCTCACTTAATCGTATTTTGAGTTTCTTTCGTTGCTCTCAATAGTGATTCTTCAATTGGCTACAATGTAGCATCATATTGCTTTAGAGACAATGAATGATTAAAATATGGCTTTCCTGTGCACCAGTTGTTTAATCTAGTTTGTTTACTTTGCAATTCTGTTCATTTATTGTTACTCATTTATTCAAATTTTGACCAGCTTGTTTTTGTTTTCCTTCTAAAATCATTTGCGTTATATTATTTTCCATGTGAATAATTTATGGATGATAGATGATTAACTCTTACTAACCCTGATTGTTGCATGTTAATCTGGAGGAAAACACTTCAATAAATGCACCAACATAAAATAGATGATCAGACTTGCCTTAATACCACCATGTTTGGACTCCGTATCTATTTCTTACTTCACTACAGTATTGACTAGAAATGTTAACTGTGAAATGACAGTGAATTTTTTTTTTGCTTTCCTTTTTTAAAAAGGGGACCTGGAATGGCAAAAGAAAATTGCTGGTTCACAAAAAATATTCTGGAAGGAGATCACTACCTGAACAATGACTGAAGCTGAGAGACTTATGCATAATAACACTAAATGCATGCAGGCCCGGCCCTAGGGGTAGGCGGGCGAGCCGACCGCCTAGGGCAGCAGCTGGTGGTGGAGGAGGAAGGGGCACATTTTACGAATATCGCTATATATATGTCTATATATATCACATGCATATTGAGAGAGACTTGTCCAGGTGGTAATATGTGCGGCTTGCTTCTCTGAGATTCAGGGTTCAATCCCCTACAAGAGCAATTTGTGCGTTTTTTTTTTTCCAGTCTTCCCCAACACTAGGGCAGCACAATTTTTTTAACCTTCTTGCAGTATTGTTCGTATGGGGCAACCAAACCCATCGGGCCGGCCCTGAATGCATGCCAAGCTTGCATGCTTTAGAGAATTGGATACCCGAGCGTTGAAGTGAAACAAAGGCCTCATCTACTGAAAGTGTACTCATCTGCTGAAAGAGTACTCAGCTGTGAGCTAACCAGCTGCTGAATTAGTGAAGCTGAACTGACAAGTGAGTATGTAACTAGGTTGGATGATACACCTGTTATACATTTTTGTTATGTTGATCTTGCTTACTATTGCAAGTCCTGTGCATTTATCATAAGTAGTATAGTGCCATGAAATTCCATCCCTTGGCATCTTTCCATTATTCATAAACAAGTTAAGGACTAGTTAGACCGTTTGTTTCCATATAGATGATTTTGATTATTAGTTTGATGATATATAAATACTGATTGTCCTGTCCTCTTTTTCTTTATCTATGTAGACTAAATTTTAGTACTGAGATCATCTTTTGTGTAGTACAAGTTTTATTTTCTTTTTTTAATTCAAGGAGATTACATGCTCATTTATATATGGCTGAGAATTGATTCAATGCCATTGAATTCAATATCAAGATATTTAGTTTACAGATTCCGTGTTCATTTATAATGGCTGGAAGCTGTGTTGAAAACAGTAAGGTGTCTCAAGCTATTCCATGTTCATTTGATTATTGGGTATTTGGAAGCTGTTTCAAGATATTTATGTTCTTTTTTGTTTTTTGTTTTGTTTTTGTTCGTACCCGTTTGAATACTTGGTGTAGTTGGAAAATGTTTGCATGTATGAATTCTGTTATTTACTATCAACGTGCTTACTCTTTTAGGCTTGGATGGAATAATTCTTTATGGAAGAAGATCTGGCGGCTTGGTTGTGCAATGTGCACTTGTCCTTCGTCAGATAGATGAAGTGGTTGAACTATGCTCCAATATATTACGACGATGGTGATATAAACAAGTTTCAAACTGGGATGAATTTGCTGAAATGACTCTATACGTAGGCAGCCTAGACTAGTTATAGCGATTGACAGGGACGACTTTGAAAAGCGTGCAGAGTTGTTAGCACTTCCTCCTCATGAAACTGAATTTTTCATTGGTGCACTGCCTTAAGATGTGACTGAGGAGGATATAAGAAGTCTTTGTGAACTTTATGGTGAAGTTTTTGAGGTGAGTCATTATTTTGGTCTTTGCAGACGGTGGTTACAACTCTTTGAGATGACTCGGGGTTGAATATCCAATACTCTTTGATATGGATTACAAAATGCTGATCCATTTGTTTAAGTTTCCATCAAGTTCTATGACAATAAAATTGCTAAAGCGTATTCAAAATTAAATTAATTAATGATAATGCTGATGGTGTTCTGTTTATTTTGTTCTCATGGGCTGTCAAAAATACTAGATGAAAATGAATAATTCACAGATTAAGATGGTGTTCTGTTTAATTTGTTAGCATGGTTGAAATGACGTAGTAGATTCCGGTTGTTCTAGCATTTTAAGTTATAAATATCATGGTCGCTATTATTTATCGTAATATTGATGTACTAGCTGAAACTTTTTCTGTTTTTTGAAAACACTTAATGAATCATACATGGAGATTGGTTGCCTCATACGATGGATATAGTTGTGTAATAATAGAAGTTGTGAATACTCTGTAAATTGTAAGTATTTGGAATTCACTTGACAAAGTTGATAAGTCATAGAAAAATATCATGCAGATGAAATTGAATAAAGTGTACACTTACTGCTGCTGCTATGTTATAAGATACACTGCCACATAACAATTTTTTGTTGTTCTAATTTATATAATAACGTAGATCAGTTTCCTAATCAATAAAATGAAAAGATAAACATTATTTAATAATTTAAACTTTTGCAAAGCTATATTTTGCATGGTGCACTACTCTTTATATGTTGTACTAGCTAAAGAGATGTATGGCATGAAAAGTGACGGAGTTTACACTTAATCTAATTCATGTAAAAACATGCCTGCATTTCAGTTCTGTATTTTTTACGTACAATTTAATAGTTACTAAATGGAATTTACCTTGTAAATTTTTTAAAAATTCGGTAATGGTAAAAGTAATACAATAGATAGTGTTAAAAGATAAAAATTAAGATTTATTTACATCATTGTCTTTATTTATTATTCTTACATGTAACATTTTTTTATATATATTAGTGTTGCTACCAAATTTATTCTTTACCGTATCATTATTATTATGTCATAACCGATTTATCGTTAAATGACAACATCATAGGTAGCTGACATTCTAGGCTAGGTTGGAAAATCACTAATTATGGCGATCATGGACATGGAGATGCGAGAATATCATTTCCATTTTTGCTTTTCACTAAATATTCATTTATTTGTTTTAGATCTTGATGAATGATGACGGACTTATTTTATAACTTGGTTAATCATTTTAATGTTATTTAATCTTTTAGTCCTTGTATCATTTTAAATGTTTTCCTTCAAGGTATCTTTTTTAGTTTTCCACTTTTGTATGTAACATCTATGCAATTCTTACGGAAGCATAGGAGATACCTTTATGCATCTATATATGCATGTAAAATATATTTGGACTATGCTTTCAAGGATTTAACAATGGTAATTTCCAAATTTTCTGTTTGATACTGGGAATGCATCAGCAAAAGATGGCAATGACAAAGCTGACGTAGAAGCATCAAGCTATTGAGGAAACTTTTTCCAGTAGCAATAAAGTATTATAGTTGGACAACTAGATACCTTTAGGCCCCATGCTACAGACTAAGGTGCTCAATGCAAATTAATATGTCATATTCTGCCACTACCAGTAAGTTTATTAGGTATGCATATATTTTTCTCAAGCTATTAATGTTATTTGTTATATGACACTAAATTTTGAACAATATAAATAGCTGCTACCTATAAATTTAAGGCTGTGAACATGTAAGATGGCTCCAATGCTCTTTCTCAACTGATATATTTCGAAAGAGCTGTTTATTTTACATCCAATATATTTTCTATAGGCAGTAGCTCTAGTCAATATGAATTGATATATTTGATAATGATAGCTAGCTAAAATGTCATGTAAACAATTTATTTGTCACATATGCATCTTGGTTAAATCCTATTTCAGGGCAAATAATTGAAGCAATGAGGAACGAAAATGGTGAGATGGTTATTTGTATGGTAGATGATTAGTGTTTTACATCTTGGAGTTAGATGAGGTGTCTTCTTTTGATGATATATGTTAGGTGGTTTTTGGTATATAACAACGACACCATCCTAGATGTAAGTTCATTATTTATGAATGTTGTTTAGTTGTACGGAACTGAAACCCAAAAAGCATCAAATTTTGTTCACTATTTTTCATATTTTTGATCAGAAATTGGTGGTTCAGGGTTTTTAAACAATGGAAAAGTGTCTTTATCTACGTAATTTCCTTGATTTGGTTTTGGTCAGCGGTTATTATGGATTTAATATTGTAAGAAAAATACCCAATGATAACAGGTAATATGGTTACTGGGTTAAACTTGAACCTAATATTATACATATCTAACCAGCTTTACCATTTGTACACCCAATCCATGGTTATATCTATTATTCAGTGTTGTTAATGAGACATTTGGGTTTTATTATCAAATTACTAGCTTTCTGCAAACTTCCAAGTTTAGTATCTACATACGTGATTTTTATCTTAATATTTTTTTTCTCTCCCTTATGATATGCAATTTTATGTCTATAATATCATATAATTACTCCTAGTTTCTACATATTCGTCCTATACAGTTCTAGTTCTTTCAACTGTAGGCATGAGAATATTGAAAAAGTTCCAATTTTTATATGAGATTATTCAGGATTATCTTTTAATTTTTATCTCATTTAACCTCCAAAGTAATGGAAATTAATTATTTGATTATGGCGGGATGTGTGCTGTCGAAAGATGCTGAATGTTTGGATAGACTTCACAAGCTTCGTTGTCTAATCTATCAGTGTAGCTACTCTCTCAAATACGTGTATTAGTAATTATGATTTACGTGTATTATGACTGATTTGCATATTAGTAATTAATTTACATTATTTCTCTGGCCACTTATTATAGTGTCAAATTTAATATAATCATGAAATGATAACGCAGTGGTAGTCGGTATATATCTTAACTACAATTTCTAAGAACCAGTTGTAATTTAGCCTTTTGTTCCCTTAATTTAACGATTAAACCATTATTAAGAATGGAATAGATAATCTACACTGATAATTGTCATAGTCATCCAACTAACTTTTGGATTGAGTACAACAAGACAAAATAAAGATGAATGTGGCTACTAAATATTAAACATTCATTTATGGCTTTATGTGTATTGAGTAGGTTAAAATGCTGGCCGCACTCCTCCTTTGCCTATAAAATTCTAATGATGATGACTCAAAAGATGTCAGGGCGGAGTAATATCAAAAGATTGTGTCTTTTATTCTGTGTTTTATTTTGTGTTCCAATAGTCATTCCCATATATATATATATATATATATATATATACACACACACATACACACACACATACATACACACACACACACACACACACATATATATATATATATATATACATACATATGTATATGGAAAGTCCATTTGCTACGGAATATCCAAGACAGCCAAAGCAAGATACAGGTTGATTTTAACTATTAATGCTTACTAAATTTTTCTACAGTCTACCTTTCCGTCCATTCATATACATACATACATATATATACATATACATGTATGTATACATACATACATATATATATATATACATGTATGTATATATATATATACACATTTACATATACATATATATGTGTGTGTGTGTGAGTGTGGAAAGTTCATTTGCTACAGATCTTCAAGACAGCCAGACCAAGATATAGGTTGATTTTGGCACTGAAAAGACTTGGGCAAAGTAGCACTGATGCGTGGTTGAAATGCAGCAATTACTGAAATGATTTTGTCGACCCGTCCCTTCATAATTTCTCCACCTTTCTATGCAACAGACATGAAATGATGCTAAGGGGATGGTACGCATCTAACATTTATATCATCAAGAAAATACACCAGCTTTTTTTATTTTTCCATGGTATTCAGTGGCCTACGACCTCATGTACAACAACTATCCACCTTTTTTATGCTTTGTAGAAAAAATTCAGTAGCTAAATCGATAGGCAAAGCGCCCATATTTGCATCATGAAAAATACAGAAGGGAGGCAAAAGGTATGCTCTCCATCTTCCCAACTCCCATGTAAAACTGTTTGTCCAAATCATAGGCAAACCATCCAATTACTAACCACAACTATGTGCCTTACAACTTGATCAACATGAAAAAAAAAATATTTACAGGCAACTTCAATTCATACATCTGTCTCGACGACTCACTCCCAGCATCAGAAGCAAAAGTGTATCTAACATGCAATTTTTCAGCAACTATGATATCAGACTTTGCATTCTCCTTTGGACTTGGCAATTACACACTCCGTCAGTACCGCAGCTTCCCTGTGTGGCTACAGATTCACAGAATGTACTACTGTTCATCTAAACTTTCCAACACCATAATTGACTTTGCTTCAAGCCTATAAGTTTCCATTGTAGCACACTCTACAATAAGGTATGGATATGTACTAAATCTTGAACCTCCTCTTGACCTGCACTTATAAATGGAATAGCTATGTTCCCAGGACCAGTCATATTGTTTCCTAACGTGTATTTGATATGTTGCTTTATTATCGATGGAGGAGTTAAGGCAGTATTCCCGGAACCTTTCTTGCTTTGTTGGTATTTAAGACATGACCTGATAAACATGTGAAGGGCAGACAGTGAAAGAACAAGGAAAAACGTGTTATATCTAGGCATATCCTTTGCTACTGATTGGCTCAGAAAAAAAAAGATACATTATCAAGTTACGTGCAGCTGCGGCACCAGGTGTGTTGTATAATCATTTCAAAGCACCTAACATCCTTTTTCTAAAGCTTATTATCACTCACATATAGTAGGCTGTTTGAAATTTCAATCAAGCTTTTCTAATTTGAGTAGGAATAGTATTATTAAATGCTTAGGAGTAAAGTTATAGCTAATGTTGGCATGATATCATTTTATATGGGATTTGTTTATCCAATAATTTGATGGGAAAATTGGTATTTTTAATTAGAGCACTAAACTAATGGTAAATCCATCCTCACACACACACATTTTATTACTTTGATTAAAGCACTGAAAATACAATAGTCTAGGATTTAATGTAGTTACTATTTTTCTGTAAATTTGGGAGGCATTTGGCAGCCTGTATTTCTCATATCTTCAAATTCAGTAGCCATACTCCTTGCAGTTTGGTCACATAGGAAAAACGAACTTCTATTTCCCTACTTGCTGGTGGTTCATATCTTTTAAATATAATGCTGATAGGAGTGGTGCAAGAGAACATGCAAAATATAAAAAAATTACGGTAATTTGTTTGATGTTGAATTGCAAAATGACCACGTGTGTTTTAAATCTAAGCTGAAAGTTGTCTGGTAGCACAACTTACGCACATTCATGCGTAAGACTGAAACATTCATGTTAAGGAGAAAATATTTAACGGAGTTGGTTTCAAAATTAAAACGAGACATTCATGTTAAGACAACGAACATTATAATGGAATCAATTTCAAGTAAGTATAATTCAAATTTTGTTTAGATGTGACTAGTTTTTCTTTTTCATGGCATCTTTGTTGTGTTCTTCACAAGGCTAGAATTAGAAAGTATGCTACAATTTTCAAATCATTCTTATTAGTTTGTACTAGTTTCAGATGGTCGGTGTACTTTCCTATACAAAACATTAAATCCTGCATGTTCGGGTTTTATGACTAATAGACTTATGTTTTTTCTGACAGATGCTGTATGATGCTCTAGGTTTACGCTATGGTGAAAGACATGTAAAAATATGTTGTCGCAGTCATTCATATTCAAATGTATTTTGCGTCAATGTTCATACATCTTTACTTTTACTATGTATCGTTTTGGTTAGCTATGGTTGTATGAATTGTTCTTTTTAGTATTTATTGTTTTGGTTATTAATGATTGTAAGAATTGTTACTTTTGATCACAAATGTTTATGTGTTTTGAACTTTTGTATGACTTTTTGATCATAAATATTTATGTGTTTAATATTGTGCTTGAGCCTCTACTTTTAATAATGACTATACATAATATAACATTATGCTAGTGTAAAAAAATATTCTGCAATGATAAAAAAGCTTTCATGGCAACTAAATAATGCTATAAAATATTAAATTAAACTTTCTATAGCGTTTATAGTTGCTATAATAATAAAGCTATGAAATTTCTATAGCATCTGTAGTTGCTATAATAATCAAGCAATGTCAATTTACAGCGTTTACACTTGCTATAAATAGCAATTAGATGACGCTCTGCATATAAGATTTATAGCACACAACAAAAGCTATAGATGGGAATCTGTATGTTATAGATCGACCATTTAATAGCAATTCTGAAATGCTATGAGAACGTCATTTATAGCAAGTTTTTTATAGTGATTGTTAGGTTGCTATTATAGACCCCTGGCCTATTACAACATGTTGATATACAACATTTATAAAAACGCCATCGTATCCTTTCATAGCGTTTTTTAAACGCTATAAAAAGGTGTTTTTCTTGTAGTGATATAATCAAAAGAATACTTAGGGGCAAAAGTGCGTGTAACAACCCGAATTTCGACAGACCAATTTTTTCTCAAAATTCTAATCTATCGAAACTCGTGTTAGTTTGTCTGGTATCCTGCAGAAAATACAGAGATATAAAATATATTAGAGCTCAGAAAACAACTCATAGCGGAATGGATAAAATATAATGTAATCAAAATATAGCCTTACCCAGATAATAATACTGCCTAACCAGTGTCCAAAGGTATCATATCTCTGCCACAAATCTAACCTGTGAGTATGTTATAAGGAGGGGGTCAGAACACAAGTTCTGGTGATTGGATTTAAACTACACAATTTGGATAATCCTATATATATCGCTCAGTTACATGTTGTTGTTTATTAGGTTACTTGGGTAAACAACACTCAAGAATTACACACATGGCGTACCCATATACTTTCCAATGGATTAACCTAATACAGTATATATGTAGCTACCCCCAAATTAAGGTACACCCCATGGTACCCCACTTGCACAGTCTTCGCCGTAACGCCACAGAAATATGCGCAGTCCCCCATCCTACAACGGAGTGACGTACATATCTCTATATAACAACGCTACGTTCTGCATAGAACCACTATCTCCATGATATGTAAGCGTACGGACAGCCATCTTCGAACCATTCGATAGAATCAAATTCCATCACAGAGTATTGCTCTAGAGTCTATGATACACCACCTAGAACAGACATGCATGTATCTAGACTTTCCTACGTACGTATCGTCAATCGTGCTCGATGCCTTAACCGCACATATCCTCTACAGTGCACCGAGTTCCGTGGCAGGGTTGTATAAGAAACACAGAACTAGGTCAAGTGCTTTTCAGATATCTATACACACTAATGCTAAAGTCTGCATTTTCAGTGGCTATGGTCCCACCCGACCCCTCCCGCAACTAGTGAAAGACAAACAGAATTGAGAACTAGTGACCTGGCCCAACAGAAAATAACAAATCCTAGTTGGTCTGTCCCTCACCCATAGCCTTGATAGAAAAGGGTCTATGGCCTTTCGGTTTAGCTCTTCGTCTTTCCGCATCACACATCATGCATCACGCTGACTGTCGATAGCAGGTACCCGACGACTTGCTATCAACAGATGGTTAGACCGGCCTGTAACAAAATGGTCGTAACCCAGCCTAGTCGCAAGGCAACTTGGATCGTCGAATCACCTATGCCACCCTACAGTCTTTTGATTGTCCATTATCGTGGCAATTAAGGTATACTCATCGGGTAGAAACGCGCAGACCTAACATTTATGAGCACAGTCGAATTCTATCCCAGCCTAGAAGACTACCGAGAGTACCCTCCACATCCCAGGAAGCCGCGTGCTTCCCCTTCCAGTCCTTCGGAGCCAACATAATATCAGCAGAACAACAGTCAGAACAGCCAGAATAATCAGATAGACATGCGCTCCCCTCGTGTCCCATGACACCGCCATAATCTACCCCATTGGGTTATTCACCTTCACACGTATGGACTAGTCCAAGCTCCTCGGATTAATGTGTTATTAGACCCTATGTATAATCATTTAATTACAAGCTTTCTCTATCCCATCATATTTCCAGTTACTTGGTTATTCCAAGTCGTATTGACTTCTTATTCAAGTTACCAAGTTCCTCTTGCTTACTAATTTAAGTTTATAACTTAATCCATTTAAGTTTATTAATAAGCCCATAACATGTTATTCTCTAGATTGTAACCCAAGGTCTGTAATCTACAATCTCTTCATTGTCTGATTCCAAAATTACCATAACATGTTCTACTTAATATGTAATTAAGTATATTTTTTCTCAATTCACATGTTTTTTATTTAACATGTCACTTATTATTTAGGATTAAATACAACTTTTTTCATCTTATATATTCACCTTGTTCTTTATTATTCGATCATAATTCCATCTTACACTATTACTACAACTTTTCGTTGCTTACATATTAGCTTAGTTCTCTTAACTAAGGTTTACTAATAAGTTTCCTTTCCATTTATTATAACTTATGTTATAATTTCTACTTGTCCCTAGGACAAGCCTACCTCATGTATAACATTCTCATTAATGTAATTAGTTATAATAGGTTTTTATCATTCCCCGTTCATTCCAAATTCTTTTACTATTGTAACTTTCATTCATTTCCATTAATCACAATTAGTGCCATTTATTTCTATCCTTTTATATACATATATTCATATATATATATATATATGTTTATGCACTAGACGTCTCACATTAAATTGATAACTTGTGGATGCTGGATTTACCGGGCGGTTCCGGGCAGATTTCTACCACAAGTTGAATTTAACCTCGTGTCTTAGCACCATTACATGTTTATTTATGCACTAGACCCCTCATAATAAATAAACAACTTGTAGATGCTTGGTTTGCCGGGCGGTTCTGGGCAGACTTCTACACAAGTTGAATTTAACCTCGTGTCTAAGTACGGTTTTAACTTTCCATTAATTGTAAATTTAGGCATGTTCATTCTTCCAAATTTTACTATAATCTACTTTTACGTGTCATATTTAATATTATATTAAGTCCATTTCTAATTATCATGTCGCATGTTCTTCCTAACATGTAATTAACTTCATTTAAATAGAATAGCATGTAATCGTTAATCATGTAATTGATCAATCTAACAAATTAACATGTAATTATCCCAATTCTTACAATCAAGGGTTCAAGTACATAATATGTGTAATGACCCGCATTTTTAGAGATATATAATTAATTTATTTAATTATATAATTGGTGATTTAGAGAAGTTAATGATCGTTTAATTAAATAATATTGAATATTTAATTAATAATTAATAATTATAATATAATAATATATTATAATGTCGAAATAGTCGGAAATAGTGAAATTCACAATATCGTGTGAATTGAATAGCATACGAGATTTGGTGGAGTTTCGATTCGAAATATAATAACGATTATATTGAATCGACGACAGTTTGAACGTATAATTATATTATAATTAAAATCGAGCTCGAAATGGCGCTGCAGTTCGTAAATTGGCGATTCGAACTTCAACTGAATGTACAGGATTCGTTTTAAGCTGGATTTCTGTGAAATAAGAAACGTGTGGAGCTGGTGGAGTATATCTTTCTAGTGGAAGAGAAAAATCGGGATTTCGTCGTGTAGATTTTGATTTACGTCCCAATCAAATTTCAGAAAAGTCGCTATGGAATTCCTTTATAATTTATAAAGGGATTATTTATATTTTTAAAAAGGGATTTCAATATAACTCAAATATCGGGTTGACCCAGAAGTGAATATCGAGTTGTAAATACATATAGGAATATTCTAGAGCTGTGTGGTATGCCACTGTGAATATAGACGATAATATTTAATTTTAAATATTTAATTTAATTATATTTAAATATTTAAATAGGCTATTTAGAGCGTTAAAAATAGCCACTTTTGCAAACGAAGTCGAAATTCAACGAAACTAGTTTTGTTGGATCCGCAATGTCAAATAGTTGTTAGATTTCCAGTTTCGTGATTTTTAGAGGCACTGTGTGGCCGTACGGATTTTTAAAGTGTTAAACAGTCAGTATTTTGACGGTTAAAAATACGTTGTGTGAGCATACAAAGTCGGAATTCGACGAAACCTGTTTCGTTGGGACCGTAATGTCGAACCCTAGCTACATGTCCAGTTTCGTGATTTTTAGGTACCATGTGTGATCACAAGAATTGTTTTGAGACAAATACAGATAGCGTAGAAGTAAAAACGAATAATATAATCGAATATAATATTATAAAATCTACCTATAAAATCCTACAAACCATTAACCTAATTTCTAAAATTCCAAAGTCAACAGAAGGAGCCGCCTCCATTTTATTTCTTCCAACGTGAATATTTCCTCTTTTGAAAATCATAATCAATTCATAGAAAATGTTATAAATTTCCAAAGTTGTATGTATGGGTTTGTGGTGGATTTCTCTTCATTTTGATGTGGGTTTTGTGGTGTTCGAATCCCTTTCCGTCGAAGTCTGGGTGTCCACCGAAAACTAGGGTTGCTATTCATCTTCGATTTGTCGAGTTTTGGAGCAAATGGAGTTCGGATTTGGATCAAATGGGTGAAACCGCACCTAGCGGTGGTGCTTGGAGGATTTACGGTTGACTGGTTGGGGTGCGACATTAGCGTCGCTGGCTGTGGAGGTAGCATCGAGTTCGGGGCTAAGGGTGTTGGCGGATGGAGATTTCGATGGCGAACTGGATGGAGGAGGCAGCGCTCGAAATAGACGGACGGAGAAGGAGGTGAAGGCGGTCAAAAGGGAGGAAGACGTGGAAGTTTACTGGAGCGTGGACTTTACATTGGGGAAGAAAGGAATTGGGCGTGGGTTGTATAGCGTGGGCCTGGGGGGTTTGTTGATGGGCCAAGGAGAAAATAAAAGGTAGAAGGCCCAAATATATAAATAGGAATTTAATTTGTTTTTTTTAAAACAGTACAAACTTCTACAAGGCATAACTTTATCATACGATATGGGTTTTCAGCAAAACAAGTTGCGTTGGGATCGTATGGACGGGAGCAACACAAAGGGACTGACCGCGAGTCAATCCGAGCTCGTTACAATTTATGGCAAAATAAATTGTCCGTCGCAGTCAAATAACGCAAACCGGTTATTTAACGGTCAACGCGCCAATGTGAGTAAATCCCACCAACTCTGAACAGTTTATAATTTCATGTTGTATTTTTAGAACTGTTAGAAATAGTCTGTTTGATTGTGTGTTAACTGTTTGATTGAACTGCTAGTCAGTAAATGAAAATATTATAGATATATATATATATATATATATAAATATATATATAATATATAAAACAGTTAGATAGTTATATATTGATTTTGTTTATCAAAATAATTCATATTGAACTGAAAGTGATGACAATCATGTTGTGTAACATCTGTGGATGCAGGGAAACAGGTTGGAGGAATCCGACTGGATTCCTCAACAGTTATTTTATTGTTTTTCATATATTTTGATATATGATGTGAAGTATAACCTGTTGTTGATTGTGTGTATATGGACGATATTGAACATCGTGATTTGATATGATTGAATACCATAACATACCGAAATGTTGAAAAGGGAATATTTTCAAAGTGATATTTGAAAATGAAATATTTATAAATGGGATATTTATAAATAAGAGATATTTATAAAGTGGAATATTTATAAATAAGGAATATTTATAAATTGGAATATTTATAAATAGGAGATATTTGAAAAGGAAATAAATTCAAAACATTTCTTTTTGAATGGAAAGGCCTGTGTGGCGGGTTTGGGGATTTTCCCGATGCTTCCGATACAAAGGAGGTTATGGCGAATTTTCCCGAGAATTTAAGGAGTTAGAATATTTCAAGAATAAATTTGAAAAGGAAATATTTGTAAACCATTTACAAATATAATTGGAAAGGGAACATTATAAAAAGGAAATCATTTTTAAAGTGTAGAACCGTTATTTAAAAGTAAATCTTTTCAAATAAATAAAACGTTGTTAAAAAGGAAATCTTTATAAATTGAATAAAGTAAATCGAATATGGTATTCGAAGTAGGTTAATCGAATATGGTATTCGAAGTAGTTAATCGAATATGGTATTCGAAGTAGGTTAATCGAATATGGTATTCGAAAGTTAGTTAATCGAATATGGTATTCGAAAGTTAGTAAATCGAATCTGGTATTCGAAAGTTAGTTAATCGAATATGGTATTCGAAGTTAGTTAATCGAATATGGTATTCGAAAGTTAGTTAATCGAATATGTTATTCGAAAGGGGTTAGTCAAGTCGAGTTAGTCAAATAGAGTTAACCAGTTAGAGTTAATCAGTTAGAGTTAACCAGTTGGAGTTAATTAGTTAGAATTAATCGATTAGAGTTAAAACGAACTAGAGTTAATCAAATATAGTTATTTGAAACAGAGAGAGTCAAACATAGTATTCAGGGTAAGTTGTCATCTTGTACGACTGCTAGCGTAATTCGCAGAGCTGTAAATAGCCTACGGCGGTCGGATGTTTCCTGAGGGAGTCAGGCGTAACCATTGTGATCGCTGCGATCTAGAGTCAAGCGAATGGAGTTTAATCGAATATTAGTTATTCGATAGGAGTTAATCGAGTTGATCGAGTTGATCGAGTTGAGAAATAAGTTAAGTTAGATAAGTTGAGTTGATCGAGTGGTTCGACCAAGTTAGTCGAGCCTAGTTAATCGAATCGAATTGGTCGAACCAAGTAAGTCGAGTTAAGTTAGTCAAGTTAGTCGAGCCTAGTTAATCGAATCGAATTGGTCGAACCAAGTAAGTCGAGTTAGTCGAGTCGAGTTAAGTTCGTCGAGTTAATAAAATCGATGTTTGTTTCATCGAAAGGAGTTATCGATGTTAGTTTCATCGAAAGGAGTTATCGATGTTAGTTTCATCGAAAGGAGTTATCGATGTTAGTTTCATCGAAAGGAGTTATCGATGATAGTTTCATCGAAGGGAGTTATCGATGATAGTTTAATCGAAGTGAGATTTTCAAATATGAGATATTTGAAAAGGAAGAGTTATCGAATATTAGTTATTCGAAGAGAGATTATCGAATATCGTTTATTCGAGAAGAAGTTAATCGAATATAGGTTATTCGAAAAAGAGTTAATCAAATAGAGATTTCTCGAAGAGAGTTAATCGGCAAATTCGATTATATCGAATTCGGGAAAGTACTTATACTTTCTAGTGTTTAAATAGAGATTTATTTATTTATAAATAAATAAGTGTTAGGTTAATTATTCACAAATAAGAATAGAAGTTATAATTAAAGTTAGATAATTCGAAAGTAGGGATTATAACGTTATTGTTATAACCAGTGTTTTAAATATAGAAGTGGATTAGTAAAATTGAATCCGAGAAAGGCGTAAAGAAGTTGTTAAAGATTAAAAGATAAACTTTGACCATTTTGAAGTTATAACGTTGTTCAGTTTAGGTCTGAGAGGTAATTATACCCTAACTTGAGTGACTTCCTTCTTAACTAAGAAATGGTAAGGTTTGATCGTAAAGGAGTTTTGGAAATGTTTTCCAAACGAGAATCAGAAATGTTTTCTGATAAAATAAAATAGCAAATGTTGAATATAGGGAAACAGGAGATAAGTAAATAAATGAAATGAAGAGATTTATGTTAAATGATGTTTGTTCGATATAATTTCCATTTGGAAATAATATGGTTGTTTGCACACTTGTTTTTCTTTGATAGTTAACTCACAGACTATCGAAGTTTTGACCATTTTAACGTTGTTAATATGGAGAGACCGGTTGGATTATTATCCAAAGAACCACTCTGTATTGGCATAAGCGTTGCGAATCATATATGCCAAAGATAATTGAAGACGGAGTAAAATGCAAGGGCTGTTGTATAAATCTTAGATAACAGTGACTAAGATGGATATACTGAATAGTGCATTCAGTTTGTCCAGTCCCAGGACAACTTGTATGGACGAAGGTCTGACAGAGTATATCCAATGGATCGCGTAAGTTGATCTGTTCAAACGTATTGACATTTGGTGGCGGAGGAATTCGTTTCTCTTAGCTGTATACCCATGTTATTTTTGGATAAGTCAATTTGTGATTTGGCGGGTATGACGATGTGACATTTCTAAGTTAATGAAGATGGATGTCTGACATAGTATTTCCAGACGGTCACGTACATTGATTTCTTCAACCGTTCCAAGGGTGGAAGCGGAGAAGGAGACTTCTTTTAGCTGACACGTAATGTACTGTTGTAAACATCAATTAGTGATTTCGATGGATTTGACAATGTAGCATTCGAAGTGAATCTGATGTAATGATAAAGCGTAGCTTCTAGCCTCATCAACCGGTAAATGACAGAAATCGGGCAGGTAGCATGGCTAAGTCGGTCGCACCGAAGTAGGGTGTATAATCACCTATCTAGTGAATATTCATTTGTTTCTTAAATCTATCAATGTTGTCCCATGTATATACGGGAACGGTTGCTGATCCCAGCCGTTGGTGATGTACATTCGATACACTCAAGCGAAATGAGTGGTCGGTCATGTGTGGCTGAGTTACAAGATGTTCTTGTTGAACTCCAGTGTATCGTTCCTAGAGTACACTGATCGGAAGGTGGTTCCATACCTTGTCATAGTTAGAAATCCATTATCCAATACGTGCTTGCGATTTTGATTTATACTATATATGTAGAACATGAGATGAAAGCGTTTCTGCTAGTTGATATCTATTTGTACATAGACATTATTATAATATCAAAAGGTTTTTGATATAAAGATATTTTGGATTCTCATAAGGGAAAAAACCCGTTCCGTTCTGCGGCGTGGTGTTATGAGATATCGTTCCTTGTTCATATACCTGTTTAAACTGTTTTACTCACACCAGTCCCATGACTGACCCGGAGTTTACTTTGTTGTTTTCCCTAAACTCTTGGGTGCCTAAATTTGTACGGGCAGTCAAGTAGTCAGGAATTTACAGATATACTTGGAGAGCTTGGAGCAGGAGGTTTCAAGACCATATAGCTATAGTTTATTCCCGCTGTGTTGTAAGTGCTGTACTCTGATAAGTGCTATTGTATACATAACTGTTATATTTCAAAGTTATGTTATCTATTATATGTTATTCGTTCCGTTGTGAGGTTCGTGTTACTCTGATGTTGTGTTCTTCTTCTTCTTCTATTCTAAGTTTCTATCTTATCTTTTCTCACCCTCTAATTTCTTTCACTAATTACCAGGATTTTTCGATGTTTTGGTTATCGACGTCGTGCTTACGTCGATAACCAAAGCCGCTCAAAATCCGGGTCGTTACAGTTGGTATCAGAGCTTAAGTTAAGAATTACTTGGCTCTGTGGCGTAACTCGGTAGAGATAGGGTTAGTAACACCCTAGATTGAGTTTGAGTGTATATATACGAGTGCGTATTTGTAATTGATATAAAAATTGTTTTATATTGTGGAGATTCATTGGCTGAGTTGTTTATGAGTTCTGGTCGATCAGTTTGATCCAATGTATCGGTAGGAGTAAATAAACACTTGAATACGATGGACCGACACAGTGTGGATATGTGATATATTATCATATATAGGATGTGTTGGTAGTGATTATAATCAGATAAGATTATAAAATGTGAAATGGTTATATCTAACCAATCAGAATTTATACAAGTGAAGTATATGAAATAAGATGAATTAAATCTGAATTTAGATCGAAATTGGAATTTAAAATCCCAGAAATGGGAAAGGTGTTAGTAAATGAATCAGGATTGAATATAAGAAAATTTTTAAAATCCTGGGAGATTTTAAATTGTTTACAAGCCTTGTGAAGGATATTTTGAAAGTGATTTCAAAAATGAAAGTATTTAGAAATGGATTTGAAAGTGATATAGTATTGAACTCACTTCGATAGCTGGAAAATAGATTCCAATGTTGATCATGACATCATCGGTGTTCATTTTCGAGTGTGTAAGTGACGGATTACTACCAAGGATTTTGATTTTTAATTGTTTTGAGAAAAACAAAATTTGTTTGAATCCTGCAAAGAAAAGTTTGGGTTTTGAGAAAAACCAAGCGGTTTAAAACTCCCAGGAAAAAGACAGTTTGAATTTAAAAGCAATTGAATAAAAATTCGTGGAGACAAACTGGAATGGAATCCAGTTAAGTGGAATTTGAATTGTAATAGAAATTATCAATACAAAATTGGATTTGTAAGATAGGGATTTGAAACGATATTTGGTTGGGGAGTTATGGATTTGGAATCGAGAATAGAACTTTGATTTAAAAGTTGAATTTGGCTCGGACAAACGAATGGGTGTGTTGAGGATAAACAGATCAGCGTTTGATTTGATTGATATTGGTATATGCTGAATTGACAGCAGGTGAAAGTGATAGGGTTGATATGCCCGACAAAAAGGTACAAGTTTATATTTGGTATAAGCATTAGATTTATGAGCCGAATTGGCAAGCCGCTTGGCTATTTGATTTTCTTTTGGGATGGAGATAGCCCAGAGAGGCGAGTTGGAGTTTGAGCTATTGACCAGTACAAAGGAGGTGCTGGCGAAATTTTCCGAAAATTTAGAGTGTTAGAAAATTTTTAGAATTTTTGAAAATTTTAGTTAGTTGGAAGGAATTAATATTTTAATCGATATTAATTGGTTCAGTTGAAATCAGAAATAAGGGGTAAACAAATCTTAGGAATTCCAATAGACATGGTCGTCCTCTAACTTAGCAATTTCGAGGACGAAATTATTTTAAGTGGGGAAGAATGTAATGACCCGCATTTTTAGAGATATATAATTAATTTATTTAATTATATAATTGGTGATTTAGAGAAGTTAATGATCGTTTAATTAAATAATATTGAATATTTAATTAATAATTATAATATAATAATATATTATAATGTCGAAATAGTCGGAAATAGTGAAATTCACAATATCGTGTGAATTGAATAGCATACGAGATTTGGTGGAGTTTCGATTCGAAATATAATAACGATTATATTGAATCGACGACAGTTTGAACGTATAATTATATTATAATTAAAATCGAGCTCGAAATGGCGCTGCAGTTCGTAAATTGGCGATTCGAACTTCAACTGAATGTACAGGATACGTTTTAAGCCGGATTTCTGTGAAACAAGAAACGTGTGGAGCTGGTGGAGTATATCTTTCTAGTGGAAGAGAAAAATCGGGATTTCGTCGTGTAGATTTTGATTTACGTCCAAATCAAATTTCAGAAAAGTCGCTATGGAATTCCTTTATAATTTATAAAGGGATTATTTATATTTTTAAAAAGGGATTTCAATATAACTCAAATATCGGGTTGACCCAGAAGTGAATATCGAGTTGTAAATACATATAGGAATATTCTAGAGCTGTGTGGTATGCCACTATGAATATAGACGATAATATTTAATTTGAAATATTTAATTTAATTATATTTAAATATATTTATATATTTAAATAGGCTATTTAGAGCGTTAAAAATAGCCACTTTTACAAACGAAGTCGGAATTCAACGAAACCAGTTTTGTTGGATCCGCAATGTCAAATAGTAGTTAGATTTCCAGTTTAGTGATTTTTAGAGGCACTGTGTGGCCGTACGGATTTTTAGAGTGTTAAACAGTCAGTATTTTGACGGTTAAAAATACGTTGTGTGAGCATACAAAGTCGGAATACAACAAAACCTGTTTCTTGGGACCGTAATGTCGAACCCTAGCTACATGTCCAGTTTCGTGATTTTTAGGTACCATGTGTGATCACAAGAATTGTTTTGAGACAAATACAGATAGCGTAGAAGTACAAACGAATATTATAATCGAATATAATATTATAAAATCTACCTATAAAATCCTACAAACCCTTAACCTAATTTCTAAAATTCCAAAGTCAACAGAAGGAGCCGCCTCCATTTTATTTATTCCAACGTGAATATTTCCTCTTTTGAAAATCATAATCAATTCATAGAAAATGTTATAAATTTCCAAAGTTGTATGTATGGGTTTGTGGTGGATTTCTCTTCATTTTGATGTGGGTTTTGTGGTGTTCGAATCCCTTTCCGTCGAAGTCTGGGTGTCCACCGAAAACTAGGGTTGCCATTCATCTTCGATTTGTCGAGTTTTGGGGCAAATGGAGTTCGGATTTGGATCAAATGGGTGAAACCGCACCTAGCGGTGGTGCTTGGAGGATTTACGGTTGACTGGTTGGGGTGCGACATTAGCGTCGCCGGCTGTGGAGGTAGCATCGAGTTCGGGGCTAAGGGTGTTGGCGGATGGAGATTTCGATGGCGAACTGGATGGAGGAGGCAGCGCTCGAAATAGACGGACGGAGAAGGAGGTGAAGGCGGTCAAAAGGGAGGAAGACGTGGAAGTTTACTGGAGCGTGGACTTTACATTGGGGAAGAAAGGAATTGGGCGTGGGTTGTATAGCGTGGGCCTGGGGGGTTTGTTGATGGGCCAAGGAGAAAATAAAAGGTTGAAGGCCCAAATATATAAATAGGAATTTAATTTGTTTTTTTTATAAAACAGTACAAACTTCTACAAGGCATAACTTTATCACACGATATGGGTTTTCAGCAAAACAAGTTGCGTTGGGATCGTATGGACGGGAGCAACACAATGGGACTGACCGCGAGTCAATCCGAGCTCGTTACAATTTATGGCAAAATAAATTGTCCGTCACAGTCAAATAACGCAAACCGGTTATTTAACGGTTAACGCGCCAATGTGAGTAAATCTCACCAACTCTGAACAGTTTATAATTTCATGTTGTATTTTTAGAACTGTTAGAAATTGTCTGTTTGATTGTGTGTTAACTGTTTGATTGAACTGCTAGTCAGTAAATGAAAATATTATATATATATATATATATATATATAAATATATATATAATATATAAAACAGTTAGATAGTTATATATTGATTTTGTTTATCAGAATAATTCATATTGAACTGAAAGTGATGACAATCATGTTGTGTAACATCTGTGGATGCAAGGAAACAGGTTGGAGGAATCCGACTGGATTCCTCAACAGTTATTTTATTGTTTTTCATATATTTTGATATATGATGTGAAGTATAACCTGTTGTTGATTGTGTGTATATGAAAGATATTGAACATCGTGATTTGATACGATTGAATACCATAACATACCGAAATGTTGAAAAAGGGAATATTTTCAAAGTGATATTTGAAAATGAAATATTTATAAATGGGATATTTATATATAAGAGATATTTATAAAGTGGAATATTTATAAATAAGGAATATTTATAAATTGGAATATTTATAAATAGGAGATATTTGAAAAGGAAATAAATTCAAAACATTTCTTTTTGAATGGAAAGGCCTGTGTGGCGGGTTTGGGGATTTTCCCGATGCTTCCGATACAAAGGAGGTTATGGCGAATTTTCCCGAGAATTTAAGGAGTTAGAATATTTCAAGAATAAATTTGAAAAGCAAATATTTGTAAACCATTTACAAATAGAATTGGAAAGGGAACATTATAAAAAGGAAATCATTTTTAAAGTGTAGAACCGTTATTTAAAAGTAAATCTTTTCAAATGAATAAAACGTTGTTAAAAAGGAAATCTTTATAAAGTGAATAAAGTAAATCGAATATGGTATTCGAAGTAGGTTAATCGAATATGGTATTCGAAGTAGTTAATCGAATATGGTATTCGAAGTAGGTTAATCGAATATGGTATTCGAAAGTTAGTTAATCGAATATGGTATTCGAAAGTTAGTAAATTGAATCTGGTATTCGAAAGTTAGTTAATCGAATATGGTATTCGAAGTTAGTTAATCGAATATGGTATTAGAAAGTTAGTTAATCGAATATGTTATTCGAAAGGGGTTAGTCAAGTCGAGTTAGTCAAATAGAGTTAACCAGTTAGAGTTAATCAGTTAGAGTTAACCAGTTGGAGTTAATTAGTTAGAATTAATCGATTAGAGTTAAAACGAACTAGAGTTAATCAAATATAGTTATTTGAAACAGAGAGAGTCAAACATAGTATTCAGGGTAAGTTGCCATCTTGTACGACTGCGAGCGTAATTCGCAGGGCTGTAAATAGCCTACGGCGGTCGGATGTTTCCTGAGGGAGTCAGGCGTAAACATTGTGATCGCTGCGATCTAGAGTCAAGCGAATGGAGTTTAATCGAATATTAGTTATTCGATAGGAGTTAATCGAGTTGATCGAGTTGAGAAATAAGTTAAGTTAGATAAGTTGAGTTGATCGGGTGGTTCGACCAAGTTAGTCGAGCCTAGTTAATCGAATCGAATTGGTCGAACCAAGTAAGTCGAGTTAAGTTAGTCAAGTTAGTCGAGCCTAGTTAATCGAATCAAATTGGTCGAACCAAGTAAGTCGAGTTAGTCGAGTCGAGTTAAGTTCGTCGAGTTAAATAAATCGATGTTAGTTTCATCGAAAGGAGTTATCGATGTTAGTTTCATCGAAAGGAGTTATCGATGTTAGTTTCATCGAAAGGAGTTATCGATGTTAGTTTCATCGAAAGGAGTTATCGATGTTAGTTTCATCGAAAGGAGTTATCGATGATAGTTTCATCGAAGGGAGTTATCGATGATAGTTTAATCGAAGTGAGATTTTCAAATATGAGATATTTGAAAAGGAAGAGTTATCGAATATTAGTTATTCGAAGAGAGATTATCGAATATCGTTTATTCGAGAAGAAGTTAATCGAATATAGGTTATTCGAAAAACAGTCAATCAAATAGAGATTTCTCGAAGAGAGTTAATCGGCAAATTCGATTATATCGAATTCGGGAAAGTACTTATACTTTCTAGTGTTTAAATAGAGATTTATTTATTTATAAATAAATAAGTGTTCGGTTAATTATTCACTAATAAGAATAGAAGTTATAATTAAAGTTAGATAATTCAAAAGTAGGGATTATAACGTTATCGTTATAACCAGTGTTTTAAATATAGAAGTGGATTAGTAAAATTGAATTCGAGAAAGGCGTAAAGAAGTTGTTAAAGATTAAACGATAAACTTTGACCATTTCGAAGTTATAACGTTGTTCAGTTAAGGTCTGAGAGGTAATTATACCCCAACTTGAGTGACTTCCTTCTTAACTAAGAAATGGTAAGGTTTGATCGTAAAGGAGTTTTGGAAATGTTTTCCAAACGAGAATCAGAAATGTTTTCTGATAAAAGAAAATAGCAAATGTTGAATATAGGGAAACAGGAGATAAGTAAATAAATGAACTGAAGAGATTTATGTTAAATGATGTTTGTTCGATATAATTTCCATTTGGAAATAATATCGTTGTTTGCACACTTGTTTTTCTTTGATAGTTAACTCACAGACTATCGAAGTTTTGACCATTTTAACGTTGTTAATATGGAGAGACCGGTTGGATTATTATCCAAAGAACCACTCTGTATTAGCATAAGCGTTGCGAATCATATATGCCAAAGATAATTGAAGACGGAGTAAAATGCAAGGGCTGTTGTATAAATCTTAGATAACAGTGACTAAGATGGATATACTGAATAGTGCATTCGGTTTGTCCAGTCCCAGGACAACTTGTATGGACGAAGGTCTGACAGAGTATATCCAATGGATCGCGTAAGTTGATCTGTTCAAACGTATTCACGTTTGGTGGCGGAGGAATTCATTTCTCTTAGCTGTATACCCGTGTTATTTTTGGATAAGTCAATTTGTGATTTGGCGGGTATGACGATGTGACATTTCTAAGTTAATGAAGATGGATGTCTGACATAGTATTTCCAGACGGTCACGTACATTGATTTCTTCAACCGTACCAAGAGTGGAAGCGGAGAAGGAGACTTCTTTTAGCTGACACGTAATGTACTGTTGTAAACATCAATTAGTGATTTCGATGGATTTGACAATGTAGCATTCGAAGTGAATCTGATGTAATGATAAAGCTAAGCTTCTAGCCTCATCAACCGGTAAATGACAGAAATCGGGCAGGTAGCATGGCTAAGTCGGTCGCACCGAAGTAGGGTGTATAATCACCTATCTAGTGAATATTCATTTGTTTCTTAAATCTATCAATGCTGTCCCATATATATACGGGAACGGTTGCTGATCCCAACCGTTGGTGATGTACATTCGATACACTCAAGCGAAATGAGTGGTCGGTCATGTGTGGCTGAGTTACAAGATGTTCTTGTTGAACTCCAGTGTATCGTTCCTAGAGTACACTGATCGGAAGGTGGTTCCAAACCTTGTCATAGTTGGAAATCCATTATCCAATACGTGCTTGCGATTTTGACTGTATACTATATATGTAGAACGTGAGATGAAAGCGTTTCTGCTAGTTGATATCTATTTGTACATAGACATTATTATAATATCAAAAGGTTTTTGATATAAAGATATTTTGGATTCTCATAAGGGAAAAAACCCGTTCCGTACTGCGGCGTGGTCTTATGAGATATCGTTCCTTGTTCATATACCTGTTTAAACTGTTTTACTCACACCAGTCCCATGACTGACCCGGAGTTTACTTTGTTGTTTTCCCTAAACTCTTGGGTGCCTAAATTTGTACGGGCAGTCAAGTAGTCAGGAATTTACAGATATACTTGGAGAGCTTGGAGCAGGAGGTTTCAAGACCATATAGCTATAGTTTATTTCCGCTGTGTTATAAGTGCTGTACTCTGATAAGTGCTATTGTATACATAACTGTTATATTTCAAAGTTATGTTATCTATTATATGTTATTCGTTCCATTGTGAGGTTCGTGTTACTCTGATGTTGTATTCTTCTTCTTCTTCTATTCTAAGTTTCTATCTTATCTTTTCTCACCCTCTAATTTCTTTCACTAATTACCAGGATTTTTCGATGTTTTGGTTATCGACGTCGTGCTTACGTTGATAACCAAAGCCGCTCAAAATCCGGGTCGTTACAATATGCCATAAATTAACATGTAATTTGAACATGTATGTATAAACAGTAATCGTTTCCACATATTGTAGCAGGTTTATACATTTCAACATATTAACATTTCCACCTATTAACATTTCAACATATTAACATTTCAACATAATAACGTTTAAACATATTAACATATTAATGTTCTACGTATTAATATTTCAACATATCATATTAACATTTTAACAGATTTACGTTGCATGTTAACGGGGAGTGTCAAACGATAAATATACCATTATCAAAAAGGTATAACTTAAATCTACTCATCTAATTGCTTTCCAAATCATGAATCCGGTCCATAGCTAGCAATTCCATAGTTCTCCTAGCTAGATTTAGAATCTAAACAATCATGGATCCACAATTCTCAAATAAAAGAAAAAGGGAAGAAAGAGGAGAAAATTAAATTGACCAGATCCAAGAATTTACCTTATTTTGAATAGAATTCTGAACACCTTCTTTAGTAATATACATTCTTTCCCTCCAGATCTTGAATTTGAATTTTCCTAATCAATATATTTTATTTTTCTGAAGAGATTTGAGGAGGAAGAAGAATGACAGATCTTAGGCAACCTCTCAGAAAATGTGAGATTTAGGCTAGGCTCAGCTAGCCTATTTATAGGTTTTCAGGATCTTATTGTACACGCAGCGCGGAGTCAGCAACAAATTTGGTTAAGAAAACAGTCCAGATTCATCAATGAATATGCACGTATCTGGGGTGGGTCGACCCCCCTATGTGTGTGTTGACCCTAGGGTCGACCCCCCATGTATGTGTCGACCCCCTGGGTTCCGCGAGCATTCTTAGGCAGATGTTTACCATTTTGACGTTTTTGATTTTAAACGTTTGATTAGTATCCCGTTATACTTTCTTTAATTTATTTTAAATACTATAATTACATATAATCTTCTTATATGTATACAAAACTTCAAAAGGCCACTACGTATGTATATACGCATAACCTTTATTTCATTTTCAAAATTCAAACGGTGTTATGCCATTATTTAATTCTTACCATATTTCTTTGATAACAGCCTTATTTTGAATTTCTCCTTTGTGTGTGTGTGTATATATATATATATTTGCACAAATATTTTCATATACATATATTTTTGTACTTCCTTATATGTATAATTTTCCTTATATGTGCATTTATACATATTTTCTCTTTAAACATGTGTTATTTTAGCCGTTCTTTTAAAATAAAAATTTGGCGCATGTGGGTTTCGAACTTGCACCTATCACTTGAAAGCCACATGTTCTAACCAAATAGACTACTTAGGCTTTTATTAACAAGGCTTAGAACAATGGTGGTCATTGTTCTTTTCTTATTTACTCCTTTTTATGTTTGTTACAATATTTCATTTAAACCCTTGCATGTAATCTTATCAATTTGCATGCATCTTTTTCTTTCATTTTTCTTTTCTTATTAATGCATAATATTTGTAAATCATTGCATGCAACATAATTACAATACATACAACGGACTTCTTCTTCCCTTTAATGCATACATTACATTGTTATTTGCATTAATCTTTTCTTCTTTTTCAATGCACGTATTTATTACATGCAATCATATATTATTATTAGTTTATTCTTCTTTTAAATATTTATGTCTAAGAGTATATGTATACACATATGCATTATTTAAATATTTATTTGTCATAAAATGTGGGGTGTTACAATGCGCCAACGATGGAAAGGGCAATAAAGATTATAAGAAGATTCGCCTTTTCAACCCATCATAGCTAACGTCTTTGAATGAAACTCCTGAAAATATCTATCTTGCAACGAAGAATTCTGAAAAATATGTGGAACCCAAACCGATGAGGGTAGGTGATAAAGCAGCAAACTCGGGAAAGTTATGTAGGTATCATAACCAACCCGATCATAATTCAAATGAATGTAGGCAACTCAAAAGATGGATGGAGGACTTGATTTAGAAGAATAGACCGCAACAGTATATTGTAACAACCCGCAAATTCTGAACCAATTTAAAATTTTTATTTTAGAAAATTTTAATGAATTTTGAAAACATAAAGTGATTTATTATTAATAATAATGGCTAGAATTTATTTTTATCGAAGTTAAAACGGATAAATTTAATTTAAATATAAAAGGAGTTAGAAATGGCGCGGTAGTTTCAAAATTTGATTTTGAACTTTAACTGAATGTACCGAATTCAAAATAAATCAGAATTGAGTGAAACCAGAAATATGTAAATCTGTTTAACCATATCTTTCTAACGAACCTGAAAAATTGAAATTTCATAGCGGAAATAAAAAGTTATGGAGAATTCAATTTTTAGAAAGGTCGCTGTAGAATTTATATATATATATATATTATATAGGGCCCGAAAGGCTACTTTTCACATATGAAGGAATTTCGACTCGAAACCACTTCCATTGAGTTTGGAATGACGTTTCTGCATTGAAAAACAGTAAACACTTATATATTTTGAGTTTCGGGATTTATTTGTTCAAAAATGTATTTTTAATATTAAATATATTGGCCTTGAAAATAGTCATTTTTCAAACGACCTCTGTTTTCGACGAAACCAATTTTGTTGGAACGGAACGTCAAATTATTACTAGGTTTCAATTTTCAGGATTTTTCGAATTTATATGTGAGCGTGGCAAAAGAAAATGTGTTTTGACTATTTTAGTTAAATTTAAACGCCTTAAAAATAGCCATTTTTCAAACAGTCTCAGAATTCGATGAAAATAATTTTGTTGGATTCGAATCGTCATAAGAAATCTAAAAAAAAAAATTTAGAATTTTCTGGGGTCATATGTGGCCCCGGCATATTTTAATGTACGGTCAATATTTAATTAATCAATTTTTAATTCAATTTTAAATAAAAATCGTACAAATTTCGGAATTGGGCCTTGGGACCTATCCCATTGCGTTCAGAAGGTGTCAAAACCTTAAGAACGGCAGTAAGCAGGCCCAAATCAGAGAAAGTCCGAAAATTCACCTTTTAAGCACAATTTTCGAGATTTATTATTAAAATATTCAAGCCGAAACCCTAACCCTAATTTCAGCCGCCACCTAAACCGAGGCCAGAATTTCTCCAATTTCAAACGCTCATAACTTTTGATCCGCTCAACGAAAATCGACAAACTTGGTACCAAATCTAAGCTCTCGGAGAGATCTTTCAATCCATACGGTCAAGATCGGGTTTTGGTTCACGGATTTCACGAATTCTGGGCTGAAACGTGGCGGATTCGGGTTCGATTTTTGAGACGAGGTGGAGGCCGAGTTGGGTGGCCTTCTGGGCGTTGGTGGCTCGCGGGCGGGGCGTCGGAGTGGCGAGGTCTGATCGGCGGTCGGGTGATCCTAGGGGGGCGCGCGCAGAAGGAGGCGATGGCGAGATGGGTTCGGCGTGTTCCTGAGTAGCGTGAGGAAGAAGAGTATATTTTTATATTATTTTGTTTATTTATTTATTTAATTTATGCAATCTTTAAAAATCAATATCTCTTTCATACGAGGTCCGATTGACGAACCGTCAGTTGCGTTGGACTCGGCTTTCCGAGAGCTTCGCGATGGCGCAGACCAGAGCTGATTCCGAGACAGTCGAATTTTCAGCAAAAATCAATGTGAGAATTCTAATTTTATTTAATTAATTATTAATTATTTTCTCGTGTTAAAAATGATTGTATTATCATATTAATTCAGATCTGAAAAGTCTGTGTTGTTTGAATTGTTAATTGTTGCTTGTTGTATGTTTTGTGGTTCATAATATGCTAAATCTACATTGGAATTTTACATATTGTTGAATTTATTTGCAGTTTGAGATTAGATCTAAAATTTGATCTAAATCATGTTATATTCATATTTAAATCATACTTATTTCAGATCCTGTTGTAAAAATTTATTTTATGTTATTAAAACATAATTCTTATTTTTCTGAAATGAACAATAGAATTGAAACAACAAATAAAAACTCATTTTTATTTGTTGATATAACAAAAGAAATTGAACGACAAATAAAACATTATTTTTATTTGTTTATATTACAACAGAGACTAGTTAACAAATAAAATCTTATTTTATTTGTTTACTTTTTAACAGAATTCGGATGTCGAATAAAATATTATTTTTGTTGTTTATTTACAATAGAATTTGAACAACGAAAAAGATTACATTTTTAATGTGAATTTGTTTACATTAAAAAGAATGAATAAAAAAAGAATGTATTTTTAATGAGAATTTGTTTACATTAAAAAGAAGGATTAAAAGAACATATTCTTAATGTGAGTTTGTTACATTAAGAAGAGTGGATTAAAAAGCATATATTTTTAATATGGAATAGTTTCGTTAAAAAGAATAAAATTAAAAGATTACATTTTTATGTAATCTTAGAATTGAAATTAAAGATTAGATTTTTATTGTCTACTGTTTTCAATAACATGGATTGAAATAAAGGTCATATTTTATTTGTCACTTTGATTTCAATAAAAGTTGTAACATTTAAAAATCTCACAAATGTAAATATACATTAAAAATAAACTTGTTCTTTTATTTGCATTTATTAATGCAAATATAGATTAAAAATAAACTTGTTCTTTTATTTGCATTTACCAATGCAAATATACATTAAAAATAAACTTGTTCTTTTATTTGTATTTACTAATAATAAGATATATTAAATATATAATTACAGATACAAAGATATATAAAATTTGTTCTTTTATTTGCATTCACCAATGCAAATATATTTTGAAAATAAAATTTATTCCTTTATTTACATTCACAAATGTAAATATACATTGAAATAAAATTTATCCTTTTATTTATATTCACAAATGTAAACATATGTTGAAATCCGAGTTTATCCTTTTATTTACATTCACCATTGTATAAATGCATTGAAATTAAAATTTGTTCTTTTATTTGCACTCATTAATGCAAATATATCTTGAAAAGAAAAGTTGTTCTTTTATTTTCATTCACGAGTGCAAACAATACATGAAAATAGAAAAAGAAAATTATATTTTTGTTTGCATTCTACAATGCAAATGAAACATAGAAAATAGAAAATACATTTTTATTTGTATTCTATCATGCAAATAAAACTAGTAGATAAAAATTACATTTTTGTTTGCAACTTTAGCTACAAACAAGAAAATAAAAATTACATTTTTGTTTGCAAATTTAGATGCAAACAAATTTATTTAAAAACAATAGTTATATTTTTAGTCGCATGATTTTAAAATGTGAACAAAACATTAAAATAAAGGTTACATTTTTATTTATTTATTTACTTCACTTGATGTAAATAAACATAAAATAAGGAGTTGTTCTTTTATTTACATTTCTTGAGGTAAATAAAACTAGAAATTAAATATTACATTTTTATTTGCATTACTCAATGCAAATAAAACATGAGAATAAAAGATACATTTTCATTTGCAATCCTTAATGCAAATAAATTATGAAATGAAAAGTTATAATTTTTATTTACATTCCTCTATGTAAATAAACATCAAATTAAAAAGTTGAATCTTTATTTGCATTCTTTATTGCAAATAAAGAATGAAATGAAAAGTTATAATTTTTATTTATTATTTGTATTCCCTATTACAAATGGAATTAAAGATTATATTCTTCTTCCCACTTATTTATAATGAAAGGAATTGAAATAAAGATTATATTTTTATCGCCATTTTAGATGCGATAAAAGAATAGAAATAAAGATTACATTTTTATTGACATTTTACATGCAATAAAAAGAATAGAAATAAAAGAGGCATTTTTATCGTCGTGTGATATATTGTGTATTAAACTGCCATAGACAAGTTACCCGACTTGGGTATGTGATTGGGACGATAATTTTTCACACATCGCCAAAGTGCACAAATTAGCTTATTATTTGTTTGTTGGTTGAAACCCCACACGGGTGTTGGGATGAAATTTATATACACTAATCCCAATATTTAGTTGTATGTTGATCGTTAGATCGACAGGCTGCGATGAGCGTTATTATTTAATTTTAACGCTTACACAGTGGAATTTACACTTTGGATGCAGATGGATGATTTGATGGTTTTACTATTATTGTCATATATATGATGGGTGTGAAATTCATATAATCCAAATTATATGGTAAATGTTTGAGTCGCATTTCGATTCAGGTGTTCTTTTAAATAAGAATATTTTTACATTAGAGATCCTTTTTATATAAAGTATTTATTTATTTTCAAAATATATATTGTTAATCAAGTATATGTTATAACAAAGAATATTTGTAAAGGATAAAGAATTTGTAATATAAAGAATACTTCTCATTTAGAGTCTTTATATAAAGAATATTTTTATGATTATTTTAAAATATGTTTTTAAAAGATTACTAGCATTTGCAATTATATTTTGTGATATGAAATAAATTGAGATGTGAAGTGGATTTATCGTGGAAGATGTTTTAAATGACATTTGTCCTTTAATCCAATTTACATTGAAATTATTATTTGGAATTTATAAATCTAATTTGTAGATTTAAAAAGGCATTTTCTAAAAATCAAGTTTTCCAATTTAATATATTAAAATTGGAATTAAGTAGAAATTCGATTGGTAATAATCGAGATGGGCTTCTGTAATAGAAGACCGATATTATATATGGAATTTAAGAGGCTTTGTCGTTATTCCATGTATATTGTTAGTCCGATACAGAAATTCATATCGATTATGTATTGATTTGATTTCTGTGAAATTCCTTATTTTAGAAATTGATTTGTGGGTTTATCGTGAACTGTGTTTTAAAGAACACTAGTTCTTTAACCCGTTTTAAGACAAGATTTATTCCATAAAATAAATGATCTTGTAATAATGATTTTTGATATTAAATCAAAATTAGAGTTTAATAAATCTTTTAAGGAAGATTTAAGATTTTATTTTCAAAGATTATCTTTAATAAAATTAATGAGAATCCTTTAATATGAATATTCTTATTAAAAGAATATTCGGAGTTGAAATGTGGCGTAATGTGTGATTTTCCAATATTTGATTTTTAATCACAAAATACGCGAGTTGTTCAGAAAGACCGGGTTTAACCCATTCTGAATAATCCTCACGACGATCAAGAGTCAAAGATGATGGTGGTTGAAGACCGAAGGTTTTCACATCGTTGGGATGGTGATGACTGGTATCTTGAATTGGGACTGTACATCGCAAGGCAAGGTATTTGGTAATGATTGTCCAAACGTATTTGGAGATCGACGGACACGTTGTTTCGCTCAGACCCAGAGCGGACTTGTAAATGGACTGTGTGTCTGACATTGTATTCCTTTCTACTGTATTTGTTGAATGCTACTGATTATATATTTCTGTTTGGTGGTGAAGAATTTATTCTTTACTTATCACCCTTCTCTAAGACGTATGAGCTTAGAGGTTATATATATATATTGGTAGATGATCAATAATATGGTAGGGTCTCACAATGTGACATGCTAAGATGCAAATGATCAAGGCTTTGTTGAAAAGCAGGCATTGTGGTTGATGATCAAAGCATAGCCTGTTTAGGCATAGCTTTGTGTATAGCGTGACTTCGCGAGCCTCACACCCCGGTATGAGTCAAAAACGGGATTAGGACTTCAGGGAGTGCACACGTTTCTTTCTAGCTAGGGGTAGTGCCGGTGCTTTAAAACGGCCCGGCATTTTACTTATGTGGATTTTGGATTGAGGTACCTCGGGTTTTTATAGGCCGGAAGTGGTCATACTATAGGTTCATAGGAACAGGGAAACGTGTGTTCAGGAATTGCCAATCCACTACCGTTAGGTGGGGACCGGACCTGAATATCCAAGGGTTCACTGCGGGGGATCCTGAGGCATTTGCTAGAGTGTCTCGAATTGGAAGAGGACGATCCCTAGCCTCGATTTCATGACAGAAAACCAATTCCCAATACGATACCACGGTTTTGATTGTAAACTTATATATGGCGACATAGTAGGATGGGGTACTATGCCATCTAAGATTAATACATTTATATTGAAATGTTTTAAATATATATATACACACACTAATAATAATATCGTTTTTACGTATCAAGCATCTTTTGACCATTATAAGGTAAAGCCCAATCCTCTGGTGTGCGTTGCATTGTGTGATGGGACCTGGGTCTTATAATGGGTTCATTTTTTCTAAAAGCATTACGTTATTTGACGATTTACTTTAATTATGCACTGGCAATCCAATGGAGTAAACCCGTTCAGCGTTAGCAGCGTGGTCCTGTGATTAGCCTACTTATTAGATAAGTTCGGTTAAGAATTCTCACACCAGTCCCACGACTGACCTGTAGTTTGTTTAGCATTGCAAACTCGGGTGCCCTCTTTCCACACGGGCAGTCGAGTATCTTTTTGCAGATATAGTTAAGCAGGATCCTGGATTGAAGTCTGAAGCTGGGTCCAGAATATTGATGGCCTTCCGCTAAGATTAGTTCCGCTACAATGTATTTAATTTATTGTAAATGTATCTTCCGCTGTATTATTTATCGATGTACTCTGATATATTCTGTACTCTGATGTAACATTTATTATTGATGTTATAAAAGTCTGTGTTGTTGTTCTGATGTGTTGTATGCCCAAAGTTAACGTACGCGGGTTTTGAACGGTCTTGATCGATCTTGCGATCGATTGGGGTCGGGCGAAATCCGGGTCGTTACATATATGAAGAATCCACAAGCTATAAATCCTTCTGTAACTCCTTAGAGGCAAGGGGCATCAAATGGTCAATCTGGTCCAAGCAACGCAGCTCCCTCTGAAACTAACGCAAGGCTGGTGATCAACTGATAACTGATGGCGGTGCTCCTATTTCAATGGCTCAGAATAAGCAATCATCATTGCCACTGCTCTATTTCCTTCTTTATTTCCTACTTTACTTCATTCTTTACTTCATATTTTACTACCTTCTGTGTTCAAAACTCCTTGTAAACAGTCTGTAATAATTTGCAAGTGATGTACTGAGCAATAGCTTTGTGACTAAAAGCATATTTGCCTGAGTAAGTCTCTTAGTTGCAATATTTTTGATAATTCAAAATTTGCTAAAAGAAGATTCCTTATTATAGGCTATCCGACGAATGCTTGCTTCCTCGAAACCCGATGCAATATGGCAACCCCAATAACACCAACTCAAGCGTCGAGTGCAAAAAACATCAACACGCATAAATGCACCAATGAAAAGCACCACCTTGAAGAGTGAGCAAGAGGAGTTGCCAAGAGTCAAACGGTGGAGAGTTTAGCAAGCGGATGCGAAGTCAATGCCAAAGATTGCAAGTTCCAAGGGGCAACCCACGCCCGGCTGCGATCACTTGCCATACTCAAGTACATCCAATAGTAGGTCGATGTTCGCTCCACGGAATGATGCAATCCCTTGCAAGATCTAAGGGGTCACAATCTCTCAGTCTATTTGCGATCACTTACAACAGCTTGGTGCGTCCGATACGACGACTGATGTTCGAAAGAACCTCTCGGTCCGGATGTGATCGCCTACTATTGATAAGTGTATCTGACACACAAGGACTGATGTTCACCTGTGGAATGATGCCAACCCTGGAAAGTTCTGTCAAGAGAGCTTCTCAGTCCGGCTGGATCGCTCACCATTGTTAAGTCTATACGACATGACAACTGATGTTCATCTTGTTGAACAGCGCGCAATTCAAAGTCCCTCCATAGCAAGGGCAAATTGAAAATTTCGTCCTCCCATATTAGAGGTGAAATTAAAAGTCCCTCCATAGCAAGGGAAAATTAAAATTTTCGTCCTCCTATAGAAAAGGCGAAGTTAAAAGTCCTCCATAGCAGAGGAAAATTAAAAATTTCGTCCTTTCATAGTAGAGGCGAAATTAAAAGTCCCCCCATAGCAAGGGAAAATTAAAAATTTCGTCCTCTCATAGCAGAAGCGAAATTAAAAGTCCTCCATAGCAAGGGCAAATTAAAAATTTTGTCCTCCCATAGTAGAGGCGAAATTCAAAGTCCCTCCATAGCAAGGGAAAATTAAAAATTTCGTCCTCCTATAGCAGAGGCGAAATTCAAAGTGCCGCCATAGCAAGGGCAAACTAAAAATTTCGTCCTCCCATACTAGATCGAAATTAAAAGTCCCTTCATAGCAAGGGAAAATTAAAAATTTCGTCCTCACAAAGAAGAGGCGAAATTAAAAGTCGCTCCATAGCAAGGAAAAATTAAAAAAATTCTTCCTTCCATAGTCCCATAGTAGAGGCGAAATTAAAAGTCCCTCCATAGTAAGGGAAAATTAAAATTTTCGTCCTCCATTTGTGTAACTTCTGATTATCTTAGATGTGAAGAATGATGAAATCCATTTGCATATCATCTGATTATCTCAAATGTGAAGAATGAGGGAATCCATTTGCGTAGCATCTAATTATCTCAGATGTGAAGAATGTCGGGCCTCCAATTAACACGCATAGTGCCTAAGTGCCTCAGACGTGACAAGTGTGAGGCCAAAATCAATACTCCTCCCATAACAGAGGAGAAATTAAAAGTTTAGCCTCCCCAAGCGGGGGTGTCAAATCCAAAGACTTCTCCGAGTAAGACCACAAAATTCAAATTTGAATCTCTGAATTCGAATAAGCTACTACAACAGGCCTAAAGATGAACTGTCAGCAAATTCCTCTTCCTGCGACAATTCTGCGTCAAAATTGGAAATTCCAAAACAAGTGCACGCTTGATTAAAAACATAGTGAGTTAGCACTGAATGGCAACTTCCCGGCAAATTGTCAAGAGGACAAGGAATAACCAAAGACTGATTCGTTTAAAATCCAAAATCTACGTTGCTGTCTCTCTAGCCTCAGGAACTCGAATCGAAGTTCCAATCTGAACAGGTACACGTTTCATAAAATATGAACTGTCGTACAAGATTATGTAAGTCATTAAAAGAACGATGCTTGAAATCCATAGTCGGTATGTGTCGGTTATTCGATTTCAAGCTTTACTGCAAATTCAGACTAGAATGCTGTATCTACACAGATAATAATCGACAAGTTGATTAAACGAATGATTCTGTGTAAATACGTCATTCAGTTCAAATCATAAAATCGCCATAATTAAAAAATTTAACGGACTAATCAAATGTCGATATGGGAAGTCTATAGCAAAATATTAGCCCAGAAACATGCAATGTTTTTGTTGTTACAGAATAGGTTGTAGCAGTGAAAATAAGCAGGATCGTCATTTTCTTAAAAAAGTGTGCATTGCTTTGGTAAAATTCGATGGCTAAGCGAATTCGCAGAGCAGGTAATTTAGCAGGAACTGGCCACGACCGTTTCAATGAAAATCAAGTACGACCAATCCGTCACAAATTTCACTTGTTTCACGTGTTCAAGCCCGAGTTAAAACCGGGGCATTCACGCACTAGCATGACGCTATCAACAACAAATGTTTGAATTCAAAACTAGAGTGTCTGCTAGCACAACAAGATCCGTGCAATAGAGCATTTTAAGAGTGGATTTGAGTTTGAATTATCACAAACAAGCCCTTAGGTGCTCGACTTGAAAATTTTAATAAAATTTGGATCAAAATGTGAGTTCCATATGCAAAAGCCAGTATAATAGCATTAACCTACGACCCAGTGAAAATTTTGTCTGCTGATACAGTATGAGATATGCCCGACATCAACTGATATTTGTGAAAATCGACCAATGACCTATATATACAAAATAATGGTGCCTGAAAGATTCGTCAAAAAGCATCGCCACCGTAGGAAAATTCGAAGCTAACATTTTTCACAAGCAAAAGATATAAGCTTCGAGGGGCAAATGTTAACCCCATTAAAATGCGGTTCCAAAATGGTGGGTCACAATGTTCAAACATTAACTGCATATGGCAAAATGATGGGTCGGTCACCGAAAAGCTACGGGTTGGTCTCAATGGGTCGGTCAACATCAGATGGGTCGGTAAGGCTCAATGTATATTATGGATCGGTCGGTTGTCCGCTGATGGACCTGTCACTATTTTATACAATGGGTCGGTCAGGTAAATGCCTTTACACGGGTTGGTCGAGAGCTCGTTTCTACAGCATGGGTCAGCATCTTCTCTAATGCATGGATTACTAGTTTGTAAGCAATATATCACTAAAACATGATATAGTAATGCATGGAGGTGGTTCACGTGACATGACCATATGGCATAATAAAATAATATGGATTGATATATATATATAATATACATCAAAGTCAGAAATCTTGAAGCATACATGCATAAAATACACTCTTGGATACGTGAGTTGTCTAAAATGGCAATTTGCAACATGCTCATAAAATATATGTTGGGCTAAGCTATGCAAATATGAACCTGGATCGACGCATTATATATAAGCTAATACATGGATCAGTGAACATCAGTCTAAATTGACGTGCATGTGTATTAACGTGCATATTTATTAAACAATATACAAGCATGGATGCAATGAAGTGCAGAAAAAATACATGCGATTCAGCAATATTCAATATGGATCGGCTACAGTATTCCTTATGGACCAGTTGTATTTATAATTACAATGCGATGGCAAACTTTTAATAAAAGTAGTTGGTCATTTAAGTTGCCACATGGATCGGCATATTATAAGGCAATACGGGTTGGCTATAATAATAAAGTATGGATCGGTGCAAATAATGTGGCAGTAGCAATAATGTAACTTGATGGGTCGGTCAGTTCACATATGCAATAGGTCAGTCATTCTTTGCGTGGATCAGCAAATCAGTTTAAACGGAATGGGCATGGGTCAGGAAAAGATTCTCCACGTGAGTCAGACACAGAAAATGACTATAGTGGAAAAAGCATAGAAAAAGGGATTGGTCACATATTACTATACGGGTCGTGCATATACATTTAGGGCCAGTCGTGCATTACTTTTCTGGTCGGTCGTGCATTACTTTTCTGGTTGGTCAGTAGTAAATGTATATGGTCGGTCACAAATTCATGCATGCCAGCTGTTGCTAACTGTCCAGTGGCATTTTCGTAAATACTTTTATGATCGAACCAAACCCTGCATACCATAATTACAACTCTGCCATTACCCCCAAACTACACCTATAAATATCCCACTTTTTTACCATTCAAGGGACCAAATTTTGGACCCCGAAGGGCTCCCATTTTCACTTCTCCACTACTCTAAACTTCTCTAACCTCCATTAATTCTCTCCAAATCCTAGATCCAACACTAAATCACAATGGAACTAATGAAGTTCATTTAATTTTTAAAGTAATTGAAGGTCTGCACAACTACCACCACAAAACAAGAGATCTCACCGGTTCCTTCGTGAATTCAAGTGAAATTAAGGGAGAAAAAGAGAGAAAATAGAGGATATCATTATAAAAGAGAAAAATGAGTGATATGAATGAAGTCGTATACTTTGTAAATCCACAAGTGATAATGAAAATAGGTTCTACAGTGGACGTACGTCTAAATTGACTAAACATTGTAACGTGGAGTTTCAATAGAAACTTTTGTGAAAGAATAAATGAATGGTTAGGGGAAGTGGTGTCAAACCACCACGTTAGTTCGGAAAATTAAAGTTGAATGGTGAGGTAGTGGGGATTCTACGTCGACACCGCAGCCAAAATAACGGGTTGGATGAGTGGTTTAACACTATTCAAATCAAATTATAAAATTTCTTAGTAATAATTTTGTGTTTTTAGAGTTGTAAGATGATTAAATGTAAGAGTTTCATTAACTAAATGTGTTTTGAGACATAAAATAATTTTGAGCAAAAATGATATTTAAGAATATTCATCCCAAAATTTAGGTAGGAAATGATTGCAGCCATCAAGTTGGTAACATATAACAGTGAATGGCAAGGCTACCGAATATAATAATCAAGATAGAAGCCATCATTCATTGGAGTAGATATAAAAGAGATAAAGCGACAACATTCTTTTTTTGGTTGAAATCAGATTGAGATGAGTGTGTATTCTAAATAATTGGCTTTGTGAAAGAGATGGTGTATGTTTTGTATCTTTGTTACATGATGTTGGAGTAAAATTTCATTTTGTAAGAATTAAGACTTTGAAAAAATTTCAAGCTTTAATAACTCGAGTGTTGGTTATGTATAAAAGTTTTATAACTGTATAGCTTTTAGATCAAGCTAATCTTTCTCTTAGTAGCTTAATAATTGATATGTGATTAGAAAGAAAACTTATTTTGTGTTTAGTCTTAAGCAAATTACAGGTACGCAATGTATTTATAACGACACAGATTTCCCTCGGACCTAATCGATCGCTAAATCGACCAAGACCGTTCAAATCCCGCATACGCTAACTCTGGGTATACAACACATCAGAACAAACAATAAAAGACTTTTATAAGCATCATAATAATGTTACATCAGAGTATAGAATATCAAAGTATATCGAAATATAATACAGCGGAAGATTAATTTACATCAAATGTAATACAATGCACAGCGGAAATAAATAAATAACACAGCGGAAGACGATAAACGCATTGGACACAACTTTAAGCTTCAATCCAGAATCATGCTTATATATCTGCAAAATAAACTACTCGACTACCCGTGTGGAAAATAGGGGCACCGGAGTTTGCAAGGGAAAAGCAAACTACAGGTCAGTCATGGGACTGGTGTGAGAAACTCTAAACAGTTATAATTAACTTATTTAATAATATGGCATATCACGGGACCATGCCGCTAATTCGGAATGGGTTTACCCCCATGAATGCCAGTGTATAAACAACAATCAATATAGATATATGGATCTACTATGCATCAATCAACATGCAATATCCTAATCTACCCATTTAGATTAATCACCACGCGTAGATTTTCTAAACCCAATTCAATTTACAGAAATTATTCCTTTGGACTTTATTTCCCGATTTCTATTTCAAGGCATTTGAAATACATATCTAGCTTTCTATATCAAAGTTGATTTCACTTCATGATTTCAAATTAAATCGTTTGGAAATATGAATTCCAAAACATAACAATGCATACAAACAAGTATGCAACCAAATATCGTGCTCCCCATCGACAAGACAAAGGGTACGCACCTTGCAACTCGATATATAAATGTGCACCTACCCCACATAGGAGCAGGCTACACCGACGATGCACCTCCCACACATGGAGAGCATACACCACCCTCTCACCCATACTTTTAGTCTCAGGGTTACCCGAATCTTTAGCCACATACTAAATCATTTCATATCCCAAAGTAGGGAAAATCATTTCACAACATAATAATCACAAGTACTTTCAAAATATAGTACTTCACATCAGTAATTCACACATATGATCAATCACTATTAATCACATAACCTTTGAGCTTGTACGTCTCAAAGAAGGGTGTTAAACAAGAGAATAAATTCTCCGCCACCAAACAGATACATCATTAATAGCAACTAATCAAATATGTGATGAACCACAATGTAACACATAATACATTTCAAAATCTCTTCGATAATATCGGGTTTAGGCCTCGAAATCCTTTCTGTTTTATAAAATATTTTTATAAAACATTCCCTATCCAAAATCGGGAATACATTTCTTTTCACTTAAGAAAAATATACCATTCCACAATCATTCATTAAATTTGAAATGAACTCAACATCGCTAAACACCTTATCGTGAAGTGTTTCACAAGGTATTAGCACACAGATATCTTTACCTAACCCAATGCTAAATGTAAAGGCATATTCTACTCATAAACCTGTCGAGCACCATCCAAACAATCAATCAATCACAATCAATATCAAAAACTAAGTAAATTTGGTTTAATCACATCACGTGTTTTGGTAATTCCCATTCATTCATCCAAATCTAATTAAAGATTTATTCAAACCCGAATTGGTTTTATCTCTAAAATCATTTCATATTGATTGTTCTACTTTTTGGAAATTAATCCTGCTTTTACTCGGGTTAAAGAACTAATGTCATTTAAACACAGTTCCCGACAAACCCCAAATCCAATTTAATATTAAATATAGGGCTCTGAATAGAAAATATATCGGCTTATATTCAATATCAAATTCTGAAATCAACAAATATCGTATTGGAATAACGATATATATATCTTCCAAATTCCTCCACAATGTCCGTATAATCACGGAATCCAATATCGAAATATTCCGAAGATAATTTCGATTCAAATCAATTCCAATTCATATATTGGAAATTCTGGTTATTTAAAACCTATTTCAAATCCAATTTATTTATTTAATAATAAATAAATTATTATTCTAGTTCATATCGATAAAAATATATTTTTATCTTTACAAATGTGGAATTTTTCATTTGAACTCTTTCCAAATCATTTATTATGATTTTACATAATTTTTCCATATTTTTAATAATTTTATCATCGCCCGTACAGTCGGTTTCCAATAACGGCCACCGAGCTGCATCCATAGCGATCTTTTCTGAAATTGATTTGGACATATCTCCAAAACCAACCGTTAGATTTCAAATCTCTTGTATTCATTGGAAAGCTCTTTTCGATACGAACCCATCGGTTCCGGTTTTAGGATAATCTGACGGTTAGATCTCCCGTAATGTCCATTCGAAGTCAATGGTCGAAATTCGCGAACTGCCGCTGCGCGGCGCGTTCTATTCAGGCCATTATATATATAATATATATTTCGTCAATTTACATTTTAAAATGTATTTTATAAATCATTTTAAATTCGTTTTCAAAACGATTTCAACTTCATATTCAATTTCAAATCAAAATTGAATATTCCATATACACGATAATTTTAAAGAGTGTATATATATGTTAAAAATTATATTTTTAACAATCAAATCATTCACATTTCTTATATATATTATTTTTCACATTTCATATATATTTTCACTTTTCATATATATATATATATATATATTCACTTCATATATATATTATTTTCACTTTTCATATATGTATATTTCATTTTCATTTCATATATATATTATTTTCATTTCATATATATATTATTTTCACATCACATATATATCGTTTTCACATTTCATATATATATCGTTTTCATGTTTCATATATATATCGTTTTCACATCACACATATATATATCATTTTCACATTTCATATATATATATATATATATATCATTTTCACTTACATCGCATTTATATATAATTTCATATCGTATATACATTTCATTCACATCGCATTTATATATAATTTCATATCGTATATACACTTCATTCACATCGCATTTATATATATACATTCACTTTTCATATATATTTACCATTCGCATTTCATATATATACCTTCACATTTCATTTTACATCATGATAAATTTTCATATAAAATACAATCAAACAAGTCGTCCATGGTCTGTGGACGACGGGGAACAGTCCATGTATGTAGTTATAAAATAAATAACTGTACAAAAATTATTTTAGTGAGAGAATTCTCACTTTGACTGGTTTTGAATTTTCATCAATTTCTAATTCGCTTCTTTTCTGATCTAGCCCATTCCATTGTGTAGAGCTCGTCCTCACGGTTACAACGAATTTAGTTTCGTCAGATCCTGATTCTGTTCGAAGAAGTTATGGCCAATTAATCATCGAATGAATTAATTAACATAATTAATTTAATAATTAGGTTTAGTAAACCTAAACAACACATAGAAACCGTTGCCCTTAGTTAATCTTCTTCCTGGATAATCTCGATCTCGTTCGCCAGCTAGGCCTGGACTTCACCGTCGCCACGATGGGCCAGAGGCCGATCAACCTCCACCATGTCGCGCACCTCCGCCATCGCTACCCACGGCCGCCGCCACGTCAGACTCGAAGTCACCCCTGCGTCGTAATTTTGTCACGAACTCCGGCCCTTTGGGCTCCGAAATCGAACACCACGGATCGTATTATTCCATCAAAGCCGTATGAATGGAGAGAGCTCGAAGTGCTGAATTATTTTCGGTTTGGAATTGGTTGAAAATCGCAATGGATAAGAGGAATTTGAGGGAGGAAGTTTCGATCATTCCTGGCCACTGAACGATACTGGCGGCAGAAGATAAGTGAAAGGGTAGGGTTTTAATTAGGGGGGGGGGTATATATATATAATATATATTTTATTTTAATTGCAAAAATACTTGTTTATCCATTTATACTCCAAATCAAACCCAACGACTATCGCCCCTAGCTAAATACCCCCATTACGAACACAATGGGATATGTTTCGTAAGCCAATTCGGCTGTTTCGATCAGTTTTCATTAAGTTTAAATAATAAATCATTATATTTTAATTTCAAATGTACATTTCAATTTACTGGGGCCACATACTGACTTTAAAAATTCCAAAAAAATTATTTCTAGCTTCGTATTGATGATACAGTCCTAATAAAACTAATTTCATCAGATTCTGAAACCGTTTGAAAAATGGCTATTTTCTGGTCGATCCAATTTAACAGAAATTCACCAAACACATTTTCCTTTGCCACGCTCACATGTTAACTTCAAAAATTATGAAATTTGAAACCTAGCAATAATTTGACATCACGGATCCAACAAAAGTGGTTTCGTCGAATTTCGAGGTCGTTTGCAAAATGACTATTTTCAAGGGCGATATATTCTCTATGGCGACCTTTCTGAAAATCCATTTGGCCATTACTTTTGACTCCCTCTATGAAACTTCGATTTTTCAGGTTTGTTAGAAAGATATTCTATAACAGATTTAAATATTTTTGGTTTCACTAAAATCCGTTTTATTTTGCACCCGGTACAGTCAGTCGAAGTTTGAATTGAAATTTTGAAACTGCCGCGCCATTTCAGGCCTTGTTTATAATTAGAAATAATTATATTTATTTTCAAACATCGATTCAAACCACTTTTCGTCGTTATTATTTAAAATATTTTATTTTAAATATTTAAAATCCATTAAAATAGCCAAATTAAAAATTTTAAACTGGCTCAGATTTTCCGGGTTGTTACAATCTCCCCCACTTAAAACTTTTCGTCCTCGAAAAGGAACGAAGCTGAAAGTTGTTTAATTAATCAACTCAACTTCCATTATTTTTTTTACGACTTAAGTTCTTCAACTCTTCAGTTTCTAAGAACCTTTCAAATTTTTCGAAAATTTGGCTAACACCCTAAATTTTCGAAATTTTTTGCCGTAACCTCCCCTGCATCGGGGACTTCGAGATATTTCATATAGCCTCCCATGTACTTCTTCAATCCAAAAGAAAAAGAAAAAGCCAAGCGGCTGGCCAATTGGCTCATAAAATCATCCAAACCCAAAGAAATACAATAAACATGTACCTATTTGTCGGGCAAACAATTTTATTCCTTTTCTCTAGCCTCCTTGCTATGACATGTTCACACATATATATGTACATGTATGCATTTGCAATCAATTTTCAATACAGTTTAATATTTTGATTCGATTTGGCCAATTCACCATACATTCTCTTATTGGAGTTATTAAATCAATATATTTATTAATCAAATTAATAATCAAACAACACAACCAGCAATAAATTGGTAAATTAACTTTTCAATCATATAATTTTATACTCAAATTTTCTAAGACAGGATTATATATATAATCAAAAATACGTTATATATAATCATATTACTCTCAACTCATTCTAGGGCATTTCTAACCCCATCTCTAACGAGTCACTCATTCTAGAATGCCACTGATTCTATCTCTAATGAGGATTCTTCTATAGGATATTACTAATCCTACCTCTGATGAGTCTTTTGTTCAGTTCTAACGAGTTGTACCCCAAAGATTTGACTTAACCAAAGCTCTGATACCAGCTGTAATGACACGGATTTCGCTCGGACCTAATCGATCGCTAAATCGACCAAGACCGTTCGAATCCCGCATACGCTAACTCTGGGTATACAATACATCAGAACAAATAACAGAAGACTTTTATAAACATCGTAATAATGTTACATCAGAGTATAGAATATCAGAGTATATTGAAATATAATACAGCGGAAGATTAATTTACATCAAATGTAATACAATGCACAACGGAAATAAATAAATAACACAGCGGAAGACGATAAACGCACTGGACACAGCTTTAAGCTTCGATTCAGAATCCTGCTTATATATCTGCAAAATAAACTACTCGACTGCCTGTGTGGAAAATAGGGGCACCCGAGTTTGCAAGGGAAAAGAAAACTACAGGTCAATCATGGGACTGGTGTGAGAAACTCTAAACAGTTATAATTAACTTATTTAATAATATGGCATATCACGGGACCACGCCGCTAATGCGGAACGGGTTTACCCCCATGAATGCCAGTGTATAAACAACAATCAATATAGATATATGGATCTACTATGCATCAATCAACATGCAATATCCCAATCTACCCATTTAGATTAATCACCACACGTAGATTTTCTAAATCCAATTCTATTTACAGAAATTATTCGTTTGGACTTTATTTCCCGATTTCTATTTCAAGTCATTTGAAATACATATCTAGCTTTCTATATCAAAGTAGATTTCACTTCGGGGTCTCAAATCAAATCGTTTGGAAATATGAATTCCAAAACATAACAATGCATATAAACAAGTATACAACCAAATATCGTGCTCCCCATCGACAAGGCAAAGGGTACGCACCTAGCAACTCGATATATAAATGCACCCCCACATAGGAGCAGGCTACACCGACGATGCACCTCCCACACATGGAGAGCATACACCGTCCTCTCACCCATACTTTTAGTCTCAGGGTTACCCGAATCTTTAGCCACATACTAAATCATTTCATATCCCGAAGTAGGGAAAATCATTTCACAACATAATAATCACAAGTACTTTCAAAGTATAGTACTTCACATCAGTAATTCACACATATGATCAGTCACTATTAATCACATAACCTTTGAGCTCGTACGTCTCAAAGAAGGGTGTTAAGCAAGAGAATAAATTCTCCGCCACCAAACAGATACATCATTAATAGCAACTAATCAAAATATGTGATGAACCACAATGTAACACATAATACATTTCAAAATCTCTTCGATAATATCGGGTTTAGGCCACAAAATCCTTTCTGTTTTATAAAACATTTTTATAAAACATTCCCTGTCCAAAATCGGGAATACATTTCTTTTCACTTAAGAAAAATATATCATTTCACAATCATTCATTAAATTTGAAATGAACACAACATCGCTAAACACCTTATCGTCAAATCGTGAAGTGTTTCACAAGGTGTTAGCACACAAATATCTTTACCTAACCCAATGCTAAATGTAACGGCATATTCTACTCATAAACTGGCCGAGCACCATCCAAACAATCAATCAACCACAATAAATATCAACAACTAAGTAAATTTGGTTTAGTCACATCACGTGTTTTGGTAATCCCCATTCATTCATCCAAACCTAATTAAAGATTTATTCAAACCCCAATTGGTTTTATCTCCAAAATCATTTCATATTGATTGTTCTACTTTTTGGAAGTTAATCCTGCTTTTACTCGGGACAAAGAACTAATGTCATTTAAACACAGTTCACGAAAAACCCCAAATCCAATTTGATATTAAATACAGGGCTCTGAATAGAAAATATATCGGCTTATATTCAATATCAAATTCTAAAATCAACAAATATCGTATTGGAATAACGATATATATATATATCTTCCAAATTCCTCCACAATGTCTGTATAATCACGGAATCCAATATCGAAATATTCCGAAGATAATTTCGATTCCAATCCATTCCAATTCATATATTGGAAATTCTGGTTATTTAAAACCTATTTCAAATCCAATTTATTTATTTAAAAATAAATAAATTATTATTCTAGTTAATAACTAGTTCATTTCGATAAAAATATATTTTTATCTTTACAAATGTGGAATTTTTCATTCGAACTCTTTCCAAATCATTTATTATGATTTTACATAATTTTTTCATATTTTTAATAATTTTATCGTCGCCCGTACAGTCGGTTTCCAATAACGGCCACCGAACTGCATCCATAGCGATCTTTTCTGAAATTGATTTAGACATATCTCCAAATCCAACCATTAGATTTCAAATTTCTTGAATTCATTGGAAAGCTCTTTTCAATACGAACCCATCGGTTCCAGTTTTAGGAGAATTCGACGGTCGGATCTCCCGTAATGTCCATTCGAAGTCAATGGTCGAAATTCGCGAACTACCGTTGTGCGGCGCGTTCTATTCAGGCCATTATATATAATATATATATTATATATTTTTCGTCAATTTCCATTTTAAAATGTATTTTATAAATCGTTTTAAATTTGTTTTCAAAACGATTTCAACTTCTTATTCAATTTCAAATCAACATTGAATATTCCATATACACGATAATTTTATGCAGTGTATATATATGTTAAAAATTATATTTTTAACAATCAAATCATTCACATTTCTTATATAAATTATTTTTCACATTTCATATATATTTTCATTTTTCATATATATATATATATTCACTTCATATATATATTATTTTCACTTTTCATATATGTATATTTCATTTTCATTTCATATATATATTATTTTCATTTCATATATATATTATTTTCACATCACATATATATCATTTTCACATTTCATATATATATCGTTTTCACATCACACATATATTTATATATATCATTTTCACATTTCATATATATATATATATATATATATATATATATCATTTTCACTTACATCGCATTTATATATAATTTCATATCGTATATACATTTCATTCACATCGCATTTATATATAATTTCATATCGTATATACATTTCATTCACATCGCATTTATATATATACATTCACTTTTCATATATATTTACCATTTTAATTCCATATATATACCTTCGCATTTCAATTTATTTCATTTTACATCATGATAAATTTTCACACAGAATACAATCAAACAAGTCGTCCATGGTCTGTGGACGACGGGGAATAGTTCATGTATGCAGTTATAAAATAAATAACTGTACAGAAATTATTTTAGTGAGAGAATTCTCACTTTGACTGGTTTTGAATTTTCCTCAATTTCTAATTCGCTTCTTTTCTAATCTAGTCCATTCCATTGTGTAAAGCTCGTCCTCACGGTTACAACGAACTCAGTTTCGTCAGATCCTGATTCTATTCGAAGAAGTTATGGCCAATTAATCATCGAATGAATTAATTAACATAATTAATTTAATAATTAGGTTTAGCAAACCTTAACAGCACTTAGAAACCGTTGCCCTTAGTTAATCTTCTTCCTGGAGAATCTCGATCACGTTCGCCAGCTAGGGCTGGACTTCACCGTTGCCATGCTGGGCCAGAGGCCGATCAACCTCCACCATGTCGCGCGCCTCCGCCATCGCTACCCACGACCGCCACCACATCAGACTCGAAGTCACCCCTGCGTCGTAATTTTGTCACGAACTCCGGCCCTTTGGGCTCCGAAATTGAACAACACGGATCGTATTATTCCATCAAAGCCGTACGGATGGAGAGAGCTCGAAGTGCTGAATTATTTTCGGTTTGGAATTGGTTGAAAATCGCAATGGATAAGAGGAATTTGAGGGAGGAAGTTTCGATCATTCCTGGCCACTGAACGATACGGGCGGCGAAAGATAAGTAAAAGGGTAGGGTTTTAATTGGGGGGGGGGGGTATATATATAATATATATTTTATATTATTTTAATTGCAAAAAGACTTGTTTATCCATTTATACTCCAAATCAAACCCAACGACTATTGCCCCTAGCTAAATACCCCCATTCCGAACATAATGGGATATGTTTCGTAAGCCAATTCGGCTGTTTCGATCAGTTTTCATTAAGTTTAAATTATAAATCATTATATTTTAATTTCAAACGTACATTTCAATTTACCAGGGCCACATACTGACTTTAAAAACTCCAAAAAAAAATATTTCTAGCTTCGTATTGACGATACATTCCTAACAAAACTAATTTCGTCAAATTCTGAGACCGTTTGAAAAATGGCCATTTTCTGGTCGATCCCATTTAACGGAAATTCACCAAACACATTTTCCTTTGCCACGCTCACATGTTAACTTCAAACATTATGAAATTTGAAACCTAGCAATAATTTGTTATCCCGGATCTAAAAAAGTGGTTTTGTCGAATTCCGAGGTCGTTTGCAAAATTTCTATTTTCTAGGGCGGTATATTCTCTATAGCGACCTTTCTGAAAATTCATTTGGCCATTACTTTTGACTCCCGCTATAAAACTTCAATTTTTCAGGTTCGTTAGAAAGATATTCTATAACAGATTTAAATATTTTTGGTTTCACTAAAAACTGTTTTATTTTGCACCCGGTACAGTCAGTCGAAGTTTGAATTGAAATTTTGAAACTGCCGCACCATGTCAGGCCTTGTTTATAATTAGAAATAATTATATTTATTTTCAAACATCGATTCAAACCACTTTTTGTCATTATTATTTAAAATCCATTAAAATAGCCAAATTAAAATTTTAAACTGGCTCAGATTTTCCTGGTTGTTACAGTATTTAAGAGGGGAGTCTGTGACAACCCAGATTTTTGAATATCCAAGTTGAAAAAACCATTATATGTTTTCTAGATTTTAAATCTAAAAAGAATAAAATATGAGTTCAATAGACCAAATTGTATATTATTTAAAACTAAAAATGAGGAATTTGGGGCTTTTCAAATTAGTATATTTGGAATAAATAATATGTTCTTAAATTAATAAGTAATTTATTCCGTTATGTGCATACGAATCATAAATTGTTAATTAATGAGAATATTGAAAATATATAATATTTATTGAGAATCGATATTTAAGGGGAGAAATATATTTTCAATAATAACAGTTGGTTGAATGATTATTAAACTATTAAATTCTGTTTTAACTATAAGAAATAATTCTTGTCCGGATAAAATAGAGAAATGTGGTTTTAAACTATCTTGGAAGGTTTGAAGTAATAACAGTGACAATGTAACGTTGGATTTGTTAGTCGCTGTTAACAAGCATGTGTGCCTTTCACTATGATAAAGATATTAACAACTACAATCAATGATTCAGTTAGATTATTTTCTATAATAGAATATAAATATTAATTGTGAATCAATATTTGTAGTCGTAAAATATTTGTTTGAGTAAGTTGATTTAATTTATTAAATAAAAGAAGGAGGTAAGCTTTGTTATTAAGATGTAATTATGTTTCTTAATAATATCAACATTAATATTGGTGTTTTAAATGGATTGCTGTTAATTTAAAAATATAAATATCGATTGTCAGTCAATATTTAATGATCAAAATATTTTATTATAGTTAACTAATGCAATTTTTAAATCAATAGGGGATGTGAACATTTTGTGTAAATGGAAAGATGTTTTAAAACGGCAAAATAATAGTTTGAGACATGTTCATATTAGTATACTATGTTTAGTCCGATATTTAAAACTTGTTTAAAGTATTTTGAAGCTAATTGTAGTGTATGCATTTGTGTTCATAAATTTAAACACAATTTGATTGTGTGTGTGTGTGTTAAAAATTGTGTAAATTTGTGTATGTTGGTTTGTAATCTAACCTAAAAAAATTATAACAACTTAATTGGTAACATTTATCATATTGGGTTAACGGGTCTAAAATCAATGCCTTAGATTTCCTTGGAAGGAGTCAAAAGGAAAATATGCAATTTCAATTTTTTTTCCCTCTCCGAAAACCTTTTCCTCCTTCCTGAAGCTTCTACTTGATGTAATCTCAGTTTCTTCCTTCCCTCTATCAAAATTAAATTAAAAAGGATAGAAAAGTTTCTTCCTTTCAACATATGATGTAATCTCGGTTGATTTTGGGCAATCATCTCTAGAATTAATAGTTGCAAGTTACTGTAAGTTTCTTAGAGGCTTTGCATGTTGATGTCTTTCAGTTCTATGGGTTTTAGGAGCATCTCGCCACCTCTTTCAAGCTTAAGTCACAAGAATTCACCTCTAATCCAAGCAAGGTGAGTTTTATGACTCACACTATTTAGTTTACAATTTTTCTATGCTTTTCTTCACTAAGAATGCTAAAATACGTAAATTTACTTTTGTGTGTTTCTGAGTTGCAAATATTTGTTGAATTTGAAATGAATTTTAGCATATCTTTCTCATTTCTTATCTGAATTCGATTATCTTGAATGTTTTGGAAAGTTCAGAACGTGATCTACAAGTTTCTTGTTTTGAGTTTTCCATGATTTTGACGATAACTTATTCAATTTCGCACTTTTGTATTGCTGTGTCGAGGGCATAAATCAACAGTCGCAATTTGTTAAATATGAAACGAAACAATTCATAACTTCTCCGTTTCTTATCCGGATTCGATTATCTTATATGCGCCTAAATGCTCATAACATGATCTACATGTTTTGAGTTTTTCATGATTTTGAAGATAACTTGTTCAATTTTGCACTTTTGTATTGTTGTGTCAAGGGCATAAATCGGTAATAGCAAATTGTTAAATATGAAACTAAATTGTTCATAACTTCGTTTCTTATCCGAATTCAATTATCTTGGATGTTTTGAAAACCTCAAAACATGATCTAAAAGTTTCATGTTTTTAGTTTTATATGATTTTAAAGATAACTTTTTCAATTTTGCACTTTTATATTGCTATGCCGAAGGCACAAATCGAAATCAGCAAATTGTTAAATCTGAAACGAAATTGTGCATAATTTCTTCGTTTCTTAACCGAATTCAATTATCTTGGATGTTTCGGAAATATTAAAAAATGTTCTAAAGGTTTCATGTTTTGAGGTTTCTATGATTTTGATGATAATTTATACTAATTTGCATTTTTATACTGCTGTACCCGAGAATAAAAATCTGACAATAGCTCTTTGTTAAATCTTAAACGAAATTGTGCATACCTTCTTTGTTTCTTATCCTAATTCACTTATCTTGGATGTTTTGGAAAGCTTAAAACATATTTTAAAGGTTTCATGTTTTGAGCTTTCTATGATTTTGATGATAATTTAAATAATCTGTATTTTTATACCATTGTCGGGAGAATAAAAATCCTACGGTAGATCTTTGCTAAATCTGAAATGAAATTGTGCATAACTTCTTCGTTTCTTATCCGAATTCAAATATCTTGGATGTTCTGAAAAGCTTAAACATATTTTATAAGTTTCTTGTTTTAGTTTTCTATGATTTTGATGATACTTTATTCTAATTTGCATTTTTATACTGGTGTCCTAAGAATAAGAATCTATTAGTGGCTCTTTGTTAACCCGAATGAGTTTTCTTGTTATTTAGATGATTTAAAAGTGGATTTTGATAGGCTTTGATTCTATTAGACAAGCCAATACTGTACGCAAATTTGTACCTCGGATTTGCAACTTTATGCCGTTGCGGTTGACCTTTTGTGTTGAAATTTGATGAATTAGTAACACGTGCACGACTTTATAAATCATTTTGGAAATGTTTTGAATAAGGAAGTATGGTTTTGAAAATAAATGTTTTCACCAAGTTGTATGAATTTTAATAATAATAATAATAATTAAGATTTTCAAACTATGTAATTTTAAAGAATTTCCGATAAATTCTATTTTTTAAACTAATTTCTTAAAAAGTATGATTTAAATATAAATAGTTCACATTTGCACCCTTCGAGAAGGCGTGTTGGTGATTGAATAATATCATAAAACCTATGGTATGGGACATGGCAGTATGTGAATTTCTTTAATCCTAGATCTGTCAGATCGAAGTAATAATCCAGGTGTTTACCAGCGATTTGTGATGATCGCCCACAACCCCTGCACTAAACAAGAGGAATAATGCGCTTAAACGTGTGCCAGACAGCTATAGACGATCATTAAGGTAAGATACTGATCGTGGAACCTGTCATAAACTCACAACGCAAGGGTAAAATGTAATAGAACATATACAACATGTATTAATAGTGAAGCAGAAAACACCAAACTTTCAAAACAACTAGAAAGTAATATCCAAACACTTGGATTACTACAATAGTGTTTATACAAATTTGCCTTACTACAACACTCAGAGAATAATAGCAAACAGTGGAATCCCAAATACTATATGGTAAGAAATTTAGTACGCCATCCTCCTACTCGCCTCCAAACAACTACATCGTCCTCACTAAGCTATCACCTGTCACCTGCCACCTTGTCTGCCCATCCAACAATCAAATGAACAGCCCAAGGTAATAAGGGGGAAACATAAAACCTTGTATCAGACAACAGTATTAGTGAGCGATAAAATAACTTACTAACAACATCAATAAAGTATATGAGAATAGTTAGATTAACAAACCAATCTACCAAACACCGGAGAAGAACTCAACCCTGCCTTCCCCACGTCGGACAATGATAACATTTACATCAAACACTTCAACCATTCATTCATGGAAAACAGAACAAATACCACTAGCACTCATAGCATCCATTTGTATGTATCTCACGTAAACCATCCTAATCAAATTTAATATTCTTCAAGCACAAGCCCCAAAGGCCTAAACCAATATCAGACAAGCACCCAAGAAACTCCTCCTTCGACGTTGGATAACTTACGTGAGACGGTACAAACAAGGCAACTAATCAACCATGACAGACTTTGGCTATTACAGCTAATCCTGCTTAGAAAAACCATCGTTAATCGTATGACGGCCAACCTTTCCAAATGTCAAGGGCTAATGGTAACCCTAATTCTAGCATAAACTCCACACGCCTTTCAGCGATACATATGTTTGTCCAACCTTGACAACTAGGCCTTTCAACGATACCCAAGGTACTCGACCAGCAACCTTCCAGTCTTTTAGGTGCCCCTATTGTACCCCTGCTTCGATCCTACTAGAACATACAACAACGATAATCTCTCTGCCTTTACATCTCTAGTCATCCAACCCGACGACTTTACATAGCTCAAGTAACCTTCTCGCGCAACCATTATCCACTAACTCACGACCTTTGAGCTGTAATCTCCTTCGTTGTTTCATAAAGATCAACGAACACGTTCAATACTTCGAAAATTCCTAGCACTGCGCTGCGGCACGGGTTCGGGGGCGTCGGCCCCGAATTTTTTTCCTATGCCCTTTTATTCAAATCTGGGTCGTACCCGAAATTTGTTTTCCTTTCAGAAATGACCCTGTGCGACCGACCCCTGGTGCGACCGACCCCTGGTGCGACCGACCCCTGGTGCGACCGATCCATCAATACTCATGTCGACCGATCCGTCCATGCAATACATAGACCGATCCATTCGTGTAGAAATCCAGACTGACCCATCCCTTGCTGGACCGACCAACCCATCAATGCACATGCTGACCGATCTACTGAACAACGACCGACCCCTCGCCCAAAAGCAACCGACCGACCCATGCCCTGGAGAACTCCGACCGACCCATGCCTCAACCATTGGTGATCGACCCATCTTACTCTGACTGACCAATCCATACTTGAACAACCCATTCATTTGAAAGCGTGCCGACCCAACCGATCTATCTTATGCAACTCTGACCAATTCAATTTTGTTCACACCATAACCGACCGTATTGCTGCCGACTGATCCACCCTGACTTGCTCCCCAAACAACGTAACTACCGGCCAATCCATCAAAAAATTGCCACCGACCAGTATCCCGATTCGGTCCATCCCAATTTGATCCATCACGATTTTAACCCAAAATTCGACCAAAACTTCACCAAATAACAAATTCGACGAAACCAATTCATCTAATACGACCAAAAACATGTTATGAAATCGCTAACATCATGAAAATGACAACTATCATAAAAAATTATGCAAACTTCACCAAAATCATGATAAATGAACATACGAACTTAATTATGGATTTAACTTGCATAAACATATAAAAATATATGAAAATTTCCAATTTTAAGTTGCTAAATTAGAACCTATGGCAATTCATATAAAAATAAACTTACCATGATGTAGATCTAAGGAAAATAACTTGAATTTGACGAAAAATAAGATCAAACACTCATATACTTGATTGAATCTTTGTGAGAGATGCATATCACTCACCAATTCTCCAAAATAACCCAAAAACACTTAGATCTAGATCCGAACAGCAAAGAATTTGATTCAAACTCTTCGATTCGATGAACTCTCCCATGAAATGGCGTAGATCTAGCTTCAAACAATGTAAAATTTCGATTCTCTAAGCTTTAATGGTGGAATGGTGAAGGAGATGGAGGAATGGAGGAACTCTAGCCCTTCCAAATGATAGAATGGAGAAAGTAAACTATTCGCCATGCCTCATACCCCCTAATTATAGCCTCCACTAGCTCACTAATGGGCCTCCCCAGATCAGCCCACTACGGCTTAAAAAAGTTGAATAACCACTGAAAAACCTTAAAACAGTGTTTTCTCCCAAACCGCTGAACCAAATCTTTAATGTGACCACTATACAGAAAAGGAAACATCATTTCCTTTTCAATGGCACAGGTCTCAACATCTGATTCGAGTCAAAATTTATGCCCTACACAAGACTAACAGGGGAAAATGATCACAAATGAAATTAGTAAAAATTATGGACATGTCTCGCATCCCCATAAACAACATATTAAAATATGAGAATGATCCAACCCTCGGGGAATAAAATTAAAATATTTTACGATCTTCAGATACGTAAAATGGGCTGTTACACGATCTCTGTGGCCCTTTGTGACATCCAGTGTTTGAGATTCTTGTGGTTTCTGCATTTTACAAGTGACTTCTATGACCCTTTGTGTTAATTAGTGTTTTGTGATTTCTCGTGAATATCTGTATTTTCCTGTGCGGAGCTGAATTACAATGTGTAAACTGTTAAGTGGAAACGTATGGCATAGGACACACGATTACCACTTTTCGGGTTACTATCTGAGGCTCTGTGACATATTCATGTGATCGCCAATACAAGATCTTCGAATCAATCTTGTGTGAACACTATGTGGACCTTCGGGTCAATCCTGTGTGAACTCTGTGGACCTTCAGGTCATTTGGGTACCCTTCTGTGTGATTTTGTATTGGATATGACTTTAAGCCATCCTATGTGATTGCACGTATAGGCATAGCTTTGGCTTGCCACTCTGTGTTTTGATGTTTTGTGTTTATCACTGATTTCACTGTAGTGATTGTTACTAATATTACCAGTATGTTAGGCACGTTCGTTGGACGTGTGCATAGAATACTGAGATCAAATCTATTAATAGTGAAGTAATGGTCAAATAAATGCCTCTATATATAAATTTGTAATTTTTTACATGTTAAATAGCTGGATAGCTGGGAATTAATCTAAGTTTATAATATACAACCGAAACTGAAGCAAACATAGTCCGCAAAATAGTATTAGATATCCAAATATTGAAATCATATGCGTTGAAGATGGTAAAATTTTCATACGATAAAAAATTATTCTGCATCAAAATTGTACACATAATTCATTATTAATCAAGATATACATGCACAGCTTCCTGGAGAGGTTAACAATTACACATCCTGACATGCATTTTATAAAACCATAGTGTCCTAGTTTGAATCCATATTAGCGCCCAGTGTGGTCGGGACATGACTTCCAGCATATGAATCCACCTCCATGTTTATGTTCCGGCTAATGTCAGTGCAACCTTGCCCATTCATATTTGCAATGTTTCAACTTGTTAACCATGTCTATCTTGGCTGTAGTTAAATATGTTAATAGTTTTGATATAATGCAAACAGTAAATGGTATTTCTGAGGGTAATATCAACCCAAATATGTTTTATAACTAATTGCTTTTGTGTTTACTGCACATCATAAGACTTTGGCATAACAGCATAAAAAACGCATAAAATTAAATTTGATGGTTAATACTACATAGATGAAGCTGTAGTAATTGAGCACTCATCCACTTGCGTTTGAGTTGGAAATATCTAACAGCTGTGTACTAACTTACACAATTAAAGTGGATTAGTTGTGCATTCATATAAAATTGTGTATGAGAAGGTTATTTATCATGTTATAATCTGTATATCTGCAATAAATTTGAGAAAGATTGCATGGCAGAAGTAATGGTGTGGGACAGTCCATACCTAATATATTTATGTTGTGTAGATGTTGATATTGGATAGTATTTATCTTCATCCGTTTGGAATGTATGCATGCTTTGTCTTCAAACAACTGCCATGACTAATGTTATCTTTATCCTACACCTAACTGAACAGTAAAGATAAATAAACCATAAGAACATAGCAAAGTCATACAATTAATCAGTGTAGGTTAAGTAATAGCGACAGTATAAAAAATCTTTGTTTACTTACATTTATGAAGTATATCTTCCCAAACAATGGAAGATCCCCCATCTCAACATCTATACACATTGTAGAAGCAGGCCATAAAGTTCCCCATATTGCATTAGCATGAAATGGCATCTTCTTTATCAAACAATGCACTTGATTAAAACATCCAGCTCGGCCAAGGAGATCAACCGTGCACCTGTAATGTTTGATCGTTGGTTTAATACGATAATAAGAGCTCATCCGAGCAAAATAGAACTGACTAAACGCGTAGAACGGATATGCCCGTAACATCATTAGGCTGGAGAGAAGTAGTTAAATTACTTTCGCTGGCACAAACAAATTTTACAACTCAAATCCCTAAACTACGAAATAAAGGAATGGGAAATTGCAGAATAAACTAATACACCTTTCTACCTGGACAGGCATAAAATTGCAGAATAAAAATATTCCAATCACTTTATGATTATCTTCCAAACAAGTCTATTCTGCAATTTATTAGTAATGAATTTGAGGAAATATAGTAATAATTTTTTGGCATATACACACTATTAGAATAGCCGAGGAAAAAGAGAAGCGTATGATCTTATACCTATTAGGACCCAAAAAAACAAATTTAAAAAACATTGCAAATCATTATGCAACGTATAATGATATAAAACTAAGTAGTAAAATAGTTTTAACATAATAGCACTAATTATAGAACAAATTTAATACAAAAATTCAAAAATAGTATGTTAAAGCTCATCCATTCAGTTGATAGGTTTTGAAAACTTTGAGGAAATATACAATTGAGTGTGTAGAAGAAAATAAATAGGAAGTTGCATTATAGGCGTAATAGAATATCTAACGGAATCAATTACTTGTGCATGTAGTGTTGAATTCAGAGAAATTACCTTTTTCATAATTGGAATGGCTTGTAATTTCTTCTTATGCATAGTACCTAAAGACGTCAATAAGTTAAACAAAATTGTAAGGAAATTTGAGTAAACGTGGTAAGTTCGCGAAATTTTCAAGGCAATACATCTAAAAAAAAGGTAGGAGTCTAATGCATATAACATATTCCCTATATTAAATAACATCCAACACTTATATATTCAAACTGAAAAATCAATGAAGCACGTATATGTTCAATAAAATAAGATAACTTGACTAAGATATGTTTTGAAATCAACAAAACTAAGTCATTATCTTATAACATTCAAACGTAACCAAGTTTAATTTTGAGAACTAATAGAGTCTTTATGGCAGCCTAGAAATGAAAGCATGCATAGTGACAAATATGTATATTAAACACATTCTGATTTCTTTGAAGTAATCCATCCATACATTTAAAAACACGGTTTATATGAACATGTAAAACTATTTAGTACAACTATGAAGGACATTGATCATGTTGTCATTGAACAACAGGAACAATATAATATCAATGTAGTAAAAAAAACTTGATTTACAAATTACAATCATATTTCCGTAGAATGAATTCGCAGTATTCACAGGTAAATGATTTATTCAAATATAATATAACACAATTTTAGGTATGGGAAAATGCAGAATAAGCAAGTATTTAGAAAACCAAAATAAACAAAAAAAGGTAGCTAATTTGTCGATTTGCATGAACAATGCTAATTATTATTTATATAAGGTAATATTGGATTAATGGAAATATTTATGCAAGGTATCAGGGCTTCTGCTTTCATCTCTATTGGTCACTAACATTTAAAGTGAGTAGCCACTTATTTGAAGCATTTGCCAAGGTTTTGAAATGTCATATTAAACACAGACAATATCGCATCCTTCATGAACCATTAGAGAATCCAATAAACTTAAATAAATGCTATTAATAGTAAGGTAATTTTTATTCTAATCCATGGTTTTAATAAGTTAATCCACCATTTTACTTTAATAAGTTAATCCACAACTATTTTGTAAGTTAATCCACGAGTGGATTAACTTAAAGATTTCACCCTATCATCTTCTATATGCAACGCTGCATTCAAATTATTACTGATTAGCGGTGGAACTCGGCTTGTAACACTGTGTTGATGAGATAATATGAGTTTTAATTTGAATTTTCTCAATTCTGATATTGTTCCGCCATTTATTCTTCATCTTCTTGTTTAATATTTATTCTATCGGAGTTTGCTTAATTCCTGCATCTGAACCATCCTATTATGCCACCCAATAAACCACAATTAATCCTTTAGAAACAACTTTCAAATCATAATACCTCCTCCACGAAGACAAGAAACATAAGTAAAATTTAGGGGCCTAACGTAATGGTTTCAGAGCCAAATGTCACGGACAAGCCAGAAATCTCTGACGATGATAAACAAACATAAGTGTTACTACAATTTTGTATACAACTAATCAATTTTAAACAAAAAATAAACAACTACTAACTGTTATTATGTTGAATTACTCCACTTAAACTTGGATTTAGATGGTAGGATTTTAGAAAAAAGAGTAGGACGCAAAACACAGAGAAGAAGACGTGAGAAGAAGAGAAATACGTACGGTTTTTTAGGTGGAAACACTGATTAAAAATTAAATTTTAGTAAAAGTCAATGATTCTGTAAAATAGGGTGGATTAACTTACTAAAATTGTGGACGAGAATAAAAAATACCTAATAGTAAATATTAAAATGAACCGCATATAAGGGAGATCTTTAATTTTCAAAGCATGCATTTAATTTTTCGGGTTTGAGTGGGAACAAAGATGTGAATAAGATTAATATAGTTAATAATAGCACTAACATATGACTAAAAATATTGAGTTTGGTTATCTATTAAAAGTAGACAGTAATAAGAAAGGAAGTTTGTTAAGAGATCGTTTCAGACATTCTACGACTAATCAGTGTAATACCAAGTATAACCAAACGCACAGATCAATTCCATCTTTGTTGTTCCAGGTATTACTTAGTAAGTGAGTGGACAAAAATAATCAGTCACTTTGGGAAATATTTCAAAAGCGATCCACATTAGATTTTATTTTTGAACTGAGTAAGGTGTGTTTATATATTGGCAAGGTACTAATCATAAAATTATGGACAAAAATAGTAATCATTTATTTATCTTCCTAAACAGTAGCTCAAATTAAATATTCGGATTACAATTCAAATTTACGGTAAAGGAAGAAATATTTTACTAACCTTATTTACATCCTCTAACACAGGAATAAATAAGTGATTTGTAGTGAGTTTGAGGAAATATAGTAATAACTTCGGCATATACACAGTAAGAGTTATCGGGAAAAAAGAAAAAAGCGTATGATCTTATACTTATTAGCACCCAGAAAAAAAACAAATTTAAAAACCATTGCGAATCGTTATGCAACTTATCATGAAAATAAAACTGAGTAGTAAAATAGTTTTAATAAAAAACACTGATTATAGAACTAATTTAGTGAAAATTTTCCAAAATAGTATGTTAAACTCATTCATTCAGCTGACAAGTTTTGAAAACTTGGATAAAAGATACAGTTGAGTGGGCAGAAGAAAATAAATAAGAAGTTGCATTATAGGCGTAATAGAATATCTAACATATTTAATTACCTGTGCATGTAGTGTTGAATTCAGGGAAATTACCCTTTTCATAATTGGAATGGCTTGTGATTTCTTCTTATGCATAGTACCTAAAGATGTCAAAGAAAATTGTAACAAAATTCGAGTAAACATGGTAAGTTCGCAAAACTTTCAAGGCAATACATCTAAAAAAGGCAGGAGTCTAATACATACAACACATTCCCAATATTAGATAACATCCAGCACTTACGCAAGTGCTTAAAATAATGTCATTTAAGAAGCGCCACATAATCATTAAGTTTTTTTTCCTTTATGAAGCGTGCTCCATTTTACTCACTATCCTTTATGAGAAAATGACGTGAGCTTATTTATGATTGTCTCGATTAAGACATTGATCTTGTACAGAGGTTGTATTATATCCCTACTTTAAACACCATAATGTATCACAATGTCCCGAGTAAAAAGGGAGACACCATGAGTTTTTGCATACAACCTGTTTACAATTTTTGTGAGGTATATCATCATATTATGGTCTATTGTAGATATAGCACATATAGACTTCCTTAGCCAGAATAAAGCAAATTAGGAAATAAACTGAAATACCCCACCTCCGTTAAGGTCACTCTCAAAGGGAATGCCTTAATTTCGGTGGAGCATTATAGGTAAAAGATGCAGATAAATTACAAGACAGACAATCAAAGCAGCGACAAATAAATAATACTTTATTTCATTGATAAACAGCTTGTACAAAGATTGTTTTACAATACCAAAGTATCTTGTCTTATTTACAAAAATAAAGAAGCATAAAATGATTTCCCCAAATAAAGCATGAGCCAGCCATAGCAGTAGAAGAAAGAGTCCAAGGCAACAAGTCAAAGAGTCTTCAAGCTTGGAAAGAGTAACGGTCCAAACAAACCTGAGCTATTCCCTCCCTGACTACCGGGGGGGAACGGAAGAAAAGAGGCAAAAGCAAACTAGGTCAGACATAAAGTATGGTAAGTCCAGTGATTCTTAGTATTTAAACGAGGAAAAAGGTCATGACATGAATAAACTAAATATATGACTAAACCATAGTAATAAGATAATATGGGATAAGCATGGGATATGGCAAGATAAACTGAATGTACCAATAAACTGAATGTACTGGTAAACTAAATGCGCTTCTACTCCTTCTCTGCCTCGCAACTACCCTGTTTATACTGATTTCTATATCTCTGCACTACCTTACTGGTGTCCAAACTAGTCATCTATGATCATATGATAACGTGATCCAATCCCCGTATTTGCGGTTGCCTTCACGTGTGCTTCTATTATGGGGATTCCTTTTATTACCTAGATCTAATCTAGGGCTTACTATCGAGTGCTTACTAGATTCAACTAGGGTTTACGCTAACCAGGGCCACTGGGGTTTATGCTACCTATTGAACGCTTCTTGGATTCAGGGTTTACGCGACCTAGGTCCAACTAGGGATTATGCTACCTACTTTGTATTAATTTTCCATGTGTCTGTGTCAGTCGGCCCTCTCTTGCGTGTAGATACTCTGTGCTGGCCCCACCATAAGGTGTATCAAGCCTTATGATAGCGACCCGAGACGATTCAAGATGCACAGAACTACTGGTACCCAGTGCCTGCTTTTTCCACTCCGGAGTACATGCACGCCCGTAAAATCGTCGGAACCTACACTGACATACCCCTTGCTGCTATTTTTGACCGCTTATAATCAGCCCAGTAATCGTGCCCCACCCTGCCTAGTTTCAGGGTACCATGATACATCTATGTAGGTTACTGCTGAAATGGGTCCCCGTTACTAGGGTTTCCTGCTGGTTAAGTTTGGGGCCTATATATACAAATATTACCCAGCTATACGAGATGTACTTAACCCTCCCACCGATTCTAGCATGTTTTCTTAACAGTTAAGTTTTGTGGGCCTATATTTACTAATATTTCCGACCAACCCGACGTGCACTTAACCTTCCCACGGATTCAAGCATGTTTTTTTAATGGTTAAGTTTTGTGGTCCTATATTTACTAATATTACCAACCTACCCGACGTGTACTTAACCTCCTCCTCGTCAAGTCGTGTTGGTTAAGTGGTTCTTATTAACTTAACCTTTCTTACTTATCATGTTGGATTGGTTAAGTGTGATTTATTAACTTAACCATGTTCATTCATCAGGTTATATTGGTTAAGTATTTCCCATTTAACTTAACCCCATTCGCTCATCAAGTTAAATTGGTCAAGTGTAATTAATCAATTCAAGTTGACTTAACCGATCCACCCGTCACGTCATGTTGGTTAAGTGTTTCCTTCTGGTGTCTACCTCAAATCATGTTATATTGGTTAAGTGTTGTTCTCGTGTTAACTTAACCCTTCCCATACATCATGTTGTATAATTGGTTAAGTGTTTTCCTCTTGTATTACTTAACCCCACCACATGTCATTATATATTTTGGTTAAGTGTTACCTTAGTTAACTTAACCCTATCATCTGCTTAATTAACATGTTACAACGGTTAAGTGTTCTAAGTTTACTTAACCTCACCCACTTGTCTAATTAACATGTTATTACGGTTAAGTGTTTCCCTAATTACTTAACCTTACCATTTCTAGCCTGATTTATTCATGAGCCTTAATTAATTAATTAATTAATTAAAGCACCAACCACTCACATCAGACAGATATTGTTGTAGTTACTGGATGTGTCGGTCGGTTTCGGGCAGGTTTACACCACAGCTCAGTCTAACCTCGGGTCTTTCTAGGCTTGATGCACTAACCACCCACATTAGACAGGTATTGTTGTGGTCACTGGATGTGCCGGTCGGTTCCGAGCAGTTTTACACCACAACTCAGTCTAACCTCGGGTTAGGCATATTCATCTTTTACTAAATTTACATATTTACTATTTATGTAAATTTTTCGTAAATCAATTTAGCCTAGATCATATTTATTTTTCATGCAAATTAGCATATTTATATTCTATGCCCAAAACTTGATTTACCTATCAATCAGCCCAACTTGCAGTTTATACCAATTTTAGATTTAATATTCCCCTTTTACAATTCATGACCAATCTAGATTAATATTCCAATTTACGGTTCATGTCAAAACTAGATTTAATATTCTAATTTACCATTTATGTCCAAAACTTGGTTTACACGCCAATTACACCCTTTGCGACCAATTAAATTTATCAACTTGTGCCCAAGTCTGATATGCATATAAATCATTCACTATTATAGCAAATTTAGATTATGCCAACATATTTATTATGCCAAACTAACTTAATTAAGCTACGCCCAAATTCCCGCACCGTAATCGTACGTATAACATGATTTCACATGTTTCTAAGTACTCATGAAATGATACTAATAGTATCAAAGCAAGGAATAGGGGATAAGCACGAGAATCAACATAAAAGAATAGCCATGCAAGAATGAACCAAATACAAAAATAATGCTTCCAATGGGTTTGATGTACATAACAGTGAATAGGAATAAACTAGACAAGTTACACCCCAAAAAAATGGGATCCAACATAACTAAGGGAATAGGCATAGGTGATTTGGTCCAACATAATGCCAGTTCGAAGTACAACCTAATAGGTTAATGGGAATAGGCATAAGTCACTGACTACAATAGTTATAGGCAATTAACCACAATAGTCATGGGCGACTAATCATAATATTTTCTTAATCAATGTCATAGGCAATAGTCTCATAGTCATAAATCTTGGTAATAGTCTCATAGTCATGAATCATATGCAATAGTCTCAAAATTATGAATCATAGTCAAAGTCATAGGCAACAGTCTTATAGTCATAGTCATATGTAATAGTCTCTTTGTCATGGATCATAGTCATAGGCGATAGTTTCATGGCAACAGTTTCATAGTCATAGTCTTAGGCAAAAGTCCTATAATCATAGTCTTTGGCAATTGGCCACAATAAGCTCTAGGCCACAATCGAGAATCAGATCCAATGGCATAGATAACGTTAGATTTGACATAAGCACGAATCAAAGATAATTAACTTGCAAATTGGTATAGTTCTATATTTTGATTCGTTACATTCACAATTCCAATTACACATTCAAATCCAAGGAATAACCGAACTTACAGTGATCGGTTTAGAAAAGGATTGTAAGATAGCGTTGTGGTGATTTGCTATGATTCGCGTGACGTTGCTCGAAGCCGTTGGATTAGCCTTCGATTCCCTTCTTGAAGCTTTAACTTGATCTGAATCTCCAATTTGAAGAAGAACTATAACTTGTTTTAATGGAGAATAAGGTTTATTTTAATTAGGATTGAGGCAGAATATAGGCGTAATGAAGTTGTGTGGAGAAAGTGAAGTTTGGGGGCGTTTATATAGCGTAGAACTCATGAATTTGGTCTAGAAATCAGCCCGGATACATAAAAATGAATTCTGCCTCGGATCTGGAAAAATAGGGCAGGTCGACCGCTAGGTCGACCTATAGGGGGGAGTCGACCCCCTGGTCGACCTGGGTCTTGGACGGGAAATTTCCCGCCCAGCCCGCTTCTGGGTTCTGTTTTGAATTCAGTTTTGAGCTATTTTTAAATTTGAGCTAAAACTTCCGACGGCCATAACTTCTTCATACGAAGTCTGATTCACGCAAACTCGGACTCTATCTCAAGCAGAATTCCAAGACGAACGCAATGGCATAACCCGTTTCCCTTAATTCTTCTCTTAAAAATTAAGTATACTTTGATTTGTTACATTAACGTTTACAGAAAATACGGGGTGTTACATTCTCCCCTCCTTAAAGGATTTCGTCCCCGAAATCTTCAAGTTAAGAAGAATGTATCCTAACATCCAACATCCATCTACTCAACCATTCAATCACAGGCATCCATTGTCCCTAAAAGGATTTCTAATGCTTTCATGATTCTATGCATTGTGTGTGTACATGTCCTTATCTAATGTAAAATCAGGCGGTCTACTGATTCAGTTGACCTCCTTAATGCGAATTATGTTAGTGCCATGAGTCCATCATGTATGAAATCCTAACGATACATATCATTTCTATATGAGTGCACGACCATTCACTCAAATGCAACACATCAAGTTCAATCCATAAACAAATACATATATGCAAATGCAATATGAAAATGACTGAGCCGATCTAGTTCCTAATGTGTGTATATGCATCCACTAGCAACCACTTGCAACCATCAATCATAACATGTTTCAAATATATGTTTATATCCCTTGGTTTCTACCTAAGGATCACGAAGATAGGACCTAGAGGATATACTTAAAAAGATGGAAATAAGAATGTCTAAAATTCCTAGCAAAAGAGATCAGGGATATACCCTCAAGAAAGAGGGTATGATGCGCGTATCTAGTCTTCCGTCTTCGAAGTCGCATCTTCTTGAGCTTCACTCCATTGTACCTTAACTAATTTAACTCCACAATTGCGAAGCTTCTTGACCTCCATTTGCAAAACCCACTAGTAAAGATAGGCTCTCGATCACTTACCATGCTAGAGGGTATCCAATGTACTCGAACTATCTTTCCAAGATAAACAGATATTAACCATGATATCGAGTGCATGTCCTAAGATGTTTAGAGGTCTCTCCTCTACTTATCTTATCCATCATGATGCAAGTCTGAGGGTCCAAAGCTAATGGTTAATATGTGCTTATTACCTCCTTAAGGTCAATCTAACTTAGGGTGCTAGCCCCCAATCATTTATTTCTCACGCAAACCATCCTAGTCGAACTCGACATCCCTCAAGTACAAGCCCCAAAGGCCTAAACCAATATCAGACAAGCACCCAAGGGATACCTCCTCCTGATTTGGACGATCTATGTGAGATGATACTAACAAAACAACCAAACCATTGAGCACTGTATGGACTCTGCCTATCCCCGCTAATCTTGCTCCAGAATTTTCATTGATCGCATAACTGGCTTTGCAGTGTCATCTAGATACATGCGGAAGTCTGTCTCGAGATTTAAGGGGAAAACCCCTACCCTAATCAAAACATCTTGCGTACTCATGGACTACTCCAACGGATCGATAATCGTCGATGGATAAATAAAATGATTCTAGGTAGCTAAGATAAACTGATCCCTTAGGATCGTACGAAATCTCAAGGGTATTCCCGAGGCAAGTCGAAAGTCTAACTACCCTTGTTTCATAATTACTAGCTAACCAATTAATGCCTAGAATCAACCCATAGCCCAAAAATATAAGCATAAATATAGCTATTCTCAAATCCTCACAAGTCAATGATAAATGGGTCGAACTAGCAATTAGATTTGAGACTATAATGGGATCCTCTACTACACAATATCTAGGGTGCAGAGACTCAACTATGGAAGCAGATATATACGGATGTAAAGCGCTAAAATTGGAAGGAGTACTAATAGGATAATAAAAAAGGAAAAACTCTTTCAACCGAAATCTTACTGCCTCTCTCTCAAGTATGCTGGCGGTGAGAGCATGCACTCACCGTCCGGAAAATCCTGTCCCTTGTTCTTGCCCTTGTCCTCAATTATATGACCTGTTATACCCTAGTAAAGATACTTCCTCTCGTCTTAGGTTTTACTATTTTTTCCTCCCATCCTTTGTGAGCCAAGTCCATATCCATGGGTTCTTCATCCTTGTGTTGTGCTCTGTAGCCAGACCCCCTCATTCTCAACTTTGCCATCCTTGTGTAACTTGTTGACATGTCTCTCGAAAGATGCTTCCATCGCACGGGGAATCCTACAAAGCTCGAAGAAAATTAGCCGCAGGTGAAACTGCTACTGCTACAGATGGAAGTTGGGCACTTGTTTGCCCTTTGACAAGTGTCGTAGTCTTGTCGAGCCTACGGAACAATGTCGCGATGAGGTTACCTCCCAGAAAGCCAGGAGCCCCAGAAACTCAAGAAAGAAGGAAACAAGGATTCAAGCAGAGGGTCAAAAGATAGTGCATATGGCTTTGGGGAATATGCCTTTAAAACAAAACTTTTCTTTTTGGAAATGCTTGTTTTAAAATCATTTGAAAATAATTTTTCAAATCTTTTTATCTGATCCGGTAACCTTCAGCTCTGATACCAAGTGAAACACCCCACCTCCATTAAGGTCACTCTCAAAGGGAATGCCTTAATTTCTGTGGAGCATTATAGGTAAAAGATGCAGATAAATTACAAGACAGATAATTAAAGCAGCGGCAAATAAATAAAACTTTATTTCATTGATAAACAGCTTGTACAAAGATTGTTTTACAATACCAAAGTATCCTGTCTTGTTTACAAAAATAAAGAAGCATAAAATGATTTCCCCAAATAAAGCATGAGCCGGCAAAAGTAGTAGAAGAGAGAGTCCAAGGCCACACGTCAAAGAGTCTTCAAGCTTGGAAAGAGTAACGGTCCAAACAAACCTGAACTATTCCCTCCTTGACTACCTGGGGGGGGGAACGGAAGAAAAGAGGCGAAAGCAAACTAGGTCAGACATAAAATCTGGTAAGTCCAACGATTCTTAGTATTTAAACGAGGAAAAGGGTCATGACATGAATAAACTAAATATAAGACTAAATCATAGTAACAAGATAATATGGGATAAGCATGGGATATGGCAAGATAAACTGAATGTACCGATAAACTGAATGTACTAGTAAACTGAATGCGCTTCTACTCCTTCTCTGCTTCGCAATTACCCTGTTTATACTGATTTCTATATCTCTGCACTACCTAACTGGTGTCCAAACTAGTAATCTATGATCATATGATAACGTGATCTCAATCCCCGTATTTGCGGTTGCCTTCAAGTGTGCTTCTATTATGGGGATTCCGTTTATTACCTAGATCTAATCTAGGGCTTACTATCGAGTGTTTACAAGATTCAACCAGGGTTTACGCTACCCAGGGCCACTGGGGTTTATGCTACCTATTGAACGCTTCTCGGATTCAGGGTTTACGCGGCCTAGGTCCAACTAGGGATTATGCTACCTACTTTGTATTAATTTTCCATGTGTATGTGCCAGTCGGGCCTCTCTTGCGTGTAGATACTATATGCTGGCCCCACCATAAGGTGTATCAAGCCTTATGATAACGACTCGACACGATTCAAGATGCACAGTGTATAACTACTGGTGCCCAGTGCCTGCTTTTTCCACTCTGGAGTACGTGCACGCCCGTAAACCGTCGGAACCTACACTGTCGTACACCCTGCTGCTATTTTTGACTGCTTATAATCAACCCAGTAATCGTGCGCCACCGTGCCTAGTTTCAGGGTACCTTGATACATCTATGTGGGTTACTGCTGAAATGGGTCCCCGTTACTAGGGTTTCCTGCTGGTTAAGTTTGTGGGCCTATATATACAAATATTACCTAGCTATACGAGATGTACTTAACCCTCCCACTGATTTTAGCATGTTTTCTTAACAGTTAAGTTTTGTGGGCCTATATTTACAAATATTACCCACCAACCCGACGTGCACTTAACCTTCCCACGGATTCAAGCATGTTTATTTAATGGTTAAGTTTTGTGGGCCTATATTTACTAATATTACCCACCTACCCGATGTGCACTTAACCTCCTACTCGTCAAGTCGTGTTGGTTAAGTGGTTCTTATTAACTTAACCTTTCTTGCTTATCATGTTGGATTGGTTAAGTGTAATTTATTAACTTAACCATGTTCATTCATCAGGTTATATTGGTTAAGTATTTCCCATTTAACTTAACCCCATTCGCTCATCAAGTTATATTGGTCAAGTGTCATTAATCAATTCAAGTTGACTTAACCCATCCACCCGTCACGTCATGCTGGTTAAGTGTTTCCTTCTGGTGTCTACCTCAGATCATGTTATATTGGTTAAGTGTTGTTCTCGTGTTAACTTAACCATTCCCATACATCATGTTATATAATTGGTTAAGTGTTTTCCTCTTGTATTACTTAACCCCACCACATGTCATTATATATTTTGGTTAAGTGTTACCTTAGTTAACTTAACCCTATCATCTGCTTAATTAACATGTTACAACGGTTAAGTGTTCTAAATTTACTTAACCTCACCCACTTGTCTAATTAACAGGTTATTACGGTTAAGTGTTTCCCTAATTACTTAACCTCACCATTTCTAGCTTGATTTATTCATGAGCCTTAATTAATTAAAGCACCAACCACTCACATTAGACAGATATCATTGTGGTTACTGGATGTGTCGGTCGGTTCCGAGCAGGTTTACACCACAACTCAGTCTAACCTCGGGTCTTTCTGGGCTTGATGCACTAACCACCCACATTAAACAGGTATTGTTGTAGTCACTGGATGTGTCGGTCGGTTCCGGGCAGTTTTGCATCACAACTCAGTCTAACCTCGGGTTAGGCATATTCGTCTTTTACTAAATTTACATATTTACTATTTATGTAAATTTCCGTAAATCAATTTAGCCTGGATCATATTTATTTGTCATGCAAATTAGCATATTTATATTCTATGCCAAAAACTTGATTTACCTATCAATCAGCCCAACTTGCAGTTTATACCAATTTTAGATTTAATATTCCCCTTTTACAATTCATGCCCAATCTAAATTAATATTCCAATTTACGGTTCATATCAAAACTAGATTTAATATTCTAATTTACCATTTATGTCCAAAACTTGGTTCACACGCCAATTACACCCTTTGCGGCCAATTAAATTTATCAACTTATGCCCAAGTCTAATATGCATGTAAATCATTCACTATTATAGCAAATTTAGATTATGCCAACATATTTATTATGCCAAACTAACTTAATTATGCTACGCCCAAATTCCTGCGCTGTAATCGTACATATAACATGATTTCACAAGTTTGTAAGTATTCATGAAATGATACTAATAGTATCAAAGCAAGGAATAGGGGATAAGCACGAGAATTGACATAAAAGAATAGCCATGCAAGAATGAACCAAATGCAAAAATAATGGTTCCAATGGGTTTGATGTACATAACAGTGAATAGGAATAAACTAGACAAGTTACACCCCAAAAAAATGGGATCCAACATAATTAAGGGAATAGGCATAGGTGATTTGGTCCAACATAATGCCAGTTCGAAATACAACCTAATAGGTTAATGGGAATAGGCATAAGTCACTGGCTACAATAGTTATAGGCAATTAACCACAATAGTCATGGGCGACTAATCACAATAGTTTCTTAATCAATGTCATAGGCAATAGTCTCATAGTCATAAATCTTGGTAGTAGTCTCATAGTCATGAATCATATGCAATAGTCTCAAAATTATGAATCATAGTATAGTCATAGGCAACAGTCTTATAGTCATAATCATATGTAATAGTCTCTTTGTCATGGATCATAGTCATAGGCGATAGTTTCATGGGCAACAGTTTCATAGTCATTGTCTTAGGCAAAAGTCCAATAATCATAGTCATTGGCAATTAGCCACAATAAGTTCTAGGACACAATCGAGAATCAGATCCAAAGGCATAGATAACGTTAGATTTGACATAAGCATGAATCAAAGATAATTAACTTGCAAATTGGTATAGTTCTATATTTTGACTCGATACATTCACAATTTCAATTACACGTTCAAATCTAAGGAATAACAGAACTTACAGTGATCAGTTTAGAAAAGGATTATAAGATAGCGTTGTGGTGATTTACTATGATTCGCGTGACGTGGCTCGAAGCCGTTGGATTAGCCTTTGATTCCCTTCTTGAAGCTTTAACTTGATCTGAATCTCCAATTTGAAGAAGAACTATAACTTGTTTTATTGAGAATAAGATTTATTTTAATTAGGATTGAGCCAGAGTATAGGCGTAATGAAGTTGTGTGGAGAAAGTGAAGTTTGGGGGCGTTTATATAGCGTAGAACTCATGAATTTGGTCTAGAAATCAGCCCGGATACATAAAAATGAATTCTGCCTTGGATCTTGAAAAACAGGGCAAGTCGACCCCCAGGTCGACCTATAGGGGGGAGGTCGACCCCCTAGTCGACCTGGGTCCTGGGCGGGAAATTTCTCGCCCAGCCCTCTTCTGGGTTATGTTTTGAATTTTGAATTCAGTTTTGAGCTGTTTTTAAATTTGAGCTGAAACTTCCGAAGGCCATAACTTCTTCATACGATGTCCGATTCACGCAAACTCAGACTCTATCTCAAGTAGAATTCTGGGAAGAATGCAATGGAATAACCAGTTTCCCTTAATTCTTCTCTTAAAAATTAAGTATACTCTGATTTGTTACATTAACGTTTATAGAAAATGTGGTGTGTTACATAAACTCAGATACCCAAAAGTATAAATCTGGAGCGAAAATTATGATAACTTCATAATTAGAAACTTCTGTTTCTATTCGTATCATATGCAACTAAAGGATTCAATCATCTCCTTAGAATCTTCCTAACATTCAGATGACAAAGCCTTATTATGTAAAATAATTCACGTAAAGTGGAATTTTTTTTAAACCTGTGAAAAACAATAATGTAATACTACCGCAAAAGCAATGCTAGTTTGTAAAGAGTTCAACCATAAAAGCGAAGAACATGGAGTATTAGATAAGAAATTGGTTATATAACCTGTTTAGTTGGAAGAAAAGAATCAATATGGACCTTCAAATATGAGAAAACAACACCAAAAGTACTGAAAAGTGTGAAGTAAATTGCCAACTAATGAAACTATAGTGGAATATTTGGTATTTTTTAAGGAATCTGTGTAAAGCGGCAATGTAATACTAATAAAGCTTGTTGATTTAAGAGCTAAGATTAAAGCATAAAAGTGAAGAACATAAAGCATGAGATTCAAACTTAATTAACCAACATATTTAATTTGAAAAAAAGAAGTATCAGCGACCTTCAAAAATCTAAGTAAACATCATAAAAAGTACAAACAAACTTGCAGTAAATTGTAGCGATTAAGAAGATTAACCCTTCATAGTAATTTGATGGAAGAAAACCTAACTTAAGCAGCATCCATTAATGAATTGAAAGGGGAAGTACAGGAAGAAGGAATCATGATTCCAAATTCTCAGTATGTTTTTCCTTACATTAACGTTTACAGCAGGTAATCTAAGAAATAAGAAAAACGCTTGAAGGAAAGTATTTGCAACACACATACAACACACACACACTCCATTAGAGAATCCAATAAACTTAAATAAATGGTGTTAATATTATATATTAAAATGAATCGCATATAAGGGAGGTCTTTAATTTTCAATGCATGCATTTAGTTTTTCAGGTTTGAATGGGAACCGAGATCTGAATAAAATTAAGATAGTTAATAATAGAACTAATATATTAGTATATTACTGATTATAACCAAATTCATTGTTTACCGAAATTAGTAACCAATTTCATTCATTTCATGGTAAATACACATATATTAACAGTAACGAAAAGTACCTTTCTTTGAGTGCATGATCTCGTTAAAGTTACAAATCATTACTTCTAACTACTTCGAATATGCTATTTATTTGTTGATACCGGTAAAGAATAGAATTTGGGCATACCCAAACCTTATTTGTATAGAACAAACCGCAGGTGCCAACACAGAATCAGTTCAAATTTTTCTTCGAACAGTTAGAATACTAGAAAAGTAAACTGTAAATTAATGTAAATGAAAAAGGAACGAATCGTTAAACAGTTAAAAACAGAAAATATGTGAAGAAATGGTCCATATATTAGCATCAGTTCAATTTTGAAGAAAATACAGTAAACATTCCAGTATTATACTGATAGATATAAACAGCAACCACAATATTATTTCATTATAGTTTTTACAGGAAAATGTAATGCAAAACGTAGAATAGACGTTCTTAAAAAACAGAAATAGGGTCGGTATAGGAAAAATTCTCAGTACACATGGAGATCAGGACTGGATAACCTAACCTAACTAAGTATGCTACTATTTCATTCGAACATAAAACATTCCAACTCAAAAGAAATAGCAGGTGTAGTGAAATGGTTTATCATAATATTTACGATAAATTTCTCAAAAAACCAATACCTATAGATAAATTAATCAATTGGAGTTCTGTTTGCAAGGCGTGCTTAGCTAAATTGCTAACTATTTTGAAAGCGTTAGCAGTCTATCCTCCCTTCTCAGTCAAATCGTAGTTGAAAATGAGAACCTCCTTTACTGCTTCTATACGACCCTGTATAGTTTTAAAATGAATACTTTTGTCAATCAAATTAAGATAGTAAGACAATGGTGTAGCTTATAATTTCACCATGTTCGACGGAGCATGAGCGACTCAGATCCATCTGCATAGTTGAATTGCAGCGTAAGGAAGCGAGAAGAAAACCCAAAAAAGAAAATGTTAAAGGAATCAAGTAGGTTTAAATTGTTAGCATTCATAAATCTGAAGAACACAACAGGTTTACCATCTTACCGCTGAGAAATCAGAAGATTACAGGGCGAAGATGAACGTACAGTCGAGCATCATGCAGAATTTCATGGAGGATAGAGGAGAAAGTAACCCAGCAGAAACAATGAGGGGGAAAACCGCATGAAATGGGAGCATTGGTAGTGGATTTCGTGGATGTCACAAAACAATTGAAAAAGGACGGAACTGCCCTAACAGGCAAGTATAACGTTTGAAGGGTATTTCAGACATTTCAAAAGCTTCATTTCAAGGTATTCTCATTATAATATAGAAGATTATAAACTGTAGTGATTTCATTAGTGGTTTTAAACTCTTAAAAAAAAATCCATGATTCCATGAATTAGGGTTTTTAGTGACTCATTATTTCCGTGTTTTGGTGATTTTGTGAATACTTGTTTCAACGATTCTATGGTTCTGTGTTTCTATGTTTCAGTGACTTCGTGATTTCTATGATTTTGCAATCTTCCATTAGTATTATGTATTCTTGAGTGTTTATTATCCGAACCAGGAGTTCGGGTACTACGTGTCATGGCAATGTTTAAGTCCGCTTGCTTGTTTCTGTTCTCTCAACCATATAATAACTTTGTAGTCTTAGGTATATGTGTTTCGTTGACTAGTGTATTTAATATTCCTTTCTAGTGGAAAGGAAGTTACTGTATTAAGGTTTGCATAAACCCATGTCTGGAGATTCCTTTTCGTATGGAAAGGAACGGGGTCTTAGTTGGCATCTTATCTTACCATTTTATTATAACCGATATGTCACACTCGGTTCAGACCGAGTTATTTCAGGTTCAATCACTGTTGATTTGTGGTGCGGCTAAAGCTTGGACTAACCTTAAAGATTCTTTCTATGTTGCACATTAGTGTATTCATGTCATTGTAGATTGTTCCTTTTTCCCATGATGTATTCGTATTGTATATCTAGTTGCGGCGTAACACATGTATAAGTTGTAATCCTATGATTGTGTACCAACCCGAATTATGATAGACCGATTTTTTTTCTTTCAAAATTCTAATCAACTCATGTTGGTTTGCTCTAGTATCCTACATAAAAATAGAGATATAAAATATATCAGACCTCAGAAAAACATCTCATAGCGGAATGGATAAAATATAATGTAATCAAAATATAGCCTTATCGTAGTAATAATACTGCCTAACCAGTATCTAAAGCTATCATATCTCTGCCACAAATCTAACCTATGAGTATGTTATGAGGAGGGGGTCAGAACACAAGTTTTTGGTGACTGGATTTAAACTAAACACTTCGGATAATCCTACATACACTGTTCAGTCACATTTTCTTATTTAGTAAGTTGCTTGGGTAAACAACACTCAAGGCTTACACACACGTCGTACCCATTTACTTCCAGTGGATTATCCTAATACAGTATATATATAGCTACCCCCAATATTGAGGTACACCCCATGGTACCCCACTCACACAGCCTCCACCATAATGTCACAGAAATGTACGCAGTCAGTGTGACGTACGGATCTCTATATAACAACGTTACCTTTCGCATACATCTGTCGCTACTATGCTATTTGAGCGTACAGACTGCCACCTTCGACCGAATCAGATTCTATCAAAAATGCCCTCAAGTCCATGATACATGACCCAGAGAAGACATGCATGTATCTAGACTTTCCCACGTACGTATCGTCAATCGTTTTCGATGCCTTAAACGCACATAACCTCTAATGTGCACCGAGTTCCGTGGCAGGGTTGTACAAGAAACACGGAACTCGGTCGGGAGCTTTTCCATATCTGTACAGGCCCGCCTTTAAGAGCATCAAAATACAGATATCCCTGGGGTCCGTTTTTCAAGGTGGCTATGGCCCCAGCTCGGCCTCTCCCTGAACTAGTAATGACTAGAAGAGCTAAGCGACTTGCCCCTAACAAACAATCTAAACATCCAGTTGGTGTCTCCCCTCAACCACCGTACCACTATAGTGAAAGGTGAATAGTGTCTTGGGTTTAGCACCAGTCTTTAAGCATCCCACTAGCTGCCAATAATGGGTACCCGACGATCTACTATCATTGTTGGTCCTGACCTCGCCTCCCGTTGAAGAGATAGCCGAATCACCCTAGTGTCACCTCGTCACAACATTCTAACTGCAAAGCTACTTTTGCTGTCAAGGCCCACTCACCTGGTAGTAATGCGCAGACCCAACCTCTGTGAGCACAGCCTAATCATCTTCCACCGCACAGAAGACTACCAGGAGCACCTTACGCATCTCAAGAAGCAATGTTCTTCCACTTCCAGTCCTTCGTTGCTAACAGAATAATCAGATGGACGTACGCTCCCCTCATGCCATATGAGGCCGCGATGATCTACCCGACTGGGTTATTTACCTTAAACGTACGGACTGGTCCAAGCGCCTTATTTTAATATATTACAAGACCCTATGTCTAAACATTCAGTTATGTGCTTGCTCCACCTCATCGGGTTACCATTTAACTTAGTTATTCCCATTTCACATTGACTTCTTTATCAAGTTACCAAGTTCCACTCGCTTATTAAATTTAGTTATATAACTTACAAATTTAAGTTTATTAATAAGGCCACAACATGTTATTCTTTAGATTGTGATTCAAGGTCTGTAATCCACAATCTCTTTTATATTATTCATTGTCCAATAACACGTTCTACTTAATATGTAATTATATCTCAATTCACATGTTTTTTGTTTAACATGTCACTTATCATTTATGATTAAATATAACTTATTTCATTTCATAAGTTGCATCTTTCTTTCTTATTTAATCATAATTCCATCTTATACTGTCACTACAACTTATTGTTATTCACTTATTAACTTAGTTATATTAACTAAGGTTTACTAATAAGCTAGTTTCCTTTCCATAAATATAACTTATGTTGTCCTTATCAGCGTATTTCAGATTCTCATTCTCACCGATAACTTAATTTACAATCAAGTACAACTTATCTTATTACATAAGTTATTCCTTTTTCTTTAACGTTTATTATAACCTAAGTTATAATTTCCACTTGTCCCTCGGATAAGTCTACCTATTATATAACATTCTCATTAATGTAATTTATCTATAATAGGTTATTATCATTCCCTGTTCATTCCACTTCTTTTACTGTTGTAATTTCATTTGTTTCCTTATTCATTTCCTTTAATCACAATTAATGCCACTTATTTATATCATTTTATATTCACATACTTATACATGCTTATGTACTAGACCTCTCACATTAAGCCTACCACTTGTGAATGCTGGATTTTGCAGGCGGTTCCGGGCAGACTTCTTCTACAAGTTGACTTAACCTCGTGTCCTAGCACCGTTACATGTTTTATTTACGCACCAGACCCCTCACATTAAATTAACAACTTGTGGATGCTGGATTTGCCGCGCAGTTCCAGGCAGACTTCTACCACAAGTTGAATTTAACCTTGTGTCTAAGTGCGTTATAGTTTTATATTTTACTGCAAATGTTCTATATGATTTGGGCATGTCCATTATTTCAAAATCTTTACTGTAATCTATGATTTACATGTCATCATATTAAGCCCATTTTATGTCGCATGTTCTTTTTAACATGTATTTAATCATGTTCTAACATGAAACCATTTAATCATGTAACTATTCCAATTCCTACAAATAAGGGTTCAAGTATATAAATGTCGTAAGTTAACATGTAATTCGAACAACAATAATCGCTACACATATCTTAACAAGTTTATTTTTCAACATGTAAACATTTCAGCACATTAAATGTTTCAACATATGAATTTCCAACATATTCATATTAATATCTCAATATGTCATAATAGCATTTTAACACTTTTAATTATTCTAGCATATTCACATGGCATATGAATGGGGAATGTTAAACGATAATATATCATTATCAAAAATGATATAACTTAAATGCACTCACCTATTTTTCTTTCCAAGTCCTAAATATGGTCTAGATCTAACATTCCATGGTTTCCCCTAATTGAATTTAGAACCTAACAACCATGGATTCACAAATTTTACTAAAAGAAAAAGGAAAGAAAGAGGGAGAAAATTGATCAGACCAGATTTAATAAATTACCTTACTTCAAATATGATTCTGAGTACCTTTTTATTAACATTCATTTTTTTCCTCCAGATCTTGATTAAGAATTTTCCTAAACTAATTGTCTTATTTTTCTGAAGAGATTTCAGGAGGAAGAAGAATGGATGAGTATAGACGTTGTCTCAGAAATATGAGATTTAGGCTAGGCTCTGCAAGCTTACTCATAGGTGCTCAACAATGAATTTGGCAAAATAAATAGTCCATGTTCGCTCGTAGGAATTTTCTCCGAATCTCAGGGGGTCAACACATGGGTCGACACCTCCGTTATGGTGTCGACGCATGGGTCGACACCCAAAGGTAAGGGTCGACCCGTAACGGGTATTTTTCCCACCTAAGTTCCTACGTTCATAAATTCTAATTCTTGAGTTATTATATACATATATATATGTATATATATGTATATATATACGTATATAATGAGCCTTATGTGTATACAAACTTCCAAAGCTCACAACTTCTTCATACGTTATCTATTTTACGCAAACTTTGGGTCCATTTGAACCAGAATTCCGAGACGAATGCAATAGTGATGTTGGTTCCACTTAATTATTATATTTAATTAAGTTATCATTATTATATTATCTTTAACTAAAAATACGGGGCGTTACATTCTCCCACCTTTAAGAAATTTCATCCCCGAAATTTGATACGGGTAAAAGAAATCAAATAACCCCTTGCATATTACGCATCCATCATGTGTGCATCCAATTTTTGCAATCATTGTGCACTTGTGCAAAGTGAAATACAACATAATAACACATGTATGCTTAAGCGGTACCTCCTGTATGTATGCAAATTTTCAAAAAAAAATAAAAAATCTTAAAAACATGATGCTCACATCCTAAATAAGCTAGCAGTTTACATGAATGCAATATTTTGTAAATCAAAAATGCTTTTCCATCCAAATTTTCCCATACTCTTACTGAGCAAAAGCGTAGTTCGTCTAATTTTTGCATCCAAAACCCTACCAAGCAACTTTACATTTCGAATTTTGGGAAAATCTAATTTTCTAAATTTGATTTCTCACGCTACAAAAGGTGAAAACGAAAATTTTCACATCTTCCATTTTTCATTTCCTTATTGTTATTACAAGACAATTAGGTATAGCAGAAGTTTTCTTACTAGATAGTAGAATTTTATACATAATAAATAACACACTTCTAAACTAAAGAAAATCTAAAGCATAGGTTTTTCTACTTCAAAGTAAAACACAAGCCCTACTATCATAAGGTAGATCTAAAACACAAATTCTACTACAACAGGATAAAACTAGGATAGTCAAGATCTGGCACAGCTGGTCTAGAAGATCACCACGAGAATGTAGGCCTGGATCCCTGCCCAAAGAAATCGCGGATGAAAGAATCCATGCCACCTAAAGTACCCTCCATTCTACCTAGATGCTCCTCCTGTCGTCTAGTCCCGTCTCTTACCTCTAGCTGCATGTCCCGCATATCGGCCTGCATCTCTGTAAGCTCTACTGCTATGTCTGAGCAGCCTCAATCTGCGTCTGAATCGTCTCTTGTTGTACTCGCAAGATATCCTGATGCTCTCTAGCTAGTTGAGCCTGTCTGTCTGAGATGGCCCTAGCCTCAGCTCTCAAGTCTCTGTGTTCTATGGACGACCATGTGTCCCATCCAGAGGTCTGGTAGGATACAACACCTCCCCACTGCTGCTCCGTGTCTGCATATTGGTAGTCCTATGAGGGATAAAAGTACTGATATTGTTGCGGCTCTACTGCTGGTGAATGCTGAGGCTCTACCTCTAGCATGGGCTGATACCCAGCCATATGCCCATAGGGCTGTACTCGTAAGTCATGTAGGTCCTCCTCATTCAGCTGACCTTCATCTGCCCTAACATTCTCTTCCCCTCCATCTCCCTCGCCTACTCCTTGCCTTTAGTCATGCTCCATTGGTTGTGGGTCCACTGCCAGTAACTCTTGAAACTCAATCTGCATCCTAGTCAACATGCTTAGGTCTATAACATGTCCCAGATGTGTTATCCGACTCTCTCTAGCTAAGGAACCTATGACTTTACAAAAACAGTCGTCCAAAGATGTCCTAAAGGGATGTTAGTCTGTCTCATTTCCTTGGAGGAGCTATAATACAGTAGAATCAAGTGGGCCTAGTTCACCTTAAGTCCTACGAGGACTGCATAGGCAGTAATCTTAATCGTGGGAGAAATCTTATCCAAACCACATGTCCAGGCAACTAGGTTATACTACAGTATGCGTATGACTACTCTGGCTAATGGGCTTAAATGTGTCACATCTCATTGCCTTTGATCTACATCTACAAAAAATTTATGTAAAACCGCTAAATTTAATATTTCCACATCTTCTAAATTTTGTCCCTACCCTCGTATACAAGAAATGGCCCCCAAACTGTGTCTCAGTAAATCGAATATGCACATCTTTTACCTCAGACTCATAAGCTATCATGTCTGTTATTCACTAACTATTAGGTTGGCATCAAAAAGACGTATTAACCTTGGAAATCCCCTTCTCTCTACTACATTTTGGTCTGAAATGACGTCTAGCCCGACTGTATTGAACAATCCTTCCAAATTAGTGCCTACAAAGTCTCCAAACTTGACCGGTCTCCCCAACAGAATATCGTGCCCTACGGTGCTTGAATATGCCTCCACTATGTCTCGCTGATTGTTGCACCAAGCAACTTCTTGAGGGGTTAGTTGGGGGAAGGCGGCGGCGAGGGAAGGTTACGGTTACATGGCGAATTTTCTTTAAATTGAAGGGAAACTCAAGTAGATCCGAGTAGAGAGCATTGAGAGCTTTGATTTGGTAACAAAATTGCGCAAAACGGTGGAGATTTGAGGCGGTGGTGGGATTGGGAAGTGAGGGAAAATGGTGTGTCTCATGGCTGAGTGGGGATCGAAATGGGGATGAAGCGTCGACTTCTTGCCTGATGTGTCGACCCCCTAGGTCGACACTTGGGTCGACCCCCTCCTTTTTTTGAACCATGAAAAGGAGAAAGGCTGGTTAGCTGCTCAATTATTCTGGAATGCCCACTTCCGCTATCATGTCACTATAAAAGTCCTCCACGTTCTAATGGCTTGTTTAAGACTAATATCTCTTTTCTGTCTTATGGGGTATCAAAGTCTCCATGGTCTAATCTTCCTACTTTATATATATCTATTCCATTTAACCTTTCATGATAAGGTTTTATTACTGAACCCACTATCTGAAATACTTTCATATGGGATTCACCTTACTTCCATACAAAGCGTATTATACACTACCCAAATCACCTAAGGGTCTCAAACCATATTCATTCCTTAAGTGTACAAAACAGTCATTCCAATTCTTTACATTTTATACTCTTTCCATTTAGTGGGTTCCTCTATGGATCTAGGTACATATATAATATATTTATATTCTATAAAATACAAATACGTTACTCACTATCTATACAGGAATCCTAAACCTAGGTTCTGATACCAGATGTAACAACCCGAATTCTAACAAACCGAATTTTTTTAAAATTCTAATCTATCAGAACTCATGTTAGTCTGCTCTGGTATACTGCAAAAATGACAGAGATATAAAATATATCAGAGGTCGGAATACATCTCACGGCGGAATGGATAAAATATAATGTAATCAAAATATAGCCTTACCGTAGTAATAATACCGCCTAACCAGTATTCAAAGCTATCATATCTCTGCCACAAATCTAACTTGCGAGTATTTTATGAAGAGGGGGTCAAAACACAAGTTTTGGTGACTGTATTTAAACTATACACTTTGGATAATCCTACATACACCGTTCAATCACATTTTCTTATTTAATAGGTTTCTTGGGTTAAGAACACTCAAGCCCTACACACATGTCGTACCCTTTTACTCCTAGTGGATTATCCTAATACAGTATACATATAGCTGCCCCCAATATTGAGGTACACCCCATGGTACCCCACTCGCACGACCTCCACCATAATGTCACAGAAATGTACGCAGTCTCTCATCCTACGCCAGTGTGACGTATAGATCTATATAACAACGTTACATTGCACATATATCTATAAATACTATGGTACATAAGCATATGGACTGCCACCTTCGACCGAATCAGATTCTATCATAGAGTAATGCCCTTAATTCTACGATACACCACTCACAGCAGACATGCATGTATATAGACTTTTCCTACGTACGTATCATCAATCATTTTCGATGCCATAACCTCTAATGTGCACCGAGTTCCATGGAAGGGCTGTACAAGAAACACAGTACTCGGTCGGAAGCTTTTCCATATCTATATAGGCCCGCCTTTAAGGGCCTCAAAATACAAATATCCCTGGGGTCTGTTTTTCATGGTGGTCATGGCCCCACCTCGGCCCATACCTCAACTAATAAAGACTAAAAGAGAAAAGCAACTTGCCCCTAGCAAACAATCTAAACATCTAGTTGGCGTCTCCCCTCAACCACCGTACCTCGATACTGAAAGGTGTAACGATCCGAAATCCCCCGATCTCCGAAGAGACGAGAAGTAGCGGATTGCTTTGAGAACACGACGCATCAGAACACAAACAACAGAACATTTCATTGCTATTACAACAATTACATCAGAGTACAAGATATCAGAGTATAAATAAATAATATACAGCAGAAAAATATCAGAGATTTAAATTATAAAGAAGCGGAAAAATAATACATAACCCAACTGAAAGAGATACACAGATACAAAGATTTCCGAATATAGCTCCAACTGTAATCCAAGATCTTATGAAAAGAAATATCTGCGAAAACCAAAACTACTAGCAGGCCATATGGAAAATATGGGAACCCAGAGTTTGGGTTAAAACAATAAACTCTGAGTCATTCATGGGACTGGTGTGAGAACTAAAATAGTTATTAACTTTTTACTTAAAAGTTGGGAAATCATGGGACCACGTAGTATAACACGGAATGGGTTTACTCCACATGAATACTAGTTTAAAACATGAAACAACGAAATGCTTTTTGAAAAATGAATCTATTATAAGACTCAAGTCCGATCACACAATGCAACGCAAGCCGGAGGATAGATTTTTCTCTTATAATAGCCAAACACGCTTGGTACGTTTAAAACAAATCATTTTGATATTACTATAAGTGTGTAATGTCGAAACAATTTCAAATATAAACGTATCAATCATAGACGGCATGGGTACTATATATCACGTCTCCATACTAGTTCTACAACTAAAACCGAAATGTCACGTATTGGAAATAGGATTTCCACCTACGAGTCGAGGCAAGGGATGGCTCCTTATTGATTTGAGAAACTCTAGCAAATGCTCAGGATTCGGAGGCTAGCGAATCCTTGGATCTTTAGGGCCGGTCCACACTTACTTTAGTGGATTAATTATTCCTAAACACACGTTTCTCGGTCCTATCGGACCTATCACTTGTCCACTAAGGAACAATATCCAAGGCTCCTCGCATTCCATCATCCACACAGGTAAAAATAAATAAATGGCTGGTCTCCATACCATGACACCACCCATAGCTAGAAAGAAATGTAGTGCACTCTCTGTAGTCATGATCCCGTTTTTGACTCATACCGGGGTGTGAGGCTCGCAAATTAACTCTATACACAAAGCCATGCTATTTAAAGCCGAGCTTTGATCATCAACCACAAGACTCTCCTTTTCAACAAGAAGCCTTGAACATTTGCATCTCAACATGCCACACTGACAATTCATGTCATACAACTGATGTCTATCAATATATAACCTCTAAGCTCATACGTCTCAGAGAGGGGTGTTAAGCAAGAGAATAAATTCTCTGTCACCAAACAGATATATATATATAATAGAAATCAATCACACATAATGAAATCCAATGTCAGACACACATCCATTCACAAGTTCGTTCTGGGTCTGAACGAAACCGGAGGCACCTTATTCCTCGTCCCATATTTCCAATACAGGAGGGAGGTCCTCGCATATCACGTCGATCTTCAAATATGTCTGGGCGATCACCACTTATTACCTTGTCCTGGGTGTACAACCCAATCAAGACATCAATAATCATCCAAATGATATGAAGATCTCAGGTCTTCAATCACCGTCTTCATCGTCGAATCAACTATTCAGAATGGGTATGAACCCGGTCTTTCCGAATAACTCACGAATCTTATAATCAAGTGCTATAAAACACAACATACGCCTAATTCCAATCCAGAATATTCTTTTATTCAAATATTATTTTCACAATTTAAACCAAATTAAGGTTTTCCACACTAGTCAGGATTAGCGAACCTTACCGTAGTAATCATTTGTTTTATTTCCTAATCCCAACCTATTCAACCCATGAAGCAAAACTGGTAGTACTCCATATCTAATACCACTGTGCTATCGGTAAAATCAATTACCATTTCACGTTCAAATCTAATTAAAGATTTAACAATGGCTTGGAGTAAAACTAGTGGTACTCCACTCTCAATCATTTCCCAAATTTGATAATTTAAATTATCACATTTTCACTTCAATCTAATTAAAGATACTTTAAAACTACACTTAGTTTTAATCTCATAAATCATTATTCATTGATTATTTAACTTTGGGAAATCAAACATGCCACATTGACAACCTACACCGTGCCATCGATTTCTACTGATATATAACCTCTAAGCTCATAAGTCTCAGAGAAGGGTGTTAAGCAAGAGAATAAATTTTCCGCCACCAAACAGATATATATTTAGCAGAGATCGACAATACAATTCGAAATACAATGTTAGACATCTAATCCTGTCTTTAACTGGGTTAAAGAACCAATGTCATTTAAAATACAGTTCACGATAAACCTAAAATCACATTCCATTAATTATGGAATCTTCACGGAAAACAGATCAATATATATAATCGATATAAATTTCCATATACAACCAATAATATAAATGGAATAATGGCAAAGCCTTTTAAATTCCATATATAATAATAGTCTTCCTCCACAGATGCTCACTTCGATTATTACCGAATCGAATTCCATTCCATTCCAATTTAATTTATTAAATTGGAAAACTTTACTTTAGAAAATTCCATTAATCTTAATTAAAATATTTATAAATTCCAAAATACATTTCACTGTTAATTTGAGTTAAAGAACGAATGTCATTTAAAACACAGTTCACAATAAACCCAAAATCACATTCCATTTTATTCCAATTACTAAATATAATTGGAAACTCTAATAATATTAGTTATAAGATTTATTCTTTTCACAACAGGGTTTAAGAACAGTGTTACTGAAGACGCCATTCACAGCAAACCCAAAATCAAATTTGATATTAAATACAAGGCTCTAAACCAAAACTATATCGGCTTATATTGAACACCAAATTCTGAACCCAACACATAGCGTATGGGGAATAACGATATATATCTATCTTCCAAATTCCTCCACAATATCTGTATAGTCACGAAATCCAATATCGATATATTCCGAAGTTGATTTCTATTCAAATCCATTTCAATTCATACATTGGAAAATTCTGGTTAGATTAAAACCATTCACAAATCCAATTTATTTATTTATAAACGTTGGATTATCTTTCTAGTTAATAACTAGTTCATTCTGATAAAAATATATTTTATCCTTTCAAATATGGAATTTTTCATCCAAAATATTTTCAAATCATTTATTATGAATTTACACAAATTATTAATATTTTTAATAATTTTATCAAGGCCCGTGCAGTTGGTTACCAATAACGGCCACCGAACTACATCCATAATAACCTTTTCCAAATTTGTATTTGGACATAATTCCAAATCCAATCGTTAGATTTCCAATCTCTTATATTCATTGGAAATCTCTTTTCGATACGAACCCAATGGTTCTGGCTTTAGGAGAATCCGACGATCGGATCTCCCGTAATGTCAATTCGAAGTCAATGGTTGAAATTCGCGAACGGTCGCGGCGCGACGCATTCTATTCAAAGCATTGCTATATATATATAAATATATAATATATATTTCGTTAAAAACATATTTTATAAATTCGTTTTAAAAATGATTCCCACTTTCATTTCAATTTTAAATGAAAATTGAATACTCCTTTTCATTATAATATTTAAATGATAATATTTTCAAAATATCAGATTTTGAAATAATTTCCTTTTCAATATTCATTATAAAAATGAATAAAATCGATATAAAAATCGTTCACATTAAAATGGAGCATATCTAATCAACACGACTTCACACCTTTCCATATTTTCGTGTTCATCCAAAATCGGACATCAAATTCACATTTTAATCCTTTATTGAATATTGTTTTAAAATATTTGTTATTTTAATATATTTATTATTCCTGAATTAGAATCAGACCCAATCAATTACCATATAATGTTATTTGTATGGATTTCATACAACACATATATACAACAACAATGATAACCAATCATCCATTATCTAGAGTGCATTACGCAACTACATAAGCATTAAATATGAATAATTAACGCTTACTACAATCTGTCAACCAATCGACTGACATACAACTAAACAATTGGGATTAGTGTTAGCCAAATATCATCCAATACCCGTGTGGGGTTTCAACCAACAAATACTGAATATTACAAGTGCGTGGCCCGCGCTACGCGAACGGGTAGTGATGGTAATTGTAGTTCTTGTATGGTTGTCTGAATGTTAGTGTGTGTAAAAAGTTTTGGTATCTTGAATGTAAAAAGGAGGAGGTAACAAATTTTTGTCATGTGGTTGTACATGTTAAAGACGTATAGGTAATGTAATTTTAGTTTCATACCCCTATTGTGTTAGTCAGCGGCAGTATGAGTAATAAATATGTGTACTATCTTGCGCACTTGGAAGTGGGGTTCAAAAACTAATGTCAACTTCAGTTGTTGATTAAATGGACATGTACAGAAATCACATCATTTTAAAGTTTTAATGAAAATTAAAGCCATAAGTAATCAGATATGATTTAGCAAATATGAGAACTAATATAGATGCTCTGTAGACTTGTAAAACAATCACGGTATACAATATTCTTTAATCGATTTGTCATAGGCGTTGTATGAAAAAGTTTGGTGGAGTTGGTAAAAATATATTTTGTCTTTCATCAAATGTACGAACAGGCAATGCAGCTTTTACTTGTTTGTTAAAATACTCCCGTAGGTGGTTAAAAATAACACGTTGTTGATATTTGTTTAAAAAAAAATGGTTCATGCAAGATGGTCAGTGTTTCAAACATGTATAAGTACAATGGTTAAATTTGTAATCAATAATATATGCAGGCTAATTTGTTTGTATTTTATTCGGATTATATATATGGAATTTTAATAAATTATGTTTGCAACGTGCATGATGCGGGGTAGTATTCTAATTTATGTACATATATTTGTACGATAGTTTCAGTGACCAAGTACTTTAATTATATAATTCATTCCAATGTAGGACCCGTAGGCAAGTATTTTAGAAGGAAAGAAAAGTGTGCATTGGTTAAATAAATGCAAGGGAGGGAAAATCTTAATGTTCGACGAAACCAAAAAGTATAGGGTAGCATGATGTGAGTCATGTGACGATTGAAAGGAAGATAGAAGGTGTATAAGTACACGTGTTTGAAGGTAGTATATGTATAGTAAGTACCGAAGGTGCCTATTTGAGTAACATTTAAAACGAAAAAAATAATATAAAATCCGGAGGCATAGAAGCGATAATAATGTGCAATAGGCAGAGATAAAAAAAAGTAGAAGATAGGAAGTAAACTAATGGATTGTTAAGTCTGAAAGAAAGAAATTATACAGTGGACAAAATGCAGACGTAAAACCATATGTAGCATAAACAACCGAAAAACAAAGACATAGATATGACAAAGTAGTAGTAGCAGGATATAGTATTGCAATAAGAGAAGGTTGTCTGCAGCGAGCGAGCCAAATGATCAAGTCTTTTTCTTAAGTTTGCCATCCAACCATTTTCCAACTTTTTCCCCTTGTTTTTCCTTTCTTTTTGGAGATTATTTAAGATAGAATAAATGATCTGTGCACTTATTTTGATGTATAAGTAGTGTGCTAAATTATTAATTATACCTTGGTGATCACTCCTGTGACTTTTTTATTTTCTGTAGCCAAAAGCTTTGATGGTGGCATATTTTCTTTTCGTTTGTCCATAACCTGAAATGGTGAAATATTAAACATATTAATGTTTATGTCAGAGAGTTGAGGAAAATGAATATATATATATATATATATATATTTAGTAATAAGCACCTGCTCCACTTTCATCTTTCCTTTCAGTTTCCATGCTAAAGTAAAAAAATAGCCGAGGTCCGTACTGGTTTTATTGTATTTAAGTTAAAGGACTAAAACGACCATAGTAAAAAATCGGTAACCCACAATGTGATTCAGTGGCAATGGACTCGTTTGTCAGCTGAGAGGAAACGTTGTCATCAATGTTGTAAAGATGTACAGAGAGTTGTCTCCTTCCGACTGAATTTTTTGTTTTGCGCATAGGAAATGGATTTCCCCAACTTTGCTGTCCGTTAGTGTTCTTCCTCGGTTGATGATGTCATAGTTAGTTGGCGTAAATTCAATCTGCGTCTCCGCACCAGAAGTTGTGTAAATAATTTTTCCACCATCTGCAATCCATTTTCCTGCAAAAGCAGTAAATGTTATATGTAAGTAGTGTAATGTAAATTTGAAAAGATAAACAAATATGCATGTTCATGTGAGTAGAAAAAGGTCACCATTTTTTCAAGACAAATCAGATCTTCCACCTCCCTTTTAAGTAAATGTTTTGCATCCCTATCAAAAGCTATGACGACTGCGGAGGAGGTATGATCGAAAACGTCAATCGTGAGATGAAATCTATAAATTAGCATTTATTTTAGTTATCAACGGTTATAGCAAATGTACAATAATGTAGTGGTACCTATGAAGAGACTGTTCAAATGTTTTACTGAATTTTGGAAATTTGAAATGGTGTTCTTCCTTACGTACAAACTTTCTGCAGAATGGACATGATAGGTAACACCAACCAAATGCAGTGTTAATCTTCAGAATAGTTACGGGAACAATGTATCATTTTCCCTGCAGATGCAAAAAATAAATATATATTGCTAGCACTAGGGAACTGGTACGTTAGGAAATAGAAGAGTGTTGGTTGCTATTAATCACTGTAAATATTTGTAATTATTGTGTTATATTTTTATGTGTGACTGCAGTCCAAGTAGGTTTTGTTTAAATTTTATTTGGGCACTTCTTTATCAACACGTATGTAGTAAGTATATGAGTTTGCCAGCGTGTTGGGAATTTTTTTTATTTTTTTTGTTCCATAACGAATAGAACAAAAATAAGGAAATGAAGATGTATTTTACGTACAAGTCAGGTTAAAATTATGTTTCGGAGTGTAAAAGTAATGGCTGTCAACCGCATCGTCAAATACACTCTCGTATACTGCATATATAGTGTGAATGTAAATGGAAAAAATTGGGAACATACTTATCAGCATGTATATGGTTAAGTTTTGAACCCATGTTTTTTCTGTTTTTGTAGTGCTTTAGTTTTCAAACTATCGTTGTTGATTGTAATTTAGTACATATAAGTCAAAAGTTGTCAAACCTCCGTATCTTTCGAATACGGGTGTTATTGTAATGGTAAATTTATCATTACCATGCTATTGCTAGTCGGTTAGTAATCATTTTTGATTAAAATCGGTATACCAGTTAAAACAGTATGGTAAGGGTAACTTTACCATTTATAACGGTAAATTATCGTTAACATTTCGTCAATAGCAGCGGTAACTGTTTTAACAGTTAATTCAAAACATAAATATAATCATCTAATATTCTTTATTACGTGCATTTAGAAGCAAATAAAGGATTATATTTGGTTCAATAATCAAGTGAAATAATTTAAGGTACACTTTTTTTTTTAACATTTTTATTAAACTAACAGTACATATAGTATAACGAAGACGCGTTGTGTAAAAAAAATATGTGACAATTTAAAATTTGATATACAAATGGTAAATTACCACAACCAGTGTAATGGTTTGCAGATTATCGGTAAACCAAAATTAAGCATAAAAGTCGATCGATAAAAGTAACGGTAAGTAATTATGGCTTACCAGTAAAATTGGTAAGGTAATGGTATTTGGGAAACAGTAACGGTAACCATTATTATAACTGTTCTACTTCTGAATGATGTGCAAGTGTCATATTATACTAAACTCTACACGTACTACACAACCAATAGAGTGTAATATAGTAAGGAGAAGTTTGTTGTTAAGATTCCAGACATTGTACTGAAAAGAAAAGAAAAATCGTAATCGATGGCATGCTTCTTAAACGTGTGACACTGGCAACTGTAGCTGGATCGTATTCATGATGTGTTATGTTTTCATATATCCCTTTTTATTTATATATATGTCGGGGTTCACAATAACAATGTTCGTGTCATGTAAATTACAGTGGTATAAGTTATAAATGCTTGCCCTGCGTCAGAATTGAAAGGCACAACATTATAATGAAGGGAGTTTGTTTAAATATCTTCGTTTGTAAACTCAGGTAGTTTCGTGTGTGTGTGTATAAAGACACATGACATTGAGTTATAAGCTGCTGACCACAAATCTTGGTCATTTATATCCTGCACACATGCAGCGTTTGGCGTGTATAGTGATTTACATGTATGCACAGATATATGGGTGAGCAAATATAACCTATTCTTGGATGCCAGAAGCGTTAACAGTTTATGTTTATTGAAAATAAAGTTGAATATCATAATTTTATTATGTTAATTAAAAGAAAAAAAGGACAAAAAGAATAGAAAATATGCGAGAAACAGAGTATGAAATGTCAAGGCATATGTGAATGAAACATGAACACATATTTTCATTTGATTTTTCCCATGTTGTGTGAATGAATTTTGAAGGTATATGGAGTCAAAAAGAAAATTGATTGTTTATCTCTTTGATTGGTTTTCGCACATTGAATTGGCCGATGATAGATGATTACCCAAAGAAAAACAACAAATACTATATGGTGAAACGAAATGCACTGGTGTCAATGATACACAGATGATTACCAAATCGAATTCCATTCCATTCCAATTTATTTTATTAAATTGGAAAACTTTACTTTGGAAAATTCCATTAATCTTAATTAAAAGATTTATAAATTCCAAATCACATTTCACTGTTAATTTGAGTTAAAGAACGAATGTCATTTAAAACACAGTTCACAGTAAACCCAAAATCACATTCCATTTCATTCCAATTACAAAATATAATAGGAGACTTTAATAATTTTGATTAAAAGATTTATTCTTTTCACAACATGGTTTAAGAACAGTGTTACTGAAGACACCATTCACGACAAACCCAAAATCAAACTTGATATTAAATACAAGGCTCTAAACAGAAATTATATCGGCTTATATTCAACATCAAATTCTAAACCCAACACGTACCGTATAGGGAATAACGATGTATATCTATCTTCCAAATTCCTCCACAATATCTGTATGGTCACGGAATCTAATATCAAAATATTCTGAATATGATTTCAATTCAAATTCATACATGGAAAATTCTAGTTAGATTAAAACCATTCACAAATCCAATTTATTTATTTAAAAACGCTGGATTATCTTTCTAGTTAATAACTAGTTCATTATGATAAAATTATATTTTATCCTTTCAAATACGGAATTTTTCATCCAAAATCTTTCCAAATCATTTATTATGAATTTACACAAATTATTAATATTTTTAATAATATTATCAAGGCCTATACAGTCGGTTTCCAATAACGGACACTGAATTGCATCCATAACGACCTTTTCCAAATTTTATTCGAACATAATTCCAAATCCAACCGTTAGATTTTCAATATCTTATATTCATTGGAAACCTCTTTTCGATACGAACCCAACGGTTCTGGTTTTAGGAGAATCCGACGGTCGGATCTCCCGTAATGTCAATTCGAAGTCAATGGTTGAAATTCGTGAACGGTCGTGGCGCGTTCTATTCAATCCATTACTACATATATAATATATATTTCGTTCAAAACGTATTTTATAAATTCGTTTTAAAAACGATTCCCACTTTCATTTCAATTTTAAATGAAAACTGAATACTCCTTATCATTATAATATTTAAATGATAATATTTTCAAAACATCAGATTTTGAAATAATTTCCTTTTCAATATTCATTATAGAAATGAATAAAATCGATATAATAATCGTTCGCATTAAAATGGCGCATATATAATCAACACGACTTCACACGTTTCAATATTTTCGTGTCCATCCAAAATTGGACATCAAATTCACATTTTAATCCTTTACTAAATATTATTTTAAAATATTCGTTATTTTAAAATATTCGTTATTCCTGAATTAGAATCAGACCCAATCAATTACCGTATAACGTTATTTATATGGATTTTATGCAACAAATGTATATAACAACAAGGGTAACCAATCATCCATCATCCAGAGTGCAACTGCATAAGCATTAAATATGAATAGTTAACGCTTACTACCGTCTGTCAACCAATCGATTGACATACAACTAAACAATTGGGATTAGTGTATGCCAAATATCATCCCAATACCCGTGTGTAGTTTCAACCAACAAATACTGAATATTATTTGTGAAGTGGGCGATGTGTAAAATTTATCATCCAAATCAATGTCAGTTAAATGGGTGTACATATACAAATCGTTCGATTTGTAACTGAATATTTATTTTCATTTTAGGAGAATTTTATGCCGTTCATATATATGTTAAAAATTATATTTTTAAGGATAAAATATTTATTTCAACACTTGACTTTTTTATATAGTTCATACATTCAATAAAAATGATATTTTTATTGTTCAAACTTTTTATTCAACACATGAATATTTTATATAGTTTATTTCAGAAAATTTCGGCATTATAACGGCACGATATTTGAACCGGAATAATGTCTAGCATTATCCCACTCCTGATACTGGCTCGCGCAATACACAATCATCAATCAATCCACAAAACCACAATACAATCCATTTCACCACAATACATTTAATTTCACCACAATTCAATCCAAACAAACATCCATGGTTTGTACAATAAAGAGTGACAGGAGCTACTAAGCACCATTTACATCCTAGTATATATATTTAACTGTAAAATAATTTGAGTGAGAAGGTGTTCTCACATTGGGATCCACTCCGCCATTCTTTTCTATCGCTCTGATTTGCTGTTCTGGTTCCAGAATTTGCAAACGAGTTCTAATCTTCACACGGTCTTTTTTTCTAGCAAAAACACGCCGTTTCGGACAGCTTTCTCCTAGTGGCCTTTCTTCCGAAAATGCTCCAATTCGCCAGAATTTGCAAAAAGGAGATAAATCAGACAACAGATTTTGGAAGCGTTTTCCGGGCGGCTCCGTAATCCAAAATACGGCTTCCATATAGTCAAATCGAAGAGAAAATCATGCTCTTCGACTTTGGCACTATGGAGTTTTGGCCAGAAGCGCACGGTTGGGGATATATTGAGGCGGGAAGGTCAAGGTGTTAAACATAAAACTGAAAAATGGTAAAAAAATGGATTTTATTGAAGCGGGGCCACTTGTTGGACTGGGGTGGCAGGGGAGGTGGCGCAGGGGGTGCTGGAAGGTCGGGGGTGGCAACGACAGTCGGCGGCGTGGCTGTGGGGTCTGGTGGTGGCAGTTTTAGCTAGAAAAGGAGGGAGAGAGGGAACAGAGGGAGGAGGAAGGGGACCGGAGGGGGGCCGACGCCAGTCTGGGGAGGCGGCGGCGGTGCTAAGGGGCGGCGGAGGCGACGGGCTGAGGCGATGGGGTTCTCCCCTTTTTTTATTTCTTTTTGAACGATGGAGAGAAAAGGGGGTTGACCTTATATATATATATTTAATTTAATTCTAATTCCAAAAAGTTGATTTTTTAATTCGAACTCCAAATTGAACCCAACGACTGTCGCCCCCAGCTAAATACCCTCATTCCGGACACACTGGGATATGTCCCGCAAGTCAATTCAATTGTTTCGATAAGTTTTTATCAAAATTAAAATATAAATTAATATTATAGTTAATATTGAATTTAACGTACATTTTAATTTAGCAGAGCCATATATTAACTCCAAAAATTTCAAATTTTGGAATCCATCTATGTTTTGACGATACGGTACTAACAAAACTAATTTTATCGAATTTGGAGACCGTTTGAAAAATGGCCTTTTCTTGTCGATTAAATTTAAAATGATTTGACAAAACACGTTTAAATTTACCACGCTCACATATTAGTTAGAAAAATTATGAATTTCGAAACCTAGCAATAATTTGACATTCCGGATCCAACAAAAGTAGTTTCATTGAAAACGGAGGTCGTTTGCGAAATGGCTATTATTAAGGGCTTTATATATTATATTAAAAAATATATATATATTTCATAGCAACTATTTTGAATTTTAAACTAGACAAAACTTACTATTTATAAAGTGAAATCTAAAAGTTTCATATTCATTAGAAAGATATAATTGAACAGATTCTGATGTTTCTGGTTTTACTGAAAACGATTTATATTGAATTATGTATACTCAATTGAAATTAGAAATCGAATTTTCAAACTACCGCGTCATTTCGAGTTCGTTTAATTAAATTTTAAATTCATATGTTCTAACTTCGATTAAAATAAATACTTATTCATTATTATTTAAAATAAATCATTTTAAATATTCAAAATACATTAAAATAGCTAAATTTTTTTAAAATTGGTTCATAATTTCCTGGTTGTTACAAAAGGTAAATGGTGTCTTGGGTTTAGCTCTAGTCTTTTTGCATCCCACTGGCTGCCAATGATGGGTACCTGATGATCTACTATCCTTGTTGGTCCTGACCTCGCATCTCGTAGAGGCAATCGCCGAATCATCCTAGTGTCACCTCGTCACAGTATTCTGACTGCAAAGCTACTTTTGTAGTCAAGGCCACCCACCTAGCAGTAACGCCCAGACCCAACCTCTGTGAGCACAGCCTAAACATCTGCTACCACACAGAGGACTACCAGGAGCACCTTACGTATCTCAGGAAGCCGCATGGTTCCCCTTCCAGTTCTTCGGAGCTAACAGAATAATTAGATGGACATGCTCTCCCCTCGTGCCACATGACACCGCGATGATCTACCCCGTTGGGTTATTCACCTTAAACGTGCAGAATGGTCCAAGTGCCTTATTTTAATATGTTACTAGTCCCTATGTCTAAACATTCAATTATGCGCTTGCTCCACCTCATCAGGTTTCCATTTAACTTGGTTATCCCTTTTCACACTGAATTCTTAATCAACTTACCAAGTTCCGCTCACTTATTAATTTTAGTCATATAACTTAACCCTTTAAGTTTATTAATAAGCCCACAACATGTTATTCCCTAGATTATGATCCAAGGTCTGTAATCCACAATCTCTTTTATATTATTCATTGTCCAATAACACGTTCTACTTAATATGTAATTAAATATATCTTAATTCACATGTTTTCTGTTTAACGTGTCACTTATCATTTTTGATTAAATATAACATATTTCATTTCATAAGTTGCCTCATTCTTTCTTAGTTAATCATAATTCCATCTTATACTATCACTACAACTTATCGTTGATTACTTATTAACATGTTTCTCTTAACTAAGGTTTACTAATAAGTTTCCTTTCCATAAATATAACTTATATTGTCCTTATCAACATATTTCAGATTCTCATTCTCATAGGTAACCAAATTTACAATAAATACAACTTATCTTATTACATAAGTTATTCCTTTTTCTTTATCGTTTATTATAACCTAAGTTATAATTTCCACTTGTCCCTAGGACAAGTCTACCTATTACATAACATTCTCATTAATGTAATTTATTTATAATAGGTTATTATCATTCCCCGTTCATTCCACTTCTTTTGCTGTTGTAATTTCATTCGTTTCCTTATTCATTTCCTTTAATCACAAATAATGTCGTTTATTTCTATCATTTTATATTCACATATTTATATACTCTTATGTACTAGACCTCTCACATTAAGCCTACCACTTGTGGATGCTGGATTTATCGGGCGGTTCATGGCAGTCTTTTTCCATAAGTTGACATAACCTTGTGTCCTAGCACTGTTACATGTTTTATTTACACACCAGACCCCTCACATTAAATTAACAATTTGTGGATGCTGGATTTATCGGGCGGTTCTGGCCAGAATTCTTCCACAAGCTGAATTTAACCTCGTGTCTAAGTGCGTTACAGTTTTCTTATTTACTGTAAATTTTATATATGATTTAGGCATGTCCATTCTTTCAAATTCCTTACTGTAATCTATGTTTTACATGTCATCATATTAAGCCCATTTTGTGTCGCATGTTCTTTTTAACATGTATTTAATTATATTCTAATATGAAACCATTCAATCATTTAACTATTCCAATTCCTACAAATAAGGGTTCAAGTATATAAATGTCACAAGTTAACATGTAACTCGAACAACAAGAGTCGCTACACATATCTTAACAAGTTTAATTTTCAATATGTAAACATTTCCGCACATTAAACGTTTCAACATATGAATTTTCCAACATATTCATATTAATATCTCAACATGTCATAATAGCATTTTTACACTTTTAGTTATTCTAGAAAATTCACATGGCATAACAACGGGGAATGTTAAACGATAATATATCAATATCAAAAATTATACAACTTAAATCCACTCACCTAATTTTCTTTCCAAGTCTTGAATCTGGTCCATATCCAGCATTTCATGGTTTTCCCTAATTGGATTTAGAACCTAACAACCATGGATTCACAATTTTTACTAAAAGAAAAAGGAAAGAAAGAGGGAGAAAATTGAATAAACCAGATTAAAGAAATTACCTTACTTCGAATATGATTCTGAACACCTTCTTATTAACATTCATTCTTTTCCTCCAGATCTTGATTCAGAATTTTTCTAAACTAATTACCTAATTTTTCTAAAGAGATTTGAGGAGGAAGAAGAATGGCAGAGCATAGACGTCATCTCAGAAATATGAAATTTGGGCTAGGCTCTACAAGCTTATTTATAGGTGATCAACAAAAAATTTGGCAAAATAAATAGTCCACGTTTGCTCGTAGGAATTTGTCGTGGATCTCAAGGGGGTTGACAGCGGGTCGACCCATGGGTCGACTCCCCCGTTATGGTGTCGACGCATGGGTCGACACCCAAAGGTAGGGGTCGACCCCTAATGGGTCTTTTCTCTCCTAAGTTCCTGCGTTTGTAAATTCTAATTCTGGATTTAATATATATATAGATATAATGAGCCTTATGCGTATACAAACTTCCGAAGCTCACAACTTCTTCATACGTTATCTGTTTTATGCAAACTTGGGGTCCTTTTGAACCAGAATTCCGAGAAGAACGCAACGGTTATGCTGGTTCCGCTTATTTCTGAATATTTAATTAAGTTATCCACATTTATTATCTTTAAATAAAAATACGAGGTGTTACAGATTATATCTATGTGTAACTGTTCTGTGGCTTGTGACTGTGATATATCGTATATTCTTCTGTAATGATCCGCAACCATCGTAGTTTCTTATTAGGAGTGTTGGGTATGTGATCCTCTTGTGTTAAGAAAGAAAAATTTATTCACTCAATCGACGTATTCAATACTCGTCTAATTCAAAATTACGGATGGTCGCCCCTAACTAGTCCTATTCTCCGCTCTAATAGACAATATTAATTGTTAGTGCTCTTTATTAGGGTGGGTCTCGGGATAGGGCGTCACATATGTCATCATATTAATTTGCATTTAGATATGTTTTTTTTAAAATAGCTTTCTATTGCATTGCATTGAATTTATTTCAGTTTAAGGAGTTAGGAAGAGAACTGACTTATATGGAGGTATATTTGCAGGTTCATAAAGGATGATAATGGAAATGTAACATATGACTGAGTGGATCAAATATTTTCACGCTTTTTTGTAAGTATAATTAAGTGCTTATTTAATATATGATATTGAGTTTAAGTTGGATATTTATGTATTCTACTTGTGTAATGTCAACAGGATGATTATGTGAGAATAGAAGAGGAATTTGGGGATGTTGAAATGACATTGAAGCAAGAAAATTCCATAATCCATTGACTTAACAAAATCTAAAGTAGAAATTATGGTTTTGGAAATCAACCTGTAAGTTGGATAATTGAGCTGTCAAACTTAGGAAATTAAAATCAAACATGAGTTACCAAAAAACAACGAAAGAAAATAAGAAATAGAGCGACATGCGTTATGATACAGTTTCGCACTGTTAATTTTCCTTCTCCTTAATAGGTGCAAATAAAAAAACTTACATTAAGTGTATGCCAATGTAGTTGCATTTATATATATATATATATATATATATATATATATACATATATATATATATATATATAATGTTGAATGTTTTAATTGGCTTCGCTATTTTTTGTGTATGTATTATCACTGTAAAAATATTTCTTACATCCATCGATCCTTACATATGACATTGTCAAACCTTTGAATAACTTATGATGCATGATACAGTTCTATAAAATAGGATACAACACTGTGTTGAATGTAATTTAAATGTGAAATAGCCTCTACCTAGATTCATTTAAAATCTTATTTATTGCTTTCTTATATTTAAAATGGACGTTTTGGAACAGAAAAACTTTGTGCGTTGATTACCCTCTTTTAACTAGTTGACTTTAGAATTTTATTGATTTTCAATTGCATGATTACATAAGGTGCACTCTGACTAAAATAAATTATTATTGTATTCTTGCACAATTGCACCACATTTTGATATAAGGGATTTTCTAAGGATATTGTTATGCATAATTATATAAAATAAGATTTTAGTTATGTAAATTTATGTGCACAATTATTTATCAATATAAAGTAAGATTTTAGTTTGTTTCCACAAAATGCTATAATTCTATTGTTCATTTGTGTTGTTGGACACCTATATATAGGTGGCTAGAATTTGGAAATCTATAAAAGTTGTTAGCCTATCAATTATAGGATGAGAATTTCATGAAGCAGTAATAAAAAAACATAGATGACATTATCTTTGATAGCCCTGTAATTTTACTTTTGCATTTTAGGAACATTAGAGTTTTGGTTTGGAGTTTTCAATATAAGATTGCTCATTAGTGTTATGAATATTTGGTTATTGTTCATCCCTTTTCCATATGGTATAATAGCTAACATGGGAGATTAATTACTGAACATCCGTTGAATAACTGTATAATGGCAGTTGGTAGAGTCTATCATCATTTTCCCTTGTATAATTCAAAATATAATTCAAACAATTTCCACATTTTATTCACATTTCTTAAGGAATGATTCAATGAGCTTTAGTCTTTTTAATTGGGTGGAGAGTTGGTTACCTTCAATATCAGTTGTCCATGCATTTTCAACCACCTCCTTGTAGAAAAATGTTAGGCCATATATTATTAAACTTTAAAGGGATATAACTAGAATTAGTAAGATGTGACAAAATGTAAATAGGACAATGGTCACTTGTCGAGGAAAAATTTTGGTGCCACAGTTAGAAAAACACACACAAATTCAGAAATAATAGAAATTCTATCAATCATCTGGTGCAAGGAAGAATTAAACAGTGTTTGTTGCGCATAGAAGCTTGTTACAATGACTTTTTTTAACATGTTAAAGAAAACAGCATTGTTTGTAAATTTCACTTTTAACTTCATCTTCTATTATGGTGGGTAATGAGGAAGCAACTCGAATGAAGAAAATGTTGGAGCAAAATAAGAAAATTGTCAAAGAGCTACAGGAAGAAATAAAACGTGAGCAAGTTCAAGCAACCGAGCAACTTAAATCTAGACAAGAGGAGATTAAAAGACTAAGACATGAACATATAAAGAGAAATAAGTGATACATATCGAATTTGAGGAGCAATAGCATATGGAACAGGTGAAGGTGAACGAAATGCATGAGCATATGCAAGCACAAATTCTGTCTCAATCTAAGATGCAATCAGAGATGTCTCGTATGATGTCTACTTTTGTTGGTAGGCGTTCTGGTTCCCATTTATAAGAGAGAATTATATTCGAGAGTGCTTTTGTTTGTTCTAGCCTTTACTTGCTACTATCATAATCAAAAGCTATCTTAAATGCAAAATATAGAAAACTTGAATGTAAATATTGATTGAATCAACAATGTATATGATATATTTCATGCGTATTTTGGCTAATTTCATCTTTGTGATTAATAGGTAGTCCAGTATTAGATGTTGTTTGGTTATTTCAGTGATCGTTTAGATTTCCTTCGTACTCGGTTGCGTGGAATTGGTATAGTACTGGTGTCCATTTATCATGAAATGGAGTGAAGTAAATTAGCAATTTTAGTTCATGTCAGTGATATAAAAGGACTTAGTTCAGTCTACCAGTATTTAATACACCTGTAATGTAAGCCTATGTCAGTTTACAAATACACGCACCACAAACAGTAAGTAAAACAGTTCAACTGAAAGGGAAAAGGTATAGTAGTCTTTGCTATTATTGTGATCTCTTTTGAGTTGGGCATTGCTTTTGTTAAATAGAGGAACTTTGATTTACTTCTTATTTGGCACGTTAGGTTACATCTTTTGTTAATTGGAGAAATTTGTGATAACTGGAAACGTTAATGCATTAAACAACAGTTTTATTGAAATTCATCAAAAAATTCATCGAAAAAATAAAAATAAGGAAAAGATGAACTAATCACTAATTCATCGGAATTTTACGATGAATATACCGACGTCCGTACATTAATCACAATCCCTCGTGACATCACTAAATTCATCATAGAATTTTTTATTTTCACAAGAAAAAACATCTCAAAATCATTAGGGTAAATATTGATGATTTCAAGGATAAAATGTCGGGAAATTTAATGATGCTAAATATGGCAATGCTTTTATTTCATCGCTAATTCCATCGGGTGTTGCTTTTCCCAACGTAATACTAACATTTAATACTGATGCATGTCCTAGCACCACATGCTGAGTCCGAACAAACCTTGCCAGTTCAACGCGTCTGACACACCCTTCAACCATATCCCAAAGATATTGACAATCATTCGTATTATGATCTTTGAAATCATGAAACAAATAATGCTGAAATGAAATCCTTTGCTTTTGAGATGGCACCCGCCTGAGAGGCTTTCTGAAAGGTGCAGTGGGATGAAATTCCCGGTAAATCACTTCCAAGGTGTGTTTAAGTTTCGAGTATGATGAGAACTTACATTCCCTCCATGCAAGTTTCAATCATTCCCCAAAGAAGATTTACACTTGTCAGAATCCTTTGCTTTACTAGAGTCAGGCGATGCTCCATCCTTGACCAAATTAGCATAGAAATCCTTTTTGTCAGCCCCCGCATCGTCTTCACATAGAAACATTTCCGCTTCAAAGTAGAACTCGTCGAGATCCCTCGGTAGGTCCTGTTGCAGAGATCTTAAAGTCAGCCTTATTCAAAATACAAAATACTGTAGCCATCAAAACCATGGAGGGGTCGATTTTTCGACCTATGAAAACAACGCGTTAAACCTTCTCAAGAATTTGAGTAGAGTCTTGCTATACTTCTGTTTGATCGTCGTTAGAGTCATAACGCTTTTTGGACGAGCGATGTGAACTTTGAACTGCTTGACGAACTTACCAACAAGAGAACTCCAAGAATCAACCGAATATGTTTCCAACTCCCGAAGCCACATAAAAATAATATATGTCAAGTAAAGCAGAAAACACATTACCATGAAATTATTTGAAGCTAAGAGAACTTTCATATGTTGCACATAGCACATCAAGTGAGTAGTCGGATCATTCCGACCGTCATAGGCTTCCAACGCGGGCAATTTGATGTTCGGTGGATTCTGAGAATTCCTGATTTCCAAAGAAGACGGACTGCGAGTAACATAATCCAAATCCGTGGAAGAGGCTCCGCCTCAAATAAATTGATGAATAACATCTGCGGTCTGAGATCCATTACCAATTGTAAGCAACTGATCCAAGTTATCCAAGCCAACCCAGGTGCTCTCAGTGTTTAATTCCATGTTAGCAATCGGTTGATTTGCAATAAGAACTTCTTGTTGAATCTCAACCCAAGGAGCCACAACGAAAGCAATCCTTACTCTCAGAATCATGGAAGCGCTACCATCCGAACCTTCTCGTAAAGGTGCTTGACCCAAAGGTTAAGACCATCCATGATTGTTCTAATGCTTCATTCCAGTAGCGTTTGCCAAACTAACCTACTTCATTTTGGATTCTTCACCACTGCACAGCTGTTATAGTGGTATTGGTATTGATAAAGAGTATGTTAATACCGAATCCAGTCTCTTTAACAACCAAATGCTTATTTCACATTATGGTCATTTATATTTAAAATATTATAAATCTAATAATAATAATGATAATGATTTTTATGTTTGAACACTTAAGAGTGTCATAAGTCATTCTAAATCAATTCATTATTTGATTAAATTAAAAGTTCGGATTTCATACTTACAAAATGGTTTATTAACAAAATTTACATTTTGATTTCACATTTTTATATCTCATATTTTATTATTTCAAAAATCTTTATATTAACATTTCGAACTCATTAGCTTGGATCGTAAACTACATTTATTTAAAATAGTTAATATAATTTAAAACAGTTATATTAAAAATAATTGTGTTTAGATAAAATAATTTGATTTAAAATAAATATAAAATATATAATAATTAAAATTAAGAAATTAGTGTAAATAAAATAGTTATATAATGTGAAATATATACAATGGTCATAAAGTAAAAGTTAAATAATATAATTAAAAATAGTTTAATATAGAATAATACAAATTTCAAAAAAATTAAGATAGTACAATCAGAACAACTTATCCTAATTCAAAATATAAACTTATTTCAATTTAGAAATTAAAATACCATAATTCAATCAATTTGAAACTTTAATCAAGATATCCTTATGTTCAATCAATCTCAAAATAGTGTTCAAGTTGAATTACCCAATTTTATTCTTAAGATTCACATTACCTTTAAATTACATCTTAAAAAGTTCATACCAATAAATCTAAATTTCATTTTAATTGATTATCATATTTTAACTTCGGTTATATTTAGATTCAAAACATCTATTTAACAAATTGTTATCTAATCAATTTATTAAGTTTAAAATCGTATCCAATTCGTAAACTCATTAATTAATTTAACTTCACATATCTTAAGATTATTGTATCTTAATTTGATAAATTTCATTTCAATTATGTCTTTTAACAAGTCAAGTTATCATTAATTTCTAACTTCTCATTAAAATCTTTATATATTATATTCTATAAAATTTATATTTAGATATAACTTTAAAATTTTAAATAATAGTTAAATAATTTTTAAGGACTTATTTATTTAGTTATAAAATGATTTTTATCTAATCAATATTTAACAATAAAATTTTAATTGAGTTTTTTGGATTGAAGATTATTTTAAACATTCCAAGAAGATGTAGTTGCAATCAAATAATTGATGGTTTTTCTTCATGTATATGATAACAAAAAATGTGCCATGCAGCCTTAAGTGGTCCAATGTATCGTGAGTCAAGACACTGTTTGATTTCATCTTCATCACCCACTACCACTATTGTTTGATCATGACCTTTGTATATGTATTTCTATACATATTTAACAGCACATTCTCTTTCACATCCATCTACATTTGTGTGGCAGTCAAATTTCATTGAAAGCTTGGGATTGTAGGGAACATCTTTATTGTCCACGTTTGAACCTTTAACAATGTATAATCTTCCATTATTTCTTCGATGATAGATTGGATATCCATTTTTATCCATTGTTGTAGTGTCAACCCAATCACGAGGATAACGTTTAGAACATTTCCCATTCCATGCATGGTGTTGGGTTGTCTCATCTGCATGGTCCATGTACTATGCATTTCCTAATAGTTTCAAATAGCAATGGTTGTTCTGATTCAATTGGGAATTCAGGAATAAATATATTGTTGACCTGCCCAACGATTCTTATCCTGTCTGAGTTTTGTAGGAAGAAAAGCACATGCATATGCGTTAGTCCCCGATTTGGAATTCAATAGTGTATAAGTATGCATGCACTACACTAATAATACTATTAATTGTTAACAAGTTCATGCATCAAACTTTTTATTCTAAGTTAAAAAACCCAAGCGATAATGTTTGACCGATCACTTGGTTTTTATTATATTTGATGCTATTTTGAATTCCTGTCTAATTAGGATTTGCAGTCATTGTTAAGAAGATATCCGGGTGCCTTTGATAACGTGTAATGACCACAGAGTCTTGATATATTTCATACATATGTCTTAGGGTTCCAGTAAAACTGGATGAAAAGATGAATCGTTTACCAATTTGATCGGCTGTAAGACATTAGATTCAATATATGTGATACCATAATAAAGATCCTTCCGACGATCTTTTTGATGTGTTTGAGCCCATTGCAACCTATTTTGCTTGGTGCATGCCCAAACATCTACAATTAATTCTTGAAATAACTTACGTGCTAGTATAATAGTTGAATATTCATCTTCTCGTTCGAATATTTGGTAATTATACTAGGGTATTTGAGTTAACCTATCATATGTTTTGTGATTTAATGTCGAGTTCCATTAAGTATAATTAATATCCCAACCAAGATCGGAAGTAGGAAAGAGGACAACATGGTGAAGTGGTAGATATGCCAGATGACATTAACTAATCCGCTCTAAATGCTTTCCCTCTCGATTTTTGATTTACATTCCCATGTAAGATAATGGCTATTTCATCAACAGTTGGCATATTGTATATACATTTGTCAATTGTTTTATTGTATTGAAGATGGAGTGGTAAATCGGAACTTGCTTCTATCACATTGTCAAAATTTCGTATGCCTGATGGTATAATTTGGTGAAATGATTATCTCGTAGTAGAAATCTTTGAATAATTTTCAAAACCTCTTTCTTCTGTCCTATATTTCTCTTATGACGATACCTCAAAGTGGTATTGGGATCGTAGATATGTAGTTATGAGTAGATAGGTGTATTTCCATTATCTGGTAGTAGTGCACCTATCCTATGTCGTAACTCTCCATGAATAGTAAAAGATTTGACCCTAGTCTAACCATGATTCTATCATCCAATTGACATCCTAGTATTGAGAATGCATTTGCTGCATTATATGTTAGGTATGCTCCCATTGTATGAGAGTGGGTGCGTAGATTGGATTAGAAATTAGTTCCACACCGCAGAATATCTGAAAGAAAATGGGTAAATACATGGGATTGGTGGCATGTAACGACAAGGGATTCTTGTTGTTACAATTAATTGCTGTCATAAACATAGGGGTGCCTAGGGGGATGTAGGGATATCCAATTATGACACTGGCACCAAGAGGGATTTTACGCTGAACGAAGTGCGGGCACGTAAAGATGCTTTGGGGTGCCAGAAAATTTCAACATGGTATCAGACTCGATGGTTCGAAGGGACAAATATGATGCAATGTTAGCCTAAATTTGCTCCAATATGTAGCTTGAGCTACGGATTCTCATTAAGGTGGAGTTATATGTTAGATCATGGTATGGCCTGTAACACACTATATTTTACATTAATAAAAAAAGGAAAATATCAAAGATTATATTTTCATAATTTGACCCCGAAACGTTTACCATTGCATTCGTTGTGATTTTCTGATTCGTTTTGGTATATGGCATGTCCAAAACAGAAAACGTATGCATAAGTTATTAATGAATTAAGCAATCAAGAAGTTGTATTTATATATATACAAGTGTAGAATTGAAAATCAAATTCAATTATGGTTTATAATAGGAATAATATAAATCAAGAGAGTTATATAAAGCAAGCAATTAATGTTATTAAGTAATGTTAAACTCAGAAATCACGGCGTGTAGGAAATCGGCCTTGATCCAGGATGGGTCGGCCCACATTATGCTTGGTTCGATCAATGTGTCGACCCAGGGGTCGACGCTAACGGGCCCAGATTTGTTTTTGTAAAGTGTATTTCTAATGTAAATGGTTGGGGTTTTAATTGATTAAATCTGATGGACAAGACTTTCTCGTACACCTATAAATAGACTAGAAGGGCCTAGCTTTAATCACATATTTTCTGAGGTGCTGACTAGGCTCTGCCATTCTCATTTCTCTCTAAACCTTTTCAGAGATTTGTAACATTAGTTCTTAGGGATTTTGATTAAAGTTTTGAAGCTGGAGATATAAATCTACAATACTGATGTCTAGAATTCTGATCAACATGAGGTAAATTCTCGAATCTGATTTGTTTAGGTTTCTCCCTTTCTTTCCTTCTTCTTTTAGTGCCGGATTTGTGAATTCGTGGTTGTTTTAATATTAGATTCAGTTTGGAAAGCCATAGAACAACAAATCTGGGTCAGATTCAAGGATTGGAAAGCTGTTAGGTGAGTGGATTTAAATTACACCTTTTGACAATGGTATATCTATCGTTCGCATTCCCCATTATAAATATATTTAAGTGGAAATTTTCCATAAGGGCTCCTAAAACCCTCTTAATTATTTTGGAGGACATGAATTGCGAATAATTATTTTGCAGGACAAAAACATCGCTTCTCTTCTTCTACTATTATCCAGCTGAAAACCTTTCGTCCTAAATCATGAAAAATGGCCTCCACTTCAATCCATATCTGAATCGCCCCTCCCTAATTCGTTTTCTACTTCAACCCAAAACCAAATCACCATATAATTTCTAGCTATTGCTACAGCAAGTCCTCTAACAACCTGAAGTCACATGCCAAATCGAAGACCAGGAAGCATCCACTCAGCTTCTCCTCGATATGGGAAAATCAGCTATTTTAGGTAAGTATTTCTCATGGTTAGGCTTTGTTCAAGTTTTTTGACATTTGTCTTAAACTAGAATAAAATAGTAGTTTATTTGTTATTGTTTAAACCGAATATCATAGTGATTATCTCTGCCTACTGTTGTTGTGTTATTTTTTTATGGCCTTGCTCTGCAGTGTTGACTTTCAGCTTGCTGCCTTTTACTCACTGCCATGTCTTGAGTACTTTGCCATGTTACTTAGTTGCTATATTCGTATTTCCTTGACCTTGTTTTATGGCCAGCCATGTGTTTCCGTGCATTGTTGTATACTGGTTTTGTATTGCCATGTTTTATCGTTTGTGTCTTTGTGTATTATCTTCTTTTTATATTATCTTGTGTGAAAAGATAAATACTTTTAGCTTTTAGATAACTAATGTTTTATCATACAAAAAGATATACAAATTAGCTTTTTTTTACAGAAATGATAAATTAAATTATGTATTAACAGTATTAATTTTTGTATTACGAAATAAATAGACAAAAAGATATAAGGAATTCATTTTTTGTGATATTTTTAGGTATAATAAATGTTTTAACAGTATTAATTTTTTGATTACTTGCTTGTTGGTTCCAGTTAATTTCTTGATAATTTTTGCATCATGATCCTTGGTTCAATTTTCTTACATCAACACAGTTCATAACTGTCAATATTTGATCATACAAAAAGATATATCCAAAAAGATACACAATTTACATACAAAAGGATTATGTGCTTACTAAACAAACACCTTTTACATATGTATGCATACCATCTAACTAACCTCATTACTACTGGACCATTCATTTCATAAATTCCACGGCAAATAAACACTTCAAGGCGGCATTTTTATCAAAAAAAGATAAACGATTTTATCTTTTTCAAAGAAAATCATATAACTTATACTTTTAACAGAAAAAAGATAAATGGTTTTATCCTTTTCTCAAAAACAATTTAATTTTATTCTTTTTAACAGAAAATCCTATATGGCCTATATATGCAACCTTGATAAAACACATTTCCCTTTTATTAGGTATAAAAACAAAACCAATACTTATATATATGTATATATATATATATATATATTTTCTCTGAAATGTGGAGAATGTCGTAGAAGAAAAGTGCGTTTTGTTTTCTTATGCAGTGTGTAAATGGGTATGTAGGCCTTGGGCCGACGCGTGGATTTGTTTGAAGCTTTATAGGTTGTTACAAGGCTTGTATTTTTGGGCTGTATAAGCCTTAATAAAAATTTATCCATTTTCCAGATATATATATATATATATATATATATATATATATATATATATATATATGAATTGTGTATCTTTTTGTATATGAATTGTGTATCCTTTTGTATATGAATTGTGTATTTTTTTTATATATCTTTTTGTATATGAATTGTGTATGTTTATGTATATATCTTTTTATAATGATGACTTGCATGCTAAATGGTTATGCTGTGAGTGTTATGAGATGTAATTGCTTCTTCTAAATCTCAGTATGTGATGCAATTTGATTCAATCTACTATGCTTAGGCATTTTGCTAAATCCCAATCTCAATTTAATGCTATTTCAGTCTGTAAGTATTTGCTTCTACTAAATCTAAATTTCAATCTGATGTAGTTGCTATAGTGTTGTCTGCTTTTACGTGTACTGGGAAAATTCTGATGTGGTTATTGAAGTGCAACTTCTGTGAATAATCCTGATGTGCATATAAGATTTACTGTTTGATGTTGTAACTTCTAAGAAGCAAGTGAAATGGTTTTTCTGTTGATACTGTAATTACTATGATAAAAATGATGGAGTTCCTGTCAGATTTATTGTTGTAAAGCTATTATGAAGCAATGGAAGCTACTATAATGGAATTCATTTTTAAATTACTGTGAAGCTACTGTTTATGTTAAAATTACTGTTTGGAGCGATATGATTGTTCATGTTGAAATTACTGTTTGATGTTGAAGCTATTGTGATCCTTTCAGTGGGGACATTTAAGTAATGAATTTGTTTCTGATGTTTGCCTTTGGGTATGATGCAAGTGGTGATTTCTGGTATTTTTTAAATTGTTGAAATTCTCTGTTCTACAAGTACGTTGCTGATCTGAAGACACAGAATAGTTATGAAGAGAGTTAATTCATATTTTGTGTAGTTTTTGTTATCTGCATTGTGTTCGTTAGCGTGTTATTTTTTGTAGTTTTTCTTTAGTGAAATTCTTAGATATAAGGAATGTTTTAACAATATTAATTTTTTATTACTTGCTTATTGGTTCCAGTTAATTTCTTGATAATTTTTGCATCATGATCCTTAGTTCAATTTTCTTACATCACCACCATTCATAACTGTCAATATTTAATCATGCAAAAAGATATACAAAAAGTTATATACAAAGCGATACACAATTCATATACAAAAAGATTATGTGCTTACTAAACAAACACCTTTTACATATGTAAGCATACTATCTAACCAACCTCATTACTACTGGCCATTCATTTAATAAATTACAGGGAAAATAAACATTTCAGGGTGCCATTTTTATCAGAAAAAAGATAAACGGTTTTATCTTTTTCTCAGAAAATCATATAGCTTATTCTTTTAACAAAAAAAAGATAAACGATTTTATCTTTTTTTTCAAAAAATCATTTAATTTTATTCTTTTTAACAGAAAATCCTATAAGGCCTATGTATGCAACCTTGACAAAACACATTGCCCTTCTATTGGTTATAAAAACAAAACCAATACTTACACACACACACACACACACACACACACATATATATATATCATTTTAAATATCTTTTTATTTATACAAAATGCTATATATCTTTTTGTATATGAATTGTGTGTCTTTTTGTGTATGAGTTGTGTATCTTTTTGTATATGAATTGTTTATTTTTTTATATATCTTTTTGTATATAAATTGTGTATCTTTTTGTATATATCTTTTTGTAATGATGACTTGCATGCTAAATGGTTATGCTGTGAGAGTAATGAGGTGTAATTGCTTCTTCTAAATCTCAATCTGTGATGCAATTTGATTCAATCTACTATGCTTAGGCATTTTGCTAAATCCCAATCTCAATCTAATGCTTTTTCAATCTGTAAGTATTTTCTTCTACTAAACCTCAATTTCAATCTGATGCAACTGCTATTGTGGTATCTGTTTTTACGTGTACTGTGAAAATTCTGATGTGATTATTGAAGTGCAACTTCTGTGAATAATCCTGATGTGCATATAAGATTTACTGTTTGATGTTGTAACTTCTGAGAAGCAAGTGAAATGATTTTTCTGTTGATACTGTAATTACTGTGGTAAAAATGATCAAGTTCCTATCAGATTTATTGTTATGAAGCTATTATGGAGCTATGGAAGCTATTGTAATGGAATTCATTTTGAAATTACTGTGAAGCTACTATTGATGTTGAAATTACGGTTTGGAGTGATATGATTGTTCATGCTGAAATTATTGTTTGATGTTGAAGCTACTATGATCCTTTAAGTGGGGACGTTGATGTAATGAATTTGTTTCTGATGTCTGCCTTTGAGTATGATGCAAGTGGTGATTTTTGGTATTTTTGAAGTGTTGAAATTCTTTGCTCTACAAGTATGTTGCTGATCTAAAGACATATAGCAGTTATAAAGAGAGTTAATTCATGTTTTGTGTATTTTTTGTTATCTGCATTGTGTTCGTTAGACTTATCTTTTTTGCAGTTTTTCTTTTGTGAAATTTTAAGATATAAGGAATGTTTTAACAATATTAATTTTTTGGTTACTTGCTTACTGGTTCCAGTTAATTTCTTGATAAATTTTGCACCATGATCCGTGGTTCAATTTTATTACATCAACACAATTCATAACTATCAATATTTGATAATACAAAAAGATATACAAGAAGATATATACAAAAAGATACACAATTCATATACAAAAAGATTATGTTCTTACTAAACAAACACCTTTTACATATGTATGCATACCATCTAACTAACCTCATTACTACTGGACCATTCATTTCATAAATTCCATGGCAAATAAATACTTCAGGGCGCCATTTTTATCACAAAAAAAAAGGTAAACGGTTTTAACTTTTTCTCAGAAAATCATATAACTTATACATTTAACAGAAAAAAGATAAATGATTTTATCTTTTTCTCAGAAAACCATTTAATTTTATTCTTTTCAACAGAGAATTCTATAAGGCCTATGTATGCAACCTTGACAAAACAAATTGCCCTTCTACTGGTTATAAAAACAAAACCAATACTTTTATATATATATATATATATCATTTTATATATCTTTTTATATATACGAAATGCTATATATCTTTTTGTATATGAATTGTGTATCTTTTTGTATATGATATGTGTATTTTTTTATATATCTTTTTATATATGAATTGTGTATTTTTTTGTATATATATTTTTGTAATGATGACTTGCATGTTAAATGGTTATGCTGATATTGTAATGTACCAGACTTATAGGATTGTAAAAATTAAGTACTATGTCAAAAAATGGTTATGAATAAAACTTAAATATTATGTTTGTCATGTATATTTTTTATCTTCCTCGGATAAAGATAAAACTTATACCTTTTTTAAAAAAGGAAGAACAACTTGCAACAATGATCTAAATCATACTGGCATACTTGAACCTTTTTTTTATATTGTGTACTACAATACAGGCAAAATGCGAACAATGTAGAAACCGTAGCAAAAGTGCTCATGTATATATATTATCTTTCTTATCTTTTTAACAAAAGATAATTGCTTTTATCTTTTTGTATAAAAGACAAGCATAAATTATTTTATTAATCAACATGAGAATTACAATTAGTAAAACAACACGAATATATACATTACAACAAACCGAAGCTAAAGATTAACAAACACTCTCTAAACAAATCAATTAACAGTAAAAACAAAATGTACTAAAATGATAAAATTTTCACAGTAGCATAAATTCCTTGTAGCAATATCTTCATTAATCGGCTAAATTCTCATAACCAAGAAGTATAAATTTCATGAAGCTTAAATTCCTTAAAGCTTTTAGCATAAATTCCACAGCAAAAGTCCACTTCTCAACAGCATAAATTCCATAAGAATCCACCAAAACTCACTAGCTTTAGAAAATAGGTGTTCCTATACGAACATGAATCACTGATACCAACTATACATAACAATATATCATCTAGATGTATTAATCAAAGCACTTCATCGAAAAACCAAATCGCTAGCTTTAGAAAACCGAATAGATTGTCTATGTATCGATATTCAAGTTTAGGTGAGTCAATTTGATTTCTTCAACAAATAATCAAAGTCGGCTACACAATTTGACATGATTTTAATTTTGTAGACAAATCGGTTGTAAAAAACCTAATTTTGATTTTTGTTTGAAGCTTTGAATGTGAGTAGCGATAGAGATTTTTCGGTCGATAATGATTCATGAAATTTTGGACTGGAAAATAATTATTTGAAACGTGTGTCCTTAAAATTAGTTGGCCGAGGGAAGTAAGCCCTTATTATAAAATGCCCCTATATTCAATATGCTGAACAATTGGTAATTGGAAATTGGATATTAATCCTATTTGGAATATGTTGAAATTGTTACTGTTGTATAAATCTTGAATTATATATATATATATATATATATATATATCCTCCATTTGAATTAAGAAACTTCTGTAATACTGTAATAGAAGGTGACAGTACATACCAATGATTGATGTTGGTTGTTGTTCAGACAAATAATGTCGGCATTGTGCATTTGTTTACTATAACAGCAAAGTGTGTATCATTAAGTTGGTGTTGCAATTGCTCAGCTGAATAATCATATACAATATCTTTATGTACACTCCTTTGTTTCATTATATCTATAGTTGGTAAAATATGTTGTTCCGCCTAGAAAGTAATAGTGTCTAATATTTGAGTAATGTTGAAATATATTTTGTGTGTGCTACTTATAAGTCTAACTCAAACCTTCAGATGCTTTCGGTTACAACATGTTAAGGTGTACATACGCATTGTAGTTGATGAAGAAATAAACCTGGATTTTAAAGATCTAAAGCAATGGTAAGAGTAAATGGACAATATATTAGTGAGATCGTGTAAATCACTAGCTAGCAATTTATTACATGCACCTTTGTTCATGTTGACATTCTAAAATGGTTTCATTATGTGTGTTGATGGCAAAATATGTCGTAAACACCCAAGATCCTTAATTACTTAAGAATTATAGTTTTGCATGGAAAAGTAAGGACGAAAAGCAGTAAATAACAGAAGAGAATTATAGCGGTTCGGTCTCGTGAAGGGCCTACGTCCACTTTGGAAGATTCTCTAATATTTTATTGACAACAAAGAGTTACAAGCTTGTGACTATCACACGACATCCCTTTTACAAATATTTCTAAGTAATTTGTGGTTATCATTGTCACGTATGAATACTGGAAAAAAGACACTTTTTCCCTTCTTCTTCCTCAAAGCATGGATGCCATTGATGAGGTCACTTCGAGCTCTCAAGAGGTGTTAAATTTAACAAATCCAACCCCTTTGAAGTGTCATATTGGGGGTATTTATAGTGGAGTGGTTAGGTGGGAGTAGGTAGGAGTATGGGACCACATCATGAAATCTTGGACCCCGAAACACAGGCCATAGAAAACTCAGACCCCTCCCCTCGTCTCTTGGAAATTCGTACCCCTTACTGGGGTACGAAATTCGTACCTCATAGGATACGAATTTCATAACCCTAGGAGTACGAAATTCATACCCCGAGGGGTACGTGGGATTTGGGTATGAGTCCGGGGAAGGTGAGGCTAGGGGGACTCGAGGCCTTTGGATTTCGAAGCATAGGTTTGGCGATGTTTTGAGGAGCGGTGAGGTTCTCGTTTGTGCAACCCCTTCCGGGCTTGTTTCCTTAACACCTTGGCAACACTTCAAGCTATAACATCATGCGATATGTTGATTCGTGCATGTCTTGTGTATTTTGGGAACCGGACTAAAAGGACGGTTAACATTTGCCCCCACAAAGTACGTCTTGTCTTGATGTGATGTGCTTTGAGTTGGTAGAGGTAACTGTTGGATCGTCGATTTTCCTGTAAACTAATGCAAATAAAAGTTATTTGTTGAGTTCGTTGACTTTGTAATCGCAAACAAGTCGTCGTTGATATGAGTCGTGTTTATGTTTACACATTTCTCTGTGTTACGTTCGTGCGGCGTCGCATGTGCAGGTTAAACGGGAGGATGTGTGAATGCGTGTTCGTGAACGTTCACCTTTTGTATGCGCTATTCTACGTAGGCATATACCCCCATACATATATGGTTGGTGTTGCATGATGCATCGTGGGGCACATATGCGTAAATACGTATGCATACATATGAGTATGTGAGTGTATGTACTCATATATACTATTTCTTGTTACATTTTTTTTATTTTGTACCCCTTGCCTGGGGTATGAAAACTTTGTACCACATATATGGGTACCAAATCTCGTGCCCAAGTGGGGTACCAAATTTCATACCCCGCTGGGATACGAGCGCTTGTTTCACAATGGGGGACACGAAGGGTCAGTGGGTCAAACCCACTTCCCCTTATAAATCTGAACCGTTCTCCTCACTTCTCCCTTTTACTTCTTCTTGCTTACGACTTGGAAACGAGACCTAAGAACCAAAAAGGAAACACAAGAAGCGACTCAAGTGGGTGGGTTTGAATGCAACTAAGGGTGCAAGATTCATCTCTTGAGCTCGGCAATGGTGACTGAGGGGGATGTCGAGGCGGTCCTTGATCGAGTTAGGTTCGATCGTGCCTCAGGGCTTTGGGTCGTACCCCCACTCGTGGTCGAGACCGATTTTCGAGTTTCCAGTAGGTGTGAGCTAGAAATCGGAGAGAGGAAGCTATGTGGATAAAGAATTTGGAGATGAAAGGAGAAGGGGGAGTCAAGGGCTCTAAGAGGCACATGATGGTGAAGGAGCAGTAGCCATTTTTGGCAATAGTGGAAGAAGAGTTTGTACCCCCAGGCTCAAAGGTACGAAATTTCGTACCCGCTGAGGGTATGAAATTTCGTACCTCACTAGCTTAGGGTATGACACCTCTTACCCCTTGTCGGGGTACGAAATTCATACCCCCATGGGGTACAAGACTCGTAACTCGTGGTGTATGAAATTCGTACCCCGTGATGTATGAAATTTCATACCCCTATGGGGGTACGAAGTCTTCCTATTTTCCTGGTAGTTTTGATGTTTGCCACTGTATTGTGTATCTCTCGTGAGATTTTGAGCTTTCAGCTGTCTGCTTCTGAATTTGCACCGTTTTCATGTCATTTGTATGACTGAGCTAACATATATGTTAATGACCATGTGGTTAACGACTTGACCATACACATAGAATCAGTGCATATTGGCTGAATTATCGAACTATTAGACCTCTTTCGTTGATTTTAATTGTGACGTAGTTGCGATTTGATGCGAATCCAGTAACGTTAGTTGGCTATGACGATGGTTATAGTCTTAAGGACTTCTGGTCATCATCGCGCCTCCAGTTTCTAACTTATAAACTGCATTATCCTGACACTACACAGTGCTACACACACATGTTAGTTTACACCAACATGAGGAGTATAAGCTATTCAACTACGATGTCTAATGCTAGTGTGTTGAAAGTATAGCTAGTAATGAAGACAAGGTCCATGACAGAGCCGACTTCGGAAGACGAGACTACTTCGCTATCATCGCACACATCTGATTCAATTAGCGAGCTTGAGACTTCTGGGAGGTACTCCCCTTCTCAGATGACAAACTTATCAGAAGCGTATGATCCTGGGGAGAATCCAAGAAAACAACACTCCCTGGTTGTGCATGAGGAAGTAGAGCATGTGGGTATCGTTAAAGGAAACGCGCTGGTGGCGCTGAATACGTTGGCGGACGCAGTTATACTTGAAAATCCGTCGGATTTTGTGCCATCTCATATGGATGGAACGAAAATACGGCGCACGACATTGCGGTTTTGCATTCCTGAAGGAAATGCTGTCGCACCTGGAAAGGATGGCAGGGCTCATGCAACAATGGAGAGGTATACCACCTGGAATAGGCAGGTTTGTCTTACTAGGTGTGAACCCCCGGCCAACAGCTATATTCGGGATATGTTGTACTACTTTTACCTAGCCACCGCAGCTTCATCCGAATGCATATGCTTCCCTTTTAGGCACCTACATTCTCTACAGTGAGCATCTGCATCTAGTATCAACAACAGAGGACATCCGGTGTTTGTTTTAGTTGAAGAAGAGAGCTAATATCTCGTCATCTTAGTACTTCCTTGAAGCTTTGCCCCTCACCAAGTTTTTTGTTGGGAAGTGGCCTAATATGACCGTGTACAAGTATGGATGGTTATTCATGCGCTATCCTCCTGGATTCGCAAGGAGATGGTTGGAAGGAAGTAAGTACTTTTCTCCATGTTTTTCTCTTATTGTAAAACCTGTAGGCTTGGTGACTTATGTTTGACTTTGTTTTCATATGGCAGGAATTAATGAGGCGCCAACAGACATCGAGTATCAACGACGCCTTGAAGCTTTATTGGCCGGACCACGTTCCACTGAGAACATTCTAAGCTAAGACCATCTCCGTCGTGCAGGGATGCTCCCTGACGGCCGAGCGATAATCAGACCAGCCGTCGCCGATGGCGGGAAAACAACGGAATTTATGAAAGAGGCGGGTTCCCTGAGTCAGAAGAGGAAGATGCCCCCTACCGTACCTAATCCGCACAAAGATGCTAAGAATCAGGAAGAAACTAACAGAGGTGTGATTTGCAGTGAGGAGGTAGCTTCCCTGCCGAGGACCTGTGAATGCTCATGTTCCGCTTATGACGGAGGAGGCGAGTTAGGAGAGTTGACAAGGTCGCAGACTCCAGCGACTCCCTCAGAGACTGCCATCTTACTTGAGAGAGAAGGACAGTTTGACGATCTTAATAAAAACCTTCTAGACTTGTCTCCCTTGCTTGGTACAACAAGTATGGAAGAACTAGCTTTAGCTGCGGGGGAGTTCACTCCTTTGGGCATACCATCATCTGGTCTATTGAGAGAACACTTAGGATTCACACACTCATAAGCACTGCATAACACAACATTTCCTTGTTTATGTAGGGTACTTGAGTCCAAATTTCAAACTATTTCTTTGGCATGTGATATGTCTAGAAGAAGAGGGGGAGGTCGTGGTTATGAATCAGGGTGTTACCGACCCCCGAGGAATACTTTTATCGATAGCTTTAGAAGGGAGACTAGCTTGTTTGATGATTCTCCACCTCTGCATGATCGTAGTAGTGAGTACCGTCACAAAGACCAATCTCGGCGATCTCCGACTCCTCCACATCATGTTAGGACATCCAGGGAAGACTCCCGGTTTGATGTAGCGAGCACAATGCATTCTTCGTCGATGGCTCCTCCTCATACTACCGCCTTGGCTCCCACCTACGCTCCAAGTGGAAAGGAGAAGGAGTCTAGTCGTCAAAAGACGAAGGAACTGGTAAAAATGAAGAAGCAAGATCTGGTCGTGCCCGAGACCTAAGGGCTTTCCATTGAGGATAGGAAAGCGTTGCTACAGCAGAAGTTCCCCCAACATTACTTTGACAAGCCGGTATTTCTTCCCGATATCAGTCTGATTCCGCGGGCAGATACCGAAGAGGTGTGGATGCAGGTGAGGGCTTCTTATTCCAGCCTAGAGTGTTCACTAAGTACTCCCTGCACTCGGAATTGATTAGAAAGAAGAATATGGAAATCTAGAGTCGGGGGTTGACTATTAATGCCGAACGGAGCACTGTTTGTAATCTGGGGAAGGAGATAGGTAAATCTATTTCTTGCAGCATAACTATTTCATTATTTATCGTTGAATCTTTGGATGTTAAACTTTGTCGTTGTCATTGTAGAGGAGTTAAAGGAGTCATATGAGAAGCTGAAGAGGGAGGTGGAGCACGCAAGTTCAACTTTCAAGGATACACTGGATTTACTAACAATCGAGAACACTACACTAAAAAAGACAAAGCTGAGTTGGAGCAGGTGAGTGTTAAGCTGCAAAAGGATAACGAGAGAGTATCCCAGCTTTAAATAAAGTGTGATGCCATGAGGATGGAGAATGAGAGATTGATAGCTGAGAATGCGTGACTCAGAAGCTTCAGGAGGAGGTTGCGGAGTTGAGGAAGCAACTTGAGGTGGCAAGGAAGGATAAGGGAGAAGCCGAGGCCAGTAGTAAAGATATACTGAGCTCGGTGGATGGATAAAGGCTAAGCAACTAAGAAAAGTGGAGAATTTGAGGGATGAGATCGAGGATGCAGAGGTCTGGGTGGAAGCAACCCTAGAGGAGCACATTCAGAACATGTATATCAAGGCCCAGAAGTTTCACGAAATCTTGTGGGTCTGGGATTACCTTCGGATGTTGGCCCAGACATGGTAAAGAATGGTTTTATATGAGGCTTGGCAACGTCGGGTGGACGTGGGAACCTTAGATGAGCGTCAACTGATGATAGAGCTCCAGAGTGATGAGGAGCGTGATAAAATGGAAGAAGGGAGGAGATGGCTGTAGGAAGATGCGAAAAGGGAGTGGATGGCGAAGCGTCCCGCTGAGATGGGAAAGTTTGTTCCTACGGAGAGAGTGGTTGTTACTGAGACATTCGCGGAGGGAAGCCCCTATCGGCCCCAGTTCCCGAATCAACCACAACTAGTGGTCCCGCTACTCTAGTCCGAGTTTCAACTGAGTATGATTCAGAGCACTCGGGATTAGGGGTGACCAGGTCCGCTTTGACTGTTACTGCGAGCACACTTCATATAATACCTACACCATTCCTTCCCAAAGGTAAATTTTCGTTGCTGCGAATACCCGAAGATGATGTGATTACCTAATTTATGGACTAAAAGGTAGTGTATTTACTGTGGAACCCCTTTCGGAGTTGATGTGACATCCGTTTTTGCCCCCATGCTTCCCCAAACAACAAAGTCTGGACTGGGCTTACAAGGTACATTGTATGGAGAGGAAAGTGGTCACATTGATACATTCTCAGATGTCGAGCTTGGGTCCCATATTTACAAGGACTTCCTGAAGGATGGAGAGGTTGTGGATAGGCAGAGTGTCTACGTGACCGGCCCTGTGGAAGCGAACGTATCGACGATGCAAGCTATGATGGAGGCCCATAAGGCTTAGATGGTGGCGAAGGCGGAGTAGCACGAGGAGAAGAGGAGGCGTGACGAGGCAGTCATCCTAGAGGCCCAGGCCGAGGCTAGGCAGGATGTCGAAAGAAAGGCTACTGCTATAGTGGTGAAGAAGAAGGTTGATGCTAAGGCGGAGAAGGCGAGGATTGCCGAAGAGGCCCGAAAGAAGAGAGCCGTTTATAAGACCGAGAAGGAAAGAGCTGCGGCGGAGGCTAGGAAGAAGGAGAAGGCCGATGATGCCGACAAACAAAGATTCGCGATGACTTTTGAGAAGCTTAAGCCTAATGACATTGTGAAGCTTAAGTCCAATAAGTTAGTCGATTGGAGGGCCGGTAAAGAGGATAAGGAAAAAGCGGAGGTAGAGGCCAAGAAATATCTGGCATAAGGCAATGTCGTGCTGGCCCTTACTTCTGGTGCTGCTCCCAAGCCCTTACAATACATTCCCGCTACCGAGATCATAGACATTACGAGTGGTGAAGACGTAGGCAGAATGCGCACCTCGGTTTCTCATGAGTCGATCACTCCCCCAAAGGGTAGAGGAAGGAGAAGCGACGACGGTTCTGGAAGAAAGAGATCCGTTCTTGGTGATCCTCTGAATGCTGAATCTGTTTAAAAGAAGAAAAGAAAGAAGAAGAATGAGTGACATTAGTAATTATCATAGATGTTACGGACATTTTGGTTATGTAGGCCGACAATATGCGCTGGTACGGCCCTCGCTTTTGGTCTTTAACGGCACGGTGTTGTTTTCATGTACACCTTATCATTAGAAAGAAAAGATATTAGATATGTAGTTTGTTTTGGGTGTGTGTGAAAGGAAATATTAGTTATCTAAATCGCATTTCATGTCAAGTGTTCGACTGTTCGTCTTATGTTTTCCAGTGTCCTATACTTGCACAAGCGTACTTATTGTTACACCAACCGAAATGTGATTGGAGTCTCTGCTTAGGGGTGTCCCCGGTCATGCGGAGACCGTGCACCGGTTCCGTTCGTGGGGTTTCCCGTGTTCAGGATTCCCGAGGGGCGTGGAATCCAGACCAAGTGCCTTCTGCCTTGGACTGCTTGGAGTTCATTAGTCCTAAGTAGAGGGAAGGCATATACGACGCGATTTGTCCGACTTTTGGCTCTCCCATCGTCGTTCCGGTTTAGAGCGTGTGGGCGTCATTTATTCACCAAAGAGTGCCCAGATCCATACCCAGTGGGTCGGATTGTGGCCGAAGGGTTTCCCCTAAGACCGGAGGCTTAGGAGCGGAAATGATTTATGCTCGGTCTTAATGCTAGGCCGAGGTATGAAAGGTACACGGACCCTTACACGATAGATTGGATGGAGCCGTGCGAATGGCTGACATCGCATCGGGTTGCCTGGTGGGTTGCCCCTGTAACACCCTGGATTTTGTTTAACGACATTAAAAGAGGATAAATTAATTAATTATTAATTTAATATTCAGAATTAAGGAAAACGGACTGCGCCATAGCGTTTGTTTCGAAATTGTGGTCAAGATAGACATTTGGTTTGCGCAAAACGGACACCATACGAAGAAGTTATGAGGGTTTAAATTTGTATACGTGCAAAAAGAATATATATATATATATACATATATACACACACATGAGTCATATAGGAGTCAGATATGAGTCAGCACCTTATCCAAAACAGTTCGAATTTGAAAAAGAAAAAGTGGCGGCAGATTTCCCGCTCGAGGGGACCGACCCCCTAGAGGGGTGTCAACACCGGGGTCGACCCCACTTAAGGGGTGTCGACACCAGGGTCGACCCACCCACAGAGGTGTCGACACCCCCTAGGGCTGACGTGGCATAGTCAGTTTGGAGGCCGGCAGCTATAAATAAAGGTCCATTTTCACTTGGTTTCTATCCTGAAATGCAATGGAGGCCAGATGCTGTCAGTAGACGGACTGAACCTAAATCTATTCATCTTCTGCAAATCAAATTCTGAGATTCAAGCATAGATTCAACACCAATAACTTCTTTTCTACCTTCTTAACAATCCAAACGCTATGAGTTGGTTACTTTTAGGTTTAAATGAATAAAAGTAAATTATGAAAGACTGTGATTTGGATATGTTGTAAATTATGAACCTATGCTATTGTTGAATCTTATACTATGTCATGATAGATCTACTTTTCTAGATCTAATTAAATTGTGGTTAATCTATTATGTCACCTTTGTGGATCTTGATTTGTAAATGTATTGTAGTTAATGTAAATCTGTTATTTTAGACAGTTACAACATTGTTTAGATCTAATTCTTTGTGTAAATCACCTTTCACCTGTCATATTGCGGTCGATTTAGATATGTTATAAATTGGACATGTGAATCCATATTTAGATCTAAACATGCTACTATGTCATCCTAATCATGTTAGATCTAGTTTACCATTACTTGCTCACTAGATCTATTTTTATGTCCACATTATAATATGTTAGATCTAGTTTGTCATGAGATCTGTTTTTATCTCCACCTTATTATTATGCCAAACATGCCTATGCCAGTACATATGTTTATGCCACGTTTGTTAAGAGGGTCATTATGGGCTTTGTTCCTGTCATTTTTCTCTTTTACTGTTTATGACTAAGCTATTATTAACCTAGATATGTCGCGAGTTATATGTGAATGCGCTAGTTAGGGAAAAAGGGAAAAGATTAGTACTGGCATAATGCTTATAAACATGAATTGGACATATATTTTAAATGGGTTAATGGGTATGAAACACCTATAAAGGAATAGGATTAATTAATTGATTAATTAATAAATAAATGCAAAGGATTACAATTAGTAATTGTAATTACGTTTATGACACGAGGTTAGGTTGCATTAGCGGTGGAAGCCTACCCGGACCCGACCAGCATATCCAGCGGCCAGTAATGTTGAACCTAATGTAGGAGGTCTAAGTGTAAAAATACGACTTGGGCTAAGACATGAGGTTAGGCCCCAACTTGTGGAGTAAGTCTGCCCAGACCTGACCAGCATATCCAGCATCCACAAACTGTAGGCCTAATGTGGGAGGTCTGGACCATCATAACCATAAATGGACATGGTCATAAACTGAAATACTTAACCTTGTTGTATCATAAACATGAATAGGGGTTAAGTAAAACTGGGTTGGATGGTGGGTGGGTTAAGTAAATATGAGGGGGTGGGTAATATTTACATATAAGCCTACAAACTTAACCCTATAAGGTTATGTAATTAAAGACACCTAGTGGTATACATAACCGATGGACAGGATAAAAGTTATGTAATTAAAGACACCTTTTTGGGTAAGCATAACTAGTAGTAAGGCTATGTAATTAAAGATACCTAGTGGTATACATAGTCAGTAAAAACCTAGTGGGGGATACAAGAAAAAGGGGAGAGCTTGTATCATATTCTGTGGGACCCATTTTGAGTCAGTAACCCGGAGTAGGTATCAAATAAAGTACTCCGTACTAGGCGGAGAAGGGGCACACTTACTGATTGATTGTAAGAGATCCAAACATGGAGAACGGTGTGGGCAGCGCAAACCAACCAGGCCATGTGCGTGCATGAGCCGGGGAGAGGGGGATAAGATGACCGTGACACCAGTAGATATAGGGCTGTGCATATCAGTGAGGGGTTACCACTTTAGGACGTGATACATCCTACTGTGGGTTCAGCACAGAGTATCTACAGAGTAGGGAGTCGATCGATTAGGGCAGTACTTAGGGCATTTTTGGACGTATGCCCAAGTCTACCACCGTGAAGTGTAAGGAATCACCTCATTCTGGTTATACTAGTAATAGTGTAGAGTAATCATTAGAAGCGTACATACCTTATCCTGTCTACCTTGTCACACCTGCCATTTATGTAGTGATCTCTCTTATCCACTTTATATGCCTGTCATGCTACTTTTATTTATTTACTTGCTAAAAGTAACAAGACTCGCCAGACTTTTTGTCTGACCCTTTTTGTTTCGTCTTCTCTCTTCTGTTTCCCCCCAGGTCCTCAGGGCAGGAATATTCAGGCTTAGTCAGGACTCAGTTATCATCTTACTAGGAGCTGCTTTCGAAGTATGGCTCAAATTCTTATCTCTACTATGGTTTAGCTCTTTTATTTGGGGAATTATGTTTTTTTTATATACTTATGTACTCTGAAGGTGCAAGACATAAGTCATTTTATTGTAATGGTTTTTGTGACTTATGGTATTGTGGACCACGACATTATGATTTATGTTTGAAATAAAAATTTAAATTTCCACTGTTACCTTATTTATATCAGTCTTGTAATTATTCTATGTTTGTTTATCTATAACGCTTCATGGAACTTAATGCATTCCCTTTGTGAGTGACATTAACGGACGTGGGGTATCACACTTGGTATCAGAGCTGAACGTTACCAGATTAGATAAAAAGTTTTTGAAAATTATTTTCAAAAAGGTCTTAAAAGAAAGTATTTTCAAAAATAATAGCCTGTTTGAAAAACATTCCCCAAAAATCCATATGTAATATCCTTCGGTCTGTTGTCTAAACTCTCTTCTTTTTTTTATCATGTCTGGGGAACAAAACATTCCCAACATCCCAGAGGGCGTTATGATACCCGGATGGTTCCGAAGGTATCTGGAGGACACGGCGCCTGCCGAGGGCCAAGGAAACTTTCCTCCTCCAGCTACACCAGTCATTCCTCCTCCTCCCTCTCCAAGAGAAGATGACTTCGCCAAGATCTGCAAGGACTTCCGTGCTATGGGAGGGAAGCCATTCCATGGGAACGAGACATTCGTAGAAGCACAAAATTGGCTCAAGGAGACCGAAGACTTGTTCGTAATCTTTGGGGTAGAGAATAGAAGGAAGGTTCAGTTAGCCGCCTGGCTACTGAAAGACGAAGCCTCATTTTGGTGGGAAGTTACCCAAGTTGGACGTCCGGTGGAAACATGGGACGTCCAGTGGAAACATAGGATGACTTTAGATAGAGGTTTGAAATGAAATTTCTTTCCCAACCTGAGAGGAGTATGCAGATGGAGTGGTTCTTAGCACTCAAACAAGGAAACTTGACGGTGAAAGAGTATGCGAACAAATTCAACCAGCTACCAAGGTTCGGGTTAGAGTTGGTGGATACGCCACACAAAAGAGCTTTGCGGTTTACTAAAGGGCTGAATGAACCTCTGCATGGGTTAGCTATGTCCCATATTCCAATGAGGCCACATTCAAAAAGCTTGTCGATATAGCCCTAACGCATGAGGAAGACAAGGGAGAAAAGAAGGAAGAAAAGGCTGAGGAGACATCGCAAAATAGGAAGGTGTGGCCCAAGAAGGGACAACAACAACAATACCAGAAGAAAGGTGGCAAGAACGATAAGGGCAGGGATAGAGAAAATGTCACAGCTATGGGAAGGAAGGTCACTTGATCGAAGACTGTAAGAGAAGGAAGAACACTTGCTTTAATTACGGAGAGGTCGGACACTTCGCTAGAGAGTGCCCGAAGAAACAGGAATCACAGGGACAGGGTCAAAGGACATGTACTTCTGGAGGGTAGGTGTGTGCTCTCGCAACGAGTGCTCCCGATAGAGGTAGAAAAATTTTTGTGGAAGGTTTAATTTCTCTTTCAAAACACCCTATTAGAACACTTTTTGATTCTGGTGCCTTGCATTCATTTATATCAAGTTCTATAGTTGAATCTTTGCACTTAATTACTAGTATGGTAGTGGATCCCGTAGTAGTTTCAAACCCCATTGGTGGTTCGGCTCATTTATCTATGATTTGTCGAGGTTTGAAAATATCCGTGTTAGGCGTCGAGTTTGAATGCGATGCGTATGTGCTCGGGTTTATGGGCTATGGGTTGATTCTAGGGATGGATTGGCTTACCACGTATGATGCCATTCTGGACTGTGAGAATAGGGTTGTTTGGCTTCTGACTTGTCATGGGAGGACCCTCGAGATTTCTTGTGACCCACAAGGGTCGGTTATGCTTAGTTTCTTAGAGTCTCTTGATGCATCTATCAATGACTCGCAATTTGTTCCAGTAGTCCGAGATTATTCCGAGGTTTTTGATGAGGTTCGAGGTTTACCATTGAGGCGCGAGATCGACTTTCGTATATATTTGGTGGACAATGCAAAGCCAGTTGCATTCCTAGTGCGCCATATGGTTCCGAGAGAAAGGAGGGAGCTGAGTAAGCAAGTAGGGGAGCTACTTGGGAAAGGATTTATCAGACGAAGCATATCTGAGTGGGGTGCTCCAGTAGTATTCGCAACTAAAGCGGATGGTTCGCTTCGTTTATGTGTTGACTATAGAGAGCTGAATAAATTCACTAAGAAAAATAGACACCCGCTTCCGAGGATTGATGATTTATTTGATCAGCTTGTTGGTGCCTCGGTATTTTCTCAGTTAGACTTGGCCACGGGGTTCCATCAGTTGAGGGTGGCTGAGGACAACATAATAAAACTGCTTTTATAACTCTGGATGGTTTCTTTGAATGGCTAGTTATGCCTTTTGGATTGACGAATGCATCCGGCTATTTTGTTGATTTGATGAGTAGGGTGTTTTGGGAGTTTCTTAATAAATTCGTTGTAGTCTTTGTTGATGATATTTTGATCTTCTCCAAAAACGAAGAAGAGCATGTCCAACATTTGAGAGAAGTCCTGAAAACTCTCCGTGCACATCAGTTTAAAGCAAAGTTCCCCAATTCACATTTTTGGAGAAAAAAGTGAGATTCTTAGGGCATGTGTTCTCCAAAGAAGGGATAGCTGTAGATCCCGTGAAGGTGGTTGTAGTGCAAGATTGGCAGATTCCTAAAAATGCAACCGAGGTGAGAAGCTTTCTTGGGTTGGCAAGTTATTATAGGAAGTTCATTAAGGACTTTGCAAAGATATCATCCCCACTCACTATGCTGGCGAAGAAGAACTTGGCATTTTCTTGGGATATGACTGTGATGTTGCTCTCCAACGACTGAGGAGGGCTCTGACAACAGCCCCAGTCTTGACCTTGCCTGATGGGAGTAAAGTATTTACCATTTACAATGATGCATGCGGTACAAGGCTTGGTGCGATTCTGATGCAAGAAGGGAAAGTAGTATGTTATGGGGGTAGACAGTTGAGGGTTCATGAGAAGAACTACCCCACCCATGATCTAGAGCTAGCTGCCATAGTATTCGCATTAAAGACGTGGCGTCATTATTTACTTGGAGAGAAGTTCGAGTTATACACCGATCATGAATCTCTCAAGTATCTGTTCTCATAGAAGGATCTCAATTTAAGGCAACAACGGTGGTTGGAGTTCCTATCTTCATATGATTTTGAGATTGCTTATACCCCTGACAAGGGTAATGTGGTGGCTTACGCACTGAGTTGGCAGAGGATGGCCTTGAGTCCTCTGTTTGTGGAGAGAAAGAACTTGGAGTTCATATCAGCTTTTGATTTTAGACCCTCCATCGAGATTTTGCCTGATTTGTTTGCATCCTTGGAGATACAACCAACACTTATGGACCAGATAGGAGCTTCGCAACAAGGCAACCCACAGATTTTAGACATCATGGAAAAGTTCAGAAGAGGAGAGGCTTCTAGTCACCTCAGTAGATATGCCATAGATGAAAAGGGGTGGTTGCGACGAGATGGAAGGCTTTGTGTTCCTCAAAATGGAAGCTTGATAAAGGTAGTCCTTGAAGAAGCCCATCATTCTAAGATGACCATTCATCTAGGTGGTGATAAGATGTACAGAGACATGAAGAGGGTTTTCCTTTGGGTTGGGATGAAGAAATATGTGACCGAATTTGTTTCCAATGTTTAGTGTGCCAACAAGTTAAAGCTGAGAAAAAGAAGCCCTGTGGATTACTTCATCCTTCGGAAGTTCCTCAGTGGAAATGCGAGAGCATCTCTATGGATTTCGTGGATGGGTTTCCTAGATCGAAGAAAGGCAATACCAGTATTTGGGTTGTGGTAGACAGACTCACTAAGAGCGCTCACTTTATTCCAGTTAAGAGTAAGAGGACGGCATCATGGTTGGCAGCAATTTATGTTCGTGAGATAGTTCGTCTTCATGGAGTACCTTCCAGCATCGTAAGTGATCGTGACCCCATCTTTACTAGCGAGTTTTGGAGGAGCTTGCAGTTTTGTTTGAGCACCGCTTATCATCCTCAGACCGATGGACAGACAGAGAGGGTGAACAAAATTTTAGAGGATCTTTTGAGGCTATGTATTCTAGAATTCGGAGGGACTTGGGAAGAGCATCTTCCTTTAGTAGAGTTTGCCTATAACAACAACTACCAGTTCAGCATCGGCATAGCACCCTTCGAAGCAATGTACGGACGACCTAGTAGATCACCAACTTATTGGTGGGAATCTACAGAAAAATTATAACTTGGACCAGATATGGTTAGAGAAACATCCGAAAAGATTTACCTTATTCAACGGTAGATGAAGACAACCCAACATAGGCAGAAATCCTATGTAGATAAGAGAAGGACTGACATCGAATTTGAAGTGGGAGACTTAGTTTTTATCAAAGTATCACCTCTGAGGAATGTGGTTTGCTTCGGATCGGTAGAGAAGTGGGCACCTAGGTTTGTGGGACCATTTCCCATAACCGAGAGAATTGGCCAAATGGCCTATAGAGTAAAGCTCCAACAAAGTCTATCCGATGTTCTTGATGTTTTCCGCGTTTCTCATCTCCGGAAATATTTACATGACATCGCGAAAGTCGTTGAGCCGAGTGTGTTGGAAGAAGTAGAAATAGAGCGGGAAGCGACAGTCAGACGAGTTCCTTCCTGTATTCTTGGATCAGAAGTTAGGAAGCTACACAATAAAGAGATCAAGTTGCTAAAGGTTAGTGGGGAGATAACCCAGAGAATGCGACTTGGGAGACCAAAGACAAGATTCGCGCTTTGTACCCTTTTCTTTTCGAGGGTATGTTCTTAACTCCTTTTTTAAAAGTTTTATTAGTACTTGTTTCTATCATTTGAGTATATCTCATCCATAGTATTTTTCGACCTTTAGATGGAATCCTATGGTGCAAACAATTGTTTGAAACATGTTATGTTTGATGGATGCAAGTGGATACAAGCGTTTGCTAGTGGCTGCCTGTGGATGCATATACACACACATTAGGCACTAAGATCGGCTCAATCACTTTCATATTGCATATGGATGTATGTGTTTTCTTTTATGGATGGAAATGGACGTATTAGCATATGGATGTTGCATTTGGATGAATGAGTGTGCACACATATAGAACTTACAGGTTATAATAGGATTATTTGCATACATATTGGATTCATGGCACAAACATACATTGCATTAAGGAGGTCAACTGAATCAGTAGACCGCCTGATTTTCGCATTAGTATTGGGACATACACACACACCTTTGCATATATTCATATAATCATTAGAAATCTTTAAGGACAATGGATGCCAATGATTGGTGGATGAGCAGATGGATGATGGATGGTAGGATACATTATACTTAACTTAGAGATTTTGGGGATGAAATCCTTTGAGTATGGGAGAATGTAACACCCTGATTTTTATCAATGACACAAAAAGAAGATAAATTAAATAATAATTAATTTAATATTTAGAATTAAGGAAAAAAGACTGCGCCATAGCGTCCTTCTTGAAATTCTGGTCAAAATAGACATTTGGTTTGCGCAAAACGGACACCATATGAAGAAGTTATGAGGGTTTTAAGTTTGTATACGCGTAGAAAGAATATATATACACATATAAGTCATATAAGAGTCAGCACCTTATCCAGAACAATTTGAATTTGAAAAAGAAAAAATGGCGGCAGATTTCCCGCTCTAGGGGGCCGACACCCCTAGAGGGGTGTCGACACCGGAGTCGACCCACCCACAGGGGTATCGACACCCCTAGGGCTGACGTGGCATAGTCGGTTTGGAGGCTGGCAGCTATAAATAAAGGATTATTTTCTCTTATTTTCTATCCTGAAATGCAACGGAGGCCAGATGCTGTCAGTAGACAGACTAAACCTAATTCTATTCAGCTTCTACAAATCAAATTCTGAGATTCAAGCATAGATTTAACACCAACAACTTCTTTTCTACCTTCTTAACAATCCAAACACTGTGAGTTGGTTTCTTTTTGGTTTAAATGAATAAAAGTAAATTATGAAAGACTTTGATTTGGATATGTTGTAAATTATGAACCTATGCTATTGTTGAATCTTATACTATGTCATGATAGATCTACTTTACTGGATCTAATTAAATTGTTGTTAATCTATTATGTCACCTTTGTGGATCTTTGATTTGTAACTGTATTGTGGTTAATGTAAATCTGTTATTTTAGACAATTTCAACATTGTTTAGATCTAATTCTTTGCGTAAAGCACCTTTCACTTGTCATGTTGTGGTCAATTTAGATATGTTATAAATTGGACATGTGAATCCATATTTAGATCTATACATGCTACTATGTCATCCTAATCATGTTAGATCCAGTTTTACCATTACTTACTCACCAGATCTGTTTTTTTGTCCAATTATAATATGTTAGATCTAGTTTTGTCATGAGATTTGTTTTTATGTCCGCCTTATTATTATGCCAAACATGTCTATGCCCGTACATATGTTTATGCCAAGTTTGTTAAGAGGATCATTATCGACTTTTTCCCATCATTTTTTCCTTTTACTGTTTATTACTAGGCTATTATTTAGCCTAGATATGCCGTGAGTTATATGCAAATGCGCTAGTTAAGGAACGAGGAAAAAAGATTAGTATTGGCATAATGCTCATAAACCTGAATTGGACATATATTTTAAATGGGTTAATGGGTATGAAACATTTATAAAGGCATAGGATTAATTAATTGATTAATTAATAAAGAAATGCCTAGGAATACAATTAGTAATTGTAATTACACTTATGACACGAGGTTAGGTTGCATTAGCAGTGGAAGCAGCCTGCCCGGATCCATCTAAGTGTACAAATACGACTTGGGCTAAGACATGAGGTTAGGCCCAACTTGTGGAATAAGTCTGCCCGGACCCGACCGGCACATCCAGCATCCACAAGCTGTAGGCCTAATGTGGGATGTCTGGTCCATCATAACCATAAATAGACATGGTCATAAACTGAAATACTTAACCTAGTTGTATCATAAACATGAATAGGGGTTAAGTAAAACTGGGTTGGATAGTGAGTGGTTTAACTAAATCTTAGGGGGTGGGTAATATTTACATATAGGCCCACAAACTTAACCCTATAAGGTTATGTAATTAAAGACACCTAGTGGTATACATAACCGGTGGAAAATATAAAAGTTATGTAATTAAAGACACCTTTTTGGGTAAGCATAACTAGTAATAAGGCTATGTAATTAAAAGTACCTATTGGTATACATAGTCAGTAAAAACCTAGTGGGGGATACAAGAAAAAGGGGAGAGCTTGTATCATATTGTGTGGGACCCATTTCAGTCAATAACCCAGAGTAGGTATCAAATAATGTACTCCGTACTAAGCGGAGAATGGGCACGCTTAATGATTGATTGTAAGAGATCCAAACATGGAGGACGGTGTGGGCGGCGCAAACCAACCGGGCCATGTGCGTGCATGATCCAGGTAGAAGGGGATAAGACGACCGTGACACCAGTTGATATGAGGCTGTGCATATCAGTGAGGGGTTTCCACTTTAGGACGTGATACATCCTACTGTGGGGCCGGCACAGAGTATCTACGGAGTAGAGAGCCGATCGATTAGGGTAGTACTTAGGGCATATTTAGACGTATGCCCAAGTCTACCACCGTGAAGTGTAAGGGATCATCTCATTCTGGTTATACTAGTAATAGTGCAGAGTAATCATTAGAAGCGTACTTAGCTTATCCGGCCTACCTTGTCACACTTGACACTTATGTAGTGATCTCTCTTATCCACTTTATATGCCTGTCATGCTACTTTTATTTATTTACTTGCTAAAAGTAACTAGACTTGCCAGACTTTATGTCTGACCCTTTTTGTTTCGTCTTCTCTCTTCCGTTTCCCCCTCCCCCAGGTTCTCAGGGCAGTAATATTCAGGCTTAGTTAGGATTCAGTTATCATTTTGCTAGGAGCTGCTTTCAAAGTATGGCTCAAGTTCTTATCTCTACTATGGCTTAGCTCTTTTATTTGGGGAATTATGTTTTTTATATACTTATGTGCTCTGATTGTGCAAGACAAAAGTCATTTTATTGTAATGGTTTTTGTGACTTATGGTATTGTGGTACACGGCATTATGATTTATGTTTGAAATAAAAATTTGAATTTCTACTGCTACCTTATTTATATCTTTCTTGTAATTGTTCTGTGTCTGTTTACCTATAATGCTTCACGGAACTTAATGCATTCCCTTTGTGAGTGACATTAATGGACGTGGGGTGTCACAGCCCCCAAGTCTGGTGATTGGGAGTGGAACAATTTATACTCGGTCGCGGTGCTGGGCCGAGATTCGAGTAGAGTTGTTCAAACTCGGTCGCGTCGCGGGCTCGGGACTCGAGTGGCGGTGCCGGCTCCCGTCCTTGGGGTGCCAAGTCAAGGCCATTTGTTTTTGTCCTTGTTGCTGCTGAAGCTTGAGTGGTGATACCGTCTCCCGTGCTTGGGGTGCCGATCCATTGTTTGAGTGTTTGTGAGTGCTAGCTAGTTGCGAAGGTCAATCAAACATAACATGCAGGAAGTAAACATAGCGAGGACACAGAAAACTGAACATCATCTTTACTAATACTTTGGCAGTAACAACCTTTACAATGACTTGAATTTCAAGAAAACATAACATCGTTGGAAAGCAAGAAAAATGTACGCTAAGTTATGTGAAATTATGGTGGATATGTTCGTTGTTTCATACCCTTGGGAGCTTGGCCCTATCTACGGTTTCTAGCTTGAAAGTCCTATCCCTAAGCTTCCATTGTATGATGTACGGACCTTCCCAACGAGGAGTGAGACCAATCGGTGTGGGCAAGATCAGCTTCAGGATAAGGTCAACGACATTGAGATCCTTGTGGCGTACTTTAGAGTTGAAGTATCAGGCTACTCATTGACGCTGGGCGGTAGCTCTGAGCTCATATTCATTCCTTTTTCCTCAAGCAAATCGAGCGATCCCAAGAGTAAGTCTTGATTGGTTTTTGGATCATAGTAGGTAACTCGGTGGGATTGAAGCTTTAGCTCAATGGGGATGACGGCTTTGGATCCACAGGCAAGGGCGAATGGAGTATGAACCGTCGTTGATTTGTGGGTGGTCCGGCAGGCCCATAGCGACAGAGGGAGTTTGTATGCACATAATCCCCCGGCCTTTTCCAGACACTTCTTAATGATGGATTTAATCACTATGTTGACATCCACGACTTGCCCATTGGCCTACGGGTGAGCCATTACCGAGAATCTATTCTCGATGTTGTGCCGCTGGTAGAAAGACTTGAACTCTGCGCTCTCAAAATGGGTTCCATTGTCAGAGATGAGGGACTGAGGGACTCTGTAGCGGGTGATGATGTTGCGGATGACGAAGTTGATTACTTTCTTGGTGGTGATCGTAGTTAGGGCTTCGGCTTCCGCCCATTTGGTGAAATAATCAACGACGATGATGGCGTAAAGAGCCCAACCTCTGGCCATCCGGAGAGTCCCGATGATGTCTATCCCACACATAGAGAACGTCCAAGGGCTGACCATTTGTGTTAACTCGGTATGCGGGGCCCTTGGGATCTTTAAGTAGCGCTGGCATTTGTTGCACTTGCGAGCATAGTTTGCGGTGCCTTGATTGAGCGTGGGCCAGAAATAACCGTGTCTAATGATCTTCCTTGCTGAGGTTTGCCCCTCGGTGTAGTCGCCACACTCGCCTTCATGCATGTCTATCAGCACGTGGTTAGCGTCGCTGTCGACTACGCATCGAAGTAGTGGGACAGAGAAACCTCTACGGAAGAGCACTCCATCCAGAATGATGTAGTGAGATGATTGGCGAATGAGCGCTCGTCTTTCTTTGTAATGTCCCAGGAGGGTTCCGTACTGTAAATAATTCTTAATCGGTGTCGTCCAAGATTCAGGTTCGGCTTCGGTTGCCATTACTGAATCAATCTACATCTGATCAATGCTTGGGGAGTTGAGAGCTTCGACTGGGGCAAGTCCCATAAGTTGTGCCTCCTCAGAACTCGCCAACTTGGCCAATGAGTCCACTTTTTCATTCTATTCTCGGGGGATATGCGCGATGATGTAGTGGTCGAAGCTAGTGAGCAGTTCATGAACTTGAGCAAGATATGAGGCGAGTCGAGCCCCCTTGGCTTGGTATTACCCTTGTACTTGACACACGATGAAACTACTACAAAAGTGGGCATATTCGACACTAATTTGTGAGCGTTGCATGAAAAGTGTGGCGAAAGCTATGATTTCTTCGAGCTTCTGCAACAGTATTCATATGTTGTTGCATTATACGTGGATGCACTGTTGCGGTGGGAATTTTAGTGTTCTGATGTGCAACACCAGTTAAAAGCGTAGCATTACGTATATATAATCCAGCTCTGCTATCCGCGTTATCAACATATAAAAACCCCAACCGTAGATGAAAGATTAATCCAACGGTTCAAACCATCTATGGATCTGATGATCTTAATGTTAGCCATCATCCAATCATTGACAGCCACGTCATTTCATTCTTTTGACGAAATTTTGGCGCGGTCTTCTCCCTTCATGAAATCGTTTTCTTCTCTATCATCTAATCGTTTTCTCCCTTTTTACTATTGACAAAAATTTAAACCTAAATTCACATCAGTATCGATCCTCTCCTCGACAGCAAATTCTATTCCGAAAAGGATGAAGCTTTGAAACGCTTTCTAGTTTTGATTGCTCAGGGCGCTGACATCGCCAGTTTTTTCCCTCAGGTTCAGTTTGTATTGCACTGTGAATTAGTTGCGCTTATTATAGATTGGATTATGAGTAATTAGTAATTAGTTCATTTGTTACATTTTGGAAAACCCATTCGCTTATGAGTAATTAGTTGCGCTTATTATTGATTTGGGATTTGGGATTATGCTGAGGTTTATTCGAAAATTATACCCAGCAATAAACCATGAGAACCGAGCTACTGGCATGAAAAAGACATTGGTTTATTATAGAGGTCGAGCTAGTTAAGGAATGGGGACTGCGGTTAATTTGCACTGCTTGAGGTTCATACCTTACACTGCGGTTAATTTGTATGCTTGAGGTTAATTTGCACTGCGGTGTGTATGCACTGCGGTGACATCCGAATTTTAAGCCTCTTAACGCAGATTTTGAAAAAATCTGAAGCGGGCACTCAAGCATTTTCGTTTTATTACAATACACATCATACACGCAGTGCATATATACACTCACAAGTATACACGCACGCACAAGTATACACGCACAAGTATCATAAGTATACACGCACAAGTATACACGCACAAGTATCACAAGTATACAAGCTCAAGTATCATAAGTATACACGCACAAGTACACACGCTCAAGTATCACAAGTATACACGCTCAAGTAGACACGCACAAGTATACACGCGCGCACAAGTATACATGCACGCACAAGTATCATAAGGCAGCCATCTGAAGGCACGCACAAGTATACACGCACAAGTATCATAAGTATACACCAGAGATGTACGCAGAGATTTTAAAAAATCACCAGCATTCACAAACAAAACAACGTACCATTCACAAACATTCAAAAACATTCACCAGCATCCATCATCAGTCATCATCAGTCATCACAAACTTCCACAACCACACAAAGTTTCACAAATATTCACAAAATTTCAAGCCAAAAATCATTACCAGCAGAATAAAACCAACATCCACAAACATCACCAGTCATCACCAGCATCATCACCAGCATCCACACCAGCATCAGCACCAGCATCCATGTCAGAGTCATTGTCCATGTCAGAGTCATTGTCTATGTCAGAGTGGCTGTTAAGGATAGAGCATAGTCAACGACCAAACCAGAATTTCTTGTTGTGGAGGGCAAAGTGATCTTTGGATGATCAAACTTCAATAGGTATGTTAATTCTATTTCTGTAAACATTTTGTGATCCACCTAATATATTATATGATCAAACTTCTATTTCTGTAAACATTTTGTGATCCACCTAATATATTATATGATTCAATTCTCAAATAATGTGATCCACCTACGAGTTTATATGCCTTAATTATCAAACAATTTGACATGTAACACACATTAATTATCAAACAATTTGACATGTAACCACATCTGAAGGAAATTCAAGCCATACAATAACAGTGTCTCAAATTCAAGCCACACAACCACATCTAGGTACGACTAACAGAGCACCAGTTTGTATTATTATTTCAGAATCTTGGGTGGGGCATTATAACCTTGTATGTATGTTTGTGAGTGTGTGCATGTGTGGTTGTGTCTCACTATAAGAAACTGTGGATGGAAGTAAAATTTACCTATGATCACAAAAAAATGGTACCACCGGTTCCTCCTTATTGCTCACAAACAGAATTTCAGGCCTCGTCAAAGGATGAGTATGTGTGGTGCGCTCAACCCTAATGATGTATTTCTTGTTGTCGAATCGAGCAGCAAAAACATTCTCCAAGCCAATGCCTTCATAAAATTCCATTTTCAGGTATAATGATCTATGGTCAATTCGAGACCAATGACAGTCGTCAATTTCACACACATTTCCCATTGGCGTCATTAATTCTTTTATTGCAGGAACATTTGTCTTCAGGAACTCGGGAAAGCCAACAACTCTGGCCCATGATTTTGCCTCGAACGCTGATTCAGGCTCAAATTCTTCAACAGACCATTGTTGCACATAAAAAGCACCTACAATTTTTGTAAAAAGTTTCAACATTAGCGCATGATCACGCGTACTGTAAGATGGGCATGTTATTAGAAAAGAGTTTTTGGGTATAACCCGTATAGTCCACTCCTCATTAAGCTTCAGCGTATGCCTAAGCGTGAGATGCACAAATTCGTAAGTCTAATGTCCTGAAAGAACAGTGGCAGTGATGCATAGTGAAGAGTCCTCCATTTTTTTTTACTTTTGACGATGGAGTTTTGTTTAGGAGTTGAAGATGTAGATGAAGTGACACACTGTACGTGGCAGTAATATGGGAACTGAAAACTTTTTGCTCAGAAGACGAATGGCCATATGAAATTGCTTATTTGTTGGCTGGCATGAGTGACCAATCGCCAATGGTCAGTAAGTCAATTGTAATAATTGTGTTCATAACATTTTACTAAGAAGGCCAATGGTCATTCGATGCCACCACTTATCAAATAACTTGTTATCATTTGATCAGGTGCATATTTAATTCTGGAAGGCAGAGGGATACATTTTGCAGATCGGATTGCTGCATATATATGATTCATATATAGGTACATACTAACATACATATATATTTCCTATTGGAATCGGATTGCTGCATATATATGATTCATATATATAAATGAGTAATACATTTTGCAGGTGTGGACACATGTGTACATGTTCAGGAATTCGCTAAAGAATTGGCCAGGAATGGATCAGGATAATGTCCCTTATGCCGTGCACCTATTCTTGAAGTAGTTCGAGCTTACTGTATACAATGAACAAAACAGTGTAGCTGATTTTTGAGTTTTGATATTTGGATAATTAAAACAATTGCTTTGGATGAGTTTCTTGTACAAAACCTGTATTGCAAAATATTTAATTAAAGCATTGTATTTCTATCAAATTAGTGTTGCATTTTCCTTCTTCTACTGTTGCGTTAGCTTTTATTGATATTGCATTTCATTGTAATGGTGTTGCATTACATATTGTAGTGGTGTTGCATAACATTAAATATAATTACTTACCCGTCGCACGTGGACCCCACAGCTGACGTGGATAGCTGGTGTGGCATGTGACACGTGGAGTGCTGACATGGAGAGATGACGTGTCGTGTGACACGTAGACAGCTGACGTGGCGGCACTGGAAGCCAGGCCCTAACTAATGCTTAAGGCAACGCTGAATAGTGTTGCATTACGTGCAAATAGTGTTGCATTATGGCTATAATGCAACACTTTCTTTCCGTGGCCGTAGATGGGCAAAAGTTTTGCCTTAGGTGGCTAATGCAACGGCCGCGGATGCCACGCCCCCCTGGTGTTGCCTATTTGAAAAAATGGCCTACGACAACGCTTTTTTGATCTACGGCCACATAAAAATAGTGTCGAATATGCCCACTTTTGTAGTAGTGAGATGCGAGTCAAAGAAAATTTTGATGGTGTTGATGTTAAGTTCTATAGCGATTCTAAGTCCAGCTATCAAGGCCTCATATTTTGCGTTGTTATTTGTGGTAGGGAAGTTGAGTTTTAAAGCATAGCATACCGGGTGCTTCTCGGGTGTGAAGAGTACGACCTCGGTGCTAGAAGACTTATGTTGGAAGATCCATCCACGAATAGTTTCCATTTAATATTTGGAGTCTGGCCGTCTCCCGGAGGAGGGTCTTCTGGGGCAGTGAATTCTACTATGAAATCGGCGATGGCCTGACCGAGGATGGCTTGATGAAGGATGAATGTGATTTCAAAATGACTCGGCTCTATAGTCCACTTTAGTAGTCGTTCGGATGCCTCAGGTCGTTGTAGGACCTGTCATAGTGGCTGGTTAGTGTAGACTTTTATGGGGTGAGACTGAAAATATGGTTGTAGCTTCCGGAAAGAGATCAACAATTAGTAGGCTAGTTTCTCAAGCTTTGGGTAGTTCTTTTCTGCTCCTGTCAATCTCTTGCTAATGTAATAAATGGGTTGTTGGGCACGATCTTTAATGCGTACCAACGATGTATCACCCCACACTTTTCTGTGCCTAAATGGGCGTAATCAGAGTACGGTAAAAGAAAATTCACAGCGGAAACAAAATAGAATGAACTAGAATTAACTCAAGTAACTACCTTTTTCAAAGTTAGTCACTTAGCCAGTACCGACCATGAGAGAACAAGAACCGAAAGCCAAACTAAAACACCTATGAGAACCCGACCTTCTCTAGAAAACCTGGGGGTTGTAATGAGGAGGGGGGGTCAGAAAAACAAAATTCTGGTGAATAGGAAATGCACAACATAGATTATAGTACACAGATGTATCCAATTTGGTTCAACCCAAGATGTATGTCTATCAAGGTTTGTGATTCTAACCTAACCTTGTAGATGTTTATGCACGACCCTAATACTCTTCTCAAAGTAGTATTTTCCAAGTATGATACCGAGATAGAACGTTTATGCATATATTTGTGAAGCTTTTATACCAGAGCTTAACTGATTATTAAACCAAGAAGTGAACTCCAAATTACGGAGTTTGTATATATACTTTTTCATTTTCTTATCCTTTATTATTTATGCCTCATTATCAATGATAGATAGGGTGGATTCTCCCGATTGCTTAAGACCCTAGGCGGGCCTATTGGTCGTTCAATACCACTTGATGATTTATTCAACATTATTATAAACTAGAGGGCACTAGCTATGGGCCCTACTAGTTAAGGCTTCTGCCATTCACGCATATACCCTTGCCCCGTATAAGGTAAGAGATGGTATTTTATCGTTCTTCGTACCATCTAGCTGACCTTATTGGATAACCTCCTTTGTCCCTTATTACTTCCCATAGGATAGGCAGCGATATCTGGTATTTTAAGTTTTCAGGTTTGGGAAGGCAATACGAAAAATGTTCTTTAATACCCCTAAACCGAAAACCTATTCCCAGGTAGACTCCTATACCTTAGTCGCTTAAGACCTAGGAAGCGGACTATACGCGACGGTTATTAGGTTCTTATCCCATTAGCCTTAGCACCTTCCCATATTGAAAAAAGTGGGCTACGTTATTAAGTTATTCTCGTTTAGTCCCTCTACACGGAAATACTATACGTACACAATTCATTACCGTTACAGGTTCAAATGGTTAATAATGTTTTACATTATTAACCTACCAAGTCCAACTGTATTTTATATTTTAAGCCCTATATTCATTAACATAATCAAGGAAGGTTGTATCCCCTTTTCCCTAGGGTATTTATTTTATTTCTTCCCTAATTTGGACTTAGTAATTAAATGTCAATCAATATCAATTGACCCCCTTTTTGACACACATTTTCTTTATTTCTATATTTATTGCCCTTTATGACCATAACGGTCATATTTTCCTAAGGCAGTTATTTATTAGTCCCAAGGTATCTATTCATTGTACCCCAACAGACAATTACTATTCTCATTTATTTATTGATTTACTGGTTGACTATTATATATACATATATATATACACATTTTTATATACCAGGCCCCTCAAATTAAGTTGACTATTAGTGGACGGTGGATTTGCCGGTCGGTTCCGGGCAGGCTTCTGCCACAAATTGAACTTAACCTCGTGCTTTAGTACATTTAAATTTACGCATAAGACCCCTCACATTAAGCTGACTACCTGTGGATGCTGAATTTATCGGTTGGTTCCGGGAAGATTTATCCCACAAGTTAAGCTTTACCTCGTGTCTAAATGCAGTTAAAATTCAAATTTCCTAATTGGGGTGCACAACATTAATCCTACTTGATTTAGGAATTTATAACCATTATCCTATTACATTTACCCTCCCAAATCAACATTGGTTACAATTGTTAATTATTTATTTATGGCCTTATTTATAGCAATCAGTTACACTAATTGCTACATCGGTCACCATTAATATATTCAATAAGTATGGAATATAACTTACATGTATGATTCCATAAATGAATACCATACGACATTTCAAACCTTCAAATATTTAATATAATGTATAATTTACCGTTTTACGCTGATTTGGATGGATAATATGTATATATTTATATTTTATGTTTTCTGCGGTCAATGTAGTTATCTTCTATTATTATTATTATTATTATTTATTCTTTTAAATTTAATGATTTGGTATAATTGACAACCAAACATTCCTTTTTGCATTCATTCTTGTCAAAAGGTTTCAAATCTTACAAAAAGATCGTTAGCCTTAATCATTGTAAATTATGCCTAAATTGCGGAATTGAAATATTTCCAAATCATAAGAAATATATATAAATATATAATTTGGAATAGTTGATGCAAATTACCCACAATATGTATATTTATATTTACACATACATTTACACAAATTTTCCCATTTTAGTTTTTTCTCATATCTCTTGTGATTTCAAAATAATGCCTTTTACGCAAAAGGAGGAAAAGGACATATTTACAATAATTAAGCCAAAACCCAACAATATTGAATATAAATAGGCATATTTATTTTAACTTTGCAATCACATAATTTACCAATCATATATTTTTATCCAAATTCACATAATCTAATTTCCACACTGAACTAGAGATCTGGAATATAACTACATCTAATAGGTGTTTAATGGGGCTGATTTCCAGATGTACAGTTCTATGCAATGTCCACAATACATTTTTACCATATAATTGTGTTGGATCTAGATTAACCCTAAAGTGGGATTGAATAGGGTTTATTGAATTTTAATGCGATATTAAAAAATATCACAACACAGATTATAATAGAGAAAAATAAATGCAGAAATAAATAACACAGTGATTTTACCCAGCTTCGGCAAACCCTGCCTACTGCTGCATTCCCCAAGGTTTCTACTAGATATTAGTCAACTATTACAACTCTTATAACACCTGTAAACTCGCGACAATTCCTAGCTTATATATCCTAACCCTACGCTCAAAACTTATCCCAAAGTTTCTACTAGATGCTACACAAAAAGCCTCATAATCTAGCTCTAGATGCACTAATTCTACGCTCAAAACCCTATACTGATTTTAACCCCAAAATTGGATTATTCCCTATTACAAACTCTGTAACATAAACCCTAGTTTTATAGACTCTAGTAAAATGCCAGTTAAAAACACTAACTGGATTCCTAGATTCTACAGACTCTAGAAACTGATAGGGATTACAAAGGAATTAAAAATACAATAAAATAAAACAAAACCCTAGTATAAGCCTAGGAAAATAGGGTTATCCCATTTACAATAGTAAACTAGGCTGGCCCCTTATTTATTAGCTTATCCGGATTTCCATTTTCTTCTGGAATGCAAAATGGCGGCTGAAACAAAAAAAATTAAATTAGGGTTTCAAAAATCCTTAAATCTCGATGCTTTGATTGATGAAACTTGATACTCTGATCCTCGAGTCTTTTTGGATTCAACCTCTGGCGGCTTGTATCATCAATTGATTTGGGAATTCTCTTGATCGAAACTCTTGTACGTAAATTCTGATTTGAATCTATTTTCTCTTGAGTTGGTTTTTGGTTTTGATAAATCAATTGCCGATGATGAATGGTTGTATATATAGGATTTTTAAATCCTATTTTCTTTGATTTTGAATTAAATGGCTTGACTGATTTTTCCCTGATTCTTCTTTTGCTTGGCTGATTGATTTAAATTAAATCCAGCATTGAATTTTGTCCCTCTCTGAATTTGGTTGGCTTATTTGCTTGTAAATAAAAGAATTTCCCTTGAATAACTTGCATGATTTACTTGATTGACACTTGAATGAAGTTATGCCGAAACCAATAATGTTTATTCTAGGAATATTTGAAATCGAAAATTGGTTTCTTTCCTATGATAAAACTTTGATTTTTTGTTTTGTGTCCTTGAATGAATTCTCTGATTGATAACATACCGAAATCTGGGGACATTAAAAAAAATTCTTGCCAAGTTTGAACAGTTCAAAACTGGAAACAAAAATTTGTTTTATGCCAATTTTGAAATACTGATTTCAGGAGAAACATCTGCTTGCCTTAGTTGATTTCCGAATTAAAACTTACCAAATATTTCTGATTGTGTTTTCCAAAATACTTTACCTTAAGTGTTGATTGCCGAAATGTTTTCATAAATCAGCTTGACCATTTCTTTGTATTTGAGGCGACATGCTTGTATGCCCATAAGTTCACTATGTATTGGACTGAAATTGCACACTTGTATCTTGTACTTCCTTTTTGAGCCATGTTTGACATTTTCCTTGAACATGAGCTCTTATCTATGCGGTTTTATCACATTGGTCCCCTAACCTGACATGTTATATATCTGAACTTTAAGTAAAGCAACCTCCTTGTACATGTATTGATTTCCCATGGTTGTTGAGCATCAAATTTTCTTGTTGCGTGGACTTTACATTGTTTGTACTAATGCTCCACTTGCTAACCATGTATGCTACTTAAAAATGACCCATATTAATGCTGTGCACTTGTATTATGCTTCACATCCAATACATTCTGAAATGCGCACTGTTTCGCCTATACATTCTTTGTTGTTTGGCTCCATCTCATCACTGTTGTGTTCATGCTGAGTTACTAAACCATGTTAAAGCTATGTTGGAATGCCTTGAGCTTCATCTTGAATTTGAGTTGCTTTGTCCACCATGAAGTTTTGCTGCACTTGCATATGCTGTGTACATTTGTCCTTGTATATTGTTGACATGAACACTTGCCAACAAAAATGCTACCATGCTTCTTTCTAGACTCTTGATGCTTGATCATGCGTAGATCCACTTGAACTTCTTGTTGTCCCTTGTCCATATATTTTGCATTTTACTTGGCTGCACCAAGCTTGGCCTTGATTTTTGCTGAAACATGCTTGCTTATGCATTAGAAATTGTTTACTATTTGGTTTGGCTTTGAAGTTTGTACCATGTCCATATATGACATGTGTATCCATGCTGAACTGAAATGTTTGTGTATGAGAGTGCATGTATGTGCATATGTGATACTCATCAGCAGACTGACTACACTGTGTTGAGGCTGGTCAGAATCAGTTGAGTGTAATGCTGGTTCTGATCAGCAAACCAGTGTGGTTATGTTGAGGCTGATCAAGTCAGAAAGATGATGAGAAAAACACATAGAAAATCTGAGGTAAATAAAAAATTAATTTTTTTTATTTGGTCAGTGTTTATTTTATTTCTATTCTACTGTGTGTATTTCATTTCTATGACAAGCAAGCAGACGGTGACTGGACTGACTATGCTGACTGACAGAGGACAGATGACAAGAGTATATGAGTGTATCTGTATATGGGTGTGAATCTGAATATTTGTAAAAATGAGTGACTAAATGTATTGTAATGAGGAGCAATGTATAAAAGGAAACTGAATGTAAATATATCAATGAATTGCAGTGTGTTATAAAAATAGTGGAGTTATAATTTTGTACTGTTTAAATATTGAGAAAGAATATTATATTTAAATAAAATACTGTTTGAATATTTAAATTCGTGTACAGTAGTATTCTGTTTTAATATAAATATTATATTCCAGTCTGTGATGTATATATGAAACAGTATAATAACAAGCACATTTATAATAATATATATATATTTGGTTGTTATCATCAAACAAAAATTATATAATTGTTATATTCAACAACGTTATACACAACAATCTCCCCCTTTTGATGATAATAAACAAATATTAAGATTTTGAATGTAATAAATTTGTTTGACAATGAATATTGAAACTCCCCCTATTTGAATACCCCCCACAACAGAAACTCCCCCTATAATTGTGCATGAGTGAAAAGAATGAAAATTGTATGGAAGTTTCGATATAAATATTTATAAAGTATTCACCCATAAATCAAAATCTGAACCCATTCTCCCCATTTTGTTATCATCAAAAGGATACAGAAATTAAAATATAGATGAAAAATGACTAAAAAAATATATAATTTCAGCTTAAGAGGAAGAACGGTCATCACAAATCTCAATCAGTCAAACAAAAATCATAATATTCTAAGAACTAGAAGCAAATTTCACATTCTGGAAAGATGGATTTATGATGAATTTATAAAAATGGAGAGAGTTTAAAAAGAAAATATTAACTCATTTCGCAATATAGAAAATGGGTTGACAGGCTGGTTTTCACACACCAAGGAAAATTACATATAAATTTTAATTTATTCAAATTATTTTCTTTTCTTTTTATTTAAGAGCACACTGACCACGCATAACTATATCTTGGATTTTTAATTGAAGTCAGTTGCAGCTTAAATATAAGTATTCTCATAACCATGCATAACCAGAGCTTGGATTTTTAAAAGAGGCTAGAGAAACACTCATGAATATTTTATTTTTATTAATTTCTGTTTCAAAAGAAAAAACTCCTCAGTATATAAAACTAATATGGATGATAGAAATGTGATAGGTATAGAAATGGTTTGTGAAATAATTTTCTAAATTAATCATATTATGAAACATGCTCAACTGTACCGAGATTCTAGAAAATTTTCAATTATCGATAATTATAAAAAAAACATAGTCCCATTTCTATCACAAATATTTTCATTGTTTATTTAAGATGATTTTAAAAATATTAAACTCTCCACATTAATATAAAATCACGATGGATGGCAGAATGACGATAGATAAAGGAGATGTTTGTGAAATTAACAGCCAATTCAAAGATATTATAAAAATTGTTCAATCATCACGAAAATTCAAAAAACAAAATCTCCCCTTGCTGTGAAATATACTGTAGTCATAATTCATCACAATTTCAACATCTGATAATGATTTTGATGAATTATAAATACAGTTCAACTTGGATATTGATTTTAATTTCTAAATGAATAATCAATAAATAACTTTAAAGATGAAAATCAATTACAAGAGGGATTTAAAATGATTTATAAAAGACAAAGAGATCTAAAAAAAAATAGAATCAGAATCAGAATCAATACCACTTGTTGTCTCTATTAATAAGGATTTTAACATGGCACTGGAGACGAACAAGGATATCTCAAACAACAAATTTTTTAATCATAAGGCCCAAGCAGACAAGATTAAATAATCAAGCAAATTAATTCCATCTATCAGAACAACAACCAATTTTAATCAAAATAAGCAATCAACAAAACATTTTCAAAGGGATTCCTTTTTATCTGAGGAGCACAAACAAACAAATTTAAGGCAAACTTGTCAAGAGAATTTTTCATATATATTTCAGATGCTCACAAAAGAAGTTTCATGATCCAAGATGTTAAAACCCAAATTGGATCTCAACACTAAAGATACGTGAACCGTACTTCACCAATATGGTTAGAAAGTAAAAGGAGCCACAATCGCAAAAATAAATGGGAAAAAGTAAGTGAAAATACAAGGGATTTTTATAGTGGTTCGATCTATGAAAGATCTACGTCCACTTTTGAAGTGCTTTTCATTACCATGGAGAAAATTACATATAGCATTATCTCATTTATCACACTTGTTCACTCTTTACAATGATTCTCCACTTTTTTTACTCTCTTTTCGCTTTAGATCTCACTTGAATTTAAGAAGGAACGGATTAGATCTTGTGATTAGATAATTTTCCTCGATTCCATCATGAAAATGGTGTTAGATCCAAGATTTAAAGAGGAGCAATGGCGGTTGGAGATCACTTGGATTGAATCAGAGTGAGAATTAATGGTGTTCGGAGAAGATGAGATCCACTTGATGTTGGAGGAAGAAGGAAAGAGCTTTGGCGGCCATTAATGGAGCTTTAAGTCGCTTGGGAATGGTGGAAAACCAAAATGACAGCCCTTTAGGGTGGCTTAGATCGGTCACTTGAAGTGTGGTGAAATGGGATAATTGTAGGAGAAGTTTGGATCAGGTCGCAAAGTTGTAATTATGGTTCTCAGGGTTTAGGTCGAACATAAGGGTATTTACAGAAATGCCACTAGGTTGGAGCCGACCCAAAAGCACTTTGCTAACCGGCCAAGAAATTACAATAATGTCATGCCTTGTTCCACCCATGCATACATGCGAGACCCTTACTCATTCCCCTAACCGACCCAGGAAATGATTTGTTTAAGACTTATCCGTATGTGAGTGATCCCCGTCCACGTGGCATATAACGAAGCTGCCTATTTCCTTGAACGTGCCATTAGTAAATAAAAGAACATCTCTGTCCATGTGGCAGTATGGTAATGTAAGTGACCATACTCTTGTACTGTGCATATATATATACATGCTCTGTACCGCTCACATACACAAAGTGTCCACGTGCCATTCCGTCCTTCACAACTGAACTGTTCCTTTTTATACATGGAACCGTGTGCTTGACTCAGAGTTGCTCGCTAGCGGCTCATTCAAGTAGTGTTCGACCCGACCAAGTGGGAAGCTGCTCGTCCATGGTAGCATGATGGTGCTCGACCCATAATGATATTGCCTACTCGACACAGTAGCTTCACAGAGGTCCTCGTTCATCATAACATTAATGTGCTCGAGCGATAGAGAAAAGACGCATGTTAACCCCATTAATACAACGCAGTACACAGTCGAACACTGTGGCTAGAGCATCACAGGTCGAACAGCATCACGGATCGAACCCCACGGTCGAGCACCACGAGTCGAACAAGCCAGCTTGAGCACCCTGGCTCGAACACTACGGATCGAACACAATCTGCATAAACAGTCGAGCAATATTCACTTCAGCGATGAGCTGGTCGGTCACATTGCAAACAGTGGATTGGTCGAGCTCCTCCCTAGGTTGGGACTGACGGGGCTCGAACCCGCACCTTCCGCCTTGATAGGGCGGTGCTCTTACCTATTGAACTACAGTCCCAGGAAAATTAGGTGTACATCCGGCCCTAGGATATAAGAAAAGGATGCCTTTTGACCAGTTAAGGCTCTTACTCAAAAAAAGGAATCATGGAATTACAGAGTGCCTTCCTTCATAAATCGGTCAGTCACTCCGTTAACGATGGACTGGTCAGAACTGCTTTAGACTAAAGCATAATTATGCACGCATAGTATATTTAAGATGTAAGCAACATGGACCGCTACCATGTATAAATGTTGCATGAAGAAGTTCCTTTCATATAATATGGATGATGTAAAGATCACACGTGAATACTCATGAATACACGGATCAAGCAGCTTCATCATGTTGTATGGTCTAACAGAAGTCAACTTGCATGGTCCTGCTCGTTCATTCACCAAAATTCCAGGGTCGAGCATTTGCACAGTTGGGTCAAGCAGCTTCACCTACCACATGGATCGAGTAGGGGTGGTCTCTAGGGTCGAACATGCTTCACAATTGCAACATAAATAATGAAATAGCATGACATTGTAATAGGTAACTAAGGTGCCATGTGGTATGAAAACAGAGTACATATAAGCAGGGTTCGTTGATCCCTCTGTCGTTATATGCATCAGCGTCCCTCGATCTAAGTTAGTCAGTCATTGGTTATACAGTACGTATAATGTGGGCTGAGCAGAGGAAAGACTATGGGTTGGTTTCATTTTGTGCATGTAACGTAGTAGGGTGGATGTTGGCGTGCATAGTACACATAGTTGCATTGGATTGGCACTGTTAAAGAACATCATCAGACGTTAGGTCAGGCAGCACCAAAACGCAAGGGTCGAGCACAATTTCTTTTGTAAAGAAATGAAGTATATGCTCACACAGACCTACCTATTAAAGTAAACATGCAGATCAACTTTACAATAATATGCCACACATCCTGGAAATGTAAAAGTGGAGTCACCTGACAACATAAGTTTGGGTTGGCTTCAATACATGCAGCTATGGGTCGGTCAAGCGTTAAAAATCCTGGTCGGTCCTTAAATGAAATCTGGGTCGGTATCATAAAAGAATCTGGGTCAGTTTCTTTGAAGGGAGCTGGACGGTGTTAAATGGCGGAAGCATACTGTTTGGGCCATTCATTCCTTTTGGGTCACGCATGCTCCTTTTAGGTCGAACAAGGCTGATGGCATTGTTGTAATTTTCAGGTCGAGCATGCTTTTTGGGTTGGGCCTGACAGCTGTTGCCAACTGTCCAGTGGCAGTTTTGTAAATATGGGAATGCCTGACCTATACCATGTACACCATAATTATGACTTTGTCACCTGATCCAAACTTCTCCTATAAATACCCCACTTCACCAAACTTCAAGGGACCGATTCCTCTACCTCGAAGGGCTGCCAAAATCATTTCTCTACCATTCTAAAGCTTCTTAAGCTCCATTAATGGTTTCCAAAGCTCTCTCCTTCTTCCTCCAACTTCAAGTGGATCTCAAATTCTCTGAACACAATTAATTCTCACTCCAATTCAATCCAAGTCATCTCCAACCGCCATTGCTCCTCTTTAAAGCACGGATCTAACACCGTTTTCATGATGGAACCAAGGAGAATTATCTAATCACAAGATCTAATCCATTCCTTCTCGAATCCAAGTGAGATCTAAAGCGAAAAGAGAGCAAAAAGTGGATAATCGTTGTAAAGAGTGATCAAGTGTAATAATGAGATGTATGGGATGATGATATATGTAATTCTCTCCATGATAATGAAAAGCACTTCAAAAGTGGATGTAGATCTTCCATAGATCGAACCACAATAAAAACCCTTGCCTTTTACTTTCTTTTTCCCTCTTTTTACTTGCATTTGCATTTGTGGCCCCATTTTCGTTTTTCATACCATTTGTTGAAGTGTGATTTTACACCTTTGGTGTTTGAACCATTCTTGGTTTAAACATTTTGTGCCCACCGTGGGGCCATGTTTGCACTTCATTCTCTCACACTCTCTAAAGGTTGAAGGCCTTGCATTGAAGTTCTAAGCCTTATCCAACATAATGGCGAAATCTAATAGACCATAAGTAAAGTTGTTGGAAATGCCGAGAATATTGCTAATGAAAACACCGCTTGCTAACCGTTTCGGTGTTGGTGAAAGCTCGGTAAGTGGAGCCGGTGTGACTAAAAATGAGTTGAATGCTACTATTGCCAATGTAAATCAAAGAATGGATGCTTCTACTAAAGCTATGATAAGAAACTTGATGCCATCCTTAATGCTCGACCAAATCCAGCCCCTCCGAAAGTCAATTTTGATCTCCAAGAGAATGACAAATCACCCGCTTTAGATCATAACTGCAATGACAATATCGAAGACGATTATGATTGGATGAGTGACGAGGACGAAGCTAACATCGAAGAACTACAATCAAAGGATAGGAATCATTCCAAAGTGAATGCTCGAAAGGCTACCAATCCCGTCACGGGGCACTTCCTCGTCGAGAAGGCAAAGTACCTAAGCTCTCTAATCAAGACCATTTGCCTAGTCGAACATTTGGTAAAGAAGTCAGCTTTGCAGAGCGACATAACACTAAAGAATACATCTCTGACATGATCGAGAAAATCACGAAGAGAAACCAAGCTAGCAAAGACGATGAAAGAGAATGGGACTTCTCTCCCGATAGGACGTTGTTCACCGAAAGAATCCTTGAAGAAGAGTGTCCAAAGAAGTTTAATCCTCCAACTTTGCCTCTGTACAATGGCCTAGTTGATCCTAACTACTTTCTATTCAAATACGAGGGGCATATGAGTGCGGCTAAAGCGACTGATCAGATGAGATGCACATATTTTCCTCTCTACTTAGAAGGTGCTGCATCATTATCGTTCATGAAGCTTCCACCTAAATCCATCGATCGGTTCTCTGACCTAACCAAAAAGCTCAAGGAACAGTTTTGCTTGTATGCTACCAAAGCCAAAGATGTTATAACGCTCTCGGCAATGAAACAAAAGCCATAGGAAACTATCAAAGCCTTCCTCGGTCGATTCAATATTGCCTTGCTTGAAGTGAGGAATCCAGAGCCGCGTATCATTCTCACGGCTTTACTCGACGCTATAGACAAAACAAGCGAATTCATAAGATGGATAAAGATGAAGGAACCGACTACACTCGACAAGTTCTATAAAAAAGCAGAGGAGTACATGAGAGTGGATGATAATCCCATACTTCTTTAGAACATTGGGGGTAACCAACTTCTTGAAACTCCTAAAAGTGCAACTATCCAATCTAATCAGAAGAATACCCAAGGGCATAAGCGAGCCAGTGACGGAAACGAAAACAAAGCTAATAAAAAGTTTCGCCTTCTTGATTCGTTTGAATTAACACCTCCGAATGACACTCCTGAGAACATCTACCTTGCCACAAAGGATGCAGAAGATTGCCCGGAGCCTCGGCCAAAAAAGTTGAATGACCATTTGACCAAATCTGGGAAGTTCTGTCGGTTTCATAATCAGCCAGGCCACAACACCAATGATTGTAAACATCTGAAATCATTGATTGAAGAGGTGATTAGGAAGAACCGTCTACAACAATATGTGAAGAATTCCCAAGATTCAAATCCTTCTACAACTCCTCAGGGGCAAGGGCATCAGATGATCAGTCCGGTCCAAATAACAGAGCTCCTGCTCAACCTAATCCAAGGCCAACAATCAACTAATGAACGATGATGATGATCAAATTTCTGCAGCTCAGAATAAGCGATCACTATTGCCTTTACTTTACTTCCTGCATCACTTTACTCTTTTCTATGTTCTACTTTCTTGTAAAAAGTCTGTAATTATTTACATGCATTGTACTGAATAATAGCTTTACGAATGAAATCTTATCTTCCTGTGTAAATCTCTTATTTTCAAACTGTACAAAATTTGCTAAAGATGAATTTCTCATTACAGGCTGTCCTATAGGCGTTCGTTTCCTCAAATCCCGACCAAGTGAGACAGTCCTAATAACAAAAATTCAAATGTCAAAGTGCCACAACAATTGATATGCATAATGCAAGGATGAAAAGCGCTACTTTGAAATGTGAATAGGAAAAGTGCTAATGGGTCAAACGGAAAAGAGGGATGTGAACAACCACAGATCTGAAATCCCAAAGGTTGCGGGAATTCGTTGCGCGAAATGAAGCGCTAGAGTTCACTATAAGTGAAACGAAGCATGGGACTTCGTGGCGCGAAGCGATGCAGCCCTCCAAAGGTTCGCGGGAATTCGTTGTGCGAAACGAAGCACTGGAGTTCACTATAAGTGAAACGAAGAGTGGGAGTTCGTGGCACAAAGCAATGCAACCCTCCAAAGGTTCGCAGGAATTCGTTGCATGAAACGAAGTGCTGGAGTTCACTATAAGTGAAACGAAGCATGGGAGTTCGTGGCCAGAAACGATGCAACCCTCCAAAGGTTCGCGGGAATTCATTAAGCGAAACGAAGTGGTGGAGACTATAAGTGAAATGAAGCGTGGGAGTTCATGGCACGAAGCGATGCAACCCTCCAAAGGCTCGCGGGAATTTGTTGCACGAAACGAAGCGCTGGAGTTCACTATAAGTGAAACGAAGCATGGGAGTTTGTGGCGCGAAGCGATGCAACCCTCCAAAGGTTCGCTGGAATTCGTTGCACGAAATGAAACACCAGAGTTCACTATAAGTGAATCGAAGCATGGGAGTTCGTGGCACGAAGCGATGCAACCCTCAAACGTCGCTGGAGTTTGCACTGCAAAACAATGCGACAACCAAAATTCCTTTCCATAGGCAAAGCAACTTAAATTCCCCATAGGAGAAATCAGCAGTGATCGATGAACTCTATAGTGTTGATTTAATTGACAAGAGAAGATAAATGTTGGATTAAAATGACCTCTCCAAAACACAGGGCATCCAACATAGTCTCCAACACCGAAACTGATCAGTAATGCAGACAAGTATTGGGCAGTAAAGTTCTTTCCACAGTGGAGACTAATTAAGACCTCTTAAACAAGGGCACGAGTATCAAAGGTTCTCGAAGGGGGAACAGAAAATGAATCACAAATACGAATTTCAGAAATGTGAAATACCGAATACCATCATATATAAGTCTTTGAAATGATATCATTTGAAATCCACAGTTGGCTTTAGTTGATTAGTTTATTTTAGACGTTAACGTGAATTCAAATTCAGATATCGTATTTGTGTAGATAATATTCATTGAGTTTTAAACCATTGAATAAAACAATCATGTACAAGCGCTTTATTCAATTCAGAATAAAATTCTCTGTAAGTCATTTTTAATGATTAAACTAATCTATCATTGATGTGGATGATCAATGACAAAGTATAGTTCCAAAATTGTGCAAATACTTGTTTTAATGACAGAACAGGTGACATAAAGCATATGAATTCAAAGCATGGTTCGCCACAACAACAAAAAATGTTATAACCGGTCCTTGATACACAAACATATCAACAACAATGTCTATTTCGATGCCCACATTCCTTGCAAGAGAAAAATACAAGCTTCGAAGGGCAAATGTTAACCACGTTAATATAACGCAGTTCACGGTCAAACATTGTGGCTCGAGCATCACGGGTCGAACAACACCATGGATCAAACACCGCGGTCAAGCACCACGGTTCAAACAAGCTAGTTCGAGCACCCATGCTCGAACCCCATGAATCGAACACCATTTGCATAAACGGTCGTGCAATATTCACTTCAGTGCTGAGCTGGTCGGTCGCATTGCAAATAGTGGATCAGTCGATCTCCTCCTTCATAAATCGGTCGGTCACTCTGTTAACGATGGACTGGTCAAAACTGCTTTAAACTAAAGCATAATTATGCATGCATGGTATATTTAAGGTGTAAGCAGCATGGACCGCTACCATGTATAAATGTTGCATGAAGAAGTTCCTTTCATATAATATGGATGTTGTAAAGATCACACGTGAATACTCATGAATACACGGATCAAGTAGCTTCATCATGTCACGTGGTCTAACAGAAGTCAACTTTCATGGTCCTGGTCATTCATTCACTAAAATTCTAGGGTCGAGCATTTGCGCAGTTGGGTCGAGCAACTTCACCTGCCATGCGGATCGAGTAAGGGTGGTCTCCAGGGTCGAACATGCTTCACAGCTGCAGCATAAATAATGAAATAGCATGACATTGTAATAGGTAATTAAAGGTGCCACGTGGTATGAAAACAGAGTACGTATAAGTATGGTTCGTTGATCCCTCTGCTCTCATGTGCATCAACGTCCCAAGATCTAAGTGAGTCGGTCATTGGTTATACAATACGTATAATCCGGACTGAGTAGAAGAAAGGCTATGGGTTGACTTCATTTTATGCATGTAACGTAGTAAGTGGATGTTGGTGTACATAGTACACGTAGTTGCATTGAATTAGTACTGTTGAAGAACATCATCAGACGTTGTGTCGGGCAGCGCCAAAACGGAACGGTCGAGCATGGTTTCTTTTATAAAGAAATGAAGTATATGCTCACGTTGACCAAGCTATTAAAGTAAACATGTAGATCAGCTCTAAAATAATATCCCACTCATCCTGGAAATGTAAAAATGGAGTCACCTAGCAACATAAGTTTGGGTTGGCTTCAATACATGCAGCTATGGGTCGGTCAAGCGTTAAAAATCCTGGTCGGTGCTTAAATGAAATCTAGGTCGGTATCATAAAAGAATTTGGGTCAGTTTCTTTGAAGGGAGCTAGACGGTGTTAAATGGCAGAAGCATACTGTTTGGGTCGTTCATGCCTTTTGGGTCGCGCACGCTCCTTTTGGGTCGAACAAGGATGATGGCATTGTTGTAATTTTCTGGTCGAGCATGCTTTTACGGTCGGGCAAGACAACTGTTGCCAACTGTCCAGTGGTAGTTTTGTAAATATGGGTACGTCCGACCTATACCATGTACACCATAATTACGACTTGGCCACCTGGTCCGGACTTCTCCAATAAATACCCCATTTCCCCACACTTCAAGGGACTGATTCCTCTACCCGAAGGGCTGCCCGAATCATTTCTCTACCATTCTAAAGCTTCTTAAGCTCCATTAATGGCTTCCAAAGCTCTCTCCTTCTTCCTCCAACTTCAAGTGGATCTCATCTTCTCCGAACACCATTAATTCTCACTCCAATTCAATCCAGGTGATCTCCAACTGCCATTACTCCCCTTTAAAGCACGGATCTAACACCATTTTCAAGATGGAACCAAGAAGAATTATTAATCACAAGATCTAATCCGTTTCTGCTCGAATTCAAGTGAGATCTAAAGCGAAAAGAGAGCAAAAAGTGGAGAATCATTGTAAAAAGTGATCAAGCGTAATAATGAGATGTATAGGATGATGCTATATGTAATTCTCTCCATAATAATGAAAAGCACTTCAAAAGTGGATGTAGATCTTCCATAGATCGAACCCCTATATAAACCGCTTGTCTTTTACTTTCTTTTTCCCACTTTTTACTTGCATTTGCATTTGTGGTCCCATTTTCATTTTTCATACCATTTGGTGAAGTGTGATTTCACACCTTTGGTGTTTGAACCATTTTTGGTTTAAACAATGCACGACCCCTGAATTGAAATGAAAGACTCTTGCTAATGTATGCGGGTTTTCATGTATGTGGTATCATGTTATAGTACAACCAATCTTCTTATATATTGTGACCGAACACGTGTCATCATAGTGAACAACGCATGCTATTATAACAGTTAAATACACGTTGCTGTTTTACATTTCATAATGCATAACGAGCTGACTCTTATTAGTATAATAGAGCAGATGGTCCATGCAAATCATGAACGTGTCACTACTTTATCCATAATGTTTGTAGCAGTGTGTCATGTAACTATGCATTCTCATGTTCTCTTGCACGTTAATTGCTCCTTACTCTAAAGTGGACTGTCCTATGCAAATCGTAGTAAAGCAATTTGTATACATCTTTCAGGATCTAGACTTTGCATATACATTTATGTGTCATGCTTAATTGAATTAATATTGTTCACATTATACAAAATATAACGCCTTGCATTGGTTTGTAGGATGCATCCTTTATATTCTGGTCTTCAAGCTATGTTTACATCTTGTGGCCGACCCAATGACATGCGGGGACCGACCGACCCGTAAAACAAAACTTGACCGACCCGTAAAATAGAACCTGACCGGCTCGTTGTGTAGTGACCGACCGACTAACTCTGTATTTGACTGACCGACCAGCTTGCACAACTCGTGACCTGCTTGACCGGTTAGGATGCTCGAGCCACAATGTACGACCCGAGGTGCCCAACTGTGTATATTACAGCTGATCGATTCGTCACATTACTACACGGTTGATGCATTATTTTCCTAAACCACGTTTTTTATAACGGGGTTAACATTTGCCCCTCAAAGCTTGTATTTTTTGCTTGTGAGAAATGCAGACTTCGAACTGAACATCGTTGTTGAATTTTATTTTTTTTGCCTGTTTGACTCGCATACAGGACTTGTGTTTTGTTCCAAGCTTTGTTGAGCACTTGAAAGCTTGTTGGTGATGACTCAAACTAGAATCCGTTTTCTAAAATGCTCTATTTCATGGATTTTGTTACGCTAATAGACGCTTCAGTTTTGAGTTCAAGTTTTTGTTGTTGACAAAGTTATATTAGTGTATGATTGCCCCGGTGCCATCTTGGGTCTTTTCCACCGCTACAACCAGAAAGATGAACAGTTGTTGTTCTGGAGAGGAAATCCCTTCTGCTAGCATTGAAGCTTGTATTTGAGTTTCTAAAGCTAGAGCGATTGCAACTTCATAGTCGGAAGTATATTAGTCCTTTTCAAATCCCCGTTACCTTGATAACCATTCAAAGGAATGACATTCCGTGCCTGCTAGACGTGTTTTTAACCAAGCGTGCACCGAACTTGGCATTTCTGAATTTGGCGCAAAATTGTTTGGGAAAGAGGAATTTGTTAATCATCCGCTTTGCGACTTTGCTATAGTAGACTCTAGGTTTCTTGATATTTGTTGGACTCAGAATAAGAGCTTTTACTTTGCACATGGTTTTTGAACTAGTTGACGATGCACACTGGACTTGTTTGGCCCTTTTTGCCTTATTTCGGTTAACAATGGCGCAATGTCGATCTAGTTTTATTGGAGAGTTTCTATTGGCGCACATGCTTACCCAAAGAACCTGTACTGAGGAGCCTTTGCGCGCCTTTGGCGGCAAATTCGTTGTCAATTGCTCATGACGACAACGGGTTAGTCCAGTTAAGGAAATAAATCATGAGAAACATTCATAGATTTGAATGTGTTATCAATGTGAAGCTGCTTTTATTTAGGAGTTCATGACTTGGTAGATATAGTTCACACTGGTAATACACTCGATTTACTTATCGACAATGCTCGAGATTCGTCAGTCTTGGTTTTGGACTGCGAACTCCAAGAATTATCTTTTGAATTATCAATGCACTAGATTCAATATTTATGAAAAATGTGCACTTGACAATCTGTCTGATGAAATTCTAAGTTCAGCCTGTCCTATACAATTATTAATGATGCCCTAGTCAGCTTGACTCGTGTTCTTAGCTAATCCTTTTGGGTGGTCATGACCGTAGGATTTTTGGTAAACTGAGTAGCTTATGTGCATCACTTAATAAGTTATATCAAGCCAGCATTTCATACGCAGCTTTTGCAGTATCCATCCTGAGGATCTCGAGCCTTGGAACTAGCATTATTCCTGCATTCGCCCATGTTGGCTCTTTCTATATATTGCAACCTCGCTAAATTGTTATTCCTTGCAACGGTGTTTATTATCATGGACTATCCCAGGTAATAACTTTGAATCTTAACTTCACAATGGCTTTCCCCAGTGCATGATTATTGCTCAACCTCTTTTTATAACTCATGTTGATACCGTTGGTGGATATTAGCTTCAATTTTTAGAGAAATGTTACCACTCTATGATATTTGAGCTATGCCATATTAGCGTAGTCGCCTTTTGAGCATCGATTGTCTTCGGGTTTGAAGCAGAGTACCATTATATTCTTTGAGTTATATACGATTGGAGTTTTGCAGAGAGGAAACCTTTGTGTTGAAAGACTATTAATTTTTGTAGCGAAGGAATTCATTCTCAAAAGAGGTTGCTTTTGATCTGACTTGACAGATGTATCTACCTTTTCCTTCTTTGGGAGTCTCAGAACTAGTCCATGCTTAACTAATCGAACCTTTGAGGTTGATCTTTATTGAGGTTTATTGACATATCAAATCATATTGATTTTGTCAAAATTCTCGTATGCCCTTATATTTTTTGGAATGGAAAGTCCTTTTGTTGAACTTCCAAGGATATGATAGATCTCCCGTCATTTTCACACTTTGACATATGCATTTCTGAGTATATTTGCCTTTCAGTTGAGTGCAAATCAGGTTTTTGTTTGTCGCGTTGTCGTGATGTACCCGTGATATGTTTTCCGAACATTGCCCAATTCTCAATGTAGTCATGTTACTCTTTTACCATGGGTCGTCACGAATTGCGTGAGATGAATATGATCAATTTTGCCGAATTTCCTTGATTTAGATTGTCACGGTGGAAGCTTTTAATTCGTTGGCAAAGTCTTTTTCTTTTACCGGCTTATTTAGAGCTACTAAGCATGCCAATATATCTAGGAAATCCTGCTTTAGTGGTCGACTATGTGCTTCCATCTTTATGAGCAAGGTAAAATTAAGAGGTTTCTTATCACGTAAGGGTTCCTTTGTGAATTTAGACTACTTGCACTTACTCGATCCTTTTCCCTCTCGAGGAATTTCTTCTGCTTCCCGCTGTACGGCTAAAGCATGTATTCCCCGGCCTTTGACGGAGATGCTGCATTGGAAAATTCCACCTATTGAGAAAGTGTTTGGATCCTGCTACGCTCTTGGCTTAGCTATGGTTTGGGAGTCAAAGATGGGAACTAACTGGCTGATACATCTCCTCCTTCCAGGGCTAACAAACCATGCTTGAGGTCTGGTGGTTCCAAAAATGGGAAGAAGAAGAAGAAGTAGTGCTCGGGACTAGCTTTCTTTGGTTTCTGTTATTCCCTTTAAGCCCTGCATTTAGGCCAGTTTTATATGCGAGTTCCGATCCTCGCCCATCACTTTTATGCACATTTGTGTCTGAAACAGTTTGTAGTTGACTTTGTGATTGACTTGTGTTGTTACTGATGTGTTGAAACCGTGTTTTGTGTTCTGCACCTGTTTCTATACACATTTACAATACAAGTTATTCTTGCATAGTTGTAGCGAACTTATGGTATGTTTTGAGAGTATTATTGATTTGTTTTTGAAGCGGTGGTAATGCCCCCATACCACAAGGTTGTTACAAGCTTTATAGGCTAGACGTGATCAACTATACTAGAATTCCTTGGTTATGGATAAAACACAGGAAGTTCTGCCTCAGTGGTTAAGCTTGTTGCTTTCACGATCATGCTTGGAGCTCCTTGGTCTGTTTACTAGCTAAGCATTCTTAGCTTAGTTGACCGGACTCGTGCCTTTTTAGTTGGAGGAAATTCCAGCTTTTGTGCCCCTGCTCGAGAGGTCTTATATTTTGGGCCCAATGTTTATCTATTATATGACTAGTTAGTTCAGGCATAGGAGATTTTGACTAGGGGCCCTTGCGTAAAGAAACCATTTTTGTTCGTCTTCGCGTAAGGAAGACTTTAAGTTGACCTTCACGTAAGGAAGGTTTTTGAGTTTGTCTTCGCGTAAGGAAGATTTTGGTTTAGATCCGTTATTCGTTGTGATTGAATAATGCAGACACTTGTTGATTTTGTCGGACGCCTTCAAAGAGGTCTTTGATCCATTGTTCGGTGAGTCTAAATAATTTAGATGCTTGTCGAACTTGTCGGACGCTTCCAAAGAGGTATTTGATCCGTTGTTCGGTGAGTCTGAATGATTCAGACGCTTGTCAAACTTGTCGGACGCCTCCAAAAAGGTCTTTGATCCGTTGTTCGATGATTCTGAATAATTCAGATGCTTGTCGAACTTGTTGAACGCCTCCAAAGAGGTCTTTGATCCGTTGTTCGGCGAGTCTGAATAATTCAGACGCTTTTCAAACTTGTCGGATGCCTCAAAAGATGTCTTTAAAAGCCCAAGGTTTGTCGTAATCAGGCCATGTATAAATGGTACTAACGACCGACTGGGTGACCCTCGGGGAGGTCTTTGGTTTAAAAGACCAGTTTTTTGTCGCAGTCGGGCCATGTAGATGGCTGGCAATCAACTAGGTTCCCTTCGAGGAGGTCTATGGTTTAAAAACCCAGTTTTTGTCGCAGCCAGGCCATGTATTGATGGCACTGGCGATCAACTGCGTGCTCCTTGGGGAGGTCTTTGGTTTAAAAGCCCAGTTTTTGTCGCAGCCGGGCCATGTATTGATAGCACTGGCGATCAACTGGGTGCCCCTGAAGAAGGTCTTTAGTTTAGAGTTGCATCGTTTCACGGGGCGGACGCTAGTTCATTTATCGGGTTTTACCACGATTTGTTAAAATTAGTGTCCTGGACCTTATAATTATGAAGGTGCCCCTACTGTGAAACTTACAACTTTGTTTGTAATTTGAACGCTACATCATTAGACCATTCAGCTCCTAGTTTCCATTATTTTCCAGGCAGTGCTCCACACCCTCGTATTTGTTGCGAATGACGTTTTGAGTATTGAGAAATTGGCGCTTGAGCTATCCCAATCGGGATGCGCTTTAATGGTCATCAGGCTCTGCTAGGTTACGGATGTGATAACGTTCTTTTAGAAGACGATTGCTTCCACTGGTTCCTCCTTCTTTTCCCCTTTATCAGTGAACTCAGCGATGAAATCGGCTAAAGCCTGCCCATTTACAGCTCCTCGAGGATGGTAAGTGATGTCATATTGGTTAAGCTAATTATTCTACTTTAATAATCTTCCCAAAGTTTGTGGGCGAAAGAGAACTTGCTTTAGCGGCTGTGTGACGACCACCCACAGCCCTCGCACTATACAAGAGGAATAATGCGTTGAAAGGTGTGCCAGGAAGCTATGGACGATCATCAAGGTATGGTAGATAAACGAAATCTGTCGTAAACTCACAGCGCAAGGATGAAATATAATAGAACATATACCACAGGTAATGATAGTAAAGCAGAAAACACTAAACTTTCATGACAACTAGAAAGTATTCCCATACACCAGATAACAATAGTAGTGTTTGTACAATTTGCCTTACTACAACACTCATAGAAATAGCACACAGCGGAAACAAATACTAAATAGTAGTAAAGATAGTATGCCAGCCTCCTGCTCGCCTCCGAACAGCAACACCGTCCTCACTTAAGCTACCTGTTACCTACTACTTAGTCTGCCCATCCAACAATCGGATGAACATCCCAAGGTAATAAGAGGAAACATAAAACCTTGAGTCAGACAACAGTTTTAGTGAGCGATAAAACAGCTAACAAACTTCAACAATAAAGTATATGAGAAGGGATAGATAAGCATACCAATCTACCCACGACACCAGAGAAGAACTCAACCTTATCTTCCCTACATCGGATAGTGAGCCTTTACTATAAACAATTTAATCATTCATCCATGGAAACCAAAACAACCATTCAATCACGGAAAGCACTCATAACATCTAGATTATATATATCTCATGTAGACCATCCTAATCGAATTCAACATCCCTTAAGTACAAGCCCCAGAGGCCTAAACCAATATCAGATAAGCACCCATGAAACATCTCCTTCAACTTTGGACAACCTGTATGAGATGGTACAAACAGAACAACCAATCATCCATGACTGACTCTGGCTATCACCGTTAATCCTGCTTTGAAATCATCGTTAGTCGTATGACAACCAACCTTGCCAAGGGTCAAGGGCTAATGGTAACCCCAGTTTTAGCATAAACTCCATATGTCCAACCTTGACAATGTCTAACCATGACAGCTATGCCTTTCAACGATACCCAAGGTACTCGACGTACAATCGGTCTTTTGGGTGCACCCATCATACCCCTGCTTTGAGCCTGCTAGAACTTACGACAACGATAATCTCTTGGCCTTCAATATCTCTAGTCGTCCAACCTTGACAGTTATTTACTGCTCAAGCGACCTACTCAGGCAACCATTATCCACCAACTCACAACCATTGAGTTGTCTGCTATTCGTTGCTTTTCACCGATCAACGAACAAATCACATCACTTTGAACATCCCCTTCTGTACTCTTGTCGAAGCCACTACCATCGTTGAACCAACCAACATCTTTATAAGGTTCAAAGAAATCTATAGCATTATTTCAGCACTTCTTTACTTCCCAATTAAACTTACTTTGAAGTCACACCATCACTGGAAATGTCCGGGTCACTTTAGTCCGAATTACTTCTGGCTGATCCAATTCTGGCTGAGCCAATTCTGGCCGAGCCAACTTCTGCACGATCCAACTTATACTCGAGCCAACTTCTGCCCGATCCAATTTCTGCCTGATCCAACTTTTGGTCGAGCCAATTTCTACCCGATCCAACTTCTGCCCGATCCAACTTCTGCTCGAGCCAACTTCTGCTCGAGCCAACTTCTGCTCGATCCAACTTCTTTCCGATCCAACTTCTGGTTGAGCCAACTTCTGCCTGATCCAACTTCTGCCCGAGCCAACTTCTGCCCGATCCAACTTCTGGCCAATCCAACTTCTGCCCGATCCAACCTCTGTTTGAGCCAACTTCTGCCCGAGCTAACTTCTGCACAATCCAACTTCTGACTGAGCCAATTTCTGCCCGAGCCAACTTCTGCCCAATCCAACTTTTAGATATTGCAATTCAACTCCGATTTCTACCAAAATCTCGCCAAACGACGAATCCAACGAAACCAACTCAACCAAAATCATAAAACACAATCATAAACATATCATAACATTACTAATCACACGAATATGATGATTTCCACAAAAATGATGTAAATCTCACCAAAAACTATTAAAATGAACATATGATCAAAATGAGAGATCTAACTAACACAAACATGTAAAATGACATGAAATTAACGAGTAAAACATGTTAGATTAGATCATAGGGTGATGCATACAAAAATGAACATGTAATAGTGTAAATCTATGGTAAAACATTCAAATTTGATGAGAAACGTGCACAAACACTCATATACTTCATTGCATTCATGTGAGAGATGTAAATCACTCACCGATTCTCCAAAAGAAGCTAAAATGATAGAATTATGAATCCGAACAGTGAATACTTCAAACCAAGCTCCTTGATCCGATGAATTTGCCCTTGGAATGATGTAGATCTACCTCAAATGGTGTAGATCATCGATTTCCCTCCTTGGATTTGGATTTTTAATGGTGGAAAGGTGTTAGAGGAAGAAGAAGCACAAGGTCTCCAAATGAGAGAATGGGAGAAGTAACATATTCTCCATACCCCTCACTCTCTATTTATAGTTTCCACCAACCCACTAATGGGCCTCCCCAATTCAGCCCATTAGGCTCTCCAAACCTGAACAACCAATAGAAAAACCTTAAAACGGCGATTTCTCCCAAACCGCTGAGCCAAATCCTTAATTTAACAACTCTAGGGAAAGGCAATCATCAATTCCTTTCCAATGGCACAGGTCTCACACTTTGATTCGACTTGAGTCAAAAGTTATGCCCTGTACAAGACTGACAATGGAAAAATGGTCACAAACAAAATCGGTAAAAATTATGGACATGTCTCACATCCCCATAAGCAACATATTAAAAAATGAGAATGATCCGACCCTCAGGGAATAAAATAAAAATATTTTACGATCTTACGATATGTAAAATGCGGGCTATTACATTCTCCCCCCCTTAAGAATTTCGCCCCCGAAATTCCATGTAAACATAAGCAACTACAACAATTTCCGCATGCCTATCATCCATGAGAAGCCAATTCTATCACCCAAACTAGCAAACAACAAGCCATGCATCCATAGCCTTATCCTAGCACGCGGAATTCTATCAAACAACCACAAAATAACAACAATATCAACAAGTAACAATAATGACAACAAGTAATAATGATGTAATGATGGCGCGATATCAATGGGTCCTATGGACGAAGAATTTTGGATGGGTCTTCCTTATACTCTGCTTCGTCCCCTACGTACCATCGTCGCCATATCCACTCCATTATAACTTAACTAAATAAAACATCTTCTCCCTAAGATGTTTCGTGTTATTCTCCATAACACGAAGCGGCTTATAAGGTTTCGTAACTATAAACTAAACTACAAGGTTGACGTACTACTCTGGAGGTACTACCACATCCGGACCATGCAAATATTTTCGCAAAAACGACTCACAAAATATTGTGCACACTCTACATCCCTTGCGTAAAATCACTTTATACGCGAGCTTCAGATTTGCTCGTCTATCGGAACCGGTCCAACAACCCATAGCACATAAGCTACCCACCACAGCATTTAAAAGCGTTGCTGAAAACTCCTCCAACATGACCGACCCATTTCCTGGCTTGGTTCAAGGTAGTCCATTGATAAAATCCATCGATACTTGCTCCCGCTTCCACGTAGGAACTTCTAATGGCTGAAGCAACCCACTCGGCTTCTTCTATTCAGCTTTCACCAACTGTTAATTTATGCACTTGGAAATGAACTTTCCAATATATGGCTTCATCCCTTCCCAGTAGTAGTTTCACTTCATATCTTGATTCATTTTCATACCACCGGGATGAATCGTCAACTTCGAGTGATGACATTCTCTTAGAACCTCATCTCTCAATCCGTCAATATCAGGAATAACTAATCGCCCCTGCTTTTGAAGCCAACCTTCTCGATCGACTTCAAACTCTTTGTCTTTCGGTTCCAGCTTCGGGATAAACTCGACAAGCTTTGCATCTTGCTTTTGGCTATCGCCAATCCTTTCTATGAGAGTAGATCTTATCGATAAGCTTGCCAACATTTCAGGTTCCAACTCACACTTTAGCCTGAAATCAAACCTTGCCAAATACTCAAGGCTCTTCCGTTCCAAAAAAATCACTCCCAAACTTGTGTGTCTTCGACTCAATGCATCTGCAACTGCGTTACCTTTACCAGGAGTATAAGCTATATTCAAAATCATATGATGCCAGAAACTCCAACCATCGTTGCCACCGAAGATTCAAATCCTTCGGGGAGAAAAGATACTTTAACAACTTGTGATCCGTGAATAACTCGAATCTAACTCCCAATTGGTAATGTCTCCACATGTTCAGAGCAAACACAATCGCTGCCTACTCTAAATCATAAGTTGGGTAATTTCTCTCATGCGACTTCAGCTGCCGACTCACATAGGCCATAACCTTATCCTTCCGCATTAGCACTGCTCCAAGTCCAGTACCACATGCATCGGTGTATACCACCATCTCTTCATTCCCACTCGGAATGGTTAACGCAGGAGTACTCGTTAGTCTCTCTTTCAAGATTCTAAATGCTTGTTCATACTTCACATTCCATGTGAACACTTGGTTCTTCTTCGTAAATCCTATTAACGGTGCAGCCATCTTGGAGAAATCCTTGACAAACCGTCGGTAATATCCTGCCAACCCAAGGAAACTCCAAACATTTGTTACATTCTTAGATCTATCCCAGTCGTGGATCGCTGCCACTTTAGCGAGGTCAACCGCTATCCCATTTCCAAAAACAACATAACCTAAGAACCTCACTTCATCCTTCCAGAAGTGACACTTCGAGAACTTAGCTTTCAACTGATGCTTCCGCAAGATCTCTAACACAACTCTCAAGTGCGTCTTGTGCTCTTCCTCATTCCGAGAGTAAACCAGAATGTCATCCACAAACACAAACACGAACTTTTTTAACTGATCTCTGAAAAACCTATTCATAAGATCCACAAAATACGCTAGCGCGTTAGTCAACCTGAATGGAATCACCAACCATTCGAATAATCCGGATGGTGTCCTAAATGCAGTCTTCGGTACACTATCCTTGGCCACCCTCAATTGGTGAAATCCCGTTGCCAAACCCATTTGAGAAAACACTTTGGCTTCGTGAAGCTGATCGAACAAGTCATCAATCCTTGGCAACAGATACTTGTTCTTCTTAGTCACCTTGTTGATCTCACGGTAGTCCACACACAATCTTAACGAGCCATCTGCCTCGGTTGCAAACACGACTGGTGCAACCCATTCGGAAACATTTCTCCAAATGAATCTCTTTTCCCAAAAGGTCACAAATCTGCACCTCTAACTCTCGTTGTTCCTTAGGTATCATCCGCCTAAGAGGCATAACGATTGGTTTAACATCCTCGACCAAATCGATCCTAAACTCGATCTCTCGATGTGGCGGCAACCCTTTGACCTCATCAAAGATATCTTTATACTCCTTAGCGATCAGCACAGATGACAAGTCTTCTTATGGAATCACAAGCGAATATAACAACTTATAGGAACACCGTCTTCGGGTTACCCCGAATTAACACATCCCCGACTGTCATCACTAGCTTTTCACAACTTACTTTTGCCGCACATCTCTTGGGCTAATTTGTGCCCAAGATGATTTCAAACCCAGTGAAAGTTACAACTAAGCAACCACTCATAAATGAGCATTCATGATTAACAATACTAGATCCACAAAGCTTGCATAAAGCAGATGAACCCATACTAGATCAATTACATCTAAAGGCCTATTACAACTTCAAGTTCCGAACCCATTCATCATGCAATCTTATTATATGTAAAAGATGACAATTCTCTAGTACCAAGTAGAACTCAAACAACTTCAGTAGTTGGAAGCACATCCAGACAACAACTTCTCCTAGTTCTCTTCGGGAATACAATAGGAAATTGGAATAGCTTCCACAACACATGCTTCCTCCGGTTGCCTATTCTTTGGAAGGTCCGGACAGTCTTTCTTCTTACGTCCAGGCTTGCCACATTCAAAGCACTTCCTTTCGGTTTTCGGCTTCTCACAATCGTTGGCATAATGACCCTCCAATTGACAATTAAAGCAAGTGACATTCTTCTTAAATCTCTTCTTCTTGTTTTTCTTTTTATTAGCACTGGGGCCAATAATGGTTTCTTCATTTGTAGGAGAATATTCCCTCTGTCGCTTAACCGAATCCCTTTTGGGTACTTTCATAGGAACACCATGCTCTACTGACGCTTCTGGAATGGGGCTCCTTATCATGGCTACTGCCATCATGGCCGCCCCAGACATAACTAGATAATGCAACAGCTAAAGCTCACAATTGGCTTCCATCTCCTACTCTTCCAGTCTCAGGCTCACTCCTAAAGGTTTGACGACTCATTCTAAATCTAAAATAGAATGATTAGTCCACTTACAAGATAAACTGCTAAAGGAAAACAACCGTTACTACTATATATGCTTATATATATAGTAAACATCCAACTGAAATCTACAAGTAAGTTTCTCATACGTAATTACGTCTTCGAACTTTGGCCACAATCGTTGACCAGAGCTCTGATACCAAATGTGACGACTGCCCACAGCCTCCATACTATACAAGAGGAATAATACGCTGAAAGTTGTGCCAGGCAGTTATGGACGATCATCAAGGTATGGTAGATAAACGAAATTTGTCGTAAACTCACAGCACAAGGATAAAATATAATAGAACATATACAACACGTAATGATAATGAAGCAGAAAACACTAAACTTTCATGAAAACTAGAAAGCATTCCCATACACGTGGATAACAACAGTAGTGTTTGTACAATTTGCCTCACTACAACACTCATATAAATAGCACACAATGGAAACAAATACTAAATAGTAGTAAAGATAGTACGCCAGCCTCCTGCTCGCCTCCGAACAGCAACATCGTCCTCACGTAAGCTACCTGTTACCTGCTACTTAGTCTGCCCATCCAACAATCGGATGAACAGCCCAAGGTAATAAGAGGAAACATAAAACCTTGAGTCAGACAACAGTCTTAGTGAGCGATAAAACAGCTAACAAACTTCAACAATAAAGTATATGAGAAGGGATAGATAAGTATACTAATCTATCCATGACACCAGATAAGAACTCAACCTTATCTTCCCCACATTGGACAGTGATAGCCTTTACTATAAACAATTCAATCATTCATCCATGGAAACCAAAACACCCATTCAATCACGGAAAGCACTCATAACATCAAGATTATATATATCTCACGTAGACCATCCTAATCGAATTCAATATTCCTTAAGTACAAGCCCAAGAGGCCTAAACCAATATCAGACAAGCACCCATGAAACATCTCCTTCAACTTTGGACAACCTACATGAGACGGTACAAATGGAACAACCAATCATCCATGACTGACTCTGGCTATCATCGCCAATCCTGCTTTGAAGCAATCGTTAATCGTTTGACGGCCAACCTTGCAAAAGGTCAAGGGCTAATGGTAACCCTAGTTCTAGCATAAACTCCATATGTCCAACCTTGACAATGTCCAACCTTGACAACTAGGCCTTTCAACGATACCCAAGGTACTCGACCAACAATCGGTCATTTGGGTGCCCCCATTGTACCCCTGCTTTGAGCCTGCTAGAACTTACGACAACGATAATCTCTCGGCCTTCAATATCTCTATTCGTCCAACCTTGACGGCTAATTACTGCTCAAGCGACCTTCTCGAGCAACCATTATCCACCAACTCACGACCTTTGAGTCGTCTGCCTATTCGTTGCTTTTCACTGATCAACGAACATATCACATCACTTCGAACATCCCCTTCTGGACTCTTGTCGAAGCCACCACCATCGTTGAACCAACCAACATCTTTATAAGGTTCAAAGCAATCCATAGCATTATTTCAGCACTTCTTGACTTCCCAATTAAATTTACTTTGAAGTCACATCATCACTGGAAATGTCCGGGTCACTTTAGTCCGAATCACTTCTGGCTGATCCCATCCTGGCTGAGCCGATTTCTACCCGAGCAAACTTCTGCCCGATCCAACTTCTACCCGATCCAACTTCTGGCTGAGCCAACTTCTGCCCAAGCCAACTTCTACCCGATCCAACTTCTGCCTAAGCCAACTTCTGCTCGATCCAACTTCTGCCCGAGTCAACTTCTGCCCGATCCAACTTCTGCCAGATTCAACTTCCGCCCGATCCAACTTCTGTCGGATTCAACTTCCGCCCGATCCAACTTCTGCCTGATCCAACTTCTGGCTGAGCCAACTTCTTCCTGATCCAACTTCTGCCCGATCCAACTTCTGGCTGAGCCAATATCCGCTCGAGCCAACTTCCGCCCAATCTAACTTCTGCCCGAGCCAACTTCTGTCCGATCCAACTTCTCGATATTGCAATTCAACTCCGATTTCGACCAGAACTTCGCCAAACGACGAATTCGACGAAACCAACTCAACCAAAATAATCAAACATAATCATAAACATATCATAACATTACTAATCATACGAATATGACGATTTCCACCAAAATGATGTAAATCTCACCAAAAACCATTAAAATGAACATATGATCCAAATGAGAGATCTAACTAACACAAACATGTAAAATGACATGAAATTAACGAATAAAACTTGTTAGATTAGATCGTAGGGTGATGCGTACAAAAATGAACATGTAATAGTGTAAATCTATGGTAAAACATTCAAATTTGATGAAAAACATGCACAAACACTCATATACTTCATTGCATTCATGTGAGAGATGTAAATCACTCACCAATTCTCCAAAACAGGCTAAAATGATAGAATTATGAATCCGAACAGCAAATACTTCGAACCAAGCTCCTTGATCAGATGAATTTCCCCTTGGAACGATGTAGATCTAGCCTCGAATGGTGTAGATCTTCGATTTGCCTCCCTGGATTTGGATTTTTAATGGTGGAAAGGTGTTAGAGGAAGAAGAAGCACATGGTCTCTAAATGATAGAATGGGAGAAGTTACCTATTCTCCATACCCCTCACCCTCTATTTATAGTTTCCACCAACCCACTAATGGGCCTCCCCAATTCATCCCATTAGGCTCTCCAAACCTGAACAACCAACTGAAAAACCTTAAAACAGCGATTTCTCCCAAACCACTGAGTCAAATCCTTAATGTAACCACTCTACGGAAAGGCAATCATCAATTCCTTTCCAATGGCATAGGTCTCACCCTTCGATTCGACCTGAGTCAAAAGTTATGCTCTGTACAAGACTGATAGTGGCAAAATGGCCACAAACAAAATCGGATAAAATTACTGACATATCTCACACTCCATAAGCAACATATTAAAAGATGAGAATGATCCGACCCTCAGGGAATAAAATAAGAATATTTTATGATCTTCCGATACGTAAAATGCGGGCTGTTACAGGCTGATCGGTAAGAACTTTGATAGAGTAGGCGTGGAAGTATGGCCTTGGCTTATTTGAGCAGACAATTGTTTAGTTTTGTCCCGGTAAGCCTTTTGTTAATGTAGTATGTTGGCCATGGAACCTTTTCTTGGAGAGATGCCCTTTCCATGAAACTTACAACCGTTTAGTTCGTTTACCACGGCACTTGCTCATTGTTTGATCCTTTGCGATCCCTTCCTTCCACTTTTCAAGGCAGTTCTTTTTATCTCTATATTTGAGTATATTTGGCACTTAGAATAATGCTGTTAGGGATCGTGAAGTATTGTCGATTTTCAATGGAACAAGCGCTCATCAGGCGTCAATTGTCGCAATCAGGCCGAGTAAATCTGGCTTTGGCAATCTTGTTGAGTGCACTGCTTGCTCCCTCCCTTGTCACAGGACCTTAGGTGACTCCCCTTTTTAATTTTCAAGATTGCGCATTACATCTTCGCTTTACATGAGGAATGATGCTTGTTGCACTCGACACTTAAAATATCATCGTTGAGGCGTGTTGTAAGTATCACTCAGACTCATTGAACTACAACGAAGTTAACATTCCTTGGATTTCCATGCATAATCGAAGGTTGCTAGCGATGATGATGCAGGACGGAGAGGTTGATTAGTTAATGTGAATCCCGTTCAGCTTCAGATCAGACTTGAATCATGGTGTTATGATACGAGGACCTAGTTTCAGGTTATGCTTGATGGTATAAATGATATTGAACTGAATTGCAAAACAATGTATTTTTCATTCTCATACCAGGCGATGGTGATTTAGCTCTGCAGTTTCATCTTCGGGATGTTGCCGTAAGACAATCATGTAGTTGGTGAGAGAAATAAATGCAGTTTGAGTGCTCAACTAGCCACTCAAATGCATGTTTTGAGCTCAGATCCACAATCCTTTTTGAGAACATAATGATGCTTAAGCTGTGGACGAAATCCAAGCTGAAAACGTGCAAGCCGATCTACAATGATGCTGAGGTAAGCCTATGTTGATCTTACCTAAGTGTAACTTGGTGCTATTTGTTTAATAGACTTCAATCTTATGACATTAGCTTGATGTTTATTTCATGAGATAGTGCACAGTCTTCAGCAAGCCAGTTAGATGAGCTCAGACCTCCGATCAGCTCATAGTAGTCATTCCACGAACCTTATTGTTGATGTCACTTGTGAACACCCTATCATAGTGTTTAAGGAACACTATCTTTGGAGTTTGACACTACTGACGATAATGCTTTTTCTTGAGATGACAACGTCGGAGATAGTGACTAAGCTTAGAGTGCATATCAATGCATCATGATGTTAAGTTAGCGCTTATATGCCATGGCCTATTGTTGAACGAGCTTTAACATGTATCATTTATGTTATATACACCAAACAGTTTATATTTTTTCTTGTGTACGATATATGCGTGAATCATATTAAGAGTAGCTACGATCTAGATTGACTTAATGTGAATGATCCAGTGTGCATGAATGCCTTCCGGTCCATCATATAACACGATTTCAGATCCATATTGTGAACGAACCATGTTGACTCGTCATGAACAATACAGGTTACAATGACATATCTGGTTCATCAGTCAAAACAATATCGATCGATCCACCACATATGTTTTTAACACATTGTTCCCCGAATCGTGTTTTCACAACGGGGTTAACATTTGCCCCTTGAAGTTTATATCTTTGTTTGAAAAAAATGTAAATTTCGTAATGAACATGGTAGTTTGTGTTAACACATTCTGATTGATTATCAATAATTGTTATCGGATCAATAATAGCCAGTAGCTCTCTCAACAATTTTTATCGGATCTTTATGTTGTTTGATGGTTTTTCGACTTTGAATGGTTAGATCCAACATCGTTTTTTGTACATGTATTCCCAGTTGACCTTGGCAAAGTATTTCTATTGCAAAGATTAAGCCTGAAGTAGTGAACCCTTTTAAGTGCTCGACAAAATATTTCCTCGTTTCTTCGAATGCCATCGCAACTTGAGACAACCTGCTTTCATTGTTGAGCACTCCATCGAATTGATGTTCAACTTTGATCATAGATGATGCAAGACTTCGGCAACAATTTGAAGTTAACACAAAATTCTGGATGAGTCGTACATGTAGAAGGAACACCGATCTCTAGGTATGACAAATGCGAGCTCTATTGACAAAAATGTGATCTGGGATTCGGCAGTAATCATCCTTCAACTGCTGAAAATGAGGATGTTAAATGGTTTTATGGTTTGCTTTGGACATAGCCTTGGATCTGGTGTCGTTTGCATGAACTAGACGTCACTTGTCATCGACGATGGACCCGACATGCAACCGCGATGCGGTGAACTGAAGTCCGGATTTGAGCCGAGAAGTACTCGATGATGAAGCTCGAGCTTACGACACCATATTGGTGAATGTTCAAGTATCAAAGCTTTTATGTATTTTGGAGTCATACTGAATTTCAGATTTTACTTCAGAGCTTTGACGGTTTGCTTGGGCAGAATTATCTTGAACTTGGCTGCAATCTTCTACTTTGAATCTTTGCATGATGATTCATATGTCAACTCTGAAATTCATCTCTGATTTGTAATATTCTCAAAATTAAATGATGTGAGCACTTACATGTTTTTCCATTTCAAATTGTTTTTGAGCTTTGAGCCTTTGTCTATCTCAGATTTCCACTTATGCATTTCATCACTCGAATCATGAGGTTCAAATCTGATTGATAATCATGAACCATTGTTGAGAGATCAACTTTAGCCAACGAGTCCTTGATTGAGGCAAATCATCAATTATAATTATCTCTAATGCTTTGAAAAATTGAAGATGGTGAACATTCTTGGATTCAGCCTTTGAACCTTGTGAGTTCCAATAAGAAACTAGATCCTCTTTTCCATCATGAAGTTTTCTTCTTGGTAGAGTATGAACGGGGCCCCATGGTTGGCGCCAAATGTTAAAACTCAAATTGGATCTCAACACCGAAGGTACGTGAACCGTACTTCACCAATATGGTTAGAAAGTAAAAGAATCCACAATCACAAAAATAAACAGGAAAAAGTAAGTGAAAATACAAGGGTTTTTTATGGTGGTTCGATCTATGAAAGATCTACGTCCACTTTTGAAGTTTTTTCATTACCATGGAGAAAATTACATATAGCATCATCTCATACATCTCATTTATCAACTTGTTCACTCTTTACAATGATTCTCCACTTTTTTTTACTCACTTTTCGCTTTAGATATCACTTGAATTTGAGAAGAAACGGATTAGCTCTTGTAATTCGATAATTTTCCATGATTCCATCTTGAAAATGGTGTTAGATCCGAGCTTTAAAGAGGAGCAATGGCGGTTGGAGATCACTTGGATTGAATTGGAGTGAGAATTAATGGTGTTCGAAGAAGTTGAGATCCACTTGATGTTGGAGGAAGAAGGAGAGAGCTTTGGTGGCCATTAATGGAGCTTGGGAATGGTGGAAAACCGAAATGACATCCCTTTAAGGTGGCTTAGATCGGTTTCGTGAAGTGTGGTGAAATGGGGTATTTATAGGAAAAGTTTGGACTAGGTGGAAAAGTTGTAATTATGGTGCTCAGGGTTTGGGTCGAACATAAGGGTATTTACATAAATGCCACTGGGTTGGAGCTGACCCAAAAATCACTTTGCTGACCGACCCAGAAATTACAATAATGCCATGCCTTGTTCGACCCATACATACATGCGCGACCCTTACTCATTCCCCTGACCGACCCAGGAAATTATTTGTTTAAGACCTATTAGTATGTGAGTGTTCCCCGTCCACATGGCATATAATGAAGCCGCCTTTTTCCTTGAACGTGCCATATAGTAAATAAAAGAACATCCCAGTCCACGTGGCATTATGGTAATGTAAGTGACCATACTCTTGTACTGTGCATATATACAGGCTCTGTACTGCTCACATACACAAAGTGTCCACATGCCATTATGTCCTTCATAACTGAACTGTTCTTTTTTATACATGGAACCGTGCACTTGACTTAGAGTTGCTCACTAGCAGCTCATCCAAGTAGTGTTCGACCCGACCAAATGGGAAGCTGCTCGACCCTGGTGGAGTTATGGTGCTCGACCCATAATGATATGGCCTGCTCGACCCAGTAGCTTCACAAAGGTGCTCGTTCATCATAGCTCGAGTGATAGAGAAAAGATGCACGACCCCTGTACTAAAATGAAAAAATCATGCTAAATGTATGCGGGTTTTCATGTATGTGATATTAAGTTATAATACAGCCAATCTTCTTAGATGTTGTGACCGAACACGTGTCATCATAGTGACCAACGCATGCTATTATAATTATTAAATCCACGTTGTCATTTTACATTTCATAATGCATTACAAGCTGACTCTTATTAGTATAATAGAGCAGCTGGTCCGTGCAAATCATGAATGTGTCACTACTTTATCCATAATGTTTGTAGCAGCATGTCATGTAACTGTGCATTCTCATGTTCTCGTGCATGTTTATTGCTCCTTACTCTAAAGTGGACCATCCCGTGCAAATCGTAGTAAAGCAATTTGTATACATCTTTTAGGCTCCATACTTTGCATATACATTTATGTGCCATGCTTAATTGAATTAATATAGTTCACATTATACAAAATATAACACCTTGCATTGGTTTGTAGGAAGCATCCTTTATATTCTGGTTGTTAAGCTATGTTTACATCTTGTGGCCGACCCAATTACATGCGAGGACCGACCGACCCACTGTGTAGTAACTGACCGACTAACTCTGTATTTAATTGAACGACCAACTTGCACAACTCATGACCTGCTTGACCGGTAAAGATGCTCGAGCCACAATGTTCGACCCGACGTGCCCGATCGCCTATATTACAGCTGACCGATCTGTCGCATTACTACGTAGTTGATGCATTATTTTTCTGAACCGCGTTTTTATAACGGGGTTAACACAAGATTTAAAAATATAGTTTAGTTTAAATCATTTGAAGGAATATGAAAATATCAGGATTCAACGAATCAATCACACTAGAGTTATAAATTTCAGATTCGAGATATGTGTGAGATTCAAGAAATCAGTAATTTCAAATGATTTTAAACAAACAAATATTTATGTCAAATAATCATGAAATGACAATAAGTTTCAAGGACAAGTTTTTTTAAAGAATTTTTCACAAATTTTTCTGACAAGCACAAGAAAGATTTCAGATTATTTACATCAATTTTGAAAGATATTCATGATAAAAAAATTATTTGAAATCACTTGAATGGATTAGAGTTTTGGGATACAATGAATCAATCACACAGGGTTAATAATTTCAAATCTGAGAAGTGTATGAGATTCAAAATATCAAAAAAATCAGATAATTTAAAACAAACAAATTCCAAATAAAATGATCATGAATAACGATGAATTTCAAGATGTAACATTGGGCTTCAAGCAAAATTAAAATATCCAAGCCAATCTGAATATCAATGAAATTATCACAACTGAAAAATAATAGTGTGCTGTAATGAGTATAATATTTCAAGCCTTTCCAAAAAGAACTAAAAGAAACTCAAAACAACAAAGGTGTGTGAAACTTCATCAAATTTTCAGATCTTCAAAAAAACCGTAGAATTCAAATTAATAGTGCTCAAGATATGATATGAATGCTTCAGCACTGTTAGGAATCCACGAACCAGAAAATAAACTTCAAAATAATTGCAGAAAATTACAAATTTGAATTCAAGATCTGGAAGTTATTAAAACATCAGAGTTTTATAAAAATGAAGTGAATTTCCAGAAAATTATGAATTCTGCAATTTGAAGTAAAGAAAGCACAAGAGAAAATACAATGATATGACAGTGACAAATAAAATAAAAAAAATCAAAGGAAAAAACCATAAGGGGTAGAAGGAGGAATACGCAAAGAAAAAGAATATTTTCAAAGATGAGTTTAGAGGTCATACTTGAAACCGATGTAAACTAGAATCTCTAACTCATTAGATTTGGCTAAGGAACTGTGAATGGTTCGATGATATGAGACAGTTTGATTTCAATTTCTCTTTCGCAAAGCAGTTCCTCAGCCTCCATTGATACCTAACTGTTTAGAGGATTTGGTGGTCTAACAAAAAAAGTAAAACCACTCACAGTTGTGTTCACATCTTTCGGTACTTAAACTTGTTTGTATAACAGTCCATTCAAATCTATTTTCGTACCTTTAGGAACCCAGATTTGTTTCAATTTAGTCAAAGTTGGTTTATTTCTTTTTGGGGTCCAAGATTGTTTGAATGGATTATTACAAAAAAAAATCACAACACGTTTATGATTTAAAAATCCTTTGAATTTATCAGAGTTTAAATTTTCAAATTGATTTTTTTCAAAGCAGTTTGAAGGATTTTTAAAAACATTTGAATTCCAGTTTTCAAAACATTATTTTTCCTAAAGCCAAGACCACATTTATTTCGAATAGAAAATTGGTTTTTCAACAACATATTCAAAGATTTTCTCCATCACAAAGTTTAGCCAAAGTTGACTCTATTGTTGAGTTTCGAATTTATGATCACCGTTCTCTTTTATTAAACATGAACAGTGGTTATTAGTGTTCTTCCTTTCAACATCATATTGTTTCAACACCAAATCTTCATATTCAAGTAACTTAATTCTGGCTTGGGATTCCGAGATTTCAGATTCAAATCGTTTTTGTTTTTCAGATTCAAATTTCTTGGATTTTTCAATCAATTTTTCAAGTTCTTTCAAAATCAAATCGGATTTTAACAAGTGGAAATTAGGTTAAAGGGCTTCTTTTTGTAGGGTAATAAGTTTTAAGGACAACACTTTTGAAAAATTAGTTTTAAGACAATTCTGCACGAAAAAAGATAAAAACGGTTATCTTTTTAAGTCATATAGGAAAAACATAAAAGCAATTATCTTTTTAAGTTATAACATAAAAAGATAACTGCTTTTATCTTTCTTGTGCAGAATTGTCCTTAATACTAATTTTTCAAAAGTGTTGTCCTTAAAACTTATTATTCTGAACAAATAAGCCCTTTAAGTGGAAATCCCCTTTTAACAAATTCTCCTTTTCAGCAATTTCAAATTTGGAATTTATATCAATTATAAAAATTTCAAATTCCTTTTGTAGAAAATTATTCAAACTTGATAACTCAATCTTGTTTTCTTTTAAGATCAGAATTTTCTTTTCAAACTTTTGAATATTTTTATTGAGATGAACAAGATTGGTTTCCAATTTCAAACAATTTTTGCAATCTGAATTTGAAGAATTTTTAAAATATTCAAGTTGTGATTCCAAATCGTCGATTTTGCTGGTCAACTCAGAATTCTCAGATTTCAGAGTTTTTTTTTATGTTGGAGTTTATCAACAGATTTGGTTAAATCAACACAAAATAAACCAGATCTTCATATGAAAAGTTTCTTATTTCATCATCTGTTGAATCTCCAATGCTATCATCATCTGATTCTTCTTCAGTAAATCTTGTTAAGCATACTTCTGAATCTAAGTTGTTCTTCTGCGGTTTTGAGTAGTTGTTAGATTTTCCATACAGCATGTTGAGAGTCCTCCAAATTTCCAGCACAGTCAAACAATGAGAGATAAGTTTAAGCTGATTATTACTGAGATAAGAATACATAATATGCATAACACGAGCATTGACAACTTTATTTTTCTTATCTAGCATATCTCCCAAATTTTCAATAATATTCCAATATTCAAAATTAATAAATTTTAAATAGATTTCGATTTCCAAGTTGAAAAATCTGTACCATTGAAAATAATTGGAATTGTGACAACCCGGATTCCGACACACCGACTTTTTCCAAAAACCCAATCCATCGAAACCCATGTTGTTTTGCTCTGGTATCCTGCAGAAAAGAAAGAGACATGAAGTATGTCAGAGTTCGGAAAATATCTCACATCGGAAGGAACAAAATATAATGTAATCAAAACATAGCTTTACCTTAATAACAATACTGCCTAGCCAGTATCTAAAGCTATAATAGAATTTCTCAAGCCTAACCTGCAACTGTGTTATGAGGAGGGGGTCAGAACATAAGTTTTGTGTGAATGAATTTAAAGTACACATTCTGGATAATCCAACATATATCGTTAAGTTACATTTTCTTATTTATTAGGTTATTGGAGTCAATAGCGCTCCACGCTTACACACTCATCGTACACATCTACTCCCTAGTAGATTAACCTAATATAGTGTATATGTAGCTAACCCCAAACTAAGGTACACACCATGGTACCCCACTCGCATGGTCTCCCCCGTAACACCACATTAATATGCATAGTCCCTCTTCCTATGCCATAGTAGCGTACATATATATATATATATATATATATATATATCACTACTACAAAAATGGGCATATTCGACACTAATTTGTGTGCGTTGCATGAAAAGTGTGGCGATAGCTATGCATTCTTTGATCTTCTGCAACAACATTCATTTGTTGTTGCATTATATGTGAACGCAGTGTTGCGGTTGGAATTCTTGTGCTGTGACGTGCAACACCAGGTCAAAGTGTTGCATTACATAAATACATGCCAAGTCAGCGATCCGCGTTATCAGTTTAAACAAATATGTAACCATAGATGTAGATTAATCCAACGGTTCAAGCCGATCCTTGCTACACCAGTTCAAAGTGTTGCATCTGATAAATACATTCCAAGTCAGTGATCCACGTTATAAGTTTTAAAAAATAAAGAACCGTAGATGTAGATTAATCCAACGGTTCAAGCCGATCCTTGCTACAGCTTAGTGAAAATTCGGCGCGATAGTTTCCCCATTCACAAAATACTTCCCCCCAAAACAAATTTCTCCCGTACTCCTCCTTCGATCTGTTTCTCTCTCCACGGAATCCGTCCAAGAACACCTCTGATTGCTACTGTAAGTCTGTACCTCCGGTTACAAACTATAAACCTTCGATTGCTCCTATTTTACAAACTTTACACCTCCAATTTGTATCATTTAGGACAATTACAGGTAGTTAGGGCTTCATCATTTCGGTTTTATTTAGTTGATTTCGTCGCTAACTTATTTTGGTGTACGTTCAAAGTCTCTGGGTGATTTGGGTATACCGATTGCCTTAAATTAGGGTTTTTTATACTTGAAGTGTTGTATTTATATGTTTGCATGTGTTGAAATTATGCAAGTTCTGTATTTTTATGTTTGCCAAACCATTGATGTATTGGTAAATAATGTTTATTTCGACAGGTGGAAACAAAATTTAGAGGACAAAAGAAATCCAATTTAAATGTTTAAATGTCTATTTCTGTTTGTAGTTAAATAATGCCTATTTCTCTTCCTACATCATATGAATACGAAGATACCCTGGGCATGGGTGATCCAGGATTGTCAAACCCATCATCACCAGAAACTCCTATTGATTTTTATATAGAGACGCAAGAAAGGCACTACGATGATTTGCTTGAGTATGAACTAGAGCAAGAAGAACTCCGAAGACAACGACTAGAAGAAGAATGACGTGAAGAAAGGGCGATGCGACGGCATGGTCGTGCTGCCTTGCGTCGTCAGCATCCAAACAACCAAGTGGTTAACGAACAGCAAGCTGACTTACCAATCATAAAGTGTGATTGTGGGTATGCCGCTGTAGAAGATGTTATTTCGATTGGATTCAACATTGGTCGTCGTTATTTTAGATGTCGTGTTTATCCCACAGGGTGTACCTTTTGGCAGTGGATTGACCAACAGTTTCCAAGTCGAGCCGCTGAGTATGCAAATGAATTACAACATTAACTTACAACGCTGCAAAATCGAGTTATTGGTTTTCGAACGGACGTTAGTAGACTTAATGACTAGCTTCAAGGGCTAAACAATAGAAGACAAAATTAAATTATTGCATCGTTTTTTGTATTAGGTACAACTGCATCATCTTTGTGTCACCTGTATGTTCTTTGTATCTGTACTGTTTTGTTTTGGTGTAGTCATGTAATGTTATGAATTTGTGGTCAGTATCCTTAGTTGCTTGTTTTATGTATTATCCTGATAACTCAGTTCCAAAAGTTAGTGATAATACATATCAAAACAATCGTCTTTGTATCATCATACTGAGTATGTATATTTGTAAATTATTAACTTGTTTTGTTTTTATTCCTAATTTAGTCAAACCTTACAGGTTAGCCCTTGTTCGTGTCTTGAAACTATTAGTGGAATCAAATTTGGTCTTGCTAGGCCGTGGTTAGATTGTGACAATGGATAGTGAGTATTACATATGGATAGGACTTCCGAGATTGAGTGCAGAATATGTAAGAGGGGTAACAGCTTTTCTAAGAAATGCATTTCCCATTTATAAAGTAGGTGATGAGATGAAGTGCCCCTGCAAAAAATGTACTGAACGTAATTGGTATTGTGAAAATTTCATATACGATCATCTTATTTTTAATGGCCCTTCTCCATTACATACCGGGTGGATTTGTGAAGTTTCACAGACAAAATTATTAGGAAGTTGATGACCATATGGATTGTGCAACGGAGATGGATTTTGAGGATAATTTGGATGTGATGTTCAAATGTGCGGGTTACAAATTTGGTCAAAATCCCAGGGACTTTGTATTAGAACCAAATCCAGAGGCCGAGAAATTTTATCGGCATGTTGAAGAAGGAAAAAACCGTTATATCCTGGCTGCACTAAATTTTCTCGACTAAGTTTCTTGATCAGGCTTTATCATTTAAAGTGTGCTTATGGAATTAACGAGTCTGCGTTTGGGGAATTACTAAAGCTTATAAAAGAAGCCTTTCCTGATGCCCAGTTGCCTTTGTCTTCCTACGCTGCAAAGAATGTAATTAAGGATTTAGGTCTTGATTACCATAAAATACATGCCTGCCCAAACCATTGCATGTTATATTGGGCAGAGAATAAAGATAAAGAGGCTTGTGACATTTGTGGTTTTTCGAGGTGGGCTGTAAAAGAAAAAGAAGACATCGTTGATAATAATGATCCACCAAAGTCGATTCCCAAAGTGCCGGCAAATGTTATGAGGTACTTTCCTCTAAGACCAAGGTTACATAGGATGTTTATGTGCAAAGAATTTTCCAAACTCATGAGATGCCACCAAGTGGAACGAAAAGAAGATGGAAAACTAAGACATTCGGCTGATGGTGTGGCATGTAAGATGATGGATGCTCGTTATCCTGATTTTTCATCAGAAAACCATAATGTTTGATTGGGTCTAGCATCTGATGGATTTAATCCATATCGTTCAATGAATTCAAGTTATAGTACATGGCCAATTCTGTTGGTAAACTACAATCTTCCGCCTTGGTTATGCATGAAACAAGAGAATTTGATTCTTTCAACATTAACATTTGGTCCAGATTCTCCAAAAAACAGTATTGACGTATATATGCAGCCTTTAATTGCGGAATTGAAAGCGTTATGGAATGTTGGCGTCGAAACATATGATTCCTTGACTGATGGGAATTTTAATTTATGTGCAAGCGTCTTATGGACCATCAGTGATTTTACGGGATATGCCATGTTGTCAGATTGGAGCACGAAGGGGAAACTAGTGTGTCTAGTATGCCATTATGAAACTTCTTCAAATTATTTGAAGCATAGCAAAAAAATGTGTTATATGCACCATAGAAAGTTTCTTGATCCGACACATAAGTGGAGGCTAGATAAGAGGAGATTTAATGGCGAAACTGAAATGGGGAGCATTCCAGAAATACTATCAGGAACTGATATTGAAGAGTTATTGCGTGGGTTCAAAAATAGGTTTGGGGATAAGACGAAGAAACCTGGTAAAAGCGATGGCCCTTTTAAAAAAAGGTCAATACTGTTTGACTTACCATATTGGTGTCATAATCCCCTTCGACATAACCTGGAAGCCATGCACATAGAGAAGAACATATGCGACAAAATATTAGGTACTTTACTTAATATAGGTCGCATGTCGAAGGATCACCTAAACGCTCGTTTGGATTTACAGGAATTGGGCATAAGGAAGGAACTTCATCCTGTTGAATGTGGTGACGGAAAGCATGTTGAAATTAGTGCTGCAATATTTGATATGACAAACAAGGAAAAAGAAATCTTTTGCTCTGTATTGAAGAACGCCAAACTGCCCTACGGTTGTGCCTCGAATGTTAGTCGGTACATGCACATGAAAGAGAGAACGGTTGTGGGATATAAGAGCCATGATACTCATTTCATACTCCACTATTTGTTACAATTTGCCGTGAAGAAAGCGTCAAAACCCGAGGTTGCGTTATCAATGATCAGATTTAGTGCATTCCTTAGAGGACTATGCAGCAAGGTTATCGAAGTGGATGATATCAAGAGACTGCAAAAAGAAATTGTCGAGATATTTTGTCATTTTGAAATGATTTTTCCACAGGTTTTTTCGATATAATGGTACACTTGCCTGTTCATTTATGCAGAGAAATCGAATACGGCGGGCCTGAACATCTTAGATGCATGTATCCCATTGAGCGATATCTAGGAAAGTTGAAATCTTATGTGTGAAATAGAAACAGACCGGAAGGTTCGATTACAGAAGGTTACTTGGCAGAAGAGTGTGTGACCTTCTGTTCAAGATTTTTAAGCATTGATGGAGGAACAGAAAACACGTTGATTGATTTTGGAAGATGTCCAATAGATTTGGAATATCATATTGGAACAAAGAAGAATAAAGATGGGAAGATGTTCAATTTGAAAGATGCAGAGTGGAAGGCAACGCATCGCTATATTCTGTTCAATTCCGGTAATCAAGAAATTGAGAGTTTGATCGAGTAAGTTCTTAAGTTCCTATATCATTTTCGTTAAATATAAATTAACATCTGCATTTCGTAGTTTTTTGACCTTAATTATTATTTAGGGTTCATCGAGCTATTGTGGATGGTCTTCCAAATCCAAGAAGATACAAGAGGGAACGAGAACATTTCAAAGAGTTTTGAAATTGGCTTAAAGAAGAGGTTCCGAAAAAGGGCAATATTTCAACAGATTTAGAGTTGTTTGCATTAGGTCCTAATCGAGTAGCTAGGAAGTTTACCTGTTATATAGTAAATGGATACAGATTCCACGCAAATTTTAGAGATTCTCGATGTACCACACAAAATAGTGGCGTATTTTTGAGTGCCAAAACCACCAGCTTTGCAAGTTCGAAAGACCAAAACTCAATAGTGGGTGATGTCAATTACTATGGATCAATCGAAGAAATTTTTGAGCTTGATTATTGGGGAGCTTTCACCGTGGTCCTTTTTAAGTGTTGTTGGTACCAAGAGGAAAAAGATTCATATGGTCTTACTTGAGTAAATTTTAGCAAGTGCCATAAAACTGAGCCTTATGTCCTGTCTTCGCAAGTGCAGCAAGTATTTTATGTAGAAGATGCAGTTGAAAAGAACAGTCATTACGTTATTAAAAAATTGCCACGAGATTGGTGTGATACTGAAAATCAGAATGCAATGGAAGAAGACATGAGCAATACGCAATCACATGATATGGGCATAGGTGGTGAACTAGAACCAGAAGTTGTTGATGTGGGTTGAATTAGGAATGATGTCCCCGTAATACAACTAGAAACAGAAGTAGAAGAAGAAGTTCTTGATCCTGTTCTGTCTCATTAGGATAAAAAATTCCTCTTTCTTCTTGCTTTAATTTGATCTAATTTAGATGTATTTGGCACTTAGTGTTTTAGCTGGGAACTATTATCTTTGATGAATGTATTTGTCACTCTTTTCTCATAATGCAATCTACACTGTTCACATGTTTTATGATTAAATGTCTTTCTTTACTATCATCTGACTGTGGTTATAGACCAAAATGTTATAGTTGTTGTTTTTTGTCTACTTAAACATGCATGTACCTTGTTCTAATGTATTTATTTTGTGCAGGATGGATGAACTTATTACTATCTGACTGCAACATGGCGGACAGTTTCGAAAGACATGTTACATTGGTGGAGATCCCTTCGTAGTATCAAATTATGATGTAGACCGCTTTTCTTACAGTGTGCTTATGGACTTTATTAAAGATGCTTTCCATTACACTGAAATATGAGGAGTCTATATCATCAGCAAAGGAACGAGGGGTGGCTGGCAGCTAATATTGAATGACAAGGACGTAAACGAGTACGTACAGGGCTACATTAATAAGCAAGAAGTAGTGGTTTTTTACATCGACAACACCATTGACAAAGACATTGAGCCGGTGACTCAACTGCAGCCACATGTAATCATACGGCCAAGGAAAAACATAATTCAAGGTATATAGTATACGTTATATAGATCCATTCTTATATATATATTTGCGTGTGTAAAGAACTGCGAAGGAGGCCATCGTTTCGGTTTTTTTTGTTCCCGGTTCTGCTAAGAAGCTGGTTGCAAATCGCAGGTATACTACTGCACATAGACTTCAGCAACAACACAAAATGATGAAAAATATCCCAACTCAAGTTGGTCAGAAGAAACTATCGCCGGAGCCTGATGATATGAATAAGGATAAAGAATATGTTACTGTGACGGACAAAGGAACCAGGAGGAAATTAAATGTAGAAAATGAAACAGATAATGATGATGATACCCGAGAGAAAGAAGCTGTTGTTCAGGTATTTTTCAGTTTTCATTTCAGTTTTTTTAATCCAGATGATATCTTTTATTTCAAACTACTTTTTATTAAAATTCTGCACGTAAAAGCAAGAACTGGATTTTAGTTGTTTTCTATTACTGTGTCGATGTCCTATTCCGACCATGAAGGCTGCAGCTAATTCAAGTAACTATTTGTTCTTTGTGCATACATTCTGTCAAAATAGCGTGAATTGTTTATACATCGAATCTATTTGGTTAACTAGCTTAAATTTATCATCGATGGTGCGTAATAATGCTAATTTGCTTGCAGTTCTCACAACCATCAGTTTTGATGAAGTATGAACAAAAGCGAGTCACGCGAATGCAAGAAAACGATGCAGTTAGTAGATCACTTGGGGTGCCTTCACTGGTTAATTGTATGCAAGAGGCTGCCGCACGAAATAAGAAAGATAAAGGTAAATATGTTGTTGGACGTGATGAATACATTCCAGAAAATGCTGGCGAAGACGTCACTAATGATTCATCGGATTCGGAGGTATAAAGAAGTTATTTGTTTATTACTTATTGTCTTTGCCTTTATGAACGTAAAAATCTTGACCTTCGACTTAATTGTAGAGAATCAAAATTGTAAAGTCAAACAAGCTTTTACCTGGACCAAGAACTCGTTCGCAAACCAACGCAGCCAATGAAATTGAGAAGTAAGCGATGACCTGCACCCCTTCTCCAAAGAAATCTGGCTCCAACAGGGAGTTGATCAAGAAACACACTCCCACTCCAAAGAAAATGAGTGACCGGGTGAAAATCGCAGAAACATTAACGAACTTCAAGAAAATTACACCGTCTTTTTCAGGAGTTTTAAAACCTATAACGTCTCATCCATCCGTTTTAAAACCAACATGTAGCAAATTGTTCAAACAAACAACCACTTCATGTGAAGCTTCTGGTTCAGTTGCTTCTTATTTAGCGATGCGGAAATGTCAAAAGCAGAATGTTGAAGCGCCTGAAACAATGGGAAATCTTACCGATCGATTAGAGGAGGAATGGATTGCACAGGAAGATGAAGCAGGTACAGGTACAATATAATGTTTCTTTATCTGTGCACTACACTGCACTGTTGACTGTGTCTATTTTCTATTAATTTTTTTGAACCTGGTAGATAAAGTACAAGGTCCAAAAAAACCTAGAGGGAAGTCAAAAATGACCAAGGTGCATGCCAGAGCCACCGATGATAAAGTAGTCATTGAGTTGAATGAGGATGGTCAGCCAATATCTGATAATATTACAGAGTTAAGCAATTTTCTTGGGACAATGGCAAAGGATAATGTGTCTCTAACTTACATCAATTGGCATGTTGTTCTAGATTCATTAAAGCGACAAATGTTGGATTATGCTCTGGTACAATCTAATTTCCTTAACCATATCAACTGACTTCCTAAATGTTTGGTTTTAATTAATTAGTTTGTTTCCTGAATTTTGTGATCGATATATTGTAGGCTAGGTATGTCATTCCGGAAGAAGGACACAAGTGGGTCTTGAACACGCTTAACGACTCTTGGAGGCAGTACAAGACTCGCATCAACGCAAGGTATTATAAAAAATATTCAACTGATGAGGAAAGGCTTGCAAATAGGCCGAGTACAATTCCGTTGGAGGATTTTAAAATGCTCTTGGAATACTGGGGGAATGAAGCAGTTCAGGTACGACTTTAATGATATTCACATTTGTATAATGTTTAGTAGTCCACATTATCTTGTTTAGTGCTAATCGATTCTTTAGTAGTTCGCATTATCCTTGTTTAGTGGTAATATTTTTTTTTTTTTTGGATTTCCAGGCCCTAGCTGATTCTAATTCCGCGCATCGTAATTCACTAAATGAGACACATACCATGGGTCCCAAAACTCATGCATTAGCCAAAGAAAAGATAGTATGTGTTTTTTTGAACTTAAGTTATTTTTTTTGTGATTGAGTTGAATTGGCCACATGATAATTCTAATTTGTTATATCACATGATTTATATTTTATATATCATTGTCTCAATGTTCATAGGCAGCAGCTAGATCTGTAAATACTTAACATTGAATGTTAAAAATTGTGTTTAATTGTTGGTAATCGTAATACTTGATGGATAAAGAAGGACCCAGAAAAAGCCTCCCCATCCGTTGCCTTGGTTTATTTGGAAACATGTAAATGAGAACCGGGTAGAAGTTACAAGACTAACACGGATGAACTAAAGGCCAAATACGTGAGTACATATATAATTAGATACTGAAATAGCAATACTTGTGTCAGTATAATTGGGACATTGTACGTTTGTTGCAGCTGCTTATTAAATCGAACACATAGTTAGTTTGAAAGAAAACGAGTTCTGTTAATAAATTCATTCCTGCCAACTGCCTATTTGTATATATGCTTGCCTGGTTTTCACTTTGTAGGCGAAGGTTCAAGCAATGGTGGATGCAGGGAACATTGCTGAGGCAGATGCACTTGTTTCCAGTGGGAAGAGCCACACGCAGAACTGACTTGTAGGAAGGCGATGAAAAATGGCCGAAAAGTCTCCAACAACTCCTGGTTCTTCGGATAGTTATGTGCAAGAGCTGGCCCAAAAAATAAGGCAAGAGCTTGAGGCGGATTTGGAAGAAAAGGTTAACAGAAAAGTGAAAGAGAATGTGTCATTGGTGTTAAAAAAGCTTAGTGAAGCCAATCCAAATCTTAATTTAGACGTCGGAGACTTTTGTGTCACCACAACAAATGATAAAGAAGACCTTGTTACCCCTGTAACCCCAGCAACTGACTGAAGTATTTGGATGGTATGTGTTAGCACTTGTGTTATGTTCTGTTCTTTTGAATTATGGCACTGTGATATGTGTTTGTGATGACACTTTTGGTATGTTTGGATGATGGCACTTGTGGTATGTGTTGGTGATGACACTAGTGAGTGGGTATATATAATTGGTTGGTCTGACTGTGGTTATGAATATTTTGGGAGGATTTATTATATAAATATTTTGGTATATATGTATGAAAGTGGTACAATGTTTTGGATTGAATATATGTACTGCAGAATGTAATTACAGGGTTGTATTACAGCTACAGTTGATTTTTTTCTGGTGTTGCATTTGATTTTTTTTACCATTGCAGTTGATGTTTTCTGGTGTTGCATCAGACTGTGATGTGGTGTTGCATTAGACTGTGCTGTGGTGTTGCATTAGACTGTGCTGTGGTGTTGCATTAAGTGTACTATTATTAATTTCACAATGGTACGGCACATGGGGCCCACACCTTACGTGGTGCCACGTGGATAGCTGACGTGGCATGTGACACATGTGCAGCTGACGTGGATAGATGACGTGGCATGCGACACGTTGGCAACTGACGTGGAAAGTGCATGTGGCCCCCACTACCATGACCTGGAAGCCAGGCTCTAGCTTCTACTTAAGGCAACGTTGTACGTTGTTGCATTACACGCATTTACTGTTGCAATAGGCTTATAATGCAACACTTTCTGTCTGTGGCCTTAGATGTGCAAAAGCGTCGCCTTAGAAGGCTAATGCAACGGCCGCGGATGCCACGCCCCCTTGGTGTTGCCTATTTGAAAAAAGGGCCTACGACAATGCTTTTCTGATCTACGGCCACAGTAAAATAGTGTCGAATATGCCCACTTTTGTAGTAGTGTATATATATATATATATAAATGTATGTATGTATGTGTGTGTGTGTATATATATATATACATATATATATATATATATATATATATATATATATATATATATATATATATATATAACAACGCTACATCAGCATAGAACCACTATCGCTGTACTACATAAGCATACAGACTGCTATCCTCGAATTTTTCCATCAAGTTAGATTCTTCCATCGAGTAATGCTCCAAAGCCTACGATACACCATCCAGAGCGGACATGCATGTATCTAGGCTTTCCCACGTACGTATCGTCAATATATTCGATGCCTAACCCGCACACCTATCATGTGTGCGTGCCCGAATTCCGTGGCTGGGCAACACATGGAACTCGGTCGAGAGCTTTCCTTACATTTGTGCAGGCCCGCCTTTAAGAGCCTCTCACACAAATATACCTAGGGTATGTTTTTCTATGGTGGCTATGTCCCCACCTCGGCCCCTCCCTTAACTAGTAAAGACTACAAGAGCTAAGCGACAAGCCCCTAAGCAAACAATCTAAACATCCATGTGGCATCTACCCTCAACCACCACCTCGATAGTGAAAGGTCAATGGCCTCTTGGGTTTAGCTCTAGTCTTTCCGCATGTCGATGACAGGTTCTCGATGACCTATACTATCTTTGTTGGTCCTGACCCTCCACCTCCGAAGTGAAGCAGCCGCCAAGCTACCCTTAATGTCACCATGTCACAGCATTCTGACTGCCCCCTACTTGTGCAGTCAAGTTCCACCCAACTGATAGTTACGTGCAGACCCAACCTCCGTGAGCACAGTCCGAAACTACACCACCACAGAGGACAACCAGGAGCACCTTTAACGTCTCAGGAAGCCATGTGCTTCCCCTTCCTGTCCGTTGGAGCCGCCAGAATAATCAGATTAATGTGTGCTCCCCTTATGTCTTACGACACCCCGATGATCTACCCCGTTTGGTTATTCATCCTCTAACATACGGACTATCCCAAGCACCTCAGTTTACCGTGTCATTAGATCCTATGTCTAATCATCAATTACGCACTTGCTCCACCTCGACAGATTTCCCGTTAACTTGGTTGTTCCCATTTTCCCTTGACTTATTCTTCAAGTTATCAAGTTTCTCTAGCTTATTAACCTCATTCATAACTTAATTCATTTAAGTTCATTAATAAGCCTACAACATGTTATTCTCTATACTGAAATTCAATATACATAATTCATTCTCTTAACACTACTCTTTGTCCCATCTCATGGTTGTCATAACATGTTCTACTTAATTTATAATTAAGTACATCTTAATTTACATGTTTTCTATTAACATGTCATTCAACATTTATGATTAAATACAACTTACTTATCTCCATAAAATTGCCTTCTTCTTTTTCATTTAATCATAATCTCATTGTACACCGTCAATACAATTTATCATAATTTACTTATTAACTTAGTTCTCTTAACTAAGGTTTACTAATAAGTTTCTCTTTTCCTTCATATAACTTATGTTATCCTCATTTATGGATTTATTCTTATCCTCGCCAATTAATCTTCGATTAAGTACAACTTTATTACATAAGTTATTTCATCTTCCCCTATCGTTCATTATAACTTACTTTATTTCTAAAGTTATAATTCCCACTTGTCCCTAGGACAAGCCTACCTATTATCTTTCCTTTTCTCATTCAAGTTCATTCATAATAGGTTATTATCATTCCCCATTTTAGCAATGATTAAGGCTAACTTTATCCTTCCCATTTCTTTAACAAGTTTACTTAACCCTTACTCAATTGAATTGGTTTATAACACCACTACAGATTTAGTTAGGTTAAGTATTCCAATTTATGAATTATCCATGCTACCCACGTTGCCCACTTAACCTTTATTATTCCCATGTCTTACCACATGTCTTATCTTGGTTAAGTGCTTATTATTTATGTTGTACATGCTACCCATGTAATCCATGCTACCCATGTCACCCACTCAACCCTTTTATTATTCCCGTGTCTTCCCACATGTTTCATCTTGGTTAAGTGTTCACTATAACCGTAATCTTGCAAGATCTCCCACATTAGATTACCGTTTGCGGTTGCTGGATATGTCGGGCGGTTCCGGGAAGGCTTATACCGCAATCCGAATCTAACCTCGTGTCTTTGCATTATTATGCATCTAGTTTCTGCCTTTGACCTCTCGCAGTAGATTGCCAAATTGCGGTTTCTAGATATGCCGGGCGGTTTCGGACAGGCTTATACCACAATCCGAATCTAACCTCGTGTCTTAAGCGTTCATTTTCACTTTCTTGATTCAAGTCCCAATTTCAAATCTTAGATTATAATATATTCCAATTACCCATAATTTCCAATCTAAATTATGTTTATAATTTTAATCCAAATTATGCCTATAATCCCATGTATACAAGTTATATAAAATTATGCCAAAATCAATTTGCGTTCATTGTTATTAATAATTTAGGCCAAACCTCATGTGTATAAGTTATACTCAATTATGCCCAAACCAACTTATGCCAAATCTCATGTATACAAGTTATATTCAATTATGCCCAATCCATAGTCATCAACAATTTATGCAAATCTCATTTTACTACATATTTCCCAACTTTTCCCAATTCAACTTATAATCCCAATTTACATTCATAATTCCAATTTGATTCATATACCCATAGTTATATTTATAATTCCAATTTGATTCATATACCCACAGTTAAATTCATAATTCCATTCAAAGTTATTACTAAAACCCCATAATAAGTTATGCCCCCAAACCTCCAAATCACATATAATACCCAAATCAACCTTTTCCCTTTTATTCTCAATATCGTTCAATCGCATAAATCCACAATAGACATAGGCTCGAAGATAGCCTAACTATAAAAATAAAAAGGGAAGAATAAAAGGAGGAAACCCAACATAGGCATAAAATAAATGATCATAATTAAGCATATGATAAACACTATTAGGCATATGTGAACTTTATCAGATTAGATCTTTAAATAGGTTTATTATGTGTGTAAATGGGGAATGGCGAATGATAGATCCATTATTATGCAAAAATGTATTTTAAATCCACTCACTTATAAGTTCTTCAATTCTAGATCTGATCCAAGGCTTTCTCCCTTTTTGCGCAGCGTAGATCTAGGCATCTGAATTTTTTTCCTTCATTGTAGCCATGGTTCTCTATAAGAATTCCTTTCTAGTTTGTATAAACGCCTCTTTTTTTCTTTTGAATGTATACATATGTACTTTTATTTTCTTGAAGAAAATATTTGAGAGAGAGAGTGAAATGCAGGCTAAATTATGTCAAACCAAGGCTGTATTTATTGGATTTTGTGTGTGTTTCGAACCACTACATTAAGGTTTCCAGAAACTTTTGCTACTAAATTATAAATGCCCTCTTTTATTTGTTAAAGAACACTAATGAAGATTTATTTACCAAAACCTTTCCTTTGTTTATACCTTAACCGTATAAAATTTGTTTCCCTTTTTCTTTTATATAAACAAGGCAACAATTTATTTTTCCCTACCTCTTTAACATAACTATTATTTATTTATATAAATAAATACCATACGTTTACTTACACTCATGTTCTTATCAAATATGGTATCTAACTATGCCTTTATTTTTTTAATCGTAGGAAAATATAGTAGGTGTTAACTATTTTACTAAAGTGAATTTAATATCTTTTTATTTTTTACTTCTCATAGCCATTATTGATGGCTATTTATTCAATTTTTTTTCTATTCATGTCATATTTGAAACGCCTAATTGCATTTACTACATGTACTCTCTTTTTCCATATTTAATGTAACCGTTATATTATCCCTAAATATAACATTAATGTCTTTAATTTACCAATTTCATTTCTTACCATTAAAACAGATTCCCTTAATATCAAATTAGTGTTGCCCCTTATATATATACATATATATATATACACACACACACACACACACATACATACAATATATATATATAATACCAAATAATTAACATTTAGTCAACCTCAACCCAATTTGTTAATGTCATAAATATGCATTTTTTTTATTTACATATTTGCTATAAATAATCACATGTGCATGCATCTAGTCTCCAAACATTTAAATCGAGCAATGTTCATACTAAAAAAACATGCCACATTTATTTCAACCTCTGTCGGTTCCAAAAAGAGTACTTAATGCTTTCTTCTTTTCAAATACATTCAACCTTTTAAGTGCATAATAATTTCTACAATTCAAACTAAATTTATGAATGTGCATATGAATGTATTTCCATTCTCCACTTTAAACGCGCATTCCTTATTGTACATTACCTTTTTTGTTAATTATGTCAATGCATATAATATATATATATATATATATATGTATATTTATTTATTTTATTTTACGCGTATATAAACTTCTGCAGCTTACAACTTCTTCATACGTTATCCATTTTACGCAAACTTGATGTCCATCTGAACCAGAATTTTGAGGCGAACGCAGTGCTGACGTCCGTTTTATTTAATTCCTGATATTTAAATTAAGTATCTTTATTTTATTATCTTTTTCTGTTACATACATTGTTATCATACAAATTTTTCTTCTCTTCAACGTATGTATTAATCTAAACTGCGTATCACCATTATTTATATATCCATGCATATAAATATATTTAACTACATTAAAAATGCGGGGTGTTACATTCTCCCACCCTTAAAGAATTTTGTCCCCGAAATTCGATAAGGTTAAAATAGATAATCCTTCGCATAATATCCAACCATCATGTGTGCATACAATTTTTGCAAACATTGTGCACATGTGCAAAGTGAAATACATCGTAGTAATGCATGTATGCTTAATTTGGTACCACCTATATGTATGCAAACTTTTAAAAACTCTTTCAAAACATGATGCTCACATCCTAAATATACTTGCAGTTCTATATGAATGCAATATTTTTGAAAAATCAAAACATTTTTCACCCAAATTTTCCCACACTCTTATAGAATAAGAGCATATATAGTTCATCGAATTGTTTCATCCAAAACCCTACCAACCATTATTAAATTCGAAATTTAGTGAAATCTAATTTTCGAAATTCGAATTCTTATGTTACAAAAAGGTATAAAACGGAAAATTCACATCTTCCATTTTTTTTGTACCTTTTCTAATTGTACTTGGATTTTTACATAACTATTCTATAAAGATTTCATATTTTCCTATCCAAGTACAACCACATAAGAAAATTTTCTTTTCTTTACTTTTTAATTCTTTTAAAACAAGAAGTCATTATTTTACGAAGTATACCCCATTTCCCTTTAAAACCCAATATGCACTTTTTTTTCAAATATCAAAAATACTTTTAAGATTAAAACTTGAAAACACCATAAACTCTTTTTCCAAAACTTTTACAATTTCAAGTTCTTAAAAGTTAACAAATGGGTTAGACTCATAGTGGGCTTCCAACTTACCTAGGCTTTCGTAGGCACCCCCATGAATTCAATTCTCTCAACTATATATATCCCTAATCCATTTTCTAATTTATAAGGTTTCACTTCTAAACCCACTAATCTGAAATACAAATCATTTTAGTTTCGATTATATGGGATACATCTTTCTCTAATACCAAATATATTGTACATTTTCCACCCCAAATAACCTAAGGGTCTCAGCATTTCCGTGCTCATTCCTTTAGTGTACCAAATAGATATGCCAACTCTTTCCTCATTCTACTATTTTTATCTAGTGGGCTCCCTTATGGATCTAGGTTTTTATATATAATATATTTATATTTTTGAAAATACAAATACGTCCACTGATTATCTATATTAGGATCCTGAATCGATGCTCTAATACCAGATTGGACAACCCGGATTCGGATAGACCGATTTTTTTTTCAAAAACCCAATCCATTGAAACCCGTGTTGTTTTGCTCTGGTATCCTGCAGAAAAGACAGAGACATAAAATATGTTAGAGTTCGGAAAACATCTCACAGCGGAAGGAACAAAATATAACGTAATCAAAATATAGCTTTACCTTAATAACAATACTGCCTAGCCAGTATCCAAAGCTAAAACATCTCTGTCTCAAGCCTAACCTGCAACTGTGTTATGACGAGGGGGTCAGAACGTAAGTTCTATGTGAATGAATTTAAAGTACACATTCTGGATAATCCTACATATACCGTTCAGTTACATTTTTATTTATTAGGTTATTGGTGTCAACAGCGCTCCACGTTTAAACACTCGTCATACCCATCTACTCCCTAGTAGATTACCCTAATATAGTGTATATGTAGCTAACCCCAAACTAAGGTACACCCCATGGTAACCCCACTCGCATGGTCTCCCCCGTAACACCACATTAATATGCGCAGTCCCTCTTCCTATGCCATAGTAGCATATATATTTATATCTATATATATATATATATACATATAATGCTACATCCGCGTGGAACCACTATCGCTGTACTACGTAAGCATACCGACTGTTATCCTCGAATTTTTCCATCGGGTTACATTCTTCCATCGAGTAATGCCCCAGAGCCTACGATACACCATCTTGAGCGGACATGCATGTATCTAGAATTTCCCACATACGTATCGTCAATGTATTAGATGCCTAACCCACACACCTTTCATGTGTGCATGCCCGAGTTCCGTGGCAGGGCTACACACAGAATTCGGTTAGGAGCTTTCCTTATATTTGTGCAGGCCCGCCTTTAAGAGCCTCTCCCACAAATTTCCCTAGGGTTTGTTTTTCTATGGTGGCTATGGCCCAACCTTGGCCCCTCCCTTAACTAGTAAAGACTACAAGAGCTAAGCGACAAGCCCCTAAGCAAACAATCTAAACATCCATGTGGCGTCTACCCTCAACCACCGCCTCGATAGTTAAAGGTCGATGGCCTCTTGGGTTTAACTCTAGTCTTTCCGCATCTCGCTGGCTGCCGATGACAGGTTCTCGACGACATATACTATCTTTGTTGGTCCTGACCCTCTGCCTCCGAAGTGAGGCAGCCACCGAGCTACCCTTAATGTCACCACGTCACAGCAATCTGACTGCCCCATATATGTGCAGTCAAGGCCCACCCACCTGATAGTTACGCGCAAACCCAACCTCCGTGAGCACAGTCCGAAACTACACCACCACAGAGGACTACCGGGAGCACCTTTAACGTCTCAAGAAGCAGCGTGCTTCCCCTTCCAGTCCGTCGGAGCCGCCAGAATAATCATATTAACGTGCGCCCCCCTCGTGTCTTACGACACCACGATGATCTACCCCGTTTGGTTATTCATCCTCAAACATACGGACTATCCCAAGCACCTCAGTTTACTGTGTCATTAGATCCTAAGTCTAATCATCAATTACGCGCTTGCTCCACCTCGACAGATTTCCCGTTAACTTGGTTGTTCCCATTTTCTCTTGACTTCTTCTTCAACTTACCATGTTTCTCTTGCTTATTAACCTCATTCATAACGTAATTCATTTAAGTTCATTAATAAGCCTGTAACGACCTATAAATCCATACTAATTTGAGCTGACTAATATCCTACACATTCAACTCAAAGTGCACGAAAATTCAGATCATTAATAGAAAGAAATTAGAGGATGAGATAGAAAAGATAGAACTAATAGAGTAGAAGAAGAAGAAGATCACAACTGAACAGAATCAGAGTAAACACGAAACTCACAGCGGAACGAATAAAATGTACTATTTAACATAACTTTGAAATACAAATCTGTATTGTATATACATACCATTATCAGAGTATAACACTTATACATCAAAGCGGAAATAATCTCTAAATAACTAGTGGTGAAACCTCCTACTTCGAGCTCCTCCAAGTGTATCTGTATAATCCTGAAACACTTGACTGCCCGTACAAATTTGGGAAACCAAGAGTTTAGGGAAAACAAACAAAATAAACTCTGGATCAGTCATGGGACTAGTGTGAGTAAACTCCAACCAATTTGTTTAACTTCGAAAAATCCTTTGAAAGTAAAGGTAATAGTAAGACCACCCACACATAAACACAGATGGTTTTTACCTTACTATAACCAAAACATTTTGATATCAAAATCCAGTGATATTATAATAATGTCTAATCAAATAAATAACCTAATAGTAGAACGCTTTCATCTCACGCTCTACATACATAGTATAAAATCAAAACCCCAGGGCGCTTATTGGAGATTGGATTCCAACTATGACAAGGTATGGGACCACCTCCTGATCGGTGTACTCTAGAGGGGATACACTGGGGTTCAACAAGAACATCTTGCAGCCCGGCCCACACATGACCAACCACTCATTTAGCTTGAGTGTATCGAATATATTGTCACCCATGGTTGTCGGCCATCCAACCGTCATCTAAAAATACAGAAACGAAAAGAAGAACAAAATATGAATTTTCTCTAGATCGGTGACAATACACCCTGCTTGGGTATGACCCAATTAGCCATGCTGCCCGCCCGATTTCTGTCATTTCCCCGTTTGTGAGGCTAGAGGCTATGTCTATCTTCAGAACATCTGATCACCATTCCCTTTGAATGCCACATCGTCAAACCCGTTAATCACTAGTTGATTTTCCCAAAATATTACGGGTATAAAAAGCTAAGAGAAACAATTTTCTCCGCCATCAGATGTAATACTGCGGAAAGATCGTCTTATGTGATCTGTTAGGAACACTCTGTCAGACATTCGTCCATACAAGTTGTCCTGGGATTGGACAAAGAGAAAGCAACATTTTGGAACGGAACGACCCTTGCATTTCACTCCGTCTACAATTGTCTTCAGCATCATCTAATTCGCAGCGCTTATGCCTATATGGAGTGGTTTTCAGATAATATGTCTAACCGGTCTCTCCATATTGACAATGATGGTCAAAACACTTCGATAGTTGGTTATTTAACTATCGAAGTAAAAACAAACATTCATTCAAATGTACAACTAAACATCACACAACCACGGGCACTTTTATTTAATATTCATTTTTATTATTTAAATTCCCATATCTTACCAGATATTTTCTCAGACCTCGTTTTAGCCTTTTCACACTTCATGGAAAATACATTTCCAGTTATTATAAACTCTTATTCTCCCATGTTTCAGAAAATATAAGTTATTTACGTTCGAAAACAATTCCATTCTTTACTTTCTACACTTGGATAATACACCCTATATACATTGGAAAAAATTTCCAATTTCATTATAAATATTTTAATCTGCCAAATGTTCACTTTTAAGACATTTTTCACTTTAAAATGTGAATATCGTACCTATTATAGAAATCTGAACACCTTTATTAAGTAACTCTTTATTCGAGTGATAAATACCCTTACTCTTTTATCGAAATCTCTTCGTAGTTTTATGTTCCCATTCCTCTTTATAAACTCTGTTTTTAAGTCAACTTCTTGTCAATGTCAAGTTTATAACTAAATATTTATTACATATCCTTATTCTAATCTATTGGTTTAAACTAAAAATTAACTATCCTATCAGATTATAATTCCTAAAAATATTTTACTTTAATACATTCGACATCGTCGAATTATAGTTCCAATTGCTAATAGTGTTATATATAAAAACTATGCTTAAGCTTGGTCAACAATGTTACTTTATCGTTACACTTCAAAAACTTGCAATACGTTATAATATTACTCTTTATAACTAATCTCGACATCACAGTCACGCTTAAGCCTGGTCAACAACGTTATTTTATCGTGATAGTTCAAATACTTGCAATACGCTGCTATATTCCACTTTATAATTAATATCGACATCTCTTTCCATCACAAACCAACACCATCCCTCGATAATAGTGAAGTCGTTCAAGTTGGGGTATTTTATTTACCTCTTAGACCTTGATCGACAACGTTCGTATCTCAGAATAGATACAAGTTCGTGACTCTAAACTCCTTATTACTTATAGTATCCATTAAACTGTATTTCTTACTTAATTTGAAATACGGTTTTTATAACACCGTATCCTTACTTTTAAACTCGGTTGTTCATAACTATTTATATTAAATATTAATTCTTTGCTTCATCTTATTTATAAAATTTCATTTATAACTTCTTTTTATCCAAAATCATTAGCACTCTTCGTCTTCTGACATTTTACTTTCCACTTGAATCATTTTATCTAATTCAGGTAAACATCTCACACAAACTCATTACTATCTTAACTGAATTCCATTTAAGAACAATTACTTTATTTAAAATAATTACATTGTAATTAACTTTACCATAACTAAAGTAAAACGACTTCATTATTAATTTAACTAGATTGGTTGCTGACTTTATTAAACAATGACTGGTTTTATTGGTTCGAAATTATTTAATACCTCATTAATTAAAAGGGTAATTAATAAAGAATCTTATTAATTTTTGATCAGTTTACCGTTAAGTTATTTTCATTAGAGTAATTCAAGACCAATTAATCTAATAATCATTTTCCAAATAACAGTTGATTTAATCAACTTCATTCCATTAGTAAATTCGTTAACTGATAATAATTACTTCTTACCATTAGATTAATATAATTAATCTAAAAATATTTCTGAACTGTTTGCTTTAAAATAATTATCCAAATTATTCACTCATAGGATAATTACAGCTTAATAACTTATTTAAATGTCAAATAATTGTTTATATTTACTTTATAAAATGAACTATAAAATACCAGTTAATAATAGAACTTCTATTACAGTTTAAAACTTCACTTTAGTTATAACAATATAATTTTTATAATTAACTTCGTTGATTTGTCTAACGGTCAATCAACTTCTTAACAAAACGATGGGTTTATGGTCGACTATTGCCACTTTCTTAATCGATATCGTTTATTGATTAAATCAAAACAAATGTTGAATTTTCATTCAACATCAATACTCACATGGGGTTTTAATGTCATTTGAGTTCAAACAGTGCATATCTAAATAATATAAAACGAACAGTACATATAAATATTGAGGAATCCGGTTGGATTCCTCCAACCGGTTTTCTACATCCACCAATGTTAGTCAACACAAATAACACTAGTTCCATACTAGGGAATATTATAATCCATTTAATTAGTATCCAACCAATGATGTGTACATATGCAACAATATATAATATTCAACCAATTTAACTGTAATCTACCTAATCGACCATCACACAGCATTCAACCAACATTAAAATATAATTATAATATTTTAAAATAGATCAGACTTAGTGAATTTACTCACCTTCGTGCGTTAACCATTAAATAATGATTTCCGTCGGTTGATCTGAATCAGGCGTTTACTTAATTCCATCCTCTTGAACCCGATACAACTCCATTTCTCTTTATTTCTTTATTGTTTATTTTTTCCTTCTTCTTCAAAAAGGGATACACTCTAGTATTCGATCACGCCAAAATAGAAGACCATTCAAATCTTTGAACCCCTCCTACCTCCTTATTTTCTATGTCGGATAAACCCATCGGACTTGTCATGGCTTCAACATTTTTTTTTTGATTTAGATGATGAGATTAAGTTGAATCTCGGCATACTTCTCATCCTTCACGTTTTCCCATTTCCAATTATTCTCTTTTCTTTTTTACTACTGGGCCTTGCGATTTATTTTCACGGCCCATCACTGCCTTTAACACTCCCGCTACCCTGTAGCGTCTCCTCCTCCAACATGAAGCCACATGCTTCAGTAAAAATTCAATTCCTTGTTAATTCAACCCCATTGCCATATCTTACTGTTCACATACCCAGTAACTTACGCAAACTCATAATGACCAATCCCCAGCATACCATATCTCATTTGCATGCTTCCTTCACCTCATTTACCCTCCACCGTTCACGAATACCCACCATCCACCGTACATGCTACCGATTATCCACCCCGCACCGTTGCTGAACGCCAGGCCTCTGCTCGCCAGAGCCCCTATGCTCGGAACCCATCCCTATCCCCAAAAATTTGCTACAACCCAATTTCAGTTCGCATTCATTGCTTGCTTACCACCTTTTTCCTCATAATACAATACCATCCTTTACCCTGCTTAGCAAACTGACTTCGTCTCCTACGCTGATAATAGCCCTCCTTCCTTACTCACAAACGCTCCCCAACACCTCACCAACGTCACCAGATGTGGCTGGAGCCGACCTCGACCCTTTCACCGACACCACGCCTTCCAACGAATACCTTAAACATCTTCTCCTTCAGACAAAAATACACGACAACTCTTCCATGATTCCTTCATACAAACGAATGCCAAGACCCACTGTTCTCATCACATACTTCACCGCCTTCAACCCGTTGCACCAATCACCATGCGATGCAAAACGTCCCTTCCATGTATACCCATGCTTAACCCCTCATGGACGCTGCACTAAATTTACATCCGTATTACAACGCCCCACCAAACTCCATCCCAGTCAACATCAGGCTCCTCCATAATTCATGCAGACACTACCTTATCATCGATTCCCCCCTCATGTGAACAGCCTTACATCGCTCCTTCTCCAGTTGAAACACACACCTGATATTCCCATTTTTACAAAACTACTTCCTTCATGAACATTAAACTACTGAACCATACTAATACCCCTTCTCTTTAATGCTTGCACCCCCTTTATTCCTCACCCAGCTTGCGAAGTAGTACGCTGTACTACTTAGTGTGAAAAGAAAGTTACAGAACTTTGTTAACCATTTCGCAATTTTCGCTTCTAGTATGCATGCGTATCTCGCGAATTCTAACCTTATATTCACTGTATAAGTCAGCTTCCATCACGGTGACCGAACCCAAATGATAACGATCAAACTGTAAGGCTCCAGCAGTTTTAGCACCCAACGGAAATTGTTTCATATATTATAGTGGAGAGCTTGGTTTGCGTTTTATTTTCATTTCAAGGAAAAGAGATAACAAGAGGTATTTATAAGACGCCAAATCCTTCACCCTCAAGTAATTTACAGTAGCCTACACATTTCAGGGTAGGTTGTACAGTGTAGAGGTAAGTATTTCAATGTAGCGTGGAGTTTCAACAAATATAACGTGGTTGTATTTATGTTGAAAGGAAAGGACATGGCTGCAAGTCATAAAAAATGAGGTATGGCTTGATTGCTTCAATGGAAAGCAATTGGTGCATGCGTTTAGATTAGGATAGGTAGATGGTGCAAGCTTCCTTTGTCTGCAAGTGTTTGAAATTAGGCATGGAAGCTTGGGTCTTAGTTTGTTAGTAGTGCAGTCATATTAATGGACAATGGACGGCTTTGGTATTGATTTTCAATGTTGCATCCATACGATCAATTCATTTACTTTTGTTTTACTGTCTCCACTATATAAAACCTCATTTGCATTCTGAACCACTATGGACAAAATAAAAATATAGTCGTGTCCAGTGAGGTGCCACGATCCCAAAAATATAACAATACCGGTAGATTAACTTATATTGTGAAACCCCAAAATATTGATATAGGGTGCAAAATACTTCAAATAAAAAGTTGCGTATTTAATTAATTAAAAACTATAGTAAAATTCTAAAAATTAAATTATCACTACGTCTCAAAAGAATCTTGTCTAAATTCAAAACCGATATCTAATTATATCAAATAAACCATTTGGATAACAATTGTATAGCGACTATTTGGAAATTTGATTTGGACATAACTCACAATCTATAAAACGAAATCCTGGTTTTTCACTTACATTAGAAAAATACAGTCCAGTGGATTCGACTACTTCTTATTTCAAAGAAATCTGATTCATAACGGATCCTGTATACTTAGTTGAAGTTCAGAACGTTAAATTACGAACTTCCACGACATTACGGGCTCGATTATATTTAATATATATATTTTTATACGTTCAGCTTCGTTTTAATTAATATATAAATCCACATATATTACGAACTCAGTATTTAAACTGATTTATATATTCAAATACAAACCGATAAAAATGCGGGACGTTACATTCCTTCCCCCTTAAAAGAATTTCGTCGTCGAAATTACTAAGGTAGGGAAAATGCTACAATCCATATTAGTTTGGTTAAAATCATCTATTTACTTCTTAACTTCAGTTTCAACTGAATCAATTAACTTTAATTAAAATATTAATTTCTTCTTATTAACGAACACATTCAGAGATTCTGAAAATTTCCTAACAGCTTAAATTTTCGGAGATTTTCGCCAGCATCTCCTCCGCACGGCTCAGTTGGTACTACTACAACTTGCCTCTCTGGGCTTTCTCCAATTCAAAAGAGAATCAACCAGCCAAATGGCTTGCTAAACAGATCCATAAAAATCTCATACTCGTATAAAATATAAACATGCACCTTTTTGTGGGCATTTAACTCTATCTCTGTCATTAGCTATCACTTTAACATATATCCAAGCATCCTTGGTTGATCTCCCATCAATCCATTCTCAAACAAATCTTTTGCTTTTACTAAGCCAAATTCCTATTTCAACTCCAATTCCATTTACTAATTTATTTCTCAAATCAGTTATCTTTATCTCCAAATTCAAAATTCGATTCTTATTCTCCAAGAATCAATTCATTTCAATAACTCGAATCTCCAATATTTCTCTTTTACAATTTCCATTCTGCATTGTTCCAAATTCAGTCCAATTTTGTTTATCTTAGTATAAGTTCCACTTTTACCATTTTAACTCCATAAGTTAAATCTTTATTTCAGAATTCAAATTTCTGGGATTTATTTCAGATCAGTTTGAAATCATATATTATTCAAAACATTTGAATTTCTAACAACTTGTTTCCTTACAATAGTTCAAAACAAAATCTTTGGTAGTAATCCGTCACTTAGAACCTCGAAAATGAACACCGATTATGGTCGACTTCATCATCGGAATTATTTTCCAGCCACCGAAGTGAGTTCAATACTATATCGTTTTCAAAACTTGTTTTAAAACACTTCTATTTTAAAATTTATTTCAAATTGCTAGGAAGACATTTCCAAATCTCTCCTAGGATTTTAAATTTTCTATATGTCCAATTCAAAATTCATTTACAACACCTTTCCAAGTTTCTAGAGTTTTATTTCGATTCTGGTTTTAAATTCAGATTTAGTTCATCTGATTTTGCATATTATACTTATATAATATTTCGATTGGTTATTTATATAACCAACTCAATTATAGATCTTATTTGATCATAATAACAATCAACACTATAATAATCTCAAGATATATACTCCTTTTTATATCAAAATATATTTTGGGTAAAATTATTTCATTTACTCTCTTTTCAAAACATACTGTGTCGAATTACTATGTTCAAGAGTTTAGAAATACCTATCGACACAGTTTGCATTACTCTTTCAACCAGAATTTATAAACCACTCGACTGACCAGTCAACACAATATAAAACAGTTTTTATATTAATTTAGAAATACGCGCTCATATATATACACTCAAGCTCAATCTAGGGTATTACTAACCCCTTTTCTATTGAGTTACACCATAGAGCCAAGGTAATCATCTAACCTTCAGCTCTGATACCAACTGTAACGACCCGTAAATCCGTACTAATTTGAGCTGACTAATATCCTACACATTCAACTCAAAGTGCACAAAAATTCAAATCATTAATAGAAAGAAATTAGAGGATAAGATAGAAAAGATAAAACTAATAGAATAGAAGAAGAAGAAGATCACAACTGAACAGAGTCGGAGTAAACACGAAACTCACAGTGGAACGAATAAAATGTATTATATAACAAAACTTTGAAATACAAATCTGTATTGTATATACATAGCATTATCAGAGTATAACACTTATACATCAAAGTGGAAATAATCTCTAAATAACTAGTGGTGAAACCTCCTGCTATGAGCTCCTCCAAGTGTATTCGTAAAAGCCTGAAACACTTAACTGCCCGTACAAATTTGGGCACCCAAGAGTTTAGGGAAAACAAACAAAATAAACTCTAGGTCAATCATGGGACTGGTATGAGTAAACTCCAACCAATTTGGTTAACTTCGAAAAATCCTTTGAAAGAAAAGATAATAGTAAGACCAACCACACATAAATACGGACGGTTTTTACCTTACTATAACCAAAACATTTTGATATCAAAATCCAGTGATATTATAATAATGTCTAATCAAATAAATAACCAAATAGTAGAACGCTTTCATCTCACGCTCTACATACATAGTATAAAATCAAAAGCCCAGGGCGCTTATTGGAGATTGGATTCCAACTATGACAAGGTATGGGACCACCTCCTAATCAGTGTACTCTAGAAGGGATACACTGAGGTTCAGCAAGAACATCTTGCAACCCGGCCCACACATGACCGACCACTCATTTAGCTTGAGTGTATCGAATATATTGTCACCCACAGTTGTCCGCCATCCAACCGTCATCTGAAGATATAGAAACAAAAAGAAGAACAAAATATGAATTTTCTGTAGATCGGTGACAATACACCCTGCTTGGGTATGACCTAACTAGCCATGTTGCCCGCCCGATTTCTGTCATTCCCCCATTTGTGAGGCTAGAGGCTACGTCTATCTTCAGAACATCTGATCACCATTCCCTTTGAATGCCACATCGTTAAACCCGTCAATCACTAGTTGATTTTCCCAAAATATTACGGGTATAAAAAGCTAAGAGAAACGAATTTCTCCGCCACCAGACGTAATACCTCGGAAAGATCGTCTTATGTGATCTGTTAGGAATACTCTATCAAACATTCATCCATACAAGTTGTCTTGGGACTGGACAAACAGAAAGCACCATTCTGGAATAGAACGACCCTTGCATTTCACTCCGTCTTCAATTGTCTTTAGCATCATCTAATTCGCAGTGCTTATGCCTATACGGAGTGGTTTTCGGATAATATATCCAACCGGTCTCTCTGTATTGACAATGATGGTCAAAACACTTCGATAGTCGGTTATTTAACTATCGAAGTAAAAACAAACATTCATTCAAATGTACAACTAAACATCACACAACCACAGGCACATTTATTTAACATTCATTTTTATTATTTAAATTCCCATATCTTACCAGATATTTTCTCAAACTTCGTTTTAGCCTTTTCACACTTCTTGAAAAATACATTTCCAGTTATTATAAACTCTTATTCTCCCATGTTCCAAAAAATATACGATATTTACATTGAAAACATTTCCATTCTTTTTACATTCTTTACTTTCTACACTTGGATAATATACCCTATATACTTTGGAAAAATACTTCCAATTTCATCGTAAATATTTTAATCTTCCAAACGTTCACTTTTAAAACATTTTTCACTTTAAAATGTGAATATCGTACCTATTATAGAAATCTGAACACCTTTATCAAGTAACTCTTTATTCGAGTGACAAATACCCTTACTCTTTTATCGAAATCTCTTCATAATTTTATATTCCCATTCCTCTTTATAAACTCTGTTTTTAAGTCAACTTCTTGTCAAGTTTATAACTAAACATTTATTACATATCCTTATTCTAATCTATTGGTTTAAACTAAAATTAACTATCCTATCATATTATAATTCCTATAAATAATTTACTTTAATACATTCGACATCGTCGAATTATAGTTCCAATTCCAAATAGTGTTATATATAAAAACCACGCTCAAGCTTGGTCAACAACGTTACTTTATCGTTACACTTCAAAAACTTGCAATACGTTGTAGTATTCCTCTTTATAACTAATCTCGACATCACAGTCACGCTTAAGCCTGATCAACAACATTATTTTATCGTGATAGTTCAATTACTTGCAATACGCTGCTATATTCCACTTTATAACTAATCTCGACATCTCTTTCCACCACAAACCAACACCATCCCTCGATAATAGTGAAGTCGTTCAAGTTGGGGTATTTTATTTACCTCTTAGACCTTGATCGACAACGTTCTTATCTCAGAATAGATATAAGTCCGTGACTCTAAACTCCTTATTACTTATAATATCCATTAAACTGTATTTCTTACTTAATTTGAAATATGGTTTTTATAACACCATATCCTTACTTTGAAACTCGGTTGTTCATAACTATTTATATTAAATATTAATTCTTTGCTTCATCTTACTTATAAAATTCCATTTATAACTTCTTTTTATCAAAAATCATTAGCGCTCTTCGTATTCTTACATTTTACTTTCCATTTGAATCATTTTTTCTAATTCAGGTAAACATTTCAAACAAACTCATTATTATCTTAAATGAATTCCATTTAAGAACAATTACTTTATTTAAAATAATTACATTGTAATTAACTTTACCATAACTGAAGTAAAACGATTTACTTCATTATTAGTTTAACTAGATTGGTTGTTGACTTTATTAAACAATGACTGATTTTATTAGTTCGATAATTATTTAATACCTCATTAATTAAAAGGGTAATTAATAAAGAATCTTATTAATTTTTGATCAGTTTACCGCTAAGTTATTTTCATTAGAGTAATTCAAGACCAATTAATCTAATAATCATTTTCCAAATAACAGTTGATTTAATCAACTTCATTCCATCAGTAAATTTGTTAACTGATATTAATTACTTCTTACCATTAGATTAATATAATTAATCTAAAAATATTTCTTAACTGCTTGCTTTAAAATAATTATCCAAATTATTCACTTGTAGGATAATTACAGCTTAATAACTAAATTAAATGTCAAATAATTGTTTGTATTTACTTTATAAAATGAACTATAAAATACCAGTTTATAATAGAACTTCTATTACAGTTTAAAACTTCACTTTAATTATAACAATATAATTTTTATAATTAAATTCGTTGATTTGCCTGATGGTCAATCAACTTCTTAGCAAAACGGTGGGTTTATGGTCGACTGTTGCCACTTTCTTAATCGATATCGTTTATTGATTAAATCAAAACAAATGTTGAATTTTCATTCAACATCAATACTCACACGGGGTTTTAATGTCATTTGAGTTCAAACAGTGCATATCTAAATAATATAAAACAAACAGTACATATAAATATTGAGGAATCTGGTTGGATTCCTCCAACCAGTTTCCCGCATCCACCGATGTTAGTCAACACAAATAACACTAATTTTATACTAGGGAATATTATAATCGATGGAATCAGTATCCAACCAATGATGTATACATATGCAACGATATATAACATTCAACCAATTTAATTGTAATCTACCTAATCGACCATCACACAACATTCAACCAACAATAAAATATAATTATAATATTTTAAAATAGATCAGACTTAGTGAATTTACTCACCTTCGCGCGTTAACCGTTAAATAACGATTTGCGTCGGTTGATCTGAATCAGGCGTTTACTTAATTCCGTCCTCTTGAACCCGATACACCTTCGTTTCTCTTTATTTCTTTATTGTTTATTTTTCCTTCTTCTTCAAAAAGGGACACGCTCCAGTATTCGATCACGCCAAAATAGAAGACCATTCAAATCTTCGAACCCCTCCTACCTCCTTATTTTCTATGTTGGATAAACCCATCGAATTTGTCATGGCTTCAACATTTTTTTTAATTTAGATGACGAGCTTAACTTGAATCTCGGCATACTTCTGATCTTTCACGTTTTCCCCTTTCCAATTATTCTCTTATCTTTTATTACTACTGGGCCTTGCCATTTATTTTCACGGCCCATCACTGCCTTTAACACTCCCGCTACCCTGTAGCGTCTCCTCCTCCAACATGAAGCCACATGCTTCAGTACAAATTCTATTCCTTGTTAATTCAAACCCATTGCCATATCTTTCTATTCACGTACCCGATAACTTACGCAAACTCTAAATGACCAATCCCCAGCATACCATTTCTCATTCGCATGCTTCCTTCGCCTCATTTACCCTCCACCGTTCACGAATACCCACCATCCACCGTACATGCTACCGATTATCCACCCCGCACCGTTGCTGAAAGCCAAGCCTCTGCTCGCCAGAACCCCTATGCCCGGAACCCATCGTTGTTCCCAAAAATTTGCTACTACCCAATTTCAGTTCGCATTCACTGCTTTCTCACCACCTTTTTCCTCATCATACAATACCGCCCTTTACCCTGCTTAGCAAACTGACTTCTTCTCCTATGCTGATAATAGCCCTCCTTCCTTACTCACAAACGCTCCCCAACACCTCACCAGCGTCACCAGAGGTGGTTGGAGCCGACCTCGACCCTTTCACCGACACCACACCTTCCAACGAATACCTTAGACATCTTCTCCTTCAGACAAAAATACACGTCAGCTCCTCCATGATTCCTTCACACAAACGAACGCTAAGACCCACTGTTCTCATCACATACTTTGAAACGACCCAAAATCCCCCTTACGGGAAATCACGGATTGAGTTGAGAATGAGCCACAAAAGAACGCAAACAAAAGAACCTTTGATTGTATATTACAACAATTCCATCAGAATACAAGACACAACTAGAAGTAATACACGGATACAGAGCTTTCCGAACATCGTTCCAGTTGTAAATCAGGATCCTGTGAATATAAATCTGCAAAACCAAAACTACTAGTTGCCCGTGTCGAAAATAAGGGCACCCAGAGTTTAGGTCAAAACAATAAACTCTAGGTCAGTCATGTGACTGGTGTGAGAAACTCTAAACAGTTATAATTAACTTATTTAATAATATGGCATATCACGGGACCACGCCGCTAACGCGGAACGGGTTTACCCCTATGAATGCCAATGTATAAACAATAATCAATATAGATATATGGATCTACCATGCATAAATCAACATGCAATATCCCAATCTACCCATTTAGATTAATCACCACACGTAGATTTTCTAATCCAATTCAATTTACAGAAATTATTCCTTTGGACTTTATTTCCCGAATTCTATTTCAAATCATTTGAAATATATATATATATATATAGCTTTTATATCAAAGTAGATTTCACTTTGGGATCTCAAATCAAAATCTTTGGAAATATGAATCCCAAAACATAACAATGCATACAAACAAGTATGCAACCAAATATCATGCTCCCCATCGACAAGGCAAAGGGTACGCACCTAGCAACTCGATATATGAATGCGCACCTACCCCACATAGGAGCAGGCTACATCGACGATGCACCTTCCACACATGGAGAGCATACACCGCCCTCTCACCCATACTTTTAGTCTCAGGGTTATCTGAATCTTTAGCCACATACTAAATCATTTCATATCCCGAAGTAGGGAAAATCATTTCACAACATAATAATCACAAGTATAATCAAATATATAGTACTTCACATCAGCAATTCACACATATGATCAGTCACTATTAATCACATAACCTTTGAGCTCGTACGTCTCAAAGAAGGGGGTTAAGCAAGAGAATAAAATCTCCGCCACCAAACATATACATCATTAATAGCAACTAATCGAATATGTGATGAACTACAATGTAAAACCATAATACATTTCCAAATCATTTCGAAATCATCGGGTTTTAGGCTTCGAAATCCTTTCTGTTTTATAAAACATTCCCTGTCCAAAATCGGGAATATATTTCTTTTCACTTAAGAAAAATATATATTATTCATTAAATTTGAAATGAACACAACATCGCTAAACACCTTATCGTCAAATCGTGAAGTGTTTCACAAGGTGTTAGCACACAGATATCTTTACCCAACCCAATGCTAAATGTAAAAGCATATTCTACTCACAAACTGGTCGAGCACCATCCAAACAATCAATCAACCACAACCAATATCAACAACTAAGTAAATTTGGTTTAATCACATCACGTGTTTTGGTGAATTTAATCACCATTCATTCATCCAAATCTAATTAAAGATTTATTCAAACCCCAATTGGTTTCATCTCTAAAATCATTTCATATTGATTGTTCTACATTTTGGAAATTAATCCTGCTTTTACGTGGGTTAAAGAACTAATGTCATTTAAACACAATTCACGACAAACCCCAAATCCAATTTGATATTAAATACAAGGCTCTAAATAGAAAATATATCGGCTTATATTCAATATCAAATTCTGAAATCAACAAATATCGTATTGAAATAACGATATATATATCTTCCAAATTCCTCCACAATCTCCGTATAATCACGGAATCCAATATCGAAATACTCCGAAGATAATTTCGATTCAAATCTATTTCACTTTTTATATTGAAAATTTCTGGTTATATTAAAACCACATCTCAATCCATTTTATTTATTTAAAAATATTGGATGATTTTTCTAGTTAATAACTAGTTCATTTCGATAAAAATCTATTTTTATCTTTTCCAATATGGAATTTTTCATCTCAGTTCTATCCAAATAATTTCTTATGATTTTACACTAATTATTGATATTTTTAATAATTTTATCAAGGCCTGTACAGTCGATTTCCATCAACAACCATCGAACTGCACTTACAACAACCTTTTCCAAATTTGATTTGGGCATAATTCCAAATCCAACCGTTAGATTTCTAATTTCTCATATTCGTTGGAAAGCTCTTTTCGATACGAACCCAACGGTTTCGGTTTCAGGAGAATCCGACGGTCGGATCTCCCGTAATATCCGTTCGAAGTCAATGGTCGAAATTCACGAACTACCGCGGCGCGGCGCGTTCTATTCAGGCCATTATATATATATATATATATATATATATATATATATATATATATATATATATATAATATTTCGTCGATTTCCATTTAAAACGTATTTTATAAATCGTTTTACATTCGTATTCAAAACAATTTCAATTTCATATATATATATATATTATTTTCACATCACATATATATCGTTTTCACATTTCGTATATATATCGTTTTCACATCACATATATATATCATTTTCACATTTCATATATATATCATTTTCACTTACATCGCATTTATATATAATTTCATATCGTATATACATTTCATTCACATCGCATTTATTTATAATTTCATATCGTATATACATTTCATCCACATCGCATTTATATATAATTTCATATCGTATATACATTTCATTCACATCGCAGTTCATATATATACATTCACTTTTCATATATATTTACCATTCGCATTTCATATATATACATTCACATTTCATTTTATTTCATTTCACATCACGATCAATTTTCACACAGAATACAATCAAACAAGTCGTCCATGGTCTGTGGATGTCGGGGAGTAGTTCATATATGCAGTTATACAATAAATAACTGTACAGAAATAATATAGTGAGAGAATTCTCACAGTGGGATCCACTCCGTCGGAGTTTGATTCTGATTTCAGTACAGTTCAGATTTGAAATTGCCAGAAATTCTAACGTGCTCTGTTTTGGACGCGGTCAGTTCCATGTTGTAGTGCTCATTGTCACGATCCTAACGAATCTGAAATCGTCGGATTCCGACCTCGTATGAGGAAGTTACGGCATTTTGTAAGTTAATTACATAACTAGATAATTAATAAATAATTAAATTATATAACGTTTAAAATACGTTACCATCTTCTTCTTCCTTTCTGGAAATGCACGAACCCACTTCGCACCATCCTCCATCATCACGCACCACACCGCGCTCCACCTGACAGCGATCAGCACCCACCATGTCGAAGCCCCCGACGTTGACCACCACCGCCTACAACAGTCACGAGCTCGACCTTCCCTATTGTCTCGAAAATCGAACCTAACGCAGCAACTTTGGCCATCAAATCCGTGCAATCCACCAAACTAAAACAGATCACAACCGTCTAGATTATAGATCTTGATGTGCTCTTCATTTTTCGCTTTAAATGATTCGAATTTACTGAGCGGATTTAGAGAATGGTTTAGGCGATTTCTGGTGTGATTTCGTTCGTCATAATGAATTGGGGGCGGCAGACCTTTCTGATTGGGCCTAGGGTTTTTTTTCCTTATATTTATAGATAATTTTTAATATTATTTAATTCCATAAAATGTGTTTTTTGCTTATGAACTCTAAATCAAACCCAACTACTATCGCCACTAGCTAAATACCCCCATTCCGAACACAATGGGATATGTTCGGTAAGCCAATTCTATCATTTCGATCAGTTTTTATCAAAATTAAAATATAAATCAATTTATGTTGAATTTAAACGCACATTTTAATTTACCGGGGCTACATACTGATTCTAAAAATTCCCGAAAAATAAATCTAGCTATGTTTTGACGATACGGTCCCAACAAAACTAGTTTCGTCAAATTCTGAGACCGTTTGAAAAATGGCCATTTTCTGGTCGATCCAATTTAACTGTAATTGACCAAACACATTTTCCTTCGCCACACTCACATATTAACTTCAAAAATTATGGAATTTGAAGCCTAGCAATAATTTGACATCACGGATCCAACAAAAGTGGTTTCGTTGAAATCTGAGGTCATTTGCAAAATGTCTATTTTCAAGGGCTATATATTCTCTATAGCGACCTTTCTGAAAATTCATTTGGCCATAACTTTTGATTCCCGCTATGAAACTTCGATTTTTCAGATTCGTTAGAAAGATATTCACTTACAGATTTAAATATTTTTGGTTTCACTAAAATCCGTTTTATTTTGCACCCGGTACAGTCGGTCAAAGTTCGAATTCAAAATTTGAAACTACCGCGCCATTTCAGGCCTTGTCTATAATTAAAAATAATTATATTTATTTTCAAACATCGATTCAAATGTACTTTTCGTCATTATTATTTAAAATACTTTATTTTAAATATTTAAAATCCACTAAAATAGCCAAATTAAAAATATTTAAACTGGCTCAGATTTTCCGGGTTGTTACAATCTCCCCCACTTAACACTTTTCGTCCCCGAAAAGGAACAAAGTCGAAAGTGGTTTAATTAACCAACTCAACTTTCATTATTTTCATTATGGCCTAAGTTCTTCAACTTTTCAGTTTCTAAGAACTTTTCAAATTTTTCAAAAATTTGGCTAACACCCTAAATTTTCGAAAAATTTCGCCATAACCTCCCCTGCAGCGGGGACTTCGGGATATTTCATATAGCCTCCCATGGCCTTCTTCAATCCAAAAGAAAAAGAAAGAGCCAAGCGGCTAGCCAATTGGCTCATAAAATCATCCAAAACCTAGCAAAAACAATAAACATGTACCTATTTGCCGGGCAAACAATTTTATTCCTCTTCTCTTGCCTCCTTGCTATGACCTGTTCAATGAATATACATATATAGGGATACAATTCTAACATATTACAATTCAGTTCAATATTTGTTCAATTTGGCTAATTGGTTCAAAATTCTAATTAATCAACCAAAAATCAAACAACAACCAACAATCAATTTATTGATTAACTTTTCAAATATATAACTTTTTATATACTCAAAAATCCTATTTTTAAAACCAGATTATATATATAATCACAAATACGTTATTTATAAACATATAAATCTCAACTCATTCTGGGGCATTACCAACCCCATCTCTAATGAGTCGTTCATTCTAGAATGCTACTGATTCTAACTCTAATGAGGATTCTTTAATAGGACATTACTAATCCTACCTCTGATGAGTCCTTCTATTCTGTTCTAACGAGTTGTACCCAAAAGATTTGAGTTTAACCAAAGCTCTGATACCAAATGAAACGACCTGAAATCCCCCTTACGGGAAATCACGGATTGAGTTGAGAACGAGCCACAAAAGAACGCAAACAAAAGAACCTTTCATTGTATATTATAATAATTCCATCAGAATACAAGACACAACTAGAAGTAATACACGGATTCAGAGCTTTCCGAACATCGTTCCAGCTGTAAATCAGGATCCTGCGAATATAAATCTGCAAAACCAAAACTACTGGCTGCCCGTGTCGAAAATAAGGGCACCCAGAGTTTAGGTCAAAACAATAAACTCCAGGTCAGTCATGTGACTGGTGTGAGAAACTCTAAACAGTTATAATTAACTTATTTAATAATATGGCATATCACAGGACCATGCCGCTAACGCGGAACGGGTTTACACCCATGAATGCTAATGTATAAACAATAATCAATATAGATATATGGATCTACTATGCATCAATCAACATGCAATATCCCAATCTACCCATTTAGATTAATCACCACACGTAGATTTTCTAAATCCAATTCAATTTACAGAAATTATTCCTTTGGACTTTATTTCCCGAATTCTATTTCAGATCATTTGAAATATATATCTAGCTTTTATATCATAGTAGATTTCACTTCGGGATCTCAAATCAAAATCTTTGGAAATATGAATTCCAAAACATAACAATGCATACAAACAAGTATGCAACCAAATATCGTGCTCCCCATCTATAAGGCAAAGGGTACGCACCTAGCAACTTGATATATAAATGTGCACTACCCCACATAGGAGTAGGCTACATCGACGATGCACCTCCCACACATGGAGAGTATACACCAACCCTCTCACCCATACTTTTAGTCTCAGGGTTACCTGAATCTTTAGCCACATACTAAATCATTTCATATCCCGAAGTAGGGAAAATCATTTCACAACATAATAATCACAAGTATAATCAAATCTATAGTACTTCACATCAGCAATTCACACATATGATCAGTCACTATTAATCACATAACCTTTGAGCTCGTACGTCTCAAAGAAGGGTGTTAAGCAAGAGAATAAATTCTCCGCCACCAAACAGATACATCATTAATAGCAACTAATCGAATATGTGATGAACTACAATGTAAAAGTAAAATGCATTTCCAAATCATTTCGAAATCATCGGCTTTTAGGCCTCGAAATCCTTTCTGTTTTATAAAACATTTTAATAAAACATTCCCTGTCCAAAATCGGGAATATATTGCTTTTCACTTAAGAAAAATATATCATTTCAAAATCATTCATTAAATTTGAAATGAACACAACATCGCTAAACACCTTATCTTCAAATCGTGAAGTGTTTCACAAGGTGTTAGCACACAGACATCTTTACCCAACCCAATGCTAAATGTAAAAGCATATTCTGCTCACAAACTGGTCAAGCACCATCCAAACAATCAATCAACCACAATCAATATCAACAACTAAGTAAATTTGGTTTAATCACATCACGTGTTTTGGTGAATTTAATCACCATTCATTCATCCAAATCTAATTAAAGATTTATTCAAACCCCAATTGGTTTCATCTCTAAAATCATTTCATATTGATTGTTCTACATTTTGGAAATTAATCCTGCTTTTACGCGGGTTAAAGAACTAATGTCATTTAAACACAGTTCACGACAAACCCCAAATCCAATTTGATATTAAATACAAGGCTCTGAATAGAAAATATATCGGCTTATATTCAATATCAAATTCTGAAATCAACAAATATCGTACTGGAATAACGATATATATATCTTCCAAATTCCTCCATAATGTCTGTATAATCACGGAATCCAATATCTAAATACTCCGAAGATAATTTCGATTCAATTCTATTTCAATTCTTATATTGGAAATTTCTGGTTATATTAAAACCACATCTCAATCCATTTTATTTATTCAAAAATATTGGATAATTTTTCTAGTCAATAACTAGTTCATTTCGATAAAAATCTATTTTTATCTTTTCCAATATGGAATTTTTCATCTCAGTTCTATCCAAATCATTTCTTATGATTTTACACTAATTATTGATATTTTTAATAATTTTATCAAGGCCTGTACAGTCGATTTCCATCAACGGCCATCGAACTGCACTTACAACAACCTTTTCCAAATTTGATTTGGGCATAATTCCAAATCCAACCGTTAGATTTCTAATTTCTCATATTCGTTGGAAAGATCTTTTCGATACAAACCCAACGGTTTCGGTTTCAGGAGAATCCGACGGTCGGATCTCCCGTAATATCCGTTCGAAATTAATGGTCGAAATTCACAAACTGCCGCGGCGCGTTCCATTCAGGCCATTATATATATATATATATATATATATATATATATATATATATATCGTCGATTTCCATTTAAAATGTATTTTATAAATCGTTTTAAATTCGTATTTAAAACAATTTCAATTTCATATATATATTATTTTCACATCACATATATATATCGTTTTCACATTTCGTATATATATCGTTTTCACATCATATATATATATATATATATCAATTTCACATTTCATATATATATATATATATATATATCATTTTCACTTACATCGCATTTATATATAATTTCATATCGTATATATATTTCATTCACATCACATTTATTTATAATTTCATATCGTATATACATTTCATCCACATTGCATTTATATATAATTTCATATCGTATATACATTTCATTCACATCGCATTTCATATATATACATTCACTTTTCATATATATTTACCATTCGCATTTCATATATATACATTCACATTTCAATTTATTTCATTTCACATCACGATCAATTTTCACACAGAATACAATCAAACAAGTTGTCCATGGTCTGTGGACGACGGGGAGCAGTTCATATATGCAGTTATACAATAAATAACTGTACAGAAATAATATAGTGAGAGAATTCTCACAGTGGGATCCACTTCGTCAGAGTTTGATTCTGATTTTAGTACAGTTCAGATTTGAAATTGCCTGAAATTCTGACGTGCTCTGTTTTGGACGCGGTCAGTTCCATGTTGTAGTGCTCGTTGTCACGATCCCAACGAATCTGAAATCGTCGGATTCCGACCTCGTATGAGGAAGTTACGGCATTTTGTAGGTTAATTACATAACTAGATAATTAATTAATAAATAATTAAATTATATAACGTTTAAAATACGTTACCATCTTCTTCTTCCTTTCTGGAAACGCACGAATCCACTTCGCACCGTCCTCCATCATCACACACCGTGCCTCGCTCCACCTGACAGCGATCAGCACCCACCATGTCGAAGCCCCCGACGTTGACCACCACCGCCTACAACAGTCACGAGCTTGACCTTCCCTATTGTCTTGAAAATCGAACCTAACGCAACAACTTTGGCAATCAAATCTGTGCAATCCACCAAACTAAAATAGATCACAACCGTGGAGATTATAGATCTTGATGTGCTCTTCATTTTTCGCTTTGAATGATTCGAATTTACTGAGTGGATTTAGAGAATGGTTTGGGCGATTTCTAGTGTGATTTCGTTCGTCGAAATGAATTGGGGCGGCGGACCTTTCTGATTGGGCCTAGGGTTTTTTTTCCTTATATTTATAGATAATTTTTAATATTATTTAATTCCATAAAATGTGTTTTTTGCTTATGAACTCTAAATCAAACCCAACTACTGTCGCCTCTAGCTAAATACCCCCATTCCGAACACAATGGGATATGTTTGGTAAGCCAATTCTATCATTTCGATCAGTTTTTAACAAAATTAAAATATAAATCAATTTATTTTGAATTTAAACGCACATTTTAATTTACCGGGGCCACATACTGATTCTAAAAATTCCCGAAAAATAAATCTAGCTATGTTTTTACGATACGGTCTCAACAAAACTAGTTTCGTCGAATTCTGAGACCGTTTGGAAAATGGCCATTTTCTGGTCGACCCAATTTAACTGTAATTGACCAAACGCATATTCCTTCGCCACGCTCACATATTAACTTCAAAAATTGTTGAATTTGAAGCCTAGCAATAATTTGACATCACGGATCCAACAAAAGTGGTTTCGTTGAAATCTGAGGTCATTTGCAAAATGTCTATTTCCAAGGGCTATATATTCTCTATAGCGACCTTTCTGAAAATTCATTTGGCCATAACTTTTGATTCCCGCTATTAAACTTCGATTTTTCAGATTCGTTAGAAAGATATTCACAAACAGATTTAAATATTTTTGGTTTCACTAAAATCTGTTTTATTTTGCACCCGGTACAGTCGGTCAAAGTTCGAATTCAAAATTTGAAACTACCGCGCCATTTCAGGCCTTGTTTATAATTAAAAATAATTATATTTATTTTCAAACATCGATTCAAATGTACTTTTCATCGTTATTATTTAAAATAATTTATTTTAAATATTTAAAATCCACTAAAATAACTAAATTAAAAATTTTAAACTGGCTCAGATTTTCGGGGTTGTTACATACTTCACCGCCTTCAACCCGTTGCACCAAACACCATGCGATGCAAAACGTCCCTTCCATGTATACCCATGCTTAACCCCTCATGGACGTTGCACCAAGTTTACATCCATACTATAATGCCCCACCAAATTCCATCCCAGTCAACATCAAGCTCCTCCATAATTCATGCAGACACTACCTTATCATCAATTCCCCCCTCACGTGAACAGCCTTACACCGCTCCTTCTCCAGTTGAAACACACACGTGATATTCCCCTTTTTAAAAAACTGCTTCCTTCATGAACATTAAACAACCGAACTATACTAATACCCCTTCTCTTTAATGCCTGTGCCCCCTTTATTCCACACCCAGCTTGTGAAGTAGTGCGCTGTACTACTTAGTGCGAAAAGAAAGTTATGGAACTCCCTTAACCATTTCGCAATTTTTGCTTCCAGTATGCATGTGTATCTCGCGAATTCTAACCCTATATTTGTTGTATAAGTCCGCTTCCATCATGGTGACTGAACCCAAACGATAATGATCAAACTGTAGGGCTCCAGCAGTTTTAGCACCCAACGGAAATTGTTTCATATATTATAGTGGAGAGCTTGGTTTGCGTTTTATTTTCGTTTCAAAGAAAAGAGATAAATAGAGGTATTTATAAGACGTCAATCCTTCACCCTCAAGTAATTTACAGTAGCCTACACATTTCAGGGTAGGTTGTACAGTGTAGAGGTAAGTATTTCAACGTAGCATGGAGTTTCAGCAAATAGAACGTGGCTGTATTTATGTTGAAAAGAAAGGACATGGCTGCAAGTCATAAAAAATGAGGTATGGTTTGATTGCTTCAATGGAAAGCAATAGGTGCATGTGTTTAGATTAGGATAGGTAGATGGTGCAAGCTTCCTTTGTCTGCAAGTGTTTGAAATTAGGCGTGGAAGCATGGGTCTTAGTTTTTTAGTAGTGTAGTCATATTAATAGACAATGGACGGCTTTGGTATTGATTTTCAACGTTGCATCGGTACGATCAGTTCATTTTCTTTTGTTTTACTGTCTCCGCTATATAAAACCTCATTTGCATTACGAACCGCTATGGACAAAAATAAAAATACAGTCGTGTCCAGTGAGGTGCCACGATCCCAAAAATATAACAATACCGGTAGATTAACTTATATTGTAAAACCCCAAAATATTGATATAGGGTGCAAAATACTTCAAATAAAAAGTTGTGTATTTAATTAATTAAAAATTACATTAAAATTCTAAAAATTAAATTATCACTACATCTTAAAAGAATCTTGTATAAATTCGAAACCGATATCTAATTATATTAAATAACATGTTACGGTCGATAACAATTCTATAGCGACTATTTGGAAATTTGATTTGGATATAACTCACAATCTGTAACACGAAATCTTGATTTTTCACTTACATTAGAAAAATACAGTCCAATGGATTTGAACGCTTCTTATTTTGAAGAAATCTGATTCATAACGGATCATGTATACTTAGTTGAAGTTCAGAACGTTAAATTACGAACTGCCGCGACATTACGGGCTCGATTATATTTAATATATATATTTTTATATGTTCAGCTTCGTTTTAATTAATATATAAATCCACTTATATTACAAATTCAGTATTTAAACTGATTTAAATATTCAAATACAAACCAATAAAAATGCGGGACGTTACAAAGCCTACAATATGTTATTCTCAATATTGATATTCAATATTCAATATTCATAATTCATTCTCTTTACACTGCTCTTTGTCCCATCTCATGGTTGCCATAACATGCTTTACTTAATTTATAATTAAGTACACCTTAATTTACATATTTTCTGTTAACATGTCATTCAACATTTATGATTAAATATAACTTACTTATCTCCATAAGTTTGCCTTCTTCTTTCTCATTTAATCATAATCTCGGTGTACACCGTCATTACAATTTATCATAATTTACTTATTAACTTAGTTCTCTTAACTAAGGTTTACTAATAAGTTTCTCTTTCCTTCATATAACTTATGTTATCCTCATTTATGGATTTATTCTTATCCTCGCTAATTAATCTTCGATTAAGTACAACTTTATTACATAATTTATTTCATCTTCCCTTATCGATCAATATAACTTACTTTATTTCTTAAGTTATAATTCCCACTTGTCCCTAAGACAAGCCTACCTATTATCTTTCCTTTTTTTATTCAAGTTCATTCATAATAGGTTATTATCATTCCCCATTTTGGCATTGATTAAGATTAACTTTATCCTTCCCATTTCTTTAACAAGTTTACTTAACCCCTACTAAGTTGAATTGGTTCGTAACACCACTACAAATTTAATTAGGTTAAGTATTCCAATTTAATAAATTACCCATGCTACCCATGTTACCCACTTAACCCTTTATTATTCCCATGTCTTACCACATGTCTTATCTTGGTTAAGTGCTTATTATTTATGTTGTACATGCTACCCATGTAATCCATGCTACCCATGTCACCCACTTAACCCTTTTATTATTCACATGTTTTCCCACATATCTCATCTTGGTTAAGTGTTCATTATAACCGTAATCTTGCAAGACCTCCCACATTAGATTACCGTTTGCGATTGCTGGATATGTCGGGCAGTTCCGGGCAGACTTATACCGCAATCTGAATCTAAAAACGTGTCTTTGCATTATTATGCATCTAGTTTCTGCCTTTGACCTCTCACATTAGATTACCAAATTGCGGTTGCTGGATATGCCGGGCGGTTCCGGGCAGGCTTATACCGCCGTCCGAATCTAACCTCGTGTCTTAGGCGTTCATTTTCACTTTCTTGATTTAAGTCCCAATTTCAAATCTTAAATTATAATATATTCCAATTACCCATAATTTCCATTCTAAATTATGTTTATAATTTTAATCCAAATTATGCCTATAATCCCATGTATACAAGTTATATCAAATTATGCCCAAATCAATTTGCGTTCATTGTTATTAACAATTTATGCCAAACCTCATGTATACAAGTTATACGCAATTATGCCCAAACCAACTTTTGCCAAATCTCATGTATACAAGTTATATTCAATTATGCCCAATCCATAGTCATCAATAATTTAAGCCAAATCTCATTTTATTACATTTTTAGCCTACTTTGTGAACTAGGCTACACAAGGCTAAAAGATCAAATAATAAAGAACATTCACTCCAAAGATCAGATCGGATCGAAGTTTATTTGGTCAAGGCTGAACAGCATAAAGCAGAGAAGGAAAGAGCATAGGCCAAACTGGATCGGTTCGGTCAAACCCGATCGGTCCCTCTAATTGAAGTACCTCCGATCCGAACCCAGGAACCTGAAACTGCAGTAGTTATGCCCACGTTCCCTTAAGACTCGGAACGGTTATACTCACGTTCTCCCCATCTTCACCACTAACCTGATGTGCTGTCACCACTATATCTCATCCGAATCCGACTTCTATGGGATGGGGGCCACGTGTACTCGAACCGGAGTTGCTTCAGAGGCATTTTCCACCTATAAATACACCTCCAAGGCTCATTTCAAGGGATCTTTTGGCATTTTCAGAGTTGAAACCCCTTTGAGAACCGAATTCCATCACCATTTTCATATTGCAATCATCTTATAAACTATATTTCAGAGAAGATTGAGTGAATCTATGTATGATATGAGTGAAAGTGAGTAAGAATCATTGTTGTATCTACATTCAAGTCATCAATACAAAGAGCAGAAAGTGGACGTAGGCTATTTAATGCCAAACCACTATAAATTGTGCGTTTTCTTCATTTTTAGTTTCATTTCATTAGAAATTATTCCTAGTTTGGGTGTTCCAGCCATTTTTGGATCTAACATACATATTTCCCAACTTTTCCCAATTCAACTTATAATCCCAATTTACATTCATAATTCCAATTTGATTTATATACCCATAGTTATATTTATAATTCCAATTTGATTCATATACCCAAAGTTATATTCATAATTCCAATCAAAATTATTCCCAAAACCACATTATAAGTTATGCCTCCAAACCTCCCAATCACATATAATACCCAAATCAACATTTTCCCTTTTATTCTCAATATTGTTCAATTGCATAAATCCACAATAGACATACGCTCGAAGATAGCCTAACTATAAAAATAAAAAAGGAAGAATAAAAGGAGGAAACCCAATGTAGGCATAAAATAAATGATCATAATTAAGCATATGATAACACTATTAGGCATGTGTGAACTTTATCAGATTAGATCTTTCAATAGGTTTATTATGTGTGTAAATGGGGAATGGCGAACGATAGATCCATTATTATACAAAAATGTATTTTAAATCCACTCACTTGCATGCTCTTCAATTGTAGATCTGATCCATGGCTTTCTCCCTTTTTGCATAGCGCAGATCTAGGCATCTGAATTCCTTTCCTTCATTGTAGCCATGGTTCTCTAAAAGAATTCTTTTCTAGTTTGTATAAACGCCACTTTTTTTTCTTTTGAATGTATACATATATACTTTTATTTTCTTGAAGAAAATATTTAAGAGAGAGAGAGCGAAATGGAGGCTAAATTATGTCAAACCAAGGCTGTATTTATAGGATTTTATGTGCGTTTCGGACCACTAGATTAAGTTTTCCCGAAACTTCCGCTACTAAATTAAAATGCCCTCTTTTATTTGTTAAAGAACATTAATGAAGATTTTTTTAGCAAAACCATTCTTTTGTTTATACCTTAACCGTATAAAATTTGTTTCCCTTTTTCTTTTATTTAAACAAGGCAACAATTTATTTTTCTCTACCTCTTTAACATAACTATTATTTATTTATGTAAATAAATACCATACGTTTACTTACACTCATGTTCTTATCAAATATGATATCCAACTATGCCTTTATTTTTTTAATCGTAGGAAAATATAGTATGTGTTAACTATTTTACTAAAGAGAATTTAATATCTTTTTATTTTTTTTCCTTCTCATAGCCATTATTGATGGCTATTTATTCATTGTTTTTCTATTCATGTCATATTCGAAATGCTTAAATGCATTTACTACATGTACTCTCTTTTTCCATATTTAATGTAACTGTTATATTATCCCTAATTATAACATTAATGTCTTTAATTTACCAATTCATTTCTTACCACTAAAACAGATTCCCTTAATCTCAAATTAGTGTTGCCCCATATATATATATATAATACCAAATACTTACATTTAGTCAAACTCAACCCAATTTGTTAATGTCATAATTATGCATTTTTTTATTTACATATTTGTTATAAATAATCACATGTGCATGCATCTAGTCTTCAAACATTTAAATCGAGCAATGTTCATACTAAAAAAAACACGCCACATTTATTTCAACCTCTGTCAGTCCCAAAAAGAGTACTTAATGCTTTCTTCTTTTCAAATACATTCAACCTTTTAAGTGCATAATAATTTCTACAATTCAAACTAAATTTATGAACGCGCATATGAATGTATTTCCATTCTCCTCTTTAAACGCGCATTCCTTATTGTACATTACTTTTTTTCCTTAATTATGTCAATGCATAATATATATATGTATATATATATATTATCCTACGCGTATATAAACTTCTACGGCTTACAACTTCTTCATACGTTATCCGTTTTACGCAAATTTGGTGTCCATCTGAACCAAAATTTTGAGGCGAATGCAATGATGACGTCCGTTTTACTTAATTTCTGATATTTAAATTAAGTATCTTTGTTTTATTATCTTTTTCTGTTACATACATTGTTATCTTATAAAATTTTCTTCTCTTCAACGTATGTATTAATCTAAACTGCGTATCACCATTATTTATATATCCATCCATATAAATATATTCAATTACATTAAAAATGTGGGGTGTTACAGGAATATCACTGGACTGACTCTCGCTATACTGAGAACTAGGGAACACCACGACTCTAGAGCTAATGAATAAACTGCTCTGATACCACTTGTTGAATCTAGATTAACCCTAAAGAGGGGGTGAATAAGGTTTATTGAATTTTAACGAGATGTTAAAAAATATCACAACACATATTATAACAAAGAAAAATAAATGCAGAAATAAATAGCACAGTGATTTTACCCAGCTTTGGAAAAGCCTGCCTGCTGCTGCATTCCCCAAGGTTTCTACTAGATATTAGTCAACTATTACAACGCTTACAATACCTGTATACTCGCGACAATTCCTAGCCTATATGTCCTAACCCTACGCTCAAAACTTATCCCAAATTTTCTACTAGGTGCTACACAAAAGGCCTCACAATCTCGCTCTAGTTGAACAAATTCTACACTCAAAACTCTGTATCGATTTTAACCCCAAAATCGGATTTTTCCCTGTTACAAACCCTGTAACACAAACCATAATTTTATAGATTCTAATAAACTGCCAGTTAAAAACCCTGATTGGAATCCTAGATTTTACAAACTCTAGAAACTGATAAGGATTACAAAGGAATAAAAATACAATAAAATAAAACAAAATCCTAATATAATCCTAGAAAAATAAGGTTATCCCCTTTGCAATAGTATATTAGGCCGACCCCTTGTTTATTAGCTTAACCGATTTTCTTTTTCTACTGGAATGCAGAATGGCGACCGAAACAAAAAATCAAATTACAGTTTCTGAAATCCTTAAATCTCGATGCTTTGATTGATGAAACTTGATACTCTAATCCTCGAGTATTTTTGGCTTCAATCTCTGGCGGCTTGTATCATCGATTGATTTGGGAATTCTCTTGATCGAAACTCTTGTAAGTAAATTTTGATTTGAATCTATTTTCTCTCGAGTTGATTTTTGGTTTTCATAAATCAATTGCCGATGATTAATGGTTGTATATATAAGATTTTTAAATCCTATTTCCTCTGATTTCGAATGAAATGGCTTGACTGATTTTTCCTTGATCCCTCTTTTGCTTGGATGCTTGATTTAAATTGAATCCAGCAATGAATTTTGTCCCTCTTTAAATCTGTTCGGTTTATTGGCTTGTAAATAAAAGAATCTCCCTTGAATAACTTGCATGATTTACTTGATTGACACTTGAATGAATTTATGTCGAAAGCAATAATGTTTATTATGGAAATATTTGAAATCGAAAATTGGTTTCTTGCCAAAGGTAAAACATTGATTTTCTATTTTGTGTCCTTGAATAAATTCTCTGATTGATAACATGACGAAATCTGGGGACATTAAAAAAATTCTTGCCAAGTTTGAACTGATCAAAACTGGAAACAAAAAAATTTGTTTCATGCCAATTTTGAAATACTGATTTCAAAAGAAACAACTACTTGCCTGAGTTGATTGCCGAATTGAAACTTACCAGATATTTCTGATTGTGTTTTCCAAAATACTTTGCCTTAAGTATTGATTTCCGAAACGTTTTCATAAATCAGCTTGGCCATTTCTTTGTATTTGAGCTAACATGCTTGTGTGCTCATAAGTGCACTGTGTATTGGACTGAAATTGCACACCTGCATATTGTATTTCCTTTTTGAGTTGTGTTTGACATTTGCCTTGAACCTGAGCTCTTATCTATGCAGTTTTATCACATTGGTCCCGTAACCTGACATGCTATACATCTGAACTTTGAATAAAGCAACCTCCTTGTACATGTATTGACTTTCCATGTTTGTTAAGCATCAAATTTTCTTGCTGCATGGACTTTACATTGTTTGTACTGATGCTCCACTTGCTAACCATTTATGCTACTTAAAAATGACCCATGTTACCTTGAAATGTTGTGCACTTGTATTATGCTGTTCATCCAATACATTCTGAAATGCCTACTGTTTCACCCATATATTCTTTGTTGTTTGGCTCCATGTCATTGCTGTTGTGTTCATGCTGAGTTACTAAACCATTTTAAAGCTGTGTTGGAATGCCTTGAGCTTCATCTTGAATTTGAGCTGCTTTGTACACCATGAAGTTTTGTTGCACTTGCATATGTTATGTACATTTGTCCATGTATATTGTTGACATGAACACTTGCCAACAAAAATGCTGCCATGCTTCTTTCTAGACTCTTGCTGCTTGATAATGTGTAGATCCACTTGAACTTCTTGTTGTCCCTTGTCCATAATTTTTGCGTTTTACATGGCTGCACCATGCTTGGCCATGATTTTTGCTGAAACATGCTTGCTTGTGCATTAGAAATTGTTTACTATTTGGTTTGGCTTTGAAGTTTGTACCATGTCCATATCTGACTTGTATATCCATGCTGAACTGAACTGTTTGTGTATGAGAGTGCATGTATATGCATATGTGATACTCATCAACAGACTGACTACACTGTGTTGAGGCTGGTCAGAATCAACTGAGTGTAATGCTGGTTCTGATCAGCAAACCGGTGTGGTTATGTTGACGCTGATCAAGTCCAAAAGATGATGAGAAAAACGCACAGAATATCTGAGGCAAGTAAAAAAAATTAAAAATTAATTTTTTATTTGTTCACTGTTTATTTTATTTCTTGTCTACTGTGTGTTTAATTTCTGTGACAGGCAAGCAGATGGTGAATGGGCTGACTATGCTGACTGACAGAGGAGAGATGACATGAGTATATGAGTGTAACTGTATATGAATGTGAATCTGAATGTTTGTACAAATGAGTGACTAAGTGTATTGTAGTGAAGAGCAATGTATAAAAGGAAACTGAATGTGAATGTATCAATGAATTACAGTGTGCTGTACAAATAGTGGAGTTATAATTTTGTACCGTTTAAATATTGAAACATAATATTATATTAATATAAAATATTGTTTGAATATTTAAATTCGTGTATAGTAGTATTCTGTTTAAATATAAATATTGTATTCATGTCTGTGATGTATATATGAAACAGTACAATAATAAACACATTTATAATATATATATATATATATATATATATATATATATATATATATATATTTGGTTGTTATCATCAAACAAAAATCATATAATTGTTATATACAACAACCTTATATACAACAAATTGTAGGAAATAGGTATAACAATTTTATAATCCCACAATTTATATTTATGCCTTACACAATTCATAATATGCAAGTTTTAACAATGTTCATAATCAGAACTGATGGGTGTCAATCCAATTACAATAATTTAACGAATAAATCTGATAAAAAATAGGCATAAAAATTTAGAACTAACTCAAACGAAATAGATAAGTTATTATAACTGTATTCATAAATTTCCCGCTCACCTTGTAGCATCTAAATTCAAAGTTTGAACCTTTTAGGCCTATAATTCACAAATTCTTATAAGTCTACAATTTATATGAAAACGGGATAATTTCAGATCTATAGAGAAGTAAGAAAATAGCAAGAGAGGAGAGAATCTGATTTGGAGCATCAATTTGCATTCCTTTCCATTAGATCCGATAATCCTCTCAATCCTATACGAATTAGATTTTATTTTTTGTTTAAGAATATATGTTTGATTAAGAAATTAGGTTAAAAGAGGGAGGAAAATGGCAGAGCTTAGCTGCTGCCCACAGATTTGTGTGGAAAACAATGAGGCCCTACCCATTTTTTTATAGCGGTGGAATTTTCCTTAAACCGTTGGATTAGTTTTAATTTATATCCATTCATCTGTTTCATATATATTATAAACCAAACCCTATGAAACCTAGTCGTCACTGGGCAAACTGACGCCCAGTAGGTCAACCGTGCAACCGAAACTATGGACGATCGCCTAGGCCATCAAATGCCTAGGTCGGCTAGTCATATAAGGAATAATATATATTTAAATTATGATTTATTTATTTTCCATCATTTTCATATTTTGTTCGTAACTTTTTCATACAGACTCCGTTCACGAATCTCCAAACATAAGGATTGACCAGAATTCTAAGACGAACACAACGGTTAAAGTTTCATGGTCAAATTCTATCATTTGCAAAAATTCCTGTTTTTGAGATTCTATTTAAATAACTAATTATTGTTAAAATCCTGGGTTGTTACATTCTTCCTACTTAAAAGGAATTTCGTCCCAAAATCCTGACACCTAGTTATCCTATTCTACACAAACAATTTGTGTACATCCACTTTGCAATATACGTGCATAGTGTACATAATGCATTTCAACCATAAAACATGCATGCAAGGTGATTCTAAATCGGGCCCTTTATACGTATGCATAGAGATTTTTAAAACACTTTTGAAAACACGATGCAAAACATCCAAAATATACTGGCAGTTCTATATGAATGCAAATTTCAAAAATTATTTTTCATCCATAACCTTCACACAACTATGGGTAAAAGTGTGAAGCACCCAAATTTTGCATCCAAACCCAACCATCCAAAACATCATGTAATTTAATTGTTTCCTATTTAATTTCTCCTAAACTGGAAAAAGAAAATCAAAGCGAAGAATTTTAGTGCTTCCTCCACTTACAAATATTCCATTTGATGCCCTACAGTGAAATTTTCACCTCAGTTACCCCAAAATGCTCCAAAAATTTCCATCTGTAGACTGTAAAGGAGGCTTAAAACAAGCTCTAAAACGTAAAACAAGCTAATTAATAACTCGCATGTATCATTGGCAAGGTATGGAAATAGCGTTCTTAAGGCTAAAACAGCATTTTCCTTGTTGTCGTTAGCGTTTTTATCGTATCATCGGTCCTATTGCACCGCTAAAACGCGCACACCAAACATCCAAAAAAATTCCTTACACTGTTCATGTGACCAAAAATAAAAAAAAATCATAAAAATAAATTTTCACTTGAAAACTTTTTATGTTTTTTTTTGAAAATTCCTTTTTAATACTGTTTTACTTTACATATGAGATTCGTATGGAAAATCAAAATTTCAGTAACGTGCACTTTACGCCATTCAAATCGTCCATTTTAATGTAAAATGGACATATAAATATGCATAAATTGCCATATCCAAATTTTTTATTTTTGCACAAACCGAAATAAAAAAGGGTAAAAAAAATTCAAACAAAGTTTTCCTAAGCTTTACAAATGTATTTGGGAAACTTAAACGATTCAAGTCACATGTTGGCAAAAAAGGAAGTTAGTCACGCCAAAAAAAAAAGAAAACTGAAATCACATAAAAGACTAAAATGAATTTTACCTTTAACAAGGAACGGGGGTTTTGTTTATTTATATACCCGTGACGTAGAACCGGTCCTTTGCTAAAATTTATCCAATACAGAATTCTATTCTTTCTAGCCCTAGAACAACTGTTAATTTAGATATGAAGAATGAGATTTTATTCGAGCAGGCACGCGTGAATGACATAAACGTTCCAAACATAGAAATCTCATTAACCTAAGTCGTGCGATTTAAAAAAGACTAACAGTTACAAGAACGAGTTGCCACAAAACCAAAAATCCGATGCTGGAAAGGGATAACATTAAAGACAATGACAAAGCAACACCAAAAATCCCAAAACAATGGCTATAAACAAAAATATGTCTTGCTCCTGGTTGGAGCTCAAACCAATTTTTATAATATTTAATTAACCATATAATGGTAACAAAAATTTTCAATCTCGTGTTACAAACGTTGTTGGTATTGTTGGAGGTTTTTACATCCCCATCTCTACTAAGAGAGAATTTATGATGAGAAAAGGAACCTACCCAAAACTGTAACACCCCACCTCCGCCAGGGTGGCTCTTGCAAGCACTCTGACTTTGGAGGGGCGTTTGAATCAGGTAAACATGCATAATGATATATCAAGGCAGAACAAGAACATATGTATATATGTAAACAGAGTAAATAAGATAGATAAAACAGCGGAAGATTTCAAAACAAGTCTGGTACAACATAATGTCAACTTTCCAAATACATAAGTCTAGATAAAAACAACATTTCTGAAAAACTGAAATACATAAGTACTATCCCCAAAATAAGTGATAACCATGACTAGCTCCATGTCAAGACCGTACATGAGCTAAAATCCCACAAGCAAGCGATCAGAAATCCAAGCTAAGCTCCAATATTCCCACCCTGAGAACCTGGGGGGGGGGGGGCAGAAGAAAAGAGGCGAAAGGAAAACAGGTCAGTCAAAAAGACTGAGTAAGCCCTACTACAATCAATGTAAAATGATAAAGTTAACTGGCATGAGAAGCAGGTATGATCATAAGGATAATTACATACTAGCATGGTGAATATCTAACAGATAATTCAAAGGAGTCATCACATAATCAAGGTGAAGTTTTTCACCACAGGTGTACCAGCATTCTAACATGTCATGTATAAACAAGAATTTATCCCTTGGCCTAAACTTGGCCCAATATCAGGTGTTGACCTAAGTCAAGATCCAACTTCTTAGTACCAATACTAGTATAACAGGATTAGGTGTTACCTTAATGTCTACATCGAAACAGGACGGAACAGAATGGCCCATAGATAGAGTTCGGGAAAAATGGGCTTTTACCACCCTAACGGAATGCTACAATAATGGGCCTTTACCACCTTAACAGATAAAGTACAGAAACGGAATGCTACAATAATGGGCCTTTACCACCCTAACAGATAAAGTACAGAAACGGAATACTACAATTAGGTGTACACTAGTAGTGGGCCTTTACCACCCTAACAGACGGTACCACGCAGAAATAGACGGGTGTTACCACCCAACCAAACAGACGGTACCAACAAAATCAGACAGAGCTAAGTGTACCCTAAATCCTACCCAAGCGATCGGCTCCCTAATACATAAATACCCTATGTCGGCCCCACGATAGGGTGTATCACTCCCTAAAGTGGCAACCAATTGGCACAGGCGTATTTACAGATGTCACGGCGTCTTACATCCTCAGAGGCAGACCGGGATCCATGCACGCACATGACCCGGTTGGAACGCACCATCAACACCCATCGCCATTATCAGAATGAACCACTTATAATTAGTTCAGTAAGCGTGCCCGGACCCTACCTACAGTTGGGTCAAAGTTTTGATACCAGAAAGGGTTACTGACTAATATGGGTCCCAAACAACAGATGACACAAGTATTCCCCCTTGTGTCCCCAGACCATCAGATTCAGATTAACTTATTAACAGAGTTCAGACATACCAGGTTCAGACGATCAGTTTTCAGACTAACGGATCAGATAACAGATTTACAAACTTGCCTAACTTGGTGTGGGTCCTACAGATCCGCAAAACAGGTTCGTTTAATTTATCAATCAAGTTAGTTGGATTGGCTAAGTATAGTTCAACTTAACCCCGTTAAGTTACCGAGTTCAGATTGGTTAAGTGTAGGTTAACTTAACCCTAACCACTAGTCGTATTTTTCGGTTAAGTGTCATTAAGAAATCAAGCCCGGTTTCACTTAACCTACCCATTCATGTCAAATTGGTTAAGTGTCATAAATCAAATTTACTTAACCTTATCATGTAACATTAATTAATTTAATGCACCTTAACCTCTCACATTAGACCTCGTTGTGGTTACTAGTTAAGTCGGGCGGGTCCGGGTAGCTTTACACCACAACTTGGTCTAACCTCGGGTTCAAGATACAACATGACCAACTTCTCACATTGGGTCCTATTGTTTGTAGCAACTAGTTAAGCCGGTCGGTTCCGGGTAGGTTTACGCTACAAACTCAACCCAACCTCGAGTTGGTCACACTTATCTTTTCTAAGTGTCATGTCCATCATGTTTCCAAAACATGTTACAAGTTTTCAAGCATTTGGGTAGACCTAACTTAATAGGTAAATTCCCAAAGGGTAGACCTAACTTAATAGGTAAATTCCCAAGCTTATGTTTTTATGTCTTTTAAGTTTACTCAACCCCAAACGCAATCCCATCGCTTACATATCGCAATAGCGCATAAAGGATAGAAAGAGGGAACTTGGCATAACCATGACATAAAGGTGTTGAAGCCACAAGTTCAACATGGTGGCATATGAAATGTACATGTGTTCATATACTTGCATATTACATTTTTAGGCCTCAAAAGCATGCATAAAACCAAACTTAGCATATTGGTGATACATGGTGATAAATGACATGTAGAAATGGCCATAAGTTCGCATTTAGCCTCACATGCAAGTTATCATAAGAGATATGATAACTTACATGTTGCCAAAATGCAACCTTTAGCATAAAGCTTGAAGCTTTAAGCTCATGAACCCAAGATAAGCTTGCATAACATGATAACATGAACAAAAGGATCAACCCAAACTTGCATAACATAACTTGCATATCATATGACAAACTTGCATATCAAACTTGCATAACATAACTTGCATATCATATGACAAACTTGCATATCAAACTTGCATAACATAACTTGATGAACTTGCATAACACATCATAGTAAACTTGCATAACACATCATAGTAAACTTGCATAACACATCATAGTAAACTTGCATATCATAATGATCAAACACATCTTGCATCATTCATTAACTTTAGAGTTGAAGTATGAAAGTAGAAAAGGGCTTACAATGCTTATGAAGACACAAAAATATGACAAAGCCCTTATGCAATCATAAAACCCAAATATGAAGTTCCAAATCAATAAAAACCCTTGCTTTATGATGTAAAGATTGTAACTTGACTTGAATGCAAGCTAATGATGCTCATACAAACTTGAAAACACTTGTATGCATGGAAAATCTCTCATAGAAATCTATTTAGGAATTTTATGAAGAGAGTGGAGGCCATAAGAGAAATGATTTTGCCATAGTTTAGTTACTTGAATGAGTAATGATGATTTAGGGTTAGGTTAGGGGCTTATTTATAGGATTAGGATGTGTTTTATACCCTTAGATTAACCCTAGGTTAGTTTAGGTCCATCAGATTTCATCCCAAGCCCTCCAACCCAGCCCAAAACTCAACCAGGTGCACCCAGGCCAGAATCAGCCGACAGGGCAAGTCGACAGCCCTGTCGACTGCCAAGTCGACAGGCATGTCGACAGGCAAGTCGACAGCCCTGTCGACAGCCAAGTCAACTTGGCTGGGCGGGAGTTTTCCCGCCTGCCCCATTTCTGCATGTTTCGAAATTCAAATTTCCCGAAAACTTCTTTGGGCCTTAACCGGGTCATACGGACTCCGATTTACAAAATTTCGGACTCTATTTCGCGTATTTTTCCGAGACGAACGCAATGGCATAGCCCGTTTCCCTTGATTCAGATTTATAAATTAAATTCTGCCTCGATTTACGTTATAACAGGTTATCAGAAATACGGGTTGTTACATTCTCCCCTCCTTAAAGGATTTCGTCCTCGAAATCTTCAAGTTAGGAAGAATGCATCCTACCATCCATCATCCATCTACTCAAATCATCATTCACGAGCAATCATTGTCCTTAAAGATTCTAATGCGGTATGAACATATGCAAAAGGTGTGTGTATATGTTCTTATCTAATGCAAAGATCCTCAATGCAAATTATGTTTGTGAAATGAATCCATTATGTATGCAAATAGTCCTAATCATATAATACTATATGTGTGCACAAACATTCATCCATATGCAACATCCATGTGTCGAATTAACCATCTTGCAACCATAAGAATTGAAAATGTACACACGTCCATATGCAATATGAGAGTGTATTTCAAGCCGATCTAGTGCCTAGTGTGTGTTTATGCATCCACGAGCAACCACTAGCAACCACTTGCATCCACTTGCAACCATCAAACATAACATGTCTCAAACACATGTTTACATCCATAGGATTCCTATCTCAACAAGATACAGTCGAGTGATGGAAGCGAGTACAGATAAAACAAAAACTTGGTACATATACTTACAGACTACTAGTACAGATCAGATTTTTCCCAAATGATTCTTAGGAAACTAAGCATGGTAGAAACCCAGAATGTATTCGTCATAGTCACCCTCATGTCCAACACAGATACTCTCAAACCCCAATTTATCACAAACAGATGAGTTATAACTCTCAGGGAGTTTGAGACTATTACCAGATCAGAAGCAAGACTAGCATTAAAGTACCGAGTTTCCATTACAGAATCAAAATACCAGAAAAAAGAGTTTCAAACTGAAAATCAGACAAGGAAAATTAAACATCCTACAGACAAATTATTCTAGCCTTAATCTATTCACTCGCCACGCGAGTATTCACTGTTCCTTCCGATGTAGTCCCTTTCTTCTTCGGGCAGTCCCTAGTGAAGTGTCCCATCTCTCCACAGTTAAAGTAAGTGCCCTTCCTCTTTCTGCAATCCTTGTTTAGATGAGTTGAGCTTCCACAAGTAAAGCACTTCTTTTCCTTCTTATCTTCAGACTTCTCCTCCTTCTTTTGCATTTCCTTTTTGGGCCCCGTTTTCTTATTTTGAGACTCATTCACCTTGACCTCCTTCTTTGCACTCTTGTTCTCTTCATTGAGTAGGGCCATATCTACCAAACTCTCAAACGTGGCCCCCATGGGCACATGAGACATAACTAACTCCTGTAACGGCTCATTCAATCCTCTAGCAAAACGAAGAGCCTTCTTCTGAGTAGTACTCACCATATCCAAGCCAAAACGAGCTAACTAATTGAACTTGTTCACATATTCTTTGACAGACATGTCTCCTTGCTTCAAAGCAATAAACCTCTCCATTTGCAAATTCTCTTCAGCATAAGACATAAACTTAAGCCCGAATCTTGTCCTGAAATCGGCCCAAGTCTCAACGGGCCTAGTCGCGGTGGTGATCTCCCACCAATAAGCGACTTCATCCTTCATAAGCCAAACCGCCAACAAGATCTTTCTCTGATCATCTAATCCAAATATAGCGAATAAATCCTCGGTCTCTTTCAACCAATTCCAGGCCTCTACAAAAGTCTCGGTACCTAGAAAGTTCTTGCCACCCATTGCTTTGAAGTCCTTGCAAATCTTCGTGAACTCTACTGGAGGATGCTGAGGGGGAGGAGGAGGAGGAACCTCAGCGACAGGAGGAGGAGGAACATTAACCACCGGAGGAGGAGTAACATTTGCGGGGCCGGCTTCGGTCGCCATAGCCTCCATAAGTCTCCTATACCAAACAGGAACTTGCACTCCCTCTGGGATAACAAAGTTATCTGTCATACTGAAACGAAGGAAAAGATAGATTCAGAACGAGAGAACTAAGAATAGATAACTAAGGATTGTGCTAATGGCTTCTTGGGGAATAGCCTTTAAAATAAACTAGACTTTTCTTTGGAAAATACTTTATACTTGGTTTTGAAAATAGTTTTCCAAAAGTTTTCTAAAAACCTTTTCTTTTGTTCCTTCTTGTAAACCATATGCTCTGATACCAAATGTAACACCCCACCTCCGCCAGGGTGGCTCTTGCAAGCACTCTGACTTTGGAGGGGCGTTTGAATCAGGTAAACATGCATAATGATATATCAAGGCAGAACAAGAACATATGTATATATGTAAACAGAGTAAATAAGATAAATAAAACAGCGGAAGATTTCAAACTATTTCAAAACAAGTCTGGTACAACATAATGTCAACTTTCCAAATACATAAGTCTAGATAAAAACAACATTTCTGAAAAACTGAAATACATAAGTACTATCCCCAAAATAAGTGATAACCATAACTAGCTCCATGTCAAGACCGTACATGAGCTAAAATCCCACAAGCAAGCGATCAGAAATCCAAGCTAAGCTCCAATATTCTCACCCTAAGAACCTGGGGGGGGGGGGGGGAACGGAAGAAAAGAGGCGAAAGGAAAACAGGCCAGTCAAAAAGACTGAGTAAGCCCTACTACAATTAATGTAAACTGATAAAGTTAACTGGCATGAGAAGCAGGTATGATCATAAGGATAATTACATACTAGCATGGTGAATATCTAATAGATAATTCAAAGGAGTCATCACATAATCAAGGTGAAGTTTTTCACCACAGGTGTACCAGCATTCTAACATGTCATGTATAAACAAGAATTTATCCCTTGGCCTAAACTTGGCCCAATATCAGGTGTTGACCTAAGTCAAGATCCAACTTCTTAGTACCAATACTAGTATAACAGGATTAGGTGTTACCCTAATGTCTACATCGAAACAGGACGGAACAGAATGGCCCATAGATAGAGTTCGGGAAAAATGGGCTTTTACCACCCCAACGGAATGCTACAATAATGGGCCTTTACCACCCTAACAGATAAAGTACAGAAACGGAATGCTACAATAATGGGCCTTTACCACCCTAACAGATAAAGTACAGAAACGGAATACTACAATTAGGTGTACACTAGTAGTGGGCCTTTACCACCCTAACAGACGGTACCACGCAGAAATAGACGGGTGTTACCACCCAACCAAACAGACGGTACCAACAGAATCAGACAGAGCTAAGTGTACCCTAAATCCTACCCAAGCGATCGGCTCCCTAATACATAAATACCCTATGTCGGCCCCACGATAGGGTGTATCACTCCCTAAAGTGGCAACCAATTGGCACAGGCGTATTTACAGATGTCACGGCGTCTTACATCCTCAGAGGCAGACCGGGATCCATGCACGCACATGACCCGGTTGGAACGCACCATCAACACCCATCGCCATTATCAGAATGAACCACTTATAATTAGTTCAGTAAGCGTGCCCGGACCCTACCTACAGTTGGGTCAAAGTTTTGATACCAGAAAGGGTTACTGACTAATATGGGTCCCAAACAACAGATGACACAAGTATTCCCCCTTGTGTCCCCAGACCATCAGATTCAGATTAACTTATTAACAGAGTTCAGACATACCAGGTTCAGACGATCAGTTTTCAGACTAACGGATCAGATAACAGATTTACAAACTTGCCTAACTTGGTGTGGGTCCTACAGATCCGCAAAACAGGTTCGTTTAATTTATCAATCAAGTTAGTTGGATTGGCTAAGTATAGTTCAACTTAACCCCGTTAAGTTACCGAGTTCAGATTGGTTAAGTGTAGGTTAACTTAACCTTAACCACTAGTCGTATTTTTCGGTTAAGTGTCATTAAGAAATCAAGCCCGGTTTCACTTAACCTACCCATTCATGTCAAATTGGTTAAGTGTCATAAATCAAATTTACTTAACCTTATCATGTAACATTAATTAATTTAATGCACCTTAACCTCTCACATTAGACCTCGTTGTGGTTACTAGTTAAGTCGGGCGGGTCCGGGTAGCTTTACACCACAACTTGGTCTAACCTCGGGTTCAAGATACAACATGACCAACTTCTCACATTGGGTCCTATTGTTTGTAGCAACTAGTTAAGCCGGTCGGTTCCGGGTAGGTTTACGCTACAAACTCAACCCAACCTCGAGTTGGTCACACTTATCTTTTCTAAGTGTCATGTCCATCATGTTTCCAAAACATGTTACAAGTTTTCAAGCATTTGGGTAGACCTAACTTAATAGGTAAATTCCCAAAGGGTAGACCTAACTTAATAGGTAAATTCCCAAGCTTATGTTTTTATGTCTTTTAAGTTTACTCAACCCCAAACGCAATCCCATCGCTTACATATCGCAATAGCGCATAAAGGATAGAAAGAGGGAACTTGGCATAACCATGACATAAAGGTGTTGAAGCCACAAGTTCAACATGGTGGCATATGAAATGTACATGTGTTCATATACTTGCATATTACATTTTTAGGCCTCAAAAGCATGCATAAAACCAAACTTAGCATATTGGTGATACATGGTGATAAATGACATGTAGAAATGGCCATAAGTTCGCATTTAGCCTCACATGCAAGTTATCATAAGAGATATGATAACTTACATGTTGCCAAAATGCAACCTTTAGCATAAAGCTTGAAGCTTTAAGCTCATAAACCCAAGATAAGCTTGCTAACATGATAACATGAACAAAAGGATCAACCCAAACTTGCATAACATAACTTGCATATCATATGACAAACTTGCATATCAAACTTGCATAACATAACTTGCATATCATATGACAAACTTGCATATCAAACTTGCATAACATAACTTGATGAACTTGCATAACACATCATAGTAAACTTGCATAACACATCATAGTAAACTTGCATATCATAATGATCAAACACAACTTGCATCATTCATTAACTTTAGAGTTTAAGTATGAAAGTAGAAAAGGGCTTACAATGCTTATGAAGACACAAAAATATGACAAAGCCCTTATGCAATCATAAAACCCAAATATGAAGTTCCAAATCAATAAAAACCCTTGCTTTATGATGTAAAGATTGTAACTTGACTTGAATACAAGCTAATGATGCTCATACAAGCTTGAAAACACTTGTATGCATGGAAAATCTCTCATAGAAATCTATTTAGGAATTTTATGAAGAGAGTGGAGGCCATAAGAGAAATGATTTTGCCATAGTTTAGTTACTTGAATGAATAATGATGATTTAGGGTTAGGTTAGGGGCTTACTTATAGGATTAGGATGTGTTTTAGACCCTTAGATTAACCCTAGGTTAGTTTAGGTCCGTTAGATTTCATCCCAAGCCCTCCAACCCAGCCCAAAACTCAACCAGGTGCACCCAGGCCAGAATCAGCCGACAGGGCAAGTCGACAGCCCTGTCGACTGCCAAGTCGACAGGCATGTCGACAGGCAAGTCGACAGCCCTGTCGACTTGGCTGGGCTGGAGTTTTCCCGCTTGCCCCATTTCTGCATGTTTCGAAATTCAAATTTCCCGAAAACTTCTTTGGGCCTTAACCGGGTCATACGGACTCCGATTTACAAAACTTCGGACTCTATTTCGCGTATTTTTCCGAGACGAACGCAATGGCATAGCCCGTTTCCCTTGATTCAGATTTATAAATTAAATTCTGCCTCGATTTACGTTATAACAGGTTATCAGAAATACGGGTTGTTACAAAAACTGCTTCCATGAAAATCCACAGAATATTGTCTAAAGACAAAAATTGATAGATGAAATTACAGAAAGTAACCCCATGAGGTAACACACGAGAACAACAAGCCGAATCAAATATGATGCGGTACAAAGTGATGGTTACGCCACTAATTAAAGAAAGATTAATTTCCGCATCATGAGACAAATCTAGTCTTAAGTCCCCATTTATAAAATGACATGCTAAACGGGTCACATGTCATCGTGGGCAGTTTTGACGTTGATCCCAGAAATCAAACTCTGACATTAAGAAAAAGAGTTTTGGCTGCAAAATCTCCAAAGCTAGTCAAACAAAAGACTATTCAAGTCCGCGTAAAACATGGATGCCTCTAAAACTCATCGAGATTCTCCTTAGAAAAACCATCCAAAGATAGTTTAATCTTCATCTCCAAAACGACGATCGCCTTTGAAAGAACCTATTCTAATACGGTATAGCAAAGGCGTACAGCAAAACCAACAACCTATTCTAAGATCTCGAAGCAACTAGACGGTGCAAGTCCAACTGCCTTGATAAGTTTTCTTATACCTGAAGCGGTGATACCTTTTTTTTTCTCATCAAAACCAGACCCCAGTGATCTCTCCATAAGGATGAGACTTAAATGGTACGAGTAAGATCAGATAGCGCAATTAGGTATTATGGACTAAGAAACGGTCGTAGAGAAGAAATTGGATCTTGGAGTACTAGTGAGGCAAGATCTAGTGTGCAAACAAGCGAGAAAAGGAGGAGGTGAGGCGACGACAAAGAAATAGAAGACGGATAGAAATATGATTCGGCTAGATGAGGAATATAACTACATCTAATAGGCATTTAATGAGACTGATTTCCCGATCTACAGTGTTATGCAATGTCCACAATACATTTTTACAACATAATGCTAGGAAATAGGTAAAACAATTTGAGAACCCCACAATTACTATTTATGCCTAACCACAATTCATAATATACTAGTTTTAACAATGTTCATAATCAGATCTGATGGCTGTCAATCCAATTACAATAATTTAATGAACAAATCTGATAGAAAATAGGCATAAAAATTTAGATCTGATTCAAACGAAACAAATAAGTTATTATAAGTGTATTCATAAATTTCCCACCCTCCTTATAGCATCTAAATTCAAAGTTTGAACCTTATAGGCCTACAATTCTTATAAATCTACAATTTATATGAAAAAGGGATAATTTCAGATCTATAGAGATGTAAGAAAATAGCAAGAGAGGAGTGAATCTTATTTCAAGCGTCAATTTGCATTCCTTTCCGTTTGGTTCGATATTCCTCTCAATTATATATGAATTGGATTTTATTTGTTGTATAAGAATACACGTTTGATTAATAAATTAGGTTAGAAGAGGGAGGAAAATGGCAGAGCTTCGTTGCTTCCCACGGATTTGTGTGGAAAAGAGTGAGGCCCTACCCTTTATTTATAGGGGTGGAATTTGCCTTGAACCGTTGGATTAGTTTTAATTTATATCCATCCATCCGTTTGTTTGATATATATTATGAACCAAACCCTATAAAACCTAGCTGTCACTGGGCAAACTGACACCCAGTAAGTCGACCGTGGTGGTCAACCACTGGTCGACTGGCTGGGCCATCAGATGTCCAAGTCGGCTAGTCATATAAGGTATAATATATATTTAAATTCTGAATTATTTATTTTCTGCCCATTTTCGTATTTTGTCCGTAACTTTTTCATACGGACTCTGTTCGCGAAACTCCATACATGAAAGTTGACCAAAATTTCGAGACAAACGCATAGGCTAAGTTTCGTGCTCAAATTCCATCATTTGCAATTTTTGACATTCTAATTAAATAACTAATTATTGTTAAAATTATGGGTTATTACAAGTGTCGAGCTGATTGCCTACATGGAAATAGCCAAATAAACATATAAGTACCCGTGATCCACAAGTTTCGACAAGATAGGTGGTCTCTCTAAGTGATTCAGAAGGTCCTCGAACACGGCAACACATTCTGAGGTCCATTTGAATTTGCGCTTCCCTTTACGAAGCAAATCGAAGAAGGGAATGCATTTGTCAGTGGCTTTGGAGATGAATCGACTTAAAGTGGCGAACTTTCCATTTAAATTTTGAACACACTTGATGTTTCGTGGGGCTTGAATATCCCTAATAGCTTTGATCTTGTCTGTATTGGTTTCGATGCCTCGGGAGTTGACAATGAAACCCAAGAATTTAAGTGATGCAACTCCAAAGGAGCATTTCAAGGATTGATTTTCATGTCATGCTAGCGGAGGACATCGAACATTTCGGAGAGTCGCGAACATGGTCATTCGATATTTTAGATTTTACCAACATATTATCCATGTATACCTCCATGGATTTTCCAATCTGGTTCTTAATGTGACGGTTAACCATTTGTTGATAAGCGTCTCCGGCGTTCTTAAGACCGAAAGGCATGACGCGATAGCAGTACAGCTCGAGGTATTTGATTGTAGCCTAAATAGGCATCTATGAAGGAAAATAGCTGGTATCAAGCAGTCGAGTCAACAAGCCGATCAATCTTCAGAAGTGGGAAACTATCCTTGGGACATGCCTTGTTTAGGTCAAAGAAATCGATGCACGTTCGCACTTGTTGTTTCCTTCTTGACCAGAACTAGGTTGGAGATCCATTTGTGGTAGTGGCTTTGCAGATGAAGTTGTTGTTGAGTAGCCTGTCCACCTCTTGCTTAAGCGTGTTGGATCTTTCGGTTCCCATGAATTGGCGTTTCTGTTTGACCGGAGGTTGTAAGGTTGAGATTTAGTTGGTGGCAAGCCATTGCGGGGTCGATGCCATGCATATCAAAGTGGCTCCAAGCGAACTAATCTTGGTTGGCCCTCAAGAATTCCGTAAGATCTTCTCTTATTATGGAGTGGAGTTGCGATCCTTTGTTCAAGACCTTGGTGGATCATCGGGAAGACCGGAATATCCACGGTAGATACGACTGGGGTAGCCCTTTCGGAGTCGGGATCTTCGTCTTCCCTTTGAACAAAATTGTCAGAAATACGGCCGCGGCGCCTTAGCCAAGACTCAGACGCCTTTGACTGCTATGCGGAGACGGTTTTGGCGCAAGAAAGCGGAGGCACGATCTTGCCTTTGTCCTTATTGCACGCGTTCTTCCATTCTATTGCGTAACAATCTCGAGTTGTGGCCTGGTAGCCCTTGACTGTGCCGATTCTGTTTTCTATTGGTAATTTCATTAGGGGAGACCATGGCAACATGCAGACTTGGAATGCTACAAGGAAAGGACGTCCAAAGAAGATGTAGTACGGAGATATGACGTTAATGACCACAATGGTGAGGATTCGGACCCGGCTCCGATCCCCATCGCTAAGTTCCACGGGTAGTTCGACCATATCTTTTGGGTGATTGGAAGATCCATTGAAGTCGTGGATCGTGGGGTGGTAGAGTTTTAGATCTTTGGCCTCCAATCACATCTGATCGTAGGCTGCTTTGAAGATGATGTTGACTGAACTTCCTGAGTCGATCAGTATTCTTCGGATAGAGGCAGGGTCGATCTGAGCTGTGATCACGAGAGGGTCCATGGTTGGTATTTCAATTCCCGTATATTCTCTTCCGCGGAAAATGATGTCGTCTCGCATTATTTTCTGAAGTTTCGTGGGAATGGACTCGTCCAAGGTAGAGCAGGCTTCGTAAGTGGCGTGCTTGATGGAGCTTACGTAATCTTCCATTTTCTGGAAGCTTTCATGCATGGGATAAGGCCCGCCTCGGATTGTGTTGATCACGATGCCTCACCTTTGATTAGACGGCCCTTGGGCCGTATTGGCCGGTGCCGGAGGCACGGATGTAGGAGGACCCGTGGTTGCTTCGTGAGGATCAGAATCTTGAACGTACTGTTCTAGGCGCTTCTCACGGATAAGCTATTCGATTGCATCCCTAAGTTGTCAATAGTCATTCGTGTTGTGCACATAATGTCGTGTTATTGACAGTATCTATCAGAGTTTTTCTCATTTTCAGTGGACTCCCTAATATTTGGCTTCTTATATTGGAGCATGTTGCACTTTTCCAAGTAGATCATCTCCAAGTCTTGATTCAGTGGAGTGTAGGTCTCGTAAGTTTGGTAGCTACCGGGCTTCTGGGGATCTACGGGGACTTGGTTGTTGCTGCGGCAGCCCTTCCTGCCAATGTTCGGCTCTGATTTGTACGGGACTGCTCCTTTATCTTTGTCGAAGGGTTCTCCATTCTGTTTCCCTTGGACGTTGTCATTGGTGGTCTCAGTATGAGGATTGTTGGAATGGTTGGCTCGGGCAACTCGATTATGTCTTGCTTCTTCCTAACACAAGAACTATTCGGCATTTTCGTCGAAAGCATCAAAACTTTTAGGCTGCTTTCTGTCGATCCATGCCCCAAATTCAGAAGTAGGAAAGACACCCTTCACGAGCTGGAAAAGTATGGTACAAGGCTCCAGGTCGTCAACCTCTGCGAAGGCGGTATTGAACCGTGAGAGGTAGCTCTTGGGTGACTCTACAGGCCCTTGGTAAAGTTTAGAAAGAGTGAGGACGTTCTTCGGACTCGGGACATGCATCCAGAACTGCTTGACTAATTCAATGCCCAACTGGCCAAAGTTGTTTATAAAATGGAGCGGAAGGCGAGAGAACGAGAGTAAAGTTGTACCCGACAAGAAGAGCGGGAATCCCAGGAAGCATTTGTACTTAACTATGTCGGCGGCTCGCTGGGAGTCTATCTGCCACTTGTATCGGTTTAAGAAGGCACAAGGATCTATCGTGTCATCATAAAAGGCCATCTGTGGCATGTTGAAGCGCCGGGGCCACTCGGCTTCGTGTACGATCCTAGTGAAGGGATTACGCCATAAGTGGGATTCCAATGAGTCGTTGACATTCCTCTCATTACTCTCACGATCCTTTAGACCATGTCTGAGAGATCGGTTGGATGTTGGTCTTCTGGCGGAATCCAATGGTTCTGACGAACTTCGGGAGTTCGGTTCCGCGGTCGTCTTCTTTGATGCACGTTGGGTCATCTTCTTCCATGTCATCGACATCGATGGTCTGGTTTTGGTACAGGTGGCAAGGCAAAGGAGGTTGATGTTCATCTTGCTTTGGTAGTACTTGAGCTTGTTGGGATGCTGGGAGAGTCGGCCCTTGGTTTTGTGCGGCAATAGTTGGAATCTGTCGAAGAGGGGGTCGGCTGCTTGGACTTGGTTCGTCGTTGATAACCAGTCGGGAGCAATTTCCATACAGAGTTCCCTCGTTGTAGGTGATGGTAGTTCGATCATTATTACCATTTCCATTTCTGTTGCTGTTGGTGTGAGCGTTGGAGTGGACGACAAAGTTATTGATGAGGCTGAACCTCCTCCTTTGGTGTGGGCCCCTTGACTAGGAAGAAGAAGTTTCCAAGATAGTACACCACGATCGGGCGTTGTTCTAAGCGAGTCGGAGTCGAGCGACAATGCATTGACTTTCTTGGAGTTGGCGCATATGGTCGATGTTATTCTTCAACGCCTGATTGAGTTCAGGAGTTGTACTTTCGTATCTCTTATTAAGCGCGTGGATTTGCACTTAAATTGCGGGAGCTTCTAGTCCACACGAGGAAGGTTATCAGTCTCGACCGGGATATCTGTCGGCTGAGGTTGCTGAGATGTTCCAACTTTGGCTACAGCAGAAGAGCTGATCATTGCATTCTTTGGTCGCTTGGCCATTGTAAGCGGACTTAGCGTCAGGTTTAGAGAAGGAACCTAAAGCACGTCGGAGTCGAGAAGACGATGTGTGACAAAGAAGCGAATCCGAGTTTCTCAGTGAAAGCACCAGAATGTTGACGACAAAATATGTCGTAAACCCCCAAGATCCTTAGTTACTTAAGAATTATAGTTTTACATGGAAAAGTAAGTGCGGAAAGCAGTAAATAACACAAGAGAATTATAGTGGTTCGTTCCCGTGAAGGGCCTACGTCCACTTTGGAAGAGTCACTGATATTTTATTGACAACAAAGAGTTAAAAGTTTGAGACTATCACGTGACATCCCTTTACAAACATTTCTAAGTAATTTGAGGTTATCATAGTCGTATATGAATAATGGGAAAAAGACAATTTTTCCCTTCTTCTTAAAGCATGGATGTCATTGATGAGGTCACTTGGAGCTTTCAAGAGGTGTCAAATCCAATAAAATCCAACTCCTTTGAAGTGTGGACTTGGGGTATTTAGAGTGGAGTGGTTAGGTGGAAGTAGATAAAAGTAGGGGATCACATAAGGAAATCTCGGATCCCGGAACATATGCTACAGAAAATTTGGACCCCTCCCCTCGTCCCCCGGATTTTGGATGCTAGTATCAGTAACATGAGCATGCGTGAGTGAAAAAACTAATCAGTATGAAAGTAAGAAGTTTCTATTATTTTATAGGTATTTCATAATAACTACTGACTTTTCTTTTTTACGGTCATTGTTGATTTCAGTGTTTTAAAGAACCAACGGAACCTCGGTCTGACCACGTTTAACCTTGATCCCTTGACGGTCCCAAAATTGAAATAACCTTGTATGTTAGGAACCCATGGTTTACCCCTATTACCCAAAAACCTTTTCAACCCAACCTTTTAACCGCGGTTCTCAAAATGAGTAATGCTGTATCACAGAGACTTTTGACTTTTTTTTTCCACTTTACTTTTCATCTCGTTTTCCCGGTTTCCAATCTCGTTACGTTTTCCCTAATTCTTACTTTCAAACCTACATTCCAGCGTGATAGCTAATTTTCAGGATCTAACAGTAACAGGTATTATTCCTTCTAATTTAATCATTATGCAAATTATGATTCCCAATTTTAGATCCTGGTTTTGTTGCTGCGACCGTATTAGAATTTCGTAATATATGCAAACATGATGATATCCATCGTTGAAAGGGGGTATAGTCACTAGCAAATGCAGTATTTTTGCGATATACTTCGACTTCGTAACCTTTATATCAGCAGATTTCTATGGCTTGAAAATTCTGTACTTAGCATTCAGGTGTATCTCTGATATGTGGCTGAAAATAAAATGGGAAAAATTAATTAAACAGCAGCGTAGCTGCTTCTGTTGGCAGCAGTAGTGTTGCACAAAAGGGGGAGGGGGGGGGGGGGGGGGGGGATGAACACAACCATGAGACTTTAGTGCACTGCTCACTTTTTGTGTGCTTCAACATAATGTGTATGTTTCCGAGTGCATGTGCAATCTGATTTGTGCAAGTACATTTGCCTGAGACTTTAATGCACGGCTCATTTTTTGTGTAAAACATAGCTTGTTTATGTTATGGTTTTCCTTTTAAGATGTGCCTTATGCAATCATGGTTGTGTAACTTTAGTACACTTAACTTTGGCTAATTTTAACAAAATTATTGTTTTATAAGTAGTAACAGAATGTTATCTAATCCAAGGCCGATTGAAGCATCTAATGTTCATGGCACTGAAAGCATCGTTCGTCAATCAAGTAGAGCTAAAACTGATCCTGCATGGCAATACTGCATGGAAACGATAATTGATGGACATTCAGAAATAAAGTGTATGTTTTGCAACAAAATTTTCAAAGGGGGTGGGATTCGTCGTTTCAAATATTATATTTCTGGTCGTTTGTTTGGAGGAGGATGTGCTTCCTGTACACGTGTGACTGATGAAGTAAAACATGCAATGAAACCGATTATTAAAAACAAAGATGCTTCTAAGAAGAAAATTGCAGTGAAAAATGCTAGGGATCGTGCTTTTCAAAACAAAGAAGAAGAGGATTTAGCTTCGGGTTCAAGGAAAATATTAGCATCTACAAGCATACAGACATCGGACTCTAACAGTCTATTAAGTCCCGGATTTATGCCTGGAACCACATCTGGTTGTCAACCAACTATAAAAGTGTACTTCAAGGCCAAGGAGTAAAGATTGCAGTGGATATAGTCGTTGCAAAGTGGTTCTACGATACATCAATTCCCTTCAATGTCATAAACTCTGTGTTGTATCAACCAATGATTAATGTCATTGCTAACTATGGAAATGATACGAAGGACCAAACCTTTATGCATTGCGTGGAAAATTATTAAAGAATTGTGTTGAACTAGTCAACGATGGGATCAAGCAACATCGTGATACATGGGAGGAAACTGGCTGCACATAAATGGCCGATGGATGGGCGGATCAAAATCGTAGAAGTTTGATTAACTTCTTGGTTTACTCTCCTAAAGGTACATTAATTTGAAATTCATAATTATTATCTTGTTTATATCTCTAACATTTGATATTTAGTTCATGATTGTTAACAATCTAGTACATATCTCTTCTGCAGGTACATTGTTTTTAAAATCAGTCAATGCATCAGATGCTTCTAAAACAGCTTCAATGCTTTTTGGTTTAATTAATGATGTTATTATATCTATAGAAGCTGAAAACATAATGCAAGTAGTGACAGATAATGCTGCAAACTACGTAGTTGCTGGAAGATTGATTGAGGCAAAATTTCCTACCATTTCCTGGTCCCAATGCGTTGCTCATTGTCTAAATTTAATGTTTAACGATATTGGAAAACTTGAGCGAGTCTCTATCGCTGTAGATCAAGCATCGAAGAAGGTTTACAATTCAACGACATAGAAACGTTTAATTTTATTCCATCACTGACTTATATAGCGTTGCTACAAGAAACCGAAGATGCTAGATCTAGTGCTAAATTATCACCATGGACGATGAACATTTGATCCTAGTTTACTGTCATTATTTTGCAGTTGAAAATGCAAACGTTAAGCATTGCTTTTATATGTTAGTGAACTAGCCAACTGGGTACAATTTTATTTTGAATCCCCAAGTTATTGGGCATGGTTTTGTATTTAGTTTATAGATTGTAAATTGAAAGAAGGCATATAAAGGTGCCAGGTTTTGGTTAATATAAAGTATGATATTGCGGTAATGTAATGTTGACACAATGATAAGGTGAATGATTCTTTTGATTGAGTTAAAATTGTTTCCTACCTTTTAGTAATTGTGCCAGCCTGCATTTGTTTAAGATAGCCATAACCGATTGAATGAATGTGTTATTAACCATTTGCATGTGCAGTCATACATTTGCCTGTCCTTAACTATTTACGGTTGGTCCTACTAAAATCATATTGCATATTATAAAATCTTGTGTATTATATACCGTATTTTGCATAATGTTTTATTAATTAATAAAAAAAAAGAAAATGCATGGATTTTACGATTCGACCAGTTCGACCTTCAAAACCTTGAACCATGACTGATCACGGTTCGACGTACGGTTCAGTATTCAAAACTATGGTTGATTTATATAGCTTTAAAACAAACTGAATACAGGGTAGACTTATTTGAATAATGATATTCTTCATTACAATTTTTACTCGAAAATTGGACAAACAACAACGTTTTTATTTTCAGGCAACAGGTATGAAACATTTTAAACAATGTGATACATAGATGACTTAGCTGGTTTGCTTTTCAACTGAAAGCAAATGTGGAGAAACGGTAATTGAAGGAGAAATGCTTGGAGGGGTATTTATTATGGTTGCTTTTCTACAATCTCCATGCTGCTGTAATTCATTGTTCCAATTGTTTTGCTTTGTTGCAGTCCAGTACATTATTTTCTTTCCATAACAAATAAAAAAGTATTTCAGGATACTGAAGCGAACTCGTGTCCATTCATAAAATATATTTGTAGTATTATCCATGCATGATGATACGTAAGCAATAACCCATGTTTTACCATGGAATGCATATACATCGTACATGTATAAATATAATGTAAAGTGCTTATGCAAGTCAATGACCATGCATAATGCATTATTTTCTGTTGTGTGAAAAGAGAAATGGTGATATTATAGATGTAATCAATATAAAGTGAATAGATGCATCAACACAGAAAAAAAAGCAGTTGTCCTTGAAACGAGAATGGATGTAAAATATATATCCTTGTACCTAAAAAATAGATAGCACAAAAAGAAAAATAATTGAGTAACTAGCATAAAAACGTTTGTAATAAGCTGAGCCACATAGACATATCTTAACGACGCAAATTATGCACAAAACAAAGAACAATTAGTTGGAGCATTTATATCATTTACTTTGATTGTTTATGTCGATAATAAAGAGAAACGTCGATCCATTTACTGCATGCACGCTTAAAGCATGTCATTATTGCATGTTGTTGTTGAAGCGAAAAGCATATCACCATTACAAATTAGTTGTAGCATTATATATCATTTATTTTTTGGTTTGTTTATGCTGATAATAAAGAAAAACGTCCATTCAACTCCATACACGTTTAAAGCATGTAATTATAGCATGTTTCTGTTGAAGCAAAACATACAAGAGATTTTATGATAATTTATAGAGTTAAAATCATGTCTACACGATTGAAATTTGAAAAGCATATAATGGAATTACTGTGGGCCTAAGAGCATCTTCAATGCTATTGTGGTTGTCGTGTTAAATGCATTACACATATGCATTTAACAATGTGAAGTGAAATTCTATCTTCGATACCATGTGTGATAGATTGTTGATATGACGTGGCAAGCAAAATAGAAGACATTGTCAATTGCAATGTCTAGTTGTAGACATTGTATTTCACAATATGAAACCAATCACACTTAATCTATATTATATTATAATTACTGAGTTAGAGTTATGCTAGGAGCGCTCATTGTCTGATCTGTACGCTTATTTAGAACTGAAGCGTCTCAAAATACTTATTTATTCGTTGCCCATCGCTAAGCATTTCTTCTCCTTTTCCCCATTCGTAACTAGGTCATTCCCAATCTACGGCTTTTTTTCCTTCCTAACACCATCGCATCCCCTTTCTTTCGACTCTGCTTTCTGCTAAATCGAATTTTGCCACTGTCAATTAGACTACCTTCGTCTTCAGATCTCACTAGAGGCCTTCGCCCAGGTTTGATTATCATCTCTGTCTTATAATCAATATTCTTTTTGGTTTACGGTTATTTTATGCAGAAATTAAATAATAGTCCTTCAATTTCGTATGCACCTCTCTTTTTACCTAATAGTGGGAAGCATATTCAAATTGAATTTCAAAAAGGACTCAGTTGATCGTTGTGGTTAGGTTTCTCCCGACGCTGTTCTTCATGGTAAATTTGACGATTTTTTGTCTTTTTCCATCGATCATTGTTGGCAGTTATCTTGACCTTGCTGGCAGTGACTTTGTCCGCCAGCCTTTTTTGTTGGTTGATTTATACGCCCTACCTTTATTAGCTGACCAGCATCAATCCTATTTTTGTTAAAATCCCTTTTGTATACACGTCAATTTTATTGGTATTGCTTGCCTGTTTGAACTTGCATGGGTTTTGTTTGCTTTTTTGTTATTGTAGAAATACTGGCTCATAATATTATAGTGAGGTTCAACAACTAGCAATGAATTTAAAAAATATAGATTTAAAGCTCACTTAAAATATGGTCATCCCATGCTTCTTCTAAGACGACGCTTATAAACATAGTTGATAGAGTGCTTTAGATATCCAGTTGTAAAATAAGAAAATTGGTGTTCAGTTTGATTCCATAAGGAGTTGTCTTATATGTGCTTATTAAAGCCAAAGCTTTTGATTTTGCCCCCAAAAAAATCAACAACCAAGTTTTAGACTTTCATTCATATTGACGTATGTCATTTTAGTGCATTGAGAGATTGTTATAATGAATACAAAATCACAAATAAATACATCAGTACTTCTCTTACAAATGAACGTGCTTTCCACTCTTACGGGAATTAGTGACACTCCAGTCTATTCTAAAAGTGAACCTTTGTGAAGCAATGCTAATAGCGGTACGGTGGAATAATATGTACTCTATGGAGGTGAAAACGTATACCTCCAACACTCAACCGAAAAATAGTTTTTTTTTTTTTAATTCAAATTCTATCTTAGATTTGAATATATTTTTAACTAAATTCTCAATCAAAGGCGTGTTCATCGATGAAGCAACAAAGCAACACTTCATTGGTACTTATAATAATAACATGTTTTGTTTTTTTTTCCTTTTTGTTGAGTTCAGGGATGTGTGGTGCAAGATTTTATACAGCTGCTGCCTTTAGTTCTCCATAGTGATGAATTCCGTTGTGTTTGAGTGGATTGCTTTGGCGGTTGAATTCAAAATTGCTGAGGAAGACGAAGAAGGTATGTCTTTTAGGTAAGTTTTTAGATAGTTTTGAATTTTTTTCTTTCTACCATCTAAATTTTTCATGGACTGCCTTCAATATTGTTGTCACCCTTTTAAGCATGGGTATTTACTTTATCATGCATGATGTAATTTCATAATGACATTTTTTGGTAAATAATTGATTGATCTCAGTATATATGGTAAATCTTAGTATAAAATACCATATTATTTCCTATAATGGTTCATAATATATCAAATTACCAAAATCATGGAATTGATAATTGGTTGAATTTAACATATGAATATGATGTTACTTCTTTACCGAACTATCATGGTACTTATTTCTAAAAAATGTTCACTGCACTTCACTATGGAGTATGGAGAAGTAATTTATCAATGTTCAATGATTTTGTTGCCCTTATTTCAGAATGAAAATTTACATATTGCGTTTGATGAATCATCGCATTGTACCCGTGGGATGTATACATCTTTTGCGACTCCTATATTTATGGTTTTTTAATTTTTGTTTCTTTCCTATAACATAGTTTTAGCCATTTAAAACACTTATTTCTGTAAATGATCTTTCCTTTTATTTTTTATCCACTTATGACACAAAACGTCAATCACAATTTTTTTCCTTCTCTGACCATGTTTTTAAATTCTTCAATCTAATAGATATTGCTTTCAAATTTAAACTTGAGCAAATTTTTTATAATGTATCTTAAGTTAACTGGGTCTTCGTAGTTGATCTTTGTACTTAAAACTATTCATCTAATTTAATTCTAATATAAAATATTCTGAATCATTTCTCAATTCATATTTCCACCTAAAATTTTTATATTGACTTAAAATATTCATTTAGACTGTTTTGATTTTGTTTCTCAAATCTCCACTATTTTATACAAAGTAGGTGATTTGTATAGTCCATTTTTAATGTAACGTAGAGTTGGCTTCTGCTTGAACCTACCATTCAATTCAGTTAATGGTTTCATTCTGTCTTGATTTGTTAACTCTAGATCTGCTTCGATTAGTGTTAACTTTTCCATATGCTTGCTTCAAGTCTTATTTGCATCTCATCTTCCTTGAACGCTCCTCCTTTTACAAGCTACGAAAATATATACTACGGTTGCACTATTTTGCAAAGAAAGCTAGGGCCACCAACTTCATATTATTACTGTTAAAACACAATATTACATGTAAACAAATTGCAACATTATAAATCTACTAAGCTTGATAGACAACTTCCAGTTTTCTATCGTAAATCCTTGAATTGTTCGCATTTTATCTCTGATTTTGCTACCAAACTACAAAAATTTTAGGTGATTTTTTTTTTCAGCTCTCGAATCCAATTTATTTAGGAATATACATGATTTATATGCTCTAGTATTTGTTAGTTTTGCTGTGTTAAAATATGGTTCATGAACCCATTTTTCCATCTTCTGTTCATATTTCTTGGCATATAGAGAGATTTTAATGCAAATATACATTAACTAAAAAAAAGGCGTTCAATATTCGTGTGGTATTTTAAGAAATAGAATGCATCCATCATGTTAATATCAACATGAAACTGTAATTCAAGGGACTATGACTGCCGTTATTATAAATTTTAAACATGCTTCTTATTGAAAATTATTTATAGCTCGACTTTTCCGTGCTCTGTCGCCTAAAATCTGAATTTAACGTTTTCATCGACCTCTTCACGTGAAGATGTTGTGAATCATAATACACTTAACTGGCTACTAAATTTGTATTATGGAAGTTGAATTTTTTGACTATATAGTTACTATGAACACAAAAGAAAATTATTCACGAAATTAACTTCTTAATTTTTATGCACTTAAACTTCGTTGTGTACAAACGTATGTAGTACTTTAAAGATGGTCATATATAATTACCTTTTCTGTACATGATTTATGTTCTTATTTTTTAAATAGAATGATGTAAAGACATTTGTCCTGTGTTTTCTAGCTTTTTCCGTGGATATTAGGTCTTTAGTTATGTAGAAAAAACCCATTTTTCAAACCAAGGCTTGCTACAATAATTAGCTTAATTATTTTTCGTTATTTCTTAACTCATGCAACACATCTTTTTTAAATAGACGAGTTATATTTTCAAATATGATTTTCACTTTTGAGAAGTAGACTAATATAGAGGATTTAATATCAGTCGACTTGCAATAAAGCAACATCAACTTATGGATTTTGGTTTTGTGTTTGTTATTATTTTATAGGATCAACATTGACAAATTCTGGTGTTGCACTTAAAAAGTTTATCTGCTTTGATTAATTATCTGTTAACCAAATAAAACCAGTATGTGCAGATTGTTATTCATCTAAAACTTATCATCTAGATTTACCTTTTTGACATACCTAAATTTGATGTTTTAGTTTTTGTTCGATTATATAAAGCAAAAAATATTATGTTGTTTTGGGCTTTTAGTACTTGGAAGACTAGAAAGTCATTCCTTCCCCCACACATAAACGAATGTACATTCAGGAGTGTTTTCTTCCAACATTTTTAAAAATATGAAGTTGGGCTTTAAAATTAAAACGAAGTTGGTGAATTATTCTTATCTTTTTCGTAATAATTAATATTTAGTGGTTGTTTGTTTACTTTTCTTTTGTGTTAGCTAACACTTTTTCATATATTTAAGATTATTATGTATGTGCATATCATTACATCATCAAGCGGGTGAGTGTTAATACGAGGTAACGGTAGCAATATTAACTTTTTAAACTAATATATCTTTATTGTAGTTGTAAACGACGACATGTTGTTCAATCTCAGTTACTCCTAAGTGGTTTATTCTGTTTGAAGATGAGATGATGAATCATACTGAAAAATGAGCATTGTACTATTAAAACAAACTCGCATACAACAACCAAATAAATCGAACTTAGGAACAAGTTGAAAAAAAGTTGTGCTTATGTGGTTTCTGTCAACTCATTCTAGGAGGGTTCGAACCAGTGTGCCTTGGTATGAGATGCTCAAAATTGACAATATCATGGTGTATATAGAATAAACAGTGAGGTTATTCAAAAGTCTACAGTCATTGCATAAAAAACTGGGATTAAAAGTTAGGAGTATTTTCTGTATATTTGAGGCTACTTCCTCGGAGTAGCTTATGTTTATGTAGTGGCAATATTACTTAATGACGTGCCATGTGTGTTTTTGAAATTCAGTTGATGAAAATTTTCCAGTGACGCCAATGTAGCACATGAATAAAAAATGATCAACAGTAAGAACTGCTGCCTGGCTTGCAAAACAACATTATATTCCGTAATCAATGTAAAACTAACTCAAACGAGAATTATTTAATTTCACCACAATCCAAAGAAGTTGTTACATGTTGTTTGGGTTTACACTTAAAATATTGTTACCAAATATGAACAATTATGCGTTACTTCCTATAATGCTAATTTAATCATTTAAGATACAGTTTTTTCAAAGAGAACACGGGTACCAATATAAAACCAAAAGAAACTAACACTTTATATGTTTCACTTTTGGGTTCTGTAAATTGTCATGCATGAATATTTATTATTATTATTCAATTATAGAAAACATATGGTTTATTTAAAGAAAATAGTTTGTAATGAGCTTTAAATACTAGCTACTTTAGTTATCTATTTCGAAACATTACTTTAGCTAGATATAAAAGTTTAAGTTATCTTTGCTAATTATAGAAATAAAAATAAGACTTTAAGTTTTTTTTCTTTCAAAATCATAGAAAATCTATGATCCTTCAAATTTGCATAGCAGATCTTCTTTATATACCTTGCATGTACCAAGAACATAACTCTAATGGCAAGCATATTTAAAAAAAAGATAATACTTCATACAGTTATAACATAACACTCCATACAATTATAATCTTTAATATAAACAGCAAAACACTTTTTTGTTGGCAACTTACTATTCATTTGATGAAAATAATGTACAAGAATTTTAAATGTTCATATATTACTATATTACAAAGCATCAAATCAATTTTTTTGTCCGAAAAGTATGAAAAATCAAATATAATACAATTACATAACTTCACATGGAAATTTAAAAAAAAAAATTGCATCGTCGTCATACTACACCTTACAGCCAACGTGCGTAATTTTGATACCAATTTTACAGTTAATTAGGCTCATCCAATGCTACAAACATTACGATAAGTGTCCAGATTAAAAGAGTTCTATTTCGAGTCTGATACAGTTCAAAATATAAAATTACTACAAAAAATTATGTCGTATGTATCTGTACTAAGCCTGTAAATGAACATAAATTTTGTTGAGTCAATTGGCCCAGTTTTGTTACCAGGGTGTGGATATCTTCCCTGAACAGTTTTTTGATTTGTTTATTTGTTAACAATTTATATCTTGATTTATTTTCTTGGTTACGTAGTCCTTCCGATTTGTATAGTCCATTTTTAATGTGACGTTCAGTTGACTTCTGCTTGAACCTACCATTTAATTCAGTTAATGATTTCATTATATCTCTATCTGTTAACTGTAGATCTGCTTCGATTTAGTGTTAACTTTCCCATATGTTTGCTTCAAGTCTTATTTGCATTTCATCTTCCTTGAACACTCCTCCTTTTACAAGCTTATGAATATATTACTACATTTGCACTACTTTGCAGAGAAAGCTGGGGGCACCAACTTGATTTTCTTACTGTTAAAATACAATATTACATGTAAACAGATTGCAACATTATAAATCTAAGAAAATATTAGTATGTTACTATCCCTCTATTTAGATATATGTTATTAAAGGTCAATAGTATTTTCTTTTGATCTGATTATCTAGGAATTATCTTATTTCTTTAGTTGGTCGGCTATTTCTGATACAATGCACATGAATATATATACCGTCTAAGCAATCTACTTTCATAACTTTATTACTGGCAAATATGATATTATGAATTAGCAACTTTTTTCTAATTTGTAGCTAAAACTAATCAATAGATCAGTGAATGCTACCATTATAGAAGACTGTTCCTAAGCTTGATGGACAACTTCCAGTTTTCTATGGTAAATCCTTGAATTGTTTGCATTTTTCTCTGGTTTTGCTACCAAACTGCAACTTTTTATTGAAATAAATTTTTTCGGTTCTTGAATGCAATTTATTAAGGAATATACATGATTTATATGCTCAAGTATTTGTTAGTTTTGCTGTGTTAAACTAAGGTTCAACAACCCATGTTTCCGTCTTCTGTTCATATTTCTCGCATATAGAGCTTTTAATGCAATTGTATATTAACTAAAAAATGTAAACCATATTCATGTAGTATTTTAAGAAATAGAATGCATTCATCATGTTAATATCAACATGGAAATGGATTATGACTGCCGTCCCATTATAAATTGTAAACATGCTTCTTATTGAAAATTATTTATAGCTTGACATTTTCATGCTCTGTCACGTAAAAACTAAATTATCGTGTTCATCGATCTCTTCACATGAAAGATGTTGTGAATCTTAATACACTTAATTGGCTACTAAATTTATATTATGGAAGTTGAATTTTTGGGAAATATAGTTACTATGAACACAAAAGAAAATCATTACTAAACATTGCACGAAATTAACTTCTTAATTTTTATGCAGTTAAACTTCGTTGTGTACAAACATATATAGTACTTTAAAAATGGTTATATATAATTACCTTTTCTATACATGATTTATGTTCTTATTTTTTAAATAGAATGATGTAAAGACATTTGTCCTCTGTTTCCTAGCTTTTTTGGTAGATATTAGGTCTTTAGTTATGTAGAAAAAACCCAAATTTTCAAACCAAGGATTGCTACAATAATTAGCTTAATTATTCTTTGTTTTTTCTTAACTCATGTAACGCATCGTTTTGATTTTAGATTTCTTGGACATCTGCAAATTAATGTTGTTTGTTGTGTAGCGAGGGTTTCTTGATTTGTCTGACAACTCTATTGGTGTAAACTGCCTACTTCAAATGTATCAACTCTTAGTTGATAAGGATATATTTTATGAGTTCATTAACACAGTTGAAATTCTTAATTTCAGTTATAAAAATAATAGCATAGATCATAATGATCTTAATTATGTGCCTACTGATTTTGTCAATGATTTGGCGTCTTTTTCAACTCCTTTTTTTAAGTTATGCATGAAGTGCGCATTTAAAACATGCTTCCATATTTCAAAAATTGTTATAACTTAAATTTCAAACTCAGTAGTCGTGTAAACACTGAATTTACTCTATTTATGGACCCCTTCACGTGAGCATGCTATGAATTGTATACCATGAATTGAATTCTAATCTACATTGTGAAAGATGAAATTTTGGGCCATGCAGTTACTACGAACTCGAATATTTTTTATTACTGAGCATCACTCGAAATCGGCTACCTGTTTTTATAAGGCTAAAATTGGACAGGTACATGCGTATATAGTCCTTCAAAACTGATTCTATACAATTACCTTTTCCGAATATGATTTGTGTCATTTTTTAAACTGAACAATATTAGGACATTTATCCTTTGTTTCCTAGCTTTTTTCCTTAGATATGAGTCTTTTAGCTAAGTGGAAAAAACAAAATTTGGAAATTGAGGATTTTATGATGGTTTCTCAACAATTTTTTGGTAAAAGGGCTGCAAACTTGGTTTTTAGAAAATAATAGTGGTTGTGTGCTCAATTGCCGATGGTATATACATTAAATATAATCTACCCAGTTCAAAGCATAAACTTTAGTACATTACGACTTGATTTTTTTTCAAAGCACGAGTATGTCAGCTTTGTATATCTTATTTTATTAATGTTAACAAATAAATAATGTATTTTAATTCTGCATACCTCAACACACAGACTATGAATCGAGACCGAAATCTGATACTTTAGTGACAGTCACTATTTTCTTTATTTGAGTTGAAATTGTATTCATATTCTTTGCAAGATCCCTTTACTTTAGTCACTGTTTCCTTTATTTGCTATGGTTTATTTCATCTTATTTTCAAGACAACTACAACTTGATCTTCGCTAACATTGGTTTGACTTTTACTCTGTCTGTTTGTATGTCATGTTACTTGCATACAATAGATGCAACTTCTTTTTAATTTGTTTAGAGATCTTCATTGTACATTAATCCCCTGTCCAATTCTTAACAGCGCAACAATATTTTTGGTAAGACAGAAATATCTTGACTTATTTGTACAACTACGTTTTGCAGGGATGGTTGATCGAAGTCCGCAATGCACAAGTTTGGTGGCAGCAGATGATAATGGAATAAATTATAACTGACAATAAATGCTACAACTCCAGTTGTGTTATCAAACTCACTTTTTCCGCCATTCAACACAAATTAGGCTTCTAGAAGAGATGCTCATATTTCCAGTTATGAATCAGGAGGCAAAATTTCAAGTTCACCTTCGTTAAATTGTAGAAATTTGTATTTGGGTTATGACTTTATTCAGAGCAAATATTGCTCCATGACCTAAGCTATGTTTAGCTTGACTTTTATTTTGGGCATATTTATCAAGATTTATATATGGATCCTGCTGTTTAAATGCTTTTACAAACTTAATAAACTGTTGTAGCTGATGCTCACGCTGTTGTTGTTTGTCAAATAATTATGTATTCAAAACTTGATCCTCATTCATATTTGGCGTTTTGATATTTAATTCTTGAGCATATTGCTTTTTATATTGGTCATCAGTGAATAAATCGCAGCTCACGTAACAGCTACTTTTATGATATTTGATTGTTATTATATTCTTCATTCTTGAATATTATGGGTTTGTTATTAGTATTGTTTTTGAACATGCTGTGACATCATCGTTAGATATTTCTCAATGGGTTTATATGTATGCATCTGTCTGCTAATATATTTGCTTAGCATGGGCATTTTGCTTGCTATCTTTATGTCAACCCTCCATGATAATGATATTTAGTCTTAGCATCAATCCTTGGGGATTCTGTTAGCATATTTGTTCACGGAGCCATTTAATGCAAATGCAAAAACTGTGGTCATACAGTCGCATCCTTCAGGTGCTGTTATTGTGGTCATACAAATGCAGAAACTGTGGTAAGCAAACTGCTTCTTAAAGTGATCAACAGCAATTGGATACGTAAAACCAATGGATTCTGAGCCTTCTAAAAACTCATCCAGTAGCTTAAGGAGGTACTCAAAACTTCACTTGGATACCCCTTTACATACTCACATCATACAAAATTTATTATTATGTACAAATTGCAACCTATATGTTCGATTACAGCATACAAATTACTTTATAAGCAGAAAATAGCTTTTATGTACAAATAGGTAAATGTACATTTCACCAAGTAGTGAAATTTTAACTACCCTTGCATTAGAATAATTTTCTACTCAATATAAGTATATTTGCTATCATATGTGTGCATATTCAATAAAAATATATATAACCGTATATGCATGTATCGCCATTAAAAAAAAAGAAAAAAAAAATATTTCAAAGAACTTGGAAACTGTTCATGTCCTAGACGGAATTTTTAAATTAATTTTAAAAAATATTTGGTAAAATATACCTTTTCTTTTGGAAATAGGCATGCTTTATATTCAGTTAGCATGTGTACTATGCAAATCAAAACAGTCTTAAATATTGAATAAGGATTGCATTGTTTGTTAGTAATTTACAAAAATACCTTGCTTTATGGAATTTTGAAATTGATTAAGTTTTAACCATATGATGGAAACTTTTAAGTAAGGTTTAAAGAATACTTATAGCTAACTATAATAGTTTTTGGAGATTGACATTCTCCATATTTAATTTATTCCCATGCTACTTATCAAGTCTCTTCTATTTTTCTATTTTGTGTTATATTCAAAACTCGACTTATTTCCCGTTCAGAGCACCTAAAATGTTCATAATTTGTTAGGCCTTTGGAGGCGCACTCTTCTTGCATATGCATGATTGTATTTTTACGTTATCTAGGTGAAACGTAAAGCGATCTACATAATTGTTATTCTTCTTTTTTATTTGGTGCAAACTTTAAACATATTATTGATGTTATATACCGCTATCTGCTCCACTCAGTTTCTAGGAAGTTAAATGAAATTGATTTTTATTTTTTTAACTTACAATTTGATGATCAAAACTGTTCTTACTGCTAATTTTGCCGTAGTTCTTGCTGACACTTTTTAACCAAAGGTTCGATAATACATATTTTTCAAGATATTATATTTCAGTTAATATTACAAAATTCAAGTATGACGAACTTCGTGTGCGTAGCATGGGTTCACACTTGTTAAATATAAATAATTGAAATAACTATATTATTCGTCATAATTTGATTGACTACATGTGTAAAATTATTGTTTTAAATAGCATTTGCATTGGAGTGTGCTTTCATCTTTTTAATGTGTTGTCTACTTACATTGATTTAACATTGTGGACACATAGATTAAATTAGACAATACATATTCTACACATTGGAGATGCTCTAAGCATGGTTGTTGCATGGAATTGTTACATGCACATTTGATGCATGTTATTGTTACATGCTACTATACTGCATTTTGTTATAAAACTCAAACATAAAACTTAATATATGTACAGTTTTATGTAAGTGGAACCATTTTGCATTTGAATTATAAACCAACAATACACACAACATCAGAAAAGGGTAATTGCAACGCTTATAAGCTGACAAATTAACTTTGTCACGGTTATAACCGTTATGCCAACGTGCATGGTAATTTTTCGTTACGGATAATATCACGGTTATAACCGTTATAAACCATATAATTTGTAACACTTATAACTGTTACAAAGAAAACTTCCGTAACATTTATAATTGTGACGAATATAAGTGTAATGCTTATAACCATTACAAAGTGAAAACCTATAACTTTAATAACCTTCATTGAATTTACAGGCATTTAACAATCACAATTTACACCAGTATGTCGTGGAACACATATAGCAACATGTATCAATTTTATTGTCTGAAAGCATATATTGCGAAATATAGCAATTCATTTAAAGAAAAGATTAATTTCATAAATCAAAATATCAAATTTCATCGTACAACCATTTGTAACTTATAATTTGGATGTATCACAGCATAGCTCAAAGTATCACAACCTATAAACAAAGAAGCTTACAACTAAAATATTAAGAAGCTTACATCTAACTTTAAAGTATTTACAGCTATTGAGTACTTTTTATGGAGGGGAGTAGCATCTACTTTTGTGCTTTCCACTTGTCTCGATGAACCAGCTGACAGTCTGCAATATACAACATCTAAAAGAAACTAATAATATTGTATGAAGTAAAACAAAATGAGGATATTTAAATGTATTAATTGATTGTTTACTGCTTATAAAATAATTCAATTTATTGAGATTTTCAATTTTAAATGCCTTTGATACTGTTTTTAGCACTTCTTCATTAATTTTGAAATGTTTTTGTTAATTCTTTTGAGCTTCTCAAATTGTTTGTTATTCAACAAGTTTCGGAGTAATATAAGTCTAACACTTAAAAGAAAACTAAAAAGATGAAAATGATAAACACATTTTAGGTTGAAACACAAATCAAATATTGCTGAAGATATTTTAAAATATGCTAACATAGAAAAAACTGGCTACTTAAGTCATGACACTACATGTTAATCATAAACATGGTTGTTACTGGAAAAGAATGTGTGCACTAAAAGTATGAAAATGTATAAATTTAAATAAATAAGAAGAGACACACTTGAGGTAAAATTGGCAGCATAATAAGACCTGACTGCAGTGGCAATCACGAAATCACTCACTGCACTGTTACTGGTGAAGGTGAGGGGTAGGAGCTCCAACGATACACTGACATAAAAATTAGTTCCAGAGCGAAAACATATATGAAAATGATGAAGTATTAGGCTTGTAATAATAGTTTGATGATGCACAGGGTATTAAAATGAAACCGATTGAATTAGATGTCACAGTACGTACTCGATGAATAGGAATATACAACAGATGGAACAAAAGTTCAATATTCAAACGAATGAATATGATCCCAACTGTTGGTAGTTGCCTTTTATTAAGAATTCACGAATCAAATAGACGAAACAAAAATGTAAACAAAAATCAAACAATTTTAATAACACCTTAATTTATAATTTACGTAAAGTAACAACATACCTTTCAATTTAATGTCCATGAACAAAGATGTCCAATTGTTGGCTACTGCCCTTCACCTGCCTTCCGTGACCCATCTGAAGTCTTATTGAAACAACTATTGTTGCCACGTCTCAATATCTGATTGGGTGTGGAGCGCCATGGTTTTGAAGTCATTGACACTGCCCCCGGACTTGTCGTCCCTACTGTGTTGCAGCCATTCTACAGTGCCCTCATTTTGGATGCTGCATTCTACGTTTGACTGCTTTTTTTTATGTTTGGCTGCACGTATAGAACTGCTGCTGGTGCCTTAGGTTTCAACACGACCCAAAGCGGATGCTTTCCATGCTATACCCAAAGGCGACCCTGAGAACAATTAACATTATAGCTGAAAGCAACAATTTGGAGCGATGAATTCATCAAACAGGAAAAGAATAAACCGTAGATCTTTTATGCTAAGTTAGTAAGGATCCCAGTGCATGATAACCAACCTGAGGAATTTATTAGATTCTATCGTTAACATATCCAGTTTTAGTGTCTAATTATATTATTTAACCAATGTTTCTTGACAGCATTATTAGGGATGCTATTGGAAGATTTTGATTTCCTATTTTAACAATTCATTCATTTGGTGAAAAAATGTTTGGAACCTAGGTTGTAGTATTTTTATTTTATTTTTTTTATTTACAAAATAAGTATGACATATATGTAACATTGCAATTTCTGAGCGTGTACATTTAAGTCGATTGTTTTCTATATATTTAAATAAAAAAGATTTCATTGTAAATCATTGATGTGTGTGTGAACCGGTCAAGAGTTGAAACCCATGTTGTCATAGTTGCTCCGACAAATACGTATTGCTCGGTCCAATATGTTAGCACCTGTTTGATTAATACTTAGTTTTATATGACAATGTAAAAAAACTTCATCAAATGATCGTTAATACTTGAAACTATGTTCATAAGAGTTAAATTATTTACCAAGCTTACTAAATTTATCTATCAGGTATGCTTCAGTAACAAAATTATGCAAATAGCTGTCGAGATTAATGGCGCAGCGGAGGCCAAACTCAACACACACAACAGCTCAGTATAATGCACAGATTAACATAGACAACAAAATAGAGAACACACAGGTTTAACGTGGTTCGGCAATAGCCTACATCCACGGGCAAGAGAGTTGATTTTATTACCTCACAATGGAGAACACATAAAAACACTTACAATGGTTTCACAAAGACTCTCAGCTTACATATAAGAACTCAGCTCACTTTCAGGTTTTGATTATAGTGGCGGCTGCTCTCTCATAATTTTCCTTCTCAGCAAACCCTCACAAATGATACTTATATAGGGTATGGTCTCAAAAGTAAGAGGCCCACAAAACAAGCATGCACGTGACTTCACAACAAACGCAGCATACTTCACAATTCTCCACCTCGGATCATGCACAAAAGCATGAGACGATCACACACAAAGCACTCTGATTGCCACATATCCAGCTGCACCACCAAAGTAGTTGCCTACGTACCCAAAGGATCAAGCTGCCGTAGTTCATCAAAATGTCTCGCAAACGAGACTTCACAATGTTCCGAAGAACCTCCACCCCATCGGGGTATCATACATCAAACATACAAAACATTAATCAAGTCAAGACAATGCTTGAACTTGACATTAGGAACCACTTTAGTCAACATGTCTGCGGGATTCTCTTTTGTATCAATCTTTACCAAGAGAATATGACCCTCAGTTAATACTTCTCTAATGAAATGATAACGCACATCAATGTGCTTTGTTCGGGCATGATGAACTTGATTCTTTGCTAGGTGGATGGCACTCATACTATCGCAATACACAGGAAGTTGATCTTGCACCACTCCCAAATCATCCAACAAACCTTGCAACCATATAGCTTCTTTGAAAGCTTCAGTCACTGCCATATACTCTGCCTCTGTAGTAGATAGAGCCACTGTCGACTGCAGAATAGACCTCCAACATATAGGACCTCCTGCCAAGGTAAACACATACCCTGTAGTAGAGCGTCTCTTATCCAAATCACCGGCATAATCTGAGTCTACATAACCAACACATAAATGACTGTTGTTCATATCCTTCACAAATTCTAAACCAGCATCGATAGTTCCCATAAGATATCTCAAAATCCATTTGACAGCATTCCAATGCTCTTTTCCAGGAGCATGCATGTAACGACTGACCATACTCACGGCATGTGAAATGTCAGGTCGTGTACACACCATCGCATACATAAGACTCCCAACAGCATTAGCATAAGGCACATGTGCCATAAACTGAATCTCATCATCAGAGGAAGGACACATAGTTGCATTCAGTTTAAAATGAGCAGCAAGAGGAGTACTTACAGATTTGGTTTCTTTAGAAATGCCAAATTTCCTTAATACCTTCTTCAAATATGTCTTTTGAGATAAACACACCTTGCCCTTCATTCTGTCTCTCTGAATCTCCATGCCAAGAATTTTCTTCGCATCTCCAAGATCTTTCATTTCAAATTCAGCTGACAACGTACATTTCAGCTTCTCAATCTCAGACTTGCAAGTAGATGCAATCAGCATATCATCTACATACAACAGCAAATAAATGAAAGAACCATCACTCAGCTTCTTCAGATATACACAGTGATCATGGTGGCTTCTTGTGTATGCTTGGCCTAACATAAAACGATCAAATCGTTTATACCACTGTCTCGGAGACTGTTTCAGTCCATACAACGATCTTTTCAACTTACACACCAGATCGTCTTCACCGGGAGATTTGAATCCACTTGGCTGAGTCATATAAATCTCCTCATCTAGATCTCCATGTAAAAACGCTGTTTTTACATCCATCTGAACCAGATTCAAGTCATACTGCGCTACCAAAGCTAACAAAATACGAATAGAGGAGTGCTTCACAACCGGAGAGAATACTTCATTGTAGTCAATTCCCTCCTTCTGGGCATAGCCTTTTGCAACTAGCTTTGCCTTGTAGCGAATCTCATTTTTCTTCACTCCTTCTTTCTTAGCATATACCCACTTACATCCAATCGCTTTCTTGCCCTTAGGGAGCTTGGCAAGAACCCAGGTGTCATTCTTGTGAAGAGATGTCATTTCTTCACCCATAGCCTCTTTCCATTCTTCACACTCAACGCTATGAACAGCTTGTGTGTACGTCTCAGGAATTCCTTCTTCAGTAACTGGTAAAGCATAAGTTACACAATCTCGAAACCAACCTGGTTTCCTGATATCCCTTTTCGGTCTGCTAGAAGCAATTGACTCTGGAACACTCCTATCAGCCTCTGTTTCTAACCCATCTTCGGAATCATCAGCACTGCCCCGGTCAACCGTAACTTCATCTGTTTCAACAACTGAATCTGTCACCTCTTCAGAAGCAGGTCCCACTGGTACAGTTTCATCTGGGACTTGTGTAACAATATCAAACTTCACACGCTGCAAATTCTCACGATTACTGCTCTCATTCTCCACCTGATGAGAACCCTTAGGCTTTAGCATAGCAGCTTCATTAAACGTAACATCCCTGCTTATAATCATTTTCTTGGTAACTGGATTCCAAAGTTTGAACCCTTTGACTCCAGTCTTCATGCCAACAAATATTGCCTCAACAGCACGAACTCCAAGCTTATTGTCCTTCACATGAAACCAAGCAGGACAACCAAATACATGAATCATATCATAGTCATAAGCAGGCTTACCATACCAGAATTCCATTGGTGTTTTGCCTCCTAATGCAGATGAAGGCAACCGATTGATGAGAAAACATGCATAAGTAACAGCTTCAGCCCAGAATGCTTTGCCTAATCCAGAATTAGACAACATACATCGTACTCTCTCTAGCAGTGTACGATTCATCCTTTCTGCAACTCCATTCTGCTGTGGTGTTTCTCTAACTGTGAAATGTCTCTTGATTCTTTCATCCTGACATACTTTGTGAAATGGATCACTTGTGTACTCTCCACCGTTGTCTGAACGAAGAACTTTGAGTTTTCTACCCGTTTGAGTTTCAACTGCTTTCTTCCATCTCACAAATATTTCCAGAACATCACTTTTCTGTCTCATGACATACACCCATACACGCCGAGAATAATCATCAATAAAAGAGACAAACCAATGCTTACCTCCCAAAGAAGCATTTTTGGAAGGACCCCATACATCTGAATGAACATAATCTAGAACTCCACTAGATTTATGAATTCCCTTACCAAAGCGAGATCTTGTCTTCTTGCCTTTTACACAATGTTCACAGAAATCTAACTTACAGACAACAAGCTCTTTCAACAGATTTTGCTTAATTAAAGCATTCAAAGATTTCTCACCTGGATGTGCAAGCCTCATGTGCCATAGCATTGCAGATTCCTTAGCAGCAACTTCACTCTGCTCAGCTGTAGCTACATCCCCAGTCACTGTTCTCCCATTTAAGTAGTACAAGTTGTGATGACGTGTACCTTTCATAACAACCATAGCTCCAGAAATCACCTTCATAACTCCATTTTGGCCATCAAGTCTTAATCCCTTGGATTCAAGCATTCCTAAAGAAATCAGATTCTTTTTCATACTTGGCACGCACCTCACATTTTTCAGTTCTCCAACCTTACCATCATGCAGTTTCAGGCGAATACTACCAATGCCCACAATGCTACAAGAATTGTGATTTCCCATCAATACTTCGCCCTCAAACTTCGTAAAATTTGAAAACCATTCTCTATTTGGAGTCACATGAAAGGTAGCACCAGAATCAAGTATCCACTCATCATCTTTTGCCTTAGAGTTAGAAGGTAACGTGGTTAAAGAGTAATCTGACTCATTACCTGTGTCTTTGCTGGACTGGACGACATTTGCTGCACTTTTGCCTTTCCTGTCCCGCTCCTTGATCTTAGGACAATCCTTAGCCCAATGACCTTTTTCATGACACCACGCACATTCATCCTTAGCCAGACGCCCTTTTGCTTTCGAGTATCCTTTACCCTTACCAGGATGTTGGCCAACATTTTTCTTATGGTTTGATTTTCCGCCTCTCACTACAAGAGCATCACCGCCATCTTCTCTGGAGATATCATCTCTATCCATCTTTCTGAATTCTTCGCTACGCAATGATGTAGCGACTTCATCATAAATCAGCTTGTCTTTGCCATGAATTAGCGACTTAATCACGGGTTCATATTTCTCCGGAAGAGAATTCACTAAACATAAAGCTTTCTCCTCATCTGGAATGATCTCATCATAATTAACCAACTCGGTAAGGAGTTTGTTAAAGGAATCCAGATGCTCCGTCAGAGTTGCACCCTTCTTCATATTGAACCGATACAAATTTCTTTTTAGATGAATTCGGTTCGCAACATTCTTCACAAGATACTTCGCTTCAAGTTTTTCCCATAATTCTTTCGGCGAGGTCTCATGTTGATAGCTCACTCTGATATCTGCTTCCAAGCAACCCCTGATCGTAGCCAAACAAAGCCTTTGATTCTTCTCCCACTGTTTGTCTGACCATTCTTCTGGTTTCTCTATTCTCAAACACGGTTCCAAATCCAAATGTTCAAGAGCATCAGACACATCTGTTCTCCACAAACCAAAGTTATTATTTCCATTAAATTTCTCTACATCTAGTCTAGCTCTGTGATACACTATTTTTTCAGATTGACTAGATTCACCCATTGTCGCAACACAAGCAAATTACACAAGAGAAACAACCACAAATGCAAACAACTGACTTCACAGGAATTTCGTCGAACACCTTCCGTGCACTAAACTGAACACACAAATCCAAAGATTGCAACCGCAAGCTCTGATACCAATTGTCGAGATTAATGGCGCAGCGGAGGCCAAACTCAACACACACAACAACTCAATATAATGCACAGATTAACATAGACAACAAAATAGAGAACACACAGGTTTAACGTGGTTCGGCAATAGCCTACATCCACGGGCAAGAGAGTTGATTTTATTACCTCACAATGGAGAACACATAAAAACACTTACAATGGTTTCACAAAGACTCTCAGCTTACATATAAGAACTCAGCTCACTTTCAGGTTTTGATTATAGTGGCGGCTGCTCTCTCATAATTTTCCTTCTCAGCAAACCCTCACAAATGATACTTATATAGGGTATGGTCTCAAAAGTAAGAGGCCCACAAAACAAGCATGCACGTGACTTCACAACAAACGCAGCATACTTCACAATAACGTACATATTATAGTTTGACAAAGGAAAATTGAAGCAGTAATTATATTTTAATTGAATAATAATAAAGTCATACAAATGAGAAATATCAAATAAGCATCATAACATCATCCATTATTTTCAAAGATAGAAAGAAGATTCTACATGTATACCATGAGCACCAGAATCTTCGTATCGTAAAAAAGTAGTTCTTCATACATCATTACAAATCTGAAGCAATCTTCATACGCGATAGTCTGAAGACCTAAAAATGCAGAATATATTCCATGGAGGGTGGATATAGTTACCATCAGTTTGGTTAGCATAATGTACGCAACAAATTTAAGTAAAATTAATATTAAAGGAAGTACTCCTACTGCTTGGACTATTGCAAGACTCCAAATTATATCAAGAGCCTGTTTTAAGGCAGGCAGTCAGAATAAAATCTACAGGGATACCTATCAAGGCAGCATGCAAATGAAACCAATTTTCTTCACCATTCGAATTGTGTTTTTAAAAATCAATCGTTTTCTCTTTAGTGTTACAAATAAGATATCACTCACAGGCTTTTGTACAGTCTTCCAAGTAGAGATAATTGCTATCTTGTTGGTCAAGAAAATAGATGTTTACTTAGCTTGGCATTGAAGTTTGATAAAATTAGTTGAGGGCATAATCCAAATCTTTTCTTTGTATAGAACTATGCCCGAACTGCATGTAGGGCGTTGTATGTGCCAACCATCGTTTGTATCTGCCTTCACCACCTCACAAAAATCCAATATTATAATTTGTCTAATTTGCGCGTACATTAGTACATGGGCTCGATAGCAACTAAAAGACGGAAATGGCCACCATTTGATACTTGTATAATGATCTTGTGCCTCTAAGTCAATGTTATGATTTATAAATTTTTTGCCACTTGAAGAGAAGCGAAAGATAGTTGATAAACCTCTGAAAAACCTACTGATACATCAAAGAAATAATAGAGTAGGAAAATTATAGTTCAGATATACTATTAATTCTTCAAGGGGATGCAAAACAAAATACTTGAGAAATAATATATGTAGCTTGTACGCCCTAGACTGAAACGTTAGTCCAATGCACAACAGAAAAACCAACATATTTACTCTGTCAAACTATTTCAGTAATTTAAAAAAGATTTGGTAATAATAAATCAATTAGTCAAATTTCCCTAAAGATGTGATACCATAAATCAAAAAATTACCGCGTTATAGCGGAGATATCTTCTTGTTCATTGATGACGCCATCCCAGATTTGATGGCCAAAGCTAATTACTTGCAGCATCTAAGCATCTCTAGTTCTTCGTCTCTCTGAATCCATGGTTGTGAAAGAATTAGGGGAAGGCTCAGGTTTTATAAAGGAGAGATTAATTGATTATGAAATGCAGATGAACCTAAATAATCAGACCTCATCTTATTTGGACGTGTAAGCATGTCTGTGAAAGACAGGAAGTTTTAATTACTTATGTTATCCTTGGTTATTTGCCACATATGTTTATGTTCTGGGGTATAATCGAATATCCAAAAAGGTTTCATATTGACTGGTTGATCATCGGTCTTGCTTTATAACAGAAGATAAGTATATGTGCGCATATGTGTGTGTGTATAGCCATATTTTCCTGTAGATCATTGCTGATAGATAACTATTGTATGCAATAGAGTTAATAAATAGATGCATAGATAATGGTAGACAGTGGTTTAATTATAATGCACAACTATCACTAAGCATGAATGTGCAAGATTACAAAACATACCATAGTCATAACGGGATGGTAGGGCTTCATATTCTATGTATGCGGAATTTGACCTGCAATTGTATTTATTGGATTTTTTCCAGACAGTATTGTATATAAAGGTACTGCTAAAGATGGCCTTGAAATTGCTGTCATGTCTTTATGCATCTCAGAAGATCAGTGGACAAACTACTGTGAGTTTAACTTTCAGAAAAGGGTGGTGGATCTGGTACGATTAAATCATAGTAACATTTCAAGATTATTTGGTTATTGTGAAGAGAATGAACCTTTTCACAGAATGCTTGTTTTTGAGTATGCTTGCAATGGGACTTTATATGAGCATCTTCATTATGGAGAAGGAAACCCACTGTCATGGCGCAGGCGTAAGAAGATTTCCCTTAGAATTGCCCGAGCATTAAGATACTTACTTGTACACAGAAGTACATCCTCCATCTGTTATATCAGACTTAAATTCTTGCTCAATATATCTTAATGAAAAGCTTTCTCCCAAGATTGTTGATGTAGAGAGCTTAAAAATTTGAAAATCCAAGAAGAATTCTAGTTGTAACCATAATGGTGCCTCTGTTCATCCTTTCCTTGTTATTCAGGGAAATACCTTAGCTTTTGGGTTATTTTGCTTGAAATTATAAGCGGAAGACTTCCATACTTTAAAGACAAAGGTCATATAGTAGACCTGGCTATTGATCATTTGCAACATGGGAATGAGATAGAAATGATTGTCGAACCTATGCTGAAAAATGTGAAGTCTGAAGAATTAGCTGTAATATGTGGTGTAATTAAATTGTGCATTGAACCAGATCCTTCAAAAAGGCCATCCATGCAAATAATAAGTGGGGTTTTGGAAAATGGGATTGATGTTTCAGATGATGCCTTTTTCGGGGATTCTTCTCTGGCCTGGGCAGAGCTAGCCTTGTCATCGTAGCTGCATATGTAGTTTTTGTACATTTATAACCGTAAAATATACAAATGTGTGAAATACCATGTGTAGATTGTTCTTTGTTTCTCACTTACTGAGCTATTTTTTCCCAAAAAAAAATACATCACACTTAAATGAGTTAAAAGTTAAGAATTTTTTTTACTTGATTCACTGTGTACATGATAAAATCTAAGGTGTTTTCAATACAAAGGAGAGCTGATGAAATATTAGTTAGGATGAGCGTATTCAATACTGCCTTCATCGCATATGGAGAAAGAAATCAGTGCCTAATTTTTATATTCATTTTTTTCCTGTAGTAATAAATCACAACAAACCGAACTAAGACAGCCACACATCTTGTCAGATTATATACGCATTTTAATACCCTTCTAAAATTTCAATAATAAAAATAAGTCATAAACTAACATTGGACTCTATTTATTTATTTTACCATGAAGAAAAAGATCAGTTAGATAAAATGGAGGAGAACCGAATCCCTTAATGTACTGACTAGTGAATATGTATGAGCCAAAAACTTCCAGTACATTATTCAAACCTCTTATAGTTGCCTATAATAATTGTTACCTTTTTACCTTCATTCGAGGCAACCCCTTCCTAACCATGCCATGATCAGAGTGCAGAATATGTGCACCAGATTGTATGGTGATTAAATTGGCAACTATCAAAGAGAGTAACTTGTCCCGTTCACCAGAGAGAACCAAAAGCAAGACAAAAGCACGAAAATTAGTTAAATAAAAGAATAACGGGTAAAGTAGCAATAAACGATTTTCGGTTGTGCATTGCGATGGAATTTTAAAAAAAAATTAGGAACAGGTTTTTTCCTCCAAGCATCAAATGAAATCTAAAATCGAACGATGATGATTTGTGAAATAGTCTAGTATGTGTTGTAAAAATAAGAAACGAACAGAGAAAGCCCAATTGATGACGAAATGGAAATCAAAAGCACGCGGACCAATAATATTTGATAACCAATTTTAAAGTAAACATATTTGACAAATAGTTTCTTACCAATCATTGTGAATGCACTCAGTGATAGTGAAACGGTAACAATTTATCCTATAGTAACCCGATTATGTTCTTTATGGTGTCACATAAAATATTAAATGCTTATATTTTAATGTGCAGGCAATTTTGTCACTATAAATTTGGATAACACATGCTACACATGCAACTGTTATTCAAACTGTTATGAAAATTGAGCATATGCGGAAGTGCAATAAATAGGATCTAGATTTGTCAATTGAACACCAATCTAATCTGATAGCCATTATTCTATTACATCAACAAAATAGTAAATAACTATAGTAGAGAAACAAAGAGACACAATATTTATACTGGTTACACTATCCTCGAGATAGTGTACGTCCAGTCCAATAGAGAGAGATTTTATTCCACATGAGAGAATTACAAGAGATTACAAAATAAGAGTTTACATATCTAAACCTCAATCAGGTTTAACAAGAAGAGACACCATTGGGGATCACTGACTCCAAGCCAGGATGGGTTTACACTAAAATCTACCCCTCAATATATAGCCAGTGCAAATCTATGTGAGCCATCAATTAAATTACCAACATATGGTAATAATGTAATGGAGGCAAATTACCATAACAACAAATGTGCAAACATATGAAGTAAATCAATTTGTTTCTTTAGCATAGATGGAAGAAATTAATCCCTTCATTTATTTCTCTACCACCTCATCAAATGCAATCAATGCATTCCCAGTATAAAAATATTTACTTTCCATTCTTTGCAAATTTGTTCAAATCAGTTTGTGATTTTGTATCACCAAATTTAACACTCCACCTTGATGCAAAATCACATATCTCCAACACCCCACCTTGAGTCAAATTCTCTTCTCATCATAAAACTCTTCAACAGAACTCCACCTTCAATCAAAATCTCACAACGAGATACATCAAAAAATGAATCTTTACCAAATGGGTTCCAGCAAAGCCACCCCCATCACACAATTGTTAACGAGCTCAGACTACGTCCCCGCCCGCCAACAAAATGTTGCAAATATCCAAAATAAAAAAAAGGCAGATTCCAAAGTAATCTCAACACCACCAAGACCAAATAAATTATTCTCTCAATTAAAACCAACGTCGATTTCAGGGCAACGAGATACACCCAGTCGATTTGAAAGTACTACGACCACACCTCAATTACAAACACAACCCACCGCTTGCAAAAGATGCATCTACCACCTGAGCTACTCCGTGCATCAACCACCGGTCTAAAAAATGCTTGCAATACCACAAGATCTCCATCGTCTTTGTGGATTTCAAAACTCGACATCCGTCTTCCGTTTGACATGATCTCTTCATCTCCGGGATCACTCGATCATCATCAACATCTAGACCCTTGTCGATACCATGATCCTCCACCTTAGGACCATAAGCAGTGACCATATTAACCTCTCCAACTTGCTGTGGACTGGGTTCTTCAACCGTTACTCGCCTTCTTCTTCGTCTTCTTCCATCTTCCCTCATTCATATCGGATGACTTCTTCACAATAAACTCCATATCACGTCAAAGTTCCCAGATTGGAATGCTCTTCACTTTCCACATAATCTCCTCCACCAAAGTCTCCTTTTCTCCAAAATAGTAATAGCATAATCACCACTGAATCTACCAATCTTTGTAGAAATAATTGATGCACAATTTAAAACAAATCGCCTCGCTCTGATACCAATCTTTTATTAAAATTGAGCATATGCGTTAGTGCAATAAATAGAATCTAGATTTGCCAATTGAACACCAATCTAATTTGATAGCAATTATTCTATTACATCAACAAAATAGTAAATAACTATAGTAGAGAAACAAAGAGACACAATATTTATACTGATTCCACTATCCTCAAGATAGTGTACGTCCAGTCCAACAGAGAGAGATTTTATTCCACATGAGAGAATTACAAGAGATTACAAAATAAGAATTTACATATCCAAACCTCAATCAGGTTTAACAAGAAGAGACACCATTGGGGATCACTGGCTCCAGACCAGGATTGGTTTACACTAAAGTCTACCCCTCAATATATAGATAGTGCAAATCTATGTGAGTCATCAATTAAATTAACAACATATGGTATAATATAATGGAGGCAAATTACCATAACAACAAATGTGCAAACATAGAAAGTAAATCAATCCGTTTCTTTAGCATAGATGGAAGAAATTAATCCCTTCATTTATTTCTCTGCCACCTCATCAAATGCAATCAATGCATTCCCAGTATAAAAATATTTACTTTCCATTCTTTGTAAATTTGTTCCAATCAATTTGTGATTTTGTATCACCAAATTTGATTGATGAAATTCGGACGAGATGCAGAAGATGGTGCTGAATGATCGGTATTTATGTAGGAAGTGAGATGAGAGGAAGAATACAGAGGAAATTTGTTTTTTTTTTTTTTGAAATTTGTGAAAGAGAAGAGCGGAAAGATTCTGTAACAGATACAGAAAGAAATAAATGAAATTGGAAAAATAAAATCACTGAAATTTAGCAACTTCTTCTTTTTTTAATTATTGTTAAAGAAGTAAAGGGAAAGAAATATATTGAAGAATGGAAAGACAATAAAGAAAGAAACGAAAACAAAAAGGCAAGATTTTTTTCCTCTTAATTAGAAGATTGCAGTGTCAAGGATCACATACCAAATCAACTAACAAGATTTTTTCTTTCTATCTATACAAAGAAAATAAAAAGAATACTTCAAACAAATATATGTTAACCACATGATGCAACTTGCATTTTCCGGAAAACAAAACAGTAAAACCACCAAAACAAACAAATTTACTGAATGATCTTACTAAACAGTTAGTGAAACAGTGATTGCATAGCTGACGACACCAAAACAGATGTATATCTTCCACCTTATCTCCTTCCTCGTCACCATAAGACTCCACGTTATCTTCTTCAATACTTGCAATCACCATGAACAAAGATGCAGAGCAGCCAAGCTATTACATACTTCTTCTTCTTGAATTGTCGTTAATATGAGTATCTTCAAACCTTAGTCAGATAACAATCTATAAAGGGCTGGGTTATAGACAATAAACATCGAGTGCTAATAATAAATATGTATAAGCATTTAAGTATAATTTTGAATAAATAAAATATACTAATTGAATAGATAATTACATGCCTTATGTCGAACCTTGATTAAGACATAAGATTTTATGTATCTTCAAAAGACATCATCAGAAAATTTAATATAAGAAAAATATATATTAATATTCATATATATCATCTTGTTTTGTTAGAAATATAGATGGAGATGCATTCCCTTTCACAATCTTTAAACAGGAAAATTAAAGTCTAAAATTAGAGATTTTGTCAGGTACAAAGACAAAGCAGTATGGAGTTTGGAGACAATAATGAAAAATGAGGAAAGTTGAATATAAAAGGGAATCGTGTAATATAAGTTTGATTTTACAAGGAGATAATCAATTGTTTGATTCTCCACTTAACAAAAAGATTTAGTTAAGTTATTTTTCCCTTTTTTATCGCATTTCCCATTCAAATGGATTCTCATTGTTTGTTGCCTTAACAAATGTACTTTACCCAATGTTGTACCGTCTAAATAATCAATGTCACATTAAATTAATTTCATTGCAATATGTATCACTTGCTCAAACGTTTCTTATTTGACAATAAATGTCCCTTAAATTGATTGCATATCAAAATGGAAATGAGCGAAATTGCAAAATAAACGTTTGAACTTCCAAGTATAACAAAGTGCTAAAGCAAACTGACAGCATATTTGATGTAGTTTACTCTTAATTTTGGAATAGTGAAAACCATCCTTGGTTTTAGAAGATATGTTTGTCATTGCAAAGCAAATTGAAATTTAATCATCTTAAAAATTGAAAAAATCATAGAGTGAATCTACATTTATAACATAAGTTGGATCTATAATATATTCTCTTATGCCACTCCAATCTATTGTTTTATTCAGAAGTCATAGCTGATACTCAGAAAGATTTGATGTAACAAAAATGGAAGTGATTATTACAGCGCAAAATTAAATACTAAATTAGATGCAATCACCTTTTCTTTTTCACATTTCCGCCTTTTATTCTTCTGGGCTTTATTTATCAACATGAGTCTCTGCTTTTCTTTTCCTTGTATAAATAATTTAAGGATGCTACTATTCACACCCCGGTTTACACTTCCGGCCACCTTTATAAATTTAATATTATTATGTCACTCAGTTATTCACCACCGTACTTCTCCTAAAAAACATGTACTTCTCTACTATTTCAAACCCCAACAAAAACAGATATTCTTCTGTGCCTATTAGAACTGGAAGATGAAGACAAAAAAGAGGTTAAAATTGCTTGATTTTTATTGTTTTCTATTATGATATAGAACATGTTATTAGGGTTTTTTTTAATGGTTTCGGTTTTCCATTGCATTTCAGGATATTTCTTCCGCTCCATTGGAAATTTCATGCTTAAAGGACATTAAATTTGATGACGCTGTAATAGAGAATGATAATGTAAGTTTTGGTTTGTAGGGTTTTTATCAGTATAATTTACATATCTTCTTTTACAAATTGTTACATTCATTTTATTTAATTTTTTGTCGTTTGATAGATGGAGATTTGAATGATGATAAATTGGACGATAAACCTGATAATTATGATAATATGATGCAAGATGTTCGTTCAGATGACCAAAAAGATATAAATGTTGATTTACGAATCATTTCACATCCGACGAAGTAAGTACTCATTTAAAAAATTAAAATTTCTAATGTGGTTATGAAATTGTATTATGTTATTCTTTTTCTTTGAATTATTTGCATGCGTTTAGTTGAAGGTGCCGGTGGCCTCATTTTTTTGTTATTAAATTAAATGGTAGCCAGAAGAGGGAAATTGTAAATGTCGAGGTGTTTTTAGTTTTGGTGGCCAGAAGAGTAAAACAGGGTGCGAATAGTAGCACCCTAATTTAAAATCATCCTGATAATCCTTGTTTTATCCTTTATAGTTACCTTAAAATTGAATTGAATTAGATTTTTTTTTATTGGTCTCTGTTCTTCATAGGATGTACAATCTTTCCGTCTTTAATTGGGCGTTAAAAGATTAAGTTACTTGTCTGCCATACAACTAAAACCAATGGATAGAATTTCCATTTTATACTTATCGTATTGAAATCTTAAGAAATACAGTTCTCAAAGTTCTATAAAAGCAATCTGAGTTTGTATATTTTGAACTAAGTGTCTTGATACCATGATAATTCTTTAAACTAGAAGTAAAACTGTTATTAATCTGAGTTCAACATTTTTAAGACAGAAACTTAGAATAATAATACTACTGAATTATTCAAAAATTTACTATAGATGGTTTACAAATTTTGGAGATATAAACATACTTCACGCTGATAATTCATTTGAATTTCATATATGTGTATGTTTAAAATAATGCTTGAGCCTTTTAATATGCAAAATTCCATTAATTTTTGCTTGATTTTTATTGCATTATCTCACTATGTAATATTGCCCTTTATAGGTTTACTTGATTGCTGGTGAATGACGCGTCTGAGGTCCAGTAATACAAAAAGAATTTAAGGAAAAGTATAAATACATAGAATTTGGTAACTTTCTATCTTTATACCTCAAAATTTACTTATATTTAATTTCTTTTTAAACTTTTGGGTCTTCTACCTTTTCTAACTTCATGTTTAATAACTCACTCTATACCATTTCTCACATTGATTCGTTATTGCATTACACTTACAATTTGTCCTTTGGCTATGTATCAATATTTGATTTAGATAATTGTAGTTGAGTTGTACTACTGTTTTTAACACTACTGCCAGCGTCATTGCAAATAAACACCACTGCTTAGAAGTCAAGTTAAAATTGAATCTTGATTCTAAAAATGGAAACCATTGTAAACCCAGTTATTTAGAAAGAGGTGAAATTGGCAAGACTAATAATTTATAGGAAAAAAATTAATGAATGAGTGTCGGTTTTAGCTAGATGGTTAGGTAAATTTTAAACAAAACAAGACAACTTATCCCAGCTTATAGCGCTGACAACCTTTTTTACTGTAAAATGTAAAAAGGGAACGTGAAGCAGAAGTTGATCAGATAAGCAGTGCATAGGGTATACATGAAAGCCATAGAGTTACCAAATGCACTACAACAATGATATGAGACTAGTATTAATAAAAATTAGTTTCTTCACTGAAAATTTAACCATGACAAATTAACATGCAAATGGAAAACTAAATAGCACATAAATAATTTCCAGAGTGAATCATAACCGATAACACTACATTGGCATTGAACTGGATTCAAGTTAAAGCACACCAACGAAGATAAATTAATTTGCTTACATAGAGTTGACTCCAAACATGACTAGCAAGGATGTATCTGATTATCCCACTCTCCTGGTAAACAATTAAACCCTGTAAATCAGAATACAACAAATATATATGATTGTAAGGAAATATAATTATGAGTAAAGTCAACCAATTAAAACTAATACATGCAACTTACTAGGGCTGCAATACTCATAACATAAACCTTAATATTGCTCTTAATACTGCTGGCATTGCACTCATAAAGCTTACTACTGCAATTGAAGACAATCATAAATTCACTCTCCTTAATACTGCTCGCATTGCACCAACTAAAGACAAACAAGATGTTAAATCCAGCAAAATTCCAACTTTTGGGCCAGACTAAAAATTTAAATTAAAGAACAAGGAGTAGATTATATTTTGAAGTAAAAACCATAAAAATATATGCAGTGCCGTAGAAGTTTCACCATAATGGCAATAAGTGCAACAAAACTCCAAGTTCAAGTTTTCCAAAAAAATCATCCCACAACATCATTATCTCGCTCGCATCTACCTCCATCCCCAATTTCGATTGCTATGTCAATCACTCAAACTAACTTCTAAAGTACCTAATTTTTTTTAGTTATTTCTCACATTTTCACATTTCTTTTGTTTTTATTTTTTGAATTACAGAATCTCTTGTTTTAACCGTAGAAAGAACGCATCTGGGGTTGAGTGTTTTACTTAATAGACCTATAGATTTCATGACCGAATCGCAAGTCGAACCGTGATGACTCGTGGTTTAATGTTTCGAGGGTCGGATCGGTTGAACCGTCAAAACTGTGCATTTTTTATTTTTTTTATGCACGTGATTGTTACTCATTTTGATTAAAGGATTTTATTCTCATTAATTTTTATTATACAAACATGTATGATTCATACTTGATATAGCCAACTACACTTAGGAGTTAAGTCACATAAAAAAAAATCTCAGATATAAGTTACAAAGAGTGTCATAAACTTTCCCACGAATTGGTGTCCCAGTAGTTCATAAGATACAACCAACTACTCTTATGAGTTGAGTCATTTAAAAATATTTACTAAATGTCTTAGTTGTTACATAGGCACGGACGAGCTTGTGCATGCGTCCATATTTTTGTGGTTCCTTTACAATTGTGTAATACTGAAAAACAAACAGATATGACTGTCTAAATCCCAAGACCCCATGCTCATAACTAGTTGTGCAAAATCCCAAGATCCCATATAGTGTTTCTCACGCTATAAAAATATAAGACCCCATAAGCTACTCAGGTGAAAGATATCGCTTTAGGTCATTTTAAAACTGGATTTGTGTTATATTAAATTGTATCTTTTCATAAGGATCAACACTGACAACATCTAAATAATTGTTATGATCAGTTACAAATTCACTAAGATCATATGCGCAAGCCAATGCTATTAAGTGTTATGTTTCATGTAAAAAAATACATTTACAGATTTACTCCTTACTATTAATAATTAATCATACCTTCATATATTGTTCTTACTTTGTCAGCATGCCTGGGTAATAATTCTTATGTATTATTGTAAATTATTATAGGCAACCGGGTTCTTGTTCACATTTACTGATTTACAACAACCGGTTTTTTTAAAGATCCCAAAACACTGAATAATTAAGCAAGTGTACTGTTATTGGCAATCTGATGCCTGTTAGATTTTTCATTTGCAAGCAAAGGATTGATTTTGCGGTATATGTTTATGTTACTAGATTGACTTCCACCCAAAATGAATGCATCAGTGCAAGCCACAAGTAGAGAAGAAGGATCCCCTAGAAAATTTTAGTCACAATTTGTGCTTATAGAACCAAAAAAACAAACTAAATATCTGAAATTACATGTGAACGATTAATTTTATAACGAAAGTTTAGCTTACAATTATCCTACGCAACATCATTATGCAAATGTATACAATTATCCTACGCAACATCAGTATGAAATCAGAACTCGCTGTATTTCAAACCATAGGTTCACATAAAGAAAAAGTAAAAAAAGTAGAATTTTAACATACATGAACTCGATTAAGTTGATTGCAGAAACCTCCAACCCGATTAAATTGGTTTTTCAGCTTACCGCGAAGATTAGCAGACTCGACAGAAAAGGATACGAACCTCAGATCCAACGTGAAGGCCAGATCTTGACTCAATTTAGGGGACTGGAAGCAGAAATCTTGATTGAATAGAGTGAATTTTAGTAGAAATTGCGAACCCTAAATGACGATTTGTGGAGACGTAGATAGGAAATGTGTTACAAACGGAGAAACAAGGAGAAGCAAGCTCAAAAAGGGACTTATAGAACCCTCCTAGGCTATTTTACCAAACTACCCTCAGTCCTCATCATGACTCGCAGTTATAAATGTGATTACATATAACAAAGGTAATTTCTGTGATGATATTGTCACGTTTATAACCATGACGAATTGTGCCAAAAAAAACTATTACAAAACAGCTGATTTGGTGTTGTGACATCTTGGATGACAAAAAGGAAATTTTATATAAACATCAATATGAAGAAATATGAGTTGTCATTGTGATGAAAGGGGACATTTAAAATATATATTTGTCAGTACATTAATGATGGTGAAAAAAGGGCCTGAATTGCATAGTTATTAACAAAATATATGTTAAATATATTTAGGTTTATTGCAGGATGTATTATTTATGAGGAATGCTATCAACACTCGCGCTGTGCTGTCAGTCTCCACACTCGCTGTTTTGATTGGTTGGCACATAATATTTTATTTTGAATTAAGTAGAACATGGGACCAGCACATGTTTGATTGCCCAATAGCATAGCGAGTACAAGACTAGTCGCTTTTTCAGCGAGTACGACTAGCATTTCACATTATTTATATGTTGTGCATTTAATGCATGTTATTATTGCATGAAAGTATGTTTAATTTATTGTTTGAAAAGAATATGCATTCCAAGTTACAAAACTGGAGCCATTTTGTGAATTAAAAACCTTGAATCTTGACCACACACAACATCCTATTGCATTAAACTACTGTGTACATTTAAACTACCGTGTATTTGTTCTTTTTTTAGTCAGAAGGGAGCACCCCCTTTTACATATTAGTTTAAGTACACAAAAAATTAACACAATTTTAGTTCACAAAGTGGGAAGAATCATTTGTCAGTTGTAAAACGTTATTATAATGTGTATATTTTCAAATGGCATATTAAATATTCAGAAAGAAGAAAGAATATTCATTAACAAAAATGTAGAGTTTATATATGGTGAATGCTAATTAAAATTTGGGGGAAATTTGCAAAGTAGACATATTTCCAGAGTAGCATGGTGTTGACGACTAAATAGTCGCCACACCTAAGGATTCTTTAATACTCAAGATTATGCTTCTCGCGCATGGAAATTAAAAGTTTTGTGGGAAAATAACACAAAGATTTATAGTGGTTCGGTCCGCAAGGAACCTACGTCCACTTTAAAAGTGTTTGAGGATTTTGATGACTATTGAGGGTCACAGGTTCAAGTCATCATCATACAAACATTGGCTAAGTATTTGAGAGTCATATTTCCAATATGCATAGTCTCAGATGAAAAATATATGTTCTTCTTCTTCCTTGAATTCTAAGCATCCATTAATGAGATCCTATTACCTTGTATAGCTCTCAAATCAACAAAAATTCAACCCCTTTGAAGAATAAGGAAGGGGGTATTTATAGGTAGTGGATTAGGTGAGACTAGGTGAGATTTGGGGACCACAACAGCAGATTTCATATCCTGAATAACCAACTCTAGAAATTTCGCATCCTAACAATGTGTGCTAGTGAATTTTGTATCCCCTTGGGGGATGCAAATTCAAATTTGTATCCCGTGGGGATACAACTATTTCATATCCCTTAGGGATACAAAATCTCGTATCACCATAGGGGTATAAAGTGTACAACCCTGGTATACAAAATTTTGTATCTCGAGGGATACGAAATTCTTATCCCATGAAATTCGTATTCCATGGGATATAAAGTAGGGAGTTACGCATCTAATTCAGGGATTCGAATTATAAAGGGATGCGAAGTCTGGTGTTGCAGTTGGATTCAAAACTAGGAAGTCGAAATGTGAGGAGCTGAAGGGAGGCGACGTTAGGGATGCGAAATCCTGGTGTTCCGAGGTGTGTGATGCGAAAACCCTTAGGAGTCGAAGTGGTTGGGATTCAAAATTATGAAAGGGAACATAGTTTTAGGGACATGAAAAGTGTTTTGCAAGGTGTTGTGAGGCATACGATCACACAAATCCTTTTACTCTTGAATCCTTAGTGTTTTGGAAATACTTTAGGCTTTGGTGCCATGTGATAGGCCGAGTCGAGTGGGTCGGATATGCTTTTGGGAACCGGACCAAAAGGCCGGATAACATTTGCCCTCATAGTATATCTTGTCTTGATATGATGTGCTTTGAGTTGAAATAACTGTCTCTAGGAGCTGGAAAGATCTCCAAGCTACACCCAGCGCTCGATCGTGATTATTCCATGTAGCATGTTGAAAATTCTAATTCTGTGGCTATTTCTTTTAACAACTAATTCCTGTTAACTCATGAAATTAAACATTAGTCACCAACTCTCGCTTATGTCTAAATGTAAACAAGTCGTTATCGACGTAGCACCACGTATATGCCTGTACGTTTTCACGTGATCTTGCGCGATGCGATTAGAGTTCAGAAACAGGACATAAACATTGATTGCATTGTTGGTTTATGATTACGCGAGTTGGATTTGGAAATTGTTATTGAATCATAGATTCGATCACTCATCATACATCCTAGATTCGTTTAGACTTACAAGCGTACGATTATTTAGCGAGTCGAATCAGTATAGGTAGTTGTAATGTTGAAAATACGTACGCATGGTCGTAACCACAGTTGCAAGTCAAAAATTTCTCATAGTTTAGAAATTTCATACTCTCTCCAATTATCATTTTTTTAAATCAGGCATCCCTTAAAGGGACACAAAATTTTGCATCCCAGAGGGATGTGGAATTTTGTATCTCTGATGGGATACGAAATATAAGATGGGCCTCGGCCCGATTTACCTCTCCCCCTATAAAATCCCAAAAGTCAACTTCCCCCTCTCTTTTACCTTGATCGTTTTCTCGCAACCCTAGAACTCGCGAATTTTAATAGGGCTCGAACAACTTTAGTTGGGATTGGATCTTTTCCTTCCGTACTTGAATCGAACACGAAATCGATGCTCGAGAGGGTTGAATTCGAATTGCTTTCATGGGAGTCGAATTCAGTTTTTGATTTCTAGAGAGAGTTCAGGGAGATAGAATATAGTTGAAGGAGAGTGGAGGAGGAAATAGGAGGTTGCGAAGAGGAATGAGGGGGAAGAAGTCAACCGGGTAGCAGTTTGCATCGCGTCTCGAAGACACGAGATTCTACATTGAGTCAGATGTGATGTTTCACATCCAAGGGATGCGACTTTTCGCATCACGTGGGTTGGGAAACTTCGCATCCCTAGGGATGCAAAATATCGCATTCGAGGGATGCGAATTCTTGCTCTTTAAAGGGATGCGAAGCGAATCAGACCTGGGGTGGCACAGTGAGCAGGAAGCAAATTTTCGAGGAATGTGGGGTGTAAATTTTCGAGGAGCATGGGATAGGAATTTGTCATGACCTAGGGATGTGAAATTTCGAATCCCTGGAACTTTGGCGAATTCGAGCCCCCTCTTTAACGCATCTCATGTCCTTTATTGAAAATCTAAGTCCCAAGGGACCCATAAATCAATTTACGTTGTTTTTACGGATCTATCAGATTGGATTGGAATTAAGTCCAATTAAAGCTGATGATTGAGACTTGCTCATAGGATTCGAGCATAAATTCAGACTATGAACATATGACTGAACTACCGAACTTCAAATTTGTTTTCCAATTCCAATCATGACGTAGCTGCGACTCGACGAAAATCTAATGATATTGGTCGACAACGACGATTGTTATAGTTCTAAGAACTTGTGATCATCGCTGCGTCCCAAGTTCTTATATCATAATCATATCAGCATCTCACTGCACTACATGAATATGTTAGTTCACACCAACACGAGGGTTACAAGTTATTCAGTGTGATGTCTTACTCGATTGTAACAACCTGAATTTTTAACAAACAACAATTAATTAATGAATTCATTAATCAAGGAATAAGCTAATAAAATAAATATTAATCTAAAAAATATTGAGAATTGAGCAAAAAGGATTTCACTATTGCATCCGTTATGAAATTCTAATTAAGATAGACTTCTAGTTTACTCAAATCAAACGAGAAATGAATAAGTTATGACCAATTAAAGTTTGAAATACAAATTTGAAAAGTTAATTAATAACCAGAATTAATGGGTGATCCATCCCATAACTGGGTCGAGATCTGTGTCGACCCAGGGGTCGACCCATGTATAAGGTGGGTCATACCCACTTAGAGCCAGGCATGAACCTGCGCTTGGCCGATGTTGAACTGCTTTGTTGCTTCTGGATAATTCTTTCTGACGTATCACTGATGCGTCTTCTATGGTTTAGATTAAAAACCTAAAATTCTATGGCCAAAAGTCTATATATAAAATACAATGAATTTGGAAATAAAATCCAATGAACCTGGACACGTAACTCTATTATAAATAACCTCCAAAATCTAACCTAGCCTTCACTACTACATTTCTCTACATCTTTCAAAAAAATTTCTGCTCAAATATAATTTTAAAGGAGTATTGGGGGCTCGGTTCTACACATATTTCTTGGGGATATTCATTAGATAGAGAGGATCTAACAAAGCTTACTGGATTTGCTCTAGTTTATGTGAGTATTACAGTGATTATCATATTTCTTCCAAGCTAATGTTAAAATAGATACAATAGTTGTTATAGTGATTAGCAATCTAAATAAAAAGGATTTAGACAATAATATTTATTGGATCTGAAAGTTAGACAATTACAGTGTTTATAAGTTTATCTTTCACATATTATTGTTCATTTAAATTACTGTCTATTACTTATTCCTTTTTAGTTCTTATTTGTTTGTAAGTACATTCTTCTTCCTTGTCCCCTTTTCTGTCATTGTTTTATTTACAGTCTTGTAAGGCCTAATAATCCATTTTGTTCATTTCTGAGCTTAGGTCTATTTCTCCTTTTTCTATTGTTTTTGCACTGAGCCTAGGCCAATGAGAGCCTAGGCTTTACTGTTAAATGTGCAAAAAATTAGAATAATCTGAAATAATATTAATAATGGGATTCTAGGCATATTAAGAAATGGTAAAATATGGGCTATAAATGGGATAAATTATAAAGGAGGAATATGTGAACTTTAAAGTTGAGACTAAATTGGAAAACATGTTATTTGGCATTAATTTTGGAAAACATGTTATTCGACATTAATTTGGAAAACATGTTAATTGACATTAAATTAGAAAACATGTTATTTGACATTAATTTGGAAAACATGTTAACGGATATTAATTTGGGAAACATGTTAATTTGGCACCAATTTGGAAAATATATTCATTTGACATTAATTTGGAAAATATGTTATTTGTCAATAATTTGGAAAACATGTTAATTTGGCATTGATTTGAAAAACATGTTAATTTGACATTAATATGGAAAACATGTTAATTAGAAGAATTAGACTTAATTTGACATTAAGTAATCTTTAATTGGAAAACATGTTAATTAAGTGTGCTTAAATAGAAATGTAAATAGGAAACATGTAAGCAGTGAATAATTAGATTTAATGGCATTAAGTAACATGGTGAAAAAGGGTTGTAAATTAGTTTTGTTAACACAATCCAGAAATAAAAATTTGCTGTGTAGATAAATTTTGTTAATTACAATCTAGAGATAAAGGGTTGTAGATTGCTTTCGTTAATTACAATCCAGAAATAAAATGTAGTAGGTTGTAGATTAATTTCGTTAATTACAATCTAGAGATAATGGGTTGTAGATTACTTTCGTTAATTACAATCTAAGAAATATAACAAATGGTTACACTGAGCTTAGAGGGGTCCATTCCTTTAAGATATAAGGGGCTTGTAGAAAACCTAGTTATAAATTGGTGGACCAAGTCTCAGACGGTTTGTGTTAAGTGCATTTTTGTGCGGGAACCCTTATCAATCAGTATTCCTCGGTTATCATCGGGCCTCACACTAGGTAGGGACTAAGGCACGCTTATACTGAACTGGATAGTAAGAGGTTCAAACGAGAGGTGGGTACGGGCATGTAACACCCCACCTCTATACTCGCGTTAGCCAAGGCCATTGAAAGCAATGATGTCAACTAACCCAAAGAATAAGATTGTTGAGGAGCAAGGTTTTAAATATCGGATTTCAGTCACGTTTCGCCTCGGAAATTTTAGGGACTCAATCTCGTATCGGGGAGATCTCATGTGAGATGAGCACATCTCGGAATTTCATCTCGGATCTCAAAGCTCATCTCGGAACCATCTCGGGATGCACTATATATAAATAATTGATATTATTGCAAGATTTTTTTATGATTATTGTTACAAATGTAATAATTTAAACTTGATTTACAAAACCAATCTAACATTATTAATCTACGAAATAACATTCATATTCATTTCAAATAGCATAATATGTTTAAACTAATAGAATAACACAATACAAATAAATTATAGCTTGTGACTCATTGTTAATGAAGATGAATTCTTATCCAAACATAAAACATACATTAAACAATAGCCTAAAAGAAGAACATAAAACAAATACATTCATAAAGAAAGGAGCAGACATGTATAAAAAACCAATGAACATGGAAATTCAAAAGGTTGTAGTAGTTATATCATTCATAACATGCAGGAAGTACATAAAACATTAAATACTACATATAATCTTCTTTCTTCAGCCTATCTATTCATATACAAAATTCAGCAAAAGTGCCAGGACTTTACAATTCCAAGCATACTGCCAAAAGGAATTATTAATACATCCAATGTTATTCTTCATTGGATCCGCAGTCTGAATCAGATGTAGATGAAGTATCCTCATGTGACATATCAAGCTCGTCTTCTTCATTCATAAGTTGTTTCCCTTTTCTATACGATGACCTCGTCTCACGTGATGTTTTTGCTATCTTTTTTGATCTTTTATATTTTGATGCATCTCTATTCCCATTACTTTAGAAACTTTATCCCACGATAATGCATCTCCAGGGAGAACTTCATCATCCGTCTCATTATCTGAAAGTGTACCATCAAGATTAGATTTTTTAGAACCGCCAACCCACTCATCCACCACCGCTTCATGGAAGTTGGGAGCAGCAAGTGCATCTCTCATGCGTGTGCCAAATTTTGCTTTAAGCTGGGAAATAAATTTAACAAACACCAAATCTCTAAGTTTATCAGCATCAAGTCTGTTTCTCTTTTTTGTATGAGCCTGTAATTGTTAAAAAGACAACATATGTTATCAAATATATTAATGTATACATATAAATTATAATTGAACTCTTGAAGAAGAAAAAAACTATAATTGAACATGCTAACAGAAAAGAGACATTAATCCACAAATCTACATGTACAAAAGGACAAATAGACTTTGCTATAATATATGTTGTCCAAGTATACTTGCTGTCTAGGTATAAGATTTATTTGTCCAAGTCTAAGATGCACAAAAAAAACATTAAATTGATGTACAAAATGGACTTGTTGTAATATATGTTGTGCAGGTATGCTTGTTGATAAGAGATACTTGATGTCCATGTATCTTATAACACGTTAAATTGATGCACAAAATGGACTTGATATTTTTTGCTTACCATCTCAAAAGCACTCCATGCTCTCTCACATCCCGAAGAGCTAGTGGTCAAGCTTAAAACACTGATAGCCATTTTCTTCAAATCTAGTGCGGATCCACCATGCATTTTCCACCAAGTAACTAAAAAAACAAATTGCTTTCATAAAAATTAAAGGAGAAACCATTGTAGTGAAAAACTTACCCGGATTAAAAGAGAGGCTCTTTCTTTGCCTTATGGCAAGCCCAGTTCCAAAAGACCCTTCTTGATTTTGATAAATACCCAATTGTTTAGTGATATTGTCTTGAGTAGCATGGTCATTTTTGTACATTTTAAACATGCAAGAAGAAAATCCATCCATAAAATCCATTTTATTCTCTATTTGTTCTCTTTTACTATAATAGTAAATTGGATTCAAGAAGTACCCACTCAAATGCAACTCAGTTTTTAACTTATTATCCCACCTTTTATCAGTTATCGCCCAAATTGCTAGGTATTTCTTTTCCTTATGATTAACTGCTTCAGCAATCTCATTCTTTGCGTTCTCTAAATCTCCATAAAGCCATCCCATTGAAGGTATATCACCATCTGCTCTTCGCAGGACTTTCACTAGTGGTTCAAAGATTCTAACTGCAAGCTCGACACGATCCCAAAACCTTGAATTTTTTATTATTTTGGTGACCTGGAAATAAAATAGATAAACTGAATTGCATGCATATTTAAAATGAAACATAAAACTTGCACTAGTGGTTCATTATGATATATCATAACTATAATAAAATAGATAAACAGAAGCATTGCCTTTTTTAAATTAGGCATAAACTTGCTTTACGGACCTTTTTTTCTTAATGTTCAAGGTTGCTGGTGCAAGCTTGCACCAGCAAGCCAGGCTTGCTGGTGCATGCTTGCACCAACAAGCCAACACATTGGTTGTTGGTGCAAGCTTGCACCAGCAAGCCGACATTAGCTTGCTGGTGCAAGCTTGCACTAGCAATCCCACATTGGGCTTGCTGGTGCAAGCTTGCACCAATATGGGATTGCTGGTGCAAGCTTTCACCAGCAAGCCAATGTGTTCTCAATTTCCGCAAGCCAATGTGTTGTCTATTTCCGCAATTATTCAATCAAGTTGTTTAGATTATTTTTTGATCATATACTGATAATTTAGAAATATATATGTGAATATTCTCGCAGAAATATAAAATTAAAACGATTAATGATGTGAAAAAGGGAGGTATATAGAAGTAAGTAAAGAGCAACAAAATTAGAAATGTATTTTGTAACTAACCAATTCAATGTTGTTTTGTTTTGGTAAGAAAACAACAAAAAATCAAAATAATTGATCAATGGCCCAAAAAAATGCTCATGACACAAGAGATGAATCAGATGATGCACAAAAAATCAGTGAAGCTCATAAATGTAAAGAGAGAAGCATATGACACGTGATGGATCGGTATGTGCAGGTATGTAGGTGCACATATACGTCAGTTAACAGTATGAAATGGATAGACTTCTGTATGTTTTTAATTTGTTTACATATAGAAGATATCAAATACGTTATGTCATATTCAGCAAAGGGTTCATCTTGAATAACACATAAAATATACATTAGCTTCCAATGGTTAAAGTAATGATTAAGTTTCCTTTATAATTTTTCCTGACACCAGATGAAATAGTTAGATTACCTTTGTAGTAGTTGATAAACTTGATATCATTCATTCTTTTCAGAAAACGAGCAAGCTTGCAGCAACATATATATTATAAACAAATAAATAAAAAAACCATAAGACAACAAGAATTTGATACATATCGAAAACGAATACCTTCTTATGCTCCAAAGATTCAGACTGAGAAAATGAAGTCCACTCATCCGACATGATCATTCTCCTCAACTCTTTCTTTTTCTCAAAAAGACTTTGCAATGAAAGAAAGGAAGTAGCAAACCTTGTTAACCCCGGTCTAATTAATTCACTTTAGTTAGTGCATTTTCTCATATAATAAAGAATCCTTGTATGTCCATATATGTATACGGTTATCCATCTACCATCTAATATTGCACTCCGAATGGGTTTAATATTTCCTATATCTTTCAACATTAGATTCAAAGTATGTGCAGCACAAATTGTCCAAAATATCGCTGGATAATCTAAAGATAGCAATCTAGAAGCTGCCATATTGTTCGATGTGTTATCCGTCACAATTTGAACAACATTTTCTTCTCCTAATTCTTTGATCCCTTCTATTACGAAATCACAAATGTATCTAGCGTTATGCACGTCCGCGGAGGCATTTTTTGAGTGCATAAATATAGTCTTTGAGTTGCAATTGACTACTAAATTCATTATGCTTCTTCCTCGTCTATCCGTCCACGCATCGGTCATGAGACTACAACCTTGGATTCTACAAGCTTCTTTAAAGAATTTTAAACTTTCATTCATTCAATCTTTTTTCATAGGGAGAAATTTTTCACTAACTTCGTGCATCGAAGGCAGTTTCAAATTAAGACCATAAACACCGATTGCTTGCACCATTTCTTTAAAAGAAGTCAAGTTAATAACATTAAAAGCTATTCCGGCTTCAAAAAGAAATCTACATGCATATGCACATGCGTTTTCTCGTTCAACCTTTCTAGTTTCACTAAGAGTTGTTTGAGGCGAACCTTTTCTAGCTTCACTAGGAGATGGATATACATGTTTATCCATTGGCCCACGTATATTTGAACAGCTCAAAGTTGGATTCTCATTCTCGTCGCCTTCTCCAATTGATACATTAGTCAAAATCGTCTGTCTTTCCAATTCTTTAGCTTCTTTTTTTTATTTTGACAAATTTATTACTTCAATTGCCTTTTGCCTCGTTTCAACGGGAACTTTTTGACATGGTCCGCAATTGCCTTGTTTTTCCACAAGATGTTCTTTTAATCTTGTAATTCCTCCACTCAATTCTTTGTTACAATATTTTCATTTAGACCCTTTCCCTCCTTTGAGTTTCGCTCCATACTCCCAAAACGGATCACCTTTATTTGTTGAACTCGTTTCAATTAACGATGGCAGATTATTTAAAGCATATGATGAATTATCCATTCTAAGAACAACAAATACCTAAACATGAAAATGTGTAAATACATTCATCAATCACGAGTCAACTCATTAAAACAACTATAAACTAATTTAAAAAAAAATCAAACGTTTTCTTGTACCTGCAATGCAGATGGTTGGCAGGATAATAAATGAAATATACATGCATGTTTGGCAATATTGAAAAGCCATGCATTTATAACTTATAAGTGGCTTAAGTTAATTCAGATTGTAATAATAAATTATGTACATGGGATATGGTGGAATAATGTTTAAGTAGTTGCGTTGGCAATAAAGATTAAAGATTATAGGAAGGTATCGTATATAGCTAAGCGGATTGTGAATTGAGTAGTGACTGGAGCTGTATGCATTGTAGCTTCTTCTCTGCTTTTCAAATATTGCCTAACATGTTTGCATTTTCCTTGAGAGTTGAATGAATCATTTTGAGTTGTCACATGATCAAGCAGGTTCTCCCACTTAATTACCCCCTACATCTAGTGCTAGTAATAGTAAATGACAGTAGTTCGTTATAATAGCCAAATTATGTATGTATATTTTTTGTTATGAAAAGAATCACGTATCCTAGCTATTGTTAAATTAACAAAGTTGCACCAAATATATACTACAATTTTCATACAACTAGCAACGATCAGGGAGGCCTGAAACTCAATTACATAATACCTTAATTCTTAGTTTATTGGTTTAATATAAAAAACTGAAAACTAATTTGCAGACAAGTATTTGCAAAACATACATGCATGTCAATCATAATAGACCTAAAACTTGCATTATGTTGGTACCAAGAGACAAAACAATATGAGCACGAAGAACGACAGCTATCCAAAATGTTTATCATATAATCCAAGTTGATATAAACAAATTATTTCAATTTACCCTTCAATTAGCTCGCTGATCTGAGGCCGCATCTCATCATCTCTTATCTAATTTATTGTGTTTGATATGGAATCAATGACTTGAACGCAGTATCTACGCCATGTCAGTCGAAGAGAGATTGAGTCCTGAACTTTGAAGAGGAAATCATCAAGATGGAAGGAGGACGTGCAATGCTGTTGGATTTTGGGGATTATATTCATTTTAGGGTTAAGAACTGAAAGGGTTTTGTGAAGTAGCGGCTGTTAGCAGGTATTTTAAACCGGTCGTGGGTCAGGTATATTGAGCATTAACTGTTGCTAGGAAAAAAAGGTGAAATATCGGGCGATTTTTGAAGATCTCGCATCAGCCAATATATTGGGCGATATCTCTAAATCTCGGCCGATATATTCCGAACGAGATTTATAATGATATTTATTATTTGGTTTCGAGGGGAGTTGGAAACGAGATATCGGCCGAGATATCGGGCCGATATTTCCGATATCTGAAACAGTGAGGAGCGACCATCTGTATATTAGCTTTGAACGAGTGTTAAATATGTCGGATAATGTGGTCTAACTTTTTAAATCTCATGAGGAAATCCGACACATCTAAATCAAATTCAAATCTACTACACAGTGGTTATATATAATTCGGAAAGAAATATAAAATACATAACAATAAAATTAGAGGTAGACACAGATATTCATGTCACTAAGGCGGAAATAGATATGAATAACACCACAGAAGTGGTGGTCATAATACAAGTGGTCCTGCAAGATCCACTATATCATAAAACAATAGGTACATGTACAACACAAAAGAACATGTACACATAAGAGTCACAATCTCAAATACATGAAAGATAAAACTACTAAAACATGTGCGGTTAACCAAAAGGAAGACTAGCCCATGCTATAGTCAAGGAGAGGCACCTGTAATACTCGGTCTGACCTGAGTATTATTTATAGAAATAAACAACAAACATATCAGTCTAGCTGTACTCATCATAATAAACTGAGATAGAAATATAGATAGAAAATGACATATATAAAATAACAACAACGCTCACATATAAAATGTGAAGACTCGATATGTCCAAAAATATGCCAAAGAAATCTTGGCACTATATAAGGATATCTTAATAACAAAGAAACTAAGATTGATAAATTACTATCAGTACGAGATTGACAGTACACATGTCAATAAAAATAAGATTGATAAATGAATATCAATACGAGATTGACAGCACATATGTCAATAAAAATAAGATCGAAGAAATCAATAAATTAGAAATCTCGAAGATCCCAAAGAAGGGGAAGACCTAAGTCAAGGCGGAAGCCCGAAGGCTCATAAAAATCAACATGGGAGTCCGAAGACTCAACCAACTCAATATAGAAGGTGAGACTCGATCTCAAGGCACAAGCCGAAGTGTTGAGCCGAAGCTCCTACGATGGTCTGAAGACCTCGGGTCGCAACCCCGCAGGATTATCCGAAGATCATCGAAAAAAATAAGTGAACCGAAGTTTCTCGGGATGATCCGAAGATCGTCAGAATGACCCGAAGGTCGGAATGATCCAAAGATCCTCAAGATGATCCGAAGATCATCGATATGATTAAGTATAGTGTAAACTACACTGAGCTAGTAATTATAAGAGTTGAGCTACATGTCCCATAATAACTTGCTCTACTCGAATATTTACGAACAAGTTGTATATTCCACTAGAAATACGAAATGATCATTGCCACGGTGTTCAATCGAACGACTCTAAGAATTAACCGTCAAAGCAAACACAAGGGTTCATAGTCCTTATTTTTACGAAGGCGTTTAATTAGATTCCTCATACGAACGAGAAAAAGATTTATGAAATCATATACTAGTGATAGTAAAACAATTTGGAAAAATCTTCATATAACGAAATGGATTTAGAAACTAGTTAGTAAAAGATTTGGTGTCTACTAATAATTTAAAACCCTTTTAAATAATTTCGAAGTGGCAAATCTTGCGTAATAGCGATCGAAATGATGACCGAACCAAGAATTCACGTTTAAATAACGTAAACAAAATCTCACGACTATTGCTTATGAATCGTTCCCCATGAATAAATCGAAAGTCCATCAAATGTCAAAAATCAAGCTGCTGAAATCAGTGAACCAGAGAAACCGAAAAGTCACAAAAAAGGCCGAATGGACCGAAACTTGGTCGGGAAAGAGCCTGGAACAACCTAAACTATTGACCGCGGTTTCCACTGGTCAACAATAGAAAAACAGGATTCAAACGTATGAATTATAAATTCAGACGTCTGAACTGGGTTTTCTAGAGACATAAGTCTTTGTCTGAGATTCGGACGTCTAAATTGGAAATTCAGACTTCTGAATTGCAATTCAGTTGCCTAAAATAAAAATTCAGACTTCTGAATTGCTCTCTGTTTGTTTTTATAATTATTGGAAGCAGGTCAGACGTCTGCCTAAAATATTCAGACGCCAAAATCTGAACCTGACCACAATTTGGCCTAGGAAATATGCTCAAAATGTTATCGGGAAATGCTCGAAGTCCTGTGATGTTATATCCATGAAAATGAGGCTTCTAAGACATTCTGAAACAACTTATAACGCCCAAATGCACATGCACAAACACATATACATGATGTTGCAATGATTTTTGTTTTAAGCTCTAAAACGAACATAATACTAACCAAAGAAATCAAATGTGATATAAGCGACTTGTGAAGACTTGGAACTTTGTCGGGGCAACAATGAGCTTCACAAGATCACCAAATCCCCTTGTAGCATATGAACTAGGTCACATGAACAATCCTAACTATAATTTCAACTCAATGAAACATAAACACATGGAATTCAGCTAAGTTATGCTAACCTAACAAATTTACTAGCATATGCAAACTCAAATGAACACTAAATTACACTTTTACAAGCCAATGGCTTGTGGCATAGATGCGAGTTTATAAAGAACTCACCTTTGCTTACTAGAAGCAAGAAATTAACCCAAAACTATGCAAAATCAACCTCTCCTCTAATATAGCTTGCCAATCTCCAACCTAAACTCATATGAATGGATTTCCTAGGAATTAGGTTTAGGAAATTTTAGAAATTAAAGAGGAGTAGAGTTGGAGAAGATGAGGAGGAGGCTTACCTAAGCTTTTCCTTGGATTTGCACTTGTTTTCAACAAGAATTGGAACTCCAAAATTAAGCTAGGGCTTAGGGAATTTTAATTTCCCATTCCTTTCCTCATTTCCATTTTCTTTGAAGTGTAAGAATGGAATGAAGAGGAGAGGGCTGATGGGGCTTTTAAGGGAATGGGCTAGGTTGGCTAACCAAGACCCAACCAAGGTGCCAAAAATCCGAATCTCAGAATATATCGATGCTTACATTCTTTGATGCCGTAAACAACGTTTTGAACTCAATGGAAGTGGTTTTGAGTCCAAATTAATCCATATGCAAAAAGTAATATTTTGGTCATACACCCAACAAGAAGGACCAAATTTCACCAACTCTAAAAGTATCGCTGATTATAGCTTTAAAAGTCACAAATGGCATTTTGAACTCAATGGAAGTGGTTTCGAGTCCAAATTTATCCGTATGCAAAATGTGACTTTTTGGACCTATACTTGATTAACAATTAACAACGTTATATTTAAATATATTATTGTTAAATATGCGGGCTGTTACAAGGCGCATTCCAATGGAGTCATGAGCGTGCTGATCCGACAGTGATTAAGGATGTGTCTTTTTAGTTGATGGGTTCGGGTACTAATAACCCTAAATGCCATAGCTGGCCAAGTTATTCACATATGGAATCAATAGATAGCATTAGGAAATTCCATCCAAAATACCTTGTTTTTATTTGTATCTACAATAGTGCAAAATAGTAAATCTGCCTGATTTGATTATTATTATCATCATTTTCTTTTTGTTAAGTATAGACAATCCTTTACATCAGTTATTGTTCACCTTTAGGTATGTACATACACTTACCCTTTTATAACACTAGAACCACTTTTTATTTATTTTACGCTTAACTTGGTCAGGCTAATAATCATAGCAGGTCACCAAGCTTTATGTCTGACCCATTTCCTTTCTTCCTTTCTCTTTTCCTTCCCCCAGACTTATAGGGAGAAAGTATATAGTTCAGATTTTCTTTGTTGATTTTTTCGTGAAGGATCTCTGTAAAGGATGGATTACTTCTTGTTCCCTTTCCAAGGTTAGGTTGTATCTTTTTGACTATTTGGGGGATAACATTATTTTACACTGATGTTGTTTTTGACTGAGATTTTGAGACACGACACTATGTAATTATTTGGTCAATTGAAACAAAGATGGTTTTCTATTCGTGAAATGAAGGTTTCTTCTTCCGCTGTAAATTTATTACTTTACGTCTTATGAAATCTTAGTCTCTGCAGTGTTTTATGTCCTTATACCTACAATGCTCCATACTTTCTTAAAGAAATCCTCATATGGGTGATATTAAGGAATGCGGGGTGTTACATAAACTATATTGAAAGTATACCTATCAATGGAAACAAGATCATCCAAGAAACAACGTGCTTTGGAAATCGAAGTTCCACAGCACTCACCGTCCCAATCTGGGTCGTACGGTAGTAATTGTTTGGAGGACAACAATCTTGAGACCTCAAAAGCGTCCACCCTCCCAGCTTATAGGTTCGCCAAAGGAACCCGACTAGATTTGAAGTTGAAAGACCCACAACAAAGAGTCGAGCACCCGACCGAACCATCGGTGCCAGAAGGGACTGTTGCAATATAAGAGAATCCTAAAGAGAAAAGGATGTAGATATCATGAGGGAAGGTTCTCCCGAGGAGCCGGATGTGATGGTGGATGCCAACATAATCGACGATCCATCGAATTCGTTGTCCCTACACATGGATGAAGCGGCATCTAGGCGCATGTGAAAGCAGTTTAGCATACTCTGAGAAAATGTTTGCTTGCCTCAAGAGGGAGATAGGGTACATGGTCCTCCAGAAGGATATACTGTCGGGAATAGGCACATGTGCGCTTCTGGGTGCATGCTTTATACTACGACTTTATCGGGGATCTATTGCGCTACTTTCCCTTAGCGCCGACACAACTTCATCTAAATGGGTATGCCTTCCTCCTCGGTACCTGCATTCTCTTCAGGAAATACATACACATTGAGCCTACCAGAGTGGACATCCAGTATCTTTTTCAACTGAAGAGTAGGACTACCGATGCGTCTTCTTTATTTTACTTGGAGGCACTGCCCATCACTCGATCCATCCTAGGGAAATGGAGCAGGCTTAGCATGTTTAGGTATGATTGGTCCTTCGATTGTCGTCCACTAGGATTTGTGAGGCAATGGTTCACCGGAATTAAGTGTCTTTACTACCTTGTGCTTGTAGGTAGTTAAATCATTAGCTTGGGGCTAACTTTGTGTTTGTGTAACAATGATTCCTCCGGCACCTACATGCAATGTGTATCAGGAGCATCTTGAAGCATTGAGGGCTATTCCTAAAGTAGCTCGTTCCACCGAGAATGTTTTGGATAAACAACTGCTTCACTGAGCGAGCTTACTTCCTGCTAATTGTACAATTATTTGACTGGCTTTCTCCAGTGGTGGAGGGAAATCAGAAACTGAGGGAGGAGAAAGTCCTTTGGGTTGCAAATGAATTTTCCCCTTAGTCGTGTCCCAATGATGCAAGGCTGCTAAGACTTAGGAAGGAACCAGTAGGGATGGTGCTGGTGATGAGGAGAGGTTGCTAAAAATTAAGGCATGTCGCCTACTCCCGTCCTGCCTGTTACAATTGAGGAGAGGGCGGAAGCGTCCCCTAGGCCGGCTTCTCCAGTGACTGCCTCTAGTACCACTGCATCACTAGAAATGGAGGGTCAATTTGACGGCCTGAATAAATTTCCTCTTGACGTTACATTGTCTTGGCCTAGTGGCACAAGTATAGAAAGCTTATCGCTAACCGTAAGGAGATCACCCCTTCAAGCGGGCCTATATCTGGTCTGTGGAGAGAACACTTAGAACACACACTCATAAACACTATATAACATGGCATTTTTTTTTGGTGTGTGTAGAGCATCCGAGTTTAACCTTGAATCCGTTTTTTGTAGGTGAAATGGTTCGAGAAAGTGATAGGAACCATGGTTGAGGATCTGGGGACCACCTGCCTAAGAGAAGCAAGCTTCTAAGGAGTGTTAGAAGAAACACTGAGTTGTTTACAGAGCCCCCTCACTCTCATAACTGTGGCAATAAGCACCATCATAAAGATCGACCTAGACGACTAAAATCCCCTTCGCCTATCACTTGGTCATCTGGTACAAATTCAAGGTTGGACACAACGAGCACCAGGCAGTCATCATCGACAATCCCTCTTTATATTACACCCCCGGCGCCTGTGACCACATCCAAAGGCAAGGAGTTGGTGTCTAAGGATAAAAGATCTAGGAAAACAGGGTTATCGAAGAAGGGGCCTCAGTTGGCTAACATGTCATACATTCCAAAGCTCATCCCTAAACGGAGGAAGACGATATTAAGGGATGAATTCCCAGAGTTTTACTTCGAGGAGCTAAAATGGTTGCCAAACATCCATCCGATCCCCTAGACTATAGAAAAAGACGTGGTGGACAAAGTGTACGACATCTGGCTCCTGTATCGAGAAATGCATAGGTATGGTGGGCACATCTTAGAGCAAAATTTCCAAACGAACGTCGAGATTTAGGACTTGGGGCTGTACATCAAAGCTGAGCAGGAGAGTGTCAAGAATCGGGACATTTAGTTGGGTAATGCAAGTCTTCGATACATTACTGTTTCCACGTGTACGAATAATATATTTATGTGCTAACTCCCTGTTGCTGAAATAGCGCAATTGAAATGAGACTATCATAAAGTAGAAGAGGATTCCAAACAGGCTCGAGAGTCGTATAAAGATACGGTGGCCAGGATATCGTCAGAGAACATGTCTTTCAAGCAGGATAATGAAGCTACGTTGAGGAGAAATCTTGAACGAGAGAAATAGAATAAGGAACAACACCCTCTCCACGCGGATTTTGAGGCTCTTATTGCGGAGAACAAGAGAATGAAGGAGTAAAACAAGTAGGTGTAGCGTCATATGAAGGAGAATAAGGAGCTTAAGGAGATGGTGGAGCTGAGAAACGCTGAAATTGCCCAGGGTGCGAAAGAGAAAGCCGATGTGGAGACTATGAGTAGAGATGTGTTAGCTCAAGTGGAAAGTATTAAGGCCAAGCATCAGGCTGAGGTGAAGAAGCTTAAGGAGAGTATTGAGGATGAAAAGGCTAGAGTGCAAGAGTCCCTGAATCCGTCTATCTGGAGCATGTATGTTAAAGCGTATTGATTCTATGGAATCTTGTGGGTCGATGATTATCCTTGAATAATATATTAAACTTGGGACACACTATTAGAAATAAAGATTCGGAGGCTATAGCTGGAGACGATAAAAGACTTTGAGCTGATGGAAACTCACATGACTGAAGAAGAGTGCTCGGTATTGCAGGAATAGAGGAAATTTCTAAGAGATGATGTTGAGAGGGCGAGGTTGGCAGAACTTACTGCCGTCAAAGGAAAGGCGGTGACTATCGAGAGCATGATAGTCGCTCACAAGATTGCGGAAGGAAATTCTCGTTAACAACAAGTTATGCCATCCGCCTCTGCTAGTGGTCCAATGGTCCTAGCCCCGACTACTACTGAGTATGACCCCGATTTTCCAGGTTTGGGACCAGGAAGCTCCTTTCAAGAAACAACCGAGGGTACCATGCCTATCGCAACCACGCCACAAATGCCGGGAGGTAAAGTCTCATTATCAGGACTGCTTGGAAGAATGTAAGCACTAATTCAAAAGTATAATTCATCTTCTTTTTCTTTATGCTGACCCATTTGGAGTTGAAGTAACAATGGAATTGGCGTCGACGCTTCCTTAATTACCTGAGGCTAGAATGGGATTGCAAGGAATACAGTTTGGAGAAGGTGGCAGAACACTTGATGCATTCTCTGATGTAGATTTAGAGCTTTACAAAAACCTGCTTAAGGAGGAAGGGGAGATTAAGGATGCAGTCCCAAATGACCGTGCTAACAGAGACGGAAGTGTACACAATGCACGATCTGGTGAGTCACAGAAGGCTAAACTGCTTGCTAAGTTGAGGAGTAGGAGGAAAAGAGAAAGTGTAAGACCCATATTCTATGCATCCGAGGATCTTTGAATATTTATTTTAGTTTCATACGAAGTCGTATGGTCGTGTAACTTTGGGGAATGACTATTGGGGTCATTTCCCATGTTCACGATTTTTGCCGAATTTTAAATGATAATTTTGCCCCTGGCGAATATTTCTTCGCATATAACTTTTGATTGAAAAGGAGTTTGGACCTAAAACCACTTCCATTGGATTCAGATGATGGTTTACCTTTTCGTAGAGTGGTCACATTAATCAAACGGACTTGCCGTTTGGGAGATATGGCTGAAATAAGGTTTGGAAGGTGAAAAACAGCTTAACCGGGCTTAAAAGGGTGATTAGCAGCTAGACCCATAACCCATTTCGGGATTAGAGTTATGGGAAGGCTGATAAGGTTTGGGAAATCAGTTCTATTCATTTTTCAGCCGCCAATTATCATCTTTTCAAACCTAGCAATGGCCTCCAACTCCCAAATCACCTTCTAATCACTTTCTAACCACATATTGGCCAAATCTACAACAAATCAAGATGGATTAGCATAGAAATCGAGATAGAGCTGTTGGAACACATAAGAATTCGACCCAAATCAGTGGATTTTTCAGATCTATAATTTATTTGTGGCTAAGGTGAGTGATTTGCACTTTTATTCACTAATTACGGCTAATTAGGGGTGATTAGTGATAATTAACGAAATTATGACTCAGAAAAATTTGGAAAAATATGTAAAAATTCTAAAATATTATTTTATGCCTCTATTAGAAATTTGGGTTAATTTGGATTAAGTTTGCTAATTCTATTGCTAGATATAGTTAAACATGATTAAGGGAAAAACATGGGTTTTGGGTATGTCTGATCTATATTGCCATGTTAAATTCTTGTTTTGGTTTTTATGATTGATCCTACATGTTATTACTACTATTTGGAATGTTTTATGGTTGCTTAGTAAAGTTAGAATGGTCAAAAACGCTGTCGTAAATAGCTTGCTGGAAAGTGGCAGGAAATAGTATAGGACCCCAGTTCGTGACCAGGGTACCACGACCCGACCCCATCTCAGACCCGGCTCCCGAATGAAGACCATGAACCACCTGCACCACTCGTGCCTCACGAACCGATGTCACGAACTGAAGGAGACCAGAACCGTGAAACTCCCACAAACCGATGCATCACGAACCGGACCAGACGATGTACCCATGTGCTGCCTGCTCATCACGAACCGGCATCAACGAGACGCCCTGGATGGAGACTCACGAACCGAGGTGGAGCATCACGACCGGGATGCTCATCACGAACCGGCTGCCTCAAACGGAAGTGAGATCGAACCTAACCGGGATGATGAACAAAAACCGAGATGTAAAGGAAGTCCAAATGAGGAGTTGTTACTTAGGATCCAGACAGGAACCAACGAGTTAACTTCTAGAGTTGGGCTATGCTGTGGGACATGTGCAAAGGGGTTATCGATATCTATAGCTTTGATTCACTATTGATGGGGGTGTTGACTATGGACTAGTGCGGTGGGGTCAAAGTTGTACGGAGTCGAACTCCATCAAGGCCCCCAAGGGCAAAGTGGTCGTAGTAAGATTTGGACGGAGCTGGGCTCTATCATGGCCCAAATTGGTTCCGGTGATCAAAACGGTGGATATCGTATGATTTACGCACTGGGTGAGAGATGTGAGGATGATTGCTATGTTTGATGTTTGGTGTCACCATGACACACACACTCCCATTTTCACACTGTATGTTAGTGATACCTTAGAGTACTGTACATCTTGTTGCGCTAACTCTTTGGCTATAGGTTCAGGTATGATTATTTGTACCTATTATTGTTTTATTTTGCTAATATCGCTCATACCAGGCTTTTCTCTAACCCAGAGTTTTATGTCTCTTCTTATTACTCTGGGTGCTCCTAAACGAGCAGACTAGAGACAGGTCAGAAGATTATGCATGAGTGGTTGTCCGGAGATGAGCAGGAGGCTTCCATGTACTATTTACATATATACTCCATGTGTTGTTGCTGGTCACTACTTTGGGCATTAGTAGTGTACCTTTTCTATTTTGCTTTAGAGACAATATTTTGAAGTTATAATAATGGTTTGGATCATAAGCTGTATTTTGGATTCCGCTACTTTGATAAACATGGTTTAGTTCTCAGCTTATGTACTGCCTCACCTGTTTTATAGCAAGTTATGTTATTGTTATATTTTATTCCATGCGCTGTGAGATATACTACAGGTTCTTGATGATTCATAGTTTCAAATCCCTTTTCTTTGACGATCGTCCTGTGCTAATTGGACATCAGCACAACGCATTTCATTGGAAATGTCGGTCAGTGCGGGGCGGGCCGTCACACTTGGTATCAGAGCCAGGTTGCGTAGTTTAACCTAGGGGAAAACATCAGGAAGAGATAGTATACATATATGAGAAAACGTGCATTTGTGATATTCTGGTTTTCAAAAACTATATATATATACTATTAGTATATCTAAAGAAGAAGTCGCACTTCACTGGCACCACTAAGGAGATGTTTATTCGTTTTCTCTTTACAGATTGGATGAGGAGCCAAAATACGAGGAGTACGGGTTCAGGGGCCAATGATCAATGTTTACTACCTTCATGTGAGAGATGCTTAGGGATGTTCAGTGAGCAGTTCCTAATGCTGCTAATGGTGGTGGTGCAGTAGTGTAGGCGCCTAGAGCCGATTTTGCCAACTTCAAGGATGAGCTATGAATTGGTGGAATGCTATTAAAACAGCTACTCCCGAGGATCAAGTTATTTGGGATCAGTTTAAGACTCACTTCAGTGATAAGTTTATTCCAGCTTCTCAGAAATCAGAATTGTTCAGAAAGTTTTTGGAGCTTAAGCAGAATGGTAGGGCAGTCTCAGAGTATATTGCTGAATTCGATACCTTATCGAAATATGGATTGTCCCTTATCAATACTGTCGAGAAGAAGAACGAGAAGTTCATAACTGGCCTAGATGAGTACTTGGGGGAAAGACTCCTAAACCATATTGATGAGACTTTCGAATTTATTATGAGGAAAATATTGAGATCGAAGAGCCTTTACCCTAAGTCGAAGACTGAGATTGCTATTGCATCTGTAGGGGAACCAAAACCGTAAGCAAGCGGTGAAGTCAAGAAGACTTCCCAGAACAAGAGGAAGCAGAATCAGACCAATGATGGTCAGAAAAAGAGGGATAAGAAAGATATAGAGTGTTATAGCTGTGGAAAGAAGGGCCACTATGCTAAAGAATGTCGAGCAAAGCCAGTGGACAGGAAGTGCTTCAATTACGGCCAAGTGGGACATCAAAAGGATAAATGTCCCCAACCCCCTAAAGGGTAGCAGATTGTGAAAGCATATGCTATCAACGTTGTTCCTTCCTCGTCAACGTTGTTCCTTCCTCGTCGAATGCCCCAACTGCGGTGGAGAAGGGAAAAAGTGCCACCATTCAATGTATGCTTTCTATTTATGATGTTCCTGTTTGAGTATTGTTTGATACAGGGGCTTCCCATTTCTTTGTATTTAGTGACCTGGTAGATAAGTTGGAATTGGAAATCGGGATTGTCGATAGACCTTTAGTTGTGACGAACCCAATTGTTGGTTCGACTAGCCTTAGCATGATTTGTCGTAGTTTGGTCTTATCGAGTCATGGATGTATCTTTGCTTGTGATTGCTTTGTTTTGGGCTTTACTGGGTTTGAAATTATTTTGGGAGTCGATTGGCTCCAAAGGTATGGGGTGGTGTTAGGCTGTGAGGGGTTTTTGGTGACTATTAGAGCGGATGATAGATGGAGGGTAGTGTTTGGTGGCCTACCTAGTGATGGGGTGATGGCTAGTTTTCTAAATTCCCTCGACATCCCGCATGATGAGTTATCAGAGGTTCCCACTGCTGGCGAGTATCCGAGTATCTTCAGGGAAGTGACCAGACTTCCACCACACTGAGAGATCGAGTTTTGGATTGATTTAGTGAATGATGCCAGACCTATAGTGATGCCACTTCGCCGTATGGCGCCAAGGGAGTAGCGAGAGCTCGAGTTGCAAGTAAGCGATCTTTTGAAGAAGGGATTTATCCAAAGAATTGTTTCCGAATGGGGAGCACCAGTTGTATTTGGTACTAAGGCAGATGGTTCCCTTCGTTTATGTGTAGACTACCGCGAGTTGAACAAGGTGACGAGGAAGAATAAGTATCCTCTTCTGTAGATAGACGATTTGTTTGATCAGTTGAATGGAGCGAGAGTGTTCTCCTAGTTAGATCTCGCGACAAGTTTTCATCAACTCCGAGTAGCAGCTGAGAGTGTACCTAAAACGACATTTCGAATGTCGTCTGGATTTTATGAGTGGTTAGTCATGCCATTCGGGTTGACCAATGCACCCACATATTTTGTGGATCTCATGAATAGGGTATTCAGGGATCAATTAAATAAGTTTGTTCTTGTGTTCATGGACGATATCTTGGTTTACTTAAGGACAGAGGAAGAACACAAGGAACATTTGAGGATAGTAATGGAGGTGTTGAGGAAACACCAATTGAAAGCATAATTTTCCAAGTGTCACTTCTGGAGGAGGGAAGTGAGGTTTTTAGGCCATGTTGTTTCAGAGAATGGTATTGCCGTGGATCCTGCGAAGGTGGCTACAGTGAAAGATTGGTCTACGCCTAAGAATGCAACAAACGTGAGAAGTTTTTTGGGGTTAGCTGGATATTATCGTAAGTTTTTCCAAGACTTCTCCAAGATAGCGGCACCGTTAACTCAATTGACCAAGAAGAATCAAGCTTTCGTCTGGGACGAAAGGTGTGAGATTGCATTTAAAGGTCTAAAGGAGAAGTTGACGTGTGCACCAGTGTTAGTTACTCCTAAGGTGAACGAAGATATGATGGTATAAACAGATGCCTGTGGTACTGGACTAGGTGCTGTACTAATGCAAGGAGGTAGGGTTGTAGCTTATGCCAGTCGGCAACTAAAACCGCATGAGAAAAGATATCCTACCCATGATTTGGAATTGGCAGCGATCGTGTTCGCATTAAAGATATGGAGACACTATCTCTTGGGAGAAAGATTCGAGTTGTTTACTGATCATAAGTCGTTAAAGTATCTTTTCTCTCAGAAGGATTTAAATCTTTGTCAGTAGAGATGGTTAGAATTTTTGGCTTCATATGATTTCAATATCCCATACACACCCGGGAAGGGCAATGCTGTGGCTAATGCCCTGAGTAGAAGACATGCCAGTTTGGGGGCTATGTTTCTGGAATGGAAGCAACTGGAGTATATCGCAGGATATGATTTCAGACCTAAGTACGAATTGGATCCAGAAATGTTAGCAATTTTGACGATCAGACCAACTTTGATTGAGCGGATTGGTTCCAGTCAAAGGGACGATCCCAACCTATTGTAAATCATTTCCAAGGTAGAAGTGAGTAGGGATGGTGAGGAAATGAACAAGTATGGACTTGATCAAAAAGGATGGCTTCGAAAGAATGGTAGACTAGTCGTACCCAATGTCAATGGATTGAGAGATGAAGTGCTTAGAGAGTGTCATCACTCGAAACTGACTATACATCCCGGCGGTAACAAAATGTATCAAGACATGAAGCAGACCTACTACTGGGAAGAGATGAAGAGAGACGTTGGGAAGTTTATATCCAAGTGCATGAATTGCCAGTTAGTTAAAGCCGAGCAAAAGAAGCCTAGTGGTTTGTTACAACCGTCGGAAATTCCCGAATGGAAATGGGAACAAGTCTCAATGGATTTCATTGATGGTTTACCAAGGACTAGATCAGGTCATGATAGTATTTGGGTGATTGTGGGCCGATTAACCAAAAGTGCAATGTTTATACGAGTCAAGTCGAATAGAACGACAACTAAGTTAGCCGAACTATATATGAAATGGGTGGTGAGATTTCATGGAGTACCTAAAGTTATTGTGAGTGACCTAGATACATTATTTACTAGTGGGTTTTGGAAGAGCTTACAAGAAGCTTTAGGGTCAAAATTACATCTCAGTACTGCATACCATCCTCAAACTGACGGTCAAACAGAGATGGTGAATCGTATATTAGAGGATCTCTTGAGATCTTGTGTATTGGATTTTGGAGGATCATGTGATGACCATTCGCATCTGGTTGAGTTCGCATATGATAGTAGTTATCAGTCCAGTATTGGTATGGCTCCATTTGAAGCTTTTTATGGAAGACCGTGCAACTCACCATCTTGTTGGTTGGAAACCGATTAGAAGTTTGTGCTTAGGCCATATGTAATAGGAGAAATGTCTGATAAGAAGGTTATTCAACTACGAAGAAGACCACCCAAGATAGGCAGAAGAGTTATGCTGATAAAAGGCGAAGAAATTTGAAATTCTTCGTTGGCGACTTGGTATTTGTCAAGGTTTCTCCATTGAAAAGTGTGATTTGATTTGGTTGGAGAGGTAAGTTGGCACCATAGTTTGTTGGTCCATTCCCAGTTCTCGAACAAGTTGAGAATTTTGCGTATAAAGTTGGATTACCTGACAAGATCGCGGGAGTTCACAACGTATTTCATGTTTCCCAGTTAAGGAAGTTCGTGCACGACCCTTATATGACTATTTTGCCAGATCAGTTGGATGATATCGAGGTAGAATCTGAAGCAGTTGGGAGCCACAGGACGATTCGTATTATCAGACACGATACGTAACAACTTCGAAGGAAGATGATGGAACTAGTCAAGGTCCAGTGGGGAGATAATGAGAATAACTGTACTTGGGAAACAGAGGAGAACATAAAGAAGACGCATCTAGAACTCTTTGCCTGGTAAGATTCTAATCGCAATACAGTTATTCGCTTGTTAGTAAACCACATGCTAAGATAAGCCTGTTGCATTATTGTGTATGTTTGATTGTTTGTAAATGGCTGATAGGCATGCGGGCCACCATTGTATGTTTTGGTTAAGGAATTTCGAAGGCGAAATTTCTTTGTGGGGAGGGGGGGGGGGAGTGTAAGACCCACATTCTATGCACCGGAGGATCTTAGAATATTTATTTTATTTTCATACGAAGTCGTATGGTCGTGTAATTTTGGGGAACGACTATTGGGGTCATTTCCCATGTTCACGATTTTTGCCGAATTTTAAATGACCGTTTTGCCCCTGGGGAATCTTTCTTCATGTATAACTTTTGATTGGTAAGGAGTTTGGACCTGAAACCACTTCCATTGGATTCGGATGATGGTTTACCTTTTCGTAGAGTGGTCACATTAATCAAACGAACTTACCATTTGGGAGATATGGCTGAAATAAGGTTTGGAAGGTGAAAAACAGCTTAACTGGGCTTAAAAGGGTGATTAGTAGCTAGGCCAATAACCCGTTTCGGGATTAGAGTTATGGGAAGGCTGATACGGTTTGAGAAATCAGTTCTATTTATTTTTCAACCGCCAATTATCATCTCTTCAGACCTAGCAATGGCCTCCAACTCCCAAATCACCTTCTAATCACTTTCTAACCACATATTGGCCAAATCTACATTAAATCAAGACGGATTAGCATAGAAATCGAGATAGAGCTGCTGGAACGCATAAGAATTCGACCCAAATCAGTGGATTTTTCAGATCTATAATTTATTTGTGGCTCAGGTGAGTGATTTGCACTTTTATTCACTAATTACGGCTAATTAGGGGTGATTAGTGATAATTAACGAAATTATGATTTAGAAAAATTTGAAAAAATATGTAAAAATTCTGAAATATTATTTTGTGTCTCTATTAGAAATTTGGGTTAGTTTGGACTAAGTTTGCTAATCCTATTGCTAGATATAGTTAAACATGATTAAGGGAAAAACATGGGTTTTGGGTATGTTTGATCAATATTAACATGTTAAATTGTTGTTTTTGTGTTTATAGTTGATCCTACATGTTATTACTACTATTTGGAATGTTTTATGATTGCTTAGTAAAGTTAGAATGGTCGAAAACGCCGTCGTATGGTGTTAATAGCTTGCTAGAAAGTGGCAGGAAATAGTACAGGACCCCGGTTCGTGACCAGGGTACCACGACCCGACCCCATCTCCGACACGGCTCGTGAATGAAGACCACGAACCGCCTGCACCACTCGTGCCTCACGAACTGATTTCACGAACTAAAGGAGACCAGAACCCTGAAACACCCACGAACCGATGCATCACGAACCGGACCAGACGATGCACCCACGAGCTGCCTGCTCATCACGAACCGACATCATCGAGCCGCCCTGGATGGAGACCCACGAACCGAGGTGGGGCATCACGACCGGGATGCTCATAACGAACTGACTACCTCGAACGAAAAGGAGACCGAACCTAACCGTGATGATGACCCAAACCCGAGACGCAAAGGAAGTCCAAATGAGGAGTTGTTGCTCAGGATCCAGACGGGAACCAACGAGTTAACTTCTAGAGTTGGGCTTTGCTGCGGGACGTGTGCAATGGGGTTATCGATATCTATAGCTTTGATTCACTATTGATGGGGGGCGTTGACCATGGACTAGTGCGGTGGGGTCAAAGTTGTATAGAGTCGAACTCCATCAGGGCCCCCAAGGGAAAAGTGGTCGTATTAAGATTTGGACGGAGCTGGGCTCTGTCATGGCCCCAAATGATTTTGGTGATCAAAGCGGTGGATATCGTATGCTTTACGCACTGAGTGATAGATGTGAGGATGATTGATATGTTTGATGTTTGCTATCACCATGACACGCACACTCCTATTTTCACACCATATGTTAGTGATACCATAGAGTACTATACATCTTGTTGTGCTAACTCTTTGGTTGCAGGTATGATTATTTGTACATGTTATTGTTTTATTTTGCTAATATCGCTCATACCAGACTTTTGTCTGACCCAGAGTTTTATGTCTCTTCTTATTACTTTGGGTGCTCCTAAACGAGTAGACTAGAGACTGGTCAGGTGATTATGCCCGAGTAGCTGTCCGGAGACGAGTAGGAGGCTTCCACGTACTATTTACATATATTCTCCCTGTGTTGTTGCTAGTCACTACTTTGGGCATTAGTAGTGTACCTTTTCAATTTTGCTTTAGAGACAGTATTTTGAAGTTGTAATAATGGTTTGGATCATAAGCTGTATTTTGGATCCCACTACTCTGATAGACATGATTTAGTTCTCAGCTTATGCACTGTATCACCTGTTTTATATCAAGTTATGTTATTATTATATTTTATTCCATGCGCTGTGAGATATACTACAGGTTCTTGATGATTCATAGTTTCAAATCCTTTTTCTTTGACGACCATCCCGTGCTAGTTGGACATCGGCACAGCGCATTTCATTGGAAATGTCGGCCAGTGCGGGGCGGGCCGTCATAGAAAGGTCGACTAGATGGCATTGTAATAAGCTCGGGAGGAAGCCAGAAAGAAGGTTGTGGAGGCGGCCAATGCTAAGGTGGCAAGGAAAAGAGCTGCTGACAAGGTTACCAAGAAGTGGGCCGATGATGAGGCCAATAAGAAAAATGCTGATAATGGGGCTTCCAAGTAAAAAGCCGATGTTGAATTTAAGAGGTTGTATAAGGAGGCGACTAGGAAACTCAAAACTGAGCGGTTCGTCGAACAGAAAGTCACAAGAGATGCCAAGAAAAAAAAATGAACAAGAGGCAAAGAAGGCCAAGGAGACCGTGGAGAAGGAGGGTACCGAGGCAGTGCTATTCCTTTCCATCGACGTCACCCCCAAACCTCTACAAACGATCCCACTCATAACTGGAGGCATCACAGATTTCGCGATTGGCGAGGATGATGATGGGAATTCCAAGACGGTGACTCATGAGTCCATCTCTCCAGCTAATGGTATGGTGGAAGGAGGAGAGCCAGCTCCAGCAGGAAGAGAAGGAAGATTGGCGATAACCCACCTAGTACTGAGTATGCAAAGAAGAAGAAAAAGGAGAAGGACGGGTCATCCAAGTGACTGTTATAGGGTTTTGGTAATGTAGGCAGATAGTATATGTGAGTATGACCCTCTCTTTTGGAGGAATGGTGTGGTTTTCATGTACACCATGTCATTAAAAGAAAGATAGGCACTTGGAGCTGGATTTTGGTTGTGAATGAAAACTTTTAGTTGACTTTGCTTCTACGTCATGTAGTGTTAAGTGTTTAAACTTTCATCTACGCTTCCTAGTATTTGTACTTGTGCAAATATACCCGTCGTCACACTTGGACGAATGTTGCCTGTTACATTGCTCTTGAGAGTTTCAAGTTGTGCGAAACATCTATTTGCTGACTCCACTCTTGAGATTTCCCTTGGTCGGGAGCCCCGAGTCGTGCGAAGTTCGGGTTTAGTATCTCCCCTCTCGGGGTCTCCTTGCGGTCGTTGACCCCGAGTCATGAGAAGACATTGAGATCGTTGATTCATCCTTTAGACTCTCCCGTCGTTTTTGTTTGGGTTAGAATTTGATGGCGTCGTTGATTCGCCAATTTGGTACTTGAATCCAGACGCTTTAAGTCGGATGGGGCCAAGCGAGCAATCATAATCACACACACCTGGCTGGTGGATTTCCCCCAAGTCCGGAGGCTTGGGAATAGGAATGGATACTCAAATTAATGAGTGTCCCGAGTTATTTATACTTGGCCTCTTCGTTGGTTCGAGACTCGAGTCGAGGTTTTTATACTCGGCCTCGTTGTTGGTTCGAGACTCGAGTCAAGTAATCTATATTCGGCCTTGTCGCTATTTCGAGACTTTGGTTGGGTTATTTATACTCGGCCTCGTCGTTGGTTCGAGACTTTAGTTGGGTTATTTATACTCGGCCTCGTTGTTGGTTGGAGACTCGAGTTAGGAGGATCAATGCCAAGTTTCTGGGTGCCGATCCAGTGTTGTTCTCTAATGTATGCAAGCCGGTTGTAATAGGTGTTCATATATACTACGTAGAAAATAAATCCAAGTACATGGGAATCTGGGACTTTCTTTACTTATAACTTTGGCAGTAATGACCTTTACTTTACAATGCCTTAAACTTGAAGAAAACAAAACATTGTTGGAAAGCAGTAAATCAGTACACTAGATTAAGTGATGTAACATGGAGGTGTTCATTGTTCCATGCATGCTCTTGGAGGCTAGGCGCCATCAATGGTCATTGTCTTGAAGGTTCCATCTCCAAGCCTCCATTGTATGACGTACGGACCTTCCCCGCGAGGATTGAAACCAGTCATCGTGGGTCTGATCCGCTTCAGGACAAGGTCGCCGATATCGAAGTTATTTGGATGGACTTTGGAGTTGAAGTGTCGGGAGACTCGTTGTCGTTGAGCGACGGCTCTGACTTTAGCTTCGTCTCTTTTCTCTACGAGTAAGTGAAGCAACAACAAAATGACACCTAGGTTGGTCTTCGGATCGTTGTAAGAGACCCAACGAGATTGGAGTTTGAGCTCAATAGAAATGATGAATTTAGATCCATATGCGAGAGTGAAAGGAGTGTGGCCAGTCGCTGACTTATGGGTGGTCTGGTATGCCTAGAGGGCTAGAGAGGCTCATCGACCCATAAGCCTTCAGCCTTTTCGAGACGCTTCTTAATGATAGATTTGATCACTTTGTTTACAGCCTCAACTTTCCCATTGCCTTGAGGATGAGCCACTACTAAGAATTTTTTCTAGATGTTGTGTCACCGGGAGAAGGTCTTGAACTCAGCGCTCTCTAATTGGGCCCCGTTGTCTGAAATGATAGCTTGGAGGACACCATATCGAGTGATGATGTTGCAGATGTAACGCCCCGGGATTTCCGACCAGTCAAAATTGCCGAAAACCCCGTGCGTTCCAAAAACCAACAATGACAATTAGCATTTTATTTTGGAAGTATACGATATCACTCAATGTTATGGATATTTTTTTTAAAAATAAATATCACTTATCTAATTAACCATTCGTGCTTAAATATGAATTAAACACAATTACCGTAAATCAACCATCGTGCAACTCTGACAAAACGGACATCGATATTCATCCCCGCACACTTAATAAAACGTCAGTATAGATTAAATGATATGAAAGATGCATCAACACAAATGTAATAACAACAAAAAATATTTTTATTAACAAAGCAGCTGCGTCACTACCACTGGTGACTGCCTACGTACCTTTATCTAATTGGGTAAGCAATTAGATACACGATCAAGCCAACGTAGTTCTTTTTTTTACTCAAAACATTTAAAATCAGTATTTACTTTCAAAATACTGTTTATGTCATATAGAGATTTTCAAAAGTAATCTTAAATTACTTTTTAAATAATTTCAAATAAAATTTGAAATTAACCTTCACGTCCGTCGGACCAGTTAGGGATAGCCAGGGAGAGCAGGAAACTATATTTTCCAAACCCAAGCCTAGACACTATCGTCTCTGTCACCCTAGAATGTTCCAGTATTTTATTTTGAAAGACATCTATATATCTCTTCATTTCAAAAGATAAATATTTTTTATTTTAAATACTAGTCGTCTTCATTATGCAAAAACTCCTTCATATACAATTTTAACCCACCTTTATGTTTCTCTAATATATGTTTGGAAAGATCTTCAAAGATTGAAGTGAAATAATTAAGTTAAACACCATTCATGCCTCATTTGAACACTATCCAAACTTCGTTTGGACTATTCATGCCTCGTTTACACTATTCATATTCATACCTCATTTAAACACTGTTCATACCTCGTTTAATCACATACTATTCATGTCTCGATTGAACAATATTCATACCTTGTTTACAAATTATTTATACCTTGGTCAAACACTAATCATACCTCGTTTAAACACTAATCATAAATGTCCTCAATCATCAGTCATATACGTTGATTGCTTGTCAAAACAAATATCACAACCAATATAGTATGTTAAAGTCATAGGCATCTTTAAATAAAAACACAAGCTTATGAAATAATAATGGATTATATGATAAGTATACTTACAATATTTCTTGCTACCTTCGTGCAAGGATCTCATAGAACATCATACTGTACTTACTATCATTCCAAAGCTTATTTTCCTTGAATCGCCGAAATTCGTCGACACGTTTTGATTCGCCTTTGCTTTTATTTAACATCCTCGATTTTATTAATTTGTTTATGATACTATACTCAAATCCAAATTTGAGAGGACTTGGAATAGTTTACCATGAATTAATAAAACATCTATAATAGTGTTTCTATCATGCTACGAAAAGTTCTAGTCGTTTTAAAATATTTCATAGTCAATTTTAGAGAAAAGACAACGTTCCGAAATGCTATAAAAAGTTTCAAAACTCAGATTTTAAGTCTGTTTTTGGGTAAAATGTTTGACTCTTTTTCTCTTGGATAAAAATAGTTTTTGACTCCAAATTTTCTATAGTAATAAGCTCTCTTTGTCTACTTAATTATCATCAAAAGAAAACCTCAAAATCATTTACCAATTTAATAAGTAAAATCAAACATCATGAGGCAATTTTAACATGTCATTTTCGGGTTGATTTTTACTCATTTTGCATCCAGTTTTCTAGTATGAAAACGACCGAATTAGAAAAGGTGGCCGACGACAAAGTTGTAGCCCTTTGAATTAACTTTCCAAATTGATATAGAAGTCGAAATTTCATTAAGAATTGCAAAAGTTATACCCAAAATACTGAACGTCATTTTCAGTGTTTAGGGTTCTATCGTTTCTTCGTAACTTTCACAACTTTTCTTTATGAAATGAATACATGAACTTACATCGTTTTTCTTACCTAATACTTGTGCCTTGATCTTGTTTTTATCCTCTAGGCTTCTCCCAAACCTCTCTTCATTTTCTAATCTTGGTTTTATGTTTTTGAATGGATGATATAAAATGAACCTTTCCACCCTTTATATAGAAATTTTCAAGGTTAGTTTGTAATTTAGTTTAGGACACTTGTCCTTCATCATTCATGCAAACCATAAGATGATGACACATGCCTAATTAGGTGTCCTAAGATGTTTCTACACATGGACACCTAAGAGGGTTATGTGTCCTTATCTCTTTGTTTCTTATCTTTTTATTTTAGCTTACATGATAAGCTTCTTATTTTAAATTTATTTTTCCCTTACATGAATACATATATCCATGTTTAACAACCATGCTTTAGGATGTAGACACATGTCCACTTAGGTGTCTTTAGATTTTTCTACACATGGACGCCTAAGAGGTTATGTGTCATTACATTATTTACTTATAAGACATGTGTTCCATTCTTTTGGTGACATGTGTCCCTATCATGTTAAGCCATTTTTCATTTTCTAGAACATGTACACATATATCATTTGAATGTTACTTCTATGATATGTACATACACATATATGTGTTCTTCTAACGTTATTACATGCACATGATATTCCAACAACTTTTAATAAGCAAAACCTCGTTTATCGATAAAGCTGTTTTCGGTCACATTATCGATTTTTCTTTGAACTACTTACCTTTGTAAACAAAAACTTAACAACTTATTTTCTTCTCTTTAATTATTATTTATAAATGTATTTAATCAAGGTTATAAAACCATTTAAATCCAGGTTTTAAATATTTAAATAACCTCAATATTTAAATATTTACTGCTCGAAGTTTCAGGTTGTTACATTCTTTCCCCCTTAAAAGGAGTTTCGTCCCCGAAATTCTATGCTATACTTAATCAAAAGAATGAAAAAAGTTCCACGCATAAAACTCTAAGTATTCAAGACATTTTCTTGAAAGGATACTTTCAAAACAATTTCATGAATCGAAATTCTAAGACATATGAACCTGTCAATTTATGACCCACATTCCATCAAATCTGCAAGCCATTACTGGATCAGGCACGCCGTTGTTTCTTTTATACCCAAATTCAGGATCATGTTCTTTGCAATCCGCATCGATACCCGGTCTCCTTCTCTTCTTGTGTGGTACCGATCAAAATGTACTAAAGATTCATCGTATGTCGGCTCATCTGACTCATCCTACTCATCATCAACAAGTTAGGATGTATTCTTCATGTTGTGGTACCCATCGAAATGTACCATAGAGTAATCTAGAATCTCATATAATATCTTCAAACATGATTATATCCATCAAAGTCAATACATCAAATAATGGTGTATTGTCCTTATTGCAGTACCCATCAAAATGTACCAGAGTAATATTTTCAAAATAGACTCTAAACAATTTTTTTATTATATTCATCAAAGTCAATACATCAATTATGTTGTACTCTCCTTGTTACAGTACCCATCAAAATGTACCAGAGAGTAATATTTTCAAAATAGACTCTAATCATTTTTTTTTAATAATATGATTATATTCATCAAAGTGGATCCACGCCACCCCCTCAATTTAGGCTATTCTATTGCGACTGACATCCCCTCACTAAGTAGGGATGTACTCTACTCGGCTCTATACAAACATAGAGTAATAGTTGCACTACCCAAGATCTATTGTCTTATGTCGGCATCCCCTCACTAAGTAGGGATGTACTCTACTTGGCTCTATACCAACATAGAGTAATAGTGCACTACCCAAGATCTATTGTCTTATACCGCAAATCGAAGGTATCCATCATTGATGAAATAATCAATAAAATCTTTCACAAGTTTGAACAAAGTATTCTCTCTAAATACTTTTATACTTTGTAATCATTACTCCCACATCGATACCCATTTTCTTTTGGGAAATTCACACTCCCAACTTCGAAAATCATCTCAAGTATAAACCCTTTTTTTTCAAACACATAGCCAGTTTGCAATAATAGAAATCTGTCAAAATTTAATCTAGCTTCCCAATAAGTTACTTCGACCAAACCTAATCAAAAGTTATGGCTGAATTGCAGATTGATCTTTTAGCAGCTTTAAGCTAACATCATCAATGTTAAACAATTCCAATATCACATTATATAATAATATAAATATTTAAAGAGATTTTCTCACCTCAGTTTTGCATGAAGTATTGAATTTACTCCTCTCGGTCTTCTTCAATTTTGTTTGCCCAAGCTCATTCAATTGCTTCCTCGATAAGTTGATATTCCACATTCGGTTCAAGCCACTCCATTGCATCTATTTCATGCTACTACATACCTTCCTTTATAAGCCGCTTCATTCCCTCGCTACTTTATAACTTATCATATGCACTTTCAACTTTGTTAAACCTCCTTATGTGGTGTTTGAAAATGAATCAACACATTATTCATAAACAAAAGTTAAACAAATAAATAATACTCATATACCTGGTCAGAGGAATGGTGCCTTACCTTATCAAATCGAGGTAACTTCATTTTAAATTTTCAAAAATGATTTTCTAATCTAATATGAAATTTTATTTTGGCACCTAACCCAAGCTCTGATTCCACTTGTAACGCCCCGGGATTTCCGACCAGTCAAAATTAACGAAAACCCTGTGCGTTCCAAAAATCAACAATGACAGTTAGCATTTTATTTTGGAAGTATACGATATCACTCAATGCTCTGGATTTTTTTTTAATAAATATCATTTATCTAATTAACCATTCGTGCTTAAATATGAATTAAACATAATTACCATAAATCAACCATTGTGCAACTTTGACAAAACGGACATCGATATTCATCCCTGCACACTTAATAAAACGTTAGTATAGCTTAAATGATATGAAAGATGCATCAACACAAATGTAATAACAACAAAAAATATTTTTATTAGTAAAGCAGCTACGTCACTACCACTTGTGACTGCCTACGTACCTTTATCTAATTGGGCAAGCAATTAGATACAGGATCAAGCCAACGTAGTTCTTTCTTTCTCAAAACATTTAAAATCAGTATTTACTTTCAAAATACTGTTTATATCATATAGAAATTTTCAAAGGTAATCTTAAATTTATTTTTAAATAATTTCAAATAAAATTTGGAATTAACCTTCACGTCCGTTGGACCAGTTAGGGATAGCCAGGGAGAGCAGGAAACTATATTTTCTTAACCCAAGCCTAGACACTATCCTCTCTGTCACCCTAGAACGTTCTAGTCTTTTATTTTGAAAGACATCTATATATCTCTTCATTTCAAAAGATAAATATTTTTTATTTTAAATACTAATCGTCTTCATTATGCAAAAACTCATTCATTAAAAATTTCAACCCACCTTTATATTTCTCTAATATATGTTTGGAAAGATCTTCAAAGATTGAAGTGAAATATTTAAGTTAAACACCATTCACGCCTTATTTAAACACTATCCAAACTTCGTTTGGACTATTCATACCTCGTTTACACTATTCATATTCATACCTCGTCAAAACACTGTTCATACGTCGTTTAATAACATACTATTCATGTCTCGATTGAACAGTATACATACCTCATTTACACATAATTTATACCTTGGTCAAACACTAATCATACCTCGTTTAAACACTAATCATAAATGTCCTCAATCATCAGTCGTATATGTTGATTTCTTGTCAAAGCAGATATCGCAACCAATATAGTATGTTAAAGTTATAGGCATCTTTAAATAAAAACACAAGCTTATGAAATAATAATGGATTATATGATAAGTATACTTATAGTATTTCTTGCTATCTTCATGTAAGGATCTCATAGAACATCATATTGTACTTACCATCATTCCATAACTTATTTTCCTCGAATCGCCGAAATTCGTCGACACGTTTTCACTCGCCTTTGCTTCGATTTAACATCCTCGATTTTATTAATTTGTTTATGATACTATACTCAAATCCAAATTTGAGAGGACTTGGAATAGTTTACCATGAATTAATAAAACATCTATAACAGTGTTTCTATCATGCTACGAAAAGTTCTAGTCGTTTTAAAATACTTCATAGTCAATTTTAGAGAAAAGTCAGCGTTCCGAAATGCTATAAAAAGTTTCAAAACTCAGATTTTATGTCTGTTTTTGGGTAAAATGTTTAATGCTTTTTCTCTATGATAAAAATAGATTTTGACTCCAAATTTTCTACAGTAATAAGGTGTCTTTGTCTACTTAATTGTCATCAAAAGAAAACCTCAAAATCATTTACCAATTTAATAAGTAAAATCAAGCATCATGAGGCAATTTTAACATGGCATTTTCGGGTTGATTTTTACTCACTTTGCATCCAGTTTTCTAATATGAAAACGAACGAATTAGAAAATGTGGCCGATGACAAATTGTAGCCCTTTGAATTAACTTTCCAAATTGATATAGAAGTCGAAATTTCATTAATAATTGCCAAAGTTATGCCCAAAATACTGAACGTCATTTTCAGTGTTTCGGGTTCTATCGTTTCTTCGTAACTTTCACAACTTTTCTTCAAAATATGAAATGAATACATGAACTTACATCGTTTTTCTTACCTTATACTTGTGCCTTGATCTTGTATTTATCATCTAGGCTTCTCCCAAACCTCTTTTCCTTTTCTAATCTTGGTTTTATGTTTTTGAATGCATGATATAAAATGAACCTTTCCACCCTTTATATAGAAATTTTCAAGGTTAGTTTGTAATTTAGTTTAGGACACTTGTCCTTCATCATTCATGCAAACCATAAGATGATGACACATGCCTAATTAGGTGTCCTAAGATGTTTATACACATGGACACCTAAGAGGGTTATGTGTCATTATCTCTTTGTTTCTTATCCTTTTATTTTAGCTTACATGATAAGCTTCTTATTTTAAATTTATTTTTCCCTTACATGAATACATATATCCATGTTTAACAACCATGCTTTAGGATGTAGACACATGTCCACTTAGGTGTCTTTAGATTTTTCTACACATGGACACCTAAGAGGTTATGTGTCATTACATTATTTACTTACACTACAAGAAAAACCGAGATTAGCGACATATTTTTAGCAGCGGAAAATTCCGTCGCTAATTAGCGGCGGATTTCCGTGGGCTTTGTAAGAGAAAATATTTTGGATTTTATATGTCATCTTATTATAAATTATTACCGTCGAATACAAATTCCGTCGTAAATTAATGGAAATTGCAGCTCTTTACCATCGTATAATATTTGACGCTAAATTCCGTTGCTAATAGAGTCGGATTACTGTCGACATAATTTTAAAGCTATTTTCCTGCAGTTTTCTAAGAGATTTGGAACAAACTTTTATATTTTTTGTTTATTAAATGTTTTAAATTTGTGTTATTACTTAGTAATTAATTAGTAAATTTAAATTTTAAATAATTAATGTTAATAATACATTAGTAATTAATAATAAATAATAACTATTAGAAGTAAATAAAATTCAATAGTTAATGCTGTTTTTTTTTTGAAAATTAATGTTGATTAATTATTAATTACTATATAATATAAATAAGAGGTAATAGTAATTAATAAAATACATTGTGCAATTTATTTTGTCCTTTAAAAAAATTTGCAATTTGAATGTGTTTATATTTTGTCCTTTAAAAAAATTTGGTAAGTAAATAAATGTGCGAGGTTTTAATTAGATGTAGAAGTTAATATATTAAAAATGGAATAAACTTGCATAAAAAGAAATAATGTAACTTAAAATTTGAATGAAAATAAATGGCTTGTAATTGAGGAGAAAGAAAGGGAACATATTAATGAGGCAATTGAGACATGTTATGAGAAGAAGCAAATATTGGATTTAAATGAGAAAAAAAATCCATATGGTTAAGCATTATTTAAAAACAAACAAAATGCATTCATGGAAGCAACAAATAAGGATGTTATGAAATGGAGCAATTAAAATACAGAAGTAGGAATTTCAAAAAAGCGACAAACTTCAATCGAAGAATGGACATTAATTCTTGCCAAAAAGACAATCTGTTACAGCAGGAATGTTTGAAAGACTTTTTTTAAAGTAGCAAAAAAAATCTTTAATGGGAAACCATGGAAAATGATTCTAATAGTTCTTGAAACATACAACCAATTATTTTGTTAAAGTGGAATTCTGAAACAAAAAGTGTGCACATTTTGATGGATAATTTTAAATTGTGAAATTTTCCGATTTGAAATGGAATTTTTAGAAACATAAATATTTTTTGGAAAACTTTGGAAATTTACCATCATTTTATTAGAAAAGTTGGAAATGTAATGTAATTTTAAGAAAAAAGGGTAAATTCTTCATAAAACAAACAATGGATGACATTAATTGTAAATTAATGGCTACAAAAATATACATTTGTTAGCTTCTAAAATTTGAAATTTATGGATTAAATGTTTTCAACTTTCCCTTATTTCACTCTTCTATGTTATACATAATAAATTTAGAAAGTTTTTTTTCGAAACTTTTTAGCAGTTACAATGAGGGAAGTGAAGCTAATTTGAAGATCTAGGTGATATAAGCGAAAAATGTAAAAATGACTAATAAGATAAGTAAAGAAGATATACTCATATAAACAAGTGTAGAATGATTGTTGGAATTTAGTTAGTAATAAATTTGTTAATTTTCCTCCATTAATAAAGGGAATTGAGAGAAGTAATGGGAGTAAGACAAAAGTTGTCATTGATTGCTCTAAATATTTTATTCAAGTAATTTATGACTGCAAACTGTATTATGAAAGGCATCTTTAATATTCAAATAAAATAGAAATAAATAATTTATAAACAAATTGAATGTTTTCTTTTTGAAACATTATTTTGAAAAAGCATTTATTTCATACATCAAATAAATGCTGAAAAAGATAATCTTTTTGGTGCAATTAAGTAATTTTTTTCATTTTGCTTTTAATATTTAATAGATTAATTTACTTGGTCATATAAGATAATTCTTTACTTGGTCATATAAGTATATAATAGTTATTATAAATTGATTAATAACTAGAATTAATTAGTAATTAATATTTAATAAATTTTCTATTAATTAATTACAATTCGAATGTAAAAGAGGTACTTTTGTGAATTAATTTTGGCTTAGGTCATCAGTATTCCAAATGCAAATGTACACCATTATATTAGAGATGTGTTGAAATTTTGGCTCCACACGTATACAGGTTTTGGTTCCAATATCTTAAATCCAAATGTAAACAGGTTTTGGCTCCACACGTTGAAATTTTGGCTCCAACTGTTAAAATTTTGGCTCCAATATCTTAATTCTTAACAAGCCCCAAAACAATTTATCAAAAGACACGAAAAACATTGGAGCTTTTATTGCCGTTAATGGCGATTGGGTCCATACCACTTTCTTCCAATTTCCATCCCCCCTCCCTCTAAAATCGCGTTTTCACTTCGTTTTCGTGTCTCATCCACCCATCCTCGGCTTTCCGATTTACTACCTTCACTCAGCTTTCGCCATCACGGGGATTAAAAACATCGACCCCTCTTTTCAATCCACTTCCAGATCCGCTCTTTCTCGCCGAGATCTACACCTGTGAAACTTTTTTCTTCTTCCGCTTATTTCTGAACTCCTACAACCTAACTCACCTTTAACATGCAGTGTGCATCTTGACCCCGCTTTGTCTTCCGACAGCACTCACTATAACTGCAACGTTTGGCCTCTCAGCATAGGCTGACCGTAGCTTTTTCATTGGTTTGAATTGGAGTTTCTTCGACAAGCTGCTGAGTTTGTGGTTGTTTTTCTGGTAAGCTTTGTAATTTGACAGTATGTGTTATTTGGGCTGTAATATGCTTTCATTGGATTATTGGCTTGTGCTATAATTGAGTGTCTTAGGACTTGTGTTCTAAAGTGATTTAATTATAGTGGCTGTGCTAGTATTCGCTGGAGTTTGGTTTTTTGTTACGTTCAAAAGTTTAGATCTTGGTTTAAAAAAAAAAAGCTTAGGTTATTCTAGCAACCTGTTGTTTACATCACTTGTTTTATTTTCTATTTTGTTGTTACTTTATTTTAGGAGAGCTTGGGATGGCCTTCTAGTTTTATTAATACTCAGGGAAGTTTCTAGATCATTGCTAAAATAATGCTGTTACTTTATTTAAGTATTCAAAATTATGAATATACCCAGGGAAGTTATTGTAAAGCTTGGGATGGTCTTCTAGTCTAATTAATTTCAGTTCCATGAGGTGCGTATCTGCTTTGTTTATTTATGTTTCTTTTGTTGGAATAACAATGGAGTAGATGTTGTTTTGTGTGGTTTGTGAACTAACTCAAACAGTGGACTATCTTGCTGTAATAACTGCTACTTGGGTTTAGTTTCACCTTTTATTATTTCATATGCATATTTATCTAAACCTTTTCGATGAATGACAATTTGTTTTGGGTTTGCAATGTTTTTATTATTTTGTACAATGTATATTCAATCTGCAATAAAAAAAATCATTGATTTGGGAATTATGCACAGGTAATTACACTTCATTTTCAGAGTTACATGAACAAAATAAAGATCGTTTTCGCAGTGGACAAGTTTTCAGTTCCTGATCCTCATCAGCTCTTGGATGATTTGCAACAATCTCTTAAAGAAACAACAGATGTTAATTTACGTTGAGTGGGGTATATCCTTGAAAAAAAAGGTGAAGTATATACGTGGACGGTCGAAAAGAAATGGCAGGGATTATAAGGAATGAGTTTGAGGTGAAGGAAGGTTGTGAATAGTGAAGTAGTAGATTTGTTCTGATGAATTGATGATGTTGATTTTCTTGTTATAACATATGTAAATTAACGGAGTAGAATAATATTAGAAAATGTTATATTTGAAAAAAATGTAATGTTGAATGTTTATTATGAGATGCGTGATTAATATAATACATTGATTATAAGATGTATATGTCGATATTAATTATGCTGTATTTACATTAGGATTGTGTATTGAATGGAACATAAACTATGAGTGTGTTAGTGTGTGTGTGTGTGTATATATATAGGCAGATCAGAAGGGGAATAGCAATGGATTACCAATAAAAAAAGTGAGGTTCAGTTTACTTCAATTTATTTTCCGTCGCTAATCCCTTGGCAATTAGTAAGGGTTTACCAACGCCTTTTATAAATAATAATTTATTATAAATTACTTATCCGTCGGTAAATAAATTAAAATAAAATTATTAAATAAAATTATATTTTAATTATAAAAATAGTAAAATGATGGAAAACTGTCGGAAAACTCATGCTATATTCCGTCGCAAAATCTGACACAAATACCGTCAAGGTTTTTACCGGCCAAATCATTTTGTTGGAAATCCGTCGCTAATGCCTGTTTAGCGATGGATTAGAAGCGGGTTTTGCCGCTGCTAATTGCGATTTTTCTTGTAGTGTTATAAGACATGTGTTCCATTCTTTTGGTGACATGTGTCCCTATCATGTTAAGCCATTTTTCATTTTCTAGAACATGTACACATATATCATTTGAATGTTACTTTTATGATATGTACATACACATATATGTGTTCTTCTAACGTTATTACATGCACATGATATTCCAACAACTTTTTATAAGCAAAACCTCATTTATCGATAAAGCTGTTTTCGATCACATTATCGATTTTTCTTTGAACTACTTACCTTTGTAAACAAAATCTTAACAACTTATTTTCTTCTCTTTAATTATTATTTATAAAGGGATTTAATCAAGGTTATAAAACCATTTAAATCCAAGTTTTAAATATTTAAATAACCTCGATATTTAAATATTTACTGCTCGAAGTTTCAGGTTGTTACATTCTTTCCCCCTTAAAAGGAGTTTCATCCCCGAAATTCTACGCTGTACTTAATCAAAAGAATGACAAAAGTTCCACACATAAAACTCTACGTATTCAAGACATTTTCTTGAAAGGATACTTTCAAAACAATTTAATGAATCGAAATTCTAAGACATACCTAAACCTTTCAATTTGTGACCCACATTCCATCAAATCTGCAAGCTATTACTGGATCAGGCACGCCGTAGTTTCTTTTATACCCCAATTCAGGATCATGTTCTTTGCAATCCACATCGATACCCGGTCTCCTTCTCTTCTTGTGTGGTACCCATCGAAATGTACTAAAGATTCATCGTACTTCGGCTCATCAGACTCATCGGACTCATCATCATCAAGTTAGGATGTGTTCTTCATGTTGTGGTACACATCGAAATGTACCAGAGAGTAATATAGACATCTCATACAATATCTTCAAAACACGATTATATCCATCAAAGTCAATACATCAAATAATGGTGTATTCTCCTTATTGCAGTACCCATCCACTACACTAGAATCGCCGATTTGCAACGGCTTAGAGCCGTTGCAAACTCATTTCGCAACGGCTACAAGCCGTTGCAAAACATGGAGTAGCAAAAAAATTGCAACGGCTCGAAGCCGTTGCAAAATTTGTATTTTGCAACGGCTTAGAGCCGTTGCAATTTTCATTTTTGCAACGGCTCTAATCCGTTGCTATATTTTTAATAGCAACGGCTTTTAGCCGTTGCTGATTTATAATATATATATATATATATATATATATATATATATAAATCTGTGCTTTCCTCTCATCTGATAATGCCTATTCAGTACAAACGTTACAGATTAGAATATTATCACAAAATAAATGTCAATAAACTAAATATTTCCAATATATTCAACATAAAAACCAAAATTAACAACAAACTTCACAATATATTACAAACTTAAAAGTTCTAACAATTTGTAGCAGCAAAATATTACCGTGCATTACAAAGTTCAATAGCGGTACGTAGCTAAAATAATATTACAGTGCATTTCAACTTCATCACAATGATATTACTTGTTCACATATATCATAAATTAGTGTTGCATCATTACTTAATTAGCTTTCTTTCTTGAGTTAGAGTCTGCATTACTTCACCTAGCTCCCTGCATAAAAAAATTCGAGCTATTTCAGACTTGCATTACTTCAGCTCAGTGTAGTTTAGAACAGAACAGGCAGTTAAAAAATTATTCTTCTTATGTGTATTTGTGTAAGAATGAACTAAAAACAGGTTGGTTACATAACAGTACAATTTCATTAAAGTAGGAATGAACTACAGTCTAGTAAAAATATATGAAATAATTATAAAATCATACTATGATGCGGTGAGTGTGCTGCCAAAAATGGTTGATCGAAGAAACTAGCGAGCCTTTCGAACATGTGAGCTATATAAATAATTTTGACAAAACTTGAAACTAAATACAGTATAAAATGGGTACCATTAAAAATGTTATATTTTCCTTTGCAGCTTGTAGCCACAATCACTCATGCAATATAAATGAGTCATCTTTGGACATTGCCACTCACAGTTCAACCCATTATGACTTAACTAAATTGTTGGCTGTAATGTTCAAGTTTTCATGGATTCTTTTCAAAGGCAGTAGGAAAAATAAGTTGCACCTAGAAGAAAGTACAGCTTGACCTTGTTAAGCCAAATCCCATACGTAAATAATTTTTTAGAATTTTTTTTTTTTTATAAAAACAGAACATATAATTGGAACTGATTTTGATTCCTTTGTAATAGCACTCAACCCTGAGGCTTTTTTTTAATAATTCATTTCACTTCGGCAAGAGCGCATTTTTTTTTTCTTTTTTCTGTGTACATATAGGGTACATGGTATATACACACATAGTAACCATAAGAAATTCTTAAGCTTTATTTTTACTGCGATTTTAATGGGAAGGGATAACATTTCGGTCACATACATATTTATGAGGATACAGGCATTTGGTACAGTATATTTTTTTAAATCGAATTCATTTGCACAAGTTATAAATCTTTTTTTAAAAAAATAATAAGAAAAAGAATTAACTATGATTAAAATCAATAAATTACTTATGATCGCGACACATCCAACACGCCAAACGTCGACGGACCGATTTCCTCCAACAGGATGAACGGAGAATGTGGTGAATCAGCCCTATTGGAAGGCTCGGTGCCAAGTATGATGGTTCAAAAATTGGACATGGATGTTAGCTCAATCTACAACTTTACCACTTTTTTAAAATGAAGTACCAAGACTCATGAAGCGAACTGGAGATGATCGGCATAATTCAACTTAGCAAGTGTTTGACGTTCTTATATATATTATGTACATCGTTTTTCTTTTAAAAAATAAATAGTAGCATCATTACATGACATTACAAAAATACAAAGTTGTCATTTTCAATGTAAAAAAACAAAAAAAATGCTATAACTCAGAGAGAAGGAAATGTACTGCTAAATAATGTTAATGAAAAGGAAAGAAATTATTTGTGAGATCCGCAGCCTATGTGGTACCAAATGTAATATCATATATATTACAGAAAAGATTTAGTAATAACTTTTTAGCATATATACCAAAATTTTGTCTGATGCATACATTAGAAATTTATTAAACATTGGAATGCAAATGCAGCTTTTGATCGGATAAACATTCAAAATTGTCCCTATAAACAAAGAGATGTCACAAATTGGACATTCAAAGGAACCGACAATATTATTCTCAAAATGGAAAAATAGGTATATTAATACTTAATAGGATAACAAGTTCAAAACTAAATCTCAACAAAAATTCATATTTTTGTTAGTCGTTTACACTTACTAAAACTGTACATAAAACACAAGCACAACTTTTTTTTGTCTGTTCCAAAGTTCCAAAATACCCCAATATCTAAAGTTCAAATCCACATTGAAAAATTTCAGTATCCATTTTGAAATAGAAATGTGCAATGTAAATAAAGTTGTAGAAAAACTTTGTACCAAATAATAAATATGATTTTATTATTTGTTTTCTTATAAAAAGAAATCAACCAATATAATTTTTAGTGTGTCTTTTATAATTTTGAAAGTATCAATATCCATTAGTCGAATATCATAATCTAATATTTAGGCAAAAGGACAGAATTTAAGAAAAATTTATGTACAAGGACAAATGATCAAAAATTTAGTCACATGCACACTTTTTAGTGTAAATTAAGGAATTCAGGGATCACCATCATTTCTTATTTTACACTAAAAAGTGTCATTTTGACTAAATATTTTACCTCTCGTTCTTATACTTAAATTTTTCTTTAATTTTGTTCTTCACACTATTTTTCTATATAATAAACAACAAATATGTCTATATAATAGATGCCTATACGCGCGTTTTATGTTGTAATTTATAATTAGAAAAAAATGCAAACACAACAAAAAAGTTTCAAAATGTTTTTTTACGCAAACAAAAGGCCAAATGTTAGAATCTAATCAAAAAAACAAAAAAAACTTAACATCCACTTTTAAATGGAAAAATTGGAATCTAAACAAAGTTACACATTTGAAGCGATTTCCCAACAAAATAATTCAATTTTTTCTTTATATTTTTCAGTTTATTTCTATCAAAACCATACATAAAATTCGAATTTTATGATTTTACGGGGTGGGCACATGCGTTGGAGACAAATAAAATCTTGTTTTTGTATTTTAAGGCCACAAAATGTAAGGTGAGGATAGCCTGGATATCTTTTTCCTCATGATTATTTTTATTTCTTTCTCAGATTGCCTTCTGTATTTATACAACAATTTTCTACTCCCTCATAATTGTGATAAAAAGAAAAATGCTTTGGACAAAAAAGAACATAATGGTGCTGGTATAACACTTGTGTGGACAATATACATGAGAATATAAACTCAGTCAATTTTTTTCTTGTTTTACAGTCGTACGTACGTCTTCAATCCAAATATTTAAAAAAAAATCATGTTCAATTTTGTTCATAATAACCAAAACATGGTTATTGTAGTTCCTGCAGATGTCTGGTGCTTTTTGAACACAAGGAAATGAATTATATGATCATTCCTTGTTCAATAGTTGGAAGAAAAGCCAGTAAAAACTAGACATAATTGTATATACTAGACATAATTCAACTCAGCAAGCATCAGTATATTTAGTGTGTCATATCCTTTGTTTAAGATTTGATATTCTTAATAGTCAGTAAAAACTAATAAAATGCATTTGTAAATGCTGAACGACATCACATAACCATTATCTAAAGATATCGAAATAAATCTAAAAGACTGTAATAGCTCATACCTGCTCCTCCATCTAAAGATATCGAATTGAACTCTTTGGATGACACACATAACCGCCGACTCCAACGTCACCAAAGGTCATAGCAAGAGGATGATTTTGTCTGGCTGTGATCTCATCCGGTAACAGTATATTGTCCACAATCACCTTCTCATGTGTTGGAGGTACGGGTTTTCCATGTATGATAGATGCCGTTGAATCTCTGCATACTAAACCTGTTGCAACAACCTCTAGATTAAAGTTTAACACTTCACATTTTTGATTTGCCGAAAGATGCGAAATCAGCGGATTAGCAACAACGTCGTTGTTCGACGTTCTTCCACCACTTTCCCGATGTGTCCCACCACTTCCACCTTCGTTGGAAGCAATGTCTGGTATCGGGTTTTCTTGACTCATATATCCTTTTAACAAGCCGACAATTGAATTCAATGTCCCTTGCATATTACCCAATTGCCCCTCCATTGTATCCATCCTTGCTGTCAAAATATCCGAGCCTGCTTTACTCTTTTTGAGTTGTTTACGTGGAATGGTAGAAGCTTTAACTTGTGATTTTGATATCATAGTTCCAACACTTCGAGTTCGTCCCCTTTTATCCTTGCCAAACACTTGTGATAAAATGTCTTCATCCACTGTCAAATTTTGTTCCTCACCATCATTGATTGTTTCCTTTGCTTTTGCAATTTTATCCTAAAATATGAAAATACTTAAAATATTACATGAATTGATAGGTTACTAAACTGAAATAATATATTGTTTAACTTACAAAGTACGAAGAATTCGAATCTGATATGGTGCCATCCTTTTTTGTATGAGTTTTCTCCCATACTTGACGACGTGTGATTTCTTTTTCTGGATTCTCACTTACCTGCAACAATCAAGAATTTTTTTTTTTCAAAAAAAAAAAAAAAGAGTTCGTCATCAGTATGAACACGTTCCAGTATAAAGCACACATGCAATATAAGCCAACGTGCATATGGTTTATCATATCAAAAAGGAGAGCTTAATTTTCTCCACAATATAAACCGACATGCATATGGTTTATATTTTGGATTTTCCATGCATGGCACAGTAGTAATTTTAGTACACAGGATTGAGAAAATGTCATGTCTCATGTGGCATGAGTTGAATTAATTATGTATGTATATTGGAAAGGCAGTGCAAGCCTTTTAATAAAGAGGTATGCAGGATGAAATAAATAGCATCATAAAAAAGAGTTAAGGAGCAAAAGTATTAAGCACGATGGAAAATAATATAGCGAGTACAAAATAAATGTACACAGAAATGAAGATATGCAGTGTTGGTCACTACTTCTTCATTAGTAATATTTCTACACATATACATACATACACATACAAGTACGTTGGCAAGTATGATGCACAAAATCTTATAATGTGGGCGTTTGAGGATAAACGCACATAACAACTTCTAGCATTATTATTGATGATCAATAAACTGTCTTATAGACTTGCCGCCTATGAACTAATAAGAGACTTCAAAAAAAAAAAAAAAAACAGGAAAACAAAAAATGTGTACCAATTTGTGTTCTACTACGGCATGACTTGTACGACCACTGTGATGACTATAATTGTACTGTGATCTATTTTTTTTGCCTAGCTCCCTTCTTTCGCGTGCACCGGGTTTTGCTTCGTTTTTCAAGAATCCGTCCCAATCTTCTATGCTAACTTTTGGGGGACAGTTTTTCCTTCTTTCTTCATCATTATCAAATCTGTCGTAGTACCCGGTCCTCAATTCGCTTTTGTATCTTCTAAATGACTCGCACATTTTTTTCAAATAAAGCTCTTTTGCATCTGAATCTACCTCAAAAAATTCCTGTAAATGATGAAGATTAAAAATATGTATGTGTAATTCAACATGAAAATGAGTTTTAACTGGAAACACATGTAGAAGTAGACTCAACATGAAAGCCAATCGAAATAAAATATGAGCATAAAATGACTAGAAATTTCTGTATATTGATGACTAGAAACACATGTAAAGTGATATTATTTTATTACATGAACTTGATATACATATTTCGGATTGAGTATTGCAGAGAACTAATCACATATATTAGCATGTTCATAATAGACTTTCCCTTTCAAAAAAGTGAAACAGAAAGTACAAACTAAAGAAGCTGCTATATTATATAGCTCAATATTTTTTACTTATGTTAATTATCATAGTATTTTTAACCAAATATAATTTACCAACATTGGTAGTACTAATGTTGCGTTATTGCCTTCATCTAATATTATATAGCTCAATACTCTTTAAGCTAAGACCAGATTCAGTCATGTAACATAAATTTCATGAAAAATGACTTGGCTGATTAATATGAACAACCAATAATTCCTTAACAATTTTCATGAAACAATGGAAGAAGTTTAGAAGAATTTTGTTTAGAGACAATAATGGAGATTTAAAGGATTCGTTTAATGATAAGAGTGGATGACTTGAAATCCATATCAGGAAATTGGATTGGAAGCTGAAAACATGTATCATAAGGTAAAGATAAGTCTTGCGGTACTAACAGAAATCCAAGAAATTATTTTGGAAATAATAATAGAACACCAAAATGTCAGTCAGAAATAATAATAAAAGTGTGGTAATCTAAATCCAGCATAGAAACCAAATCTGGCAGTAAGAGATGACCATAAAAAAAAGTGAACACAATGGAAGACTAGAAATAATAAAAGATCAGAAATCCTTATTTTCCAATAATAATATAAATCCAAAAACACATATCTGGAAATAACATAATACCAAATACCTGATAATTGCAGAAGACTAGAAAACCTTTTATGAAAATAATAAAAAGCGACAGATGAAGCCAATAACGCGACATTAGTAATTAATGTATGGTGAATCCTGCATAAAGTGTATAAGAAAATAGGAAGCATATACCACAACATACAGCTATTATATTGGTCAAAATGCTATACACTTGGTAGGCTTACCCGCAATTCATCCCAAACGTCATTTTTATATTTTATGGGAACTTTATCCCAACTTTCATATGATATCGGCACGTGAATTTGCACCAATTTACCAATTTTACTGCCTACTTTTCCAGCATTATCTGAAATTGGAGCACCATATGTGTTTGCCTCAACTTTCTCGGGTTGAGAGGATGACGAATGTGCGACTGAATGATTCGACGCTTCCGCAGCTTCTGACATTACTGCTGTATAAAATGCAATTTTTGAGTATTTGAAAAAGACAGAGATTGGTACTATTCAAGGCATATACGAAAAGACCACACAAACACAAAAGATGAAGTGGTTTTATACATAGGATAATTGACTTGTCAGAACATAGCGACTACTTTTCCTGTTATATACTTGTAAAAGTAAAATTTCCTTTTAAGCAAAGAACACACAAGGGCGGACCCAACATTCAAACCAAGGATGGGCTAATTTAGTGTATCAATGCCAAAAAAAATTTGAAATACAATGGTACTTTATATTACAAAACAAAATACAAAAGAAGGAAAGAACTGGTACAAAATGACAAACAACAAATACTAAACAAAACAGACTCATAACCAGCTCAATCCGAATCACTATAGCACACAAACATACACAAAGGACAGTAAACACAACAGCTCCATATAACAGAGAACCCAGCAAAGAAGATAGCCCCGGTTCCTTACCATTTCATCTGATACTGAGTGGTCATATGTTTTTGCCAGTTTCTAACCCTTTATACAGGGAATGTTATATCCATGTTTCTCACAGTTTGCTCAAAAAACATAATTTTTCAAGACTGACTACGGAGAGTTATAATCCTTTTTCTGTTCTTTGTCCTAATTTTCTGTAGATTTTGAATTGGACTTATCATATTTGCATAGGGAATCAAACTCATGCAACTTCAATTGAAAGTTACTTTGAGAATTTCTGTTTAATGAAGCTTTCATTTTCATTTTCAATAGGTCTAATATACCCTCGTTTGAACAAAAACGGAGGGAGTACGAACGTATGTTATCCACATGGGCAGGCCAAACAACCTTAACAATTGACGATGATCTAAAATAAGAACCAATGTTGTTGTATTTAGTTCAAACCACAGAGTAGAAAACGTGCAAAATTTCAGCAGTGCCTTCAACTTTCAGTACTGCTTTTAACGACAATTTTGTATCAATATCCTTTTAATTTTGGTTGTGTTTACAAGCTATCCTCCCTGGGAGGCCTACTGGATCAGCTTATGTGAATCCGGTAGGATATTACTTTGGAAGCCCTTCTAGTATATTTGCAATCGCTAGTATCCTCTTGTTGCATATCTGGAGCTTTTGATCTCTAAACGGATGTCTCTTTACTGAATTGCTGTACCTAAGACTTCACCCCTATATGGTTTTTCAATTGGATTATGCTTTCATTGCTTTGTATAGTGTTTTTTCTCCTTTTTTTTTTCTTTCTTTTTTGGGTCTGTCAGGCAACTGTATATTTTACTGCTTAGGTAATGAAATTTAGCCAAGGCATATAAGATAAATTCTGTAAAATCTCTTTTAATTTATGTTGAATGAAACTTATGCATTGTTAAATATATTATTGCCAATAAACGATTTATCAGAAGATCAATAACTATTTGATCATCTGTAACTGTAAAAGTATATGTGGTCATTTCTGACCTACCGATACTATTTGTACGGTAATGGTTTTCATGTATTATTAACTCATATAAGTTGTCATCTGTAACTGCAATGGTTTTCATGCAAACAAGGGCTTGTTGGATCAACTCATATAAGTTGTCTTTTGTTTTTCGAAAGTAAAAACAAACAGGTTTTCATTTTCAAAAATCGAAAAAAAAGGCTTATATAAGTGGATTTAAACGTGGCCTAAGCTATTATAACTAAGATTAACATATTGATCAACAATTTATACTTTGAATTTGGTGAATTTTTTCCAACATAACATCGAAAATATTCAACGCTTATTGTATTGTTTGGTGCTTTAAGGAATTTTTTCTCAAAAGCCATATTTTACAAGCTTATTATGTGAATATGGCGGTTTTCAAACTAATTACATAAGTTAATTTCGATCAGCTCAGCTCCACATTGATCGAAACATATACTTTTCCTGTTATATGCTTTTCAACTCAAAATATAACCTTTATTGCATTGATCAAAACATAAGTATACTTTTCCTGTTATATAACCTTTATTTCGATCAGCTCAGCTTAGCCATATTTTATTACATTGATCGAAACATAAGTACACTTTTCCTGTTAAATACTTGTAAAACAATGAAATATACTTTTTAACTCAAAATATAACCTTTATTGCCTTGCTATGTTCTACCTTTTATAATGCAAGAGTTGTTCATATGTACATACATAAGCAGTTTGAAATACTTTCATCTGCCTGAGCTATTTCAAATGGATTATCAACTTGCTCACATATGCCGACAATGCGATATCATATCACTGAAAAGAAAAAAGAGAAACTAAACTTCCATGATAATAATTTCTCATATGCCATACGTAGAAAATAGAAGAAGAACAAACATTACAAACTAATCCACAAACAACAAACATTACAAACGATGATAATATTCAAAGTCAACAAATATAACCACATATGAAATTCAACTCAATTCAATTAAAAAAACATCTATATTAGCATATGCATTTCATAAGGTCTGCTAATTTTTGGTTATCTTCAAAGGATGACTGATAAGCAGTAGGAAACTGAACGTCATCCACGGTTGTAGTCAACCGCTTAGGTGTATGTAAAACCACAAACCATCCGCTATTTTTTATGTCTTTTGAGTAGAACACTTGACCCGCTTCCGACGCAAGAATAAATGGCTCATCGTTCATCCTATCTTTGGTCTTTAATTTTCCTAAGTTAACTGTAATCAAGTTTGAAACAGGATCAATCTTGCAACCATTGACCTTGTCTTCGACCTTTACCCAATCACAATAAAAAACCGTTTGCTTGAAATCTATGTAATCCAACTCAATTATCTCCTGAATAACTCCGTAATACATTGTTTCTTCTTCTTTATAATTTTTATCTTTTCCACTGGCTCTAAATTTTGTAATTGCTCTCATGCATACACCGCTGTCTTGTGTTACCATCCGCTCATCGTAACTTTTTGGGGAAAATGTAAAACCATTTACTTGGTACTTCGTATAACTACGCGCATTGAACTTTGGCCCATTCACAAGCCGCCAAAGAGTTGAATCAACATCATTTGTTTTCACCAACTAAAAAATAAAATATGTGAAAATATGATTAATACGATGTACGATCCTTTTTAAGTACGCACGAAATATCAAATAAGTTTTAAGATACCTCGCCACACATCCAAACAGTAAAGCTTTGACATGCTTCCACGGAGGAAACCCCACTTCGAGACTGAGATTTAGTACTTTTCACATAAATGGCATACCTCCTGCAACAATAACATTTCAAAACATCTATATGAGCTGATTTACTATGGTGGAGATTCAAGAGTTATTCGCGAACTTACTTCTCCCATTCATCCAATCTATCATATTTATTGAGGACCCATCTACGAACTTGTTCAAATTGCACTGAGGTTAAGGTTATGTCTTTACCAATATCTAGAGGCATCTCACCAGCAAACTCATCATCCTCGTCTAAAAAAGCCTCACGAGTATGTTTATGCATGCCATCGCCTCCTTTTGGCATATACTCCATGCAATAAAGACTAGCTTCTTGTACAATATATCCTTCTGCAATACTTCCTTCAATATATCTTTTGTTGCGCACATATCCTTTATATATTTTCATTAGCCTATGAATGATAATCGATCATAAATAATTAGTACATATTTTAATCAAATGATGTTGAACAAAACTAAATTTAATAGGTTACCTTTCAAAAGGATACATCCACCTATATCTAACAGGACCACAAATCAATGCTTCATCGGCTAAATGAACCATAAGGTGGATGCTGATGTCAAAAAATGCAGGAGGAAAATATTTTTCAAACACACAAATTGCTTCTACCAAACTACTCTTCGCTAATAAAAGATGTTCTTTGTTGATCACCTTTGAGCATAAAATGTTAAAGAATAGACTTATACGATGTACAGCATTACGCAAATCCTTATGCTGTGAATAAGAATGTTGAAGCAAGACCGGAAGTAATTGTTGCATTATGACGTGGTAATCATGCGACTTCATATTTATTAGTTCGGGAGGATTGATGCTCACATTGTTATTGAAGTTGGAAGAGAATTTGCTAGGCACCTTCAAGCTTTTCAAAATTGTGCAAAATCGTAACTTTTCGTCTTTACCCAAGGCAAAAGCTGCATCTGGTATGATTACTTTATTTGTTTCAGGATTTTCCATCATCCACAATTTTTGTTTTATACCCATGATTTTCAAATCCTTACGTGCATTGATGCCGTCTTTAGACTTGTTTTTATGACCCATGATTGTACTAATGAGATGCTCAGTGACATTCTTCTCCGTATGCATAACATCAATATTATGTCGAACCAAATTTGCTTTCCAATATGGTAAGTCAAAGAGGATGGACCTCCTATACCATGCGGGAACATTGACATCTTCTTCTTCAATGATTCTTTTTTTTCTTTTTCGACTGATTTCTAATTTGTTTTTACCAACTTTCATTTTGATATTAGCTACCTTCTCTTCAACTTGATAACCAGTCAATGGTTGTGGAGGACGACGATATTCTTGTTTGTTATCAAAGTTTGTTTTATCGTCTCGAAACTTGTGTTTGGAAGGAAGAAATCTTCGATGCCCCATGTAACACATCTTCTTACTTTCACGAAGATAGTAAGAACAAGTGTCCTCCCCACATGTAGGACATGCAAAATAGCCATGAGTTGTGCATCCCGATAAAGTCCCAAGTGCAGGATGATCATGAATTGCCCACAACAACCTAGCTCTCATTGTGAACTCAGATTTATTAAATGAGTCAAATGCAACGACTCCTTCCCATAACTGTTGTAACTCGTCTATCAACGATTGCAAATAAACATCAATATCCTTTCCTGGTTGTTTTGGCCCAGAAATCAATAATGTCAACATTGAAAACTCTCTTTTCATGCACATGGACGGAGGAAGATTATACGGTACTACAACTACTGGCCAACAACTATAACGGCTACTCAGAGATGCACTTGGATTGAAACCATCCGTTGCTAATCCAAGCGTGACATTTCGTGAATCCACGGCAAACGTTTTGTCAAAAGAATCTGCAGTTCGCCATTGAGAAGTGTCACATGGGTGACGCATTACATCTGAATTAGACTTGGCACGACCATGCCAAGTCATAGCATCAGCTATCCACGGTATAGTATACAATCTCCTCAACCTAGGAATTAGAGGGAAATGTCTCAACGTCTTTTGAGGAACTTTGGTAGCTTTTTTCTCTTCGTTGAATGTTGTCTTATATCTTGGATCTTTGCAAACTGGACAAAAAACTCTATTTGCATCATCTTTCCAGTATAAAATGCAGTCATTAATGCATGCATCATAAGTTTTGTAGTCCATCCCAACTTGTTTAATCATCTTCTTCATGTCGGGATACTTTGTTGGTATTGTATTGCCTTCAGGGAGTAATTCCTTTATAAATTCAAGAAGTGCAGTCACACCATTGTCGGAAAAGCCACATTGGGTTTTCAAGCTATTCAACTTGATGATGAAATATAATTTTGTTATCCCTTTTGGACATGAAGGATACAATGCCACTTTTGCATCATCAAAAAGTGATTTATACTTCCCACTTTGATTTGCTTGCCAATCAACGTCAACCGTAGGTAATTCCCCAATATTATCTGGCAACGAACTTATAGGTGGAAAATGATGAAATCTATCGGCATCATTGACCAGATCTTCCATCCTAGGAAGTTCAGACTCATCGGTACTTATGGCTTCACTAACGGGTTGTTGTTGCTTCCTCGCCGACTCTTCCCCATGAAAACGCCAAACGGTATATGTTTGGGCAATTCCCCATCTAAGCAGATGGTAATGAATTTGATCTAATTTAATCTTTGATCTCATATTGTTGCACCGTTTACAAGGACAAGAATAGATTTCCTTATTACCACCATTTTCTACAACAAAATCAATAAACTTCTGCACTCCTTCCACATATCGTGCAGTTCTTTGATCGGATTCTTTCATCCACTCTTTATCCATTCTGAAATTACAATAAGAGTATTTAAATTACGTTAAGAAACTATTAATTTCTCTTTGAAGGACATCAAAAAATCATTTAACAAATTATTAATATTCAACTAAGAAACAAACATCTAACGGTTCAAACTAACATATAATAGCTTTAGGTAAATTGTTGATTGCTAATAGTAATTTATCAATACATGATATTAAATTTTAGGTAATGATAAAATAGTATATATTTTGTTTTTGATTCTAACTCTATTTATAACATTTTATTTTACATTGGTCTCCGAAGAAACTTATTCAAAATTTAAGATTCAATTATAAATTAGATCGATATATGGTTAAAGCCATTGGATTAAACGTATTTAAAATTATTCGCTATACAATTTATTTTGGCTGATTTTACATGCAATAAACATTTCTCCTTTGAGTCCTTTTTGTGCAGGTTACTTTATTTCAACACTTTCTTTTTTCCAGTTTTGATAATACCATGCCTTGAGAAGTTACTGCTTTCCATTTGTTTCAATATGAATTCTCCTGCAAAATACTCTTCTTAATCAATAATTTTCTTATTTTTCCACCTGCAATACCTTATTGTTGAGAAGTTGGACGGAATATCTATTTTCACTTTGTGATTGTGTATCTAATATATATATATATATATATATATATATAACTGAATTTGTGATATTTAATAAATTTCATGGAACCATACATGATTTTTTAGTCATTGAACATATGTATTGGGGATAAGAAAGCCAGATTAAGATCCCTCCTCATACACATTTATGTGCGCATGTATATGCATGTCCCTATGTACATATATTTTCAGGCTTGAATGAAATACCATTTTACGCTATATTTCCAGGGTTGAATGATATAAGACTGATCAATACTATTATAAATCAAATATTATTACATTATGTTAGTGTTTTCAGACTAATTGAGTTGATATTGGTTCATCCTAATTGTATATATTCAACTCAGTACTGTTAATTTTATCCCCTTTCATAATTAAATCTCAAGTGTTTTGTTTCTGTTAGTTTAAGCGCTCTCGCTGTCATAGCTCATTTAATCTTTCTGGAATAACCTCTTTGTTCAGCGAATTTCCAGCAAATTTCTGGAATAACTGAATAAGTGATGGTACGTGTCTTCTCCGATAATTTGTAGGCGATTTGCTCTCTTTTGCAGGTTGCCAACAACCATTCAATTAATGAATTATTAAGTTGTCATGAAACTTGATATTTATGTATACTTAATTTTTCTGTACATAAATGAATAGTTATAATGGTTTTGAGATTTCTATTTACTATTTCATATTTTATTTGTACACACTTTGTGCCTTTATGTTCATGAATAACTAATTTGGTGTCAACTCAATTCATGCTGAGCATATGTTATTAAACCTAGTTTATTACTGTATGCAGTTCATGCTGATACAAGCGATATTATTATATTGGTGCTTTATACTAGTTGAATTGATATTGTTTCATCCTAATTGTATGCACTTAACTCAGTACTACTTTTGTCCCCTTCATAAATAAACTATTTACAGAACCAATTGAGAGATACCACTTAGTTCATGTAATGACTTCAATCCATACGTTATTGTATTGTCCATTTAACAATCCATATTACTCAGTGATATTGATCTACAAAGTGAACGTTTTAATTTCCTATTGACTTCCAAATTTTTTTAGGATAACCATGCAGCTAATAAAAAAATGGCATTTTTTTCTCTTTTTTTTATGATAATACATTAGCAAAAAGAGGTGAGGTGTGCCTGTCTGTCTTACGTACAAAAGATCAAAGTATTGACATTTCGATGTTACTGAGCCCTTTGAATTAAATTATTAATCAAGGATAAAATTGTGCAAAAGGATCAGTGTACAGAGAAATAGTTGTATTATTACTGTAGGCTCACATTTCACATCTAAATCCTCAATAGCTTTGTGATTGATGTTATGGAAAAGAAAATGCAAAGTCAATGTAACAATGGGGAGGAACAAACAAAATTAATACACACAGAAAAATCAAATACGAACTCAATGGAAAAAGGAAAAGTTGACTTAAAACTTCCCGTGTTCTACTGCCATATCATCTTCCTACTGCCACAAAGCAACAACGCAGCAACCGAATTAATGGCGGATTAATCATTGTTTCTGCTTATAACTCATGAGTGCAGGTAAAAAGCGAGAGCGTGCATGACCTATGTTGTATTAAATGAATATATATATATATCCTTGTCCATGTATGGTTCACCATTGTTTATGTTATGTATATACATTATGCTGTATGGTTAATACTTGAAAGTTTCATAATGTATGATAATATGGTTATAGGAAGCAGCATTATATATAGTGGTTAGGTTGTGGAACAGACTTGTAGTAGTATGCTTTGATTTGTAGAAAGGAGGTGGTCCATTTTGTCGGCATCAAAAGCACAAATTCAGTTGTAACTTGCAAGGATTACGCTAAGGTTGATACTGTCAAAACGATAGTATTATGTAAGAAATAATGACAGTTTATTATAGATCTGTGTGAATTATTAAATTAAACTGTTAATGTGTGGCTGTGTAAAGAAAGAAGGCATATTCACTTTAGAAGATTTTAACTATTTTTAAAGTAAACAAACTAAAAGAATGATTAAACAATATAACCGATCATGAGAGATGAAGTAATGACTTACTTCTTTGTATCACTAATTGCTTCATCTCTCATGATCAGTTATATTATCATTGCCATGAAACAAAAGATAAATAAAAAGCTTCATTGCCATAAAACTCACATAAAATAATCATATAATAGGATATTTAATTCATTGTATCACTAATTGTATTATCAAATTGTGCAATCTAAGCAACAAAGTTACGCGTAATTGTGATGTTTTATATGTTCTTTTTTCTCATATTCGAAAATAAAAGACTTCTCTATTATTAGTTTTAATGATTTTTCCTCAGATTCAATAAAAATAAGTTGTTATAACAAATCATGAAATGTTGATCTATGTCCTTGATATAAAATATTTGTATTTTGCCTAATTACAAGAATTGGTTATCTCTTGAAATCGAAAGCGAAAAAGAAAAAGAAAAAGAAAAAGAAAACATTTCTTCATTGAAACTACTGTCCACCACTAATAAATTGAATAAGTAACTAAGTAAGTTGCATTATATTGTAATTACTACTATAAAACAAAGTCAATGTTCAAGATTTGCAGATACGATGGATTATTGGTTATGTAACGACATTGATGCCTCTACAAGCTTTATATGATTCATTAATAATATAATCAAACGTATATTTACAAATCTAATTCGTTTGATCTGCTGATTGGCCAGGGAGCTTTGTTCTCTACAATGATTATGCATTTAAGAAATAATAATAATATCAACACTAAAATAAAAACCGTCCAACCTTAAATTTCTAATGTGCATTTTTGAGCTTAAGTTGAACATGAAAAACATAGTAATAATAACAGAAGAAATAATTTTACCTCTTTGTCCGTCAAACAGTAAGAAAACCTAGTATCGATGCCTGAACGGTTGTTCCACCAATTATTCTACAGCAAATAACTTGCATAACAAGTCTTAAATTGAAGAACAACTGAAAAAGAAAACACACTAGAACTCCTAAATTGAAGAACAACTGTAAAATAATAACCTGCAAATCTAATCAAACAACCAACCAAAATTAAAACAACTAACCAACCAAAATGAAAATCTAATCAGGGGCAACATCGAATTCGAAGAGTAAAACAACCAATGAAAATTAAAATCTAATCAACAAACAATCATTCACTATTAAAAGGAAATCAACGATCCTATTTCTACGACATTAATTCAACAATAAAACAACCAAAAACATTTTTCACATACCGAGCGAGAGTAGATCTGACCTCGAATCGAGATTTCGCGAGCTGTTCGTTCTGGGAAAAAGGACCTGATTCGATCGAGATTTACTTATGAAATCTCTTTGAAATCGAGATCGAGATTTACTTAAAAAAAGGGATCGATCTGAAAAAAAAGGGATCTAGGTATTTTGGGAAATTTCTTTTGAAGCGTACGAAGAAAACAAATGAGCGTACTATTGGGAACGGGGGGGGGGGGGGGGTATTGTAGGGCGTTTGACATTAAAGAACGGGTTTGAACCGTTCTAAAATGTAGAACGGACTAAGTCCGTTGTCCAAAGGTTCAGAACGGATTTGAGCCGTTGCTGAATAGCAACGGCCCAAAGCCGTTACAAATTTTCCGCTTTCTGGCGTTGCAAATCTGCCTGTATGGTGTAGTGATCAAAATGTACCAGAGAGTAATATTTTCAAAATAAACTCTAATCATTTTTTTATATTATATTCATCAAAGTCAATACATCAATTATGTTGTACTCTCCTTGTTGCAGTACCCATCAAAATGTACCAGAGAGTAATATTTTCAAAATAGACTCTAATCAATTTTTTTTTATATAATATGATTATATTCATCAAAGTGGATCCACGCCACCCCCTCCATTTGGGCTATTCTATTGCGGACGGCATCCCCTCACTAAGTAGGGAAGTAATCTACTCGGCTCTATACCAACATAGAGTAATAGTTGAACTACACAAGATCTATTGTCTTATGTCGGCATCCCCTCACTAAGTAGGGATATACTCTACTCGGCTCTATACCAACATAGAGTAATAATGCACTACCCAAGATCTATTGTCTTATACCGCAAATCGAAGGTATCCATCATTGATGAAATAATCAATAAAATCTTTCACAAGTTTGAACAAAGTATTCTCTCTAAACAATTTTATACTTTGTAATAATTACTCCTACATGGATACCCATTTTCTTTTGGGAAATTCACACTCCCAACTTCGAAAATCATCTCAAGTATAAACCTTTTTTTTTCAAACACATATTCAGTTTACAATAATAGCAAACTGTCAAAATTTAATCTAGCTTCCCAATAAGTTACTTTGACCAAACCTAATCAAAAGTTATGGCTGAATTGCAGATTGATCTTTTAGCAGCTTTAAGCTAACATCATCAATGTTAAACAATTCCAATATCACATTATATAATAATGTAAATATTTAAAGAGATTTTCTCACCTCGGTTTTGCATGAAGTATTCATTTTACTCCTCTTGGTCTTCTTCAATTTTGTTTGCCCAAGCTCATTCAATTGCTTCCTCGACAAGTTGCTATTCCACATTCGGTTTAAGCCACTCCGTTGCATCTATTTCATGCTACTACATATCTTCCTTTATAAGCCGCTTCATTCCTTCGCTACTTTATAACTTATCATATGCACTTTCAACTTTGTTAAACCTCTTTATGTGGTGTTTGAAATTGATTCAACACATTATTCATGAATAAAAGTTAAACAAATAAATAATATTCATATACCTGGTCAGAGGAATGGTGCCTTACCTTATCAAATCGAGGTAACTTCATTTTAAAATTTCAAAAATGATTTTCTAAACTAATATGAAATTTTATTTTGGCACCTAACCCAAGCTCTGATACCACTTGTACCGCCCCAGGATTTCCAAACAGTCAAAATTAATGAAAACCCCGTGCGTTCCAAAAACCAATAATGACAGTTAGCATTTTATTTTGTAATTAAACGATATCACTCAATGCTCTGGATATTTTTTTTTAATAAATATCACTTATCTAGTTAAACCATTCATGCTTAAATATGAATTAAACACAATGACCGTAAATCAACCATTGTGCAACTCTGACAAAACAGACATCGATATTCATCCCTGCACACTTAATAAAACGTCAGTATAGCTTAAATGACATGAAAGATGCATCAACACAAATGTAATAACAACAAAAAATATTTTTAATAATAAAGCAGCAGCGTCACTACCACTTGTGACTGCCTATGTACCTTTATCTAATTGGGTAAGCAATTAGATACAGGATCGAGCCAACGTAGTTCTTTTTTACTCAAAACATTTAAAATCAGTATTTACTTTCAAAATACTGTTTATATCATATAGAGATTTTCAAAAGTAATCTTAAGTTACTTTTTAAATAATTTCAAATAAAATTTGGAATTAAGCTTTACGTCCGTCGGACCAGTTAGGGATAGCCAGGGAGAGCAGGAAACTATATTTTCCAACCCCAAGCCTAGACACTATCCTCTCTATCACCCTAGAACCTTCCAGTCTTTTATTTTGAAAGACATCTATATATCTCTTCATTTCAAAAGATAAATATTTTTTATTTTAAATACTAATCATCTTCACTACGCAAAAACTCCTTCATAAATAATTTCAACCCACCTTTATATTTCTCTAATATATGTTTGGAAAGATCTTTAAAGATTGAAGTGAAATAATTAAGTTAAACACCATTCACGCCGCATTTAAACACTATCCAAACTTCGTTTGGACTATTCATACCTCATTTACACTATTCATATTCATACCTCGTTTAAACACTTTTCATACCTCGTTTAATCACATACTATTCATGTCTTGATCGAACTGTATTCATACCTCGTTTACACATTATTTATACCTTGGTCAAACGCTAATCATACCTCATTTAAACACTAATCATAAATGTCCTCAATCATCAGCCGTATATGTTGATTGCATGTCAAAGAAGATATCACAACCAATATGGTATGTTAAAGTCATGGGCATCTTTAAATAAAAACACAAGCTTATGAAATAATAATGGATTATATGATAAGTATACTTACAGTATTTCTTGCTATCTTCGTGCAAGGATCTCATAGAACATCATATTGTACTTACCATCATTCCAAAGCTTATTTTCCTCGAATCGCCGAAATTCGTCGACACATTTTGACTCGCCTTTGCTTCGATTTAACATACTCGATTTTATTAATTTGTTTATGATACTATACTCAAATCCAAATTTGAAATGACTTGGAATAGTTTACCATGAATTAATAAAACATCTATAATAGTGTTTCTATCATGCTACGAAAAGTTCTAATCGCTTTAAAATAATTAATAGTCAATTTTAGAGAAAAGACAACATTCCGAAATGCTATAAAAAGTTTCAAAACTCAGATTTTAAGTCCGCTTTTGGGTAAAATGTTTGACGCTTTTTCTCTATGATAAAAATAGTTTTTGACTCCAAATTTTCTACAGTAATAAGCTCTCTTTGTCTACTTAATTATCATCAAAAGAGAACCTCAAAATATTTTACCAATTTAATAAGTAAAATCAAACATCATGAGGCATTTTTGACATGTCATTTTTGGGCTGATTTTTACCTCACTTTGCATCCAGTTTTCCAGTATGAAAACTGCCGAATTAGAAAAGATGGACGAAGACAAAGCTGTAGCCCTTTGAATTAACTTTCCAAATTTATATAGAAGTCGAAATTTCATTAATAATTGCCAAAGTTATGCCCAAAATACCAAATGTCATTTTCAGTGTTTTGGGTTCTATCGTTTCTTCGTAACTTTCACTATTTTCTTCAAAATATGAAATGAATACATGAACTTACATCGTTTTTCTTACCTTATACTTGTGCCTTGATCTTGTATTTATCCTCTAGGCTTCTCCCAAACGTCTCTTCCTTTTCTAATTTTGGATTTATGTTTTTGAATGCATGATATAAAATGAACCTTTCCACCCTTTATATAGAAATTTTCAAGGCTAGTTTAGTTATTTAGTTTAGGACACTTGTCCTTCATCATTCGTGCAAACCATAAGATGATGACACATGCCTACTTAGGTGTCCTAAGATGTTTCTACACATGGACACATAAGAGGGTTATGTGTCCTTATCTCTTTGTTTCTTATCTTTTTATTTTAGCTTACATGATAAGCTTCTTATTTTAAATTTATTTTTCCCTTACATGAATACATATATCCATGTTTAACAACCATGCTTTAGGATGTAGACACATGTCCACTTAGGTGTCTTTAGATTTTTCTACACATGGACACCTAAGAGGTTATGTGTCGTTACATTATTTACTTATAAGACATGTGTTCCATTCTTTTGGTGACACGTGTCCCTATCATGTCAAGCCATTTTTCATTTTCTAGAACATGTACACATATATCATTTGAATGTTACTTCTATGATATGTAAATACACATATATGTGTTCTTCTAACGTTATTACATGCACATGATATTCCAACAACTTTTAATAAGCAAAACCTCGTTTATCGATAAAGCTGTTTTCGGTCACATTATCGATTTTTCTTTGAACTACTTACCTTTGTAAACAAAAACTTAACAACTTATTTTCTTCTCTTTAATTATTATTTATAAAGGGATTTAATAAAGGTTATAAAACCACTTAAATCCATGTTTTAAATATTCAAATAGCCACGATATTTAAATATTTACTGCTCGAAGTTTCAGGTTGTTACAGCAGACGACGAAATTGGTCACATTCTTGGTAGTAATTGTAGTAAGAGGCTCGACTTCAACCCACTTGGTGAAGGAATCAACTATGATGATAACATAGCATGCACCCCTTCTGGCTATCAGAAGAGTTCCAATGATGTCAATTCCCCACATAGAAAACAACAGTTGGCATCTGCGTTGGCTCGGTAGGAGGGGTTCTTAGAATCATAGAAAACCTTTGAAACTTTTTGCATTTGGACATAGTCAGCTGCATCTAGATCAAGTGTTGGCCATAAGTAACTATATCTAATAATCTTTCTTGCCAGAGTTTTACCATGGGTGTGGTCGTCGCAATTGCCTTCGTGCACATCCAGCAGCACATAATCGACGTCGTTGTGAGCCATACACCAGACTTGTGAAATAGAGAATCCCCTTTGGTAGAGCACTCTATCTTGAATGATGTAGCGGGGTGACTTGAAAATGAGTGCTCATCTTTCCTTGCACCGATTTGGGAGGATTCCATGAAGTAGGTTGTTTTTAATCGGAGTCATCTAAGATTCGGGTTCGGGATCGATCTCCTTCGTTGCTGCCAAATCAGTTTTTATCTGATCGATGCTCAGAGAGTCGAGTACTTTAACGGGGACAAGTCCCAAGAGTTGTGCATACCCATAGCTTGCCAGTTTAGCTAATGAATAAGTTTTCTTGTTTTTTTCTTGAGGGATTTATGTAATGGTGTAGGGGTCGAAGTTGGTGGGCAATTCACGGACTCGAGCAAGGTAGGGAGCGTTGACACACTTTTTTGTCAAAGCTATCCCGGGTTAGGAATGTCATCGGAAAACACAAAACAATTCAATCAAAGTCATGACACGTTTGGAAAAGGATTGGAAATGGTGTCCATAGACACGTTTTTCTGTCAATGCTGTCATATGTCAAGTTTCTGGTTAGCAACGCACTTAGGCGTCAGTAATGTCGTCAGCAAACACAAAGCAGTTTGGTCCAAAAACGTCGATTACTGTGTTTTGCACTATGACTCATACAGAAGGCAAGCCATTAGCTGAGCCGAAGGCGAGCCATCAACCGAGCCGAAGGCGAGCCGTCAACGGGTCTGGGCGCAGCGCCAGTGGGGGTCCGAAGCCCCACAGTCCCGGTGGCGATTTCCGTGAATAGGTGAAGAGCATTCGGCATCCCTCCATCGCCACACATCCTCCACCTAGCCTCAAATCGCATCGCACCGCACCAGCACCAAAAATTTGCATCGCATCAATAATCCGCATCAACCATAATGTTCCGCCTCGCATCCTCTAGAATCTCGCATCCACATACTGCTTTGCATCGCATCCTCCGGAAAGTCGCATCCTCCACTTTTCACCATAGTTCGCATCCTAAGGGGATGTGAAAATTCGCATCCCTCTGATGCGAAAGTTCGCAACCCTCTGATGTGAAAATTCACATCCCTCTGATGCGAGTTTTCACACCCCTCTGATGCAAAAATCCGCATCCCTCGGATACGAATTTTCGCATCCGAACACGTGAACTCGCATCCCACTGGGATGCGAATTTTGCATCCTACGGAAGGGATGCGAATTCCTGTGATGTGAAATTCTCATCCCCGAAAGGGATGCAAATTTCTGTGATGCGAGTTTTTCAAGGGGGTCAGGATGCGATATTTTGGATTCAGCGAGCTGTGATGCGATTTTTCGTATCCTACCAATGTGTGATGCGTTTTTCTGATTCATGCACTTCTAGGATGCGATTTTCTACTGTGGGGTCTCCAAAACTCACCTACTCCACTACCAACCCTCAACTATAAATGCCCCAAAGCTTGGCATTCAAAAGGATTGGATTTTTGCACTCTTAAAGCCCTCAAGCACCAGTAATGGCTTCCACCTTCTCCATGACCATTGATCAGGGCTTGGACCACTAAGACATTGCATACAGGTTTTCCATCAACTCTTTGACATTCACAAGCACGTTTGCACTAATTTTGGACTTCTTGGACATTGAAGCAAAATTTGGACATAGTTGACCAAGTCAACTCACCTCCATTTAGAAAAAGAAGAAGGAAATTTAATCAAAGTTTAGCATTTACATAACTTTGTAAACAAATATTGCCTCACATTAATTGTAAACAAATGTAGGCGTTAGTGCCGAACCACTATAAAAAGCTGTGTCTCCCGCATTTACTTTACATTCAGCTTATTGTGTTCACACTACACACACTTTGGTTGTTGGCGTGCGTTAAGTAAACGACAACTTTTCCTCGTCAATAGGAGCAAGTCGTTCCTACTTAGCTTAATATTCACCATGCACCAAGCATACGATGAGCCGTGAGTCGGAGTAAATCTGGATAGCCTTGATGTTGAGTTCAGTTGCGATTCTAAGTTCAACAATCAAGGCTTTGTATTCTGCATCATTGTTAGTATCAGAGAAATCGAGTTTTAAAGCATAACAGATCGAGTGTTCCTTAGGAGTAATGAATACAACTCCAGTTCCAAAAGACTGACTGTTGGATGATCCATCCATGAATAGTTTCTATTGAGTGTCTGGAGGCTCACTGTCTTCCGAAGGTGGCTCTTCGAGAATAGTGAACTCTGCTATGAAGTATGCGAGGGCTTGTCTGAGGATGGCTCGACGGGGATGAAAGTAATCTCAAATTGACTCAGTTCTATTTTCCACTTCAAAAATTGCTAAAATGCCTCAGGTCGCTGCAAGGCCTGTTGTAGCAGCTGGTTGGTGTAGACTTTGATTAGATGGAACTGAATGTAAGCTCGTAGCTTTCGGGATGAGAACAACAGGCAGTAAGCAAGCTTCTCAACCTTTGGTTAATTATTTTCTGCTCCTGTCAATCTCTTGCTGATGTAGTAAACAGGTCATTGGACAAGATCTTCTTCAGCCACAAGCGCCGAGCTAATTTCCTGCATAGAAAAAGCCAAACAGAGTTATAAGTCTTCGTGATCCACGGGTTTTGAAAAGATAGGTGGTCTATCTAAGTGATTCTTGAGGTCCTAGAATTCAATGATGCAATTTGATGTCCATGTGAAGTTGCGCTTCCCTTTTCTAAGCAAGTCGAAAAAGGGAATGCATTTGTCAGTAGCTTTAGGGATAAATCAACTTAGTGTTGACACTTAACCGTTTAAGATTTGAGCATCCTTGATGCTCTGAGGGACTTGAATATCCTAGATAACTTGGATTTTTTTTAAATTTGCTTAAATACCCCATGAATTGACAATGAAACCCAGGAATTTTCCTGATGTAACACAAAAAGAGCATTTCAAGGGATTGAGTTTCATGCCATATTTACGAAGGATATTGAACATTTCTACAGGGTCGTTGATGTGGTCGTTTGATACCCTCATTTTCACGAGCATATCATCCACGTAAACCTCCATGGATCCCCCGATATAGTCCTTCAACATGCCATTGACCAGTCGCTGATAGGCGGCTCCATCATTCTTGAGATTGAAAGGCATGACAACATAGTAGTAGAGGCCAAGGTCGGTGATGAATGAAGTATGCTTCTGATCTGGAAAGTACATTGGAATTTGATTGTAGCCTGAGTAAGCATCCATGAAGGAGAAAAGTTGGTAGCCACCAGTTGAACCAACTAGCTGGTCGAGCTTTGGAAGCGGGAAGCTTCCTTTGGGCATGCCTTGTTCAAATCATAATAGTCTACACACATTCGCCACTTGCTATTTTCTTTCTTAACCAGGACCGGGTTGGAGACACATTCGGGGTAGAGAGCATCACAGATGAAGCCATTATCAAGTAGACTATCCACTTCCTGTTTGACTGTAAGATGCCTTAGGTTGATACTGAGCATGAAACAAGCAGTTCTTGGGTCGATGCCACACATATCTAAGTGGGCCCAAGAAAATATGTTGAGGTTGGCCCTTAATAAGTCCACAAGCTCTTCTTTTATTGCAGGGCATAGTTGCGATCTTATATTCAAGTCACTTGTAAAATCGGCGGGGTTGATTGGAATGTCGACGGTCGGTTCCACCGGGGTAGCCTACTCAAAATTAGGCTCTTCGGTTTCCCTTGGATCAAGATCGTCAGAAAGGCAGTAGTGACGCTTGCGCCAGGACCCAGACTCTAGTGGTTGTTATGCACTGACACCTTTGGCGTAAAGTGGAGGCTTTACAGTCTTTCCTTCCTCCTTGTTGATTGCGTTCTTCCACTCGGCGAGGTAACAAGCCTTGATGTGGCTTGGTCTCCCTTGGCGGTTCCGATCCCATTCTCTGTTGGAAATTTCATGAGAAGGGACCAAGGTGCCATGCAAACTCTGAACTATGTGAGGAAAGCGCGTCTGAGAAAGACGTTGTAAGGAGAGACGACATCAATGACAACAAAGGTGAGGATACATACCCCGCTTCGATCCCCTTCACCGATCTCGACAATCAGGTCTACCATTCCGACCGACAGGTTAGATGGGTTGTTGAATCCATGAACAGTGGCGTGGCAGGACTTCAAGCCCATGGCCTCAAAATTCATATGGTCATAGGCCGAATTGAATATTATGCTGAAAGAGCTTCCATAATCGATGAGGATTCTTCGGACAAAGGCGGGCCCTATGTGTTCAGAAATAATAAGAGGGTCTATGGTTGGGATGTCAATTCTCGTAGACTCTCTCTCGTGGAAAACAATATCTTCCCGCATCATCTTCTGAAGCTTGGAGGGGCTAGACTCACCCAAAGTGGATCATTCTTCGTAGCCGGCATGCTTGATAGAATTGGTGTATTCCTCCATACGCCGAAAGCTCTCATTTGCGGGGTGAGGACCACCAAAAAAATGTTTATCACGATTCCTCTTGGTCTTTAATTGGACGTCCCTGGGACCAGACTGGATAGAGGAAAAGCGGGTGTTGAAGGGCCTAGTGCTTCTTCTGGAGGTGAAATAATTTGAATGTACTGCTCCAAACGTTTCTCACGGATGAGCTTCTCTATAGCATCCTTGAGGTGGAAGCAGTCCTAAGTGTTTTATTCGAACACATCGTGGAATCTGCAAAATTTATTGGAGTTCTTCTCGTGGTCGATTGATTCTCTCGTATTCGGCTTTTTCATACTGGGTGGTATTACAGGTTTTTAGGTAGATTGCCTCCAGCTCTCGGTTGAGTGGAGTGTAGTTCTTATAACTACGATAGCGGTCGTGCTTCTTTGTGTATCCAGGTTTTTGGTTGCTGTTGTGTCCGCCGGGTTTTCCATTGTTTGATTTGGGCTTGAACAAGATCACCCCTTTACCCTTTTCAGAAGATTCTCTGACCTGTTTTCCCTTGACACTGTCCACCATGGAGCCGGAGTGTGGGTTATTGGGGTGGTCGCCTTGAGCAGCCCTGTTGCGCCATGTTTCCTCTTGACACAGAAATTGGTCGTCGGTCTTCTCGTAGAAAGGTTCAAGGCCTTCGATTGTTTTTTGTTGATCCATACTCTGATCTTGGAGTTAGGCGGGATGCCCTTAGCACGATGATAAGAATTGTGCATGGATCCGGATCGTCAACCTCAGCGAGGGCAGTGTTGGAATGCTCGAGGTAGATTTTAAGGGTTCCTACCGGGCCCTGGTAGAGGTTGGAAAGAGTGAGAGTATCCTTCGGCGGAGGTGCGTGCATTCTAAATTGTTTTACCATTTCGGAAGCTAGTTGGTCGACGGTAGAGATAGAATGAGCCGGGAGTCTAGTAAACCAAAGCAAAGTTGTGTCTTCCAAGAAAACTGGGAAGCATTTTCACTTGATGGCATCAGTGGCCCGATTTGAGACCATATGCCATTCGTAGTGATTTAGAAAGCCATAGGGGTCAGTCTTCACCTATAAGGTGTTGGATGGGGCATATTAAAGCGTCGGGGCCACTTGGCTTTGTGTACGACCTTAGTAAAGGGGTTACGTATCTTGTTGGTTTCATATATGTTATTAACGTTTCCATGCGTCTCACTTATAATCCTTCGGATCATGTCAGGGAGATATGCATGCTGAATCTCCACTAAAATCTGGCGGTTGTGGTTTAGCTCGGGAGTTCTTGGCTATGGACGTCTCTAGGGATGAATGTCAGGATCATCTTCGTCCATGTCATCAACCTCGTTTGCTTAATTCTGATAAGGCTGACGAGGCTAGGTGTAACGACTCAGATTTCGCCCGGACCTAATCGATCGCTAAATCGACCAAAACCGTTCAAAACCCGAATACGTTAACTCTGGGAATATAACACATCAGAACAAATAACATCAGACTTTTATTACATCATAATAATGCAACATCAGAGTACAGAATATCAGAGTACAATGAATTATATTACAACGGAAGATAATTTACAATAAACTTAATACAAAGCAGCGGAAATAACTAAACTGATATAGCGGAAGTCTACCAATACACTGGACATAGCTTTAAGCGTCGTTCCAGAATCCTGCTTAATATATCTGCAAAATAAGCTACTCGACTGCCCGTGTGGAAAAGAGGGCACCCGAGTTTGAAAGTGAAACAAACTACAGGTCATTCGTGGGACTGGTATGAGAAATCTAACTTAACTTATCTAGTAATAAGGCTAATCACAGGACCACGCTGCTAACGCGGAACGGGTTTACGCCATTAGATTGCCAGTGCATGAAATAAAGTAAATCATTAAACCACACAATGCTTTTTTGAAAAATGAAACCATTACAAGACTCAAGTCCCATCACACAATGCAACGCAAACCGGAGGATAGAGTTTTACCTTATAATGGTCAAAAGATGCTTGATATGATAAAACGGATTTGATATTAGTATTAGTATATATATGTTTCAAAAACAGTTTCAATCATGATGTATTAATCAAAGACGGCATATCTACCATATACTATGTCGCCATACTAGTTTTACAATCAAATCCGCATGGTGTAATATTGGAAGTTGGATTTCCATCATGAGCCAAGGCTAGGAACGATCTCCTTACCGATTTGAGACACTCTAGCATATGTCTTAAGATCACACCTGTAAACACCCCACCTCCGCCAGGGTCACTCTAAGCAAGTACACTGGCTTTGGAGGGGTGTTGGTCAAGGTAAACATGCATGAAGATATCACAAGACAGAACATATGAGTAAAACAGAGTAAATAAAGCAGCGGATAAAATTACTATTTCAAAACCATAGTCAAGTTACATCAAAGTACTTAGTCATTATTTTCCAACTGCTGCAAGTCTAGAAACATAAACTGAAAACTGGAAATAACGTAAAGTAAACTATCCCCAAAGTAGACGTGGTAAAGCCATAGCGAGCTCAAGTCCAAACCGTACATGAGCTATCCAGAAAGCAAGCTAAAGATCCAAGCTAGGTGCTACTGTTCCCACCCTGAGAACCGGGGGGAGGGGGGGGGGGACGGAAGAAAAGAGGCGAAAGGAAAACAGGTCAGTCAAAAAGACTGGTAAGTCCTACCTACTATTAGTATAAAAACTAATAAAGTTAACTGGACATGTAAAACAGGGATGAAACATAGGATGATAACTGGCATAGTGAAAAGTTAACAAGATAGATCAAGTGTGGCATCGCATATACAGGGTTAAGTTGCACCAAGTGTACTAGTATTCTAATCCATGTCAAGTATAAACAAGAAATGATCCCTTGGCCCAAAATTGGCCCAACATCATGAGATGACCCAAATCAAGGTCCAACTACACGGTCTAGTCGATCGGCTCCCTATAAGCCTAACTCGTCAAGTGTCGGTGTCATACGGCCCAACCGCGAGATGTAGTCGACTGTGCAAGGTCCACCCTGTATCTTGGCCCTAGGGTGCCAACCACTGACACAAAACAAGCACGCACAGTCCAAGCCTACTGGTGCCCATGTCTGTCTTTCATCCCCGGACTATGTGCACGACCATAGTCCGCCGGAATCTACAATGGCGCACCTACCTAGCCGTCCCTTTTGGTCACTTACAATCAGCCCAGTAATCGTGCCCCACCCCTAGACTAGTCCCTAGGCTATCCCGATACTCCCTGGTGGGTTACTGCTGAAAAGGGCCCCGCAAACTACGGTTTCTAATGGGTTAAGTGTGGTTAACCCTATCCAAACCATGTATCAAGTTGGTTAAGTATACCCAAGTGGTTCATGACTTAACCCCAACAATCCATCGTGTTCAATTGGTTAAGTATTCAAGTGGTCCATGACTTAACCTTACCATGTGGCATTAATTAACTTAATGCACCCCAACCTCTCACATTAGACTTTGTTGTGGTTACTAGTTAAGCCGGGCGGGTCCGCGTAGCTTTACACCACAACCTAGTCTAACCTCGGGTTTTAAGTGCGATATGACCAACTACTCACATTGGATCTTATTGTTTGTAGCCACTAGTTAAGTCGGTCGGTTCCGGGTAGATTTATGCTACAAACTCAACCCAACCTCAAGTTGGCCACTTTCATGTTTTCTACATGTCATGTCCACGTTCATGTTTTCAAGCATAATCACATGTCATATTTTCAAGTCATGTTTCATGTCATTTAAGTTTACCCATAACGTAACCCCATCGCACGTAAGCTCGCATCAACACAAATAGATCAAAAGGGGGAACATAAGAATATGACAAGATGGGCATAAGATGGCAAAGTCTATCACAAGTTAAACATGGTGATATTTGAGGCAAAAGGGGTTCAACATACTAGCATATGGCCTCAACATGTATGATAGAATAAAAGGTGACTTGGCCTCAAACATGACAATAACATAAAGGTGATTTGGCCTCAAACATGTCAAATAGCATAAGGGTGATTTGGCCTCAAAACATGTATGACTTCAAACTTAGCAAATAAACTTGTGGGTAGCATGTAGTTCAACATCATATGCAAGTTAACATCAAGGTTATGAGAGGTTCTATGTTGCATTATGCATAACTACCAAGTTCTATGTTGCATTATGCATAACCACCAAATAAAGCTCATAGCTTTCTACCCAAAAATCAAGGTAAATGATACTAGGTTCATGATAGTGCCACAATCATAGATCAAAAGAGTCATAAATGGATCTATGCATACAAATATAGCCCCCGAGACAAGTATTATACCCAAAAGTCTCATTTCAACTTGCTACATGATCATATTAACTTCATAGTTTAAATCTAAGAGTAGAAAGGGGCTTAAAAATCGCGGCTATGAGATCTAGAATAAAATAGAACAAGATTGAGATGAAGCCACACTAGAAATCCCCAAATAAAGATAAGATCCACTCCAAGCCTTGAGAAATAAGAAGAAAGATCCTTGTTTTGATGAAGAAAGATGGCTCCTTTGCTTTAGATCAAGCTTAAGCTCTCAAGCTCTCAAGTTGAAGAAGATGGAGGCCATGATTAGGGAGCATTTGGGCAGCACTTAGTTGTAGGAATGATTAATGAGGGTTTAGGGTAGGTCTAAGGGTGCTTATATAGAAGTTTAGGTTAGTTTAGGCCATAGGATTAACCCTAATTCAGATCTGAGCCATCAAATCACGTCACAAGCCAACAAAATAAGACCTAGGAGCCAAAACAGGTGCACCAGGCCAAACTGGGCCGACCACCCAGGTCGACAGGGGTGTCGACTGGGCAGTCGACACCACCTGGGGCAAGTCGACTCCCCAGTCGACTTGGGGCTAGGCGGGAAATTTTCCCGCCCAGTCTGTTTTGCTCCAGATTTGATTTTCGAACTGTTTTTAAACTCTGGATTTTCTGAAAACTTCGATGGGCCATAACTGGGTCATACGGACTCCGATTTTCGAAAACTCGGACTCTATTTGGCGTATTTTTCCGAGACGAACGCAATGGCACAGCCCGTTTCCTTTGATTTAGATTTTAACATTTAATTCTGCCTTGATTAATGTTATAACATGTTATTCAAAATACGGGTTTTTACAACACCTACGGACAACCCTTGGATCCTGTAGGGTCGGGCCACAAATACTTTAGTGGATTGGCAATTCCTGAACACACGCTTCCCGGTCCTATTGAACCTATAAATTGGTCACTATCGACCAATATAACCGAGGCCTCGTAATCCATCATCCACATAAGTAAAAATGTCAGGGCTTGTAAAACGCTGACACCACTTCTAGCCAGAAAGAAACGTGTGCACTCCATGCGTTCCCTTGTCCCGTTTTTGACTACAATCGGGGTGTGAGGCTCGTGAAGTAACGCTACACAAAGCTGTGCTAATTAAAGCTATGCTTTGATCATCATCCACAAGGCTCTGCTTTTCAACAAAAGCTTTGATCCGTGCATCTTAGCATGCCACATTTCAATCCATACCATTGATTTCTGCCAATATATAACCTCTGAACTCATACGTGTCAAAGAAGGGTGTCAAGCAAGGGAATAAATTCTCTGCTACCAAATAGATATATATTAGCAGAAATCAACGAATACAGCGTAAAGGAATACAACGTCAGACATACCATCCATTTACAAGTTCGTTCTGGGTTTGAACAAAACCGGAGGATACTTATTCCTCACATATCAGAACAATCAACAAGTATGTCCGGACGACTACCACTGTATCCCCTTAAAGGTAGCTACTCCAATCATGGGCACCAGTAGCAACTCATCCATTCGATGTGAAGATCGTTGGTCTTGCACCGTCTTCAATCTGTTCGACTTTTAGTTGTCGAATTCATCATTCAGAATGGGTTAAACCCGGTCTTTCCGAATAACTCGAGTAATTTATAATAAAGTGCTATAAAAACACATTATACGCCTCATTCTAATTCAGAATATTTTTTTAATAAAATATTCACAGTTTTGGGGAAAGCTTCCCATTAATTTTATCAAAGATAAATCCCTTTAAAGTTATTCTTTTTAATCTAAAAAATCATTACTTAAGGATTATTCGAATTTAAGAAATTAATCTTATCTTTAATTGGGTTAAAGAACTAATTTCATTTTAAAAACATAGTTTGTGATAAACCCAAAATCATCTTCCATCAAAATGGAATCTACACGGAAAGCATAACGATATATAATTGATATAAATTTCCGTATCAGACTAATAATATAAATGGAATAACGACAAAGCCTTTTAAATTCCATATATAGTATCGGCCTTCATTTATAGGAGCTCATCTCGATTATTACCGAATCGAATTCCATTCAATTCCAACTTAATGTATTAAATTGGAAAACTTTATTTTGAAAATTTTCCATTTAAATCTTAATAAAAGATTTATAAATTCCAAATTATATCTTCATGGATAATTGGGTTAAAGAACAAATGTTATTTAAAACACCGTTCACGATAAACCCAAAAATCCAATTCTTTTATCCAGTCCCAATTAAATATTAAATAATTGGTAAAATTTCCTAAATCTTAATTAAAAGATTTATTATTTTCTAAACTGGGTTCAAGAACAGCATTATTAAAGACACCATCCACGACAAACCCAAAATCCCATTTGATATTAAATATAAGATTCTGAATAGAAATTATACCGGCTTATGTTCAATATCAAATTCTGAAACCAACAAATATTGTATTGGGAATAACGATATATATATATATATATATATATATATATATATCTTCCAAATTCCCATAACAATATCCGTATAATCACGGAGTCCAGTATTGAAATATTCTGAAGATAATTTCCATTCAAATCAATTCCAATATATATAAATATATATTGGAAAATTCTGGTTATTTCAAAACCATTTACAAATCCAGTTTATTTATTTAATTCCAAGTAAATATTGATTAGTTTGAAAAACTTCATTAAATCTTAATTTAAAGATTTATTCAAGTTAATAACTAATCTATATCGATAAAAATATATTTTTATCTTTTCAAATATGGAAATTTTCATCTCAAAATCTTTTTAAATCATTTATTATGATTTTACATAATTTTTCTATATTTTTTTTAATAATTTTATTAAGGCCTTTACAGTCGATTTCCATAAACAGTCATCGAACTACACTTATAGCGACCTTTTCTAAAATTGATTTGGACATAACTCCAAATCTAACCGTTAGATTTCAAAACTCTTATATTCATTGGAAAACTCTTTTTGATACGAACCCAACGGTTCCGGTTTTAGGAGAATCCGACAGTCGGATCTCCCGTTACATCAATTTGAAGTTAGTGGTCGAAATTCGCGAACGGTCGCTGCGCGGCGCGTTCTATTCAGGTCATTATTTAAATATATAATATATCACATATATTTCGTCGGTTTCCTTTTCTAAAACTTATTTAATAGAATATTTATAAATTCATTTTAAAATGATTTTAAATTCATTTTTCAATTGTAAATAAAAATTGAATATTCTATATTTTTATCATATTAAAATATTTATACTTTCAAAATATTAGATTTATAAATCACTTCGTTTTATATTCTTTATAAAGTGAATCAAATCGATCGGTAAACCCGTTCGGGTCAAAATAACGTTTGCTACTTAATTCGGCTTCACATTTTTACATTTTTAGATTCGTCTAAAAAGGACATAAAAATCATAATTTTATTTTACACTAAATATTATTTTAAAATATTCATAATTTCAAAGTATTTTTTATTTACAAGATTATTTACTTCAAAATATTCTTTATTTAAAGATGTTCTTTATTTTAAAATATTCTTTATTTACAAGATTCTTTACTTCAAAATATTCTTTATATAAAGATGTTCTTTATTTTAAAATATTTTGAAGTAAAGAATCTTGTAAATAAAGAATATTTTAAAATAATATTCAGTATAAAATAAAATTATGATTTTTATGTCCCTTTTTAGACGAATATAAAAAAATAAAAATGTGAAGCTGAATTAAGTAGCAAATGTTATTTTAACCCGAACGGGTTTACCGAGCAATTTGATTCACTTTATAAAGAATATAAAGAGAAGTGATTTATAAATCTAGTATTTTGAAAATATAAATATTTTAATATGATAAAAATATAGAATATTTAATTTTTATTTAAAATTAAAAAATGAAGTAAAAATCGTTTTAAAATGAATTTATAAATATTCTATAAAATAAGTTTTAAAAAAGGAAACCGACGAAATATATATGATATATTATATATTTATATAATGGCTTGAATAGAACGCGCCGCGCAGCGACCGTTCGCGAATTTCGACCACTAACTTCAAATTGATGTAACGGAAGATCCGACCATTGGATTCTCCTAAAACCAGAACCGTTGGGTTCGTATCGAAAAGAGCTTTCCAATGAATATAAGAGTTTTGAAATCTAATGATTATATTTGGAGTTATGTCCAAATCAATTTTAGAAAAGGTAGCTATAAGTGCAGTTCGATGACCGTTTATGGAAATCGACTGTAAAGGCATTAATAAAATTATTAAAAATATAGAAAAATTATGTAAAATCCTAATAAATGATTTAAAAAGATTTTGAGATGAAAAATTCCATATTTGAAAAGATAAAAATATATTTTTATCGATATAGACTAGTTATTAACTAGCATAAATCTTTAAATTAAGATTTAATGAAGTTTTTCAAATTAATCAATATTTACTTGGAATTAAATAAATAAATTGGATTTGTAAATGGTTTTGAAATAAACAGAATTTTCCAATATATATTTATATATATTGGAATGGATTTGAATGGAAATTATCTTTGGAATATTTCAATATTGGACTCCGTGATTATACAGATATTGTTATGGGAATTTGGAAGATATATATATATATATATGTCGTTATTCCCAATACAATATTTGTGGGTTTCAAAATTTGATATTGAATATAAGCCGATATAATTTCTATTCAGAATCTTATATTTAATATCAAATGGGATTTTGGGTTTGTCGTGGACGGCGTCTTTAATAACGCTGTTCTTAAACCCAGTTTAGAAAATAATAAATCTTTTAATTAAGATTTAATTGGGATTGGGTAAAAGAATTGGATTTTTGGGTTTATCGTGAATGGTGTTTTAAATAATATTTGTTCTTTAACCCAATTATCCGTGAAGATATAATTTGAAATTTATAAATCTTTTATTAAGATTTAAATGGAAATTTTCCAAAATAAAGTTTTCCAATTTAATACATTAAATTGAAATTAACTGAAATTCGATTCGGTAATAATCGAGATGAGCTCTTGTAAATGAAGGCCAATACTATATATGGAATTTAAAAGGCTTTGCCATTATTCCATTTATATTATTAGTCTGATATGGAAATTTATATCAATTATATACTGTTATGATTTCCGTGTAGATTCCATTTTGATGGAAGATGATTTTGGGTTTATCGCGAACTGTGTTTTTAAAATGACATTAGTTCTTTAACCCAGCTAAAGACAAGATTAATTTCTTAAATTCGAATAATCCTTAAGTAATGATTTTTGAGATTAAAAAGAATAAATTTAAAGGGATTTAACTTTGATAAAATTAATGGGAACCTTTTCCCAAAGTTGTGAATATTTTATTAAAAAAAATATTCTGAATTGAATGAGGCGTATAATCTGTTTTTATAGCACTTGATTATAAATTATGCGAGTTATTCGGAAAGACCGGGTTTAACCCATTCTGAATAATGAATACGAATACTAACAGTCGAAGAGATTGAAGATGGTGCAAGACCGACGATCTTCACATCGAATGGATTAGTTGCTACTGGTGCCCATGATTGGAGTAGCTACCTTGAAGGGGATACAGTGGTAGCCGTCCGAACGTACTTGTTGATTGTTCGGATATGCGAGGAATAAGTATCCTCCGGTTTCGTTTAGACCCAGAATGGACTTATAAATGGATGGTATGTCTGACGTTGTATTCCTTTACGCTGTATTAATTGATTTCTGCTAATATATATCTATTTGGTAGCGGAGAATTTATTCTCTTGCTTAACACCCTTCTCTGAGACGTATGAGCTATCAATGGTATGGATTGATAATGTGGCATGCTAAGATGCATGGATCAAGGCTTTTATTGAAAAGCAGAGCCTTATGGATGATGATCAAAGCATAGCTTTAATTAGCACAACTTTGTGTAGCTTTACTTCGCGAGCCTCACACCCCGATTGGAGTCAAAAACAGGACAAGGGAACGCAGGGAGTGCACACGTTTCTTTCTAGCTAGAAATGGTGTTAGCGTTTTACAAACCCTGACATTTTTACTTATGTGGATGATGGATTATGAGGCCTCAATTATATTGGTCGATAGTGTCCAATTTATAGGTTCAATAGGACCGGGAAGCGTGTGTTCAGGAATTGCCAATCTACTAAATTATTTGTGGACCGGCCCTGTAGGATCCAAGGGTTGCCCGTAGATGTGATCCTGAGACATTTGCTAGAGTGTCTCAAATCGGTAAGGAGATCGTTCCTAGCCTTGGCTCTTTATGGAAATCCAACTTCCAATATTACACCATGCGGTTTTGATTGTAAAACTAGTATGGCGACATAGTATATGGTAGCTATGCCGTCTTTGATTGATACATTATGATTGAAACTGTTTTTGAAACATATATACACTAATACTAATATCAAATATGTTTTATCGTATTAAGCATCTTTTGACCATTATAAGGTAAAACTCTATCCTCCGGTTTGTGTTGCATTGTGTGATGGGACTTGAGTCATAATATTTTCATTTTTCTAAAAAGCATTGCGTTGTTTAACGATTTACTTTATTTCATGCACTGGCAATCAAATGGAGTAAACCCATTCCGCGTTAGCGGCGTGGTCTTGAGATTAGCCTTATTATTAGATAAGTTAAGTTAGATTTATCATACCAGTCCCATGATTGACCTGTAGTTTGTTTCACTTGCAAACTCAGGTGCGCTCTTTTCCACACGGGCAGTCGAGTAGCTTACTTTGCAGATATATTAAGCCGGATTCTGAATCGAAGCTTAAAGCTGTGTCCAGAGTATTGATAGACTTCCGCTATATTAGTTTAGTTATTTCTGCTGCTTTGTATAAAGGTTATTGTAAATTATCTTCCGCTGTAATATAGTTCAATGTACTCTGATATTCTGTACTCTGATGTTGCATTATTATGATATAATAAAAGTTTGCTGTTATTTGTTCTGATTTGTTGTGTTCCCAGAGTTAACATATTCGGGTTTTGAACGGTCTTGGTCGATTTACCGATCGATTAGGTCCGGGCAAAATCCGGGTCGTTACAGTTGGTATCAAAGCTGGTTAGAGAACGTGATAGGGGGTTCTCACTTGGCTGTTTGGTGGCGAGCAGGAGACTCTTACCCCTACACGTCCCAATGGGAAGACTGGGTTGGTTGTTGCAGTCGAGAGGCTGGCCGTAAAATTAGTTCTGAGGTATCACTATATGTCACGGTGGGAGGATAGCCCACTTCCTGATGGTTGCAAAGCCTAGAGTCGTTACACTAGGTCAGAGCTTGATGGTTTAGATTGATTGGAACTTAGTCCTGTTAGGCTGCTATATGCGTACGCCCCAAGTTTAGAGTTGCGACAGTTGAGTTCTGTCAATGAAGGGGTCGGTTACTATACCTGGTTCATCTTTAATAACCAACCGAGAATGGTCGCATAGACGCATTCCTTGGCTGAAAGTTACAGTAGTTACATTACCGTTTTCATTGTCGTTGTCGTTGACATTGGTATTTGTGTTCGTGAGGGCATTGGCATTAGCAGTCATCCTTCTTCTTTGTCTTTAGCCTCAAGTGTCAGAAGAAGAACTCTCCGAGGCATTGAGCTGTGGGTGAGCGTTGTTCCAATTGAGTTAAAGATGAGCGATGTGGTGATGACTATCATGTAGTCATTGCATCAGCTCAATATTCGTCTTCAACGTGTCGTTGAGCTCTCAAGTTCTGTTTCCAGTTCTTATATTGAGCCCAAAAGCTGAGCTTTGGTGGTCAAAGCATCTGGCTCATAAGGAGGGATGATTTCCATGTCGGTCGGGTTTTTCATGAATTGGGGCTGATGTGAAGTAGCAGTATCAGCCGCTGCGAAGGTTCCAACAATTGGTTTCTTTCCTCTTTTAACCATCGTAAGTATAATTGAAAGGTAGGACAAGAAAAACCCGAGTAGCATATCGAAGTCGAGATGGAAGTTGCACAAAAAGAAGTAAGTTCAAATTCTCAGTGAAAGCACCAAAGTGTTGATGGCTAAAATTGTCGTCACACTCAATGATTCTATAATACTCGATAACTAGCGTTTCACGCATGGAAATTAAAAGTGCGGAAAGCAAATAACGCAGAGATTTATAGTGGTTCGATCCACAAGGAACCTACATCCACTTTGAAGGCGTTTGAGAATTTTATTGACTATTTAGGATTATAGGTACAAGTCATTATCATATAAACATTGGCTAAGTGTTTGGGAGTTATATTTCCAATATGCGAAGTCATGGAGGAAAAATATATGTTTTTTCTTTGCTTCCTTAAGTCCTAGGTAGCCATTAATGAGTTTCTATGACCTTGTAGAGCTCTCAAATCAACAAAAAATAACCCTTTTGAGTAATGAGGAATGGGGTATTTTTAGTAGTGTATTAGGTTGGAGTAACTGAGATTTGGGGACCACAACAGTAGATTTTGTATCCCGAATGACCAGCTCTAGAAATTTCACATCCCAACGATGTGCACTAGTGAATTTTGTATCCCTCTGGGGGATATGACGATTTTAACATCCCTTGGGGAAACAAATTCTCATATCCCCATAGGAATATGAAGTGTACACCCCTAGGATACGAAATTTCTAATCCCGAGGGATACAAAATTCGTATCCCAAGGGATTCAAAGTGGGGTGGTGCGCATCTAATTTGGGGATGAAAATTGTAGGGGGATGCAAAGTCCGGTGTTGCTTTGTGATTCGAGACTAGGAAGTCAAAATGTGAGGAGCTGAAGGGAGGCAAAGTTAGGAATGCAAAATCCTAGTGCTCCGAGATGTGTGATGTGAAAACCCTTGGGAATCGAAGTGGTCGGGATTCAAAATCTTGGGGTTCGAAATTTTAAAAGGGAACATAGTTTTGAGGATACGAAAAGTGTATTGCGAGGTGTTGTGAGGCCTACGCTCGCACTACTCCATTGGGCTTGAATCATTAGTGTTTCTGTGATACTTCTAGCTTTAGTGCCACATGACGTGCTGAGTCGAGTGGGTCGGGTATGCTTTTTGGAACCAGATCAAAAGGCTTATTAACACATGGTGTTATGCATTCTGTTTGAATTCAATTGCGTAAGAGATGCTACTGAAATACATGTAAATCAAAAGTAACTAACTATGTCCAACCAAATAATAAGGTGACAAATTATCGAGCAAAGACAGAGAAAACACAAACTTTGGATCATTGATATTATACATAAAAGATTTGACATAGAGAAAAGGTTGAACAACACATGTGCCCTAAAGTAACAAAAGACAATCAAAATATTAGAAAGAAAGAGAACAACATGGAAGAGAACTACATATGGGCGATAAGCTACAATGACCAACTTATAGAGATCATCAGTATCCATTCTTCTCCGCCCATTCAATCGGTGCCATAATGAATTCATCATCGTAGTTAATTGGGGGCAGGTGTAGGTTGCCCCTTAATGACAGATCTCTCAGTGTTCGACTGAGTAGAAATAGGTGTAGGATGCTCCTCGATGGCAGGCTGGTTGAAATTTGCATCATCGGTCTTCAGTTGTTGATGTAAAAGAGCAAGCATAAAAATTTCACCATTTGCTTGTCACATCCACCACTATGGTATGTAACGCTGCAGCCACAATAATAGCTCCCATGTTATTGGTTTTAAGTCTTTTTGGCTCATTATCGGTTATTTCATCCACCTCCTGTTTGACTACAATAGAGGAAATAATGTCTCATTCTCCAAGGTTTGCCTCTTGGTTGGTGCCCTTTTCTGAAAATTTGTAAAAGTTGCTACTAGAATATAGAGAATAGGCATTTGATATCTGGATGAAGGAATACATGTACATACCTTTTTCATTGTGAAGGTTCAGTGAAGATTCTACAAAAAAAAAAAAACATTTGTTAACAAGATAGTTTAATAGCTTTTTGTACACAATAAATCAAATAGTTCATGAAAAATATGATAAAGGGACATACAATAGAAATAACATAGTGAATAATGAAATACAAGGAAGGAGCTTTAAAAAAATTAGTAGAAAGGGAGGACTACCTGACAAGTCAGTATGTTGTTGGAGGATAAGAACGATTACTGAAGCTTAAATAGAGACGTGTATTGGTGAAGAGGAAGAGAGAGCAGTTTGAGTGATGGAGAAGTGGAGGTGTGGGTGCTGACAATAAAGGAGAAATGGACGAATTCGTAGAAAGTAGAGGTACATATCGTGTAAAGGAAGAGTTGATTTTTGACATTAGTTCTCATACTAATGGAGTCATATCACAGAGCAATTGTGTTACTTTGGGCAATCTGATATCTTCCGTAACTACTACCATAGCCTTCCTTTTTCTTTCTGTTTGTCTTTCTAGTTTCTTTTCGTTAAACCACAACAATCATTTGTTCCTTAGTGACAGAACTGTCAGAGCCTGACTGGGTAAATATAGCTGTGGGCTAATCCTCAAGGGCAAACTGGTAGAAATTTGCATCAAGGTCGTCTGTTGTGGATGCGAAAGAGAAAGCATAACGATTCCATCATTTCTTGTCACATCCACCATTGTGGATGTAGCGCAGCAGCTCCCATGTTATAGGTTTTAAGTCTTTTTAGCTCATTATTGGCTATTTCATGCACCTAGAGTTTGACTGCTATAGACGAAATAATGTACTTATTCCTCAAGGTTTGCCTCTTGGTTGATGCACTTTTCTGAAATTTGTAAAAGTCGCTACAGATAATATAGATATTGAGCATTTGATATCAAGGTGAAGTAACACATGTACATACTTTCTTCATAGTGATGGCTTACTGAAGATTCTACAAAAAAACAATAACAAAGAAATCACTTGTTAATAAGATAGTTTAATAGATTTTTGCGCATAATAAATCAAATAGTTCATGAAAAATATGATAAAAGGGCATACAAAAGAAATAACATAGTTAACAATGAAATACAGGAAAGGAGCTTTAAAAAAAATTAGAAGGAAGAGAAAGGGAGGATAACCTGAGAAGTCAGTATGTGGTTGGAAGATAAGAACGATTACTAAAGCTTAAATAGAGACGAGTGTTGGTGAAGAGGAAGGGGGAGCAGTTTGAGTAATGGAGAAGTGGAGATGTGGGTGCTAACAGAAGAGAAGAAATGGACGAACTTGTAGAAAGTGGAGGTACATGTCATGGGAAGGAAGAGTTGATTTTTGACATTAATTCTCATACTAACGAAGTTAATTCATAGAGTAATTGTGTTACTTTCAGCCATTTGATATCTTTTGCATCTACCATCATAGTCGTCCTTTGTCTTTGTGTTTGTCTTTCCATTTTCTTTTAGTTAAACCACAAAAATCTTATTATATATATGTATATACATATATATATATGACAGTATACCAGAATGTCAGATAAATAAGGAAATAACCATTTTATGCTTCTACCCTCTGAATAAGGAAACACTAGTTCATGTTCTAGCTTTTGAACGCGCACTACCGTTTCCTCCTCTGTGTTACATTCCCATTGTTGCAACAACCAGACATAAACAGATAAGTTGATTAGAGAGTAGCACTGGGATGGCCGAGTATGGGGAACATCCCCAAGGATGAGCTACAGACATGAGATAAGTAGAAATTAGGGGGTGTTCGAGCAATCAAAACCGGTGATTTGTCCAATTTCTCTACAGATTGAATTTACTGCGTTTGGCTGCGTTTTGATTAATTAGTTTAATTAGTAAATTTAGTTTTTTATAAATTTAAAAAAGTGAAAATTAGGCACACATCCCTAAAACCAAACTTAATTAGGCTCACAGCCCTCTTATATTTTCCATTCAAACCCACCCCCTATTTTCATACTTCCGCCTTTTTGCTTTTTTGGCCAGAATTTTTGGCGCTGTCAGGTAAAAAAAAATCTAAAATCTGGAAATATTCTCGGAAGTCCACGCAAATTAAAAAAAGTTGCATACATGTGTGCAACTGTTGCATAAGTTGTTTTGGCTTGAAAATGTGGACCGAAACTTTTATACATGTGTGCAACTATTTGAAAAATGTGGATGCATGTATGCATGTATTTGCATGAGGAAAACTTAAGTGAAATTTAGCCTGCGAATTATTGCACACTTTTATGCAAGAATTATGCAATACGTGCATAGATGTATGCAAGTGAATCAACAAAGATGCACGACATGAAAAACATGCACGGATATATGCAGGAAAGTACAAATATGTGCATATATTTATGCATTTAACTGCATTTTTCGTTGTTTTTCGGGTTTTTGATGCCTTATTTGATGGTTTTTGGATCTGAATTTTTTGTTGAGTTCATGTTTAATTTAAATATGAGTTTATGTATTATTTTATTTTATTTTTTAGTAAATTTTCGAAAAATAGGAACTAAATTTACAATAAGTTTATGACCGGACCTGAGCCTAATTTACAACCTTAACAGGGACCTGTAAAAAACGCACCCTTTAAAAAATTAATAACTTGTGCCAATGAGATTCGTTTGAGACACGGTTTTTTGCGTTGCGATCGTATCGAAGTGCTCTATGTGATAGAGCTGGTTTGAACTGAATCAGAGTAATTTATAATTTTCCTATCCTATTAATACCCCGTTAAATGGTCCGCTTGAACCCGCAACCGCATTCTCCACTAACTAAAATACCCCGTTAAAACACCCTGCTAAAATTCCCCCTAAAATACCGCGTTGTTCGTTACCCTCAAATGCACCCTTAGCGTGCATGTGCATGCATGACGCACAACATGCACAGTTGATGCTGAGGTGCACAATGCAATGCGAGGGAACACCAAAAGTTAGCAACAACGTAGACACATCACAAGCATGGAAAGCATGTTGTAGGATATCATTAGCAAATCAATATAGAGAATAGTCCCAAGGTTCTTTTTGTTTAACATTTACTTAATTAGAATTAGAGGTCCCAGAAAATCAACTAATCGATTATATTCTTTTTATTTTTCCGTTTTAAAATGCATGTGCTGCCTGTAAAAAGTGAGGAATCCTATCATCCTGTGTATGGATATCAAATTTGAAATGAATTCAAATTGTTAGCATTTTCCTAGTTTTTTTTGTATTAACTATCGAAAATGAATGATTATTAAATGTACTAAATGTCTTAGAACATGTATAGTCCCACATTCTAGTTCGTAACAAATATTATATAGATACACACTAGAATAATGACATTACGATAATCTCCATTAGACAAGAGCTGCATAATAACGAAAGCCATCTTAGCGAGTGGTGCAACGCAACACACAACACATGCAGGTGCCCGCATCCGCATCTGTTAGGAATTGCGGAATGGATCATTAAGGAAAAACTAACACTATAGGGGGGGTGAATAATGTTCTTGGGAATTTAAACAAAATCTAAAACTTATATGAAATACTATATGAATCAAACATCACAGAAATAATCACAGACACAGAATCAAACACTAACACAAAGATAAACAAAAACAAAAATGAAGAAAAGGAAAGAACACACCAGATTTTATACTGGTTCGGATTGCTCCTATGTTATGTCCCGCACAATGTTGGATTGCGTAGAGTTTTATTACTATATCAATATTCAAGTACAACATCCTTGATTTCACGGCTACAAGGGATACCACTGATACCCTCCTTGATTTAACGGCTACAAGGGATACCATTGATTCCAACCTCCTTGATTTAACGGCTACAAGGTATACCACCAATTCCAACCTCCCTGATTTAATGGATGCAAGGGTCACACCGATTACATACACTACCCAAACAATTACAACAGCCCTATAACTCTTCAATAGCACTTTGATTCAGAGAGTAACGAGTAGGGAGTGAGAAGAGAAGAAGTTTTATGAAAATAGAATTGAATTCGGCAGAGTATAAGTGTAGAAATCATAAAAATGAGAAGATATAATGGTGTGAAGAAAGGAGACGAAGATGGAGAAGAAGAATGATGAAAAAATTCGAAATCAACTCCTATTTATAAGATTTGAAAGGTTGAAACATTTTTGAAACGTCACAAGTAGTGAAAAGTCACTTCTTTTCAATTTTGAAAAAAGGACGGTTATACGTCGACATGGGCATAAATGTAAGTCAACATATCCCTTTGTTAAATTGAATTTTGAGCATTTTTGAAGTGTTTTGATATATATATATATATATATAATTCTGGAAATTCTTGAATTAAAACATAGTGTTGTAAATGAATATTATAAAGTAGAAAATCATTTGAAACCATAAGTATAAACTATATAAACATGTTTATAAAATTATAATGTTAAAAACTATAAATATAAAGTATATAATATATAAAACTTATAAACTATAAAACTTGAGTTTAAAAAGAAAAGTAAAATAGAAAAAGTAAAATAGAGAAAATAAAGATTTGAAGATAGAATTCGAAAATAGAATTTGAAATCAAAATTTGAAAAATAGAATTTGAAATTGAATTTGAGTTTAAACCTTGAGTGCTATTCAGAGTCTTACATAATCTTGAGTCTGTTACTATATTTATCTTGAACACTTGAAATCTTGACTACTCATGAGTCTTGAATCATCTCTGATATCTTTAAACTTTACAGTCTTCAGTAATAATTCAATCCTGCATATGTGTATATATATACACTCTAGATAAAAGTGTTAGTATATATTATATAATCAATTAATATTGATATAAGGTTGTTGTCATCAAAACTACATTCTCCAACAATCTCCCCATTTTTGATGATGACAAACTTAGTTTATAAAATATCATACCGATTCATACCTGTTGGTGATGATCCTTCTAATACTCCCCCTGTCTATATGAATCCTATAAACTAATTCTATATTCTATAATTTCTCCCCCTTTGGCATTATCAAAAAGAAACTCTAAAACTACTCCCCTTAAATCCTGTAACTATCTAAATGATTCCTATACCAAAGTAAAATAGTACCCCTTAATCCTCAAAACTACATCTACATATCCTTATTCTGTATATAACTCCCCCTAAATCTATAACTCTCTCTTAATCTATAATTCTCCTTATCTCTACAAATTTCTATAACTCCCCCTAAATTATGACTATGCTAGTCTAATAAACTAAACTAAGCAAACCAATCAATATTTTTAATCAATTCAAACAAACAAGCAATTCAACCAAGCAATTCAAACAATCAATATAAACCATCAACCAAAGCAAAAATACATGTCTATTTAGACTTCAACTAATCCTAGAAACTATAAAAACTCCTATTAACCACAAATGCATAAGTATATACCTATAAACCACTAATGAAATTCAACCATGTCAAACAAGTCAATTAGATCAAGCAAATCAATCAAGCCAAACAAGTCAATCAAGTTAAACAAATGTGTTATAAAATTAATTTATAATCCTATTTATCTCAACTACCCATAAAGTATACTTGTTGTGTATAAAGCAAAAGGTAACATGTGTGTGTGAAGTATGTTAGTTATAACGTAGTATGAACTATTTGTCATATGCAAAGCAATATGAAATGATACATTAAATAAAGAGCATTTTAGGGAGAAGGCCAAACTTTGCAAATTTTTTGGCCAAAAGTTTGCAAAGTTTGGTTTTTGGCCAAAAGTCCACCTTTTAGTGCAAAGGTGGATTTCAGGGGGTCCCACCACATTTCCCACTTTGCACTAAAAGTTGGCCTTTTGGCCAATTTGCAAACTTTGTAAACTTTTGGCTAAACTTTTTGCAAAGTTTGGTCTTCTCACTATTTTCCACTTAAATAAAATGCAACTTATGATGTGAATGATTTTAATTTATAATAATGATGTATGATATGATGTGTAATGATTATATGCTGAATGATTTCGTGATGATATCCATTTCGGTAAAATATATTCAAATTACTATCTAGCTATTATATATTTAAAGTATTATCTAACTTCATTTTAATGATGTTTTGATTCAATTAAACAAAAGTAATATATATTAATCTCTAGACTTAGGTTAATGATATTAATGAAAGACATTGAAAGAATAGTATAGATGATTATTAAAAATATATTCATGATGAGTAATAAAATATTTAGAATAATTCTATAAGAAATATGGAGTTATATAGTTGGGTTCTTATTTAAAAATAATATAGTAAACATTGAAGATCCTTAAAGAGAATATATAATTTTAAAATATGGAGTAAACTATAAACATTTATTCATAATTGTACATAAAAGTGAATTTAGAAGGACTTAAAATTTATTATTTATCTTTTGATACAAATCAATTTTAAACTTTAGAAATCAAAACATATTAATTTGCTAAAAAATCACTTATATGTTAAAACATTAAAAGAAATCTATAGTCATAACAAATTTATAAATTCTAGATATAAATTAAACTATATTTAAGACATAGAAATTATATATATATGTATATACTTTATATCAATATATTAAGTTTAATTAATCTTAATAAGAAATCAAAAATAGTATTAAGTTTCAAATAGTATTTAATATATTATAACCCAAAATTATTATGAAGTTATATGAAAAATATATAAGTTAAACTATATATGTTTAAACTACACATAAAAGATATATAAATATATATTTCATAATAATAAAAATGTTTGAAAATTTAAATTATCTATGTACTATATATATATATATATACCAGTTTACAATTTCAATATATATATATATATTAAACAAAGTATATGAAACGTAAGTAGATAAAAAAAATTGATAATAAGTGTTTGAACAGATATTTTATATTGAAAAGATGTCTATTCAATTCTTTCAAATCCAAATAAAATAGTAATGAAAATTAAGTTTAGAATTAAAAAAGATTTTAATTAGATTTGTATATTGGTAAGTATATTGTGATGATCGCCCACAATCCCTACACTGAACAAGAGGAATAATGCGCTAAAAGGTGTGCACGGCAGCTATGGACGATCATCAAGGTATGAATCAAAAGCGGAACCTGTCGCAAACTCACAGCAAAAGGATAAAATATAATAGAACATATACAACAGGTTTTATTAGTGAAGCAAAAAACACTAAACTAACATAATGACTAGGAAGTAATATCCGTACACTTGGATTACAATAGTAGTGTTTATATAGATTTGCCTCACTACAGCACTCAGAGAAGAATAACAAACAACGGAAATCCAAATACTATATAGTAAGAAAGATAGTACACAAGCCTCTTGCTCGCCTCCGAACTGCAACATCGCCCTTACTAAGCTATCACATGTTACCTGCTACCTAGTATGCCCATCCAACTATCAGATGAACAACCCAAGGTAATAAGAGGGAAACATAAAACCTTGAGTCAGACAACAGTCTTAGTGAGCGATAAAATAGCTAACTAACATCATCAATAAATTATATGAGAATGGGTAAATAAATAAATTAATCTACCCAAAACACCACAGAAGAACTCAACTCCCGTCTTCCCCACATCAGACAGTGATAGCCTTTACATCAAACATTTCAAAGGAATAACAATTCAACCATGGCAACCAGAACAACAACCATTCATATATGGCAATAGCAACTCAACCATCATCACAATAATTTGTTATATCTCGCATGAATCACCATAATCGAACTCAACATTCCTCAAGTACAAGCCCTAAAGGTCGAAACCAATATCGGACAAGCACCCATAGAATATCTCCTTCAAAGTCGGACAATCTACGTGAGACGGTACAAACAAAGAAACCAATCAATCAAACATCCATGGATGACTCTGGCTATCATGACAACCTTGCTTTGAAACCATCATTAATCGTATGATTGGCTAAACAATTTTCCGTAAATTGTCAAGGACCATACATGATGCCCCGGTTCTAGCAAAACCCCACACGCTATACACAACACGTGTCTAGGCCATACACGACGCCTAGGGCACTCAACCTACAACCGGTCTTCAATTGTACCCCTGCTCTGAGTCCGCTAGAACCTACGACAACGATAATTCCTCGGCCTTCGCATCTCTAGCCGTCATCACTTGCGACTATCCATATGCTGAGAAAACTTTTGAGCAACTATTTCACACGAACTCAATACATTCTTGAGTCGTCTCAACATTCGTTGCATACGCCGAACAAAGAATGCATCACAGCACTTCGACATTCCCTATTGAACTCTCTTCGAAGTTACCACATCAACGAGCCCAACAACATTAATATTTATATAGCGACCAACCAGACCCTAGGCGACCGACCGACCCAAATTCATGCTCGGCCCCAACCTGCTCGTCCCAAGCCATTCGACCAGTCGACCCCTAGCCGACCGACCCAATCTTGCATAGCCCATCATGGTGACCGACCAACTACATGACCGCCCGAGCCTTCCAATAATGCTCGACCGAACATGCACCTTCATCTTGGCCGACCACCCTCGTGGAGCCGACCGACCACTTTGGGAAGCCCCTCTAACCGACCCTTTGCTTCACAACCGACCTAGCTCATTCCAAAGCATGACCGACCCCCTTGTCTACACTAGCCGACCGAACAGACCACAGTCCTGGGTGCGTGACCGACCCAAACAACAATGACCGATCCACCTCCAAATCCTTAACGAATGACCGTCCCGGTTCTGCCACCAAGACTAACCGACCCGAACAACCACGACCGACCCGAACTGCTGCTGACCGATCAAACTCTGACTTTCTCCCTACGCCACACACCGACCGACCCAATGGAAACCGACCGACCCATTTCTTGTACTGCCCCATTCCATCTTCGATTTCAACCAAAACTTCGCCAAACCATGAATTCGAAGAAACCAACTGATCCAATTCACCAAATGCAATCATAAACATGTTATGAAATCGCTATCAACATGAATATGAAGATTATCACCAAAATTATGCAAATTTCACCAAAATCATGATAAATGAACATATGAACTAAAATAGGGATCTAACTTGCATACACATATGAAATTGCATAGGAATTACCCGTTTAAACATGCTAAATTAGATCCTATGGTGATTCATATGAAAATGGACTTACCATGATGTAGATCTATGAGAAAACACTCGAATTTGATGAAAAACATGACCAAACATTCATGCACTTGATTGAATTCGTGTGAGAGATGCATATCACTCACCAGTTCTCCAAATCAAAGCAAAAACGGTGAGATTAGATTCCGAACAGCGAAGAAATTGATCCAAATTATTCGATTCGATGAACTTGCCTTTGAAACGGTGTGGGTCTAGCCTCAAATGGTGTAGATCTTCGATTCTCTAAGCTCTAACTCTTCCACATGAGAGAATGGAGAAAGTAAACTATTTCACATACCTCCCACCCCCTATTTATAGCCTTCCACCAGCTCACTAATAGGCCTCTCCAAATCAGCCCATTATGGCTTTATAAACCTAAACATCCAACTGTTAAACCTTAAAACAGCGATTCCTACCAAACTGTCGAGCCAAATGTTTATTGTAACCACTCTACGGAAAGGGAATCATTATTTCCTTTCCAATGGCACATGTCTCAACACCTGATACGACTTGAGTCAAAAGTTATGCCCTGTGCAAGACTGACAGGGGCAAAATGGCCACAAACAAAATTGGTAAAAATTATGGACATGTCTCACATTCCCATAACCAACATATTAAAATATGAGAATGATCCAACCCTCAGGGAATAAAATAAAAAATATTTTGCGATCCTCCGATGTGTAAAATGCGGGCTGTTACATTCTCTCCCCCCCCCCAAAGAATTTTGCCCCCGAAATTCCAAGTAAATGCAAGCATCCTCAGAAATTCCGCTTCCTTATCATCCATAAGCAGCCAATTCTATCACCCAAACTAGCAGCAATCAGACCATGCATCCATACCCAATCCTAGCTCGTAGAATTCTAAAACAACCATAGCACAAGTTACAATGATGTAAGGTGGTATGATACTAATGGGTCATACCAACGAAGAGTTCTGGATGGGTCGCCTTCATACTCTCTTCCGTCTCCCATGCACAATCGTCGCCATCCTCACTCCGTTGTACTTTGACTAACTTAACTGTCTTGCTCCTAAGCTGTCTGTTGTCATTTCCCACAACACAAAGTGGCTTACGAGGTCCCGTAACTACGGTCTCTACTTCTAGGTCTTCGTACTGTTCTGGAGATACCACCACATTCGAATCATGCACGAACTTTCGTAGGAACGACACATGGAAAACATTATGCACATTTGACATCTTTTCGGGCAATGCCAATCTATATGCGAGCTTTCCAATTCGCTCAACTATCGGGAATGGTCCAACGAACCTAGGAGCTAACTTTCCTTTACTTCCGAACCGAACCACATGCTTTAATGGTGAAATCTTCGAAAAAAACCATATCGCCAACGTCGAATTCTAAATCTTTTCGATGCTTATCAGCATAACTCTTTTGACGATCTTGGGTTGCCTTCATGCCAAACGGTCTCGATGCAATCCGACGTCTCTCTAATCATCTCTGACCCAAGTATCAACTTCTCTCCAGTTTCTAGCCAACAAACTGGAGAATTACACGATCTACCATGCAATGCCTCGTATGATGTCGTCCCATTGCTAGACTGGTAGCTATTGTTGTATGCAAACTCCCCTAATTGTAGATGGTCTTCCCATGATCCTCCAAAGTCTAACACACAAGCCCTCTGGAGATCTTCCAAAACTCGATTAACCCTCTCGGTTTGACTATTAGTTTGGGGATGATAAGCCGTACTTAAATACAACTCGGTTCCCAAAACTTCCTGCAAAATCTTCCAAAATCCACTCGTAAATAATGGATCTTGGTCACTCACTATGCTCTTCTGGATACCATGGTATCGAACTATCCAATTCACATAAAGATCAGCCAACTTTAATGTCATCATAATCGATTTGATAGGAATCAACCTTGCACTTTTGGTCAAACGATCCACTATGACCCAAACTCCTTCGTTTCCTGCCCTCGTCCTAGGTAATCCGTCGATAAAGTACATCGATATCTGTTCCCACTTCCACGTAGGAACTTCCAATGGCTGAAGCAAATTACTCGACTTCTTCTGTTCATCTTTCACTAACCGATAGTTCATGCACTTGGAAATGAACTTTCCAATATATCTTTTCATCCCTTCCTAGTAGTAGACTCTCTTCATGTCCTGATACATCTTATTGCCACCGGGATGAATCATCAACTTCGAGTGATGACATTCCTTCAGAACCTCATCTCTCATTCCCTCAATATCAAGAACAACCAGTCGTCCTTGCTTTCGAAGCCAACCTTCTTGATCAACTTCGAACTCTTTATCCTCTGGTTCCAATTTCTGGATAAACTCGATAAGCTTTACATCACTCTTTTGTCTTTCGCCAATCCTTTCGATGAGAGTAGGTCTTATCGATAAGCTTGCCAACATTTTAGGTTCCAACTCACATCTTGGTCTGAAATCAAATCCTCACAAGTACTTGAGGCTCTTCCATTCTGAAAACATCGCTCCCAAACTTGCGTGTCTTTGACTTAATGCATCTGCAACCGCGTTACCTTTTCCTGGAGTATTGGCTATACCAAAATCATATCATGCCAGAAACTCTAGCCACCTTTGCTGCCGAAGATTCAAATCCTTTTCGGGGAAAAGATACTTCAACGACTTTTGATCCATGAACAACTCGAATCGAACTCCCAACAGGTAATGTCTCCACATCTTCATAGCAAACACAATCGTCGCCAACTCCAAATCATGAGTTAGATAATTCCTCTCATGCAGCTTCCGCTGTCGACTTACGTAGGCCACAACCTTATCCTTCTGCATCGACACTGCTTCAAGCTCAGTACCGCATGCATCAGTTTATACCACCATCTCTTCGTTCCCACTTGGAATGGTCAACACAGGGGCACTCGTCAGTCTCTCTTTCAGGATTCCAAACACTTGTTCACACTTTGCATCCCATGTGAACACTTGGTCCTTCTTTGTCAATCCAGTTAATGGTGAAGCTTTCTTCAAGAAATTCTTGATAAACCATTGGTAATAACCAGCCAACCCAAGGAAACTTCTCACATCTGTCGCATTCTTAAGTTTATCCCAGTCCTAGACTGTTGCCACTTTAGCCGGGTCAACCGCTATTCCATTTCCAGAAACAACATGGCCTAAGAACCTCACTTCCTTCTTCCAGAAGTGACACTTCAAAAACTTTGCTCTCAGGCGAAGCTTTCGCAAGATTTCCAAAACAACTCGCAAGTACGTCTTATGTTCTTCTTCATTCCAAGAGTAAACCATAATATCATCAACGAACACAAACATGAACTTGTTCAACTAATCTCTGAAAACTCTATTCATAAGATCCACAAAAGCAGTCTTTGGCACACTATTCTTTGCCTCCCTCAACTGGTGAAATCCCATTGCCAAATCCATCTGAGAAAACACTTTGGCTTCGTGAAGCTGATTGAATAAGTCATCAATCCTAGGCAATGGATACTTGTTCTTTTTAGTCACCTTATTCAGCTCATGATAATCCATGCACAATGTTAATGAGCCATCTGCGTTGGTTGCAAACACGACCAGTGCACCCCATTCAGAAACACTTCTCCGAATGAATCCCTTTCTTAGAAGGTCACGAATTCGTACCTCCAACTCTCGCTATTCCTTAAGCACCATCTGCCTAAGAGGCATACCGATTGGTCTAGCACCCTCGACCAAATCGATCCTAAACTCGATCTCATGATGTGGCGGTAAACCTTTGACTTCTTCAAAGACATCCTTAAACTCCTTAGCGATCAACACAGATGACAAGTCTTCCTATGGAATCACAAGTGAATATAGATAGCTCACGAAGACACCAACTTTGGGCTTATAACGAATCAACACCTTTCGCCCTTCCATATCCCCGACTCTCACCTCTAGCTTCTCGCAATTCACTTTTGCCGCATACCTCTTGATCCAATCCATGCCCAAGATGATCTCATACCCACCGAAGTTAAGAACAAAGCAATCACACACAAAAGAGCAACCGTGACTCGACAACACTAGACCACGACATATCATGAAAAGATTGGACGAACCCCCAACTAGATTAGTCACTACGAAATGTCTATCACAAATCTCGGGTTCCAAACCCAAGCGGCACACAAGTTCATTGCAAATGAATGAATGCGTTGCTCCAGTATCAAACAAAACTTGAACAGAAACACCTCGGATAGAAAGAGTACCTTGGACGATGACACCCTTTCCTTTCTCCTTTGCGGTAGGAGCTCTCGAAGAAGTTGGTATGACTTCTAAAGCATAAGCCCTCACAACCTGCTTGCCCTTAGCTGATTCTGGACAGTCTTTCTTCTCATGTCCAGGCTTCCCACACTTGAAGCACTTCTTCTTAGCTTTTGGATTCTTGCACTCATTAGCAAAATGGCCTTTCTGCCAGCAGTTGAAGCAAGCCGCTTTACTCTTCTACCTCTTTTTGCCATCATTTCCCTTTTGCTATTGCTGCTTCCTCTTCTTATTGTTACCACCCTACTGTGGCTCTGAAGCTTCCTTGGATGCAGCAACAACAACTTCCTCTTTAGGAAACAAGCTCTCATGTCTCACGGCTTTTTCCACAAGCTTCTCAAATGAACATCAAGGTGATCCACCAACGGTATTCCTATGTAGGCATCCAGACCCATAACAAACTTCTCGTTCTTTTGATACGGTGTGTCAATGTATGAACGGGCATATCTGGACAAAGCTTCAAAGTTAGAAATATAGTCAAGCACAGGACGACCATTCTGCTTCAATTCCACAAATTTCTTGAATAGAGCCAATTTCTGAGCTATGGAGATAAACTTTGCTTCAAATTTAGCTTGGAATTTCTCCCATGAAATCTCTTCCTTTGGAGTCTCAAGTGTAACGGAATTCCACCATTCCATGGCCCTACCTTGCAGCTACCTTGATGCAAGCTTCCTCTTAGTTGCATCATCCGACCCTAAGTCTCCAAAAGTACGGACACAAGAATCCATCCATCTCTGAACCTCTTCAGATGGTTTCGTTCCTTTGAATGGCTTTCCTCTTAGAGATGTACAATCTTTGCACAGCTTTGCAAAATCCACAACCCTAGGCAACGGAACTCCTACATTTACCATTGCTGCCACTGGAGCAGGTACCTTTCGCATGACTGCCTCCATCATGGCTTCAAACATGGTAGGGTTGTCTAGTTCACCGCCATTTCCCCCCTCCAGTGCCAGCTTCCCTAATAGCGTGTCTTGATGCTCGTCTACTCATTCTAAATCTGCAGTTTAGAATAATTAGCCACTTCCAAGAAAAACTTCTAAAGGAGTACAACCGCTACTACTATATACACTAATATATAGTAAGCAACCAACTGAAATCTACAAGTACGTCTCTCATACATAATTACATCTCGAACTTTTGATAAAGTCGTTAACCAGAGCTCTGATACCAAATGTGACGACTGCCTACAACCCCTGCACTAAACAAGAGGAATAATGCACTGAAAGGTGTGCACGACAGTTATGGACAATAATCAAGGTATGAATCGTAAGTGAAACCTGTCTTAAACTCACAGTGCAAGGATAAAATCTAATTGAACATATACAACAGGTATTATTAGTGAAGCAAAAAACACTAAACTTTCATAGTGACTAGAAAATAATATCCATACACTTGGATTACAACAGTAGTGTTTATACAGATTTGCCTCACTACAGCACTTAGAGAAGAATAACAAACAGTGGAAATCCAAATACTATATAGTTAGAAAGATAGTACGCCAACCTCTTGCTCGCCTCCGAACTACAACATCACCCTCACTAAGTTATCACCCGTCACCTGCTACCTAGTCTGCCCATCCAACAATCAGATGAACAGCCCAAGGTAATAAGAGGGAAACATAAACCTTGAGTCAAACAACAGTCTTACTGAGAGATAAAACAGCTAACTAACATCATTAATAAAGTATATGAGAATGGGTAAATAAACGAAATAATCTACCAACAACACCAGAGTAGAACTCAGCTCTCGTCTTCCCCACATCGGAAAGTGATAGCCTTTACATCAAACATTTCAAAGGAATAACAATTCAACCATGGAAACCAGAACAACAACCACTCATACATGGCAATAGCAACTCAACCTTCATTACAATAATTAGTTATATCTTGCATAGATCACCGTAATCGGACTCAACATTCCTCAAGTACAAGCCCCAGAGGCCGAAACCAATATCAGACAAGAAACCAAGGAATATCTCCTTCAAAATCGGACAATCTACGTGAGACGGTACAAACAAAGCAACCAAGCAATCAAACATCCATGCCTGACTCAGGATATCACCGCCAACCTTGCTTTGAAACCATCATTAATCGTATGACTGGCTAAACAATACGTCGTCAATTGTCAAGGACCATACACGACGCCCCTATTCTAGAAAACCCCACATGCTATACATAACACGTGTCTAGGCCATGCACTACACCCAGGGCACTCAACCTACAATCGGTCTTCAATTGTACCCCTGCTCTGAGCCCGCTATAACCTATGACAACAGTAATTCCTCGGGCCTTCGCATCTCTAGTCGTCATCACTTGCGACTATCCATATGCTCAGAACACTTTTGTGCAACCATTTCACACGGACTCAATACATCCTTGAGTCGTTTCAATATTTGTTGCATACGCCGAACAAAGAATACATCAGAGCACTTCGACATTCCCCATTGAACTCACTTCGAAGTCACCACATCAACGAACCAAACAATATCAATATGTATATAGCAACCGACCTGACCCTAGGTGATCGACCGACCCAAATTACTGCTTAGCCACAACCTACTCGTCCCAAGCCACTCGACCGACTGAACCCCTAACCGATCGACCCAATCTAGCATAGCTCATCATGGTAATCGACCGACCACATGTGACTGACCGAGCCTTCCAACCATCCTCGACCGACCGGGCACCTTCATATTGGCCGACCACCTTAGTGAAGCCGACCGACCACTTTGGGAAGCCCCTCTGACCGACACTTAGCTTTACAACCGACCTAGCCCATTCCAAAGCATGACCGACCAGGTAATGAATGCACGACCGACCCCCTTGTCTCTACTAGCCGACCGAATAGACCACAGTCCTGGATGCATGACTGACCCAAACAACAATGACCAATCCGCCTCCAAACCCCTCACGATCGACCATCTCGGTTCTGCCACCAAGACAGACCGACCTGAACAACCACGACCGACCCGAAATGCTGCTGACCGATCAAACTTTGACTTGCTCCCTACGCCACACACTGACCGACCAGAACACCATCCTGACCGAACCAATGGAAACCGACCGACCCATTTCTTGTACTGCCTCGTTCCATCTCCGATTTCGACCAAAACTTCGACAAACCATGAATTCGACGAAACCAACTGATCCAATTCACCAAATACAATCATAAACTTGTTATGAAATTGCTAAAAACATGAATATGACGATTATCACTAAAATTATGCAAATTTCACCAAAATCATTATAAATGAACATATGAACTAAAATACGGATCTAACTTGCATACGCATATGAAATAGCATAGGAATTATCGGTTTAAACATGCTAAATTAGATCCTACGGTGATTCATATGAAAATGGACTTACCATGATGAAGATTTATGAGAACACGTTTGAATTTGATGAAAAACATGACCAAACATTCATACACTTGATTGAATCCGTGTGAGAGATGCTTATCACTCACCAATTCTCCAAATCAAAGCAAAAACGATGAGATTAGATTCCGAACAGCGAAGAACCTGATCCAAATTCTTCGATTCGATGAACTCTCCTTTGAAATGGTGTGGATCTAGCCTCAAATGGTGTAGATCTTTGACTCTCCAAGCTTTAATGGTGGAAAGATGAAGAAATGGAGGAATGGAGAATCCCTTGGCTCTTCTAAATGAGAGAATGGGGAAAGTAAACTATTTCGCAAAACTCTTACCCCCTATTTATAGACTTCCAACAGCCCACAATGGGCCTCTCTAAATCATTCCATTATGGCTTTATAAGCCTGAACAAACAACTGATAAACCTTAAAACAGCGATTCCTCCGAAACTGCTAAGCCAAATGTTTATTGTAACCACTCTACGGAAAAGGAATCATCATTTCCTTTCCAATAACACAGGTCTCAACACCTGATTCGACCTAAGTCAAAAGTTATGACCTGTGCAAGACTGACAGGGCAAAATGGTCACAAACAAAATTGGTAAAAATTATGGACATGTCTCACATCCCCATATGCAACATATTAAAATATGAGAATGATCCAACCCTCAGGGAATAAAATAAAAATATTTTATGATCCTCCAATAAGTAAAATGCGGGCTGTTACATATACTATGGTGTGTCAACATATGAACTAGTTTATCAAAAATTATAAAAAAGATAAATTTCTATACCTAACTATGTGCATGGATCTATATTCCTGAATATACTGGTAATTATGAAGTTATTGTAAAGCGTACCACTTTGTTGCATTCCTCTATTTTGTTGTCCTTCCATTGTTATGAACCACACATCCACATCTTTCAGAATTTGATGTTGAGACCTGCTCTATTACGACAGGCTCGTTTTTCTGATCAAGATTGTATATTCAGTTGCTGAATTTGAACATCGTATAAGAAAGATATTGAAGATTTAGTAGATCAACCAACTTGGCGCCAAAATTTGAATTTGAATTTTAAATTTTAAATTTTAAATGAATGAACACTTCAACTACTATATAAAGGCCCAAAAGTCATGTCTCTTCATAACCTTTTCTCTTCTTCTTCTTCTCGTTTTTCACTTTCAATCAAACTTTCAAGAGGCATAACTTCTTCGTTTCTTAACGGAATTGGACAAAATCAGCGGCAAATCGAAGAGGAATTCAGGGACTAAGATCTAGTAACAGTTTGAGGATGAATTTGGATAGCATTGGGATGTAGAAAATCGAAACAGTAAGAGAGATGCATGAAATCCCATAACAGTTTTTCAATTTGCATAGCTAACTTCAAATAGTCATATCTCACTCACTTGGATCAGAATTCGATGATCTACCCATAAAAATGACCGCGAGAACGAGAATTACAATCTAGAAAAGGATTTGGAACAAAATAGTCTAAACTGTGGATGCAATTTGAAGATATTCGTGGACAATTTTGGTTTTCTTCTCTCTTTTATTCACCAAAACTTCATTTGATCATTGCTTGGTCACTTCTTGACGGATTCTCATGAAACCAGCAGAAGTACGAAGCAAATGAAGGGAAGTACAGTATAAAGATAAGATGTAGAGGAAAATCGAAAGTTATAAATTGATCTGGTACCCATTTCCATTCTTATTTACATTATATATATTCATTACTTCTTGATGTCTTTTCACCAACTGTTACTACTATTTTCCTCCTTTTGATTTCTACCATGTGTTCATAAGAATTTTGAATTCTCAACGACCATGTAACATACCATTTCAGAATTTGAATTTTCAATAGCCACCATTTCGGAATTGAATTTCCAGCAGCCACTTCACCCATCTTTTCAGAGTTTGAATATCTAATAGCCATATAACACATATTTTCCTGTAAAACAACACAACTTTTCAAATAATCAAATAACTTTACAAATAACAAAATGACTTTTCAAACCAACTTATCTACAATTTTAAACAACAATATTATGATAGTTTCGTAACATATCCATACATCAAAAATTCCAAAATTTAAAACATTTCCCATTTCAAATTTTCAAATTTCGAAAATCAAATCATAGTAACTTGAATTTTCAATAAAATTGAAAGCAAACTCATCTAATACTGATGCAATACATGAATTAAAACTAGTGTTAACAATTATTTCAAAATTTGCCATTTAAACATTTTCAAAAATCTGATTATGGACTTTTTGAAAGACCAGGCTGTGATACCAATTATTAGGGATTGCGGAATGGATCGTTAAGGCAAAACTAACACTAGAGAGGGGTGAATAGTGTTCTTGGTAATTTAAACAAAATCTAAAACTTATATGAACTACTCTATGAATCAATAACACAGAAATAATCACAGACACAGAATCAAACAAACACAAAGATAAAAAAAATGAAGAAAAGGAAAGAATACACCGGATTTTATACTGGTTCATATTGCTCCTACGTCCACTCCCGCACAACGCTGGATTACGCAGAGTTTTATTACTATATCAATAGTCAAGTACAACCTCCTTGATTTCACGGCTACAAGGGATACCACCGATTGCCCTCCTTGATTTCACGGCTACAAGGGATACCACCAATTACCCTCCTTGATTTAACGGCTACAAGGGATACCATGGATGCCAACCTCCTTGATTTAACAGCTACAAGGGATACCATCGATCCAACCTCCTTGATTTACCGGCTACAAGGGTCACACCGATTACATACACTACCCAAACAAATACAACAGCCCTATAACTGTTCAATAGCACTTTGATTCAGAGAGTAACGAGTAGAGAGTGAGAAGAGAAGAAGTTTTATGAAAATAGAATTGAATTCGGCAGATATGAGTATAGAAATCATAAAAATAAGAAGATATAATGGTGTAAAGAAAGGAGATGAAGAAGAAGAGTGATGAAAAAAATTCGAAATCAGCCTCTATTTATAAGATTTGAAAGGTTGCAACGTTTCTAAACCGTCACAAATAGTGAAAAGACACTTCTTTTCAATTTTGAAAAAATGACAGTTATATGTCGACATGGGCATAAATGTATGTCGCCATATCCCTTTGTTAAATTGAATTTTGAGCATTTTTGAAGTGTTTTGAGATATATATATATATATATATATATATATATATATATAATTCTGGAAATTCTTGAATTAAAACATAGTGTTGTAAATGAATATTATAAAGTAGAAAATCATTTGAAACCATAAGTATAAACTATATAAACATGTTTATAAAATTATAATGTTTAAAACTCTAAATATAAAGTATATAATATATAAAACTTATAAACTATAAAACATGAGTTTAAAAAGAAAAGTAAAATAGAGAAGATAAAGATTTGAAGATAGAATTTAAAAAGGGTGCATTTTTTACAGGTCCCTATTAAGTTTCAAAATAGAAAAAAAAACCCGGTGATAAAAACAATATAAAATACATCCCTATTTTTGAAATTCCACTAAAAACATTCCAACTCTACCCTTGCGCAATTAAAAAACTTTCCAACTTTGATTTGTCATCATTTAATCATTCAAAACATACCTTTAATCTCGCTCAAAACACTATTTCCATGATTCTGCAAAACCATCAATAAAAAAATCGCTGTTGAACTTTTCAATTTTTTTTTTTAAAACGCGTTGAACACTCAAAAGCCGTTGGTCATAATTTTAATGAAGATCATGCAAATATTCAAAAAAATTGCACACTTATGCAAAAATGATCAGTAGTAGTTTCCTAATAAGCATATTTACAATTTAATATTTTGCAGGTACTACTTGTTACTTACAGTATAGACATGCAAAAAAATTTGTACAAATGAGGCAAATGAACGTTCAAAAAAACTGCATACATTTATTCAGATATAACAAATATTTGCATACATTTCAGCTTGAATAAATGACTGGTAAGTAAAAACAAATTTACAACAAAATACTGAATTGATTGTATTACATCACGTAAATGTTTACAACAAATGGTAAAAGTTTACAACAAATGTAACATAACTAATGTAGCAGAACTAATGGTCTTTTGAAGAACAAGTTCTTTTGTTATGGCCCAGCTTACTCCACAAACCACTTCTAGTACTCCTTGTAAAATCACCTGCAGATTTTAATTTTTTGATGAAAATGGACGACCAGACATTCATGTACCTTTCGGAGGAGCTATAATAGCGATAGCAACAGAACTATAAAAAAAAGACGAATATAACAGCTACCATTCCCAAGCTTCAACAAATTAATACACCAATAATCGCAGGAACATGCAATTTTTTAAATGAATAATCGATCAAATTAGATTGATATAAATATATGCGTAAAATTCAGCTAGATAACAATAATATCTGCATATTTATATGCGTACAATTCAGCAAAATAACAATAATGTTCTAACAATATGTTTTTCTTCGTGGCTGGTAAAAAGTTGCATACAGATATGCATATATTTAGAATATATGCATATTCATAGGCAAATTTTTAAAAGAAATGTTGAAAATAGATCTTTAAAATATATGCATATTTGTATGCATATATCAAGAATATATGCATACTTATAATCAACTTTTCTGATCACATGCAAACCCAAATGTTCTGACAATAATTTCATGCGTGAATTTGTAGGAAAACATCCAATTTTTTAAAATATATGCATATTTGTATGTATATATCTTAAAAAATATGCATACTTATACTCAACTTTTCTGAGCACATGCAAACCCAAATGTTCTAACAACAGTTTCATACTTGAATTTGTCGAGAAACATGCAATTTTTTAAATGAATGATTGATCAAATTAGATTGATATAAATATATGCTTAAAGTTCAGCAAAATAACAATAATATCTGCATATTTATATGCGTACAATTCAGCAAAATAACAATAATGTTCTAACAATATGTTTTTCTTCGTGTCTGGTAAAAAGTTGCATACAGATATGCATATATTTAGAATATATGCATATTTGTAGGCAAATTTTTAACAGAAATGTTGAAAATAGAACTTTAAAATATATGCATATTTGTATGCATATATCAATAATATATGCATACTTTCGGTTCATGAATCAATTTACAGATCTGAATAAATTACTAAATAATAACTAATTAACTCAAAAATAACTAATTACCCAACTAATCAAATCATCAATAGTTTTAATACTGAACATATATCAAAAATAATATTATAAAAAAAATGAAATATGAAAAACACAAATTCAGCAAAAAAAAGTAGATACGAACCTGCTCTGAAACGCCGAGACCAGTGCCTTCTTTCCAACCAAACTTCTTCAGTAACTACAAAATCCAACAACAGAAAAAACATTGAACAATCATAATCGAAGAAAACTGAAAATCGTACCACTAGATAAAAATACCTTAAATCCCACGTTTGATGAATCAATTGCCTTAGATCTCGAACAATATCCCTCGCAGTCCATCCGACGTCTTTTTTCTTAGATTTGTAGCTCGTAAAAAAAAATCGTGATACCTCATTCCTCATGTTTTGTTTTGTGCCCTATTTGTAGTTGCGCTGCCTGAAGATAAAAGAGCGGACGGACGTTGTCCATTGTTGATTACCAAGGAGAGCGAAGGGATCACTAATTGATTCTAGAAAGGAGAAAGATGAAGATGATGGCGCCGCCATGACTCAGAAAAATATTGACGATGAAAAAAATGAAACCCTAATACGTGTTTAGACCGAAACTTAATTACATCGTTAATTAGAGGAAAAGGGCATTTCGGGTAAAAAAAGAGCCGCTGTTTGAAAATAGGGATGAATTTTACATGTTTCAAAAGGGGAGGATGTGAGCCTAATTAAGTTTAGTTTTAAGGATGTGAGCCTAATTTTCACATTTAAAAATAGAATTTGAAATCAGAAATTGAAAAAATAGAATTTAAATTTGAACCTGGAGTGTTATTCAGAGTCTTACATAATCTAGACTCTATTACTATATTTATCTTGAACTCTTGAAATCTTGATTACTCATGAGTCTTGAATCATCTCTGAATTTTGAATCTCTGATATCTTTAAACTGTACAGTCTTCATTAATAATTCCTGTATATAAATCCTGCATATGTGTGTATATATATTCTAGATAAAAGTGTTAGTATATATTTTATAATCAATTAATATTGAAATAAAGTTGTTGTCATCAAAACTCCATTCTCCAATAGCATCCACATCCGCGTTACAAACGAATGGTCGTTTGAGGTGTATTAGAGTTTTTTTAGTTATAAAATCTCCTCCAACATATTTGCAATCATAATTTATGTTGCACATTTAAAGGTTTTCCTAACAATGACTTCATATCTTGTTCATCAAAAATTCATCTTCTCCAACCACACTCGTCATATTCATCACCATTACCCTTATCGTCACCATGTGTCCACGTCCCTAGAGAAAACAACCACCTGGTGCATTACACTGTGCGACTTGTTATCAAAAGAACATGTTTATTAGTGTATCTTCAACTAACATGCTTATGTAGTAATTTAATTGTAGCTTTTTGTTTCATGCAAAACAAATAATGGTAGCTTTAACGTGTTTGGCGGATTATGCTTCTTGAAAAAAATCAGCAGCAGACTAAATTTGAAAACAATAAAACTCTCTAGTCTTACTCTTGATTATTTATTCTCAAATTTTTTTTGCGGTCCAAACCTTGCTGGAACACATCAGTTACATGGTTTTAACTTTTAACAATGTTGCAAGGATTACTCGACAAGCCTTTATCCTTAGGAAAATTAATTGTTTATTAATAAAATATGTCATGTAAACCTAGGAATAAGTGCTGGTTTGATTTCTACAAATAAAAAAGTTAGAAAAACCCAAAAGAAAGCAATCTTAGGCGGATGATTTTAAGTATATTTTGAAAACAGTTAAAATAGTGTCAAAGACAAAGTTATGGGTTTTTTCAATGGTAAGCACGACCAATTGAAATTTTATTCTAAAGTAAAAGTACCAAATTCTATGTATCAGTTTTACAGTTTGCATGGTATCAGAATTTCACTGTCATTTTTTATGTATCCGTTTTACAGTGTGTATGGTATCAGAATTTAGTTATCAGTTTTACAATGTATATTGTCCTTAAGAATATACGCATAAATAAATAAATCAGAAGACCAATTAAAGTACAAACTTTAGATGTACATGTATGATAATGGAAATATGCATCACAGCTGTGACATAGTCAAGTATGACAAGTCACTCATAAATATAAAAGCATAAGCTCACTTTGTCTCCCTTGCTGTCTCAGTTTGCGTAATCAAACCGATCGTTAGGGAGGTTTTCCTACTGTAAAGACAACCAAAATAAAACTCTCTGAAGCTAATTATATTCGGCTGAAAAATCTGAATTCTGCATGTTCCCTAAACCCGTTTCTTCCTCAAATCATATAATTTCGCATATCATCCTCTTTGTTCTATCTACTCCGTTTCTTTCTTTAAATCAATGCCCTAATTCCTCTTCAATCATAAAGCAAATTCGTAATCTTTGAACTGTATATTCTTAACCTACGTTGCTTGAGTCTTCCATAGGTATTCTTCAGAGGTAATATTTAGTTTTATTTATTTATTTTCATTTGTTTAGTTTCAGAGATTTACTGTCATTTGATTTATTGATCGTATTTGACCTGCGTGATAAACGTAAAACGAGAACTTTCTTCCACCACCTAGTTTTTCCCATCCAATTTCTCCGGAAATATTGATATTCTAGATAATTATTATCCTCCAATTTTGATTGGTTATTGACATAGGAGTCTTGGGTTTTCCCCTTTTACATCGTCCCGTAATTTCATGATTCTAATTTCTACCTTTTCCCAAAATTTCTGATATTTTCTTATATGTTTGTTTATATTCGCTTACTTCATACACTTGAATTTTCTGAACTAGTGATAACGGGTTACTTTTGGCTTTGCTATATGTTAGCGCTTACTATGTATATGCCACTTGAAGTAATCATCCTTCACTTGTACATTCGTGGTAACATATATAACGGTCTTACTTGTATGCTAGGAGCCATTTCAATACAAATTGTCGAACCCACAGCTTAGATGAAGACATGGCCTTGTTTACATCACAAGTCATTGAATTATAGTTATATATTACTAATAGGAATCCTGGAAGACAATTTGGGTCACTCTGAAAGTCTTTTGCTTCTCTTTCTGGTTGTTTGCATCATAAGGATGAGTAACCGATGAAATGGAATCCTAAAGCTGCAAGAGTTTGGATCAAGAACAACCCCACATTTTTACAACTAACCATCCATTTATCTGTAACTGTTTCACACTCATCCATGCAATGGGTGCACTAGTGTTTAGCTATTGGGATCACCACATGTTCCATTCCCTATGATGGTACAGTAATTTTGACTAGCTAGGCAGCCCAGTCATCAAATTTAGACATGGTTTTTTTAATGCTTCGTGCTGTAAAATCAATTTAGTAAATATGAATTTATTTACTAGCATGAAGTTGATGGCTTTTAATTTCAGCATTTTCATTTTTTCAAGTAACAATGGTAGTTTTAAGTGATTTATTTAGATAAATTAGTGTAATAATTTGTGGTTTATTTATTACACCTACTCTTGTATATTTTATTTTAAATAAATTTCCATTGGTATGATGATATATTTTAAGTTTGTATTTGTTCGTTCTCCTTTATTTCCTAAATTCATCAATAATTTAGAGTTGCAAAAATGTTACAAATTAAGAGTACATGGTTCTTACTTGATATACAATAACATTGTATGTATGTGCTTGTGAGTGATTCTTATTAGTACACTTATAGCATATTCTTAGTTTTAAATTGATTCACGTAAACAGTTCATGGTGTAATTGAATTTACGCTTTTTAATTACTTCCATTTTCTTTTAAACTATGCTATAATTTTTTATTAAAATTTAAATTGAAATAATATTTGATAAATAATTTTATATTTTATAATAAACACATTTAACAGTCGGTTTTCCCACCGTTGTGCGGTAATACTAGTAATCACTAAAGCCAAGTGAACAAATGTTCACACCAGCATACATAAAAAATCACCGCTTCATAACAATCCATGGTATTGCTAATACTAGCATTACAAAATAGAACGATATGTGTTCTGATCCGGCAATTCATATTATAATTCTGTCAGTAAAATCAGCGTTTTCTTAACATATACAGGTATATGAAGAGAAGACCTGCTATAAATCCAAATGCAGTTGGAGGCTTTTTTACTTCTTCTGTTAACACACATGGGGATACAGAATTTGGAAACGGAGGAATTAACTCATCACCTTCCACCTTTCAATTGCATCACAACAACAACTACTACCAAAAATAGTTAATAAAAGAAAACTACAAGCCAAATCAATCTATATTTAAAATTTGAGTCTTTTTTTTTTAATTTAAATTCCATTCTACAAACAAACTATTACAAACTACAACCGACACAAAACAAACAAGAAAAAAGAACAGCCAACAGAAGCCTAAAGCTTCACAAAACAAGGACAACAAACAAAAAAAGAAACAGACAACACAAGACCAGACTCCTTTCACCAGAGTTGAGCACCACCCAAATAAAGCCACTGAGAGCAGAAAACAGGATCAACCAGCACATCAAAGACGATACATCACAGCCGAAAACCAAAGATCAAGAATAGTACAGCAAAAACCCAAAGAACAGCTAGCAACCAGAGAAAAGGCAACAAGAACAGGCTCCCAAAACCAAACTTCGAAAAGACACCCAAAGAGCAATAATCCAAAACCACCACACCACACTCACTGCCCCACCACACCACACTCACTGCCAGGATCAAAGAGAACAAGGAAAATCGCCACACCACACTCACTGCCAACACAATCAACCCAAAGATGATAAAGCGCAGACACTTGTAATGGTCCACCGAAAAGTGATGAACACACTACAAGAGAGAGAAAGTTTACCATTCCTAGGGCGACATGACACCATACAGATCGTGCAAGAAGGCAAAGCAAAGCATCAACTGGAACGCAGAGATAGGAAGATGAGACAGGAACTAGTCTGTTGGTAAAGGATCATCAGCTTTGGCCCAAAGAAAGCGGGAAGTTGGAAAAAGCGGAGGGAAACCTGCAGAGCAATAAAGCACAAGACCCACAGTCTTGGAACGACAGCAACCCTAACTCGAGTAAAAACACCAGATCTGCAAATACGCCGCCAATCCAACCAACAGCCATCGCTGAACCAGCGAACCCTAACTAGGAGGAGCTCAAGAGAAACTGCGGTTGATGAAACAGACAAAAGAGACAGATCTGGTCGAGAAAGCACAATCGAGGTGGGGAAAAGGCGTAAAAAAAATCTGGTGAAAGGAATTGGAATCGGAATAAGAAAAAGGCAAAAGCAAAAAGGAGAAACGAAAGCAGAAAACCAAACAAAGCGGCGAATGAGATGTTTAAGAAGATGGAGGGCAGACCGAAGAGTGGAAGAATAAGAAACAAAAAGACGAAAAGCAGAAGAGAGAGGAGGAAGAGGGTGGTGGCGGAGAACCTAGATCCATTAAAGACTCTCAAAACCTTTTGTTTTCTGATAGTTTGATTAAAATTTGAGTCTTAAATATAGCTAGTAGGCCTAATCCTGAGAAAACGTGTTGAATCAGACTTACCAGTTATTGTTGGGAAACAATGGCTGAGTCGCGAACCAGGTCGCTCTCTCGAAGACGATTCGGCGATCTGGTCGGTGGTGCAAAACCAGTTCGTACTCTCGCCGCCGCCTCTAGGATAAAACAGCCTTGTAGAACAGTAACTGATTTGCTTGCACAAAAAATCAGTGCAGATTTGCACTTTCGAAATAAATAACTGCTGGAAAATTTCTGTAAGAATATTTTAATGGCAGAGGGAATTTTTTTTCTTTCTGTTCTAATCTCGTCTACAACTGAAGATAATATATAGACGGGGATTAGGGTTAATCGAAAATACTGGGCAGTAGGAGAAAATAGGATCTGCTCAAATACCGGGTCAAAAGTTTAATGCTTCATGATAAAGTCGGCTCAGAAATATTTTTTATAAAAACAGTTTGAAAAAGTCAAGGTTTTCTGGTCCAAAAATATAAGTGTCTACACCACATAGCCAAGGCCCAAGGCCCAAGCCCGAACCGAACCGAACCGAGCCGGGTCGGGTCGGTCGGTCATGCGCATGTGTGATGTTCATGATGCATGGTCTCCCTCCTCACAACAAAGCATGCATTGGGAGCCTAAGGCCCCAACATGACTTCTTAGAAACAAGTATAAATACTTGCATCTTTCTTATAATCCCATGATGTGGGACTATTCACATATAGGAGCCATCATACACTTATTTCTATATTTTAAATAATTCACATAAATTTCCAACAATCCCCCACTTGAGTTTTTTAAAATATTATCGAGCAGTTTCTAAAAACATAAGACTGTGCATAAACAAAGGTGTCATCCGACTTGAACCTTTGCATAGTGAGTAAGATTCAGTTTTTACTAGAGTGACACGTAGTCTTGAACTCTATTCCTGACATCAAACCACACACAACCTTTTCTATAGTGCAATCAAATAAGCCCGTGCGTTTATGGCCATGCACATCTATCCCAGTTTAGTGAACGCTCTAAAAGTTCTGCCCAAAACTCCATAGGAAACGGACACATTTCCACATTCACACAGGTGAGTCTATCAAGAGTACTCCTGAAGGTAGGTACTCCACTCCAAATAGAGTATAGATCTCAATAAGAGTTTCTATTAACTCATCCTCTAATCACTTCAGGAATACATGCTTCTTAGTTTATTAAATAGCATGTTCTACTTCTATCACTACACAACTTGTTTTTACCCATTGAACCTATTTCTTGGGATCTCCAGTCATTTAGGTCGGGATACCATTGTGCGTGATTCCACAATCTCAGGGCAATAGTCCCATTCTTTTAGAATTATTAAGGACTTTCTTTCTGGTCAGTCCTTTCGTCAAAGGATCTGCCAAATTATCATCACTTAATGTCCTCTAACAATACTGTGCATACGACTGTCATTTCTTACCGTTGTATTATCGGTTCTGTTTTTCTTTCAATAGTCGTCAAATCTTTCATCACTATATATGTGATGTTCTTTTACAGTATTGTGCTTACGACGTCGTTTTCTACCGTTGTTATAACGGTTCTATACTTTTTGTAATAGCCGCGGAACTATCACAATCGATTACACCACTGGTGTCTATCTTTCCCGTATAGGGATCTCAACTAGCAGATTTCTTTAGTTCTCTGCTTCTTCACTAGCTGTGGCTAGTGCTCTTATCTCAGTCACTATAGTATACTGAGTCAAGATATTCTGTTTCTTAGATTTCCAAGAAACAGTTCTTCCAGCAATGCTAAATATATAGCCACTGGTCACAATAGAATCATCAGATAAAATATTCCAGTCAACATCGGAATATCCTTCAAGTACAGCTTGAAATTTTTCATAATGTAATCTAAGGTTCATGGTTCATTTAAGGTATCTCATGACCCTTTCAATAGCATGTCAGTGCTCTATACTGGGTCTACTGGTAAATCTGCATAATAATCTCACGACATAGTCAATGTCGGGTCTAGTACATTCAGTGGCATACCGAAGGCTGCCAATGATGCTCGCAAAATCAGACTGTCTTACACCTTCATCAGTGTTCTTAAATAACTTTACACTGAGACCATATGGTGTACATGGAGGTTTACAGTCAAAATAATTGTATTTCTTTAGAGTATTCTCATTTTAATGAGATTGATCCAAAGAAAATCCCCTTTTTACCCAGTAATCTTAATACCAAGGATTACACTCACCTCACCTAGATCTTTCATATCAAAAATTGGCATTTAATAAGGATTTGACTGAGTTTATGGCATGAATGTTTGACCCAAAGATAAGTAGGTCATCTACATAAAGGCATATAATAGTGCAAATGTCATTCTCAGATTTGTAATAAATGCATTTGTCACTTTCATTAACTTTAAAACCATGTGAAATGATTAAAGTTATCAATTTTTTTTATGTCATTGTTATGTGCTTGTTTTAAACCATATAATGGTTTATCTAATTTGCATACTTTATGTTCTTGACTATGTACTACGAATCCTTCAAGCTGGTCCATATGAATTTCTTCTTCTAATTCACCGTTCAAAAATGCGGTTTTAACATCCATTTGGTGTATTAATAAATTATGAATGGAAGCAAGTGAGATTAATACCCGGATGAATGTTATTCTAGTTACAGGTGAAAAAGTGTCGAAGAAATCTATATTTTCTTTTTCTCTAAACCCTTTAGCTACCAGTCGTGCTTTGTATTTATCAATAGTACCATCAGGTTTTAGCTTTCTTTTTAAGTACTCATTTACAGCCTATAGATTTACAACCAGAGGGTAAATATGTCAAATGCCAAGTCTGATTGGATTTCAAAGAATCCATCTCATTATTTATAGTCTCTCGCCAAAAATCGGCATCTAAAGAAGATAAGGCCTCTTGGAGGTTTAAGGGATCCTCCTCTATAGTAAAATCACAAAAATTCGAACCAAATTCGTTTACGGTTCTTGCTCTTTTACTTTTTCTAGGTTCAACTTCAGAACTTTTATTAAGTTTTGTTCTAATAGGCGTACTTGATGTGCCCCCACTATTCCTTAATTTAAAAAGAAATTTCGTTTCATAAAAATTGGCATCATTTGATTCAAATTATATTATGTGTATTTAGGTCATAAATTCTGTATGCTTTGCTATTAACAGCATAGCTTATAAATACACATTCGTCTGATTTACTTGCCAATTTTATTCTCTTAGGGTCTGGAATGCGAACATATGCTAAGAAACTCCAAGTTCTAAAGTATGACATATTGGATTTATATTTCTCTAAAATTTCATAAGGCGAAATTTTATTCTTAGATTTGGGGATTCTATTCAGAACATAACATACAGTCTATAAAATATCCCCCCACTAATGTTTTGCTGCACCAAAATTTAATAAAAATACAATTACTAATTCGGTAAAGGTCCCTTTTTTAAGCTTTACCTACCATTTCAGGTGAAAATGGTGCCGTTCTCTTCTGTACAATATATCACATAAAAAATCCAGAATAGAATTTGATTCATATTCTGTTCCTCTATCACTATGTAGTCTCTTAATTTTCCTATTTGCTAGATTTCAATTTTGAATGATTCAAACATATCAAATGCATCACATCTTTAAGAATAAATGTCTTTCCAATCATATATTTTATTTTCATATTACCAGTCTCTACAGCTTAAGTGGTGCGAGAATCTCACAACACACTTTCTGATCGTCAGCAACCGTGTATATTGTGAATATATCACGATCATAGTAAACATGGCGAGAAACACCAATGTCTACCCACCAACCCTCTGATTCACCAATATGGCGAATCTCAGTAATCATAGCCGTAAGAGGCTCCTCGGTCAGGTTAGCCTGCGGTGCAGGGCCTGACCTATTCCAATACATTCATGTCATATGATCTAGTTTTCTACAATTGTATTATAGAATAGCTGTCCAGAATCATTCATTTGGGTTGATTGCTGCTGTCATTTATGGTTTCCTAGCGGATTCCATTCTGTTATTTACTGGTCGGTTGTTGATGCTTACTATTTTTTAGAGATGTTCATATGTTTGAGAATTTATATTTTCTCATAGGAAAATATTCATAAACTCAGAGACTAACATAAATTATCCACATGTATGCAACAAAGGTGTTCTATATTCTATCTTTTCACTTGTATGCATATAAACTATGTCAATTTATTTGATGCAAAAAACCTATTCATCCAATTAATGTCAATTCTTAAGGACATTATCAAATAACATACACATTCTATTAATATCAAATTTTAGTGACATTTCCCAATATCATATGTATTCTATTAATGTCAATTTTAATGACATTTCCATATAATCATATGCATTTCAAATGTATTGACCAATTATTTATTTTGGCCACTTCTTATCTTCCCTAAAAATATATATAAATAAATCGAGAGATTTATGCATCATAATACAGTCTGAACATCACAATTCATGCAATTCTACTTGCTCAACCTCGTGGTCATCACTTGAGTGTGTAATTACATTTAACCATGTATATGTGCTTCGGCATTCACAATCAATTTAATCAACATTGACAAAGCACATTACTGTATAAGTTATCATACTTCAAACGTCACATGGAGCAAAAGAAACGATAAAAAATTAAAACCATACCAGGCATTAAGTTGCAAGTAGGAAACAAGTTCTGAAGCTTTACTTCTCTTTATGACCGCGCATCATCTCTCTCAACTCAACTATCTCATCTTCACCGTACATGTATTTCTTCAGATCCAGGGTATACCCGAAAGCTCAATCAGGCCAAATTATTAGATCTGGGATTTTTAGTGAATATCGAGAGTGGTAGCTGCGGTCTAGTATGTACAGATAAACATAGAAATGAATAAGCAAACCCTAGACGGGTATCAGAAATGAGCGAGGTTGAAGATGTTTGATCGCCGAATGTAAATGGGGCAGCCGAAGCCATTGTTTCACGGATCGTCTTCAAATTGTTGGGAAACAATGGCTGAGTCGCGGACCAGGTCGCTCTCTTGAAGACGATTCGGCGATCTAGTCGGTGGTGCAAAACCAGTTCGTACTCTCGCCGCCGCCTCTAGGATAAAACAGCCTCGTAGAACAGTAACTGATTTGCTTGCACAACAAATCAGTGCAGATTTGCACTTTCGAAATAAATAACTGCTCGAAAATTTCTGTAAGAATATTTTAATGGCGGAGGGAATTTTTTTTCCTGTTCTAATCTCGTCTACAACTGAAGATAATATATAGACGGGGAATTAAGGTTAATCGAAAATACTGGGTAGTAGGAGAAAATAGGATCTTCTCAAATACCGGGTCAAAAGTTTACTGCTTCATGATAAAGTCGGCTCAGAAATATTTTTTATAAAAACGGTTTGAAAAAGTCAAGGTTCTCTGGTCCAAAAATATAAGTGTCTACACCACATAGCCAAGGCCTAAGGCCCAAGCCCAAGCCCGAACCGAGCCGGGTCAGGTCGGTCGGTCGCGCGCGTGTGTGATGTTCATGATGCATGGTCTCCCTCCTCACAACAAAGCATGCATTGGGAGCCCAAGGCCCCAACATGACTTCTTAGAAACAAGTATAAATACTTGCATCTTTCTTATAATCCTATAATGTGGAACTATTCACATATAGGAGCCATCATACACTTATTTCTATATTTTAAATAATTCACATAAATTTCCAACAGTTATTCTACCCAAAATCAATCCTCAAACAAGAAATTGTGGAAAAAACATTATATAATCGAAAAGCAGCATAGCAGTTTCAAATCTAAGAAGCCATTAATTTAAGCTTATAATAAACAATAGGTCAATAAGTAGATCTATTTTTTACCATTGTAACTTAACTTACTTCCACCAAAAAGTAATAATCTCACAGCACCCTATCTATAATACCAAAACATCCACATACTTACACTCATAAATACTCATTCTCATGAGTAATTATAACTGTAAGTAGAATATTTCAAAACTCAAATCTTACTAATGTGATTTGACTCAATAATCAGGTTCCCATTTGAGGCGTCAATCTTTCAAACATTCCATTTTATAGCCATGAATACAAATCCATTACAAAAATATACATATAACCACTTTTTCATGTGTATTAGGCTATTAGCATAAAGAATGAAATCATAAGTACCTAATATAGTCCATTGGTGTTGAATTATCGTAAATAAAATTGTATAGAACAACAAAATATATATGAGAATGATACAAGCATCTTGATGTCCTCATTAACACACATCGAGAACACCAAAATATACATGAGAATGATACAAGCAGCATGGTGTCCTCATTATCACACACCGAGAACACCAAAATTTTCATTTAATTACTATAAATAAAACTTTGACAATGCTTATCAATGTAATACAATTTCATTGCCCATTTTTCTTTTGAACCTATTCATGTTCATAGTGGCAACAACGTACATTGCATCATATGCATAATCAATATATTGAATAAAAGCATTCTCCCACTTTTTCTTTAGGAGAAGCGTACCCCAAAAAAATCCAACTACCTAAAAAAAACCAACTGCAATGCTCATATACCAATAATCTGATTCAATAACTTCATTTGCAGAAACTTCAACATTTACTGTTTTGTTGCTACATGGTTGACTAAGTGGAAAACCACAAAGTTTTGGATTGCCAATATATGGTTTATTGGATAGAGCCTGAAGTTGGCGTCCTGATGGAATCTTTCCAAATAAATTGTTATATGATAAATCTAGAGAATCCAACATAGACATGTTGGACATGGTTGAAGGTATATTGCCTAAAAGCTCATTTCTTGATAAGTCAAGGGACTCAAGGGAGCTCATCAAGCCAATTGCATCAGGTATTGATCCAACTTAAGGATTTCCGGATAAATTCAAAGAATTTAACCCATAAAGATTTCCAAGTTCTTTGGGTTTCTGCTCAGATAAGTTGTTCAAAGAGAGATCAATGAAGGTTTTTTGAGTTAACAACTTATCATAATTCCAATCTTGTTTTTTAATGGTTAGCTGTATATCCTCATTGTGAACAAAACTGAATTCAAGATATCCTAATAAACCAATTTCGTCGGTTGGATGCATGCCAGTCATTACACTGAAGTTTCCATAGCTCGGTGGTATTCTTCATGTTAGTTTATTATTAGCAAGGTCAAGGATCCAAAGTTCTTTCAACCGAGACAAATTTGAAGGGACATTCCCCATGAAATTGCTTGATCTTAGACTAAGGACTTTCAAATCTATAACATCTTCACCAATCCATGTGGGGATTATGTCTGTCAAGTTATTCATACCAAGATCAAGAGTAACGAGACGTACACAATTTCTTAGGTTAATTGGAAGACTACCACTAAGCTTGTTATAGGACAAATGCAATGATGTAAGACCGAGTAAAGCACCCAAGGAGTGAGGAATATTTCCATATAGAGTGTTTTTGGAGAAATTTAGATGTAAAAGAACATTCGCATGTTGATTCCAACAATTTGGTAACTCACCCATTAAAAGATTCCATGAAAGATTGATACACGACATGTGAATTGAACATATAGATAATGGGATTTCACCACTAAAGTTATTTCTAGAAAGAAAGAAGTACAACGACATTTTATTACTTAATACAGGATAAATTGACCCAGAGAATGAATTGTTTAATACATCAATAAAATATGTAATGTTTAAAGATGCTGGTAAAGGACCTTCAAACAAATTAGAGTTCAACTCAAAATATTCAAAACCTAACTCAGGAAGAGGAGGTATATTTCTGTTAATTCATTATTAGAAAGATCTAATGTTATTTCGTCATGTGTGAAAAAAACACCCTAGAACTAATCGGGTAAGTTATCCACATTGTTAGAACTAGACAAGTTTAACCAAGATATATTTACTTGTGTTTTTAACCATTGAGGAAAATATGGTCCTATCTTGCAAGATCCCATGCGAATGACTTTGAGCTAGAATGGAGGGATCCAATCATGGCTTACATTCACAATTAGGTTGTTTGACTGTAAATTCAACTCTTTAAGCTTGGATAGTATAGTAAAATGAACTTCAGAAATGACACCGCCAAAATAATTTTCATCAAGATGCAAAAGAATAAGATTTAAAAGTTGTCTGATGCTTCTTGGAATAGTTCCACTCAAATTATTTGCTGATAAAAGTAGTTTTTCTAAAGCCTCAAGATGTCCTAACGATTCTGGAATGGAACCAAATAATAAGTTACCTGACAAATCTAAAGTTTTCAGCTTGTGCGTTTCTCCAAATGAATCTGGTAAACAACCATTGAGTTTATTGTACCGCAAATCCAGATGTTCAATACTATTTTTGAGACATTCGGAAAATATATCTTTAAATTCATGGATAACGGTGAAGTCATTAAAACAACCACTCAATGTGTGCAAATTGCATATATTTTTTAATGCTTTTGGAAAAGCCCCATCTGAAATCAGTTTTTGAAAAATCCATATATTGTAGTTGAAAATGGTTGTAGCTTAGATCAATGTATGTGAGGCTTTTTATGTCAGATAACCATAAAGGGAAGTTTTTATGACCTACAAAATTTGTAGGTAGATCAAGATAATAAATATTTGTGAAGTTTACATATGAAAGAGAGGCAGAAAAATCACCGATATTACAGAAGCTTATACAAAGCTCAGACAAATTAGGTAGCATGTTCAGTGCTTCTTTCGAATTCCGAAAGATTTTAAAAATTGCTTTTTTAATAGTGAAATGTTTTAATGAAGTAATATGTGATATCCAATAAGAATCATCAATATTAGCTTCGTTGCTGGAATTATACCAGTCAAAATAAAGATTAAGATATTCAAGTCTCGATAAATTTCCAAGATGATGAGGAATCAAGCCATGAAAACCGGCCAGAGACAAGTTAAGATACATGAGATTATGAAGGGTACCAAGGAACTCAGAAATAGGAGCATCAGAATGGTTCAAGCTCAGATCAAGGTAATTTAGTTGCTTTAGACCAAGCGAAGACGAGTTGAGCTGGCCTTGTAACGACCATCCATTCTGAAAATCATCCTCATCCTCATTAAAGTGGAATGGATTGCGTAGATCTAACTTGATGACATGACCGGTTAGGTTGTTGCAAAAGACACCTTTCCAGTTACAGCAGTTGTTATCGTTCCATGATGCAAGCCTGTTGTTTTTATCTATAAGACTTTTTTTGAAATTGAGAAGAGAGTTCCTCTCATTTGCTATGCAGCCTGAAAAAGTTACTCTCGTGCCAAGTTCCAACAGAAAAGTAAGTAACAGTAGCACAAATAGAATTGATTGAATCGTCATGGCTTAAATGAAGACTTGAATATACTTCTTAAGATTCAGCCTGCTTTTATAGATGAAGCGGATTTGTCTTATATGTACGTTATTTACAGTAGAACTAGTAATACAGACGACTTAAGGACTTTATTTGAAGCCATGCAATAATTCTAAAGACGACCGCTGACTTGGAAAGTGTGCATTAAGCAATTCAATTGGTGAAAATGTATGCTACGCTCCCTGAGGTTCTCCACATTTTTTTGATGTTGAATAAGATTAGATGACAATTGATGTATAAGGACTGAATTTTTCTTTATTGTATCTTCTTAATCAACTTTATCGGGAGGATCACTTGTTTCCCTTCTTTTTGGATAGGATTTGGATAGGATTTCTGTTGACTGAATACAAATTAATAGTGACTAGGAATATTATTTATTCAAATATAAAATAAGGAGCGTAGCAAGTTTCCAGAAAAGAATTGCCCGCACTTTAATATGCAAATGCAAATGTACGTGGTAATATTTCTATTGGGAAATTAAACTGGAACATTACAGCTTGCAATGTACATAACCTTTTTGGTTTTGGAATATAAAAGATCGTTACAACAACATGTTGATGTTACTTTAATAATTGGAAATGTTGATGTAGTTCGATTATATTGGCCAAATTTCTGTTTATACTGGGTATTCATTCCAAAAGCTTCATGTTGTAGTTGACCCCGTTGTGAAAACGCGGTTCAAAAATGGTATGTTGATTAACATCATGAGACAGTTGAATTTCAATGTTAAAGTGGATCGGTCTAGTCACATATAATTCATGTGAGAACATTAGTCATGCACGACTGCAAGTCAAGCAGAGCAGCTCGATCAAGGGTCGGTGTAATGACCCGCATTTGGCAGAGGTATTATGATTAATTTATTTAATTATATCAATGGTGGTATAGTGAATTAATTGGTCATGGAATTAAATAATGATAAATATTTAATTAAAATAATAAATTAAATAATATATTTAATTCAGTAATAGTCAAAAATAGTGAAATTCACAGTATGGTGTAATTTGGGTTATCTAAAATATATATATATCAGTTAGGAGTTGAATTATATTGACGAATATATTCAATCGACGTCAGTTTGAATGTATAATTATAATATAATTAAAATAGAGTTTGAAATAGCGCTGCAGTTCGCTATTTGGCGATTTGAACTTCAACTGAATGTACAGGATTCGTTTTAAGCTAGATTTCTGTGAAATAAGAAACGTGTGGAGCTGGTGGAGTATATCTTTCTAGTGGAAGAGAAAAAACTAGATTTCATCGTATAGATTTTTAGATATGTCCAAATCAAATTTTCAAATAGTCGCTATAGAATCGTCCATCGACCGTAACGGTTTATTTGATAAAACTGCATATCAGTTTCGAATTTAGATAAGGTTCTTTTCGGAAGTAGTGATAATTTAATTTTTAGAATTTTTCTGTAATTTTTAATTAATTAAATAAGCAACTTTTTGTTTGGAGTATTTTGCACCCTGCAACCAACATTTTGGGGTTTCAGGATATGAATTAATCTACCGGTATTATTATATTTCTGGAGTCGGGACGCCTCGCTCATCAAAATGGTATTTTTATTTCTGTGATAGCGGTACATAAACGATAGGAATTTTAGTTAACACAGTCCCTGATTGGATCTAACTACTACAAACATTCACTAGAATGGTAACATGTCTGGCACCTTATATTCCCACCAACCATTTAACCATAACTATTAAACAATTTGAGCTATCCATTCATGAAAGAAATCCGCATATAACCGTCAAAGCCATCAACTACTTCGGCGTACTCTCCATACACTACAAAGCGCTATGTAAAATCAAAACAAAATATCCTAAGTGATATATGGCCCTAAACAAACACACGCAGCCTGTATTCTCAGCCACCACCTAGGAAATGGAAGTCCTACTTCCACGTTTTCAAACAAAAGCCTATAAAATGACTTCAACTGATTTTCCTTAAGACCTAGTTTTCATTTGCTTGGTCAACAGAAATATGCGCAGCCTCAAAGAAAGTTTCAAACAGTAAAAATCATAGAAAGAAAAACCCAAACAAATTCAAATCAAATACTACAAATGGAAATACATATATATTCGGGATCAGTATGATGTGTTCTTCGATCTGGAATCGTCTTCTGAGGGTGCGACACCATCATTTTCTGTTCGGGTTTGTCAACAGTGATGTTAGGGTTACGATTTCGAGGGGAGTGGGAAGCATCGAACGAGATTTGTGTTTTAAATTTGGGTATATCGTGAAGTTTAAAGGCTAGTGAGCAATTTTCGTGGAGTTCAGTGCAAATCCAGTTTAGTGATTTGCACAGTAGTTGGCGGAAAAGGACCGAACGACGGAAGAGTTGGAGTGTGCGAGTTCCTGATGAACTGGATAAGGTTAAAGAGGAGAAGAAGCGTTGAAAAACGGTGTCAACGGCTTTGGGTTTCACTGAGGATGGGCCATTAGCTCGTCGGTTTTGGAATTGGGATACTAGAAGTCACGAAATGGATTTGGGGAAGGTAACGAAATGTGTTCGAGTCTGGTTAAATGAAGAGGGCGGGTCTGGTATTCCTTAAGTGGTAATGGGCCGGGAAGTTAAGGCAAAGCCCATCTCTTTTTATAATTCATGTTTAATTCAAATTTAAAGTGTATTAAATTTAATAATGCGTAACTCTCTCATACATAATCAAAATCACGAACCGTAAGTTGCGTTGGGATCGTATGGACGGGAGCAACACAATGAGACTGACTGGAAGCGAATCCGAGCTCGTTACAATTTATGGCGAAATAAATTGTCCGACTGAATCAAGTAACGCAAACCGTTATTTAACAGCTAATGCGCAAAAGTGAGTAAATCTCACTAATTCTGAACAGTTTATAATTTCATGTTGTATTTTTAGAACTGTTGGATATTGGCTGATTGACTGTGTGTTGATTGTTTGATTGAACTGCTAGTCAGTTAGTTAAATTTTCTATATTGATTCTGTTTAACGGAATATACCATATGGAACTGAAAAGTGATGTTATCTATATTGTTTAACATCTGTGATGCAGGGAAACAGTTTGGAGGAATCCAACTGGATTCCTCAACATTTATTTTACTGTTTTCATATATTGTGATATATGATGTGTTATATAATCTGTTATGGATTATGAGTGTTGGAATGATGTTGATCATTTTTATTCGATATTTTAAATATCATAAAAGATCCTGGGATGTAAAAAGAATTATTTCAATGTATATTGAAATAAAGGGATTTTATAAAATCAACAGATTTTATAAAAGGAAATATTTCGAAAGTAAATAAAAGGGAAAAATGTTTTTAAAACGAATAGAGTTTATAAAAGGGAAATCATTTGTAAAGTGAAGAACTGTTACTAAAAGTAAATCTTTATAAATGAATAGTTTATTCGAATAGAATAAAGGAATTAATCGATGTTAGTTAATCGATTAGCGTTAAAGTTAAAAGGAGTTAATCGATGTTAGTCAATCGATTAGCGTTAAAGTTAAAAGGAGTTAATCGATGTTAGTCAATCGATTAGTGATAAAGTTAAAAGGAGTTAATCGATGTTAGTTAATCGATTAGTGATAATGTTAAAAGGAGTTAATCGATGTTAGTTAATCGATTAGTGTTAAAATAAAGGAGCTAATCGATGATAGTTTAATCGATTAGAGTTAAAGTAAAAGGAGTTAATCGATGTTAGTTAATCGATTAGAGTTAAAGTAAAAGGAGCTAATCGATGGTTGTTTAATCGATTAGTGTTAAAGTAAAAGGAATTAATCGATGTTAGTTTAATCGATTAGAGTTAAAGTAAAAGGAATTAATCGATGTTAGTTTAATCGATTAGTGTTAAAGTAAAAGAAATTAATCGATGTTAGTTTAATCGATTAGAGTTAAAGTAAAAGGAATTAATCGATGTTAGTTTAATCGATTAAGGTTAAAGCAAAGGAGTTAATCGATGTTAGTTTAATTGATTAGAGTAGAATCAAAGGAGTTAATCGATATTAGTTTAATCGATTAGAGTAGAAGCAAATGATTTAATCGAATATAGTTTATTCGAAGAAAGTAAAAGGAGTTATCGAATATAGTTTATTTGAAAGGGGTTAAGTGAAATGAGTAAATCAATAGCGTTAGTCAATAGAGTTAATCCAATAGTGTTAGTCCAATAAAGTTAATTGATAGGGGTTAATCGAAAAGGGGTTAAGTGAAAAGAGTAAATCGAATATAGCTATTCGAGGAGGATTAAGTAAGGAAGTTAGTAAAGGGATATAAAGTGAACTTTGTCTATTTCAAAGTTAGAAATGTTATTCAGTTAAGGTCTGAGAGGTAGTTCTACCCCAACTTGATTGGCTTCGTTTTTAACTAAGGAATAGTTAAGTTTTGGCAGTAAAGGAAATGGTTTGAGTTGGCATGCGATGGTTTGTTTAAAACATCTGTCTAAGTCCAATGAAGAAGCTTTGGAAATGTTTTTCCATATAAGAAACCAGAAATGTTTTCTAATAAAGAAAACAAGAAATGGAAATATTTTCCAATGGTAATAACATATATTTTCTAAATTTAGAAAATAAGAAATGTTGAATTTAGGGAAACAGGAGATGAAAAATGAACTTAGGAGATGAATGTTCAATGATGTTTGATCGATATAAATTTCCATTTGGAAATAATATCGTTGGTTGCACACCTGTTTTTCTTCGATAGTTAAATCACAGACTATCGAAGTTTTGATTTTAACGTTGTTAATATGGAGAGACCGGTTGGATTATTATCCAAAGAACCACTCTGTATTGGCATAAGCGTTGCGAATCATATATGCCAAAGGAAATTGAAGATGGAGTTATGCAAGGGCTATCCTGTTTACAGAATAGTGCCTTCGGTTCATCCTGTTCCTGGATGACGTGTATGGAAGGATGTCTGACAGAGTATTTCCATACGATCACGTATATTGATTTCTCCAACCTTACCAAGAGTGGAAGCGGAGAAGGAAACTTCTTTTAGCTAATGCGTAATGTATGGTTGAGGACGTCAATCGGTGATTTGATGGATTTGACGATGTGGCATTCAAAGTGAATCTGGTATGATGATAAAGCGTAGCTTCTAGCCTCATCATCCGGTAAATGACAGAAATCGGGCAGGCAGCATGGCTAAGTCAGTCGCACCGAAGTAGGGTGTATAATCACCTGATCTAGAGTTTCATTTACTTCTAAATATCTATTGTTGATGCTGTCCCATTCGGGAAACGGTTGATGATCCCAACCGTTGGTGATATACATTCGATACACTCAAGCGAAATGAGTGGTCGGTCATGTGTGGCCGGGTTGCAAGATGTTCTTGTTGAACCCAGTGTATTCCTCTCTAGAGGTACACGAGCGAAAGGTGGTTCCATACCTTGTCATAGTTGGAAATCCATTACCCAATACGTGCTTGCGGTTTTGATTGTATACTATATATGTAGAACGTGAGATGAAAGCGTTTCTGTTGGATGATTATATATACTGTGGTTGATAGACATTATTATAATATCAAAAGGTTTTTGATATAAAGATATTTTGGATTCTCATAAGGGAAAAACCCGTTCCGTTATGAGGCGTGGTCTTATGAGATATCGTTTACTTGTTCAACTGTTTTTAACTGTTTTACTCACACCAGTCCCATGACTGACCCGGAGTTTACTTTGTTGTTTTCCCTAAACTCTTGGGTGCCTAAATTTGTACGGGCAGTCAAGTAGTCGGGATTTACAGATATCGTTGAAGAGCTGGAGCAGGTGGCTTCAAGATCATATAGCTATAGTTATTTCCGCTGTGTTGTAAGTGTTGTACTCTGATAATGATGTATAATCAAATACAGATGTATATTTCAAAGTTATGTTACATATATTATATGTTATTCGTTCCGCTGTGAGATTCGTGTTACTCTGATGTTGTGTTCTTCTTCTTCTATTCTAAATTTCTATCTTATCTATCCTCACCCTCTAATTTCTTTCACTAATTACCAGGATTTTTCGGTGTTTTGGTTATCGACATCGTGCTTATGTCGATAACCAAAGTCGTTGAAAATCCGGGTCATTACAGTCGGTCACTGTTCTACCAGGGATCGATCAAGCAGCATGTTTCGGCACGGGTCGAGCACCTTGATTGCTCGAGCAGGTCTTTTGCACGGGTCAAGCAAACCATATCACACAGGGGACAAGCACCAGTGTTCGAGTGTTATTCACATTAAGAGGTCGAACACGTCCTGTTGTTGGAAGGTTCAAGCATGCGGTCGTGCAGTAGAACAGGCATGTCATAAAATATAGAAGTATGCTAAAATTATAATATGTGTTCCCATAAGTGAAATCTGCATGGAATAGGCACAATGAAATGAAAATGAATATGAGCATGCGACGTTGGCTTACAGTTTTCATATAATATGGGTCACGCATGAAATATGGTTTGAAACGTTATAACATGGATCGGCTTGGAAACAACGTGGTTGCAAGAGTGTAATAAAGTGGGTTAGCTGTACAACAACATTGAGGACCCGGTCATCATTTGAAGTGCACATGGTCGTGCACAGATGCATGGAAAGAGTGGTCGAGCACTACCTAAAAGCATATGGTCGAGTGGCCTTATCAGAATGTCGCTACAGCCTCGGTCGGTGGCTCTCCAGGTCAAGCAAAGCCATGTATCTAGGTTGAGCACCATATCATATTGGAGAGGTCGAGCACTCGTGCATAGAAAGAGTGGTCGAGCACTACCTAAAAGCATGCGGTCGGGCATAGTTTCTTTTATGAAGTAGTAAACATATAATATGGATGGCAACTTTTGTAATTACTGATCCCATTTTTCATAAGATGACAAGAATGACAAAGTGGTAATACTCGTTCCCATTCTTTGAATAAGTACAAAACCGTATATATATATATATATATAACATCATGTGATTAACCATCGTAGGAGTTCAGCTTAAGCTCGCCATGTGGGCCGTTCGTTCATGCAAATTCTAGGTCGGTCGTGCACTACTTTTTGCTCGCACACATCAGAATACATGTGGTTGACTCTATGAGTAACAATTAAAATAAGCAACGGTGTTAGGATAATTTAAGCTAGGGTCGGTCGTAACTTCCCTGGACGCTCGCTAGCACATGTAATGCTCGAGCACACTTTCTGGATCGCACATAACATTCTACTCATGCGTGCTTTATAGGTCGTGCACCCCGCTTTATTTGGATCGGTCATGCCAGCTGGGTAAAGCTGTCCAGTGGCAGTCTCATAAATACATGAGCGAGCGACCCCTACCCTGTATACCATCATTACAGAATTGCCACCTGGTGCCAACTTCTCCTATAAATACCCCATTTCACCACCACTCAAAGGACCGATTTTTGCCACCCCGAAGGGCTGTCATTTCGGTTTTCCACCATTCTCAAGCTCCCTAAGCTCCTTTAATGGCTTCCTAAGCTCACTCCATTTTCCTCCAAGATCAAGCGGATCTCATCTTCTTCAAACACCATTAATTCTCACTCAAGTTCAATCCAAGTGATCTTCAACCGCCATTACTCCTCTTTAAAGATCGGATCTAACACTAATTTCACGATGGAATCAAGGAAGATCATCTAACCAAGAAATCAAATCCATTCCTTCCTGAATTCAAGTGGGATCTAAAGCTAAAAGAGAGTAGAAAGTAGAAGATCATTTTTAGAGAGATAATGAGTGACATAAATGAAATGTATGGAACAATGCACTTTGTAAATATCTCCGTGATAATGAAATCGCCTCCAAAGTGGACGTAGATCTATTTTAGATTGAACCACTACAAAATTCTAGTGTTTTTACTTACTTTTATTTTTCGTGGCTCCATTTTCCTTAATATTACCATTTGGTGTAGTGTGACTCACACCTTTGGTGTTTGGACCAATTTTGGTTTAAACATTTGGCTCCCACCATGGGTCCACGTTCGCACTTCTCTCAATCTTAAGAGCTTTGCACTGAAGTTCTAAACCTTCTCCGAAATCATGGCTAAATCTAAGAAAGCTACAAGTAAAACCGTTGGAGAAACCGACAATGTTGCTAATAAGGCTACACCACTTACTAATCGCTTTGACATTGGCCAGAGCTCGACAGGCGGAGCCGGAATAACTAGAGTCGTGTTAAACGCCGTTATCACCAATTTAAACCAATGGATGGATGGTTCTACTAAGGATTTCATGGATAAGTTAAATCTGGTTCTCAATGCTCGATCAAATCTGGCCCCTCAAAAGGTCCATGTTGGTCTTGATGAAGATGACAATGTCTCTGCCATTCTCAAACTAATAATCCGACTATTGACCAAGTTCCGAGGGATATTGTATCTCGAGCAAAGTTCAACAATGCTATAGCAATTTACATCTAAAAATCGATGCTTCGAATGATATGTTGTTAAACCAGCTTTATGTTCTCAAAACTGCTCAAGCCGATCTTTCAAATTACCTAGCGAACATTGGTTTGAAAGGAAACGCATGTTCCTATGTGTCGAGTTTTCACACAGGGAATTGTATTTGTCGTGGTCAAGAGGAGGATGAGCCGAAGCAACCTTCCTTTCCCATCGATTTGGAGGATAGTTAGAAGAATACTCGGGGAAAAAATGCGCCAACGATGGAATAACCAACAGAGAATATAAGAAAATTCGCCTTTTTAACCCACCAGAACTGACACCTTTGAATGACACCCATGAAAATATCTATCTTGCAATGAAGCATTCTGAAGAATATGAAGAACCAAAACTAGTAAGGATAGGCGATAAAGCATCAAAGTCTGGAAGTTTTTGCCTCTATCACAATCAGCCTAGCCATGATACAAATGATTGCAGACATCTAAAAAGCTCAATTGAAGTGTTGGTTAAAAGGGACAAGCTGCAGCAATATGTTAAGAAATCGCATGCTATAAATTCTCTTCCAACTACCCAGAGGCAAAGCATACCCACCAATCAGTTGGGTTCGGATGGGAAGGCTCCTACAACAAATAGTTCTTGCTCAACTGATAAAAGTTGGGAGAAGATGCAAAGCAACGCGAATGCTCAGTAGTACAGTCCAATAGAAGCAATAACTCCTATGGAATTAAAAGCTCTTGTTAATCCAATGATAGCCATGCACTTACATACCAAAGCTTAGTAAAGGCTAGATGGCATCTGCAAATTGTTTACCCTTGACGGAATCTCAATGGCAAGAATCTGGAATAACGACCTCTTGTGTCAACATTCTGCATAAAAGCACTACTCAGTGCTTATGAAAAATTGATATACTTTCTTTTACAAATATAAACCTCCCGATGTAAAGGACCGATTGTAATAGAATATCATATCTACTACTGAAAGCATACCTGCCTGTGTAAATCTCTTACTTGCAAAATTTGTTTAAAGTTGATTTTATATTACAGGCTACCCATCGAGCGTTCGTTCCATCAAAATCTGATGAAACATGGCGACCCCAACAACACTAGTTCAATTGACAAATGTTGTAGATGTCAACATGCAAAATGCAAAGAAAGAGAAGAACTGCCTTGGTAAGTGAATGGAAAGAGCCGCAAAGATCATAACAACGAACAAGTGCCATGACAATCAAATGAGAGGGCTGTGACTTTCATTGAAGGGGCATTTCCCCAAACGAGAGGTTCAAAGTCTCAACTCCTAAACTGAGATAACTCGCCAGATCAAGAGTCTGAAAAGGAACTAATGGATGCCCCATGGAATGGTATAACGGCCGACCAATTCATTTGCGCAGCATATGGAATCCCCAGATGTGAAGAATGTAAACCATTTGTGTAGCATCTTGAATCCTCAGATGTGAAGAATGTAAACCATTTGTGTAGCATCTGGAATCCCCAGATGTGAAGAATGTAATCCATTTGCGTAACATCTTGAATCCCCATATGTGAAGAATGTAAATCATTTGCGTATGTAACGACCCAGAAAATCTGAACCAATTTAAAAATTTTAAATTGGCTAAAATAATGGATTTTAAATATTTAAAATAAATATTTTAAATAATGGCGATGAAAACTGAGTTTGAATCGACAATTGAAAACGAATATAATTAATTATGATTATAAACAAGGCCTGAAATGGCGTGGTAGTTTCAAAAATCGAATTCAAACTTTGTCGGACTATACCGGGTGCAAAACAAAACGAATTTTAGTGAAACCAAAAATATTTGAATCTGTTAGTGAATACCTTTCTAACGAATCTGAAAAATCGAAATTTGATAGCGGGAATCAAAAGATATGTCCAGTTGAAAATTCTGAATAGTCGCTATGGAATTCAGGCCCTTAAAAATGGACATTTTGCAAATGACCTCGGAATTCGACGAAACCACTTTTGTTGGATCCGCAGTGTCAAGTAATTGTTAGGTTTCAAATTTCATAATTTTTCGAATCAATATGTGAGCGTGGCAAAGGAAAACGCGTTTGACCGGTTTTAGTTGATTTTAATCGACTGGAAATTGGCCATTTTTCAAACGGTCTCAGAATTCGACGAAACTAGTTTTGTTAGGACCGTATCGTCAATACGAAGCTAGAAAATATTTTTATGGAATTTTTCTAGTTAGTATGTGACCCCGGTAATTTGAAATGTACGTTTAAAATTCAATATAGTGATTTAAATGTAAATTCAACGGGAACTGATTGTAACGATCAAATCAGCTTGCGATACATATCCCATTGTGTCCGGAATGGGGGTAGAACGCTATGGGCGACAGTCGGTGGGTCCCATTTCGACTTCGAATAAAAAGTCAACTTTTAAATAGAAATTTAATAATAATAATAATTTATATAAACCCTTTTCTCTCTCTCTCCTCATTTCCTTTCTGCCGATTCGAAATTAAAAAAAAAAACCCTAAAACTGTCGACGGCGACGCCACCACCGAAGGCCACCCACGACCCCCGTGCCAACCGCTCCACCCTCCGATCCCGCTCCCCCCCTAGACGGCGACCGCGAAACCCCCTCCCTGCCCAATTCGTGAGCCCCCCCTGAAGCATCGACGCCACCACCACCGAAGACCACTGCCTGCCGCCGACGTCTTCTTTTTCCCCTCCTTCGCAGGTTAAAGTAAGTATTTTATTTTATTTTTATTTTAATTCTTTAAAACTGATTTTTTTAAGGATTAAAACTGATATCTTTAAAAGGATTAAAACTGATTTTTTTTTAGATTTAAAACTGATTTTTTTTAGATTTAAAAACTGATTTTTAAAAAAGATTTAAAACTGATTTTTAGAAAGATTTAAAAACTAATTTTTAAAAAAAAGATTTAAAACTGATTTTTAGAAAGATTTAAAACTGATTTTTATTTTAAGATTTAAAATAGAAAAAGATTTAAACTTTTAAAAGAAAAAGATTTGAACTTTTAAAAGAAAAAGATTTGAACTTTAAATAGAAAAGATTTGAACTTGGATAGAAAAGATCATATTTTTAAAATAGAAAAGACGGAATTTTTATTAAGTAGAAGAAGTAAGATATGATTCTTATATTTTTAAAGCAATAAAAATATAATTTTTACATCATAGGAATATTAAAAATATAATCTTTATTTTTAAAATATGATCTTTATATATTGAATAGCGAAGTCAAAATTCGATTTTTATATATTGAATAACATAGTAAAAATTCGATTTTTACATATGTAGAGAATACGGGCAACGAAGCGACAAAAGGCGAGATCGGCGAAGATTTCTATAAAGGAAGAGTCGTAGTATTGGTTAGCTAATTGGTGAGAATTTCTCACTCTTCAATTTCTTTTTCTAGCTATATATATATGTGTTGAAATAAAAGTGAATTGCTATATATAAATATATATATATATATATATATATATATATATATATATATATACGCCCCTCATCCACAAACCATGGACGATATTTATTGGTTGGAATTGTTGTGAAAATTGATTGATAGCGAATGGTTGTTTGGGATTGTTTGTGATTGATATTGGTTGAAAAATACCCGTTTGTGATTGGAAAATATTTGGTTGAAACAACATAGGATTAGTTTGTGGAAATGAAATAAATATATACATGCCGCCTGCGTGCGAACTAGATGCAGGATCCCCATTGTCAAAAACCGCGAGGTTTTAAGGTAGAGCGAGGAGCCGTACTAGGGACGGTCCCGGTTTTAACTACCCTGCCGTTATGCTGCCGAAATTTTGAATAATATTCGTATGTTTGAATTATTTTCATCTGCTTAAACTATATTTATTCATTGTATAGAAAACATTCATGTGTTGAATTGATATTCATTCGTTGATTAGAAATTCATGTGTTGAATGGTATTCATATTTTAAAATAAATTGTTTGATAATAAAAATCACATTTTTATCTATATATAGAAACTATAGAAAACATTCATGTGTTGAATTGATATTCATTCGTTGATTAGAAATTCATGTGTTGAATGGTATTCATATTTTAAAATAAATTGTTTGATAATAAAAATCACATTTTTATCTATATATAGAAACTATAGAAAACATTCATGTGTTGAATTGATATTCATTCGTTGATTAGAAATTCATGTGTTGAATGGTATTCATATTTTAAAATAAATTGTTTGATAATAAAAATCACATTTTTATCTATATATAGAAACTATAGAAAACATTCATGTGTTGAATTGATATTCATTCGTTGATTAGAAATTCATGTGTTGAATGGTATTCATATTTTGAAATAAATTGTTTGATAATAAAAATCACATTTTTATCTATATATAGAAACTATAGAAAACATTCATGTGTTGAATTGATATTCATTCGTTGATTAGAAATTCATGTGTTGAATGGTATTCATATTTTGAAATAAATTGTTTGATAATAAAAATCACCTTTTATCGACTATATGAACTGTGTAAAATAATCTCGTTTTAAAAGGAATTGTTTTATGATAAAAATCCTATTTTTATCACCTATATGAACTATATAGAATAATAGTGTTTTGAAATGAATTGTTTTACAATAAAAATCACATTTTTATTGTATGCATAAATCGTTGAAATGTGAAGTGTTAAAAATAGCCACTTGTTCAAAATAAACATATATGAGTTGAAATATTCATTAATTAGCTAATGAAATGATTTGCACCTATTTATGTAACATTAGAATGAATGGTGTTTTTAAACCAAATAGAAATCAAATATGAAGTTGAATAGAAAAGGATAAATGATAAGAACTGTATATATATGTACATGCATATTCATTGAACAGGTTATAGCAAAGGGGCTAGAGAAGAGGAATAAAATTTGTGCCCGACAAATAGGTACACATTTACTGTTTTGTTTGGGTGATGATTTTATGAGCCTGTTGGCTAGCCGCTTGGCTTTTTCTTTTTCTTTTTGAGATTAGAAGGACCGGGAAAGCTATTTGCGATTTCCCGATGCTCCCGGTGCAGGGGAGGTTATGGCGAAATTTTCCAAAAATTTAAGGCGTTAGTGAAATATTTGAAGTGAAAACGATATTGAAATCATTGAATGAACTATATTTATATAATTATATAAATATAAATAAAATTAAATCGAACCGAGGCCGTGCAGTTCGTATTTTGAAATCGTGATTTCAAACAACTAGTACGGGGAATCCGACCATTGGATTTTCCCGAAACCTCAACCGTCGGGTTCGCCTTGGAATAATCTTTCCAACGGCACCTACCTTGTAAAAATCCAACGGTTGGATTGTCTGGAATGTTTAATTCAAATCTGAAGAAACACAGCGCCAGAAGCGATTATATTTATATATATATAAATATAATTATATATTTAATCAAATAACGACGCTGCAGTTCGTATTTTGAAATCGAAACTTCAAACGATTGTACCGGGAGATCCGACCGTCGGAATTTCCCGAAACTGGAACCATTGGATTCGTTTTGAAAAGACCTTTCTAATGATGTAAATTTTGTGAAGATCCAACGGTTAGATTTTCAGATATGTGTAAATCAAATCTGAAGAAAAACAGCGCCACGGCCGCTTTATGGCCCGAAGCGTCGTTTTGAATAAATAGGCTATTTTAAAATAAATAAAAATAGCGATAAATCATTATAAAATATCATAAACGATATGGAATGGAAATAAACTGAATTTGCTCGATTTATGTTGTATTTGATGGTTGAATGTGTTTGGTGTGAAAATTACATTAAAGAACACAATTGGTGTTGTCGAATAATTTAACCATTGAAATAAATTGATTTGAAATTCTAAAAATACGTGAATCATTTGAAAAGGCCGAGTTAATTCTCATTTCAAATAATTGACCGACGATTGAAATTCGAAGATGAAGACGACGATCGAAGACCGGAGATCTTCACCTCGTTTGGATGGTAACCGAGGTCCTGATTGGGAGGCATCCCGAAATATGGATAATGAGTGGTGATCGTCCAGACGTGCGTGGTGATCGAAGGGTTTGCGAGGTATTTAGTGCCTCCGGTTTCGTTCAGACCCAGAACGGACTTGTAAATGGACTGTGTGTCTGACATAGGATTTATCCTGTGTGGCATGCTAAGATGCAGTGATCAGGGCTTCTGTTGAAAAGCAAAGTCTTGTGGTGATGATCAAAGCACCGCCTGTGTGGCGTAGCTTTGTGTATAACGTGAATTCGCGAGCCTCACACCCCGGTATGAACCTAAAACGAGAGAAGGACCTCAGGGAGGGCCTACGTTTCCTCCTAGCTAAAAGTGGCGTCAGTGGTTTTACACGCCCTGACGAGTTTGACTTATGTGGTTGTTGCTGTTGCGAGGCGCCTCGGTTAGATCGGACGATCCGGGTCCGATGGAGTCACTTGTTGGCTCGTTTACGCCCCAAAGGGCGGCGAAACGTAGTGCTCAGGCATTTTTAATCCACTCCGTGTGGACCGGCCCTGACGATCCAAGGGTCGATGCGCTCTGACCCTGAGGCTCGGGCTAGGCAGTCTCAAATTCGGTAAGGACTATCTTTTGCCTTGGTTCATGACGGAAATCCAATTTCCAAATACGTGATCGTGCGGTTTTGATTGTATATATATATATATGGCGACATGATATATGGTACCCATGCCGTCTATGATTGATAGTTATGATTTGAAATTGTTTTCAAAACATATAAACACTAGCAATAATATCAATTGCCTTTGTTTTATTCGTATCAATCATATTTTGGCCATTATAAGGTAAAACTCTATCCTCCGGTTTGCGTTGCATTGTGTGATGGGAACTGAGTCTTATAATGGCTTCATTTTTATAAAAAGCATAGCGATGTTTAAAAGAAAGATTTGTTTTAAAAGCACTGGCAATCCAATGGAGTAAACCCGTTCCACGAAAGTGGCGTGGTCCTGTGATTAGCCAAATTATATATATATGTGTTGAGTAGATTTCTCATACCAGTCCCATGACTGACTCGTAGTTTGTTTCACTTTCAAACTCGGGTGCCCCTTTTTCTACACGGGCAGCCTTGTATTCAGGTTTAGCTGGTTCTTTTTCTGGATAGCTGGAGCTGAAGATGGATTCTATCATTATTTCTTTTTATGCTGTTCAGCTCCTATTGTACATATTTTATTTATTTCCGCTGTAGACATTTATGTATAGCTGAACTGTATTTGTACTAAGTAAGATCCTGTATACTGTGTAACTCTGATGATTACTTTTATCCAGTATATTTTGTTGTTCATTATCTGGTGTATTTATTTAATTTTGTTCTGCTATTATCTGTTTCTGTGTTATATTCCAAAGATAACCCTTGTTTCCGTGAGAACGGGATTTCGGGTCGTCTCAGCGTAGCATCTGGAATCCCCAGACGTGAAGAATGTAATCCATTTGCACATCATCTAGAATCCCCAGATGTGAAGAATGTAAATCATTTGCATAACATCTAGAATCCCCAGATGCGAAGAACGTAATCCATTTGCGTAGCATCTGGAATTCACAGATGTGAAGAATGTAAACCATTTGCGTAGCATATGGAATCCCCAGATGTAAAGAATGTAAATCATTTGCGTACCATCTGGAATCCCCAGATGTGAAGAATGAAATCCATTTGTGTAACATCTGGAATCCCCAGATGCGAAGAATGTAAAACATTTGTGTAACATCTGGAATCCCCAGATGTAAAGAATGTAAATCCATTTGCATAACATCTGAAAATCTCAAATGTGAAGAATGACCAATCAACTTGCGTAGTGTCTGAATATATCAGATGCGACAAGCGTTGGACATTAACCAATTAACTTGCGTAGTGTCTGAATATATCAGATGCGACAAGTGTTGGACATTAACCAATTAACTTGCGTAGTGTCCGAATATATCAGATGCGACAAGTGTTGGACATTAACCAATTAACTTGCGTAGTGTCTGAATATATCAGATGCAACAAGTGTTGCTCCTTAACCAATCAACTTGCGTAGTGTCTGAATATCTCAGATGCGACAAGTGTTGGATCTTAACCAATCAACTTGCGTAGTGTTTGAATATCTCAAATGCGACAAGTGTTGGATCTTAACCAATTAACTTGCGTTGTGTCTGAATATCTCATGTGCGACAAGTGTTGGATCTTAACCAATTAACTTGCGTAGTGTACGAATATCTCAGATGCGACACGTGTTGGATCTTAACCAATCAACTTGCGTAATGTCTGAATATTTTAGATGAGACAAGTGTTGGATCTTAACCAATTAACTTGCGTAGTGTCTAAATATTTCAGATGCGACAAATGTTGGATCTTAACCAATTAACTTGCGTAGTGTCTAAATATCTCCAATGCGACAAGTGTTGGATCTTAACAAATCAACTTGCATAGTGTCTGAATATATCAGATGCGACTAGTGTTGAACATTAACCAATTAACTTGCGTAGTGTTTGAATATCTCATACGCGAAAAGTGTTAGATTTTAGCCCAAGCAGGGGCATGAAATTCAAAAGAAACTACTCCACAGGAGAGATTAACAATGCTCGATGAACTTTATGATATTGATTCAGTCGACAGGAGAAGATGAGCATTGGATTATAGCGACCTCTCCAATACACGGGGAACCCAATGGAGTCTTCGATGTCAAGACTGATCGACAAAGCAAACAAACATTGAGCAGTAGAAATTCTTCCCATAATGAAGACTAATGATGACCTCCTAAGATGGGTTACGAATAATTAAAGACTTCTCCAAAAAAAAAAAAAAATACAGATACATATTTCTCAAATGAGAAATGTCATATATTATCATATAAGTCATTAAAACAATGACGCTTGAAATCCACAGTTGGCTTTAGTCGATTAGTTGATCTTTAGCGTTAATGCTGATTCTAGTTAGAATATCGTATTTGTGCAGATAATATTTGACGAGTTACAAACCATTGAGTAAAAAAGTCTTGTACAAACACTTTATTCAATTCAAAATAAAATTCTCCATAAGTCATTTTTAATGATTAACTAATCCACTATCGATATGGACAGTCGATGGTGAGTATAAGTCAGTGCAATCGCTTGTTTTAATTACAGAACAGGTGACATGAAGCATATGAATTCAAAGTGTGATCTTCCATATCAAACAAAAGGCTATAACTGGATCACAATGCAAAATATATCAACAACAATGTGCATTTCAAAGCCCGCATTTTTCACAAGCAAAAAATACAAACTTCGAGGAGTAAATGTTAACCCTGTTGTGAAAACGCGGTTCAAAAATGATATGTTGATAAACATCATGAGTCAGTTGCATTTCAATGTTAAAGTGGATCGGTCCAGTCACGTATAATTCATGCTTGTGTGAGAACATTAGTCATGCACGACTGCAAGTCAAGCAGAGCAGCTCGATCAAGGTCGGTCACTGTTCTACCACAGCTCGGTCAAGCAGCATGTTTCGGCACGGGTCGAGCGCCTTGATTGCTCGAGTAGATCTTTTGCACGGGGTGATAAAACCATATCACACAGGGGACACGCACCAGTGTTCGAGCGCTATTCACATTAAGAGGTCGAACACGTCCTGTTGTTGGAAGGCTCGAGCACATGGTCGTGCAGTAAAACAGGCGTGTCATAAAATATAGAAGGATGTTAAAATGATAATATGCGTTCCCATAAGTGAACTCTACGTGGACTAGGCACAATGAAATGTAAATGAATATGAGCATGCAACATTGGCTTACAGTTTTCATATAATATGGGTCACGCATGAAATATGGTTTTAAACATTGTAACATGGATCGGCTTGGAAACAACGTGGTGGCAAGAGTGTAATAAAGTGGGTCAGTTGTACAATAACATTGAGGAGTCGGTCATCATTTGAAATGCACATGGTCGTGCACACATGCATGGAAAGTGTGGTCGAGCACTACCTAAAAGCATATGGTTGAGTTGCCTCATCATAATGACGCTACAGGCTCGGTCAGTGGCTCTCCAGGTCGAACAAAGCCATGCAGCTAGGTTGAACACCGTATCATATTGGAGAGGTCAAGCACTCGTGCCTGGAAAGAGTGGTCGAGCACCACCTAAAAGCATGCAGTCGAACACAGTTTCTTTTATGAAGCAGTAAATATATAAAATGGATGGCATCTTTTGTAATTACTGATCCCGTTTTTCATAAGATGACAAGAATGGCAAAGTGGTAATACTCATTCCCATTCTTTGAATAAGTACAAAGCCGTATCTGTATGTAGCAGCATGTGATAAACCAACGTAGGAGATCAGCTTAAGCTCGCCACGTGGGTCATTCGTTCATGCAAATTCTGGGCAGGTCGTGCACTACTTTTTGCTCGCACACATTTGCATGTACGGGGTTGACTCTGGTATGGATCAACAACAATTAAAATAAGCAATGGTGTTGGCATAATTTAAGCTAGGGTCGGTCACAACTTCCCTGGACGCTCGCTCGCACATGTACTGCTCGAGCACACTTTCTGGATCGCACATAACATTATGCTCGTGCGTGCTTTATGGGTCGTGCACCCCGCTTTATTTGGATCGGTCATGCCAGCTGGGTACAACTGTCCAGTGGCAGTCTCGTAAATACATGAACGAATGACCCCTACCCTGTACACCATAATTACATAATTGCCACCTGGTGCCAACTTCTTCTATAAATATCCCATTTCACCACCACTCAAAGGACCGATTTTTAACCACCCCGAAGGGCTGTCATTTCGGTTTTCCACCATTCTCAAGCTCCCTAAGCACCATTAATGGCTTCCTAAGCTCACTCCATCTTCCTCCAAGATCAAGCGGATCTCATCTTCTCCAAACACCATTAATTCTCACTCAAGTTCAATCCAAGTGATCTTCAACCACCATTACTCCTCTTTAAAGCTCGGATCTAACACTAATTTCATGATGGAATCAAGGAAGATCATCTAACTGCGAGATCTAATCCATTCCTTCCCGAATTCAAGTGGGATCTAAAGCTAAAAGAGAGTAGAAAGTAGAAGATCATTTTTAGAGAGAGAATGAATGATATAAATGAAATGTATGGAACAACGCACTTTGTAAATTACTCCATGATAATGAAATCGCCTCCAAAGTGGACGTAGATCTATTTTAAATCGAACCACTATAAAATTCTTGTTTTTTTACTTATTTTTATTTTTTTGGCTCCATTTTCTTAATCTTATCGTTTGGTGTAGTGTGATCTCAGGCCTTTGGTGTTTAGACCAATTTTGGTTTAAACAGTTGTAAACCACTTATTTTGGCTTGCTTTTATGAATTATTTCATGTAATACAAAGAGATACCTTGTCACAAAAACCGATCTGCGGAAGTTCACATTTTAGTTGCTCCCTTTTAATTTTGTTATGATTTTTAATATTTCGCAACTTTTATATATATCTGTGCATTGCTCACCGCTTTTAGCTATCCATTGATCACTTTCCTACGATTGATAAGACATAATTACAGGTGCTTGACATTAACGAAAATATCCATTGGCAACTGATCTGCTTTTACTAGCACTGCAAAAAGATAAATTGTTAATCATCCATGATTTTGTTCAATAAGTTTTGATCTCATCAGACTACGTTCAGCTACAATAAATAATAGTTGGTCTAAAGCGGTCCACCATCTACTTTCACATAGCATGTAACTCTCTTACACAGCAATATGCATGCATATATATATATATATATATATAGAGAGAGAGAGAGCGCGCGCGCACGCGCGATCCAGGGCACCCCTGTTTGCATCACCCCTATTAATACCCCTATCCGTCCGTGAGCTATTGTAATCCAAATCGAACAAGAATTTGTGAATGTTTAATCCATATATATTTAAGGACATATCCAAAATTTGAGTTCGTTCCGACATTCGTACAATAAAATATTTGATGTTTAAATTTAATGGTTCAAATAAATGTCTGGACGGTAAATAATTGAGCTAAGATTTTGATTATGTTATGGATGACAAATCGAGCTCAAATTTTGGGTAGGTCCTTAAATATATGTGGATTGAAAATCTACACTTTCTCATTTGATTTGGATTATCGTAGCTCATGAACGGATAGGGGTGCTAAAAGGGGTGATGCTGACGCTATATATATATATATATATATATATATATATATATATATATATGTGTGTGTGTATATATATATATATATAATGGATTCAAATATTTTTTCTGGTACTCAAAATAAAAAACTGAAAGGGTTTGGGTAAATTTTAACTTCAACCCTTGTATATAACCACAGTCCGTGTGTGTAGCACGAGTTTGTGCTTGTTATCATAAAGAAAATTGTATAGAACAACAAAAAATGAGAATGATACAAGCAGCTTAACGTCCAAATTAACACATACTGAGGACACCAAAAATTTTCATTTAATTATTAGAAATTAACCTTTGACAATGCTTATCAATATAACGCAGCTTCATTGCCCATTTTCCTTTTGAGCCTATTTATGTTCACAGTGGCAACAACGTATATTGCATCATATGCATAATCAATATATTGAAAAAAAGCGTTCTCCCACTTTTTCTTCAGAAGTAGCGTACCCCAAAATATCCAACTACCTGAAACAAACCCAAGTGCAATGCTCACATACCAATAATCTGATTTGATAACTTCGTCTACCGAAACTTCAACATTAGGTATCTTGTTGCAACATGGTTGGCTGAGTGGAAAACCACAAAGTTTGGGATTGCCAATATATGATTCATTGGAGAGAGTCTGAAGTTGATGTCCTGATGGAATCTTTCCGGATAAATTGTTACATGATAAATCTAGATAACCCAAAGCAGCCATGGTAGACATAGTCGAAGGTATATTGCCTGAAAGTTCATTTCTTGACAAGTCGAGACATTCAAGGAAGTGCATCGAACCAAAAGTATCAGGTATAGGTCCAACTAAATGATTTCTGGATAGATTCAAAGAAAACAACTCATGAAGATTTCCAAGTTCTTTTGGTATCTGCCCAGATAAATTGTTAAAAGAAAGATCAATGATGGTCATTTGAGTTAACAACTTATCATAATTCCAGTCTCCTTTTTTAATGGTTAGTTGTGCGTACTCCATGATACTGGGACGCACTTCACCATAAAATCCAAAAAGAACGATTTCGTGGGTTTCATGAATGTGAATCATGACACTGAAGTTTCCAAAGCTGGGTGGTATTCTTCCAGTCAGTTTATTATTAGCAAAGTCAAGGATCCGAAGTTCTTTCAACATAGACAAATTTGAAGGGACATTCCCCATGAAATTGTTTGATCTTAGAATAAGGACTTTTAAATTTATAAGATCTTCACCAATCCATGTAGGGATTATGCCTGTCAAGTTATTCATACCAAGATCAAGAGTTATGAGACTTACACAATTTCTTAGGTTAATTGGAAGACTACCACTAAGCTTGTTATAGGACAAATGCAATGATGCAAGACCCATTAAATCCCCAAATGAGTGAGGAATATTTCCGTATAGATTGTTTTTGGAGAAATCTAAATGTACAAAACCATAAGACGCATTTGCATGTCGATTCCAACAATTTGGTAACTCGCCCGTTAAAAGATTCCGTGAAAAATCAATCCAGTTCGTTCTAGTTGAACATATAGATAATGGGATTTCGCCACTGAAGTTATTTCTAGAAAGATAGATGAATTGCGATGATATGAGTTGAATTGATCCAGAGAACGAATTGTTTGATACATCAAACAAATATGTAATATTTAAAGATGGTGGTAAAGGACCTTCAAAGAAATTAGAGTTCAAATCAAAAGAATAAAAAATTAACTTAGGAAGAGGAAGTAAATTTCCCTTAATTCCATTATTAGAAAGATCTAATGTTATTACGTCATGTGTGACAAAAACACCCCAAAACCAATTAGGTAAGTTATCCACGATGTCAGAACTAGACAAGTTTAACAAGGATAAATTTACTTGTGTTTTTAACCATTGCGGAAAATATGGTCCCGTCTTGCAAGATCCCATGCCAAGGACTTCGAGCTTGAATGGAGGGATCCAATCATGGCTTACATTCAAAATTAGATTGTTTGAGTCTAAGCTCAACTCTTTAAGCTTGGCTAATCTAGTAAAATGAACTTCAGAAATGACACCTTTAAGGGAATTTTCATCAAGATGCAAAAGAAGAAGATTTGAAAGTTGTCCGGTGCTTCTTGGAATGCTTCCATTCAATTTATTTTCTGATAGGAGTAGTTCTTCTAAAGCCACAAGATGTCCCAATGATTCTGGAATGGAACCAAATAATAAGTTATCCGACAAATCTAAAGTTTTCAGCTTGTGCATTTCTCCAAACGAATCTGGTAAACAGTCACTGAGGCTATTGGAACTTAAATCCAGATGTTCAATACTGTCTTTGAGACATCCGGAAAATATATCTTTAAATTCATGCATATCGGTAAAGTTATTAGATCTTCCAATCAATTTGTGCAAATTGCATAATTTTTTTAATGCTTTTGGTAAAGCCCCGCTGAAATCATTGTGTGAAAAATCCATATACCTTAGGGAAGTTAGATTTTCCAGTGCATCTGGAATAGAGTGGAAATCGTTGTAACTTAGATCAATGTGTGTGAGGCTTTTTATGTCAAATAACCATAAAGGGAAGTTTTTTTGATCTATATAATTATAAGATAATTCAAGATAAGAAAGATTTGTAAAGTTCACATACGAAAGAGACACAGGAAAATCACCGATATCGCAGAAGCTTATACATAGCTCAGCAATATTAGGTAGCATGTTCAGTGCTTCTATTGAATTCTGAAAGCTTTTTAAAACTATGTTTTTCATAGTGAGATGTTTTAATGAAGTAAGATGTGATATCCAATAAGAGTCATCTATAGTAATTGCACTGTCGATATCACGCAAGCCAGGACTAAAATCAAGATATTCAAGTCTCGATAAATTTCCAAGATGATGAGGAATCAAGCCATGAAAACCGGCCACAGACAAGTTAAGATATCTGAGATTACGAAAAGAACCAAGAAACTTAGGAATAGGACCATCAAAATGGTTCCCGCTCAGATCAAGGTAATTTAATTGCTTTAGACCAAGCAAAGATGGGCTGAGTTGGCCTCCTAACGACCACTCATTGAAATGGACATCATAAAACCCAAAAGGATGTGGATTGCGTAGATCTAACCTGATGACATGACCGGATAGGTTATTGCAAGAAACACCCTTCCAATTACAGCAGTTATTACCGTTCCATGATGCAAGCCTGTTGTTTTTGTCTATAAGACTTTTTTTGAAATTGAAAAGAGAATTTCTTTCATTTTCTATGCAGCTTGGAATAGCTCCTCCCCTGCTGCCTTGTTCCAACAGAAAAGGAAGCAAAAGTAGCACAAATAGAATTGATTGAATAGTCATGGCTTAAACGAAGACTTGAATAATAAGTATATTTCTTAAGATTCAGGTTGCTTTTATAGATGAGGCGGATTTGTCTTATATGTATGTTATTTACAGTAGAAGAAGTAGTAATACCGACGACTTAAAGACTTTATTTGAAACCATGCAATATTTCTACAGACGACTCAAAGACTTTATTTGAAGCCGTGCAATATTTCTACGGACGACCGGTGACTTGGAAAAAGCGTGCATTAAGCTGGAACGGCTAATCTGTTAGATGATCAGGCAATTCAATTGGTGAAAACATATGCTACGCGCCCGGCCCTGAGCTTCTCCACATTTTTTTGATGTTGAATAAGCTGATAAGATGAAAACTGATGTATACGGACTGAATTATATCTTCTTGGTTATATCTTCTTAATCAATCAACTTTATATATATCGGGAGGCTCGCATCGCATGCGTCCCTTCTTTTTGGATAGGATTTGGATAGCATTTCTGTTGGCTTCATCCGGAGGCTCCCATGGTTTGTTACCTCAACTTTTTCCTTACGGTCATCAAGATCAAAATTCATGTCCACGGGCTGAATTTATGTTTATCATGTCTTCTTAATCAGTTATGTATATTGGACATAATAGGACCTTTTGAGAGAGTAATTCAACTTTCCTCGTTTTCTTCACTTACGTTCTCTGAATCATTCATATTGAAACAATAGAACATACAAGCCGGTTATTTTCCAGATCCTTTTTGAATATTTTTATTTCCCTGATCTCTTCTTTCCTGTTTTTTTTCCTCTAGAAAGTTTACACATTTTGCCTGTTTTATGTTGTTTTTGTTCTCCATAGTTTGTTTTTAGAGCGGATCCTGATGATACGCGTAGCCTAGTGGACAGCTACTTTATAAGGTTCAAGCTTTCAGCTTTAACCCCAATAATTTGTTCGCATTGGTTCTGTTCTAGTCAGAATCCTGACAAACAACACGTCGAAGAAATTTCAAATTCCACATTTTTTGCAAACTCAAATAAGGCGTCTTTGTTCAACAAACAGATTTTCATTTTTAATCAAAGAGGGACAAATTTTAATTGAATACCACCAAAGAGAAAAAAAGTTACGGAGATTCATTAAAATAAAACTCGGTAAAACCGATAAAAGAAGAATGAAACAATAATACAATACCACCTCGTAATTTTTTTTAGTGTAAACGTTTGTCTTGCACACTAGAGCATCACATAAATTACATAGTTCTTTATTTTTAGATTATTATTTTTTTAACCTAAAACTTATGTTTATATATTGATTTTTTTGTTTTCATTTTAAAATAGGTCATCTCTTCCTAATCATCATTGACATACATTTAAGTAACTTTCAAGCACTAGGGTATTACATTTGTTTAGGACACATCGAGTGACTTCATACGATAAACGATACCATCAACTATTGATTTTTTTAGAAAAAATTAAACTGTAAGTAACATATATTCAATATACGTTTGTACTATATACAACACATAAATATATCTATATCTATGCAGTTAAAGCCCCCAAAATCGCTGCTATAGCTCATAGCCCTCTCCGACCGCTCCGCCATTTCTATTTAGCAATGCTGAACAGTTGCTCCGCTTATAGTCTCGCTATTTTCCGCTACACCAGCTAAATCAAGGCTATTTTAACATTCGTTTTAGCAATATTAATATACAAAGGATGATTTAACATGTTCTATTCTGAAATAAGTTAAAAAAAGTTAGTGTAAAGATCTAATTTGAGGAAAAAAGTGCGCTATGGAGGGTAAATATCTATAATAATCATCAAATTTTATGTGCAAAAGCATGATATTATTTAATTTTGTTATATAATGTTAATTAATATTTGATTCTTCTACAAAAATGATGTGAAATTGATAATTAATTAATTTTAAGTATCTAGTTACGTCTAATGAACTTTTTTACACCTCCGTTATATCTCACTATTTCCCCGCTTAATTTCCGCTACAGCTTTTTGCACATTCACCGCTATTGAACCGCTGAGCGCTTTAACTGCACAGATCTATACACAATTTGACTAGCAATAATGTTTCGGTCTAACATAAACAATAATGTTTAAATTAAATCAGCGTTAAGTTTTTGTTCCAAATTCAAATAAGTACATGCTTTGATATCTTCCAATACAAAGTGAGTTAGAAAAAATATTAAAGTGCATCTGATATTTATTAACGCATACACCATAATATGACATGAGAAATAGATGTAAAATGTAAATGTTATACATTCGAATTTTTTGAACAGCTAGATAATACTTTCTCATTATTTCAAATATTCATGCAAGCACAATAACTGCAACAATACAACAATTATCATAATTGAATGAAAAATAATATATCACTATAACACAAAAATACTTACAAATATACGTGATAAGAACATTGGATGACATTTCATTCAACAAATAGCAATAAGATAAATGGCGTAAGCACGGTAAAAAGAGGATTATAAGAAATAGTTAGCTATAAATGGAAATAAATTTATGTTGGATATGTATAATCTAGAGTTGATAAGCATCAATGTTCAAGTGGTTAAGGCATTTTGATATGATGCAAGATCTCATAGGTTCGAGTTCTATTTCGCGGGATTTTAGCTTGTTTGTCATGTAGCTTGTCTTATACAACATAAGATTTGTAGTACGTATGTACCACCATCCAAGTATCCAATTTCAAAATAAGACATACTTTACAGTTGAACGACCATAAACCTATATTTACATAAAATAAACAACTCAAATAAAAGATGCGTTTTGCAACGAATTAATTACTTTTGAAAATTACAAATGTTGCCAATACTAATTTATTTTACCATGACCAAAATTTGCGAAAACTATAATTTATTCGAAAATAAATTGTAATGACATGGAATTTTGGACCATCATAAACTAACATTAAGACATTCTCCGTATACATCTACCACAATCAGTTCGTTATGAGAAAGAGCAAAGAAAGAAAATATATATGTAACGACCTAGATTTTATGGTCAATTTATTCTAAATATTTAATATGGTTTTAAATATTAAGTTGATAGTATAAATTAATATTTATATTGTGTTATAGATTTTATAATCAAAATTTATTTCGAATATTTATAATTATCGAAATATAAGAAGTTGAAATAATTCAATTCGAATTTAAAACGGAGTTAAAATAATTCAAATGATTAATATGGATTTTATTTGAATTTGAAACAAAATTGAATCCAGAATTTTAAACTGAATCAAAACAATCCAGATGACCGGTATAAATCCAATTTCAATATATATTCTATTTGAATATAGATATAGACGATAATAATAATTTATTACAAAGGAATTAAATTGTTTTGAATTTAATTTATATCAGTTTAAATTAATATCTCCTCCATATGGTCGAATTGAGTTTCGATACCTGTCCCAGTGTGTTCAGAATAGCGGTTTTACCCTAGGAAGGTCGGTTGTTGTGTTCAAAAAGGAGTTCGCGATCACAGATATTTTAAAATTGAATAAACACTGTACCAGTCAATACCTACCCGTAATAAACTCTGTGCCTATTAAGACCTACCTCAGATAAATCATACCCGGTATAACATCTAACTCAAATTCCTTAATTGCTAAGTCTCTCTCTCTCTATAAAATCACGAATTCCGTTCCCCAAATCTATTTCTTCTGAAAACAAAAACCAGTCCATCTCCTAACAAAATCGAAATCCCTTTTCCCTCTTTTCATTATATTTCTGTTCATTGTTTTTCCAGTCAAAAAAATATTGAAATCCATCCTCATTCAAAACGAATCGAACTCTAAACAAATCAACCAAATTCGTTTCTATTTCCTTCCTTTCGAATTTTCTGTTTCCAAATCAGGAAAAGGGGGCGAGCTCGAATGTATTTCTGAAGAGCGATCCAGTAGGGTGCGAGTCGGGCGTTGTCGGAGGGGTTCGATTGGATAAGACTTGCAATGTTTGGAAGGGGCGATGCGAGGTAGAGGTCAATGGTGGGAAGACCAATACTGGGTGGTGCGTGTTCAAGGGACGGACTGCGAACTGGGTAGATGAAATCATCGCAAGTGGTGGGGTATCGAGCTGGGACCGCTCATTTCCAAGAGGTAGCGGTGCAGATGTGGTGTTGGCACCAATGACCAGAATTGGCAACGACGGTGGTTTTTGGGGTTCGAGGATCAACAACAACTTGTTAAAGGCAATTTAGGATACGAGATCAAAATTGGTACAGTGATGGTGTTGATTTTGAGTGTGACATGTGTAACGAACAGGGATTTTCGGCCCCGAAAATCAACATAATTACCTTTACTGTAACTCATGCCGACCTTCCAAACACCGAAAACACTAGACGTTATTAGAAAGAAATTAGAGGGTGAGAAAAGAAAGAAAGAAATATTAGAATAGAAGAAGAAGAAGAAGAACCACAAACACAGAGTCTCATATCGCAGCGGAACAAAATATAATACAGAAATAATCTTTATTGAGAGCTTTAAAAATACTTACAATGTCAGAGTACATCACACCACGGGACAGTTATAATAACCTATTCCCATATACAGTACACAGCGGAATAGTAGCTATATAATATCATACGTCTGGACTCTTCCATCTCGTCTCTGGACTTCACAGCATTCGATAACCTGAACCTGTATACCCCGGGCTAACCCGAGCATTTACAAAACACCCGGTCAGTCTGGTGAACCAGAGTGAGTAAAAACTCGCATAGTATTGAGGGTGAATCATCCAACATGATTTTAAAGTTCAAAATCTTTTCAAAAGAAAAGGATAATTGTAAGATCAAATCCACACATAAATACGGAAGGTTTTTACCTTACAATAACCCAAAACAGTTTTCGAAATCAATATTTTTCTGATATTATAATAGTGTCTAAATACAAGTAAATATCAATCTAGTGGAATGCTTGCATCTCACGCACCACGTATATATATACAAACAAAACAGTGGGCACTTATTGGAGATTGGATTCCAACTATGACAAGGTATGGGACCACCTGCCGAAAACGTATCTCTAGAGGCGAATACACTGGGTTCAACAAGAACGTCTTGCAACCTGGCCCTCACATGACCGACCACTCATTTCGCCTGAGTGTATCGAATGTATATCACCAACGGTTGGGCTCAAACCACTGTTTCCCGAAAAGGGACAGCATCGAATATAGATTAAAGAAGTAATAGGAATTTCTCTAGATAGGTGATTATACACTCTAATGGGAGCGACCCACATAGCCATGCTGCCTGCCCGATTTTTGTCATCTCCCGGTTGATGAGGCTTGAGGCCAGAATTTTATTTTGGATCATTTGATCACCACTCACTTTGAATGCCACATCGTCAGATCCGCCAGATATCACTTAATTGACGTCCACAAAAAATACTCTAGTTATTTAGCTAGAGAAAAACCATTTCTCCGCCATCAACTATGGTACGTTTGCAGAAATCAACATACGCGATCCCTTTGGAAATACTCTGTCAGACATCCGTCCATACAAGTCATCCAGGAACAGGATGAACCGAAGGTACTCTCCTACTGCATCCAATATAGGAATCACCCCATGGACCAGTAGCGAGACGTCCTTGCAACCCATAAATTTCAACCACGACAGAACCACAGTTTATCTCTGGGAGCTAACCAGAGATTATTAGCGGTTCTTCCGTTTAATGAAGATCCACGGTTTTCAATGCTCCATCTCGACCGTCTTCTGATATCTCCACGTATTTGTTGGTCGGAATGATTTTCGAATATATATTCGATCCCGGTTTTTCCGTACCAACAATCGTATTGGACAAATTTGATAGTCGGTGATTTAACTATCAAAATAATCAGTGTTTCAATCATGACAATCCAGTGAGTTATCCGGTTCAGTATTCAGTACCACTTGGCCTTTAAATTAAAAACAAATGTAAATTCAAACTCTTAAATCTTTCAATCTTATAAATATGGTTTCGCTTCTTATTTAACATAAGAATCATCTTTAAACCAATTCAATTTCTTAGGAAAATCCTATATCATATTCAGTTGTCTATCTTCACTTTCAAATCATTTACCACATTATCATATAATATTAGGAAATCAATTCCACTTATATATATAAAACAACGTTACGCCATATCTTTTATTCATTACTCTTCTCTTTTACCATTACAACTAATATCACCTTTAGATACTCCCGCTGTCGTTCAAGTTGGGGTATTTAATTACCTCTCAGACCTTGATCAACAATGTTCATACCTTCGAATAGATACAAGTTATAATCCAAAACTCAATATTTCATTCTAAATTAATTCAAATTCCATTTGACGATTTAATTCAAGGTATGGTTTAATATGCCTTCTTGAAAATCTCTTTCTGGAATATAACCATTATTCTTAATTCAAATATTAGCACTTCTTTATAAAAACACCACTTTTTAACCTTTTCCCTTTTTAAACCATTTCATTTAAAAGCCGGATTTGGTTATATAACCTTATGACCTCCTTCTCTATCCAAATTCACTCTTTAAAATCTCCTTTCAATCTTTTCATCATTTCCTGCTTGAAATCCTTATTTCAATTCCAATTGTACTAAATCCCATCTCTTAAGTAACGTTAATTTAGAATTTACGATATATGTAACAACCCGTATTTTGAATAACTTATTATAACATAAATCAAGGCAGAATTAAATTTTAAAATCTGAATCAAGGGAAACGGGCTGCGCCATAGCGTTCGTCTCGGAAAAATACGCGAAATAGAGTCCGAGTTTTCGAAAATCGGAGTCCGTATGAAGAAGATATGGACGAACGAAGTTAGGCAGAAAAACCGAAAACAGGCCAGAAATGCACTGGCGCACTTGTGAAGTGCACCAGCACAAAAATACACTGGCGTACCTGTGAATGTGCCCATGTCGAGCCAGTTTGGCCTGGGTGCACTGTTTTGGCTGTTGGGCTGTGTTTTGGTGGCTTGTGACGATTTTTGATGTGCTGGACGAACCTGATGACTTCTAGGGTTAATCTAAGGGCCTAAACTACATCCAAAATCTATAAATACACCCTAAGACTACCCTAATCCATACTAAAAATAAATACAAGACCGTCATGCCGTCAAAATGCAATTAGAAGGAGCCTCCATCACATTTTAGAAGAAGATAGCTTCTCAAATCAACTTCTAATCAACTCTAGCAACTTAATCTTCTTCATAGGAGTGCTAATCAACAAGTTGTGAGTTTCTATGCCTTTAGCAAGCAATTGCTAAACTAATTATGATAGGATGTAATGAGGTTATGGTTATGAATGTTGATCAATGCAAGTTATGTTATCATATGCTATGTGCTCATGATGTTAGTTATGCAAGTTTTATGCTATATGTCCATGATGTTAGTTATGCAAGTTTTATGCTATGTGTTCATGATGCTAGTTATGCAAATCACTATGATAAACATTGATCCATTATGACACCATGTTATGCAAGTTTGGTGTTTGATTATATGCAAGATCATATATGACATGTTATGCAAGTTTGGTGTTTGATTATATGCAAGTTCATATATGACATGTTATGCAAGTTTGGTGTTTGATTATATGCAAGTTCATATATGACATGTTATGCAAGTTTGGTGTTTGATTATATGCAAGTAACATGTGCAAGTTTACACCTTTGTATGATATGCATACATATGCAAGTTTACCCCTTTGTATGTCATGCATATATATATGAATGTTTACCCCTTTTTATGGTATGAGTAACATATGCAAGTTCATCCCTTTTTAGACCTATGACATGTATGCAAGTTTATCCCTTTATGATAGGTCTATGACATGAACATCTATGCAAGTTACCCTCTTTATGACATATGTGATTCATGCAAGTTTGGGTTGATTATTTATGCTAGTTGGGTTTGATGCTATGGTCATATATGCAAGTTGACACCTTTAAAACCCATGTTGATGCTAATGTTATGCTAAGTTGAACCCATTGTATTTGTGATGAATCTTCCCTTTTAAGTATGTCATGTTAGCGTATTACGTGGGGAACGATGGGGTTAATATTCATGTTAACAAAATTGTGGTGAAATTGGTATGATGTTGCATACCATAAGTGGATGGACATAATTGAGTCAATTATGTACATCATTAAATTGGAATTAATTAGGGAAAATTAATTCAAAATATGGGGGTGATTAATTAGGTGTAATTAATCGACTAAGACATGAGGTTGGACCCTTTTGTAGCATAAGATTGCCCGGACCCGACCGGCAAATCCAGCGGCTACAAATGATTGGCCCAATGTGAGAGGTCTTAGGCATAAAATAAATACGTGACAAGTGTAAAGACACGAGGTTAGACTCTGTTATGGCGTAAGGCTGCCCGGCCCCGACCGGCAAATCCAGCTGCCATAAAAGACAATCTACTGTGAGAGGTCTTTACAAAGGTTACGGTCTTAATCAATTAAGAAACACTTAACCAGATAAGCATGTAGTGGGGCATGAGGGGTTAAGTGGGTGTCTTGGGTGGCATGTGGAAATCTAGTGGTTGCCTTGGGTGGCAATAGAAAATACGATTAGAATACTTAACCAAAGTGGAAACATGTAATTAAACATGATTAAAGGGTTAAGCGGGATATACTAGAGGGAGCAAGCTTAGGTGGGTAGCTTGTGGGGGCCCATTTCAACCAGTAACCCATGTGTATCTTTGTGGGATCGACCCATGTCGAGGACGGGACACGCGTACTGGGCTTGACTATAAGAGGCCAAAACGGGGTAGCGGTGGCAACGCAAGTCCAACGGGTTTCATATGCGTGTGTGGGCCCGGGCTGGTAGGTAAGACGTTGTTCCATTGTGTAGGTATAAGCCGTGCACTGTTGGTTGTATCGGGTTGCCACTTTGGGAGTGATACACCCCACTGTGGGGCCAGCACGGGTATCTACGTTAGGGAGTCGATCGCTTGGGGAGTAGTGGGTACACCTAGTGGAGATAGGGGCAGACGGCACCTATGTGGTCAGCTAGGGGTACACGAAACTACTAGTTATATTTTCTAAGTCCATGAGTGGGATCAACCTTTAGGTAGGAATGACTGGTGTGGTGCAGTGTAGTAATTACCCTTGGGTGGGTAGATGCGTCTTTACCGATATCTTAGTTCTTCCTATGTCTAGTTGGCTGCTTAGTGTAGTCATTTATCCCCAGTCGTTACCGTACCAAGTTTATATCATACCCTAATTACTTTAATGATTGTATTGTTAAAGTTATTGGACTCGCTCAGACTTATGTCTGACCCCGTTGTTTTTATCTTTTTCTCAACCCTCAGGTTCTCAGAGTGGGCCTAGTGCTAGTGGGCTTTGATCAGATCGCTTTATCTGTCTTTTGGAGCTTGGACCGTTGATGTAAAGCTCAGCTTATCTTTTCTTTTATGGCTATTAGTTATGTAGTGGGATTATGTACTTTTGTTTTATCAGGATGGATATTATGTACTTGACTCTTATTTATGGTTTTATGATGTAACCAAACATGTTTTTCCTTTCCGCTGCAATGAAATGATGTTTTAATTTTCAAGTATTACTTATATCTGTCTTGTTGTAATTTTTCTGTTCTATATTCACTTAAAATACTCCACCGAAACTAAGGCATTCCCTTAGTGAGTGACCTTAGCGGGTGTGGGGTGTTACACGTGGTATCAGAGCTGAAGGTTACCAGAATAGATAAATTTTTTAGAAAAAATATTTTTCTAAGAAATTTTTTGAAGGAGTACCTTCAAAAACATGTCTTTTAAGAGAAAAGTTTTTGAAAGAAAAGCATAATCCCCAATAGCCATATCTTTATCTTTCGAATTCTCCGTTTCGAATCTTTCCTTTTTCGTTTCAGCATGGCTGAAGATCTTAACTTTCCGGAGGGTGTAGCGATACCAGTATGGTATAGGAGGTTGATGGAGGCTAGGGCCGCCGCGACGGGTCCAGCAAATGTTCCTCCACCACCAGTTGCACCCGATCTTCCTCCTCCTCCTCCTCGTGCGGATACTTTTGCTAAGACTTGCAAGGAATTTAAGGCTATGGGAGGGAAATCTTTTCAAGGATCAGAAACTTTTGTGGAAGCTAGAGATTGGCTTAAGGAAGTGGAAGAATTGATAGACATCTTTGAGATGGAAGAAGGAAAGAAAGTCAAGTTAGCTGCTTGGTTAATGAAAGGAGAGGCCTCGTTCTGGTGGGAGGTCACTAATGGAGAGTGCCCTGTTGAATCTTGGGCGGATTTCAGACAAAGGTTTGTGGCAAAGTTTCTCTCAAGGGCGGAAGAAAATCTGTATATGGAAAGGTTCTTGACTCTAAAGCAAGGAAACTTATCGGTGAAGGAATATGTCAACAAGTTTAATCAGTTGGCAAGGTTTGGCATAAACATGGTGAAAACACCGGAGAAGAAGGCTTTGAGGTTCGTTAAAGGCTTGAATGAACCGATGCATGGATTGGTTATGACTCACATCCCTATGGGGGCCACCTTTGAGAAGCTAGTAGACATGGCACTTATGAATGAGGAAGAGAAGGGTCCCAATGCTAATAAGGCACCCGAGAAGAAAGGAGATCAGAAGAGACATCAACAGCAACAGCAAAACAAGAGTGGGAAAGGCAACGGTGGCAAGGGAAAGAAGAAGTGCTTCAATTGCGGGACACCAGGCCACCTAAGCAAGGATTGTCGGAAGAAGAAGAAGACTGGCTGCTTCCACTATGGAGAAGCAGGGCATGTAGTGAAGGACTGCCCTAAGAAGGGGCAGAGGACGGGATCTACCTCAGGAGGACAGGTGCAAGCTCTTATGGCACCGGATCAGGCAAGGGGGCAAGTTCAGGCTCTCGCAGTTCCACCGATTCAGGAAAGAGGTAGAACTATTTCTGTTGAAAGTCTGGTTTTTCTGTTTGATCATCTTGTCCGTACTTTATTTGACTCTGGCGCATCGCATTCGTTTATCTCATCATCATTAGTTGAGTCACTGCACTTAGACACCAGTCTAGTAGATGATCCCTTGGTTGTTTCAAACCCAATTGGGGGCTCCACTTATTTGTCCATGATATGTTTGGGTTTGAAGATTGCTATACTTAGCGTTGAGTTTAGATGTGATGCTTTTGTTTTGGGCTTCACGGGCTATGGGTTAATTTTGGGCATGGACTGGTTATTCAGTAATGGTGCCGTTCTTGATTGTGAAAGGAGAGTTGTTAGGCTCATGACCCGCTTGGGTAACACTCTCGAGATCTCTTGTAATCCCATGGATTCTGTTATGCTAAGTTATCTTGAATCGCTTGATGCTTCGGTCGAGAGTTTGCGATCTGTTAGAGTGGTCCGGGAATACTCGGATGTGTTTGAGGAGGTGAAGGGCTTACCTCCGAAGCGGGAGATAGACTTCCGAATATATCTGGTAGACAATGCTAAACCAGTATCTTTGCCAGTGCGCCACATGGCTCCTCGTGAGAGGAGGGAACTCAATAAGCAAGTAGGGGAGTTGCTTGAGAAGGGGTTCATAAGACGAAGTATATCGGAGTGGGGTGCTCCAGTAATTTTTTCCATGAAGGAGGATGGGTCCCTCAGACTTTGTGTAGACTATAGAGAACTCAACAAGCTTACAAAGAAGAATAGACACCCATTGCCGAGGATTGATGATCTCTTTGATCAGTTGGTTGGCGCCTCAGTGTTTTCGCAGTTGGACTTAGCCACGGGGTTTCATCAGTTGAGAGTGGCTGAGGATAGTATAGAGAAGACTGCCTTTAGGACTCCGGATTGTTTCTATGAGTGGCTGGTGATGCCCTTTGGTTTGACGAACGCCCCTGCATACTTTGTTGATTTGATGAGTAGGGTGTTCAGGGAGTACCTTAATAAGTTCGTGGTGGTCTTTGTGGATGACATCTTAGTCTTTTCTAAGAGTGAAGAAGAGCATGCCCTACATCTTAGGGAAGTGTTGGAGACTCTTCGAGCGCATAGCCTTAAGGCTAAATTCTCTAAATGTCACTTTTGGAGGAAGGAAGTGCGGTTCTTAGGGCACGTGGTCTCCAAAGAAGGGTTAGCTGTGGATCCCGCGAAGGTAGTGTCCATCCAAGATTGGAAGGTTCCGAAGAATGCTACCGAGGTGAGGAGTTTCTTGGGGTTGGCTGGCTACTATAGGAAGTTTATCAAGGGCTTCGCGAAGATATCAGCCCCATTAACTCGCTTGACAAAGAAGAATCTAGTCTCCACATGGGACGTAGATTGTGATGATGCGTTCCAACGGTTAAAGAGAGCTTTAACCACAGTTCCAGTCTTAGTGTTGCCAGATGGGAGTAAGCCATTTGTTGTTTATACCGATGCTTGTGGGACAGGAGTAGGCGCAGTCTTAATGCAAGAGGGAAGGGTAATAGCCTATGGGGGAAGGCAGTTGAGAGCGCATGAGAAAAATTACCCTACACATGATCTAGAGTTGGCCGCTATTGTTTTTGCGCTTAAGACTTGGCGCCATTATCTTCTTGGCGAGAGGTTCGAATTGTTCACTGACCACAAATCGTTGAAGTACTTGTTTTCTCATAAGGATTTGAACTTAAGACAGCAAAGGTGGATGGAGTTCTTAGCATCCTATGATTTTGAGATAGCATATACCCCTGGTAAGGGTAACGTGGTGGCAGACGCCTTAAGCAGAAAAAGGTTGTCCTTGAGTCCATTGTTCGTGGAACGACGAAGCTTGGAATTTATCTCGATGTTTGATTTCAGACCTTCCGTTGACTTTATACCCGGTTTGCTAGCATCCTTAGAGGTCAGACCTACTCTTTTGGGACGGGTTGGTAAGGCACAGCAGGACGACCCACAGTTGGTTGAGTTAGTAGAGAAGCTCATAAGGGGGGAGTCGTCCAGCCATTTGAGTAGGTACACCCTAGATGGTAAGGGGTGGTTGCGTAGAGACGGTAGACTTTGTGTACCGCAAGACGAGGGTTTGAAGAAGGCTGTTCTTGATGATGCGCATCGTTCGAAGATGACCATTCATCCCGGTGGGGACAAGATGTACCAAGACATAAAGCGAGTTTTCTTTTGGGCCGGTATGAAGAAAGATGTGGCCGAGTATGTCGCTAGATGCTTGGTGTGCCAACAAGTGAAGGCGGAGCAAAAGAAACCCGGTGGGTTGCTTCACCCATTGGAGGTTCCGCAATGGAAGTGGGATAGCGTCTCGATGGATTTTATTGATAGGTTACCGAGATCGAGGAAGGGTAATACGGGAATTTGGGTGGTGGTAGACAGACTTACTAAGAGCGCCCATTTCATACCCGTGAAGAGTAAGAGGACTGCTCCATGGCTAGCTTCAGTTTATCTTCGAGAGATAGTTCGGTTGCATGGTGTACCTTCTAGCATAGTGAGTGATCGAGATCCTATCTTCACTAGCGAGTTTTGGAAGAGTTTGCAAGAGGCGGTAGGGACTCAGTTGTGTTTGAGCACCGAATATCATCCTCAGACGGACGGCCAGACCGAGAGGGTGAATCGTATTCTAGAAGACCTTTTGAGGCTATGTATCTTAGATTTGGAGATACATGGGAAGAGCATCTTCCATTGGTGGAATTCGCATATAATAACAGCTTTCAGTCTAGTATTGGCATGGCTCCTTTCGAAGCTCTTTATGGAAGGCCTTGTCGATCACCTACATGTTGGTGGGAATCTACGGATAAGATCTTGCTTGGGCCCGATATGGTTAGAGAGACTTCAGAAAAGATTGATTTGATTCGAAGAAGGATGAAAGCGGCGCAAGACAGACAGAAATCTTACGCGGATAAGAGGAGGACAGATCTTGAGTTTGATGTTGGGGACATGGTCTTTGTCAAAGTATCTCCATTACGGAATGTTGTTCGCTTTGGGTCCGTTGGGAAGTTAGCACCAAGGTTTGTTGGGCCGTTTCCTATTAAGGAAAGGATTGGACAGATGGCATATAGAGTGGATTTGCCCGAGAGACTTAGTGGTGTACATGATGTTTTCCATGTGTCACATTTGAGGAAGTGCCTACATGAGACCACAGAGGTGGTAGAGCCGAGCTTGCTGAGAGAAGTGGAAGTAGAGCGTGATGCGACGAGCTCCTACTCGCATCCTTGGGTCAGAGATTAGGAAGTTGAGAAACCGAGAGGTCCGACTAGTCAAAGTACAATGGGGATATGACGAGAGCAACGCTACTTGGGAGACGGAAGTGAAGATGCGTTCATTGTACCCATTTCTTTTTGAGGGTATGTCTTTTAATTTCTCCTTTATCGTTTGTCTAGTACTTATCTTATCTTTAGTATGTCCTCTCGTTAGTACCTTTGACCTTTAGATAGGGTAAACCTATGGTTGAAACATGTGTTTGAGACATGTTATGATTGATGGATGCGTGTGGATGCAAGTGTTTGCTAGTGGTTGCTCGTGGATGCATATACACACACTTTAGACACTAGATCGGCTCAGTCACTTCATATTGCATATTGCATATAATTGTGTGTAGGTAGCTATATTAATGGATGTATAATGGTTGTGTTATCATATGGATGATGCATTTTGGTGTATGATTGTGCACACATGTAGATATAGTATGTGTCGATAGGGTTCTTTCGCATACATATTGGATGCATGGCACTATCATTGTTTGCATTAAGGGGGTCCACTGAATCAGTAGACCGCCTGATTTTGCATTAGGAAGGGAACATATACACACACTTTTTGCATATGTTCATACAGCATTAGAAACTTTAAGGACAATGGATGCCAGTGTTTGATGGTTTAGTAGATGGTTGTTTGGTTAGTAGGATACGTTCTTCCTAACTTAGAGATTTCGGGGACGAAATCCTTTAAGGAGGGGAGAATGTAACAACCCGTATTTTGAATAACTTATTATAATATAAATCAAGGCAGAATTTAAAATCTGAATCAAGGGAAACGGGCTGCGCCATTGCGTTCGTCTCGGAAAAATACGCGAAATAGAGTCCGAGTTTTCGAAAATCGGAGTCCGTATGTAGAAGATATGGACGAACGAAGTTAGGCAGAAAAACCGAAAACAGGCCAGAAATGCAATGGCGCACTTGTGAAGTGCACCAGCACAAAAATACACTGGCGCACCTGTGAAGTGCTCCCATGTCGAGCCAGTTTGGCCTGGGTGCACTGTTTTGGCTGTTGGGCTGTGTTTTGGTGGCTTGTGACGATTTTTGATGTGCTGGACGGACCTGATGGCTTCTAGGGTTAATCTAAGGGCCTAAACTACATCCTAAATCTATAAATACACCCTAAGACTACCCTAATCCATACTAAAAATAAATACAAGGCCGTCATGCCGTCAAAATGCAATTAGAAGGAGCCTCCATCACATTTTAGAAGAAGATAACTTCTCAAATCAACTTCTAATCAACTCTAGCAACTTAATCTTCTTCATAGGAGTGCTAATCAACAAGTTGTGAGTTTCTATGCCTTTAGCAAGCAATTGCTAAATTAATTATGATAGGATGTAATGAGGTTATGGTTATGAATGTGGATCAATGCAAGTTATGTTATCATATGCTATGTGCTCATGATGTTAGTTATGCAAGTTTTATGCTATATGTCCATGATGTTAGTTATGCAAGTTTTATGCTATGTGTTCATGATGCTAGTTATGCAAATCACTATGATAAACATTGATCCATTATGACACCATGTTATGCAAGTTTGGTGTTTGATTATATGCAAGATCATATATGACATGTTATGCAAGTTTGGTGTTTGATTATATGCAAGTTCATATATGACATGTTATGCAAGTTTGGTGTTTGATTATATGCAAGTAACATGTGCAAGTTTACACCTTTGTATGATATGCATACATATGCAAGTTTACCCCTTTGTATGTCATGCATATATATATGCATGTTTACCCCTTTTTATGATATGAGTAACATATGCAAGTTCATCCCTTTTTAGACCTATGACATGTATGCAAGTTTATCCCTTTATGATAGGTCTATGACATGAACATCTATGCAAGTTACCCTCTTTATGACATATGTGATTCATGCAAGTTTGGGTTGATTATTTATGCTAGTTGGGTTTGATGCTATGGTCATATATGCAAGTTGACACCTTTAAAACCCATGTTGATGCTAATGTTATGCTAAGTTGAACCCATTGTATTTGTGATGAATCTTCCCTTTTAAGTATGTCATGTTAGCGTATTACGTGGGGAACGATGGGGTTAATATTCATGTTAACAAAATTGTGGTGAAATTGGTATGATGTTGCATACCATAAGTGGATGGACATAATTGAGTCAATTATGTACATCATTAAATTGGAATTAATTAGGGAAAATTAATTCAAAATATGGGGGTGATTAATTAGGTGTAATTAATCGACTAAGACACGAGGTTGGACCCTTTTGTAGCATAAGACTGCCCGGACCCGACCGGAAAATCCAGCGGCTACAAATGATTGGCCCAATGTGAGAGGTCTTAGGCATAAAATAAATACGTGACAAGTGTAAAGACACGAGGTTAGACTCTGTTATGGCGTAAGGCTGCCCGGCCCCGATCGGCAAATCCAGCTTCCATAAAAGACAGTCTAATGTGAGAGGTCTTTACAAAGGTTACGGTCTTAATCAATTAAGAAACACTTAACCAGATAAGCATGTAGTGGGGCATGAGGGGTTAAGTGGGTGCCTTGGGTGGCATGTGGAATTCTAGTGGTTGCCTTGGGTGGCAATAGAAAATACGATTAGAATACTTAACCAAAGTGGAAACATGTAATTAAACATGATTAAAGGGTTAAGTGGGATACACTAGAGGGAGCAAGCTTAGGTGGGTAGCTTGTGGGGGCCCATTTCAACCAGTAACCCATGTGTATCTTTGTGGGCTCGACCCATGTCGAGGACGGGACACGCGTACTGGGCTTGACTATAAGAGGCCAAAACGGGGTAGCGGTGGCAACGCAAGTCCAACGGGATTCATATGCGTGTGTGGGCCCGGGCTGGTAGGTAAGATGTTGTTGCATCGTGTAGGTATAAGCCGTGCACTGTTGGTTGTATCGGGTTGCCACTTTGGGAGTGATACACCCCACTGTGGGGCCAGCACGGGTATCTACGTTAGGGAGCCGATCGCTTGGGGAGTAGTGGGTACACCTAGTGGAGATAGGGGCAGACGGCACCTATGTGGTCAGCTAGGGGTACACAAAACTACTAGTTATATTTTCTAAGTCCATGAGTGGGATCAACCTTTAGGTAGGAATGACTGGTGTGGTGCAGTGTAGTAATTACCCTTGGGTGGGTAGATGCGTCTTTACCGATATCTTAGTTCTTCCTATGTCTAGTTGGCTGCTTAGTGTAGTCATTTATCCCCAGTCGTTACCGTACCAAGTTTATATCATACCCTAATTACTTTAATGATTGTATTGTTAAAGTTATTGGACTCGCTCAGACTTATGTCTGACCCCGTTGTTTTTATCTTTTTCCCAACCCTCAGGTTCTCAGAGTGGGCCTAGTGCTAGTGGGCTTTGATCAGATCACTTTATCTGTCTTTTGGAGCTTGGACCGTTGATGTAAAGCTCACCTTATCTTTTCTTTTATGGCTATTAGTTATGTAGTGGGATTATGTACTTTTGTTTTATCAGGATGGATATTATGTACTTGACTCTTATTTATGGTTTTATGATGTAACCAAACATGTTTTTCCTTTCCGCTGCAATGAAATGATGTTTTAATTTTCAAGTATTACTTATATCTGTCTTATTGTAATTTTTCTGTTCTATATTCACTTAAAATACTCCACCGAAACTAAGGCATTCCCTTAGTGAGTGACCTTAGCGGGTGCGGGGTGTTACAATATAATACCTCAACCCCTTTTTATAACTTTGGTTTATTTTAAAACCCTTTTATCCTAAACCTCTTTTTTCTTAATTCAATTACTTAGGTAACATTTATTTAAACAAAACCTGTTCATGAACTCTTCTCACCATTCAATTGCCTTTATAAAATCAATTTACAGTTTATGATTAAAATAAATATTTATTTCCTTTTAATAAACTTGTATTCAAAATATATATCTCAAAATTCATCTTTAGTTATAAAATAAATTTTATAACTTCGGCTATATCGATTTACCTGATGGTAAATCGATATAAATAAAACAATTTACTTTCAGTCCATTTACTGCCGATTACTCAACCAATACTGCCCATTGGTTAAAACAAAACACAGGTTGAATTATCAGTCAATGATCACAATTTAAGTCAACCATCCCATCATGACAGTTCATATATGGTTTTATGGAATTAAATAATATATTTGAGGAATCCGGTCGGATCCCTCCAACCTGTCCTTCCCTGTATGCCAATGGTTATCACAAATCAGATCATTCAATCACTTAACTGATAATAATATAAAACAACCATTTATTCCAACCACAAACAATTCAAACAATTCAACCAATTAAACACGTTTATTTTATAAACGTGACCAACAAGGTAAGTTACCCTGATTGGGACCAATCGTTAGAATAACGACTTGGTATTTCACTGAAATTAAACAACGGTTTAATTCCATCAGTAAAATCAACCAATAAATATATAATTAAACGGTCAACCATAAGCAAACAGAACACACAAAATAAAAACCCAATTTATATAAAATATAAATGGGAAATAAACTGAGTGAGTTTAACTCACCTTGATTTGATTTGGTTCAGTTACAGTTAAATCAAACAGTCGTCTAATTTAACTATAACCTTCAGTTGCTTCCAATCTTGTCCAGTTTTGTCCCATAGCGTAGATCGAGTCACGATGACTCCAACGCCACTTTGTTATCGAATTCTGTTAAGATATGAGTGAATCATACGTGTTATAAGCTAACTTGGTTTAATTAAAAATTTAATTTACTTAACCACTTAATTAAAAACTAAATTACGTTTTAAGTGTTAATGGCCGGGTCCAAAAGAAAGAACAGTCCGACTCTCTAAATTACACTGCTTTGTTCATTCTAGCGTTCCTGAAATGTGCCAAGTTCACAATTTAGTACATATATGATCTTAATTAGATTTGCTAAGTCTTTATTATAAAATAAATAACTTAATTACTTTGTATAAACCATTCGATCGGTTAGCTTCTGATCAATGAATAGGGTCCGATGTATTTCTTTTTCATGAACGCATCACAGCTCCTGAACCAATCTTATTTCCTTTGTCCTGCTTCATTCGTAATCAAGCCGCACCTAGATAACCAAATAATATAGTCTAATAGCTTAATAAAATTAATTGCTTAATTATTAAACTTAATTATATCTTAATCATATACAGTTCCAAGAATTTAGGGCTGATTCCTTCAGGTATTCTCTTCATTCGAATAAGCTAACGATCCACCCATATTTCATGTTCAAAACATGACTGAATTAAACAACAAACCTTATCAAATACTTAATAACGTTAAATTACTTCTTAATCATTTTTAATTACCAGTAGCAACGTTTTAACCCATGTCCTAAGCCGATGCTCTTTCCTCCAGAATATGATTTTCAGGCTGCTTCATACATCAGGCACCCCTTTCACTCCGCCAGTCCGACTTCAAATACTCACCAGCCTCACCACCGATCGTCAGAGCTCGACCCCCTACCATCGTCAGAACCCCCGTCGAGCTGGCTTCCACCGCCGGTCATCCTTGCCTCCTATAACCACCTGTGGGCTCCACAAAACTAGAAAACACGGTAACAACATACTTCCGTTCATCTCCCTTTTTCTCTCTCCACCGCCACTTCCAGGATCTCCGACTACCCCCTACGGCTACGCCTCCCTGTCCTCCTCCAATCCCCTTCAGGTTATCAGATCTAATACTTTACCAAACAATCACAAAAAAATCAAATTCGAATGTCACCAAAAACTGCAAACAATCGCCTTTAACTGAACGTCGCCGCCTCCTCCGACCATCGGACCACCAGCGGCCACCATCGGTCGATCCGCCTCCCTTTCCTCTCCATCTTTCCTATTGACACCTCCTACTAATACCACTCTATGGATTTATGAAAAATCGAAATCCAAACATTGTTCAAAACTCTAAACCAGATCTGAAATCGTCAATAACCACCTCCACACGACACCGTACCCCGTAAAACTCCAGCCATAGGTAGATCTGACCCTTTCGGACATTTTCCCCAGTTGAGAGCTCGGCTAAATCTGAACGGATTGGTAGTTATGAATTTTTGTTTGAGGAAGACTTAGTTTTTCGGAAATGGAGAAAAGAATAAACAAAAGGGTGATTATATAAGAGAAGATACCGTGATTACCACGTATATGTGGCGCTGAAGAAAACTTGGGGAGAACGAAAACAGTAGTTTGGCTTCCAAGAAAAGAGTAGGATTTATTTATTATTTTCTTTTTATTATTTAATATAGTTGAATTATTTCTATGTACATTATACGTTTAACGCTCGTACAGCCACACACAATCTCTGTTTTTCTAATATAAAAGTTAATCTTGGTGTAAAAAGATATTCCGGATCCAATGGGACAAGTTTTATTGAATTCAGAGGTCATATGGAAAATTTTCCTTTATAAAACCAGAAATAAACACGCATTTAATTCTTCCACGATCATCAGATAAATCGAATCAACTTGAAACCTTGAAATCTCAAAATAATTCTTCAATACGAATCCAACGGCACCAATTTCTTCGTATTCTGAGACTGTTTCCCCAGTAGGCTATTTTTACGCGCACCGCAATGCCCTTTTTAACGCCAAATTTGTCGGTCTCTAAAAATAACAAACTATACACCTATCCTGACTCTAATCGACGAAACGAACTCAATGGGACTGGTTTCGTGGCCTAATTCGATCGTCTGTTCAAGTTACACTCGAATATCCCTTTATTATATTAATTACGTGCTATAGAAAATGAACGGGCGTTTACAACTACCGTGGTCACATATGATATTGGTTTGCCACACAGTTTGATTTTCTTAAAATAATTTAACGATACGCTTCCAATGAAACTAATTTCATCGAAAACAGAGACCGTTTGCAAAATGGTCATTTTAAAGGCCGATAGCGATTTCCATAGCGACTATTTCAAAAATTTGATTTGGCCATAACTAACAATCTACAACACGAAATCTGAATTTTTCTCTTTCATATGAAAACTATCATCACTACTGTTCCAATGTTTCTCGTTTCACAGAAATTTGACTTATACCGAGCTCTGTATATCCGTTTGAAGTTAAAAACTCCAAATTACGAACTGCACGCCATTTTCAAGCTCGATTTATATTATATATGAATATATATCGTTTAACTTCATTTTAAATGTAAAAATCCATTTATATTTCAAATAAAAATATGTAAAACCCATTTAAATATTCAGATTCAAATGGTCGAAAAACACGGTTCGTTACATTCTTCCCCCCTTAAAATAATTTCATCCTCGAAATTGCTAAGGTAAGAAAGAACGTTGCAAATCCATTAATTTCCAAATCCAATTTATTTAAATCAAAAACCAATTCAACACCGTATAAATATTTTCAAAAATATCAAAAAAAATTCTAACACCTTAAATTCCCGGGAAAATTCGGCAGAGTCTCCCCTGCACGGAGTGACATCTACGATATCGTTGGAACAAATAATATATATATACGTTGACCAACGGTCGGAAAACAAAAATCAAACCCCAAAATTTTATATTTTCGCGTAGACGTACCTTTTTGCGAGCGCTATTGAGCATATTCGCTCAGTGTATACGCGATTTACTCAACCAATATCAATTTGCTCTGCCATCTGGCACCTGTACTCAACTCAATTCACATATCAGTAACAGATATATGAAATTCTAAGATAATATTTCACTAATCAACTGGTATAACTACACCAATTGCAAAGTCAAACACACAGTATCAATTCATTATCAAATACAGGGTTAAATCATAAATTTCAATTCTTATGCAGTTTTATTCCAGTTTAATTATACCGGAAATTTATTCTTTAGTTTATAATTCATTCAACTTCATTAAATTATTGATTATTCCAATTCAAACAACTATCATCCAATACAACCAATTCATAATCAACAAGCAACACACAACCCAATCAACCAAATTAATTGAATTTACATTCAATATCAATATTTTACTTCGATTTCACATATTTGATTATTATTTATTCATTAAATTACCAATTTGTTTAATTTCAATATCATTTTTAATTTAATTTCGCTTAATCAGGTTAAATTTCAATTCAAATTTCCAACTCGATTTGAATTCCATTCAAATCGATCAAACACACTAATATCTCAATAATTTTATAAAATTATTTCTCTTTTTTTATACAAAAATATAATTTGGGTAAAATTATTTCATCTACCCTCTTTTCAAAACCATATTGTATCCATTGTCAGTTCTATGCTTTTCAACACTTGAACCGATCAACAAACACAATACAAAACATTTGTATATAAAATTCACAATTACGCTCTCATATATATATATATACACTCAATCTCGATCTAGGGTATTACTAACCCAATCTCTATCGAGTTACAACACAGAGCCAAGGTTATTACTAAACCAGTAGCTCTGATACTACTGTAACGAACAGGGATTTTCGGCCCCAAAAATCGACATAATTACCTTTATTGTAACTCATGCCGACCTTCCAAACACCGAAAACACTGGACGTTATTAGAAAGAAATTAGAGGGTGAGAAAAGAAAGAAAGAAATATTAGAATAGAAGAAGAAGAAGAACCACAAACATAGAGTCTCACATCGCAGCGGAACAAAATATAATACAGAAATAATCTTTATTGAGAGCTTTAAAAATACTTACAATGTCAGAGTACATCGCACCACGGGACAATTATAATAACCTGTTCCCATATACAGTACACAGCGGAATAGTAGCTATATAATATCATACGTATGGCTCTTCCAGCTCGTCTCTAGACTTCACAGCATTCGATAACCTGAACCTGTATACCCCGGGCTAACCCGAGCATTTACAAAACACCCGGTCAGTCTGGTGAACCAGAGTGAGTAAAAACTCGCACAATATTGAGGGTGAATCATCCAACATGATTTTAAAGTTCAAAATCTTTTCAAAAGAAAAGGATAATCATAAGATCAAATCCACACATAAATACGGACGGTTTTTACCTTACGATAACCCAAAACAGTTTTCGAAATCAATATCTTTTCTGATATTATAATAGTGTCTAAATACAAGTAAATATCAATCTAGTGGAACGCTTGCATCTCACGCTCCACGTATATATATACAAACAAAACCGTGGGCACTTATTGGAGATTGGATTCCAACTATGACAAGGTATGGGACCACCTGCCGAAAACGTATCTCTAGAGGCGAATACATTGGGTTCAACAAGAACGTCTTGCAACCCGGCCCTCACATGACCGACCACGCATTTCGCTTGAGTGTATCGAATGTATATCACCAACGGTTGGGCTCAAACCACCGTTTCCCGAAAAGGGACAGCATCGAATATAGATTAAACAAGCAATAGGAATTTCTCTAGATAGGTGATTATACACCCTAATGGGAGCGACCCACATAGCCATGCTGCCTGCCCGATTTTTGTCATCTCCCGGTTGATGAGGCTTGAGGCCAGAATTTTCTTTTTGATCATTTGATCACCACTCACTTTGAATGCTACATCGTCAGATCCGCCAGATATCACTTAATTGACGTCCACAAAAAATACTCTAGTTATTTGGCTAGAGAAAAACCATTTCTCCGCCAATAACTATGGTATGTTTGCAGAAATCAACATACGCGATCCCTTTAGAAATACTCTGTCAGACATCCCTCCATACAAGTCATCCAGGAACAGGATGAACCGAAGGTACTCTCCTACTGCATCCAATATAGGAATCACCCCATGGACCAGTAGCGAGAAGTCCTTGCAACCCATAGATTTCAACCACGACAGAACCACAGTTTATCTCTGGGAGCTAACTAGAGATTATTAGCGGTTCTTCCGTTTAATGAAGATCCACGGTCTTCAGTGCTCCATCTCGACCGTCTTCTGATATCTCCACGTATTTGTTGGTCGGAATGATTTTCGAATATATATTCGATCCCGGTCTTTCCGTACCAACAATCGTATTGGACAGATTTGATAGTCGGTGATTTAACTATCAAAATAATCAGTGTTTCAATCATGACAATCTAGTGAGTTCACTGGTTCGGTATTCAGTACCACTTAGCCTTTAAATTAAAAACAAATGTAAATTCAAACTCTTAAATCTTTCGATCTTATAAATGTGGTTTCGCTTCTTATTTAACATAAGAATCGTCTTTAAACCAATTCAATTTGTTAGAAAATCCTATATCATATTCAGTTGTCAATTTTCACTTTCAAATCATTTACCACATTATCACATAATATTAGGAAATAAATTCCACTTATATATATATATATAAAACAACGTTACAGCATATCTTTTATTCATTACTGTCCTCTTTTACCATTACTGTAACGACCCGTATTCTACGCATCATAGGATCGTAGGATATTTATTTCTTTCACATACGAAGTCGTATGGTCATGTAACTTTGGGAGACGACTATTGTGGTCATTTCCTATGTTCATGATTTTTCCCGATTTTTAAATGACCATTTTACCCCTAGTTGGCACTGTTTTGGCCATAACTTTTGACTGGAAATGAATTTTGAACTGAAACCACTACCATTGGCTTCGGATGATGGTTTCTCTTTCCGTAGAGTGGTCACATTAGCCTAACGGACTCACCATTTGGGAGATATGGCTGAAACAAGTTTCAGATGGTGAAAAACAGCTTAATTGGGCTTAACCGGGTGATTAACAGCTAGGCCCAAAGGGAAATTTCGGGATTAGGAGTTTAAAAGGGCTGTTAGGGTTTGGAGAATACCTTTTTCTCATTTTTCAGCCGTCACTATTCATTCCTCTTAACCTAGCCATGACCTCCACCCTCTAAATCTCTTAAAAACACCTCTTAATCACTTTCTAATTGAAGATTAGGCTTAGCAAACATCAAATCAAGGAGTATTAGCACGAGAACCGAGGTAGAGCTGCTGTGTAAGATTGGGAACAACGCCAAATCAGAGAATATTTCAGTTTTGGGGTTTTAGTTGTGGCAAAGGTGAGTGATTTGCATAGTTTTTGCACTAATTACGGTAATTAAGGGTAATTAGTGAGGATTAGCGGATTTATACACTAATAAATTCTGGAAAAATGTTTAGAAATTCTTAAATAATATTTTATGCCTCCGGTAGAAATTTGGTTTAATTTGATTGTGTTTTGTTAACCCTATGATTAGATTTACTTAAACATGCTTAAAGGAAAATAAGGGGTTTGGGCACATTTGATCCATTTTGACATGTAAATTCATTGTTTTGGTGTTTGTGGTTGCTCTTACATATTGCTATGACTCTATGGTATGTTTTATGATTGATTAGAATAGTTAGATTGGTCGAAAACGCCGTCGAATGGCGTAGAAAGCTCGCTGGAAAGTAGCAGAAATGTGCAGGTTCCGAACCGGATCGGATCGGAGTAGGGGGTCGGATCGGATTTGTGAACTGACCGAGGGAATTCGAACTGGATTGGAACTTGTCACTGGAGGAGGCTTGGCGAGAAGGAAGACCGTTTACTTTGAGTTGGAGTGGACGAGGGGATCGGATCGGAACTATAGAGAGCGGGTCGGATCGGAGTTGGCTAGAGGGCGGATCGGATCGGGGTAGGCTAGAGGGCAGATCGGATCGGGGTAGGCTAGGGAGCGGAGCGGATCGGGCAAACGAAGAAGAACAGGATCGGAGAATAGGCACTACACTTCCGAACCGAACCGAGAAGAGATGAAGCATTGACTCAGGCATGGACTAGGACCACCGAACCGAACCGATCAGGAAGGTTACACCGAACCGAACCAAGCTAGACGAGGAGCACCGAACCGAACCGTACGTGGGCTATTACTACTACGCGATGACTCTTCTGAAGACCCACTCCAATTCGACCAAACCCGAGATACAAAGGAAGTCCAAATGAGAAGTTAGAGCTCAAGATTCAGATGGGAATCAACGAGTTCGCTTCATGGTCGGGCTTTGCTGCGGGACGCGTGCCAAGGGGTTATCGACGTTTATAGCTTTGGACCACTATGGTAGGAGGTACGAAGGCGGATTCAGGGCCATTATGGCATCGGTAGAACCAAGGGCTACAACCAATGAAGTGGGTCATTGAAATGTTTGGTCATGACTCCATATGTTTAGCTTGGTCATAGCAGGGTTTCTACAAGTCGGGATTCGTCGTTACCTCAAGTTGTCTAGTGTCCCAAAGTGGTAGATATCGTATGCTTTACGCACTGAGTGAGAGATGTGAGGATGGTTGCTATGGATGATTTGTTTGCTATCATTGTGACATGCACACCCCACCCCCGTATTCTTACACTATTTATTATGGCACCTTAGAGTATTGTACGGTATGTGGTACTAACTCTTTGGTTGCAGGTCCAGGTTCAGGTATGGTTTAGTATACCTGTTATTATTCTGTTTAGATGCTTATCGCTCATACCAGGCTTTATGTCTGACCCAGAGTTTTATGTCTCCTCTTATTACTCTGGGTGCTCACACGAGCAGACTAGAGACAGGTTAGCTGGTGATGCACGGGTAGATGATCCGGAGACGAGCAGGAGGCTTCCACGTAATATATATAATATTCTCCCTGTGTTGTTGAAGATCACTGCTTGGGCATTGGTGGTGCATCTTCTACTTTAGCTTTCTTTTGTTTAGAGACCGTAAATTTGGAAAATTGTAATAAGCTGTATTTGGATTTCCGCTGCTCTGATGATTGATGTTGATTTTAGTTATCAGCTTATGCACTGTCTCACCTGTTTTATGTCAAGTATGTTATTATTATATTTTATTCCATGCGCTGTGAGACATTCTACAGGTTCCTTGATTAGTTCATTCCCTTCTTTCCTTTCTTTGGCGACCGTTCCGTGCTAGTCGGGCATGTGTACAGCGCACTTTTGGAGTAAATGTCGGTTGGTGCGGGGCGGGCCGTCACACTTGGTATCAGAGCTCTAGGTTGCGTAGTTAACCTAGGAAGTTATCAGGGAGAGATAATATACGTATACGAGAGAGCGTATTTGTGATTACTTTGGTTTTTAAAAGCTATATATATACTATTACTAGTATAAGGATGAAGTCGTACTGCACTAGCACCACTATGGAGTCGTTAATCGTTTCCTTTTTCAGATTGACGATGAGCCGATATACTAGAGGTGCTAGTAGGGGAGCCAATAATGGGAATGCTGCTGACATGAGGACGATGTTTACTGACCTCATGAGAGAGATGCTTAGAGATGTACAGAGGGCAGCTCCCAATGGTGGAAATGGTGGTGGTCCAATAGTGCAGGCGCCAAGAGTCGACTTCGCCAAGCTGAATAAGGATTATACTAGTCTTGGTGGGAAGCCGTTCCACGGAACGGAGTCGGCCACGGATGTTCAGGATTGGTTGGATAGTTGCGAACGTATCTTCGAGGATTTGGGTATCGAGGATGCGATGAAGAGAAAGCTATCGTCCCGTCAGCTGCAAGGGCGGGCAATGAATTGGTGGAATGCTATAAAGGCAGCTACTCCCGAAGACCCGATTACTTGGGAGCAGTTTAAAGCTCGCTTTAGCGAGAAGTTCATTCCAGCTGCTCAGAAGTCAGTGCTGTTTAAGAAGTTCTTGGAGCTCAAGCAGAATGGCAGAGCTGTCTCGGAGTATATTGCTGAATTTGACACTTTGTCAAAATATGGGTTATCTCTTATTGATACTGCCGAGAAAAAGAACGAGAAATTCATAACTGGTTTGGATCAGTACTTGGGGGAAAAACTTATTAACCACATCGATGAGACGTTTGAATCGATTGTGGGGAAAGCATTAAGATCAGAAAGTCTCTACCCTAAGCCGAAGACTGAGGTTGCATCCGCAGATGAGCCAAAGCCACAAGCAAGTGGTGGAGGCAAGGGTGGTTCCCAGAATAAAAGAAAGCAGTGTCGGACTAAGGATGGCCAGAAGAAAAAGAATAAGCAAGATGTTGAGTGCTTCAGCTGTGGTAAGAAGGGCCATTATGCTAGTAATTGTCGGGCCAAGCCAGCGGATAGGAAGTGCTTCAACTGTGGTCAAATGGGACATCACAAGGACAAGTGTCCACAGCCCCCTAAAGAAAAGCAAATGGTGAAAGCATATGCTCTCAATGCTATTCCTTCTTCGTCGAATGCCCCAACTGCGGCGGAGAAGGGAAAGAATGTCGTCATTCAAGGTATGCTTTCTGTTTATGATGTTCCTGTTAGAGTTTTATTTGATACCGGAGCTTCCAGTTCTTTCATATCTAGTGACCTGGTAGATAGGTTGGGATTGGAGCCCGAGATTGTCGATAGACCTTTAGTAGTGACGAACCCGATTGATGGTTCGACTAGCCTTAGCATGATTTGTCATAATGTGGTCCTATCGAGTCATGGATGCATGTTTGTTTGTGATTGCTTTGTTTTGGGCTTTACCGGGTTTGGCATTATTTTGGGAGTAGATTGGCTCCAAAGATACGGGGTGGTGGTAGACTGTGAGGGCTTTTTAGTGACAGCTAGAGCGGATGATGGGCGGAGGATAGTGTTTGGTGGTCTACCCAGTAAAGGGGTATTGGCTAGTTTTCTAAACTCTCTCGACATTCCGCATAGTGAGTTGTCAGGTTTGCCCGTGGTTGGCCAGTATCCGGATGTTTTCGAAGAAGTGATCGGGCTCCCACCACACCGAGAGATTGAGTTTCGTATTGATTTGGTAAAGGATGCCAGACCTATAGTGATGCCACTTCGTCGTATGGCACCAAGAGAGCAGCGAGAGCTCGAGGTGCAAGTCAGCGGTCTTTTGAAGAAGGGATTTATCAGAAGGAGTGTTTCTGAATGGGGAGCACGAGTTGTGTTTGCTACCAAGGCGGATGGTTCCCTTCGGTTGTGTGTAGACTACCGCGAGTTGAATAAAGTGACGAGGAAGAACAAGTATCCTCTACCGCGGATAAATGATTTGTTCGATCAGTTGAGTGGCGCGAGAGTATTTTCTCAATTGGATCTCGCGACAGGTTTTCATCAGCTTAGAGTGGAAGCTGAGAGTATAGCTAAAACGGCATTTCGGACGCCGTCCGGATTTTATGAGTGGTTGGTCATGCCATTCGGGCTGACCAATGCCCCAGCATATTTTGTGGATCTTATGAATAGGGTATTCAGAGATCAGTTGAATAAGTTTGTCCTCGTGTTCATTGATGATATTTTGGTCTATTCAAGGACAGAGGAAGAACACAAGGAACATTTAAGAATAGTGATGGAGGTGTTGAGAAAACACCAATTGAAAGCAAAGTTTTCTAAGTGTCACTTCTGGAAGAGGGAAGTGAGGTTCTTGGGCCATGTTGTATCAGAGAATGGTATTGCCGTGGACCCGGCGAAGGTGGCTACGGTACAAGATTGGCCTACGCCCAAGAATGCAACAGATGTAAGAAGTTTCTTGGGATTAGCTGGATATTATCGTAAGTTTATCCAAGGTTTCTCCAAGATAGCAACACCATTGACCCAGTTGACCAAGAAGAATCAAGCTTTTGTCTGGGATGAAAGGTGCGAGAATGCATTCAAGAGTCTAAAGGACAAGTTGACGAGCGCACCAGTGTTAGTCATTCCTAAAGGGGATGAAGAGATGACGGTATACACGGATGTCTGTGGTACCGGACTAGGTGCTGTATTGATGCAAGGCGGTAGGGTTGTAGCTTATGCAAGTCGGCAATTGAAACCGCACGAGAGAAGATACCCTACCCATGATTTAGAATTGGCAGCAATCGTGTTCGCGTTAAAGATGTGGAGACACTATCTCTTGGGAGAAAGATTTGAGCTGTTTACAGATCATAAGTCGTTAAAGTATCTCTTCTCTCATAAAGATCTGAATCTCCGTCAGCAGAGATGGTTAGAGTTCTTAGCTTCCTATGATTTTGACATCGCATACACACCGGGAAAGGGCAATGCGGTGGCTGATGCATTGAGTAGAAGACATGCCAGCTTAGGGGCTATGTTCCTTGAATGGAAGCAACTGGAGTTTATCGCGGGGTTTGATTTCAGACCCAAGTGCGAATTGGATCCAGAAATGTTAGCAAGTTTGACGATCATACCCACTTTGATTGAGCGGATCGGCTCTAGTCAGAGGGACGATCCTAACCTATTGGAAATCGTCTCCAAGTTAAAGATGGATATCGATGAGGAGATGAACAAGTATGGGCTTGATCGAGATGGATGTCTTAGAAAGAATGGAAAGCTTGTTGTACCCAATGTCAATGGATTAAGAGATGAAGTGCTTAGAGAGTGTCATCACTCAAAACTGACTATACACCCCGGTGGTAATAAGATGTATCGAGATATGAAGCAGACCTACTACTGGGAAGGGATGAAAAGAGACGTTGGGAAGTTTATATCCAAATGCATGATTTGCCAGCTAGTTAAAGCCGAGCAAAAGAAGCCTAGTGGGTTGTTATAGCCCTTAGAAATTCCCGAATGGAAATGGGAGCAAGTTACGATGGATTTCATCGATGGTTTACCAAGGACTAGATCGGGACATGATAGCATATGGGTAATTGTGGATCGGTTGACTAAGAGTGCAAGATTCATACCAGTCAAATCGACCAGAACGGCAGCTAAGTTAGCAGAATTATATATGAAGTGGGTAGTGAGATTTCATGGAGTACCTAAAAGCATTGTGAGCGACCGAGACCCGTTGTTCACTAGTGGGTTTTGGAAGAGCTTACAAGAGGCTCTAGGGTCAGAGTTACATCTCAGTACCGCATATCATCCTCAGACCGACGGTCAGACGGAGAGGGTGAATCGTATTTTGGAAGATCTCTTGAGAGCGTGTATATTGGATTTTGGTGGATCATGGCATGACCATTTGCATCTAGTAGAGTTTGCATATAATAATAGCTACCAATCCAGTATCGGTATGGCTCCGTTTGAAGCTTTGTACGGAAGACCATGCAACTCACCATCATGTTGGATAGAGACTGGCGAGAAGTTTATGCTTGGACCAGATGTGGTGAGGGAAACTTCAGATAAAATCAAGACCATTCAACAACGAATGAAGGCTGCCCAAGATAGGCAGAAGAGTTATGCTGATAAGAGGAGAAGAGACTTAAAATTCTCCGTTTGTGACTTGGTGTTTGTCAAGATTTCTCCGTTGAAGAGCGTAATACGATTTGGAAGGAGAGGCAAGTTGGCACCAAGATTTGTTGGCCCATTCTCTGTTCTTGAACTAGTCGGGAATTTGGCATACAGAATTGACTTACCGGAGAAGATGGCGGGAGTTCACGATGTATTTCATGTTTCCCAACTAAGGAAGTTCGTTCACGACTCAGATATGACTATTTCACCTGATCAGTTAGAGGACTTCGAAGTAGAACCCGAGGCGGTTGGGAACCGCAAGCCGACCCGTATTGTCGAACACGACATGAAGCAACTTCGAAGGAAGGCGGTGAAGCTAGTCAAGGTACAGTGGAGCGAGGACGAGAATGATTGTACTTGGGAGACAGAGGAGAACATTAGGAAGACACACCCAGAACTCTTTGCCTGGTAAGATTTTGACTTCGATTTAGTTTTCCGCATGCTAGGATAGGCTTGCTTGCTTGTTTTGCATGTTTGATTGTTGTATGTGGTTGTTAGGCATGCGAGATCCTTTGTATGTTTTGGGTTAAGGAATTTCGGGGGCGAAATTTCTTAAGGGGGGAAGAGTGTAACGACCCGTATTCTACGCATCATAGGATCGTAGGATATTTATTTCTTTCACATACGAAGTCGTATGGTCATGTAACTTTGGGAGACGACTATTGTGGTTATTTCCTATGTTCATGATTTTTCCCGATTTTTAAATGACCATTTTACCCCTAGTTGGCACTGTTTTGGCCATAACTTTTTACTGGAAATGAATGTTGACTTGAAACCACTTCCATTGGCTTCGGATGATGGTTTCTCTTTCCGTAGAGTGGTCACATTAGCCTAACGGACTCACCATTTGGGAGATATGGCTGAAACAAGTTTCAGATGGTGAAAAACAACTTAATTGGGCTTAACCGGGTAATTAACAGCTAGGCCCAAAGGGAAATTTCGGGATTAGGAGTTTAAAAGGGCTGTTAGGGTTTGGAGAATACCTTTTTCTCATTTTTCAGCCGTCACTATTCATTCCTCTTAACCTAGCCATGGCCTCCACCCTCTAAATCTCTTCAAAACACCTCTTAATCACTTTCTAATTGAAGATTAGGCTTAGCAAACATCAAATCAAGGAGTATTAGCACGAGAACCGAGGTAGAGCTGCTGTGTAAGATTGGGAACAACGCCAAATCAGAGAATATTTCAGTTTTGGGGTTTTAGTTGTGGCAAAGGTGAGTGATTTGCATAGTTTTTGCACTAATTACGGTAATTAAGGGTAATTAGTGAGGATTAGCAGATTTATACACTAATAAATTCTGGAAAAATGTTTAGAAATTCTTAAATAATATTTTATGCCTCTGGTAGAAATTTGGTTTAATTTGATTGAGTTTTGTTAACCCTATGATTAGATTTACTAAAACATGCTTAAGGGAAAATAAGGGGTTTGGGCACATTTGATCCATTTTGACATGTAAATTCATTGTTTTGGTGTATGTGGTTGCTCTTACATATTGCTATGACTCTATGGTATGTTTTATGATTGATTAGAATAGTTAGATTGGTCGAAAACGCCGTCGAATGGCGTAGAAAGCTCGCTGGAAAGTAGCAGAAATGTGTAGGTTCCGAACCGGATCGGATCGGAGTAGGGGGTCGGATCGGATTTGTGAACTGACCGAGGGAATTCGAACTGGATTGGAACTTGTCACTGGAGGAGGCTTGGCGAGAAGGAAGGCCGTTTACTTTGAGTTGGAGTGGACGAGGGGATCGGATCGGAACTATAGAGAGCGAGTCGGATCGGAGTTGGCTAGAGGGCGGATCGGATCGGGGTAGGCTAGAGGGCGGATCGGATCGGGGTAGGCTAGGGAGCGGAGCGGATCGGAGGGAGCGGATCGGGCAAACGGAGAAGAACAGGATCGGAGAATAGGCACTACACTTCCGAACCGAACCGAGAAGAGATGGAGCATTGACTCAGGCATGGACTAGGACCACCGAACCGAACCGATCAGGAAGGTTACACCGAACCGAACCAAGCTAGACGAGGAGCACCGAACCGAACCGTACGTGGGCTATTACTACTACGCGATGACTCTTCTGAAGACCCACTCCAATTCGACCAAACCCGAGATGCAAAGGAAGTCCAAATGAGAAGTTAGAGCTCAAGATTCAGATGGAAATCAACGAGTTCGCTTCATGGTTGGGCTTTACTGCGGGACGCGTGCCAAGGGGTTATCGACGTCTATAGCTTTGGACCACTATGGTAGGAGGTACGAAGGCGGATTCAGGGCCATTATGGCATCGGTAGAACCAAGGGCTACAACCAATGAAGTGGGTCATTGAAATGTTTGGTCATGACTCCATATGTTTAGCTTGGTCATAGCAGGGTTTCTACAAGTCGGGATTCGTCGTTACCTCAAGTTGTCTAGTGTCCCAAAGTGGTAGATATCGTATGCTTTACGCACTGAGTGAGAGATGTGAGGATGGTTGCTATGGATGATTTGTTTGCTATCATTGTGACATGCACACCCCACCCCCGTATTCTTACGCTATTTATTATGACACCTTAGAGTATTGTACGGTATGTGGTACTAACTCTTTGGTTGCAGGTCCAGGTTCAGGTATGGTTTAGTATACCTGTTATTATTCTGTTTAGATGCTTATCGCTCATACCAGGCTTTATGTCTGACCCAAAGTTTTATGTCTCCTCTTATTACTCTGGGTGCTCACACGAGCAGACTAGAGACAGGTTAGCTGGTGATGCACGGGTAGATGATCCGGAGACGAGCAGGAGGCTTCCACGTAATATATATATAATATTCTCCCTGTGTTGTTGAAGATCACTGCTTGGGCATTGGTGGTGCATCTTCTACTTTAGCTTTCTTTTGTTTAGAGACAGTAAATTTGGAAAATTGTAATAAGCTGTATTTGGATTTCCGCTGCTCTGATGATTGATGTTGATTTTAGTTATCAGCTTATGCACTGTCTCACCTGTTTTATGTCAAGTATGTTATTATTATATTTTACTCCATGCGCTGTGAGACATTCTACAGGTTCCTTGATTAGTTCATTCCCTTCTTTCCTTTCTTTGGCGACCGTTCCGTGCTAGTCGGGCATGTGTACAACGCACTTTTGGAGTAAATGTCGGTTGGTGCGGGGCGGGCCGTCACAATTACAACTAATATCACCTTTAGATACTTCCGCTGTCGTTCAAGTTGGGGTATTTAATTACCTCTCAGACCTTGATCAACAACGTTCATATCTTCGGATAGATACAAGTTGTAATCCAAAACTCAATATTTCATTCTAAATTAATTCAAATTCCATTTGACGATTTAATTCAAGGTATGGTTTAATAAGCCTTCCGACTTCTTGAAAATCTCTTTCTGGAATATAACCATTATTCTTAATTCAAATATTAGCACTTCTTTATAAAAACACCACTTTTTAACCTTTTCCCTTTTTAAACCATTTCATTTAAAAGCCGGATTTGGTTATATAACCTTATGACCCCCTTCTCTATCCAAATTCACTCTTTCAAATCTCCTTTCAATCTTTTCATCATTTCCTGCTTGAAATCCTTATTTCAATTCCAATTGTACTAAATCCCATCACTTAAGTAACGTTAATTTAGAATTTACGATATAATACCTCAACCCCAACCCCTTTTTATAACTTTGGTTTATTTTAAAACCCTTTTATCCTAAATCTCTTTTTTCTTAATTCAATTACTTAGGTAACATTTATTTAAACAAAACCTGTTCATGAACTCTTCTCACCATTCAATTGCCTTTATAAAATCAATTTACAGTTTATGATTAAAATAAATATTTATTTCCTTTTTATAAACTTGTATTCAAAATATATATCTCAAAATTCATCTTTAGTTATAAAATAAATTTTATAACTTCGGCTATATCGATTTACCTGACGGTAAATCGATATAAATAAAACAATTTCCTTTCAGGCCATTTACTGCTGATTACTCAACCAATACTGCCCATTGGTTAAAACAAAACACAGGTTGACTCATCAGTCAATGATCACAATTTAAGTCAACCATCCCATCATGACAGTTCATATATGGTTTTGTGGAATTAAATAATATATTTGAGGAATCCGGTCTAATCCCTCCAACCTGTCCTTCCCTGTATTCCAATGGTTATCACAAATCAGATCATTCAATCACTTAACTGATAATAATACAAAACAACCATTTATTCCAACCACAAACAATTCAAATTATTCAACCAATTAAACACGTTTATTTTATAAACGTGACCAACAAGATAAGTTAACTTTAGAATAACGATTTGGTATTTCACTGAAAGTAAGCGACGGTTTAATTCCATCAGTTAAATCAAACAATAAATATATAATTAAACAGTCAACCAAAAGCAAACAGAGCACACAAAATAAAAACCCAATTTATATAAAATATAAATGGGAAATAAACTGAGTGAGTTTAACTCACCTTGATTTGATTTGGTTCGGTTACAGTTAAATCAAACAGTCGTCTAATTTAACTGTAGCCTTCAGTTGCTTCCAATCTTGTCCAGTTTTGTCCCACAGCGTAGATCGAGTCACGATGACTCCAACGCCACTTTGTTATCGAATTCTGTTAAGATATGAGTGAATCATACGTGTTATAAGCTAACTTGGTTTAATTAAAAATTTAATTTACTTAACCACTTAATTAAAAACTAAATTACGTTTTAAGTGTTAATGGCCGGGTCCAAAAGAAAGAACAGTCTGACTCTCTAAATTACACTGCTTTGTTCATTCTAGCGTTCCTGAAATGTGCCAAATTCACAATTTAGTACATATATGATCTTATTTAGATTTGCTAAGTCTTTATTATAAAATAAATAACTTAATTACTTTGTATAAACCATTCGATCGGTTAGCTTCTGATCAATGAATAGGGTCCGATGTATTTCTTTTTCATGAATGCATCACAGCTCCTGAACCAATCTTGTTTCCTTTGTCCTGCTTCATTCGTAACCAAGCCGCACCTAGATAACTAAATAATATAGTTTAATAGCTTAATAAAATTAATTGCTTAATTATTAAACTTAATTATATCTTAATCATATACAGTTCCAAGAATTTAGGGCTGATTCCTTCAGGTATTCTCTTCGTTCGGATAAGCTAACGATCCACCCATATTTCCAGTTCAAAACATGATTGAATTAAACAAAAAACCTTATCAAATACTTAATAACGTTAAATTACTTCTTAATCACTTTTAATTACCAGTAGCAACGTTTTAACCCATGTCCTAAGCCGATGCTCTTTCCTCCAGAATATGATTTTCAGGCTGCTTCATACATTAGGCACCCCTTTCACTCCGCCAGTCCGACTTCAAATACTCACCAGCCTCACCACCGATCGCCAGAGCTCGACCCCCCCACCATCGTCAGAACCCCTGTCGAGCTGGCTTCCACCGCCGGTCATCCTTGCCTCCGACAACCTCCTGTGGGCTCCACAAAACTAGAAAACACGGTAACAGCATACTTCCGTTCATCTCCCTTTTTCTCTCTCCACTGCCACTTCCAGGATCTACGACTACCCCCTACGGCTACGCCTCCCTGTCCTCCTCCAATCCCCTTCAGGTTATCAGATATAATACTTTACCAAACAATCACAAAAAATCAAATTCAAATGTCACCTAAAACTGCAAACAATCGCCTTTAACTGAACGTCGCCGCCTCCTCCGACCATCGGACCACCAGCGGCTACCATTGGTCGATCCGCCTCCCTTTCCTCTCCATCTTTCCTATTGACACCTCCTACTAATACCCCTCTATGGATTTATGAAAAATCAAAATCCAAACATTGTTCAAAACTCTAAACCAGATCTGAAATCGTCAATAACCACCTCCACACAACACCGTACCCCGTCAAACTCCAGCCATAGGTAGATCTGACCCTTTCGGACATTTTCCCCAGTTGAGAGCTCAGCTAAATCTGAACGGATTGGTAGTTATGAATTTTTGTTTGAGGAAGACTTAGTTTTGCGGAAATGGAGAAAAAAATAAACATGAGGGTGATTATATAAGAGAAGATACCGTGATTACCACGTATACGTGGCGCTGAAGAAAACTTTGGGAGAACGTAAACAGTAGTTTGGCTTCCAAGAAAAGTGTAGGATTTATTTTTTATTTTCTTTTTATTATTTAATATAGTTGAATTATTTCTATGTACATTATACGTTTAACGCTCGTACAGCCACATACAATCTCTGTTTTTCTGATATAAAAGCTAATCTTGGTGTAAAAAGATATTCCGGATCCAATAGGACAAGTTTTATCGAATTCAGAGGTCATACGGAAAATTTTCCTTTATAAAACCAGAAATAAACACGCATTTAATTTTTCCATGGTCATCAGATAAATCGAATCAACTTGAAACCTTGAAATCTTAAAATAATTCTTCAATACGAATCCAACGGCACCAATTTCGTCGTATTCTGAGACCGTTTCCCCGGTAGGCTATTTTTATACGCACCGCAATGCCCTTTTTAACGCCAAATTTGTCGGTCTCTAAAAATAACAAACTATACACCTATCCTGACTCTAATCGACGATACGAACTCAATGGGACTGGTTTCATGGCCTAATTCAATCGTCTGTTCAAGTTACACTCGAATATCCCTTTATTATATTAATTACGCGCTATAGAAAATGAACGGGCGTTTACAACTACCGTGGTCACATATGACATCGGTTTGCCACGCAGTTTGATTTTCTTAAAATAATTTAACGATACGGTTCCAATGAAACTAATTTCATCGAAAACAGAGACCGTTTGCAAAATGGCCATTTTAAAGGCCGATAGCGATTTCCATAGCGACTATTTCAAAATTTTGATTTGGCCATAACTAACAATCTACAACACGAAATCTGAATTTTTCTCTTTCATATGAAAACAATCATCACTACGGTTCCAATGTTTCTCGTTTCACAGAAATTTGACTTATACCGAACTCTGTATATCCCTTTGAAGTTCAAAACTCCAAATTACGAATTGCACGCCATTTTAAAGCTCGATTTCTATTATATATGAATATATATATATATATATATATATATATATATATATATATATATATATATCGTTTAACTTCATTTTAAATAGCGATTTAAATGAAAAAAATCCATTTATATTTCAAATAAAATATTTAAAACCCATTTAAATATTCTGATTCAAATGGTCGAAAAACACGGGTCGTTACAACATGTGAATGAATTTGGGGTTGAGTTTCAGTGTTCTGCACAAGTTTTCGAATGGGGTTACAAGAGGTAAATCCTTATTAGAATTTTATTACAATATTAGTTAAAACCAAAGTTAGTATACTGTAAAAATGTAAACTGAAATTGGTTGTTGTTCAACCAATAAGTGTAGAATAAAAAAAACTAATTAAATTTTTATGCAAGACCTTGTTAAAGAAAATTTATCAGCTCATATATAAAATTCTGATTTTTGCTTAGGCGAGGATAAATCGAATGAAATCTTTCGTGAGGTGTTCAAAGCCTCAAAAATCAATGAAAAGAAATTGGAATTGGTACAAGTGGAAAAATAAAAATCCCGGTGAGTAAATCTCACTCAAATTTACTGTTTAGAATTATTTTCAATCGGTAAAAATAATTATTAGTTGTTTGGATGCATTTAAATATTTTTGTGGATATTATATATTAGTTATTTAGGTTTGTTGTGGTTATTATATATATACTGGTGATTGGTTGGATTCCCATAGTACCATTAGCGGATGCCCACAGTATCATTAGTGGATGACCCTATACGCCCCACGCTATGATAGTGGATGACCTTCTATACCGCGATATCCTGCCTCAAAGCAGGATGGGTATTATTTATGCTGACTAACGTCTGTGGATGCAGGAAAACAGGTTGGAGGAATCCAACTGGATTCCTCAAAAACATTATCATTTGTTTGGTTTAATATATGTTATCTTATATGATGTGTTAGAAAAACCTGTGATTTGATACTTTGGTATTTTGGATGTTTGAAATATCAATGGGCCTAAATGATAATTTATAAAAATATCGTAAAAAGGGTTTTGAAATTTAAAAAAGGAAATTCTATTTTTCTAGAATAGAATTTGAATTTCGAATAGACTATAAAGATATTAACTTGTTTTAAATAAATAAAACAAGTATTGAATTTATAAACGATGTTTATAAATCGAATAATACAGGAAATTGAAGTAAATTTATAAACATTATTTATAAATAAAATGGAATGATTTTCATTGGATAAGCAGGGAGTTGAAATCAATTTATAAATGGTGTTTATAAATGAAGTGTAAAAAAATTATCATTGGATAAATTGAATATTTAAATTCAAATGTGAATTTAAAAATAGAAATGGGGAAATCGTTTTAAAGAAATAAACGATGGATTTTATTCTGATGTTCAGAATATAAATTGAGCTAAAATAAATCCATAAGAATTTATAATTTGAATTCGATTAATTCGAATTTATTTAAATAGAAGTTAAATTGAATATGAAAATAAATTGGGTGTTATATATAAGTTATTATAAATGGAAATATTCCAAGATAAGATTTGATTTTAAATAGATTTCAAAATAGACTTGTTTAAATATAAAACAAGGAAATTTATAAAATGGTGTTTATAAATATAATGAATTAATTATCAAGAGATAATCTGAATATTTAAATTCAAATATGAGTTTAAAAATAGAATTTGAAATCATTGAAAGGGAACAACGGTTTATATTTCGAAATTCGGAATATCAAAGGGATGGAGTTTCAAATAGAAATCTCAAAAGGGAACTTGTTTAAATATATGAAACAAGAAAGTTGAATTTATAAATAGTGCTATAAATTTGGTGAAATAAATTATCATTCGGATAATTTGAAGCATTTAAATTCAAATATAAATTTAAAAGTAAGTTGGAAAGTGTTTTGAAACAAAACGATTGATTATATTTCAGAATTCGGAATATAAGCTGAATTGAGAAGAGTTCAATGGGTTTATAATTGAAATTCGATTATATCGAATTTTATAAATAATTTACTTATAAAAGAAATTGGGAAAACTGATTTGATATATATTAAAAATATATTAGAATGGAGTTGAATTTATTTTAAATGAAGTTTAAAAGTTTATATTTAATTATAATTAAAACGAACTCGCCGCGGCGCGGTAGTTTGTAAATTGGCGTTCCGAACTTCAATTGAGTATACAGGACTCAATTTAAATCGAAATTCTTTGAAACAAGAATCGTCAGGGCCGTTGGAATAATAGTTTTCTAATGGAAGATAAAAGTCTGGATTTCGTCGAATAGATTTTGAGTTATGTCAAAATCATTTTTTCAGAAAAACAGCGCCAGAACCATTATGAAACCATAACGGTTTGTTTAAATAAATAAAAGGATTTTGAGGAAATAAAATCCGAATTGCCATCAGAAAAATCCAGACTAGAGATATAAAATAAATATGAACTCCGGTAAAGTAAGTGAAATGATTTGTGAAACAAAAATCAAAATTTTAAATTATTAAATAGATTTAACTAGTTTGAAGAATATACAGGCCGATTATTTTCCAGATCCTTTTTGAATATATTTATTTTCCTCATCTTTTCTTTCCTTTTTTTTCCTCTAGAAAGTTTACACATTTTGCCTGTTTTATGTTATTTTGTTCTCCATAGTTTGTTTTTAGAGCGGATCCTGATGATACGCGTAGCCTAGTGGACAGCTACTTTATAAGGTTCAAGCTTTCATCTTTAACCCCAAAAATTTGTTCGCATTGGTTCTGTTCTAGTCATAATCCTGATATACAACACGTCGAAGAAATTTCAAATTCCACATTTTTTGCAAACTCAAATAGGGCGTCTTTGTTCAACAGTTTTTCATTTTTAATCAAAGAGGGACAAATTTTAATTGAACACCACCAAAGAAAAAAAAGTTACGGAGATTCATTAAAATAAAACTCGGTAAAACCGATAAAAGAAGAATGAAACAATAATACAATACCACCTCGTAATTTTTTTTAGTGTAAATGTTTGTCTTGCACACTAGAGCATCACATAAATTACATAGTTCTTTATTTTTAGATTATTATTTTTTTTACCTCAAACTTATGTTTATAAATTGATTTTTTTTCATTTTAAAATAGGTCATCTCTTCCTAATCATCATTGACATACATTTAAGTAACTTTCAAGCACTAGGGTATAACATTTGTTTAGGACACAACGAGTGACTTCATATGATAAACGATAACATCAACTATCGATTTTTTTAGAAAAAATTAAACTGTAAGTAACAAATATTCAATATACGTTTGTACTATATACAACACATAAATATATCTATATCTATGCAGTTAAAGCCCCGCAAAATCGCTGCTATGGCCCATAGCCCTCTCCGACCGCTCCGCCATTTCTATTTAGCGATGATGAACAGTTGCTCCGCTTATAGCCTCGTTATTTTCCGCTACACCAGCTAAATCAAGGCTATTTTAGCATTCGTCTTAGTAATATTAATATACAAAGGATGATTTAACATGTTCTATTCTGAAATAAGTTAAAAAAAGTTAGTGTAAAGATCTAATTTAAGGAAAAAAGTGCGCTATGGAGGGTAAATATCTATAATAATCATCAAATTTTATGTGCAAAAGCATGATATTCTTTAATTTTGTTATATAATGTTAATTAATTTTTGATTCTTGTACAAAAAATGATGTGAAATTGATAATTAATTAATTTTAAGTATCTAGTTATGTCTAATGAACTTTTTTACACATCTGTTATATCTCACTGTTTCCCCGCTTAATTTCCGCTACAGCTTTTTGCACATTCACCGCTATTGAACCGCTGAGCGCTTTAACTGCACAGATCTATACACAATTTGACTAGCAATAATGTTTCGGTCTAACATAAACAATATGTTTAAATTAAATCAGCGTTAAGTTTTTGTTCCAAATTCAAATAAGTACATGCTTTGATATCTTCCAATACAAAGTGAGTTAGAAAAAATATTAAAGTGCAACTGATATTTATTAACCCATACACCATAATATGACATGAGAAATAGATGTAAAATATAAATGTTATACATTCGAATTTTTTGAACAGCTAGATAGTACTTTCTCATAATTTCAAATATTCATGCAAGCACAATAACTGCAACAATACAACAATTATCATAATTGATTGAAAAATAATATATCACTATAACACAAAAATACTTACAAATATACGCGATAAGAACATTGGATGACATTTCATTCAACAAATAGCAATAAGATAAATGGCGTAAGCACGGTAAAAAGAGGATTATAAGAAATAGTTAGCTATAAATAGAAATAAATTTATGTTGGATATGTATAATCTAGAGTTGATAAGCATCATTGTTCAAGTGGTTAAGGCATTTTGATATGATGCAAGATCTCACAGGTTCGAGTTTTATTTCGCGGGATTTTAGCTTGTTTATCATGTAGCTTGTCTTATACAACATAAGATCTGTAGTACGTATGTACCACTATCCAAGTATCCAATTTCAAAATAAGACATACTTTAGAGTTGAACGACCACAAACCTATATTTACATAAAATAAACAACTCAAATAAAAGGCGCGTTTTGCAATAAATTAATTACTCTAGAAAATTACAAATGTTGCCAATACTAATTTATTTTACCGTGACCAAAATTTGCGAAAACTATAATTTATTCGAAAATAAATTGTAATGACATGGAATTTTGGACCATCATAAACTGACATTAAGACATTCTCCGTATACATCTACCACGAAATTCGAGTGTTATAGATCAGTTCATTATGAGAAAGAGCAAAGAAAGAAAGTACATATGTAACGACCCAGATTTTATGGTCGATTTATTCTAAATATTTAATATGGTCTTAAATATTAATTGACAATATAAATTAGTATTTATATTGTGTTATAGATTTTATAATCAAAATTTATTTCAAATATTTATAATTATCGAAATATGAGAAGTTGAAATAATTCAATTCGAATTTAAAACGGAGTTAAAATAATTCAAATGGTTAATATGGATTTTATTTGAATTTGAAACAAAATTGAATCCAGAATTTTAAACTGAATCAAAACAATCCAGATGACCGGTATAAATTCAATTTCAATATATATTCTATTTTAATATAGATATAGATGATAATAATAATTTATTACCAAGGAATTAAATTGTTTTGAATTTAATTTATATCAGTTTAAATTAATATCTCCTCCATATCGTCTAATTGAGTTTCGATACCTGTCCCAGTGTGTTCAGAATAGCGGTTTTACCCTAGGAAGGTCGGTTTTGTGTTCAAAAAGGAGTTCGCGATCACACGATATTTTAAAATTGAATAAACACTGTACCAGTCAATACCTACCCGTAATAAACTCTATGCCTATTATGAGCTACCTTAGATAAATCCTACCCGGTATAACATCTAACTCAAATTCCTTAATTGCTAAGTCTATCTCTCTCTCTATAAAATCACGAATTCCGTTCCCCAAATCTATTTCTTCTGAAAACAAAAACCAGTCCATCTCCTAACAAAATCGGAATCCCTTTTCCCTCTTTTCATTATATTTCTGTTCATTGTTTTTCCAGTCAAAAAAATATTGAAATCCATCCTCATTCAAAACGAATCGAACTCTAAACAAATCAACCAAATCCGTTTCAATTTCCTTCCTTTCGAATTTTCTGTTTCCAAATCAGGAAAAGGGGGCGAGCTCGAATGTGTTTCCGATGAGCGATCCAGTAGGGTGTGAGTCGGGTGTTGTCGGAGGGGTTCGATTGGATAAGACTTGCAATGTCTGGAAGGGGGCGATGCGAGGTAGAGGTCGATGGTGGGAAGACCAATACTGGGTGGTGCGTGTTCAAGGGACGGACTGCGAACTGGGTAGATGAAAGCATCATAAGTGGTTGGGTATCGAGATGGGACCGCTCATTTCCAAGAGGTAGCGGTGCAGACGTGGTGTTGGCACCAATGACTAGAATTGGCAACGACGGTGGTTTTTGGGGTTCGAGGATCAACAACAACTTGTTAAAGGCAATTTAGGATACGAGATCGAAATTGGTACAGTGATGGTGTTGATTTTGAGTGTGACATGTGAATGAATTTGGGGTTGAGTTTCCGTGTTCTGCACAAGTTTTCGATTGGGGTTACAAGAGGTAAATCCTTATTAGAATTTTATTATAGTATTAGTTAAAACCAAAGTTAGTATACTATAAAAATGTAAACTGAAATTGGTAGTTGTTCAACCAATAAGTGTAGAATAAAAAAAATTAATTAAATTTTTATGCAAGACCTTGTTAAAGAAAATTCATCAGCTCATATATAAAATTCCGATTTTTGCTTAGGCGAGAATAAATCGAATGAAATCTTTCGTGAGGTGTTCAAAGCCTCAAAAATCGATGAAAAGAAATTGAAATTGGTACAAGTGGAAAAATAAAAATCTCGGTGAGTAAATCTCACTCAAATTTACTGTTTAGAATTATTTTTAATCGGTAAAAGTAATTATTGGTTGTTTGGATGCATTTAAATATTTTTGTGGATATTATATATTAGTTATTTAGGTTTGTTGTGGTTATTATATATATACTGGTGATTGGTTGGATTCTTGTAGTACCATTAGCGGATGCCCACAGTATCATTAGTGGATGACCCTATACGCCCCACGCTATGATGGTGGATGACCTTCTATACCGCGATATCCTGCCTCGAAGCAGGATGGGTATTATTTATGTTTACTAACGTCTGTGGATGCAGGAAAACAGGTTGGAGGAATCCAACTAGATTCCTCAAAAATATTATCATTTGTTTGGTTTAATATATGTTATCTTATATGATGTGTTTGAAAAACCCGTGATTTGATAATTTGGTATTTTGGATGTTTGAAATATCAATGGGCCTAAATGATAATTTATAAAAATATCGTAAAAAGGGTTTTGAAATTTAAAAAGGGAAATTCTATTTTTCTACAATAGAATTTGAATTTCGAATAGACTGTAAAGATATTAACTTGTTTTAAATAAATAAAACAAGTATTGAATTTATAAACGATGTTTATAAATTGAATAATACAGGAAATTGAAGTAAATTTATAAACATTATTTATAAATAAAATGGAATGATTTTGATTGGATAAGCAGGGAGTTGAAATCAATTTATAAATGGTGTTTATAAATGAAGTGTAAAAAAATTATCATTAGATAAATTGAATATTTAAATTCAAATGTGAATTTAAAAATAGAAATGGGGAAATCGTTTTAAAGAAATAAACGATGGAGTTTATTCTGATGTTCAGAATATAAATTGAACTAAAATAAATCCATAAGAATTTATAATTTGAATTCGATTAATTCTAATTTATTTAAATAGAAGTTAAATTGAATATGAAAATAAATTGGGTGTTATATATAAGTTATTATAAATGGAAATATTCCAAGATAAGATTTGATTTTAAATAGATTTCAAAATAGACTTGTTTAAATATAAAACAAGGAAATTTATAAAATGTTTATAAATATAATGAATTAATTATCAAGAGATAATCTGAATATTTAAATTCAAATATGTGTTTAAAAATAGAATTTGAAATCATTGAAAGGGAACAACGGTTTATATTTCGAAATTCGGAATATCAAAGGGATGGAGTTTCAAATAGAAATTTCAAAAGGGAACATGTTTAAATATATGAAACAAGAAAGTTGAATTTATAAATAGTGCTATAAATTTGGTGAAATAAATTATCATTTGGATAATTTGAACCATTTAAATTCAAATATAAATTTAAAAGTAAGTTGGGAAGTGTTTTGAAACAAAACGATTGATTATATTTCAGAATTCGGAATATAAGCTGAATTGAGAAGTGTTCAACGGGTTTATAATTGAAATTCGATTATATCAAATTTTATAAATAATTTATTTATAAAAGAAATTGGAATTAAATATAGAAGATCGAAGGATAAATAAATATATTACCGAGTAAGGAAAAATCGACAATTTCAGATAATCGAAAATATTATGTTGAATTGGGAAAACTGATTTGATATATATTAAAAATATATTAGAATGGAGTTGAATTTATTTTAAATGAAGTTTTAAAGTTTATATTTAATTATAATTAAAACGAACTCGCCGCGGCGCGGTAGTTTGTAAATTGGCGTTCCGAACTTCAATTGAGTATACAGGACTCAATTTAAATCGAAATTCTTTGAAATAAGAATCGTCAGGACCGTTGGAATAATAGTTTTCTAATGGAAGATAAAAGTCTGGATTTCGTCGAATAGATTTTGAGTTATGTCAAAATTATTTTTTCAGAAAAACAGCGCCAGAACCATTATGAAACCATAACGGTTTGTTTAAATAAATAAAAGGATTTTGAGGAAATAAAATCCGAATTTCCTGTAACACCCCACTCCCGCTATGATCACTCACTAAGGGAATGCCATAGCATCGGTGGAGTATTTTAGTGAATATAGAACAGAAAAATTACAACAAGACAGATATAAATAGTACTTGAAATTTTAAAACATCATCTCATAACAGCGGAAGTAAAACATGTCTGGTTACATCATAAAACCACAATAAAGGTCAAGTACAATATCCATCAAAATAAAGAAGTACATAATCCCACTCTCATACAATAGCCAAACAAAAGAAAAGATAACTGGATAACTGGAGCTTTACATCTATCCAAGCTCCTAAAGACTGGAACAGCAATCCGATCAAGCTCCACTACTGCTAGGATCCACCGCAGGACCTGAGGGTTGGGAAAAAGATAAAAACAACGGGGTCAGACATAAGTCTGAGCGAGTCCTATAACTTTAACAATACAATCGTTAAAGTAACCAGAGAAGACATGAATTGATATACGGTAACATATAGGGATGAATGGCTACCCTAAGCAATCAACTAAACTAAGATAAAGGATAAAGACGCATCTACCCTTCCCAAGGTATATTACTAAACTGCACCACACCAGTCGTTCCTAACTTAAAGGTTGATCCCACCCATGGCTTATAAAATTAACTTAATAGTACTTGCGTACCCCTAGGTGACCAAGTAGGCGCCACGGGGCCCTACAATCCACTAGGTGTACACACTACTCCCCATTCGATCGGCTCCCTAACGTAGATACCCGTGCTGGCCCCACCATGGGGTGTACCATTCCCCAACGTGGCAACCCGATATAATTAACGGTGCACGGCTTATATCTACACGATGCAACAACGGCTTATCTACCAGCCCGGGCCCCCTCACGCATATGAAGCCCGTTGGACTTGCGTTGCCACCGCTAACCCGTTTTGGCCTCTTATAATCAAGCCCAATATGCGTGTCCCGTCACTCGACATGGGTCGAGCCCACAAAGATACGTTTGGGATATTGGTTGAAATGGGCCCCCACAAGCTACCCACTTAAGCTTGTCAAATATCTAGTATATCCCACTTAACCCTTTAATCATGTTTTAATTACATGTTCTATTTTGGTTAAGTATTCTAATCGTATTTTCTATTGCCACCCAAGGCAACCACTAGATTTTCTCATGCCACCCGAGGCACCCACTTAACCCCTCATGTCCCTCTACATGCTAATGTGGTTAAGTGTTTCTTAATTAATTAATTAAGAACGTAACCTTTGTAAAGACCTCTCACATTAGACTGTCTTTTATGACCGCTGGTTAAGCCGGTTGGGTCCGGGCAGCCTTATGTCATAACAGAGTCTAACCTCGTGTCTTTACATTAATTACGTATTTAGTTTGTGCCTAAGACCTCTCACATTGGGCTAACATTTGTAGCAACTGGTTAAGCCGGTTGGGTCCGGGCAGTTTTACGCTACAACTGAGTCCAACCTCGTGTCTTAGTCAATTAATTACACCTAATTAATCAAGTTTTCTTAACATGGGTAGACCTAACTTAATAGGTAAATTCCCATGGGGTAGACCTAACTCAATAGGTAAATTCCCAACACATAGTATGGGTACACCTAACCAAATAGGCAAATTCCCATACTATGTTTATTTATTTTGTGTTATGCATAATTATATTAATTTCACACAATCTTATTAACTTATGCATTTAATTACCCCATCGTTCCCACGTAATTTCGTTCATGATATAACACATATAAAAGGTGTCAACTTGCATATGAATGAACATGTTTCAAAGGTGCCATCTTGCATATTAACAAACACATAACTTGCATATGAACTTGCATAACATGTCACATAACTTGCATATAATATGTCACATAACTTACATATTCATTTTGCATAACAAACTTGCATATTAGCTTATAGACTTGCATAATGTGTCATCATGAACTTGCATATTAATAAACATGTAACTTGCATATTTACATACATGTAACTCGCATATTAACAAACATGTAACTTGCATATAAAGAAACATGTAACTTGCATATTTACATACATGTAACTTGCATATTAACAAACATGTAACTTGCATATTAACAAACATGTAACTTGCATATTTACATACATGTAACTTGCATATTAACAAACATGTAACTTGCATATTAACAAACATGTAACTTGCATAGCATATTACCATGAACTTGCATAACATGCATATGATTACATAGCCCACAACTTGCATATTTAGCATCATGCAAACATAACATACATCATATTAAACTTGCATAAGCTTACATACTCAACATGCATAAACATAAGATTAATGCTAACATCATATCATATGATTCAAAGCTCATTAACCCACATACAAAACCATAAATCTCATCACATCTCATCTAATTAGTTTACCAAAAGATCATCAAAGTGATAGAAACTCACAACTAGCAACTTTGAACACCAAATGAAGAAGATTAAGATGCTAAGAAGGGATTAGAAGTTGATTAGAGAGTGATTAGTATGCAACCCTCTTCATAAAATTAGTGGAGGCCATGAGAGCTAGCATTTTGCCATAGTTTAGTCACTAGGTTTAATTATGAATGAATTAGGGTAGGTTAGGGTCTTATTTATAGATTAGGCAAGTGTTTTAGGCCATAGGATTAACCCTAGATTCAATCCAAGCCATCAAAGCATGTCTTGGGGAAGAAGTCAAGTGTAGGAACCATCTAGGGCCTTTAGATTAAAGATGGACCATGAGAACCATTCAAATGCAAAATCTGCACTTGAGCGAATCGGCCCACGGGTTGACAGCCAAACACCCTGGATTAACCCCTAGTCGACCCAGCGGGCTCGGGTCGACTTCAAAAATCGGCCGGTTCGGTTATTCCCCTCTCCCAATTCGCTGTTTTGAGCATTTTTGCATATTTATTTATTAAATTTTCAATTATATATATATATATATATATCAATATATATATATATATCTACACAACCCATTTCACTTAATTAAGTATACTTTAATTTGGGAATTTTCGTGAAACTTCGCGAGGCCATATCTTGGTCATACGGACTCCGATTTTCGAAAACTCGGACTCTATTTCGCGTATTTTTCCGAGACGAACACAATGGCATAGCCCGTTTCCCTTGATTCCCATTTTAGAATTAAATTCTGCCTCGATTTATGTTATTACAGGTTATTGAAAATACGGGTTGTTACATTCTCCCCTCCTTAAAGGATTTCGTCCCCGAAATCTTCAAGTTAGGAAGAACGTATCCTACCATCCAATCATCCATCTACTCAAAGCATCATCCACGAGCAATCATTGTCCTTACAAGATTCTAAATGCTGGATGGATATATGCAAAAGTGTGTGTATATGTACTTACCTAATGCGAAAATCAGGCGGTTACTGATACAGTAAACCTCCTTAATGCAAACCATGATAGTGCCATGCATCCAATATGTATGCGAAACCCTATTGACACATACAAATTTCTACATGCGTGCACAACCATACACAAAAATGCATCATCCATATGATAACACAGCCATGATACATCCATCAATCTAACTACCACATCCATTTATGCAATATGCAACATGAAGTGACTGAGCCGATCTAGTGCCTAATGTGTGTGTATATGCATCCACGAGCAACCACTAGCAAACAATTGCATCCATATGCATCCATCAACCATAACATGTTTCAAACACATGTCTCAACCATAGGTTTTACCCTATCTAAAGGTCATAGGTATTAGCGAGAGGATATACTAAAGATAAGATAAGTACTAGACAAGCAATAAAGGAGAAGTTAAAAGACATACTCTCAAAAAGAAATGGATACAAAGAACGCATCTTTGCTTCCGTCTCCCAAGTAGCATTGCTTTCGTCATCTCCCCATTGCACTTTAACTAGCTGAACTTCTCTGTTCCTCAACTTCCTAGTTTCTGACCCAAGGATGCGAGTAGGAGCTCGTCGAATCGTCGCATCACGCTCTACTTCTACATCTCTAAGCAAGCTCGGCTCTACCACCTCCGCGGTCTCATGTAAGCACTTCCTCAAATGTGATACATGGAATACATCATGAACACCACTAAGTCTGTCGGGCAACTCCACCCTATATGCCATCCGTCCAATCCTTTCCTTAATAGGAAACGGCCCAACAAATCTCGGTGCTAACTTCCCTACGGACCCAAAGCGAACAACATTTCTCAATGGAGATACTTTGACAAAAACCATGTCCCCAACCTCAAACTCAAGATCCGTCCTTCTCCGATCCGCATAAGATTTCTGTCTATCTTGCGCTGCTTTCATCCTTTTTCGAATTAAATCAATCTTCTCTGAAGTCTCTCTAACCATATCCGGCCCAAGCAAGATCTTATCCGTAGATTCCCACCAACATGTAGGAGATCGACAAGGCCTTCCATAAAGAGCTTCGAAAGGAGCCATACCAATACTGGACTGAAAGCTGTTATTATATGCGAACTCCACCAAAGGAAGATGTTCTTCCCATGTACCTCCAAAATCCAAGATACAAAGCCTCAAAAGATCTTCTAAGATACGGTTCACCCTCTCAGTCTGACCGTCCGTCTGAGGATGATATGCGGTGCTCAAACACAACTGAGTCCCTACCGCCTCTTGCAAACTTCTCCAAAACTCACTAGTGAAAATAGGATCTCGATCACTCACAATGCTGGATGGTACGCCATGCAATCTAACAATCTCTCTAACATAGACTGAAGCAAGCCATGGAGCGGTCCTCTTACTCTTTACGGGTATAAAATGGGCACTCTTTGTAAGTCTGTCTACCACAACCCAAATTCCCGTATTGCCCTTCCTCGATCTCGGTAACCCGTCGATGAAATCCATCGAGACACTATCCCACTTCCACTGTGGAACTTCCAATGGGTGTAGCAACCCACCGGGTTTCCTTTGCTCCACTTTAACTTGTTGGCACACTAAGCATCTAGCCACATACTCGGCCACATCTTTCTTCATACCGGCCCAGAAGAAAACTCTCTTCATGTCTTGGTACATTTTGTCTCCACCGGGATGAATAGTCATTCTTGAACGATGTGCATCATCCAAAATAGCCTTCTTCAAACCCTCATCTTGCGGTACACAAAGTCTACCGTCTCTATGCAACCATCCCTTATCATCTATGGTGTATCTACCCAAATGGCTGGACGACTCCCCTCTTATAAGCTTCTCTACCAACACAACCAACTGTGGGTCGTCTCGCTGAGCCTCGCCAATCCGTCTCAAAAGAGTAGGTCTAACCTCCAAGGATGCCAACAAACCAGGTACAAAATCAACAGAAGGTCTGAAGTCAAACAAAGAAAGAAACTCCAAGCTTCGTCGTTCCACGAACAATGGACTCAAAGATAGCCTTTTTCTACTTAAGGCGTCTGCCACCACGTTACCCTTACCAGGGGTATACGCTATCTCGAAATCATAGGATGCTAAGAACTCCATCCACCTTTGCTGTCTTAAGTTTAAATCCTTCTGAGAGAATAAGTACTTCAATGATTTATGGTCGGTGAACAACTCGAATCTCTCACCAAGAAGATAATGGCGCCAAGACTTAAGTGCGAAAACAATCGCGGCCAACTCTAGATCATGGGTAGGGTAATTCTTCTCATGCACTCTCAATTGTCTCCCTCCATAGGCTATTACCCTTCCCTCCTGCATCAAGACTGCGCCTAATCCTGTTCCACAAGCATCGGTATAAACAACAAACGGCTTACTCCCATCCGGGAGCACTAAAACTGGAGCGGTGGTCAAAGCTCTCTTTAACCGTCGGAAAGCATCATCACAATCTACATCCCACGAGAAAACCAGATTCTTTTTCGTCAAGCGGGTTAATGGGGCTGATATCTTCGCGAAGTCTTTGATGAACTTCCTATAATATCCTGCCAACCCCAAGAAACTTCTTACCTCGGTAGCATTTCTAGGAACTTTCCAATCCTGGATAGATACTATCTTTGCGGGATCCACAGCTATCCCTTCCTTAGAGACCACATGCCCTAAGAATCGCACTTCTCTTCTCCAAAAATGGCATTTAGAGAATTTAGCTTTAAGACTATGCGCTCGAAGAGTCTCCAATACTTCCTTGAGATGTAAGGCATGCTCTTCTTCATTCTTGGAAAAGACCAAGATGTCATCCACAAAAACTACTACAAACTTATTCAGATACTCTCTGAACACTCTACTCATGAGATCAACAAAGTATGCGGGGCCGTTTGTCAACCCAAATGGCATCACTAGCCACTCATAAAAACCATCCGGAGTCCGGAAAGCAGTCTTCTCTATACTGTCCTCCGCCACTCTTAACTGATGAAACCCTGTAGCTAAGTCCATCTGCGAAAATACTGACGCGCCAACCAACTGATCAAAGAGATCATCTATCCTCGGTAATGGGTGTCTATTCTTCTTCGTGAGCTTATTAAGTTCCCTATAATCCACACAAAGTCTGAGGGACCCATCCGCCTTCGTGGCAAACACTACTGGAGCTCCCCACTCCGATATACTTCGCCTTATGAACCCCTTCTCAAGCAACTCCCCTACTTGCTTATGAAGTTCTCTTCTCTCACGAGGAGCCATGTGGCGTACTGGCAAAGACACTGGTTTGGCATTATCCACCAAATAAATTCGGAAATCTATCTCCCGCTTCGGAGGCAAACCCTTTACTTCTTCAAACACATCCGGATATTCCCGGACTACTCTGACAGAACACAAACTTTCGACCGAAGCATCGAGCGATTCAAGATAACTTAGCAAAACAGATTCCATGGGATTGCAAGAGATCTCGAGAGTGTTACCCAAGCGGGTCATGAGCCTGACAACTCTCCTTTCGCAATCAAGAACGGCACCATTACTGGATAACCAGTCCATGCCCAAGATCAACCCATAGCCCGTGAAGCCCAATACAAAAGCATCACATCTAAACTCAACGCTAAGTATAGAAATCTTCAAACCCAAACATATCATAGACAGATATATGGAGCCCCCAATTGGGTTTGAGACAACCAAGGGATCATCAACTAGACTGGTGTCTAAGTGCAGTGACTCAACTAACGATGATGAGATAAAAGAATGCGATGCGCCAGAGTCAAACAAAGTACGAACTGGATGATCAAACAGAAAAACCAGACTTTCAACGGAAATAGTTCTACCTCTCTGCTGAATCGGTGGAACTGAGAGAACCTGAACTTGCCCCCCTGACTGAGGTGGTGCTATAAGAGCTTGCACCTGGCCTCCTGAGGTAGACCCCGTCTTCTGCCCCTTCTTTGGGCAGTTTTTCACAAGATGCCCTGCTTCACCACAATGAAAGCAACCGGTCTTCTTCTTTTTGCGACAATCCTTACTGAGGTGTCCTGGTGTTCCACAATTGAAGCACTTCTTCTTCGTCTTCTTTTTGTCACCATTGCCTTTTCCGCCCTTGCCTTGTTGTTGCTGTTGCGGTTTCTTCTGATCCCCCTTTTTCTCTGGTGCCTTAGAATTCTTATCATCCTCATGCATAAGTGCCATGTAGACAAGCTTCTCAAAAGTGGCCCCCATAGGAATGTGAGTCATAGCTATTCCTTGCAATGGTTCGTTCAAGCCTCTAACGAACCTCAAAGCCTTCTTCTCCGGTGTATTCACCAACTCTATGCCAAACCTTGCTAATTGATTGAATTTGTTGACATATTCTTTCACCGTGAGATTCCCTTGCTTCAAATTCAAGAACTTCTCCATAAACAGATTCTCTTCCGCCCTTGAGAGAAACTTAGCCCCAAACCTTTGCTTAAAATCTGCCCAAGAGTCAACAGGGCGTTCTCCATTAGTGACCTCCCACCAGAATGAGGCCTCTCCCTTCATTAACCAAGCCGCCAACTTGACTTTCTTTCCCTCTTCCACTTCAAAGATATCTAGCAACTCTTCCACTTCCTTAAGCCAATCTCTAGCCTCTACGAAAGTCTCTGAACCAAGAAAAGGTTTTCCTCCTATAGCCTTGAACTCCTTGCAAACCTTAGCAAAATTATCCACTCTAGGCTGAGGAGGAGGAGCGGTTGTCTCTGGTGTAGTAGCATTGGCCGGACCCGCAGCCGCGGCCCTAGCCTCTTGCAACCTCCTATACCATAGTGGTATAACTAAACCCTCCGGGATGTTAAGATCTTCAGCCATGCTGAAACGAAAGAGGAAAGATTCAAAAAGGAGATTCCGAAAGATAAAGATATGGCTATTGGGGATTATGCTTTTCTTTTTCAAAAACTTTTTCTCTTAGAAGACATGCTTTTAAAAATACTTTCTTCGAAAATACTCTTAGAAAGTAGTTTTTCTCAAAAATTTTATCTGTTCTGGTAACCTTAAGCTCTGATACCACGTGTAACACCCCACTCCCGCTATGATCACTCACTAAGGGAATGCCATAGCATCGGTGGAGTATTTTAGTGAATATAGAACAGAAAAATTACAACAAGACAGATATAAATAGTACTTGAAATTTTAAAACATCATCTCATAACAGCGGAAGTAAAACATGTCTGGTTACATCATAAAACCACAATAAAGGTCAAGTACAATATCCATCAAAATAAAGAAGTACATAATCCCACTCTCATACAATAGCCAAACAAAAGAAAAGATAACTGGATAACTGGAGCTTTACATCTATCCAAGCTCCTAAAGACTGGAACAGCAATCCGATCAAGCTCCACTACTGCTAGGATCCACCGCAGGACCTGAGGGTTGGGAAAAAGATAAAAACAACGGGGTCAGACATAAGTCTGAGCGAGTCCTATAACTTTAACAATACAATCGTTAAAGTAACCAGAGAAGACATGAATTGATATACGGTAACATATAGGGATGAATGGCTACCCTAAGCAATCAACTAAACTAAGATAAAGGATAAAGACGCATCTACCCTTCCCAAGGTATATTACTAAACTGCACCACACCAGTCGTTCCTAACTTAAAGGTTGATCCCACCCATGGCTTATAAAATTAACTTAATAGTACTTGCGTACCCCTAGGTGACCAAGTAGGCGCCACGGGGCCCTACAATCCACTAGGTGTACACACTACTCCCCATTCGATCGGCTCCCTAACGTAGATACCCGTGCTGGCCCCACCATGGGGTGTACCATTCCCCAACGTGGCAACCCGATATAATTAACGGTGCACGGCTTATATCTACACGATGCAACAACGGCTTATCTACCAGCCCGGGCCCCCTCACGCATATGAAGCCCGTTGGACTTGCGTTGCCACCGCTAACCCGTTTTGGCCTCTTATAATCAAGCCCAATATGCGTGTCCCGTCACTCGACATGGGTCGAGCCCACAAAGATACGTTTGGGATATTGGTTGAAATGGGCCCCCACAAGCTACCCACTTAAGCTTGTCAAATATCTAGTATATCCCACTTAACCCTTTAATCATGTTTTAATTACATGTTCTATTTTGGTTAAGTATTCTAATCGTATTTTCTATTGCCACCCAAGGCAACCACTAGATTTTCTCATGCCACCCGAGGCACCCACTTAACCCCTCATGTCCCTCTACATGCTAATGTGGTTAAGTGTTTCTTAATTAATTAATTAAGAACGTAACCTTTGTAAAGACCTCTCACATTAGACTGTCTTTTATGACCGCTGGTTAAGCCGGTTGGGTCCGGGCAGCCTTATGTCATAACAGAGTCTAACCTCGTGTCTTTACATTAATTACGTATTTAGTTTGTGCCTAAGACCTCTCACATTGGGCTAACATTTGTAGCAACTGGTTAAGCCGGTTGGGTCCGGGCAGTTTTACGCTACAACTGAGTCCAACCTCGTGTCTTAGTCAATTAATTACACCTAATTAATCAAGTTTTCTTAACATGGGTAGACCTAACTTAATAGGTAAATTCCCATGGGGTAGACCTAACTCAATAGGTAAATTCCCAACACATAGTATGGGTACACCTAACCAAATAGGCAAATTCCCATACTATGTTTATTTATTTTGTGTTATGCATAATTATATTAATTTCACACAATCTTATTAACTTATGCATTTAATTACCCCATCGTTCCCACGTAATTTCGTTCATGATATAACACATATAAAAGGTGTCAACTTGCATATGAATGAACATGTTTCAAAGGTGCCATCTTGCATATTAACAAACACATAACTTGCATATGAACTTGCATAACATGTCACATAACTTGCATATAATATGTCACATAACTTACATATTCATTTTGCATAACAAACTTGCATATTAGCTTATAGACTTGCATAATGTGTCATCATGAACTTGCATATTAATAAACATGTAACTTGCATATTTACATACATGTAACTCGCATATTAACAAACATGTAACTTGCATATAAAGAAACATGTAACTTGCATATTTACATACATGTAACTTGCATATTAACAAACATGTAACTTGCATATTAACAAACATGTAACTTGCATATTTACATACATGTAACTTGCATATTAACAAACATGTAACTTGCATATTAACAAACATGTAACTTGCATAGCATATTACCATGAACTTGCATAACATGCATATGATTACATAGCCCACAACTTGCATATTTAGCATCATGCAAACATAACATACATCATATTAAACTTGCATAAGCTTACATACTCAACATGCATAAACATAAGATTAATGCTAACATCATATCATATGATTCAAAGCTCATTAACCCACATACAAAACCATAAATCTCATCACATCTCATCTAATTAGTTTACCAAAAGATCATCAAAGTGATAGAAACTCACAACTAGCAACTTTGAACACCAAATGAAGAAGATTAAGATGCTAAGAAGGGATTATAAGTTGATTAGAGAGTGATTAGTATGCAACCCTCTTCATAAAATTAGTGGAGGCCATGAGAGCTAGCATTTTGCCATAGTTTAGTCACTAGGTTTAATTATGAATGAATTAGGGTAGGTTAGGGTCTTATTTATAGATTAGGCAAGTGTTTTAGGCCATAGGATTAACCCTAGATTCAATCCAAGCCATCAAAGCATGTCTTGGGGAAGAAGTCAAGTGTAGGAACCATCTAGGGCCTTTAGATTAAAGATGGACCATGAGAACCATTCAAATGCAAAATCTGCACTTGAGCGAATCGGCCCACGGGTTGACAGCCAAACACCCTGGATTAACCCCTAGTCGACCCAGCGGGCTCGGGTCGACTTCAAAAATCGGCCGGTTCGGTTATTCCCCTCTCCCAATTCGCTGTTTTGAGCATTTTTGCATATTTATTTATTAAATTTTCAATTATATATATATATATATATATCAATATATATATATATATATCTACACAACCCATTTCACTTAATTAAGTATACTTTAATTTGGGAATTTTCGTGAAACTTCGCGAGGCCATATCTTGGTCATACGGACTCCGATTTTCGAAAACTCGGACTCTATTTCGCGTATTTTTCCGAGACGAACACAATGGCATAGCCCGTTTCCCTTGATTCCCATTTTAGAATTAAATTCTGCCTCGATTTATGTTATTACAGGTTATTGAAAATACGGGTTGTTACATTTCCATCAGAAAAATCCAGACTGGAGATATAAAATAAATATGAACTCCAGTAAAGTAAGTGAAATGATTTGTGAAACAAAAATCAGATTTTTAAATTATTAAATAGATTTAACTAGTTTGAAGAATAAATAGTTAATCGAGATTTGAATCGAAATTGGGCGTTGGATAAGTAAATTGGTTTTGTGAATTCATATTCGAAATCGAATATGGAACCCAAGTTAGAAATGAAATTCTACTTGTTTATAAGCGAATTAAAATATATTTGAACATGATATGTTCAAAATAAAGGGGTTTGGCAAAACAGCTAATTAAAGAATAAATTAGCAAATTGAGTTAGGAATAACCAGATTGAGTTGGGGTAAATCAGAAAACAGGTGAACATAGATTAGACAGGTTAGGAGTGAAGTGTATGAAGATTATAATTTGTGTGCTCAACAATAAGCTACATGTTTAAATTCCATATAAGGTTTTATGCACCGAATCGGCAAGCCACTTGGCTTTTTGATTTTCTTTTTGAATGGAAAGGGCCTAGAGAGGCGAGTTGAGGTTTGAACTATTTGCCGGTACAAAGGAGGTTATGGCGAAATTTTCCGGAAATTTAAGGAGTTAGAATATTTTTAAGATAATTTGGTAATTAGAAATCTATATATCGATATATTATAATTCGATAAAGAAACAAAATTAAAATAGAATATTATAAACAAAAAGGAAATCTATAAATTAGATTTGTTAAAAATATAAAGAGGAACGTATACCGGTTTAAAAATGAATAATTGGTTTTATGATGTTGATTATTCGAGGTAAGTGGTCTTCTCCGTTTTGAAGTTAAGGATGTTTTCAGTCAAGGTCTGAGAGGTAATTATACCCCAACTTGCTTGATTTCATTTTTAACCAATAAATAGCAAGATCCAGTCTCGAAGATAAATGCTTGAATAAGATTAGTTAAATGCAGTATTTTGAATTGTTGTAACAATGTTTTATATAACATTCGTTTTAACCTAAGTAAGTGGAATTTTGGAAATATAATATTTCCTAAGTGTTGAAATGAATGGTCGTGGAAGGGATAAATAATTGGAATGTTTCCAATTATAAGTAAAGGATATTTTCTACGTATAGAAAATAAAAGAAGTAGATATATGGAAATGTTTTCCAAATAGCGGAAAAGGGCAAGATGATTGTTGAAAATATTTGGTTAACAAATATTGATAAGGAAATGAAGTAGTGATTTAATTAATGAAATATTAATTAAGGGGCCCATTGATTATTTGATGCTATGAATGGATGTTTGTTTTTCTTCGATAGTTAAATAACCAACTATCAAAGTGTTTGCCAACATCGTTGTCAATATGGAGAGACCGGTTGAATTATTATCCGTGAACCACTCCGTATTGGCAGTAACGTCGTGAATCAGATTATATGAAGATAATCGAAGATGGAGTAAAGTGCAAGGACTTTTTCTATTAATAGAAATTGTGCCTTCGGTTTCGTTCAATCCCAGAACAAACGTATATGGACGAATGTCTAACAGAGTATTTCCAATGATCATATATGTTGGTTTGTAGATATATATATAGTGGCGGAGAATTTATTCTCTTAGCATAATATCCAGAATATATTTGTGCAAATCAATTAATGATTAACGGATCTGACAATGTGGCATTCAAAGTGATGGTGTTATCAATGAATGATAAGCAATCGTAGCCTCAGGCCTCAACAACCGAGAAATGACAAAAATCGGGCAGGCAACATGGCTATGTGGGTCGCTTCCATTAGGGTGTATAATCACCTATCTAGAGAAATTAATTTAATTCCTTATTCTATTCGATGTTTTCCCATTCGGGAACGGTTGCTGATCCCAACCGTTGGTGATCCTCATTCGATACACTCAAGCAAAATGAGTGGTCGGTCATGTGTGGGCCGGGTTGCAAGATGTTCTTGTTGAACCCAGTGTATTCCTCTCCAGAGATACGCTATCGGAAGGTGGTTCCATACCTTGTCATGTTAGAAATCCAATCTCCAATAAGCACCCTGCGGTTTTTGATTTTATATTATATATGGAGCATGAGATGCAAGCGTTCCGCTAGATTCTATTTATTTGATGTAGACATTATTATAATATCACTGGATTTAATATCAAAAATATTTTGGGTTATCGTAAGGTAAAAACCATCCGTGCTTATGTGTGGATCGGTCTTACAATTATCATTTCTTTCGAAAGGTTTTTTAAAGTTAAACAAATGATTGGAGTTTACTCACACTAGTCCCATGACTGACCAAGAGTTTTATTTTGTTTTTGTTTTCCCTAAACTCTTGGGTGCCCAAATTTGTACGGGCAGTCAAGTAGTCAGGATTTTTCAGATTCACTTAGAAGAGCTGGAAGTGGGAGGCTTTACCAGTTAGCTATAGACTATCATATTTCCGTTGTGTACTATGTTATATCTAGAAACAGGTGTTTATAACTGTTCCGAAATAGCTGTTATGCTCTGATGATGGTATGTATATAAAGTTACTGATTTGTATTTCAAAAGTTATGTTATTTAATATATTTTATTCGTTCCGCTGTGAGATTTGTGTTCTTCATTTTTCTTCTATTCTAACTTTTCTTTCTTTCTATTTCTCATTCTCTAACTTTTTTCTAACAATGATTCGTATTTCTGTGCAATTTGGGTTGGACTTGTGGTGTTTTTAGTCAACTCAGATAGTACGGATTTGCGGCCCGTTACAATATAATAGATACATAAAGAAAAAAAACAAGATACAAAATCTTATCGAATGGATAAACATATATATTATTTCAATATAAAATCATTATAGTAGAAATTTCAAATACATACATCACAGTATATCCTAGGTCTGCATGGACAATTTTAAATATCTAGTTCAAAACAACAACCATAGCGGGGCCTCATAGTTCCAAAATATGTGCTTTGTCGTGAGGAGGAAAGTCATGCACCACGCATGCACGAAATTAATTTTGTTGATCGCCCTTTCCAAAAAAACAACAACAACCACAGTGTAAAAAGTAAACAATTTCGATACATTGATGAAGATTTGCAGCTTTCCTTTGGAAACTCTAAGCTTCTACAACTAATCCTAAAGCTACTAAGATCTGACTTGAGAATTAAAAACATCCGGATCAAGCTCAAAAAACCAACGTGAGAAACAAATTAAAAATATATTGACTGCGTCATAGATCGATGTGGACATTGATTTAAAAACGTATCTCATAAAGTCACGTTGAGCATAAACTAGTATGGATTTTCCCCTTACGATAACTTAAAATATTTTTGTCAATTTGTTTGGTATTATTTTTAATGTTTGTTCTTTGAATACCTTTCATGTAAATATATTGACATAACCGAAATTGTTACATGATTAAATTTTTGTGTAATAGATATAAAATCAAACCCGTAAAACCACGTATATATTGAAGACTGGATGCCAACAATGACTAGATAAAAAATTTACTTCCTCAAATGTGAATCTCTATTGCTAGGAGATCGTTAAGAAAGTAATATAGACATAGTCAGAGAGTCGGGTAACCTCTCAAGGAAGGACTTTGACATCTTTCGAAGAATATATCGGTCTAGGGTTGTTACTACCAGATTTCGAAATCGAAACCAAGTTAAAGTGAGGGGGTATCGAGATGAAGTTGACAACAAAATGGAGGCCCGGGAAGCCTTTGGTTGGTACTAGGGCACCAGGAAGGACCGATATTGGAAGCTTAAGGACTAAAAGACTAAATCGTCGCCAAATCAAAGACTTAGCATATGTGCTATGGGCACCAACAAAGGGGAGAAATGGCTTCGTGCCAATACTAAGTGTTAGAGTTTATGCCCTAGAGGCAATCCGTTTGATGTGATTAGTAACATTATTGATGTTATTGTTTTATTTGAAATAAAAATATTCTGTTATGTTATATTTACTGCGTAATATAAATATTAATAGAAGTCCTTAGAATAATAATATGGAATTATATAGTTCAAGTAAGTGACTCGAACTTGATATTATATAATATATTAATTATTATAATTCTTAAATGTCCCTAGTCAAATTTCATTGTTTACAAAGGACAACAATAAAACATTAAGACTAGTATGTTGATTGACTGATGGTCACATCTCATTAATCATTAAGATACACGATGTTAATTTCAAGACATAAATATGTATTGGAGAATAGCGTATTGGGCTGGCACACCGTGAGAAAACTACATGGAATATAATTAATAGTATCATGAGTTATTCTCATAGTGACATTGATGTAATGGTCCGCAGACCTGAAATCATTATAATTTTATTCGAGGATATTTGTGTTTTGATATCATCAAAAGTCACTTGTAACAAAGTAGATGATAAATGTGATTATTGGACACATCTCGAGTCGAATGAAAATTATGAATGACCTAGAAGGAATTTAACCCTACGATATATTCGTAGTGATATCTATGGGCCTCTTGATTGAATGAGACTATGAAATGCATGGTCGTGCTCAAATAATGATTTGTTTTAAACAGTCTACTCATCGATCAAGATAAACGGATTAAATTATAAAGAGGGTGATACGTTCCATGCCTCGAGTTTAATTCTGGATATACTGGTTAAAAGGATTATATTACATTGAGACACTGGCCACAAAAGGTTGCATCAAATCGTTAATTGATTTTATTATAACTTAGGTAGCAGCGATGTATTACTAGATGCCGCTCACTGTTTATAATTTAAATACGATTTAAATTATTGCCAACGTTATAATAATCTATAAAGTCACATATCAGAATGTTCGAAAGAGGAAGACCATTTCAAATAAATAATAAAATGTGTTGATATATTATTTGAAATGGTACGTCATGTTCTAACTGACCCATTTTATTTTCGTTTGGTTTTATAAAAGAGGGCTAAACCCTTGTCCCGTCTATCACATTTGAGATCAGATCTCAGAAAATCAAAAATAAAATAAAGTGGCAGCTTCAACGTGGCGAATTGGCTAGTACCATCGTCTTCTACCTCAGATTCATTCGACGATGTGAGGCGAGCGTTCGATGACTTAATAGAGGCAAGGCGGCATGTCTTTGCTTTCAATTCAGATCCGATCGAAGACCATAGATCCAGAAACCCTAATTTAGGTATAATTTTGATTTACTATTTTTGTGAAGATCCTAACTTTTACTCGTTTAATAGCCTAAAATGGTTGAGTGGTTTGATCCCTAAAACCTTTCAGCGGTATTGGAGCTTAGGTTATGCAAAAATAGTATATTGAATTATGTTTTGGGTCTATACATATTTGGTTCCTTAAATTAATTTAGGTATTCTATAGACTAATTCCAGAATTTGATTCAGAATTAATTATTTTAGACCTGTTGTTCAGATTCGTGCAAGATATGAACCTAAATTAATGTCTATTTAATTATGACAAGGATATGATTATAAATTGGCTGATATTACTCATTTAACATAATAATTTGGATTGTCTATGTGAATTGATCTATAAGGATGGATATATCAATAACGACCAGGAAAAATTCGACGCTTGAATTTTCAACAATAATACATAATCCTGTATTACTTGCCAAAAATCAAAGTATCGAAAACCCAGACTGTTAATAGAAAGAATTTAGAAGGTAAGAAGAAGAAGAAAGAAATATTAGAATAGAAGAAAGAAGAAGAACATTAAAATCTCACAGTGAAACAAATAAAATATAACATATCAAATCTCCACAAAAATGGAACTGTATATACATACCAATCATCAGAGTACAAAATATATCTGTCACGGTGGAAAATAAATTTATAAACTAACGACGAAGACTCCTGCTTCCACCTCATGGACTCCAAGTGGAACCTAACCTGTAAATATTCTCGGTCTGACCCGAGAACATTTGAAGCAAAGCAAAATTCACTCGGATTGGTCTAGAATACTATCTGTTAAAAATTCACAACACAAACAACCTTTTTAACTTTATAAAACCCTTTGAAAGAAAAGGATAATAGTAAGACCATCCCACACATAAACACAGATAGTTTTTACCTTACTATAACCCAAAATAGTTTTGATATATCAAAATATAATTATATTATAATAGTGTCTATCAATTCACAAATAAATAACCATCTATCAAAATGCTTGCATCTCACACTCTACATATTTATTACAAAATCAAAAACCGCAAGACGCTTATTAGAGAATGGATTCCAACTATGACAAGGTATGGGAATACCTTCCGATCAGTGTACTCTAGAGAGAATACACTGAGGTTAAACAAGAACGTCTTACAACCCGGCCACACATGACCACCCACTCATTTAGCTTGAGTGTAGCCAATGAATTATCACCCAACAATTTTAATAGCCTATTGTACATCCGTGGAGATACAGAAACGAATGAAGAACAAATAAGGATTTTCTCTAGATGGTGATTGTACACCCTGCTGGGGAATGACCCACCTAGCCATGCTACCTGACCGATTTTTGTCATTTCCTTGTTGATAAGGCTTGAGGTCACGTTTAACTTTTTAGAACAGCACATCTCCATTCACTATGAAAGCCACATAGTCAGATCTGTCAAATCACTAGTTGACGTCCACAAAGATACTCTAGGTGTTAAGCAAGAGGATTTCTCTCCCACCAAACTTGGTATATTTGTAAAAATCAACGTACGTGACTCTCATGAAATACTCTATCAGACATTTGTCCATACAAGTCATCCAGGAACAGGATGAACCGAAGGCACCCTCCTACCGCATCCTATATAGGAATCACCCCACAGATCAGTAACAAAACGTCCTTACAATCTGTAGATTTCAACCATGACAGAACCCCAGTATATCGCTGCGTCGACTCAGAGATTTTAAGTGGTTATTCCATTTATGAAGATCTACGGTTTTCAATGCTCCATCTTTATAGCCTGCAAGTTAATCGCATCCACATAGTTGATTCGAAGTGGTTTTGGGTCCAGTCCTCATCCTGGTCTCTTCGAAACAACACATCAAAAGGTCTAATAGAGTAATTCATTTGATAACCGGTGGTTTAAGTATCAAATCATAACAATTCTGTTAAGTACATTGGCAGCTCAGGTCATTTATATTAAAACACTTCATTAAACCATCTCATCAATTTTTAAAATCAATTTCAAAAATTCTATTTCAGCAAAACTCTTATGGTTCATTACTTTTGAAAGATTAATCAATATTCGCTTTTATAATAACGTATTTACCAAACTTCACTTTTTATTTCCTTTGTCTGGAAATATTACTATACTTCATCAAACTTCTTTCATTTCCCTTTATCTTTTCTATTCACAAAACCTTTCATATTTTCTTATTTCTGAAAATATCGCTATATTTTCATAAACTACTTTTCGTTTCCTTTACCATTGGGAATATCGTTAGATATATACTTAACCAATCAGTATAAGTTTAATTTCCATTCTTATATGGTTAAAATAACGTCAAGTGCCATACTTCTTATAAAACAACTTTTAATGGGTTTTTATTAACTTTAAAACAATCACACTTATGGAAAGTATAATTATATTTCTAATATACAACCCCATTTCAAAACCAACATCGCTCTTTATTTCTCACCTTTCATGGAAACCAAAATTTATCGACTTATTTCTTTGAATAAGTAAACTTATCAAAACATACTAATTCATTACTATAGAAATAGTGTTATATATTTAATCAAATTATATGAGTATAATCATACTACGTATCTGGCCCAACAATGCTAAATAATACGCTGTTTATTTAGAGATCCAATGGTATTATTATATTGCCAAATCCTTACAAATAAATATTTCAGTATTTTTCTTAATAAATTATTTCCAACATCATCCTCTCCCATTACAAACTAATATCGTCTATTGATAATAGTGAAGTCGTTCAAGTTGGGGTATTTTAATTACCTCTAAGACCTTGATTGACAACGTTCTTATCTTAAGACAATAAAAGTTAGCAACTCTAAAACCAAATATTCCATTTTCATTCCCATTTACAATGATTTTATAAATCCACCACTTTTATTTGAAACTCTCTTTACACGTTAATTCTTCCTTTTTTTCTTAATTACGTAAACTTACTTGAATCTCCTACATCGACTTACAGGTCACATTTACAAACTTTGTTTGTAAACTTGAAATTTAAATCCTTTATAAAACCTTTACTAAACTGAAATCGAAGCTTATTTCTAGTGGATCACTTCTTAATTATATTTTCAATTTAAAAGTGATTGCTTTAATTATTATTAATTAAAATAATAATTCACTTCAACATTACTACTTTAAAAGTAGTTAGTCCAATTATAAACTAGAAATAGAATAACTAATTATTTTTAAAAGATTATTAAATCATAATTAACGTTATTTACAAGTAATTAACTTGATAATCACTTTAAAATATAGTTAATCAAAGATTAACTAGTTCTAACAACATTTCTTAAGTTTAATGAATATTTGAAAAGCTATCGATTAGATTAGATCAAATCAATCCAGTCGTTAATTTCAATTAAACGGTCGATTTTGTCAACCATGAACATCAGTTAACTGTTAATTGATTCTCATTCGTCTTTCCCCCTTTAAATTAATTAATAACATAATTAATTTAAAAAAATTATTTAATTGTTTCGTAAAACATTTTTTTAATTTTACTAATACGTATATTTGTTTCTAACTTCCTGTTCTTAAACAACATAAGAATTCATTATAAAAACGTTTAATAAATTGATTTATATACACGATTATAAATATAAATATATTTATAAAACTTCTATTTTTATTAACTTGTATAAAACAACTTAAAATTTCATTTCCGTTATAAAATAAATTTATAACTTAAATCTTCATCAGTTCGCCTATCGGTAAAACGACGTTATAAATAATAGATTTTAGGCCATCACTGCCGACCACTTAAATATTGGCGATTGATTAAAATCACAACAATGATTAACATCCATTCAATCCGAACAGGTTTTGATATCATTTTGGGGGTAACAACTCATATTATGAATAATATGAACAATAAATAACAAACAATTAACTTGAGGAATCCGGTTAGATTCCTCCAAACTGTCCTCCCCTGTATCACAACAACATTTGATAATAATATATAAAATGATTTCATAAATATAATGTATTTAAATGATGAATATAAATAACGCCAGCCAATCAAACAATGAACACCCAATAACATCTATAGCATTCAATCACTCAATTTATAATATCAATGGTATGTTATAATTATATGAATTTAGCACATCAAAGAATTTCTGAAAAGTGTGAGAGTTAACTCACCTTTTATTCTCGATTTGGAATCCAATGTCGATTTATACACAGTTTTCTCCTCTACACTAATTTAACCCACCGTTGCCATCCCCGTAACCGACAACCGTACCCAAGTACCCGACCACAACTCCCCTTCGTGAGAACCACCGTGGCCCCCAGACCGTCGGACCTTGTCTCCTACAGCAGCGCCCCCCTCTGACGTCCCCTCTCCGACTGACCTCGTCATCACCAGAGCCATGCAGGCCCCACACCCATCAAAAACCGAAGCCCATCTTTATCTCACCACCGCAAACCCAACACGCCTCTCTTGAAACAACTCGCCAGGTCCGAAGTGCTTACCACTCCAATAAACCTTGTTGCCAACCAACTACAATGTTTCCTGCTTCACGTTATTCTCCCATTCTCAAGAGACCAAGCACGCACCCATGAACAAAAAGTGCTCCACAAATGAAAACAACAACTGCTCCTATGAACGTGATATACTTCCCTACGTTACACCCTCCATGCCTAATTCCACTTTGAACGCAATAACACCTCCCTTCTTCGCTCACTGTTCTTGCCTCCTATATGCTGCCCCATGGAGCCGCTCTTCCCTGAACCCTCCGTTCAACCAAAAACCCGACCAGAGCTTTATAGCTTCGACCGCCCATAACTTCTACCAGCATCCTACTTCGGTTGCCTCCCCCACAGTGGGGTTTCTATTCTATTTAGAGGACTTTTGAAGTTTTGAAATATTCTGAAGGAAGTACTTTCTTTTCTTTTCTTTTATTTAATATAATTATATATTTGTTTTCGTGGAAATAGCTGGGTTTTTGAAAGTGAGAGCATGAAATTTTGTTTGTCTCTGTATAACGAGGAGGATGTGTGAATTAAATAGGAAGAGAGAGTCAATAGGCTTGTGCATTTTCCACACGTAGTATAGGTTAGGGTGTCTAATTAATAATTATGCAAGAAAAATGGTTTTTCTCTTCAGTTATGAATAAAGGAAAGGCTCACCACGATCTATGTACATGGATTTTGTCAAATTGGCTAGTGCTTTGTTTGTTGCCTGCTGTGAAAACATGGGCGTCATTAAATTTGAAAAGAAATGTCATGTAGGCTGCGGTACGGCAGTGTTACATTTTCAACTATAGACCAGTGTAGGCTACATTTGATTTAAATTAGTATAGGGCAAGGCTTTGGTTTTATACGCTAAATTTATTGTACTGCGATTTAGCGTTACCGTTTAAAATTCGCACGACTATACCAGAACTCTAAACGCAACGAAAATGGACACACCGCTACATCTCAAAGTTCTGGTTCCAATGAAATTAATTTTGTTGGAAATAAACTCCGTTTGTACAACGGTGTTATTTTAATTAATCGGTTCACCTTTAAATTGAACGTGCCGACAAAACCACTCCAATTGGCTCCAAACTGGACATCTAGCAATAATTAATTATACACATTCCAATAAAACTCGTTTCATTGAAAACGGAGGTCGTTTGGAAGAACGATTATTTTTAAAGCTTATATAATATCGATAAAATAATATTTAATTTCTAAACAGTTCAATTTAATGATAATAAATTAATATCTTTGTATATATATATTTAAGTGGAATCTTATACAGCTTCAGACTCAACCAATATAGATTTTAGAACTTAATATTTAGAATTCGGGTTAAAACGATATCCAAATATATAGAAATTTCTTTATATTTATTATCTAAATCATTATAATTTATTAACGATTCCATGACGACTATTTGAGAATTTGGATTGGACATATCTTACAATTTATGCAATGTAATCTCGATTTTTCTCTTTTATTAGAAAAATATAATAACGTAGTAATTCTTTTTTCACAGAATTCCGACTTAAAACAGATTCTGTATATTCAATTAAAGTTCAAAACTGAAAATTACAAATTGCCGCGTCGTTTAGAGATTGTTTTAATTATATATATATATATATTTGAAGTCAAATTTATAAAATAAATTCGATATTAAATCCATTATATTTCCAATAAAATACATAAAAAGATTTTAATATTCCAATTTAATTGGCAGAAAAATTTGGGACGTTACATTCTTTCCCTCTTTAAAAGAATTTCGTCCTCGGAATTACAAGGTAAGAAGAATGCTCCGAACCAAGTTATTTCAAATAATTATATATGAACTATCACCAAAACAGATTCAGTCTCTTAAAATTTTTTGAAAATTTCGCCAGCATCTCCTCTGCACGGCTCGACCAGAACAACCATAAATATCACTCCGGGCCTTATATCAATAAAAGGAAATAAAAGCCAAGCGGCTAACCCAACTCAGGGTTATTAAAATCAATCACTTCAATCAATATTAAGGTTTAACTATTTGTCGGGTAATTTAATCCCAAATTTGCAGCAAATCAACTAACTGATCTTCGTTTTCCAAGCTGTACTTCCAACCTGTGTAACCAAATCATCTCCATAGCCTTCAGGATTCTACACCTAATTTAACTTACAACGCATGTAGTAAATATAAGGTTAACTCATTTGGTTTTCATTTCATAACCGATCTTATTCCCAATTTATTATACTGGGATTTGGTTTCAATTCATTCAAACTATTTGACAATTTTATTCAATCAATCTAATACCCAATTAACAAACAACCAAATCATTTGAATTATATTCAATAACTAATACTTACTAGTCTGTATTCACTTGGTTTTAACATACATTACTATCAATCGATTAATATCCAATTGATTCCCATTATTGTCCATTCGATTTCCAAATCCCAATTTATTTAATTTCAGTTTTATTTCTTGAATTAATTCTAATTAACCTGGTTAAATTTCATTTTCATATCTAATTCAATTGACTAATTGAATTTCTCTAATTAGTTCAATTTTATTCCATAATTCAATTTGAATTCCAATCAAATTAAGCAAAACATCCTAACAACCAATATATATTATTATACTATTAAAAATTATTCCCTTTTTCTATAAAAATATAATTCAAGTAAAATTATTTCATTTAACCTCTTTATAAAACAATATTGTGTCAATTGCTAGTTCAAAATGGTTTCCCAGCAGTTGAACCGATCAATCAACACAATACAAAATATTTTTCATATAAAATCTACAGATACGCTCTCATATATATATATATATATATATATATATATATATATATATATATATATATATATATATATATACTCAACTCAATCTAGAGTGTTACTAACCCCATCTCTATCGAATTATGCCATAGAGCCAAGGCTATAACTAAACCAATAGCTCTGATACTAACTGTAACGCCTGGGAAAAATTCGATGCTCGAATTTTCAACAATAATACATAATCCCATATTACTTGCCAAAAATCCAAGTATCGAAAACCCAGACTGTTAATAGAAAGAAGTTAGAAGGTGAGAAGAAGAAGAAAGAAACATTGGAATAAAAGAAAGAAGAAGAACATCAGAATCTCATAGCGGAACGAATAAAATATAACATATCAAATCTCTTTACAAAAAAAGGAACTGTATATACATACCAATCATCAGAGTACAAAATATACCTTTCATAGCGGAAAATAACCTTATAAACTAACTTCGAAGCCTCCTCTTCCAGGTCCTGGACTCCAAGCGGAACCTAACCTGTAAATATACTCCAAGTGTACTCTAGAGAGGATACACTGGGGTTCAACAAGAACGTCTTGCAACCCGGACACACATAACGGCCCACTCATTTAGCTTGACTGTATAGAATGTATTATCACCCAATAGTTTTAAGGGCCCACCGTACATTTGCAGAGATACAAAAACGAAAGAAGAACAAATAAGGATTTTCTCCAGATGGTGAGAATACACCCTACTTGGAAATGACCCATGTAATGTCTTGAATTTCCGTACCCTTTGAGTCGACTAATAACACCACACGTCCAACCCAAATTGCATAGAAAAATGAATCATTAGTAGAAAGATGCTAGAGGATGAGAAATAGAAAGAAAGAAATATTAGAATAGAAGAAAATGCAGATCAGAAACTCATAGTGGAACGAATAATATATATTAAATAACATAAACTTTGAAATACAATTCAGTAACTTTATATACATACCATCATCAAAGCACAACAGCTATTTCTGGAACAATTATATACGCCTATTTCCAGATACGAACATAATATCACAGCGGAAAAATATGATAGTCTATAGATAACTATTGAAGCCTCCTGCTTCAAACTCCTCCAAGCGAATCTGTAAAATCCCGACTACTTGACTGCCTGTACAAATTTGGGCACCCAAGAGTTTAGGGAAAACAAACAAAATAAACTGTGGGTCAGTCATGGGACTGGTGTGAGTAAACTCCAACCATTGGTTTAACTTTCAAAATCCTTTCGAAAGAAATGATAATCGCAAGACCGATCCACACATAAACACGGATGGTTTTTACCTTACGATAACCAAAAATATTTTTGATATCAAATTCAAGGATATTACAATAGTGTCTAAATCAAATAAATAGCAATCAAGCGGAACGCTTGCATCTCACGCCCCATATATAATATAAAATCAAAAACCACAGGGCGCTTATTGGAGATTGGATTTCCAACATGACAAGGTATGGAACACCTTCCGATAGTGTATCTCTAGAGCGGAATAAACTGGGTTCAATAAGAACGTCTTGCAACTCCGCCCACACTTGGCTTGCCACTCATTTAACTTGAGTGTACCGAGCATATTATCATCAACGGTTGTGATCAGTAACCGTTACCAAAACCATACAGCAAAAATAGATTAAGAAGCAAATGAAATTTCCCTAGATCAGGTGATAATATCCCTAATGGGAATGACCCACATGGCCCTGCTGCCTGCCTGATTTCTGTCATTTCTCAGGTGACGAGGCTTGAGGTCACGATTATCATTCAGAACATCTTGTCATCTTTTACTTTGAATGTCACATCACCAGACATTTGTCCATATACGTTGTCCTGGGACTGGACAAACCGAAGGCACTATTCTATTAATCCATCTTGGGTAATTTTTACCTAGGATTAACAAAAGAACCCTTGCATTTTACTCCATCTTCACTTATCTTCAGCATAAGTTGATTCGTAATGCTTATACCAATACAGAGTGGTTTTTAGATATTAAATCTGATACCGGTCTCTCCGTATTGAAAACGGAGGTATAAAATAAATCAAAACTTTGATAGTCGGTGATTTAACTATCAAAGAAACATCCATACAATCAACGGTCCTATTTCCAATTGGAAATTCTACCAATCAAGCATCAAACAACACTGACCCCTTTTTATATTAATTCCTTATTATATTATCGATTCTAAATTCCCTTTTCCCCTCTTCCAGATTCTTTCAAATTTCAATTACCTTCCTCGATCCTTGGAAAACATTTCCAATATAATAATTCCTTTATTCGAGAAAATATCTCTTGTTTCAGTTAGAAAACATTTCTATATATTCACGAATCCTTATTTTCTATTATTCTCCAATTCATTTCATTTTCTATGCATAGAAAATACCTCTTATTTTATTTGGGGAAACATTTCAAAATCCTTTAAATTAACTCGATGTTATAAAAACATTGTTATTATAACTCAAACCATTTATCATTTATTAACTAACCATATTGCTAACCAATCTTCACTATCGAACCTTAAGCATTCCTCCATCGATCATGAAGTCAATCAATTTGGGGTATAATTACCTGTCATACCTTAATTGAACAACATTCTCAACTTTGAAATAGTAAAAGATCACAACTTCGAACAAACATTGCTTACACGACTCTCAGATTCAATCTAAGAATACACTTCTTTTATGGAAAAACATTGATTATAATGGTAGCATTACAATCGTTGTTTCCAAATATTTGATTTATAAAACATTTATTTTAATGGTGGCATTAAAATCGCTGTTTAGATTTATAAAACCATCATTATAATAGTAGCATTATAATCACTGTTTTAGATTTACTAAAAATTTATCATAACGGTAGCGTTATAACGTTATAATCGTTGTTTTAGATTTACAAAACATTTATTATAACGATAATGTTATAATCGTTGTTCCAAATATTTATATATAAAAATATAACTTGTACTTATTAATTCAATTAATAAGTAAATAAAAAATAATTAAATTCGATTCAAAACGGAAAGAAAAAATAATTACATCCCTAAATTCGATATAACCGAATTCCAATAAATAACTCTCTCTTGAATAATCTATATTCGATTATATTCCGAACTTCAGAATTTATCTACCATTTCAGGTTAATTCAAATTCCAAAATTCACTTTTGAATTTATCCTTTTCAAATCATTATTAAATTTCTTTATAACCATTTCCATTCGCAAACATTTGCTTTCAAACTGTTATTCATTTTCAAATATGAATTTCATTCCTTAATAGGAATTTAAACTCGTTTATTCAAATCAACTTGATTTTTACTTATAAGTATCATTACTGCTCTACTTCTAGTTATTGAGTATCTTTTTAAAACCATATCATATTCTGTTTCATTTATAAACTCTGTTTATAGAACTGTTACTCAATTAACACTCTCCGTTTATTTTAAGCAATTTAAGTTTTATTTTGAATGTATTTATAAGCTATACATTCTATAACTTGCGAAATTAACTTAATTTGATTTCTATAAATCCCTTTTTATGTATTATTGCTAACCATAGAATTTACTGAAATATTAACCACTTAACATATTTAAATTAAATTATAGTTCATGTTAAATAAAATTTAAATATCCTTTTAGGAAACAAATCATTTGTATAAAATTCGACATAGCCGAATTCCAATTTACAGATCCATTGAATTATCTCAATTTATTTTATATTCCAAATTTGAAATAAAACCAATCGTTTCCCTTTGAAACCTATTTCTTATTTCTCTTCTTATTCAAATTTCCATTTGAATTCTCATTTTCTCAACTCAAATCACTTTTACAACTACTGCGTTTAAATCCCGCTTTAAATATCTGTGTCAACACCGATTTCCACTTTGCTTATATAAATTCAGCTTGAATTTATATTTTTACATTATCTTATGATAGATATTTTACTTTATTTATAAACATCATTTTTAAATCTAACTGCTTTATATATTTATTAAACAAAGTTTCTATTTTAAATCCTTTTGAAATCTAATTTCTATTTTTTGGAAATAATTCCTTTTATTAAATCTCAAATTTCTTTTCTACATTCTAAAATATTTTACGGTATTTAAATACCAAAGTTATGGGGCCAGTGTAATTCAACTACAACATAATCAATTACCGGTCATATATCACAATAAATAAAACAGTAAATGAAATGTTGAGGAATCCAGTTGGATCCCTCCAACCTATTTCCCTGCATCCATAGATGTTAATCAATTCCAATAATTTTAATTTCACATCAATATGAAATATCATGGTGTACCAAATTAATAATTGATAACTATATTAATCATTTTATCCAATTTTATCGACTATTCATTCAAACAACCATCACATAGTGTAAAATTACTAGAAATAAATTTAAAACTCGTTTATATAAAAAATAAATGAGTCAGAGTTAGTGAGTTTAATCACCTAGTTTTGCAGCTGATGATACTGCTTTTATTTCATTTTAAAACCAAATAGTGTTTGATTTTATCATGAAATACCAGTAGCTTTGTTCTCGACGAATCAGTTTTACGATGTAGATCTCGTCGTTATGGTTCCAATGTCACCGATTTAGCGGAATTCTGGTAACGAACAAACAAATTATATATTTTACAAGATTTAACGAATATTATATAATCTAATCACCATTAACTATTTAATTTAATTTAATTTTTTTATATGTTTACCTTCACCTGAAAATTCGGCTCCTCAATCAGGGATTAAATCATGAGATTCCAATTTTCCCGTTCAATATTTTGTAAAGTCGCGATTGACCAAGTAAATCCATGATTAACAAATCACGTAATCTCCATAATTTGTTCCTAAGCCATTTCTTTGATCAAATGTTAAAGGGATCAACCTTCTTCACACTGTCCATTTGCTGCTCATCTTCATATTTTTGCATAAGAATCCGCACCTGCTCAATTTCATTCACTCGACAATTTCCCACTCAAACACCATATGCAAGATGCGACCGAACTGCCATTTAACAGGAAAAACAACTCGACTTCATTCACTTCACCGCAACAGGAACAACTGTGCATTCCTTCACTGCCATTTAACAACTGCCAAACCTTTTCCTGTTCATCACTGCGTAACCACCAAGGTCACCGAGATCGGCGCCTCTCACCGCTCAGATCTTCAGAAAAAACATTGCAAATCTACTTCCATTTGACACCCAACTCCAGCTTCTCCTCGCAATTTTCCAAACCGATCCATTCTTGCTTACGTCTTACTGGTATTTAATGTTTCCAACCATCGACTTCACATAACAAGGAACATTTCATCCACCTACACCGATCCTCACTATCACTACCACGCTCCCCAAAAACGAGACCAACCTCCTCTGCTCTGCAATCTTTACCCTCTGGTCACCATCATCCACTTCTCGACGCCGCCATGTAGGCTGCGTTCTCCAGCCTCTTACGGCCTATCACAATAGGTCATGGCAATATTTGGGGTTGACTTCCTCGAAACGCCGCCCGCCAAACCACCTCGCCTTGCACCTCTGACGCCGCGGCAACCAACTCAAAACCGGCAACCAACAGAACCTGGCAACGGACAACCTTACTTTCATGAACTCACGGCGACGACATTACCTCCTGTCACCTCCTTATATGCCAGAAACAGTAGCCCTAGTTGCTGTGTTAAGTTCGAATATTGCACACTAAAAAAATAGAATCGAAGAGAAGAGTCCAGGCAAACCCAAAGGAATTAAATTTTGATTTATCATTCCCACTTAACGAAGTAATTGATTTCGATTTTGGAAAGTTCTGAGGTTGCATTTCGTTCGATAATTGAATGACAATGAGAAGCTTGGATTTTTTCCTTTTTACTTGTTTGAGGTGGAGTTCATTTTTGCTGAAGGGAAGAAATAGAAAAGGGTCATCTTATTTTTATTTTATAGATTTGAGTAGCTTGGGGAACACATTTACAAATGGCCTGGCGTGCATTGCTTAGAAAACATGGAGAATACGCTGTCCTGTATAGTGCTAGGTGCACGGATATAATAGTTTGGGCCACGCAGTTCTGAAATGTACAAATAAATAGTATATATAATTTAGTTATTTGAAGATGTTAGTACCAAATATCTGACTGGAGAGATCAGATGAGATACGCTTTGCATTTGATGTTCGTTATGCAAAATTTCATCATTCTACGATGGTGATAGACAAAAATAAAAATGCCGTTGTGTTAAGCAACGTGCCACAATCCCAAAACTATAATAAAATAGACAATGTAACTTACTCGATGGAATTCCAAAAAAAACCGATATATAGCGCATACTACGTTAAACGAAAATTTCTTATTTTACAAATTAAATTTTTCATTAAAATTCTATAAATTTAATTAATAATTGGTCATTAAAAATCTATTTTCCAAATTTTATGTTCATATTTTAGAATTTAAAATAAATCATTTTTAAAATATTAATAAATTCAAAAATAATTGAATTTAATAATAATAAATTATTATTATCATATTCATCTGAATAGAATATCACACAACTCCAAAATGCACATATTTGGATTTATAACTCGATATTTCAAATTAAAACAACATTCGGATTATTTAAAATCGATTTATTTATATAATAAATCGTTTTACTATATAAACGATTCGATAACGACTATTTTAAAATTTAATTTGGATATAACTAACAATCTATAATATGAAATCTCGATTTTTCACTTTCATTAGAAAAATATAATCAAATAGATCTGAACATTTCTTGTTTCAAAGAAATCTGATTTATTTTGGTTCGTGTATATCCAATTGAAGTTCAAAACGTTAAATTATGAACTACCACGACATTACAAGCTCGTTTTAAATTATACTATAAATTATATGTCAAAAATTCATTTTTAATATACAAACCCCTTCTAAAAATCCGTTTTATAATTCAAAGAAAATATTTAAAACCAATTTAAATATTCAGAATTAAATGGTTCAAAATCCAGGTCGTTACATTCCTCCCCCTTAAAATAATTTCGTCCTCGAAATTGCTAAGCAGTAAAAATGTTATAACTCTAACTTCTCATAACCTACTTAGTTTAAATCTTATATTCCATATCTTCATAACTGAGTTCTTACCCGACCTTCGAATTCTTATACCAATACTTGACCATTCATAATTCTTTCCAAATGATATGTCCACATTATCACTTTCTTGTCTTCAATCCATATGATTTTCTACATATCCACACCCATTCCAATTGATTTTAAATCCATTTATCAATTTCGTTATTCCACCTGAAATTTTATTAACTAATTCTGGTTTTCTTATTTCAATTACAATTAACAACTCGATTTAAATCATCAAAAAATTTCTTAAAATTTTTCTAACTCCTTAAATTTTCAAACTTTTTTGCCAGCATCTCCCCTGCGCAGCTCAATCGATACAACCAAAGCTCGCTTTTCTGGGCCTTCTCCAAAAAAAAAAAAAATCGAAAAGCCAAGCAGCTTGCCTCGTAGGCCCATAAAACCATCAAACCCAAGTAATATTGTAAACATGTACCTTTTTGTTGGGCATAAATTCTATCTCTTGCATTTGCTTCCATTCAATACATGCTTAGTATACATATATCCCTTTCCAATTGGTTTCAAATCAATCCAATTTCCAGTTGTTTTTACTCTCTAATCAACTTCTGATTAGTTTATTTCCATTCTAACAATTCAAATCTGATTTCTATTTAAGTCAATCCACTTATTATACTTAAATCCAGATTTATCACAATTCTATTTCAATTAACAACAACCAATATATATTCAACTTTCTTATTTATAAATCGAATTCATACTAATAATTCGAATCTCAACATTTTCCTTTATCTAATTTCATTCGGATTTATTTCTAATCCAATCCAATTTTGTTTACTTAAGTTAAATTTCAATTCATTTGTTACATTTTTACCATTTCAATCTATTTAACTTATACAAGTTAAATTTTAATTTTAGAATTCAAATTTCTGGGTTTTATTTCAAATTAGTTTGAAATCATATATATATTTATATACATATATTTATAATCAACTCAATTCAAAACATTTAAGTTTCTAAAACATCTTTATTTTTCTCAAACATACTCCATTAATAAATCTATTATGGTAGCAATCCGTCACTTAGAAACTTGAAAACGAATACCGATAATGTCGCGATCCATTATCAGAATTATTTTCTTGTCACTGAAGTGATTTCAGTGCTTAACCACTTTTAAAATTCATTTAAAACCATTCTTCTTCAAAATCCTTAAAAGTAACATTATATCATTTTTAAATTACTTCAGGAAATATTTCTAAACATCTGGGATCTAAATTCCAAATCCTGGTCTAAATCTAATTGTAATTCGGTTTATTTGTATATTCCATTCCTATACAAATTCATTTTCGTTTTATATAACCATTTCAATATTTTATAATTTCATTTAATTGTAATAGCATTCAACAGATCCATATACTACAATATTTCATGAATTATTCCTTTAAATATCAAAATAATTTTTGGGCAGAATTATTTCATTTACCCATTTTAAAACAATACTGTATCGAATAGCTTTGTTCGAGAGTTTAGAAACACCTATCGATACAGTTGTACATCCTGTATCAACCAGAATTCATAAAACACTCAACAAACCAGTCAACACAATATAAAACAATTTTGTATCAAATCTACAAATTCGCGCTCATATATCTATACACTAAAGCTCAATCTAGGGTATTACTAATCCCATCTCTATTGAGTTACGCCACAGAGCCAAGGTTACTACTCAACCTTCAGCTCTGATCCGAATGTAATGGCCCAAATTTCCATACCCTTTGAGTCGACTAATAACACCACACGTCCAACCCAAATTTCACAAAAAACGAATCATTAGTAGAAAGAAGTTAGAGGATGAGAAATAGAAAGAAAGAAATAGTAGTATAGAAGAAAACGAAGATCAGAAACTCACAGTAGAACGAATAAAACATATTAGATAACATAAACTTTGAAATATAATTCAGTAACTTTATATACATACCATCATCAGAGCACAACAGCTATTTCTAGAATAGTTGTGAACACCTATTTCTAGATACGAACATCATACACGGTAGAAAAATGTGATAGTCTATAGCTAACTGGTGAAGCCTCCCGCTTCAAACTCCTCCAAGCGAATCTGTAAAATCCCGACTACTTGACTGCCTGTACAAATTTGGGCACCCAAGAGTTTAGGGAAAACAAACAAAATAAACTCTGCGTCAATCATGGGACTGGTGTGAGTAAACTCCAACCATTGGTTTAACTTTCAACATCCTTCCGAAAAAAATGATAATCGTAAGACCGATCCATACATAAACACGGATGGTTTTTACCTTACGATAACCAAAAATATTTTTGATATCAAATCCAGTGATATTACAATAGTGTCTAAATCAAATAAATATCAATCTAGCGAAACGCTTGCATCTCACGCCCCATATATAATATAAAATCAAAAACCGCAGGGCGCTTATTGGAGATTGGATTTCCAACACGACAAGGTATGGAACTACCTTTCGATAGTGTATCTCTAGAGGGGAATACACTAGGTTCAACAAGAACGTCTTGCAACTGGGCCCACACATGGCTGGCCACCCATTTATCTTGAGTGCAGCGAGCATATTATCACCAACAGTTGTGATCAACAACCATTACCGAAAGCATACAGCAACGAATAGAATAAGAAGCAAATGAAATTTCTCTAGATCAGGTGATAATACCCCTAATGGGAATGACCCACATGGCCATGCTGCCTGCCCGATTTCTGTCATTTCCCGGGTTGTGAGGCTTGAGGTCACAATTATCTTTCATAACATCTTGTCATCTTTTATTTTGAATGTCACAACGCCAGACATTCGTCCATATACGTTCTCCTAGGACTGGACAAACCGAAGGCGCTATTCTATTAATCGATCTTGGGCAATTTCTACCTAGGATTAACAGAACAACCCTTGCATTTTACTCCGTCTTCAATTATCTTTAACATAAGTTGATTCGTAACGCTTATACCAATACGAAGTGGTTTTCAGATATTAAATCTGATACCGGTCTCTACGTATTAACAATGGAAGTGTAAAATAAATCAAAACTTTGATAGTCGTGATTTAACTATCAAAGGAACATTTATAAAATTAACGGTCCTATTTCCAATTCGAAATTCCACCAATCAAGCATCAAACAACACTGACCCCTTTTTATGTTAATTCCTTATTATATTATCGATTCCAAATTTCCTTTCACCCTCTTCCAGATTCTTTCAAAATTCAATTTTCTTCCTCGATTCTTGGAAAAAAATTCCAATATCATAATTCCTTTATTCGAGAAAATATCTCTTATTCCAGTTAGAAAACATTTCTATATATTCATGAATCCTTATTTTCTATTATTCACCATTCATTTCATTTTCTATGCATAGAAAATACCTCTTATTTTATTTGGGGAAACATTTCAAAATCCTTTGAATTAACTCAATGTTATGAAAACATTGTTATTATAACGCAAACCATTTATTGCCTAACCATATTGCTAACCAATCTTCACTATCGAACCTTAACCATTCCTCCATCAATCATGAAGTCAATCAAGTAGGGGTATAATTACCTCTCAGACCTTAATTGAACAAAACTCTCAACTTTGAAATAGTCAAAGCTCACAACTTCGAACAAACATCGCTTACGCGACTCTTAGATTCAATCTAAGAATACACTTCTTTTACGAAAAAACATTGATTATAACGGTAGCGTTACAATCGTTGTTTCCAAATATTTGATTTATAAAACATTTATTTTAATGGTGGCGTTAAAATCACTGTTTATATTCATAAAACCTTCATTATAATAGTAGCACTATAATCATTGTTTTAGATTTACTAAACATTTATCATAACAGTAGCGCTATAATCGTTGTTTTAGATTTACAAAACATTTATCATAAAGGCAGCCTCATAATCGTTGTTTTAGATTTACAAAACATTTATTTTAACGATAACGTTATAATCGTTGTTTCCAAATATTTAGTATATAAAAATATAACTTATACTTATTAATTCAATTAATAAGTAAATAAATAAATAATTAAATAATTAAATAATTAAATTCGATTCAAAACGGAAAGTAAAAATAACTACTTCCCTAAATTCGATATAATCGAATTCCAATAGATAACTCTCTCTTGAATAATCTATATTCGATTATATTCCGAACTTCGGAATTTATCTACCATTCCAGGTTAATTCAAATTCCAAATTCACTTTTAAAATTTTCCATTCCAAATCATTACCAAATTTCTTTATAACCATTTCCATTCGTAAACATTTGCTTTCAAACTATTATTCATTTTCAAATATGAATTTCATTCCTTAATAGGAATTTAAACTCGTTTATTCAAATCAACTTGATTTTTATTTATAAGTATCATTACTGCTCTACTTCTAGTTATAGAGTATCTTTTAAAACCATATCATATTCTGTTTCATTTATAAACTCTGTTTATAGAACTGTTACTCAATTAACACTCTCCATTTATTTTAAACAATTTAAGTTTTCTTTTGAATGTTTTTATAAGCTATACATTCTATAACTTCCGAAATTAACTTAATTTGATTTCTATAAATCCCTTTTTATGTATTATTGCTAACCATAGAATTTACTGAAATATTAAAATCTTAACGTATTTAAATTAAATTATAATTTATGTTAAATAAAATTTAAATATCCATTCAGGAAATAAATCATTTGTATAAAATTCGACATAGCCGAATTCCTATTTATAGATCCATTTGATTTATCTCAATTTATCCTGTATTCCAAATTTGGAATAAAACCCATCGTTTCCCTTTGAAACTGATTTCTTATTTCTCTTCTTATTCAAATTTCCATTTGAATTCGCTTTTTCTCAACTCAAATCTCTTTTGCAACTACTGCGTTTAAATCCCACTTTAAATATCGGTGTCAACACCGATTTCCACTTTGTTTATATAAATTTAACTTGAATTTATATTTTTACATTATCTAATGATATATATCTTTCTTTATTTACAAACATCATTTATAAATCTAATTACTTTATATATTTAATAAACAAGTTTAAATCCATTTGAATTCTAATTTCTATTTTTGAAAATAATTTCTTTTTTTTAAATCTCAAATTTCTTTTATACATTCTAAAATATTTTACGGTATTTAAATACCAAAATTATGGGTCCAGTGTAATTCAACTACAACATAATCAGTTAACAGTTATATCACATCATATATCACAATAAATAAAACAGTAAATAAAATGTTGAGGAATTTAGTTGGATCCCTCCAACCTATTTCCCTGCATCCACAGATGTTAATCAATTCCAATAATATTAATTTCACATCAATATGAAATATGATGGTGAACCGAATTAATAATCGAGCAATGATATAACTATATCAATCATTTCAACCAATTTTATCAACCATTCATTCAAACAACCATCACACAGTATAAAATTACTAGAAATAAATTTAAAACTCGTTTATATAAAAATATAAACGAGTCAGAGTTAGTGAGTTTACTCAGCCTAGTTTTGCAGTTGACCATTCTGCCTTTATTTCATTTTAAAACCAAACAGTTTTGATTTTATTATGAAATACCAGTAGATTTGTTCTCGGCGAATCAGTTCCACGATGTAGATCTCGTCGTTATGGTTCCAATGTCACCGATTTAGCGGAATTGTGATAACGAACAAAAAAATTATATTTTTTTCAAGATTTAATGAATATTATATAATCTAATCCCCATTAACTATTTAATTTAATTTTTTTTATCTATTTACCTTCACCTGAAAATTCAGCTCCTCAATCAGGGATTAAATCATGAGATTCCAATTTTCTCGTTCATTATTTTGTAAAGCCGCGATTGACCAAGTAAATCCGTGATTAACAAATCACGTAATCTCCATAATTTGTTCCCAAGCCATTTCTTCGATCAAATGTTCCAGGGATCAACCTTCCTTCACACTGTCCATTTGCTGCTCATCTTCATACCTGCTCGATTTCATTCACTCGACAGATTCCCACTCGAACACCATCTGCAAGTTACAACCGAACTGCTATTTAACAGGAACAACGCTCGAATTCATTCACTTCACTGCAACAGGAACAACCGTGCACTCCTTCATTGCGATTTAACAACTACCATACCATTTCCCGTTCGTCACTGCGTAACCACCAAAGCCACCGAGATCGGCCCCTGTCATCGCTCAGATCTGCAGAAAAAACATTGCAAATCTACTCCCATTCTGACACACAACTCTAACTTCTCCTTGCAATTTTCCAAACCTTGTAATTTTCCAAACAGATCCATTCTTGCTCACGTCTTACTGGCATTCAATGTTTCCAACCACCGACTTCACATAACAGTGAACATTTCATCCACCTTCACTGATCCTCACTATCACTACCACGCTCCCCAACAACCTCCGCCGCTCTGCAACCTCCACCCTCTGGTCACCATCACCTACTTCTCGATGCCGCCATGTAGGTTGCGTTCTCTAGCCTTATACGGCCCATCACGGCAGGTCACGACAATATTTGGGGTTGAGTTCCTCCAAAACTCCCCCTGCCGAACCACCTCGCCTTGCACCTCTTACGTCGCGGCAACCAACTCAAAACCGACAACCACCAGAACCTGGCAATGGACGACCTTACTATCGCGAGCTCATGGTGACGACATTACCTCCTGTCACCTCCTCATATGCCGGAAACAGCAGCCCTAGTTGCTGCGTTAAGTTCGAATATTGCACACACAAAAAATAGAATCGAAGAGAAGAGTCTAGGAAAACCTAAAGGAATTAAATTTCGATTTTTCTTTCCCTCTTAATGAAGTAATTGATTTCGATTTTGGAAAGTCCTGAGGTTGTGTTTTGTTCGATAATTGAATGACAATGAGAAGCTTGGATTTTTCCCTTTTGATTTGTTTGAGGTAGAGTTCATTTTTGCTGAAGGGAAGAAATAGAGAAGGGTCATTTTTTTTATTTTATAGATTTGAGTAGCTTGGGTTACACGGTTACAAATGGCTTGGCATGCATGGCTTAGAAAATGTGGAAAATACGCTGTCCTGTACAGCGTGAAATTCACGGATATAATAGTTTGGGCCACATAGTTCTGAAATGTACAGGTAAATAGTATATATAGTTTAGTTATTTGAAGATGTTGGCACCAAATATTTGACTGGAGAGATCGGATGAGATACGCTTTTCATTTTGTTTTTTCAAAGTGAAGTTTTATGGTGTTCATTATAGAAAATTTCATCATTCTACAGATCGTGGTAGACAAAAATAAAAATGCCGCTGTGTTAAGCAATGTGCCACGATCCCAAAACTATAATAAAATAGACAATGTAACTTATTCGATGGAATTCCGAAAAAAGCCGATATATAGCACACACTACGTTAAACGAAAATTGCTTATTTTACAAATTAAAATTTTCATTAAAATTCTATAAATTTAATTAATAATAGGACATTAAAAATCTTTTTTCCAACTTTTATGTCCATATTTTAGAATATAAAATAATTCTTTTTTAAAATATTAATAAATTCAGAAATAATTGATTTTAATAATAATAAATTATTATTATCATATTCATCTAAATAGCAACTCCAAAATATACATATTTGGATTTATAACTCGATGATTCAAATTAAAACAACATTCAGATTATTTAAAATCGATTTATTTATATAATAAATCATTATATTATATAAATGATTCGATAACGACAATTTTAAAATTTGATTTGGACATAACTTACAATCTATAATATGAAATATTGATTGATTTTCACTTTCATTAGAAAAATATGATCAAATAGATCTGAACGTTTCTTGTTTCAAAGAAATCTGATTTATATTGGATCCTGTATATCCAATCGAAGTTCAAAACGTTAAATTACAAACTACCACGACATTACAAGCTCGTTTTAAATTATATTATAAATTATGCATTAAAACTTCATTTTTAATAAATAAATCCCTTATAAAAATCCATTTTATAATTCAAAGAAAATATTTAAAACCAATTTAAATATTCATAATTAAACGGCTCAAAATCCGGGTCGTTACAACCCACCTAGCCATGCTGCCTGCCCGATTTTTTTCATTTCCCAGTTGATGAGGCTTGAGGTCATGTTTAACTTTTTAAAACAACACATCTCCATTCACTTTGAATGCCACATCGTCAGTTCTGTCAAATCACTAATTGATGTCCTCAATGATACTCTGGGCGTTAAGCAAGAGGATTTCTCCGCCACCGAACTTGGTATATTTGTAAAAATCAACGTACGTAACCCTCAGGAAATACTCTGTCAGACATTCGTCCATATAAGTCATTCAGGAACAAGATGAACCCAAGGCACCCTCCTACCGCATCCTATATAGGAATTACCCCACGTATCAGCAACAAGAAGTCCTTGCGACCTGTAGATTTCAACCACGACAGAACCCCAGTATATCGCTGCGTCAACTCAGAGATTTTAAGTGGTTCTTCCATTTATGAAGATCTACGGTCTTCGATGCTCCATCTTTATAGCCTGCAAGTTATTCACGTTCGCACAGTTGATTCGAAGTGGTTTTGGATCTAGTATTGAAACAACACGTCAAAAGTTCTAATAGAGTAATCCATTTGATAGTCGGTTGTTTAACTATCAAATCATAGCAATGCTGTTAAGTACATTGGCAGCTCATGTCATTTATATTAAATCACTTCGTTAAACCATTTCATTGATTTTTAAAATCGATTTCATAAATTCTATTTCAACCAAACTCTTCTGGTTCATTACTTTTGAAACTTTAATCAATATTCGCTTTTAGAATAATGTATTTTTCGAACTTCACTTTTTATTTGCTTTGTCTAGAATATTACTTTACTTCATCAACCATCTTCTATTTCCCTTTATCTTTTCTATTCTCAAACCCATTCATATTTTTTTATTTCTGAAAATATCGCTATAGTTTCGTAAACTACTTTCCGTTTCCTTTACCGTTAGTAATATCGTTAGATATATACTTATCCAATCAGTATAAGTTTCATTTCCAATCTTATGTGGTTAAAATAACGTCAAGTGACATACTTCTTATAATACAACTTTTAATGGGTTTTTATTAACTTTAAAAAAATCGCACTTATGGAAAGTATAATTATATTTCCAATATACAACCCCATTTGAAAACCAACATCGCTCTTCATTTCTCACCTTCCATGGAAACCAAAATTTATCGACTTATTTCTTCGAATAAGTACACTTATCAAAACATACTAATTCATTACTACGGAAATAGTGTTATATATTTTATCAAATTATACGTGTATAATCGTACTTCGTATCTGGCCCAACAATGTTAAATAATACACTGTTTATTTAGAGATCCAATGGTTTTATTATATTGCCAAATCCATACAAATAAATATTTCTGTATTTTTCTCAATAAGATATATCCAACATCATCCTCTCCCATTACAAACTAATATCGACTTTTGGTAATAGTGACATCGTTCATGTTGGTGTATTTTAATTACCTCTCAGACCTTGATTGACAACGTACTTATCTTAAGATAATAAAAGTTTGCAACTATAAAACCTGATATCCCATTTTCATTACCATTTACTATGATTTTACAAATCCACTTCTTTTATTTGAATCCCTCTTTACTCATTAATTCTTTCTTTTTTTCTTAATTATGTAAACTTACTTGAAACTCCTACATTGACTTGCAGGTCACATTTACAAACTTTGTTTGTAAACATGAAATTTAAATCCTTTATAAAATCTTTACTAAATTGAAATCGAAGCTTATTTCTAGTGGATCACTTCGTAATTATATTTTCAATTTAAAAGTGATCACTTTAATCATTATTAATTAAAATAATAATTTACTTCATCATTACTACAATAAATGTAGTTAATCCAACTATTAACTAGAAATAAAATAACTAATTATTTTTACAAGATTATTAAATCATAATTAACTTTATTTACAAGTAATTGACTTGATAATCACTTTAAAATATAGTTAACCAAAGATTTACTAGCCTCTAACAGCATTCCTTAAGTTTAATGAATATTTGAAAAGCTATCGATTAAATTAGATCAAATCAACCTTGTCGTTAATTTCAATTAAATGGTCGACTTTGTCAACCATGAACATCAGTTCACTGTTAATTGATTCTCATTCGTCTTTCTCCCTTTAAATTAATTAATAACTTAATTAATTTAAAAACATCATTTAATTATTTCAGAAAACAATTAATTAATTTTAATAATCAGTATATTTGTTTCTGACTTCCTATTCTTAAACAACATAAGAATTCGTTATTATAACGTTTAATAAATTCATTTATAAACAAGATTATAAATATAAATATATTTATAAAACTTCTATTTTTATTAACTTGTATAAAACAACTTAAAATTTCATTTCCGTTACAAAATAAATTTATAACTTAAATCTTCGTCAGTTAACCTATAGGTACAACGACGTTATAAATAATAGATTTTAGACCATCACTGACAACCACTTAAATATTGTCGATTGATTAAAATCAAAATAATGATTAACTTCCATTCAATCCGAACAGGTTTTGATATCATTTTGGGGTAACAACTCATATATATGAATAATATGAACAATAAATAACATACAATTAATTAGAGGAATCCGGTTAGATTCCTCCAACCTGTCCTTCCCTGTATCATAACAACATTTGATAATAATATATAAAATGATTTCATAAATATAATGCAGTTAAACAATGAAATATAAATAACGCCAATCAATCAAACAATGAACACCCAATAACATCCATAGCATTCAATCACTCAATTTATACTATTACTGGTATGTTATAATTATATGAATTTAGCACATCACAGCATTTCAGAAAAGTGTGAGAGTTAACTCAGCTTTTATTCTCGATTTAGAATCCAACGTCGATTTATACAATTTCAAAAAAACGTATGAAATTATATAAAATTCCAATTTGCATCAGAATATAATTAAGCCAATTCGACGGCGTAGTATTTGTCTCCACGATCCCAAAGGATCTGATTTCATCGAAATATGTTCATATCCAAATAAGATATGCTAGTTTCAAACTTTGAACATATTTAAATTAATTAAAACCATTATTAATATATATATATATATATATATATTCGTTTATTACCTTTTATAACCGTTTACATCGTCATTAGGGTTTAACCGCTCCTGCTTCCTGTCTTTAAACTCAACGTGGTCTACTACCATTGTTCCCTCCATTTATTTCCTTAAATGATTATTAACTCAATTTAATTTTTAATTTGAATAAAATCGTAACTACCATAAATACCCTAATATCGTCATCAGCTTTTTAAACCTGATTTGCAAACCTGCTTTCAACATTCCATCCATAAACATCCCAATGCATCCCTGCCATTCACCCTTGCACTGGTCCCTTCTTTATTCCCCATGCACATTTATGTTCTTTTTTTTATTTTGGCCTGAGGCCCATCCCATTCCTTCCCTAAACTTCTTCTCCAAATTTTCACGCATCACAACTCCCAACTACATCTTCTCTTCATACCGCTGAATTACACGAGCCTGCCTCCACCGATTCTTCTTTCTATATTTCGTATTTTATTTTATATTTCTCATTTGTCTTACTGCATGCATAGTTTACTCCCCTTCACTAATATAACCCACTGCTTCCATCCCAGTAACTAGCAACTGTACCCGAGTACCCGACCACAACTCCCCTTTGCAAGCACCACTGTGGCCCCCAGACCGCCGGACCTTGTCTCCTACAGCAGCGCCGCCCTCTGACGTCCCCACTCCGACCGACCTTGTCATCACCAGAGCCAAGTAGGCCCCACACCCATCAAAAATCGAAGTCCAGCTTCATCTCACCACCTCTGTAATGGCCCGAACTTCCCCAGTCTCCGAAGAGAAGAGAAAGAACGAATTGTTTGAGAACGGGACAAATCAGAACACAAACAGAAGAACATTATATTTCTTATTACAACAATTACATCAGAGTATAAGAATATAATAGAGTGTGAATAAATATTATACATCAGAAAAATATCAGAGATTTAAAATTACCTTGTAGCGGAAAAATAATACATAACAAACTGTAAGAAATACACGGATACAGAGCGTTCCGAATATAGCCCCAGTTGTAAATCCAGGATCCTGTGAAAATAATATCTGCAAAAACCCAACTACTAGCTGCCCGTGTGGAAAATAAGGGCACCCAGAGTTTAGCTTAAAACAATAAACTCCAGGTCAGTCATGTGACAGTGTGATAACTAAAATAGTTTTTTAACGTTAGGCAAATCAAGGGACCACGCCGTATAACACGGAATGGGTTTACCCCCAAGAATACTAGTGCATAAAACAAACAATGCAATGCTAAATAAAGAACAATGAAGCATTATCAGACTCAGGTCCCATCACACAATGCAAACGCAAGCCGTCGGGTAGAGTTTTTACCTTATAATAACCAAAAATGATTAGTACATGAAATTTCATATTTTATTATTACTATAATTGAAGAAATCAACTTCAAATATAAATGTATCATTCATAGACGACATAATGCCCCATCCCACTATGTCGCCATACTAGACTCTACAAATAAAACTGAATGTCACATATTGGAAATTGGATTCCATCTATGAGTCGAGGCCAAGGATGACTCCTCACCGCTTCGAGACACTCTAGCAAACGTCTCAGGATTCAGACACTGGCGAATCCTTGGATCTTTAGGGCCGATCAACACATAGCGGATTAATTATACCAGAACACACGTTTCCCTGTCCTATCATACATATTCGTCAGCTCCATAGTAACCGATATACCTGAGGCGCCTCTCAATCCAACAACCACATAGGTAAAAATATAAAAATGTCAGGGCTTGCAAAATCCTGACACCACCCATAGCTAGAAAGAAACGTCGTGCACTCCATTCAGCCCGATCTCGTTTTTGACTCATACCGAGGTGTAAGGCTTGTGAATTAATGCTATACACAAAGCTATGCCACATAGGTCGTGCTTTGATCATCAACCACAAGAATCTGCTTTTCAACAGAAGTCTTGATCATTTTCATATCAGCATGCCACATAGGCAATTCACGCCATGCGACTGATGTCTATCTATATATAACCTCTGAGCTCATACGTCTCAGAGAAGGGTGTTAAGCAAGAGAATAAATTCTCCTCCACCAAACAGATATATATTTAATAGAGATCAATCAACACGGAATAAAATATAGTGTCAGCCACACAGTCCATTTACAAGTTCGTTCTCGGTCTGAACGAAACCGGAGGCACCTTATTCCTTGTCCCATATGTCCAATACAGGAGAGAGGTCCTCGCATATCCGGCCGATCTCCAAGTACGTCTGGACGATCACCATTTATTACCTTGTCTTGGGTGTTGTAACGACCCGGATTTTTGAACAGTTTATTTTAAATATTTAGTATGGTTTTAAATATTGAATTCATAATATAAATGAATTTTATATTAAATTTATCAATTTAATAATCGATATACGATTTAATATCGGTTGTGTCAATCGTTGTGTTGAATAACAATTTAAGGACATCAAGCTATGGGACTGCGAGATATTTGAGTTATTTAATAAAGAATAAAATCAAATAAATTACCTAATCTAATCATGGCCACCCTATATTTCAAATTAGAGCCGACCTATTTCATTTTCATCGCAGCCTATTTTCTTCGAGCTGTATATTGTGCTTCTCCTCTTCCCGACAAAACTAAACAAAGAATTTAATGGTGCAGACCTAAAAAGCTATGCTCGCAGACCTCATTTACACCAACGCAGACCTACCTTTCTTCTATATAAACAAAGCCACACTCCTTTGTTATTTCCCCCGTTCATTTTTAATATCCGAAACCTCAGAAAAGAAAAAAAAAGGGGGGAGGGGAATCAAATCGGAAATCTCGAGGGCAAGTATGGGGTCTCCAGAAGCCTGAAGCGCGCACGAACTACGAAGTTTTGGGCGCGGTGTGGTTCCGACGTTCCTCTAGTTCGAACGAAACATCGGATTTACTGTTGATAGTCACGATCGAGGTAAGGTGAGTAGGTCGAGCGAAGAAGTTTTTGTTGATAAAAAAGTTACTCGCGTTTGGCATTAGAAGGCGGCGCGGTCTCGGGTTGAAGCCAACGCTAATATTTACAGTGATTGGATTTTTGCGATTTGGGGTCACCGCGGCTTGTGATTTGGGGAGTTAGAGATTGGTTTAACATTTAAAATGGGTTCTGATGTTGAACTGTACAAGGGGAGGAGAGGAAGCGATGGTTGTGGGAGGGTTGACGCAGCGATGAAACGATGCAGGCATGGTGGCGGTGGCTGTCTGTTTGAGGAATTGGTCTCTGATTTTAGGGTATCGATTTCACAGGAGAAGTCAGGGTTTCGGATATTTGAGATAAGGTGGAGTATAGGGTGTTCAGATTTGTTTATTCAGGGGGAGGGAATGATGCACAATAGGTGTTCGATTTAATGCGGGAATGGCATTGCAAGGCTATAGGTGGTTGTTTGTTTAATAAGAGAAGAAGAGAGAGAGATTAACAAGGCAAATAAAAGGTGAAAAGGTTGGTTCGGGTTTTGTAAATCCTAGAGCAAACTCGAAGTCAAGATGCAAAACAACGATCAGGTGGGTTAATAAGGTATTTGTTTTTACGAATTTAAGTTACATAGGATGATTTATTCATTATAGTTGTTAATTTAAATAAATAAATGTTTAACCGATAATCAAAATTTAAATTAAATCGTCATAGGTACAAAGATAAATTATTTGAGATGATTCGTAGAAGCAAAATCATGGAATTAAACGAGATTGTCGACAGTGGAAAAACCGAGGTGAGTAAATCTCACTCACCTTTAGAATTATTTTTATTTCATTAAAAATAATTGTTTGTTGCTTGTGTGAATATTTTCTGGTTGTTTTATATATATTAGTTATTTAGGCTATATATATATATATATATTGGGTTGATTGATTGGTTGGATTCCCGCAGTCTCATTAGCGGATGCCCGCAGTTTCATAGCGGATGATTACCCTATACGCCCCACGCTATGATTAGTGGATGACCTTCTATACCGCGATATTCTGCCACGAAGCAGAATGGGTATTATTTATGTGCTAACATCTGTGGATGCAGGAAAACAGGTTGGAGGAATCCAACTGGATTCCTCAAAAATATATTATCTGTTTGTTTATTTGTTTGCATATATATTGTTATATATGATGTGTTAGAAAAATAAATAATTGGTTGCTTTGTGTGTTTTATCACTGGGCTTAAGTAATGATATTTAAAAATATCGTAAAAAGGACATTTGAGATTTTAAAAGGGAAAATTCTATTTTTAAATAGAATTTGAATTTTTAATGGAATGGAAATATAAGACTTGTTTTGAAAAATAAAACAAGTAGTTCTTTATAAACGAAGTTTATAAATAGTTCTTTTATAACGAAGTTATAAATGAAGTGAAAAGAATTATCATTTGATATTTCAGAAATAGAAATACAAGCGTGAAATTGGAATTTTGAAATGAAATTTCAAAACAGGATGTGAAATGAAATAACTCAAATAAAATTTGAGTATAACATTTGAATTTTTAAAGGAGTTTAAATATTTGAATTTTAAGAGGAGATTGAATATTAGAAATTCAAATAGAAGTTCAAATAGAACTTGAATAGATGAAATTAGAATGCAAAATAGAATTTGAATTCAAGGAATTAAAATATAATTTGAATTCGAAGGAATTCGAATAAAGAAATTCAAATAGAGATTTGAATGTAGAATTTCAAAATAGAATTTGAAATATAGAATTTCAAAGAAAAATTGAATAGAATTTGAAATATAGTATTTCAAAGAAGAATTCAAATATGAAATTTGACTAGAGATTAGAAATGAGATTCAAATAGAAATTTGAATAAAGATTTGAAATAGAAATTCGAGTATTGAATTTGAATATGGAATTGAATACCGAAATTCAAATAGAAATTGGAATATGAGATTTCAAATATAGAATTTGAAATAAACTTTGAAAATAAGATTTCAAAGTAGAATTGGAAATAGAATTTCAAATAGGATTTCAAAATAGGAAATCCAAATGATTTTGAAATGGAATTTAAATTTAAGGGAATTCAGATGGATTTGAGTGAAGTAATTCAAATGGTGTTAATAATGAGTTTGAATATTAGAATTCAAATGGTGTTGAAATAAAATTTGAATATTAGGAATTCAAATGGGGTTGGAAATGGAAAATGAAATTTGAATGTAAGAGATTCAAATTGAATTCAAAAAGGATTTGATCTATGGAATTTGACTATGAAATTCAAATGGGTTTTAAACTATGGAATTTGAAATATAGAATTCAAAAGTGAGATTGGAATTTGGATCAAGAAATTCAAATAGAGTTAAATCGAGTTAAATTTATTTTAAACGAAGTTTAAAAAGTTTATATATATAAATATAATTAAAACGAACTCGACGCAGCGCTGCAGTTCGTAAAATAGCGATTCGAACTTCAATCGAGTATACAGGACTCAATTGAAGTCGGAATTCTTCGAAACAAGAAACGTCCGGACCGATTTGATAATAGTTTTCTGATAGAAGAGAAAAATCTGAATTTCGTCGTATAGATTTTGAGTTATGTCAAAATCAAATTTTTAGAAAAGCAGCGCCATAAACCATTATAAACCATAATGGATTTTATATATAAATATTGGAATTTTTAAGCAAATAAAAATCCGGATTTCCATTTAAAAATCTAGACGTGAGTTAGAAAATAAATGTGAACTCAAGTGAAGTAAAGAAGATGATTTTTGAAGCAATAATCCTATTTTTGATTATTGAATAGAATTAACTAAATCAAAGGAGAATTAGTTAATCGAGTTCGAACTAAAGTCGAACCTTGAAAGGTGAAATTTGGGATTGTAAACATATTCGAAATCGAATATAGAACTTAAATTGAAATTTGAATTCAATTGATTGATAAGTAAGTGGAAATATATTCGAACCGTGTTATATTCAAATATACAAGCGAGATAGGCAGAGAGTTAGTTAAAGAATTACGTTAACGAATTGAGTCAAACAAGTGTACGAAGTTGAAATAAATGGGACAGGTATAGACATACAGGTGAACATGTGTAAGCAGGTTGGATATGAAGTATATGAAGATTCTTAATTTATGTGCTCGTCAATAAGGTACATGTTAATTCATATATGAGGTTTTATGCGCCGTATCGGCAAGCCGCTTGGCTTTTCCTTTTTCTTTTTGATTGAGGAAGATACCGGGAAGCTATTTGAAATTTCCCGATGCTCCCGATACAGGGGAGGTTATGGCGAATTTTTCCGGAAATTTAAGGAGTTAGAATATTTTTAAGAAATTTGACAATTGGGAATCTATATATCGATATATATAGAATTCGATAAGGAAACGAAATCAAAAATAGCGTAAAGGGCCAATATGGTTATTGAAATATTTGGTTAACAAATATTGATAAGGAAATGGAAAAGTGATTTAATTAATGAAATATTAATTAAAGAGCCCAGTGATTTGTTTGATATGTTTGGATGAACACTTGTTTTTATTCGATAGTTAAATCACAGACTATCGAAGTTTTGACCATCGTTGTCAATATGGAGAGACCGGTGGGATTATTATCCGAAGAACCACTCCGTATCGGCATAAGCGTTGCGAACCAAGTATGCTGAATATATTGAAGACGGAGTAAAGTGCAAGGGCTTTTCTATTTATAGAATAGTGCCTTCGGTTTCGTTCAATCCCAGAACGAACGTAAATGGACGAATGTCTGACAGAGTATTTCCAATGATCAAATGGGTTGGTCTGTATGGATATATATGGTTGCAACGGATTTATCCCTTAGCATAATATCCAGAATATTTGTGCAAACTCAACTAGTGATTAACGGATCTGACAATGTGGCATTCAAAGTGATTGTGTTATCAATGAATGGTAAGTATGCGTAGCCTCAGGCCTCAACAACCGAGAAAGGACAAAAATCGGGCAGGCAGCATGGCTATGTGGGTCGCACCCATTAGGGTGTATAATCACCTATCTAGAGAAATTCCTTTTGTTTCTAAATCTATCGATTCTGCCCATTCGGGAAACGGTGGTTTGAGTCCAACCGTTGGTGATATACATTCGATACACTCAAGCGAAATGAGTGGTCGGTCATGTGTGGGCCGGGTTGCAAGACGTTCTTGTTGAACCCAGGTGTATTCGCCTCTAGAGATGCACTGTCGGAAGGTGGTCCCATACCTTGTCATGTTGGAAATCCAATCTCCAATAAGCGCCATGCGGGTTTTTGATTTTATACTATATATGTGGAGCGTGAGATGCAAGCGTTCTGCTATTTGGTTATTTATTTGATGTAGACATTATTATAATATCACTGGATTTGATATCAAAGTGTTTTGGGTTATAGTAAGGTAAAAACCGTCCATGTTTATGGGTGGGCTGGTCTTACTATTATCTTTTCTTTTGAAAGGATTTTTAAAAGTTAAACAAGTGGTTGGAGTTTACTCACACCAGTCCCATGACTGACCCAGAGTTTATTTTGTTTTGTTTCCCTAAACTCTTGGGTGCCCAAATTTGTACGGGCAGTCAAGTGTTCAGGCTTTTACAGATACACTTGAAGGAGCTTGAAGCAGGAGGCTTCAACGTTAGTTATTTAGAGTTACTTCCGCTGGATCAAATGTTATGTGTACTCTGATGATGATATGTGTATATGTACAAAACAGATTTGTATTTCAAAGCTTATGTTATAGAATATATTTTATTCGTTCCGCTGTGAGTTGTGATCTTCGTTTTTCTTCTATTCTAATATTTCTTTCTTTCTATTTCTCATCCTCTATCTTCTTTCTAATAATGAGTCGTATTTCTGTGTTATTTGGGTTGGACGTGTGGTGTATTTAGTCAACTCAGATAGCACGGATTTGCGGGTCGTTTCAGTTGGTATCAGAGCTTAGGTTGAGCGAACACCTAGGCTTGTGTGGCATGTGCTCATTAGAGATAGGGTCAGTAGTACCCTAGAATGAGTTGAGCGTATATATACGAGAGAGCGTATTTGTTAGTTGATATAAAAGTTGTTTTATATTGTGTTGGCTAGTCTGTGGAGTGGTTTATGAATTCTGGTCGAATCGTGGGACGCCACGAAGTCGATAGGGATTTCTAAACACTTGAACAGAAAATTGAACACGATATTGTTTTTAAGTGGGTAAATGAAATAATTTTACCCAAAATTTCTACTTTGATATAGAAAGAATAATTTTCTAGAATTATTATTATATGGATGTGTTGGATGTGGATTTTATAATCAAATGAGATTATAAATTTAGAATGGTTATTTATAACCAGAGTAGAATTTGTATAGGGATTAAATATACAAATAAGATGAATTAGAATTTAAATCAAACCAGATTTTGGAATTTTAATCCTGGGAAGTTTGAAAATATTTTTCAAAGTATATAAAAATAATATAGATTTGTTTTAGAAGGATTTGAAAGAAAATCATTTTAGATGGATTTTGAAATAATAAAGCACTGAACTCACTTCGGGGGCTGGGAAATTATTCTGATGATGATTGCAACATCATCAGTGTTCATTTTCAAGTTTCTAAGTGATGAATTGCTACCTTAGAAAAAGTTTTGACGGAAATTTGTTTGAAAGAAAACAAATTGGTTTGAATATTCAAATGTTTTGAATTTGTGATGGAAATAAATATATGTATATATTTATGGGATTTCAAAAGAATTTGAAAAAAAAAGCCCAGGGATTTAAATTCTGGAATTTAAATTTAACTTAAACAAGTTAAATGGGTCAAAGTGAATGAATTGATTAGAATCAATTTGAATAGGTATAATGGAATATAGATTCGATATAAATGGATTGATCGTAGATCATTCGAATTGAATGAAGGAAGACCAAAAGTTTTGGTGGAATTAAATTTGTTGAAATATGAGGAGTTGAATTTCAACATAAGTGGATTGTTGAAAGGTAGTGGATTTGTATCATTTCTCCTAACTTAGCAATTTCGAGGACGAAATTATTTTAAGGGGGAAAGAATGTAACGACCCGGATTTTTGAACAGTTTATTTTAAATATTTAGTATGGTTTTAAATATTGAATTCATAATATAAATGAATTTTATATTAAATTTATCAATTTAATAATCGATATACGATTTAATATCGGTTGTGTCAATCGTTGTGTTGAATAACAATTTAAGGACATCAAGCTATGGGACTGCGAGATATTTGAGTTATTTAATAAAGAATAAAATCAAATAAATTACCTAATCTAATCATGGCCACCCTATATTTCAAATTAGAGCCGACCTATTTCATTTTCATCGCAGCCTATTTTCTTCGAGCTGTATATTGTGCTTCTCCTCTTCCCGACAAAACTAAACAAAGAATTTAATGGTGCAGACCTAAAAAGCTATGCTCGCAGACCTCATTTACACCAACGCAGACCTACCTTTCTTCTATATAAACAAAGCCACACTCCTTTGTTATTTCCCCCGTTCATTTTTAATATCCGAAACCTCAGAAAAGAAAAAAAAAGGGGGGAGGGGAATCAAATCGGAAATCTCGAGGGCAAGTATGGGGTCTCCAGAAGCCTGAAGCGCGCACGAACTACGAAGTTTTGGGCGCGGTGTGGTTCCGACGTTCCTCTAGTTCGAACGAAACATCGGATTTACTGTTGATAGTCACGATCGAGGTAAGGTGAGTAGGTCGAGCGAAGAAGTTTTTGTTGATAAAAAAGTTACTCGCGTTTGGCATTAGAAGGCGGCGCGGTCTCGGGTTGAAGCCAACGCTAATATTTACAGTGATTGGATTTTTGCGATTTGGGGTCACCGCGGCTTGTGATTTGGGGAGTTAGAGATTGGTTTAACATTTAAAATGGGTTCTGATGTTGAACTGTACAAGGAGAGGAGAGGAAGCGATGGTTGTGGGAGGGTTGACGCAGCGATGAAACGATGCAGGCATGGTGGCGGTGGCTGTCTGTTTGAGGAATTGGTCTCTGATTTTAGGGTATCGATTTCACAGGAGAAGTCAGGGTTTCGGATATTTGAGATAAGGTGGAGTATAGGGTGTTCAGATTTGTTTATTCAGGGGGAGGGAATGATGCACAATAGGTGTTCGATTTAATGCGGGAATGGCATTGCAAGGCTATAGGTGGTTGTTTGTTTAATAAGAGAAGAAGAGAGAGAGATTAACAAGGCAAATAAAAGGTGAAAAGGTTGGTTCGGGTTTTGTAAATCCTAGAGCAAACTCGAAGTCAAGATGCAAAACAACGATCAGGTGGGTTAATAAGGTATTTGTTTTTACGAATTTAAGTTACATAGGATGATTTATTCATTATAGTTGTTAATTTAAATAAATAAATGTTTAACCGATAATCAAAATTTAAATTAAATCGTCATAGGTACAAAGATAAATTATTTGAGATGATTCGTAGAAGCAAAATCATGGAATTAAACGAGATTGTCGACAGTGGAAAAACCGAGGTGAGTAAATCTCACTCACCTTTAGAATTATTTTTATTTCATTAAAAATAATTGTTTGTTGCTTGTGTGAATATTTTCTGGTTGTTTTATATATATTAGTTATTTAGGCTATATATATATATATATTGGGTTGATTGATTGGTTGGATTCCCGCAGTCTCATTAGCGGATGCCCGCAGTTTCATAGCGGATGATTACCCTATACGCCCCACGCTATGATTAGTGGATGACCTTCTATACCGCGATATTCTGCCACGAAGCAGAATGGGTATTATTTATGTGCTAACATCTGTGGATGCAGGAAAACAGGTTGGAGGAATCCAACTGGATTCCTCAAAAATATATTATCTGTTTGTTTATTTGTTTGCATATATATTGTTATATATGATGTGTTAGAAAAATAAATAATTGGTTGCTTTGTGTGTTTTATCACTGGGCTTAAGTAATGATATTTAAAAATATCGTAAAAAGGACATTTGAGATTTTAAAAGGGAAAATTCTATTTTTAAATAGAATTTGAATTTTTAATGGAATGGAAATATAAGACTTGTTTTGAAAAATAAAACAAGTAGTTCTTTATAAACGAAGTTTATAAATAGTTCTTTTATAACGAAGTTATAAATGAAGTGAAAAGAATTATCATTTGATATTTCAGAAATAGAAATACAAGCGTGAAATTGGAATTTTGAAATGAAATTTCAAAACAGGATGTGAAATGAAATAACTCAAATAAAATTTGAGTATAACATTTGAATTTTTAAAGGAGTTTAAATATTTGAATTTTAAGAGGAGATTGAATATTAGAAATTCAAATAGAAGTTCAAATAGAACTTGAATAGATGAAATTAGAATGCAAAATAGAATTTGAATTCAAGGAATTAAAATATAATTTGAATTCGAAGGAATTCGAATAAAGAAATTCAAATAGAGATTTGAATGTAGAATTTCAAAATAGAATTTGAAATATAGAATTTCAAAGAAAAATTGAATAGAATTTGAAATATAGTATTTCAAAGAAGAATTCAAATATGAAATTTGACTAGAGATTTGAAATGAGATTCAAATAGAAATTTGAATAAAGATTTGAAATAGAAATTCGAGTATTGAATTTGAATATGGAATTGAATACCGAAATTCAAATAGAAATTGGAATATGAGATTTCAAATATAGAATTTGAAATAAACTTTGAAAATAAGATTTCAAAGTAGAATTGGAAATAGAATTTCAAATAGGATTTCAAAATAGGAAATCCAAATGATTTTGAAATGGAATTTAAATTTAAGGGAATTCAGATGGATTTGAGTGAAGTAATTCAAATGGTGTTAATAATGAGTTTGAATATTAGAATTCAAATGGTGTTGAAATAAAATTTGAATATTAGGAATTCAAATGGGGTTGGAAATGGAAAATGAAATTTGAATGTAAGAGATTCAAATTGAATTCAAAAAGGATTTGATCTATGGAATTTGAATATGAAATTCAAATGGGTTTTAAACTATGGAATTTGAAATATAGAATTCAAAAGTGAGATTGGAATTTGGATCAAGAAATTCAAATAGAGTTAAATCGAGTTAAATTTATTTTAAACGAAGTTTAAAAAGTTTATATATATAAATATAATTAAAACGAACTCGCCGCAGCGCTGCAGTTCGTAAAATAGCGATTCGAACTTCAATCGAGTATACAGGACTCAATTGAAGTCGGAATTCTTCGAAACAAGAAACGTCCGGACCGATTTGATAATAGTTTTCTGATAGAAGAGAAAAATCTGAATTTCGTCGTATAGATTTTGAGTTATGTCAAAATCAAATTTTTAGAAAAGCAGCGCCATAAACCATTATAAACCATAATGGATTTTATATATAAATATTGGAATTTTTAAGCAAATAAAAATCCGGATTTCCATTTAAAAATCTAGACGTGAGTTAGAAAATAAATGTGAACTCAAGTGAAGTAAAGAAGATGATTTTTGAAACAATAATCCTATTTTTGATTATTGAATAGAATTAACTAAATCAAAGGAGAATTAGTTAATCGAGTTCGAACTAAAGTCGAACCTTGAAAGGTGAAATTTGGGATTGTAAACATATTCGAAATCGAATATAGAACTTAAATTGAAATTTGAATTCAATTGATTGATAAGTAAGTGGAAATATATTCGAACCGTGTTATATTCAAATATACAAGCGAGATAGGCAGAGAGTTAGTTAAAGAATTACTTTAACGAATTGAGTCAAACAAGTGTACGAAGTTGAAATAAATGGGACAGGTATAGACATACAGGTGAACATGTGTAAGCAGGTTGGATATGAAGTATATGAAGATTCTTAATTTATGTGCTCGTCAATAAGGTACATGTTAATTCATATATGAGGTTTTATGCGCCGTATCGGCAAGCCGCTTGGCTTTTCCTTTTTCTTTTTGATTGAGGAAGATACCGGGAAGCTATTTGAAATTTCCCGATGCTCCCGATACAGGGGAGGTTATGGCGAATTTTTCCGGAAATTTAAGGAGTTAGAATATTTTTAAGAAATTTGACAATTGGGAATCTATATATCGATATATATAGAATTCGATAAGGAAACGAAATCAAAAATAGCGTAAAGGGCCAATATGGTTATTGAAATATTTGGTTAACAAATATTGATAAGGAAATGGAAAAGTGATTTAATTAATGAAATATTAATTAAAGAGCCCAGTGATTTGTTTGATATGTTTGGATGAACACTTGTTTTTATTCGATAGTTAAATCACAGACTATCGAAGTTTTGACCATCGTTGTCAATATGGAGAGACCGGTGGGATTATTATCCGAAGAACCACTCCGTATCGGCATAAGCGTTGCGAACCAAGTATGCTGAATATATTGAAGACGGAGTAAAGTGCAAGGGCTTTTCTATTTATAGAATAGTGCCTTCGGTTTCGTTCAATCCCAGAACGAACGTAAATGGACGAATGTCTGACAGAGTATTTCCAATGATCAAATGGGTTGGTCTGTATGGATATATATGGTTGCAACGGATTTATCCCTTAGCATAATATCCAGAATATTTGTGCAAACTCAACTAGTGATTAACGGATCTGACAATGTGGCATTCAAAGTGATTGTGTTATCAATGAATGGTAAGTATGCGTAGCCTCAGGCCTCAACAACCGGGAAAGGACAAAAATCGGGCAGGCAGCATGGCTATGTGGGTCGCACCCATTAGGGTGTATAATCACCTATCTAGAGAAATTCCTTTTGTTTCTAAATCTATCGATTCTGCCCATTCGGGAAACGGTGGTTTGAGTCCAACCGTTGGTGATATACATTCGATACACTCAAGCGAAATGAGTGGTCGGTCATGTGTGGGCCGGGTTGCAAGACGTTCTTGTTGAACCCAGGTGTATTCGCCTCTAGAGATGCACTGTCGGAAGGTGGTCCCATACCTTGTCATGTTGGAAATCCAATCTCCAATAAGCGCCATGCGGGTTTTTGATTTTATACTATATATGTGGAGCGTGAGATGCAAGCGTTCTGCTATTTGGTTATTTATTTGATGTAGACATTATTATAATATCACTGGATTTGATATCAAAGTGTTTTGGGTTATAGTAAGGTAAAAACCGTCCATGTTTATGGGTGGGCTGGTCTTACTATTATCTTTTCTTTTGAAAGGATTTTTAAAAGTTAAACAAGTGGTTGGAGTTTACTCACACCAGTCCCATGACTGACCAAGAGTTTATTTTGTTTTGTTTCCCTAAACTCTTGGGTGCCCAAATTTGTACGGGCAGTCAAGTGTTCAGGCTTTTACAGATACACTTGAAGGAGCTTGAAGCAGGAGGCTTCAACGTTAGTTATTTAGAGTTACTTCCGCTGGATCAAATGTTATGTGTACTCTGATGATGGTATGTGTATATGTACAAAACAGATTTGTATTTCAAAGCTTATGTTATAGAATATATTTTATTCGTTCCGCTGTGAGTTGTGATCTTCGTTTTTCTTCTATTCTAATATTTCTTTCTTTCTATTTCTCATCCTCTATCTTCTTTCTAATAATGAGTCGTATTTCTGTGTTATTTGGGTTGGACGTGTGGTGTATTTAGTCAACTCAGATAGCACGGATTTGCGGGTCGTTTCAGGTGTACAGCCCAATCAAGGCATCAGTAATCAATCCAAAGGATGTGAAGACCTCCGGTCTTCAACCACTGTCTTCATCGTCGACTTATCGTCGAATCAGTTATTCAGAATAGGTATAAACCCGGCCTTTCCGAATAACTCGCGTATATAATAAATAAGTGCTACACAACCTCAACATACGCCTCATTCCAATTCAGAATATTCTTTTATTCAAATATTCACATCATTAGGGAAAGGTTCCCATTAATTTTATCAAAGATAAATTCTTTTAAATTTATTCTTTAATCTTCCTTTGGATATCATTTCTAAACCAATTTAAGGTTTATCCAAACTAGTCGGGATTAGCAAACCTTGCCGAAGTAATCATTTATTATATTTCCCAATCCCAACCTATTTATCCCATGGAGCAAAACTGGTACTACTCCATATCTAACACCGCGGTATTATCGGTAAATTTTAATTACCATATCTCGTTCAAATCAAATTAAAGATTTAGCTATCGCTTGGGGTAAAACTGTTGGTACTCCATTTTCGGACATTTTCTTGAATTGATAATTTTAATTATCACATTCACTTTTCAATCTAATTATAGATTCATTAAAATTACATTTAGTTTTAATCTTCCCAAAAATCAATATTAATGATTATTCAACTTAGGAAATAAATCATGTCTTTAACTGGGTTAAAGAACTAATGTCATTTAAAACATAGTTCACGATAAACCCCAAAATCACATTCCATTAATTATGGAATCTTCACGGAAAACAGATCAATATATAATTGATATCAATTTCTGTATCTGACCAATAATATAAATGGAATAACGACAAAGCCTTATAAATTACATATATATTAACGGTCCTCCTCCACAGAAAATCATTTCGATTATTACCAAATCGGGTTCCATTCCATTCAAATTAAATATTAATTAATTGGTAAACTTTACTTGGGAAAATTTCCAATAAATCTTAGTTAAAAGATTTATATATTTCAAATCACATTACACTATAAATCGGGTTAAAGAACGAGTGTCGTCAAAAACACAGTTCACATTAAACCCAATTCACATTCCATTTCGATTCCAATTAGATGTTAATTAACTGGAAACTATAATAATCTTAGTTAAAAGATGTATTCTTTTCACATGGGTTCAAGAACAGTGTTACTGAAGACACTATTCACGACAAACCCAAAATCCAATTCTTTTATTAAATTCCAATTAAATATTAATTAATTGGAAAACTTCACCAAATCTTAATTAAAAGATTTATTCTTTTCCCAACTGGGTTCAAGAACAGTGTTAATGAAGACAGTATTCACGACAAACTCAAAATCCAATTCAATATCAAATATAAGGCTCTGAATAGAAATTATATTGGCTTATATTCAATATCAAATTCTGAAATCAACAAATATCGTATTGGGAATATCGATATATATCTTCCAAATTCCTCCACAATATCTGTATAATCTGGAATCCAATATCGAAATATTCCGAAGATTATTTCTATTCAAATCTATTCCAATTCATATATTGGAAATTCTTGTTATTTTTAAGACCATTTCAAATCCAATTTATTTATTTAAAAATATTGGATTATAATTCTAGTTCATCACTAGTTCATTTGATAAAAATATATTTTTATCTTTACAAACATGGAATTTTTCATCCAAATTCTTTCCAAATCATTTATTATGATTTTACACAAAATATTAATATTTTTAATAATTTTATCAATGTCTGTATAGTCGATTTCCATAAACGGTCATCAAACTGCACTTACAACAAGCTTTTCCAAATTTGATTTGGACATGATTCTAAATCCAACCGTTAGATTTCAAATCTCTTATATTCGTTGGAAATTTCTTTTCGATACGAACCCAAGGTTCTGGTTTTAGGAGAATCCGACGGTTGGATCTCTCGTAATATCCATGCGAAGTCAATGGTTGAAATTCGCGAACGGTCGCGGCGCGGCGCTTTCTATTCAGGCCATTTAATATATATAATATATAAATTATGTATATTTCGTCGATTTCCATTTAAAACGTATTTTATAAATCATTTTAAATTCGTTTTAAAAATGATTTTTACTTCATATTCAACTTTAAATCAAAATTGAATATTCCATATCATTATAATATATAAACGATAATATTATTAAAACATTAAATTTTGAAATCACTTCCTTTTCGATATCCATTAGAAGAATGAATAAAATCAATATAAATATCGTTCGCGTCAAAATGGCGCAAATCAAATCAATATGGCTTTTATTCAACACATGAACATTTTTAATGGTTTATACTTCCAATAAAAATGATATTTTTATTGTTTAAATATTTTATTCAACACATGAATATTTTTAATCCTTTATACATTTAATAAAAACGATATTTTTATTATTTTAATATTTTATTCAACACATGAATATTCTATTCAACACATGAATATTTTTAATTCTTTTCTGAATATTATTTTAAAACATTCATTATTTTTCAAATTGGAATGAGACCCAATCAATTACCATATAATGCTATTTATATGGATTCTATACAACACATGTATATAATAACATGATAAACAATCAACCATCATCGAAAGAACATCACACAACTGCATAAGCATTAAATATAAATAATAAACGCTTAAAACATCATGTCAACCAATTGATCAATATACAACTAAATAATTGGGATTAGTGTACGTCAAATATCATCCCAATAACCGTGTGAGGTTTCAATTAACAAACACAGATTATATTGGTGCAGTTGGGCGATGTGTAAAATTAATCGTCCCAATCAACGTCAGTCAAATGGGTGTACATAAACAAATCGTCCGATTTGTAAACGAATATTTATTTTATTCATATACACGTGAAAAATTATATTTTTAACTATAGAATATTTATTTCAACACATGATTATTTTATTTTCCGTTTCATATCACATTCACAGTCAGTTTCCACAACACTATACAATCAAACAATTCGTCCATGGTCTGTGGATGATGGTGTCAGGAGCTACTAAGCCCCATCTGCAACCTAATATATATTTAACTAGAAAACAAAATTAGAGCGAGAAGTTCTCACCTTTGGGATCCACTCCTCCAATTCTATTTCTGAATTTTTGAAACGTTTGGATTTGCCCGAAATTCCAATGCATACTTTTCCACGCTATTCATAGTAAAAATCATGTTTTTAATATGATGTTTATATATTTAAAAATCCCATTTTTATTTCGCTATATATATAAATCATATTTTTATATTGTTAATGTATAAACAAAAATCACATTTTCTTTTCACTATCTTCATAATAAAAATCATATTTTTATTTTGCTAACATCATAATAAAAATCGTATTTTTATTTCAAATCTACATTATAAAAATCAAATTTTTACAACGTTACTTCATATGAAAAATTACATTTTTAAACAAATAAAAACCGTATTTTTATATTTTCAAAAATCATATCTTTATATTTTCAAAAATCATATCTTTAATCGCTATTCATATAAATACAAATCATATTTTTTGTCTATATTCAAACAAATAAAAATTATATTTTTAATCGCTATTCAAACAAATAAAAATCATATTTTTTTCTTAAAAAAAATCATATCTTTAGACAAACAAAAAATCAAATTTTTACTTAAACAAAAATCATATCTTTAAATTGTTTAAAAATCAATTCTTTTCTATATCTTATTATATCTTTTTATGATTAAAAATCCAATATTTATCTTTTTAATACGCTTAAAAATCGTGTTTTCATACTTATGAAAAATCATAGGATTAAAATTATAAAAACTTATGACGATTTTTAGGGTTTCCAGAGCAGCAGGAGGCTGAAGCTGCTGGTGTTCACGGTGGAGGCGCTCGAAGGTGGGTGGCGAAGGAGGAGGCGGAGAATAAAAGGGGGGGGTCTTGCTGTTGAACTGAGAAGGGGAGGGGCTGCGAATTGGAATCGAGAGAGGGAGGGGTGCTGCGCTCGCGGTGGTGGCTAGGGGTGGCGCTAGGGGGAGCAGGCCGAGGTGGGGCACGTCTGACAGAGGGAGGCGGTCTCGGTCTTCATGCTGAAGGAGGCTAGGGTTCGCGGAAATTTGGGATTGGGATTTGAACGACGAGGAGAGGGAGAAGAGGAGGGTGCGGTGCCGCCTGGGAGGGGGTCGGAGGCGTCAGCGGCGGTGTGGGCCAGGGGCGGTGGAGCGACGACGAGCATTCTTCTGGTTTTTTTTAATTTGAAATCACGATGGAATGAGGAGAGAAGAGGGGTGAGGGATATTATATAATTAATTAATTTTAATTTAATTTTCCAAAAAGGTTGACTTTTTATTCGAACTCCAAACGAAACCCAAGGACTGTCACCCCTAGATAAATACCCCCATTCCAAACACAATGGGATATGTCCCATAAGCCAATTTAACTGTTACGATCAGTTTTCATTTAAATTAATATATATATCACTCTTTATTTAATTTAAATGTACATTTCAATTTACCGGAGCCACATACTGACCCCGAAAATTCCAGAAAAATAAATCTAGCTATTTTTGACGATTCGGTCTTAACAAAACTAATTTCATTGAATTTGGAGGCCATTTGAAAAACGGTCATTTTCCAGTCGATTAAATTCAAATTGAAATTGCCAAACACGTTTAAATCCACCACGCTCACATATTGATTCCAAAAATTATGAAAATTGGAATCCAGCAATAATTTGACATTCCGGATCCAACAAAAGCGGTCTCATCGAAAACAGAGGTCATTTGCAAAAATCGCAATTTTTAAGGGTTGTATATTATATAAATTCCATAGCGACTATTCTGAATTTTCAACTGGACATAACTTTTTATTCCCGCTATGAAATATGAATTTTTCACATTCGTAGGAAAGATATTTTCAAACAGATTTAAATATTTCTTGTTTTACTAAAATCCTATTTATTTTGAATCCTGTACATTCATTTGAAATTTGAAATCGAATTTTAAAACTACTGTGCCATTTCAGGCTCGTTATATAATTAAAATAAATATTTATATTCTAACTTCGATTTAAATAAATATATACATTCTAATTCTATTCAAAATAAATTTTTAGTTGTTATTATTTAAAATAAATCATTTTAAATATTCAAAATTCATTAAAATTGCCAAAATAAAAATTTTAAATTGGTTTTGATTTTCCGGGTTGTTACAATCTCCCCCACTTAAAAATTAAAATCTTTTCGTCCTCGAAAAGGAACGGAGCTGAAAGTTATTTAACTAACCAACTCAACTTTCAGTTTGGCCTTCATTCTTCAACTTTTCAGTTTCTAAGAATTTTCCAATCCTTCAAAATTTGGCTAACACCCTAAATTTTTGAAAAATTTCATCATAACCTCCTTTGTACGGGGAGATATTTAAAACCGTAACTAGCCACGCAGGGCCCTCATCATCCAAAAAGAAAAAGAAAAAGCTAATTGGCTCATAAAATCATCCAAACCCAATAAATTAGTAAACAAGTACCTATTTGTCGGGCATACAATTTTATTCCTCTTCTCTAGCCTCCTTGCTATGACCTGTCCAATATATATGCATGTACATGTATGCAATTTCCAAACAATTTTCAATTCAACATTTGGTCCAGTTTGGCTAAATATTCGTCTTTCTTTCACATGTTGGTTTAAATGGATAATCACACAACACAATCATCAATCAATTAGTTGATTTGCGTTTCAAACTCATAACTTTATTATATATACTCAAAAATCCATTTTTGATGCCAAATCACAACAATAAATTCTAACTATATTTTGGTTCTCACACCAGTCAAGTGGAAATATATAGATATCCCACTATCGCACCCGAACATAAGTACTGGTGAATCATCTCCCGGCGACTAAAGTGTAATTCTATATCTACCTAGTACCTGAGGCTTCGAATATACCTCTCGTCAGGCATATACTCGAAATATCCCTATACTAGATTGTCCAAATTTAATATAAAATAAATATTCAAATACATATAATAAATTATAATTTTCAAAGCTAAATTTGTTCTCATTCTTATTTTTAAAAACAACACTCTTCGAACTCATTCTAGGATAATACTGATTCCATCTCTAATGAGTCATTCTTATTGGATATTAATAATCCAATCTCTGATGAATCCTTTCATTTGGTTCTAATGTGTCTTGTTCTCGAGCTCTGTAAACCAAAGCTCTTATACCACGTGTAACGACCCGAACTTCCCCAATTTCCAAAGAGAAGAGAAAGAACGAATTGTTTGAGAATGGGACAAATCAGAACACAAACAGAAGAACATTTCATTGCTTATTACAACAATTACATCATAGTATAAGAATATAACAGAGTATGAATAAATATTATACATTAGAAAAATAACAAAGATCTAAAATTACAATGCAGCAAAAAACTAATATATATAACACAACTGTAAGAAATACACGGGTAGAAAGATTGTTCCGAATTTAGCCCCAGCTATAAATCCAGGATCCTGTGAAAATAATATCTGCAAAAACCCAACAACTAGTTGCCCATGTGGAAAATAAGGGCACCCAGGGTTTAGGTTAAAACAATAAACTCCAGGCCAGTCATGTGACTGGTGTGAGAACTAAAATAGTTTTTTAACGATAGGCAAATCAAGGGACCACGCCGCATAACACGGAACGGGTTTACCACCAAGAATACTAGTGCATAAAACAAACAATGCAATGCTAAATAAAGAACAATGAAGCTTTTATAAGACTCAGGTCCCGTCACACAATGCAAACGAAAGCCGGAGGATAGAGTTTTTACTTATAATAGCCAAAAATGATTAGTACGTGAAATTTCATATTTTATTATTACTATAATTGAAGAAATCAATTTCAAATATAAATGTATCAATCATAGACGGCATAATGCCCCCATCCCACTTGTCGCCATACTAGGCTCTACAAATAAAACTGAATGTCACATATTGGAAATTGGATTCCATCTATGAGTCGAGGCCAAGGATGACTCCTCACCGCTTCGAGACACTCTAGCAAACGTCTCAGGATTCGGACACTAGAGAATCCTTGGATCTTCAGGGCCGATCAACACATAGCGGATTAATTATACCAGAACACACGTTTCCCAGTCCTATCGGACATATCCATCAGCTCCGTAATAACCGATATATCTGAGGCGCCTCTCAATCCAACAACCACATAGGTAAAAATATAAAAATGTCAGGGCTTGCAAAATCCTGACACCACCCATAGCTAGAAAGAAACGTTGTGCACTCCCTGCAGTCTGATCCTGTTTTTGACTCATACCGAGGTGTGAGGCTCGCGAATTAACGCTATACACAAAGCTATGCCACAAAGGTCGTGCTTTGATCATCAACCACAAGACTCTGCTTTTCAACAGAAGACTTGATCATTTGCATCTCATCATGCCACACAGGCAATTCACGCCATGCGACTGATGTCTATGTATATATAAACTCTGAGCTCGTACGTCTCAGAAAAGGGTGTTAAGCAAGAGAATAAATTCTCCGCCACCAAACAGATATATATTTAATAGAGATCAATCAACACGGAGTAAAATCCAGTGTCAGACACACAGTCCATTGACAAGTTCGCTCTGGATCTGAATGAAACCGAAGGCACCTTATTCCTCGCCCCATATGTCCAATACATGAGAGAGGTCCTCGCATATCCGGTCGATCTCCAAGTACGTTTGGATAATCACCACTCTTTACCTTGTCTTGGGTGTACAGCCCAATCAAGACAGCAGTAACCTTCCAAACGATGTGAAGACCTCCGGTCTTCAACCACCGTCTTCTTCGTCGACTTACCGTCAAATCAGTTATTCAGAATGGGTATAAACCCGACTTTTCCGAATAACTCGCATATATAATAAATAAGTGCTACACAAACGCAACATATGCCTCATCCCAGTTCAGAATATTCTTTTATTCAAATATTCACATCAATCGGGAAAGGTTCCCATTAATTTTATCAAAGATAAATTCTTTCAAATTTATTTTTTAATCTTCCTTTGGATATCATTTCTAAACCAATTTAAGGTTTATCCAAACTAATCGGGATTAGCGAACCTTACTGAAGTAATCATTTATTATATTTCCCAATCCCAACCTATTTATCCCATGGAGCAAAATTGGTAGTGCTCCATATCTAACACCACGGTGTTATCGGTAAAATTTAATTACCATATGTCGTTCAAATCTAATTAAAGATTTAGCTATCTCCTGGAGTATAACTGGTGGTACTCCATTTTTGATCATTTTCTTGAACTGATAATTTTAATTATCACATTCACTTTTCAATCTAATTGAAGATTCATTAAAACTCCATTTAGTTTTAATCTTCCCAAAAATCAATATTAATGATTATTCAACTAAGGAAATAAATCCTGTCTTTAACTGGGTTAAAGAACTAATGTCATTTAAAATACATTTCACGATAAACCCAAAATTACATTCCATTAATTATGGAATCTTCACGGGAAACAGATTAATATATAATCGATATCAACTTCCGTATCCGACCAATAATATAAACGGAATAACGATAAAGCCTTTTAAACTCCATATATATATATATTAACAGTCTTCCTCCACAGAAACTCATTTCGATTATCCATTCCATTCCAATTAAATATTAATTAATTGAAAAACTTTACTTTGTAAAATTTCCAATAAATCTTAGCTAAAAGATTTATATATTCCAAATCACATTACACAAATTGGGTTAAAGAATGAATGTCGTTAGAAACACAGTTCACAATAAACCAAATTCACATTCCATTTCAATTCCAATTAAATGTCAATTAACTGGAAACTCTAATAATCTTAGTTAAAAGATTTATTCTTTTCACATGGGCTCAAGAACAGTGTTACAGAAGACACCATTCACAACAGACCCAAAATCCAATTCTTTTATTCAGTTCCAATTAAATATTAATTAATTGGAAAACTTCACTAAATCCTAATTAAAAGATTTATTCTTTTCTCAACCGGGTTTAAAAACAGTGTTAGTGAAGACACCATTCATGACAAACAAAAAATCAAATTCAATTTTAAATACAAGGCTCTGAATAGAAATTATATCGACTTATATTCAATATCAAATTCTAAAACCAACAAATATCGTATTGGAAAAAACGATATATATATCTTCCAAATTCCTCCACAACATCCGTATAATCACAGAATCCAATATCGAAATATCCCGAAGATAATTTCCATTCCAATTCATATATTTGAAATTCTGGTTATTTTTAAAACCATTTCAAGTCCAATTTATTTATTTAAAATTATTGGATTATAATTCTAGTTCATAACCAGCTCATTTTGATAAAAATATATTTTTATCTTTACAAATGTGGAATTTTTTATCCAAAATCTTTTCAAATCATTTATTATGATTTTACACAAATTATTAATATTATTAATAATTTTATCAAGGCCTGTATAGTCGATTTCCATAAACGGTCATCAAACTGCACTTACAACGAACTTTTCCAAATTTGATTTGGATATAATTCCAAATCCAGCCGTTAGATTTCATATCTCTTATATTAGTTGGAAAGCTCTTTTCGATACGAACCCAATGGTTCTAGTTTTAGGAGAATCCGGTGGTCGGATCTCCAATAGTATCCATGCGAACTCAATGGTCGAAATTCGCGAACGGTCGCGGCGCGTTCTATTCAGGCCGTTTAATATATATAATATATAAATTATATATATTTCATCGATTTCCATTTAAAATGTACTTTATAAATCGTTTTAAATTCGTTTTTAAAACGATTTTAACTTCATATTCAATATTAAATCAGAATTGAATATTCCATATCGTTATAATATATAAATGATAATATTTTCAAAACATTAGATTTTGAAATCACTTCCTTTTCGATATTCATTATAAGAATGAATGAAATCGATATAAATATCATTCACGTCAAAATGGCGCAAATCAAATCAACACGGGTTTTATTCAATACATGAATATTTTTTATCCCTTATACATTCAATAAAAATGACAATTTTTTTGTTTAAATATTTTATTCAACACATAAATATTTTTAATTCTTTTCTGGATATTATTTTAAAACATTCGTTATTTTCCAAATTGGAACGAGTCCCAAACAATTACCATATAATGTTATTTATATGGATTGCATACAACACAAGCATATAATAACATGATAAACAATCAACCATAATCCAAAGTGCATCACACAACTGCATAAGCATTAAATATAAATAATTAACGCTTACAACAGCCTATCAACCAATCGATTGACATACAACTAAATAATTGGGATTAGTGTAAGTCAGATATCATCCCAATACCCGTGTGGGGTTTCAATCAACAAACACAGATTATATATTGCAGTTGGGCGATGTGCAAAATTAATCGTCCCAATCAATGTCAGTCAAATGGGTGTACATAAACAGATCGTCCGATTTGCAAACGAATATTTATTTTATTTATATACACGATAAAAATTATATTTAACTATATAATATTTATTTCAACACATGAATATTTTATTTTCCATTTCATATCACATTCACGGTCAATTTCTGCAACACAACACAATCAAACAAGTCGTCCATGGTATGTGGACGATGGTGTTAGAAGCTACTAAGCCCCGTCTGCAACCTAGTATATATTTAACTAGAAAACAAAATTAGATTGATAAGTTCTCACCTTTAGGATCCACTCCTCCAGTTCTATTTCTGAATTTCTGAACCATTTGGATTTGCCCGAAATTCCAATGCATACTTTTCCACGTCGTTCATAGTAAGAATTACATTTTTAATATAATGTTTATATATTTAAAAATCCCATTTTTATTTCGCTATATATATAAATCATATTTTTATATTCTTAATGTATAAACAAAAGTCACATTTTCTTTTCACTATCTACATAATAAAAATCATATTTTTATTTTGCTAACATCATAATAAAAATCGTATTTTTATTTCAAATGTACATCATAAAAATTAGATTTTTACAATGCTACTTCATATGAAATCACATTTTTATATTTTCAAAAATCATATCTTTATATTTTCAAAAATCATATCTTTAATCGTTATTCAAACAAATAAAAATCATATTTTTAATCGCTCTTCAAACAAATAAAAATCATATTTTTAATCCCTATTCAATAAACCATATTTTTTTCTTAAACAAAAATCATATCTTTAAACAAACAAAAATCATATTTTTACTTAAACAAAAATCATATCTTTATATTGTTTAAAAATCAAATCTTTTCTATAATAAAAATTATATCTTTTTATGATTAAAAATCCAATCTTTATATTTTTAATACGCTTAAAAATCGTGTTTTCATACTCATAAAAATCATAGTATTAAAATTATAAAAACTTACGACGATTTTTAGGGTTTCCGGAGCAGTAGGGGGTTGGAGCTGCTGGTGTTCACGGTGGAGGCGCTCGCAGGTGGGTGGCGAAGGAGGAAGCGGAGAAAAAAATGGGGCCTTGCTATTGAACTGAGAAAGGGAGGGCTGCGAATTGGAATGGAGAGAGGGAGGGGTGCTGCGCTCGCGGTGGTGGCAAGGGGTGGCGCCAGGCGGAGCAGGCGGAGGTGGGGCACGACTGACGGAGGGAGGCGGTCGCGGTCTTCGCGCTGAAGGAGGCTAAGGTTCGTGGAAATTGGGGATTGGGGTTCGAATGGCGAGGAAAGGGAGAAGAGGAGGGTGCGGCGCAGCCTTAGAGGGGTCGGAGGCGTTAGTGGCGGTGTGGGCCAGGGGCGGTGGAGCGACGGAGAGCATTCTTCGTTTTTTTTTAATTTGAAATCATGATGGAATGAGGAGAGAAGAGGGGTGAGGGATATTATATAATTAATTTATGTTATTTTAATTTTCCAAAAAGGTTGACTTTTTATTCGAACTCCAAACGAGACCCAACAACTGACGCCGCTAGCTAAATACCCCCATTCCGAACACAATGGGATATGTCCCATAAGCTAGTATGACTGTTACGATCAGTTTTCATTTAAATTAAAATATAAATCATTATATATTTAATTTAAACTTACATTTCAATTTACCGGGGCCACATACTGACCCCGAAAATTCCAAAAAAATAAATCTAGCTATGTTTTGACGATGCAGTCCAAACAAAACTAATTTCATGGAATTTGAAGACCGTTTGAAAAACGGTCATTTTTCAGTTGATTAAATTCAAATTGAAATTGCCAAACACGTTTAAATCCGCCACACTCACATATTGATTCCAAAAATTATGAAAATTGGAACCCAACAATAAGTTGACATTCCGGATCCAACAAAAGTGGTCTCGTCGAAAACGGAGGTCATTTGCAAAAATCGCTATTTTTAAGGGCTATATATTATATAAATTCCATAGCAACTATTTTGAATTTTCAACTGGACATAACTTTTTATTCCCGCTATGAAATCTGGAATTTTCACATTCGTTCGAAAGATATTTTCAAACATATTTAAATATTTCTGGTTTTACTAAAATCCGGTTTATTTTGAATCCTGTACATTCATTTGAAATTTGAAATCGAATTTTCAAACTACTGCGCCATTTCAGGCTCGTTGTATAATTAAAATAAATATTTATATTCTAACTTAGATTTAAATAAATATATACATTCTAATTCTATTCAAAATAAATTTCTAGTTGTTATTATTTAAAATAAATCATATTAAATATTCAAAATTCATTAAAATTGCGAAAATAAACATTTTAAATTGGTTCTGATTTTCCAGGTTGTTACAACCGCAAACCCAACACGCCCCCCTTGAAGCAACATCGCTAGGTCCGAAGTGCTTATCCACTCCAATACACCATGCTGTCGCCTAACTACATTGTTTCATGCTTCACGTTATTCTCCCATTCCCAAGAGACTAAACATGCACCCATGAACAATATCTGCTCCACTAATGAAAACAATAGCTTCTCCTATGAACGTGATATACTTCCCCACATTACACCGTCCATGCCTACTTCCCCTATGAATGCAACAATACCTTCCCTCTTCGCTCACTGTTTTTGCCTCCTATATGCTACCCCATGAAGCTGCTCTTCCCTGAACCCTCCCTTCATCCGAAAATCTGACCAGAGCTTCATAGCTTCGACCACCCATAACTTCTACCTGCATCCTACTTCGTTCACCTCCCCCCTGTTTACACCGGCATTTTGGTTTCTATTCTATTTATAGGACTATAGAAGTTTCGAAATATTCAAGAGAAAGTACTGTGTTTTTTCTTTTATGTAATATAATTATATATTTATTTTTGTGGACATTGCTGGGTTTTGAAAGTAAGAGGATGAGGTTTTGTTTGCCTCAGTAAAACAAAGGGGATGTGTGAATTAAATAGGACGAGAGAGTCAGTAGGCTTGTGCATTTTCCATACGTAGTATAGGTTAGGTTGTTTGATTGATAATTAGACAAGATAAATGATTTTTCTCTTCAGTCATGGATCAACGTAAGGCTCGCCACGATTTATATACATGGATTTGGTCAAATTGGCCAGCACTTTGTTTGCTGCCTGCTGAGAAAATATGGGCGTCATTAAATTTGAAATGAAATGTCATGTAGGCTGTGTTATGCTAGTCTTACGTTTTCAACTATAGACCAGTGTAGGCTACATTTGATTTAAATTAGTATAGGGGAAGGCTTTGGTTTTATACGTTAAATTTATTGTACCGCTATATATCGTTACCGTTTAAAATTCGCACCACAAGGCCGAAACTCTAAACGCAACAAAAACGGACCACCGCTACGTCTCAACGTTCCAGTTCCAACGAAATTAATCTCATTGGAAATATACTCGTTTGTACAACGGTGTTATTTTAATTAATCAGTTCACCTTTAAATTGAACGTACCGACAAAACTACTCCAATTGGCTCTAAACTGGAAATCTAGCAATAATTAATTACACGCATTCCAATAAAACTCATTTCATTGAAAACAGTGGTTGTTTGGAAGAACGATTGTTTTTAAAGCTTACGTAATATCGATAAAATAATATTTAATTTCTAAACAGTTCAATTTAATGATAATAAATTAATATAATTGTATATATATATTTAAATGGAATCTTATACAGCTTCAGACTCAACCAATATAGATCTTAGAACTCAACATTTAGAAATTCAAGTTAAAACGGTATCCAAATATATAGAAATTCTTTTATATTTATTAATTAAATCGTTATAATTTATTAACGATTCCATAGCGACTATTTGAAAATTTGAGTTGGACTTATCTTACAATTTATACAATGAAATCTCAAATTTTCTCTTTCATTAGAAAAATATAATCACGTAGATTCAAGTGGTTCTTGTTTCATAGAATTCAGGCTTAAAACGGATTCTATACATTCAATTAAAGTTCGAAACTGAATATTATGAACTATCACGTCGTTTCTAGCTTGTTTTAATTATATATATTACCACGATCTAGACTTCCCCGATCCCTAAAGAGACAGAGGAGCCCAGATTGTGTTGAGAATACGGCGCATCAGAACACAAATGTGAGAACATTTCATTGCTATTACAACAATTTACATCAGATTACAAGATATAAGAGTTCAAATAAATAATATACAGCGGAAAAATATCAGAGATTAAAATACACAAATTTAAAATGTATAAATACAATGTACAACGGAAATACATCAACTAACACAACTGAAGGAAAAACACGGATACAAAGCTTTTCGAATATAGCTCTTGCTGTAATCCAGGATCCTGTGAAAAAAAATATCTATAAATCCAAAACTATAGTTGCCTGTGTGGAAAATATGGGCACCCAGAGTTTAGGTGAAAACAATAAACTCCGAATTAGTCATGGGACTGGTGTGATAACTAAAACAGTTATTAAATTTATTTTACAGTTGGTAAATCAAAGGACCATGTCATGTAACACGGAACGGATTCACTCCCAAGAATACCATAAAAACAACAACGCAATGCTAAAAGGAAAAATGAATCCATTATAAGACTCAGGTCCTATCACACAATGCAAACACAAACCAGAGGATAGAGATTTACCTTATAATGGCCAAACATGCTTGGTACGCGAAATTTATCTTTTATTATTACTATAAGTGAAAAAATTAACTTCAAATATAAATGTATCAATCATAGACGACATAGTAACCCATCGTACTATATCGCTATATAGGTTTACAAATAAAACTGAAAAGTCGCGTATTGGAAGTTGGATTCCATCTATGAGTCGAGGCAAGGGATCTTCCTCACCGGTTTCGAGACACTCTAGCAAATGCCTCAGGATTACACATTTGGGCAACCCTCGGTTAGAGTCAGGGCCGGTCCTCTCTTACGTTTGAGGATTAGTTATTCCTGAACACATGTTTCCCGGTCCTATAGGACCTATCACTTAGCCATTGGCAACCAATATATCCAAGGCGCCTTATTATCCATCATCCATGTAATTAAAAGTGTCTGGGCTCCATACCATGACACCACTCCCAGCTAGAAAGAAACGCTATGTCCTCCTTGAGGTCCTCATCCCGTTTTTGACTCATACCGAGGTGTGAGGCTTTCGAATTAACGCTATACACAAAGCTATGCTACTTAAAACTGTGCTTTGATCATCATCCACAAGACTCTGCTTTTCAGCAACAACCTTGATCATTTGCATCTTAACATGCCACATTGTCAATTCATGCCATACAACTGATTTCTATCAAAATATAACCTCTAAGCTCATACGTCTCAGAGAAGGGTGTTAAGCAAGAGAATAAATTCTCCGCCACCAAACAAATACATATTTAATAGAAATCAATCAAAACAGAATGAAATACAATGTCATACATAATCCATTTACAAGTTCGTTCTGGGTCTGAACAAAATCGGAGGCAACATTATTCCTTGTCCCGTATGTCCAATACAGGAGAGAGGTCCTCGCATATTCAGTCGATCTCTAAGTACGTCTAGACGATCACCACTTATTACCTCGTCTTTGGTGTACAGCCAAATCAAGACATCAGTAATCATCCAAACGATGTGAAGATCTCCGGTCTTCAACCACCGTCTTCTTCAACTTCTAGTCGCTGTATCAGTTATTTAGAATAGGTTAAACCCTGTCTTTCCGAATAACTCGCGTATCTTATAATCATGTGAAGTATAAACACATCATACGCCTCATGCCAATCTAGAATATTCTTTTATTCAAATCTTGTTGGAAATCATTTCAAAAGATTTTTAATATCTTTTCTCAACTTAAACCAAATAAGGTTTATCAATTAGTCAGGATTAGCGAGGCTTACCGAAATGATCATAATTTTATTATCCCAATCCCAACCTATTCATCCCTTAGAGCAAAACTGGTAGTACTCCATATCTTGCACCCAATGTATTATCGGTAAAATTAATTACCATTTCACTTTTCAAATCTAATTAAAGATTTAACTATCGCATAGAGTGAAACTGGTGGTACTCCATTTTCGAACATTTCTTGAATTCAGTAAATTTAATTTCCTTATTCATATCTCAATTTAATTTAAGGATTCATTAAAACTCTACTCAGTTCTAATCTCGAAAATCATTACTTAATGATTATTCAACTTTAGGAAAATTAATCCTGTCTTTAACAGGGTTAAAGAACCAATGTCATTTAAAGCATAGTCCATGATAAACCCCAAATCATCATTCATTAAAATGGAATCTTCACGAAAATCATAACAGCATATAATCAACATAAATCTCCATATCGGGCTAATACTATAAACGGAACAATGGAAAAACCATTTAAATTCCATAAATAGTAAACGCCTTCCTTCATAGAAGCTCATCTCGATTATCACTAAACAGGATTCTATTCAATTCCAATTTCTTTTAATAAATTGGAAGACTTTACTTTGGAAAAATTCCATTAATCTTAATTAAAAGACTTATAAATTCCAAATCATAACTTCACCGTTTATCGGGTTAAAGAACAAATGTTATTCAAAACATTGTCCACGATCAACCTAAAATCAACTTACATTTAATTCCAGTTATATTTACTAATCGGAAAACTTCCTTAAATCTTAGTTAAAAGATTTATTCTTTTCTCAACTGGGTGTAAGTACAGTGTTATTAAAGACACCATTCGCGACAAAGCCTAAGTCCAATTTGATATTAAATACAAGGCTCTAAATAGAAATCACATTAACTTATATTCAATATCAAATTCTGATCCCAGCAGATATCGTATTGGGAATAACGATATTTTGTTGGATCTAGAATAAGCCTAGAGGTGGATGAATAAGGTTTTTCACAGTTTTTAACTGAATTAAAAATTTAACGAGATATTTAATAATAAACCGATCACAGAATATAGCAGAAACAAAAATGCAAACAATAAATCACACACAGATATACCCAGCTTCGGCAAAACCCTGCCTACTGCTGCATTTCTAAGGTTTCTACTAGGTGATAGAACAGATCACGCATACAAGACCATGTACACTCGCAAACCCTGCTCCTATTCTAACCGTACGCTCAAAACCATAGACTGACGGATATCCCCTCGATCAGATTTCCCCGAATTACAACCCTGTAATCCGTAACCCAGATTTTACAGACTCTGAAACTGACAGTCAACACCCTGACTGATATCCTAGACTTTACAAATCTAGACACTGTTTGAATTCTGTTTACAAAACTAAAACAAAAACACAATACAAAATTAAAAACAAAAACAAATGGAAACTCTTGTTTTAGAATAAACTAAAGGAGATAAAATAGGAGGGGTCATCCCCTTTAAAAGTTTGGCTTAGCCCATGAATACTTGGCCAGCCCCATTATCTTTGTTTTTGTCCGATCTCCTTTTGTACTCTGGAGAAAATAAATGGCGGCTAGAGTTTGTCACTTGGCTCCAATTCGTTGCTGAAGAAATCGATATTTCTTTGTGTAATCTCTGAAAGGATGGGCGATGATGTTTGTCAATCAATTTAGGAATTTTCCTTCGATCGAACTGCAACTCTTATGCCTCGGGTTTGAAACCGTAGCAATTTGTAAGTCCTCTAAATTTTTATCTTTGATTGCTTGAATTGATTATTGTCGGTCTCGATAGTTTGCCAGTGATGTAAATTGGTGTAAATATAGGATTAAAAATCCTTTAAATCACTCTGATTTCGCTGTATGACTGGTCTGATTGATTGCGATCTCCTCTTTATATTTCACGGCTTGATTGAATGAATTAGAGAAGTTTTTTGCTTTCCTTTTTGACATTAGAACCCTTGGCATGATTTATTGACTGATCGAATTGCAAATTTAAAAGAGGAAAAAAATTTGTTTCCTATCGCTCCTTGCTTTTGCTTGATTGGAGATGCATTTGTGGAAAAGTTTAAAAGCTTGTTTGCTGAAATGAATTTAACTCGACTTTGTGGGTCTTTGATTGATTTCCTAGTATTAAAAGAACTGGTATGAACATTTCAGGAAACATTTTAAAAACCTTGCCAAATAACATTTTCCTTGATTGATTTTCTTGCTTGGGCAACATTGGTTTCCCATTTCTGTAAACAAAGAATTTTGTTCCATTGATTGATACTTGATTTAAACACATCCTGGTCGAATTCTTTTTCATTTCTGACCATGGAAAATTGATGAATGAGATTGCCTTGTTTGAATGAAATTTAATTGAACTTAAATCTTCCCATGAATGAATTTCCTTGCAAAATCTGGAAAGAATAATCTCCTTGACTGTCTGATTTTTCTGAAAAGAAATAAAAGGCTTCTTTGTTGAATTCCCCTGATTTTCAAAGATTTTTGAAATGAATTTTTTCCAATTTCAATTCCTGTAATTTCTGATTACTCCACACATATGAATATCACTGAGTAGAGAGATATGTCATACAAATATTGCTGATTTCCTGGATCCATTATCATGACTTGCCAAACATTTCTGAATTGACAAAAACTGAACATGCCAAATATATGTTTTGCTGTGTATACAACTTGACCATTTTCTTGCTTGTATGTTTACTGCCTTTAACCTTTGAACAGTTTCAACCTATACATGAATATGCACTTGAACTTGAATTTGAATGGTGCACCCTCTGTTTAGAACCTTGTTACTGCTCTTGCCATTTCTGTGTATTACTTGAGTACGCTTGCCATCATGGAATACTTGATGCATGTATTTGCACTTACAGTCATGTCCCAAAATTGTGCATGTTTATCAGTGCACCATGTCATGTGAAAACTTGGTACTTTGTTCTGTTTCATTAGTGAGTAGATCATATATGCGCCATGCTTCGACCCTTGTGCTCGACCACCTGCTTGTTTATTCTCGTTTGCTGGCTTGATATACATGTTTTAATCTGTCTAGTCCTATGTCGAGTAGTTTTGAATCATTGTTCAATGCATACATGTTCACTTGTACTTGTATATGCTGAAATCACCTGTTCTTCCTTGGATTACTTGAAACTGTGCTGCTCCATTCCTTTGCATATGCTGTTCTGATCAGTTACACATGCACCATCTACACAATGCAACTGTTTTACCCAAGCACCATGCTGTTTGACTTGTTGACCACCATACTATATGAACTGTCTTGTTGTAGTTGTTTGAATCTGAATTGCTTAACCGATTTTCTTCTTGTACTCATACATGTGTCACGGTATTTGCTTATTCATTCTCGACCATGCAGTTCTATGTATTTACTGAATCCACTTGCTCACTTGCATTCACCATGCCGATATTTTGATGATGCTGCTACATTTGAGTTGATCTTTGCTGCTTCCATTTTGGTCTCGATCATGTTTGTTTGTGTTGACTTTGTTGCTTTTCAGATGTGCACTGAGTCGAGATGGTCCATGTGGCTACTCCTCAGTTGCATGCTGATCGGTGAGGCTGTGCACACGTGTAACTATACACGTGTGTATATGCAGCCATTAGATAGAATTCTTGTCCCTGTACATATACAAACTGTCTGTCTAGACACAGATGAATCAGATCAAGTCATGAAAAATGATGAGAAACACACCAGAAATCTGAGGCAAATAAAATTTTAAAAATAAAATTTATATTCGCATATATTCAGTTTAAATTCCTATTGCAGTGTACTGTGTGTTTCTGTTTTCATGTGACAGGTATGAAGACTGGACTGACTGTGAGGATGCTGTGAAGATAGAAGACAAGAAGACAAAAGGCAGAAAACAAGAACAGTGTGTGTAACAGTGAAAGTGTCTGTATTTGAGTCTGTGAATGTATAACTGTAAATGTATAATCGAATGAGTGTTGTAGGAGCTGTGAATGAAAAAGAATATTGTACGGATATTTGTAATAAACAAATTTGTTTGAAATAAAATATTATTTTATTTTGTTTTAAACTTGTGTTCAAACAAAATTTCTTATTATATTCAGTTTATATACAAGTACAATTTTAAGTGAAGTGTTTAAATAGTGGATTTATAAATCTGTACTGTTTAAATATTGAAATAAAATATTGTATTTAAATAGAATACTGTGTGAATATTTGAATTTCTGTACAGTCATATTCTACTAAAATATAAATATTATATTCCTGTCTGTGATAAATATATGAAACAGTACAGCAACAAACACATTTAAAATAATATATATTTGGTTGTTATCATCAAACAAAAATCATATAATTGTGTATACAACAACGTTATATACAACAATCTCCCCCTTTTGATGATGACAAACAAATAAAAGATTTTGTATACAATAAATGTGTTTGACAGTGAATATTGAACTCCCCCTATTTGAAAGCTCCCCCTACAACAGAGACTCCCCCTATAACTGTGCATGAGTGAAATGAAAATGAATAATAATGAATTTTCAAAATTAAAAATATTCATAAAATATTCACTCATAAATCAAAATCTCAACCCACTGTGCATGAGTGAAATGAAAATGAATAATGATAAATTTTCAAAATTAAAAATATTTATAAAATATTCACTCATAAATCAAAATCTCAACCTATTCTCCCCCTTTTGTTATCATCAAAAGGATACAGAAACTAGAATATAGATGAAAATTGGCTAAAAATATAATTCAGCATAAGAGGAAGAACGGTTATCATAAATCTCAATCAGTCAAACAAAAATCATAATATTCTGAGAATAGGTGGCATATTTAACATTGTAGAGAATGACGGATTTACGATGAATTTTATGAAAATAAGGAGAGTTAAAACAATGAATATTGTAACAACCCGTATTTTGAATAACATATTATAACGTAAATCAAGGCAGAATTAAATGTTAAAATCTGAATCAAGGGAAACGGGCTGTGCCATTTCGTTCGTCTCGGAAAAATACGGGAAATAGAATCCGAGTTTTCGAAAATCGGAGTCCGTATGACCCAGTTATGGCCCGTCAAAGTTTTCAAAAAATTTCAAGTTCAAATTTCAAATCTGGAGCCAAACAGACTGGGCGAGAAAGTTTCCCGCCCAGCCCCCAAGTCGACTAGGGAGTCGACTTGCCCCAGGTGGTGTCGACTTCCCAGTCGACACCCCTTTCGACCTGGGTGGTCGGGCCGGTTTGGCCTGGTGCACCTGCTGTCCCCTTTGAGTCATGTTTCTGGCCCTGTGACGAATTCTGATGGCTAGGATCAAAACTAGGGTTAATCCTACGGCCTAAACTAACCTAAACTTCTATAAAAAGACCCTAAGACCTAGCCTAAACCCACATAAATCAATCCTACAACTAAGTGCGGCCAAAATGCTCCCTAATCATGGCCTCCATCTTCATCTTGAGAGCTTCTAAGGCAAAAAGGAGCAAGCTTTCTTCTCTCTATCAAAGGAGCTACTTATTCTCAAGGCTATTTGCGTTGCTACATCATTCCTAGAGATTCTATAACGTCTCCATCATGTTCTATCTTGTTCTAGTCTTCATAGCCACGCTTTGTAAGCCCCACTCTACTCTTAGATCTAAATTATGAACTTAATATGACATGTAGCAAGTTGAAATGAGACTTTTGTGTTATGCTTGCCTTGGATTTCATGCATAGATTCATTCATGACCCTTTTGATCTATGTTTGTGGACCTAATGTTTACCTATCATGAATCTAGTACCATTTATGTTAACTTTTGGGTAGAAAGCTATGAGCTTTATGTGGTGATTGTGCATAAATGCAACATAGAACCCCTCATGATCTTGATATTAACTTGCCATGATGAACCTATATGCTAATCACAAGTTTATCACCCTATTTGCTAAGTTTAATGCCATACATATGTAGATTGGAATTGGACCTAAGTGCAATATTTGCCTTGAACCTATCATTGTATGCATAGATCTATTCATGTCTCTCTTGATCTATGATTGTGGATCTATCATGAACCTAGTACCGTTCATGTTGACTTTTGGGAAAAATGCTATGAAATGGATTATGGCTTATGCATGTTAACAAACCTTAACCCCTCATGTCCCTTAACATGCATATGATGATATTGAACCTTTATGCTATCATATATGTTTGAGGCCAAGTCACCCTTTATGCTATTGTCATGTTTGAGGCCAAGTCACCTTTTATGCTATCATACATGTTGAGGCCATATGCTAGTATGTTGAACACCTTTGCCTCAAATATCACCATGTTTAACTTGTGATAGACTTTGCCATCTTATGCCCACCTTATCATATTCTTATGTTCCCTCTTTGATCTATTTGTGTTGATGCGAACTTACGTGCGATGGGGCTACGTTATGGGTAAACTTAAATGACATGAAACATGACTTGAAAATATGACATGTGATTATGCTTGAAAACATGAACGTGGACATGATATGTAGAAAACATGAAAGTGGCCAACCCGAGGTTGGGTTGAGTTTGTAGCATAAATCTACCCGGAACCGACCGGCTTAACTAGTAGCTACAAACAATAGGACCCAATGTGAGTAGTTGGTCATGTCGCGCTTAAAACCCGAGGTTAGACTAGGTTGTGGTGTAAAGCTACCCGGACCCGCCCGGCTTAACTAGTAACCACAACAAGGTCTAATGTGAGAGGTTGGGGTGCATTAAGTTAATTAATGTCACATGATAGGGTTAAGTCATGGACTACTTGAATACTTAACCAATTAAACACGATGGATTGGTAGGGTTAAGTCATAGACTACTTGAATACTTAACTAATTAAACACGATGTATTGATAGGGTTAAGTCATGAACTGCTTGGATACACTTGACCAACTCAATACATGGTTAGGATAGGGTTAACCACACTTAACCCATTTGAAAATCCTAGTTACGTGGTCCTTTTTAGCAGTAACCTATAGTATCACGGATACCCTAGGACTAGGCTAGGGTGGGGCACGATTACTGGGCTGATTGTAAGAGATCAAAAGAGACGGCTGAATGGTGCACCAGTTAAGTTCAGGCGGACCATGGTCGTGCACATTAAGTCCGGAGTTGAACATGGGCACTGGTAGGTTTAGACTGTGCATGCTTGTTTTGTGTCTGTGGTTTACACCCTAGGACTGGATACACCCTAGGGTGGACCTTGCACAGTTAACTACATTCCATGATTAAGCCGTATGACACCGATACACGACGAGTTAGGCTTATAGGGAGCCGATCGACTAGACCGAGTGGTTGGACCTTGATTTAGGTCATCTCATGATGTTGGGCCAAATTTGGGCCAAGGGATCATTTCTTGTTTATACTTGACATGGATTAGAATACTAGTACACTTGGTGCAACTTAACCTTGTATATGCGATGCCACACTTGATCTATCTTGTTAACTTTTCACCATGTCAGTTCTCATCCTATGTTTCATCTCTATTTTACATGTCCAGTTAACTTTATTAGTTTTTATACTAATAGTAGGTAGGACTTACCAGTCTTTTTGACTGACCTATTTTCCTTTCGCCTCTTTTCTTCCGTTTCCCCCCCAGGTTCTCAGGGTGGGAAAGCTAGCACCTAGCTTGGATCTTTAGCTTGCTTTCTGGATAGCTCATGTACGGTTTGGACTTGAGCTCGCTATGGCTTTACCACGTCTACTTTGGGGATAGTTTACTTTATGTTATTTCCAGTTTTCAGTTTATGTTTCTAGACTTGTAGTAGTTGGAAAATAATGACTTAGCACTTTTGATGTAAGTTGACTATGGTTTTGAAATAGTAGTTTTATCCGCTGCTTTACTTACTCTGTTTTACTTATATGTTCTGTCTTGTGATATCTTCATGCATGTTTACCTTGTCCAACACCCCTCCAAAGCTAGTGTACTTGCAAGAGTGACCCTGGCGGAGGTGGGGTGTTACATTTGGTATCAGAGCATAAGGTTTACGAGATGGAGCAAAAGTTTTAAAGCTTACCTTTTGAAAAACTATTTTCAAAACTGATTATAAAGAAGTATTTTCCCAAGAAAATATAGTTTATTTTAAAAGACTATTCCCCAAAAGCCATTAGAACTATCCTTTGTTTCCTCGTTCTCAATCTATCTTTTTCTTCGTTTCAGTATGGCCGATAATTTTGCCATTCTGGAGGGCGTACCAGTACCTATTTGGTTTAGAAGGTACATGGAGGCAAGGGCGAATGAGTCCGGCCCCACGAACATTCCTCCTCCTCCCGCAGCTGAGGTTCCTCCTCCTCCTCCTCAGCATCCGCAAGCGGATTTCGCGTAGATTTGCAAGGACTTTAAGGCGATGGGTGGCAAGAATTTTGTTGGGACGGAGACTTTTGTTGAGGCAAGGAACTGATTGAAGGAAACTGAAGACCTCTTTGCTATCTTTGATGTAGAGGATCGTAGGAAAGCTCTGTTGGCTGTATGGTTATTGAAAGAGGAAGCTGCATATTTTTGGGTAGTCACCACCACTACTAGGCCATTTCAGACTTGGGATGACTTTAGGAGAAGGTTTGGACTGAGGTTTCTATCATCGACAGAAGAGAACCTTCAGATGGAGAGGTTCCTATCACTAAAGCAAGGGGACTTGACCGTTAGGGAATACGTAGATAAGTTTAATCAGCTTGCTCGGTTCGGTTTAGACTTGGTTAACACAACTCAGAAGAAGGCCCTACACTTTGCTCTAGGATTGAACGAGCCATTGCACGGTTTGGCCATGTCTCACATACCCATGGGGGTGACCTTCGAGAGTTTGGTAAATATGGCCCTGCTTCAAGAGGAAGATAAGAGTGGTAAGAAGGAAGTCAAGTTGAATGAGTCTCAAGGCAAGAAGGTAGATTCCGAGAAAGGAGGCAAGGACAACAACAACCGCAATGACAACAAGACCAGGGAGACAAGGAAGTGCAACTTCTGTGGGATCACTGGGCACGTAGCCAAAGACTGTAGGAAGAAGAAAAGGAAGTTGGACGAATGCTTTCATTGTGGAGAGTCTGGACACTATAGCAAGGATTGCCCGAAAAAGCGAGGACAAGGGCAAAGGCAAACTCAGCGAGCAGGACCCTCTGGAGGGCAGTTGCAGGCTATCCTCGCTCTTCCAGCTTTTGATCGAGGTAGTGTTTCTATAGAAAGTCATGTTTACATTTCTGGTTTTCCTGTCCAAACTTTATTTGATTCCGGCGCATCGCATACCTTTATTTCTTCTGATATTGTTGAAAGTTTGCACCTAAGTACTAGTCTAGTTGAGGATCCCGTTAGTGTTTCAAATCCAATTGGGGGTTCCTCCCATCTATCTATGATTTGTATGGATTTGAGGATTTCTATCTTGAGTGTAGAATTCATGTGTGATGCTTATGTTCTCGGGTGTATGGGATACGGGTTGATTTTGGGCATGGATTGGTTGTCCAGTTATGGAGCCATTCTTGGTTTCGAACATAGGGTTGCGAGGCTTATGACTCGCCTCGGTAATACCCTCGAAATCTCGTGTGACCTTTAGGGTTCCGTCATGATTAGTTATCTAGAATCCCTTGGAACCTTTGTTGGAAATTTGTAATCCAATCGAGTAGTGTTCGCCACTAAGGCGGATAGTCCATTTCGCTTAAGCATGGGTTATAGAAATCACCCTAGTAAGTACATTTGGCAACATGGATTGGCATTTGTTTTCAAGAGATAGTTTTTCTGCATGGAATACCGTATAGTACGAAAACGAGATCCAGGATTCACTAACGAATTTTGGAAAGCTCGCATGAAAACCATGAGCACGCAGTTATAGCCAAGTATTTTTAGGAAAAGAATAGGTGGAAGTGGAACGAGAGGCAACGGTGAAACGAGTTCCAACTCATATTTTGAAACTACGAAATTGTGAAGTTAAAAGACGGTCAAGGCACGATGGGATTAAGCACAAGAAAATGCGACTTAGAAGATTGAAGACTAGATACGCGCATCATATCTCTTTTTAAGAGTATATCCTTGATCCCTATTATCCTGTAGAGCTTACTCGCATGCTATCTTTTAAGTATATCCTCTCGATCCTATTTTCAATCTTAGTTCTGTTGCAAACCCCATAAGGAGTATGACTCGTCTGTTTGTGATATATAGTTGGGGTGAAGGTGTCCACTTAGTTGACCAAACTTTTTGGGCTTTATGGGATATGGGTCATAGTTGATAGACTTATGAAGAGTGCTCACTTTGTTCCGTTGAAGAGCAAGAGGACCGCATCATGGCTAGCATCTGTTTATCTTCGAAAGATAGTGTGATTGCATGGAGTTCCTTCTAGCATAGTTAGCGATCGTGACCCAATTTCCACTAGCCAGTTTTAGAATAGTTTGCAAGAAGCGATGGGTACACGATTGAATCTAAGTACGGCCTATCACCCACAGACGGATGGTCAGACCGAAAGGGTGAATAGGGTACTAGAAGATCTGTTGAGGCTATGCATTCTTGACTTTGGTGGCACTTGGGAAGACCACCTTCCTCTCGTAGAGTTTGCTTATAATAACAGCTACCAAGCAAGCAAAGGGATGGAACCATTCGAAGCTTTATATGGGAAGCCGTGCAAGTCACCAACATGTTGGTGGGAGACGACAGATAAGCTTATACTTGGGCCCGACATGATAAGGGACACATCCGAGAAGGTTGAGTTGATTCGAAGGCGGATGAAAACATCCCAAGACAAACAGAAATCCTATGCAGACAAGCGAAGGATAGACTTAGAGTTTGAAGTTGGAGATATGGTCTTTGTGAAGGTTTTTCTTTGCGAAATGTGGTTCGTTTTGGAGCAGTTGGGAAGATGGCACCAAGGTTCGTAGGACCCTTCCCTATCATAGAGAGGGTTGGGAAGATGGCTTATAAGGTGGAATTGCCCGAGAAGCTGGCCGGAGTGCACAATGTTTTTCATGTCTAGCATCTCTGAAAGTGCCTACATGAGTCAGCCGAGGTAGTTGAGCCTAGCATTCTTGAAGACGTGGAGGTAGAAAAAGAGGCAACTTTGAGGCGAGCTCCGATTCGTATCTTGGGAACGGAGATCAAGAAGCTGAGGAATCGAGAAGTCAAGTTAGTAAAGGTTCAGTGGAGTGAAGCCGATGAAGATGCAACTTGGGAAACCGAGGAGAAGATGCGTGGGCTTTATCCATTCCTTTTTGAGGGTACATTCTCAATCTCTTTTCCTAGTTAGCATATCTTTCTTTTGCTATCCATGTTTATCTTGTTATCTCATTAACCTTGTCATGAGAACCTTAGGTAGAAACCCTTTGGATGAAACATGTATTTGAGACATGTTATGCTTGATGTTTGCAAGTGGTTGCAAGTGTTTGCAAGTGGATACTCGTGGATGCATGATACACATTAGGCACTAAGATCGGCTCACACACTTTCATATTGCATATGCATGAGTGCTTATACTTATTCATGGATGAAACTTGTTATGCTATCACGTGGATGTTGCATATGGATGAATGTTATGTGCACTCATGTAGAGATTATGAATTATGTTAGGAATTTGCATACATATGGACTCATTTCACTAACATACTTTGCATTAAGGAGGTTTACTGAATCAGTAACCACCTGATTTTCGCATTAGATAAGTACATATACACACACCTTTCGCATATGATCATACATCATTTAGAATCTTTTAAGGACAATGACTGCTCGTGGATGATGTTTTGAGTAGATGGATGATGGATGGTAGAATAGGTTCTTCCTAACTTGAAGATTTTGGGGACGAAATCCTTTAAGGTGGGGAGAATGTAATAACCCGTATTTTGAATAACATGTTATAACGTAAATCAAGGCAGAATTAAATGTTAAAATCTGAATCACGAGAAACGGGCTATGCCATTTCGTTCGTCTCGGAAAAATACGCGAAATAGAGTCTGAGTTTTCGAAAATCGGAGTCCGTATTACCCAGTTATGGCCCGTCAAAGTTTTCAGAAAATTTCAAGTTCGAAAACAGTTCAAATTTCAAATCTGGAGCCAAACAGACTGGATGGAAAGTTTCCCGCCCAACCCCCAAGTCGATTGGGGAGTCGACTTGGGAGTCGACTTGCCCCAGGTGGTGTTGACTGCCCTGCCGACCTGGGTGGTCGGGCCAGTTTGGCCTGGTGCACCTGCTGTTCCCTTTGAGTCATGTTTCTGGCCCTGTGACGAATTCTGATGGCTAGGATCTAAACTAGGGTTAATCCTACGGCCTAAACTAACCTAAACTTCTATAAAAAAGACCCTAAGACCTGGCCTAAACCCACACAAATCAATCCTACAACTAAGTGCTGCCAAAATGCTCCCTAATCATGGCCTCCATCTTCATCTTGAGAGCTTCTAAGGCAAAAAGGAGCAAGCTTTCTTCTCTCTATCAAAGGAGCTACTTATTCTCAAGGCTATTTGCGTTGCTACATCATTCCTAGAGCTTCTACAACGTCTCCATCTTGTTCTAGTCTTCATAGCCACGCTTTGTAAGCCCCACTCTACTCTTAGATCTAAACTATGAACTTAATATGACATGTAGCAAGTTGAAATGAGACTTTTGTGTTATGCTTGCCTTGGATTTCATGCATAGATTCATTCATGACCCTTTTGATCTATGTTTGTGGACCTAATGTTTACCTATCATGAATCTAGTACAATTTATGTTAACTTTTGGGTGGAAAGCTATGAGCTTTATGTGGTTATTGTGCATAAATGCAACATAGAACCCCTCATGATCTTGATATTAACTTTCCATGATGGACCTATATGCTAATCATAAGTTCATCACCCTATTTGCTAAGTTTAATGCCATACATGTGTAGATTGGAATTGGACCTAAGTGCAATATTTGCCTTGAACCTATCATTGTATGCATAGATCTTTTCATGTCTCTCTTGATCTATGATTGTGGATCTATCATGAACCTAGTACCGTTCATGTTGACTTTTGGGAAAAATGCCATGAAATGGATTATGGCTTATGCATGTTAACAAACCTTAACCCCTCATGTCTCTTAACATGCATATGATGATATTGAACCTTTATGCTATCATATATGTTTGAGGCCAAGTTACCCTTTATGCTATTGTCATGTTTGAGGCCAAGTCACCTTTTATGCTATCATACATGTTGAGGCCATATGCTAGTATGTTGAACACCTTTGCCTCAAATATCACCATGTTTAACTTGTGATAGACTTTGCCATCTTATGCCCACCTTGTCATATTCCTATGTTCCCTCTTTGATCTATTTGTGTTGATGCAAACTTACGTGCGATGGGGCTACGTTATGGGTAAACTTAAATGACATGAAACATGACTTGAAAATATGACATGTGATTATGCTTGAAAACATGAACATGGACATGACATGTAGAAAACATGAAAGTGGCCAACTCGAGGTTAGGTTGAGTTTGTAGCATAAATCTACCCGGAACCGACCGGCTTAACTAGTAGCTACAAACAATAGGACCCAATGTGAGTAGTTGGTCATGTCGCGCTTAAAACCCGAGGTTAGACTAGGTTGTGGTGTAAAGCTACCCGGACCCGCCCGGCTTAACTAGTAACCACAACAAGGTCTAATGTGAGAGGTTGGGGTGCATTAAGTTAATTAATGCCACATGATAGGGTTAAGTTATGGACTACTTGAATACTTAACCAATTAAACACGATGGATTGGTAGGGTTAAGTCATAGACTACTTGAATACTTAACCAATTAAACACGATGTATTGAGAGGGTTAAGTCATGAACTGCTTGGATACACTTGACCAACTCAATACATGGTTAGGATAGGGTTAACCACACTTAACCCGTATGAAAATCCTAGTTACGTGGTCCTTTTAAGCAGTTACCTATAGTATCATGGATACCCTAGGACTAGGCTAGGGTGGGGCACGATTACTGGGCTGATTGTAAGAGACCAAAAGAGACGGCTGAATGGTGCACCAGTTAAGTTCAGGCGGACCATGGTCGTGCACATTAAGTCCGGAGTTGAACATGGGCACCGGTAGGTTTAGACTGTGCGTGCTTGTTTTGTGTCTGTGGTTTACACCCTAGGACTGGATACACCCTAGGGTGGACCTTGCACAGTTAACTACATTCCATGATTAAGCCGTATGACACCGATACACGACGAGTTAGGCTTATAGGGAGCCGATAGACTAGACCGAGTGGTTGGACCTTGATTTAGGTCATCTCATGATGTTGGGCCAAATTTGGGCCAAGGGATCATTTCTTGTTTATACTTGACATGGATTAGAATACTAGTACACTTGGTGCAACTTAACCTTGTATATGCGATGCCATACTTGATCTATCTTGTTAACTTTTCACCATGCCAGTTCTCATCCTATGTTTCATCTCTGTTTTACATGTCCAGTTAACTTTATTAGTTTTTATACTAATAGTAGGTAGGACTTACCAGTCTTTTTGACTGACCTATTTTCCTTTCGCCTCTTTTCTTCCGTTCCCCCCCCAGGTTCTCAAGGTGGGAACGCTAGCACCTTGCTTGGATCTTTAGCTTGCTTTCTGGATAGCTCATGTACGGTTTGTACTTGAGCTCGCTATGGCTTTACCACGTCTACTTTGGGGATAGTTTACTTTATGTTATTTCCAATTTTCAGTTTATGTTTCTAGACTTGTAGTAGTTGGAAAATAATGACTTTGTACTTTTGATGTAAGTTGACTATGGTTTTTAAATAGTAGTTTTATCCGCTGCTTTACTTACTCTGTTTTACTTATATGTTCTGTCTTGTGATATCTTCATGCATGTTTACCTTGTCCAACACCCCTCCAATGCCAGTGTACTTGCAAGAGTGACCCTGGCGGAGGTGGGGTGTTACAATATTTCCCAATTATTTTGAAAAGAATTTTATAAATTGAATCACAAAAACAATGATGGATTTGGACTATTATAATAATTTCAACTTAAGTGACAATATTGTATAATCTCAAATCCCAATGCCTATCAATCAATAAATCATAATACGTCATAAGATTTCAACACATTTCACAGATTAAAAAGATGGATTGATAGGCTGATTTTTATAACCGAGGAGAATTTCAGAATAATTTCAATTTATAGCACAATATTTCCTTTTTCCTTTTATTTTATTTAAGAGCACACTGACCACGCATAACCAGAGCATGGATTTTTAAATGAGGTCAGTCGCAGCTTGAATTATAAGTTGTCTCTTAACCATGCATGACTAGAGCTTGGATTTTTAAATGAGGTTAGAGACACACTTATATATTTATTATATATTTATCATTTTCAGTTTCAAAATGAAAAACTCCTCAGAAAAAAAATGGATGATAGAAATGCAGTAGGTACATAAATTGTCTGTGAAATAAATTTCTAAGTTAATTATATTATGAAATATGCTCGACTGTACTGGGATTATTGAAAATTTTCAGTTATCACAAATTCTGAATAATAATAATAACATAGCCACAATTCCATCACAAATATTTTCACTGTTTATTCAAGATTATCTTTTAAAAAATATCAAACTATCCACAATAATATAGAACTATCATGGATGGCAGAAAGATGATAGATAAAGGAGATGATCGTGAAATAATGGCCAATTCAAAGATATTATAATAAATGTTCAACCATCATGAAAATCAAAATAAATTATCCTCTTGTTGTGAAATATACTGCAGTCACAATTCATCACAATTTCAAAAATTGATAATTATTTTGATGAATTATAAATACAGTTCAGTTTTGGATATTGATTTCAATTTATGAATGAATAATCAATAAATAAGTTTAAAATTGAAAATCAATTACAAGAGGAATATGAAGAGCTATACAAAGCAAGAGGGATAAGAAAAAATATATATACATAAAAATTCAGCGCTTCTGATACCACTTGGTGTCCCTATTAATGAGGATTATAGTCACACTGGAGATAACAAGAATTTCATGGACAAATTGAAAAACGATCACAAGGCCCAAGCAGACAAGAAAACAAGTTAGGCCCAATAATTTCATCTATCAGAGCAGCAGTCACAAAACAGGCAGTTATTTGAAAACATGTTTCAAAGACAGTATCAGAGCAGCACAGAAAATAATATCACAACAGACTTGTCAGAAGATGTTTCTGATGGTCACTAAAATATATTCCATGATCCAAGATTATGTAATTCAGTTTATTTTAAATCACTTGAAGAAATGTGAAAATATCAGGATTTAATGAATTGATCACACTAGATTATAAAAAAAAATCGAGATATGTGTGAGATTCAGTAAATCAATAATTTCAAATGATTTTAAACAAACAGATATTCAAACCAAATAATCATGGAAAAACAGAGAATTTTAAGACCCATTTTACAAAAGAAATTTTCACTAGTATCTCTGACAAGTGTGAGATTAAATTCAGATCATTTACATCAAATTTGAGAGGTATTCAAGAACTAGAAGATTAAAGTAATTTATTTGAAATCACTTGAATCAATGTCAAGTTCTGGGATATAATGAATCAGTCACACAAGGTTGATAATTTCAAATTTAGGAGGTGTGTAAGATTCAAAATATCAGGAATTTCAGATGATTTCAAACAAACAAATTTCAACGTACTAATCATGAATAAAAATGAATTTTTAAGATGTATCACTGAGACAAGACATTTAAAAAATATTCAAGCCAATCTGAAAATTACTGGAATTGTCACAACTGATAAATAACAGTGTGTTGTAATGAGTATAATATTTTGAGCTTTTCTAAAATGAATTAGAATAAACTTAGAACAGCAAAGGTGTGTGAATTTCCATAATTTTCAAATCTTCAAAACAATTTATAATTCAGATTAATAGTGTTCAAGATATAACAAGAATACGTCAACACCGTTAAGAATTCAGAAAACAGAAAATGAAATTCAAAGCAATTGCAGATAAAAAAAATCAGTATCTGGATGTGATTAAAAGTATCAGAGTTCTATACACGCAAAACAAATTTCCAGAATATCATGAATACTACAATTCAAGAAGCACAAAAAAATATGGCAGTGATAAATCAAATCAAAATAGAAGAAAGAGATAGAAGGGAGAAGAAGGAGAAATAAACAAAAGGAAAAAAATCAAAACATAAAATATTTACAGAGGTGAGTTTAGAGATCATACCAGAATCCAGTGTAAATCAGAATCTCTAACTCAACAGTCTTGGCTAAGGAACTGTGAATGATTACAGGAGTATTGAGCAGCTTGAATCCAAATCTCTTTTGCCTAGCAGTTCCTCAGCCATCCTTCGGTACCTATGAACTTATACGATTGAGTGGTCTAACAAAATTTGCAAAACCACTCACAATTTTATTCACACATTTTGGTACCCAGACTTGTTTATACAACAAACCATTCGAATTTATTTTTGTGCCTTTAGGAACCCAGATTTGTTTGAAATTAACTGAATTCGTTTTATTTCCTTTAGGGATCCAAATATGTTTAAATGATTTATTATAAAACAAGTTTTTATTTTGTTTTTGTTTCAAGAATCTTTTGGAATTTTCAAAGTTCAAATTTTCAAAACAATTATTTCCAAAGCAGTTTGAGGAACTTTTCAAATCATTTGAATTTTGTTTTTCAAAAACATTATTTTTTCCAAAGCCGATCCCACTTTTATTTCCAGATGAAAATTGATTTCTCAACAACATATTCAGAGTTTTTTCACTGTTAGAAAATTTAGTCAAAGTTGTTTCAAGTTGTTGAATTTTAGTTTTAAGATCACTATTTTCTTTCATTAAATCTGAACAATGATTTTTAGTGATCTTACATCTTTCAAAATCAGATTTTAAAACCAACTTTTCATCTTTAAGAATTTTAATTTTGGCTTGGGATTCCATGATTTCAGATTCAAATCGTTTTTTCTTTTCAGACTCAAATCTCTCGGATTTTTCAATCTCATTTTCAAGTTCTTCTAAAATCAAATTTGATTTCAACAAGTTCTCCTTTTCAGCAATTTCAAATTTTGAATTTATATCTGTTTTAAAATTTTCAAACTCCTTTTGCAGAAGGTTATTCAAATTTGATAACTCAGTCTTGTTCTCATTTAAGATCAAAATTTCATCTTTAAACTTTTGAATATTTTTATTTAGATGAACAAGATTGGTTTTCAATTTCAAACAATTTTTGCAAACTGAATTTGAAGAATTTTTAACATATTCAAGTTGTGATTCCAAATCATCAATTTTGCTGGTCAAATCAAAATTCTTAGATTTAAGAGACTTATTCATCATTTGGAGTTTATCAATAGATTTCGTTAAATCAAGACACATGTATACCAGATCTTCATATGAGAAATTCTCTGTTTCAGCATTTGTTGATTCTCCATCATCCGATCCATCTGAAGTTTCATCTACATGACTTGTTAAGCATAGATCTGAATCTGTGTTGTCATTCTGGGGTTTTGAACAGCTGTTGTCAATTTGTCCATACTTTGCATTAAGAGTTCTCCAGATCTCCTGTGCAGATAAACAATGATAGATAAGATTAAACTGTTCAGTGCTATGATAATCAAACATAATATTCATAGCACAAGCATTTAAAGTAATATCTACACTATCAAACCCATTGATAACAACATCCTAACATTTTATATTAACAGATTTTAAATAAAATTCTATTTCGGATTTCCAGTTTAAAAAATCTATTCCATCGAAAATAGTTGGAGATGAACTGGACTGACTCTCTATCGGTTGATAACTAGGATGACCCATGACTCTAGAGTTAATGAAATAACCTGCTCTGATACCACTTGTTGGATCTAGAATAACCCTAGAGGGGGGGTGAATAGGGTTTTTCACAGTTTTTAACTGAATTAAAAATTTAACGAGATATTTAATAACAAACCGATCACAGAATATAGCAGAAACAGAAATGCAAACAATAAATCACACACAGATATACCCAGCTTCGGCAAAACCCTGCCTACTGCTGCATTTCTAAGGTTTCTACTAGGTGATAGAACAGATCACGCATACAAGACCATGTACACTTGCAAACCCTGCTCCTATTCTAACCTTACGCTCAAAACCGTAGACTGACGGATATCCCCTCGATCAGATTTCCCCGAATTACAACCCTGTAATCCGTAACCCAGATTTTACAGACTCTGAAACTGACAGTCAACACCCTGACTGATATCCTAGACTTTACAGATCTAGACATTGTTTGAATTCGGTTTACAAAACTAAAACAAAAACACAATACAAAATTAAAAACAAAAACAAATGGAAACTCTTTTTTTAGAATAAACTAAAGGAGATTAAATAGGAGGGGTCATCCCCTTTAAAAGTTTGGCTTAGCCCATGAATACTTGGTCGGCCCCATTATCTTTGTTTTTGCCCGATCTCCTTTTATACTCTGGAGAAAATAAATGGCGGCTAGGGTTTGTCACTTGGCTCCAATTCGTTGCTGAAGAAATCGATATTTCTTTGTGTAATTTCTGGAAGGATGGGCGATGATGTTTGTCAATCAATTTAGGAATTTTCCTTCGATCGAACTGCAACTCTTGTGCCTTGGATTTGAAACCCTAGCAATTTGTAAGTCCTCTAAATTTTTATCTTTGATTGCTTGAATTGATTATTGTTGGTCTCGATAGTTTGCCAGTGATGTAAATTGGTGTAAATATAGGATTAAAAATCCTTTAAATCACTCTGATTTTGCTGTATGACTGGTCTGATTGATTGCGATCTCCTCTTTATGTTTCACGGCTTGATTGAATGAATTAGAGAAGTTTTTTGCTTTCCTTTTTGACATTAGAACCCTTGGCATGATTTATTGACTGTTCGAATTGCAAATTTAAAAGAGGAAAAAAAATGTTTCCTATAGCTCCTTGCTTTTGCTTGATTGGAGATGCACTTGTGGTAAAGGTTAAAAGTTTGTTTCCTGAAATGAATTTAACTCGACTTTGTGGGTCTTTGATTGATTTCCTGGTATTAAAAGAACTGGTATGAACATTTCAGGAAACATTTTAAAAACCTTGCCAAATAACATTTTCCTTGATTGATTTTCTTACTTGGGCAACATTGGTTTCCCTTTTCTGTAAACAAAGAATTTTGTTCCATTGATTGATACTTGATTTAAACACATCCTGGTCGAATTCTTTTTCATTTCTGACCATGGAAAATTGATGAATGAGATTGCCTTGTTTGAATGCAATTTAATTGAACTTAAATCTTCCCATGAATGAATTTCCTTACAAAATCTGGAAAGAATAATCTCCTTGACTGTCTGATTTTTCTGAAAAGAAATAAAAGGCTTCTTTGTTGAATTCTCCTGATTTTTAAAGATTTCTGAAATGAATTTTTGCCAATTTCAATTCCTGTAATTTCTTATTACTCCACACATATGATTATCATTGAGTAGAGAGATATGTCATACAAATATTGCTGATTTCCTGGATCCATTACCATGTCTTGCCAAACATTTCTGAATTGACAAAAACTGAACATGCCAAATATATGTTTTGCTGTGTATACAACTTGACCATTTTCTTGCTTGTATGTTTACTGCCTTTAACCTTTGAACAGTTTCAACCTATACATGAATATGCACTTGAACTTGAATTAGAATGGTGCACCCTCTATTTAGAACCTTGTTGCTGCTATTGCCATTTCTGTGTATTACTTGAGTATGCTTGCCATCATGGAATACTTGATGCATGTATTTGCACTTACAGTCATGTCCCAAAACTATGCATGTTTATCACTACATCATGTCATGTGAAAACTTGGTACTTTGTTCTGTTTCATTTGTGAGTAGGTCATATATGCGCCATGCTTCGACCCTTGTGCTCGACCACATGCTTGTTTATACTCGTTTGCTGGCTTGATATACATGTTTTAATCTGTCTAGTCCTATGTCGAGCAGTTTTGAATCATTGTTCGATGCATACATGTTCACTTGTACTTGTATATGCTGAAATCACATGTTCTTCCTTGGATTACTTGAAACTGTGCTGCTCCATTCCTTTGCATATGCTGTTCTGATCAGTTACACATGCACATCTACACAATGCAACTGTTTTACCCAAGCACCATGCTGTTTGACATGTTGACCACCATACTATATGAACTGTCTTGTTGTAGCTGTTTGAATCTGAACTACTTAACTGATTTTCTTGTTGTACTCATACATGTATCATGGTATTTGCTTATTCATTCTCGACCATGCAGTTCTATGTATTTGCTGAACCCACTTGCTCACTTGAATTCACCATGCCGATATTTTGAAGATGCTGCTACATTTGAGTTGATCTTTGCTGCTTCCATTTTGGTCTCGATCATGTTTGTTTGTGTTGACTTTGTTGCTTTTCAGATGTGCACTGAGTCGAGATGGTCCACGTGGCTACTCCTCAGTTGCATACTGATCGACGAGGCTGTGCACACGTGTAACCATACACGAGTGTATATGTAGCCATCAGATAGAATTCTTGTCCCTGTACATATACAAACTGTCTGTCTAGACACAGATGAATCAGATCAAGTCATGAAAAATGATGAGAAACACACCAGAAATCTGAGGCAAATAAAATTTTAAAAATAAAATTTATATTCACATATATTCAGTTTAAATTCCTGTTGCAGTGTACTGTGTGTTTCTGTTTTCATGTGACAGGTATGAAGACTGGACTGACTGTTAGGATGCTGTGAAGATAGAAGACAAGAAGACAGAAGGCAGAAAACAAGAACAGTGTGTGTAACAGTGAAAGTGTCTGTATTTGAGTCTTTGAATGTATAACTGTAAATGTATAATCGAATGAGTGTTGTAGGAGCTGTGAATGAAAAAGAATATTGTACTGATATTTGTAATAAACAAATTTGTTTGAAATAAAATATTATTTTATTGTGTTTTAAACTTGTGTTCAAACAAAATTGCTTATTATATTCAGTTTATGTACAAGTGCAATTTTAAGTGAAGTGTTTAAATAGTGGAGTTATAAATCTGTACTGTTTAAATATTGAAATAAAATATTATATTTAAATAGAATACTGTGTGAATATTTGAATTTCTGTACAGTCATATTCTATTTAAATATAAATATTATATTCCTGTCTGTGATAAACATATGGAACAATACAGCAACAAACACATTTAAAATAATATATATTTGGTTGTTATCATCAAACAAAAATCATATAATTGTGTATAAAACACCGTTATATACAACATATTTGTATCTTCCAAATTCCTCAACCATATATGTATAATCATGAAATCCAATATCGAAATATTTCAAGGATTATTCCCATTCAAGTCCATTCCAATTCATTCATTGGAAAAAATATGGTTATCAAAACCATTTCAATTCATTTCAATTCCCTTTTGTGTCCATCCAAAATCGGACATCAAAACCAATTTTTAATATTTTTCACTGAATATTATATCAAAATATCGGTTATTTCCGAATTGGAATGTGACTCAATCAATTACTATATAATTTTATTTATATGGATTCCATTCATCGCATGTATTCAAAAATAGTAATCAACAACTATTAAAGATCCAATTCACATCCAGAGTGTAATCTACAACTGTATAAGCATTAAATAATTAAATAACGCTTACTACGGCCTGTCAACCAATCGATCGACATACAACTAAACACAAGGGAGATGCGTGTAGTTATTATCATCGCCATACCTGTGTGGGGTTTTCAATCAACATCTAAGGATTATCATTTGCATACTTGGATGATGTGTGGGGTTTTCTCGCCTTTTATCCATGTAGTGTGGTAATAAAAATGTGATTTTTATATACATAGCAACAATATAAAAATGTGATTTTTATATATGTAGTGAATACGGGCAACGAAAGTGATAAAATGCGAGAACGGCGAGGATTTCCTACATATGAAGAGTCATGGTGTTTGGTTTAGCTCTTGGTGAGAACTCCTCACATTTAATTTATTTCTAGTTTGAAATATATACTAGGATGCAGACGGTGTTCAGTACCACCCGACACCCATCGTCAACAGACCATGGATGACTTATTTGTTCGATTGCTGTGTTGTAAAATTTGATTGTGTGATGTGGAATGAAATAAAATATTTTATAGTGGAAAATATTTTATAGTTAAAAATATGATTTTTAACGTGTATACAAAATAAATATTTATAAACAAATCGGACGATTTATTTATATACACTGATTCGACTGATCTTGATTGGGACGATAAATTTTACACATCGCCCAACTACACAAATAAAAATCTATATTTGTTGATTTGAAACCCCACACGGGTATTGGGATGTTATTTGATGTACACTAATCCCGATTGTTTAGTTGTATGTCAATCGATGGATTGACAGACTGTGTAAGCGTTAATTATTTATATTTAATGCTCATGCAGTTGTGTGGTGCACTCTAGATGATGTTTGATTATTTATCGTTGCTATGATATACATGTGTTGTATGGAATCCATATAATTGACATTATATGGTATTAATTGGGCCTCATTCTAATTTGGAAAATAAAGAATGAAAATTCATGTATTGAATAAAATAAATATTCATGTGTTAAATAGAATAAACATTCATGTGTTGAATAAAAGCCGTGTTGATTAGATTGACGCCATTTTGACATGAACGATATTTATATCGATTTTTATTCATTTTTATAATGAATATAGAAAAGAAAGATATTTCAAAATATAACGTTTTGAAAATATTATCATTTGTATATCGATGATGTGCAATATTCAATTTTGATTAGAAATTGAATATGAAGTTGAAATCGTTTCGAAAACGAATTTAAAACGATTTATAAAATACGTTTTGAAAGGAAATCGATGAAATATATATAATATATATATACTATATATATAGTGGCCTGAATAGAACGCGCAGCGCCGCGGTAGTTTGCGAATTTCGACCATTGACTTCGAATTGACGTTGCGGGAGATCCGACCGTCGGATTCTCTAAAACCGGAACCGTTGGGTTCGTATCGAAAAGAGCTTTCTAACGAATATTAGAGATTTGAAATCTAACGGTTGGTTTTGGAATTATGTCCAAATCAAATTTGGAAAAGGTCGTTGTAAGTGCAGTTCGATGGCCATTGATGGAAATCGACTGTACGGGCCTTGATAAAATTAATAATAATAATAATAATTTGTGTAAAATCATAAGAAATGATTTGTGAAGGATTGGGATGAAAAGCTCCCTTTTGAAAAGATAAAAATAGATTTTTATCGAAATGAACTAGTTTTGAACTAGAATAATAATTTATTTATTTTTAAATAAATAAATTGGATTTGAAATGGTTTGGAAAATAAACAGAAATTTCCAATAATTGAATTGGAGTGGATTTGAATTGAAATTGTCTTTGGAATATTTCGATGTTGGATTTCGTGATTTTACAGATATTGTTATGGAAATTTGAAAGATTTATTTATATCGTTATTTCAAATACGATATTTGTTGGTCGTAGAATTTGAGATTGAATATAAGCCGATATATTTTCTATTCAGAGCCTTGTATATAATATCAAATGTGATTTGGGTTTGTCGTGAATGGTGTCTTCATTAACACTGTTCTTAAACCCAGTAGAGAGAAAGATTAAATCTTTTTATTTAGATTTAATGAAGTGTACCAATTAAATGTTATTTAATTGGAATCGAATTTGAATTGATTTTTGGGTTTATCGTGAACGGCGTTTTAAATAACACTTGTTCTTTAACCCGATAATTAATGAAATGTGATTTTGGGTTTATAATGAACCATGTTTTAAATGACATTGGTGCTTTAACCCAGTTAAAGACAGGATATTGATTTTTGTGAAGATTAAAACTAAGTGGGGTTTTAATGAATCTTTAATTAGATTGAAATGGTCGAGAATGGAGTATCACAAGTTTTGCTCCAGGCGATAGTTAACTCTTTAAGTTGATTTGAACGTGAAATGGCAATTGAATTTACCGATAACACTGTGGTGTTAGATATGAAGTATTACCAGTTTTACTTTATGGGATGAATAGGTTGGGATTGGGAAATAAAATAAATGATTACTTCGGCGTGGTTCGCTAATCCCGACTAATTTGAATTGATATTCAAAGGAACATTAAAGAATAAATTTAAAGAATTTATCTTTGATAAAAATAATGGGAACCTTTCCCAAAGTATAAGAATATTTGAATAAAAGAATATTCTGAATTGGAATGAGGCATATGTTGTGTTTGTGTAACACTTGTTTATTATATACGCGAGTTATTCAGAAAGACCGGGTTTTTCCCATTCTGAATAACTGATTCGACGTGGTATCGAGGATGAAGACGGTGGTTGAAGACCGGAGGTCTTCACATCATTTGGGTGATTACTAATGATCTTTATTGGGTCGTACACCCAAGAGGAGGGAATCAGTTAGTGGTCGTCCAGACGTACTTGGAGATCGATGGATATGCGAGGTACCAGGTGCCTCCGATTTCATTCAGACCTAGAACGGACTTATAAATGGATTGTGTGTCTGACATTGGATTTTATTCTGTGTGATTGATTTCTATTAAATATATATCTGTTTGGCGGCAGAGAATTTATTCTCTTGCTTAACGCCCTCCTCTGAGACGTACGAGCTCAGAGGTTATATATTGATGGATATCAAACGCATGGAGTGAATTGCCTGTGTGGCATGCCTAAGTGGCAATATGATCAAGGCTTCTGTTGAAAAGCAAAGTCTTGTGGTTGACGATCAAAGCACGACCTGTGTGGCATAGCTTTGTGTAACGTTGATTCGTGAGCCTCACACCCCGGTTGTGAACCAGAAACGGGAGAAGGATCTCAGGGAGGACATGCCTTTCTTTCTAGTAAGAAGTGGTGTCAGTGGTTTTACACGTACTGACAAGTTTGACTTATGTGGTTGCTGCTGTTGCGAGGCGCCTCGGATATATCGGTGACTATGTGGAGCCGATGGAGTCATTTGGCTCATTTACACCCCAAAGGGCGGGGAAACGCAGTGTTCAGGCATTTTAATCCACATTGGTGGACCGACCCTGACAATCCAAGGGTCGATGCGCTCTGACCCTGAGGCTCGGGCTAGAGAGTCTCGAAGCTATTGAGGATGATCCCTTGCCTCGGTTCATAGATGGAAACCCAACTTCCAATACGTGACTTTGCGGTTTTTGATTGTAGAGCCTAGTATGGCGACATAGTGGTATGGGGTACTTATGCCGTCTATGATTGATACTTATGATTTGAAATTGTTTCGACACTATACACTTGTAGTAATAATAAAACATGAAATTTCACGTACCAAGCATTCATGGCTATTATAAGGTAAAAACCCTATCCTCCGGCTTGCGTTGCATTGTGTGATGGGACCTGGGTCTTATAATAGCTTCATTTTTCTTTATTTAGCATTGCGTTGTTTGTTTTATGCACTGGTATTCTTGGGAGGAAACTCATTCCATGTTATACGGCATGGTCCCTTGATTTACCTAACTTTAAAATAAAGATTAATAACTGTTTTAGTTCTCACACCAGTCACATGACTGACCTGGAGTTTATTGTTTTAACCTAAACTCTGGGTGCCCTTATTTTGATACGGGCAGCTAGTAGTTTTGGTTTTGCAGATTTATATTCATGGGAACCTGGGTTACAGCTGGAATGATATTCGGAAAGCTCTGTATCTGTATATCTCTTTCAGTTGTGTTTTTTATTATTTTCTACTGCTATGTAATTTATTGTAATCTCTAATATTTATCGAATGTATTTTATTCATTCATACTTTGTATATTCTTATAATCTGATGAAATTGTTGTAATATACAATGAAATGTTCTTCTGTCTGAGTTCTTTTGTGCGTTGTTCTCGAAGTATCCGCTCTTTCCTTCACGGGAAAGTTACAGGTCTTTACAATTGGTATCAGAGCTTTGGTTTACAGATCTCGGAGAACAAGACACATTAGAGCCATACGAAAGAATTCATCAGAGATTGGATTAGTAATATCCAATGAGAATGACTCGTTAGAGATGGGATCAGTAGTATCCTAGAACGAGTGTGAAGAGTATATTTTTAAAATGAAAACAAGTTTTGTTTTGAAAATTTAATTCAATTATTCATATTTGAATATTTATTTGTATTGATTTGGACAATCCAGTATATAAAGATTTTACGTATACGTCTGATCCGCGTGTATTTGAAATTTTAATATACTGGATAGATATAGAATCACACTGTAGTCGCCCAGAGACGATCCTGATGATTACTATAGTATCATCAGTATTTGTGTTCGAGTTTCGAAAGTGAGATTTCTATATATTTCCAATTGACTGGTGTGAGAACCAAAATTAGATAGGTCTTATTGTTGTGATTTGGCATCAAAAATATGATTTTTGACTATATGTGAAAATTATGAGTTTGAAATGATAACCAACTAATTGATTGATGGTTGTGTTGTTTGATTAATTAAAATTTGAACCATTTAGCCAAATTGAACAAAATAGTGAACTGTATTGAAAATTTATCGCATTTGCATGCATATACATGTACTTACATTGAACAGATCATAGCAAAGAGGCTAGAGCAGAGGAATAATATTGTTTGCCTGACAAATAGGTACATGTTTATTGTATTTCTTTGGGTTTGGATGATTTTATGAGCCGATTGGCTAGCCGCTTGGCTGTTTCTTTTTCTTTTTGGATTGATGAGGGATATGGGAGGCTATTAGAAATATCCCGAAGCCACGGTGCAGGGGAGGTTATGGCGAAATTTTTCGAAAATTTAAGGTGTTAGCCAAATTTTTGAAAAATTTGAAAAGTTCTTAGAAACTGAAAAGTTGAAGAACTTAAGCTGTAAGGAAAATAATGAAAGTTGAGTTGGTTTGTGAAACACCTTTCGGCTTCGTTCCTTTTCGGGGATGAAAAGTTTTAAGTGGGGGAGATTGTAATAACCCGGAAATCCGAGCCAATTTAAAATTTTCATTTTGGCAATTTTAATGAATTTTGAATATTTAAAATGAATTATTTTAAATAATAACGACGAGAAATTTATTTTGAATAGAATTAGAATGTATATATTTATTTGAATCGTCGTTGGAATATAAATATTTATTTTAAATTATAAAAGGAATTGAAAATGGCGCGTAGTTTGAAAATTAGATTTCAAAGTTCAAATGAATGTACATGATTCAAAGTAAACCGGATTTTAGTGAAACCAAAAATATTTGAATCTATTTGAAAATATCTTTCCAACGAACCCGAAAAATTGAAATTTCATAGCGGGGATAAAAAGTTATGTCCAGTTGAAAATTCAGAATAGTCGCTATGGAATTCTGGCCCTTAAAAATGGAAATTTTGCAAACGACCTCTGTTTTTGACGAAACCACATTTGTTGGATCCCGGATGTCTAATTATTGCTAGGTTCCAAAATTCATAATTTTTCGAATCAATATGTGAGCATAGCGAAGGATAACATATGTGAGGGTGGCAAAGGAAAACGTGTTTTGACAATTTCAGTCAATTTCGATCGACCAGAAAAAGGTCATTTTTCAAACGGTCTCAGAATTTGACGAAATTAGTTTTGTTAGGACGTATCATCAATACGAAGCTAGAAAATATTTTTCTAGTTAGTATGTGGCTCCGGTAAAATGTAATATGCGTTCAAATTCGATATATAGAGTTATATTTTGATTTTGACGAAAACTGATTGAAACGATCGAATCAGCTTACGATACATACCCCATTGTGATCGGAATGGAGGTAATTAGCTATGGACGACAGTCGTTGGGTCTCGTTTCGAGTTCGAATGAAAAAGCTACTTTTTGAAATTAAAATAAAATATAAATTATTATAAACACCCCTATACATACCCTCCTCTCTCTTTTCTGTTTATTCCAGATCGGGACTAAAATAAAAAAAGCAACTGCATCGCGCCCCCTCCCCTTTCCTCGTCGACACCCACCGCCGCGCCTCCTCAGGCGGCGACGCCTCTTCACTCCCTTCCCCATTCTCTCTCCTCTTCCCTCTCTCTTAGGCGCGGATTCAAAACCCTAATCTCAGACCGCGATCCTCCAGTCGCCATGGCCATTACGCCGCCGCGGCCAGCCAAGTGGGCCCGCCGCCGACTGTTAAACCGCCCCCTCCAACCACTCACGACCCCCTGCCCTCCTCCGATGATTAACAGTGAGTTTCCTTGTTTTAGAGAAAAAAAACATTGTTTTCTTTTAATTCAGTTTTTCTATAAATTAAAACCGAAGTAAAAGATCGGGTTTTTATATGTGATTAGAAATAAAAAGAACGGATTTTTATTTGCTTAAAGATTCGATTTTTATAAATAAAAAGGTTTGATTTTTATATTGTAGAGAATAAAAATATGATTTGCATATCATAGAGATTATAAAAATATGATTTTTATATTATAGAAGTATTAAAAATCCGATTTTTATTATGTAGAAGAGATAAAGATATAATTTTTATATGATGTAGAGTATAAAAATATAATTTTTATAGATGTAGCGAAATAAAAATCTAATTTTTATTATATATATATTGAAATAAAAATGGGATTTTTATAGCGATGATATAAAAATTCGATCTTTATATTAGAAGTGGATATAAAAATATAATTTTTATATAGGAAGGAGCGTTATAAAAATATGTTCTTTATTGGAAGAAGAGCGATATAAAAATATAATTTTTATATAGAGAATGCTGTGATAAACATATAATCTTTATTATATGAAAACCGTTATAAAAATAAATTTTTTATCTATATAGTAGCGATATAAAAATAGAATTTTTATCCATGTAGCGTGGTTATAAAAATGTGATTTTTATATACATAGCAACAATAAAAAATATGATTTTTATATATGTAGTGAATACGGGCAATGAAAGTGATAAAATGCGAGAACGACGAGGATTTCCTACATATGAAGAGTCGTGGCGTTTGGTTTAGCTCTTGGTGAGAACTCCTCACCTTTAATTTATTTCTAGTTTGAAATATATACTAGGATGCAGACGGTGTTTAGTAGCACCTGACACCCATCGTCCACAGACCATGGATGACTTGTTTGTTCGTTTGCTGTGTTGTGAAATTTGATTGTGTGATGTGGATGAAATAAAATATTTTATAGTGGAAAATATTTTATAGTTAAAATTATGATTTTTAACGTGTATACAAAATAAATATTTATAAACAAATCGGACGATTTATTTATATACACTGATTTGACTGATCTTGATTGGGACGATAAATTTTACACATCGCCCAACTGCACAAATAAAAATATGTGTTTGTTGATTTGAAACCCCACACGGGTACTGGGATGATATTTGACGTACACTAATCCCAATTGTTTAGTTGTATGTCAATCGATGGGTTGGCACACTGTGTAAGCGTTAATTATTTATATTTAATGCTCATGCAGTTGTGTGGGGCACTCTAGATGATGTTTGATTATTTATCGTTGCTATGATATACATGTGTTGTATGGAATCCATATAATTGACATTATATGGTATTGATTGGGCCTCATTCTAATTTGGAAAATAAAGAATGAAAATTCATGTGTTGAATAAAATAAATATTCATGTGTTGAATAGAATAAACATTCATGTGTTGAATAAAAGCAGTGTTGATTAGATTGACGCCATTTTGACATGAACGATATTTATATCGATTTTTATACATTTTTATAATGAATATAGAAAAGAAAGTGATTTCCAAATATAACGTTTTGAAAATATTATCATTTGTATATCGATGATGTGGAATATTCAATTTTGATTAGAAATTGAATATGAAGTTGAAATCGTTTCGAAAACGAATTTAAAATGATTTATAAAATACGTTTTGAAAGGAAATCGACGAAATATATATATAATATATATATAATATATAAATAATGGCTTGAATAGAACGCGCCGCGCCGCGGTAGTTCGCGAATTTCGACCATTGACTTCGAATTGATGTTGCGGGAGATCCGACCGTCGGATTCTCCTAAAACATGAACCGTTGGGTTTGTATCGAAAAGAGCTTTCTAACGAATATTATAGATCTGAAATCTAACGGTCGGATTTGGAATTATGTCCAAATCAATTTTGGAAAAGGTCGCTGGAAGTGCAGTTCGATGGCCGTTGATGGAAATCGACTGTACGGGCCTTGATAAAATTATTAAAAATAATAATAATTTGTGTAAAATCATAAGAAATGATTTGTGAAGAATTGGGATGAAAAGATCCCTATTTGAAAAGATAAAAATAGATTTATATCAAAATGAACTAGTTTTGAACTAGAATAATAATTTATTTATTTTTAAATAAACAAATTGGATTTGAAATGGTTTGGAAAATAACCAGAAATTTCCAATAATTGAATTGGAGTGGATTCGAATCGAAATTGTCTTTGGAATATTTCGATGTTGGATTTCGTGATTATACAGATATTGTTATGGAAATTTGAAATATATATTTATATCGTTATTTCCAATACGATATTTGTTGGTCGTAGAATTTGATATTGAATATAAGCCAATATATTTTCTATTCAGAGCCTTGTATGTAATATCAAATGTGATTTGGGTATGTCGTGAATGGTGTCTTCATTAACACTGTTCTTAAACCCAGTTGAGAGAAAGATTAAGTCTTTTTATTTAGATTTAATGAAGTGTACCAATTAAATGTTATTTAATTGGAATTGAATTTGAATTGATTTTAGGGTTTATCATGAATGTCGTTTTAAATAACACTTGTTATTTAACCCGATAATTAATGAAATGTGATTTTGGGTTTATAGTGAAACGTGTTTTAAATGACATTGGTTCTTTAACCTTGTTAAAGACAGGATATTGATTTCTGTGAAGATTAAAACTAAGTGGGGTTTTAATGAATCTTTAATTAGATTGAAATGGTCGAGAATGGAGTATCACCAGTTTTGCTCCAGGCGATAGTTAAATCTTTAATTAGATTTGAACGTGAAATGGTAATTGAATTTACCGATAACACCGTGGTGTTAGATATGAAGTATTACCAGTTTTACTTCATGGGATGAATAGGTTGGGATTGGGAAATAAAATAAGTGATTACTTCGGTGTGGTTCGCTAATCCCGACTAATTTGAATTGATATTCAAAGGAACATTAAAGAATAAATTTAAAGAATTTATCCTTGATAAAATTAATGGAAACCTTTCCCAAAGTATAAGAATATCTGAATAAAAGAATATTCCGAATTGGAATGAGGCGTATGTTTTGTTCGTGTAACACTTGTTTATTATATACGCGAGTTATTCAGAAAGACCGTGTTTATCCCATTCTGAATAACTGATTCGACGTGGTGTCAAGGATGAAGAAGGTGGTTGAAGACCGGAGGTCTTCACGTCGTTTGGGTGATTACTGATGATCTTGATTGGGCCGTACACCCAAGAGGAGGGAATCAGTTAGTGGTCGTCCAGATGTGCTTGGAGATCGATGGATATGCGAGGTACCAGGTGCCTCCGGTTTCGTTCAGACCCAAAACGAACTTGTAAATGGACTGTGTGTCTGACATTGGATTTTATTCTGTGTGATTGATTTCTATTAAATATATATGTCTGTTTGGTGGCAGAGAATTTATTCTCTTGCTTAACGCCCTTCTCTGAGACGTACGAGCTCAGAGGTTATATATTAATGGATATCAAACACGTGGAGTGAATTCCCTGTGTGGCATGCCCAAGTGGCAATATGATCAAGGCTTCTGTTGAAAAGCAAAGTCTTGTGGTTGATGATCAAAGCACGGCCTGTGTGGCATAGCTTTGTGTAACGTTGATTCGCGAGCCTCACACCCCGGTTGTGAACCAGAAACGGGAGAAGGACCTTAGGGAGGACATGCGTTTCTTTCTATTAGAAGTTGCGTTAGTGGTTTTACATGCCCTGACGAGTTTGACTTATGTGGTTGTTGCTGTTGCGAGGCACCTTGGATATATCGGTGACTGTGTGGAGCCGATGGAGTCATTTGGCTCATTTACGCCCCAAACGGCGAGGAAACGCAGTGTTCAGGCATTTTAATCCACATCGGTGGACCGGCCCTAACGATCCAAGGGTCGATGCGCTCTGACCCTGAGGCTTGGGCTAGAGAGTCTCGAAGCCGGTGAGGACGATCCCTTGCCTCGGTTCATAGATGGAAACCCAACTTCCAATATGTGACTTTGCGGTTTTCGATTGTAGATCCTAGTATGGCGACATAGTGGTACGGGGCACTTATGCCGACTTTGATTGATACTTATGATTTGAAATTGTTTTGACACTATACACTTATAGTAATAATAAAACATGAAATTTCACGTACCAAGCATTCTTGGCTATTATAAGGTAAAAAACCTATCCTCCGGCTTGCGTTGCATTGGGTGATGGGACCTGGGTCTTATAATAACTTCATTCATTGCGCTTTTTGTTTTATGCACTGGTATTCTTGGGAGGAAACCCGTTCCGTGTTATACGGCGTGGTCCCTTGATTTACCTAACTTTAAAATAAAGATTAATAACTGTTTTAGTTCTCACACCAGTCACATGACTGACCTGGAGTTTATTGTTTTAACCTAAACTCTGGGTGCCTTATTTTGACATGGGCAGCTAGTAGTTTTGATTTTGCAGATTTATATTCACAGGAACCTAGGTTACAGCTGGAATGATATCCGGAAAGCTCTGTATCTATATATTTCTTTCAGTTGTGTTTTGTATTATTTTCCGCTGCTATGTAATTTATTGTAATCTCTGATATTAATCGAATGTATTTTATTCATTCATACTTTATATATTCTTGTAATCTGGTAAAATTGTTGTAATATACAATGAAATGTTTTTCTGTCTACGTTCTTTTGTGTGTTGTTCTCGAAGTATCCACTCTTTCCTTCACGGGGAAGTTACGGGTCTTTACATATAATCCAGTTACAAGTTCGTTTTGTGTCTTAACGAAACCTAAGTCACCTTATTCCTCATCCGGTATGTCCAATATAGGAGAGACGTCCTCACATATCCGGTCGATCTCCGAATATGTCTGGACGATCACCACTTATTACCCCATCTTGGGTGTACAGCCCAATCAAGACATCAGTAATCATCCAAATGATGTGAAGATCTTCAGTCTTCGACCACCGTCTTCTTCGACTTCCAATCATAGTATCAGTTATTCAGAATGTGTTAAACCTAGTCTTTCCGAATAACTCATGTATCTTATAATCATGTGAAGTATAAACACATCACACACTTCATTCCAATCCAGAATATTCTTTTATTCAAATCTTATTTGAAATCATTTCAAAAGATTTTTAATATCTTTTCTCAAATTAAACCAAATAAGGTTTATCAATTTGTCGGGATTAGCGAGCCTTACCGAAATGATCATAATTTTATTATACCAATCCCAACCTATTCATCCTATGGAGTAAAATTGGTAGTACTCCATACCTAACACCCAACGTGTTATCGGTGAAATTAATTACCATTTCGCTTTTCAAATCTAATTAAAGATTTAACTATCGCATGGAGTGAAACTAGTGGTAATCCATTTCGAATATTTCTTGAATTCAGTAAATTTAATTACCTTATTCAAATCTCAATCTAATTTAAGGATTCATTAAAATTCTACTTAGTTTTATCTCAAAAATTGTAACTTAATGATTATTAAACTTTAGTAAAATTAATCCTGTCTTTAACTTGGTTAAAGAACCAATGTCATTTAAAACACAGTCCATGATAAATCCCAAATCATCATTCATTAAAATGGAATCTTCATGGAAATCACAACTGCATATAATCTATATAAATCTCCATATCGGGCTAATACTATAAACGGAATAACGACAAAGCCATTTAAATTCCATAAATAGTAAACGCCTTCCTTCATTGAAGTTCATCTCGATTATCACTAAATCGAATTCTATTCAATTCCAATTTCTTTTATTAAATTGGAAGGGTTTACTTTGGAGAAATTCCATTAATCTTAATTAAAGGATTTATAAATTCCAAAGCATAACTTCACCGTTAATCGGGTTAAAGAACAAATATTATTTTAAACATTGTCCACATCAACCCAAAATCAACTTACATTTAATTCCAATTATATTTATTAATTGGAAAACTTCCTTAAATCTTAGTTAAAAGATTTATTCTTTTCTCAATTGGTTGTAAGAACAGTGTTACTAAAAACACCAATCGCGACAAATCCAAAATCCAATTTGATATTAAATACAAGTGTAACAATCCAGAATTTTTAACCAATTTAAAATTGGATTTTTTTACTTAATTTGAATTTAAATTTGAATTTGATATAAATATATATGGTTAAGAGTATTTAATAATTTTGATAAGTTACATGATAGATTGTACTTGAATTATAAATGAGAATGATTATTAATGAGTTTGGATTTATAGATACTATTTGTCGTTCGATCAGATTTGTCAAACCAAAACACGAATTGGTAGCGTTAGAATTAAGTGTTGCCTTTAGTTTTCATAACATTTAAAAGAAAGTGCTACCAAAAGTTCTTTTTTCTTCTTAAGACAAGTGTTAAGACACATGTCTTTATGCATGCTCCCTTTCATGAATGATTGCCACTTGCCCCCTTTTGTGTCTTTACCTCCTTACTCCTCCTTTCCCACATAAGGAGGCTCTTTCTCCATTTTTACCATTCCATTTCCACCTCCTCCTTTCCACCTTCTTCTTAAAGCTTATGGCTATGGTTTCCATGGCATAAGTCTTCCTCTTTTCCACCACCACCTATCCAAAGTTCGTCATTCTTCTCCTCCTCTTATAATATAAAGAGAGAGATTAGTGTATATTATATTATATATATAAATTTCGGTGAAGAAGACGTTGCGCTGAAATAATGTCCGACGGTTCGCTTAGCTAGGCTCGCCTACCGTGAAGATTTGGAAAGCTGTTAGGTGAGAAATCTTTAACCATGGTTTATATATTTAATTAGTAGCTAGACTAATTTAAATATAGTGATGAATTATTATTGGTTAATGATGATTGATATTTGTTGTGATGGATGATGGATGCGAAGTTTAGAACACACACTATTAAGCGTTAGTGTTATAACGCTTGTGCACAATTATGATTTATTGAATCATGTTGATGATGATTGCTATGGATTTTAAATGGTTGTTGATGTTGTTTTGCACACACTATAACACAACAATTATGGTATCACATTGGTGATCGACAAATCTCCTTCATAATTAAAAGCAATATCATTATTGAAATTGAAGGTTAATAATTGGAAAAGACCATATATATGAATTCATATATATTGTTAAAGTCCTTTAAATGAATAAATAAATACTGGAACATTCTAGAATGACAGAGAGGATAGTATCTAAGCTTGGGTTTGGAAGTAAAGCTTCCTGCTCTCCCTAGCTATCCCTAACTGATCCGACAAATGGGAAGGTTAATTTGAATTTAGAAATGAATTGGAATTTATGAAAGTTGAATTTTAGATCTAAAATAATTTGGAAAGTAAATTTAAATGATTTTAAAAGGGTTATATAAGGATATAATGGTTTTCTGAGATATTTTGAGTATCATTGAATAATGGTTATTAAAGTCAAAATAGAGCTTGTCACATAACAGCAATTTACGTATTTTAGATGCAAACTTTAAATGCTTATAACTTTTGCAATCTAAATCGGATTTCCATAAAATGAAAAACGTTTGATTTCCATTAACAAGAACTTTCAAATGAGTGAAAGCAGATTTTAATTTCGAGTTATAATTTTCAGGTTATGTTTAAAACCATTTTGGATAAGGTCGTTATAAGAGAAGTTATCGACCATAACCATAAACAGCCCTTTTTTATGTTTCTAAAAATATGGAAAAAATGTTAAAATCATTATAAATTATGTAAAAAAATGTTTTGAATTGTAAATTTTAAGTTTTGACTAAGAAAAGCGATGTTTTGATCGAAGTAACTAAGATAACTGTTTTGTAATGCTTTTGAAAACACTTTTGTAACGCTTTCTTCAAAAACAATCTATTTCGAAGTTTTTAATCTGCAAACTGTTTTTCCAAACTACAAGTAATCATTTTTAAATGATTTGTGGAATGTTTTCAAAGGTTCAAAAGTATTGGAAATATTTTACAGGAAACTTGTGTGAAGGACAAAAAAAGCAAAAAGTTTGCCCAAAAGGACAAGAGCCAAAAAACTTGCTCAAAAGGCCAACTTTTAGTGTAATGTGGAAAAACAAGGGGCCTCCCTGAATTCCACCATTTACACTAGAAAATGTCCTTTTGGGCAAATTTTTTGGCCCTTGTCCTTTTGAGCAAACCTTTTGCTCTTTTTGTCCTTGTGGCAAAAATCCCCTCTTCGGATGTTTGCTATTAATCCGGTAGATGATGACTCTTACTATTTGAGGAATTATAAAGGTAGTTCACTATTATTCCGCTTATAGAGTGAGTGGGATACGGAGATTAATATTGAGGATAAGTTGATGATATTTCTATCTAGATCTAATGTCGAAGAGTTCGATAAATCTTTTAAATAAGATACGAGTTTCCCAATTTAATTGGTATAAGTTGGATATAAATAATTTTCGGATATTCGATATGAAATTATTTGGTGTAAACGTATACTATTTGAGGAATTTGAAAGATATTATTGTATCGTTATTCCACTTATAGTATTAGTTGATTATGATTATTATATTGTTATTCCACTTATTGTATTAGTTGATTATGAGAATTAATATCGAATATAAGTAAATACAATTTCTGTGTAACTTATGTTCAATATCAATTGATTTGGGTTTTGTCATGAATCATATCTTCAATAATATCATTCTTAAAACCCAATGAGATCGAGTTATGGAAATTCGTATCGTAATTTGTGGATTTAATCAGATCTTTGATTTGAGGAAATTAAAAGTGAGGAATTGGAAAGAAAGTATAATCTTTTAGTTAAGATCGAAAAAATGGAATGTTGGAAAATCAATTTAATTGGAAACTAGAGTTGAAATGTGGGGTAAGGGTTTTCAAAGGAAACTGGATTTTTGATAACGAGTTATCAAACGGAAAATTAATTAAGGCTTTGGGGCTAGATTATCTTGGATTTAAGAGATGTGTTTTAAAGAAGAAGGGTTAAATATGGATTTTGTTAAAGATAATTTGAGAATAGATTTAAAGAAGTTTAATTTAACGAAATCCAAAATGGAAGGAGATTTGGTAGAAAGCCTATGTGTTCCATGATTGTGTTTTTAATTGCGCTTATTATTTGGAAAGTTCGGGATCAGAATTATGTCTGAAAACCATTCCAAGTAATAATACGATGTTGTGGAGCAATTGAAGACATTGGAGGCGGCATTGAAGACCGGGACCCTTTGTGTCGTAAGGGCGACTTGCTGAATGTCTCGAATGGCTGGCTCCCATTCGCAGATGGATTTTATATATCAGCTAAGTGGCAAGAAGCCCGAACGTATGTGAAGGAATTCCGGATTGTTGTTTCATTCAGACCTAGAACGGACATGTATGGATTGTGTGTCTGACATTGTAATTGACTGCATAGCACTGTTCTTTATTAATATATATCTGCTTGGTGGCGGAGAATTTATTCTCTTGGTTAACGCCCTTCTCTAAAACGTATGAGGTTAGGGGTTATATATTGATAGAAATCAGTGATGCGTAGTGAATGGACAATGTGGCATACTTAAGTTATGTGATGAGCTATGGATGATCAAAGCATGGCTTATTTAACCGTAGCTTTGTGTAGATTGTGACCTTGATGAACCTCACCCCCCGGATTGGTGGTAAACTAGTGGTCAGATTTTTAATTTCGTTTCGTATGTTCGGTTCACCGGGATGTGATGATGAAAGGGTAATGCAAAGTCCCCCGTCTGGGACGCTATTTGTTGGGTACTCTTATTAATGTATGGTGGGTTAGTATAACGGAGTCCGAGTTTGGATGTTATCCGCGAATACTTGGGATGATGCGCACAAGAAAGCTTGTGAACCCACGAATGAACTTTCATAGCAGGAACCATCATGTTCGAAACCCAATCTCCACTACGAGCCTATACGGTTTTGGTTGTATAGCCTGCTGGTTACCAGCAGGATTATCAGTATAATAGAATAGAAATTATGCTGGCTAGGATTAATACATTTATTTGCAAAAAGGTTTTTCACAATATATATAGTAGTAAAAGAGGATTTTCACGTATGAAGGCATTTTTGGTTATCATAAGGAAAAACTCGCCCGTTTGGTGTGCGCTTACATTGTGTGATGTGGGACGAGCTTATGACAGCTTCATTTTTTTCAAAAAGTCATTGCGTATTTCTATGCGCTGGTATTCACATGGAGTAAACCCATTTCGCATTGGCGACATGGTCCGGTGAATTACCTAACTTTAAAATAAACCCTAAAGACAACTGTTTTGAGTTCTCACACCAGTCCCATGACTGACTTGGAGTTTATTGTTCCCATGCCTAAACTCTGGGTGCCCATAATTTTTACATAGGCAGCCTAGTAGTTTGGTTCGCAGATTTAGCCTTGGAGTTAGTTGGAGCAGGATTCTGGTTTAACTGGAGCTATTATGTTTGAGCATTCACATTCTTTCGCTGAGTTTAGTATCTTTTCCGCTGTGTAACCGATATTCTCTAATGTACCTCTTGTAACTCTAATGTAATATTAATTTAACGATAATGGAAAAGTTGTTTTTATTTTGTGCAAATGTGTAAGTGTCCCTAACAATTCGTCTTTATGAACGGTTGAAGTTGGTTTAATTACCGCCGAAACCCGAGCAAAAAGCCGGGTCATTACATAGTGGTATCGGAGCTTGGTTTATACAAAGCAATGGGGTACAACACATTTGAACAAATGGAAAGACTCATTAGAGTTATATATCTTGTTAGAGATAGGGTTAGTAATGCCCTAGAATGAGATTTTGGAGTATTATATTTGAGAGAGCATATTTGGAAATATGAAATGAGTTTTGAAAAGTTTTAATTTAATAAACAAACATATTTTTGGAAATATATGGTTAATTATAACCTAGATACTTAATAAAATGATTAAGGTTAAGTTTACGTTCTGTGGTTATAATTAAACATAAAATACTTCTTATGGCATGGTAGTTAAGCCCCTTCCACTGATCAGGAAAACGATCCGAGTACAAATGTCCTTTGGATTTAATTTCACTATTGGGGATTTCGAAATATCGATAAACTTGGGTCCAATTTGTTAAGGTAACTAATTAATATGGTTAGAAATTAAAAATTATAATTTGAGTATTGTATTTGATGTTGAGGTTGGACTATCGGGTATAAGAAGATTTTGAATATACGCCTAGCTAATGTATATACGAAGTCTTGAGTATACTAGATTGATATAGAATCACACTCTAGTCGCTTGAAGATGATTCTGTTGATGACTGCAGCATCATCAGTATGTATTTTCGAGTTTCGAAAGTAGGATGACTATAGGATTCTGATTAAAACATCAATATGTACTTAAATCCATTTAGAAAAGTGTTTGAAATTGTTTGGTAAATTGATATGAACTTAAATAGAAAAGTGAAAATTTGGTTGGGTTGTGAGAATTATACCAAGTAAACTTGTTAGTAAGGGATAAGCCAGTAAATTAAGTGGAGGGTAAGCTGGATTTTTCAACAAAATTTCCTTATAGGAAAAAAGAGGGAGTTTGGTTTATCAGGTACTGAACAGTAAATGACCCGAAAACAAGAAAGGAAAGCTCATAATCGAAAAGAAAAGGAAGAAAGCCTTAGATTGGGGAAATTCAAAGGTATCTATTATTATAGATGTAGTCAAGAAGGACATTTTGCTGTTTTATGCCCAGAAAGAATACAAAAGAAAATCATTCGAGAAGACAAAATTTGTTTCAAATGCAAGAAGAAAGGACATTTTATACGTAAATGTCCTAAAACAAAGAAGAAACCCATGAACCTAACAAAAGAAAAGAAGTGTTATCGATGCAGAAAAGTAGGGCATGCAGTCCAGGATTGTCAGTTAAAGAAGGGAGAAAGACCAGCTAAAGCAACACCACCCGCCGTCATAAGTGAAGAAGAAGGAATGCAAGAATTATGTAATCAGAGCAAGCTCTTTGACCCCTAGGGAATTATCTTTGAAAAGTTGGATGCATGAATAAATTTATGTATATGATGTTAATTATATATATAAAAATATATCTTCTTTTATAAATCTTTTTAATATATTCTATCATATATCCGAATAGATCCTAATCTAATGGAAAAGTTATTGAATTTAATTAAGGGTATAGATAGGAAGATTGGAATTATCGATGATTTTGGACAAGTCGATAAGTTCTAAAATATATTGTGGCAACAAAAGGAACTTTTTAAGTAAGATAATTACCTTTTGAATTAAGTTTCACAATTTGATTAAAGGATCTTGGCAAGCGGGAATAGTAAGAAGAAATTACCTAAATTGAAACGTTTAGACAAGCTGAGTTCGGAGATGATCAAGTTTTTCGTGTAACAAATAATAGTAAATTTTGGAAACTGAAAAGGAATAAGTTTCATAACCTTTGCATTTGTAAGATAAGATCTAAGAGCATAATTTATAACTCTGAATTTTTTTGAAAGCAGTAAATGGTTGAGTATAAGTGATTGGCCCAGTAAATGATGAATCGAATACAATAGGTAACTGGAGGTTATCGTAGGAGGGAATGTAGATATGGTTATCCCTTAATACATGTGAGAATATGGAACTTTGGTATAAAGAATTTTAATCTTGAATTTGTCGAATAACTAGTTATGATTCCCTTTCCTTTTCGAGGACGAAAAGTTTTGGGGGGGGGGGGGTGAATGTAACGATCCATAATTTTTAACCAATTTAAAATTGGAATTTTTTACTTAGTTTGAATTTCAATTTGGATTTGATATAAATATATATGTTAAGAGTATTTAATAATTTTGATAATTTATATTATAGATTTTACCTGAATTATAAATGAGAATGATTGTTAATGAGTTTGATTTATTGATACTATTTGTCGTTCGATCGGATTTGTCAAACCATAACACGAATTAGTAGCGTTAGAATTAAGTGTTGCTTTAGTTTTCATAACATTTAAAAGAAAGTTCTACCAATTTTTTCTTCTTCTTAAGACAAGTGTTAAGACACATGTCTTTATGCATGCTCCCTTTCATGAATGATTGCCACTTGTCCCCTTATGTGTCTTTACCTCCTTACTCCTCCTTTCCTACATAAGGAGGCTCTTTCTCCATTTTTACCATTCCATTTCCACTTCCTCATTTCCACCTTCTTCTTAAAGCTTATGGCTATGGTTTCCATGGCATAAGTCTTCCTCTTTTCCACCACCACCTAGCCAAAGTTCGTCATTCTTCTCCTCCTCTTATAATATAAAGAGAGATTAGTGTACATTATATTATATATATATATATTTCGGTGAAGAAGACATTGCGCTGAAATATTGTCCGACGGTTCGCTTAGCTAGGCTCGCCTACCGTGAAGATTTGGAAAGCTGTTAGGTGAGAAATCTTTAACCATGGTTTATATATTTAACTAGTAGCTAGACTAATTTAAATATAGTGATGAATTATTATTAGTTAATGATGATTGATATTTGTTGTGATAGATGATGGATGCGAACTTTAGAACACACACTATTAAGCGTTAGTGTTATAAAGCTTGTGCACAATTATGATTTATTGAATCATGTTGATGATGATTGTTATGGATTTTAAATGGTTGTTGATGTTGTTTTGCACACACTATGACACAACAATTATGGTATCACATTGGTGATCGACAAATCTCCTTCTAATTAAAAGCAATATCATTATTGAAATTGAAGGTTAATAATTGGAAAAGACCATATGTATGAATTCATATATATTGTTAAAGTCCTATAAATGAATAAATAAATACTGGAACATTCTAGAATGATAGAGAGGATAGTGTCTAGGCTTGGGTTTGGAAGTAAAGCTTCCTGCTCTCCCTAGCTATCCCTAGCTGATTCGACAAATGGGAAGGTAAATTTAAATTTAGAAATGAATTGGAATTTATGAAAGTTGAATTTTAGATCTAAAATAATTTGGAAAGTAAATTTAAATGATTTTAAAAGGGTTATATAAGGATATAATGGTTTTCTAAGATATTTTGAAGTATCATTGAATAATGGTTATTATAGTCAAAATAAAGCTTGTCGCATAACGACAATTTACGTATTTTAGATGCAAACTTTAAATGCTTATAACTTTTGCAATCTAAATCGAATTTCCATAAAATGAAAAACGTTTGATTTCCATTAACAAGAACTTTCAAATGAGTGAAAGCAGAGTTATAATTTTCAAGTTATGTTTAAAACCATTTTGGAAAAGGTCGTTATAAGAGAGGTTATCGACCATAAACATCCATTTTTTTATGTTTCTAAAAATATGGAAAAAATGATAAAATCATTATAAATTATGTAAAAAATGTTTTGGATTGTAAAGTTTAAGTTTTACTAAGCAAAGTGATGTTTTGATCGAAGTAATTAAGATAACTGTTTTGTAACGCTTTTGAAAACACTATGGTAACGCTTTCTTCGAAAATAATCTATTTTGAAGTTTTTAACCCACAAACTATTTTTCTGAACCACAAGTAATCATTTTTAAGTGATTTTGGAATGTTCTCAAAGGTTTAAAAGTATTGGAAATATTTTATATGGAATTTAAATTGATATTAATATGGGTTTTCAATTTTAAATAATTGGATATGGTTGGAGATAAATCTTCGGATGTTTGATATTAATCCAGTAGATGATGACTCTTACTATTTGAGGAATTATAAAGGTAGTTCACTATTATTCTGCTTATAGTGTGAGTGGGATACGGAGATTAATATTGAGGATAAGTTGATGATATTTCTATCCAGATCTAATGTCAAAGGGTTCGATAAATCTTTTAAATAAGATACGAGTTTCCCAATTTATAAGTTGGATAGAAATAATCTTCGGATATTCAATATAAAATTATTGGGTATAAATGTATACTATTTGAGGAATTTGAAAGATATTATTATATCGTTATTCCACTTATAGTATTAGTTGATTATGAGAATTGATATCGAATATAAGTAAATACAATTTCTGTGCAACTTATGTTCAATATCAATTGATTTGGGTTTGGTCGTGAATCATATCTTCAACAATATCATTCTTGAAACCCAATGAGATTGAGTTATAGAAATTCAAATTGTAATTTGAGGATTTAATCAGATCTTTGATTTGAGGAAATTAAAAGTGAGAAATTGGAAAGAAAGTATAATCTTTTAGTTAAGATTAAAAAATGGAATGTTGGAAAATCAATTTAATTGGAAATTAGGGTTGAAATGTGGGGTAAGGGTTTTCAAAGGAAACTGGATTTTTGATAACGAGTTATCAAACGGAGAATTAATTAAGGCTTTGGTGCTAGATTATATTGGATTCAAGAGATGTGTTTTAAAGAAGAAGGGTTAAATATGGATTTTGTTAAAGAAAATTTGAGAATAGATTTAAAGAAGTTTAGTTTAACGAATTCCAAAATGGAAGGAGATTTGGTAGAAAGCCTATGTGTTCCGTGATTATGTTTTTAATTGCGCTTATTATTTGGAAAGACCGGGATTGGAATTATGTCTGAAAACCATTCCAAGTAATAATACGATGTTGTGGAGCGATTGAAGACATTGTAGGCGACATTAAAGATCGGGACCCTTCGTGTCGTAAGGGCAACTTGCTAAATGTCTCGAATGGCTAGCTCCCATTTACAGATGGATTTTATATATCAGCTAAGTGGCAAGAAACCCGAACATATGTGAAGGAATTCCGGATTGTTGTTTCGTTCAGACCTAGAACGGGCATGTATGGATTGTGTGTCTGACATTGTAATTGACTGCGTAGCACTGGTATTTATTAATATATATCTGCTTGGTGACGGAGAATTTATTCTCTTGCTTAACACCCTTCTATAAGACATATGAGCTTAGAGGTTATATATTGATAGAAATCAGTGATGCGTAGTGAACGGAGAATGTGGCATACTTAAGTTATGTGATGAGCTATGGATCATCAAAGCATGACTTATTTAAGCGTAGCTTTGTGTATATCGTGACCTCGACGAACCTCACACCCCGGATTGATGGTAAACTGGTGGTCAGATTTTTATATTCGTTTCGTATGTTCAGTGCACCGGGAAGTGATGATGAAAGGGTACTGCGAAGTCCCCAGTCTGGGACGCTATTTGTTGGGTACTCTAATTCATGTATGGTGGGTTAGTATAATGGAGTCCGAGTTTGGACGTTATCCGTGAGTACTGGGATGATGCGCACAAGAAGTTTGTGAGCCCACGAATGATCTTTCGTACCAGGAACCATCATGTTCGAAACCCAATCTCCACTACGAGCCCATACGGTTTTGATTGATGCTGGTTACCGACAGGATTGTCAGTATAATGGGATGGGTTATTATGCTATCTAGAATTAATACATTTATTTGCGAAAAGGTTTTTCACACTATATATAGTAGTAAAAGAGGATTTTCACGTATGAAGGCATTTTTGGTTATCGTAATGCAAAACTCGCCCATTTGGTGTGTGCTTGCATTATGTGATGTGGCACGAGCTTATGATAGCTACATTTTTTCAAAAAGTCATTGCAGATTTCTATGCACTGGTATTCACATGGAGTAAACCCGTTCTGCATTGGCGGCGTGGTCCGGTGATGTAACACCCCGAATTTTTGAATAATCGAATTAACTAAAATTAAGAATAATTAATCTCAGATGTGAGAATTAAGGGAAATGGATTACGCCATTGTGTTCGTCTCGGAATTCTGGTTGAGATATAGTCCGAGTTTGCGTTAAACGGATACCGGATGAAGGAGATATGGACGAACGAAGTTAGGAGGAAAAACCAGAAGAAAAAAATATAGATGCACTGGCGCATTTGGGAAGTGCGCCAATACAAAAATTGCACTGGCGCACCTGCCAGTGTGCCTAGGCTGAGCAAAAAGCCTGCACAGCTTTCTAGTGTGATCTCATTCGTACTGTGACTCATTGCTGAGTCCTTTCTGACTCCTTGCTGAGTCATTAGGGCTGAGGTGTCACCCTATCCTGACTGAATGGTTTTGATTAACCCTAAGATCATCCGACGGCTATAATTAAATTGAAATTCTATATAAACATGTATAGACTCAAATCCTAGAATCAAATAAAAATTGGAATCATGGCCATCATGCTGTCATCTAGAGTAGCCGCCACCAACTAGAGGGAAATCAAAGCTAATCAACTCAATCCTATTCAACTCTAATCTAAACAATAACGAATCTACTACAAAGGCGAGCTAAATCAATTTCAGAACTCATATTCTAGAACTCAAGACCTTCTTTGAGTTGTGAGTTTGATTTCTTTAATAAGATAATTAACAATTTATTTGGGTTGAGATATGATTTGGATTATATGGTTATATTGTGAATCGTTGACCATCATGTTATTATCCATGTTGTAAATCTATGATGTTATTATCTATGTTGTAAATCTATGGTGTTATTATCTATATTGTAAATCTATGATGTTATTATCTATGTTACTTATTGGCCTATGTACAATTAATTAATAATGATGCTTCATATGCTAAGTTTGGTTATGTTTGTGAGACTAACTCATATGTTAAGTCATATGTATGTATGCAAGTTTCAATGTTAATTTTGATATGAATCATATGCAAGTTAGTGAGAATCATATACAACCTTACATGTTTCATGACATCTATTTTATGTGTAAATTGGATCTAAAGTTAGGCTATGACATGTGTGAGTTAGATGCAAGTTTACACCATAGTTTATGTTGCATAAATCACATACGCAAGTGTATATATATTGGAGTATGAATCATGTAATGTAAGTTTGTGACTATTGCCTATCCAAGTTTACACCTTATGATTAGATCTATGACAAATATAGTTTTATGCAAGTTTGTAACTTTGGCCTATGCAGGTTTTAGACGAAAAACCTTATTCACACATGCAAGTTCACCCCTTATGTTTAGATCTTGTTTTAATTCTATGCATGATGTGATGTTTTCTCTTTATTCCATAAGTTAGACTATTCGAGTCTAACGTATGTTTCACGTTAAATGAACAAACATACAATGTGGGGCAATGGTATAATATTAAAAGATTTAATATTGAGAATTTGGCATAAATGCCTTAAATGTGATGTTAATTGGTATAATTTTAAATACCATAAATAGATGGACATAATTAAAGTGTTAATTATGGACATAGTTAAATTTGTAATTAATTGACAATTTGAGTTGGGAAATTAATTCAAATTAGGGATAATTAACTATGTGTAATTAATCGCCTAAGACACGAGGTTAGACTTGTTTGTGGTGTAAGACTGCCCAGACCCACCCAAAAAATCCAGCTGCCACAAATGCCAGTCTAATGTGAGAGGTCAAAGGCATGAATTAAATGCGTAATAGTTGTAAAGACACGAGGTTAGGCTCGTTTGTGGAGTAAGACTGCCCGGACCCACCCGGCAAATCCAGCTGCCACAAATGCCAGTCAAATGTGGGAGGTCTTTACAAGGTTACGGTCTTAATGAATTATGAAACACTTAAACAGATAAACATGTAGTGGGACATGAGGGGGTTAAGTGGGTGCCTTGGGTGGCATGTGGAATTTAGTGGGTGCCTTGGGTGGCATTTGAAATACGATTAGATGCACTTAACCAAGATTGAAACATGTAAGAAGACATGAATAAGAATGGGGTTAAGTGGGAAAAACCTTAGAGGGGACCAAGCATAGGTGGAAAGCTTGTGTCATGCATGGGGGCCCTTTACAAACCAGTAACCTATTAAGTATCTTTGTGGGCTCGACCCAAGTCGAGGACGAGACACGCATACTGGATTTGATTGTAAGAGGTCAAAACGGGCCAGCGGTGGCAACGCAAGTCCAATGGGTTCATATGCGTGTTTGGGCCCGGGCTGGTAGGTAAGACGTTGTTGCATCGTGTAGATATAAGACGTGCATTTTTGGTAGTATCGGGTTACCACTTTGGGGAGTGATACACCCCACTGTGGGGCCAGCATGGGTATCTACGAGTTAGGGAGTCGATCGAATGGGGTAGTAGGTACACCTAGTGGAGATAGGGGAAGACGGCACCTATGGAGGTAGCTAGGGGTACACGAAACTACCATTACTAGTATTAAGTTTTGTAGGCGGGATCAACCTTTAGGGTAACTAGTAGTGGTGCAGTATAGTAATTATCTTATAGTGATTAGGGGCGCCTTTAACGTTATCTTTGTTCATCTTATTTCCTTGTTTGTTCTGTCATACCCAATTGTTCACAGTCATTTCCTTATTTTCCAGCTTATGCCTTATCCTAGTTATTTTGACAATTATACTGTTAAAGTTATCGCACTCGCCAGACTTTATGTCTGATCCCCTTTTCTTTCCACCTCTTTTCTTCCTCCCTCCCCCCTGAGGTTTGCAAGGAGGGAATACTACAGCTTATGCCGATTTCTTTCAGTTGCTTGAAGAGAGTCGATGTATCGCTTGAGACTCTCTCATCTATATGGCTTTGCTTATGCTCTGTAGGGATTTATGCATTTATGTTATTTAAGTATTTTCTTCTTTATGTACTTTGAAGTTTTTGGAAAAGACTATTGATCCTGATGTAATGGTTTTGGAGACTACTTATGTAAACTCGTTTTGAGTTATGATGCTATGAAATAAATTTTAACTTCCAATGTGTTGTTTTATTTATTTATTCTTGTAATTTATCTGTTCTATACAACAATAACGCTTCATGGATATTGATGCATTCCCTTTGTGAGTGACATTAATGGACATGGGGTGTTACACCTGGTATTAGAGCTATGGTTACAAGAACAGATAAAAAGTTTTGAAAAGTGTTTTCAAAAGTATTATTTTCCTACAAGTATTTTCAAAAACTTCTTTTAAAGAAGCTATTTTCAAGGAAAGTTTGCTTTAAAGAGCATAATCCCTGTAAGCCATGCATCTCTCTTTCGCTTCCCTTGTTTTGAAACTCTTTCTTTTTCTTTTCAGCATGTCTGGAGCATCTGAGATACGAGAGGGTGTTCATGTACCCGGTTGGTTTCGTTAATATCTCGAGGCTAGGGCCGCTGCCGCGGGTCCGGCCAACGTTCCTCCTCTTCCTCCCCCGGCTCCAGTCATTCCTCCATGTGGAGATACTTTCTCCAAGATATGTAAAGACTTTCGTTCGATGGGTGGAAAATCTTTTAGTGGGTCTGAAATGTTCATTGAAGCTAGAAATTGGTTGAAAGAAGTGGAGGATCTGTTTGGCATTTTCGATTTGAACGATTGTAAAAAGGTCCAATTGGCTGCTTGGTTGATGAAGGATGAAGATTCGTTTTGGTGGGAGGTCACTAATGGAGAGCGTCTAGTGGATACATGGCCAGATTTCAGACATAGGTTTGAGGCAAAGTTTCTCTCATGGGTTGAAGAGAATCTATACATGGAAAGGTTTTTGGCATTAAAGCAAGGGAATCTGTCAGTGAAAGAATACGTCAACAAGTTCAATCAGTTGGCGATATTTTGCTTGGACTTGGTGAATGCACTTGAAAAGAAGGCCCTGAGATTTGTTAACGGTTTGAACGAGCCACTACATGGGTTAGCTATGACCCACATCCCTTTGGGGGCCACCTTTGAGAGGCTAGTTGATATGGCGCTTATGCATGAAGAGGAGAAAGGCGCCAATGCTAATAAGGCACCCGAGAAGAAAGGGGGTCAAAAGAAACCGCAGCAACAACAACAAAACAAGAAAGTTGTGAAGAACAATAATGGCAAAGGAAAGAAGAAGTCTTTAATTGTGGGACACCAGGCCATCTAAGTAAAGACTGTAGGAAAAAGAAGAAGACTGGTTGTTTCCACTGTGGAGAGGCGGGTCATCTAGTTAAGGACTGCCCAAGGAAACAAGGGCAAGGGCAAAGAACTTTTGGAGGGCAACTTCAGGCTCTCGTGGCACAAGGGCAGGCAAGGGAGCAGGTCCAGGCTCTCGCGGTCCCACCGTTGCAAGAACGAGGTAGGAACATTTCCGTTGAGAGTTTAGTTTTTCTGCTTGATCATCCTGTCCGTACTTTATTTGATTCTGGCGCATCACATTCGTTTATCTCTACATCATTAGTTGAAACACTGCACTTAAATACTAGTCTTGTTGTGGATCCCATTGTAGTCTCAAATCCTATTGGTGGGTCGGCTCATTTGTCCATGGTTTGTAGGGATTTGAGATTGTCTATCTTAGGCATTGGTTTTGAATGTAATGCTTTTATGCTTGGTTTCATGGGCTATGGGTTGATTCTAGGGATGGATTGGCTAGCCAGATATGGTGCCATCCTAGATTGTGAACGAAGGGTAGTAAAATTGTTGACTCGTAGTGGAAAGATCCTTGATATTTCTTGTGACCCTAGAGGATCGGTGATGCTTAGTTATCTTGAGTCACTTGATGCATCCAATGATGATTTACATTCTGTTCGTATAGTCCATGAATATGTTGATGTCTTCGATGAGGTGACGGGTCTACCACCAAAACGTGAGATAGACTTTTGTATTTATCTTGTGGACAATGCAAAACCAGTATCTATGCCAGTACGCCACATGGCTCCTCGTGAGAGGAGGGAGCTCAATAAGCAAGTAGGGGAGTTGCTTGAGAAGGGGTTCATAAGACGTAGTATATCGGTGTGGGGTGCTCAGTAGCATTTGCCATGAAGGCGGATGGGTCCCTCAGACTTTGTGTGGACTATAGAGAACTTAATAAGCTTACTAAGAAGAATAGGCACCCACTGCCGAGGACTGACGATCTCTTCGATCATTTAGTTGGCGCCTCAGTGTTTTCGCAGTTGGACTTAGCCACTGGTTTCCATTAGTTGAGAGTGGTTGAGGATAGCATAGACAAGACTGCCTTTAGGACTCCGGACAGTTTCTATGAGTGGCTTGTAATGCCCTTCGGTTTGACAAACGCCCCCGCATACTTTGTTGACTTGATGAGTAGGGTGTTTAGGGAGTACCTTAATAAATTCGTGGTGGTCTTTGTGGATGACATCTTGGTCTTTTCTAAGAGCGAGGAAGAGCATGCCCTACATCTTAAGGAAGTGTTGGAGACCCTTCGAGCGCATAACCTTAAAGCTAAATTTTCTAAATATCACTTTTGGAGGAAGGAGGTGCGATTCTTAGGGCACGTGGTTTCCAAAGAAGGGATAGCTGTGGATCCCGTGAAGGTGGTGGCCTTCCAAGATTGGAAGGTCCCTAAAAATGCTACTGAGGTGAGAAGTTTCTTTGGGTTGGCTGGCTACTATAGGAATTTTATCAAGGACTTCGCAAAAATATCAGCCCATTAACGCGCATGACGAAGAAGAACCTAGTTTTTATGTGGGACGTAGATTGTGATGATGCGTTCCAACGTTTAAAGAGAGCTTTGAACACAGCCCCAGTCTTAGTGTTGCCAGATAGGAGTAAGCCATTTACCGTTTATACCGATGCTTGTGGGAAAGGACTAGGCGCAGCCTTAATGCAAGAGGGAAGGGTAATAGCCTATGGAGGAGGGCAGTTGAGAGTACATGAGAGAAATTACCCTACGCATGACCTAGAGTTGGCCGCTATTGTTTTCGCGCTTAAGTCTTGGCACCATAATCTTTTTGGCGAGAAATTCGAATTGTTCACCGACCACAAATATCTAAAATACTTGTTCTCTCAGAAGGACTTAAATTTAAGGCAGCAAAGGTGGATGGAATTCTTAGCGTCCTACGATTTCGAGATAGCATATACCCCTGGCAAGGGTAATGTGGTGGCAGACGCCTTAAGTAGGAAAAGGTTGTCCTTGAGTCCGTTGTTTGTTGAGCGGCAAAGCTTAGAGTTTATCTCTATGTTTGACTTTATACCTTCCATTGACTTTGTACCCGGATTGCTAGCATCCTTAGAGGTCAGACCTACGCTTTTGGGACGGATTGGTGAGGCACAACAAGATGACCCACGATTGGTTGAATTAGTAGAGAAGCTCATAAAGGGGGAGTCATCAAGCCATCTCAGTAGGTATACCCTAGATGATAAGGGTTGGTTACGTAGGGACGGTAGGCTTTGTGTACCATGAGACGAGAATTTGAGATAGACCATTCTTGATGATGCACCTCGTTTGAAGATGACCATTCATCCCGGCGGGGACAAGATGTACATGGACATGAGACGAGTTTACTTTTGGGCCGGTATGAAGAGGGATGTAGCTGAGTTCTTCGCTAGATGCTTGCTGTGCCGACAAGTAAAAGCAGAGCAAAAGAAGCCCGGTGGGTTGCTTCACCCATTGGAGATCCCACAATGGAAGTGGGAAAGTGTCTCGATGGACTTTGTTGATGGTTACCGAGATCGAGGAAGGGTAATACAGGGATTTGGGTCGTGGTAGATAGACTTACTAAGAGCGCCCATTTCATTTCAGTGAAGAGTAAGAGGACTGCTCCATGGTTAGCCTCCGTATACATTCGAGAGATAGTTCGTTTGCACGGTGTTCCTTCTAGCATAGTGAGTGATCGCGATCCTATCTTTACTAGTGAGTTTTGGAAAAGCTTATAAGAAGCGGTAGGGACTCAGTTATGTTTGAGCACCGCATATCATCCTCAGACGGACGGCTAGACCGAGAGGGTGAATCGTATTCTAGAGGACCTTTTGAGGCTATGTGTTTTAGACTTTGGACGTACATGGGAGGAGCATCTTCCTTTGGTGGAGTTCGCATATAATAATAGCTTTCAGTCTAGCATTGACATGGCACCTTTCGAGGCTCTTTATGGACGACCGTGTTGTTCATCTACATGTTGATGGGAATCTACAGATAAGATCTTACTTGGGCCCGATATAATTAGAGAGACTTCGGAAAAGATCGATTTGATTCGAAGGAGGATGAAGATGGCACAAGATAGGCAGAAATCTTATGCGAACAAGAAGAGGACAGATCTTGAGTTTGATATTGGGGACATGGTCCTTATCAAGGTGTCTCCATTACGGAATGTTTTTCGCTTTGGGTCCATTGGGAAGTTAGAACCAAGGTTCGTAGGGTCGGTTCCTATTAAGGAGAGGATTGGACAGATGGCGTATAGAGTGGAGTTGCCCGAGAGACTTAGTGGTGTACACGACGTATTCCATGTATCACATTTGAGGAAGTGCTTGCATGAGACCGCGGAAGTGGTAGAGCCGAGCTTTCTTAGAGAGGTGGAGATAGAGCGTGATGCAACGATTCAACGAGCTCCTACATGCATTCTTGGGTCGGAGATTAAGAATTTGAGGAATCGAGAGGTCAATCTAGTCAAAGTGCAATGTGGAGATGATGAGAGCAACTCTACTTGGGAGACGGAAGAAAAGTTGCGTTCATTGTACCCTTTTCTTTTCGAGGGTATGTCTTTTAATTTCTCCTTTATTGCTTAGCTTGTACTCGTTTTATCTTTAGTATGTCCTCTCGCTAATATCTTTGACCTTTAGATAGGGCAGTCCTATGGTTGCAACATGTGTTTGAGACATGTTATGTATGGTGGATGCATGTGGATGCAAGTGTTTGCTAGTGGTTTCTCGTGGATGCATATACACACACTTTAGGCACTAGATCGGCTCAGTCACTTTCATACTGCATATTGCATACAAATGGATGTATTTAGTAAAATGAATGTTGAATGTGTGTATCATATGGATGTTGCATTTAAATGGATGGTTGTGCACATATGTAGTAATGATATGTATAGGATTCTTTGCATACATGATGGATATATGGAACTATCATTATTTGCATTAAGGAGGTCGACTAAATCAGTGGACCCCCTGATTTAGCATTAGTAATGGACATATACACACACTATGCATATGTACATGAAAAGCATTAGAAATCTTTTAAGGACCGTGGTTGATGGTTGAGTAGATGGATGATTGGATGGTAGGATACGATCTTCTTGACTTAGAGATTTCGAGGACGAAATCTTTTAAGTAGGGGAGAATGTAACACCCCGAATTTTTGAATAAATGAATTAACTAAAATTAAGAATAATTAATCATAGATGTGAGAATTAAGGGAAATTGGTTGCGCCATTTTGTTTGTCTCGGAATTCAGGTTGAGATAGAGTCCGAGTTTGCGTAAAACGGATACCGGATGAAGGAGATATGGACGAACAAAGTTAGGCGGAAAAATCAGAAGAAAAAAAAATAGATGCACTGGCGCATTTGGGAAGTGCGCCAGTACAAAAATTGCATTGGCGCACCTGCCAAGTGCACCCAAGCCGAGCAGAAAGCCTGCACAGCTTTCTGGTGCGATCTGATCCATACTATGACTCATTGCTGAGTCCTTTCTGACTCCTTGCTGAGTCATTAGGGCTGAGGTGTCACCCTATCCCGACTGAATGGTTTTGATTAACCCTAAGATCATCCGACGGCTATAATTAAATTGAAATTCTATATAAACATGTGTAGACTCAAATCCTAGAATCAAATAAAAATTGGAATCATGGTCGTCATGCTGTCATCTTGTAACCTAGAGTAGACGCCACCAACTAGAGGGAAATCAAAGCTAATCAACTCAATTCTATTCAACTCTAATCTAAACAATAACGAATCTACTACAAAGGCGAGCTAAATCAATTTCAGAACTCAGATTCCAGAACTCAAGACCTTCTTTGAGTTGTGAGTTCGATTTCTTCAATAAGATAATTAACAATTTAATTGGGTTGAGATATGATTTGGATTATATGGTTATGTTGTGAATCGTTGACCATTATGTTATTATCTATGTTGTAAATCTATGATATTATTATCTATGTTGTAAATCTATGATGTTATTATCTATGTTGTAAATCTATGATGTTATTATCTGTGTTAATTGTCGGCCTATGTCCAATTAATTCATAATGATACTTCATATGCTAAGTTTGGTTATGTTTGTGAAACTAATTCATATGTTAAGTCATATGTATGTATGCAAGTTTCGATGTTAATTTAGATATGAATCATATGCAATTTAGTGAGAATCATATACAACCTTACATGTTTCATGACATCTATTTCATGCGTAAATGGGATCTAAAGTTAGGCTATGACATGTGTGAGTTAGATGCAAGTTTATACCATAGTTTATGTTGCATAGATCACATATGCAAGTGTATATATATTGGAGTATGAATCATGTAATGTAAGTTTGTGACAATTGCCTATGCAAGTTTACACCTTATGATTAGATCTATGACAAATATAGTTTTATGCAAGTTTGTGACTTTCGCCTATGCAAGTTTTAGATGAAAAACCTTATTCACACATGCAAGTTCACCCCTTATGTTTAGATCTAGTTTTTATTCTATGCATGATGTGATGTTTTCTCTTTATTCCATAAGTTAGACTATTCGAGTCTAACGTATATTTCACGTTAAACGAACAAACGTACAACGTGGGGCAATGGGATAATATTAAAAGATTAAATATTGAGAATCTGGCATAAATGCCTTAAATGTGATGTTAATTGGTATAATTTTATATACCATTAATAGATGGACATAATTAAAGTGTTAATTATGGACATGGTTAAATTTGTAATTAATTGACAATTTGAATAGGGAAACTAATTCAAATTGGGGATAATTAATTATGTGTAATTAATCGCCTAAGACACGAGGTTAGACTCGTTTGTGGTGTAAGACTGCCCGGACCCGCCTGGCAAATCCAGCTTCCACAAATGCCAGTCTAATGTGAGAGGTCAAAGGCATGAGTTAAATGCGTAACAGTTGTAAAGACACGAGGTTAGGCTCATTTGTGGTGTAAGACTGCCCGGACCCGCCTGACAAATCCAGCTGCCACAAATGCTAGTCTAATGTGGGAGGTCTTTACAAGGTTACGGTCTTAATGAATTATGAAAAACTTAAACAGATAAACATGTAGTGGGACATGAGGGGGTTAAGTGGGTGCCTTGGGTGGCATGTGGAATTTAGTGGGTGCCTTGGGTGGCATTTGAAATAAGATTAGATGCACTTAACCAAGATTGAAACATGTAAGAAGACATGAATAAGAATGGGGTTAAGTGGGAAAAACCTTAGAGGGGACCAAGCATAGGTGGAAAGCTTGTGTCATGCATGGGGGCCCTTTACAAACCAGTAACCCATTAAGTATCTTTGTGGGCTCGACCCAAGTCGAGGACAGGACACGCGTACTGGATTTGATTGTAAGAGGTCAAAACGGGTCAGCGGTGGCAACGCAAGTCCAACGGGTTCATATGCGTGCCGGGCTGGTATGTAAACGTTGTTGCATTGTGTAGATATAAGCCATGCATTTTTGGTAGTATCGGGTTGCCTCTTTTGGGAATGATACACCCCACTGTGGGGCCTGCACGGGTATCTATGAGTTAGGGAACCGATCGAATGGGGGTAGTGGGTACACCTAGTGGAGATAGGGGCAGACGACACCTATGGAGGTAGCTAGGGGTACATGAAACTAACATTAGCAGTATTAAGTTCTGTAGGCGGGATCAACCTTTAGGGTGACTAGTAGTGGTGCAGTATAGTAATTATCTTATAGTGATTAGGGGCGCCTTTAACGTTATCTTTGTTCGTCTTATTCCCTTTTTTGTTCTGTCATACCCAATTGTTCACAGACATTTCCTTATTTTCCAGCTTATGCCTTATCCTAGTTATTTTGATAATTATATTTTTAAAGTTATCGCACTCGCCAGACTTCATGTCTGACCCCCTTTTCTTTCCACCTCTTTTCTTCCTTCCCCCCTCAAGTTTGCAAGGAGGGTATACTACAGCTTAGTGCCGATTTCTTTCAGTTGCTTGAAGAGAATCGATGTATCGCTTGGGACTCTCTCATCTTTATGGCTTTGCTTATGCTCAGTGGGGATTTATGCATTTATGTTATTTAAGTATTTGCTACTTTATGTACTTTGAAGTTTTTGGAAAAGACTATTCATCCTGATGTAATGGTTTTGGAGACTACTTATGTAAACTCGTCTTGAGTTATGATGCTATGAAATAAATTTTAACTTCTGTTGTGTTGTTTTATTTATTTATTCCTGTAATTTATCTGTTTTATACAACAATAACGCTTCATGGACATTGATGCATTCCCTTTGTGAGTGGCATTAATGGACATGGGGTGTTACATGTGAATTACCTAACTTTAAAATATACCCTAAAGACAACTGTTTTGAGTTCTCACACCAGTCCCATGACTGACCTAGAGTTTATTGTTCCCATACCTAAACTCTGAGTGCCCATAATTTTTACACGGGCGGCCGAGTAGTTTGGTTCGCAAATTTAGCCTTGGAGTTAGTTAGAGCAGGATTCTGGTTTAACTGGAGTTATTATGTTTGGATCATTCGCATTCTTCCACTGAGTTTAGTATCTTTTCCGCTGTGTAACCGATGTACTCTGATGTACCTCTTGTAACTCTGGTGTAATATTATTTTAATGATAATGGAAAAGTTGTTTTTATTATGTGCAAATGTGTAAGTGCCCCTAACAATCCGTCTTTATGAATGGTTTAAGTTGGTTTAATTACCGGCAAAAACCGAGCAAAAAGCCGGGTCGTTATAGCAAGGCTCTACGCAGAAATCATATCGACTTATATTCAATATCAAATTTTGAGACCAACGGATATCGTATTGGGAATAACGATATTTGTATCTTCCGAATTCCTCAACCATATCTGTATGTTCACAAAATCCAATATCGAAATATTTCGAAGATTATTTCCATTTAAATCCGTTCCAATTCATTCATTGGAGAAATTCTGGTTATCAAAACCATTTCAATTCATTTCAAGTCCCTTTTGTGTCCGCCCAAAATCAGACATCAAAACCAATTTTTAATATTCTACACTGAATATTATATCAAAATACTGGTTATTTCCGAAATGGAATGTCACTCGATCAATTACCATATAATTTTATTTATATGGATTCCATACATCACATGTATTCAAAAATAGTGACCAACTACTATTAAACATCCAATTTACATCCAGAGTGTAATCTACAACTGTATAAGCATTAAATAATTAAATAACGCTTACTATGGCCTGTTAATCTATCGATCGACATACAACTAAACACAAGGGAGAGGTGTGAAGTTATTATCAACCCCAGACACGTGTGGGGTTTTCAATCAACATCCAATCATTATCATTTGCTTGTTGGGCGATGTGTAAAATTATCGTCCCAATATCCATGTGGGGTTTACATCATAATCCATGTGAAATTATATATTATTTTCACATTTTAATAATGATAACATTTGAAACTGTAACATCCATCAACCATCAAACAAATATTGCAATCACAGGCAAACAACATATATTCAGTTACATAAGTAGATACTGTATAAAATATTTGAGTGAGAGAGTTCTCACAATTATTTTCCACTCCATCATTCTTTAATTGATGATTTATAAACCATTTTGTAAGAATCTAGCTGTTGAAATCTGCGAATCGATGAAAATGACAAGTCAAAAACGAAGTCGAAACTCGGCGGGGAAAGTGCCTGTATGCATCTAAATTATTGACTATGGTCTCCACCGGTCAACAGTTCAAAAACAAGATTCAAATGTCTGAATGAAAAATGCAGACGTCTGAGTTTGCAATTTCCAGAACCTCCAAGGATTTAGTTCATTTTTGAGCTATTTCAGACGTCTGAATTATTTTGGTCAGACGTCTGAATTACAATTCTGACATCTGAATTAAAAATTTAGATGTTTGGCTTGTTATTCTTGTTTATATAATTATTTGGAGCAGGTCAGACGTCTGCCCCAAAATATTTAGATGTCTAAATCCTGTTCCTGAGCACAATTAGCCTTGAAAACATTCTCTAAGTGATATCAACCCATGCTCGAAGGCCTATGATGTTATGTACATGCAAATGAGGGTTTTAAAACCTTTCGGGGTAGCTTGTAACACCAAACTCACATGCATAAACCACTACAACAAAACAGATCTATTACAACATCCATTTTACAACGGGCGTTTGCTGCCCGTTGTAATAGACTGCTATTACAACGGTAATCGTCTGGACCGTTGTAATAGATGCCTGAACAACACCCTTTTTACAACGGGCATATAATGCCCGTTGTAATAAGTGTTATTACAACGGTCATTTCTAGGCCCGTTGTAATAGATATCTATTTCACAACGGTCACAATATGTCCGTTGTAATAGATATCTATTTTACAACGGTCACAAAAAGTTCGTTGTAATAGACGCCATTTTTTGACAGTCAATAATTAATAATTACAACACTTCCATAAAATTAATTTGATTATCTAATAATCAATTATTAATCATATATTACTTATTATTAAGTATAATATTATATTATTAATTACTAATCATTAATATTATTATTTATTAATATTTAATAATCAATCATTAATAATATTATATTAATAATTTATAAAGTAAAATAATTAATGATTATTATTAAATTATCTCTAATTACTAATTATTATATATAATCAGTATTCCAACAAACTTAATTTTACTTTCCAGTTATTCGTAAGTAATATATATCTAGTAATCAATATCAACAATTTATAATTAACAATAAACATTAACAATTTATGATTAATAATATTACTACACACTACATGAAAAATACCATTTTACAATATTGAATCTGCATTAAATCACCGAAGTGTTGAAAAAAATCTTGATCTTTCACGATATTTAAGAAAAAATATTGTAATAGGATTTCCATGACAACGTTTTTAACTATAATATTACATTAATAATTACTAATCATGAATAATACTATATTACTTATTAATATTTAATAATTAATCATTAATAATATTATATTAATCATTTATAACTTGTAATAATTTGTTTTCCAGCAGGCTTAACTTTACTTTTTAGTTATTAGTAAGTAAAATCGAGTAAATATCAAATATATAATAATTTATAATCAACAATAAATATTAATAGTTAATTTTTTTATTTTTTTTTTAAAATTTATGATTAATAATATTACTATTAAAAGACACTTTAATCTATATATACACAACACAAATTAATCCATAATAATTTAAACTAGAGTTTGTTTAAATGAAAGATACAACAAAAATTAAAAAAGCTTTAATCTATAAAACCATGGTTTTTTATAGTGTTCTCAAACCCGTTTGTTTCTCTGATTCATTGGTTGATTTTGTCTTAGATAAGACTGCTTTTGTCAACCGTGAGAAATATACGTAATTTTGATTTGGCTTCGGCTTGACATTGTTGAACAGTTCAACACATTTTCGAAATTGATATTCAAATACTTATTCAAACAGAATTATTTTTGAATTTTCTAGCCAAATACTTGTTTGATTTTTGCTTGTTGATTTTGAACTGATACTACACTTGTCTCTTTACCACAAACAAATGGACTGATACTACACATGTTTCTCTGACCAAATAATATTATACTGCAAGTTATAGTTTTTTATTTTGTGTTTGATAATTAATAATTAAAATTAATGTTTATATTTCATATTTCAAAAATATTTGAAATTTTCTAAAATGTAGAAGCACGTTTAACGGATTAACCAAAACATACAAGTTTTAACTGTTCACTTTACTAGACTTTTGACGCATTTGAAAAATATAAATATTATGTTTCAAATCTCAATACTTACATATAATTTTGTTCGTTGTTTAAAATAATCTAAGTATGTAAACAGATTTTTATTTGTCTCCTAAACGGTATTTTTTGGCTCCAACGTTCAAAGTTTTGGCTCCAAACCCCAAATTTTCATTTTAGGCGTACAAAATTCACCCATTCTCAGATCCATCCCTTACCTTCTACTTCACGTCCCTTACCTGATGCCTCAAAACCCGTGCACTCTGTTTACCCTGAAATCCGGTGTACCCCCTTATTATTTTGCCTGAACCCTAAAATAGAAATTCAATTCTTTCAAGGGGAAAAAATGAAATCTAGTGCTTTCTTCCCTAAATCACTGTCACCTAAATCAATTCTTTTTTCACTTTAATGGCTGAAAGCAAAATCGCTCTCTCCCCACAAAAAATCAGTTCATCTCCTTTTCTTCGCTGAGTGTCGCCGAATTCCGCTGCTCGTCCAAAATCGCTACCTCTGGACCGCCACCTGTAGCTCAGTCGACTCTGGTAACCTGTCTCCCCTTCAATTAGCCCAGGAAGCCTACGTCGCCACCGCTTGTGGACTCACGCTCGTCTCCGGCACTAGAATAAGCGCCAACGTTCTTTGCAAGTTTCCGTCACCTGCGTTGTGTGTAAAGGTGAGTGTTATCTCACTCACGATTAGTTGTTTTTCAAGTAGTTAACATCAATTTTGAACTGGGTATAATTGTTGATTCTTGGGTGTTTTTGTTGGTCGTTTTGTGGTTGATTGTTTGATGTGATTAGTTTGCATATAGGTTAGGGGTTGTTGCTTGTCAGGTAGTACGCTTATCATATGTTATAATTGATGCTTGCATTCGGATAATAAGCACACAAATATGACTATTACTACCTTAATTGTTGTTGCATTTGTCTTGGAGCTTTGCTGGCCTCCACTTACTGTTACCTGCCATCCCGATTTTATTTAGTCTTCCTGTGTGTATTTTAATGCATGAATATATGGATGGAAAGACACCATACTGAGTGAAATGTATATTTTCTCAGATTGATCCATTGATTGTACTATGATCCGATTGTGACCAAACCTGTGGATACACCTATGCTAGATTACTCGTTCCATGATTTTAAACCTGTCATTAAATGATGGAAGGGATTGAATAGCACCTGGAAAAGATGACAGTGTATTTTTGAGTAAACTATACCCATTTTTATTATTATGATATATAAACATCTGCATGTGTTTAGATGGTGTCCTTTGATTTATCCATTGTATAAGGGAACAAATATATATTTGTTTGATGTGTTTACTAGATTGTTAGTACCTGTAAATGTCCATGCCATGATATTCAGAATTAAGTAAATGAAATTGATACTCAGTTTCACTTTTGGCATGGGTTAAAATTTACTGTATATCTAGGAGGCCATGTAGCAGTGTGTGTATATATATAGTTTGGTATGTATACACGAGAACATTTTGCCTGGGCCATTGTCTTGATTTTTTTTTGTGCTTCCCTCGTTGATTTCATACTGTTAAGGTTGTATACTCGTGATTCGAAAAGATTTTTCACCCTTTTCTAAGATGCACAAACCCTTGTATAAAATTTCCATATATTATGGGTTGAAATTTGGATACCTGTAGCACCTTCAGGTAGAAACAGTACATGCAGAATTAAAGATATATGATACCCATTTATAAATATGTCATCTACCCTGAATTTTTCGAACCCCATCCTGGTTTGGTTTAAACTTAGACCTACATGTGTATTAATTTATATTCATTTAGTGTGACCTTATTCATAAATAACATGATTGCAGTAGTGCGTACTCTGTTATGATCGCTTTGTCATTGACTAGTTAAACTACTCCTTGCACACTTCAGTCCATACATACGTGTATATACATACATATGCATGTGTATACATGTATGGGATCGATGTTGTGTACTTGAACTATGAGAGTTTCAAATTGGGCACATTTATCCTTGCAAAACCATTGTAGTTGCCTTGTTTAATTTATAAAATGGGATTTGCTGAAATCATTTCTTTTCATTTATTAATGGAATGGCCGAAACCATTTTTTTTACATTGAAATGAAATTGTCGATACCATTTGTTCACTAAAATGAAATCACTGAAGTTCCCTACATGTATATAGCTGTTATAGGGTTCATTTTCAATTTCTGATAACATATCACAAGAAGGATTGAGAATCACAAATTCTAGCTGTACCCTGAGATTAAGATTAAACCGCATGTCCATTTTGTTTCCTGTTGAATAGAAAAACCCATTCTTCTAAAACAAATCTTCATATGTTATTCTTAATCAAGTTCTCACGTCCCTTATATAAGGGATTAAAGTTTTTTTAGTAGATATGTTTTCTCTGGGTTGAAAGTGTTGACGGCATTTTGATTTCAAAAAGGGAACAAGTTAGGTTTTAAAAGAGAAAAAAAAGAACAGTAATTGATTTAGCCTGGTATCTTGGCCTTGCTCAGGTTTTTAAAATCCCCTATTATTCGATGTTTGTTGTTGGAATCAAGTGCTGAGTGTGGTTATTGACTGGAAAACTTCTGCATGCTCTTGTGATTTTATACCATGCTCTATAGTTATGTTTGATATTTTCGGTGTGTTAAAGCCTATGACTGCGTCATGATGTTTTGTTACATGTCCACTGTAAAAACTGGCCTGCTACATACAATATATGTATGTACGTAGTTATGTGTATGTCTATATGTATAGTGTGCAGCGTATTTTAGTTTCATATAGTGGATTTGTTCAAAATTATCCATCTGATGACACTTGAACCTACGGTCTGTGCATCCACTATCACAATCATTTAGTTGCTTTGAACATGAGCTATAATTTTGCCATATGACCAGTTCTGTGCATTCTCAACATGTGCTGAACTTTACCCTTGTGTATTATGCTATTGTCATTTTGGGTTCATGGTACTGTATTTTTATTGCTAAACTTAATCATGCTATGTCCATGGTGTTGCTGTCATAACTTAGTATTGTCCTGTTGTGGTTTCTCCCCTTTTTCATAGTGCATGCACTTTGGGATTATTAAAATAACTAGTTAAAAAAAGAAAAGAATTTGTAACCTGTACATCATGATCAGATTTCTTGAACTGAAACCCTATGGCTTGAATCACTTTCAATCACCTAAGTTATATAACCATGCTATGCAAAGAAATTCGGTACAGTCATTTTACTATTTTAGAACCTAGTATATATGTGCAATATGTTTATATCCTACCTTTATTTCTTGTTGACCCACCTGGTCTGCCATTACGGCTTACTCAACCTACTGTCATGTATTTTTCTTTAAACTACATATAATTGGGTTTGTTGTTAAACAGTATATGCCTTGCATGAAAACTGGTACTTGAATGTATGTTGAAATATGTTTAGCCTTGTTGTTACCATGCACCCCTGTTACATGAGCCACTGGGAACCTCATTTTCTTGCGCCTGAGTCAATTATAGTTGGTAGATTGAGTGAATAAATATAGTACTTGCCACTCATATTATTATACTAACCTGCATTGATATATGTAGCCACGTAGTTACACCCAAGTTCGAGACCTTGTGTTTGTAGGCATGAAAAATTGTATGCTGTTATAAGTATTTTGGGAATAAGGAAAAACTGGAGATAATTTTATGATCCACCTTTACAATCTGCTACTCGCTTGTTTATGTTAGGTGGGAATTCATGCGTATATATATGTGATAAACAGCTTTATACATGGATTTCACTGCAAACGTGTTCGATCTTAATGTCATCGCCCATGTTTTCTAACTGAAAACAGTGGTACCTTTAGGCCTGTATTATGCATTTTCTTGTACTGCAGTGCCGTTATGATTTTTTTTGGCTTAATCACCATATTAGACTTGTTATACTTTTGCTACTGCGCTACTACCATGCACTTCCTTATCATAGTCTCTTGGTTTCCTATATGGACGCTATTTCTGTTGCGGTCCGATTTTGCTGCATAATGAGTGCACTCTATGAACCTCACCGTACTTGATTATTTGCGGTCATGGAATGCTGGGGCAATGCACACATGTACCTGTACACGTGTGTATATGCAGGTTTTCATGACCATTTTTCCCTAAAATAAAAATCGATAAGCACAAATATTATACTTGATTCTGAACGGATGTTTATCCTTGACATTCTGCATATTATACATTTGATGTAAGAATTAACTATTATATTTCAGTTTATATTGAAATTAATTTAGTTGAACTATGATTAATCCTGACTCGAGTGTTTTATGTTTTTGCCTGGAATGCTCGGGTCAGATGCGAGAATTTCAGATTTTAAAGATTACAGCTTAGGATTCGAAGACTGATGGAGCTGGGGATTCCAAAGACGACGCACTCTGAAGTCTTAAACAGTAAATATTTTTTCTGTATTCAAACTATTTATTTTTATGCCGCTATATAGACAAGTTATATCAAAATTCTGATTACATATATAAAAGTTTTAATTTGCTGTTCAATACTGTTTGTTTATTTATTCTGTATTTTTCTGTGTTGATCATGTTTTAAACTCTGTAAGCTAGATAACGATCCGTCGATTTTGACGTTTTAAGTTGGTTTAATCACCAGTTTGAAGCGGTAAAAAAGATGGGACGTTACAGTCAATTTGGCGGGACGTTACAACAAGTGGCTTTTTGTCGTCGTAATAGCTAATAAATTACAAGGGGCTTTTGACCGTTGTAATACAGTATATTACAATGGTTATCGACCGTTGTAATATACTATATTACAACGGGCAAAAGCCCCTTGTAATCTATTAGATATTACAACGGGTTTATAACCATTGTCATAGAGTCATTGCACGTGACAGAACAAGTTATTACAACGGTCCTTTACAACAGTCATTGCCCGTTGTCAAATAGTTAGAAGCTATTACGACGACACATATTAAGACGGGCATACGCCCGTTGTGAAATGCATATTACAACGGTTTTTGCCCGTTGTTAAAGGACTGTTTTGTTGTAGTGAACATTCAAACAAGAGATTTGCGATGGTTTTAATTATAAATTCCAAAACGACTAAGTTCTCTACCCAAATCAATCAAATACGATTCAAGCGACTTGCGAAGACTTAGAACTTCATCGGGGTGACAATGGAGCTTCACGATATCGCCTAAACCACTCACAGCATACACATACTGTTAGATCAAAATTTGGACCTAACACCCAAATTGTTCTGATTCGTAAAGAATTATAATTGGAGAATGAAAGAAAAGCAGAAAACACACAGAATTTATAGTGGTTCGGCGTTAACGAGCCTACGTCCACTTTATATGTTATCGATTATACTTTGAATGCTAGTACAATCAATGATTTCTCACAAACTCGCTCTTACAATTGTGATTTCTCTCAGTAATCTCGTAATAAAACTGACAAGAAATAGTGGTATGACAGTAATGGTGGAATCAGTGCTCAATACTGCCAAAAAGATCCTGAAAAATGCCAAGCTCTGGGCTATTTATAGCTGATTTTGTCAGGCGGATCGCGGTCACACATGGCACAGATCCCGAGAATATCGGATCGGATCGCAGCTTGATGAAGAATTAGTCAAATTAGCCGTTGTGGACAGGTGTCGCGATCCCCTTAAATATCGGATCGAGCAAGGAGGAGGAATTGGTCAAAGTGACAGTTGGGGACACGTGTCGCTGGATCCGTGCATCTCGGATCGTCGAAGACTAGCTCGTGCTTGAACAGGTCAGAGGCTTCGCTGTGTGTCGGAGAATCGGATCGGTCTGTGCAGGGTAGAAGTGTAAATGCAGATCGAGTCGTGTATAGGTAGTCGGATCGCTGATACTATGGGGGCGATCCGATGGGGGGCGATCCGAGAGAGGCGACCCTCTGGTGCGATCCGATCCTTCATGGATTTAAGGAACGTAGTTTCATTCTTTCTTCTTGTGCGTGAACCTTGGTGGCTTGGTCAAAAAGCTAGCCAACATTTTGCCCCCTCGAAGTATGTTTTATCGATGATGGAACATGCTTCGAAACTGCAGAAATATCTTTTCATAAAGAGATGCAAATCAATGGTGGCGTCTATTCGAAAGGTCGTACCATTTACGGAAAGTCGTGTCCCTTTGCTCGCTATAAATATCGGATAAATCTTCAATAATTTCCCTGTTTATTGGACAATTCTTTTCTGGGGTTTTTTAGAGACTTTGTCGTCGAGTTCACCAGGTAAATTCCTTGAATTTTTCTTTTTCTCTTTTCCTCTTTTTCTTCTTTTTTTTTCGATCTGTCGGTTCGGCTCACCTAAGCGCGATGCGACTCGTGGTGCGATTCATTTGACCCATTGAGCATCTGGGCCTTGAAACTGGATGGGCTTCTCTACGGATCGTGAGGGATTTTGGTTCGTGGCCCGTCTATTTTCACGGATCGAATAAGACAAAAAGGGGGAGACTAACGGTCGCCCTTTAGTCTATATAAGCTGATCCCCATCCTCATTCTTCTCCTCTTCTTCCTTCTTTCGCAGCCGCCGCCAGTTTTCTTGAGAAAAACCCTAACTTTGATTTCCAAATTCCCACCCGATTTCAAACTTTAAAAAGGTAATTAAACAACTTCTCTTTAATTTCTACCGTGTTCGCACTGGTTTAGAGAGTGGAGACAGCGGAGTTTTGTAGGATTTGGTGATAGTAAACATGAACGTGCCTGGTTCGGTTCCATGGGTTTAAGGGTGGGGAGGAGAGTTGAGGAAGAAGAAGGAAAGGATGACCAGGTCGGTTCGTGGGTAGGGGCTTCGACTCGGATCGCGGTAATGGTGAAAGCAAAGAGAGGAGTGGGAGAGCAGTCTTGGATCGGAACGAGGTAGCAGGAGCAGGTCGGACCGGGTCGTGACAAGTCACTGGTTCACAAGGGAATAGGAAGAAGTGGATCGCGGGGGGTCCTTGCGATCCGTTTCGGTTTCACGATCCGATGCTCTTTCATGAGTTAGTGCTTTTTCCGTGGGTCCATACCCGCTTCACGATCCGTAGATATACCATGATCCGGTCCCTGCTGCGCGATCCAATTTGATGAACTTGTTACATAAATAATGCGACCTAACTCTGATATACCGATGGACGGTTAGGCTAGAGCCCTCTAGACGAACATTTCTGGACTGATCAGCAGCATAACTTAACAACGGACAACCACGAATGTCTCCATGATCTTTTAACTTCTATGTTTTTCTTTAATGCATGCACAGGCACACACTTGCACTTTCACACACGGGGGGGAAAGGATAATTATATTCTTATTTCTCATGTTTACTCCCCTAAACAGTAATGTCGGATAATCACTCCCCTTCAAGATCTGACACAGAGACGGATCCCGAGGTGTCTGAGCACCACAACCCCGAGGCCCCTCCAATTAACCCAGGGGGCGAGGATTCTGGATCTGAATATGAGGCAACAGAATCGGATCCATCTGAAAGTACCTCACTTGATGAGGAGTCTGAAGTAGACGGCTGAGCTCCTGACGAGATTCCTGACGCACTTGGGATAGAGAAATTTACTGATTCTTTAGCTTCAAAACTCGATGACATAAAGCTTAAGAGAATTTGCTTGAGACATGGGATCCTCTGGGATGATGTGAGGACACCCGGCAGCGAAGATAGACCTCACTTAGCTCCGGAAGGGTATATGACAGTCAGCCGACTCATGTGCTGGGTAGGAGCTATTCCTCCGTTTCCTCCAATCGTCATTGAGACCTTAAAACGATTGGGTATCGCTCCGATGAAACTTCATCCCAATGCCTACGCGGCTCTATACACTCTATATATCACATACGCGGAAATCCTGCATACCGAGCTTACATTTAAAGATTTAAAATTCTTTTATCTTTTCAAGCATCGCTCCTCGGCAACCCCAAATTTCTCTTTCTTCGAATCGGTAGCGAATAGGAAGGTTCTATATGACGGATACAGCAACATAGGGGATCCCAAGGCTGATTGGTTCTATATAAAGAGACAGGCTGGGTGCTCAAGAAGATGGCTTAAATCAAGTAAACTTTAATCTTTTGACTGAATAACTTGCTTTAGAAATCGAAGCATTAACATGCCCCCTTTTTTTTTAAGCAGATCACGTCTTTCCCAAGACGGAAGGCTCGGTATACAATAATCGACTGTCTCTTCTTCTACAAAGCAGATCCGATTTTCTAAGGATCAAGAAGTGCATTACTGACGAGAATCTTCACAAGCATCGCCTTCTGGATATAAGGTTTGGACTTGGTGCAGGCGGCAAACCCTACAAATATCTGCCCCCAACGGAGGGAGAAGGAACATCACGGGCAGCAGAAACAATTAAATTCCGTAAGAGTCCTTCCCCGATAATCATCCAGGACGACGAGGACCTAAACATATATAGAGGAGATGAGGCCCGTGGTGACAAGTCTAAGGAAATCCCAGTTTCTCCGGGGGGTTTTCCCTCAAGGGCTTCTCTTCCGATCGAACCTGCTGCTCCCGACGATTTGACAGAAGAACAGCTATTTAAAGAGCTGAGCAAAATTCCCTTGCCCGATGATGTATACACACAGGGGGACTTTGAAGGGGAGCCATTTTTCCCTGCTTTTGAGGAAACAACTGTTCCAGTTGGAGGACAAGAAACTACTCAAATGAGCCTGACTTCGGGCCCTAGTCTGTTAGGGGGAATTATATGGGATGCACAAATCACACGCACTGCCTGACCCTACACTTTTATATCAACAGTATTCAAGGTTTTAATATGCTCTTTTTTCTTTTGCAGGAAAGATATCTCGCAGGCGGTCTTATTCTTATCGCTCTCTTCGTGAAGGCACACCCAGTCTTCATCCGAATCCCGAGCGTTCTCGCGGCCTTCCTCACAAGCCTACTTCTTCGCAATCCCGGTCTCCACCAAAATCAACCTCTGGCAAGCTTCCCAGTTATTTGGTGCTACCTACAGGGGGAAAACAACTTCCTAAAGAGCTAACTCCTCCGAAGAGTGCACCCTCTCACAGCAGGTCATCAAAAAGACACTACGAGCCCAAGGATAAAAGCAAGGATCCAATCAAGGATTCTGAGAAGGAGAAAAGTGACATTGTCCCTTCCAGCCAGCAAGATTTGGTTGCCCCCGGGTCACGAAATTACATCCATGGTCCCGAGACTCAGGCTAAGCTGGAAAAGTTGCGAGAACAATTCCCTAACATCTTCTTCGAAAGGATGATGTTTGTTCCAGCCTTGGAACCAGTCACTAGGAACTGGGATTCTGAAGTCATCGGGCACATTCGCCATGTAGCCAGGCAGTATGAAGTGATGAAGAAACATGCTGTTAATCTTTCAGAGGTCATCCGAACGCTCGAAATGGAAGCACATAGATCCAAAGTGAAGATAAATAACAATGAAAGGGCTAGGACAAAAATGGAGAAGGATTTGGAAGACGCTCAATCCCAACTTGCCTTAGCACGGAGAGATGCTGAAAATTATAAGACTGAATTGGAGAATGCTAAGAAACGCTTTCATTCTGAACTCGACTCAAATAGTCAAGAGAAAATGGCCTTAAAGAAGGAGGTAGAAGATCTTAAAATAGCCAACATTGAGTTGAAGACGGCACAGGGCCATTTTGAAGCTGAGAGAGCTGCTTGGGAGGAAGAAAAAGCAAGTTTGAGAGAAAGTCTAGCTTTGGCTGAAGCGGAGAAGGTGATTTTAACTGATCAAGTCGCAGATGTAGAGAGGCGCGCGGCTCTCGCCGAAAAGAATGTTGAAAGTGCCATTGAAATGGCTACTTCTTCTAACAACAAGCTCCTCGAGAGAGAAAAGGATATCGAAGGGTTCGAAGAGATGATTTTTGACTTCCTCGGCCACGTCCTCAAAACTCGTAACATCTCGTGGATCCCGGGCTACCACGTCACTTTAGCCAACATATAGGACGCCATCGTCGAGGGTGAGAAGCAGAGATTAGGAGTTGAAGAGATTGACGAAGAGGAGCTAATGAGGACCATTCTAAGGGATAACGAGCCCGAGGATCTGGCAGAAGGTCGGCGCCTAATTCAAGAAGAAATGGAGAAAGAGAGGACCCTGGCTAAGGGCAAAAACAAGATTGACGAAGGTTCGAGCTCAGCTGTAGAGCCCAAGGCCTCCGGAGTTGAGGAATAGAATCCTGATGATCCACTGATTCCTCTGGGTCCGACTCCTCTTGTTGTCGGAGCTTCTGCCGTTGGCGTAGATAGTGGATCAGCGGAAGGTATCCCTATATTTTCTCCACAATTTATCAAGGCTGTCATTACTTGTCGCCGTCTTGCCGAACAATCAACTGAGCTGACCGCATTCTCACCTGAAATAACATTCGTTTCTCGTAATACAGGTGGCGGACCAATCGATAAAGATGCTGAGAAAGAGACGGAGGCAAAGAAGAGTGACATTCCACCAACCGCTAGCGCTAAAGATTCAAAACAACCCGAAGATGCCCCGAAGGAGAAGGTCGTACTCGCTTCCAGTGTTGACGCTCCCAAGGATGACGAAACCATTGATGCCTTGAAAGATATGGACGGGCGCCATGTAGATGATGAGGAGGATATCATTAGTACCAAAGAAGTCGAAGGCGGTGACGACGAAACATTGGCTAAAAGAAAGGCTAGGCAGGAAAAGCAGTTGGCTTCAAAGAAGGTGGGACAAGAGCCTTTGAACGTGGCCCCTATCTCGGAGTTTGATCCCAAAACTGGGATGCTTCTGAAACTCCAGCCCAAATCCATTAGCAAACAGCTTCATTTTGCGAACCCTGATGATTTCCCAGCTTCCTTGACTGATAAAAGAAAGAGAAAGGAGGTGGAGGAGGAGTCTTCTGATGAGTCGGATGTTCCTCTTATAGACAAAAGGAAAAGAAAGAAGGGTGATCAATCCAAAACTGACAAGGCGAAGCTGGAGAAGCAGAAAAAGGAGAAGAAGTCCAAGCGTAAATAGGATATTGTCGTTTGTCTATATTTTGTCTTTAGGCTTCCCACTGGCCATGAAATGTAATTGTGAGACTGGCCCTCACTTTTGTTTTAGGTTGTTTTTCACTTTGTAGGCTTGCAGTTTATAAATGAAAGTTTATCTCTTTTGCATCATCGTGTACCTGCATTTAATAAACTTTTCATGCTAAGTCATAGATCATCTGATTATAACTACAAATCAGTCAAGCAACAGAAAGAAAAATTTAAAAATTTCCGTGCTGCATCAAGGTTCATGTGTATATGTATATGGCCCCCAATCAATCGTTAACGTAGCGCTTAACTAGGGCTTATTAAGGATTGATTAGCGTTGTTTGCACGTTTCCCCCTATTTCTGAATATGGGGGACTTAGAAAATTTAATAAGATAACTGTCCTTATGGTGCTGAGTTTCCGGCACCTTTCTCAGCGCTTAATCATAGACTCTTTTATACTCTCCTGGCGGTCGCCAAGGTTAGGGTTACGTCAAGGCGGTTCCGATTATGGTACACCATCATGACTTACGGACATCGCCCTCATGTCCGTTATGCTCTCTCTCGGCTCTGGAGAGTTAGAGCGCTATCAATGATGTGATTTACTTTATTGCACCCTCAGAGTTTAGACTGGTGACTGCATTCCATTCTAATGGAAGGCACCTATAATTACACGCTTCTGTGATCGTTGCATGGTTCACAGCAATTTCCATAAAAATAGAAAGGCAGATAAAAAATAGTGCAATAAAGGTAAACGACACACAATATTTTTATAGTGGTTCGGTCGAATCATGACCTACGTCCACTTTATAATTTTTGCTTAAGAAATCGGACTATTCTAGGCAAGTCGTGCCTTGTACATGGTCCCTAATAAAGCAAAAGAAGAGATCTGACATCTTTACGTTAGATACGGCCGTAAATGTTGGGCATTCCACACTCTGGGGATTTCCTTTCCATCTACGGTCGCTAGCTTGAAAGTTCCATTATCAAGCTTGCACAGAATAGAGTACGGTCCTTCCCACTTCGCGCCCATATGAGTTGGGGCTGGAAAGACACGCTTCAGAACCAAGTCTCCGGGTTCAAAGGTTCGGACTCGAACCTTTTTGTTGTAGTATCGGGCAACCTGTTGCTTACATCTCAAGGCACGCGGGTCTGCTTCGTCCCTCTTTTCTTCAATCATATCCAGGGATTCAAGGAGAAATTCGTTATTAGTCATCGGATCGTAATAAGTCACTCGGTGAGAAGGTACTTTTATTTCAACCGGGATGACTGCTTCTGCTCCAAAAGCAAGGGAGAAGGGGGTATGTCCTGTTGCCGATTTATACGTTGTCCTGTAGGCCCATAGTGATAAGGGTAATTCATCAACCCACATGGCTTTGGCCCGTTTTAGTCTTCTTTTCAGAATGGACTTAATCACTTTATTTGCGGCTTCGACCTGTCCGTTCGACTATGGATGCGCCACAGAGGTGTACCGTTTCTCAATGTGGTATTTCTGGCAGAAGTCTCTGAATTCAGTGCTATCGAACTGAGTTCCGTTGTCACTTATAACAATCTTTGGAATCCCAAATCGACAGATGATTTTTCTAACGACAAAATTGATCACTCGTTTGGTTGTGATTGTAGTCAGTGGCTCAGCCTCGACCCACTTAGTGAAGTAATCTACGGCTGCAATAGCGAACTTCGCTCCGCCCTTAGCTATGGGGAGACTTCCGATGATATCAATTCCCCACATAGCGAAAGGCCATGGGCTCGTCATCGTTTTTAACTGGCTAGGAGGTGCCCTTGGTATCTTTGAAAATCTTTGACATGCATCACGCTGTCGTGCGTACTTCATCGCATCTTTGTTTACGGTAGGCCAAAAATAACCATGCCGCAACACCTTTTTCGCCAATGTTTGCCCCCCAGTATGATCGCCGCATTCGCCTTCATGTACCTCCTGCAGCACACGCTTGATGTCGTCATGAGCTATAAACCGGAGAAGGGGCATCGAAAATCCTTGTCTGTAAAGAACTCCGTCTTGCAGAACGTATCGGGCAGCTTTACGAATTACTTTACGACTCTCGCTTTTCTTGGTCGGAAGCGTTCCATTCATCAAGAAATTCTTTAGAGGAGTCATCAATGACTCCCTTTCTGGTTCCGTCTCTAGTACCGGATCAATTTCCATCTGATCTATACTAGGAGACCGTAGTACTTCAACCGGTATTAGCCCGGTCTCTTCAGGATCGTCGGAACTAACCATCTTCGCCAACTTATCCGCCTGTTGATTCTCTGACCGCGGAACATGAGATATGCTGTAGTGATCGAAGCCGTTCAGCAACTCCTTCACTTTCTCCAAGTATAAAATCAATCTTGGGCTTTTGGCTTGGAATTTTCCAGTGACCTGATTTACAACTAACTTGGAGTCGCAAAAGATGTCCAGCTTTGTGATTTCTAACTCCTTTGCGATCCTTAGCCCGGCTATCAGGCCTTCATATTCGGAGTCATTGTTAGTGGCGTGAAACTCTATCCGGATAGCATAGGATATCAACCATTTCTCGGGAGTTTCAAGCACTATTCCAGCGCCGGATTTCTTGTCATTCCTAGCGCCATCAGTATACAACCTCCAGGCACTGGGGTCGAGAAGTAACTTTGAGGGGTTAACTTCTTCGTTCGTTATATCTTGTTCTGGGACAGTAAACGCTGCTATGAAGTCGGCTATCGCTTGCCCCCTTATTGACCGTCGGGGTTGAAAGTTCAGATCAAATTGACTCAACTCAATGTTCCACTTGAGTAGTCTTCCAAACGCTTCTGGTCTCTATAGAACTTGCTTGAGTGGATGATCAGTGTATATGGTAACGGGATGAGCCTGAAAATAATGTCGAAGCTTTCTAGAGGCAATCAGCAAACTGTACGCCAGCTTTTCTATCCTTGGATAATTACGCTCTGCTGCCATCAATTTTTTGCTCACGTAATACACAGGTCTTTGAACTTTATCTTCTTCTCTCACCAATGCTGAGCTGATCGCGTGGGACGACACTGCCAAGTACACGAATAAGTCCTCGTGATCCACCGGCTTAGATAATATCGGAGGTTTCTCCAGGTGTCTCAGCAAGTTCTGAAACGCTTCTATGCAGTCGGGCGTCCATTTGAAGTGGCGTTTTCCTCGCTTTATCAATTCGAAGAATGGGATGCATTTGTCCGTAGCCCTGGAGATAAATATGCTTAGTGCGGCTACTTTCCCTGCAAGGCTTTGCACATCTTTAATCTGCCTAGGCTCCTGAATGTCTCTGATTGCTGCGACCTGGTCTAGACTAATCTCAATCCCACGAGAACTGACGATGAATCCTAAAAATTTTCCGGAGGCGACCCCGAATGAACATTTTGTTGGGTTGAGTTTCATCCCGTACTTTCGAAGAATGCCAAACATCTTTGCCAAGTCCGTAGTGTGATTGGAGGATTGCCTGGACTTAACCAACATGCCGTCGACGTATACTTCCATTGTTTTCCCAATCTGGTTATAGAACATTCTGTTCACTAACCGTTGATATGTAGCGCCTGCGTTCTTCAAGCCAAAGGGCATTACCACATAGCAGTATAATCCCAGATCCGTAATGAAGCTAGTGTGTTCTTGATCTGGAACGTGCATTGGAATCTGGTTATATCCTGAATAAGCATCCATAAAGGAGAGAAGTTCATGGCCCACCGTTGAGTCCACCAACTGATCGATCCGGGGTAACGGAAAACTGTCTTTTGGGCAGGCTTTATTCAAATCCGAGAAATCGATACACGTTCGCCACTTCCCGTTGGCTTTCTTTACCAGGACTGGATTTGAAATCCAGTCTGGATAGATTGAGTCTCTGATAAATCCATTACTCTTTAGCTTTCCAACTTTTCTTTCAAGGCAGCGGACCTCTCTGGGCCCAGCATTCGCCTTTTTTGTTTTACCGGAGGATGCTTAGGGTTAATGCTTAATGAATGGCTCATGATTGATGGAGATATCCCGCACATGTCTGCGTGGGTCCAAGCAAATACATTCAAATTATCTTTTAAGAAATCCGTCAGTTCTTCAGCTAAATTCGAATTTAACTGGGATCCAATCTTAAGGACCTTCTCTGGGTCGCTATCATCGATCGATACGTCCACAGTTGTCTCGTTGGGAGTCGCCATTCTGCCCCCAGGTTCTTTGTCCTCTCTGGGATCTATATCCTCGGGCAACTCTCTGGGCGACTCTCCTACGATTATTCTCTTTAATTGCTATAAGGTTTCCGCCCTTGCGGGGGGAGAAGCGCCCTTGGTTTCTATGTCTCCTCCATTGCAGAGTAGCTTTAGCTCTGTAATATAACATGCTCGTGCGGCAACCTGATCTCCTCTGACAATACCAACACCAGCTTCCGTAGGAAACTTCAATAATAAGCACCAGGGGGCTATACAGACTCTAAACTTTGCGAGGGCCGGTCGGCCCAAGAAGGCATTATAGGGTGATTCAATATCCAAAACCACGAAGGGAAGGATTCTCACTCTCTGGCGTTCTCCTTCCCCAAGCGTAACTGGTAGCTCTACATAACCCATTGGAGCGGTGGATGCTCCGTTAAATCCACGGATCCATCCCTCACAGGGCTTCAAGTCTTTTATCTCGAGATTCATCTGGTCGAATGTCTTTTTGAAAAGAATGTTGACGGAACTCCCGTTATCCACGAAGACTTTATGAACAGTGGCTGGGCCAATAGGTACTGTGATTACAAATGGATCTTCAGTCGGAGCATGGACTCCAATGCTTTCTCGTTCGCGGCAAACGACGTCATCGGACATCATCTTTTGTTGCTTTACCGGGACGTTGTCCTCAGGGTTGCTACACTCCCCTACCCTGAGGTGCTTCTTGGCTGCATTGACATACTGATCCAATGCCTTGGAACCGTGCCCGGCGAGGTAAAGCCCTCCGATTATGGTATTGATAACAAGGTCCTTTCCCTTTTGCTGGGCAGTTGGCCTGACAACAGGTTGATTCTGGTTCTGATTTGGGGCCTGTACAGCTTGCCCCCTGTCTCTGGGTGTCACTCTGTATTCATCCAATTTTCCTTCTCGGAGAAGCCTCACGACCACATCTCTTTGGTGACGGCATTCATTTGTCGAATGGCCATGAATATGATGGAAGAGGCAAAACTTCCCCGTTTCACGTTCTTTCTCCGTCGACTCTCTGGGAGGAGGCCTTTTATTTTGGAGGACGTTGTACGAATCCATGAAGATATTCTCCAAAGTATCGTTTATTGGCGTATAACTCTCAAAAGACCTGGGACGAGTCCTTCTCTGGGAGTCGTTCCCCCGATTCCTCTTCCGGTTGTTGCCATTACTGTTATTATCATTGTTTCCTGACTGACGACCACCCTGGTTCCGGTTTCCGACATTAACCTCGACCTTCCCCGAGCTGTCTCCTGTCTGCTTAATGGCAACATTACTCTGGATTTCCTCTTTATCGGCCGTTTTTGCCTTTCGGTTAGCATATACCTCCTCCCGGCGTAAGTGTACGTTAACTTTTTCGTAGAATAACTCTCTAGTATGAGGTGGCTTGCCGGCCAGATATCTCCCAAATTCGGTGTCTTTATCTACCCCATCAATTAAGGCTGCCACAACAGTTGGCTCATGAGGATCTTTGACTTCAGTAGCGGCTAGGTTGAAACAGTCTAGATACACCCTCAAACTCTCGCCTGGTCGTTGCTTGACAAGGAACAAGTCAATCACACTCTTCGTCTTTTGTGCATAGATGCGGAATTGTTCCACGAACCTTTCACTCAACTCCCTGAAGCTGGAAATTGATCTTGCTGGTAAGCGAGTAAACCATAATAATGCTACATCCTCCAGGAATATGGGAAATGCTTTGCACTTAACAGCGTCAGAAGCTGCGGCAGCGGTCATTGACCAAGAATATCTCATCAGATGTTGGACGGGATCAGACCTACCCGCGTAACGGTTCATCTACGGCATGTTGAAGCGCCTCGGGAACATCGCATCTAAAATGTCATCAGTGAAAGGGGTGTGACTGCGGTCAATTCCCCAATCTTCATTCCGTTGTCCACGGCTATCTGCCAGAATTTGATGGATCATAGCTGCAACATTTGCACTGGTCAACGGAGGCTCGGGGTCAGCGCTTCTTGCTCGGTGGGGTTCTCTAATCTCTCTTCCAGGAGCGGCCACGAAATCCGGGGCTCGGATTGGGCTTCGCTGCCCCCTGTTACCATGAGCATTTGTACGGCGACGGGGCTGAGGTAGTCTATTCTGAACAGGGCTGTCCACACCTCGAGCTCTAGGAGTTGTGGCGCGATCATTCACATTGCGGTTTGAGGGCCCTGCACCCAGTGCCTCTTCTTCCCGTGATGGCAGGGTTCCAAATCGAAGCTGCTCTATGTTTTCAGGCCACTCATATGGTCGCCGCGGAGGTCTCGGCGATTCCTCTGAAGAAGAAGAGTATTCTGGGGTGAGCTGACGAACTGGGGGCGTCCTTTGCCTTGCGAGATCATTAAGCCTTCTATCCATAGCGGTCAAGTTCTGTCGCAGAACGGAGCTCTCCTGCCTTTGAGCAGCCAATTCATCAAACAGCCTCTCCCACATTTCGGAAAAGCGAGAGAGATCCCCGTCAGTAACGGGAGCAGGAGGGTCATATTGATCATCATCATTTTCTCTTATGCGCAAAGAGCTTGAGCCAGGTCAAGCGGAGGGGCCAGGACGGTAGGAGCGAGCCATAGGCTCCTTTCCAGGTCGAGTTGTGGTCTGGTCATCAATTTGGATCGCTGTGGATCGAGGTTGGTGGCTCGCAGCGCCCCCCTGGGATCGGTTCGTGGTCATGATATGCGGAGGATTCAGGGCGTTATCACGGGATCGAATAACAACCCCTCCAGCTTCGCGGTTCGCAGCGCCACCCTCAAGTCGGATTGTGGCACCTTGATTGGTTCGGTTCGCCCCCCCTGTCCTAGCGATCCGTGACCCCCTCGACAACCTGCTCCTGTGCACTTTCGCCAACCACTTCATTCGCGACTTCATTCGCTTGCGAAGTTCGCGCTTCCTTAGACTTCTTTCCAGCCATGATATCAGATGTCGCTGGAATCTTCAAAAATCTGAACAGTGAAGTTTTGGGACTGTTTTCTTTGGACTTTCAAATCCAAATAGTAGAATAGCAATCCGGTAGGCTGAGAATTCAATTCTCAGTGAAAGCGCCAAAAATGTTAGATCAAAATTTGGACCTAACACCCAAATTGTTCTGATTCGTAAAGAATTATAACTGGAGAATGAAGGAAAAGCAGAAAACACACAGAATTTATAGTGGTTCGGCGTTAACGAGCCTACGTCCACTTTATATGTTATCGATTATACTTTGAATGCTAGTACAATCAATGATTTCTCTCAAACTCACTCTTACAATGGTGATTTCTCTCAGTAATCTCATAATAAAACTGACAAGAAATAGTGGTATGACAGTAATGGTGGAATCAGTGCTCAATACTGCTAAAAAGATCCTGAAAAATGCCAAGCTCTGGGCTATTTATAGCTGATTTTGTCAGGAGGATCGCGGTCACACGTGGCACAGATCCCAAGAATATCAGATCGGATCGCAGCTTGATGAATAATTAGTGAAATTAGCCATTGTGGACAGGTGTCGCGATCCCCTTAAATATCGGATCGAGCAAGGAGGAGGAATTGGTCAAAGTGACAGTTGGGGACATGTGTCGCTGGATCCGTGCATCTCGGATCGCCGAAGATTTGCTCGTGCTTGAACAGGCCAGAGGCTTCGCTGTGTCGGAGAATCGGATCGGTCTGTGCAGGGTAGCAGTGTAAATGCAGATCGAGTCGTGTATAGGTAGTCGGATCGCTGATACTATGGGGGCGATCCGAGAGAGGCGACCCCCTGGTGCGATCCGATCCTTCATGGATTTAAGGAACGTAGTTTCATTCTTTCTTCTTGTGCGTGAACCTTGGTGGCTTGGTCAAAAAGCTAGCCAACACATACGATTATGGGTGCAATCCAAATGACAAATTCCAATTTTATGAAACAAAACTAATGAATTGGAAAGTGTATACTTATCTAACCCATTAATATGCATATACACGAATCAAAGTGAACCTAAGTTACACTTTGCAAGCCTCTAGGCTTGTGGCATAAATGGGAATTCATGAAGAACTCACAAAGCTCTCACCTTTGATGGTTAAATGCTATGAATCAATCCAATAGCAAGCTAGAACGATCTCCCTTTAAATAAAACACTAGACATCAACAACCTATGATCAATAAAACATGTTTCCTAAGAATTAGGCCATAGGAATTATGACAAATTGAAGTGGAAATAAGATGGAGGGATGGAGATGGACTTACCTAAGCTTCTCCTTTGATTTTGCACATGATTCCTACAAGATTGGAGCTCCTAGAATCAAATTAGGTTTAAGGAATTTTAATTTCCATTTCCCTTTCCCCATTTCTAATTTTCTTTCTAAGTGTTGAGTAAATAAAGAGGAAGAGGCTCATTTGGGAGTTAAGTGAGTGAGCTAAGTTGGCTAACCAAGCCCCAGCCCAAGTCCCAATTTTCACCATTTCAAAACACATCGAAGCTTATAGTTTTCGAACATGTAAACGAGGTTTTGAACTCAGTGTAAGTGGTTTCAAGTCCAAATTTGTACATATGCAAAAAGTGATATGTTGGTCTTATATCCAATGAAAAATACCAAAATTTCTCCAACTCCAAAGGTATCAATGCTTATAGTTTTCGAAAACGCAAACAACATTTTGAACTCAATGGAAATGGTTTCGAGTTCAAATTCGTCCGTATGCAAAGCGTGAGTTTTCTATCGGCTATATATACCTATTAAAAATATATTTAAATTCCATAGCAATTATTCTAAATTTTAATTTAGACAACCTACAATTTATATAGTGAAATCTCAACTTCATACATCCGTTAGAAAGTTACAATTCAAAATATTCCAAAGTTTCTTGTTTTATAAAATTTTGATTTATATTGAATTCTATACATTCATTGTTTAAAACCGAATTTTCAAACTACCGCGCCATTTCGAGTTCGTTTTAATTATTTTTAAATTTATACGTTCTAACTCATACTTAAATAAAATTTTAAATTGTTAATTCTCAAAATAAATCAACTAAAATATTTAATTTCTATGAAAATAAATTAAAAATAAATTTTAAATTGGTTCGAGAAATACGGGTTGTTACATATATATACATATTCGAACGCAATTTTATAAAATAAATTCAATACAAAATCCATTATATTTCCAATATAAGACATAAGTAGATTTAAATATTCTAATTTAAATGGCAGAAAAATCTGGGTCGTTGCACAAAATGTATGACTGTCTTATAATTTTGATTGTTCAAGATTTTATCAAAAATGGTAAGTCACTTAGCTGATTGATTTGCCACACTGATATTAAATATGTTTGTGAATGAATAATTACAACAAATTTGATTTGTTTTAGATCAAGTTTGCTTTGTTTAAAATTTAAAGTTTGCATAAACCCTTTGAAGTTGCTGTAAAGCATGTAAATTTGAAATCTGAAACTTGTTTGATAAGTTAATAGTTATAGGCTATATACGTTTGTTTATTGTTGTATTGAAGTTTAATTTGAGATGTGTGTGTATATATATAAATGGAATATCCACAGCAATTAAGATGCCTATAAGTTATATACTAAAATGTTTAGGTTAGATGAACTAAATTGTTTTACGAAACTAGTGTTGCTAAAATCTTTAAAACAATCTGTAGATGTATGATATTTGTTATAAACTACATAACAACATTAGACCTTCAGCACTGATTAATTAACCTAAAACTTGTTCATTGTTAATCTGAAATTGTTTCACTGTCAATATGAAATTGTTTCATTGATAATCTGAAATGACTTCACTGTTAATATGAAATTGTTTCACTATAAATTTGAAATCGTTTCACTGTTAACTTGAAATTTTTTCACTATTGATCTGAAATTGTTTCATTGTAAATCCATGAAAATGTTTCACTGTAATAAGGTAATTTGTATTATAATAAGTAAGTTTTATATATGATATAAAATCGTGAAATGAATTCAGAGTAGAAATATTAACTTAGTTTAATATTCATATTCGATGAACCAAGGAACCTGGTAGAATAATCAAAATCCAATTTTGATTAATCAAGAAAATCAAATCATTTTAGATTATGTTTACTAAAACATTTTAAATCTGTTAACTTATGTAATTACAATTTTGAATGGATCTGAAGTATTTTTGAGTGAACGAATCAGTTTGATTGAATCTGTGTAATTATTTGAAACATGAAATTTGAAATTTGTACATCCTGTTTTGTAATATCATTTCTAAATGTCAAACCTGTTACTATTTTTCCAATCTTGTTAGGCATGTGTTGTATATAAAGATGCACATACAGTTGAGTACGTTATTGGATTTCAAACTGTTTTTGAAACAAGTTTAAACTAGAATGGAATTTATTGTACGATCATGCTATCTATATAAACAAGATGGTGATTGAATAATACAAACCGGTTTTGTAAATTCTTTTTCCAAGTACACATTATGGCATTTGTAGTATCCAAACCATGGGCTTCATAAACCATGATCAAATCTTAAGAACGGTGCTCATAATTGATATATGTAAATATATATGTATATACCTGTATATACATATAAATTGTTTTGCTTGATCAAATTTACAGAACCATTAAACATGATTTAATATTGAGATCTGGATAAATAAATCTATCTTTTGATATGTGATATAAAATTGATTCAAATTTGTGTATTATGAATATACAAAAGTTTGGACATAGCAAAATTGTTTGCAGTTATATTTCAATACAACTGGACATTCTTTATCAAATGTTTAAGTCATAACTTTAGATTAATTCTGGGCATTTAATTTTAACCTTGTCGGGTTTGTATGCATATCACCCATTCTTAACATTATATATGTGATATGTAATGTAAGGAAGCACATTAACACTAGATGACTAATCATACATTAACATCATATATGTGATATGAACAATGATATATATATATATATATAGCAGTTGTTTTAATTATTTTAGGAAATATGATTTTCTATTTTGTTTAATACTGTTTATATAGATAACCGTAATAATAACTAGGATGCCTTTAAAAATTGTTTTAAAATTGCTGCTGCAAAATATTTGTACCAGTATATAAATATACCATATTCCTATGAATGTGCATATATGTCTAAATAGCCTATAAATCAAAATGGATCATTGTGAATTGTTCATACTAATGAATAAAAAAACACTCAGAATTGAAAACTCATATAAGACCTTACATCGATATGTGTTTTAATCAGTAATAATAACTCACATACTAATTTGTATATACTGATATATACTTATATGGCTAGCACATAATGATGTAGGACTAATGGATATACATATGTATTAAACGTCAATGTTAGATTGTTAGATGAAATATCATATCTCTATTATTGTTTTAATATTGGGATCAAAACAAAAGAAAAACCATCTTTAATTGAGTATTTAATCTGAAAAAATAAATCATTGTATTTTTTGCAATAAAGCAAATATGATTTAGATTGAACAAGTATGACTTGTTTTAAGTATTGATTCTCAACCCTGTGAACATTGGTTACATCAGATTATTTAATCACATATTTATAAATGTACAATGGATTTTTGGTTTTCTGTTGGAAAATGAATCAAATTGTTTGATACATGTATATTGTACTACAAGTTTTAATTTCACATTGTAATTTCGGTCTTTAAGCTATTTTGACCTTCAAAAATTGAACTGCCATATGTATGTATGTACGTACGTACGTATGTATGTATGTATGTATGTATATATATGTGTGTGTGTGTGTGTGTTATGATTATATGAAATTCCTAGGGACATCTATGTTTTAAACCTCTGTTTTAAAAACATGCTTTTGAATTAGGCAAGAACCTATTTTGAAACCTGACAGTATCTAGATACTGAAAAGAAATAAACTTAATGGACACACACACACACACACACACACACACACACATATATATATATATATATATGCATATATTTGATGTATTTATAATTTCATGCAAACAAAATATGTATGCATTTGATGTATGCATGTTACAGCTTGTACATAAAATATATTTGATGTATTCAAAACATATTGACCCTGCAAATTAAAATTTGTTTAAACAGGGAAAAAGTGTGATTGCTGAAATTGTTTCAGTGGGAGGAAGGCGGTTCAATCAAGAGCCTGCGTTCAGCAATTTGCTGAAATTGCTAAGCTACTTCTATACTAATTGATGAGTCAATAAATGTATAAAAGTTTATATTATTAGCAATTGATATATATATATATATAACTATATAAAACAGTGTAAAGTGAGAAGTGACACGTGTAAAATTAATTGTTTGTTTTATGCACAACTTTTAAAATTTGCAATCTATGTAATTCTAAAAAGTATTGTAACGACCCGTCTTTTTCCCCAGTTCTCGCCGGTAAATAAACCAACTTAAACTATTCATAAAGGCGGATTGTTATGGGTACTAACATATATTGGAAAAAATAATAGAACCTTTCATATCATAAGACAATATTACATCAGAGTTACATGGAATATCAGAGTTACAACATATAGCAGCGGAAACATAAATATACTCTCAGCGGAAGAAGCGATATGATATAGAGGAAACTCCAACTTTAGCTTGAAGCTCCAACTCCGAAAGCGCTCCAAATCTTGCTCCAAGTGTCTATAATAGTAAAACTAAACTATTAGTTGCCCGTGTGAAAACATGGGACTGGTGTGAGAACATAAAACTGTTATTTTTAGGGTTTATTTTAAAATTAGGAACTTCACCGGACCATGCCGCTAATGCGGAATGGGTTTACTCCATGTGAATACCGTGCCTATAAATTTGCAATGTCTTTTGGAAAATGAAGCTATCATAAGCTCGTCGCGCATCACACAATGTAAGCGCGCACCAAATGGGCATGTTTTGCCTTGTGGTAAAAAAACATGCTTTCATACGTGAAAATCCTCTTTCGATACTATTATTACTGCATAGTGTTGAAAAACGATTCACAAATAAATATATAAATCTTAGCAAACATAGTGGCTAAGCCCACATACATAGTTTACAAACAAAACTAAAGGCTCGTTTTGGTTGTTGGGTTCCAATATGATGGTTCCTGACGCGGAAGATCAATCGGGAACACAATCAAGGTGCATCTCACTGTTTTCATCCAGACACAGACACCAAACACCAGGAAAATCACCGGTTAACATCCTGACACGGACACCAAACATACCCTTATTTTCCCTAGGTTTCAAAGTGGATGTACCGCCGAAGCTTTCGAGTTTCAATAGGGATATATATACAACCTAACCGCCAGTTTACCATCAATCCGGGGTGTGAGGTTGGTTGAGGTCACAATTTACACAAAGCTACGCTTATATAAGCCATGCTTTGATCATCATTAGCTCATTCCATAACTTGAATATGCCACATTGTCAATTTACAACATGTCGCTGATTTCTATCAATACATAAACTTAGAGACGGGAATAATTAATTGCCACAATCCGAAATATATATATATATATATATATATATCAATAGAAATTAGTGCTATGTAGTCAATAACAATGTTAGACACACAATCCATACAAGTCCATTCTCGGTCTGTATGGAACAACTTCGAAAATCCTTAAATATATTAAGACCTTATGCCACTTATAACCTCGTTTCAAGTGTACGTCCCGATTCAAGACATCAGCAATCAATCCAAATAATCCAAAGATTCCCGGTCTTCATTTGTCCTTTCCAAGTCTTCCAATAGCGTCGTATTATTACTTGGAATGTTTTCCGGACTTAAATCCAATCCCGGTCTTTCCATGTAATAAACTATTTTAAAAACAAAAGCTTTCGACTATACCGATCTCAATTCAAATCTCCTTCCAGTTGTTATCAATTCATTTCTGGATAAGACTGAATAAATTTCCTTAATTTCCGTCTTATCTCTTCTTTACAAATCTCCTGTTCAAAACTCTCTATTCATCGCTATCATTCCCATTCGTCTTTCTAAATTTGGATTGGAAGCATTATACATAATTTTTTTAAGTTTAAATATTAGTTCCCAAATTTAATCATTTTCATATAATAGTAAATATTTCATAAGTACTATATATTAGCTATTTACCAAATAGGTTCAAAATCATTTAAGGATTTAAGCTTACATTTAAAATCATTTTAAATAATAAGTACCGCTTGTTAAAGTTCCAAATTTTTTATAGATTCAAAATGTTTTAATTAAATTTCAAATTAAATTTCAAGATAACCATCCCGTTCGTTGGATCAGTTAGGGATAGCCAGGGAGAGCAGGAAACTATATTTTCCAAACCCAAGCCTTAGAAACTATCCTCTCTGTCATCCTAGAACGTTCTGGTATGTGTATACATATGTATTATTAAAAGAGACGTCGTCACATATATATACCTATATATGTATTTAGTAACGGTTCAAAACATAAAATGTCCAATCCCTTTTAGATTCGTAATTAGAGTTCCATACTTTGATTAAAACCGTAATTTCAAATTCATTGGAACCTTAATATAATATTACCAAATTTGTTTATTGTTTACAACTCACAAATGGTCTTTCTTTTTAAAGAATAGTACCAAGTGTATTAATAAAATCAATGTTTCATTATGCAACTCAAATACCCTTCCCAATTTAATTTCAAAGCTTATGGAACAACCGTTTATGTAACCCAATTGGTACTCAAAATCAAATTTTCTTATTAAATAAATTTCAAAACTTGTTTAATTGATGTCAAGCTTACAAATGGTCATAAAAGTAATGGAACCAAGTATTATTTCTCTTAATAACAGATGTTAGTAAAATAACTCAAATCATTCTTCTAATTATATTTCAAAGTTTATGAACAATAAGGAACCAAACGTATAATAAAACCGATGTTTAGTTATGTGACTCTAATGAAATTTTAATAATTAAATTTTAAATCCTATGGACAACTATAAAACTAATCATTTACATGTAAATCAAAAATTAACTTTTTAGTTAGATTTCCAAACTCGTTTCAACTTTAAATGTGATGGCCCGCCCTGCACCAACCGACATTAACTCTAAAAGTGCATTGTACACATGTCCAGTTAGCACGGGACGGTCGCCAGAAAAAAAAGAAAGAAGAGAATGGGCTAATCAAGGAACCTGTAATATGTCTCACAGCGCATAGAACAAAATATAATAATAACATACTTGACATAAAACAGAAGAGACAGTGCATAAGCTGAAAACCAGAACTAAGCATCATAGCAGCGGAAATCCAAAATACAGCTTATTACAACTTTCCAAACTATCTCAAAAAACAAAAGTAAGATAAAGGAGGTACACTACTAATGCCCAAGTAGCGACCACCAACGACACAGGGAGAATATCTATATATCATACGTGGAAGCCTCATGCTCGCCTCCGAATCTGCTACTGGCGCATCACCAGCTAACCATAACCTGTCTCAAGTCTGCTCGTGTGAGCACCCAAAGTAATAAGAAGAGACATAAAACTCTGGGTCAGACATAAAGCCTGGTATGAGCGATAAGCATCTAAACAGAATAATAACAGGTATAATCCAATCATACCTGAACCTGGGTCTGCAACCAAAGAGTTAGCACTACATACTGTACAACACTCTAAGGTGCCCCTTTCAAATAGTGTAAAGATAATGGGGGTGGGGGTGTGCATGTCATAGTGATGTCAAACAATCAAACATAGCAATCATCCTCACATCCCTCACTCAGTGCGTAAAGCATACGATATCCACTACTTTGGTCACCTAATACTTTGGGCCATGACGGAATCCAATCCCATGTAACTATCACTACAAGCCCACTATCCATCTCTCAGTGGTGAACAAAAGTTATGAATACCGACAACCCCTTTGCACACGTCCCGCAGCAAAGCCCAACCATGAAGTGAACTCATTGGTTCCCATCTGGATCCTGAGCTCTAACTTCCATTTGGACTACCTTTGCATCTCGGGTTTTAGTCATCATCTTCATCCGGGTCGGTCTTCACTTCACCTTGCTTCGGATCGTGGTCATCACCCTCGCTCGGGTCGGATCGTGGTCTTCACTTCAAATCCAAGCATCTCGGATCGGGTCGGTCGTGCTCCCTCCATCGGATCGAGTCGTTCCATACGGATCGGGTCGTGCTCCTTCTAGCTCGTGGCGCTCCAGCTCCATTGGATCGTGGCTATGCTCCGGTCGTATCGTTCCATCGTTCACGATCGGATCAGTCAAAGAACTTCAGGTGAAAGGAGTTGGCTCGTGGTCGCCTTCCATGGACGGATCGGGTCGGGGTCTTATGAACGGGTCGGGTCGGGCTATCCGATCCGATCCGGTCTCCTGCACTTCTTCCAGCAAGCAACTTACGTGACTCGACGGCGTTTTCGGCCATTCTACCTATTCTAATCAATCACAAAGCATACAATACAGCCATAGTAACAAGTAGAAGTGACCTCAAACACCAAAACAACAATATGATGGGTTAACATGGATCAAACATAGCCAAAATCCCATATTTCTCCTTAAGCATGTTTAAGAACAACTAAGCATAGGAATAATAAAACTTAACCAAATTAACCCAAACTTCTAACAGAGGTCTAAAACAATACTTAGCAATTTATAAATATTTTTCCATATTTTTAACATGCATAAATTCGCTAATTATCACTAATCACCCCTTAATCCCCCAAATTCCAGGATTTGCAAAATTAGTCGAAATTAACCCAAATTCATATCAGAGACATAAAATGATGTTTTAGAATTTTAGGAATTTTTCTAGATTTTTTTGAGCCATAATTTCGCTAATCTTCGCTAATTACCATAATTAGCCGTAATTAGTGAAAAACAATGCAAATCACTCACCTTAGCCACAAACAAACTTTAGATCTGAAATAATCTCTGATTTGGATCCAATCCCTATGTGTTCCAGCAGCTCTCTCTCTCTGATTTGTTGCTACCCTCCCTTGATTTGATGTAGTTTTGCTTAATCTTCGATTAGAAAGTGATTAGAGACGATTTGGGATGAAATTAGAAGGTGGAGACCATTGCTAGAGCTTGAAGGAGGTATGTGGCGGCTGGAAAAATGAGTCTAAAACCGAAATGCTAACCCTAGCAGCCCTTAAATACCCCAAATCCCGAAATCTCTCATTGGGCCTAGTTGCTAATCACCCGGTTAAGACCAATTAGCTGTTTTTCACCTTCTAAACCTTGTTTCAGCCATATCTCCGAAACGGTAAGTCCGTTTGGCTAATGTAACCACTCTACGGAAAAAGAAACCATCATTCGAAGCCAATGGAAGTGGTTTCAGGTCAAAATTCCTTTTCAGTCAAAAGTTATGGCCAAAACAGTACCAACTAGGGGCAAAACAGTCATTTAAAAATCGACAAAAATCATGAACATGGGAAATGAGCCCAATAATCGTCTCCTAAAGTTACATGACCATACGACTTCGTATGTGAAAGAAATAAATATTCCACGATCCTATGATGCGTAGAATGCGGGTCGTTACACTCTTCCCCCCTTAAGAAATTTCGCCCCCGAAATTCCCTAACCAAAACACAAAAAGGGTTCCGCATGCCTATCAACCATAAACAACAATCAACATGCAAAATAAGTCTATCCTAGCATGCGGTTTACTAACAAGGGAAGAAACTATCACTACCAAAACCTTACTAGGCAAAGAGTTCTGGATACTTCTTCCTTATATCTTCCTCTGTTTCCGAAGTACAGTCTTTTTCATTCTCACCCCGCTGGACTTTGACTAGTTTTACCGCCTTCCTTCGAAGCTGCTTCGTATCGTTCCCAACAATACGCATAGACTTGCGGTTCTCAACTGCCTCGGGTTCAACCTCGATATCGTCCAACTGATCTGGTGAAATAGCCACATTAGGGTCTTGCACAAACTTCCTTAACTGGGAAACATGAAATACGTTGTGAACTCCCGCCATCTTGTCAGGTAGCTCTACTTCATACGCCAAATTCCCAACTTGCTCGAGGACTGGGAATGGGCCAACAAATCTTGGTGCTAACTTACCTCTCCAACCAATTCGAATCACATTCTCTATGGAGAGATCTCGACGAACACCAAGTCATTAACGAAGAATTCCAAATCTCTACGTCTCTTATCGAGATAAGCCTTCTGCCTATCTTTATCCCTTCCCAGTAGTAGATCTGCTCCATGTCTCAATACATCTTGTTACCACTGGGATGTATAATCAATTTCGAGTGATGATATGCTCTAATCACTTCACCTCTCAGTCCATCTACGTTGGGTACAGCTAGTCCTTTATTCTTTCGAAGCCACCCTTCTCGTTCAAATCCTTACCTGATCATTCTCTTTCCATCGATACCCATCTCTGCCCTAGAGATGGTTTCCAATAGATTAGGATCGTCTTTCTAACTGGAACCAATCCACTCAATCAAAATCGATCTAATCGTCAAGCTTACTAGTGTTTCTGAATCCAATTCACTCTTGGGCCCGAAATCATATCCTGTGACATACTCTAGTTGCTTCCATCCTAGAAACAAAACCCCTAAACTGGCATGTCCCCAACTCAATGCAACTAGTACTGCACCCAAATCCTTTACTATGATCACTCTGCCCCATGGAGTCATGGCGACTCCACTGCACTGATCCATAGTCACTAGTCCTTTGCTATGTCCACTTTGCCCCATGAAGTCGTAACAACTCCACTGCACTGGCTCATAGCCTTACTAATCCTTTGCTTTGTCCACTTTGCCCCTCGAGCCATGACGACTCTACTGCACTGGCCCATAGTCCTACTACAATCACTTTGTTCCCCATCGCTGGAACCCTACAGGTGATAGTCTACTCAAGGGAAGAAAAATAGGAACAACATAGCAACCATAACAGCCATCAAACAAGTCCTACCTATCACCTGCTAAATTCATAAACACATCGACACCTACATGATTGGTCTAACCAATCCCAATATGTCGATTCTAGTATGTCTGGTCTAACCAACATCAATAACTAATGGAAGCCCAACCTCCATACATACACCGATGCCTACTTGACTGGTCCAACCAATCCCAGGCCAATGGAAGCCCCGCCTCCCTACGGACTACCGTACGTCCAACGTACATTTATCCTCCAAGGAAAATTAAACTAATGGAAGCCCAGCCTCCAATCGGACTACCGTACGTCCAACGTACGTTTATCCTCCAAGGATAATTAAACTAATGGAAGCCCAGCCTCCAATCGGACTACCATACGTCCAACGTACGTTTATCCTCCAAGGATAACTAGATCACGTCCAATGGATCCAAGGTAACGGGCGTCCCCAGATACCCCTGCTTTTAGTCCTCCTAAAATACTTGAGTCCAACCCAAGTCTATCCATTATCTTGCTGCCCTCTCGAGTCCAACTCGAGCTGAATCCAATTCCTTGCAGCCTTCTCGAGTCCAACTCGAGTCACTCTATAACTCAGACCCAGTCTTGAGTACCGACAAACTCTAGTCCAAAGTGAGTCGTCTCCTTATTCGTTGCATCTCCAAGATCAACGAACACCTATTTTCTTTTACGAGTTCAAGTCCAACTTGAATCGCTCTAATCTTCGTTGTATCTTCCATGATCAACGAACACATCCTATTCCTTTAAAGTTCTACTATCCAATAGAGAACATCAACATAGGGTCCTAAACAATCCATTACTCTGCATCTTTCTCGAGTCCCACTCGAGCAATCTCATAACCCTATCGAGTCTAACTCTGGGCAGTCTATACCATTGAACAGTCTTATCATGTTCCGTCTGCCCCTCACTCCTCGAGTAAACCATGATTTCATCCAATGAAAAATCACAACAACTATTTACCCCTCACGCAACCCATCCTAGTCGAAATCGACATTCCCCAAGCACAAGCCCCAAAGGCCTAAACCAATATCAGACAAGCACCCAAGGAACGTCTCCTCCGAGTTCAGACAATCCACATGAGGTGATACTAGCAAAACAATCTAGCACTGGAGTACTCATTTGCCTCCCAGAGACAACTAGAACTTATTACAACGATAACTTCTTAGCTTCCTTAACTCCAGTTACTATCGCCATTACTAGGTAGGTACCTAATACCACCCTATTCCTTTGGAGTAGATCGACTCCCCACAATAATGCTAAACCCAGTAAAGCCCAAAACAAAGCAATCACAAGGAAACATACATCCATGACTCGATAAGACCACATTAACTAATCATGCCAAAACTAGTCGAACCACCAATCGGGTTCGTCACTACTAAAGGTCTATCGACTAACTCAGGTTTGTCAAACAAAACTCGATCAAAACATCTTAAATAGAAAGCATACCTCGAATAACGACACCTTTTTCCTTCTGCGCCGCAGTTGGGGCATTCGACGAAGAAGGAACAGTGTTGATAGCATACGATTTCACAATCTGCTTCTCCCTAGGAGGTTGTGGGCAATCATCCTTGTGATGCCCCGCCTGGCCGCAGTTAAAGCAATTCCTTTCCCCAGGCTTTTCTCGACAATCTTTGGCGTAATGGCCCTTCTTGCCACAACTAAAACATTCGCCATCTTTCTTATTTTTCTCATTCTGACCATCCTTGGTCAGGTTCTGCTTCCTCTTGTTCTGAGAATTCTTCTGGCCTTCACCGCCTGCTTGCGGCTTTGGCTCCTCTGCAGATGTCGTAGCAACCTCAGTCTTCGACTTAGGGAAAAGGCTCTCTGACCTTAATGCCTTCCCTACAATAGACTCGAACGTCTCATCGATATGGTTTATAAGTCTTTCCCCCAAGTACCCATCCAAGCCAGTTATGAACTTCTCGTTCTTCTTTTCGACTGTAACGATAAGGGACCATCCATATTTCGATAAAGTGTCGAATTCAGCGATATACTCCGAGACTGCTCTACCGTTCTTCTTAAGCTCCAAGAACTTCCTGAACAGTTCTGATTTATGAGCAGCTGGAATAAACTTATCACAAAAGCGAGTCTTAAATTGATTCCAAGTAACTTGATCTTCTGGAGTAGCTGTTCTAATGGCATTCCACCAATTCATCGCTCGCCCTTGCAGCTGACGAGACGCTAGCCTTCTCTTCATCGCATCCTCAAGACCCAAGTCGTCGAAGATACGATCACAGCTATCCAACCAATCCTGAACATCTGTGGCCGACTCCGTTCCGTGGAACGGCTTCCCACCAAGGTTAGTGTAATCCTTGGGCAACTTGGCGAAATCGACCCTAGGTGCCTGCACTACTGGACCACCACCATTTTCGGGATTGGGAACTGCCCCTTGAACATCCCTAAGCATCTCCCTCATGAAGTTGGTGAACATTGTCCTCATGTCAGGAGCATTCCCATGGTTGGTCCCTCTACCAGCACCCCTGGTGTCTCTACTCATCGTTCAATCTGTAAAGAGAAAACGATTAACGACCCCATAGTGGTGCTAGTGCAGTACGACTTCATTCTTATACTACCAATAGTATATATATATAACTTTTGAAAACCAAAGTAATCACAAATACGTGCTCTCATATACATACTATCTCTCCCTAGTGTCTTTCCTTAGGTTAACTACGCAACCTAGAGCTCTGATACCAAGTGTGACGGCCTGCCCCGCACCAACCGACATTTACTCCAAAAGTGCGTTGTACACATGTCCAGTTAGCACGGGACGGCGCCAGAAGAAAAAGAAAGAAGAGAATGGGCTAATCAAGGAACCTGTAATATGTCTCACAGCGCATAGAACAAAATATAATAATAACATACTTGACATAAAATAGGAGAGACAGTGCATAAGCTGAAAACCAGAACTAAGCATCATAGCAGCGGAAATCCAAAATACAGCTTATTACAACTTTCCAAACGGTCTCAAAAAACAAAAGTAAGATAAAGGAGGTACACTACTAATGCCCAAGTAGCGACCACCAACGACGCAGGGAGAATATCTATATATCATACGTGGAAGCCTCTTGCTCGCCTCCGAATCAGCTACTCGCGCATCACCATCTAACCATAACCTGTCTCTAGTCTGCTCGTGTGAGCACCCAGAGTAATAAGAAGAGACAAAAAAACTCTGGGTCAGACATAAAGCCTGGTATGAGCGATAAGCATCTAAACAGAATAATAACAGGTATAATCCAATCATACCTGAACCTAGACCTGCAACCAAAGAGTTAGCTCTACATACTGTACAACACTCTAAGGTGCCCCTTTCAAATGGTGTAAAGATAACGGGGGTGGGGGGGGGGTGCATGTCATAGTGATGTCAAACAAACAAACATAGCAATCATCCTCACATCCCTCACTCAGTGCGTAAAGCATACGATATCCACTACTTTGGTCACCTAATACTTTGGGCCATGACGGAGTCCAATCCCGTGTAACTATCACTACAAGCCCACTATCAATCTCTCAGTGGTGAACCAAAGTTATGAATACCGACAACCCCTTTGCACACGTCCCGTAGCAAAGCCCAACCATGAAGTGAACTCATTGGTTCCCATCTGGATCCTGAGCTCTAACTTCCATTTGGACTACCTTTGCATCTCGGGTTTTAGTCATCATCTTCATCCGGGCCGGTCTTCACTCCACCTTGCTTCGGATCGTGGTCATCACCCTCGCTCGGGTCGGATCGTGGTCTTCACTTCAAATCCAAGCATCTCGGATCGGGTCGGTCGTGCTCCCTCCATCGGATCGAGTCGTTCCATACGGATCGGGTCGTGCTCCTTCTAGCTCGTAGCGCTCCAACTCCATTGGATCGTGGCCATGCTCCGGTGGTATCGTCCCATAGTTCACGATCGGATCGGTCAAAGAACTTCAGGTGAAAGGAGTCGGCTCGTGGTCACCTTCCATGGACGGATCGGGTCGGGGTCTTATGAACGGGTCGGGTCGGGCTATCCGATCCGGTCTCCTGCACTTCTTCCAGCAAGCAACTTACGCCACTCGACGGCGTTTTGGGCCATTCTACCTATTCTAATCAATCACAAAGCATACCATACAGCCATAGCAACAAGTAGAAGTGACCTCAAACACCAAAACAACAATATGATGGGTTAAAATGGATCAAACATAGCCAAAATCCCATATTTCTACTTAAGCATGTTTAAGAACAACTAAGCATAGGATTAACAAAACTTAACCAAATTAACCCAAACTTCTAACAGAGGTCTAAAACAATACTTAGCAATTTATAAATATTTTTCCATATTTTTAACATGCATAAATTCGCTAATTATCACTAATCACCCCTTAATCCCCCAAATTCCGGGATTTGCAAAATTAGTCGAAATTAACCCAAATTCATATCAGAGACATAAAATGATGTTTTAGAATTTTAGGAATTTTTCTAGATTTTTCTGTGCCATAATTTCGCTAATCTTCGCTAATTACCATAATTAGCCGTAATTAGTGAAAAACAATGCAAATCACTCACCTTAGCCACAAACAAACTTTAGATCTGAAATAATCTCTGATTTGGATCCAATCCCTATGTGTTCCAGCAGCTCTCCCTCTGATTTGGTGCTACCCTCCCTTGATTTGATGTAGTTTTGCTTAATCTTCGATTAGAAAGTGATTAGAGACGATTTGGGATGAAATTAGAAGGTGGAGGCCATTGCTAGAGCTTGAAGGAGGTAAGTGGCGGCTGGAAAAATGAGTCTAAAACCGAAATCCTAACCCTAGCAGCCCTTAAATACCTCAAATCCCGAAATCCCTCATTGGCCCTAGTTGCTAATCACCCGGTTAAGCCCAATTAGCCGTTTTCACCTTCTAAACCTTGTTTCAGCCATATCTCCCAAACGGTAAGTCCGTTTGGCTATTGTAACCACTCTACGGAAAGAGAAACCATCATTCAAAGCCAATGGAAGTGGTTTCAGGTCAAAATTCCTTTTCAGTCAAAAGTTATGGCCAAAACAGTACCAACTATGGGCAAAACGGTCATTTAAAAATTGACAAAAATCATGAACATGGGAAATGACCCCAATAATCGTCTCCCAAAGTTACATGACCATACGACTTCGTATGTGAAAGAAATAAATATTCCACGATCCTATGATGCGTAGAATGCGGGTCGTTACATTAAAAGTCCAAAATAATTTTAAAACATTTCCAAAGTCATTTTTTCTTTATGAAAAAGCATTTAATCATTTGTTACCTATATTTCAAATTATTTAACAATATAAATTCAAAAAAATTACTTTCAAATTTCATTTATTATATTAAATATCGTTATTCACATAAGAAGGAGGCTTAAATTGACTACACATATATTCCACGATTGTAATGTATGCGCGATGTAACAAGATCAATCTATACGAACACAAGTTATCCATCAATATGGCAACAATCAAACAATTTATAAAATGGTGCGTAGGCGTTACGTTAAATAACGCGTAGTGTTTGGTGTGTCCTAGCTACAAATATCCATTGCATGCAACAACAACCATTAATACATAAACTAAATACGCTTGTAAACAAATTATATCTAACTATTAATTAAAATTAATTATTCTAATTAATTTAAAATTTACTAAATTAAAGTTCTCACCAAATATTACTTTCCAAATTGTTCAGCGTTAAACTGCTTCCGCATCAACTGCTAACCATTGGAATAATGAATCCATGTGACTTCACGGATGATGCGCGCACCGTCTTCTTTGTAGCTACCGCTTATGCCAACTCTCAAAGCAGTGAAGTAACAGGGAAGATGTGATCTTTAAGAAAAGGAAGGGAAGAGGGTCACTGTATATATGAGAGGAAGGGGTTCAAATTGTAGTATTTGGGGAAGAAATGTCCTTCAGAAATTTAAAGAGAATGAGGAGAGAATTGTTGTGAAGGACCAACAAAGAAGGAGGTACGTCCTTTTTATAGTAAAAGAAAATGAACAAAAAGCAGAAGGAATACCACAAATCTTTACACTGATATGGCAAGATTTTAGGCTAGATTTAATCATATATTTGTTGCATGCCATATCTCCTAAAAAGGAGGAAACCTTTATTTGTTCCTTATAAACGATATGCTAGGCTAAAACGTGAACTAACAAACAACGTTATTTACATTATTTCAGAACGTTATAAATTCAACCGCTATACGCCGTAAATTAAATTCAAATGTTTACGCCAAATATGCGCATTTATTTCACAATTTATTGCTTTCATTTTTATTATTCATTCCTTATCTCTACTAATAAAGGAAATACTTCACCGTGGTGAAGCTTTTTGGGACTTCCAAGTCTACCCATTCAGATGTGTACAAAATAATAAAATAGAACAAAAGAAGAGGGAGTATTCTTCACTTCCTCGCCCACGTTCCCATCCCACTAACATTTCAGCATGCACTCAACAATCAACGTATTCTCCCCCACTTTCTTTTTCCTTTGGTTCTCACCATTTCTACTGCTGATCTTTTCCTCTCTAATAAAATAACCCTCGATTACATCAGCCGCCTCTCACGATCCATCCACCTACTGAATCGGTTCTCACAAAATACGTTTGTTATACAACTACGGCAGTATGGTTTACACATCCACAGATGGGTGTTTAATGTTCAGCAGTGGAAGATAAGGTTCAAGTAGCTTTAATGGCTGGAATACGCTCGCTTCTTCCGTGTCTGTGATGTTTTGCACAGAAATTAGAGGTATATCTCCAACTATTTTTATTGATTTATTGATTTACTTGCCATAAATCGAGGAGAGAACAAGCTGTTGGTTAGTAACCTAATATTTCGGGTTTGAGGTGACTTATTGGTTTAACTGCATCTTTGTTTGGAAAATTATTCTTTAGTTTTTAGTAAAAGTAATGTTTAATGTTCAACAGTTGAAGAAAAGGTTCAAGCAGCTTTAATGGCTGGAATGCCCTTGCTTCTTCCGTGTCGATGACGTTTCGCACTGCAATTAGAGGTATATCTCTTAATTATTTTTATTGATTTAATGGTTGGGTTTGAGGTGATTTATTTATTTACTTGACAAAAATGTTTATGCTTTATCTGGAAAATGATATGCTGCAAAATAACAGGCGTCATCAATGTGAATTTGTTAACCGAGTTCTAAATGCTTCTTCTTGAAGCCTGAGAAATATTTTGACATTATACCTAATTTTGTCGAACCCACAGTCAAGTTGGGGACCTTTAGTGTGTGGGACTAACGTGCTAATCAACTGCACCTCCAAGACAAGTGGTTAAAAATTCGAAATCACATTGTAACTAATTTTCAATTTTGACATTCATTTTAAGTTGTACTTTTTTATGTTCTAATTATACAATTATAATCAGAAGGGAGACCCGTATGAGTTTAACTGCAATTCCAAGCATACAAAATCACCGCATACTCTTCTCTCATATCAGTTGGTTGAAATTGCCTTATATAGCTCGGTTGTGTAAGAATTTGCTGCTCTTTGTAAATTGTAACATATTTTCTCATAACTTAGCTCAGGATGCTGCTATCAATGCAAGTAGTGATCAAGGAAGTTCTATGTGACCCATATTTGCCCATACAATTACATTGGAGAATGGCATAGTCCCTAAAATTATGGCCCGATTACATTGTTAAGTACTAGAAAAGTACATGTAAATGTGATTTTATACTTTGTTCGTTGCTTTCTTCTGTTTTATTAGAAAATAATCGTATATTTGGTGGACAAAGACATTGAGCTGTTGCTCTACGCTCAGGGCATGGAGACAATCATATGGAAACTTACATTTTTACAATAATTACTTAGGCTTTTAATGGATGCACCCCATGCTACTTTTATTACTTGGAATTTTAAATTTTTGTCAGCAATAGTTTTTATTCTCTATGTTTACCAAATATCTAAGATTCATATCGAACTCAGATATTTTCTTATTCTTCTTTCTATGCTATGGTTATCAGTTAATTGTTGTATTATATAATTAGCTATATTTCATGATAGCTTCGTTTTCCGTTAATTGACACTTACTAATTATTTTAGGGGATTCCACTGAATTTTTTTCTACCTAATCTATCTCAGACTTCTACGAGACAATGTATAATTGTACAACTATCAATCCTATATGGGTATGCTATCAAAAGGTTTGACAGCTCGATTTTCTGCTTATGTTTACAAAGGTATGTAAAAATATGTTTACAATTGTATTACCCTTAATGGCCTTCTTAGCAATTTTATTGTACACTTACCAAGTATTTATACACTTATTACTGAACACCTCCCAGGACTATTATAAACATGGTGTAATCATCTAATTTTGATTACTTATAATTATGATAAAATAACTAAAGTTCTGTTGATGAATGTTTTTATTAACTGTCTTCATATCCTTCAATATAGATTTTCAACTATGCATGCCTAACACATCAATAATTTCACTTATACAGATTATGTTTTTCAATCACACGCGCAGTATTACTTTTTTCTGAAACAATATCATCATATTTTTTTTCAAACTTAATTACATATTAATTGAATCTAATTCATTTTTTGGTAATTTTCCTATATACTCATTTGACCACATTTTTAATTTGACGCTCGTTTAAATATCTATCATAAAAGAAAATAAGTGTTTATTATATTTTCCAAAATTAACAAGATGCTCATTGCCGGCAGATCTATTTAAACTCTGTCATACACTAATCTTCTAACAATTTGTGGAATACCCATTTGTACTCATTTATATATTTCTCTAAACTCACTTATTTTTATCCTTTATTTTTTTTTCAATCAGCATTTTATTTAACCTGCACAAATCAACTTGGCAATGTAATTGAAAAGGGGGATCAAACATGTAACACCCCGTGTATTCTATAACTGTGGAATTAACAAATTAAAGTATAATTAATTTGAAATCAAAGAATTAAGGGAAACGGGATACGCCATTGCGTTCGTCTCGGAAAAATACGCGAAATAGAGTCCGAGTTTTCGAAAAACGGAGTCCGTATGAAGAAGATATAGCCTCCGGAAGTTTTTGAATCAAGTTTAAAATTAAAAATCGGGCCCAATTGGCCAGGGCGGGAAAAGTCCCGCCTAAGACACCCAGGTCGACTGGGCTGTCGACCTGGTCTAGCCAGGTCGACAGGGCTGTCGACAGGGCTGTCGACAGGGCTGTCGACCTGGTCCAGAGCCAGGTCGAACCCAGCCCAACCTGGCTGGCCTATTCTATGTTGGTCGATTTTCTGCAGTCTGCTTTGTCATTAGGGCTAGGTGGCAGGCTCTAATTGGTCTCTCCTTAGGATGAATGGCTACGATCTAACCAAGCAACATCAATGGTCCTAATCAGTTCATAACCCCTATAAAAACGGCCCTAGACTCTACCTAACCTAAGTCTCTAACACAATTCTCTAGCCTCCATTGCTCTCTTCTTCTAAATAAAAATGGCGTCGCTACTCTGCTAGAATCAAAACTAGAAGTCAAGCAACATCATCCTAAATTCAAATTTGAGATAAAAGCTTCTACAACAATTCTGTAACAACTAAAGTCCTTTCTTTAATCCAACCAAGGCAAGTACAGTTATTCTCTGCTATAAACGTTAATTATAATTTTGATATGCATTTAAAACTGAGTTTGAGGTTGTATATATATATATTCTCTTCTGTTGGATCTGTTTTCTGTGACTGTTCTGTATTCCTTTCTTCTTTTCTGTTTCTATAGCCGGGCTACCACGAGCCTGTGCCTAATCTCATAAGAGATGAACGTATAAACGCAAATTTTGGGATAAATGATGCGAAATTTGACAAGACTAAATTGAATGTATGACTTTAGGTCTGAGGCATAAAATATATTGGACATATGCATAAATTTGACTATGAACATATAATTTATGCATGTTGTATGCATAGTTATGTCGTAATTTAGATCTGTAATTAATTAGAAAAATAAGCATATGTTATAAACTAGTTTTAGACCTATGCATATTCTGTGATAAAAGAAGAAGAGGAACCACTGTAAGATTACATATGATTTGAGACTTTGGACAAAATGCATATAAAAGTCAAGATTTGATTTTTAGAAGATATGATTTAAAGATTTAGATTGTTGGGTATAGTTTGCATAATGATTCATGGCTTAAAAAGAAGAAGATATGGAAGCTTAGGTGTAAAAGATTTACATTAATTAGGATATTTATTATTGTGATTACACCTAAATAGGGATTTTTGGATATATGGCATACATTGGAATTAATGGTTATATTTGGTATAATTTATATGTGAATCTGCTGTAAAATGCTAGTTTAACAAAAATTGGAACATATGTTATAGGGTAAATTATGTCCATATTCTGCGCTATGTAAATGTATGCAAACATGGAAGTATATGATCATATTGTGAATTATGACATTATTTAGGCATGTGAACTTAGGCCTAATTTATGTTTAGGCAAGGCATGTAAATAGAACCTTTAGAAATATTAAATTTACTAAATCTGCTAATTTGCCAAGTTGCCTAAACTGCTAGTTTTGTTATATTGCCTAGGCTGCTAATTAGGTTGAAATGCCTAATTTGTTAAATTTGTCGGTTAAAATGCCTAACCTGTTATATGCCAAAATCTGCTAAGTTGCTAAATCTGTTAAATCCGTTAAGTCATATAAAATCTGTTATCTGCTATGTTGATATAATCATCCTGTTATTAATATGATCTGAATTGGCATATATATTGGGCGTGCGCATAAACGGTAAATTATTAATTAATTGGCCGCAAAGATAAACATGGCTAACTCGAGGTTAGAATGAGTTTGCGGCGTAAATCTTCTCGGAACCGCCTGGCACATCCAGTGGCCGCAAACAATAGGTTCTAATGTGAGAAGTTAGTCATAACATGCGTAAGACACGAGGTTAGGTCTGGCTTGTGGCAGAAGTCTGCCCGGAACCGCCCGGCATATCCAGCGGCCACAAGCTACCGACCTAATGTGAGAGGTCTGTGCATTAATAATTAATTAATGCAAAATCTAAGATAAGAATGACGTCTAAAACGTATTGGGGAAAATAGGGTTAAGCCAAAGGGATTAATAGATGTAGTAAAACCCGTCCATGAATCTGTAGGCCCAATACAAAGTTAGACAAATCTGAAAAATCTGTACATCTGACCTGTTAGTCTGAAAACTTGTTAACTTAATTTGTGAATTAGTAAATCTGAATTCTGTATGTCTGAACTTGTAAACAAGTTAATCTGAAATCTGTTAGTCTGGGGACACAAGGTTAGGAGGGGAATTACTTGTGTCATCTGTTGTTTAGGACCCATATTAGTCAGTAACCCTTTCTGGTATCAAAACTTTGACCCAACAGTAGGTAGGGTCCGGGCACGCTTACTGAACTAATTATAAGTGGTTCATTCTGATAATGGCGAGGGGTGTTGATGGTGCGTTCCAACCGGGTCATGTGCGTGCATGGATCCCGGTCTGCCTCTGAGGATGTAAGACGCCGTGACATCTGTAAATAGGTCTGTGCCAATTGGTTGTCACTTTAGGGAGTGATACACCCTACTGTGGGGCCGACACAGGATATTTATGTATTAGGGAGCCGATCGCTTGGGGTAGGGTTTTAGGGTACGCTTAGTTCTGTCTATTTCTGTTGGTACCGTCTGTTTCTGTTGGGTGGTAACACCTGTCTGTTTTTGTGTGGTACCGTCTGTTCGGGTGGTAAAGGCCCATTACTAGTGTACACCTAATTCCACATTCTGTCTCCATAGGGATAAATCTGTTTCTTCTTCTGTCTATTTCTGATCGGGTAGTAAAGGCCATTATTAACATTCTGTTTCTGTTAAAGTATTCTGTACCCGTTCCTGCTTCAATTTAGACATTAGGGTGACACCTAATTCTGCTATACTAGTATTAGTGCAGAGAAGTGTAAAACAATAGTCTATATCATTCTGTTATATCTGCTACTCCTGTTATAGTTATCTCACATCCAGTTTTATGTTCATATCATATTATTATTATCTGTTCATATGCTGAAAGTCACTGGACTTGCCAGACTTTTTGTCTGACCCTTGTTGTTTCGCCTCCTTTCTTCCGTTTCCCCCCTAGGTTATCCAAGGAGGGAAATACTTTAGCTTGATCCGGATTTCTCTTTGCTTGAAGTGCTTAAAGTATGGCTTGGCTCTGTATAGCTTCCGTTCCATGGGGATTATGATTTTAAACTATGCATTTTGAAGGCTTTTGTACAAGACTGATATTTTGTACTTGAATTCTGAAATTGAAAGGATGTAACCATATTAATTTCTGTTTTCCGCTGTAATAAAGTTAAAAATTTTCAAGTACTGTTTTATCTGTCTTGTAAGTTTCTGTTCTGTTTACTAAAATGCTCCACCAAAGTTAAGGCATTCCCTTTGCGAGTGACCTTAACGGAGGTGGGGTGTTACACTTGGTATCAGAGCTGAAGGTTACCAGATTGGGTAAAGTTTTTGAAAACTGTTTTCAAAAAAGGTTTTGAAAGGAAATATTTTCAAAAATAAAGCTTATTTTGAAAAACATGATCCCTAAGAGCCATATATCTTTCTTTCAGTCCTTTTTGTATTGAACCTTTCCTTTTTCGTTTCAGCCTGTCTGAAGCATCTGAGATACCAGAGGGTGTCCATGTACCCGGTTGGTTTCGTCAATATCTTGAGGCTAGGACCGCCGCTGCAGGTCCAGCAAATGATCCCCCTCCTCCACCCCCTCCTCGTGCAATTGCTTTCTCAAAGATCTGTAGAGATTTTAGGGCCATGGGTGGGAAGGATTTCAAAGGAACTGAATCATTCGTAGAAGCAAGGAATTGGCTCAAAGAAACTGAGGATCTATTCGTTATCTTCGAGGTGGACGATAGGCAGAAGGTACAGTTGGCAGTATGGCTGCTCAAAGACGAAGCTTCCTACTGGTGGGAAGTCACTAACGCCGAGAGGCCGGTTGAGACATGGATGGATTTCAGAACAAGGTTTGAGACAAAATTCCTCTCGCAAGCTGAACGAAGTTTACAATTGGAAAAGTTTGTGTCTCTTAAGCAAGGAAGTATGACGATCAAGGAATACGTCAACCAGTTCAACCAACTAGCAAGATTCGGATTGGATTTAGTCAACACTCAGCATAAAAAGGCTCTCCGCTTTGTTAAAGGATTGAATGAGCCACTGCACAGCCTAGCCATGACCCATGTACCCATGGGAGCAACTTACGAGAAATTGGTGGATATGGCACTACTGCACGAGGAAGACAAGGGCCCAAAAGAGACAAAGAAGGAAGAACCACAGAATAAGAAAGCGGGGCCCAAAAAGGAAACACAAAAGAAGGATGAGAAGCCTGAAGATAAGAAGGGGAAAAAGTGCTTTACTTGTGGGAGCTCAACTCATCTGAACAAGGATTGCAGAAAAAGGAAGGGCGCTTGCTTCAACTGTGGGGAGATGGGACACTTCACTAGGGACTGCCCGAAGAGACGAGGACAAGGAGGGCAGGCGAACACTCTTGAGGCTAGTGGCTAGGATAGAAATAGGAAAATTTCTATAGTAGGTTTAATTTCTTTATCTGATTGTGAGTTTTTCTGATTTTGGTATTTTGATTTTGTAATCGATACTCTGCACTTTAATGCTAGTATTATTTCTGAATTCCGCTATAGACTCAGACCCATAAGGGTTATGGATCATCTGTTTGAGACTGGGGTTTGAGGGATATCTGTGTTAGGCGTCAAGTATGACGCATACATTCTGAGTTTTCGTGGGGTGTCAATTTGATATTGGTTTCGGTCTTTGGGGCCGATACTTAGGACCCATGTCTAATGGGAACCAAATTTTCGTTCTATCTGTACTCGCTTCCATCATTCGACTGTATCCTATCGATCGAATATTCGAACTTTAGGTAGAAACTAATGGGTGTAAACATGTGTTTGAAACATGTTATGTTTGATGGTTGCAAGTGGATGCAAATGGTTGCTAGTGGTTGCCCGTGGATGCATATACACACACTAGGCACTAGATTGGCTCGAAAACACTCTCATACTGCATATGGATGGGTGAGCATTTTTTTTCTTGTGGATGCAAAATGGTTGATTCAGCACATGGATGTTGCATTTGAGTGAATGGTTGTGCACTCATAATATATATCATCAGAATTCTATTGCATACATGTTGGACTCATGGCACCGACATAATTCGCATTAAGGAGGTCAACTGAATCAGTAGACCGCCTGATCTTTGCATTAGATAAGGAACATATACACACACTTTTGCATATGTTCATACAACATTAGAAGTTTTCTAAGGACAATGGATGCTTGTGGATGATGGTTGAGTAGATGGGTGATTGGATGGTAGGACTCACACTCTTCTTAACTTGAAGATTTCGGGGACGAAATCCTTTTAAGTGGGGGAGAATGTAACACCCCGTGTATTCTATAACTGTGGAATTAACAAATTAAAGTATAATTAATTTGAAATCAAAGAATTAAGGGAAACGGGATACGCCATTGCGTTCGTCTCGGAAAAATACGCGAAATAGAGTCCGAGTTTTTGAAAAACGGAGTCCGTATGAAGAAGATATAGCCTCCGGAAGTTTTTGAATCAAGTTTAAAATTAAAAATCGGGCCCAATTGGCCAGGGCGGGAAAAGTCCCGCCTAAGACACCCAGGTCGACTGGGCTGTCGACCTGGTCTAGCCAGGTCGACAGGGCTGTCGACAGGGCTGTCGACAGGGCTGTCGACCTGGTCCAGAGCCAGTCGAACCCAGCCCAACCTGGCTGGCCTATTCTATGTTGGTCGATTTTCTGCAGTCTGCTTTGTCATTAGGGCTAGGTGGCAGGCTCTAATTGGTCTCTCCTTAGGATGAATGGCTACGATCTAACCAAGCAACATCAATGGTCCTAATCAGTTCATAACCCCTATAAAAACGGCCCTAGACTCTACCTAACCTAAGTCTCTAACACAATTCTCTAGCCTCCATTGCTCTCTTCTTCTGAATAAAAATGGCGTCGCTACTCTGCTAGAATCAAAACTAGAAGTCAAGCAACATCATCCTAAATTCAAATTTGAGATAAAAGCTTCTACAACAATTCTGTAACAACTAAAGTCCTTTCTTTAATCCAATCAAGGCAAGTACAGTTATTCTCTGCTATAAACGTTAATTATAATTTTGATATGCATTTAAAACTGAGTTTGAGGTTGTATATATATATTCTCTTCTGTTGGATCTGTTTTCTGTGACTGTTCTGTATTCCTTTCTTCTTTTCTGTTTCTATAGCCGGGCTACCACGAGCCTGTGCCTAATCTCATAAGAGATGAACGTATAAACGCAAATTTTGGGATGAATGATGCGAAATTTGACAAGACTAAATTGAATGTATGACTTTAGGTCTGAGGCATAAAATATATTGGACATATGCATAAATTTGACTATGAACATATAATTTATGCATGTTGTATGCATAGTTATGTCGTAATTTAGATCTGTAATTAATTAGAAAAATAAGCATATGTTATAAACTAGTTTTAGACCTATGCATATTCTGTGATAAAAGAAGAAGAGGAACCACTGTAAGATTACATATGATTTGAGACTTTGGACAAAATGCATATAAAAGTCAAGATTTGATTTTTAGAAGATATGATTTAAAGATTTAGATTGTTGGGTATAGTTTGCATAATGATTCATGGCTTAAAAAGAAGAAGATATGGAAGCTTAGGTGTAAAAGATTTACATTAATTAGGATATTTATTATTGTGATTACACCTAAATAGGGATTTTTGGATATATGGCATACATTGGAATTAATGGTTATATTTGGTATAATTTATATGTGAATCTGCTGTAAAATGCTAGTTTAACAAAAATTGGAACATATGTTATAGGGTAAATTATGTCCATATTCTGCGCTATGTAAATGTATGCAAACATGGAAGTATATGATCATATTGTGAATCATGACATTATTTAGGCATGTGAACTTAGGCCTAATTTATGTTTAGGCAAGGCATGTAAATAGAACCTTTAGAAATATTAAATTTACTAAATCTGCTAATTTGCCAAGTTGCCTAAACTGCTAGTTTTGTTATATTGCCTAGGCTGCTAATTAGGTTGAAATGCCTAATTTGTTAAATTTGTCGGTTAAAATGCCTAACCTGTTATATGCCAAAATCTGCTAAGTTGCTAAATCTGTTAAATCCGTTAAGTCATATAAAATCTGTTATCTGCTATGTTGATATAATCATCCTGTTATTGATATGATCTGAATTGGCATATATATTGGGCGTGCGCATAAACGGTAAATTATTAATTAATTGGCCGCAAAGATAAACATGGCTAACTCGAGGTTAGAATGAGTTTGCGGCGTAAATCTGCCCGGAACCGCCCGGCACATCCAGTGGCCGCAAACAATAGGTTCTAATGTGAGAAGTTAGTCATAACATGCGTAAGACACGAGGTTAGGTCTGGCTTGTGGCAGAAGTCTGCCCGGAACCGCCCGGCATATCCAGCGGCCACAAGCTACCGACCTAATGTGAGAGGTCTGTGCATTAATAATTAATTAATGCAAAATCTAAGATAAGAATGACGTCTAAAACGTATTGGGGAAAATAGGGTTAAGCCAAAGGGATTAATAGATGTAGTAAAACCCGTCCATGAATCTGTAGGCCCAATACAAAGTTAGACAAATCTGAAAAATCTGTACATCTGACCTGTTAGTCTGAAAACTTGTTAACTTAATTTGTGAATTAGTAAATATGAATTCTGTATGTCTGAACTTGTAAACAAGTTAATCTGAAATCTGTTAGTCTGGGGACACAAGGTTAGGAGGGGAATTACTTGTGTCATCTGTTGTTTGGGACCCATATTAGTCAGTAACCCTTTCTGGTATCAAAACTTTGACCCAACAGTAGGTAGGGTCCGGGCACGCTTACTGAACTAATTATAAGTGGTTCATTCTGATAATGGCGAGGGGTGTTGATGGTGCGTTCCAACCGGGTCATGTGCGTGCATGGATCCCGGTCTGCCTCTGTGGATGTAAGACGCCGTGACATCTGTAAATAGGTCTGTGCCAATTGGTTGTCACTTTAGGGAGTGATACACCCTACTGTGGGGCCGACACAGGATATTTATGTATTAGGGAGCCGATCGCTTGGGGTAGGGTTTTAGGGTACGCTTAGTTCTGTCTGTTTCTGTTGGTACCGTCTGTTTCTGTTGGGTGGTAACACCTGTCTGTTTCTGTGTGGTACCGTCTGTTCGGGTGGTAAAGGCCCATTACTAGTGTACACCTAATTCCACATTCTGTCTCCATAGGGATAAATCTGTTTCTTCTTCTGTCTGTTTCTGATCGGGTAGTAAAGGCCCATTATTAACATTCTGTTTCTGTTAAAGTATTCTGTACCCGTTCCTGCTTCAATTTAGACATTAGGGTGACACCTAATTCTGCTATACTAGTATTAGTGCAGAGAAGTGTAAAACAATAGTCTATATCATTCTGTTTTTCTGTTATATCTGCTACTCCTGCTATAGTTATCTCACATCCAGTTTTATGTTCATATCATATTATTATTATCTGTTCATATGCTGAAAGTCACTGGACTTGCCAGACTTTTTGTCTGACCCTTGTTGTTTCGCCTCCTTTCTTCCGTTTCCCCCCCAGGTTATCCAAGGAGGGAAATACTTTAGCTTGATCCGGATTTCTCTTTGCTTGAAGTGCTTAAAGTATGGCTTGGCTCTGTATAGCTTCCGTTCCATGGGGATTATGATTTTAAACTATGCATTTTGAAGGCTTTTGTACAAGACTGATATTTTGTACTTGAATTCTGAAATTGAAAGGATGTAACCATATTAATTTCTGTTTTCCGCTGTAATAAAGTTAAAATTTTTCAAGTACTGTTTTATCTGTCTTGTAAGTTTCTGTTCTGTTTACTAAAATGCTCCACCAAAGTTAAGGCATTCCCTTTGCGAGTGACCTTAACGGAGGTGGGGTGTTACAAAACATCCAACAGGTTACACCATATATTAATTGTTTGTTACTTTTGCAAGATATTTGTGGACCATGTTGTAAATAACCTAGCCTTTAAAATTGTTTATTTAGTACAATTTGAAATATTCAATTTTCTTTAATGCTCCAAAATTCTTGCCCTTTTTACTGATTCATCTATAAAATTAACAATAGCAACACTACTCAAACTATGATTTCTCTCTACTATATCCAAATTGATTTTTTCGTTCTTATTGAAATGATTTATACCATTTATTTCTTACATGCTTTCATTACCATGTTAATGTTTGGCCATTTCAACTTCGCCGACTACTTTTTGCAACTATCTCCGTCCATGGACGATGCCTTAATCTACTTCATTACCTGATTTGAATCGCCGTTTCTCCGATTTCAACAATGGCGATTTGGATATACCTCAATCCATAGCAGTGGCCACAACTGAAGTAATATTTTTATCTGATTTCAAATGCTCTGCCCCATACTTCAATTTTGCATGGAGACAACTGCAAATTCATTAACGACCTCCATCCATAACAGCGGCCATAACCCAATATGGTTTTTGATTTGAATATAGTTGCTCTGTGCAACATTTTCGTCATTTGCAGCGACTTTGAACTACCAAAGTAATACAAGTAAATGTGAATGAATTGGTCTCTACTGCGATTTGGGTGTGTCAGAACATAGTTTTTATTCATACTGTTTGCTTTTCCTGGTTTTATTCTCTCTAACCTATTTTGCTTTAATATTGCTGTAAGAACGTGCAATTCCAATGTCCAAGCTTGAACCTGTTAAATTAAAATAATGTGCATTAGACATAAGATGGTACTGTTAACTATTATGCTATGTAGATTTTGATGCTCACTACCTTTATGTCCGTTAAAGTCCTCCTATTCTTTCAGTCTGTAAATGTTTTTTTTTATTTCCATCTCAATTATTTCTTTTGTAGGTTATTTATTTATTGGAATGCGTATGCGATACAAGGCATTTTGGTTCATCTTAAAGGTACGTCTTTAAATTACACTACTAATAACAGCTGCAGTTACGAGGAGTTGATTTAAAATCCCGTCATTCATAGCAGGTTAAGAAGTTTCAAATAAAGTAAGAATTTGAGACATAAAAGCATAATCATTTAACATGCACTCATTTTTATATATGAAAACCTTTATATATTTGGTAGAATTTTATTCATCTGTTTCTGAACTTGACATCATTTGTAGTATACACAAATATTTAACTCTACCATTATCAAGATTTTTATTGAAATAAATCTCAGTCTTGAAATGGATAAAAAAAATTCTTATAGGGTAAATTACTTAACTACAAACTAATTTCTTAAGTTTGTTTCTTCCTGTTTTGGCAGAATTTGAAACTTTCATTTACAGTACCATTCATGCTGAAATATATTTACAGGATAGATGCATAGGCGCACTGAAGATGAATGCATTCAAATTATTCACATTTCTGGCAATGCTTCTTCTTCCCACTTCACTGTAATGATGGATACAAACTTTTAATGGCCAAATAGAAAAAAAGCAACCTTTTGTTTTGTTTGTACAACGAACTTTGAATATTTTATCACTGTTTTCATATATGTTTTTGAGAACTGAAACGTGCATATGGTATCAATGCATTTTGAAGTTTTTCTTTGCTATCAGCAAAATAAATATTATATGGTTCTTAAAAATCTGCTTGGACCACGTTCATAGTTGAAATGCCTTCTTTTATCCTCTATGTTTTCTAATATTCACATGTAAACAAATTAATAATGCTGAATTTATATTGCACATCTTCCAATACTGTAAAAAAGCAGTATACTGAACAGTTTTCTTTTTAAAGTAGTTGATACCTGAACTATTCTCCTACCATTTCTATTTTTCCAGTTGTTGCCTGTGCAAAATTAAAACTATACGGCAGTAAACAATCAAATACCAGACTAAGCTAATGACATTTCAGCTGTATACAGCGCTCCACTTTTTCAAGTACATGGTTTCCCTTCGCTACATTGTTGTACACGTATAGGACTTCACCAAACTACAACTGTAGACTATTGGTTGCTTACCAAACTGTACATTATAACATACTCTCTTCCATTCATATATGGTCAAATTAAACTATGCACACGTCCATCGGACGTGCCTACGTACTTATAAATAAGGGTTAGATTCTAGTTTGATTATACCGCTTGTATTATAAATAGTCCTATCAGGAAATAAATTTAGCGGTTTATTCAAAATAATATTAATCAATATATATATATTAAACTTAAGTTGCCAATGATAAAAATTCCCTTTCTTCAAAGTTAAATTACATATAAAGTTAAAACATTCTCTATTAGCAAGACGTTCATATTAAGAATTTAAATCCACAAAATAATCCATATATATTCAAAGCTTAATTTAGTCCGTTATATTAAAACTAGGAATTGCTACATCACAACCTTTATATTACTTACTTTGTAGAGAAGTAAGATTTTAGAATGTATTTTATATGTTCATTATTGTTTTCATCCAATCTATGACAAAACAAATTTGAATATATCGTTTAAAAATGATAATAAATGGATATATTTTAGAACTTATTAATTGACATATGTGTCAATCAATGCCCAGTTAATTTCTTGCATGCACAGTTAAACCTTTGCCATATATAAAATTAAAGACATTTCTATGTATACATATATAAGATAATTCGAATTTATACTAATTAATTGCAAGATATCAGCTAACCTTTCCATACTATATAAAGTTAATAAAATAGAAATCATCCACAAATATCTAATAAGTAGAATATATTGATAATTAATGCACAATTGATTGCTAATCTATGTAATTAATTATAATTAGCAAAAGCAATAAATATAGAATTTGGACCTTACATATTAGATTAAAAATAAAATTCAATTCTAAGATGAAAACCAAATATAGATATTTAATTTAAATGCCAAATCTTGATTTAAACTAAGATTATATTCACAAATCCAATTTCATTTCTAAAATTGAATACTCTGTTCAAAATAAAGGTCCAGGTTCCAATTTAGATTACAACTAAAAGCATACATTTTCCTTAAACCGAAATACACAATTAATATTAAATTTATGAAATTACAAAATTAAAACAGTAATAGTTCTTGTTTCCAAAAATTTCATATTAAATTCAACAGAGGAACTCTAGCGTTAAATATTCAAATCAGTTACAAATGTAAATCTTATTTCAAAAATGTTTATAAATCCATGGAAAAGTTTACTCAAATATCGTTCAAAATAGACAAAATTCCAAATATAATTATTTATTATGCGATAAATTTTAATTTAATTTATATTTTTAAATGTCAAAATTTCTAGGTCGTTACAAGTATGCATTATTTATAAAATGACCCTTTTGCGTCTGTTAATATGCTCTCATATACAAGTACCTTATTATATTTATATATATAATTGGATTATATATGGACTTTGTAAATACAAATACATGTATAGATAGATATATGTCAACTGCCCTATACATGTTGGAAATGTAGTATATTGTTTTGAACAAGAAAATCAGAAACTATGAGCATGTGCCGAATTTATATAAATATGGTAGTAGAATTGTTTAATTAAAATTCATATTATAATTGAATGTAATTGTTGATAATAGAATTAAGATAACCAGTTGTCTTGAAATGTTCAAAAATTATGTAGGTATGATACCTATATATCATTGAGTTTAAATACATACATACATACATATATACATACATATACATATATATGGTTCATATATATATTATTTAAATTTAGTTAATATTACGAATATAAAATACATATATTTGATATATGTTCATAACTCTAATATTGTTTCCACTACGAATTATAAAATTCCCTTTAAAGCAAGTTTTGTTATATTAAGTCATGGTGAGGTCTTCCAATAATACACTCATCAATGTCCAATCTTATTGGATGTAGGTAATGTCATGGCACCGTGCATCCTTTTATTTTGGTTACATGCGATGGAGTAAAAGTGACACTTGAATTGTATTATTGGGTCTGACTTAACTAAGCTGCATAATAAGATTATGCCTTAGAGACAATAACATGAATTATTCAATATTTTAGGCAAATGAAAAACACTAAACAAAACGTTCATTATGCGATCCAAGAGTTATATACCCGATATAATCGACATAAGATGTCTACCTAAAAGGTTATGTTTTGGGGATTAGCCAAAGCTTGGTCAAGGCATGACTAGATATGGATCTTGGAATACCATTGTGTGTATATATATATATATATGTATATTTATTGATATATATGTATAAATAAAGGGATGTTAATTTGAGTGGGAGCGTGTTTTAGTTTAAAATTCATACACTTACGTTAATATAAATTTGTATTAAATAAATATTACAGAATCAATTATTATATATTATCTACTATAGATATTAAATAACATAAAAAGAATTAATCCTTGAGAAGGATAAATTAAATTAAATCAAATTTCTTGGCTAACATTGAAATTTGAGAATTTTCCTCAAACAAATTAAACATAATTTTTTTAAAAATATAGAGAAGATACTACTACAAAACAGGCATGTTGCTTCGCCTTACTTGCACTGGTTGTGTCAACAACCGGTGTAAATACAATTTTTTGCACTGGTTCTAGGATAACAACCAGTACAACTTGTAATGTCATGCAAATCCATAATATCAGAGTTGACTACATACACCATACATCTAACCCAAATATCACGAAAATACAAATCATTTTTTCTAGAAGAAAAAGTTAGAAGAAGAACAGAAATAACAACACAGAATCTTACATCGCAGCGGAATAAAATATAATATATCATAACTTTTGAAATACAAAATTTTAACTGTATAACATATCATTATCAGAGTATCACTATCAGAGTACAACTTACAACACAGCAGAAATAACAATAACTAGATAATGCTGAAGCCTCCTGCTCCAAGCTCCTTTAGATAAATCTGTAAAATCCTGAACTACTTGACTGCCCGTATAATTTAGGCACCCAAGAGTTTAGCTAAAACAAAACAAAATAAACTCCGGGTCAATCATAGGACTGGTATGAGTAAACAATTTAAAACAGTTTCAGACACTAAATGATATCTCATAAGACCACGCCGTATAACACGGAACGGGGTTTTCCCTTATGAGAATCCAAAAAATATTTATATCAAAACTCTTTGATATTATAATAGTGTCTAAATACAAATAGATATCAATCTAGCAGAACGCTTGCATCTCACGTTCCACATACATAGTATACAAACAAAAGTGCGGGCGCTTATTGGTTAATGGATTTCCAACTATGACAAGGTATGAAACCACCTTTCGCTAGTGTATCTCAATAGGAGAATACACTGGGTTCAATAAAAACATCTTGCAACCCGGCCACACATGATAGACCACTCATTTCGCTCGAGTGTATCGAATGTATATCACCAACGGTTGGGATCAGCGACCGTTTTCCCGAATGGGACAGCATCGAATAAAAATAAGGAACTAAATGAATTTATCTAGATAGGTGATAATACACCCTAATGCGAGCTAACCACATAGCCATGCTGCCTGCCCGATTTATGTCAGTTTCCAGTTGTTGAGGCCTGAGGCTATACTTACTTGCCATTCATTGATAACACGATCACTTTGAATGCCACATTGTCAGATCCGTTAATCATTAATTTATTTGCACAAATATATTCTGGATATTATGCTAAGGGAATAAATCCGTTGCCACCATGTATATTTATAAAGACCAACATATTTGATCATTGGAAATATTCTGTCAGACATTCGTCCATATACGTTCGTTTTGGGATGGAACGAAACTGAAGGCACTATTCCGTACGTACATCCTAGGCAATCTCTACCTAGTACTTATACAACAACCCTTGCACTTTACTCCATCTTCAATATATTCAGCATACTTGGTTTGCAACGGTTATGCCAATACGGAGTGGTTCATCGGATAATAATCCAACCGATCTCTCCATATTAACAACAGAAAAATGGTCAAAACTTTGATACTCGATGATTTAACTGTCAAATGAAAAATGTCTGTGTACACACAACAATCTTATTTCCAAATGGAAATTCTGTCGATCAATCGTCACACATATATATATATATATACATATATGTTCACATTTTCTTATTCTCTATATTAAGAAAATATATGTTATTGACTCTGGAAAACATTCCCATTGCATATTTACATATCACTATTCTTCCACATCTATCAGACTCTAAATATAAACTAGTAAGAGAACAACTTCCTAAGTATAAACCCCAAAGGACGAAACCAACATCAGATCGATACTCAAAATGTCGTTCAACTCAATTAATTTCCAGTCAGTTTCTAATTTTGTTTAACTCTATTTCTTTAACTCCATTTGATTAACTTCTTTTCAACACGATAAATTTAAATCTGCAAATCATTTGCTTTTAAATCATCGTTCACTTTAAAACATACATCTCCCAGGATTTTTATTTTTAAAATTCCTTTTCGTTTATAATATTCTATTTTAAATTCGTTTCATTATCGAATTCTGTATATATCAATATATCGATTTCTAGTTTATCAAATCTTCTTAAAAACATTCTAACACCTTAAATTTCTGGAAAAATTCGCCATAACCTCCTTTGTACGGGGTTACCGGAAAAATTCAAACCTTGCCACACGGGCCCTCTCCAATAAAAAAAGGAAAAGCCAAGCGGCTAGCCGATACAGCGCATAAAAACTCATATTCAATTTAAATACGTACCTTTTTGTCGAGCATTATATTTATACTCTTCCATTACTTCATTCTATACCTGCTTAATATATATCTAACCATTCTAATTCATTCCAACTCAATCTAATTGTTTTAACTCAATTTGTTAATTCATTTGCTAATTAGCACCTTTGCCTATTTCACTTTCATATTTGAAATAAATATTTCTACTTTGAAAAAAATAAATTTCCCTTTTCAAATTCACACTCGTATTTATATTTCCTGAATTTATCCAATGATAATTCATTTCACTTCATTTATAAACTTTGTTTATAAATGAAATACTTGTTTTAATTATTCAAAACAAGTTAATATTTATAGTCCATTCGAAATTCAAATTCTATTTTAGAAAAATAGAATTTCCCTTTTAAATCTGGAAATTTCCTTTTCATACTATTTTATATATCAACATTTTGGAGCCAGGGACATTTAACAATTCAAAACACCAAATTTATCAACCATAGGTTTTCAAACACATCATATATAACAATATATGTGATAACAAACAAACAATAATATTTTTGAGGAATCCAGTTGGATTCCTCCAACCTGTTTCCCTGCATCCACAGACATTAGCCAACATAAATAACACCCATCCTGCTTCATGGCAGGATATCGTGGTATAGAAGGTCATCCACTATCATAGCGTGGGGCGTATAGGGTCATCCGCTAATAATACTACGGGCATCCGCTAATGAGACTGAGAGAACTATCCAACCACCCAATATATATATATATATATATATATATATATATAATAGCCAAGCCTAAATAACTAATATATATTCAACTAGCCACAGTAATATTTCAATGCATATAAACAATCAACAGTTTATTTTTAAATGCTAAAAATAAATTTAACGAGTGAGATTTACTCACCATGCTTTTCATTTGTCGAATATCCCATTGATTTCCGTATTGTTGTGTCTACGCATCAACTCGAGTTGAATCTACTTTCTACCTAATGGACTCTATAATCCGTCAGCACCAAATGCAAACAACCCTCCTTCCTTTCATCATCTCACCATATCATGCTACTAAATCACTACTGCTATGCGACTACGGTGCCTCATTATTTTCCACAAATACCAGACCAGCTTCTTAGAATTGACAGCCTCTTCCATCACTTCTTGTCCACTGACCTGCTCATTGGCCACCTCGGCCTACAGCATCCATTCGACACCAAAGAACAGAGCAGCCCCTCCCTTGCCACCGAACCAGCTACAAGACACATCTAATATCGCTAAATTGCTTATTGCATATGCATCTCCATTACTAAATCTGATAGTTGATCACGTCCTTGCCACCTCCATTTGTAGACCCATCCTCAAACCAAGATCGCAACACTTGTTTCTTTACTACGCGCCTCAATTAACCCTTTGCAATCTCAGCACAATCCCGTGGCGTCTTACCCCTGATCCACACGAGCTTCCAGGCGAAAACCGCACCACTGACCATCCCAAAAATCGAACATCGCACCTCACTGCGAATCCATTAATTGATCGCGACCAAAAGACCTTCGAAATCTTCCAGCTTCGATTACTGCGCCTCACTGGTGTCGAGTTACCCACGGTTTAAATCGCGACCCCCCTTATTTTTGAATTCGATCTTCGTTGGTTTAGGCTATAGAGTAATATGTCTTTGATTTGGATTCGAGATGCCAAGACGCTCGCGATTTGATTATAGGATGGAGCGGATTTCATTTTCTGAGGAGAATAGAGAAGGTCACGCGATTTATAGGAAAGGGGTGCAGTTTTAAATGGGACAGCAAGGCCATTTTATTTTGTTTTTGCTGCATTGTTTCTGTCCACTCAATAAAAAAAATTACTTAGCTTAGGAAGGAGATACTATATTTAACTTACTTTAATTTATTTTGAATTGGTATCCTTTAAATTAAAATACCCCATGATTCCGGACTCCTCTCTGAGCCCAACTACTGACATTTTTACGGTTTAACCACTATTCCGAACCCAGTGGAATGGGTTCCGATGTCTCATTTGATCGTCTGTAGAAGATATTAATTTAAACCGATATAAACTAAATCCAAAACAATTAGTTCTTCGATAATAAATTAATATTATTATTCCAATTCAAACAGAAGTTTGTATTCACCATCTAAACCAATTCGATTCAGCTTTAAAATTTTAATTTAAATTATTACCATTTTCGCATTACGATAATTTAATATATTCGACATTAAATTGAAATCAATTATTAAATCGATAACTTAATATAAATTTCCATTTATATTATCAACTCAATATTTAAATCCATATTAAATATTTAAAATTAATTGACCGAAAACCCGGGTCATTACATTCTTCCCCCCTTAAAAGAATTTCGTCCCCGAAATTACTAAGTTAGGAAAATGCTACTAACCTACTTACTTTTCAAAGACACACTTATCCTTAAACTCAACTTTTATTATTTATACAACTTTTAATTTATCAAAACATTTGGTTATTCATTTATGTGGCATTCATTTAGTTCCAATGATTTACAATCAAGTTATTCACATCCAATTTGTATTCCAGTAATATGTATTCAAATTTTATTTAAATTGATTCCGATCAATTTATTCAGTTTGGTCCATTTAACTTACTTAAGTTAAATTAAATTTCCAGAATTCAAATACCCGGGTTTTCATTTCAAATCCTTTGAAATAACGCATATATTTATAATCTTTTCAAATTCAAAACATTTGAATTTTCCAACTAAACTTGTTTTCTTTCAAACAAATTTCCATCAAAAACTTTTCTAAGGTAGCAATCCATCACTTAGAAACTCGAAAATGAACACTGATGATGTCGCGATCATCATCAGAATTATTTTCCAGCCAGTGAAGTGAGTTCAGTGCTTTAACATTTTCAGAATCTATTCAAAATGATTTTTATTCAAAAATCCTTTCAAAACAAAGCTATGTTATTTTTATATACTTTAAAAATATTTTCAAACTTCCCAGGATTTAAATTCTTAATTCAAATTCTGAATCCAATTTTTATTCATTTCATTTGTATATTTCATTCATATACAAATTATATTTGGTTATATACAACCATTCCAGCTTTATAATCCTATCTGATTATAATAATAAAAATTAATGCATTCATATATTATAATAATTTCAGAAAATTATTTCTTTTCTATCAAAATAGAATTTTGAGTAAAATTATTTTATTTACCCACCTAAAACAATACCATGTTCAACCTTCTGTTCAAGTATTTATAAACTCTTATCAACGTCGTGGCGTCCCATGATTCGACCAAAATTTATAATCCACTCAATGGACTAGCCAACATAATAAAAAATAATTTTTATATCAATTAACAAATATGAAATCTCATATATATATGCTCAACTCATTCTAGGGTACTACTGACCCTATCTCTAATGAGCACAATCCCAAAGCCTAGGTATTCACTCAACATAAGCTCTGATACCAATTGTAATGTCCCGCAAATCCATAATATCAGAGTTGACTACATATACCTACATCTAACCCAAATATCACGAAAATACGAATCATTTTTTTAGAAGAAAAGGGTAGAAGAAGAATAGAAATAACAACACAGAATCTCACATCACAGCGGAATAAAATATAATATATCATAACTTTTGAAATACATAATTTTAACTGTATAACATATCATTATCAGAGTATCTCTATCAGAGTAAAACTTACAACACAGCAGAAATAAAAATAACTAGATAATGCTGAAGCCTCCTGCTCCAAGCTCCTTTAGATAAATCTGTAAAATCCTGAACTACTTGACTGCCCGTACAAATTTAGGCACCCAAGAGTTTAGGTAAAACAAAACAAAATAAACTCCGGGTCAATCATAGGACTGCTATGAGTAAACAATTTAAAACAGTTTCAGACACTAAATGATATCTCATTATATATATTTAAATAGCCACAGTAATATTTCAATGCATACAAACAATCAACAGTTTATTTTTAAATGCTAAAAATAAATTTAACGAGTGAGATTTACTCACCATTCTTTTCTTTTTTCGAATATCCCATTGATTTCCGTATTGTTGTGTCTATGCATCAACTCGAGTTGAATCTACTTTCTACTTAATTGACTCTAGAATCCGTCAGCACCAAATGCAAACAACCCTCCTTTCTTTCATCATCTCACCATATCATGCTACTAAATCACTACTGCTATGCGACTACGGTGCCTCACTATTTGCCACAAATACCAGACCAGCTCCTTAGAATTGACAGCCTCTTCCATCACTTCTTGTCCATAGACCTGCTCATTGACCACCTCGGCCTACAACATCCATTCGACACCAAAGAACAGAGCAGCCCCTCCCTTGCCACCGAACCAGCTACAAGACACATCTAATATCGCTAAACTGCTTACTGCATATGCATCATTATGACTAAATCTGATAGTTGATCACCTCCTTGCCACCTCCATTTGTAGACCCATCCTCAAACCAAGATCGCAACACCTGTTTCTTCACTATGCGCCTCAATTAACCCTCTGCAATCTCAGCACAATCCCGTCGCGTCTTACCCCTGACCCACACGAGCTTCCAGGCGAAAACTGCACCACTGACCATCCCAAAAATCGAACATCGCACCTCACTGCGAATCCATTAATCGATCGCGACCTAAAGACCTTCGAAATCTTCCAACTTCGATTACCGCGCCTCACTGGTGTCGAGCTACCCACGGTTTAAATTGCGACCCCCTTATTTTTGAATTCGATCTTCGTTGGTTTAGGCCTTAGAGTAATATGGCTTTGATTTGGTTTCGAGATGCCAAGACGGTCGCGATTTGATTATAGGATGGAGCGATTTCATTTTGTGAGGAGATTAGAGAAGGTCACATGATTTATAGGAAAGGGGTGCGATTTTAAATGGGACAGCGAGGCCATTTTATTTTGTTCTTGCTGCTTTGTTTCTGTCCACTCAATAAAAAAAAGAATTTACTTAGCTTAGGACGGAGACACTATATTTAACTTATTTTAATTTATTTTGAATTGGTATCCTTTAAATTAAAATACCCCATGATTCCGGACTCCTCTCTGAGCCCAACTACTGACATTTTTACGGTTTAACCACTATTCCGAACCCAGTGGAATGGGTTCCGATGTCTCATTTGATCGTCTGTAGAAGATATTAATTTAAACCGATATAAACTAAATCCAAAACAATTAGTTCTTCGATAATAAATTAATATTATTATTCCAATTCAAACAGAAGTTTGTATTCATCATCTAAACCAATTCGATTCAGCTTTAAATTTTTAATTTAATTATTACCATTTTCGCATTACGATAATTTAATATATTCGACATTAAATTGAAATCAATTATTAAATCGATAACTTAATATAAATTTCCATTTATATTATGAACTCAATAGTTAAATCCATATTAAATATTTAAAATTAATGAACCGAAAACCCAGATCATTACACAACTGGTATAGAAAAAGCAATAGATTAATGGAAAACAATAAGTTGCACTGGTTTTTAGGTTTTATTTTAAAACCAATGCAAATAAGAGGAAGCAAATAAAATTATTTGCACTGGTTCCTTGAATAACCAGTGCAAATTTTATGTTTGCACCGGTTTCACCCTAGTTTTTCACCAACCAGTGCAAATGTGAAAGTATTTTAGTTGCTTTTAAAGTTTGCACCGGTTAGCCCAGGCCTTTTAACCAACCAGTGACAATGTAAATTATTTCGCCCCAAAAATAATTGCTCCCGCTTTCCCATCAATTATTAGGCTGTTCTCGCTTCTTCCCCGAAAATTTTACGACATACTCACCTAAAAAAAGAAAATAAAACAAAAAGGAAACCCATAATTCGTTAATCCCGTCTGATAGAGGCGACTTTGTCTGCCATCTTAATTTAACCCAGAATTCGTTAATCGCGTCTGATAGAGGAGACTTCGGCCGCCCATCTCTATTTATGTAACAACCTGGAAATTCGAGCCAATTTAAAAATTTTATTATGGAAATTTTAACGAATTTTGATTATTTAAAATGAGTTATTTTAAATAATATCGACGGGAAATTTATTTTGAATAGAATTCGAACATATATATTATATAGATCGTCGTCAGAATATTAATATTTATTTTAAATTATAAAAGGAATTGAAAATGGCGTGGTAGTTCGATAATTCAATTTCAAAATTCAAATGAATGTACAAGAGTCAAAATAAACCGGATTTTAGAGAAACCAAAAATATTTGAATCTAATTGAGAATATTTTTCCAATGAATTCGAAAAATTTAAATTTCATAGCGGGGATAAAAAGTTATGCCCATTTGAAAATTCAGAATAGTCGCTATGGAATTCTGGCCCTTAAAATAGCCATTTTGCAAACGACCTCGGAATTCGACGAAACCACTTTTGTTGGATTCGTGATGTAAAATTATCGCTAGGTTCCAAAATTCATAATTTTCTGAATTAGTAGGTGAGCGTGGCGAAGCTAAACATGTTTTGTCAGTTTTAGTCAATTTGGGTTAACCAGAAATTGGCCATTTTTCAAACGGTCTCAGAGTTTGACGAAACTAGTTTTGTTAGGACCGTATCGTCAATACGAATCTAGAAATATATTTTTTGGAATTTTTCGGTTTGTATGCGACCCCAGTAATTTGAAATGTAAGTTTAAATTGAATATATACTGATTTATATTTTAAATTTGAAGGAAACATAGCGTAATGGCCGAACTGGCTTATAAAACATATCCCATTGTGTTCGGGATGGTGGTATTACGCTAGGAGCGATAGTCGTTGGGTCTCGATTGGAGTTCGAATTGGAAATATACTTTTTTGAAAATAATAATATAATAATATATAAATTATAAATATCTCTATATTTCCCTTAACCCCCTCCCTCCCTTCTTTCTCTGTCAAAGCCGAATTAAAATAAAAAATAAAAAAAACGCGCTCGAACCCTGGAGCCACCACCGCTCGAGGCGCCGACCACCCAGGCCGATGCGCAGGCCACCGCGCTCCCCAACCCCGATCCGCCGATCCTCTCTCCCCTCTTTCCCTTTCTCTCCCCATCTCGCAACCCGTACCTTCCCAAGACCTTCCGCTTTCGAGGTCAAATCTTGAGGTTCAGGAGCCTCCGAGTTCATCGCACCGCCTGGTGCTGGAGGGGGAGTCGTCGGTCGCTCGTGAGGTGATGACTGATCTTGGCCCAGTCAACGATGAGGCATGCGATTTGGAACCTTAATGTTCAGCGTTGGGTTCATCTTATCTGTTGTAGAAGACAAAGCAGGAAGAAGCCCTAAACAGTGAGCTATTTTATTTATTTTTATAAATTGTTTAGTTATAAATAAAATTAGTAAATGGTTTATAAAATAAAAGCATCGGGGGAAGATTTGATTTTTATTTGTTAACAAAGATTTGATCTTTATTTAGATGAGAATTTTAAAGTAAACAAGAAGATAGGAATTTTAAAGTAAACAAGTAGATAGGAATTTTTATAAGTAAAAAGGTTTGGTTTTTATAAATAAAAAGATTTGATATTTGTTTATAGAAAAGATTGGATTTTTCCTTATATAAAAATATGATTTTTATATAATAGAGATAATAAAAATATGATTTTTATATAATAGAGATAATAAAAATATAATTTTTATGGAATGTAGAGAACAAAAATATGATTTTTAAAAGGTAGAGTACATAAAAATTCGATTTTTATATGAGTAGTGAAGTAAAAATTTGATCTTTGTATAGGTAGTAATATAATAAAAAGACGATTTTTATTATATGTATAACGATATAAAAACACGATTTTTATATATGAGGTAGCGACGTAAAAATATAATCTTTATATAGAAATGAAGCGTTGTAAGTATATATGAAGTAGAAATAAAAATATGATTTTTATTTATTGAACTAAGCAATAAAAATATAATTTTTATTTGAACAGCGTGAAAAGAACTGCATTGGAATTGCAAACAAATCCAGATGTTCAGCAGTTCAAAAGCAAAGCACGACGGAGTGGAACCCTCTATGAGAACTCCTCACTTTTAATTTTTCTAGTTAAAATATATACTAGGATGCAGACGGTGTTTAGTAGCACCCGACGCCCGTCGTCCACAGACCATGGACGGCTTGTATGCTTGTTTGTATGATTTTGATGTGTTGTTGATTGTGTGAAGTGAAATAAAATATTTATATAGTTAAAAATATTTTATAGTTAAAAATAGAATTTTTAACGTGTATATGAAATGAAATAAAAGTAAACAAATTGGACGATTTGTTTTTATACACACATTTGACTGATATTGATTGGGACGATAAATTTTACATATCGTCCAACTACGCAAATAAAATATGTGTTTGATTGTTTGAAACCCCATACGGGTATTGGGATGATATTTGACGTACACTAATCCTTATTGTTTAGTTGTATGTCGATCGATTTATTGACAGACTGTTATAAGCGTTGAATATTTATATTTGATGCTTATACAGTGTAGAATGCACTTTGGATGATGGTTGATTATTCATCGTTGTTATTGTAAACATGTGTTGTAGAAAATCCATATAATTAATATTATATGGTAATTGATTGGGCCTCATTCCAGTTTTGAAAAAAATGTATTTAAATAGAAATATTTGAAAAGAAATATTTGAATAGAAATATTTGAAAATAGAAATATATAAAGCCGTGTTGATTAGATTTACGCCATTTTGACGTGAACGATATCTATATCGATTTTATTCATTTTATAATGAACATCGAAAGTGATTTCAAAATCTGATATTTTGAATATAAATGAATTCGAATTGAAATTGAATAGAAATGAATTCGAATTGAAATTGAATAGAATTGAAATTGAATTGAATAGAATTGAAATTGAATAGAAATGAATTCGAATTGAAATTGAATAGAATTGAAATTGAATAGAAATGAATTCGAATTGAAATTGAATTGAATTGAAAACGAACTGAAATTGAATTCAAAATTGATTTGAATGGAAATCAATTTGAAATGAATTTAAAACGAATTTGTAAGGGAAAATTCAATTTTGATTTGAATTTGAAAAAGAAGTTGAAATCGTTTTGAAAATGAATTTTAAACGATTTATTAAATACGTTTTAAAAGGGAATCGATGAAGTACATATTATATATATAATATAATGGCCTGAATAGAACGCGCCGCGCCGCGGCAGTTCGCGAATTTCGACCATTGACTTCGAACGGATATTACAGGAGATCCGACCGTCGGATTCTCCTGAAACCGGAACCGTTGGGTTCGTATCGAAAAGAGTTTTCTAACGAATATTAGAAATTTGAAATCTAACGGTTGGATTTGGAATTATGTCCAAATCAAATTTGGAAAAGGTCGCTGTAAGTGCAGTTCGATGACCGTTGATGGAAATCGACTGTGCGGGCCTTGATAAAATTATTAAAAATAGTAATAATTTGTGTAAAATCATAGGAAATGATTTGTGAAGATTTGGGATGAAAAACTCCATATTTGAAAAGATAAAAATAGATTTTTATCGAAATGAACTAGTTTTGAACTAGAATTATAATTATATTTATTTTTAAATAAATAAATTGACTTTGAAAAGGGTTTTAAAAGTAACCAGAATTTCCAATAATTGAATTGGAATGGATTTGAATCGAAATTGTCTTTGGATTATTTCGATGTTGGATTTCGTGATTATACAGATATTGTTATGGAAATTTGAAAGATATATATATATCGTTATTTCCAATACGATATTTGTTGGTCGTAGAATTTGATATGGAATATAAGCCGATATATTTTCTATTCAGAGCCTTGTATTTAATATCAAATGTGATTTGGGTTTGTCGTGAATGGTGTCTCCATTAACACTGTTCTTAAGCCTAGTTGAGAAAAAAGATTAAATCTTTTTATTTAGATTTAATGAAGTGTACCAATTAAATAATATTTAATTGGAATTGAATTGGAATTGATTTTTTTGGGTTTATCGTGAACAGTGTTTTAAATAACACTTGTTCTTTAACTCGATAATTAATTGAATGTGATTTTGGGTTGTCGTGAACGGTATCTTCAATAATACTGTTCTTAGACCCAAAAAGGAGTTAAGAAAATCAGAAACTAACTGGAGGTTAGTTAAGTTGAATGGTTTCCGGGGTATTTATCTGATGTTGGTTTCGGCCTTCGGGGTTAATACTTAGGGAATTGCTCACTTACTATTTTACGGATAGGGACTGATTGAAATGTGATGTGATTTTGGGGTTTATCGTGAACCGTGTTTTAAATGACACTGATTCTTTAACCCAGTTAAAGATTAAAACTAAGTGGAGTTTTAATGAATCTTTAATTAGATTGAAAAGATCGAGAATGGAGTATCACCAGTTTTGCTCCAGGCGATAGTTAAATCTTTTATTAGATTTGAACGTGAAATGGTAATTGAATTTACCGAAAACACCGTGGTGTTAGATATGAAGTATTACCAGTTTTACTTCATGTGATGAATAGGTTGGGATTGGGAAATTACTATAAATGATTACTTTGGTAAGGTTCGTTAATCCCGACTAGTTTGGATAAACCAAAATTTGGTTTGGATTGATTTTCAAAGGATGATTAAAGAATAAATTTAAAGGAAATTATCTTTGATAAAATTAATGGTAATCTTTCCCTAAGAATGTGAAATTTAGAAACTAACTGAAGGTTGGCTAAGTCGAATGGTTTCCTGGGTTTTGATCTGATGTTGGTTTCGGCCTTCAGGGTTAATATTTATGAAATCGTTCTCTTACTGATTTACGGTTAGTGACTAATGAACTGGAATATGGCGTATGGGTGTTTGTGTAGCACTTGTTTATTATATACGCGAGTTGCCCAGAAAGACCGGGTTTATCCCATTCTGAATAACTGAATCGACGATAAGAAATCGAAGATGAAGACGGTGATCGAAGACCGGAGATCTTCAACTCGTTTGGATGGTAACTGATGTCATGATTGGGAGGCATCCCGAAATATGGATAATGAGTGGTGATCGTCCAGACGTACGTGGAGATCGATGGGTTTGCGAGGTATATAGTGCGTCCGGTTTCGTTCAGACCCAGAACGGACTTGCAAATGGACGGTGTGTCTGACATTGGAATTTATTCTGTATGATTGATAGCCATCAGCCGCATGGTGTGAATTGCCTGTGTGGCATGCTAAGACGCAGTGATCAAGGCTTCTATTGAAAAACAAAGTCTTGTGGTGATGATCAAAGCACCGCCTGTGTGGCGTAGCTTTGTGTATGACGTGAATTCGCGAGCCTCACACCCCTATATGAACCAGAAACGGGAGAGGACCTCAGGGGGACGTGCGTTTTCTTTCTAGCTAGAAGTGGCGTCAGTGGTTTTACACGCCCTGACGAGTTTGACTTATGTGGTTGTTACTGTTGCGAGGCGCCTCGGTTATATCGGTCGATCCGGGACCGATGGAGTCATTCGTTGGCTCATTTACACCCCAAAGGGAGGAGGAACGCATTGTTCAGGCATTATAATCCACTATGTGTGGACCGGCCTTGACGATCCAAGGTACGGTTGCGGCTGTGCCTGAGGCTCGGGCTAGACAGTCTCGAATTCGGTAAGGACTATCTTTTGCCTTGGTTCATGACGGAAATCCAACTTCCAATACATGACGTTTCGTTTTTAGTTGTAATCCTATATATGGCGACATAGTGGGATGGGGCGCTTATGCCGTCTATGATTGATATTTATGATTGTATATAAAATCAGAAACTAACTGGAAACGACCTAAGATGGGTGGTTTCCTGGGTACTAGTCTGATGTTGGTTTCGGCCTTCGGGGTTAATACTTAGGGAATCGTTCTCTTACTCATTTACAGTTGGAGTCTGATTAAGAATCAAAAGATGAAATTTAACGTATCAAGCATTCTTGGCTATTATAAGGTAAAAACCCTATCCTCCGGCTTGCGTTGCATTGTGTGATGGGAACTAGGTCTTATAATAGCTTTATTTTTCTTTATTTAGCATTTCGCTGATGTTTTATGCACTGGTGTTCTTGGGAGGAAACCCGTTCCGCGTTAGCGGCGTGGTCCCTTGATTTACCTAACTTTAAAATAAAGATTAATAACTGTTTTAGTTCTCACACCAGTCCCATGACTGACCTGGAGTTTGTTGTTTTAACCTAAACTCTGGGTGCCCTTATTTTGACATGGGAAGCTAGTAGTTTTGGTTTTGCAGATTTATATTCACAGGATCCTGGTTTACAGCTGGAACGATATTCAGAAAGCTTTGTATCCGTATATCTCCTTCAGTTATATTTTGTATTATTTTCCGCTGCTATGTAATGTATTGTAATCTCTGATATTTATCGAATGTATATTTTTTGTTTATACTCTATATATTCTTGTATTCTGATGAATTGTTGTAATATACAATGAAATGTTCTTCCGTCTGCGTTCTTCTGTGTGTTGTCCTCGACTCAATCCGGGCTTTCCTCACTAGGGAAGTTCGGGTCGTTTCAGCGTGATATCAGAGCTTTGGTTTACAAAGCTCAGAGAACAAGACACATTAGAACCATACGAAAGAATTCATCATAAATTGGATTAGTAATATCCAATGTGGATGACTCGTTAGAGATAGGATCAGTAGTATCCCAGAACGAGTGTGAAGAGTATATTTTTAAAATGAAAATAATTTTTGTTTTGAAAATTTAAATCAATTATTCGTATTTGATTATTTATTTTAAATTGATTTGGACAATCCAATACATAAAGATTTTGCATATATGTCTTGCAAACGTGTATTCGAAGTTTTAATGTATTGGATGGTTATAGAATCGCACTCTAGTGCCCGGGGATAATTCTAGTGACAGGGCACCATCGCCAGTATTTATTTTCGAGTTTCGAAAGTGAAATTTCTATATATTTCCAATTGACTGGTGTGAGAACCGAAACTAGATAGGGCCTATTGTTGTGATTTGACATCAAAAATCTGATTTTTTGACTATGTATCAAAGTTATGAATTTGAAAAGCTAATCAACTAATTGATTGATGGTTGTGTTGTGTGATTATTGGTTGATTAATTAAAATTTGAGCCATATAGCCAATTTGAACCAAATAGTGAATTGTATTGAAAATTAGTCGCATTTGCATGCATGACATGCACTTACATTGAACAGGTCATAGCAAGGAGGCTAGAGCAGAAGAATAAAATTGTTTGCCCGACAAATAGGTACATGTTTACCATAATTTACTGTTTTGTTTGGGTGATGATGATTTTATGAGCCGCTTGGCTTTTTCTTTTGTTTTTTGAGATCAGAGGGCCTGTATGGCAATTTCGGGATTTTCTCGGTGCTCCCGGTCCAGGGGAGTTTATGGCGAAATTTTTCGATAATTTAGGGTGTTAGCCAAATTTTTGAAAATTTTGAAAAGTTCTTAGAAACTGAAAAGTTGGAGAATTTAAGCCGTAGTGAAAATAATGAAAGTTGAGTTGATTTGTTAAACAACTTTCAACTTCGTTCCTTTTCGGGGACGAAAAGTTTTAAGTGGGGGAGATTGTAACAACCCAGAAATCCGAACCAATTTAAAAATTTTATTTTGGAAATTTTAACGAATTTTGATGATTTAAAATGAGTTATTTTAAATAATATCGACGAGAAATTTATTTTGAATAGAATTCGAACGTATATATTATATAGATCGTCGTTAGAATATAAATATTTATTTTAAATTATAAAAGGAATTGAAAATGGCGCGGTAGTTCGATAATTCGATTTCAAAATTCAAATGAATGTACAGGAGTCAAAATAAACCGGATTTTAGAGAAACCACAAATATTTGAATCTAATTGAGAATATCTTTCCAACGAATTCAAAAAATTGAAATTTCATAGCGGGGATAAAAAGTTATGCCCAGTTGAAAATTCAGAATAGTCGCTATGGAATTCTGGCCCTTAAAATAGCCATTTTGCAAACGACCTCGGAATTCGACGAAACCACTTTTGTTGGATCCGTGACGTAAAGTTATCGCTAGGTTCCAAAATTCATAATTTTCTGAATCAGTAGGTGAGCGTGGCGATGCTAAACGTGTTTTGTCAGTTTCAGTCAATTTGGATCGACCAGAAATTGGCCATTTTTCAAACGGTCTCAGAATTTGACGAAACTAGTTTTGTTAGGACCGTATCGTCAATAGGAATCTAGAAATAATTTTTCTGGAATTTTTCGGGTTTGTATGTGACCCCGGTAATTTGAAATGTACGTTTAAATTGAATACATACTGATTTATTTTTTAAATTTGAAGGAAACATAGCATAACGGCCGAACTGGCTTACAAAACATATCCCATTGTGTTCGGGATAGGGGTATTACGCTAGGAGCGACAGTCGTTGGGTCTCGATTGGAGTTCGAATTGGAAATATACTTTTTTGAAAATAATAATATATAAATTATAAATATCTCTATATTCCCATTAACCCCCTCCCTCCCTTCTTTCTCTGTCAAAGCCGAATTAAAAAAAAAGAAAAAAAAAGCGCTCGAACCCTAGAGCCACCACCGCTCGAGGCGCCGACCACCCAGGCCGACGTGCTGGCCACCGCGCCGCCCAACCCCGATCCGCCGATCCTCTCTCCCTCTTTCCCTTTCTCTCTCCATCTCGCAACCCGTACCTTCCCAAGACCTTCCGCTTTCGAGGTCAAATCTCGAGGTCCAGGAGCCTCCGAGTTCATCGCACCGCCTGGTGCTGGAGGGGGAGTCGTCGGTCGCTCGTGAGGTGATGACTGATCTTGGCCCGGTCAACGATGAGGCATGCGATTTGCAACCCTAATGTTCAACGTTGGGTTCATTGTGTCTGCTGTAGAAGACAAAGCAGGAAGAAGCCTTAAACAGTGAGATATTTTATTTATTTTTATAAATTGTTTAGTTATAAATAAAATTAGTAAATGGTTTATAAATAAAAACATCGGAGGAAGATTTGATTTTTATTTGTTAACAAAGATTTGATCTTTATTTAGATGAGAATTTTAAAGTAAACAAGAAGATAGGAATTTTAAAGTAAACAATAGATAGGAATTTTTATAAGTAAAAAGGTTTGATTTTTATAAATAAAAAGATTTGATATTTGTTTATAGAAAAGATTGGATTTTTCATTATATAAAAATATGATTTTTATATAATAGAGATAATAAAAATATGATTTTTATATAACAGAGATAATAAAAATATAATTTTTTATGGGATGTAGAGAACAAAAATATGATTTTTATAAGGTCGAGTACATAAAAATTCAATTTTTATATGAGTAGTGAAGTAAAAATTTGATCTTTGTATAGGTAGTGATATAATAAAAAGTTGATTTTTATTATATGTATAACGATATAAAAACACGATTTTTATATATAAGGTAGCGACATAAAAATATAATCTTTATATAGAAATGATGCGTTGTAAGTATATATGAAGTAGAAATAAAAATATGACTTTTATTTATTGAATGAAGCAATAAAAATATAATTTTTATTTGAACAGTGTGAAAAGAACTGCATTGGAATTGCAAACAAATCCAGATGTTCAGCAGTTCAAAAGCAAAGCACGGCGGAGTGGAACCCTCTGTGAGAACTACTCACTTTTAATTTTTCTAGTTAAAATATATACTAGGATGCAGACGGTGTTTAGTAGCACCCGACACCCGTCGTCCACAGACCATGGACGGCTTGTATGCTTGTATGTATGATTTTAATGTGTAGTTGATTGTGTGATGTGATGTGAAATGAAATATTTATATAGTTAAAAATAGACTTTTTAACGTGTATATGAAATGAAATAAAATGAACAAATCGGACGATTTGTTTATATACACACATTTGACTGATATTGATTGGGACGATAAATTTTACACATCGCCCAACTGCACAAATAAAATCTGTGTTTTATTGTTTGAAACCCCACACGGGTATTGGGATGATATTTGGCGTACACTAATCCCGATTGTTTAGTTGTATGTCGATCGATTGATTGACAGACTGTTATAAGCGTTGAATATTTATATTTGATGCTTATACAGTGTAGAATGCACTTTGGATGATGGTTGATTATTCATCGTTGTTATTGTAAACATGTGTTGTAGAAAATCCATATAATTATCATTATATGGTAATTGATTGGGCCTCATTCCAGTTTTGAAAAAAAAATATTTCAATAGAAATATTTGAAAAGAAATATTTGAATAGAAATATTTGAAAAAGAAATATTTGAAAATAGAAATATATGAAGCCGTGTTGATTAGATTTACGCCATTTTGACGTGAACGATATTTATATCGATTTTATTCATTTTATAATGAACATTGAAAGTGATTTCAAAATCTGATATTTTGAATAGAAATGAATTCGAATTGAAATTGAATAGAAATGAATTCGAATTGAAATTGAATAGAATTGAAATTGAATAGAAATGAATTCGAATTGAAATTGAATAGAATTGAAATTGAATAGAAATGAATTCAAATTGAAATGAATTCGAATTGAAATTGAATAGAATTGAAATTGAATAGAATTGAATTCGAATTGAAATTGAATTAAATTGAAAACGAACTGAAATTGAATTCAAAATTGATTTGAATGGAAATCAATTTGAAATGAATTTAAAACGAATTTGTAAGGGAAAATTCAATTTTGATTTGAATTTGAAAAAGAAGTTGAAATCGTTTTGAAAACGAATTTTAAACAATTTATTAAATACGTTTTAAAAGGGAATCGATGAAGTATATATTATATATATTATATATATTATATAATGGCCTGAATAGAACGCGCCGCTGCAGTTCGCGAATTTCGACCATTGACTTCGAACGGATATTACGGGAGATCTGACCGTCGGATTCTCCTGAAACCGGAACCGTTGGGTTCGTATCGAAAAGAGCATTCTAATGAATATTATAAATTTAAAATCTAACAGTTGGATATGGAATTATGTCCAAATCAAATTTGGAAAAGGTCGCTGTAAGTGCAGTTCGATGGCCGTTGATGGAAATCGACTGTGCAGGCCTTGATAAAATTATTAAAAATAGTAATAATTTGTGTAAAATCATAGGAAATGATTTGTGAAGATTTAGGATGAAAAACTCCATATTTGAAAAGATAAAAATAGATTTTTATCGAAATGAACTAGTTTTGAACTAGAATTATAATTCTATTTATTTTTAAATAAATAAATTGAATTTGAAAAGGGTTTTAAAAGTAACCAGAATTTCCAATAATTGAATTGGAATGGATTTGAATCGAAATTGTCTTTGGATTATTTCGATGTTGGATTTCGTGATTATACAAATATTGTTATGGAAATTTGAAAGATATATATATCGTTATTTCCAATACGATATTTGTTGGTCGTAGAATTTGATATGGAATATAAGCCGATATATTTTCTATTCAGAGCCTTGTATTTAATATCAAATGTGATTTGGGTTTGTCGTGAATGGTGCCTTCATTAACACTGTTCTTAAGCCCAATTGAGAAAAAGATTAAATCTTTTTATTTAGATTTAATGAAGTGTACCAATTAAATAATATTTAATTGGAATTGAATTGGAATTGATTTTTTTGGGTTTATCGTGAACAGTGTTTTAAATAACACTTGTTCTTTAACCCGATAATTAATGGAATGTGATTTTGGGTTGTCGTGAACGGTATCTTCAATAATATTGTTCTTAGACCCAAAAAGGAGTTAAGAAAATCAGAAACTAACTGGAGGTTAGTTAAGTTGAATGGTTTCCGGGGTATTTATCTGATGTTGGTTTCGGCCTTAGGGGTTAATACTTAGGGAATTGCTCACTTACTATTTATGGTTAGGGACTGATTGAAATGTGATGTGATTTTGGGGTTTATCGTGAACCGTGTTTTAAATGACACTGATTCTTTAACCCAGTTAAAGATTAAAACTAAGTGGAGTTTTAATGAATCTTTAATTAGATTGAAAAGATCGAGAATGGAGTATCACCAGTTTTGCTCCAGGCGATAGTTAAATCTTTAATTAGATTTGAACGTGAAATGGTAATTGAATTTACCGATAACACCGTGGTGTTAGATATTAAGTATTACCAGTTTTACTTCATGGGATGAATAGGTTGGGATTGGGAAATTAAAACAAATGTTTACTTCGGTAAGGTTCGTTAATCCAGACTAGTTTGGATAAACCAAAATTTGGTTTGAATTGATTTTCAAAGGATGATTAAAGAATAAATTTAAAGGAAATTATCTTTGATAAAATTAATGGGAATCTTTCCCTAAGAATGTGAAATTTAGAAACTAACTGAAGGTTGGCTAAGTCGAATGGTTTCCTGGGTTTTGATCTGATGTTGGTTTCGGCCTTCGGGGTTAATATTTGGGAAATCGTTCTCTTACTGATTTACGGTTAGTGACTAATGAACTGGAATATGGCGTATGGGTGTTTGTGTAGCACTTGTTTATTATATACGCGAGTTGCTCAGAAAGACCGGGTTTATCCCATTCTGAATAACAGAATCGACGATAAGAAACCGAAGAAGAAGACGGTGGTCGATGACCGGAGATCTTCACCTCGTTTGGATGGTAACTGATGTCCTGATTGGGAGGCATCCCGAAATATGGATAATGAGTGGTGATCGTCCAGACGTACGCGGAGATCGATGGGTTTGCGAGGTATATAGTGCCTCCAGTTTCGTTCAGACCCAGAACGGACTTGCAAATGGACGGTGTGTCTGACATTGGAATTTATTCTGTGCGATTGATAGCCATCAGTCGCATGGTGTGAATTGCCTGTGTGGCATGCTAAGACGCAGTGATCAAGGCTTCCGTTGAAAAACAAAGTCTTGTGGTGATGATCAAAGCACCGCCTGTGTGGCGTAGCTTTGTGTATGACGTGAATTCGCGAGCCTCACACCCCGGTATGAACCAGAAACGGGAGAGGACCTCAGAGGGGACGTGCGTTTTCTTTCTAGCTAGAAGTGGCGTCAGTGGTTTTGCACGCCCTGACGAGTTTGACTTATGTGGTTGTTACTGTTGCGAGGCGCCTCGGTTATATCAGTCGATCCGGGACCGATGGAGTCATTCGTTGGCTCATTTACACCCCAAAGGGCGGAGGAATGCATTGTTCAGGCATTATAATCCACTCCGTATGGACCGGCCCTGACGATCCAAGGTACGGTTGCGGCTGTGCCTGAGACTCGGGCTAGACAGTCTCGAATTCGGTAAGGACTATCTTTTGCCTTGGTTCATGACGGAAATCCAACTTCCAATACGTGACGTTTCGATTTTAGTTGTAATCCTGTTTATGGCGACATAGTGGGATGGGGCGCTTATGCCGTCTATGATTGATATTTATGATTGTATATAAAATCAGAAACTAACTGGAAACGAGCTAAGATGGGTGGTTTCCTGGGTATTAGTCTGATGTTGGTTTCGGCCTTCGGGGTTAATATTTAGGGAATCGTTCTCTTACTAATTTACAGTTGGAGTCTGATTAAGAGTCAAAAGATGAAATTTAACGTATCAAGCATTCTTGGCTATTATAAGGTAAAAACCTTATCCTCCGGCTTGCGTTGCATTGTGTGATGGGAACTGGGTCTTATAATAGCTTCATTTTTCTTTATTTAGCATTGCTCTGTTGTTTTATGCACTGGTGTTCTTGGGATGAAACCCGTTCCGCGTTAGCGACGTGGTCCCTTGATTTACCTAACTTTAAAATAAAGATTAATAATTGTTTTAGTTCTCACACCAGTCCCATGACTGACCTGGAGTTTATTGTTTTAACCTAAACTCTGGGTGCCCTTATTTTGACACGGGCAGCTAGTAGTTTTGGTTATGCAGATTTATATTCACAGGATCCTGGTTTACAGCTGGAACGATATCCGGAAAGCTTTGTATCCGTATATCTCCTTCAGTTGTATTTTGTATTATTTTCCGCTGCTATGTAATGTATTGTAATCTCTGATATTTATCGAATGTATATTATTTGTTTATACTCTGTATATTCTTGTATTCTGATGAATTGTTGTAATATACAATGAAATGTTCTTCCCTCTGCGTTCTTCTGTGTGTTGTCCTCGACTCAGTCCGGGCTTTCCTCACCGGGGAAGTTCGGGTCGTTTCAATGTAACCCAGAATTCATCAATCTTCTTTCATTTGATTGGGGAGATTTCGGCCGCCTATCTCAATTTAAGGTACAAAACCCTTGATTTAAATTGATTTTGATTTGGTTCAACTTTAGCATTGATAGCAGTGCTGATCATAATCTCTGTCTCCTGAGCCATCGAATAGATTGTGTGCTATAGTGTTGATAATAATTCGACTTTAGCATATGATGGGGAGATGTCGAGAGTGGTATAATTTGTCGATATAAGCCGCAGGTGCTATAATTTGTAAATATGAACAGATTGTGTGGCGTTGATCGGGTCATCGATGAAACCATGAATTGTTTTTCCTTCGGGAAAAGGTTTTTTTTTTGTGTGCAGATTTCTATTAATATTTGCATATATGATAGAAAAATTGAGATTCAACTAAATTTCTGTAGTAAATTTTAACACCCTAAAAACAATAAAACTGAGCATTGCATTGTATTAGTAATTTGACAAACTTATTTGAAAAAAATACACAACAGTAAGAAAGGAAAGCTAATAAAACTGTAGGCTTTTTGAGTTTCTTTGGAATACTCAAGCTATTTATGATGTTTCAAACATTTAAGTTAATAAATGCGAAACAAATGAAGTAAATTGCATCAAACAGTTTAAAATATTTATAGCTTCAATTCAAGTGAATTTTTTTATTAATAAGATACATTTCCAACATCAATAAGGGGTGGTTAATATGGATAATCCAGTACTCATGATGCTTTTCAAATAGAATTTTTTTATAATTTAATCAAATACATCAATTTATCAACAAATCAGCTTATTAAAATGAAACATAATCCAATAATTAATAGATCAGTGGATTAACGTATAATGTAGATGTAATAATTGTCAGGTTTAAAAGTAGAGTAGGATAAATACTTTATAACACCTGTGGGGAAAAAATTATTTCGATTTATCTCCTTAAACATGATCTGGAGAATAGAGTGGAGACTAAACAGAAATTACAGACTCCTGATTTAAAACTTTGAATTAGGCTTCAGTTTTAATTAATCAAATCGACTATGAAGAATGAATTGAAGAAGGTGGACATTAACGATACGGCTATGGCTTGCGACATTGTAATCGAAAGTACGTTGAGTGAGAAATCTCAGATGCATACTTTACTTCCTGTTTTTTCTCAGTTTTTCACAAAATTCTTGGGGTGGGCAACTGCCTACCCAACCTATGCTTTAGATTCGTCTGTGGATAGGGTGCCATTGATTTGTACATATGAATAGATTGAATACTTAAGTTATTGATTATTTTTAATGGCATATTAATTTACATTATTGAATATGGATTCATGAATGGTTCGCTGGATTAACTTTTACTTTTTTGGTTGTTTTATACACTATAAACTATTATGTCGATAACAGAAAATTACAAATGATAATCTGTATAACCAAAATTTACCACATATACTGAAAGGTACGTTGTAGCAGTTTTGCTATGGAAAACTTATACAATGTTAATGGGTCTACACCTAAATTTAGTGGGCTAAGACTTCTTAACAGTAAACTAACGTACAGAACTGTCTTTGTATAGATATAGAAGTTCTAGTAGGGATAAATTTAGAATACAAGAACTTGCTATAGCGATAACTATGGGGGAAAAAACATGTGTACGTAGTTAATTTTCAAGTCAATTTGTATGTATGGAAGCCAAATGAGACAATGGAAATTAACAGTTGCTTATTTTTGTAACTGTGTATGAAAGTTCAGTGATGTGGATATTTATTAAATAAGTGTACTATCAAAAGAAAAGGAAAATATACCCACTATGAAAAGGAAAGGCACCATCTCAGTTTATTGTTCTTAATACCTATTTAATTGCAACACCCGGTTGGAAACATATATATATATATATATATATATATATATATATGCTAGAAGACCACCAATCAGTTAACTCCACACAATATGATGTACCAGTGACGACATACAAACCTGCATAGTTGGACATGTGTATGAGGGCCAACGATTATGGTTTACCTCAAATTACATAAATAGTACATAATTTCGAATTCAATTATATTCTCATATTTCAACGACATGGGTTGTTATTCCATGCTGTAGGAAGTAGATGTTAGAGTTTAATGAAATACACTTGTTTTGAGATCAAATCTTTTGTTCCTATTTTCAATCTCCCTGTCCTGGAATATCTCAGCCAATAATCAGAACAAATCAAATGAATCAGTGGAAACTCGCTATATTTTATTATTGACCATATTGATATCTAATCCATGGTTGAGATTACTACAGGGGACAGCCAAAAGGGATAGAGGAATTGAACAGATTTATTTTATCTTCATAATCAATACAGTACTCCCTTAGGTTTGAGTTGCAGACAGAAAATTTGTTCAAATTTGATGAACAATGTGGTTTTATGTGAAAAGGCATTTATTTGAAAAGGACATGGACTAAATAATGCATAATTTTTAAAGGTATTGGATTGTATATGAAAAGCAAATATAATGAATAGACAATATTTTATTGTTTTGCAGGAAAGCATCTATAAGTAAATATATATTAATTTTATAATAATTTTCATAATAATGAATAGACAATATTTAATAATAATTTTCATAATCTGAAACTGAGTTTTCTTCAAATAATTTTAGTTAATTTTTGGAACATTTTTGGTGAGGTCAAGTACAATTTAAATACCCCATTCGATTCTAAATCGCTGAATGATTTGTTTATGGTTTCTTACCAATTGTTAAAGCGTGGTAAGCAAGGTTCACCTCAATGTCAATCTAAAAGTCATTGAAGGATGTATTTTCCATAACAAGATAGATTCATACATAATCCAAGTACGAAAATATAGTGTGTATCAACTGACCTTCAGTTTGCATGTTTGTTTCATCGTATTTCATCCATTTATACAGTGTAGAACCTGGCACTTATTCAGCAACTAATCCCAGTTTACAACAATAACAACTATAATGAGGAACAAACGTTTCTTGCATTTTGATCATCAGTATTCCATCATTTCATCTAACAATATGGTTATTAGGCCCTACTTGGTATGCAAGAATCACTTTCCCTTATGTAGTATGCGACAGGTTTGTTTCCAGTGGCTTTTATGCATATTGTTGAAGGTTTATTTTTCTGGTTAGTTCTTCCATGATTTTAGGTGGCGAGACTCATTAGTGGTATGTCCATGCATTTCATTTAACATTAGTACTTGCCAAATAATTTTTGTCCTTCTATCTATTTTATGGTGGCTGGTTTTAGAGTAATGCTCCACTACTTTTGTAGCTAATAAGATGTTGTAAAACCCCGTATTTTCTATGAATATTAAAATTAACATATCTAAGAACACTCAATTTTTAGAAGAAGAGTTAGGTAAATGGGTTACGCCATTGCGTTTGTCTCGGAATTCTACTTGAGATAGAGTCTGAGTTTGCGTGAATCGGACTCCGTATGAAGAAGTTATGGAGGTTAGAAGATTTCAAGTATAAGTAGAAATTAAATTAAAATAATTAATCAAATAATCAAAAACAGATTTGAATTTCAAAATTCAGAAAAGCAGCTGAGCTGGAAATCTCCCGCTCAGGGGTGTTGACTCCCCCAGGGGGTGTCGACATTGGAGTCGATCCCTCATAAGAGTGTTGACATAGGTGTTGATCCCCCCTATAAGGGTCGACCCCTGCTGACTGCTCTGGACAGTGACGATTTTCTGAGTCATAGGGCTATGTGGCGACTTCTGATTGGCCTGATGACGCGTTTTCTAGGACTGGATGGCTCTGATGACTTCTAGGTTGATCTAAAGGCTCATATTAATCCTATACTCCTATATAAACACATTAAACCTTAGCCCTAAACCTCATAACCCTATTCTATGAAGCCGTCATGTTGTCCATCTCTAAGCTAGCCTAGCCTCCATCTTCTCCAAACTGGAAATCAAATTAGAAAGAGAGTTTCAAATCAAAGTAGAGGTTTTCTTCTTCAATCAACAAAGAAATATTAGAATCGCTACAACGTCAACTAATTCACTTTTCTAATCCTTTCACTGTAAGTTCAGTTATTATTCAAATTTGAACACCTAATAGAAATCATGACTGTAATAATCAAATCTAGAACTATGCCTAATTGTGAGATAATCAATTCTGATTCATGCTTATCCTTTTTCTTACGAGACTGTTGTGACTGGAACAATGGAACCTATCACATTGTACACCACTATGCCTAATTGTGAGATAATCAATTCTGATTCATGTTTATCCTTTTGTCAAATCTGAATTACCTATGCTTATGAGACTGTTGTGATTGAAAACAATGGAACCTATCATGTTGTACACAAAATTGGTGATTCTCTATCGAATCTTTATGCCTATGATGTAACTTGCTCAGTTTGGCCATACTTATTGTTAATGCACAACATGCCTATTGGAAACATGATTCTTGGATTTGGGTACACCTTTACATGCCTATTTTGTTTCTTATGTCAATCCTTGTGTTCCTTCTCTATTCCCATTTCTTGTTTTATATTATGAATACTAGGTTCATTCGGAACCTAGATTGAGTTTTGTTGTACGTATGATTGAAACACGGGGAATTGGGTATAACTTAATTGAGTAATTTTGGGCATAACAAGTAAATGTGGCATAACTTGAATTGACTACAATTGTGGGTAATTGGCATATAAGAATCTAGATTTAGGCATGTATGGTATATATGTAATTTAGCTAAAAGATGAACATGCCTAACACGAGGTTAGATTGAGTTGCGGTGCAAGGCTGCCCGGAACCGCCCGGCACATCCAACGACTGCAACAACAGATCTAATGTGAGAGGTTAGCGCATTAAGCCAAAAACCTGAGGTTATAATGAGTTTGCATTAGAAGTCTGCCCGGAACCGCCTGGCACATCCAACAACCGCAAACAGCAGTTCTAATGTGAGAGGTTGAGGCATTAATGAATGAATTAATGCTAATGAACGGACATGCTAAGAATGGTCGGGTTATGTTAACTTAGGCAACACTTAACCAATACAACATGTTAATTAAACAGATGGGTGGGGTTATGTTATATGGAGAACACTTAACCATCATAACATGTTGATTAGGAAACCCTAGTAACTGAGACCCATTTCAGCAGTAACCCACACAGATGTATCATGGTACCCTGAACTAGGCAGTATGGGGCACGATTACTGGGCTGATTATAAGCAGTCAAAATAGCGACGGGTGGTGCGTTAGTGTAGGTTCCGATGGAGTATGGGCGTGCACGTACTCCGGAATGGAAAAATCAGGCACTGTGCATCAGTAGTTATACACTGTGCATCTTTAATTATGTCGGGTTGCCACCATAGGGATTGATACTCCCCATGGGGCGACCAGCACAGGTATCTACAAACAAGCAGGGCCGAATGACACAAGTAATAAATGCATGCAAGTAGAAGCCGATTGATAAAGGGATAATCTTATTATGAACACATGATGCTAGTTGAAACATTTTTTAGTAGGTGCAGAGAAATGGAAATGAGCGTGATAGCATATCCAGTTTATCTTGTCGTGTCTTACCTTATGTTATCTTGTCACTATGGTATTGTCCTATACTCAGTTTATTCATGTCATGATCATTTTTCTTGTTTACATGCTGAGAAATAACTGGACTTACCAGACTTATGTCTGACCTGTTTTCTTTCGTCTTCTTTTCTTCTGTTCCCCCCAGGTCCGTAGGGAGGGTATACTTTAGCTTAGTTCAGACTTTTCCAGCTTGAAGAGAGTAGACGTATTGCTTGGATTCTCTTTTCTTAGGCTATGGCCGTGGTTACACTTTTATTGGGGATTTATGCCGCTTTACTACTGCTTTATGCTTCTTTATGTATTTTGAGTTTTTTTAATCAAGACAGAAGTTTTATTGTAATAACTTGGAAGTTGGGTTTTGAGACAATGGTTGTAATGTTTTGACTAGACCACGTTGCTTATGAAATAATTCAGTTTTCTGCTGTTTATATGTTTGTCTTGTAAATTATCTGTATCTTTTACCTATAATGCTTCACTGAAGTTAATGCATTCCATTTGTGAGTGACCTTAACGGAGGTGGGGTATTTCACTTGGTATCAAAGCTGATAGTTACCAGATTAAAATTCTTGAAAACTATTTTCAAAAAAAGAAGTTTTAAAGAAGCATTTTCAAGAAAAGTGTTATTTTATTTTAAAGGCATATTCCCCAAAGCCATATGAACAATCTTTATATCCTTTGTTTTGAACCTTTTCTTTTCATTTCTGCATGTCTGGGGATCTTAATCTTCCCGAGGGCGTAGATATACCCGGCTGGTTCAGAAGGTATCTGGAGGCTAAGGCTGATGCCGCAGGCCCAGCAGACGTTCCTCCTCCCCCAGCTGCAGCAGTTCCACCTCCTCCTCCGCATGTGAATGCTTTCTCGAAGATATGTAGAGACTTTCGAGCTATGGGCGGAAAGAACTTTAATGGGACTGATCATTCATGGAAGCAAGAAACTGGCTCTCCATGAAACAGAAGATTTGTTTGTTATCTTCGAAGTGGACGATAGGCAGAAGATATAATTGGTTGTATGGTTACTTAAGGACGAAGCCTCTTTCTGGTGGGATGTTACAAATGCTGAGAGACAAATTGAGACTTGGGAGGATTTCAGAATGAGGTTTGAAATGAAGTTCCTCTCGCAAGCTGAACGAAGCCTACAGATGGAGAAGTTCTTAGCACTCAAACAGGGAAGCCTATCGGTTAAGGATAACATCAACCAATTCAACCAGCTGGCTAGATTTAGACTAGAGTTGGAAAACAATCCACATAAAAAGGCTCTTGTTTCATTAAAGGGTTGAACGAACCACTGCACAACCTAGCTATGTCCCATATACCTATGAGTGCGACTTATGAGAGACTGGTGGATATGGCACTGTTACAGGAGGAAGACAAGGATGGAAAGAAAGAGAAAAAGGTGGAAGGACCTCTAGACAAGAAAGTGGAGGGATCGCATAATAAGAAGACAGATTCCAAGAAGGGCGGGAAGAGAAACAAACCCCGTGACAAGAGGAAGTGTAATTTTTGTGGCATTCCTGGACATCCAATTAAGGACTGCGGAAAAAAGAAGAGGAAGATGGGTGGTTGTTTTCAATGCGGCAAGACGGGATATATGGCTAAGGATTTCCCAAGAAGGCAAGGGCAAGGGAAGAGGACTGGATCTACTTCAGGAGGGCAATTCACGCTCTCATTGCACCTCCGCAAGAAAGTGGTAGAAATGTTTCTGTTGAGAGTTTAGTTTATCTTTCTGGTCATCCAGTTCGTACTCTTTTTGATTCTGGCGCATCGCACTCTTTTATATCTACTTCTTTAGTTAAAGCTCTGCACCTAGATACCAGTATAGTAGAGGATCCCATGGTTGTTTCAAATCCAATAGGGTTCGGCTTATTTATCAATGATTTGTTTGGATTTGGAAATTTCTATACTAAGCGTTGGGTTTAGATGTAAGCTTATGTTTTGGGTTTCACGGACCATGGGTTGATTCTAGGCATGGATTGGTTATCTAGTAATGGTGTCATCCTCGATTGTGAAAAGAGAGTGGTTAGACTTATGACTCGCCTCGGTAATACTCTCAAAATCTCTTGTAATCCCATGAATTGTGTTATGTTTAGCTACCTGGAATCTCTTGATGCGTCTATTGAAAATTTGCAATCTGTTAGAGTAGTCCGTGAATACTCAGATGTCTTTGAAGAGTTGAAGGGTTTACCTCCAAAGAGAGAGATAGACTTCCGCATATACCTAGTTGATAATGCAAAACCAGTTGCTTTACCCGTTCGACTCATGGCTCCAAGGGAAAGGAAGGAGCTCAGCAAGCAAGTTAAAGAGCTGCTCGAAAAGAGGTTCACAATGCAGAGTATTTCTGAATGGGGTGCTCCAGTAGTGTTCGCAACCAAAGCAGATGGCTCACTTCGCCTATGCATGGATTATAGGGAGCTAAACAAGCTGACCAAGAAGAATAGGCACTTACTTCCAAGAATAGATGACTTGTTCGACCAGCTTGTAGGTGCATCATTTTTCTCCCAACTAGATCTGGCCACCGGATTCCGTCAGCTAAGAGTGGCTGAAGACAGCATAGATAAGACCGCGTTTAGGACCTCGGATGGTTTCTTCGAATGGCTTGTCATTCCTTTCGGCTTGACAAACGCACCCGCCTATTTTGTAGACTTGATGAGTAGGGTGTTCAGGAGTTCCTTAATAAATTTGTAGTGGTCTTCGTGGATGACATTTTGATTTTCTTGGAAAGTGAGGAAGAACATGCTTTGCATTTAAGGGAAGTTATGGATACTCTTCGGGCACATCGGCTGAAAGCAAAATTCTCCAAATGCCATTTTTGGAGAGAAGAAGTAAGGTTTCTTGGACATGTGTTGTCCAAAGAGGTGATAGCTGTGGATCCCGCAAAACTAGTCATGGTGCAAGATTGGAAGATTCCACGGAATGCAACTGAAGTACGAAGTTTTCTCAAACTAGCGGGCTATTACAGAAATTTCATTAAAGACTTTGCGAAGATCTCAGCCCTACTTACAAGATTGACGAAGAAGAACCTAACTTTTGCCTTGGATTTGGATTGCAATATTGCTTTTCAATGATTGAAAATGGCTCTAACAACAGCTCCAGTCCTGACATTGCCTGATAGAGTAAGATGTTTACAGTATATACAGACGCATGCGGTACAGGATTAGGCGATGTCTTGATGCAAGAAGGCAAAGTAGTTTGTTATGGGGGAAGACAGTTGAAGGTACATGAGAAGAACTACCCAAATCATGATTTAGAGCTAGTTGCCATTGTTTTCACTCTTAAGTCATGACGTCATTACCTACTAGGAGAAAGGTTTGAATTGTTTGCTGACCATAAATCATTAAAGTACCTTTTCTCGCAAAAAGATTTTAACTTAAGACAACAAATATGGATGGAGTTTCTTGCCTCATACGATTTTGAGGTTCCTTATACCCCTAGCAAGGGCAATGTGGTAGCAGATGCCTTAAGTAGGAAAAAACTAACCTTAAGTCCTCTTTTGGTGGAAAGGCAAAACTTGGAGTACATAGCAACCTTTGACTTTAGACCCTCTTTTGAGTTTGTACCTGGTTTGTTAGCAACACTAGAGGTGTGGCCTACGCTTTTGGACTCAATAGGAACCGTGCAATGTGAAGACCCTCAGATAGTTGATATGATGGATAAGTTAATTAGAGGTGAGACTTCTATTCACCTCAATAGATACTCCATCGATGACAAGGGTTGGTTGAGACAGGATGGAAGACTATGCGTCCCACAAGCAAGGGATTTGGTGAAGACAGTTCTCGAAGAAGCACACCATTCTAAGTTGACCATACACCCAGGTGGAGACAAGATGTATAAAGAAATAAGAAGGGTTTTCTTTTGGAATGGCATGAAGAAGGATGTAACTGAATTTGTCTCTAAATGCTTGATATGCCCGCAAGTCAAAGTGGAGCAAAAGAAGCCTGGTGATATGCTTCATCCTCTAGAGGTCCCACAGTGGAAATGAGATGCATTTCGATGAATTTTATAGATGGGTTGCCTAGGTCAAGAAGGGGCAATACCAGTATTTGGATAATAGTTGATAGGCTCACTAAAAATGCTCACTTTATACCTGTTATGAGTAGGAGGACTGCCTCATCATTAGCATCCATTTATATTAAAGAGGTAGTTCGACTGCATGGGATACCCTCTAGCATAGTAAGTGATCAAGATCCTATGTTTACGAGTGAGTTTTGGAAGAGTCTGCAAGAGGCTGTAGGCACAGAGCTATGCTTAAGCACTGCCTATCACCCTCAAACCGATGGTCAGACGGAAAGGGTGAACATAGTGTTAGAAGATCACTTGAGGTTGTGCGTTCTTGATTTTAGGGGAACATGGGAGGATCATCTTCTTTTGGTGGAGTTCGCTTACAACAATAGATACCAAGCCACCATAGGCATGGCACCCTTCGAGGCTTTATATGGAAGACCATGCCGATCACCAACTTGTTGGTGGGAGTCTACAGACAAGCTCATACTTGGGCCCAACATGATTAGAGAAACTTCAGAGAAGGAGGACTTGATACGCTGAATAAGACTCGACTTAGGAGACTGAAGACAATATACGCACAACTTACCCTTATCTTTTTGAGGGTACATCCTTGATCTCTTTTTCCATAAGTTTATGCATGCTTGTATCTAACTTTTAAGTATATCTCCTCGGTCCTATTCCTAATCCTTAGGTAGAAACCAATGAATGTAAACATGTAATTGAAACATGTTATGATTGATGGTTGCAAGTGGTTTCTCATGGATGCATATATACACACGTTAGGTACTAGATTGGCTCAGTCACTTTCATATTGCATATGCATATATGTATTTGTATATGGATTGAAACTTGATGTGTTATCATATGGATGTTGCATTTGTATGAATGATTGTGCACTCATGTAGAAGTTATAAGGTACAGTTAGGAATATTTGCATAAATAATGGACTCATGGCACTAACATAATTCGTATTAAGGAGGTCAACTGAATCAGCAGACCGCCTGATTTTGCATTAGATAAAGACATATACACACACAATACATATGATCATGAAAGCATTAGAAATCTTTTTAAGGACAGTGGATGCCTGTGATTGATGGTTGAGTAGATGGATGTTGGATGTTAGGATACATTCTTCTTAACTCAGAGATTTCAGGGACGACATCCTTTAAGGAGGGGAGAATGTAACACCCCGTATTTTCTATGAATATTAAAATTAACATATTTAAGAACACTTAATTTTTAGAAGAAGAATTAGGTGAAACGGTTTATGCCATTGCGTTCGTCTCGGAATTCTGCTTGAGATAGAGTCCGAGTTTGCATGAATCGGACTCCGTATGAAGAAGCTATGGGGGTTAGAAGATTTCAAGTATAAGCAGAAATTAAATTAAAATAATAATTAAATAATCAAAAACAGATTCGAACTTCAAAATTCAGGAATGCAGTTGAGTGGGAAATCTCCCGCTCAGGGGTGTCGACCCCCCCGAGGGTGTCGACATTGGAGTCGACCCCCCATAGGGGGTCGACATAGGTGTCGACCCCCCTGTAGGGGTCGACCCGTACTGAATGTTCTGGATAGTGACGATTTTCAGAGTCGTAGGGCTACGTGGTGACTTCTGATTGGCCTGATGATGCATTTTCTTGGACTGGATGGCTCTGATGACTCCTAGGTTGATCTAAAGGCTCATATTAACCCTATACTCCTATATAAACACATCAAACCTTAGCCCTAAACCTCATAACCCTATTCTATGAAGCCGTCATGCTGTCCATCTTTAAGCTAGCCTAGCCTCCATCTTCTCCAAACAAGAAATCAAATTAGAAAGAGAGTTTCAAATTAAAATAGAGGTTTTCTTCTTCAATCAACAAAGAAAGATTAGAATCGCTACAATGTCAACTAATTCACTTTTCTAATTCTTTCACTGTAAGTTCAGTTATTATTCAAACTTGAACACCTAATAGAAATCATGACTGTAATAATCGGATCTAGAACTATGCCTAATTATGAGATAATCAATTCTGATTCATGCTTATCCTTTTTCTTACGAGACTGTTGTGATTGGAACAATGGAACCTATCACGTTGTACACCACTATGCCTAATTGTGAGATAATCAATTCTGATTCATGTTTATTCTTTTGTCAAATCTGAATTACCTATGCTTATGAGACCGTTGTGATTGAAACAATGGAACCTATCATGTTGTACACCAAATTGGTGATTCTCTTATACTCGATTCTATCGAATCTTTATGCCTATGATGTAACTTGCTCAGTTTGGCCATACTTATTGTTAATGTACAACATGCCTATTGGAAACATGATTCTTGGATTTGGGTACACCTTTGCATGCCTATTTTGTTTCTTATGTCAATTCTTGTGTTCCTTCTCTATTCCCCTTTTTTGTTTTATTTAGTGAATATTAGGTTCATTTGGAACCTAGATTGAATCTTGTTGTACGTACGATTGAAACGCGGGGAATTGAGTATAACATAATTGAGTAATTTTGGGCATAACAAGTAAATGTGGCATAACTTGAATTGACTACAATTGTGGGTAATTGGCATATAAGAATCTAGATTTGGGCATGTATGGTAAATATGTAATTTGGCTAAGATGAACATGCCTAACACGAGGTTAGATTGAGTTGCAGTGTAAGGCTGCCCGGAACCGCCCGGCACATCCAGCGACTGCAACAATAGACCTAATGTGAGAGATTAGCGTGTTGAGCCAAAAACCTGAGGTTAGAATGAGTTTGCGGTAGAAGTCTGCATGGGACCGTACGGCACATCCAGCAACCGCAAACAACAATTCTAGTGTGAGAGGTTGAGGCATTAATGAATGAATTAATGCTAATGAACAGACATGTTAAGAATGGTAGGGTTAAGTTAACTTAGGCAACACTTAACCAATACAACATGTTAATTAAACAGATGAGGGGGATTAGGTTACATAGAGAACACTTAACCATTAAAACATGTTGATTAGGATACCTTAGTAATGGGGACCCATTTCAGCAGTAACCCCACATAGATGTATCATGGTGCCCTGAACTAGGCGGGTGGGGCACGATTACTGGGCTGATTATAAGCGGTCAAAATAGCGGCGGGTTGTGCATCAGTGTAGGCTCCGACGGAGTACAGGCATGCACGTACTCTAGAATGGAAAAATCAGGCAATGGGCACCAGTAGTTATACACTGTGCTTCTTGAATTGTGGTGGGTTACCACCATAGGGATTGATACACCCCATGGTGGGACCAGCACAGGTATCTACAAACAAGCAGGGCTGAATGACACAAGTAATAAATGCATGCGAGTAGGAGCCGATTGATAAAGGGATCATTTTATTATGAACATATGATGCTAGTTGAAACATTTGTTAGTAGGTGCAGAGAAACGGAAATGAGTGCGATAGCATATTCAGTTTATCTTGCCTTATCTTACCTTATGTTATCTTGTCACTATGGTATTGTCCTACATTCAGTTTATTCATGTCATGATCCTTTTTCTTGTTTACATGCTGAAATATGACTGGACTTACCAGACTTATGTCTGACTCGTTTTCTTTCGTCTTCTTTTCTTCCGTTCCCCCCACCCAGGTCCGCAGGGTGGGAATACTTCAGCTTAGTTCAGAATTTTTCCAGCTTGAAGAGAGAAGATGTATTGCTTGGATTCTCGTTTCTTGGGCTATGGCTGTGGTTACACTTTTATTGGGGATTTATGCCGCTTTACTACTGCTTTATGCTTCTTTATGTATTTTGAGTTTTTTAATCAAGATAGAAGTTTTATTGTAATAACTTGGAAGTTGGGTTTTGAGACAATGGTTGTATTTTGACTAGACCACGTTGTTTATGAAGTAATTCCAGTTTTTCCGCTGTTTATATATCTGTCTTGTAAATTATCTGTACCTTTTACCTATAATGCTTCACTGAAGTTAATGCATTCCCTTTGTGAGTGACCTTAACGGAGGTGGGGTGTTTCAGATGTTCTCCAAATTTTCAGTCAAAGACATATATTCCTCCGGATTAAGTCACCTGAAGCATTTGTTATCTCTTTTAATTTTTTATCCTGGTTTCTCATCTTTTGATTTCTCACTTTGTTTGCCCGGTCAAGAATGTTTTCTCCTTGTTTTGCTTTAGCATTATCCTAAGGAATAAGATTCTGATATTTAGCAGCGGAGCTTCTTTCGACGATTTCTCCTTCCTCTGGTCTTAGGAATTTATCATAGCTTTCTTTAAGATTTCAAAATTCATAGGATCCTTCATTTTGATCCATTTTCAAAAATCCGTCTCTTTATCAATAGCATGAAAAATGCTACAAGGACAACTTTTGAACTAGGCTATCTTTTTTGGTGATTGTTGTATTAAATCAGTTGAAGACAGGCTTTAGATATTTTCAAGGGCCCTGGGATAATCCAGACAATGACATACTTCCTTAGAATGAGTGGTTTACAATTGAATCTGTTCTTTATACCTCTTTGCTATCTCTTTAATTCATGAAATAGAGTAAGGTGGAATCTTGGTGAACCATAATGAAGCGACTGTTTCATGATAAATGGTAAATTATCCACATTTCATAGCAATTGTTCCTTAGTTCCAAGATAACAACAACTAGCTGCAAATCATGAGTTGGATATATAATTCCATGCAGTCTGAGCTGTCGAGAAGCTAAGTAATGGCTTTAATCCTCTACATTAGCATAACCGACAACCATTGAAATATTTATTTTATTATTTGTTAAATTTGGGTGCTTTAGGAGAACTAGAGGATGAGAAAAAATGTATGGGTATGTTGGTTTGTAAATGTAAATCTGTCATGTAAAGATCATTTACAAATACATGAAATCGTTCATTAATATAGCTTGACAAATCAAGATACTGTACATATTGCAATAAATCGATTTGCTATGTACATAAAGCAAGTTACATCATATTATAACTGGTTTTCGTTTTTCTAGACAAATTGGCTTGCTGCATTAGTGGATTCCATAACAGTTAATGCTAGGGATTACAGTTACTAATTAGAATAAGATAAATTAAATTTATCGTGAAGACTTTGTTGCATTGTTACAATAACTAAGTGTAAAGACCAATTGTGTTAAGAAACTTAAAATCATATGGTTTGGTTCTCGTTTCGAGTTAGATTTTTCTGTTTATGATTTAATTTACATTTCAGTTCAAAATAAAATAAAATTACAAGTGTGAAAAATCATTTAGTCAATAATGATATGTTTAAGGTATCTATTTGGGCCCAAAATTCAACGTTTTCCAAATAATTTAAAGTAGGATATAGTAGTGAAAATTGAGTTTGAACATGTACGAACCTTAGAATATATATATATATATATATATATATATATATTGAATCTACAATTTAATCTCGTTTTGATTTACACTTTGGATTTTATTAGAATCTACCGTTTAAGTCTACAATTTTATTAGATTCTACAATTTTATTAGAATCTTGGTATGTTCACAGACCATAGAATTTTCAATGTATTCAATTTGCTCTTATTATTCCCCTCTTCAATTGTTTGCCCTTTAATACGGGTTTTTCTTTATGATTAAATCAAGATTGAAACATACTATGTATTACTATGTTGTGATTATTTTTGACCTGTTTACTTTAAAAAAACGAATATATTATAATGCTAAATTTTACAGCTGCAGACTATATTTATTTCTACGAAGTTGTTAATTTGCAAAAATATATAACACGAACTTCAGAAGAAGAAATGAACATTTTGGAGTAAATTCGTAAACTTACTAATTTATTTATGTATGCATATGTGTGTGTATGTGTATAATGTGCTCATGATGTCTCTTTCACTTGCTTTTTTTATTGACTTCCTTTAATATATATATATACAGCGTCTCTTGCATTTGTAGATGGATCGTAATTGGATGTACAATGTAAAACGTAGCGACGAAGAATTCTTGAAAAAAATTAAAGAGTTCATCAGTTGTGCATCAAATGATCAACTAAGAAAAGGGGAAGAAACAATTGTTTGTCCTTGTAGACACTGCAAAAATAGGGGGAGGTTCTGTAACATTGATCAAATTAAGGATCATATAATTCGTTATGGGTTTAAGCAAAACTATATGCGATGGATATGGCATGGTGAAAGTATACTTAGCAGAGCCTATTCTAGCAATCATGAAGATGATCAGAATGATCAAGAAGATAATCATGAGAATGATGAATATGATGGGTATGACCACGTTCAGGAGATGTGAAACACCCCACCTCCGTTAAGGCCACTCATGAAGGGGATGCCTTAAGTTTGGTGGAGGGTTATAGGTACAAAACACAGAAAATTTTACAAGACAGATAAGTATAAGAAGTGGAATTCAAATCGTTTATTGAATAAGTGGTTCAATATAAAAGCATTACATTAAAGTGTCTCAAACAACTTCCCAAAACATTACAACATAATTTATGTCTTGATTATTTAATAAAGAAGCATAAATCATAAGTAAAAATGCATAAATCCCCAAGGATAATGTCCAAGAGCCATAGCCAAGATAGGAGAGAGTCCAAATCATACATCTACTTTCTTGAAGCTTGTAAAGAGTCTGACTAAGCTGCAGTATTCCCTCCCTGTGGACCTTTGGGGGGGAGAACGTAAGAAAAGAGGACGAGAGAAAATGAGTCAGACAATAAGTCTGGTAAGTTCAGTGATTACTAGTATTTAAACAAGGAAAGGGATCATGGTAGTGATAACAGAACATAGGACAACACCCTAATATAAGATAAGAGGAACATGTGATCGCAACCATTACTATAGTCTCTGCACCTACTAACCATTGGTTCAACCAACCCCACGTGTTTATAACAAACGATCCCCTTAATGATCGGCTCCTACTCGCATGCATTCATATCCTGTGTCATTCGGCCCCGCTTGACTGTAGCTACCTGTGCTGGTCCCACCATATGGTGTATCAGTCCCTCTGGTGGCAACCCAACACGATTCAAGATGCACAGTGTACACCATTGATGCCCAGTGCCTGATTTTTCCACTCCGGAGTACGTGCACGCCCATACTCCATCGGAACCTACACTGGCCCACCACCCGCCGATGTTTTGACTTCTTATAATTCAGCCCAGTAATAGTGCCCCACCCTGCCTAGTTTCAGGGTACCATGATACATCTATGTGGGTTACTGCTAAAATGGGTCCCCATTACAAGGGCTTTCTAAACAACATGTTTATTTGGTTAAGTGTCCAAGTTTACCTAACCCCGCCCATTCATTTAGTTAACATGTTGAATCGGTTAAGTGTTTCCCTAGTTGAATTAACCCCACTAATCTTGACTTAGCCTTAACTTATTAAAGCACCAACCACTCACATTAGATAGGTGTTGTTGTGGTCACTGGACGTGCCGGTCGGTTCCTGGCAGATTTACACCACAACTTAGTCTAACCTCAGGTTCTTTTTGGGCTTGATGCACTAACCACTCACATTAGACAGGTCTTGTTGTGGTCACTGGATATGCTGGTCGGTTTCGGGCAGATTTACACCACAACTCAGTCTAACCTCAGGTTAGGCATATTCGTCTTTTCTAAATTCACATTTTTCTATATATGTCAAATTTCTTTATGTGGATTAAATTTAATTAAATCACGCCATAATTATCCTTTGATTATGCTCAACATAAATGATATATCAAATATACCATTTAATGAACAAATCTACGCCATGAATTTTCATATTTCCTATCGCTACCCCTGTGGAACATACGCATGAATCACATAAAATGTTGGGCTAGTAAGTTAGCCCAACCCATAAACAAGAAAAGGGGTAATAAACAAGATACATGAAATAAACATAAAATAACATACATTTCCGCTTGTCATGTGTAACTTGGCATAGAGGTATCATTGACTTTAATTAAATGGGTAATGGTGAACTTGTGGCTAAGTTGGATCTAATGGTCATGTAAACTTGACAAAGGTCTAGCATGGAAGTTTAACATATAATCGCAGTTTCAACCCACAACTTAGCATATAATTTTATGTATGTCAAAACATTATAACCATTTTTAATAACAATTTAGAATGATGTTAAAAACATAAGGGGACTACAATTATATTTTCACAACATAATTAGATTCAACCTAACATGAATATACACGAGTGTTGATCTAACATATAAGAATGTGTTTTAGATAACAAACTTGCAAATAACCACCTATTTATAGCATGACATGTTTTACCATTTAATTGGCAGAATAAATCCATTACCCAAATCATAATAGACTTTAATAACATACAATATATTCCTCACCATAAGCATATAGACATGATTAATATACAACATGTTCATCGCTACAAGCATATAGATATGAAATATACGACATGTTCATCGCCACAAGCACATAGACATGAAATATACAACATGTTCATCGCCATAAGCATATAGACATGATTAATTACAACGATACTTTAAGATAAACGAGAATCAAATCTTATACATAAGCGTCATTCTATATCCCAATTACAACATGTCATGGTTCAATCGAAAGAATATTTAAATCTGCATAATAACCAACTTACAAACTAAAAGAAATTCTTGCGTTCTGAAATCTGAATTCTGAAATTGGAGATGCGCCCCTTTGATGAAGATCGTTGAATTAGACTAGTTTTAATTTGATTTTGATGTAAGCTTTTAACTCGTCTTTGAATTGAAAACTGTGACGGCTACTCCAAGTTCTCCACCGACAGCATTTCAGTTCTAGGATTATTTTTCTGTTTGTTTTTAGGTTGAGCATTGAGTTGTTTATATAGAATTTCAGTTTAATTATAGCCGTCAGATGAACCTAGGGTTAATCATAGCCACTCAGACCAGATCAGGGCCATCCAGAAACCCTAGTGACTCAGCAGCAAGTCATCAGTCGTTCAAAATTCAGATCTGGCCGGGGGCCAGGTCGACCCCCAGGTCGACCTCTAGGGGGGAGGTCGACACTAGGGTCGACCCCCTGGTCGACCTGCCTGGGGGGAATTTTCCCGCCTAGCCCGCTTCTGACTTTTGATTCGAATTTGAAGTTGTTTTTCGAGCTGTTTGAATTTATTTGAATTTTCTGGAAACTTCGAACAGCCATAACTTCTTCATACGAAGTCCAATTTACGCAAACTCGGACTCTATCTCAACCAGAATTCCGAGACGAACACAATAGCGTAACTCGTTTCCCTTAATTCTCAAATTTTAAATTAAGTATCCTAGGATTCGTTATTATAACGTTAATAGAAAGTATGGGGTGTTACATTCTCCCCTCCTTTTAGGATTTCGTCCCTGAAATCTTCAAGTCGAGAAGAACTTATATCCTACCATCCAAACAACCATCTACTCAACCATCAAACACAGGCGTCCATTGTCCTTAGAAGATTTCTAATGCTTCATGATCATATGCATTGTGTGTGTATATGTCCTTATCTAATGCAAAATCAGGCGGTCTACTGATTCAGTTGACCTCCTCAATGCAAATTATGTCAGTGCCATGAGTCCATTATGAATGCAATTTTTCCTACTCAAATTTTTTTACATGAGTGCACAATCATTCATACAAATGCAACGTCCGTATGATAACATATCAAGTTTTAATCCATAAACCAATGCATATATGCATATGCAATATGGAAGTGACTGAGCCGATCTAATACCTAATGTGTGTGTATATGCATCCACTAGCAACCACTTGCAACCCTCAACCATAACATGTTTCCAAATGGGTTCCTACCTAAGGATAAAGGATAAGATCAAGGAGATATACCTAAAAAGATAGATACGAGCATAAACTCGAGGAAAAAGAGATTAAAGACGTACCCTCAAAAAGAAAAGGGTAGGTTGCGCGTATTCTGTCCTCAGTTTCCCAAGTCGCGTCTTCCTCGGTGTCGCTCCATTGAACTTTGACGAGCTTAACTTCACGGTTGCGTAGCTTTTGACCTCTGTTCCCATGATACGGGTTGGAATTCTCCTCACAGTTGCTTCTCGTTCAACCTCAACTTCCTCTAACATACTTGGTTCTACCACTTCTGTAGATTCGTGTAAGCATTTCCGTAGGTGAGAGACATGAAAGACATTATGAAACCCGACCAACCTTTCGGGGAGATGTACCCTATAAGCCATCTTCCCAATCTTCTCGATGATAGGGAACGACCCTACAAATCTTGGTGCTAACTTCCCTGCAGTTCCAAAGCGAACGACGTTCCTCAAAGGAGATACTCTAAGGAATACCTTGTCCCCAACTTCGAACTCAAGGTCAGTTCTTCTTTTGTCTGCGTAGGACTTCTGTCTGTATTTGGCAGTCTTCATTCTTCTTCGTATCAAGTCTACTTTCTTTGAAGTCTCCCTAATCATGTCTGGTCCAAGTATGAGCTTGTCTGTGGACTCCCACCAGCAAGTTGGTGACCTGCACGGTCTTCCATATAAAGCCTCGAAAGGTGCCATGCCTATGGTGGCTTGGTAGCTATTGTTGTAAGCGAATTCCACCAAAGGTAGATGGTCCTCCCATGATCCTCCGAAGTCAATAATGCATAACCTCAAGAGGTCTTCTGATACTCGGTTGACTCTTTCTGTTTGGCCATCGGTTTGAGGGTGATAGGCTGTGCTTAAGCATAACTGTGTGCCTACAGCCTCTTGTAAACTCTTCCAAAAGTCGCTCTTGAAGATAGGGTCTCGATCACTCACTATGCTGGAGGGTATCCCATGGAGTCGAACTATCTCCTTAAGATATATGGATGCTAGGGATGTGGAAGTCCTTCTACTCTTGACGGGTATAAAGTGGGCGCTTTTTGTGAGCCTGTCCACTATTACCGAAATGCTGGTATGGCCCCTTCTTGACCTAGGTAACCCATCTATAAAGTCCATCGAGATGCTATCCCATTTCCACTGTGGGACCTCTAGAGGATGGAGAAGACCGCCAGGCTTCTTCTGCTCTGCCTTGACTTGTTGGCATATTAAACATTTAGAGACAAATTCAGCTACGTCTCGCTTCATGCCATTCCAAAAGAAAACTCTTTTGATGTATTTATACATTTTGTCTCCGCCTGGGTGTATGATCAGTTTGGAATGGCGTGCCTCTTCTAGAACCGCCTTTACCAAGCCCCTTGCTTGTGGGACACATAGTCTTCCATCTCGTTTCAACCAGCCCTTGGCATCAATGGAGTGTCTATTGAGGTGACTAGAAGTCTCACCCTTAATTAACTTGTCCATCACTTTGGCTAGCTAAGGGTCTTTTCTTTGCGCGGCTCCGATTGAGTCTAATAGAGTTGGTCGCACTTCTAACGTTGCTAGCAAGCCAGGTACAAAGTCAGAGGAGGGTTTGAAGTTAAAGCTTGATATGAACTCCAAGCTTTGCCTTTCCACAAAGAGAGGGCTTAAGGCCAGCTTCATTCTACTTAAGGCGTCTGCTACTGCATTGCCCTTACCAGGAGTGTAGGAAATCTCAAAATCATACGAGGCAAGAAACTCCATCCATCTTTGTTGCCTCAAATTGAGATCTTTCTGCGAGAAAAGGTATTTCAACGATTTAAGGTTAGTATACAGTTCAAATTTCTCACCTAGGAGATAATAGCGCCAAGACTTAAGCGCAAAAACGATGGCTGCCAACTCCAGGTCGTGGGTTGGATAGTTTTTCTCGTGTACTTTCAACTGCCTTCCACCATAAGCTACTACCTTCCCTTCTTGCATCAGAACTGCACCTAGTCCCGTTCCGCAAGCATCTGTGTAAACCGTGAACATCTTGCTTCCATCCGGCAATGTCAGAATTGGGGTTGTTGTTAGATCCCTTTTCAAACGTTGGAAAACAATATTGCAATACAAATCCCAATTGAAAGCTAGGTTCTTCTTTGTCAATCTTGTTAGTGGAGCTGAGATTTTCGCAAAATCTTTGATGAACTTTCGATAAAAGCCTGCTAGCTCGAGAAAGCTTCAAACTTCGGTTGCATTTTGAGGAACCTTCCAATCTTGCACAGCAACCACTTTTGCGGGGTCCGCAGCTATCCCCTCTTTGGACACCATGTGTCCAAGGAACCTGACTTCTTTTCTCCAGAAATGGCATTTGGAGAATTTAACTTTCAACTGATGTGCACAGAGAGTATCCATGACTTCCTTTAGATGCTGAGCATGCTCTTCCTCATTCTTTGAGAAGATCAAAATATCTTCTACGAAGACCGCCACAAACATATTGAGGAACTCTTGGAACACCCTGCTCATTAAATCAACGAAGTAAGCAGGTGCATTTGTCAAGCTGAAGGGCATGACAAGCCACTCGAAGAAACCATCGGGAGTTCGGAACGCGGTCATATCAATGCTGTCTTCAGTCACTCTTAGCAAATGAAACCCGGTAGCTAAATCTAATTGGGAGAAAACCGATGCACCTACAAGCTGATCGAACAAATCATTTATTCTAGGGAGTAGGTGTCTATTCTTCTTGGTCAGCTTGGTTAGCTCCCTATAATCAACACACGGGCGAAGCGAGCCATCAGCTTTGGTCGCGAACACTACCGGAGCACCCCATTCAAAAATACTCCATCTTATGAACCCTTTTTCGAGTAGCTCTTTGATTTGCTTGCTGAGCTCATTTCTCTCCCTTGGGGCCATGTGCCTAATAGGTAAAGCAACGGGCTTTGCATTGTCAACGAGGTATATGCGGAAGTCTATCTCCCGCTTCGGGGGTAAACCCTTTACCTCTTCAAACACATCAGAATATTCACGGACTACCTTTATATATTGCAAGTTCTCAACGGACGCATCAAGAGATTCTAGATAACTAAGCATAATGGAGTTCATGGGATTACAAGAAATTTCGAGAGTGTTACCAAGGCGAGTCATGAGTCTAACCACTCTCTTTTCACAATCGAGGACGGCACCATTACTGGATAGCCAGTCCATGCCTAGAATCAACCCATAGCCTGTGAAGCCCAAAACAAAGGCATTACATTTAAACCCAATGCTTAGTATAGATAATTTCAAAGCCAAACAAACCATTGACAAATAAGCTGAGTCCCCAATTGGATTTGAAATAACCAAGGGATCCTCTACTATACTGGTGTCTAGGTGTAGAGATTCCACTAAAGCAGTAGATATAAAATAGTGCGATGCGCCAGAATCAAATAGTGTACGAACATGATGATCAAAAAGATAGACTAAACTTTCGACAGAAATATTTCTACCTTGTTCTTGCGGAGTTGCCGTGAGAGCGTGAATTTGTCCTCCAGAAGAAGGTCCAGCTCCCTGCCCTTGCTTCCTTGGGCAAGCCCTCGCCATGTGTCATGTCTCACCACAGTGGAAACAACCGCCCATTCTTCCTTTTCTTCTTCTTGCAGTCTTTAATCAGATGCCCGGGAATGCCACAGAAATTACACTTTCTCTTTTCATGGGGTTTGTTGTTCTTACCGCCTTTCTTTGAATCAGCCTTCTTGTTCTGCGACCCTTCCCCCTTGTTATCCTGAGGCACTTCCGCTTTTACCTCATTCTTGCCCTTGTCTTCCTCATGTAAGAGTACCATGCCCACTAACCTCTCGTAAGTAGCCCTCATAGGTACATGGGTCATAGCCAAGCTGTGAAGTGGCTCATTCAATCCCTTGACAAAAAGGAGAGCCTTCTTATGAGGAGTGTTCACTAAGTCCAGTCCAAATCGGGCCAGCTAAACGAATTGATTGACGTACTCCTTGACTGTCATAGTTCCTTGCTTAAGAGATAAGAACTTTTCCAGCTGTAAACTTCGTTCAGCTTGTGAGAGGAATTTCATCTCAAACCATATTCTGAAATCCATCCATGTGTCAACTGGTCTTTCAGCGTTAGTGACTTCCCACCAATAGGAAGCTTCATCTTTGAGCAACCATACCGCCAACTGAATCTTCTGCTTATCGTCCACCTCGAAGATAACGAACAGATCCTCAGTTTCTTTGAGCTAGTTCCTTGCTTCTACGAATGATTCAGTTCCCTTGAAATATGTTCCACCCATAGCCCTAAAGTCTCTGAGAAAGCATTTGCACGAGGAGGAGGATGAGGAGGCAGAACTGCTGCAGCTAGAGGAGGAATATCTGCTGGGCCTGCGTCGTTGGCCCTAGCCTCTAAGTACCTCCTGAACCAGCCAGGTATCGGTACACCCTCTGGAAGGTTAAGATTCCCAGACATGCTAAAACGAAAAATAAAAGATTCAAAATGAAGGATAGAAAGATAGTGCATATGGATTTGGGGATTATGCCTTTTTAAATTTAAAACAACACAATTTCTTGAAAAATGCTTCTTTATGTTTCTTTTGAAAATAATTTTTCCAAAAATTCTTATCTGATCTGGTAAACCTTTTGCTCTGATACCAAGTGAAACACCCCACCTCCGTTAAGATCACTCACAAAGGGAATGCCTTAAGTTTGGTGGAGGGTTATAGGTACAAGACAGAAAATTTTACAAGACAGATAAGTATAAGAAGCGAAATTTAAATCATTTATTGAATACGTTGTTCAATACAAAAGCATTACATTAAATTGTCTAAAACAACTTCCCAAAACATTACAACATAATTTCTGTCTTGATTATTTAATAAAGAAGCATAAATCACAAGTAAAAATGCATAAATCCCCAAGGATAATGTCCAAGAGCCATAGCCAAGGTAGGAGAGAGTCCAAATCATACATCTACTTTCTTGAAGCTTGCAAAGAGTCTGACTAAGCTGCAGTATTCCCTCCCTGTGGACATGGGGGGACGGAAGAAATGAGGATGAGAGAAAATGGGTCAGACAATAAGTCTGGTAAGTTCAGTGATTACTAATATTTAAACAAGGAAAGGGATCATGATAGTGATAACAGAACATAAGACAATACCCTAATATAAGATAAGAGGAACATGTGATCGCACCCATTGCTATAGTCTCTGCACCTACTTAACCATTGGTTCAACCAGCCCCACGTGTTTATAACAAATGATCCCCTTAATGATCGACTCCTACTCGCATGCATTCATATCCTGTGTTATTCAGCCCCGCTTGACTGTAACTACCTGTGCTGGTCCCACCATGAGGTGTATCAGTCCCTCAGGTGGCAACCCGACACGATTCAAGATGCACAGTGTACACTACTGATGCCCATTGCCTGATTTTTCCACTCCGAAGTACGTGCACTTCCATACTCCATCGGAACCTACACTGGCCCACCATCTGATGACGTTTTGACCGCTTATAATTCAGCCCAGTAATCGTGCCCCACCCTGCCTAGTTTCAGGGTACCATGATACATCTATGTGGGTTACTGCTGAAATGGGTCCCCATTACCAGGGCTTTCTAATCTACATGTTTATTTGGTTAAGTGTCCAAGTTTACCTAACCCCGCCCGTTCGTTTAGTTAACATGTTGAATCGATTAAGTGTTTCCCTAATTGACTTAACCCTACTAATCATGACTTAGCTTTAATTTAGTAAAGAACCAACCACTCACATTAGACAGGTCTTGTTGTGGTCACTGGATGTGCCGGTCGGTTCCGGGAAGATTTACACCACAACTCAGTCTAACCTCAGGTTCTTTTGGGGCTTGATGCACTAACTACCCACATTAGACAGGTCTTGTTGTGGTCACTGGATATGCCGGTCGGTTCCGGGCAGATTTACACCACAACTCAGTATAACCTCGGGTTAGGCACATTCGTCTTTTCTAAATTCACATTTTTCTATATATGTCAAATTTCTTTATGTGGATTAAATTTAATTAAATCACGCCATAATCATCCTTTGATTATGCTCAACGTAAATGATATATCAAATATACCATTTAATGAACAAATCTATGCCATGAATTTTCATATTTCCCATCCCTACCCCAGTGAAACGTACGCATGAATCACATAGAATGTTGGGCTAGTAAGTTAGCCCAACCCATAAACAAGAAAAGGGGTAATAAACAAGGGACATGAAATAAACATAAAAACATACATTTCAACTTGTCATGTGTAACTTGGCATAGAGGTATCATTGACTTTAATTAAATGGGTAACGGTGAACTTGTGACTAAGTTGGATCTAATGGTCATGTAAACTTGACAAAGGTCTAGCATGGAAGTTTAACATATAATCACAGTTTCAACCCACAACTTAGCATATAATCTTATGTATGTCAAAACATAAGAAAGCTATTATAATCATTTTTAATCACAATTTAGCATGATGTTAAAAACATAAGAGGACTACAATTCCACTTTTACAAAATAATTAGATTCAACCTAACATGAATATACATGAGTGTTTATCTAACATATAAGCATGTGGTTTAGATAAAAAACTTGCAAATAACCAGCAATTTAAAGCATGCCATGTTTTACCATTTAATTGGTAGAATAAATCCATTACCCAAATCATAATAGACTTTAATAACATATAATATGTTCATCACCTCAAGCATATAGACATGATTAATATACAACATGTTCATCGCCACAAGCATATAGACATGAAATATACAACATGTTCATCGCCACAAGCATATAGACATGAAGTATACAACATGATCATCTCCATAAGCATATAGACATGATTAGTTACAACGATACTTTAAGATAAACGAGAATCAAATCTTATACATAAGCATCATTCTATATCCCAATCACAACATGTCATGATTCAATCGAAAGAATGTTTAAATCTGCATAATAACCAACTTAGAAACTAAAAGGAATTCTTGCGTTCTGAAATCTGAATTTTGAAATTGGAGATGCGCGCCTTTGATGAAGATCGTTGAACTAGACTAGTTTTAATTTGATTTTGATGTAAGCTTTAACTCATCTTTGAATTGAAAACGTGACGGCTACTCCAAGTTCTCTACTGACAGCATTTTAGTTCTAGGATTATTTTTCTATGTGTTTTTAGGTTGAGCATTGAGTTGTTTATATAGAATTTCAGTTTAATTATAGCCGTCATATGAACCTAGAGTTAATCACAACCACTCAGACCAGATCAGGACCATCCAGAAACCCTAGTGACTCAGCAGCAAGTCATCAGTCATTCAAAATTCAGATCTGGCCGGGGGCCAGGTCGACCCCCAGTTCGACCTCTATGGGAGGAGGTCGACACTAAAGTCAACCCCCTGGTCGACCTGCCTAGGCGGGAATTTTCCCGCCCAGCCCGCTTCTGACTTTTTATTCGAATTTGAACTTGTCTTTCGAGCTGTTTGAATTTATTTAAATTTTCTGGAAACTTCTGACAGCTATAACTTCTTCATACGAAGTCCAATTTATGCAAACTCGAACTCTATCTCAACCAGAATTCCGAGACGAACACAATAGCGTAACCCGTTTCCCTTAATTCTCACATTTTAAATAAAGTATTCTAGGATTTGTTATTATAACATTTATAGAAAGTACGGGGTGTTACAAGATGTTTTGTGATGCTGAAGATCAATTGATGGAAGAGCCAAAGTTGTTCGAAAAATTGTCAGCTAATGCCGTGAAGCCTTTATTTCTAGATTGTGCTAAGTTCATAATATTGTCTGCTGTGCTCAAGCTTTTCAATTTGAAAACAAAATACGGGCGGAGTGATATAAGTTTTACATCATTGCTGAAACTTCTAAAAGAAATGCTTCCCAAAGTAATGAGCTTCCCACTTCTAACTATGACGCGAAGAAAATTATGTGCCCAATTGGTATAGGATATAAAAGGATACATGCATGTCCAAATGATTGTATAGTGTATCGAAATGAATATGAGAAGTTGCATGAGTGTCCTAAGTGTGGATTATCCTGTTACAAGTCGCAAGGGAATGTTCGTAACAAAGCAAATAAAAAAGAGTCCTCGGAAAAGGTTTTGTGTGGTATTTGCCAATTATACCAAGATTTAAACATTTATTTGCAAATGAAAAAAAGCAAAAAACTTAAGATGACATGCAGATATGAGGAAAGGTGATTGATTTCTAAGGCATCCAGCCGATTCTCCACAGTGGAGAAACATTGATGCAATATACCCTGATTTTGGTAAAGAAATTAGAAATCTCAGACTTGGTCTTTGCACAGATGGCATAAATCCATTTGGCAACCTAAGTAGTCAACATAGTACTTGGCCTGTTCTTTTGGTGATTTACAATCTTCCACCTCACTTGAGTTTGAAGCGCAAGTACATCATGTTGTCTCTTTTGAATTCTCGACTACGACAACCAGGAAATGATGTCGATGTTTACTTAGCTCCTCTTATGGACGATTTAAAGTTTTTGTGGAATAAAGGCGTGCAAGTAATTGATGCATACAGTAAAAGTGATTTTACATTACGTGCCATGGTTTTTTATACATAAATGATTTTCCCGCATATGGTAACTTGTTTGGCTATAGTAAAAAAGGTGCCAAAGCATGTCCAATTAGTCAAGATGATATGTGTAACACCCCATATTTTCTGTGAATATTAAATCAACAAATCTAAGAACATTTAATTTTTAAAAGAAGAATTGGGTGAAACCCGTGTTATTCCATTGCGTTCGTCTCGGAATTCTGCTTGAGATAGAGTACTAAATGGCATGAATCGGACTTCGTATGAAGAAGTTATGGAGGTTAGAAGATTTCAAGTTTAAGCAGAAAATAAATATAAATAATAATTAAAATCAAAAACTAGTTCAAAATTCAAAATTCGGACAGAACAGGCTTATCGGGAAATTTCCCACTCAGGGTGTCGACCACCCCAGGGGTAGTCGACTCCCCCGTAGGGATTCGACCCCTTTGAGATCCTGTTCCTGTGACGAATTTTTTAACCCTGAGCTGATGTGGCCTTCTCTGATTGGCCGATGACTAATTTCTGAGGTATTAAGGCTTATGTGTCGTGCTATGGTTGGTTAGATAACACATCTCTTTGGTTTGATGGCTCTGATTTCTCTTAGACTAATCTAAAGGCTAAAATTAATCCTAGACATCTATATATACATCTCTAAACCTAAACTCTAATTCACAACAATTCCTTATGACGACTTTATGCTACTGAACTCTCAATTCTCTTAGCCGCCGCCTCAAAAACCTAAATCATATTATAAGATATTTATCAACAATCAACTTTGTGGCTTAATCAACATCAAATTAGAGTTTTTGCAACAACAATGATTCAATTATCTTTTCTTAATCCTAGCAATGTAAGTTCACGTTATCTTCAGATTTGAATACCTGATTGTAATCTTGACATGTAATAAAATGAATCGAAGTCTATGCCTGATTGTAAGATAATCTTTTAGATTTATCCTTACCCTTCTAATGAATCTATGTCTTTACATGCCTTAGAGGTTATTTTTATTGATTAAATCAGGCCTATCTTTGTTGTACATCAGGTTTATAATCCTCTTTGGTTACGATGCTATTCTTATGCCTGTGACAATGATTGTATCAGTTTCTTCAAGAATCTATCTTTGTTGGATCTAAATCTCTTGTATTAGGTCTATTGTTACATGCCTATTTTTATGCCTATTCTTATTTTATGCTCCTTCTCCCTCTCTTCCCTTGTTTCCTTTTTCTTTTATGAACCTGGATTACCTTCGAACCTAGGCTGAAATCGCGAAATACGAATGATTGGAATACGGGGAATACTTTGGGTAAATATTGGGCATAATGTATTTGGTGAAATAATTAGGCATGACATATTTGGTGAAATTATTGGACATAATTTGTAACCCGAGATTTGGGGTATAAATGTTATTATTGCGAACTTGGAGTAAATTGAAATAATAAATCTAGATTGGGCGTAAACTGTAAATTGGAATATTAAAACTAGATTGGGCATAACTACTAGTTGGGGCGCCAAGCATAATGCATATTGCGATTTTGGGGCATGACTATTATTGCAAATTTGGGAAGATTGGGTGTAACCTATTTTGAGTAATAACTTGTAATTGAATTTGTTAGGCATAACTTGGGAATTGGAACATGACTAGTTTTGTGAATTTGGGATAATTAGCATATAAAATCTAGGCTTGGACATGTATAGTAAAAAATGTAAATTGGCTAAAGATGAACGTGCCTAACCCGAGGTTGGATTGAGTTGCAGTGTAAGACTGCCCGGAACTGCCCGACACATCCAACGACCGACACAATATAGATCTAATGTGAGAGGTTAGCATACTAAGCCCAGAACCCGAGGTTAGAATGAGTTTGTGGTAGAAATCTGCCCGGAACCGCTCGGCACATCCAGCAACAGCAAACAACGGTTCTAATGTGAGAGGTTGAGGCATTAATGAATGAATTAACGCTAATAAACGGACATGCTAAGAGTGGTAGGGTTAAGTAACACAAGAAGGAAACACTTAACCAATGTAACATGACAAGTGAGTGAGTTAAGTTAACTCGACTGGATTGATGACACTTAACTAATATAACATGATGAACGAGTGGGGTTAAGTTAATGGGAAACACTTTAACCAATATAACATGATGAATGAATGGGGTTAAGCTAAGTGGGAAACACTTAACCAATATAACATGATGAATGAACAGGGTTAAGTTAATAGAAAACACTTAACCAATTACAACATGATGAATGAGAAGGGTTAAGTTAATAAGAAACACTTAACCAACATGACATGACATGTGGATGGGTTAAGTTAACTTGAACGGATGGATAACACTTAACCAATTTGGGGGTTATACGAATAGACCCCAAGAAACCCTAGTAACAGGGACCCATTTCAGCAGTAACCCATATAGATGTATCACGGTACCCTGAACTAGGCAGTGTGGAGCACGATTACTGGGATTATTATAAGCGGTCAAAATAGCGGCAGGTGGTGCAGCAGTGTAGTTCCGACGGAGTATGGGCCTGCACGTGCTCCGGACTGGAAAAGCAGGCAATAGGCATCAGTAGTATACACTGTGCATCTAGAATTTATGTCAGGTCGCTATCATAGGGAATGATACACCTTATGGTGGGACAAGCACATGGTATCTACACACAAGAGTGGGCCGAATTGACACAGACAAAAGAAAAATTAATACAAGTAGGGAGCTGGTCGATAGGGTAGTAAGGGTACATCTAACATCTTCATGGAAATTAGGTTGATTGAGGTAAGATCCTCATACTCGATGTACACCTGAAGGATACCACAATTGCGGGGTTGGGATCACCTTATTTTATAGCACAGGATACTAGTTGGGACACTAGTAGGGGATATGGATCCTTTTTCACAGGATATTAGTTGGACACTAGTAGGGAATCCGAATCATTATATAAAAGACACTAGTTAGGATGCTAGTTGGGTGGTGCGGAGAAAATAGGAAATCAGAGAAAGTACCAAAGCGCATTCAGTGTATCTTACCTTGTTATAACTTACGATCATCATTTGTTGTCTTGCTATGCTTGTTATCACGGTTATGGTCTGGTATCTAGTTTATTCATGCCCTGATGCTTTTACCTATTTACATGCTGAAAGTCACTGGACTTACCAGGCTTTATGTCTGACTCTGTTTTGTTTCGCTTTCTTTTCTTCCATTTCCCCCTTCCCCCAAGGTTCACAGGGAGGGAATATTACTACTTAGCTTAGTTTTCTTTCCAAGATCGAAGATAATCGATGTATTGCTCTGAACTCTCTTTTCCACTGCTATGGCTGGCTCATGCTTTATTGGGGAATATCATTGTCATTTTATGCTTCTTTATTTTGTTAAACAAGACAGATACTTTGTTGTAATGGGTATTGTAAAACAAGCTTTGTACAAGCTATTTGACCGCTGCAATTTCATCAATGAAGTAAAGTTTTATTTATTTTCCGCTATTTAAATTTTGTTTGTTTTGTAATTTATCTGTTCTACACACTTATGATGCTCCACCGAAGTTAATGCATTCCCTTTGTGAGTGACCTTAACGGAGGTGTGGTGTTACACGTGGTATCAAAGCTAAAGTGTTACCAGAACAGACAAAAGATTTTTCAAAAGCTAATTTCAAAAGAGGTGTTTTCTAAAACATGTTTTAAAGAAGCGTTTTTCAAGAGAAAAGTATTGTTTTTAAAAGGCATATTCTCCGAAGCCATATGCACTACCTTTCAATTCTCTATTTGAATCTCTTATTCCTTTCTTTTCGCCATAGTTTCATAGGAATACGACACAAGATGAGGGCGAAGTAGTGCCCAACCTCCATCTGTGGCCGCAGTAGTTTCACCTGCGGCTAATCTTCTTTCAAGCTTTGTAGGTTGCCGTGCGATGGAGGTAGTTTCGAGAAACTTGTCAACAAGCTAAACAAGGATAGTAAGGATAAGAATAAAGGAGTTTGGGCTAAGGAGCACAAGCCCAAGGATAAGAAGCTTGTTGATATGGCTTAATCCACGCAGAAGGAGAAAGGTGAAAAGAAAGAGGCCAAAGTGGAGGAATCACAAACAAGGGATTGGAATATAAGAAGGGTGGAAGAAATAATAGATCCCACAACAAGAGGAAGTGTCTTTTCTGTGGTATAGCGGGTCATTTAATTGTAGGAAGAAGAAGACATATGGTTGTTTTCAGTATGGTGAAGCAGGGCATCTTATCAAGGAGTCCCCGAGGGACAAGGACAAGGGCAAAGGGCATAATCTTCTAGAGTGCAATTACATGCTCTCACCGCTAGTGTACCTAAGAGAGGTAGGAACGTTCTTGTTGAAGGTTTAGTTTTTCTTTTGATCATCCTGTTAATACTCTTTTTGATTTTAGCGCTTCATATTCGTTTATATCTGCTTCCATAGTTGAGTCTCTACACCTTAGTACTTGTATAATAGAAGATCCCATTATTGTCTCAAATCCAATTGGTCGTTCGGATCATTTATCTATGATTTGTTTGGATTTGGGAATATCTATACTAATCGTTGAGTTTATATGTAATGCTTACGTTTTTGGTTTCATGGGCTATGGGTTGATTCTAGGGATGGGTTGGTTATCCAGTAATGGTGCCATTCTAAATTGTGAAAGGAGGGTAGTTAGACTTTTGACTCGCCTCAGTAATACCCTCGAAATCTCGTGTAACCCTAAGGGTTCTGTCATGCTTAGTTACCTAGAATCTCTTGATACATCTGTTGATAATTTGCAGTCTGTTTAAGTAGTCCATGAGTATCCCGATGTCTTTGATGAAGTGAAGGGTTTACCCCCAAAACGGGAAACAGATTTCTGCATATACTTGGTTGATAACGCCAACCCAGTTGCATTACCCGTACGACACATGGCTCCTTGGGAGAGGAAGGAGCTCAGCAAGCAAGTTAAAGAGTTGCTTGAGAAGGGGTTTATTTGGCGAAGTATTTTTGAATGGGGTGCTCCAGTAGTGTTAGCTACTAAGGCAGACGGTCCACTTCGCTTATGCGTGGATTATAGAGAATTAAACAAGCTGACTAAAGAAAAAAATAGGCACCCACTTCCAAGAATAGATGATTTGTTTGACCAGCTTGTAGGTGCGTCTGTTTTCTTCCAACTAGATTTGGCTACAGGGTTTCATCAGCTAAGAGTAGCGGAGGACAGTATAGGCAATACTGCTTTTAGGACCCCAGATGGTTTCTTTGAGTGGCTCGTCATGCCTTTTGGTTTGACGAATTTACCCGATTATTTTGTTGCTTGATGAGTAGGGTGTATAGGGAGTTCCTTAATAAGTTTGTAGTAGTCTTCTTGGACGATATCATGATTTTCTCAAAGAACGAGGAAGAACATGCTTTGCATTTAAGAGAAGTCATGGATACACTCCAATCACATCAACTTAAGGCAAAGTTCTCTAAAATGTCATTTTTGGAGAGAAGAAGTAAGGTTTCTAGGACATGTGGTGTCCAAAGAAGGGATAGTAGTAGATCGCGCAAAAGTAGTTGCGGTGGATGACTGGTAGGTCCCAAGGAATGCAACAGAAGTAAGAAGCTTTCTTGGACTAGCAGGCTAATATAAGAAGTTCATTAAGAACTTTGCAAAGGTATTAGTCTCACTTACTGGATTAATGAAGAAGAATCTAACCTTTCCTCGGGATATTGATTGTGATGTCACTTTCCAACGATCGAAGAGGGCTCTTACAACGGCCCCAGTTTTGAATTTTACCTTATGGTAGTAAAAGGTTTACAATATACACGGATGCATGCGGCACAGGACTAGGCGCCATTTTGATGTAAAAAGGAAGGGTAAGGTCGTAGCAGATGCCTTAAGAAGAAAAAGGCTGACTTCAAGTCCTCTTTATGTGAAAAGGAAAAGTTCAGAATACATATCCACCTTTTATTTTAAAACATTCGGTTAGGTTATTAGTTGGCATCACTTGGAGTAAGACCTATGCTTTTGGATCAAATAGGGACTTCACAAAGAAAAGACTCTCAGATAGTTAACGTAATCAGAGCACAATGGAGTGAAGCTCAAGAAGATGAGACTTAGAAGACTGAAGACTAGATACGTGCATCATACCCTTTTTGTGGGTATATCCTTGATCTCTCTTTTTTCTGTAAAGTTTATTTGCATGCTAGTCTTTATCTTTTAAGTATATCCTCTCGGTCCTATCCTCGATCCTTAGGTAGAACCAATGGATGTAAATATGTGTTTGGAACATGTTATGGTTGATGGTTGCAAATGGTTGCTAGTGGCTGCTCGTGGATTCATATATACACACACACACACTAGGTACTAGATCGGCTCAGTCACTTTCATATTGCATATGCATATATGTATTTCTATATGGATTGAAACTTGGTGAGTTATCATGTGGACGTTGCATATGTATGAATGATTGTGCACTCATGTAGAAGTTATAAAATACGAACAAGAATAATTGCATACATGATGGACTCATAGCACCGACATGATTCGCATTAAGGAGGTCAACTGAATCAGTAGACCACCTGATTTTGCATTAGATAAGGACATATACACACTATGCATATGATCATGAAAAACATTAGAAATCTTTTTAAGGACAGTGGATGCCTGTGACTGATGATTGAGTAGATGGATGTTGGATGTTAGGAGTCATTCTTCTTAACTTAGAGATTTCGGGGATGAAATCTGTAACACCCCACACCCGCTAAGGTCACTCGCTAAGGGAATGCCTTAACTTCGGTGGAGTATTTTAAGTGAATATAGAACAGAAAAATTACAACAGACAGATATAAGTAATACTTGAAATTTAAAACATCATTTCATTGCAGCAGAAGGTAAACATGTTTGGTTACATATCAAAAACCAACAAGAGTCAAGTACAAAATATCCCTCTCGTTAAAACATAAGTACATAATCCCACTACATACTAATAGCCATAATAGAAAAGATAACCGAGTTTTACTTCAAGAGTCCAAGCTTCAAAAGATAGATAAAGCAATACGAATCAAAGCCCACTAGTGTTAGGCCCACTCTGATAACCTGAGGGTTGGGAAAAAGATAAAAACAACGGGGTCAAACATAAGTCTGAGTGAGCCCTATAACTTTAACAATACAATCATTAAAGTAATTAGGGTATGATATAAACCTGGTATGGTACGACTGGGGATAAATGACCACACTAAGCAGCCAACTAGACTTAGGATGAACTAAGATAACGGTAAAGACGCGCCTATCCACCCAAGGATAAATACTACACTGTACCGCCCCAGATCTACCCACCCAAGGGTAATTTCTAACTGCACCACACCAGTCATTCCTACTTAAAGGTTGATCCCTCCCAAGGACTTAGAAAAAATTTACCCAGTAGTTTCGTGTACCCCTAGCTGACAACATAGGTGCCGTCTGCCCCTATCTCCACTAGGTGTACCCCGTACTTAGTAATCTTAATAGTAGTCTCTTGTACCCCTAGCTGACAACATAGGTGCCGTCTGCCCCTATCTCCACTAGGTGTACCCACTACTCCCATTCGATCGGCTCTCTACCGTAGATACCCGTGCTGCCCCCACAGTGGGGTGTATCACTCCCCAAAGTGGCAACCCGATACAATCAATGGTGCACGGCTTATATCTACACGATGCAACAACGTCTTACCTACCAGCCCGGGTCCACAAACGCATATGAAACCCGTTGGACTTGCATTTCCACCGCTAACCCGTTTTTGGCCTCTTATAGTCAAGCCCAGTACGCGTGTCCCGTCCTCGACATGGGTCGAGCCCAATAAGATACATATGGGTTACTGGTTGAAATGGGCCCCCACAAGCTACCCACCTAAGCTTGTCACTTTATCTAGTGCATCCCACTTAACCCTTTTGAATAATCATGTCCACTTACATGTTTAAAGTTTGGTTAAGTCATCTAATCATATTTCAATTGCCACTCAAGGCACCCACTAGATTTCCCATGCCACCCAAGGCACCTACTTGATTTCCACATGCCACCCAAGGCACTTACTTAACCCTTTAATCATGTTTAATTACATGTCCCACTATGGTTAAGTATTCTAATCGTATTTTCTATTGCCACCCAAGGCAACCATTAGATTTTCACATGCCACCCAAGGCACTTACTTAACCCTTTAATCATGTTTAATTACATGTTCCACTTTGGTTAAGTATTTTAATCTTATCTTCTATTGCCACCCAAGGCAACCACTAGATTTTCCCCATGCCACCCAAGGCACTTACTTAACCCTTTAATCATGTTTAATTACATGTTCCACTTTGGTTAAGTATTCTAGTCGTATTTTCTATTGCCACCCAAGGCAACCACTAGATTTTTCCACATGCCACCCAAGGCACCCACATAACCCCTCATGCCCCACTACATGCTTATTTGGTTAAGTGTTTCTTAATTGATTAAGACCGTAACCTTTGCAAAGACCTCTCACATTAGACTATCTTTTATGGCAGCTGGATTTGCCGGTCGGGTCCGGGCAGCCTTACGCCATAACCGAGTCTAACCTCGTGTCTTTACACTTGTCACGTATTTAGTTTATGCCTAAGACCTCTCACATTGGGCCAATCATTTGTAGCCGCTGGATTTGCCGGTCGGTTCCGGGCAGTCTTATGCTACAAAAGGGTCCAACCTCGTGTCTTAGTCGATTAATTACACCTAATTAATCACCCCCATAATTTGTATTAATTATCCCTAATTAATTACAAATTTAACGATGTACATAATTGACTCAATTATGTCCATCCACTTTATGGTATGCATAATCATACCAACTTCACACCATTTCATTAACATGAATATTAACCCCATCGTTCCCCACGTAATTCGCTAACATGACATACTTAAAAGGGAAGATTCATCACACATACAATGGGTTCAACTTGCATAACATTAGCATCAACATGGGTTTAAAAGGTGTCAACATGCATATAGCATCAAACCCAACTAGCATAAATAATCAACCCAAACTTGCATGAATCACATATGTCATAAAGAGGTTAACTTGCATAAGTTACTTATGTCATACCAAGGGGTAAACTTGCATATGTATGTATGACATACAAAGGGGTTAACTTGCATATGTATGCATATCATACAAAGGTGTAAACTTGCACATGTTACTTGCATATAATCAAACACCAAACTTTCATAACATATCATATATGAACTTGCATATAATCATACACCAAACTTGCATAATATATCATATATGAACTTGCATATAATCATACACCAAACTTGCATAACATATCATATATGAACTTGCATATAATCATACACCAAACTTGCATAACATATCATACATGAACTTGCATATAATCATACACCAAACTTGCATAACATATCATATATGAACTTGCATATAATCATACACCAAACTTTCAAAACATGGTGTCATAATGGATCAATGTTTATCATAGCGATTTGCATAACTAGCATCATGAACACATAGCCTAAAACTTGCATAACTTGCATAACATCATGAACACATAGCATATGACTTGCATAACTTGCATAACATCATAATCACATAGCATATGACTTGCATAACTTGAATAACATCATGAACACATAGCATATGACTTGCATAACTTGCATAACATCATGATCACATAGCATATGACTTGCATAACTTGCATAACATCATGAACACATAGCATATAACTTGCATAACTTCATAAACACATAGCATATGATAACATAACTTGCATTGATCCACATTCATAGCCATAACCTCATTATATCCTATCATAATCATTTCAACAATTGGTCATTAAGGCTATAGAAACTCACAACTTGTTGATTAGCACTCCTATGAAGAGGATTAAGTTGCTAGAGTTGATTAGAAGTTGATTTGAGAAGCTATCTCTCTCTTTAATTTGATGGAGGCTCCTTCAAGTTGCATTTTGACGGCATAACGACGTTGTCTCCAATTTTAGTATGAATTAGGGTAGTCTTAGGGTGTATTTATAGAATTAGGATTTAGTTTAGGCCCTTAGATTAACCCTAGATTAGGTTAGAGCCGTCATATTTCGTCACAAACCCTAAAACATAGCCCAAACCCCATCAGGTTGCACCCAGGTCACACAGACCGGCAGGGGGGGTCGACCCCTGTGTCGACCCCTATGTCGACCCCTGGGTCGACCCCTAGGGAGGGGGTCGACACCCATGTCGACCCTAGGATCGACTCCCTCAGCCTGGCGGGAATTTTCCCGCCTCTTCTGAAATGTGAATCTGAATATTTTAAATCTGTTTTAAATTTTCTGAAAACTTCTTCGGGCCTTAACTGGGTCATACGGACTCCGATTTTCGAAAACTCGGACTCTATTTCGCGTATTTTTCCGAGACGAACGCAATGGCATAGCCCGTTTCCCCTGATTCAGATTTTAAAATTTAATTCTGCCCTGTTTTATATTATAACAAGTTATTCAACATACGGGGTGTTACATTCTCCCATACTTAAAGAATTTCGTCCCCGAAATCTCTAAGTCAAGAAGAACGTATCCTACCAACCAAACAACCATCTACTCAAACCATCAAACACTGGCATCCATTGTCCTTAAAGTTTCTAATGCTGTATGAACATATGCAAAGAGTGTGTGTATATGTTCCCTGTCTAATGCAAAATCAGGCGGTCTACTGATTCAGCTGACCTCCTTAATGCAAACCATGATAGTGCCATGCATCCAATATGTATGCAAAAGAACCCTATCGACACATACTATCTCTACATGAGTGCACAATCATTCACCAAAATGCATCATCCATATGATAGCACAACCATTATACATCCATTAATATAGCTACCTACACACAATTATATGCAATATGCAATATGAAGTGATTGAGCCGATCTAGTGCCTAGAGTGTGTGTATTTGCATCCACGAGCAACCACTAGCAACCACTTGCATCCACTTGCATCCATCAATCATAACATGTCTCAAACACATGTTTCAACCATAGGTTTACCCTATCTAAAGGTCAAAGGTACTAATGAGAGGACATACTGAAGATAAGATAAGTACTAGACAAACGATAAAGGAGAAGTTAAAAGACATACCCTCAAAAAGGAATGGGTACAATGAACGCATCTTCGCTTCTGTCTCCCAAGTAGCATTGCTCTCATCCTCTCCCCATTGCACTTTGACTAGTCGAACCTCTCTGTTTCTCATCTTCCTATTCTCTGACCCAAGGATGCGGGTAGGAGCTCGTCGAATAGTCGCATCACGCTCTACCTCCACCTCTCTAAGCAAGCTCGGCTCTACCACCTCTGCGGTCTCATGTAGGCACTGCCTCAAATGTGACACATGGAATACGTCATGTACCCCACTGAGTCTCTCGGGTAAATCCACTCTATATGCCATGGAGCAGTCCTCTTGCTCTTCACGGGTATGAAATGGGCGCTCTTAGTAAGTCTGTCTACCCCAACCCAAATTCCCGTATTACCCTTCCTCGATCTCGGTAACCCATCAATAAAATCCATCGAGAGGCTATCCCACTTCCATTGCGGAACCTCCAATGGGTGAAGCAACCCACCAGGTTTCTTTTGCTCCGCTTTCACTTGTTGGCACACCAAGCATCTAGCGACATACTCGGCCACATCTTTCTTCATACCGGCCCAAAAGAAAACTCGCTTCATGTCCTGGTACATCTTGTCCCCACCGGGATGAATGGTCATCCTAGAACGGTGTGCATCATCAAGAATAGCCTTCCTCAAACCCTCGTCTTGCGGTACACAAAGTCTACCGTCTCTACGTAAGCACCCCCTATCGTCTAGGGTGTACCTACTCAAATGGCTGGACGACTCCCCCCTTATGAGCCTCTCTACTAACTCAACCAACTGTGGGTCGTCCCGCTGTGTCTCGCCAAGCCGTCCCAAAAGAGTAGGTCTGACCTCTAAGGATGCTAGCAAACCGGGTACAAAGTCAATGGAAGGTCTAAAATCAAACATCGAGATAAATTCCAAGCTTCGTCGTTCCACGAACAATGGACTCAAGGACAACCTTTTTCTGCTTAAGGCGTCCGCCACCATGTTACCCTTACCAGGGGTATACACTATCTCGAAATCATAGGATGCTAAGAATTCCATCCACCTTTGTTGTCTTAAGACTATGCGCTCGAAGAGTCTCCAACACTTCCCTTAGATGTAGGGCATGCTTTTCTCCACTTCTAGAGAAAACCAGGATATTCTCCCATGAAAAATCGTCACAACTATCCATCTCTCACGCAAACCATCCTAGTCGAACTCGACATCCCCCAAATGCAAGCCCCAAAGGCCTAAACCAATATCAGACAAACACCCAAGGGATACCTCCTTCGAATTCAGACGACCTACGTGAGATGATACTAGTAAAAATGGCTAAATAATTAAGCCCTTGTCCAACTCTGGATGTCCTTGCCAGTCTCGCTCCAAAACCGCCGTTGATCAAATAACTGGCTTTGCTTAACCTATTAAGCACATACGAAAACTTATTTCGCTCTTAGAAAAGACCAAGATGTCATCCACAAAGACCACTACGAAGTTATTTAGGTACTCCCTGAACACCCTACTCATCAAATCAACAAAGTATGCAGGGGCGTTCGTCAAACCAAATGGCATCACCAGCCACTCATAGAAACCATCCGGAGTCCTAAAGGCAGTCTTCTCTATACTATCCTCAGCCACTCTCAACTGATGAAACCCCGTGGCTAAGTCCAACTACGAAAACACTGAGGCGCCAACCAACTGATCAAAGAGATCATCAATCCTCGGCAATGGGTGTCTATTCTTCTTTATGAGCTTGTTGAGTTCTCTATAGTCTACACAAAGTCTGAGGGACCCATCCGCCTTCGTGGAAAAACTACTGGAGCACCCCACTCCGATATACTTCGTCTTATGAACCCCTTCTCAAGCAACTCCCCTACTTTCTTATGGAGTTCCCTCCTTTCACTAGGAGCCATGTGGCGCACTGGCAAAGATACTGGTTTAGCATTGCCCACTAGATATATTCGGAAGTCTATCTCCCGCTTTGGAGGTAAGCCCTTCACCTCCCCAAACACATCCGAGTATTCCCGGACCACTCTAACAGATCGCAAACTCTCGACCGAAGCGTCCAGGGATTCAAGATAACTTAGCCTAACAGAATCTATGGGATTACAAGAGATCTCGAGAGTGTTCCCCAAGCGGGTCATGAGCCTAACAACTCTCCTTTCACAATCAAGAACGGCACCATTACTGGATAACCAGTCCATGCCCAAAATCAACCCATAGCCCGTGAAGCCCAAAACAAAAGCATCACATCTAAACTCAACGCTAAGTATAGAAATCTTCAAACCCAAACATATCATGGACAAATAAGTGGAGCCCCCAATTGGGTTTGAAGCAACCAAGGGATCATCTACTAGACTGGTGTCCAAGTGCAGTGACTCAACTAACGATGATGAGATAAACAAATGTGATGCGCCAGAGTCGAATAAAGTTCGAACAGGATGATCGAGAGATCCAACTTTCAACCTAGACGGACCTACCCCCATCAGGTATACCAGCCATGAGGGAATACATCTACCCTCCAGAAGATCCTGTACTTTGTCCTTACCTCTTTGGACTATCCTAATAAGGTGTCCTATTTCTCCAAAACAACTAGCCTTCTCCTTTACATTCTCCTTTCGTGACCTTCTCGCCACGATGAGGTTTCGTCCTTTATTTACCTAACAGCAATTTGAACCTTCCTCCCTCGTCCATCTTAAAGGTACCCATAAGCCTTCCACCTCCTTGGACTAACTTCTTAGCCCGACAAACTTCTTAGTCCCTTGAAGTGGTTCTTCCGTCCTTCATATGGAAGTCCTTAATTATCTTTAAAAGACATCTATACGCGGAGGGGAAATTCAAAAAGAGATAGAGGAAGAGATTCAAAACGGAGAATCGAAGGAAGGATATATGGCTCTTGGGGATTATGTTCTTTTCTTTCAAAAACTTTTCTCTTAAAAGACATGTTTTTGAAAATACTTCTTCCAAAAATGTTTTTAGAAAAATAATTTTTCTAAAAGTTTTATCTGTTCTGGTAACCTTAAGCTCTGATACCACGTGTAACACCCCACACCCGCTAAGGTCACTCGCTAAGGGAATGCCTTAACTTCGGTGGAGTATTTTAAGTGAATATAGAACAGAAAAATTACAACAGACAGATATAAGTAATACTTGAAATTTAAAACATCATTTCATTGCAGCAGAAGGTAAACATGTTTGGTTACATATCAAAAACCAACAAGAGTCAAGTACAAAATATCCCTCTCGTTAAAACATAAGTACATAATCCCACTACATACTAATAGCCATAATAGAAAAGATAACCGAGTTTTACTTCAAGAGTCCAAGCTTCAAAAGATAGATAAAGCAATCCGAATCAAAGCCCACTAGTGCTAGGCCCACTCTGATAACCTGAGGGTTGGGAAAAAGATAAAAACAACGGGGTCAGACATAAGTCTGAGTGAGCCCTATAACTTTAACAATACAATCATTAAAGTAATTAGGGTATGATATAAACCTGGTACGGTACGACTGGGGATAAATGACCACACTAAGCAGCCAACTAGACTTAGGATGAACTAAGATAACGGTAAAGACGCGCCTATCCACCCAAGGATAAATACTACACTGTACCACCCCAGATCTACCCACCCAAGGGTAATTTCTAACTGCACCACACCAGTCATTCCTACTTAAAGGTTGATCCCTCCTAAGGACTTAGAAAAAATTTACCTAGTAGTTTCGTGTACCCCTAGCTGACTACATAGGTGCCGTCTGCCCCTATCTCCACTAGGTGTACCCCGTACTTAGTAATCTTAATAGTAGTCTATTGTACCCCTAGCTGACTACATAGGTGTCGTCTGCCCCTATCTCCACTAGGTGTACCCACTACTCCCATTCGATCGGCTCCCTACCGTAGATACCCGTGCTGGCCCCACAGTGGGGTGTATCACTCCCCAAAGTGGCAAACCGATACAATCAATGGTGCACGGCTTATATCTACATGATGCAGCAACGTCTTACCTACCAGCCCGGGTCCACACATGCATATGAAACCCGTTGGACTTGCGTTGCCACCGCTAACCCGTTTTTGGCCTCTTATAGTCAAGCCCAGTACACGTGTCCCGTCCTCGACATGGGTCGAGCCCAATAAGATACATATGGGTTACTGGTTGAAATGGGCCCCCACAAGCTACCCACCTAAGCTTGTCACTTTATCTAGTGCATCCCACTTAACCCTTTTGAATAATCATGTCCACTTACATGTTTAAAGTTTGGTTATGTCATCTAATCATATTTCAATTGCCACTCAAGGCACCCACTAGATTTCCAATGCCACCCAAGGCACCTACTTGATTTCCACATGCCACCCAAGGCACTTACTTAACCCTTTAATCATGTTTAATTACATGTCCCACTATGGTTAAGTATTCTAATCGTATTTTCTATTGCCACCCAAGGCAACCATTAGATTTTCACATGCCACCCAAGGCACTTACTTAACCCTTTAATCATGTTTAATTACATGTTCCATTTTGGTTAAGTATTTTAATCTTATCTTCTATTGCCACCCAAGGCAACCACTAGATTTTCCCTATGCCACCCAAGGCACTTACTTAACCCTTTAATCATGTTTAATTACATGTTCCACTTTGGTTAAGTATTCTAGTCGTATTTTCTATTGCCACCCAAGGCAACCACTAGATTTTTCCACATGCAACCTAAGGCACCCACTTAACCCCTCATGCCCCACTACATGCTTATCTGGTTAAGTGTTTCTTAATTGATTAAGATCGTAACCTTTGCAAAGACCTCTCACATTAGACTATCTTTTATGGCAGCTGGATTTGCCGGTCGGGTCCGGGCAGCCTTACGCCATAACCGAGTCTAACCTCGTGTCTTTACACTTGTCACATATTTAGTTTATGCCTAAGACCTCTCACATTGGGCCAATCATTTGTAGCCGCTGGATTTGCCGGTCGGTTCCGGGTAGTCTTATGCTACAAAAGGGTCCAACCTCGTGTCTTAGTCGATTAATTACACCTAATTAATCACCCCCATAATTTGTATTAATTATCCCTAATTAATTACAAATTTAACGATGCACATAATTGACTCAATTATGTCCATCCACTTTATGGTATGCATAATCATACCAACTTCACACCATTTCATTAACATGAATATTAACCCCATCGTTCCCCACGTAATTCGCTAACATGACATACTTAAAAGGGAAGATTCATCACACATACAATGGGTTCAACTTGCATAACATTAGCATCAACATGGGTTTAAAAGGTGTCAACATGCATATAGCATCAAACCCAACTAGCATAAATAATCAACCCAAACTTGCATGAATCACATATGTCATAAAGAGGTTAACTTGCATAAGTTACTTATGTCATACCAAGGGGTAAACTTGCATATGTATGTATGACATACAAAGGGGTTAACTTGCATATGTATGCATATCATACAAGGGTGTAAACTTGCACATGTTACTTGCATATAATCAAACACCAAACTTGCATAACATATCATATATGAACTTGCATATAATCATACACCAAACTTGCATAACATATCATATATGAACTTGCATATAATCATACACCAAACTTGCATAACATATCATATATGAACTTGCATATAATCATACACCAAACTTGCATAACATATCATATATGAACTTGCATATAATCATACACCAAACTTGCATAACATGGTGTCATAATGGATCAATGTTTATCATAGCGATTTGCATAACTAGCATCATGAACACATAGCCTAAAACTTGCATAACTTGCATAACATCATGATCACATAGCATATGACTTGCATAACTTGCATAACATCATAATCACATAGCATATGACTTGCATAACTTGCATAACATCATGAACACATAGCATATGACTTGCATAACTTGCATAACATCATTATCACATAGCATATGACTTGCATAACTTGCATAACATCATGAACACATAGCATATAACTTGCATAACTTCATAAACACATAGCATATGATAACATAACTTGCATTGATCCACATTCATAGCCATAACCTCATTATATCCTATCATAATCATTTCAACAATTGGTCATTAAGGCTATAGAAACTCACAACTTGTTGATTAGCACTCCTATGAAGAGGATTAAGTTGCTAGAGTTGATTAGAAGTTGATTTGAGAAGCTATCTCCCTCTTTAATTTGATGGAGGCTCCTTCAAGTTGCATTTTGACGGCATAACGACGTTGTCTCCAATTTTAGTATGAATTAGGGTAGTCTTAGGGTGTATTTATAGAATTAGGATTTAGTTTAGGCCCTTAGATTAACCCTAGATTAGGTTAGAGCCGTCAGATTTCGTCACAAACCCTAAAACATAGCCCAAACCCCATCAGGTTGCACCCAGGTCACACAGACCGACAGGGGGGTCGACCCCTGTGTCGACCCCTGGGTCGACCCCTAGGGAGGGGGTCGACACCCATGTCGACCCTAGGGTCGACTCCCTCAGCCTGGCGGGAATTTTCCCGCCTCTTCTGAAATGTGAATCTGAATATTTTAAATCTGTTTTAAATTTTCTGAAAACTTCTTTGGGCCTTAACTGGGTCATACGGACTTCGATTTTCGAAAACTCAGACTCTATTTCGCGTATTTTTCCGAGACGAACGTAATGGCATAGCCCGTTTCCCCTGATTCAGAATTTAAAATTTAATTCTGCCATGTTTCATATTATAACAAGTTATTCAACATACGGGGTGTTACAAAATCCTTTAAGGAGGGGGGAGTGTAACACCCCGTATTTTCTGTGAATATTAAATTAACAAATCCAAGAACACTTAATTTTAAAAACAAGAATTGGGTGAAACGTGTTATGCCATTGTGTTCGTCTTGGAATTCTGCTTGAGATAGAGTCCGAGTTTGCGTGAATCGGACTCCGTATGAAGAAGTTGTGGAGGTTAGAAGATTTCAAGTTTAAGCAGAAAATAAATATAAATAATAATTAAAATCAAAAACCAGTTCAAAATTCATAACTCGGACAGAACAGGCTAAGCGGGAAATTTCCCGCTCAGGGTGTCGACCCCTCCAGGGGGATTCGACATAGGTGTCGACCCCCTATAGGTGAATCGACATAGGTGTCGCCCCCCCCATAGGGAGTCGACCCCTTTGAGATCCTGTTCCTGTGATGATTTTTTTTAACCCTGAGCTGATGTGGCCTTCTCTGATTGGCCGATGACAAAGTTCTGAGGTATTAGGGCTTATGTGTCGTGCTATGGTTGGCTAGATGACACATCTCTTTGGTTTGATGGCTCTGATTTCCCCTAGACTAATCTAAAGGCCAAAATTAATCCTAGACATCTATATATACATCTCCAAACCTAAACCCTAATTCATAACAATTCCTTATGACGACTCTATGCTGCTGAACACTCAATTCTCTTAGCCGTAGCCTCAAAAACCTAAATCATATTAGAAGTTCTTTATCAACAATCAACCTTGAGGCTTAATCAACATCAAATTAGAGTTTCTGCAACAACAACGATTCAATTATCTTTTCTTAATCCAAGCAATGTAAGTTCACATTATTTTCAGATTTGAATACCTGATTGTAATCTTGACATGTAATAAAATGAATCGAATTCTATGCCTGATTGTAATATAATCTTTTAGATTTATACTTATCCTTCTATTGAATCTATGTCTTTACATGCCTTAGAGGTTATTTTTATTGATTAAATCAGGCATATCTTTGTTGTATATCAGGTTTATAATCCTCTTTGGTTCGTGATGTTACTCTTATGCCTATGATAATGATTGTATCAGTTTCTTCAAGAATCTATCTTTGTTGGATCTAAATCTCTTGTATTAGGTCTATTGTTACATGCCTGTTTTTATGCCTATTCTTATTTTATGCTCCTTCTCTCTCTCCTCCCTTATTTCCTTTTTTTTTCGAACCTGGGTTACTTCGAACCTAGGTTGAAATCGCGAAATACAAACGATTGGAATACGGGGAATATTTTGGGTAAATATTAGGCATAATGTATTCGGTGAAATAATTGGGCCTGACATATTTGGTGAAATTGTTGGACATAATTTGTAACTTGAGATTTGGGGTATAAATGTTATTATTGCGAAGTTGGAGTAAATTAAAATATTAAATCTAGATTGGGCGTAAACTGTAAATTAGAATATTAAAACTAGATTGGGCGGCGCCAAGCATAATGTATATTGCGATTTTGGGGCATGACTATTATTGCAAATTTGGGAAGAGTGGGTGTAACCTATTTTGAGTAATAAGTCGTAATTGAATTTGTTCAGCATAACTTGGGAATTGGAACATGACTAGTTTTGTGAATTTGGGATAATTAGCATATAAAATCTAGACATGGACATGTATAGTAAAAATGTAAATTGGCTAAAGATGAATGTGACAAACCCGAGGTTAGATTGAGTTGCGGTGTAAGACTGCCCGAAACAGCCCGGCGCATCCATCGACCGCAACAATATAGATCTAATGTGAGAGGTTAGCACATTAAGCCCAAAACCCGAGGTTAGAATGAGTTTGCGGTAGAAGTGTGCCCTGAACCGCCCGGCACATCCAGTAACCGCAAACAACAGTTCTAATATGAGAGGTAGAGGCATTAATGAATGAATTATTGCTAATAAACGGACATGCTAAGAGTGGTAGGGTTAAGTAACACAAGAAGGCAACACTTAACCAATGTAACATGACAAGTGGGTAGGTTAAGTTAACTCGACTGGATTGATGACACTTAACCAATATAACATGATGAACGAGTGGGGTTAAGTTAATGGGAAACACTAAACCAATATAACATGATGAATGAATGAGGTTAAGCTAAGTGGGAAACACTTAACCAATATAACATGATGAATGGATAGGGTTAAGTTAATAGAAAACACTTAACCAATTACAACTTGATGTTAATAAGAAACACTTAACCAACATAACATGACATGTGGATGGGTTAAGTTAACTTGAATGGATGGATAACACTTAACCAATTTGGGGGGGGGGTATACGAATAGACCCTAGGAAACCCTAGTAATGGGGACCTATTTCAGCAGTAACCCATATAGATGTATCACGGTACCTTGAACTAGGCAGGGTGGGGCACGATTACTGGGCTGATTATAAGCGGTCAAAATAGCGGCAGGTGGTATAGAAGTGTAGTTCCGATGGAGTATGGGCGTGCACGTGCTCCAGAGTGGAAAAGCAGGCACTGGGCATCAGTAATATACACTATGCATCTAGAATTTGTGTCAGGTCGCTATCATAGGGATTGATACACCTTATGGTGGGACCAGCATAGGGTATCTACACGCAAGAGAGGGCCGAACTGGCACAGACACAAGGAAAAATTAATACAATTAGGGAGCCGATTGATAGGGTAGTAAGGGTACATCTAACATCTTCATGGAAATTAGGCTGATTGAGGTAAGATCCTCATACTCGATGTACACCTGAAGGCTGCCACAATTGCGGGGTTGGGATCACCTTATTCTATAACACATGATACTAGTTAGGACACTAGTAGGGGATATGGATCCTTTTTGACATGATACTAGTTGAGACACTAGCAAGGAATATGAATCGTTATATAAAAGTCACTAGTTAGGATGCTAGTTGGGTGGTGCAGAGAAAATAGGAAATCAAAGAAAGAACCGAAGCGCATTCAGTTTATCTTACCTTACCATATCTAATGATCATCATTTGTTGTCTTGCTATGCTTATTATCACGGTTGCGGTCTGGTATCCATTTTATTCATTCATGATGCTTTTACCTATTTACATGCTGAAAGTCACTGGACTACCAGGCTTTATGTCTGACTCTGTTTTTTTTCTCTTTCTTTTCTTCCGTTTCCCCCCCCCCCCCAGGTTCACAGGGAGGGAATATTACTACTTAGCTCAGTTTTCTTTCCAAGCTCGAAGATAGTCAATGTATTGCTTTGAACTCTCTTTTCCACTGCTACGGCTGGCTCATGCTTTATTGGGGAATATCATTGTCATTTTATGCTTCTTTATTTTGTTAAATAAGATTGATACTTTGTTGTAATGGGTATTGTAAAACAATCTTTGTACAAACAGTTTTACCAAGCTGCTGTTTCATCAATGAAGTGAAGTTTTATTTATTTTCTGCTGTTTAAATTTTTTCTGTTTTGTAATTATCTGTTCTATACACTTATGACGCTCCACCGAAGTTAATGCATTCCATTTGTGAGTGACCTTAACGGAGGTGTGGTGTTACAATATGGTTGTTGAGCGATTGCAATTTTGCAAGAAAAATGTGTATATGCATCATCGTAGATTTCTCCCTTCTGATCATCATTATCGTAAAAAAAGGAAGCCTTTCAATGGGGAGAAAGAGAATGGAGTTGTTCGTTTACTACTAGCAGGTAATGATGTTTATGAACGTGTCAAAGATATTGAAAATAAATTCGGTAAAAAGTTTCCTCTTCTAGAAGGCTCATGGAAGAAGAAGTCTATATTTTGGGAACTTCCATTTTGGATACATTTACAGGTTAGGCATTGTCTAGATGTAATGCATATAGAAAAAATGTTTGTGATAGTATCATTGGGACACTCTTGAATACGCCTGGTACGACAAAAGATAGGGAAAAAGCTAGGCAAGATATGATGAAAATGGGTATTCGGAAGGAGTTAGCACCAGTGCAGAAAGGTAAATGCACTTATTTTCCTCCTGCATGTTATACATTATCCCAAAAAGAAAAAACTAGTCTATGTGAATGGCTTCATGGTGTCAAGGTCCCCTCGGGTTATTCTTCGAACATTAGCAGTCGTGTATCAATCAAAGATCTAAAATTGACCGGCATGAAGTCTCATGATTGTTATGTGTTAATGCAACATTTGTTACCTATTGCAATTCGAGGCAAATTGCCTAAACATGTTAGACATGTTATTACAAATCTTTCTATATTTTTGTGTGTAATTTGTAGCAAGGTAATCGATCCTGATACATTGGGTGCTCAAGCAGCTGATGTTATTGTTACTTTATGCCAATTAGAGATGTATTTTCCTCCTTCGTTTTTTGACGTTATGGTGCATTTGATTGTCCATCTAATAAGAGAAATCAAAATTTGTGGTCCTGTGTTTATGAGATATATGTATCCTTTTGAAATGCATATAGGGACTTTAAAAAGGAAAAAAAATCGATATAGACCTGAAGCTAGTATTGTGTAAGGTACAGTAGCTGAGGAGGTTATTGAATTTGTCACTCAATACTTAACTAGTGTTGAACCTATTGGACTTCACAAGTCTCCGCATGAAGGACGACTTGACGGCATGACGCACTTGGGTTAAAATTGATTTCAATTAGTGAGGAAATGTTTCATAAAGCCCAACTACTTATTTTACAACACCTTATCGAGGTTCATCCTTACTTGGAGGAGCACATGGCAATTCTAAAGTCTAAGAATCCTTCAAAGAACGAAATGTGGTTAACAAATGAACATAACTGTACCTTCTTCAAATGGTTTAAGGACACAATAACGACTCAATTGGCAGAAGAAAATCATATCTCCGATATAATAAAATGGTTGGCATATGGGCCTCGAACTTTAGTTAAATCCTATGAAGGATATGATATGAATAGGTATGTCTTTTATACGAAGTGACAGGATAAGAAGAGCATAATCAAAATAGCGGAGTTAGCGTCGTGGCATGTTCAAGAGAATTTCCTAGTGCTAAAGATAACAAGCCAATAAATGTGACAATGTCGTATTATGGGCTAATTGAGAATATTTGGGAGCTTGATCATATGGACTTCACGATCCCACTATTTTAATGTAGATGGGCTGACAACCATCGTGTTGTACGAGTGGATGAAAATGGATTCACACTTGTTGACTTTAGTCGAGTTCGTCATGATAATGATCCACTCATTTTGGCATCTCAAGCAAATCAGGTTTTTACATCACCGATCCAGCTGATAATAAGTGGTATGTTGTTCTTCCCGGCATAAGACACATTGTTGGAGTTGATAAAGTGGTAGACAAAGAAGAGTATAATCAGTTTGATGAGAACCCACCTTTCTTTATTGGCGTAAGTCTACAGGAAGAAGAAATTGATTTAAACGCTACTTATACACGTTTTGATCACAACGAAGGGGTTTGGATAATGAGGTAATTTGAAGACGATACAATTAATTTATCATAATTATACTCTGGGCTAGTGGTTTTATTTATGAATTGTCCATTTTGATGAACAGGGAAAAGGATGACCTAGAATCTTGAGCGTGATGTTCGCCATTTCATTTGGGTTTTAGGAAGTTATTTCAGGTCTACTTGTATTTTATCAATTGAGTTTGTTATATGGCTTAGACTTCCTCTGGTTAATTCAAAATATAAATAAAGTTCATCTATTATAATTTACTACAAATCTTAGAGCTTCAATCTTCTTATTTATTATTCTAGTAATTACCATATTTTGTTTTTATTTATGTGTTTTCACTTTTCATGTTGATTTTGCTATAAATATATAATATCCGTAATCTTCTCATTTATTATACTTGTTTCTGTTAACACAAAATCATATTATATAACGGAAACCCAATAAAGTAGACTTTGCTCAGTGATAACTAAGAATGCTCACTGATAGATTTTGAAATTTGTAAACAACTATTGAAATTGATGATGACTTTATTTCAGAAAAAATATTTTATTTTTTTGCACAGTTTCATTATGCATAAATATAAGAACAAATACCATGATAATGCATTGATAAACTACATAATTTATCTGAAGTTTGTTCCAATACAATTCTAGAAGCAAAGGTTTATGTAATATCTAGTTCTTCAACATCAAGACAATAGTACTAGAAAAGGAATGTGTTGCAACAGGTAACCAGAATGAGCAAGAATATGAAGATCACCAAGAAGTAAACGAATAATTCACTGATACGAGTTATAAAGTAGCATTTAAATCTACAATTGTTGAAGGCAATAGTTCTAACCTAGACACACAAACTTCTGAAAATGAAATTGTAATTGCAGAAAATGTTAATGACATTTGTGAGAGAAAGTGTGAGGGATAAAATGCAGTGTGTGTGTTTTAATGATAATAATAAGTTGGGTTCCTCTCTTCTACTTGTTCTTCCATCCAGTGATTCTCTAACAGTAAAAAGGTGTCACAAGTTACCTGACACACAGCTAAATAAAAAACGCAATAATGAGGGAAATTAAATTGTGTATGACACATCTTTTTTTTTTACCTCATCTACACAAAAATAACCAGAAGTGCAGAACACTTCTCCTGATCACTACACATATGAATTCCTTGTTCACCTCTCTACCCCTTCATTCAATTCATTCGACCGTTTCCCATGCTCCCCTCTCTCTTGTTTATTACCAACATTTTTCTATCACTGCAATTATTTATCTGTACTATGTTAGCTCTTTCTGTACATAAAGCAACATTTTCTTAATGTACACTTCTTTTGTCTAGAACAAAATCAAGTTTGAAGAAGAAAGAAAATTGCAAAGAAGATAGTGGCTGCTACGATGAAGCCTTTTGTTAAGCCTTTTGCAAAGAAGATGGTGAGATCTGAACCATGATATCATATGTTTCAGTTTCTTTGCTGGTATACTAGTTCTAAATATATTCAAAGAATTATTAATGCATCTTCTACCTGGTTGTGTGTAGTATGCCCGAGGAATTGATATGTTGTAAATCCTAGAAACGATTTTGTATAGAGGATTGAAACAATGGTGAAGTTGCAAACAACTCTACAAAACGAAAACCTCAAAAAGAGAATCCATGACATTCTGTTATTCCACCCTGATGTTGATTGTACTGCATTTTTTTTAATTTGGAGACTTAACTTTCATAATTGATTTTTCCAGGAGCTCAATAAGTTGGTGGGATATTGCATCTTTTTCTCCGATCAAATTTGAGTGTTTATCCAACAATTACAGATAAAGATTATCAAGTTACTTCACCTCAAGATGAAGTTTTCCATTCTCATCCTGGTATTTGATGAATTTAATAGGTTTGAATGGTTAGGATTGTGATCACCTATATGAGAGTAGTCTCGATGTTAAGTCAACTGAGAAAATTAAAGGTTGGGTTTATCTGATCCGATTTACGAAGTATAGTTTTATAGCACAACATGGCAAAAACAGAAATTATTACAAAAATAAAAACACATAAATAGCCCAAAAAAGGTTTAAGATCCTAAAATGCATATGTTATAGTGTACTAAAAATTGTGCTCAACTTTTGATATAGGAACATTAGAGGCAGAGCCATATGAACACACTGAAGAGCATAACCCTTCTACTTCGCAGTTGCCATCTAAGAAGAGGCGAAGAGGTCCAACAACCGGAAAGAAATATATGACACAGGAGCAAAAATACATAAAGTGGAGGGAAAATGGCAAACCCATTGGAAAGTGGGCAAAGTCTTCTTAGGCATATGCTGGCGATTTAGCTAGATCTAAAATTGATATAAATATTAAGAGTTGGGACTTCATTAGTCAAGGGCTTAAAGACCTCATTTGGGAAGATGTCAAGGTAATATAAATTTATCTGTAACTTCCTTATGTTACAGTTCTATAAGTTGATTTAATTTTAAAATAAATAGTGTAAAGACCTAGATAGTGGTGGATTTTTCATGAAATTATTGTCTTATCTTAAGAACGATAACTTATGTTTATGTCTTATCTTTTATTATCTCAGACCGAGTACCATATGGATGACAAAATGAAAGACATTACGTTAAGACATGTTGGTGGATGATGGAAGGATTTCAAAACAATATTGGTTGGTGGTTGGATTACGAAGACAAGAAAGCTTTCGGACGACCACAAAGAGCCGTACGAATTTTATGATGGTATCACTGAAGAACAATGGGAAAAATTCAACAAGAACTGTGAAACTGAAGCATTTAAGGTGTAAATATAATTTTATTTATATATATTGAATTGCATGCAAAGATGAATTTAATCGATTTTTGAACTAAATCATATTTTTCTTTCGGTAGTTAATTACATAATTGAACACGTCATTTTTGTTCTTATATTGACATTTTGGTTATAAAACAGCAAATAAGTGAGAAATGTAGGAAGAATAATCAGATATATAATGAGCATCCTCATTATTTGGGGCAAGCTAGATATGTAGGAAAGAAGGCTATATGGATAGCTAAAGGCCACAATTCTTTGACCACATTAAAAGGTGGATCCTTTCCCGATCCAAGTCTGGATTGGGTTTTGGCAAGATCAAAGAAAGGAGCACATGGAAATTATACAATCCCAAATGAGAAAACTAAGATGGTTGCAGATAAAATGGTATGATTAGTTTCTTTGTATTTTATCTCTTTTGATTAATCTCATGCAAAATGTATTAGTGAATTATTAAGACAACTTTTTTATTCATAGAATGATTGGAGAGAAAAGGCTAATGAAGGAACATGGGTTCCAAATAGGCATGATGATGTCTTAAATCGCGCTCTTGAAAAAAGAGAGCATCCAGGCCGAGTCAGAGGAATTGGTGGGACAGTCGGTACCAAAGACATATTTGGGAAGGCAGAGATAAAAAAACAAAGGTCCAAGAAGTGTAGTATCAGCAGATGAGTTATATATCACCCAGGAAATAGAAAATAAAGTGAGTCAACGGTTTGAGTCTATTGTGGATACAGTGGTTGAGAAGAAGGTTGCAAATATTTTGAGCATGATTGGTATTCATTTGCCCAAGAATATGGAGGCGGACAACAATATGCCATCGGTTGGTCATCGTAGCAGTTGTCAGTCTGTGCAATTGGACAAATTTCAAATTACAAACAAAATGCAAGGGATGAACCTTTTTGCAGACTTGCAGGTGAATAATTTAGAAGTTTTTTTTGTAGACGTATATGATTTATGAATTTGAGACATATTAGTGATAAATGTTGATTTTGTACTTGCCGTTCTAGAAACCAACTAAACGTCATTTAGCCATGAATTTAGACTCCAAAGCTATCGCAGTGGGCCATGGCATCGTGCATCCTGCTTCTAAGCTAGGAGACCAATGCCATAACTAACCAATTTTGGCTGATCATGTAAAGGTTGGGATTGATATAGTGGTGCCAAGTTATGAAGGAACTCTGCTTCCGGTTCCAACTAAAAATCTAACCACGATAGGAGAGTCAGTTGGTAGTTTTCTCAATGGCCTAAAGGTCTTGTACTTTTAGGAGACGGTGATACGGTAAGTAAGACATTTTTTGTGTTTAGTTTGTTGAACCAAAATGTTTTTAAACATAACTCAGTTAATTCACATTCATCCTTTTGCATCCATATATCAACCATATCAGATCACTAACGATCTTATACATGCTAAAAATTATACTTGAATAGTGTATAAAATTTTGTACGTGCAGGCTACACTTAATATGAGCAAAGAAAAATTGGAAGATCATGTTGCTAAGGTCGTAGATAACAATGAAAATGTCAAGTATACGATGACATATGAGTCTGCAAAGCGTAAACCAATTGTGGATGAAGAGATCCCTAGATCTTTACCTAATGAGTGCAAATATTTACATGACCTTATAGCTTAAGCGCCGTCCAACGATAATGTCATCTACCCAATACATGTTAATAAGGAGGGATTTATTTACATATGACGATGAATTTGAAATCAATATCATTATGAATGATTTCATCCAATTCCTTACCATGACATGGTTGAATGAATCATGGTTGCAGATTTATATCATGTGAGTATTTTTCATCTCTTTATCTAATCAATTCTACTTTCAAGAAAATACTTTTGCAGTAGTAGGCACTATATGTTTAAATAATGTGTAGGTTCTTAAATCATATGTGCAACAACCTTTAAGTGGATACCATCGGGTTTATGTGTCCGTATAAGCTTTTGCAAGTGCGGAAATATCCAAATGCGACAAATACATATATCTCACACACATGGCTAGCGTTGCAATCTAAGACTTTAGTCTTAGCCCCATACTATGAAGGGTATGAATATTAAACTTTCGGAAACTAGTTTACAAATTCAATGTTGATTTTAACTTCTATAAATTTTATAACATAGTAAACATTGTCTGCTACTTGTAATCCGTACGGAGAAGAATGAGATTTATGTTTTGGATCCCCAAAACCAAAGAAATCTAAACTGCAAATTAAGGCGCAAGTGAACATGTATGTTATATTTGTTTTTTGATTATTTTTTTAGGTGCATAAATTAATTATTTAATAATTTATTTCATGTGTAGGGCCTTTAAAACGTACAGGGTATATGGCGGCAAGTCTCGAGGAAATGTCTTGAACTGGCAAAACGTTAAGGTGATTTGTTTTGTTAAAAAAGTATGTTGTTTGGTTATAGATACATTTCAAATTGATTATTATTTTGGAATATTGCTATAGTGTCCTCAACAGTTAAAAGAGACAGATTATGTGTATTATGTGATGAAATACATGTATGATATAGTAAAAAACTTTCGTGGAAGCATCGATTTGCAGGAGGTATCAAAATTATTCATTTCTTTCAATATACTTTATATTTAGTGATTGTATGATTAATGTTCCAAAATAACATCTTTGTTGTAGTGCTTCAGAGAAGATGGTTCTTACAGCCAGAAAGATATGGACGAGATTTGTGATAATTTAGCTGGATATATCGTGCAAAACTGGATGTACTCTTCCTATATGCTACTATATGGTGAATTTATTCATGTTTTCCATATAGATATATTTTTACTTTTTGTATAAAGCTGGAAGTGTTTTCATTCATTTCTCTTATAATAACAAAGTGTGATTGTTCTTTGCAGTCGGCATCAACTTATTGCCAAGTATTTTTTTAAAAAGATTTCTTCAATATAGACGGCAACAGGACACCTACTGCAATGAAGAGCAAACATCATCATGTTTTTAAATTTAAGCAAAACACCCTTCTATAATTTTGTTTTAGTACTTAATTTAAGCAAAACGCTATGTGAAAATTCTAAGGAAGCATACACATGCATTGATCCAACAACACATACCTTAAAGTACATAATAATACCATAAAAAAATCTTTAGCATAAAGTTGAGCATTGGAATTTTTTTATAAAAAGGTGCATTTATGTAAATTGGTCAAGATAACGTTATCCCACTTGTATTCCTCTATAGTCCTAAATGAGAAAAATCCTCATGCCATTTTTTTTAATTTATAAGGTCAATAAATTATATTCTATAGCCAAAGTCCAAAACTGAGCATTGCATATATAATTTAATGTAAGAATTTCAATAAGAACCGCATATTATTAGCACAATCTGAGTAGTGCATATATAATTAAAGTGATACAGATATATAAATAAAATTCATATGAAGACCAAGAATGCCAAGCATTTATTAAAGTTTAATGATGCATATACAATTAAAAGTGAAATAAATAACTAGATAGGTCAACCATATTCGTGATTCTGAAAAGGATTGAATTAATGGTTATCATTTATAAGTGCTAACAAAACGGTAACCATTAATGCAAAAAAAATCCATCATGTAATAACGGGCTCTTGAAAATACAACAATTGATTGATATATACGCACATTTTGGAGTAATTTGCTAGAGCAATTATGTGAGGAAGTTTATTTTTGCATCTGATCATATACAACATATATAAATACACACTAGAACGAAGCTAGTTCATGCCGTCAGTACCTGTGCAAACTTTATGTTATAAATAGATAATGACTATTTATTTTATGACTTCAAAGTTTGATTAGTTTTAAAATGGTTGTGTATGAACATAAAAACTGTACCTTGGATCGGTCAATGCACACAAAAAAAAATTCATCTGTATACATGTATATGTTAGTACTCTGCCCTTGCATTGCATGAATTCTGAGGATAGTTATTATCAGTTTTTTCATACATGCTTTTTTGCCAGTGAATACTCCGTCTTGGTATGAATCAGATTCCAACATAATTGGTGGTTATCTAACTCACATGGAGATTTAAATAAGGGATGAATTTTTGAAAGATTCGAAATCTGTCCTCATCTATATTCGAAAAACAAATAAATATTTGTTAATTAGAGAAACGAATGTAGATAACAAGACATCAACATTTGAAAATTATCCGTTTGGTTTTTGAAGATTGTTGTTTAAATTGTAGTTCTGCACATAACTATACACGTTTTTTTAGTAGTCATCTTATTATATGATAATTCATAATGATTTACAACGTGCAAGCAGGATCCATGGACTCCACATAATAGTCATACGAAAAGCCACTTCCATAACAAATACTCAATTTTATCCAATATCATTCTAAAAAATTCACTTAAATGATCATTCATGTCAGAGGGGGGGGGGGGGGTTACTCATTGATGAAAATATCAAACAAACAAATTTCATTTACAAACTTCGCATTAAGCAGCATTATTGGTAGAACTCAACCTCACTTAATGCCCTGTAATTCGATTTTTCTCTTGTTGCACTTCAAATTCATACTTTTTATATATAACAACGTAAAGGACCATGCTCCATCTATTTCATTGTACTCGACATTTTTAAGCCTTTGGTTCACTTATGTCACACCAGGGCTGTGAAATCTATGAAATATAAAGAGAAAAGAAAACACTATGTCAGTGTTAGTGTTTACTGAGAGAGCGCAGATGATTATGATTTAAGTCGTTCCTGCTTTTGTCAGCATTGCCTTTAGAATTTTATGAGTTAAGAATTTAAACTTCAAATGAGAGAAAAGAAATTACTTGCACTATCAACGTAATTTACCAAGTAAAGATCGGCCAAAGTTTTGATATTTAAGGCATGAAATTCAAAGCACCTAATAGTACTACGTAAGTTAGCTGTTTTGGATAGATTAATCAATTATCTTTCAAAGTTTTATTGACCCCACCTCAACTTAGTTCTTCCCCGCATCAAACTAAAATTATTCTCAGGTTTTGCTTTTTAGTTTAATTCTCCTTTTAATTTGAAACATTGATAGTTCTTGTTTTCAACGCTACCGTTTAAATTTGGAATGTTTTTTCTTTCCCGTTGAGAAAATACTGATGATCAATGTCAATGTTCCCAACACTATCATATATACCGATTAGTTTTTCATCTAGCGGTTTCCGTATATTTCCAGTGGAAGGTGGTACTATGGAAAAAATTAAGCAAGTTATTATTATTTTTATTTAGAAAAGAAACCATATCAGATTCTGCAAACACACACCACTTCTTGTATGCTTCTTTTCAGATTTGTAGCAAGTACGTAACAAGTTTAGCATAGCTCGAGTACAACTTAAACATACGTAAAAGGGAAAGCTAACTGTTCTAAGTACATGAACATATACCTCCTGCACTACTACACACAGAAGAACTGCTCAATTTCTTTGTGCTTTCCAGGTGTTACTCTTTATTTATGACCATATTAGTGGCCATCTCATTTCATGCACCTCTACAACACTATACTTTTTAGTTGTAACTGCTTCCGAGGCTTCCAAGATTTACCAATAAGCAGTTGAGGAAGGTCATCCTCTACTAAATTCAATTCTGTCATGCACCACCGCTACAACACTATATTTTTATATATAGTGCTCTGTGCGTGTGTTTCCAGCAATTTCTTACTAGGAATCATGTCTGAAATCAGTTTCAATAATAAAGACCTCATTTACCACCTTGGACTTGGTTCTTTAGTTTGCATATATAAGACTGTACTTATCCATTGCTAGAACGTTTTCAGTTTTCTTCAAAGTCTTATGTTTTTTAATCTGCTAAGTTTTATTCCTGCAACGTTTTCAGTTTGCTTTAAAGTCTAATGTTTTTTAATCTTCTCAGTTATATATATAGTGTTGTGTGTGTGTTTCCAGCAATTTCTTATTAGGAATCATGTCTGAAATCAGTTTCAATAATACAAACCTCATTTACCACCCTTGATTTGATTCTTTAGTTTGCATATATAAGACTGTACTTATCCATTCCTGCAATGTTTTCAGTTTGCTTCAAAGTTTTATGTTTTTTAATCTGTAGATTCTTCCTCGTGAATTTAGCGATTACTGGACTGGGGAATTATCAAATTATAGTCAATTCCAGAGTTCGTTCTGCTTCTCTTATCAAGGTACAACCTCTTTCCAATATGATCTGAAATTAAGGAGATTTTTTTTTTACTTGAAATCATAATCTGAATTTTCTTTAGTGCTTATAAATGCTTTGGTTGTTGATGAAATGAGTATAAACCAGGGAGCAGTGGAGTCGCTACTCCCGTCGAGTTTATTTATCAAGTTAATTTACGTGGACTACTTGCTTAGAGAGGCGGGCAAGAGCTTCTCCAATAAGCACCAATTTTATTTGGAAATTTGATACTGTTGTTGAATTCGAAGGAAAACTACATAAGTGATTGAATAGCGAGTTTGATTCTTGCTACTAAAATTTTCACAATGCATTTGTAGATTCTGTTGTAGTAACTAATTAAATAAACCTGTCTTACTTGAGTAACTAATAAAATGCAGTAACTAATAAAATGCAGTAACTTATAAAATGAACATGTCTAACTAATATAAGTGATGTAATAATATTGTTATGCTTCACTTATTTTTAGTGAGAATGCCCATGATCTTGCTATGAAATAAAATGATTGTTTTAATTTCATCAGTCAAATGTGAAAGGCCGTGAATTCTTACTGTTCTTCTTTTCAAGTTTATAGTTGAGTTAAGAAAAGATTCGAGTTAGCATCAACGTTCGAAGGTCAAGAAAGAAGTGTCTTTTAAGAAGTTTAATGATGCAAAGAAAAACATGCACTATCATCACTGTTGAAAGAAAGGGCATGTAATTTAAATTAATTGTAGTATTGTCTTTATGGAGACAACAGTAAAAGGAATTACATACAGAAACATAGCTAGTAGGAATTGTAATACTATCATTAAATGAATTCACGAAAAACAGTTCTAGTTGCCGTTTAAGGTGTAAGCAGACTTCAAAAGTCAGTTTATATCCTAAACGCAGTTCTAGTTACCGTTTACAAACCTGTATGAAAAAAAGAAAAAAAACTAAGCAATCACAATTTTTTTTCGTTTTCTCGTGTTCAGATCCACGCTAATGAGGTGCAAGCATTATAACCATATTAACTCAGTTTTTTTGGTTGAATACAGGAATTTTCAAGAAGACTGAAGTATGTCGTCTTAAATTATAAATGTTGTCGAGTGAGTAACTTCAGGTTTACTTTTCAGAGAGAAATATGTATTAGTATTGTTAAAATTGTGGATTATATTACTTAGCAATTATTGAATTAAATATTCGAATGTTAAATCACTGTTTTGTATTGAGGAACACTGTAACTGAATTTTTTCTATATTTAGTTTAATCATTATGCTCGATTTGTTTGTCATTTAGTTTTATTTTTAAATTATCATAAAAGCGTACTAATAATATGTTTTAGAATTTTTACAATTGATGAGGGGTTTTGGTGCAAAAGATCATGTTAATCCCTAAAAAACCATACGCACATTGGGTAAAGGGGTACAAGGCGGGTCTTACAGCGTCGGTCGTACATAACACAACTGCACTAAGCAGGATCCAAATATCAAACCCAATGCAGGTCAAGTCTATCAGTGCGATCGGGCCATGAGAAGCGCGACTCGACAAAGATGAAGGCTGCACATCCAGAGAACCGCTCAGACGCTAAAATAAGACAGGTCACCCGCTTTGCACGAGCTAGAGCAACCTCTAGTATAACCATAAAGCCAAGCGGCACTATGCAAAGGCAGCAAGAGGACGAGCGCCCTTGGTTCAAGAAGGGCGATCGCGCAAGGAACAAAGGAGGATGGATCTCGGCTTCGCACCCCGCTCTTATGAAATCTCCCAACGCATCTGTGCCCGCACTTAAGGACCCGCACAGCTATTCAAGGCACTCGGCAAGTCGTCTGCCATAACACCGAATATGACCACAGACAGCTGGCTACAGCTGTCCAGTGGCATGGTCATAATTAGCAGAGTGAACGTCCCACAACCTAGATAAACAGATTCCAGATCATTTACCAAGAGGAGTTCACCTATAAATACACCATGACTACCCACATTTAGGGGGGCTTTTGGAAAAAATATGAGGTGCTGTTAAACTTCAGACTCAACCACAGATCTGGCCATGGCGCGTCAAGTACCATTTTGGAGTGAAGGCATCTTCTTTCTCAATCATTCATCCATCGTTCTTCTCCTCAAACTCTATTATTCTCCTGTATAATTCTGTAGATCAAAACATATAAACGAAGGTATATTGAGTAGATATAGAGATGTATGAGGTTAGAGAATTGATGTACTTTGTAATTCTCATTATAAGACAGGAAATCACCTTCATAATGGACGTAGTCCTCGTTAACGGCTGAACCACTCTAAATCTCGTATCTACTTTACTTTTTCTCGCATTTTTTACTGTTTATTGCTAACCAGACACAGTTCCATTTATTTCTTATCGAATTGGTGAAGTACAGTTTAGTACCTTGGGTATTTAGACCATTTTTGGTGTAAACATTTTGGCGCCCACCGTGGGGCCGTGTTTTGCTTTTTTCCATTTCAGATCTGACAAGATTTTCTGAGAGACACCGTGCTTACAATCATGAGCATGCTAAGGAGAACCGCCAATGAAGCCAACAACCCCAGTAGCGGCATCAACACTGTTATGCCACTAGATGGCGACTCCGATGAAGGGGAGCCACCGGAAATCGAAGAGACTGTAACCAGGGAAAAGTTGGAGGGAGCGGTGACAGGATTAACAAGTCAGATAACTATCGCAAGCAACACGAAAAATGAAGAAGCTCGAGTCGATACTCGCTATCGAAGCCGCTACCGCGAAAGCCGCTCTAAGCGCCACTTGTTCCTCGCTGACTCGGATGAATCACGGATCAGAAACAGAATTCCCCGCTTCACACTCAAGACAGCGGGATTCCATTCCAAGAGTTGCGCGTCGCACTAATCCGAACTATGAAAGGGGGAAAACACCTGCGAACGATTACTTTGATGATGCAATCGCGGAACGGGAAGACAATCCTGCTGCCATCAAGACGTCCCTGTCGGAAGGATGCCCAGATTCCTTATCCCCAGTCCACGAAGGCGCATCTAGATCGAGGGTTGATGGTGAAAAAGGTGGTCAACTCATGGATCCGATCAACAAACGAGAGTACATCTCAGGAATGGTGCAAGCAATTGTGCAAGAAAGCCTGAAGAGGAAGGATGACTAGAAAGAATGGGAATCTTTCCCAGCTAAAACCCCACTCACCGAGAGGATTAAGAAAACTGTATACCGACGAAGGTTCGAACCTCCATCGTTACAGCCTTACGACGGGACAACTGACTCCGATATATTTCTGTGTAAATATGACCAGTACATGAATGGAGCATGTGCCACTGACGAAATCAAATGCCTATATTTTCCAACTTACCTAGAAGTAGTGGCTTATCTTTGGTTCACAAAGTTGCCACCGCGGTCTGTGGACAATTTCGTGACGTTGGCTAGGCTATTCAATGAGCAGTTCAGATCCCAGGCGTTAGAAGCTCAGGATGCTACGGAGCTAAGCGGACTACAGCAAAGACCAGGAGAGCCCATTAGAGTTTATCTCACTCGCTTTGATATTGCATTGGCTAAAGTCAAGGATCCCGAACCCAATATGATCTTAATGGCTCTCAAAAAGGGAAAATGCAGGAAAACCACGTTATGACAATGGATCAAGAAAAAGAAACCAAGTACACTCGAATGGTTACTCAGCAAAGCCAAAAAATATGCAAGTACTGAAGAGAGAAACGCATATGCAGAGAAGAATGGAAAGGTCCAAGGCAACTCAGATAATCAAAAAAGGAGCAGCGAAGAAGAAGACGGTCGAGCAAGGAAGAAGCTACGCTTTTTCAAGAACTCTGAATTCACCCCCCTTAACGATTATGTGGGAAATATATTCATGGCAACTAGAGGCACCAAAAGATATCCGGTCTTGAAACAAAGACCCGTCAAAAATGCCGCCATGAAGTCAGGAAAATTTTGCTATTTCCACAAACAGCCGGGGCATGATACCGATGAATGCAGGCACTTAAAATCGGTAATCGAGGGGTTGATCAGGAAGGGCTGGTTGCAACAATATGTACGAGATCATAAGAGCTATCCCGACTCTTCTCAAACAAGGGGCAACACACCTAAGAATGGAAAGGGGCCAAACCAGTTCAAGGAGGATGCTCATCAGAGGGACCAACCGCTAATACCTCAACAATGGAGTTTTAAACTAAATCTCTCATTATCTTACCTCATTTCCCTGATTTTGTCTTGTTATCGAAACTTTTTTAACTTGCTTTATTGATCACTATGTCCATTTTGAGCAATGGTTTACCTAAAAAAATTGTGTGAATCAGAAATTAATTATGCGTCTACTTGAATGACATACGTATTGATCTGTGCTAAAGGAAGAATAATTCCTCGAAATGTAGGTGAAGTAGGAGCAATCCACCATACATAGCGGGGCTGTAGCACAAACTCCCAGGTCATGCACTAAACGAAGCAGTTCGGGAATCACAAACGTCAAGCAAAGTCAAACAAGATGAATAGGTTCATTGCCTCAAAGGGAACCAGTTGCTCTGAGACAAACAGCCAAATGAAGGAATGCGCCTCATATTATGGAATATGCTGAATACTTGGCAAACACTCATTCAAGGAGCTGCCACCAGACCTCTCTGAAGATACAGAAAAATCACCAAATCTGTCCCTCAGATGAAGTTGCTAATCCCATAGAAGTGTTCTCCTAGGAACAGGACATGAATTCCTTAAAACCGGAGTTAAATTCAGTAGCAAGGATTGATGCCCATCTCCTAGGAATCAACACTGAAGAGGGAGCAACTCAAAAAGTCCCGCGGTTAAAATTGCTAAGCCCACCGAAGAAGCACCTACTTAGGTGACCTTCCTATGTGCTGGACACGAGTTTCCAACTTGAGGAAAAAAACTCAATGAGATAAACCAATGTCTGTGTCCTCAGGTAAGGTAAAAAGCCGGAAAAACCGACATGTCTCAAAACGGAAAAATTGCCGATTTCAAAGGGCGCCTACCTTGGTAGGGTAAAACACAAATTCTTCCCGTTGAGTCGAAAGCTTGATGAGATGAATTAGTGTCCGTTCCTCGAATGAAGCATAAAATGGGGAAGGATTAAACATGCTGGAAGGATCAGCACAAAACAAAAACTCGACCGAAAGGAAGGCGGCCATCCTTGTTCTTTGTTATTAACCAAGTCAAGCAAGGCCAAGGATGGACTACAACAACAGAAATCCTAGCCGAAAAGGGTATCAGAAATCCTAGCCATGCGGGGAATCCTTTCTAGAACCCATTTGAATAAATAAAATAATCAAATGGGGCCCAAAATGGATCGAAATTTTTTAACCCAAGCCCTCCCCTGGGGCACGTATTCAAAACCAATCTCGGGATTGAATACTAATAAATAAAAGACACAAACGCGCTTATAATAACACAAATGCGTAACAGCCTTCGATAAGCGGCAAACCTAAAAGGATAACTAAATCCTAACCATAACAATAACAATAGAAAATCGGGCGCAACCGAACGATTAACAAAGCGCCCAGGCGAATGTGTAAATCAGAAAACAAAGGTGCAACGTATGACACACCCACGCGTAGATAAACAAATTCCATAGCAGAGAACCGTAGTACGATAAAGTCAAAAAAATAATAATTTAAAAGAGTCACGAACTAAAACGTACGAGAATAACTGAGGCTGGCTCCCGCATATACAAGCCAGACTAAAAAGTATCATCTGAAAATCAAAATCAAAGTAACCGAACAGGTGAAGAATTAGAAAACCACAAATACTCAGATAAGATAGGAAATGATCCTATCCCTAGACTCCAGGGCCTCGACAAGTTTGTGCCTATCTTCCTCCAAAGCATGAAGTCGTTCAAGATTCTCCCTATTTGACTACTGAAGATCTTCAACCAGGGAGAGCCAACCACCCATTTGCTCCACAATGTAGTCTCTGACTGTAACGATGAGACCTTCAACCAGATGCGGACGTGGTTCCAGCTGATTGAATTCGGCCAATATTGTATCCTTCGTGACATCCGTCTTACCTGCAATAATCCATCTGTCAAAGGGGTCTATGTACGCACTAGAGCACGAACTAGCTGGACACTGGGCCACAAAGTCCTCTGCAAGATCACGATGACAAGGGTTGGGAACAAAAAAAGGCTCCAGTATCGATGCAGGATCCAACGTGATGGATGAAGAGACCATGCGACTAGCATCAATCTGCATATCTGAGTCAGAAAGTCCGTTCAGCGAACAATAACTATGAGCACCGTTCACACTCGAGATCTCCTTACCCCGGGACGTCTTTTTGCTACCAGCCCTCCTCACCGTTTTCTTCCTGAGCTTCCTAGACATAAGAAATTCCATCCTTGGGTGACCTGCTTCAGAAAAGATCAGTACGGACACAAATAACAACTATGGAAAGAGAAACAACTTGGTCAGACTCAAGCATAGATGAAATGTTTCAACCAGAGAAACCTGGGACATTTCGCCAAACAATTTATGAACAAATACGAAGTGTCGGTATTCCAAAGAAAAGCGCCGGATGGCCCATGACTTTTAAAGATAAGTACAGAAAGAGTATTCGCGCTTTATAAATTTTTACCTAGAAGGATCATGGCTTCTCGGAGAAGATCACTCAAGATAAACAGATGCTACTGCAGGCAAAGAGCAAAGTGGTAAAATGAGAAAGCCAAAGCCTTTTGAAGAAGAATCAAGGCAGAAATGTCAGGTATAGATTACCTGATTGAAAACCCTCAAGGAAGCGTAGCCATGACCAAAGATTTCTTTTGAGATGGAAAAATGAAATAAAGCAGGTTAAAGTTAAAAAAAGGAGACCTAAGGGCATACATCTAGAGAATTTACACCACGTCAGCCTAGTATCTAACTACACGAAAGTGTCTCATCAAGTCCCAATTGGCATCCCAAGATTCAGCCATTTGCACAGTAATCAAGAAAGTACAACGAGCCTCTCGCCCGTAGGGAAAGACAATGCCAGTCAGCTACAACAAAGCGGCCTCAGCACTTGCACGAACGACTTCTCACCAAGTCAGGATAAATCTACCACCCAATGTGCGATCAAATATATCGAAGCCCGCAATTCCTTACCAAAAAGAAATCACGGACTTCGAGGGGCAAGTGTTAATCCCTAAAAAACCATACGCACATTGGTTAAAGGGGTACAAGTTGGGTCTTACCAGCATCGGTCATACATAACACAACTGCACTAAGCAGGATCCAAATATCAAACCCAATGCAGGTCAAGTTTACCAGTGCGACCGAGCCATGAGAAGCGAGACTCGAAAAAGATGAAGGATGCACATCCAGAAAACCACTCAGGCGCTAAAATATGACAGGTCACCCGCTTTGCATGAGCTAGAGCAACCTCGTAGTATAACCATAAATCCAAGCGGCACCATGCAAAGGCAGCAAGAGGACGAGCGCCCTTGGTTCAAAAGGGCGATCACGCAAGGAACAAAGGAGGATCGATCTCGGCTCCGCACCCCGCTCTTATGAAATCTCCCAAAGCATCCGTGCCCGCACTTAAGGACCCGCTCAGCTATTCAAGACACTCGGCAAGTCGTCCGCACATAACATCGAATACGACCACAGACAACTGGCTACAGCTGTCCAGTGGCATGGTCGTAATTAGCTGAATGAACGACCCACAGCCTGGATAAACAGATTCCAGATCATTTACCAAGAGGAATTCACATATAAATGCACCATGACTACCCACATTTAAGGGGTCTTTTGGAAAAACCACGAAGTGTTGTTAAACTTCAGACTCAACCACAGATCTGGCCATGGCATCAAGTACCATTTTGGAGTGAAGGCATCTTCTCTCTCAATCATTCATCCATCCTTCTTCTCCTCAAACTCTATTATTCTCCTGTATAATTCTCTAGATCAAAACATATAAACGAGGGTATATTGAGCAGATATAGAGATGTATGAGGTTAGAGAATTGATGTACTTTGTAATTCTTATTATAAGACAGGAAATCACCTTCATAGTGGACGTAGGCCCCGTTAACGGCTGAACCACTCTAAGTCTCGTCTCTACTTCACTTTTTCTTGCATTTTTTTACTGTTTATTGCTAACCACACACGGTTCCATTTATTTCTTACTGAATTGGTGAAGTACAGTTTAGTACCATGGGTGTTTAGATCATTTTTGGTGTAAGAAGATCATCATTTTGCACTGGTTGTTAGGAAGAAGCAGTGCAACAAAAAATATTTAAATGCTACCTTTTTTCACCAGTTGTTTCAATAGTTAACAACCGGTGCTATATTTCCATCTTTTGCACTGGATGCATAAAGCAACCAGTGCAAAAAATAATCAACTTTTAAGAAAGAAATCATTTTTGGCACTGAATCTTCTATAAAATCCAATGTAAAAATTACCACTTTTGCACCGCTTATTGGTAAGGACCGGTGCAAAAAAATGTTTTTTGCACCGGTTCTAAAACCTGTGCCAAAAAAAGTCTTTTTACATTGTTTGCATTTGCAGCGGTCGTAGAACCAGAGCAATAGGGGATAAACAACAGGTGCAACAGACCTGTTTTGTAGTAGTGAGATCTAAAATGAAAATTGAAATATGATTTCAACCAAATAAGATATAAATGTCATAACAATCTACTTACACATCTCCGGTATTAGATACTAGATATGAATCGCATAGATGTATATGAATTTGCAGGAATTGCAAAATAAGTAGAACTCTGACAAAAAAGGCAAGTGGGCTTACGATTGGAAATCAAACAAATGTTATTGGATTAATCACAAGAAGCTGCTTCTTGTTCTATGTACTAGCTTAATTGAATAATTAAAATAATTGTTATTATGAAAATTTCATTTAAAATAAATGTTATAATATATTTTGTTTAGACAAGTCTAAATTTCATTTGTAATGAAAGAACAATTGTTATTCATTTTATTTAAATGAAATATCTATGGAATTTCATAAATAGTTAATGATTTTTATAAATCGTTATCTATAATGTACTTGACATAAATGATGAGTGGATTAAATTTAGTGATTTAAATCCAACATACCTTTAACATAGCCAGTTAGCCCATATAAATAAGAAAATCATATCAAAACTCCATTATGATAGAATTTTGAAATCATTTGATTTCAAATCATATAAAGAATGAAAATCTTGTTTATTAGGGAACGTAACCGAATCACCTTTCAATTGACAAAGTGAATGAGTGATAAGTATTGGGTCTCGTACATAATGATGTATATATGGAGCAATGAATACATAAGCTAGAGGAAGGTTTTATTACTTCATTATATTTACTGATAATGTCAATAGATATAGATGTGTATCTTATGAAACAGAAATCAAAATCCTTTGAAAATCCCAAAGAATTCAAAAATGAAGCTCAAAACCAATTTTGATAGAAAAATAAATTCTCTTCGAATAGAACAAAGAGAATATTTAAGCCAATTATCTTATGACTATCCTGATGAATTTGAAATTGTTTCACACCCCAGTCTACCTAGAACACCCTATTGGAATGGTATATCTGAACGGAGAAGTCGCACCTTATAAGATATGGCACGATCAATGATAAGTGTTAGACCCAAATGTGGTTCTAACACCCAAATTGATTAGAAACAAGATAAAGTAAAGCAGAAATAAAAAAGAACACACAAGGTTTATAGTGGTTCGGCGAAGAAATGCCTACGTCCACTTAGTTTTCACTATATTCAGCAATTCAATTACAAATACAATGTAAGATTCGCTCACAACTCACTTTTGTTCACTCAGAAAAATTAAAACAGGAAATGAAAGATGGTTTGGATTTTCCGGGAGTGAAGGAATTCGAATGATGGAGGTACTTGGATTCTCAAAGTGCTGAAAAAAGATCCTTCTCTTTGTCTCTAGTTGGGGTATTTATAGGTGTGAATTTGCCTGAGATGCAATCCGGGTCGGAACACGTGTCATCCATCGCCCTCTCTTCGGGTTCGGATGGGCCATCAAGCAGACAACGCATCAATGAGATGGACGTTAGGGGTAGGAATTGGTCACATCCGGTCCGGTTCTCCAGGCGACTTTACAGGAGATTTTCCTGGATCATGGGTGCGGGTCGGAGACATGCAGGTTGGGGGTTCGGATCGGAATACCCGACCCGAACGGAAGTAGCTTGAACGTCTCTTCTTCTCTAATCATACTCCGCTCCGCTCCGAAGTCGTGGCAAGCAGACGGCTTTCCGATCCACCTGAGATTCATTGGCCTTCCGATCCGATCAGGTATGCTTTGCCAATTTATCCAGTAAGAGATATCCGATCCGAACAGAGAATTTTACCCGATCCGAACCGATACGCTGCTATCAATCTGAATTGTGGAGCTTCCTTCCGATCCGAACCGGAGTCGCATAACTTGAAATACTCTTCAACGGTTGGTTTCTTGACTTTGTGTTGCCTAGTTCACAAAGTAGGCTAACATTTTGCCCCCTCAAAGGATGCTTTCGTTGTACAAAGCGTCCTTTGATGTCGTTCAACCAGGATTGTCAAGAGTAATGCATTGATCTCCATTCGGTTCGGCGTCCGATCCGAGTGGCTTTTCTTCATTTCTGAGCAAATTTGGGAACTCTACTAGCCGTGTAATGCTTCTTGTAGGTATGCTCCTTCTTTTATTTCCCTTCTCTTCAATTCGAGTCGGATGCTAAATCAACGTGTGAAATTTCCACTCGGCTCGGATTCCGATCCGAAGCGTATTCGTGGATTTAGTTCTTAAACACTGGGCCTTCAGAGAGAGTTGTGCTATTGGGCTTCCACCCCGGTCCGATCGGGCGAGACAAAATAGGGAGACGAAGAGCCAACTCCATTCTTTATATAAACTCATCACCGTCTTCACTTCTTTCTTCTTCGTTTCTACTGCGGCTCGGACCCAAGCATCGAAAATCTTAAAAACTCTAAAACTCCGAACTCCTTTCTTGTTGATTCCTCAAATCAATCACATAGGTAGCTTTTTAATTCTCGAATAACATCGTAATAAACGTTCTTGATTTCAATTAGCGTTGGATTAGGATGGTTTAATCGTAGGCTTTGCTTGAACCCCCCGCCGCCGCTGGTGGATGCGCTATCGCTTCAAGGCATTGCGAGGCTGGAGAGGGCAAATTTTTATCCTCAACGATGGCCTTGATGATAAAATGGACCTGTTTGTGAGAAAGGAGGGAAAGAGGAAGAAGATGAGGAGCGTGGTGACTATCTGGAGTCGGTTCGGGTAGAAGACGGAGGACCAAAAAAGGAAGGAGAAGGAAAGGGGATCGGCTCGGATTGCACACCTTAGAAAGACGGGAGGAAAGAAAATGTCGGCTCGGGTCGGAGATGAGGATGAGATAAGAGGCTGACATGAACGGACTGGTTAAGTGATGCTGATTCGGATCGGATCGGGTCACCCGATCCGATCAGATCAGTTCTGCTTCCGAACCCACTGTTCCTATTGTCTTGAACTAACCTTGCCTTACTGAAGCACTCGAACCGAATGTCTTCAGTATTGAGCCAATCATCACATGCATATCCGAACCGACCCGAACATATTGAACTTGACACATAAAGACCACCCAACTAACTCAACTAACACTTATTCTAGACAAATATGCCTCGCGGACAGTTAGGATAGTGCCTTGTGAACATAAATGAGAATCAAGGACAACTCGGACTATTACTTTCTCTTTAAAGCTTCGTCTTATATTGCTGTACTTTTATTTTGCACTTCCCGCATTTGTTGCACACACTTTAGTTCACACACATACACAAAAAAGGGGAACACGGGATAATTCACTCTAATCCGTGCTATTGCTTCTTCAATAGTTCCATGACCATGAGGCCCAGACGCTCTTCTCGTTTAGCTGAGAGGAAAGAAGCTCCAGAAACTTCCCACAAAACCACTCTCGAGGATATATCTTCTTCATCTGACCCAGAATGGGACAGCGAGGGTCCGGATTACGGAGTTGGTCATCGGGAAAGCGATGAAATGTCTTCAGAAAATGAAGTTTCCCTAGGCTTTGAGGAGGAAGGAGGGATTGGTGACAACCGAGCACCCGATGAATTTGACTCAGCCATTATATTGGAATCACCTCCAGATTCCGTAGAATCAACAATTGACAACGACCGACTCGTGAGAATTTGCTTGAAGTATGGAATAATGAAGAGAGACACTCTAGTGCCCTCACGTTCTGATCGTCCACATAACCCTCCAGAAGGATATATGACGGTCACTCGTCTGATGTGCATGGTTGGCGCTATTCCTCCTTTCTCGCCTTTCATCGTCGACTTCTTAAGACAAATGCGGATTGCCCCCATGCAGCTGCATCCCAATTCATATGCCTATTTGCATACCTTATTCATAGCATATCGTGAAATTCTAGGCGTGGAGCTTACGTTTGACGACGTTCATTTCTTCTATAATTTCAAACACCGGACTAGAGAAACCCCTTCTTTCTGTTACTTTGAGTCGGTCCCAAAGAGGAAGATAATCTCTACGCCGTTTAGCAGCAAGGCTGGAGATTCCAGACTGGAGTGGTTCTATATAAAGCAACAGCCTGGATGCGCCAGAAGATGGACAAAATCAAGTAAAGCACTGATTTTCTGACCCTGGACTCTATACACTTGAATCATCACCCTGACCTGTTTTTCCTTTTTACTTGCAGTCGATAATCCCAAACAGGTATCAGACCAAGTGTTCTTTGATCGAATGCACCGTCTTCTCAATGGTGACCAAAAATTCCTTACTATTGACGAGGTTCTTAAAGATGAGTACCTTCATTCCCACGGGCTGCTATCCGTCTACCGTAGCATCGGTCATGGGACAGTCCCTTATGCATATATTCCTCCAGTGGAAACAGTTCCAGAAATAGGTGAAGGCTCGGGAATTCCTGCAGCTTCTCTTCAAACTTCACCCTCTCCCTCTTCCACTCAAGATGATGAACTGGCCAATCTGGCCAAAAAACATCGTGAAGGATATATTGCCCCCGAGGAAACTACCTCGGTAGACAAATCAAGATCTCCCCAAGGGTCGCCACTTCACGCTTCCGAAGGGGATGTTCCTAGCGCTGACGAGCACATATTTCAGGGTTTGGGGGATCTCCCTTTACCCGAGGCTATATACACTTCGGAAGATTTCAGAAAGGACCCCCTAGTCTTCACTTCTTCTGAAGAGACTACTCCTGCTAAGGCCAAAGAGCCTGCCCGCACCACTTTAGCTTCAGACTCGGGTTGGTTGGGGGGACACATACACTACATAGAATGCACTTTGCACCGTAGCACTAGCATTCATTGCACTTCTTTTTCCATGGATCCGCTGATTCTAAATTTCGTTTAACTTATCGTGCAGGTACAATGTCTCGATCCTCTTATGACATAAGAAAGCTTCGCCGCAGCATGTCTAATCCTCCCCAGGATGCCGAATATAACCGCCGGGATGACCGCGGCAGGGAGGAAAGGAGACCCTATGATCCTTATCGATCTCGATCCTCACGCTCCCGCTCACCAGTTCGACCGGAACAGGAAAAATACAAAAGCTATCAAGGTCGTAGGGAGGAGGATAGACCACAATCTAGGGATTCCACTTCCTCCCATGAAAAGCGAAGCAGAGAGAAAACACCTCCAAAGGAAACTGGGTCTAGAAGCAAGCAAAAAGTCCCTGCTACTAAGCGACCTCGGACAGACAAGGGTTCTACAGAATCTTCTTCGAGAAGGGACGCTGAACTAACAATCCTAGCCCCTCCTCCACCAGATGCGGGAACCGCCGTAAGGCTGGCATACTTAAAGGAGCAATTTCCCGAGCACTACTTCGAGACTCTGACCTTTCTACCTTCCCTTGAACCTATTTCTTCTAATTGGGCAGAGGAGGCCAGAGCAAAGATTGATTTGGTGGAAAAACAATATACCGAAATGTTCAAGTATTCCCGCGCTCTTTCTAGAATCATTCGCACGCTACTGACAAATGCTGACTCAATGCACAAAACTGCAGAGGAAGATGCTAAGGCCCTGAAAACCTTAGGAAAAAATTTAGAAGATACTCAAGCTCAACTAGCTATCGCTCAGAAGAACGCTTCTAACTTCAAACAACAGTTTGAGGACATGCAAAAGCGCTATCATGATTTGCTAGAGTCCCACACTCAGGAACGTTCCGAGTTGAAGAAGCAAGCTGACGAAGCCAAGTCAGAGGCTGCTAAGACACGTCTCGCTTATGCTGAGCTTGAGCAAAAGAATGCCGAGTTAGCGAAAAGGAGTGCTGAGTTAGAAAAGAAAAACGCTGATTTGGCTTCAAAATTGTTAGAGGCGGAAAACAGGGCTGCTCTGGCTGAGGGCAACGTTGAATGCGCTATTAAATCTGCGGAGGAAACCCGCAAACAGCTATCAGAGGCGGAGGCCGATATTCAGGGCTTCGGGGAGCTAATGATCGAATTCTTTGCGCACATTATTCGTCGTCGAAACATTTCCTGGATCGAGGACTATCCATCCACCTTGGTTCATGTGTGGAATCAAATCGTTGAGTGGGAAAAAGAAGAGCTTAAGGTCGATTCCCTCGATGAAGATAAGTTGATGGAGAAGTACTTGAGAGACGACGAACCAGAGCGCCTAGCTGAAGGTCGCCGTCTAATTGCTGAGGCCATGGAAGAAGAGAGGCGGAAGTCTAAACAGAAAACCATTCCTGAAGCTGGCTCCTCTTCTTCTGCTCCTGTAACCCCTGAAGTGGAAGGGTATGATCCCGAAAACCCGGGAATTCCCCGATCAACTTTACTATCTCCCATTCCTGAAATAACTCCAGAGGTAGTAGTTACCCCCGCTGAGAAGTCTTCAGAAGGTATCCCTGTCTTTTCTCCTCAACTTGTCAAGGCTACTACTACCTTTGGCTACATGATTGAACGTTCAATGAGAAATCCTTTGCTCTCGCCTGAGTTGATAACCGATGTTTCTCATTTTGTAGGCGTTGAATCCTCCGCGAAGACAGATGTAGTTCAAGGAGCTACCACTGGGACAAAGCCCGCTGATAGGGTCAAAGAAGGAGAAGACAAGGCTGCTTCCACAGACTTGGGGGAAAGGAGTGAATCAACTAAGGTGACTACTCCCCACGACGAAGAAATGATTGCAGCGTTAAAAGACGACGGAGGAGACGAGGGGCATGATGAGGAACCAGAAGTTACAATAACCGGGGAGTCGAAAAGCGCTGAGGACATTACCTTGGCTGCCATGAAGGCTGATCAAGACAAGCGCTTGCAATTAAAGGCTGAAGAATTAGACCCTGAGGTCCTCAAGCCCCTCGCTGTTGTGGATGCAGGTTCAAGGTTAGTTGTTAAGCTTTCCACTAGATCTATTACCGAAGAACTTGCTAAAAAATCTTCTCTCGATTCCAGTGCCCCGCCCTCCGGGAAAAAGTCTGCTGGCCCCAGTACTACATCTTCAGGGAAAAAGAAACCAAAGCGGATCTTGACTGAAGCCGAGAAGGAAGCAAAAGATGCCGAAAAAGCTGTCAAGAAATCAAAGGCTCATTCCAAGCCCAAATAGTGGGTCCTTCTGTGTCCTTTTAGCATCTTTGTAAATCAATAAGTGCTGCTACACCAGCAGCTTTCGCACTTTCTTTTTCAGTTATTTCCCTGTACAAATTCATTCATTCGTAAATAAAAATAATTCACTTTCTGCAATGTTTATTTGTTAGCAGTTCTGCACTTATGTAAAAATGCATATCTATAGTTATGAAACAAAGTTGTGAAGAGGGGAGATATGTGTATGGGCATGTGTCCCCAGTCAATCTCCGTAAGTTATTCAGCGGCTAACTATGCAATCTGGATGCTCCCGATTCTCTAACGGGATAGCATTTCCTGTATCATCAATATCTGTTATTTTTCCTGGCATTTCTTTTATACTCTTTCTCACTCTCTTGAGAGTTAGAGTTCGAGTTCAGTTATTTGTTTATCCCCCGGTCGTTCAACGGGAAAAGATTTCTTTCTCGGCGCTCGGTCGGAGACGCCTTTATACTCTCTTTCTCTCTGGAAAGTTAGAGTTCGGAGTTGAACCTCTTTCTCAGCGCTCAGTCGGAGACGCTTTTATACTCTCTCTCTTTCTCTGGAGAGTTAGAGTTCAGAATAGAATTTCTTTTTCAGCGCTCAGTCGGAGACGCTTTTATACTCTCTCTCTTTCTCTGGAGAGTTAGAGTTAAGAATGTCGTTTTCTCATTCTTTTATGTCTTATTGCACAAATAATCATTGTGCTTCTTTTTATGCCCAAACTGTTTCAACCTTTTTAGGTTCTAAGTTGTCCTGTATTTTATAATCACAACAGAATAACTAACGAATGTAAATGCATAAAAGTAAATAGCACACAATATTTTATAGTGGTTCAGCTAAGTCATAGCCTACGTCCACTTTATAGTCCTTTATTCATATCGTCATATTTTCCAAAGGCAAATCGTGCCTTATTACAGAGTTTACAGGAAGAACAGCAAAAAGTATAGCATTTCTAATCCAAATATCGCATTAAGTGTTGGGCATTCCATGCTCGAGGGACTTCTTCGCCATCTACGGTCGTTAACTTGAATGTTCCTTTATCAAGTTTCCGTTGGATGACAAAGGGTCCCTCCCATTTTGGGCCGAGGTGAGGAAGGGATGGAAAAACTCTCTTGAGCACCAAATCTCCGGGTTCAAAAGTTCTGAGGCGAACTTTTTTGTCATAATAGCGAGCCATCTGACGCCGATGTCTTGCTGCACGCAAGTCTGCTTCGTCTCTTTTCTCTTCGACTTCATCAAGAGACTCAAGTAAAAGTGCCCGATTCGTCATCGGGTCATAATATGTCACCCTGTGGGAAGGAACTTCCAGTTCAACTAGAATTACTGCTTCTGAACCAAAGGAGAGGGAGAAAGGGGTATGACCAGTAGCCGTTTTAAACGTTGTTCGATATGCCCACAAAGCTAGGGGAAATTCATCAACCCATTTTGCCTTTGCACGCTCTAATTGCTTTTTGAGGATGGATTTTATTACCTTGTTTATCGCCTCTACTTGCCCATTAGATTGTGGATAGGCCACTGCAGTATATCGTTTGTCTATCTTATATTTCTGGCAAAAGTTTCTGAATTCAGTGCTATCAAATTGGGTCCCGTTGTCGGTAATAATTGTCCTTGGGATTCCGAATCGGCATATAATATTTCGGACCACAAAACTTATCACCTTTCTTGTGGTGATCTTAGTCAAGGGTTCAGCTTCCACCCACTTCGTGAAATAATCCACGGCTACTATGGCATACTTAGCTCCCCCTTTAGCAATTGGTAAAACTCCAATGATATCGATTCCCCATGTGGCAAATGGCCAAGGACTCACCATCGATTTAAGCTGGGTTGATGGTGCCCTGGGGATTTTGGCGAATCTCTGGCACTTATCGCAGCGTCGTGAATAATCAGCTGCATCCTTGTTGATCGTAGGCCAGAAGTATCCGTACCGCAATATTTTCTTTGCTAAAGTTTGACCTCCTGTATGATCTCCACACTCACCTTCGTGTACTTCTCTCAGTACACGCTTGATGTCGTCGTGTGCGATACATCGTAACAGGGGCATAGAAAATCCTTGTCTATAGAGGGTATCGTCTTGCATAACATATCTGGCAGCTTTGCGAACTACAGCTCTCTTCTCACTCTTCTTCGATGGGAGAGTCCCATTCTTAAGAAAACTCTTGATTGGAGTCATCCATGACTCCTTCTCTGGTTCCGCTTCAAGAACGAATTCAACTTCCATTGACTCAAAGCTTGGCGATTCCAATGTTTCAATTGGAATTATCTCAGTCCCTTCTGGACTGTCGGAACTAGCCAACTTTGCTAGTCTATCCGCTTTCTGGTTTTCTACTCTGGGAATATGTGTTATGTTGTACCGCTCTAAACTATTTAATAGCTCTTTCACTTTCTTGAGGTAAGCAACAAGTCGAGGTCCTCGAGCCGCGAATTCCTCTCGCACTTGACAAACAACAATCTTAGAGTCACAAAATATGTCCATCATTTTTACTCCGAGGTCTTTAGCGAGTTTCAGCCCGGCAATCAGGGCTTCATACTCAGAGTCATTGTTTGTTGCCGAAAATTCTAATCGCAGGGCGTAATATAACGACCGTCCCTCCGGAGTGACTAAGACAATTCCAGCTCCGGATCTTCGGTCATTTTTAGCTCCATCTGTATATAGTCTCCACGGATTCATCTCTAGCTTATCCTCAGATTTGATCACTTGGTCATTGATTATTTCTTCTTCTGGAATGGTGAACTCCGCAATAAAGTCTGCTAGAGCTTGCCCCCTGATTGACTTTCGTGGTTGAAAATTCAAATCAAACTGGCTTAGTTCTATGTTCCATTTAATCAACCTTCCCGACGCTTCGGGTCTCTGCAACACTTGTCTTAACGGCTGATCGGTGTATATGGTTATTGGATGGGCTTGGAAGTAGTGACGAAGCTTTCGGGATGCAACCAGGAGGCTATAAGCAAGCTTCTCGATCTTTGGGTAGTTGCGCTCTGCCGCTGCTAATTTCTTACTCACATAGTATACTGGCCTTTGTACTTTGTCTTCTTCTCGAACCAGAACTGTGCTGACAGCGTGAGCCGAGACTGCTAGATAAACAAATAGTTCTTCATGGTCTACGGGCTTTGATAAGATTGGCGGTTTTTCTAACAGTTCTAACAGATTTTGAAAAGCCTCGACACAATCGGGAGTCCACTGGAAGTTCTTCTTTCCCCTTTTTATCAAATCAAAAAATGGAACACATTTATCGGTGGCTTTAGAGATGAATCTACTTAGCGCCGCTACCTTTCCTGCCAGACTTTGGACGTCTTTAATTTTCCTTGGTTCTTTGATATTTCTAATCGCCGCTATCTGGCTAGGGTTGATCTCAATTCCTCGGGAACTCACAATGAAGCCAAGGAACTTTCCCGACGCCACTCCAAATGAACATTTTAAAGGATTCAATTTCATACGGTATTTTCGCAAGATACCAAACATTTCTGCTAAGTCTTGCGTATGACTGGAGGATTGCTTTGATTTAACAAGCATATCATCCACATAAACTTCCATAGTTTTTCCTATTTGATCATAAAACATTCTATTTACCAACCGCTGATAAGTAGCTCCAGCGTTTTTTAATCCGAACGGCATTACAACATAACAATATAATCCCAAATTCGTAATGAAACTCGTATGCTCTTGGTCTGGCACATGCATAGGAATTTGATTGTATCCAGAATACGCATCCATGAAAGAGAGAAGTTCGTGACCTGCTGTCGAGTCTACAAGCTGGTCAATTCTGGGAAGCGGGAAACTGTCCTTTGGGCAAGCCTTATTTAAATCTGAAAAGTCAATACAAGTTCGCCACTTTCCGTTTGGCTTCTTTACCAAGACAGGATTCGATATCCAGTCGGGATAAGTCGAATCTCGAACAAATCCATTTTGCTTCAATTTCTCTACTTCTTCTTTGAGAGCAACCGACCTCTCTGGGCCCAGCATGCGTCTCTTTTGCTTCACAGGCGGATGCTTCGGATTTACATTCAATTTGTGACTGATAACGGAAGGCGATATCCCACACATGTCAGCATGGGTCCAGGCGAACACATCTAAGTTCGCCTTCAAGAAGTTCGTCAGCTCTTCAGCACGACGTGGATCCAATTGGGAACCAATCTTCAAAACTTTCGTCGGATCAGCTTTATCAACAGGAATTTCCACTGTTGCTTCATTAGGAGTTGCATTCCTAGCCTCTGGTTCCTCGTCTTTTCTAGGATCCAGGTCTTCAGGCGTTCCTTTTCGCAACTCCCTTGGGTTCAACCTCTCTAATTGCTATGCCGAGTCCCCCTTTGAGGGAGATGAGGCATCCTTCTTCTCAGCATTAACTCCTTTCATCAACATCTTCAGTTCGGCCACATAGCAGGCCCGTCCAGAAACCTGATCCCCCCTTATTACTCCAGTCCCGGCTTTGGTTGGGAACTTTAGTAACAAGCACCAAGGGGCGATACAAATTCTAAACTCAGCGAGGGCAGGCCTCCCTAAAAATGCGTTATATGGCGAATCTACATCCAGTACTACAAACTGAAGCATTCGCACTCTTCTACGTTCTCCTTGCCCTAGGGTCACAGGCAACTCTATATATCCCATAGGAGCTGTCGTCGCTCCGTTGAAACCTCTAATCCATCCTTCACAAGGTTTCAGATCTTCAGGCTCAAGCTTCATCTGATCAAATGACTTCTTGAACAAAATATTAACGGAACTTCCGTTGTCTACTAATACCTTATGGACCAACGCTGGCCCAATAGTGGTAGTAATAACCAACGGATCATTGGTGGGAGATTGTATTCCCGTGTTGTCTCGGCTGCGAAACACCACGTCATCGAACATGGTTTTTTGTTGTTTGATGGGGGTGACATCTTCCAACTCGTCACCTTCATTCACATCTAGATGTTTGGCAGCATTCACATATTGGTCCATTGACCTAAAGCTTCGAATTGCCGGGTGAGGTCCGCCTACTATGGAGTTGATGACGATCCCTTTACCTTTCTGCTGCGCGGTAGGCTTAGGAGCAGGTAGGATTTGCTTTGGAGCCTGCTCTCCTTGCCCCCTGTCCCTCGGGGCAACCTTGTACTCATCCAACTTTCCTTCACGCAGCAGCTTTTCAATTACATCCCTCAAATGTCGACACTCATTGGTCGAATGTCCATGCGTTCCGTGAAATAAGCAAAATTTCCCTGTCGCCATTTCTTTCTCGGTCGAATCACGAGGTGGCGGTCTTTTGTACTGCAACACATTATACGTGTCCAGGTAAATATTTTCCAACGTGTCATTCAATGGTGTGTAGTTCTCGTAGTTCTGGAATCGGGGCCTTTTGTTTGGGTCGCTTCCCCTATTTCTGTTTCTCCTGTTACCGTTCGAATTACGATTGTTGTTGTTTCCCCCGCTTCCAGTATTGTTGTTTCCACCCTTGTTTCCTACATTTACTTCAACCTTGCCAGCACTTTCCCCAGACTGCTTCACTGCAATATTACTCTGCACATTCTCCTTTGAAGCTGTCTCAGACTTTCTCTTCCGGTTTGCCCGGGCCTCCTCTCGTCTCAGATAAATATCGGCTTTTTCGTAGAATATCGCCCTTGTGGGGGGTGTCTTCCCAGAAAGGTAGTCTCCAAACTCAGATTCGGGATCGACTCCTTCCTTCAATGCCATCAGAATAGTGGGCTCATGCGGGTCACTGACCTCAGTTACAGCTTGGTTAAATCGATCTAAATATGCCCTTAAAGATTCTCCTGGTGCCTGTTTGATCCTTGACAATTCAATAACGCTCTTGGACTTTCGAGCATGTAGTCGGAACTGGTTCATGAAACGCTCGCTTAGTTCTTTGTAATTAGAAATTGAACGAGGAGGAAGTCGGGTAAACCAAAATAAAGCCACATCTTCTAGGTAGATTGGGAACGCTTTGCATTTTACTTCATCGGGGGCAGCAGCTGCATTCATAAGCCACGAATACCGCATCAAGTGCTGTCCTGGATCAGTCCTTCCATTATATTTATCCATCTGTGGCAAATTAAAGCGTCGGGGGAACTGGAAGTCTAGGATGTCGTCAGTGAACGGAGTATGGCTTCGCTCTATACCGTAGTCTTCATTTGTATAATTCCGGCTTTCGGACATAATTCGACGAACCATCGCCTGCACATCGGCACTAGTTAGGGGCTGCTCAGGTTCCCTGGCCCTAGTGTCCGAGTTCCTCCGGGGCTCTTGCTCAGGAGACGCCCTTCTTCTTCGAGCTGCCTCTGCTCTATTCCTTTCCCTGCGTTCCCGGTCGATCTCGGGAAGAGGGGACTGGAGTCTTTGCCCCCGAGATGGGCTATCGTTTCCTAATGCTCGTGCGATATCCTCGCGAGATCCCAAAGATCCAAACGTTAGCTGCTCCACGTTCTGAGGTCGCTCGAGTGGCCTTCGTTCACGGGGCCTCTCTTCCTCAGAAGATGAAGATTGATCTACTGGTGTATGACGAACTGGCGACGGAGTTCTTTGCCGGCGGAGCTCACTGATTTCCCGACTCATGAGCCTCATATTTTCCTGCATCATGAGATTGGTGCGCTCATGAACTCTCATAGCTTCCCTCGTGCTCTCAAGCATATCAAGAAGGCGCGAGAAATCTCCTTGAGTGATGGGAGCAGATGGATTGGCCTGGTCTCCAACCCTGGCAGCTGGAATTGGAGCATTCGCGGGGACTCGAGTAGATGTTCCAGCTTCACCAAGCATCGGGTCGGATCGGAGGTAGGAAGTCGGGTCGGATCGGAGCTGGGGTGTCTGTTCGGATCGGTGTGCAGCGAGCAAGTCGGGCCGGTTCAGACTGGGGGAGTGCACTGCTTCAGAGTCTCCAACCCTGATCGGATCGGAACTTTCCCCTTGCTGTCGGTTCGGATTTCCTGCGTTGATTCTCCCTGCTGCTGAACTCTGCCCCCTAGACCTTGTTACAACAGCATGTTGCTGATCTTCACCAGCTCCATTTCCTTGAACAGACTGGACTTCCTTGCCTTTTCCTCTGGCCATGAGTCTTTGACAATTACTTCAACGAATGTAAGAAAGTGGAGAAGCTTAAGGATTCACTTCTTTGAACTCAACGGTCCAAAAAGTAAAAAGAGATCCCGGAAAATAGAGAATTTGGATGAGGATTCTCAGTGAAAGCACCAAAATGTTAGACCCAAATGTGGTTCTAACACCCAAATTGATTAGAAACAAGATAAAGTAAAGCAGAAATAAAAAAGAACACACAAGGTTTATAGTGGTTCGGCGAAGAAATGCCTACGTCCACTTAGTTTTCACTATATTCAGCAATTCAATTACAAATACAATGTAAGATTCGCTCACAACTCACTTTTGTTCACTCAGAAAAATTAAAACAGGAAATGAAAGATGGTTTGGATTTTCCGGGAGTGAAGGAATTCGAATGATGGAGGTACTTGGATTCTCAAAGTGCTGAAAAAAGATCCTTCTCTTTGTCTCTAGTTGGGGTATTTATAGGTGTGAATTTGCCTGAGATGCAATCCGGGTCGGAACACGTGTCATCCATCGCCCTCTCTTCGGGTTCGGATGGGCCATCAAGCAGACAACGCATCAATGAGATGGACGTTAGGGGTAGGAATTGGTCACATCCGGTCCGGTTCTCCAGGCGACTTTACAGGAGATTTTCCTGGATCATGGGTGCGGGTCGGAGACATGCAGGTTGGGGGTTCGGATCGGAATACCCGACCCGAACCGGAGTAGCTTGAACGTCTCTTCTTCTCTAATCATACTCCGCTCCGCTCCGAAGTCGTGGCAAGCAGACGGCTTTCCGATCCACCTGAGATTCATTGGCCTTCCGATCCGATCAGGTATGCTTTGCCAATTTATCCAGTAAGAGATATCCGATCCGAACAGAGAATTTTACCCGATCCGAACCGATACGCTGCTATCAATCTGAATTGTGGAGCTTCCTTCCGATCCGAACCGGAGTCGCATAACTTGAAATACTCTTCAACGGTTGGTTTCTTGACTTTGTGTTGCCTAGTTCACAAAGTAGGCTAACAATAAGTCATATAGATCTTCTGATAAATTAAATTTTAGAACCATTGCATTTAATCCTACTAAAATGATTTTGAAGACACCATATAAGATATGGTCTAGGAAATGTCCTAGTGTGTCTAATGCGAATATTTGGGATATAAGGCGTTTGTTAAACGTCCCTCCTCTGGTAGGATCGGACCCAAATCAGATAACTATTTTGTGTACTATCAAAAAGAAACTAATGGATATTATTTCTATAAATACTTAGAGAATAAAATGTTTATTGCTTGAATTATTATCCTTTTAAAGGAGAACCAGTCTCTAAGATACATATGAGAACGAAATAGAATTCGAAATGTCTTGGAAACCACAAAATACCGTTGAATCTTGCATTAGACAAGAAATTGAGTGGGAGTGACATAATACTTCTAATGTTATATATTGGTAACACATTAATTATTGTGAATAATGTTAGTTGATAAAGCAAGAAATATATATTGATTCTGAGAAAGAAAATGTTTTGATTAAGAAGTTGATAGTTGAACTTAATTCATTGTTGATCAAATGATTTACATTGCGATAACAATGCGGCTATTGCTCCGACCTAAAACCTTAAACTCACTATCAATCCAAACATATATTTAATAAATATAATTCTTATGTGAAGTTGTTCACAAAGGAACTGAACATATCTGCAAAGTTGAAAAGGTTGTAATGATGCAGAACTACTTAATTAAACTTTGTCGCAGTAGTAGTCACACTAATTTAATAAATATATGATACATGAATGATTGACTCTAGTGCAAGTGGGAAATTGTTAGAGTTTATGCAATAGAGGCAATCCATTTGATGTGATTATTAACATTATTGATGTTATTGTTTAATTTGGAATAATAATATTTTGTTATGTAAATATATATTTACTGCATAATATAAATATTTACATAATAGAAGTCCTTAGAATAATAATACGGAATTATATAGTTCAAGTAAGTGACTTGAACTTGGGATTATATAATATATTAAGTATTATAATTCTTAAATGTCCCTAGTCAAGTGTTATTGTTTACAAAGGACAACAATAAAACATTGAGACTAGTATGTTGATTGACAAATGATCACATCTCATTGTTCATTAATATATTAATGTCAAGACATAAATGCATATTTGAGAATAGCGTACTGGGCTGACCTACCGTGAGAAAACTACATGGAATATAATTAACAGTATCAAAAGTTATTCTCATAGTGACAGTGATGTAATTGTCCTCAAACCTGAAATCATTATAATTTTATTCAAGGATATTTGTGTTTTGATATCATCAAAAGTCACTTGTAACAGAGTCGACGATAAAGGTGATTATTGGATACATCTGAGTCGAATTAAAATTATGAATAATCTAGAAGGAACTTAACCCTACAGTACATTCGTAGTGGTATCCATGGACCTCTTGATTGAATGAGACTATGAAATGCATGGTCGTTCTCAAATAATGATTTGTTTTAAACAGTCTACTCATCGATCAAGGTAAGCAGATTAAATTATAAATAGGGTGATACGTTCCATGCCTCGAGTTTAATTCTAGATATACTGGTTAAAGGGATTATATTACATTGAGACACTGGTCACAAAAGGTTTTATCAAATCATTAATTGATCTTATTATAACTTGGGTTGCAGCGATGTATTACTAGATGTCGCTCACTGTTTATAATTTAAATACGATTTAAATTATTGCCAACGTTATAATAACCTATGAGGTCACACATCAGAATGTTCGAAAGAGGATGACCACTTCAAATAAATAATCAAATATGTTGATATAAAAGAGGGCTAAACCCTTTTCCCATGTATCACATATGAGATCAGGTCTCAGAAAATCAAAAAGGAAATAAAATGGTGGCTTCAACGTGGCGAAATAGTTAGTACCATCATCTTCTACCTCAGATTCGTTCGACGATGGTGAGGCTGACGTTCATGGACTTAATAGAGCCAAGGCGACGTGTCTTTTCTTTCGATTCAGATCTAATCGAAGACCATAGATCCAGAAACCCTAATTTAGGTATAATTTTGATTTACTATTTTTGTGATGATCCTAAATTTTACTCGTTTAATAGCCCAAAATGGTTGAGTGGTTTGATCCCTAAAACCTTTCACCAAGAAGATAACATGTTATCAACACCAACATGCGTATGCAGCTAGCTTGGCGTCGATACTGGACAATAGAGATAGGTTCATAAGATCTGGTACCAAGGAAGGCAAGGCTAAAGTGCGAAATTGATACCGGGAAACGGTGTCCAAGCAGCAAAGTCGAAACCAAGAAAAAGAAGTAAAAAATTCTATTCAACACCAATTATACAAGGTTATGATACGAGTCCAAAGCCAAAAGCATTAAGGAAGAAGCACAAGACAATTATCGGAACAATGCAATCAGTACCAATGGGCATGGTATCGATACCAATACTAAAAACAGTACCCAAGAGCTACTAAAGAGGTCGATACTCAGGGCTTGCTACCGTCACAAGGTTTACCACTGTTGGCGGCAAAAAATGTCGTAACACCCAAAGATTCTCTATTAGAATAGCATTTCACGTATGGAAAACAAATGTGTAGAAAGCAGTAGATAACATAAAGGTTTGTAGTAGTTCGGTCTGTGAGGGGCCTATGTCCACTTTGAAGGAGTTTGTTGATCTTTTATTCAAAAACAAGTTATTAGCGTTGAACTTCATAATGGAATTTGTCTACAAGTGATTCTATTTATTTTGGAGTCATATTGGTCATATGCTAGTTCTTGGAAAAAACTGATGCATGCTTCTTCTTCCTCAAGAGCTATGCTGCCATTAATGGAGTTCTAAGAGCTTGAAGAAGTGTCAAATCAAACAAAATCCAACCCTTGTGAAGAATGAGCAAAGGGTATTCATAGGTAGTAGGTTCGGTGGGAGTACGTGAGATTTGGGGACCACACAACAGAATCTCGTACCTTGATAGGTCAAGACCTGAATTTCGCACCCCTCTGTGAAGTGAAGAAGAATATCGCATCCCTGTTGAGGGATACTAATTTCGTATCCTAAGGGATACAAAATTCGTATCCTTTGGGACACGACTGCCACGTATCCCCAGAGGGATACAATTTTTCATATCCCTCGGGGATACAAGTTTTTGTATTCCCTGAGGGAAACAACCCCGTATCCCTTGGGATACATTGTTTCGTATCCCTTGGGAATACGAGTTTTCGTATCCCCTGAGGGATACATTAAGGGCGTTTTGTGCAGAGGGAGTCGAAGTTCAGGATGTGCATTGGATGGATTCGAAATTTCTATTGCGAATTGAGGGAGTCGAATCCTGAGGGATTCAGATGGTGTGAAATTTGAAGGAGTAGAATTCTTGGGTTATGATCCTGGGATTTGAAATACTTATGGAGGCACACTTTGAGGGGTTCGAACGGTTTGATACGAGGGCTAAGGGACTTGAAATACTTGAAACAAGCGATTCGAAATGTTTATTTTGGAGGATTTCGAAATCCCTGAAACATGGGATTTAAAATTTCCATTTTAGAGGTGTTGTGAAGATATTTCTCGCACGACTTCTCTTGGGCTTGAATCCTGAGTGCTTTGGCGGCACTTTTGGCTTTGATGCCACGCGGTTTATTGAGTCGAGTGGGCCTGCTGTACTTTTGGGAACCGGACTAAAAGGTCGGTTAACATTTTCCCCCTAAAGTACGTCTTGTCTCGACATAATGTGCTTTGAGTTGAAATCATCGTATCTAGAAACTAGAAAGATTTCCAAGCTACTGAACACTTGGTCATGATCGTTCTATCGAGGGTGTCAAGAATTCTGGTTCGTTGATAGCTTTTTTAAATATCAAGTTCCTGTTTACTCATGAATTTAAATGTTAGTTGACTCTCGTTAACATTGTAACGTAAAAAATTCGTTGTCAACACGGTGTCGCGTGTACGGTCACTACGCCATAAATGGCTTTCTACAACACGAAAAAATGTTGGGTCAAGCCCAAAAAATGTTGCCATAGGTCTTAGGCAACACTTTTCATGTATTGCAATTTTTTCCATTGTCTTAGACCTCAAAAGCAACATTTTGACTATCAAAGACAACATAACAAATATTGTTGCAATAGAATTCTATTTGGGTTTATAGCAACATTCTTAGGTATTTATAGCAACATTCCAAAAATGTTGCTATAGATATTAATTTTCTGAATTTGTTGTTGCTATAAATATTTACTTAATAAAATGCTATTGCATAGAATTTGATATTAAAATAGTATTTTATTTAAATAAATATTTTATTCCAACATTTGATATAATACAACTTCCGATTCCACTATTTACAACTCAATGATTTACAAATCTGATATTCACATATACAGTCAATTCTCACTATAACACTCGATTCACTCAATTTCATATATAGTTTCATATACATCTTCATTTGTACAGATACCGATTCACACACTGACTGACATATGTATACAGAGTCATAATTGTCTTCAGCTTTAGATTTTTTGGTCCAGCTCCAGCTTTCACTTTGTCGTCTGCATACCTGTCATAGAAACACACCATAAACTAGAACAAAAATAGATTTAAATTTGAGAAAATATTAAATAATTTTAAATTTTATTTGCCTAAGATTTTTGGTGTGTTTCTCATTGTCTTTCCAGACTTAGTCTGATATGTATTCTCATGATATTCAAGCATGGTACAATACTATACGAGATTATGTTTAATCAAGTATGGAAAGAAAGGCAAATACTCGAATATATGAATGCAGATAGGTTGAATGTGTGTACAAACTTCAAAACAGTTCAAGAAGTGGAATATACAGTTCATATATATATATATATAATATGCATATACATATATAAAATATATGTACGTACATATGTATATATTATATATAAAAATATGCACACAAATATTATTGCAATAGAATTCTATTTTGGTTTATAGCAACATTCTTAGGTATTTGTAGCAACATTCCAAAAATGTTGTTATAGATATTAATTTTCTGAATTTGTTGTTACTATAAATATTTATTTAATAAAACGCTATTGCATAGAATTTGATTTAAAATAGTATTTTATTTAAATAAATATTTTATTCCAACATTTGATATAATACAACTTCCGATTACTATTTATAACTCAATGATTTACAAAACTGATATTCACATATACAGTCAATTCTCCCTATAACACTCGATTCACTCAATTTCATATATAGTTTCATATACATCTTCATTTGCACAGATATCGACTCACACACTGACTGACATATGTATACTAAGTCATCATTGTCTTCAGCTTTAGATTTTTTGGTCCAGCTCCAGCTTTCACTTTGTTGTTTGCATACCTGTCACAGAAACACACCATAAACTGGAACAAAAATAGGTTTAAATTTGAGAAAATATTAAATAATTTTAAATTTTATTTGCCTTATATTTTTGGTGTGTTTCTCATTGCTTTCCAGAGTTAGTCTGATATGTATTCTCATGATATTCAAGCATGGTACAATACTATACGAGATTATGTTTAATCAAGTATAGAAAGAAAGCCAAATACTCGAATATATGAATGCAGATAGGTTGAATGTGTGTACAAACATCAAAACAGTTCAAGAAGTGGAATATACAGTTCATATATATATATATAATATGCATATACATATATTAAATATATGTATGTACATATGTGTATATTATATATAAAAATATGCACAAGAGTGGTGCAACAAGGGTTCAAGACCAGACAGCTCAATGTCCAGGACAGAGTAAGGCATACAACAAAATCAAGTGCAGAATCAAGGTGACACGGTGAACAAACATGGATATGGCATCAAACAAACAAGTGCAGCATATACAAGTGCACAACAACTTAATGAACTCAGAAGCAAGTCATTAGCAATTCAAACACAATGGACAAAACAAAACACAAATCAAATGAAGCATTGTACAACTGTACAAGTTCAAGTACACATAACAGTAAAGGGGCATAATGTACAAGGGGCTACAACAAATGCATGTCAAGACTGGACTGCACAAGTATTCACCAAGGGTATTTGGAGTATGTACAACAACTCAATGCCATAATGATACAACATTATACATTGTTCATTGGTGGGTTATTATATTAACAATAGCAAAAAGGTGAAATCAGAGAAATTAGGGTTTTTGATAAGTTGTAAACAACTTATTAATGTCAACACAACGCTTTACAGACTGCAAAATTGGTACACAAGAATCTATCAACCATCATAAAACCTGTTGGTACATATGAATTTAATTAGCAGTTTTATAAATATCTTGAAGATGGTTATGGTTCTGCAAAAATAAAATTAAAAAAATAGTGGATTTTTTCTTCCTTCTAGGTTTAATATTTTTAGAACTATAAAGCACTGATGAACATATTGTAACTGCATATTTAAAAATTTGAACTTGGACTCCATCACAATTTTTGCAAACATAACTAAAAATCATATATTCATATGCGAACTTCATAGATTATTACAAGAAAGATTGTACAATTTTACAATGGACATAAATCTAACATTGAGAATTGATTTTTCATTTAAATTATATAAATTTTGTAGAGTTTAAGCTTCAAATCAGTGAAAATTTGACACTAATGAACGATTTCGCCATTAAATTAAAAAGCCCAAAAATTAAGGAATTGAATCACTACAACTATCAAACAAAATAATAACCCCAAATCATAAAAGCTGAGATCGATTTCATACATTTTGTAAAACGAACCAAAAGAGGCAACTATTTTTTTATTTGTCTTTTCAAAGGATCAGTTATAAGTAACAGGAATTTTCAGGAACGTGATGATGGAAAGTGGAAATTATTTCACCAAAATACCAATTACATTAATGGCTTGATCCTTGGCGAATCAAACAAAACCGATTTTTATTTACTTTTTTTCGGGGCAAGTTAAAAGGGGTAAGTCAGAGAAATTAGGGTTTGCGATACCCTATAAATAGACACCTATTCCTCATTGGCAAATGCATCGAAACTGAATATAATTCAACGAAGTAGTTCAAAGAAATCAATTCAGAGATTACTTACAGGTTCATGTGTTTCAATCACAATCAATCTGAGCAAAATCGGCAATGATAGGAGCAGCAGAAATTCAAGCATTAAAGAATCATTCAAACGAAGATTGAAGTCGGGATTTTGGAGAATCTCTGATTTTGTTTCAGTTCGGTCACCATTAAAGTAATGAAGAGGAAGCCATTATTTTTGCCAAGTGATAAATGAAAGAAAGGGGACCGCAATTTTTTTAAGGGTTAAAACAAATTAGCTCGTAGCTTTTTTAAGTGGCCAATTATAATGTAGTATGCAGATCTGAGTTTTGTATTATTGTATTTAAGTTAGAAATTTAGAATAAATGGTTAGATCTATACTAGAGTGATGGTTCATGTTACCAATTTTATTAATTTTTTAATTTGAATATATCTATAGCTAATGCAGCACATGTTTATGGCTTAGATAACACCAAAAATACAACTTTGTAGTAGGACCAAAATTTTATAGATGTCACAACATTTTAGCTGGCAACACCTTGCAAATCTGTTACCGAAGGCCATGGAAATACATGCGTATAATATATATATATATATGTATATATAAAGTTTTGTATCCCATGGGGGATACAAAATTTCATATCCCAATAGGGTATGAAATTTCGTATCCCTTTTTTATCCCTTAAAGTCGTGTACACATTGAAGAATGAAAACAATATTAAAACAAATGGGACAAGCATGATTATTGGTTGAGCATCATCTTGAACCAAGCACAGCATGAGGGATCAGTCACACATGAGGGGTCGATCATAAAAGAGGGGCCGAGCATACAAGAGAGGTCGAGCATAAAGAGGGGTCGACCACAACATGAGAGATTGATCACACATGATGGCTCGCACACACAAGAAGGGGTGGCACGAGCACAACATGACTTGCACAACTATGGCTCACTCGCGTATCAAGGGGGCTCGCTCATGCACCGTGGAGGTCTCTCATGCACCATGGAGGTCGGTCGCACATCATAGGGTCGGTTGGTCAAGACAGCTGGCTACAGCTGACTACAAGTGGCAATGGCATTTTCGTAATTATTGCATGTGCGACCCCTAGCCTACATACATAAATTTCAGCCTACCACTTCATTTGATCTTCACCTATAAATACCCTGGGTCTTCCACCATTAATGGGATCAGACTTTTGCCACCACGAAGTGCTGCCGAAATCATTCTACCGCCATTCTCAAGTCATTCTAACTCCGGTCATTGTCTCCAATTGAAGATGTAATGCCAAATCTGCCATGGAATCCGCTAAAATCACGCAAGTGTCTGAGAGATTGTTGATCTACCTTCATATTCCTCACACTTAGAGAGATTCAACCATTCCTTCACTGATTTGTAAAGATCAAAGTGAAATCCTTGTATGAAAGAGAAAATGAATGTATTGAGAGATAATTCAAGCCATGTAAATCACAAAATGATAATGAAAACTCTTGCCATAGTGAATGTAGGCTATTTCTAAGCCAAACCACTTTAAATTCTTGTGTTTTTACTTGCTTTTTTGTGTTTGTGGCTCCATTTTCTACTTCTTACCATTTGTGAAGTACTGTTAAAGTTTCATTAGTGTTGTGGACCAATTTTTGTTTCAACATTTGGCGCCCACCGTGGGGCTACGTCTTCTCTTCCAAGGTTAATCTCCTTGTCTTACCACCAAACTCCGAAGCCTATTTCTACAATAGGCTCTCTTAATTTTAGATTTGGTCCATCGGACGAAGTATCTTCTAGATATAAAAACCTTTACAAAATCCTGACTTAGAAAGCAGGAAGTAAGACCGCATAAACAGTACTGGTAATGTAGAAACTTCGCTTCCCAATCACCTTGAAATAGGAGTGAATTCGGTTGGAGGAGCCGGAGTCACCAGGAATGAATTTAATGAAGCTGTTGCCAGCCAAAAACAACATATGAAAATTGCTAATAATGCATGATGGATAGGGTGGAAACCTTATTTTCTCTTCAAGGTGCAACAACAAAAGTCATTACCAAACCTGCTCAAACTTCTCATACAGAAAATGCATGTTCTTCTTCTTCACATCCGAATCGGGACAAATCCGTTCAAGAGGTTCCCAATCTTAATAATCCTCATCATGAAGAGGCAAAATTGCATGCACGCAACCATTCTGAGAAAGCAACCTCTCGGTAAGTGCATGGCTCCACCATAGGGTCACCTCCCCAAGAGGGAGGCGTAGGGGCCCGGAACCCAAAACATGACTGTTTGAGTAGGCAAACATCTGGCGAGGGGGATGGCACCCTCCCCGTGGACCAGCACAACGATGAGGAACACATATTATAAATGGTTCGCAAGATTATGAAGGGAAGCTTGAAAAAAGAAAGTGATGAAAAAGAGTGGGGATTCGCTCCTATCAAGACCCCACTCACTGACAGAATCAAAATGGCCACGTACGCGAAGAAGTTCAAACCTCCGATGGTATAGGCCTATAACGGGACCGGCGATCCCAACGTGTTCCTGTTCAAGTACGACCACCATATGGATGGGGCACGCGCCATAGATGAGATCAAATGTCTATAATTCCTGACCTATCTAGAGGGGATGGCTTCCCCTTGGTTCCCTAAGTTACCACCAAAATCTATGGATAATTTCTCTACTCTAGCCAAGTCGTTAGGAGACTAGTTCAGGCTCCAAGCAACTAAAGTCCGAGATGTTATGGAGCTAAACGAGTTAGAGAAAATCCAGGAGAACTAGTCAAGGCCTTTCTCACTCGATTTAACGTTGCTACAATCGAGGTTGGAAATTACGAACCTTGCTTGGTATTGATGGCTTTAAAGGGAGCCATAAATAGAAATATTAAATTTCGGCAACGGATCAAGAAGAAAAAATCGAGCATGCTCGAGCAGCTATAGGATAAAGCTGAAGAGTATATAGGTGTGGAAGAAAATCCAGCCTACACCCTAGATATCCCTGAAAGCACTACGCAACCTGAAAAGAATGAAAATAATGTGTAGGGTGGCCAAAGGAACTCTAGGGGATAGGAGAGGGGTAATGATAGCAAAAATAACAAGAGCAATTAGAAGTTCCACTTCTTTAAGAACTCAGAGTTGACCCCTCTCAGCCACACTCTAGAGAATTTCTACATATCTACAAAGGACACCGAAAAATTCTCAACGTTGAAGCCTGTGAAAGTTAACGATGCTAATATAAACTCAGGGAAGTTTATAGGTTCTACAACCAGCCGGGCCACAACACTAACGGGTGCAGACATTTAAAGGGCTGGGTTGAGGAGCTAATAAGGAAGAACAGGTTGCAGTAGTATGTAAAACATCCTCAGAATTCTCAGATTGCATAGGGGCAGAGCAATCCCCTTGCAAAAAAAGCTCTAACTCATGTGAACCCAAAGCCAATCATCTGCACAATCTCTAGTGGTCCTTACCCAACTCATAGAAGATGGAGGGATTTCGTGAAATATGTTGATGTGTTGAATAATCCTCCACAGGAAGAGGGCTGCGTGGTCCTCAACAATTAATTCCCCGTCAAATTGCCAAAAACGTAAGGAGATGATGTAGTGTTCAAAGGCAGGGATTCAGATGGACTATTAACACCAGCGGTTCATCCAATGGTGGTCACCATTGGCATAAGGCCTCTGTGGTAAGGAGGGTTCTAGTGGACAGTGGGGGCATCCGTCAACGTGCATTTCATTAATGCTTTCAATAAGATGAATATCCCCATGTCAGACGTCCGAGCATGTTAGAACAAGATTCACGGGTTCACAGGGCAACCAACACACCCGATCAGCATGATAGATCTGCTAGTTGAACTCAGTGACGGAAAGCTAAAAGTTGCTATGATGCAAACCTTTATAATAGTTGACGAGCTTTCAGACTACAATGCTTTTCGTGGAAGACCTTCTCTGGATGGGTCCAATATTGCGCTAGCTCCTTGCTGTTTGACCATGACATTTCCAACAGAAAATGGGGTTGGTGTGAAAAGGGAGATCAAAAAACAGCCATAGAGTGCTATATGGCTGAACTGGCCGGTGCTAAGAAGAACAATAAGGGAAAGAGTGCAGAAGCTCCGCTCCGCATTCGAGACACCACCTTATTGCAACTAGGACAGGGCCCTTGTACTGGCGATCATGGCAGAGAAAAAAAAAAGGGATCCCAGAAAGGCCAGTATAGGGGAAGGACGTGTGACACCAGCTGAAGCTACAATCCTTATTCCAGTTCGTGATGATGATCCAGACAAGGCCTTTAAGATAGGCTCTCAGCTGGTCCTGAAGTTGCAAAAGGAATTAACCAAGTTTCTAAAAGCAAACTAGGATGTTTTCGCTTGGAGCCACTCAGATATGTGTGGAATACCTGCTAATGTAATAGTCCATAAACTGAATATAGATCCAAGCGTAAAACCGGTGAAGCAAAATAGACGACCTCAAGGACCTTCAAGAACCCAATCTCTAAAAGAAGAGGTGGACAGATTGATGAATAATGATTTCATAAGAGAATCCAACTATCCTAATTGGGTCTCCAATACAGTCCTTGTAAAAAAATCCAATGGCAAAAGGAGGGTATGCATAGATTATTCGGACCTTAATAAGTGTTAGACCAAAAATTGGCTCTAACACCGAAATTAAATATGAATTCAATGAAATGGAATCAAAAAGAAATAAAGAACACGCAATTTATAGTGGTTCGGCGTTAACGAGCCTACGTCCACTTTGTTTTCTTTTAACTGATGATTTGAATACAAATACAGCAATGATTCTCACTCAACTTCACAATTACAATGCATAAACTCACTCAAATGTCTCAAAAATGGACTTTAAGAGATGATTATGATCTGAATATGATTGTAGAATTCGGCTATAGAGGAAGTATGGACTGAGAATTTGCCAAAAGATCCTTTCAAATGCCCCTGGATGATGTATTTATAGGTGAAAAATCTCCTCGAAGTGGCTTCGGTTCGGAATTGCGTGGCATCCATCCCTTGAGAGTCGGGCTCGGAGGCTCCAAGACGGCTACAGCGCATTGATTTAGTAGGAGATCGTGGGAGAAATGGTCAGATCTTGTCCGAGTCTTCAGGGGATATGCGCAGCAACGACTACAAATTCAAAGGGAAAAATGGGTTCGGATCGGGACCTCCGATCCGATCCGATGATGCAACTTGCTGACCCTTGATGCTACTGACGTACTCATCCGATCCGAACTGATGGGATTGCTTGCTTTCTTCTGATGCCGCTGAAGTGTTCCTGCGATCCGACCGATGAATCCACTCGTTATATGTTGCTGACGTGCTCTTCCGTTCCGAACCGATAAGGCCCCTTACTATCCTTTGGTATTGCTGATGTATTACCGATCCAATCCGATGTAATGAGGCTACTGACGTATCTCTCCGATTCGATCCGATGTGGTCTCTGCGTTCTTGATCTTTACTCACCTCCTGCACTATCTTCCTCCGATCCGAACCGATTGGTGTCTTTCTCACTATTTACTCTTTGTGTAGCCTAGTTCACAATGTAGGCTAACATTTTGCCCCCTCGAAGTACACTCTTATTTAAGATAAAGTGTGCTTCGAAGCAATTTACAAGACATCCTTTGAACTAGAGTCATTGAATGATCGCCTTCGGTTCGGATCCCGATCCGAACGGGTTTTCTTCAGTAGCACATTCGGATGGGCCTTTCAATACTGCTACACCATAGACTAACAGGCCAGAGTTCCTTCATGGGCTCGACTCCCGGTCTGAACGGAATGATGTTGGCTTGGAATACGAGTGGTCATGACGATTTCATACAAGTACCCCCTCTGTCTCCTTCTTCCTCTTCCTCTTTTATTATCCTCTTCCAACGAAATTTGCATCAAAACCCTAGAATTTTAAAAACTCTGAAACTCTCTCGTTTTAATCCCCGAATCCAACACATAGGTAGTTTTATGATATTGAATCTCATCTTTATAATTGCTTTTTGCTTAGATTCGCGATTTCCTTGATCGATTCCAGCGAGGTATTCAATGGATTTCGTCGCCATGACCTCCTCCACTCCGCCATCGTCGTTAATGACATTAAATCTCTCTCGAGGCGGCGATGGAGGGGGTTAAGATTCTTTGTTGAGCATTTGAATACATCAGTACTCGATTTCAGTTGGGACTTTCAATATAGGATCGAGTTTGACCCCAAAGAGGAGGGAAAAAGGGAGAGGAGAAGTGCAGGGGATCAGTTCGGGTGACAAGACAGAGACGAAAATGGGGTTCAACAGACCAGTTCGGGTCGGTCTTGCGAGCCAAGAGAAGAACAAAACTTACTTGACCGTACCGGATCGGAATGTGAAATAAAGAAGGGGAGAGGCATGGCTGCTCAATTCGATTCGAACCATCCAAGTACTTACCTCCGAACCGATCCGACTTTAGTCACTGGGCATCAACTTTCGTCCCAGGCTAGCATAAGGCTTTCCCCCCGATCCAACCCTAGTGCGTGTATCCGAACCGAACCGAAAAACCGCCCATGATTGCACATAAGACCTTGCTTAGCTGGTTAAACCAATTCTTAATGTAATCTTCAACTTAATGGACAGTTAGGATAGTGCCTTGCGAACATAAACAAATAGCAAGATCCGTTCTGAACATTATTACTTCTTTAAATCTTTACATTATTCTTTCATGTATTTACTTTGCATCTTTGTCACACGTAGCACACACTTTAGTTCACATACACACACGGGGGACACAGGCAACTTTACTCTAATCCTTGCCATTGTTTCTTTAATAGTCTAGCGATCATGACCGAGAGACATTCTTCTATATTAGCGAAGAAGACGGAAATTGCAGAAACTTCTGAGAAATATACTCTCGATGACATATCTTCTTCTTCAGACCCTGAATGGGACGATGAGGGCCCAGATTATGAAATAGGAACGCATAACAATGAAACACCTTCGGACAACGAAGCTTCTCTGGGCTATGAGGAGGAAGGAGGGATTGGAGATTACCGAGCCCCTGACGAATTTAAGTCTGCCATTATCTTGGAATCACCCATGGACTCTGTTGAATTGACGATTGACGACGACAGACTTGTCCGCATATGCAAAACACGGGATATTAAAAAGGGATACTCTGGTGCCATTGAAAACTGACTGTCCCCACAGTCCTCCAGAAGGATTTATGGCAATCACACGATTGATGTGCATGGTCGGGGCTATTTCACCTTTTTCGCCTTTTGTGGTCGACTTTCTAAGACAGATGCGGATTGCCCCCATGCAGCTACATCCCAACTCCTATGCTTACCTATATACCTCATATGTAGCATACCGCGAGATTTTAGGTACAGAGCTCACTTTCGATGATGTTCATTTCTTTTATAACTTCAAGCATCGGACTCGAGAGACTCCTTCTTTCTCTTACTTTGAATCAGTCCCAAAAAGGGAAACAATTTCAGCGTCGTTCAGCAGTAAGGCCGGCGATTCCAAGCTGGAATGGTTTTATATCAGGCAACAGCCGGGATGTGCCAGGAGATGGACGAAATCAAGTAAAGCATTGGTTTTTTAAATCTCAATCTCTGAATGTTCACGCCAACACATTAATCCGTTTTATTTTTGTTTGCAGTTGATAATCCAAAACAAGTATCGGGTCAAGTGTACTTTAATCGGATGCATCAGCTCCTTAATGGCGACCAAAAATTCCTAACCATCAATGAAGTCCTTAAGGATGAATACCTTCATCATCACGGGCTATTGTCCATTACCCGTAGCATAGGTCACGGGTCGGGTCCATATGTATACATCCCCCAGTGGATGTAATTCCAGGAACGGGCGAGAGCTCGAGAAGCCCCACAATGCCACTTCAAACTTCACCTTCGCCATCTTCAACTCAAGACAATGAGGTGGCCAACATAGCCGAAAAACACCGAGAAGGGTACATCATCCCTGGGGATGCTATTTTTCCTGAGAAATCATTATCTCCTAAAGAGCTGCCAACAGAAGCTTCCCAAGGAGATGCCCCTACTACTGATGATCCGAGATTTCAAGGCTTAGGAGATCTCCCTCTACCTGAAACTATCTATACTTCCGAGGATTTTGGCACAAATCCTTTAGTTTTTACTTCTTCAGAGGAGACTACCCCTGTTAAGGCCAAAGAGCCCACTCACACTGGCTTGGCTTCAAACTCGGTTTGTCGGGGGGCATACCACTTAGGATGCACTTAACACAATAGCACCACACTTCACAACACTTGCTTCTCATGAGAATACTGATTCTGAATTCCACTTGAATTGTTGCGCAGGTACAATGTCTCGCCCTCATTAAGACATCAGGAAAATTCGTCGCAGCATGACTAGGTCCCCTTCTGATGTTGAGTATGATCGCCGCGAAAACCGGGGTAGAGAGGATAGAAGGCCTCATGACTCTTATCAGTCGCGGACCTCGCGCTCTCGCTTCCCCATTCGGTCGGATCCAGAACGATACAAAAGCTACCAAGGTCGTCGAGGAGAAGAGACGTCGCAGTCAAAAGATTAAACCTCTCCTCAAGAAAAACGCAGTAGGGAAAGGAGCCCGCCGAAAGATACCAACTCACGAGGCAAGCATTAGGTTTCTGCTAAGCGGCCTAGGAAGGGTGAGGAAGCCATTGTGCCCGCTCATCATAAGGATACTGAGCTAACATATAGCACACCTCCACCATTAGATGCTGAAGCTAAAGTTAAACAGGCATATCTGGAGAAACAATTCCCCAAACACTATTTTGAAAACCTGACTTTCTTACCTTCTCTTGAGCCTATTTCCTCGAGGTGGGCAGACGAGGCCAAAGCAAAAATTGACGCAGTCGAAAAACAATATTCGGAGATGTTCAAGTATTTACGTAACCTCTCCAGAATCATCCGAACTCTAATCACGGATACTAACTCGATGAAAAAGACTGCAAAAGCCGACGCAAAAGCCTTGAAAAATTTGGGGAATGATCTTGAGGATACACAGGCCCAACTTGCCATCACTCAACGGGATGCTGCCAACTTCAAGCAGCAATTTGAAGAGCTATAAAAACGTTATAATGACTTGCTCGAGTCTCATGGTCAAGAGTGCTCAGAGCTGAAGAAGCAAGCAGAAGATGCTAAGTCAGATAGCGCCAAAATGCAACTTGCTTACGCTGCTCTTGATCAAGAAAAGGCCGAGTTAGCGAGGAAGAACGCTGAATTGGAGAAGAAAAACGCGGACTTGGCTTTCAAGTTGATGGAGGCCGAAAACAGGGCTGCCCTAGCGGAGGGTAATGTTGAAAGTGTCATTAAGTCGGCCGAAGAGACCCGCAAGCAGCTGTCAGAGGCCCAGGAGGATGTGCATGGTTTCGGCGAATTAATGATTGAATTTTTTGCGCATATAATTCGTCGCCGGAATATCTCTTGGATTGAATATTATCCAACTACCTTGGTCCATGTGTGGAGCCAAATTGTTGAATGGGAGAAACAGGAACTCAAGGTAGATTTCGTCGACGAAGACAAGCTCATGGAAAAATATTTAAGAGATGATGAGCCGGCACGTCTGGCTGAGGGGCATCGCCTCATCGCTGCTGCTATGGTGGAGGAAAAAAGATGGCCAAACAAGAGTATATCTCTGAGGCTGGTTCGTCTTCTACTGCCGCTGAAACTTATGAAGTTGAGGGATACGACCCTGAAAACCCGGAGATCCCTCAGGCATCTCTTTTATCCCCCATACCCGAGACGGTGTCAGAGATGGCAGTCACTGCAGCTGAGAAATCTTCGGAAGGTATTTCTACCTTTTCACCCCAATTCGTCAAAGCCGTCTCCACTTTTCATCACATAATCGGGAAATCGATGAAGGACCCTTTATTTTCTCCCGAGTTGATAACTGTTGCTTCTTATTCTATAGGTGCTGAACCGTCCGAGAAGACTGACGTGCCTCAGGGGAACACCGCCGGAACAGAATTCGCGGAGAAGGCTGAAAGAGAAAAGGATAAGGCCGATGCTCCTTATGATGACGAGATGATAGCCGCCTTGAAAGATGATGGCGGTAGCGAGGGGCATGAGGAAGACCCTGATGTGGCTATAGTCGGGGATCCAAAAAGCGCTGATGACATCACTTTGGTTGAAATAAAAGCCGAGCAAGATAAACGTATGCAGCTAAAGGTTGAAGACCTGGACCCCGAAAGCCTTAAGCCTCTTGCGGTGGTGGACCCTGGATCAAGGTTAGTCGTTAAGCTTTCAACTAGATCTATTACAGAAGAGCTTGCTAAAAAGTCTTCTCTTGATTCCAGCGTTCCATCTCATGGGAAAAAACCAACTGATTCTTGCACTTCTGCTACAGGGAAGAAAAAGTTGAAACGCATTATGACCGAAGCTGAAAAGGTAGCTAAGGCTGCTCAGAAAGCTGCCAAGAAATCCAAGTCTGATCCGAAGCCAAATGATGAAGTGTTTCGTTTTATTTTGACATTTAATTGGTTCGCAATTGTTGTAGCGAGTGCGGCCCTTGCATCTTCTTTTTTGCTTGTTTTCCTTGTACAAACTCACACGTTTGTAAATAAAAATGGTTTATTTCCTGCAATGCCTGATAGTTGTTAGTTCAGCATTTAAGTAAAAATACAAAAGTATGTCATGCTAAAGTTATGTAATGAAGTCATGGTGGAGGGGAATATGTGTGCACATGTATGCCCCCAGTCGATCTTGAATAACTAAGCAAGAACTATTCAAGATTAAATTAAATTAAAAAGTCCAAGTGTCCCCGATTCTCTGATGGGGGCCATATTCCTTTCGTCATTAATGCCAGTTCTTTCTGGCAACTTTATACTCTCCTGTCTCATATCCAGGTTAGAGTTTTTGCTGAGGCAGTCTCTCATCTGGGTGCACCTTTACGCCTCAAAGGACGTCGTCTTCCCGTCCTTTATACTCTCTCTCGATTCTTGAGAGTTAGAGTTAAGAATGTCGTCTTCCCATTCTTCTATGTCTTATTGTACAAATAGTCGTTTTGTTTGTTCCTGCATATAGGTCATCTCCAACTTTAATTTAACATTTCGTGTTTCACAGTCATAATAGAATAATAGTTGAAGATACAAATAATGCAGGAAAGTAAATGACACACGATATTTTTATAGTGGTTCGGCTAAGTCGTAGCCTACATCCACTTTATAATCTTTTGTTCACATAAACATACTTTTTAAGGCATGTCGTGCCTTTTTACATGGATTTTGAAAACAAAATAAATGACATTCCATATTTAGCTCAGATATCGTCGCAGGTGCTGAGCGTTCCATGCACTGGGAATCTCCTCACCGTCCACGGACGTTAGCATGAATGCTCCTGTATCAAGCTTCCGTTGGATAGTGTATGGCCCTTCCCATTTTGGACCCAACTGGGTTAAAAGCGGGAAGACTCGCTTCAGTACTAGGTCTCCTGGTTCAAAGGTTTTGAGGCGAACCTTCCGGTCATAATAACGTGCTACTTGATGTCGATGTCTTGAAGCACGTAAGTCAGCTTCATCTCTTTTTTCTTCAATCATATCAAGAGATTCTAGGATGAGCGCTTTATCCGTCATCGGGTCATAGTATGCAACTCGATGAGAAGGGACTTCCGATTCTATCGGGATCACCGCTTAAGACCCAAATGAAAGTGAATAGGGAGTATGGCCGGTAGCCGTCTTAAAGGTCGTCCTGTATGCCCATAAAGCTAACGGAAACTCATCTACCCATCTGGCTTTGGCCTGTTTCAGCCTCTTCTTTAGAATTGATTTAATGACATTATTTACGACTTCGACCTATCCATTTGACTGCGGATGAGCTACTGCAGTGTATCGTTTATCAATCTTATATTTCTGGCAGAAGTTTCTGAACTCTATGCTGTCAAATTGCGTCCCATTATCAGTTATGATGGTCTTCGGTATCCCAAATCAACAAATAATGTTTCTCACCACAAAACTGATCACTTTCCTGGCCATGATGGTTGTTAGAGGTTCAGCTTCCACCCACTTCGTGAAGTAATCCACGGCAACGATCGCATACTTAGCTCCCCCTCTGGCAATGGGTAGCACTCCAATAATTTCAATTCCCCACATGGCAAACGGCCATGGACTTACCATTGACTTGAGCTGAGTCGGAGGCGCTCTGGGAACTTTGGCATATCTTTGATATCTGTCGCAGCGTCGTGAATAAGCAGCTGCGTCTTTGTTCACGGTAGGCCAGAAATATCCATACCGTAACACTTTCTTTGCTAGGGTTTGGCCCCCAGTGTGATCTCCACACTCACCTTCGTGCACCTCTTGCAGTACACATTTGATGTCGTCGTGTGTGATACACCGTAGCAGGGGCATTGAAAACCCTTGACGATAAAGGACGTCGTCCTGTAAAACGTACCTTGTGGCCTTACGTCTTACAGCTCGTCTCTCGCTCTTTTTCAACGGGAGGGTTCCATTTTTGAGAAAATTCTTAATTGATGTCATCCAGGATTCTTTTTCTGGTTCAACTTCCAGGGCTAGCTCTGTTTCCATTAGATCGAAACTTGGTGGATCCAACACCTCTATCGGAACCATTTCGGATTCTTTAAGACTATCTGAACTTGCTAGCTTCGCCAATCGATCTGCTTTCTGATTTTCTGCTCTTGGAATGTGGGATATGCTATAATGCTCCAAACCTTCCAACAACTCCTTTACCTTCTTAAGATAAGTGATGAGTCGAGATCCTTTAGCAGCAAATTCTTCCCGAACTTGACATACAACTATCTTGGAATTGCAGTATATATCTAGTGTCTTCACTCCCAAATCTTTGGCGAGTTTCAGCCCGGCAATAAGGGCTTCATACTCGGAGTCGTTGTTAGTAGTAGCAAACTCTAACCGCAACGCATAGTAGATAGATCGTCCTTTAGGAGTTATTAAAACAACTCCGGTGCCAGACTTTCTATCATTCTTGGCTCCATCCGTATATAATTTCCACGGACTAAGCTCTAATTCTTGATCCAAAGAAACTACCTTATCACCCACCGTTTCCTCTTTGGGAATTGTAAATTCTGCTATAAAGTCAGCCAAGGCCTGCCCCCTTATTGATCTTCGCGCCTGAAAGTTCAAATCAAACTGGCTCAGCTCGATATTCCATTTAAGTAGCCGCCTTGATGCTTCAGGTTTCTGCAACACTTGTCTCAAAGGTTGGTCGGTATACACAACTATTGGGTGTGCCTGGAAATAATGGCGGAGTTTGTGGGAAGCAATCAAGAGGCTATAAGTGAGCTTCTCTATTTTTGGGTAGTTACGTTCTGCAGCAGCTAGTTTTTTGCTTACGTAATACACAGGTTTCTGGGGACTTTATCCTCTTCACGTACTAGTGCTGCACTGACGACGTGAGATGATACCGCCAAGTAGATGAACAAATCCTCACGTTGCACGGGCTTTGATAATATTGAAGGCTTTTCTAAGAAGTCCAACAAATTCTGGAACGCCTCGACACAGTCGGAAGTCCACTCGAAATTTCGCTTTCCCCGTTTTATGAGATCGAAGAAAGGCACAAACTTGTCTGTTGCTTTGGAGATGAACCTGCCCAGTGCGGCTACCTTTCCAGCTAAGCTTTGAACATCCCTAATCTTTCGCGGCTCCTCTATATTCCGGATTACTGCTATTTGGTTCGGATTGATTTCGATTCCTCTGGAACTCACTATAAAGCCGAGGAACTTGCCTGATGCCACGCCAAAAGAACATTTCAAGGGGTTCAACTTCATCCCATATTTTCGTAGTATGCCGAAAATTTCTGCTAAGTCCTTCATATGATCGGGAGATTGCCTGGATTTCACTAGCATATCATCTACGTAAACTTCCATGGTCTCCCCAATTTGATTGTAAAACATGCGGTTGACCAAGCGCTGATATGTGGATCCCGCATTTTTTAATCCAAACAGCATTACGACGTAACGATGCAATCCCAAGTCTGTAATAAAGCTTGTATGCTCTTGATCTGGTATGTGCATGGGAATTTGATTGTACCCGGAATAAGCGTCCATAAAGGATAAAAGTTCGTGCCCGGCAGTTGAATCTACTAGTTGATCAATTCTGGGAAGAGGAAAGCTATCTTTCGGGCAAGCCTTGTTTAAATCAGAAAAGTCGATGCATGTTCTCCACTTCCCGTTTGACTTTTTGACTAGGACGGGATTCGATATCCAGTCGGGATATTTCAAATCCTTAATGAATTCGTTACCTTTTAACTTCTCTACTTCTTCTTTCAAAGCTGTTGACTGCTCTGGGCCCAACATCTGTCTTTTCTGCTTGACTGGTGGGTGTTTTGGATTAATACACAAAGAGTGGCTTATGATGGTAGGTGAAATCCCACACATGTCAGCGTGAGTCCAGGCAAACACATCCAGATTTGCCTTTCAGAAATCAACCAATTACCTCGCTCTAACTGGATCCAGTTGCGAGCCGGTCTTTAGTACTTTTATTGGATCAGTTTCATCAATAGGTATGTCGATTGTTATTTCATTGGGAGTCGCCTTCATGTCTCCAGGTTCTCTATCCTCTCTGGGATCTATATCCTCGAGCTCGTCTGAGGGCGACTCTCTTGGGGCAGGACCCATTGGTTGCTATGCTGAGGCCCCTTTTGGAGAGGCGGAATCGTCTTTAGCATCTATATTCAGCCCCTTCATTAGCATCTTTAACTCTGCCACGTAACAAGCTCGTCCCGTAGCTTGGTCGCCTCTCATCGTCCCAACTCCCGAGTCAGTCGGGAGTTTTAGTAGCAAACACCAAGGCGCAATACATGCCCTAAATTCGGCAAGGGCTGGTCGGCCTAAGAAGGCATTATAAGGCGACTCCAAATCAAGAACTACAAACGACAGGATCCTTACTCTCTGGCGATTCCCCTGCCCTAGCGTGACTGGTAATTCCATAAAACCCATTGGAGCTGTGGATACTCCGTTAAAACCACATATCCATCCTTGACATGGCTTTAAGTCTTTTGCTTCGAGCCTCATTTGTTCGAAGGCTTTCTTGAAGAGGATATTGACTGAGCTTCCGTTGTCCATTAAGACCTTATGAATTAGAGCGGGGCCAATTGTCGTGGTTATCACTAGCGGATCGTCGGTTGGGGATTGAACTCCAAACTCGTCTCTATTGTGGAATACGACATCATCAAACATCGTTTTTTGCTGCTTTATTGGAGTGACGTCTTCAAGGCTGCGCATTCTCCCACTTCATAATGCTTGGCGGCGTTGACGTACTGGTCCATCGCTTTAAAACTACGACCAACCAAGTGAGGCCCGCCTATAATGGAGTTAATGACGATCCTCTTACCTTTTTGCTGAGCTGTGGGTTTTGAAGCAGGCTGTTCTTGGTTCGGGGCTTGTCCCCCTTGCCCCCTGTCCCTCGGGGCGGCTTTGTACTCATCCAAATTCCCTTCTCGCAGCAATTTTTCGACGATATCCCTCAAATGACGGCATTCATTAGTGGAATAACCGTGTGTACCAAGAAACAAGCAAAACTTTCCTCTTTCAATCTCCTTCTCAGTAGAATCTCTGGGTGGCGGTTTTTTATACTGCAATATGCTGTATGTGTCTAGATAAATGTTCTCCAACGTATCATCTAGCGGCGTGTAATTTTCAAAACTCTAGAATAGAGGCCTTTTATTAGAGCTATTTTCATGGTTTCTGTTCCTTCTATTACCGTTCCCATTTCTGTTGCTATTACCACCACTCTGGTTGCCAACATTTACTTCCACCTTTCCTGAACTGTCACCAGACTGTTTCACCGCGACATTATTCTGGACACCTTCCTTCGAGGCCCCTTCGGACTTTCTCTTCCGGTTTTCCTTAGCTTCTTCTTGCCTTAGGCGAACATTAGCCTTTTCATAGGACAATTCTCTTGTAGGAGGTGGTTTTCCAGCCAAGTAATCCCCGAACTCTGTGTCAGGATCTGCTCCTTCTATCAAGGTCATCAGGATAGTGGGCTCATGGGGATCAGTGACTTCGGTGACGGCCAGGTTGAAGCGATCCAAATATGACTTCAAAGATTCTCCTGGGCCCTATTTAATTCATGAAAATTCTATGACGGTCTTGGACTTTTGGGCATGGAGTCGGAACCGATTCATGAAACGCTCACTCAATTCTATGAAATTTGACACCGACCGAGGAGGAAGTCGAGTAAACCACATTAACGCTACATCTTCGAGATAAATGGGAAAAGCTTTGCATTTTACGGCATCGGGAGCTGCTGCCGCGTTCATGAACCATGCATATCTCATCAGATGCTGCCCTGGGTCTGTTCTTCCTTAATATCGATCCATCTGAGGCAAGTTGAATCGTCGGGGGAACTGGAAATTCAGGATGTCATCTGCGAAAGGGGTATGACTTCGCTCAATGCCCCAATCCTCATTAGTATATCGCCGGCTTTCAGACATAATCTGGCGCACCATTGCCCGTACATCGGCATTGGTTAATGTCTGCACAGGCTCTCTAGATCTGATGTTCGGATTACCCCTAGGTTCCTGATCAGGAGATAACCTTCTGTTTCTGGCGGCAGCTGCTCTACGTTGTTCTCTATGCTCCCGGTCAATCTCTGAAGGTAGTGGTTGGAGAAGTTGTTTTTGTGTCGGGTTAGCAATATTAGGATCCCTGGGTAGGACGTGGGATCCACGCATGGGTAGCAACATAGGCTGTTGCAGACTCGGGTCATTAGGGCCCAATACACGGGCAGCATCTTCTCGGGATCCTAAAGATCCAAAAGTCAATTGATCGAGGTTCTGAGGTCGTTCAAGCGGCCTTCTCTCGCGAGGACGTTACTCCTCCGAAGAAGATGAATCATCTGTAGGAATGCAGCGCGGTGGGGAAGGAGTTCTCTGCCTCCGAAGCTCTTGTAATTCTCTACCCATGGTGATCATGTTTTCCTGCATGCGAAGGTTGTCACGCCTTTAGGCTTCCATTGCTTCTTTAGTGCTCTGAAGCATGTCAAGAAAACGTGAAAAATCTCCCTGAGTAATGGGTTCCGATGGATCAGGCTGAACAATTGTCATCGTGGCTGGAATCGGAGCATTGGAGGGAGCTCGAGTAGAAGTTCCAGCTTCATTCTGTTTCGGATCGGATCAGTTCACAACAGCCTGGTCAATGCGGTTCGAATGGAGAGAGTGAGAGCCCCGGACATCACCACCATGGATCGGGTCACCACCACGGATCGGGTCACCCCCACGGATTGGATCATAACCACGGATCGGATCATCAGTTCAGATCGGTGTTAACATGATCTGATTCGTTTCCTCCTGACTAGAATGATCTGCTCCAGAGCTTTGAGCGCGTGACCTTGTTAACACGATAGCTTGCTGATTTTCTCTAGCATCATTTCCCCTAGCGCCTTGCACTTCTTTTCCTTTGGTCTTAGCCATAATATTTGATTCTTCAACGGTTAGTCAACAAGTATTGAACGATGTCAGAGAGAAGGGATTAACTTCTTTGAACTTGAGAGTCCAAATAGTAGAATGATAATCCCGAAAAAGCTAATAATTCGAAGTTTCTCAGTGAAAGCACCAAAATGTTAGACCAAAAATTGGCTCTAACACCCAAATTAAATATGAATTCAATGAAATAGAATCAAAAAGCAATAAAGAACATGCAATTTATAGCGGTTCGGCGTTAACGAGCCTACGTCCACTTTGTTTTCTTTTAATTGATGATTTGAATACAAATACAACAATGATTCTCACTCAACTTCACAATTACAATGCATAAACTCACTCAAATATATCAAAAATGGACTTTAAGAGATGATTATGATCTGAATATGATTGTAGAATTCGGCTATGGAGGAAGTATGGACTGAGAATTTGCCAAAAGATCCTTTCAAATGCCCTTGGATGATGTATTTATAGGTGATAAATCTCCTCGAAGTGGCTACGGTTCAGAATTGCGTGGCATCCATCCCTTGAGAGACGGGTTCGGAGGCTCCAAGATAGCTACAACACATTGATTTAGTAGGAGATCGTAGGAGAAATGGTCAGATCTTGTCCGAGTCTTCAGGGGATATGCGCAGCAACGGCTACAGATTCAAAGGGAAAAAGGGGTTCGGATCGGGACCTCCAATCCGATCCGATGATGCAACTTGTTTTCCCTTGATGCTGCTGACGTACTCATCCGAACCGATGGGATTGCTTGCTTTCTTTTGATGCCGCGAAAGTGTTCCTCCGATCCGAACCGATGAATCCACTCGTTATATGTTGCTGACGTGCTCTTCCGTTCCGAACCGATATGGCCACTTGCTATCCTTTGGTATTGCTGATGTATTACCGATCTGATCCGATGTAATGAGGCTACTAACATATCTCTCCGATCCGATCTGATGTGGTCTCTGCGTTCATGATCTTTACTCACCTCCTGCACTATCTTCCTCCGATCCGAACCGATTGGTGTCTTTCTCAGTATTTACTCTTTGTGTAGCCTAGTTCACAAAGTAGGCTAACAATAAGCATGTCCCAAGGATAGTTTCCCACTGCCCAGAATTGATCAGCTTGTTGAGGTGACAGCAGGGCATGAACTCTTATTTTTCATGGATGCCTACTCCGGATATAATCAAATAGTGATGTATAAGCAAGATGAAAAAAACACAAGTTTCATAACAAATGGGGGCTATATTGCTATAAGGTCAGGCCGTTCGGACTAAAAAACGCAAGAGCAACTTACCAACGCCTTTTAAATTCCATGTTCAAATCACAAATTGGAAAAACAATGGAAGACTATGTGGACGATATACAGGTAAAATCAAAGGAAGCTGACGATAACTTAGAGAACTTGGAGGAAATGTTCCATATCCTCATGAAGTTTGGAATGAAGTTGAATCCGCTCAAATGTTCATTTTGGAGTCGCATCGGGTAAGTTCCTCGGATTCATTGCCAATGCTAGTGGCATAGAGGCCAATCCTGCTCAAGTTATAGCTCTACGAGAAATGCGAGCTCTTAGAACAAAGAGATAACTTCAAAGTCTGAAGGGAAGGTAGTTGCGCTGAATCGTTATCTCAAAGGCCATAGATCGGTGCATTCCACTCTTTGATGTTTTGAAGAAAGTAAAGAAAAATTTCCAATGGACTCCTGAATGCTAAGCAGCCTTCGAAGAGTTAATCAAACACATGGAGTCACCACCGATGCTGTCAAATCCTAAAGATGGAGAAGAATTGTTCCTATACTTGGATGTCTCGTCTCACGCATTAAGCGCTGCACTTGTCTGAGGGGATGCAAAGGTTCAATGGCCAGTGTACTACATCATAAAAAGGCTTGCTGGGGTAGAGCTAAATTATCCTAGGTTGGAGAAGCTTGCATATTGTCTGCTTGTCGCCTCAAAGAAGCTAAGGCCATACTTCCAAGCCCACTCTCTCAATGTTCTTACCGATCAGCTGCTAGCAAGTTCTCTTCCGCCCAGAAACTTCGGGAAGATTGTTGAAGTGGAATATTGAGCTTAGCCAATATGACATCACTTACCATCCTCAAAGAGCTATAAATGGGAAGGCTTTAGTCGATTTCATCGCTGAATTCACAGATAGAGGGTAAAAGAAGGAGGAACCAGTTGAAGCAATCGTAAGATGGAATTTGATCATTAATGGGTCCAAAAATGATTACTGCTCGGGGGCCGGGGTGATTTTAGAAACTCCTGAAGTCCATTCTCTATGCTATGCTTTAAGATTGGAAATCCCATCAACCAATAACTAAGCTGAGTATGAAGCTCTAATCGAGGGATTGAAGCTGGAAAATAGTTAAACCTGAAATCCTTGCAGATTCTCAGCGAGTCACAGATAGTAATGTATCAAGTCCTGCGAGAATTCCAAGCCAAAGACGGAAATCTTCCTGCTTATTTTTCTAAAGATTGGGAACTCCCCGATGATGTTGATTACAACACAATATCCCATATTCCAAGAGAGAAAAACATTAAAGCTGATTCGCTCGCCAAATGTGCAAGTTCCGGAGATGCTCAGATACTAGGATTGGTACTCATTGAAGTTCTTTCAAATCCAAGTATCGAAGATGCATACATCGACTGGGTTATGCAGACTGATGAAGATCCAATCTCATGGATGACCTCGTTCAAAGAGTATCTGCTCAACGGAACACTTCCAAAGGATTCTAAGAAGCGATGAATTTTTTTGTGTCAAGCTCCATTATATCTCATCCAAGATGGAAGATTGTACAGATGAGGCTTTTCCATACCCCTTCTTCGATGTGTGACTAAAGAAGAATCTAGAGAAATCTTGGCAGAATTACATGAAGGTGAATATGGGGGACACACAGGCAGTCAGACATTGGCCAAGAAAGTTCTACGATGCAGCTACTTCTGACCTGATGTAAACCTGGATGCTATGATCTATGCTAAAAAGAGCTAAAGATGCCATAGATTCGCAAAGATTACAAGAGCATCACCTACAGAGTTGGCCCAAATGGTCATTCCATGGCAATTTGTTGTCTGGGGCATCGATCTGATCGGAGCTTTATCTACAACCAAGTCAAGCATGAAGTACGCCATTGTAGCCGTTGATTATTTCACTAAGTGGGCTAAAGCGGAGCCACTTGCCACCATCACTTCAAAGAAGGTTATCAATTTTATCTCGAAAAACATCATCTACAGATTCGGTGTGCCATAGACAATAATCACATAAAATGGGACTCAATTCGAAAGCGACGAGTTCAAGAATTTCTGTGCCAAATGCAAGACTAAAAAGAGTTTTGCACCTGTTTCTCATCCGCAGACCAATGGGCAAGTTGAAGCAGTGAATAAAATCATAAAGTCAACCATCAAGAAACACCTCGAGAAAGCTAAAGGTGATTGGGTAGAAGAGCTTCCATTTGCACTATTGGCATATCGTACAACTCATAAGACTACGACAGGGAACACTCCATTCTCCCTTGCATTTGGATCCTGTAGAGCTGGAAGTTCCCACTCACCGCAGAATTCATTTCAACCAACAGGAGAATAAGAAGCTACAACTTGAAGCACTGGATTTTCTTGAATAAAGAAGGCGAGAAGCAAAACTTAGAATCGCTGCTCATCAAAGAGGGTTTGCCGGACATTTCAACTCTAAAGTCAAGCAAAGGACCTCCAAAATTGGGGACCTTGTTCTAAAAAGATTCTTGATAGGAACTGGTGTTTTCTGATCTAACTTGGAAGGACCTTACATGATAAGCCAAAAGCTCTTAGATGGCACCTTCAAACTATAGACGACAGATGGAATTGAAATTCCTAGATCCTGGAACAGCATTCATCTCCGTCGATACTTTCCTTGAAATTTATTTCGTATGTCTTGTAAAAAGTTGTAAATATTCTACGAGTATAGTAGACAAACTTTGTACATATTAATGAAAGAAATTTCTTACTTGCTTAAATCGTACATTTTCAAATTCTGGTTAATTACTTACAAGTTGCTAAAATTCGTTTTTGATTACAAGCCCCCTAAAAGAGAGTTGACACATCCATAACATAGTAAAGCCTGGTGACCATTATACCATGTCTGATTAGGATAGCTCAAGCGCCTACTTCTCTAAACATCATTCGCAACAAATACGAAGATGTGAAGCACAACCCTGCAGATAAGGGAGACCAAGAGATGAACGGTCAGATGATGCAATGCTCAAACTATGGATGAAGTTTTAAGATTCATCGTAAGGGCACCTTCTTAATTGCAAGGTCCAGGACCCTAGTTCTGCAAATCATGATAAAATCCGATAAATGAAACTAGCATCTGCCCTGTGAAACGATGCAACCCTAAACTAAAGACCTCTCTGGGGGCACCCAATTGGTCGTCAGTACCAGGAATTAACTGGTCCGATTGCGACTAACAGTGGACTTCAAAGACCTCTTTGAAGGCAAAATACCTCTACGGGGGCATCCAACAAAAGCCGGGTATTCCAAGTTCGGTTACTTGCGAACTCAAAAGGTCTCTACGGGGCACCCGACCGGAAGCAGAGTATTCCAAATTCGGTTACTAGAGGACTCAAAAGACCTTTACCGCCACATCTGACCAAAATCCGTGTATTCCAAATTCGATTATTGGCAGACTCGAAAGACCTTTTCGAAGGCATCCAACAAATTCGATAAGTGTTTGAATAGTTCAGTCACAGTGAATAACGTATTTAAAAAAACCTCTCCGAAGGCATCCAACCATTTTCGTAGCATCTGATCATCCCAGATGTGAAGAATATTGGCCTAAAAGACCTCTTTGGGGGCGCTTAGTCGATCGTCAGTGTCAGTAATACTTGACCCGATTGCATCATATACTTGGTAAAATACCTCTTCGGAGGCATTCAATTATCTGCATAGCATCTGGTCATCCTGTATGCGAAGGATATTGTATAAAAGATCTCTTCGGAGGCACAAAAACCAAGACCTCCCTGGGGGCATGTATTCAAATCTATTCTCCGAAGGGCCTAGACTGTCAGGTTAGCGAGAAACATGATTGAATATATTACAAATACAAGATCTCTCAAGTAGGGGCATAGGAAAAATTTCATGAACCAACCAACCAAACTGAATTTCATCGCTAGGCAAGCCGAGTAGCTCAAAATACAATAACAAAGTCAATAGCCTTAGTTATTGGAGCAGGAGCTTCCAGCATTTTAGCGATAACCAAGAGAATTCAGAAAAGTTGATTGTTTTCATCCTAATGAGATTGTAACGACCTTCGGTATGGGGGCATAACCACAACATTTAAACAAATAACAATGTTAACTCTACGTACCATAAGTTCATCACAACCTCATAGTCGACAGTGTTTGTGATACAAGAGTAATCTTCGAGCGCAGTGTGCAAATAAAGAGTACGACAAAGCTAAACAAAAGGCTACAGTACACAAATGCAAAACAAAGATCACAAGTTTCATACACAAGTCTCAAATACCAAGTAACATATAGTTGTAGGCAAGGGTCGGCACCCGCATATACAATCAGTATGAATGTAATACAAGAAAGGAAACAAACATAAGTCAAAGCATGGAAATCACAAGTACTATTTCTTCTGATTCTTCACATCGCTAGATCTTAAAGATTGTTTGTTGGAGGAAGGGGTAGGTATATCAGCTGTCTGGCTTACATCTTTCGCTTCTTTCCTTCCATAAGGGCTCTCAGGAGAAGATGTATTTATAAGTCCTAGCATTTCATAGTGCCTTTTTCCCTGCATTTCAAAGTAGACAGAGCCTTAGTATCCCAAATTTCGTCTTCATTATCACTATAATTGTAATCAACATCTTCCAGGTCAGATGCAGTAAGTAATAATGTGTCACCTAGGGGAGGAGTGATGTGCGGGGCAGTACTTGTCGACATTAAGATCGAGTTAGTAGTAGTAGCTTGAACGGTGGTGGCATCGGTAGGAGGAAGAGGTGATGAAGCCAAACCTAGCACATATGAACAGTGGGCATGAAATGTGACAGACCCAGGTGAAGAAAAAAGATAATCCAAATCTAACATGGTTTGATAAATATCAGTTTTACCTAGGGTTTGTGGATTTATTTGCTCGATGTCATAATCATCTACATTCAAGCTATAATCGTCATTTCCCTCGCCATCCCCTGCATGCTGGTCAGCATTATCTTTCTTGACGACATGTTCCTCAATTGGACGTTCTTTAGTAATGTCCTTATCGGTATAAGTAGCAGCAGGAGTTTGAGAACCCGAAGCTTAACATCAACAAGGCTAGTAGAGACATCAACAATTGAGTTATTTGAAGGTTTCTCCTTGGAGGCTTGAGCTCGCTCACCTGCAAGTATTTTCTTGCCCTTAGCCAAAGCAACGTAGTCCTTATCTTCTAATAGATCCTGCTGAAGGTCATTTTCATCTTTGCCTTCTGCATATTCGAGCACTTTCTCCCAAAGAACGGCTAAAGTCCACGAAAATTCATCTCCTAAATAGGAGGGCTCCCACGGCTCATAACACTAAGGACGTTAAACTTGAGAAAAGAATCATCAGTCTTATTCCTCCTCTTTCTAAGAGTGCTCACCAGTTTGGTTTTATCCTCGTTCGGGATTTCAACCTTTGCATCTAACGCAGAGAGTGCCATGCTTTGAGAAGTAATTTTTTCTTGAAGAGTTGTTTTCTTTTGCTCATAAGCTATAGAAGCTTCTTTTTCCATGGCTAATTGGGACTCAGCGGTCTGCCGGGAAGTTTCAGCTTCTTGGACTTGTGCCATTAGTGCTTCCTCTCTTTGTTTGGCAGCTGCAAGTTCTTATTTAAGATTCGCGTTTTCAACTTCTAAGCCCAAAGTAGAGTCCTAAGACTTAACAACTTGAACTAATGCAGCTTTAACATTTTCCAATGTTTTAGTTTGGTAAAGGTTAATCGAGTTATGTGTTTGGAGGTCATGGGCAAAAGCGAGCCAGGCACCAAACTGTTTGTCGGCGCGATTTCTCAACATATCTAACCGGGTCTCAATTTGACTCCAAGTGACACCAAATTGAGTGAGCATACTTCTTTTCATGCTATTCACCTCTTATAGTATATCTTGCCTATCGTTTGGATGCAAGTCCAGTTTAAGATACATTCCCCATAAGTACCAATGTAACGACCTAAGGATTTCCGATCCTGAAAATCAACACAAAACCCATGTTGACTATTCAAGAATCGGAAATACTGGGCCATTAATAGAAAGAAGTTAGGGAGTGAGAAATAGAAAGAAATAAATTTAGAATAGAAGAAGAAGAATATCACAACAGAACAGAGTAAACATGAATCTCGCAACGGAACGAATAAAATATATTATATAACAGCTTTGAAAATATAAACTGGTAACTATACATACATACCATTATCATATAATATCACAGCGCAAATAAATTCTATACATATCTAACTCTGAAGCCTCCTGCTCCGAGCTCCTCCAAGTATATCTAAAAAGTCCCAATTACTTGATTTCCCGTACAAATTTAGGCACCCAAGAGTTTAGGGAAAACAAAACAAAATAAACTCTGGGTCAGTCATGTGACTGGTGTGAGTAAACTCCAAACACTTGGTTTAACTTTTCCAAATCCTTTCTAAAAGCAATGATAATCATAAGACCGAACCACACATACACAAAGATGGTTTTTACCTTACGATAACCCTAAACGTTTTTTAAACAATATTATTCTGATATTATAATAGTGTCTAATACAGGTACATAGAAATCTAGCAGAACGATTTCATCTCACGTTCTACATATATAATATACAATCAAAACCGTTGGCTCTTATTGGGTAATGGATTTCCAACTATGACAAGGTACGGAACCACCTTTCGGTCAGTGTAATCTAGAAGCGATACACTGGAGTTCAACAAGAACATTTTATAACTTGGCCACACATGACCGACCATTCATTTCGCTTGAATGTTCCAAATATATTATCACCTTACAGTTGGAACACCAACATAACCGTTCTCGGGAGATACATAATTGAAATAAGTAACAAATATGAATACTCTCTAGATGGTGACAATATACCCTACTTGGGTGCGACCCTTCTCGGTTGATGAGGCTTGAGGTCGTAATGTACTATTATATAGATTACATCTATATTTACTTTGAATGCCACATCATCATACCCGTCAAATCACAAATTGATTTCCCTAAAAATACCATGGGTATAAGCTAAGAGAAACGAGTTCCTCCGCCACCAACGTAAATACGTTTGAAATGATCAACTTACGCGATCTACCAGATATACTCTGTCTGAAAATCGTCCATTCAAGTTGTCCTGGGACTGGACAACCTAAAGGAATTATTCTATAAATCAATCTAAGACAATTTCTACCTAGGATCGCCAGAATAACCCTTGTATAAATTCTGTCTTCAATTGTCTTCGATATAATTGATTTGAAAAGATAATGCCCATACGGAGTGGTTTTCAGATAATAAATCTGATCCCGGTATCTCCGTATTGACAACGGAAAAGGTCAAAAACTTTGATAGTCGGTGATTTAACTATCAAAGGAAAACATGTGTACAAACAACGGTTGTATTCCCAAATGGAAATCCTACCGATCAATCATCAATCAACACCGAGCCCTTTTTATTTAATTTATCATTAAATTATTTCATCTCCTAATTTCCCATTTATTTATGAAAACCTGTTTTAACTTCCCACGATTCTCGAAAAACAATTCCCATATATTCCCAACTTCTTATTTTCTGTATTTAGAAAATATACGTTACCAACATTGGAAAACATTTCCACTTCTTATACTCATGCATCAGTATCCGTCAACGTCCATCAGTCCCTAACCGTAAACCAGTAAGAGAAAAACTCTTTAAGTATTTACCCCGAAGGCTGAAACCAACATCAGATCAACACCCAGAAAGCCATTCAACTTAACTAGTCTCAATTAGTTTCAAATTTCCTTAAATCCTTATTAAATATGCAAAACATTTTCTTTAAATCAATATTCACTTCAAACGTGATTATTTTTCTTCTATAAAAATCTGGACTCATATTTTATTAAATCAAATCTTGATTTAAATAACAAATATCATTGCAGTTTAAAATCCCACTTATCTTGTTATTTTATAAACCCATACTTTGTATTTCATTCCATAAACCCATTTTATAAGTTACAACTGGAATGAGACCCGTGCTTCGCACATGGCGGTTGGTGGTGGCTACCGACTTTAGGTTATAAAATTTCCTCCAAATATTAATTATCTCTTGAAATCCTGAAATTTCCTTTTATATATAATTTATAAGAATAAATTATCTTTATATTATTCGACATAGTCGAATTATAATTATAGATCCTTACGGATTTATTTCAATCCTTTTTCATTCGAACATCGAAATACTTCCGTCGCTTTCCTTCGAAAACAAATCCCAATTCAGTTTTAGTTTATTCTTATATTTATATTTCAAATTTATTTAATAACCGTTATTTCATCTCATTTACAGACATCGTTAATAAATCAATTCACTTGTTCTAATATGATTAAAACAACTTATTATATTCTAGCCCAATCAAAATTTCATTTCTAATTTAAATATATTATCCTTTTAAAACCACAATTTCTTTTTCTATATATTTAAATATGGTTTACGGTATTTAAATACCAATTATTTAAGGTCAATGTTATTCAAACATCCCAATCACACAATAATCAATCATAGATTATTTATCCCATCATATAATACAATATATGAAAAACAACAATAACTTTTGAGGAATCCAGTCGGATTCCTCTAACCTGTTTTCCTGCATCAACAGATGTTAATCAAGAAGAATAATACCAATTTAAGATCAAATCTGAAATAAAATAATAAATATAATCCATATTTAATTTAACGACATATATATGTATAACTATATATATTATGCAACCAATTTATTAGCAAATCATCCAACCAACCATCACACACAACATTCAATCATTTTGTTCAACATCAAATAATGTTTATAAAATAATAAAACTGGACAGAGTTAGTGAGATTACTCACATTGATCGTTTATCATTGAATAATGATAAAAAACCGATATGATCGAATCAAGCCATTTATTCCGCAATAAATTGAAATGATCTCCAAATCTCTCCAGACTGGTTCTACTGTAAAGCCTGCGTGCATACGATCCTAACAGATCTGACTGTTCGAATTTCTGATATAGTATGCACAAGATATTATAATTCTTAGTTAGCGCGCTATTAACTTAAATTAAACTAAATAAATAAATATATTATTGGCCTTACTATTTTCTACAAACCGATGAAACAAACATTCTTGCCGCACCACCTTTTGATTCCCAGCCAAAACAAAAGCCATAACAAATATCATTTCCATGCGTCATTCCCCCATAATTTATGAAAATAAAAAGTAAAATCCACACTTCCATTCATCTTAACACGCAAGCTGCTGTGCATTCCCATATCCATTTTCGATTTTCGTTCACCCCTTTTTCATATTATGTAAGCTTAAAATCCGCTCCAGCGTGATTCTTCTACCAACGTTACATCTTATATATATGTTTTGGGCTTATTACTTCGACCCAAAGCAACTTCAGTCCTGGCTGTTTTCTTTATCTTCCCCGATTATAAACGTTACCCTTCAAACAATGTCCTCTTTCCCCGTTCACCAGTTTATACGTTACTCCTACTCCAAAGCAAGCACCACACACATTCATTTGAATTACCATTTTCGATCCTTCACAAAGAAATACACGCACCACATCTCTAGCCTAGCTCCTGTAGTTTCTTCTCCTCTCAGAAACGCTACCACCTGTACCCTGATAATAACGCCTGCTCCTTTATTATAATTTCTATTATCCAGCCTTTTTGCAAGCGTACTGTATTGTATACTTGCTACATAGTTTTTCACTATTAGAGCACAACCAACAATGGCTTGTTTAGTTACTAAACAAGCCACGGAGCAACCAGGTGTGGCTTGTTCAGTCACCCGTGGCTAGTCTGTGGCTAGTTTTCATCTCATTCGTGGCTGGTTGACTGAACAGGGGCTAGTGCTTATAACGGCAGAGTGTTTGCCGTTATAAGCTTATAACGGCAAAGTATTTGCCGTTATAAGCACTAGCCGTTGCAGTCCAACGGCTAATGCACTTGCTCCCTATATACCAACCTACCTCCTTCTTCTTCCCCACAACCACTCCACCTTCTCAACTTCAACTTCTTCAACAACAAAATGCCTTCTTCTGCACCCAAATGAAGCGGGGGAAAATCCGCAAATAGGACAGTCATGTCCAAACCGCACTCATCATCGTATGTCATGCAACGGTCAATCCAACAACAGCAACCGTTGCAGCCATCTCACGAATATGGCTACTCGCTGTATTCAAATTATCCATACCGACCTCCATACCAACCGCTCGCTCCTCCTAATTTTCCTCCCATCCATTCGACTGCCCATCCATAGTTTTACCAACGATCGACCGAGGTAGGCGTGTACGACGATCATTCGTCGTATATGTCAATGAAGATGCAGGCCGATCAAAGTCAACAACCTCACCTAACTCCGCAACAGACCAAGGTTCGTGACCGTAAAGCTATGCAAAATCTTGAAAGATAGTTTTCGTACGGGTATGTCTCTCCTACTACCGAAGAAAATGTTGAAACTTCAAAGTAGGAGGCGGAGGAAGATGCAAATGAGGATGCGAACGTTACAAATTCTGAAGAATTTATTCAAGAATACGTTGCACCTATTAGTTTATAAAGACACAACAACTGACGATAGTACATGCGAACTAACTCAATCAAACCATGGAGTAGGCATTAACAACTTCATTACAATGCATGTTACGTTTAGTCTTACGGGCGTTGCATGATGTTCAATCGCAACTGCTCATTATCACTTCGAACACGTCTATTTTCTCGTTCGAGTTCGTTAGCATATGCTATTCCCGGAGGACACAAAGGTTGGTCTATCCAGTCCGTGTAATTGCAACCATTTGGATAGGCTGGACATCTTACTGCGTGCGCCGACCTATATTGTTGCCCTCTGCTCGAACGACAACTTCAACCGCATACCCGTAGTAGCAACGAACTGGATAAGAATCAACTACATGTTCGTGCAGTGGTACACGAAAGAACTCTGCTTCCTGCGTTGACTGAGTGACCTCCTGTTGAGATGATACTTGAACAGGTGGTACTGGTGTTTCATGTGGAGGTTGAACGTTCACTTGTTCGTACGGCGGTATAGTTTGCGGTTTCATTTGGTTTAGGAACTGAAGTTCGTCTTCAAGCTCCTGTAGCCTCATGTTTTTGTAAGCTTGTTCCTTGGATTCTGTAGATGTTACACACGAAGACATTTTCAGTGAATGCGAATCCAAGGATGTGCTCTAAGAATGGGGAAGAAGTTGTTTGAGTTTTGTATGTTGTGAGTAAGTTAACATATGTGTATATAGCTGGAAGATTGGTAATGGTGTGAATGGTCAAAAGCTACACTGTAGGGAACACTATATGGAATTTGCCAGATGACATGACTGTACTATGCGAAGAACGCAAGACTTGACCAGTCATTGCGCTACAGTTGGTTGACCCGTTATGTTCTTACGTAGAATATGGAGTTATCTGCAAACCTTGTTTTGTTGGCGCGTTATTTAAGAATTTTGCATTTCGAAACGAGAAGACGAAAATCTTGTTCACGATCAAATTCAAACGCTAACACATTTCAAACAACACTTACAGGAACTAGAACAATAGAACATAGCAACATCAAATTCAAAGTACAGTAATAAATCTTTGATCGAAGAAAATCAAAATCCTAACGATTTCTGAGATAGCCAGCTCTAGTTGCATCCGCAACAATCTTGTTCAACCGCCTTATTTCGGCTTACGCTTGCAGTGCATATTGAAGTCCACGTTGGCACATCGGGGGGGGTCTATCCACTGCATAAAATTACAAAATTGAATATCATTGGGGTAATACCTATGGTCTTCGAAGGCAGGACATCCGAAGAATCGACGTCCAACATTTTTTTCAGTTTTGGCAACAACAACAACCAATTCATCTCCACAACAACAAATAGGGTAAGCTCCACTAGGTAGCGTTGGACTGATTGGATGTAGGGGCTCGATTTCTTGTCCTTCATATATGATCTGCTTACCAGGTCTTTGATTTGCTACAACTTCGCGCAAATGAACATTCAAAGATTTTGTTCTCGGCTTCACGGATTTAGACTGAACTTATGCTCCTTCACCGAATTCCACCGTAGGCTTGTTGTGTTGTACACTATTCCTTGACCGTTCAAACTCTTCATAACAATTATTCATTGTTTCATCGTCAATCTCCAATTTGTCCATAGCTTCAATATAAAACAAAACCTTAAGCAATTGAAATGAATTCAAAGTGTAAGGAATTTTTGTTTTGTTAGAGATATAAACCTGGTGCATATTTATTGCTGCGTTTGAACACAAAGCAGGGCTAGATTTGTAAAAAGAGATGTTGCAATTCCCAACATAAACACAAAGTTGGTGATACCCGTGATAAATTTTTGGTATTGATATATAATGCATCAACTTTATCAGTAACATAATTACTGGTACTGTATCAATGTATAGTGTATCACTATTTGCACTGTATACTGTTTGACTGTTTCCATAAATTGTTTGACACAAAGTAGGCCGACCTTTTTTTTTAACTCCTACACGTATTGAAATGGTAAATGCACTCGAGGACGACCCCTATTTTTAACTCCTACTCTCGAAAAATAGTGGCATGACTCCACCCTGCCATAAAACATGGCTGAACTATGGGAACTGTGCAAGACTTGACCAGTCAATGCGGAACGACCCATATTTTTTAACTCGTTGTTGTATTGAATCGTTTAATGCACCTAGGAACGACCCTTACGCATAGATTACATAAGTGATAATAAGTAACATATATGATAAATTACACAAACGGTAGATTAGACAAACAATAGGTTCCACAAATAAAATCAGCCTACATAACCTAAACGTTACACAGCTATAGGGTTACATACTTCGGTCGTTTACTTGATTTCGCAGTACATAGTGCGCATAACATAAAATATTTAAATCCTAATTTAACCCCCGTTGCAGGCGATAATTTGCATTACTTAGGTCGTTTACTTGATTTTGCAGCTTTCTTATTTCTTCCTCTAGTTCCAAAGCATACGTAATAGCTCGACGGGGAAAAACGGTCATCTATCCACTGTCCAAATTCGCATTCGTTGCCACGTACTGGAAAACTATAATATCGACATCCAATGTCGTTTCTGTGACGGACGACCAATTGCAGTGCTTCAAATCCACAAAAGCATACAATATTTGCGGACTGCACCTCGCCTTCTTCTACCGTGGCTCTAACACAAGAAATTACAAGGTTCGACCTGCGATCACGTTGTCGATTACGATTGTCATGCTGATGTCGTATTTCAATTTCATGCATTCCTGCTTCAAGTTCTAATTGTATCACCTCGTCATTGTGTCGCTCTTCCATTTTGATATACCACTCTGTTGGTTCTCTAGGTGTGGACGGATCAGGGTTTGATGGTCCTGAGAGAAGGTCCGTGTAAATGTAAGAATATGGATACGATATTGGCCTTTTTCTTATTTGAGATATAATTTTCGGTCCGTATGGATCGGGTATTGCTGAAGCAATGTTAGTTATATATAGGAGGAGATTTAGTTACCACTGCATAAGGATATTACTTCCCGTTTCCAAAAGACATGGAATGTGAAAACAAATTGACAACGGGTAATGTTTACGTTGGACTGCACACTGTATACTGTGCACTTTTTACTGCATATTGTCCGCTGCATACTATACACTGTGCACTGTTTCCTGTAGCTACGTTGTAAAATGCATTCTTAACTTTAGAAAAAGAGTGACATGACCACACTTTGGTCTGAAAACTGTAGAAAAAGAGTGATAGGCCTACACACTAGGAAAAGAAATTGCTTGTATAAAAATATAACGGCAAATTATTTGCCGTTATATATTATAGTCGTGGCACCACAGCGGCTACTTAAACGGTCGCAAGCCCTCCCTTTATATACCAACCTACCTTCTCCTTCTTCCACACAACCAGACCACCTTCTCAAATTCATTTGTGACAACTATGTCCCAAGCGCACTCGTCATCATAAGCCATGCAACGTCCAGGCCAACACCAGCAATCGTTTCGCCCAACTCATGAATACGGATACTCACCGTATTCAAACGAAGATGCCTCTTCCGTTCATCAAAGATCTGGAAAAGAAATTGTACTTGAAGGGAAGGTTTCCGAGCCACTACGGACGACTGGATCCAACCCTATTTGCCATTGTGGACAAGAGTCAGTCGTGGCTGTTGACGAGACCGAAACAAATGTTGGTCATCGATTTTTCGGCTGTCAAGCCTACAACGATCACATGAATTATCCTGATGACATTGATTGTTGTTGCTTTAAGCAGTGGATAGACCCTCCCATATGCGAACGTGGACGTCAGTATGAGCTCGAAGCGCAAGCAGAAATAAGACGCTTGAGCAAGATTAATGCCGGTAAGACTGGAGATGGTCCTTTCCCTACGCCATGGTAGGGGTACGTGTTTGAATTTGATGCTTGGGTGCTCAGTTGTTGTAGTTTGTATGATTATGGTTTGGCATTTCCTTCTGTTGTACTAGTTGGCGTTGTTTCAGTTGTTATAATTAATCAATTGTCGTAGTTGTTATAATTGTCAAGTCATGTAAGCTTCTAAGTTATGTAAGGCACCTGGGAATGGCCCATTTTTATTAACTCTTCCGTGAATTGAAATGGTTAAAGCACCGGTGGGCGACCCCTATTTTTAAACTCCTACATATACACAAAATTTCCACTATGACAAATCAATTACGAATAATGTTTCCAAAGCCTGCTACAGTCAATGAAATGACTTGACATGAGGCATACAACAATATTACATACTGCAATATCACTGTGAAATTAATACGAGTCATGTGTATGTAGAGTATACCCTTTCACATGCATATATGACATGATTAGACCATTCACTAAGAAGAAAAAATTAAAGACATGTCTCCGTCATTCGTTGCTAGGATTCCATTAAACGTCTCCATCTTTCGCAGACTGCATTGAGTAGTCTCTTCCGAATTAAATGATAACAGTATAGGAAATTAACAGCCACTGCCCACATTTGTTGTGATGTGAAAAGTCACTGTAGGGAATCTAACGTAATATCACGAGATTAAAAGTACATGCCAACATTTCATGTGATGGCACCATTTTTCCTTCTACAATGATGTGACCGGTCATTGTACAGAATCTAACATAATATCACGAGAACTCTGTAACGGGTATTCAAGTCGGTTGAATTGTAACTGTTGGTCGTACATTGCCCTTATAAGTACTCCATATTTGATAATCCATTTCATACCTTCTACAGCTTCAAGCAGCACCGTTGCAGGCTCAAGTGAGAAAATTTATTTTCATGTTTTCTTAAAGGTAACGTTTATTATCAACAAAATTCGTACTTCTAGTAACTCTACTTATCCTACTGATGCGTAGGTTACATGGATGATTCAGAAATAAGTGATGAACAAATGGGAAGGATTTATGATGAGTATGAACGAAACTTAGTGAACGATAACGAAGTTGGATTAGTTCATGATACACAAGTTGAAGAGGTGGCTGTTGCGATTCAGCATCGAGCGGTTACAGCTCCACGTCCTTCTCCAGTAAATCAACGACCTAGTAATAGTGCTTAAACATTGAATTCTCCTACTCCAGATTTTTCGTCGAAGGATTTGCTAGCCCTCGTAAAATCCTATATTGAGGTTGAAAAGAGAGATGAGTTACTAATGCAAAGTGGAGGGGGTTTAACATATGAAGAAAGATGGGCAATGATCATGAGGCTATAAAATAACCATCGTTCAAGGCCCACTAGACGAACATCGGTTGAAATCCAAATGGCTAATCGTCATTTTGTAGACGCTTGTGATCGGTACACAAAGATTATCGAAACTGTTGAAGACGAGAACATATTTAAAACAAATCAAGCAACATATGATTCTCGTTACCTTTTTGAGTACGGTGAGGAGTTTGTTGGTTACAAAGCGTATAAACTCCGTTACAGTTGGTTGACCCGCTATGGAACCGAGTAGGCTTATGGTATTGTGATTTTATTGTTGTTTTACTGTCTATTTTATTTGATGTTTGTCCATAGAATATGGAGTTATCTGTAAACCTTGGTATGTTGGCATGCTATTTAAGAATTTTGCATTCCTACACGAGAAGAGGGAAATCTTGTTCAACATCAAATTCAAACGTTATTACATTCCAAACAACACTTACAGGAACTAGAACAACAGAACATACCGGCTCTACACAAAAACAGTCTCTACACAGATATACAGTCGCTACACAGAACCAAATACTGTCTCTACATAGAAATATAACCAGAACATACACAAAATACATCGAAAGTACATAATAGTGGTAGTCAACAAATACAGAACGCGTACTCAAACAATAGGAACATACAACTGACAACTGCGAAAACGTAAATACATCGAAAGTACATAATAGTGGTTGTGAACAAATGCAGAACGTCTACTCAAACAACAGAGACATACAACTAACAACTAGGAAAACGTAATACATAAAAAGTACATATAACTGACAACTGCGAAAGTACATGAAAGTGGTAGTAAGTCACTCATCCGAGTCATCTGAAGGTGGATGTGTACATATACGTGTGCAACGCCGATAACGTCTCTCATCATCACCAACATCTGGAGGCTGACTGGACCCAGCACTAGACCTATGGTGGTAATACATCTGCAAGTCCTAAAGTCACTTGCGCTCTGCCTCAAGCTGGGCCTCTAAATGCGCCTGCTGCTGTCGTGCCTCCTCTGCAACACGACGTAGCTCACCATCATAGTAATCTAGGCTATGCCTATGCTCTATATAGCCCGTATGCCTAATCCCCATCTGCATATCATACAGATCATGATGTGATATCTGTGTAGGATCCGGGTAATCGTGATGGGCCGGAGGATGAAACACGTCAACGTAACTATCTGGTCCAATGGTGGGTACTGCTATGGTCCATCGAAAATGACTGGCGGCCGCCACGTGATCAGCTGCACGAAAACTCTGGTTGGGCTGGGTAATATCCTCGACAACAGGTGGTCGTATGCCGTGTCGTATAGCTGATGGCCCTACTAAATCAATTGATGCTGCATGTGTAATCGTATCGGAGGACTTGGTGAAAAATCTACGCCATAAGGTAAGGTAACACTCCCCAGTAATAACAAAGCTCTCGGCCGTCCACCAGCCTGCTGCCCTGGCTATATCTAGCTGCTCCGTCGGGTAAATCATACACCGATAAGTATGTGGGTGTGGATCATCCGGAATAGCATCAAAGTCATACAACTGTCTCCAGCACCTCTCACCAAGATATCAATAAGCACTTACCGCCAGGGGATAAGATATAAGTGGAAATCTCCGTCCGGCAAGTATCCTAGCAATCTGTTTGATCTCAAAATCGATGGATGTACAAGACTCAAATGGATGCCATATAATCCGATCCCTATACATCCTCAGCTCGATCTGGTTGTGGGCAACTAGATACACATGGCGTGACTCATTATCCCTGGACCCCCGATTGTCCGCAGTCCAAAAGGATATACAGGGGAAAAAGGTCGACGGGTCTGCAGTACGGGTGACAAAATGAAAGTTCCTAGAGTACCCAAAGTACCAATACTATAACAACTCCCAGAATCCAAATAAAGAAATCTGAGAATCAGAGATGGTGCACTGCATGTCGAGACATCTGTAAAGGTATGCAAGGATAGGTGTGCCCCAATCATATAAAATCGCCCCATCGGCATTTAACTCAGCGGCGACCACAAGAAACCCCACAGGCAAACTACTGCTTGAAGAACTAAAGAAAAGGTTACCCATAAGGTGTAACACAAATAATCGAGCTAGCTCCAAGCCGTCATCAACGGAGTACTGATCTAGTATGTTGTCCATGGCCGCATGGATGACGGTCACTCTAATAGCGCCTTCTGCCTAATACGACGCAGCAGAAACATCAAAATGAGGCAGTAGATCATGAACAAGTGCACGATCACGCCATCGACCATTGTCATAAGGCAGTGGGGGATAAGAACCTACTCCAATGCTAATACCAGTAAGCAAGGAGAAATCAAGCGGTGTAAGTCCTAACTCACCACAAGGAAAGTGAAATGTGTGGGTGGTTTGGTACCACCGTAGAGCAATGGCCGCACACAATTGGACATCAGCATTTATAACATGGTTTATTCCTAAAATTGTAAAGCACACAATAAGATAAAATGTGACTAATAAATTATCCAGTTGTTTCATTAAAAGGTCTTTAATATTACCTAGAAAAAATTGAAATCCAAGAGCATGTAACAGTCCTGCGCCCCTTCCTTACCCGCCAAGTGTGCATGATAATATCTAAGTGTGGTCGCTAACGAACCACGTGAACGTATATTCCGCAACCGTCAATGGTTCAACGAAATGTTATACTATCTACCCAATATCTAATACTCAAAGAATATTATTTAAATAATACTAAAAATACTTACAGCCAAATTCGACTGCGTGCTAACGTGTACTTCGTCTTTTGGAAGAATACGAAAGTTGGATAGGAAAGGAAGCTTCGCGGCGCTGAGGTTCATATCCAGAAAACCTTCGAGATCGGCCTGTCTAGCGGAAACCGATCCCACACCTCTACGCGCCCTGCCTGCTCGTCCGCCTCTACGCCTGCCACGTCCACGATGGTCGCGTTCCTCGTGCGCCTCTACGTCTTCGTTCTCCATGTTTTCGGCGGCTGCAAGCAAGTCTTCTATTCCGAGCGCTGGTTGTTCCCCACTACCCCCTGCATCACTCCCGCTTGCGCCACTTCCCCCGGTGCCACCATCGTCGCCATGCATGAATTTTTTGGTGAAATTTTTAAGTAATCTGGCCATATTTTCGAACGAATATCTCAAATACGGTAGTTAATTTGGTTCAAAGCTGACGGATTGGTGAATTGTTGGAAAAAAATTGGTGAAAAATGGGGGATGTGGTTTGATTTTCGGGTTTGAAATGTGGAGAAGGAGAATGAAGAAGAGGGGTGGCGGCCGGGGGGGGAGGGGTTGGGGGGTGGTGTTCGGGGGGGTTATAACGACAAATACTTTGCCGTTATAACATTATAACGGCAAAGTGTTGTCGTTATAATGTTACAACGACAAAGTGTTTGCCATTGTAACCTTATAACAGCGAACACTTTGTCGTTGTAACCCCCCTTACCTGGCCCGTGGTTGGTTCCTTCTTCTGGTTGCTCCGCTCGTTGGACCAGTTTCAAAACAAGAGAGAGAATAATTGAACAGAATGGATGGTTGGTTATGGTCTTATCTCTCAACTATTCTCCTTACCATAACTACTACTTCTCATACCACAAACACCCCTTACTCGATGTCCACTACTGATCGCGGGGCTAATAGCTCAAACTCCAGGCCACTGTACAATATCATGCAACTTCTTGTACACCGATGCCATGCACAAGCTCCATATCTTCACGCCTTCAACATCAATACATATGAGCCTTCCTTTCATTGCTGCTCACATACCACCACATTCCTGCTCTTGAAACAACCCAGTACGTCCTCCTCTCCTTCAAGTTCACGCCCTATAATGGACAACAGTTTAAAGAGCATCCCTACGTGGATTCTAGACATACCTGTTTTAAAGATTTAGCACTAGTTGTATTTGCTTTGATTTGATTTTTATATTTTAGTTTCTCTGAAGCAACCGGAAAAGAAAATGTCGCTGTGCCTCATATTTATAGAAGGGGAAACCTTAGTTGCTAAGTAACAGGAGTAAAATAAAATATAAAGTCCCTTGCTGGTTAAGGAAAAATTAATACGAGAGAGGACGTGCTCTGCTCGTATTGTCATGCGTCAACATAGTAAAAATGGGATTGCATGCTATATCTAGCTTATATGCAAAAGGTAAAAGAAATGACTTTATTAAGTAAGGTACTGATGTTGCTTACCCATGAAGAAATGACTATATTAAGTCATTTGATCAATGAAACAAAGATAGGCATATATTTGATATACATATTTTCATTTTAAGTTTAGCGTACTCCATTACTAAAAATTCCATTCACATGCGGGTCGCTACAGACAAAAATAAAAATGCTATCGTGTCGGGCAATATGCCACGATCCCAAAAATATAATAATATAGACAAGTTAGCTTATATTGTGAAACCCAAAAATGCTGATATAGGGTGTAAAACACTTCAAATAAAAAGTTGCTTATTTTCCAAAAATAAAAATTTTAGAAAAATTCCAATAATTAAATTATAACTACGGCTCAAATATCTTGTCCAAATTCAAAACCGATATTTAATTAAAATTAAATAACCGTTATGGCTTTAAACGATTCCACAACAACTATTTGAAAATTTGATTTGGACATAACTTACAATTTATAACAAAGAATCTCGATTTGTCACTTCCATTAGAAGAATATAGCTCAACAGATTCCAATGTTTCTTGTTTCACAGAATTCCAACTTAAAACGAACCCTGTACACTCAGTTGAAGTTCAAAACTCAATATTACGTACTACCACGATGTTACGAGCTCTTCATAATTATATTATAAATTAATACATTCAACTGTCGTTAAATTAATATATTCGTTATTCTGATTTAATTCGAGACTGAATTAAATATCTTATACTATCTAATTTACATAGTATTGCACAATAAACTAATTCCGACCATTTAAGAATTATTATTATTATTTCCTTCAAAAAAGAATTATTATTATTATCCCATTATTTATATTAATTAAATAATCCACTTTATTTAATTTAAATCATTAAATTGCCAAATTAATATGTTGAAATAATTGACTTCATTAATTATTGTATCGTTAAAAATGCGAGACATTACATTCCTTCCCCCTTAAAAGAATTTCGTCCCCGAAATTACTAAGGTAATAAAAGTGCGACAACCCTATCACTAGGTTAAAATTTATTTATTTACTCCCTAATTTCAGTTTCAACTGAATCATTAATTAAAATATTAATTTATTTCTATTAACGAAAAAATTTCAAAAATTCTAATTTTTTTAATACATTAAATTCCTGAAATTTTTTGTTAGCGTCTCCTTTGCACGGCTCAATTGATACAATTACAACTCGCCTCTCTAGGCCTTCTTCAATCGAAAAGAAAATCAAACAGCTAAGCGGTTTGCCAAATAGGCTCATAAATCTCAAACTCATATATAATATAAACTTGTACCTTTTTGTTGGGCATTCAACTCTATCTCTTCTTTTTGCTATCACTTCAGCAAATTTATCCATATTCCCTATCAATTTCCACTCAATTTTATCCTCAAATTCAAATCCTTTGCTTATACCCCAGCTCCATTTCAGCTCAAGTTCAAATCTCAATTACATATTCTTTCTCAACAGTCCAATTCCATTCCAGATTATTTCTAATCCAACCCAATTTTATTTAACTTAGTTTAAGTTAAATTTCTTCACTCTTACAGTTTCAATCTATTTAACTTCATAAGTTAAATTTTATTTCATAATTTCAAGCCCTTGGGTTTTTATTTCAAATCAGTTTGAAATCCTATATATATATAATATCAGTTCAAAACAATTGAATTCTTGAACAACTTATTTTCTCAAAACAATTTAAACAAAATCTTTGGTAGTAATCCGTCACTTATAAACTCGAAAATGAATACTGATGATGTCGCGACCCATCATCGGTGTTATTTTCCAATGTCCGAAATGAGTTCAATACTATATTGCTTCAAAACTATTTTTTTGAAATTATTTCAAAATATCCTTTGCAATATTTGAAAAACATTTTCAAATCACCCAAGATCTTAAAATTCCCTTATATAATTCAAAATTCAGTTCCAAACACTTTTCCTAGTTTCTATGATTTCAGTTCCAAATTTTGATTTAAATTTAAATTTAATTCATTTGATTTTACATATACACTTATACGAATTCTTATTGGTTATTTATAACCATTTCAATTTTAGCCTTATTCGATTATGATATTAACCAATAAGTCTAATATATATTATAAGAATTAAAATATATATACTCCTTTATATCGGAATATACTTTGGGTAAAATTATTTTATTTACCATCTTATAAAACATACTGTGTCACTTCATTGTATTCAAGCATTTAGAAACCCCTATCGATTTCGTGGTGCCCCACCATCGACCATAATTCATAAGCCACTTAACTAGTAAATCTCCACAATATAAAACCATTTTTATAAAACCTACAAATACTTCACTTAAATATACACATTCAAACTCAATCTAGGGTATTTCTTACCCCATCTCTACTGAGTTACGCCACAGAGCCAAGATTATCACTTAACTTTCTGCTTTGATACCACTGTAACGACCCAAGGATTTCCGATCCTAAAAATCAGCATAAAACCCATGTTGATTATTCTAGAATCGGAAATACTGGACCATCAATAGAAAGAAGTTAGAGGGTGAGAAATAGAGAGAAAATTAGAAAATAAGAAGAAGAATATCACAACAGAATAGAGTAAACATGAATCTCACAGCGGAACGAATAAAATATATTATATAACAGCTAAATACAAACTGGTAACTGTACACACATACCATTATCATATAATATCACAGCAAAAATAAAATATATATATTTCTAACTGTGAAGCCTCCTGCTCCGAGCTCCCCCAAGTATATCTGAGAAGTCCCGATTACTTGACTGCCCATACAAATTTAGGCACCCAAGAGTTTAGGGAAAACAAAACAAACTAAACTCTGGGTCAATCATGTGACTAGTGTGAGTAAACTCCAAACACTTGGTTTAACTTTCCCAAATCCTTTCTAAAAGCAATTATAATCGTAAGACCAATCCACACATAAACACGGATAGTTTTTACCTTACGATAACCCAAAACGTTTTCTAAAACAATATTATTCTGATATTATAATAGTGTCTAATACAAGTACTTAGAAATCTACCAGAACGTTTTCATCTCATGTTCTGCACATATAATATACAATCAAAACCATTGGCTCTTATTGGGTAATGGATTTCCAACTATGAAAAGGTATGGAACCACCTTTCGGTCAATGTACTCTAGAAGCGATACATTGGAGTTCAACAAGAACATCTTGTAATTCAGCCACACATGACCGACCATTCATTTTGCTTGAATATTCCGAATATGTTATCACCTTATGGTTGGTACACAAACATAACCATTCCCTGGAGATATAGGATTGAAAGAAGTAACAAATATGAATATTCTTTAGATGGTGACAATATACCCTACTTGGGTGCGACCCACTTAGCCATGCTGCCTACCCGATTTCTGTCATTTCTCGGTTGATGAGGCTTGAGGTTGTAACGTACTACTATACAGATTATGCCTATATTTACTTTGAATGCCACATCGTCTTTCCCGTCAAATCACAAATTGATTTCCCCAAAAATACCATGGGTATAAGCTAAGAGAAATGAATTCCTCCACCACCAACGTAAGTATGTTTGAAACGATCAACTTACGTGATCTACCAGATAAACTCTGTCAAACATTTGTCCATTCAAGTTGTCCTAGGACTGAACAACCCAAAGGAATTATTATGTAAATTCATCTTAGGCAATTTATACCTAGGATCGCCTGAATAACCCTAGTATAAATTTCGTCTTCAATCGTCTTCGATATATTTGATTCGAAACGATAATGCCCTTATGGAATGGTTTTCAGATAATAAATCTAATCCCGGTCTCTCCGTATTGACAACGGAAAAGGTCAAAAACTTTGATAGTTGGTGATTTGACTATCAAAGGAAAACATGTGTACAAACAACAGTTGTATTCCCAAATGGAAATCCTACTGATCAATCATCAATCAACATCGAGCCCTTTTTATTTAATTTATCATTAAATTATTTCATCTCCTAATTTCCTATTTATTTCTAACAACATGTTTTAACTTCCCACGATTCTCGGAAAAAAATTCCCATATATTCCCAACTTCCTATTTTCTATATTTAGAAAATATACGTTACTAGCATTGGAAAAAATTTCCACTTCTTGTATGCACGCATCACTATCCGTCAACGTCCATCAATCCCTAACCGTAAACCAGGAAGAGAACAATTCTCTAAGTATTAACCTCGAAGGCCGAAACCAACATCACATCAACACCCAGAAAGTCATTCAACTTGACTAGTCTCCAGTCAGTTTCTAATTTCCTTAACTCCTTTTTAAATATGCAAAACGTATTCTTTAAATCAATATTCACTTCAAATGTGGATATTTTTCTTCTATAGAAATCTAGACTCATTTAATTAAATCAAATCTTGATTTAAATAACAAATACCATTACTATTTAAAATCCCACTTATCTTGTTATTTTATAAACCCATACTTCATACTTCATTTCATAAACCCTATTTATATGTTATAACTAAAACGAGACCCATGCTTCGCACATGGCGTCTGGTGGTGGCTACCGACTTTAAGTTATAAATACAATTCTCGATTTCCTATTCAATAACAAATCCAAATATTAATTATCTCGTCAAATCCTGAAATTTCATTTTATAATTTATAAGAATAAATTATCTTTATATTATTCGACATAGTCGAATTATAATTATAGATCCTTACGTATTTATTTCAATTCTATTTCATTTCGAACATCGAAATTCTTCCATCGCTTTTCTTTGAAAACAAATCCCCATTCCCTTTTAGTTTATTCTTAGATTTATATTTCAAATTTATTTAATAACCATTATTTCGTCTCGTTTCTGATATGATTACAACAACTTATTATATTCTAGTCCAATAGAAATTTCATTTCTAATTTAAATAGATTATCCTTTTTAAACCCACAATTTCTTTTCCCATATATTTAAATATGGTTTACGGTATTTAAACACCAATTATTTCAGGTCAGTGTTATTCAAACATCTCAATCACACAATAATCAATCACAGATTATTTATCCCATCATATAATACAATATACGAAAAACAACAACAATTGTTAAGGAATCCAGCCGGATTCCTCCAACCTGTTTCCCTACGTCAACAAATGTTAATCAACATGAATAATACCAGTTTCAGATTAAATCTGAAATAAAATAATAAACATAATCCGTATTTAATTTAATGACATATATATATTTATAACTATATATATTATGCAACCGATTTATTAGCAAATCGTCCAACCAATCATCTCACACAGCATTCAATCATTCTGTTCAATATTAAATAACGTTTATAAAATCATAAAACTGAACAGAGTTAGTGAGATTACTCACACTGGTCGTTTATCGTTGAATAATGATAAACAATCGATTTGATCGAATCAGGCATTTTATTCCACCATAAATTGAAACGATATCCAAATCTCTCCAGACTGGTTCCACTGTAAAGCCTGCGTCCATATAATCCTAATGGATCCAACCGTTCGAATTTCTGATATAGTATGCATAAGATATTATAATTCTTAGTTAGTGCGCTATTAACTTAAATTAAATAAATAAATATATATTATTGGCCTTACTATTTTCTACTAACTTATGAAACAAACATTCTTGCCACATCACCTTTTGGTTCCCAGCCAAAACAAATGGCATCAAAACGTGATCTTCATGCTTGCAGACCTCCATGCATCATTCCCCCATAATTTTTGAAAATAAAAAGTAAAACCCATTTCCATCCATCTTCACAAGCAAGCTGCTGTGCATTCCCATTTCCATTTTCGATTTTCGTTCAACCCTTTTTCATATTATGTAAGCTTAAAATCCGCTCCAACGTGATTCTTCTGCCAACGTTACATCATATATATATATATATGTTCTGGTATTATTACTTCGGCCCAAAGCAACTTCAGACCCCGGATGTTTTCTATATCTTCCCCGATTACAAAACGTTACCCTTCAAACAATGTCCTCTTCCCCCCTCCCCCAACCTTCACTAGTTTATACGTTGCTCCTACTCCAAAGCAAACACCACTCACATTCATTTGAATTACCATTTTCGATCCTTCACAAAGAAATACATACACCGCATCTCTAGCCTAGCTCCTATAGTTTCTTCTCCTCTCAGAAACGCTACCACCTATACCCTGATAATAACACTTACTCCTTTTTTATAATTCCTGTTCTCCAGCTTTTTTGCACGCATACTATATGTATCCTTGCGACATAAGTCTTTCACTATTATCTCTCAACTATTCTCCTTACCATAACTACTACTTCTCAGACCACAAACACCCCTCGATCAACGCCCACTACTGATCGCCGGGCTAGCAGCTCAAACTCCAGGCCACAATACAATATCAAGCGACATCCTGTACATATATTTGATATACATATTTTCCTATAGACATACTTGTTTAGAAGATTTAGTATTTAGTTGTATTTGTTTTGATTTGATTTTTATATTATAGTTTCTCTGAAGCAACCAGAAAAGAAAAGGTCGCTGCGCTCTATATTTATAGAAGGGGAAATCTTAGTTGCTAAGTAATAGGAATAAAATAAAATATAAAGTCACTTGCTGGTTAAGGAAAAGTTAATATGAGAGAGGACGTGCTCTGCTAGTATTGTCATCATAGTTTTCATGACCGCGCCGCGACTCGAACCGTGACGACTCATGGTTTAAGGTTTCGAGGGTTGGACCGGTTGAACCGTTAAAGCCGTGCTTATTTTTTTGCATTGATTATATACTTGAAGGGGAAGAAAATAACCTGCAGTGGAAGAAAATGTGCAAAGACTGATAGTGAAATGTCCCACATCGTAGGCTTAGGGAGTTGGCTTTGAATCAGCTCCTTATAAAAGCAACTGCATGGCTCTTTCCTTCAGCAGGCTTCAGCTGCTTGCATCCTTTTGCAGGTACCTGGGCCTAATATGTTGGGCTTTGGTTGGAAATTTAAAGGAATTGGCCCGGTCATTAAAACAGTGATTGTCATGCGTCAACATAGTAAAAATGGGATTGCATGCTATATCTAGCTTACATGTAAAAGTGACAGAAATGACTTTATTAAGTAAGGTACTGTTGTTGCTTACCCGTGAAGAAATGGCTATATTAAGTCACTTGATCAATGAAACAAAGATGGGCATATATTTGATATACATATTTTCCTATTAAGTTTAGTGTACTCCATTACTCAAAATTCCATTCACATGCAGGTCGCTACAGACAAAAATAAAAATGCTATTGTGTCGGGAAATGTGCCATAATCCCAAAAATATAATAATATAGACAAGTTAGCTTATATTATGAAACCCAAAAATGCTGATATAGGGTGTAAAACACTTCAAATAAAAAGTTGCTTATTTTCCAAAAATAAAAATTTCAGAAAAATTCTAAAAATTAAATTATAACCACGTCTCAAATATCTTGTCCAAATTCGAAATTGATATTTAATTAAAATTAAATAACCATTATGGATTATAAACGATTACACAACAATAATTGAAAATTTGATTTGAACATAACTTACAATCTATAACATGGAATCTCGATTTGTCACTTCCATTAGAAGAATATAGCTCAATAGATTCTAACGTTTCTTGTTTCACAGAATTCTGACTTGAAACGAACCTTGTACACTCAGTTGTAGTTCAAAACTCAATATTACGTACTACCGTGACGTTACGAGCTCTTTATAACTACATTATAAATTAATACGTTCAACTATCGTTAAATTAATGTATTCGTTATTCTGATTTAATTCTAAATTGGATTAAATATCTTATATTATCTAATTTACACAGTATTGCACAATCAACTAATTCCGACCATTTCAGAATTATTATTACTATCCCATTATTGTATTAATTAAATATTCCACTTTATATAATTTGAATCATTAAATTTCCAAATTAATATATTATAATAATTAGCTTAATTAATTATTATATCGTTAAAAATATGGGACGTTACACCAGCCTTTGAACCGTTCAGCAACCATCGAGTTCGCCGGCCTAATATCATAGGAAGGTCGATTAATGATTTCCTGGATATGGGCTTGAGTCGGGACAATGTATGGAGGAGCCGTAGATGGACGACCGGAAGAAAGTTGAGTATTGGAGTCAGGGAATTCTTGTGACTTATGGCGTTTCTTAGAATCGCCCTTATCTCGGTCTTGGTCCTCCCTGCTTCTTTTCTTCCTTCCTCTTCTAGAGCTCCTCCTCCTCTTTTTCCCTTCTATCTAGCACTTCCACATTATCATATCTCTGCTTCCTGTGCTCGTCGGTTAAAATCTGTTCAGTAGCTTGTCGAGGCTGATGAGAAACCGAGAACGGTGGGGGTCTTGAAACTGTTGAGAAGGCTGAGAACGATGGGATCTCAGAAGGAGCTTTGGATCAAAGTTGCTTGTTCTCTGCTCGAGGCTCTTAGAAAGTGAATGTCTCATTTCACTACCTGGAAAAAGTCAAAATAGAATTTCAATACATGAATTAGAAAGTGTGGCAACTAATTATAAAGCTTATGAAATGTGGTTGTAAACCATATAGGGTATCTCCTAATACACGACTAATAACAAACCGCTATCAAGTAGCACGTCTAAATCGAGTGTTTTTCCAAGCAGTTGAGCTAAAGCCGCAGCTATTTCCACATTAGACCTCGGATTCGAGGTTATGATATCGCCTTGAATAAAATCCTTAGTTGAGGTTAGGTTGCTCATATTCTTGAAGGTATCTGTAGAGCTCTCCTCCTGAATATTTGGGAGAACGGGATCCTCGACTATTGTTTCATACCCTAAGGTGGATTCACCCTCCTCAATTTGTTTACCTTCGCGGTGAATAAATGCTTCTTCGGCAATCGAAGGTAGTGGGGATTTTGCAAGCCCTTTACTACCACCGGCAAAGTCTGATCACTTTTTAAAAGAAGTTTTCTTATTGGCTGGATCTAGTTAAGAAATCATGAAAGGTGGAGTAAGTTATACTGACGTAGAAATCCTTCTATAAGTAAAAACCTCCTACTCCTCTCATTCTCTGGAACGACTCAAGGAGATTTTGGTTGAGGGCAGTATCTCGTTTAGAAGGAATTTCTGTAAAATGAGAATAGATTTAATAATCAAACTTCAAAAGGAAAAATGAATGAAAGGCTACATGAGAATAAATGTACTCACCTCCTTCCATCCATAGAACATAAAAGTTTCTGGGGAACCGAACATAGAAATATTGGTTCGGAAACCCTCGAACAATATCTACCAAGTTTGTAATGATTTTGGAACCCCGACTCTCAACAAATATAATTGATGGACCATCCGTATTCCTCTTTTTAAAGGCATATAAAGAAAAAATATTCTGAAATGTAGGCGCACGCTGCTTAACTCTCATAAAAAGTACGTAAAGTCCCATCACAATGGAATAACCATTTGGGTATAACTGATATGGTGCAACAACAAGTCGCCAAAGGATTGATTCTAAACAAGATTTGAAAGGGGGAATAGCTCCACTTAATAGCATGTGATGGTTAACCTGACATACCCGGCGGGTGGACGGTTAGTAAGGTCATCCTTTCCTGGGAATTTAGCCTCGTCCTTTTTTGAGATTCTGAACTAAGTACACATTAGCTGGTATGAATTAAGGGAAAGTGTCGTCTCATGCACCTCAGTACGAGAATTGGCAAGAGGCCGGGGCTGAAGGACGTCCTAGTTGACATTTACCCCGGGAACAGTAGCTGATGCGGTCTTAGTGACCTGAACGGAAGTTCCAGTTTCACTAGACGTGGCTGATTCTTCAAGGTTTTGGCGTAACTGTTGCCTAGTTACCATCTCTACATGGGTAATTGCATTTGAAAAATGAATTACAGGTACGCACTTCCTAACTCAAAAGGAATGATGCACATAATTATATGTGTTATCATAAAAGCAAGGCTCAGGATCTATAATCAGTATGAATTGGTTAATTGATTCCAATTTTTGTTTAAAAGGTAATTTTTCATGAGACATACTCGTGCATTAAATAATTAGTCTAGCTACAAATAGTTAAATAAAAAATAATCCAACGCGAATATGTCATTCAATCTAAGTAATAAATTGCAGTACACGATTATTCTTAATTCTTACTAAACTACCGTCGATATGAGCCTTCAACAACAAGGTAGTAAACTCAAAAACATGTGAATATTTTGGCTATTACAAGTTAGTGCTTCAAGAAGGTTCGATGATCAATAAAATCTCTGACCTTAATATATATCAAGCATGACCAAACCAATAGAAGTGCATGGTTGAGCCATGCAAGGTCATACATGACCGACCCACTCCAGGTCGAGCAGGAACGACCTGGCAAAGCTCGAACATGAATTGAAACACCCCACCACTGTTAAGGTCACTCACAAAGGGAATGCCTTAACTTTGGTGGAGGGTTATAGGTACAAGACATAGAAAATTTACAAGACAGATAAATATAAGCAGCGGAAATTCAAACATTTATTGCATACGTAGTTCAATACAAAAGCCTTACATCAAATTGTCTCCAAATAACTTCCAAAACATTACAACATAATCTCTATCTTGATTATTAAATAAAGAAGAAAAAACCAAAAATAAAAGTGCATAAATCCCCAAGGATAAAGTCCAAGAGCCATAGCCAAGGTGAGAGAGAGTCCAAATCATACATCTACTATCTTGAAGCTTGCAAAGAGTCTGACTAAGCTGCAGTATTCCCTCTCTGTGGACCTGGGGGAGGGGGGAACGGAAGAAAAGAGGACGAGAGAAATAGGTCAGACAATAAGTCTGGTAAGTCCAGTGATTACTAGTATTTAAACAAGGAAAAGGGATCATGACAGTGATAACAGAATATAGGACAATACCCTAATATAAGATAAGACGAGCATGTGATCGCACCCATTACTATAGTCTCTGCACCTACCAACTATTGGTTCAACCAGCCCCTTGTGTTTATAACAAATGATCCCTTTAATGATCGGCTCCTACTCGCATGTATTCATGTCCTGTGTCATTCGGCCCTGCTGGAATGTAGCTACCTGTGCTGGTCCCACCATGGGGTGTATCAGCCCCTCTAGTGGCAACTCGACACAATTCAAGATGCACCGTGTACACTGCTGATGCCCAGTGCCTGATTTTTCCACTCCGGAGTACGTGCACGCCCATACTCCGTCGGAACCTACACTGGCCCAACAACCGCCAACGTTTTGACCACTGTAATTCAACCCAGTGATCGTGCCCCACCCTGCCTACTTTCAGGGTACCATGATACATCTATGTGGGTTACAGCTGAAATGGGTCCCCATTACTAGGGTTTTCTAATCAATATGTTTATTGGTTAAGTGTCCAAGTTTACCTAACTCCACCCACTCGTTTAGTTAACATGTTGAATCGGTTAAGTGTTTTACTAGTTTACTTAACCCTACCAATCCTGACTTAGCTTTAATTTATTAAAGCACCAACCACTCACATTAGACAGGTCTTGTTGTGGTCACTGGATGTGCCATTCGGTTCCGGGCAGATTTACACCACAACTCAGTCTAACCTTGGGTTCTTTTTTTTTTTGGGCTTGATGCACTAACCATCCACATTAGACAGGTCTTGTTGTGGTCACTGGATATATCGGTCGGTTCCAGGCAGATTTACGCCACAACTCAGTCTAACCTCGCGTTAGGCATATTCGTCTTTTCTAAAATTCATATTTTTCTATTATGTCAAATTTCTTTATATAGATCAAATTTATTTAATCATGCCATTATTATCCTTTGATTTTGCTTACCATAAATGGTATATCAAATATACCATTTAATGAACAAATCTATGTCATGAATTTTCACATTTTCCCATCGTTATCCCCGTAGAGCGTGCATATGAATTACATGAGATGCTGGGCTAGCAAATTAGCCCAAACCCATAAACAAAAAGGGGTAATAAACAAGGAGCATAAAATAAACATAAAATAGCATACATTTAACTTATCACATGTAACATGGCATAGATGTACCATTATCTTAACTAAACAGGCAAGGGTGAACTTGTGACTAAGTTGGATCTAATTTTCATGTAAACTTGATATGGGTCTAACATGGAGGTTTAACATATAAACCCCAATTTGGCATACTAACTTATGTATGTCAAAACAAAAGAAAGCCACTATGAACATTTTTAATCTCAATTTAGCATGATGTTAAAAACATAAGAGAATTACAACTTCACTTTTGCAACATAATTAGATTCAACCTAACATGAATATACATGAGTGTAGATCTTACATATAAGCATGTGTTTTAGATCACAAACTTGCAATTAACCACCAATTTATAGCATGACATGTTTTACCATTTAATTGGAAAAATAAATCCATTACCCAAATCATAATAGATTTTAATAACATAAAATATGTTCATCACCACAAGCATATAGACATGATTAATATAACATGTTCATCGTCACAAGCATATAGACATGAAATATACAATATGTTCATCACCACAAACATATAGACATGAAATATACAACATGTTCATCGCCATAGACATGATTAATTTCAACGATACTTTAAGATAAACGAAAATCGAATCTTATACATAAGCATCATTCTATATCCCAATTACAACATGTCATGATTTCAATCGATAGAATGTTTAAATCTTTGTAATAACCCACTTACAAACTAAAAGAAATTCTTACGTTCTAAAATCTGAATTCTGAAATTGGAGATGCGCGCCTTTGATGAAGATCGTTGAGTTAGAATCGTTCTTATTTGATTTTAGATGTAAGCTTTTAACTCGTCTTTGATTTGAAAATGGTGACGGCTACTCCAAGTTCTCTATTGACGGCATTTTAGTTCTAGGATTATTTTTCTGTATGTTTTTAGGTTGGACATTGAGTTGTTTATATAGAATTTCAGTTTAATTATAGCCGTCGGATGAACCTAGGGTTAATCATAGCCGCTCAGACTAGATCAGGACCATCCAGAAACCCTAGTGACTCAGCAGCAAGTCATCATTCGTTCAAATTTCAGATATGGCCGGGGGCCAGGTCGACCCTAAGGTCGACCTCTAGGGGGGAGGTCGACACTAGGGTCGACCCCCTGGTCGACCTGCCTGGGCAGGAATTTTCCCGCCCAGCCCGCTTCTGACTTATGTTCGAATTTAAATTCGTTTTCGAGCTGTTTGAATTTATTTGAATTTTTCTGGAAACTTCTGACAGCCATAACTTCTTCATACGAAGTCCAATTTACGCAAACTTGGACTCTATCTCAACCAGAATTCTGAGACGAACACAATGGCGTAACCCGTTTCCCTTAATTCTCAAATTTTAAGTTAAGTATTCTAGGATTTGTTATTACAATGTTAATAGAAAGTACGGGATGTTACATTCTCCCCTCCTTTTAGGATTTCGTCCTCGAAATCTTCAAGTCGAGAAGAACATATATCCTACCATCCAAACACCCATCTACTCAACCATCAAACATAGGCGTCCATTGTCCTTAAAAGATTTCTAATGCTTCAAGATCATATGCATTGTGGGTGTACATGTCCTTATCTAATGCAAAATCAGGCGGTTTAGTGATTCAGTTGACCTCCTTAATGCAAATTATGTCGGTGCAATGAGTCCATTATGAATGCAATTTTTCCCTACTCAAAATTTCTTACATGAGTGCACAACCATTCATACAAATGCAACGTCCATATGATAACACATCAAACTTCAATCCATATGTAAATACATATATGCATATGCATTATGAAAGTGGCTGAGCCGATCTAATACCTATCGTGTGTGTATATGCATCCATTAGCAACCACTTGCAACCACCAATCATAACATGTTTCAATTACATGTTTACATCCACGTGGGTTCCTTTCTAAGGATAAAGGATAAGATCGAGGAGATATACCTAAAAAGATAGATACGAGCATAAACTTTGAGGAAAAAGAGATTAAAGACATACCCTTAAAAAGAAAAGGGTAGGTTGCGCGTATTCTGTCCTCAGTTTCCCAAGTCGCGTCTTCCTCAGTGTCGCTCCATTGAACTTTGACTAGCTTAACTTTGCGGTTGCATAGCTTTTTTGACCTCAGTTCCCAAGATACGGGTTGGAACTCTCCTCACATTTGCTTCTCGTTCAACTTCAACTTCTTCTAGCATACTCGGTTCTACCACTTCCGCAGATTCGTGTAAGCATTTCCGCAGGTGAGAGACATGAAAGACATTATGAACCCCGACCAACCTTTCGGGGAGTTGTACCCTATAAGCCATGTTCCCAATCTTCTCGATGATAGGGAACGACCCTACAAATCTTGGTGCTAACTTCCCTGTGGATCCAAAGCGAACGACGTTCCTCAAAGAAGATACTTTAAGGAACACCTTGTCTCCCACTTCGAACTCAGGATCAGTTGTTGTTTTGTCTGCGTAGGACTTCTGTCTGTCTTGAGCAGTCTTCATTCTTCTTTGTATCAAGTCTACTTTTTCTGAAGTCTCCCTAATCATGTCTGGCCCAAGTATGAGCTTGTCTGTGGACCACCACCAACAAGTTGGTGACCTGCACGGTCTTCCATATAAGGCTTCGAAAGGTGCCATGCCTATGATAGCTTGGTAGCTATTGTTGTAAGCAAATTCCACCAAAGGTAGATGATCCTCCCATGTACCTCCGAAGTCAAGAATGCATAGTCTCAAGAGGTCTTCTAATACTCTGTTGACTCTTTCAATCTGGCCATCGGTTTGAGGGTGATAGGCCATGCTTAAGCATAACTGTGTGCCTACAGCCTCTTGTAAACTTTTCCAAAACTCGCTCGTGAAGATAGGGTCTCGTTCACTCACAATGTTGGAGGGTATCCCATGGAGTCGAACTATCTCTTTGAGATATATGGATGCTAGGGATGAGGCAGTCCTTCTACTCTTGACGGGTATAAAGTGGGCGCTTTTTGTGAGCATGTCCACTATTAACCAAATGCTGGTATTGCCCCTTCTTGACCTAGGCAATCCATCTATAAAGTCCATCGAGATGCTATCTCATTTCCACTGTGGGACTTCTAGAGGATGGAGTAGACCACCAGGCTTCTTTTGCTCCGCCTTGACATGTTGGCATATTAAACACATAGAAACAAATTCAGCTACGTGTCGCTTCATACCATTCCAAAAGAAAACTCTTTTGATGTCTTTATACATTTTGTCTCCGCTTGGGTGTATGGTCAGTTTGGAATGGTGTGCCTCTTCTAGAACCGCCTTTACCAAACCTCTTGCTTGTGGGACACAGTCTTCCATCTCGTCTCAACTAGCCCTTGGCATCAATGGAGTATCTATTGAGGTGACTAGAAGTCTCACCCCTAATTAACTTGTCCATTACTTCGGCTAGCTGAGGGTCTTCTCTTTGCGCGGCTCTGATTGAGTCTAATAGAGTTGGTCGCACTTCTAATGTTGCTAGCAAGCCAGGTACAAAGTCTGTGGAGGGTTTGAAGTTAAAGCTTGCTATGAACTCCAAGCTTTGCCTTTCCACAAAGAGAGGGCTTAAGGTCAGTTTCTTTCTACTCAAGGCGTCAGCTACTGCATTGCCCTTGCCAGGAGTGTAGGAAATCTCAAATTCGTACGAGGCAAAAAAACTCCATCCACTTTTGTTGCCTCAAGTTGAGACCTTTCAACGAGAATAGGTATTTAAACGATTTATGGTCAGTATACAGTTCAAATTTCTAACCTAGGAGATAATGGCGCCAAGACTTAAGTGCAAAGACGATGGCTGCCAACTCTAGGTTGTGGGTTGGGTAGTTTTTCTCGTGTACTTTCAACTGCCTTCCACCATAAGCTACTACCTTCCCTTCTTGCATCAGAACAACGCCTAGTCCCGTTCCGCATGCATCTGTGTATACTGTAAACATCTTACTTCCCTCAGCCAATGTCAGAACTAGGGCTGTTGTTAGAGCCCTTTTTAAACGTTGGAAAGCAATATCGCAATATAAATCCCAATTGAAAGCCAGGTTCTTCTTTGTCAATCTTGTTAGTGGAGCTGGGATTTTTGCAAAATCTTTGATGAACTTTCTATAAAAGCCTACTAGCCCGAGAAAGCTTCGGACTTCAGTTGTGTTTCGAGGAACCTTCCAATCTTGCACAACAACCACTTTTGCAGGGTCCACAGCTATCTCCTCTTTGGACACCACATGTCCAAGGAACCTAAATTCTTCTCTCCAGAAATGGCATTTGGAGAATTTAGCCTTCAACTGATGTGCACAAAGAGTATCCATGAATTATTTTAGAAGCTACGCATGCTTTTCCACATCCTTTGAGAAGATCAAAATATCGTCCACGAAGACCACCACAAACTTATTAAGGAACTCTCGGAACACCCTGCTCATTAAATCAACGAAGTAAGGGGTGTGTTTGTCAAGCCGAAAGGGATGACAAGCCACTCGAAGAAACCATCCAGAGTTCTGAACACGGTCTTATCAATGCTGTCTTCAGCCACTCTTAGATGGTGAAACCCAGTAGCTAAATCTAATTAGGAGAAAACCGATGCACCTACAAGTTGATTGAACAAATCATCTATTCTCGGGAGTGGGTGCCTATTCTTCTTGGTCAGCTTGTTTAGCTCCCTATAATCAACACACAGGTGAAGCGAACCATCAGCTTTGGTTGCGAATACTACTGGAGCACCCCATTCAGAAATACTTCGCCTTATGAACCCCTTTTCGAGAAGCCCTTTGATTTGTTTGCTGAGCTCCTTTCTTTCCCTTGGGGCCATGTGCCTAACGAGTAAAGCAACGAGGTGTATGTGGAAGTCTATCTCCCGCTTCGGAGGTAAGCCTTTTACCTCTTCAAACACATTCGAGTATTCACGGACTATCCTTACTGACTACAAGTTCTCAACAGACGTATCAAGAGATTCTAGATAACTAAGCATGACGGAGTTCATGGGATTACAAGAAATTCCAAGAGTGTTACCGAGGTGAGTCATGAGTCAAACCACTCTCTTTTCACAATCGAGGACGGCACCATTACTGGATAGCCAGTCCATGCCTAGAATCAACCCATAGCCCGTGAAGCCCAAAAACAAAGGCATTACATTTAAATCCAACGCTTAGTATAGATAATTTCAAATCCAAACAAACCATTGACAAATAGGCTGAGCCCCCAATTGGGTTTGAAACAACCAAGGGATCCTCTACTATAATGGTGTCTAGGTGCAGAGTTTCCACTAAAGCAGTAGATATAAAAGAGTGCGATGCACCAGAATCAAATAGTGTACGAACAGGATGGTTAAAAAGATAGACTAAACTTCCGACAGAAATATTTCTACCTCGTTCTTGCGGAGGTGCTGTGAGAGCGTGAACTTGTCCTCCGGAAGAAGGTCCAGCTCCCTGCCCTTGCTTCTTTGGGCAAGCCCTTGCCATGTGTCCTATCTCACCACAGTGGAAACAACCACCCATCTTCCTTTTCTTCTTCTTACAGTCTTTGATCAGATGCCCGGGAATGCCACAAAAATTACACTTTATCTTTTCATGGGGTTTGTTGTTCTTCCTGCCTTTCTTTGAATCAGCCTTCTTGTTCTGCGACCCTTCCGCCTTCTTATCTTGAGGCACTTCTGCTTTTGCCTCCTTCTTGCCCTTGTCCTCCTCATGTAAGAGTGCCATGTCCACTAACCTCTCGTAAGTAGCCCCCATAGGTATATGGGTCATAGCCAGGCTGTGAAGTGGCTTATTCAATCCCTTGACAAAACGGAGAGCCTTCTTATGAGGAGTATTCACTAAGTCCAGTCCAAATCGGGCCAGCTGATTGAATTTGTTGACGTACTCCTTGACCGTCATGCTTCCTTGCTTAAGAGATAAGAACTTTTCCAGCTGTAAACTTTGTTCAGCTTGTGAGAAGAATTTCATCTCAAATCTTATTCTGAAATCCATCCATGTTTCAACCGGTCTTTCAGCGTTAGTGACTTCCCACCAATAGGAAGCTTCGTCTTTGAGCAACAACACTTTTTCTTGAAAAATGCTTCTTTATGTTTCCTTTTGAAAATAGTTTTTCAAAAATTCTTATCTGATCAGGAAAACCTCGCTCTGATACTAAGTGAAACACCCCACCTCCGTTAAGGTCACTCACAAAGGGAATGCCTTAACTTTGGCGGAGGGTTATAGGTATAAGACATAGAAAAATTTACAAGATAGATAAATTTAAGCAGCGGAAATTCAAACATTTATTGCATATGTAGTTCAATACAAAAGCCTTACATCAAATTGTCTCCAGATAACTTCCAAAACATTACAACATAATCTCTGTCTTGATTGTAAAATAAAGAAGCATAAAGCAAAAGTAAAAGTGCATAAATCCCCAGGGATAAAGTCCAAGAGCCATAGCCAAGGTGAGAGAGTCTCCAAATCATACATCTATTATCTTGAAGCTTGCAAAGAGTCTGACTAAGCTGCAGTATTCCCTCCCTGTGGACCTGGGGGAGGGGGAACGGAAGAAAAGAGGACGAGAGAAAATGGGCCAGACATTAAGTCTGGTAAGTCCAGTGATTACTAGTATTTAAACAAGGAAAGGGATCATGACAGTGATAACAGAACATAGGACAATACCCTAATATAAGATAAGATGAGCATCCGATCGCACCCATTACTATAGTCTCTACATTTACCAACTATTGGTTCAACCAACCCCACGTGTTTATAACAAACGATCCCTTTAATGATCGGCTCCTACTCGCATGTATTCATGTCCTGTGTCATTTGGCCCCGCTTGACTGTAGCTACCTGTGCTGGTCCCACCATGGGGTGTATCAGTCCCTCTAGTGGCAACCCGACACGATTCAAGATGCACAGTGTACATTACTGATGCCCAGTGCCTGATTTTTCCACTCCGGAGTACGTGCATGCCCGTACTCCGTCGGAACCTACACTTGCCCACCAACTGCCGACGTTTTGACCACTTATAATTCATCCCAGTAATCGTGCCCCACCATGCCTAGTTTCTGGGTACCATGATACATCTATGTGGGTTACTGCTGAAATGGGTCCCCGTTACTAGGGTTTTCTAATCAACATGTTTATTGGTTAAGTGTCCAAGTTTACCTAACCTCACCCATTCATTTAGTTAACATGTTGAATCGTTTAAATGTTTTCCTAATTTACTTAACCCTACCAATCCTGACTTAGCTTTAATTTATTAAAGCACCAACCACTCACATTAGACAGGTCTTGTTGTGGTCACTAGATGTGCCGGTCGGTTCCGTGCAGATTTACACCACAACTCAGTCTAACCTCGGGTTCTTTTTTTTGGGCTTGATGCACTAACCACCCACATTAGACAGGTCTTGTTGTGGTCACTGGATATGCCGGTCGGTTCCGGGCAGATTTACACCATAACTCAGTCTAACCTCGGGTTAGGCATATTCGTCTTTTCTAAAATTCATATTTTTCTATATATGTTAACTTTCTTTATGTAGATTAAATTTTATTTAATCATGCCATAATTATCCTTTGATTTTGCTTACCATAAATGGTATATCAAATATACCATTTAATGAAAAAATCTATGCCACGAATTTTCATATTTTCCCATCGTTATCCCCGTAGAACGTGTGTATGAATTACATGAGATGCTGGGCTAGCAAATTAGCCCAAAACCATAAACAAAAAGGGGTAATAAACAAGGAGCATAAAATAAACATAAAATAGCATACATTTAACTTATCACATGTAACATGGCATAGATGTACATTATCTTAACTAAACAGGCAAGGGTGAACTTGTGACTAAGTTGGATCTAATTTTCATGTAATCTTGATATGGGTCTAACATGGAGGTTTAACATATAAACCACAATTTGGCATACTAACTTATGTATGTCAAAACATAAGAAAGCCACTATGAACATTTTTAATCACAATTTAGCATGATGTTAAAACATAAGAGAATTACAATTCCACTTTTACAACATAATTAGATTCAACCTAACATGAATATACATGAGTGTAGATCCAACATATAAGCATGTGTTTTAGATCACAAACTTGCAATTAACCACCAATTTATAGCATGACATGTTTTACCATTTAATTGGCAAAATAAATCCATTACCCAAATCATAATAGATTTTAATAACATAAAATATGTTCATCACAACAAGCATATAGACATGATTAATATAACATGTTCATCGTCACAAGCATATAGACATGAAATATACAACATGTTCATTGCCACAAGCATATAGGCATGAAATATACAACATGTTCATCGCCATAGACATGATTAATTTCAACGATACTTTAAGATAAATGAGAATCAAATCTTATACATAAACATCATTCTGTATCCCAATTACAACACGTCATGATTTAAATCGAAAGAATGTTTGAATCTACGTAATAACCCACTTACAAACTAAAAGAAATTCTTGCATTCTGAAATCTGAATTCTGAAATTGGAGATACGTGCCTTTGATGAAGATCATTGAATTAGAATCGTTCTTATTTAGTTTTAGATGTAAGCTTTTAACTCGTCTTTGATTTGAAAATGGTGACGGCATTTTAGTTCTAGGATTATTTTTCTATGTGTTTACAGGTTGAACATTGAGTTATTTATATAGAATTTTAGTTTAATTATAGTCGTCGGATGAACCTAGGGTTAATCACAACCACTCAGACCAGATCAGGACCATCCAGAAACTCTAGTGACTCAGCAGCAAGTCATCAATCGTTCAAATTTCAGATCTGGCCGGGGGCTAGGTCGACCCTAAGGTCGACCCCTAGGTTGACCTCTAGGGGGAGAGGTCAACACTAGGGTCGACCCCCTGGTCGACCTGCCTGGGCGGGAATTTTCCCGCCTAGCCCGCTTCTGACTTCTGTTCGAATTTGAATTCGTTTTCGAGCTATTTGAATTTATTTTGATTTTTCTGGAAACTTCTGACAGCCATAACTTCTTCATACGAAGTCCAATTTACGCAAACTCTGACTCTATCTCAACCAGAATTCCGAGATGAACACAATGGCGTAACCCGTTTCCCTTAATTCTCACATTTTAAATTAAGTATTCTAGGATTCGTTATTATAATGTTAACAGAAAGTACAGGGTGTTACATGAATGAACCAATAGAGGTCGAGCATGAACGAACTAAACAAGGTCGTACGTGACCGACCCCAAGAGTGTCGAGCAGGAACGACCTGGCTACGTTCGAACGTGAACGATACCATGGAAGTCGAACCAAGCAAGGTCGTACGTGACCGACCCATAGAGGGTCGAGCAGGAATGACCTAGCCAATTCTAGCTTGAACAAACCCAAGCCAAGGTTGAACGTGATCGACCTAAACAAGGTCGTGCGTGACCAACCCCACATAAGGGTCGAGCAAAATGACCTATGCTAGGTCGAGCAGGAACGAGTCCTCAATGGGTCGAGCAAACACATCAAAGTCATGAACGATCGACTTAGAGAAAGCAACGATGTGCGTGAACGACTCAAGAAAGGTCGTACGTGGCCGACCTGGACAAGGTAGTGCGTGACCGACCCCACACGAGGGTCGAGCAGGAACGACCCGTGTTAGGTCGAGCTGGAACGACCCCATATTGGGTCAAGCAGACACAGTAAGATGCTATGGGTTTGCGTTGTGCATCAAAGGATGATTCAACTCAGAGTTTCCACACAACAGATGTTGGTTCAAATGTTGATCAAAACAAGAAAGCAAACAGAAAATATGACGGACTAAAATTCAAGCAATACTCAATATAAAAATTCTAAAGTTGGAGCACTCGACATCAACAAACTAACAACATGCATGGTAATACAAGTTGTTGGACAACAAAAGTTTATAAGAGTGTGATCAAGTTTGTTCTCAAATACAAATGTTTAGGCTGACATGTCCATTATTTCAACATACAAGACAAATAATTCAGTAAAGCATGAAGGGTCCGTGTTTCAAGTATTATATCAAACACGTTGTGTGCATGTGGTTCAAATCAGAGCCTAAAGAATCTTGTGTGATTTGAATTCCTCAATCACAACATTTAACCCAAAATCTAGACACATCAATCCTGAAAATCACCAAAAACCTCAATTCGAATCCAAACCATACCCAATTCAGTCCATTTCAAAACCCTAAGCGATTTCAGAGCTAATTAATGAAGCCAAAACACAGTTAAAAAGGAAAATTCAACTATAATGAGCGAAGTGCTTCAGATCCAAGGAAATTTTCTGTAAATTTGTTTTGAAATTGATTGAGCTTTGCTGGAGAAGTCGCACGCGGTGACGAGATTGAGGATTGTATGTTTGAAGGGGATTAGTTGAGGATTATGGTGCAAAATTCTCTAGAATAAGGCTGCCATCGCAATTAAAAAAGCTTCCTCAAATGAAAGAAATAAGTGAATTATGAATATGAAGGGAAAATATATAGAAGACGAACGAGCTCGACCGCTTAGGCCCAACTTGCTCGCTCGAGCCAACATGAACCGCTCAACCGGCGTTGATGTGTTGGCCCGAACAAACAGGCTCGTTCAACCATGAAGACACGTCTAGGCTCGGTCGGTCGGTCATGCCTGTGTTCAAACGAGCTAGGGCTTGCTTAGTCATACTTGCGTGCGAACGACTTGTAGTTGCAACCGACTCATGGTAATGAATACAAATCTGATCCGGTCATACTATGTATAATCATCCCATGAGAAACCAAATTTAATCTATCAACCGCTGCTACATTTAACTATTTCGGAGCTTGTAATTTTTACAAATCATAAATTACAAACTTCGAGGGGCAAATGTTTATCCCTTAAAATTGTGCACATATTGATAAATTAAAACTATATTAAAACAAATGGGACAAGTATGTGTACTGGTCGAGCATCATCTTGAACCAAGCACAACATGAGGGATAAGTCACATAAGATGGGCCATGCATACAAGAGAGCTCGAGCACAAAGAGGGTTCGAGCACAACATGAGAGATCGGTCATACATGATGGCTCACACACACAAGAAGGGTCGAACATGACACGACTCGAGCACAACACGACTTGCACAACTGGGGCTCGCTCGTGTATCAATGGGATTCGCTCGTGCACTTTGAAGGTCGCCCGTACACCACGGAGGTCGGTCGCACATCATAGGGTCGGTCGGTCAAGATAGCTGGTTACAACTAGAAGTGGCATTTTCATAATTACTGCATGCACTACCCATAGCCTGCATACATGAATTTCAGCCCACCATTTCATTTGATCTTCACCTATAAATAACCCGGGTCTTCCACCATTAATGGGATCATATTTTTGCCACAACGAAGTGCTGTAGAAATCATTCTTCCGCCATTCTCAAGCCATTCTAACTTCATTCATCATCTCCAAGTGAAGATCTAATGCCAAATCCGCCATGGAATCTGCCAAAATCACTCAAGTGTCCGAGAGACTGTAGATTTACCTTCATACTCCTCGCACTTAGAGAGATTCAACCATTCCTTCGCTGATTTGTAAAGATCAAAGTGAAATCCTTGTATGAAAGAGAGAATGAATGTATTAGAGGTAATTAAAGCCTTGTAAATCTCAAAATGGTAATGAAAACTCTTACCATAGTGGATGTAGGCTAATTCTAAGCCAAACCACTTTAAACTCTTATGTTTTTACTTGTTTTTTTTTGTGAGTGTGGCTCCATTTTCTACTCGTTACCATTTGGTGAAGTACCGTTAAAGTACCTTTGGTGTTGTAGACCAATTTTGGTTTCAACATCCCTAATGGGATGCGACATTTCACATCCGTGAAGGGATACGAATGTATTGAGCCCAATACCTCTTCCCTTATATATTCAAACTGAAAATCCCACTTCTGTCTTCTTCTTGCTTTGGCCAACCTTGTGAATTAAGAAATTTGCAAATGTAGGATTCGAAATCTTTTACTATTGAACTCAAAAAACTAGGTAGGACTCAATTTGGACCTCGAAAATGATAGTTTGTGGAGTGGAAATGGATTTCGAATTGGATCTGACACCGGTGCTCGAAACATTCTCGAGATTGGAGTTCGAAGTTGACCATGCTCTAGAACTCGAGATTGGAGTTCGATAGGGTCATAATAAAGCTTCGAGTCGAATTCAAGATTGATTTTTGGGGTGTCGGTTCGAGCTATGTGCATGGATTTGGATTTGAATTCGAGCCGAGTTTTGGGGAAGAAGGAGTTGTGGGAGTTTTCTTTTGGAAAGTTCGCATCTGGGAGATGCGAAATTTCGCATCGTGGGTGATGCGTAATTTTTCATTAGAGGGATTCAAAATTTCTCATCAGAGAGATGCAAAGTTTCTACTAGTAAGGGATATGAATATTGGACGCTGAAGGAGGGATTCAAGTTTCAGGTGGGACGTGGGGGATGCACAGTTCTGGAGAGGGATTCATAATTCACTTGTAGTCCAAGGATTCGAAATCGTATCAATAAAGGGGGATGCAAAATTTTGAATCCTTATGACTTGAGAGATTACGAGTTCCTTCCTTGCTGCATCTCAAGTTCTTTATTGAAAACTTTAATTCTTGGCAATTCATCCCTAGCTTTACATTGTCCTCGCGGTGTTACAAAATTGAACCATACCTTGAAAATGAATGAGTTTACAATTCAGTCTTACACATAGCATTAGTGCATAAATTCAAAATATGGATACTTTACTGAACTACCAGACTATTAGACGTTTTTTCCTGATTCTAATCATGACGTGGCCGCGGTTCATCGTAAATCTAACGATACTGGTCTATGACGACAATAGTTAAAGTCTAGTGGATTTAGGATCGTCGTTGTGTCTTAAGTTTTTATGTTATAATTGTACTCGCACCTCACAACACTGCATGTACATGTTAGTTTACAGAAACATGAAGGTAAAGTTATACGATGCGACGTCTAATGCAACTGTATTGAAAGTATAACTAGCTAAGGAAACGAGATCATCCAAGAAACAACAGGCTTTGGAAGCTGAAGCATCTCAACATTCGTCATCCAATTCCGGATCATTAAGTCGTACCGTCACGGAGGACAGCAAGTTTGAGACATTTGGAGAGTCCACTCCTTCCCAACCACTAGGTTCGCCGAAAGCACTCGACGAGGGAGTGCAACCAGAAGGATCGCAGAGGAGGTCGAGCACTTAGCTGAGACAACGCCACAGGGGAGGTCAGGAGCAACAGAGGAGAATCCCGAATGGGAAGAACACATAGATATCACAGAGGAAAGCACTTTGGAGGTGCCACATATGATGGTAGGTGCAGATATAGTCGAGAATCTGTCGGATTCGAGGGCCTCGCATATGTATGAAACAACGGCAAGGTGCATGACTATACGGTTTGGTATTCCCCAAGGATATGTTTGAATGCTCAAGAAGGCGACATGGCTTACGCACCCCCCGAAGGGTTCAATGCCAGGAACAGTCATGTATGCACTTCTGGGTACTTTCCCCTGGCCAGCAACATCATCTGGGACATACCACACAATTTTCGCCTAGCGCCTACGCAGTTTCATCCAAATGCGTATGCTTTCCACCTGGGTACCAGCGTTCACTTCAGGGAATACTTGCATATAGAGCCCATCGAAAATGACATCCAGTATCTTTTTCAGTTGAAGAGGAGGGCTGCTCACGCTCCTTGTCTGTACTATCTAGAGGCACTGCAACACTCGGTTCATTGATTGGAAATGGAGCAGGTTGATGTATTTAATTTTGACTAGTTCTTTGTGCGCTGTCCTTCTGGATTTGCGAGGCGATGTCTGGAAAGTAGTAAGTATCTTTGATTGCTTTGAGTTTAAAGCTCTTTGAATTGTTAGCTTAGAGTTAACTTTGCTTTTGTGTAACAAGAAATCCTCCTGCGCCCACAGACACCATGTACTAGCAACGTCTTGAGGCATTGCTGGTTATACTGGCCAGTGCCAATTCTACTAGGAGAGTTTTAAATCAGGAGTGACTTCATCGCGCGGGTTTACTTCTCCTGGTCGTACAATAATCAGGACGGCCATTGTCGGGGTTATAGAGAAAGAGGAAACTAAGGTAGGAGAAAGCTCTCCAAGCCGTGAGAGGAAGGCATCCACTATTGTGTCCAAGCGATGCATGACCGCCAAGATCGAGAAGGAGACCAGTGGAGATTGATCCGGTGATGAGGAGGCGGTGGCCATAGATGAGGGCCTACTGGTTACTCCTACCCCGCCTGCGACTTACAAGGCGAGGGCAGAAGATTCACCCATGCCGCAATCTTCAGCAACTACCTTTGAGACCACCGTCTCATTAGAAAAGGAGGGTCAATTCGATGATCTGAATAAGATTCCGCTTATTATGTCGCCTTAGCCTAGCGACATAAGTATAGAGGGCTTAACACTTATCGTTGGGGAGGTCACTCCTTCATGTAGACCATTGTCTCGTCTGTTGAGAGAACACTTAGGAGACATACTCATAAACACTGCATAACGCAACATTTGTTTGCATGCACAAAGCATTCGAGTCTAATCTTGAATATGTTCCTTTGCAGGTCAAATGGTTCGAGGAGGTAGAGGCCGAGCTCAAGGATCCGGGCATCACCGACCATCGAGGAATGGGTCATCAGAGATTTTAGAAGAGATACTAGTTTGTTTAATGAGCACCCACAACCCCGCGACCGTGGCAGTGAGTATCGCCACAGATAACGATCCCGATGTTTTGAATCCCCTCCTCCGACCACTCAATCATCTGGGACAAATGGAAGAAAGGACACAACATGCATCAGGCATCCCTCGTCGATGATCCCCCTTACATTTCACCCTCAATGCCAATCACCAATTCCAAAGGAAAGGAGTTAGCACCTACCGAAAAAAGAAAGAAGTTAGTGTCGAAGAAAGGGGGACAACTGCCAGACATGCCTGAAGCTCAAGAGCCCACTGCAGACCAGATAAAGGCCGTATCGAGGGAGCAGTTTCCCAAGCACTAATTCGATGAGATAAAATGGTGTTCGGATATCAACTTGATTCCCGGTATGACACTGAGGGGGTACATAGGAAAGTGCATGCTTCTTACCATCAGTGCGAAAAGTGTAGGATGTATTCTGGGCAACTTTCGAAGCTGATCCAATTTTTTTTAGAGATTGCGAATATAAAACAATCAGTTAACGATGGGCAGTTGAGTGTCCGGAATCGGGACGAGTAATTAGGTAAGATAAATATTCAAGCTGTGACTTGTGACGACCGCCCATAACCCCCACACTTAAGAAAGAGGAATAGTGCACTGAAAGGTGTGCCAGGCAGCTATGGACGATCATCAAGGTATGGAACACAAGCAGAACCTTTCATAAAATTCACAGTGCAAGGATGAAATATAATAGAACATATACAACAGACAATAATAGTGAAGCATTTTTTAGTAGAAACTCCAAAGCTTTCTTAACAACTAGAAAGAGATATCCATACACTCAGATTACACAATAGTGTCTCTACAAATTTGCCTCACTACAGCACTCAGAGTCAGACATCAAATAGCGGAAAAACAAAAATACTAGATAGTAATAAAAGATAGTACGCCAGCCTTCTGCTTGCCACCGCATGTAGCTTCGTCCTCACTAATTACATGTCACTGCCACCTAGTCTGGCCATCCAAAAAATCGGATGAACAACCAAAGGTAATAAGAGGGAAACATAAGACCTTGAGTCAGATAATAGTCTTAGTGAGCAATAAAACAACTAACAAACATCATCAACAAAGTAAATGAGAATAGGTATATAAACAAACTAATCTACCAACACCAGTGAAGAACTCAACCACATCGACCCTACATCGGACAATGATAGCCTTTACAACAAACATTTCAACCCTACATTCATGGTAATACAAACAATCATTCATTCATGACAATCAAAAACACCGAAGCCATAACACTCATAGCATCTAGATTATATATCTCACGTAAACCATCCTAATTGAATTTAACATCCCTCAAGCACAAGCCTAGAGGCCTAAACCAATATCAGACAAGAACCCAAGAAATAGTCGGAGAATGGAGTTTTGATGACAACGACCTTATTTCAATATTGATTGATTATAAAATATATACTAACATTTTTGTCTAGAATATATATATATATATATATATACACGTATGCATGATTTATATACATGATTTATTACTAAAGACTGTACAGTTTAAATATTTTAGAGATTCAGAATTCAGAGATTATTCAAGACTCATGAGTATTCAAGATTTCAAGATTTTAAGAGTTCAAGACTAATATAGTAATAAAGTCTATTATATGTAAGATTCTAAACAACAGTCCAGGTTCTAATTCAAATTCTAATTTCAAATTCTAATTTCAATTCTGTTTTCAAATTCTATCTTCTCTATTTTATCTTCTTTACTTTACTTTTGATTTCAAACCCAATTTTTATAAATTCGATATATTTGTACTTTTATTTTACTGTTTTAAACTCTATAATTTTATAAATATGTTTATATAGTTTATATTTATGTTTTCATATGATTTCCTACTTTATAATATTCATTTATAACATTATGTATTAATTTAAAAAATTCCAGAATTATACATATATCAAAACACTTGAAAAATGCTCAAAAATAAATTTTGAACAAGAGTATGTTGACATACATTTTGCCCTATGTCGACGTACAACTGTCTTTTTTTCAAAATTGAAAGGAAGTGTTTTCCACTATTTGTGACAATTCAGAAACATTGCAACCTTTCAAGTGTTATCAGTTGGGGTTGATTTCGAATTTTTTATTCATTCTTCTTCTCCATCTTCTTCTCCTTCCATTACACCATTATTATTTCTCATTTTTATGATTTCTACACTTATACTCTGCTGAATTCAATTCTATTTTCATTAAACTTCTTATATTCTCACTCTCTACTCATTAGTCTCTGAATCAACTGTTATTGAAGAGTTATAGGGCTGTTTGTAATTGTTTAGGTTGCGCAAGTAATCGGTGGTAACCCTTGTAGCCGTGAAATCAAGGACGGGTAGTCGGTGTTATCCCTTATAGCCGTGAAATCAAGGAAGGTATACTTGATCAAGTGTGTGTGGAATCAGTTACATCCTTTGTAGCCGTGAAATCAAGGAGGGTTTTAACTGGATATTGATATAGTAATAAAAATCTGCGCAATCCAGCGTTGCATGGGACCGGACATAGGAGCAATTCCGAACCAGTATAAAATCTGGTGTGTTCTTTCCTTTTCTGCCCTTTTTTATATCTTTGTGTTTGTGTTTGATTCTGTGTCTGTGATTTTTTCTGTAGTGCTTGATTTATATAGTAAATCATATAAGTTTTAGATTTTGTTTAAATTCTCAAAAACAATATTCACCTCCTCTAGTGTTTGTTTTGCCTTAGTGATCCATTCCACAATTCCTAACAATTGGTATCGGAGCCAGGTCTCTCAAAAAGTTCATTATCTGATTTTTGAAAATAGTGATAATGGCAACCAACATTGGTAGTAATAATTTTTCTTTTGTACAGGGTCAGTCCACTGTTAGACCACCACTGTTTAATGGTAGAAATTATTCATATTGGGCATGTAGAATGAAAATATATTTACAATCAGTAGGATTAGACACATGGAATAGTACACAAAATGAATTTGTTGAACCCACAATGGCTTTTGCACAATGGACAAATGAACAAAAGATTGTTGCACATAGCAATTCTAAAGCCATGAATATGTTATTCTATTCATTAGGTAGGAATGAATTTAATAGGGTGTCAGTATGTAAAACTGCTTATGAAATTTGGGGAACTTTGCAAGTTACTCATGAAGGAACTAGTAAAGTTAGATAAACTTAAATAGCAATGTTAGTTAACCAGTTTGAGTTATTCGAAATTAATGAGAATAAGTCTATCTCCGATATGTATTGCAGATTTCAAGAGATAGTGCATCGTTAACAACACTTGAAAAAACTTATTTTGAAGTAGATTAAGTCAGAAAAATATTGAGTTCATTGGCTCCAGAATGGGATCAGAAAATTTTGGCAATTGAAGATGCCAATGATGTCAATGAAATAAAGATTAAGGAGTTAATCAGAAATCTAATGTCTTATGAAGTCCAATTACAGAAGAGAAAAGGAAACAAGCCAACTGAGAAGGAATCCATTGCATTAAAAGCAACAGCAAATGAGTCTGACTTGAGTAGTGAAGATGATGAAGAAACAACTCTTATGACAAATCGTGTTAGAAAATTTCTAAGATATATAATTAAAAATTATAATCAAGGAAGTTCAAGAAGTGATGATGATCGATGTTATAACCGCAACAAAGCAGGTTATATAAAGAAAATGTGTCCATATCAAGATAAATTGACTCAACAAATAGACGACAACAATTCGTCAAGAAAGAGAAAGAAAGCATAAGTAGAAACATTAGATGATTCCGATTCATCATCAAGTGATGAAGATCCAGAAACCAGAAATTCGAATATGTGTTTTACGACAATTCAGAATTCAATAAATTTTGAAGAAAAGGATCTAAAAACCGGGTATGCCTTAATTAATTTTTAATATTAATTGGCTGAATGGTTACTTTGTTTCTTTGCTTTGTTTTTAATTTAAAACTTAAAATTTAATCATGAAAATTGAAATTGAGATTTGAAATTTGAATTTTAAAGTTCAAAATAATAATATAATAATAAATAACAAAAAAATTATAAAATAAATTATTTGAATGTTTGTTAGGATTAGAATTATTTCAGGAAATCGTTAAACCAAAAATATAAATCGATAATTTAAATTACATTTCATAAAAAATCAATTTCCTTTGGAAATAGAAACATATGTCGACATATATGTCTATATGTCAACATATATGGCCAAAAATTTAAAATTTAAAATTTGAATTTTAAAGGTTTAAACTTTCAAACTTCCCTCCAACTTTCACCAACTCCCAAGGACTGAAAAGGTGTCACTGATTTGTGAAAAGTTATGTCTTTTCAATTCATATCCATTCAATTTATATATATACAACTATTCTCTCTACCATTTCATTCACAATTCAAATCATATTATTCATATCTACTCTCTTCAAAACTATAAATTCAATGGCTACTTCAAGTTGATCTCAGAAATCGAAGATAACCAAAACCATCAAAGATAATCTTCATAATGACAAAGAGGCTATCAAAACCTATGCAAATTATTTAGCAAATGCTAAAGTTAACACAGGTGCTTTCGACGTCTTTGGAGATTTTCCTTCCTACGATCTTATTTCTCTCTTCGGACACAACGAAGTCTTGAGTCTAATTGACTCTCATGATAACGACAAATTATGTTATCCCAAGTTTGTCAAGATGTTCTATGCAAATCTTAATCGCGGATTTTACGAAGGCAATGAAGATCAAATTTAGAGTAGCGCCAAAAGCATGCAAATTATTATTGATGTCGAACTCTTAGGCAATATTTTAAATTGCACAAGCATGGGCTCAGATTGTTCAGATTTAAAAATTGATGAAACCGATTTAGAGACTTATCACGACATATTCGATGACAATGCTCAAATGGATTTCAAAAATCGCTTCTTTCGTATAAAAAAAAGAATCGTAAACCTTCTTCTTCAACATAACATCACTTCCCGTTCCGGAAATTTCAATAATTCAACTCTTAAGGTCCAAAAGGCTCTATTTGCTATTATTGGTGGCTATACCATCAATTGCGCCGACATGGTCTTGAATGAAATCAAGCCCATAGAAAAGTCATCAAGAGAAAACACTCTCTACTATGGTTTTTATCTCACCCGCATTTTCAAATACTTTGGAGTTGATCTTCACGGAGAAGAGTTTGTGCCTAGAAAAGTGTTTGACTCATCAAACGTACATCTCATGCAAATTCCCTCACTTCCCAACCATATGGGACATTCAAAGCCAAACAAGCTCGAATGCAACGAAAACAAGCACCTATGGAAGTCGAAGAAGAAGAAACTTCCTTAGAAAGTGTTGAGTGTCCAACCAACACTAGACACATCACCAAAGAGGTGGTTGTTCAAAACCAAGTGAAGATTGCCAATAATCAAAAGAAACTTAAAAATAATCTTTCCAAAATGTCCAAGTTCGTGGTCAATATAGGAAGAAAAATTGGAATTTCATCTTCCTCATCATCATCCGCTGAAAACTAGCCTATCTAGTTTAATTTATCTTTATGTATTCGCTTATATTTCCTTGTATTTGCTTTCGAATCTTGTATTTAGTGTGTCTTAGTTAGTTGGATGTATTTTCTTTCTATGAAGTAATGAATGAAGTTTTATTTCTGTTTAAAATTGTCTTTAAGTTACTGTAAAAACTTTAGAATTAATTATTATACAATATAAGATCAAAAGATTCAAAATTAAAAAAAAAAAATTCAATAACATATGTTGATATACATTTATGCATATGTCGACATATAACTGCTAGATTTTCAAATCTTTTCAAATTTTAAAATTAAATAACTAACAAATTTTGATTCAAAATCCAATGAATTCCATACCCTATTTAAGCCTATTTCTTCAAAAAAATTCATTATTCTATTTCTCCTTCTTCCTTATTCATTTCCTCTCAAATTCATGGCAAATCCAATTCACAATCTTAGTGAAAATCTTGAAGAAACTTCGAATTCTTTCAAGAACATTCTCTCCACAATTCTTCGAAACTGATGTCATCTTGAATTAAGTCAAATAAGGATAGCTAAACAGCAAGAGAAGCATTTTGATGCAATTCGGTGGGTAATCTTATCTCTTTTCAGAGACGAAGATAAGAATCTCGATAAGGATCTACCAACCAAAGAAGATGAAGATTGGGAAGTCATCAAGAAGGATTCAATATTTGGAGAAGACGGTTGGGTTGAAGTTCTAAGAAACTTTTAATTAATTGGTATAGTTAATTTGATTTGTTTGAATTTGATTTGGATTCTATGACTTAAAACTTGTATATATATTAAAAACTATAGTGTGATATGCTATGATTTGATTTGGTTTGTATGTATGACATCAAACATATGCAATTATGATACTTGGATTGGTTTGTATTTGATGATCATGATGTTATGAATTTCTATTATAGGATTATATATATTGAGGGGGAGTATTTTATTTTAATTCAGGGATTACTTAGTTACTTATAGGAATTATTTAGATAATTATAGGATATAGGGGGAGTAGTTTTAAAATTTCTTATTGATAATGCCAAAGGGGGAGAAATTATAAAATATAGGATTCATATAGATATGGGGAGTATTTGGAGAATCATCATCAATAAATATATACATGTATGATATTTTATAAACTATGGTTGTCGTTATCAAAAAGGGGGAGATTGTTGGAGAATGGAGTTTTGATGACAACAACCTTATTTCAATATTGATTGATTATAAAATATATACTAACATTTCTGTCTATAATATATATATATATATATACATATGCAAGACTTATATATTGGAATGATTACTGAAGACTATACAGTTTAGAGATATTAGAGATTCAGATTTAAGAGATGATTCAAGACTCATGAGTATTCAAGATTTCAAGAGTTCAAGACTAATATAGTAATAGAGTCTACTTTATGTAAGACTCTGGATATCACTCCAGTGTCAATTTCAAATTTTGATTTCAAATTCTATCTTTAATCTCTATCTTCACTATTTTATTTTCTATCTTCTTTATTTTATTTTCTATCTTCTCTATTTTATCTTTTTTACTTTATTTTTGATTTCAAACTCAAGTTTTATAAATTAAATATATTCATACTTTTATTTTTAGTTTTAAACTCTATAATTTTATAAATATGTTTATATAGTTTATATTTATGTTTTCATATCATTTCCTACTTTATAATATTAATTTATAACACTATATTTTAGTTCAAGAAATTCTAGAATTATATATATATATATATATATCAAAACACTTAAAAAATGCTCAAAAATCAATTTTGAACAAGAGTATGTCGACATACATTTTGCCTTATGTCGACATATAACTGTCATTTTTCAAAATTGAAAGGAAGTGTCTTTTAACTATTTGTGACGGTTTAGAAATGTTGCAACCTTTCAAATATTATAAATAGGGCCTGATTTCGAATTTTTTATTCATTCTTCTTCTCCATCTTCTTCTCCTTTCATTACACCATTATTCTTTCTCATTTTTATGATTTCTACACTTATACTCTGTCGAATTCAATTCTATTTTCCTTAAACTTCTTTTCTTCACACTCTCTATTCATTACTCCCTAAATCAATTGCTACTGAAGAGTTATAGGGTTGTTTGTAATTGTTTGGGTTATGTAAGTAATCGGTGGTATCCCTTGTAGTCGTGAAATCAAGGACGGGTAATCGATGATATCCCTTGTAGCAATGAAATCAAGGAGGACATACTTGATCAAGTGTGTGGAATCGGTGGTATCCCTTATAGCCGTGAAATCAAGGTGGGTTGTAATTGGATATTGATATAGTAATCAAACTCTGCACAATCCAGCATTGTATGGGACTGGACGTTGGAGCAATTCGGAATTTGTAATGACCCGCATTTTCTGCGGTATATAATTAATTTATTTAATTATATAAATGGTGGTTTAGAGAATTCAAATGGTCGTTAATTTAATAATAGGGAATATTTAATTAAATTAAATAATTTAAATAATATATTTAATTCAAAAATAATCAAAAATATTGGAAATCACAATATTCTGTGAACGGGGTCGTCCCTTGGATTTAATTCAGCCTAGAGTTGAATTATATTGACGAATATATTCAATCGACGTCAGTTTGAACGTATAATTATAATATAATTAAAATCGAGCTCGAAATGGCACTGCAGTTTGTAAATTGGCGATTCGGACTTCAACTGAATGTATAGGATTCGTTTTAAGCCAGATTTCTGTGAAACAAGAAACGTGTGGAGCTGGTGGAGTATATCTTTCTAGTGGAAGAGAAAAATCGGGATTTCGTTGGGTAGATTTTGATGTATGTCCAAATCAAATTTCAGAAAAGTCGCTGTGGAATTTCCTTTATAATTCGTAACGCTTTATATACGTTATAAAAGGGTTTTTCAATGTAAAACTGAATATCGAGGTAATCGGGAGTTTGAAATATCAAACTGTATATTCTGATATGATATTCTGGAGCTGTACGATATCATATGTGAAGATATACGATAATATAAATTTATTTATATTTAATTTAATAATATTTAAATATATTTATATACTTAAATGGGTCATCCAAAGCTTTAAAAATAGCCGGTTTTGCAAACGAAGTCGGAATTCGACGAAACCAGTTTTGTTGGATCCGCAATATCAAATAGTTATTAGATTTCCAGTTTCGTGATTTTTAGAGGCAGTATGTGGCCGTACGGATTTTTAGAGTGCAAAACAGTCAGTATTTTGACAGTTAAAAATACGCTGTGTGAGCATACGGAGTCGGAATTCGACGAAACCAGTTTCATTGGGACCGTAATGTCGAACTCTAGCTACATGTCCAGTTTCGTTATTTTTGAATACTGTGTGTGATCACAGCGATTTTTAGAAGGTAAAACGAATTATCAAAAAAGGAATATACCGGGAATATTCCCTCTATAAAATATCTAGATATTTTCCAACATTATAAATACCCCCACCTTCCACTAAAAACCTAATTTCACTTTTTCTGCTCAGTGGTTTTTGCGCCGTTAGTTCCTTGTGTTCCACACTGAAGTTCCATGCAAAGAAATAATCAAAAGAAAACCAAATAAATTTCTATAAATCATTCTATATACATGATTAAGTTCCTGTAATCTTCCTCTACCATTCAGTACAAGTTCGGTTTGAGTTGGATGAAGTTTCTGTCGCTCGACAGTGCACGGTTTTTCTAGGGTTCTGGGATTCGAGAGGTGTAGTGATCGAATGAAGTGGTGATGGTCGTTTTTGGGATCAAGGAGAGAATCCACACCCTATGTGCGAGTTTGGTGGACGTCCGCAACATTTTCCGTCGATGCTGCACTGTAGCAGTGCTCGATGAGGTCGATGACGCAACGAGAAGGCTGGAACCGGTGTGGGAGTTGAGGTGGCATTCGAGTAGAGGGTGGAATGCCGAGGTGTTTGGCGGTGGTTGCAGGTGGATGCGATGGCCGGAGTGATGGTGGAGGAAGGTCAAAGGTGCGGTCAAAGGAAAGTTAATTACAGGAGTTCACGAAACAATTTGGTGATTTGGGGAAGAAGGCCCAAACGGGGTCGGGTTCAAATAGTAGGGGTATGGGCATGTTTAAGGTAAAAGCCCAAACAATTTATTTAATGAAGTTAAATTCAAATTTATATATATAAACTTTATAAATTCATAACTCTCCCATACGGTATCAGATTGACGAACCGTAAGTTGCGTTGGGATCGTATGGACGGGAGCAACACAATGAGACTGACCGGGAGTGAATCCGAGCTCGTTACAATTTATGGAGAAATAAATTGTCCGTCGCAGTCAAATAAATGCAAACCGTTATTTAACGATTAACGCGCCAATGTGAGTAAAACTCACCAACTCTGAACAGTTCTATTATTACATCGTATTCTTAGAACTGTTATAAATTGTCTGTTTGACTGTGTGTTGATTGTTTGATTGAACTGCTAGTCAGTTAGTGGTAAGTATATATATATATATATATATATAAACCTTTAAATATTTATGTATTGATGCTGTTATCAGAATAATCAGTACTGAACAGAAAGTGCTGTTGATTTTACTGTATAACATCTGTGGATGCAGGGAAACAGGTTGGAGGGACCCAACTGGGTTCCTCAATATTTATAATACTGTTTTGATTCATATATTGTGATATAGAATCGGTGGTCGATTATATGTGCTTGGACGATATTGAACATCATGATTTGATCTGATTGAATACCATAACATACGGGATGTTGATAAGGGGATTTTCAAAGTGATATTGAAAACAGAATATTTATAAACTAGAATATTTATAAATAAGAGATATTTATAAATTCGAATATTTATAAATAAGAAATATTTATAAATTGGAATATTTATAAATAGGAGATACATAGAAAAAGAAAACAATTTCAAAACATTTTCTTTGAGTGGAAAGGCCTGTGTGGCGGGTTTGGGGATTTTCCCGATACTCCCGATACAAAGGAGGTTATGGCGAATTTTCCCGGAAATTTAAGGAGTTAGAATATATAAAAGGAATATTTGTGAAAACCAAATATAAGGGAAATATTCGTGGAAACCAAATATAAAGGAAATACTTGTGAAAATAAATAAAGAGTTAAAAGGAAATATTTATGTAGGAAATAAATAAAGTTATAAAGGGAATATTTATATGAAATAAATATAGGCAAATGGAAAAGGGAAAAATCATTTTTAAAGTGAAGAACTGTTACCAAAAGTAAATCTTTAAAGATGAATAAACATTGTTAAAAGGAATGAAATGAATAACCAGTTAGAGTTAACCAGTCCAGTGGAGTTAACCAGTCCAGTAGAGTTAACCAGTCCAGTAGAGTTAATCAGTCTAGTAGAGTTAACCAGTCCAGTAGAGTTAACCAGTTTAGTTAGAGTTAACCAGTCCAGTAGAGTTAACCAGTTCAGTAGAGTTAACCAGTGCAGTAGAGTTAACCAGTTGGGTTAAGTAAGTCGAGTTAACCAGTTGGGTTAAGTCAGTCAAGTTAATCAGTAATAGTTAACCAGTTAGAGTTAACCAGTTAGAGTTAATCAGTTGGAGTTAACCAGTTAGAGTTAATCAGCTAGAGTTAACCAGTTCAGTTAGATTTACTCAGTTAGAGTTAATCGATTAGAGTTAAAACGAACTAGAGTTAATCAAATATAGATATTTGAGATAGAGTTAGTCAAACATAGTATTTAGGGTAAGTTGCCATCTCGTACGACTGCTAGCGTAATTCGCAGGGCTGTAAATAGCCTAAGGCAGTCGGATGTTTCCTGAGGGAATCAGGTGTAACCATTTGTAATCGCTGCGATCTAGAGTCAAACGAATGGAGTTAAATCGAATATTAGTTATTCGATAGGAGTTAACCAAGTTGAGTTAAATAAAACCAAGTTAGTCGAGCCTAGGTTAATCGAATCGAATTGGTCGAACCAAGTAAGTCGAGTTAGTCGAGTCAAGTTAAGTTAGTCGAGTTAAGTTCATCGAGTTAAATTAATCGATGTTAGTTTCATCGAAAGGAGTTATCGATGTTAGTTTCATCGAAAGGAGTTATCGATGTTAGTTTGATCGAAGTGAGATTTATCGAATAAGAGTTATTCGAAAAAGAGATTATCGAATATAGTTTATTCGAAAGTGAGATTTTCAGATATGAGATATTTGAAAAGAAAGAGTTATCGAACATTATTTATTCGAAGAGAGATTATCGAATATCGTTTACTCGAGAAGGAGTAATCAAATATAGTATATTCGAAAGGAAGGGGTTAATCGAATATAGGTTAATCGAAGAAGAGTTAATCAAATAGAGACTTCTCGAAGAGAGTAAATCGGCGAATTCGATTATATCGAATTCGGGAAAGTACTTTTACTTTCCAGTGTTTAAATAGAGATTTATTTACTTATAAATAAATAAGTGTTAGGTTAATTATTCACTAATAAGAATAGAAGTTATAATTAAAGTTAGATAATTTGAAAGTAGGGATTATAACGTTATCGTTATAACCAATGTTTTAAATATAGAAGTGGATTAGTAAAATTGAATCCGAGAAAGGCATAAAGAAGTTGTTAAAGATTAAAAGATAAACTTTGACTATTTCGAAGTTATAACGTTGTTCAGTTAAGGTCTGAGAGGTAACTATACCCCAACTTGAGTGACTTCCTTCTTGACTAAGAAATGGTAAGGTTTGATCGTAAAGGAGTTTTGGAAATGTTTTCCAAACGAGAATAAGAAATGTTTTCTGATAAAAGAAAATAAGAAATATTGAATATAGGGAAACAGGAGATGAAAATGAACTAAAGAGATTAATGTTAAATGATGTTTGTTCGATATAATTTCCATCTGGAAATAATATCGTTGTTTGCACACTTGTTTTTCTTTGATAGTTAAATCACAGACTATCGAAGTTTTGACCATTTTAACGTTGTTAATATGGAGAGACCGGTTGGATTATTATCCGAAGAACCACTCTGTATTGGCATAAGCGTTGCGAATCATTTATGCCAAAGATAATCTGAAGACGGAGTAAAGTGCAAGGGCTGCTGTATAAGTCTTAGATAACAGTGACTAAGATGGATATACTGAGTAGTGCCTTCGGTTTGTCCAGTCCTAGGACAACTTGTATGGACGAAGGTCTGACAGAGTATATCCAATGGATCGCGTAAGTTGATTTGTTCAAACGTATTCACGTCTGGTGGTGGAGGAATTCGTTTCTCTTAGCTGTATACCCGTGTTATTTTTGGATAATTCAATTTGTGATTTGGCGGGTAAGACGATGTGACATTTTAAGTGAATGAAGATGGATGTCTGACAGTGTATTTCCAGAAAGGTCACGTACATTGATTTCTTCAACCGTACCAAGAGTGGAAGCGGAGAAGGAAACTTCTTTTAGCTGACACGTAATGTACTGTTGTAAACGTCAATTAGTGATTTCGATGGATTTGAGAATGTGGCATTCGAAGTGAATCTGATGTAATGATAAAGCGTAGCTTCTAGCCTCATCAACCGGTAAATGACAGAAATCGGGCAGGCAGCATGGCTAAGTCGGTCGCACCGAAGTAGAGTGTATAATCACCTATCTAGAGAATATTCATTTGCTTCTTTAATCTATCAATGCTGTCCCATATATATACGGGAACGGTTGCTGATCCCAACCATTGGTGATGTACATTCGATACACTCAAGCGAAATGAGTGGTCGATCATGTGTGGCTGAGTTGCAAGACGTTCTTGTTGAACTCCAGTGTATCGTTCCTAGAGTACACTGATCGGAAGGTGGTTTCATACCTTGTTATAGTTGGAAATCCATTACCCAATACATGCTTACGTTTTCGATTGTATACTATATGTAGAACGTGAGATGAAAGCGTTTCTGCTAGTTGATATCTATTTGTACATAGACATTATTATAATATCAAAAGGTTTTTGATATAAAGATATTTTGGATTCTCATAAGGGAAAAACCTTTTCCGTTCTGCGGCGTGGTCTTATGAAATATCGTTTACTTGTTCATATACCTGTTTAAACTGTTTTACTCACACCAGTCCGATGACTGACCCGGAGTTTACTTTGTTTTTTTCCCTAAACTCTTGGGTGCCTAAACTTGTACGGGCAGTCAAGTAGTCTGGTTTAACAGATATACTTGGAGAGCTTGGAGCAGGAGGCTTCAAGATCATATAGCTATAGTTATTTCCGCTGTGTTGTAAGTGATGTACTCTGATAAGTGCTATTGTATACATAACTGTTATATTTCAAAGTTATGTTATCTATTATATGTTATTCGTTCCGCTGTGAGGTTCGTGTTACTCTGATGTTGTGTTCTTCTTCTTCTTCTATTCTAAGTTTCTATCTTATCTATTCTCACCCTCTAATTTCTTTCATTAATTACCGGGATTTTTCTAGGTTATCGCTAAAAATCCGGGTCGTTACAGAACTAGTGTAAAATTCGGTGTGTTCTTTCCTTTTCTGCACTTTATTTTTGTTTATCTTTGTGTTTGTGTTTGACAGTTTGTATGTGATTGTTTCTGTAGTGTTTGATTCATATAGTAGATCATATAAATTTTAGATTTTGATTAAATTCTCGAAAACACTATTCACCCTCTCTCTAGTGTTTGTTTTGCCTTAACGTTCCATTCCGCAATTCCTAACAGAAACATCTCCTTCAACATTGGACAATCTACGTGAGACGGTACAATCATGACAACCGATCATCCATGACAGACTCTGTCTACTACTGCCAATCCTGCTTCAAAACCATTGTTAATCATAGGACAATCGAGCCTGCCACTTGTAAAGGGCTAATGGTAAACCCTGGTTCTCGCGAAAGCTCCATACGCCTTTCAACGATACGTACCTAGGCCTTTCAACGATACCCAGGGTATTCGACCATACAACCGGCCTTTCACACATATCCCTGCTTTGAGCCCGCTAGAACATACAACAACAATAATTCCTTAGCCTTCGGTATATCTAGTCATCATCGATGGCGACCATCTCACCATTATCCACTAATTCAGAACACCTTTGAGTTATCATCACATCCGTTGCATTTCAATGATCAACAAACTCATTACATCACTTCGACATTCTCACTTGAGTTCCCTTCAAAGTCACCACCATTCTCGAATAAAAATAACATCACATAATAACTCACCTAAGTCAGGTCGTCCCCCATAGGTCGTAACTGACCTAAAGTCTATGACTCGAACCATCAACTAACGACCTGTCTTCCCAGATCATGCCACAATCCAACGACCTAAATCCCAGATTATTCTACGACCTAACGACCTTGTTCGAACTCGGTACATCACGGTTCAGCTTCCTAGACCCAGAAACAACGACCTAACTAGGTCGTCCCACCCATTCCATCAACTCCCCGCCTCAGGTCGTTACAACGACCTAACACCCACGGTTTGGTAATCACAACTCAGCTTTCTTTAGCACCACAACCTGCTGCTTAACCTTCCACAATGGCCTCACTTAAGTTGTTAACGACCTAAGCTTTATTACTCACTCCATCGGCCAGAAGTGATTCCAACGACCCGACCTAACTCCTCCCCACGACCTAAGCTTCCCAACCTATGACCTGACTACTTGATTTGTTCCATGACCTAAGATCTCCCTCTTTCAATACATGGTCTCCCGGAGTTCACAGTTTGGCACTCCTAACAACCTGCGACCTGATATTCATTCCCACACTCTAAAGCCTTCTAATGGTTTGAACATTATTCTAGCAGTCTGACTCTTTCTTGGAGAAGAAGAAAAATGACCCGACTCAAGAAAATTGGCCTGACTCCAGATCTGACCAAAATAGCTCCAAATTTGACCAAACCTTCGACAAATGATAACTACGATGAAATTCACTCATCCAAATAAATAATAAACACTTCAACAAATCAACAACAACATCAGGATAACAATTATCATCATTAAATCATAGAAAATACTTTAAATCATGATAATTTGATTAATAAACTAAAATGATGGATCTAACTTGCATAAATATTGAAATAACATAGGAATTACCGGTTATAAGTTGCTAGATTAGATCCTATGGTGATTCAAATGAAAATGAGTTTACCATGATGTAGATCCAAGAGAAAACACTTGAAAACGATGGAGTTAAGACCATACAACTCATACACTTGATTGAATCCGCGTGAGAGATGCATATCACTCACATATTCTATAAAACAACTCAAAAAACACTTAGATCTGGATCCGTACAGCGAAGAATTTTCTCTAAACTCTTCGATTCGATGAACTCTCTCTTGGAATGTCGTAGATCTAGCTTCAAACAATGTAGATCTTCGATTCTCTAAGCTCTAATGGTGGAAAGGTGTAGAAGATGGAGTAGTGGAGGACCTTTAGCTCTTCCAAATGAGATAATGGAGAAAGTAAACTCTTCTCCATGCCTAACACCCCCTATTTATAGCCTTCCACCAGCCCACTAATGGGCCTCTCCAAATCATCCCATTATGCCTTACAAAACCTGAGCATCCAACTGAAAAACCTTTAAACAATGATTCCTTCCAAACCGCTAAGCCAAATCTTTAATGTGACCACTCTACAGAATGGGAATCATTATTTCCTTTCCAATAAGACCAATCTTAGCACCTGATTCGATCCGAGTCAAAAATTATGCTCTATACAAGACTGGTAGGGAAAAATGGTCACAAACAAAATTGGTAAAAATTATGGATATGTCTCACATCCCCATAAACAACATACAAAAATATGAGAATGATCCAAACCTCAGAGAATAAAATAAAAATATTTTACGTTCTTCCGATACGTAAAATGCGGGCTATTACATGATTGTTTCTCCATATACAGTAACATAGTTAAATGTTAATTCTTTTTTGTTGAAACAACGGAGTTGGAGGAGAAGTACAAGAAGCTGGAGAAGGAGGTACAGGAGGCAGATGTAACTATCAAAAACATTGTGGCCTCGATGATGACCAACAATGTAAAGCTTAAAAAGTAGAACTTGTAACTGGCGGAAGAGAATACCCGCTTGTTTAAAGAGAATGAAAGAGTGCACCATCTCCAAATGGATAACGAGGCCTTAGTGAAGTGAAGGAGAACCAAAGGCCGAAAGTTGAGAACACCGAGACCCAGAGGCTTATAAATGAAAACGCAGAGCTAAGGAGCTACTAGAGCAGGCCAAGAAAGATAAGGAGGCTGTTGAGGCTAGTAACAAGGATGTGATGAGATCACTGGATGGGATAAGGGTAGAGCATCAGAGAGAGGTGGAGAAGCTCAAGAATGAAATCGAGGATGTTGAGGCTAGAGTAGAGGAGTCTTTGGAGGAGCTAATCTGGTGTTTGTATGTTAAAGTTCTCAAATTCTGTGGAATCTCATAGGTTAGCGATTACCACTGGGTGATGGCTCAAACTTGGGAAATGTTGTTGTAGTTTAAGGCTTGGAGGCTACAGCTGGAGGCCTTCGATGAATTCTTACTTATGGAGACTCGATTGACCGATGATGAGCACGGGTCTTTGCAGGATGGAAGGGGGCTTTTGCGTTAGAACGCTGAGAAAGCAAGCTTGGCGAAACTTGCTAATGCCAAATGGAATTCGTGACTACTGAGAATGTGGTTGTCTCTCATGAATTTGTGGAGGGGATTTCCCATTAACAACAAGTTACACCATCTGCCAGCCAGTGGTCCAATGGCTCCGGCCCACATTACCACTGAGTATCATCCCAATTATCTGAGGTCTGGACTAGGAAGCTCCTTCCAGACAATGACCGAGAGCACCATGCCTATTGCTCTCGGCCGGCAAGTTCCTGAAGGTAAATTCTCATTATCGAGAATGCTCAGAAAGGATATAAGCACTAAGTCAAAGGAGACTAAGTAGCCTTCTTCCTTGTTGTGCAGGCCCCTCTGGAGAAGAAGTGACAACAGGATTTGTCCCATTATTTCCCCAATTACCTGGGACTGGATTGGGATTGCGGGGGATACAGTTAGGAGAGGGAAGCAGTCCAATGGATACTTTCTTGGACGTGGACCTAATGACCGGGTGGAGGCGCAGTAGGCTAAAACAGCAGCCAGGTCAGAAGAACAGGAAGAGAAGAAAGGATGATGAGGCTGCCATGCTGGAGGCTTAGGAGAAGGCTAGGCTGGATTCTGAGGAGAAGGCTAAGGCCGAGATAGCAAGAAGAAAGCTACCGATGAGGCAGAGAATAAGAGGGCCAATGTCAAGGCCAAGATAAAACAAGCTGACTAAGCTACCAAGAAAAGAGGTGAAGAGGCATTCAAGAAACTCAAGGTGGATGCGACTGCATAGCTTAAGGCAGAAAAGTTTGCCGAACAGAAAGCATCATAGGATGCTAAAAAGAAGGCGGAGGTGGAGGCAAAGAGGGCCATGGGGACTAAAGAGAAAGGAGGTACCCAAGCTGTGTTGGCCCTCACTTCCGACGTCACTCCCAAACCGCCGTGAGTTATCCTACTGCCTGGAGATATCACAGAGATCACAAGTGGAGAGGATGATGATGGGAATCCTAAGCCGGTATCTCATCATTCAATCTCCCCGGCTAAGGGTAAGGGAGTCAGAGGCAACTCTAGAAGGAAGAAGACGAAGACTGGTGATGACCCGTCCAGCGCTGAATCTATTAAAAAGAAGAAGGACTGATCGTCCCAGTGATTGTTATAGATATTTTGGTTATGTAGGCTGACAGTATATGCGAGTACGACCCTCGCTTTTGGAGGCATGGTGTGGTTTTCATGTACACCATGTCGTTAGAAAGAAAGATATATATATGTGATTTGCTTTTGGTTGTGAATGAAAGTGCTAGTTGACTTTCTTACATCACATTTCTTGTTAAGTTTTCAAATGTTTATCTATGCTTTCCAGTGTCTGTACTTGCACAAACATACTTGTCATTACACTTAAGCATACGTAATCTAAGGCTTCGTTGTCGTGATTCCCAAATCGTGCGAAGATTGTATGTGCCGACTCAGCTTTAGGGATTTCCCTTGGTCGGGAGTTCCGAGTCATGTGAAGTTCGAGTTTGGTATCTTCTCTCTCAGGACCTCCTTATGGTCATAGATCCTGAGTCATGAGAAGGCATAGACGCCTTTGATTCATCCTTTAGACTCTCCCATCATTTCATTTGGGTCAGAGTTCAAAGGCATCATTGAATCATGAAGTTTTTCCTAGATCCAGGTACTTTGGGTCAAATGGAGCCAAACGATCAATCGATGTCACATCATTCGGCTGATGGGCTGCTCCTAAGTTTGGAGACTTAAGAATAAGGTTGGGAGCTCAAATGAATGAGTGTCCTGAGTTATCTATACTCAGCCTCATCGTTGAATCGAGACTCGAGTCGAGTTATTTATACTCAGCCTCGTTTTTTTTCCGAGACTCAAGTCGAGTTATTTATACTCGACCCCGTCGTTGATTCGAGACTCGATTCAAGTTATTTATACTCGGCCCAGTCACTGATTCAATACTCGAGTCAGGGGATTAGTTCCCATCTTCAATGTGTCGATCCAGTGTAGTGCACTCGTGTATGCAAGTCGGAGGTAATGGTTGCTCAAATATAAGACGCAGAATATTGTAATCACATCAAGAACATAGACATCTGAAGCTGTCTTTACAGACAATTTTGGAAGAAGTGGATTTTACTTTACAATGACTTGAATTTGAAGAAAACAAAACATTGTTGGAAAGCAGAAGTGTATATACTAAGCTAAGTGAGATAGCAGCAGAGATGTTCACTATTCCATGCTCTCGGGAGTTCGGCGCCATTAACAATCATTAGTTTGAAGGTTCCATCTCCAAGCCTCCATTGTATGACGTACAGACCTTCCCAATGGGGACTGGAACTAGTTGGTCTGGTAATGATCCATTTAGGATGAGGTCGTCGATGTCGAAGTTCTTTAGACGGACTTTAGAGATGAAGTATCGGGCGACTTGTTGGCGCTGAGCAGCAACTCTGAGTTAAGCCTCATCTCTTTTCTCTTTAAGTAAATCAAGCAACTCCGAGAGGAGATCTTGGTTTGTCCTCGGATCGTAGTATGTGACTCGATGAGATTGGAGTTTGAGCTTGATGGGAATGACTTCTTTGGATCCATAGGTGAGAGCAAAAATAGTATGGCTAGTTGCTGACTTGTGGGTGGTCCGGTAGGCCTATAAGGCCAGATGGAACTCATTTACCCATAAGCCTCTCGCTTTTTCCAAACCACTTCTTAATGATGAATTTAATCACTTCGTTAACAGCTTCAACCTTCCAATTTGCTTGAGGATGATCCACTCCCAAGAATCTCTTTTCAACGTTGTGTCATTGCCAAAAGGTCTTAAACTTAGTGCGCTTAAATTGGGTCCCATTATCGGAGATGATAACTTGAGGGACTCCATATCAAGTGATGATGTTGCGGACGACGAAGTTGATCACTTTCTTGGTGGTAATTGTCGTAAGGTCTTTGGCCTCTACTCATTTGGTGAAGTAATCAACTACAACGATAAGATAACATGCACTGCCTTTGGCTATTGAAAGAGTTTCGATGATATCTATGCCCCACATGGAGAATGGCCACCAACTATTTGTGTTAGCTCATTAGGTGGGGCTCTTGAAATCTTGGAAAACCTTTGGCATTTGTCGCACTTGAGGGCATAGTCTGCAACATCTTGATCGAGTGTAGGCCAGAAGTAACCATATCTAAGAATAATACCAGAGTTTGCCTCCCTAGTGTAGTCATCGTACTTCCCTTCGTGTACATCCCGTAGCACACAGTCGGCGTCGTTGTGGGATACACACCAGAGTAATGTTACAGGGAATCCCCTTTTATAGGGCACTCGATCTTGAATGATATAACGAGATTATTTCCGAGTGAGTACCCATCTTTCTTCGTAGTGCTCAGGGAGGATTCCGTGTTGTAAGTAGTTCTTGATCGGTTTTGTCTAGGACTCGGGATCGTCCTCCGTCATTGCAAGTGAATCAGTTTGCATCTGATCGACGCTCGAAGAATTGAGTATTTCGATTGGGGCAAACCCAATGAGTTGCGCGTCCCCGAAACTTGACATTTTGGCTAGCGAATTGGCTTTCCCATTTTACTATCAGGGGATGTGCATAATGATGTAGTGGTCTAAGTCGGCAAGCAGTGCGTAGAACTGAGTGAGGTAGGGGCGAGCCGTTCCCTATTGTCTTCGTATTCTTCCTACACCTGGCGTACTATGAGTTGTGAGTTGGAGTAGATCTGGATATCCTTGATGTTTGCGATTCTGAGTCTAGAAATCATGGCTTCGTATTCTGCATCATTGTTGGTGGTATGGAAGTCGAGCTTAAGAGCATAACAGATCGAGCGTTCCTTAGGAGTAACTAGTACGACTCCTTCTACGAACACCTAATTGTTAGAGGATCCATCTACGAACAGCTTCCATTGAATATTTGGAGTGTCACTGTCTTTCGAATGGGGATCTTCCGAAATGGTGAAATCTGCTACGAAATTTGCGAGGGCTTTTCCGAGGATGGCTTGAGAGGCATGAATGTGATATTAAATTGGCTCAGTTCTATATTCCACTACAAAAGTTTCGTAGACGCCTCAGGTCGCTGCAGGACCAATCGTAGCGGCTGGTCACTGTACACTTTGATTGGATGGGACTGAAAGTATTGCCGTAACTTTCGGGAAGAGATCAAAAAACAGTAAGCTAGCTTTTCTATCTTTGGATAATTCTTTTCTACCCTTGTTAACATCTTGCTAAGGTAGTAAATGGGACATTGAACACGATCTTCGATGCGCACTAGCACCAATCTAGTTGCCTGCATAGAAACAGCCAAATAGAGATATAAGTGTTCATAATCCAAGGGTTTCGATAAGATAAGTGGACAATCTAAGTGATTCAAGTGGTTCTAGAATGCATCAACGCACCTCGGTGTCCACATGAAGTTATGCTTCCCCTCTCTGAGCAAGTCGTAAAAGGTAATGCATTTGTCAGATTCTTTAGAGATGAATCAACTTAGGGCATCCACTTTCCAATTTAAGCTTGGTACATCTTTGATACTCCGAGGGGCTTAGATATCCTGGATAGCCTGGAATTTTTCTTTGTAATGGATCCGATGCCCTATGAATTGACAATGAAACCCAGGAATTTTCCCGACGCAACGCCCAAAGAACATTTCAAGGGATTGAGTTTCATGCCATATTTACGGAGGACACAAAGCATATTGGTGAGGTCGTTGACGTTGTCATTCGATACCCTCATTTTTACGAGAATATCATCCATGTAAACCTCCATGGATATCCCGATTTGGACCTTGAACATGTGGTTAACCAGTCAATAATAGGTGGCTCCAACATTCTTGATAGCGAAGGGCATGATGACGTAACAGTAGAGCCCAAGGTCGGTTATGAAATACGTACGATCCTGATCTGGAAGGTACATTGGGATCTGATTATGTCCTAAGTACATATCTATGAAGGAGAGAAGTTGGTAGCCGGCAGTTGAATCAACAAGCTAGTCAATCTTTACAAGTGAGAAGTTGTCCTTTGGGCAGGCTCTGTTTAAGTCTGAGTACTCGACACTCGTTTCCCACTTGCCATTTGCTTTCTCAACCAAGACTGGGTTGGAAACCCATTCGAGATAGAGGGCATTATGGATGAAGTCTTTTTCAAGTTGCCTATCCACCTCCTCTTTAAGTGCAGTCGATCTCCTGATTCCCAAGTTTTGACACTTCTGTTTGACTGGAAGATGCTTTGGGTTGATACTGAGCATGTGGAAGGCAGTTCCTGGATCAATGCCATATATGTCAATGTGGGTCCAAGAAAATACATCGAGGTTGGCCCTTAAGAGTTTGGCAAGCTCTTCCTTTATTGCTGGGTGGAGTTACGATCCAACTTTCAAGAACTTTGTCGGGTGGTCGGGATTGATCGGAACATCAACCGTTAGTTCTACCGGGGTAGCCCTTTCGAAATCAGGATTTTCGTCCTCCCTTGAATCGAGATCGTCAGAAAGACGACAGTGGAATCTGAGCCAGGACTCACACCTTTGATTGCTATGCTGAGGTGGTCTTGGCACAGGTAGGTGGAGGCACTATCTTGCTTTTCACCTTGTTGATGGCATTCTTACATTATGTGAGATAGCAAGCTCTCATAGTTGACTGGTTTCCCTTGATTGTGCCGATCCCATTATCAGTCGGAAAATTCATTAAGAGGGACCATGGGGACATGCAAACCCAGAATTATGAAAGGAAGGGACGCCCAAAGAAGATGTTGTATGGGGAGATGATGTCAATGACCATAAAGATGAGGATTCGGATCGGGCTCTGATCCCCTTCTCCAAGTTTCACTGAAAGGTCAACCATGCCCATAGGTTGATTGGAAGAGCCGTTGAAGCCGTGGATCATGGCTTGGTATGGTTCAAGTCCTTGGCCTCTAGCCTCATATGATCGTAGGCCGAATAAAGATAATGTTGACAAAGCTTCTTGAGTCGATGAGGATCCTTCTAACAAAAGCAGGGCCAACCAGAGCAGAGATGACGAGAGGGTCTATAGTTGGGATCTCGATTCCCGTAGACTCTCTCTCGCAAAAGACAATATCGTCCTACATTGTCTTCTAGAGCTTGGCAAGGAAAAATTCGTCCAAGGAAGAGCATGCTTCATAGTTCGCATGCTTTACAGAGTTGGCATACTCCTCCAACTTGCGAAAGCTGTTATGACAGGGGTGAGGTCCACTGCAAATAGTGTTTATCACGATGCCATGTGGTCTTTGATTGGACGGCCCTAGGGCCGCATTGGGTGGATGAAGAGCGGCTGTTGAAGGACCCACAGCTACTTCGGGAGGAGTAGGATTTTGAACGTAGTGTTCCAAATGTTTCTTGTAGATGAGCTTTTTGATTGCATCTTTGAGGTGGCAACAATCATTTGTGTTATGCCCAAACATATCATAGAATCTGCAGTATTTGTCGGAGTTCTTCTCCTGGTTCGTGGATTCCTTAGTGTTGGGCTTCTTGTATTTAAGAGTGTCACAGGTCTATAAGTAGATGGCCTCTAACTCTCAATTGAGCGGATTTTAGTTCCTGTAAGTGGAATATCGGTCGTGCTTCTTGGGGTCTCTAGAAGCTTGATTGTTGTTGCGACCGCCAGCTTTGTCATTGTTTGGTTTGGGCTTGTACGGGACCGTCCTCGTAACCTTGTTGGAAGATTCTCCGACTTGCTTTCCTTTGACACTTTCTTCGACAATGCCAATGTGCGGGTTGTTGGGGTGGCCTCCTTGGGAATCCATGTTACGCCGTGCTTCATCGTGATACAGGAATTGTCTGGGCTTTTTGTAGAAATCTTCTGGAGTCTTGGGTTGCTCTCTGTCTATCCATACCCATAATTTGAAGATGGCGAGGACGCCTTTGGCAAGTTGGACAAGGACTGTGCGAGGTTCCGAATCATCAACCTCAGCGAGGGCAGTGTTGAAACGCTCAATGTTGCTTCTGATTGTTTTTTTTTGGCCTTGGCAGAGGTTGGAGAGAGTGAGAGTATTCTTCAGTGTGGGAGCATGCATTCTGAACTGCTTGACTATTTCCGTAGCCAGTTGGTCGAAGGTGGAGATAGGTTGAACCAGGAGTTGGATGAACCAAAGCAAAGTCGTGCCTTCCAAGAAAATTGGGAAGCATTTACACTTGACGACATCGGTGGCCCAACTAGGGTCCATGTGCCACTCATTGTGGGTTTAAAAACCACAGGGGTCAGTCCTTCCCCCGTATAGTCACAGTTATGGAATGTTGAAGCGTCAGTGCCATTTGGCTTGGTGCAAGGCCCCGGTGAACGGGTTACGTCTCATATTGGTTTCCCACATGTCGTTAGCGTTCCCTTGCATATCTCTCATCATCCTTCGGACCATGTCAGGGAGGTATGAAGGTTGAACATCTTATGGTGGAATCCAGCGGTTATGGTTCATTTTAGGGGTCCTAGGCCGTGGACGTCTTTTGTTATGGACATTGGGCTCATCCTTATCCATGTCAATGGTGTTGTTCGCCGGATTTGGGTATGTATGATGAGGCTGAGCTGGTTGATGTTGATTAGGCGGAACTTAGGCCTGTTGAGTTTCAGAAGCGTAGGCCTCAAGTTCAAAGCAACAAAAGTTAGTTTCTATCGACGAGGGGGTCGATTACTTAGATCTGGTTCATCATCAATAACCAACTGGGAATGGTCGCACTGACGCATTCCCTCGCTAAAAGTTACGGTACTCCAATTACCATTTCCAATGCCGTTGACATTAGCATTATTGCGGACAACGACATTGGCGTTGAGATTAAACCTCCCCCTTTGGCTCCAACCCTGATTCTCGGAAGAAAAACATTCTAAGGCATTGTGCTACGTCGGAACGCTATTCTGGGCAAGCTGGAGCTGAGCAATGAGACATTGACTTTCCTTAAGTTGACACATAAGGTCGATGTTGGTCTTCAATGTGTCGTTGGGCTCTAGAGATATATTTTCCAACTTTTTATTAAGCGCGTAAAGCTACACTTGAGTTGCAGGAGCATCGAGATCCGTAGGAGGAATGATATCCAAGTCGGTCGGGTTCCTCGCTGATTAGGTTGTTGAGAAGCAGTAGTGTCGGCGACTGCGGAGGTTCCGACCATTGGGTTCTTTGATCGGTTAACCATCGTAACCGGATTCGAGCGGTAGATTAGGAAGAAACCGGAGTAGCACTTTAAAGTCGAGATGGAAGTTCGTAAAAAGAAGCGAGTCTAAGTTCTAAGTGAAAGCACTTAAATGTTGACGGCAAAAAGTATTGTAACACTCAAATATTCTCTATTACTAGAGAATAGCGTTTCACATACGGAAAATAATATGCAGAAAGCAGTAGATAACACAAAGTTTTATAGTCAGTCCGTGAGGGGCCTAAGTCCACTTTGAAGGAGTTTGTTGATTTTTATTCACAAATGAGAGTTACAAGTGTTGAACTTAATCATGGCATTCGTTTATAAGTGATTCTATTTATTTTGGAGTTATATTGGTCATATGCTAGTTCTTGGAAAAAAGTGATGTATGTTTCTTCTTCCTCAAGAGCTATGCTGCCATTAATGGAGTTCTAAGAACTTGAAAAGGTGTCAAATCAGCCAAAATCTAACCCTTATGAAGAATGAGCAAGGGGGTATTTATAGGTTGTGGGTTAGGTGGGAGTAGGTGAAATTTGGAGATCACACAACAGAATTTCGTAGCCCTGATAGGCCAAAACCTGAATTTCACATCCCTCTATGAAGCGCAGGAGAATATCATATCTCGCGGAGGGATAAGAATTTCGTATCCCAAGGAATACCAATTTTGTTTCCCTTGGGATATGGCTGCCCCGTATCCCTAGAGGGATACGATTTTTGGTATCCCTTAGGGATACGAATTTTCATATCCCCTGAGGGATACGATCTCATATCCCTGGGGATACTTTTTTTGTATCCCTCGGGGATACGAGTTTTTGTATCTCTTGAGGGATACGTTGAGGGAATTTTTTGCAGAGGGAGTTGAAATTCAGGATGTGCATTGAAGGGATTCGAAATTCCTATTACGAAATAAGGGAGTCGAATCCTGAGGGATTCGAATTGTGTGAAACTTGAGGGAGTCGAATTCTTGGTTTAAGATCCAGGGATTCGAAATACTTGTGGAGATGCACTTTGAGGGGTTTGAACAGTTTGGTATGATGGATAAGGGACTCGAAATCCTTGAAACAAGGGATTCAAAATGTTTGCTTTTGAGGGATTCCAAATCCTTGAAAAAGGGGATTCAAAATTCCATTTTAGAGGCGTTGTGAGGCCTTTTCTCGCTAGGCTTCTCTTGGGATCGAATCCTCAGTGCTTTCGAGATAGTTCATCCTTTGATGCCACGCGGTGTCTTGAGTCGAGTGGGCCTTGTGCACTTTGGGGAACCCGACCAAAAGGCCATTTAACAACCACCGAAGCCAGAAGCTATAATGGAAGGCCAATAACAGAGGTTTGAGGCGGAACCGAGCTTCCAACTGGATCACAACCAAAGAGGGACCAAATTGCCAGTAAAGAAGACTCCAAGGGTCACTTTTGGAGAACTTTTTAATCATTCCAAAATATTGTATCCATTTCTAAGAGTGAAAACCCTAACTTGCAAATCAATTTGGGGATTTTTACTTGTAACCATTTACATACTCAATCAAGTGATCAATAAAAGAGATGCTTAGCACTTGTCACTTGTCCCCCTAATTTCTTGCTGGAAATTCACGTCAAAACCTTCAACGTTTAAGTGAATATAGTACTAGCCATTACAAGCCATATAGTTTTCTACTCGTTTCGAGCTTATGAAGCCCTTATCATTAGATAACTGTTGATATTCAAGTTTCGCAAGCGTGATACTCTCCTCTTCTTGAAGGATGAGTAACTAATCTTCTAAATAAGGGTCTTCATATCTTGGAAACGGTGAATTAAGTCAAAATTGGAGGAGCTGGATCATCTCTAGATTCCTGTACGACCACAACCAAAACCCTATATCTGGTGTTGAAAAAAATATTGTTAATATTTTGGTGCTAGAATGAGGGCTTCGACCTATGGCCTTGTGGTTAACTACCACATCCCTAGTTATTCTAACCTGATTGGTTAGACAATGAAGATTGACAATGGATGAAGGGTCTCGATAAGGATCTACTGAACATGAATGGTTACATCAGATATTATTGATCCTAGAGTTAATAAAGAACAAAGGTTAAGAATTGAAGCTTTGCGAATTACACATAGGAAAAGGGAATTAGAGCAATGCGACCCCGACAGTTGGAGCATTAATCCTTTCCATATAGGACCAACCACTATCTTTGCTTTAAGTGGTTCTACATCAAAGGAATATAACCTATTTTCTCACATAAAAGAGGCCATCTATGCACATGCTAAGGGAACTATATTCTAGCAAAGAAAAATGAAAGATTTCAACCACTTTACTTCTAAATAGTCTAAAATAATTGCTCTTCATTCTCAAGATACATTGAAAATAAGGTTTGAAAATATAGATGAAGCAACAAAGATGAGTAAACAAAAGGGCTAAGTTCAGACGTCGAAAGGGAATCTTTGAGTCACGACTGCCTAAAGAATGAAACCATATCACATCAATAGAGAATATCTACTTCCTAACCAAAAACAAGCCTAACTTTTGGCCATCATCAAAGAAGAAACCCAAATATAAACGGAAATTAGGAGCGCCATACTGCCACTACCATATGATGAATGGACATGAAACCAACCACTACATGGTTCTTGAGAGAATTATCATCAAGTTCTTTAATCAAGGCCAATTACACAGATTTGTAAAAAGATCAAATTGGTCCTAGTAAAGGATTCCTTGAAGAAATAATGTCTACATTGTCAAGAGTATGAAAACTCCTTAAAATTTAGAACCACCTGAAACGGATAAAGCTACATATGATGGTAGAAACCCTTTGTCCGTATCAAGACGGCCAGGGCAAGGCAACTAGAGGGAGGCAATGTGTAAACCTGTAGCCGCGTACAAACCAGAGAGGGAAAGGTTAAAGCATCACAAGAGTAAGCCTCTATCTCCAGCGCAGAGCATCTAAAATCCTTACTCCCCCCCCCCCACGATAGCCTGGATAAGGCACCCCTCGGAGGGGATTGAGTGTAAGCCTTTATCCGCGTTCAAATCGTATAGGGCTAGAGTAAAGCATCTAAAACCCTTATCCACACCTACGACGGTCAGGTTAAGGCACCTCTTGGAGGGGGTGATGTGCAAGCCTCTATCACCTCCAACGATGGCCAGGATACAACATCAAAAGAGTAAACCTTTATCTGCACCTACGATGGCCAGGGTAAACATCTAAGATCTTATCACCGCCTACGATGGCCAGGGTAAGGCTCCTCCTAGAGGGAGGTCGGGTAAGTCTTTAGGAGAATAATCTAGCCAAGCACACAAGATAAATAAATCCCAAAGAGTGTCTCACAAGTTTGAAACGACCAATCAATGCCCAGAGAGTGGATCACAAAGCATGTACATATTCTGCTTTGAAAAACAAATCCAGAATGAGTAGCAAAACTATAAATACCCGAATCTAGGTTTCGATTTGGGACTTCTATTATTGCCAGATATGGAGTTTTGGTCCTATATTAAATACACGAATCTGGGTTTCGGTGTGGCGCTTCCTTTATTACACTATGAGGATTTATGGTCTTTGATTCTAAATACCCGAATTTGGGTTTCTGAATTTCTATCATTTACCAAAGGTGGATTTCTGGTCTTCCATTATGAATGCCTTAATATGGGATGTAGAACTTCAATCTATGCTTCCAAAAGAGGATTTCTGGATTCCAATTCTAATACCCTGGTCTGGGTCTCGATACTGTAATTCTCGTTTCTAAAAAAGGATTTGTAAAACAATACTCGGGTCGGTATCTTGGGTCTTATACATTACAACCTTCCGACGAAGATCATGATCTCCCACCTCTCACGCAGGGAGAATTACTGAACTTATGTGTACAAAATTGCTATCCATTAATTTGACAAAATATAAAGTGTGAATGATCATATCAATCTATCGTAGGTTCATCTACTACTTGGTTCTGACCCAGATGGTGAATCATAAAAACTGAGCAAAATATTTTATACATCTTACTATTAGCAAAGGGCTAACACAAAAATGTTATGTATTGAGCTTTATGCAGAATAATGCAGTGAAACTCCTAGCTAAGGATGTTCTAAACACGAACAAGGATTATACCTCAGTTTATATTTACACAACCCATAAAGTTACTTACAGATTTTTTTTACAAAGTCACTTCATAGATTCTGAAAGTACAAAAATATAAGCATTGATACTACAATAATATCAAGTATTTTACATCTCCTCATTTATATCGTTCTTACACTTTTTCTTATAATAATTCTTAGCTTCAGTCTTAATTCTCATTCACCACTGGACAATACTTGACTCATCAAATCCCTGATGGGGATTTACCAAGTGAGGAAAATTCTCTTTGACCGAGGCTTTTTGATTTAGTCATGTCCTTGATTGGGTTCAGGATTCCTCATGGCAAACTCCCAAGCCTTACAACTTGCTTTGGCATCTTTCGACTGAATTTGTAAGTTGGTAAATCGTTGAAGCAATATATTAACCTCTTCATCAGAGTCAATGGAGGGATTGGCCCTTATCTGACTCTTTAACTCAAGGATAGTTTTGTCTTTTTCTATAATGGACCTTCGAAAACAGTTACTTACTCATTCAAATTTTTCATGGTCAACTTTTGAATATAAAATGCCTTTTCTTGAGTTATAGTAGTGCGACTTTGGGAGCATTCTTATGCTATCACTAATAATGATCCATCCCTAGTCCGGTAAGATGAAATTTCGAATTGATTCCCCAATTTATAAATAAAACAAGACATAGTTATTCATGAACGTTTTTTTGGGTCAAATTCACATTACAATAATGAAATTCAAACCAAATCAAAACAGGATCTTATGTAGTAATTTGTATGAATCGAGAAATATACTTGTTGATGTTGTCGTGTTTAGGGAAATCAATTTCTGCTCTGTTGATTCGAATCGAGCTCTCTATGTGTCAAGCCTCTTTAGTAGTCCACGAGAAAGATTTCTCCTTCAATCATATCGAAGAAGATAAAAGAGACGATGCTAGCTGCCATTGTTAGGTTATTTCTTAACTTTCCGATTTTATCACAAACATGAATGGTTATCGTGTATCAATTACTAAAGGTTGCATGTGCCCTATATAATTAAATGTTCACCATTAATCAAGGAAATAACTCGTACACCATTTCAACACCAAATAAAATATCAACTATTTGAAATTTATTTACCTATTGAATGGCTTTCCCTTTACTACGTTCTTTATGTGAGACCCTATAGGTTAATGTTGGCAGTGATTTTAAATCATATTTAAAATCATAAATAGTGATTAGCATCTAGCAATATGTCTCTGCTTCCCAAGTTATGATAAGATCAATGATTCGATACAACCTTTTTCTGTGACAAGTGTCTCAATGTAATATAGTCCTTTTAACCAATATATCCAGAATTAAACTCGAGGCATGGAACGTATCACCCTCTTTATAATTTAATCCGTTTATCTTGATCGATGAGTAAACTATATAAAACAAATCTACATCTACTGATAGGGGGCAAAATGGTCATATATCTATATAATTTAATCCGTTTATCTAATTTAATCCGTTTGTAATTTAATGCATTTATCTGTTCGAAAGGTACTTATTTTCTATTGAAATTGGTTTTTAACTTCATTTTGAATTCTTTGAACTTTTCAAAGGATTCCGATTTTTGTTTCATAAGATACACATATCTATATCTACTGATATCATTGATAAATATAACGAAGTAATAAAACCAACCTCTAGCTTATGTATTCATTGCTCCATATACATCATTATGTATGAGACCCAATACTTATCACCGTTCACTGTGTCAAGTGAAATGTGATTTAGATATTTTTACCAGTAAACAAGATTTGCATGCTTCACATGATATGAAATCAAATGATTTCAAAACTCCATCATTATAGATTTTGATATACTTTTCTTGTGTATATTAGCTAGTTGACAATGCTAAAGTTGTGTTGGAATTAAATCACTAATTTAATCCACTCAGTATTTATGTCAAGTACATTATAGTTAACGATTTATAAAGATCATTAACTATTTGTGAAATTCCATATGATATTTCTTTTAAATAAAATGAATAACAATTGTCCTTTTATTACAAATGAATTCAAACTTGTCTGAACAAGATTTATGATAACATTTATTTTAACTGGAATTCCATAATAACAATTATTTTATTATCCAATTAAGCCAGTACATAGAACAAAATCAAATTCCTATGGATAATCCAACAACATTTGTTTCGTTTCCAATCGTAAGTCCATTTGTCCTTTTGTTGGATATCTTTTCGTTCTGTAATTCCTGCAAATTCACATACATCTATGTGATTCGTATCTAGTATCTAATAGTAGAGATGTGCAACTAGATTGTTGTAATATTTATATCTTATTCGGTTCAAGTCGTACTTCAACTCACTTTTAGATCTTCTCTATATTTCTAAAACAATTATATTTAATTTGTTTGAGGACAATCCTCAAATTTCAATGTTAGTCAAGAAATTTTATTTAACTCAATGTATTCTTCTTAAGGATTAATTTAAATTATCAGAGTTATTTATTATTTAATATCTACATTAGATAAATAATAATTGATTCTTTAATATTTATTTAATATAAATTCAAGTTTATGACAATCAAAATTTATATTAACACAAATGTATAATTTAAACTAAAGTACGCTCCCACTCAAATTAACATCCCTCTATTTATATAAATATATCATATATACATATAATGATGTTCCAAGAACCATATCTAGTCATGCCTTGACCTAGCTTTAGCTAATCCCCAAAACACAACCTTTTAGGTAGACATCTTATGTCAATTATATCATGTATATAACTCTTGGATCACATGAGGAACGGTTTGTTCAGTATTATTTGTTTTCTCAAAATATTGAATAATTCATCCTGTTGTCTCTAAGCCATAATCTTATTATGCAGCTTAGTTACGTCAGACCCAATAATACAATTCAAGTATCACTTTTACTCCGTCGCATATAACCAAAATAAAAGGATGCACAATGCTTTGGCTTTACCTATATCCAATGAGATTGGACATTGATGAGTGTATTATTGGAAGACTTCACCATGGCTTAATATAACAAAATTTGTTTTTAAAGGGAATTTTATAATTCGTAGCGGGAAACAATATTAGTGTTATTTACACATATCAAAATATATGTATTTTATATTCGTAATATAAATTGGATTTGAATAAAATATATGAGGCATATATATAAATATACATTTATATTCAACAATATATAGGTATCATACCTATATATCCTTTTGAACATTTCAAAACATTTCAGTTATCTTTACTCTATAATCAAAGACATCATTCAAATCTAATATGAAGTTTAATTAACCAGTTCTATTTCTAAATTAATATAGATTGGGCATATGCTTATATATATATTTCATAGTGGTTAGGTTTCTTGTTCAAAACAAATACTATAATTTCTAATATATAAGGCAACTCTCGATCTATACACGTAATCATAGATACACAACTATATATTATCCAATAATATATATATATATATAAACATAATAAGTTATTGGTATATGCAAGCATATAAGCAAACGTAAATGGTCTTGTTCCAGAATCATGCATTTAAAACAAAACACATATTTAAACAGAACACAGGCATCATATATATAAAACACATTAAATATATATACATCAAAGTTACGTATACAGAAATCACTAGTTTATATAGATTTATAACGTACAAATGTATATTTACATAAATTTGCATCATATGCAATTTTCAGCCCTTGGTGATGTAGTTTCTTTCCCACTGATACATTTCAGTAAGCTTCATTTTGTACCCTGTTTAAACAATTTCAATTTGCAAGGTCAATCATGAATTAAATACATCAAATGTATTTTATGTGCATGTAGTATTTAATATATGTACAATGAATGTACATACATATATAATTTGTACTGCAACTTATCCTTTGTTGTTTCACCAACATGCTAATAGCATTACTTATCTAAGCCTCACACAGATATTGTGACTATACATGAATCTGTAAACGTTATACATGTGTTTATTTGTGTCAATGACAGTGATTATAACAACAAGTTAAACTTAACACAAACCTAAAACAAACATGTTGGTTTTATATATATATATATATATATATATATATATATATATATATATATGCACACACACACACTCATAAAAATTGTGAATCCATATGGCAATTTTATCTACTGCACCTATTATGTTTGCAGCATATTTATATATAGTGTTCAGTGTAAATATATATCAAATATATACGTATATAATTCTTTTTTGTCTAAACTCATCTTTATATCTAAAGCGAGTAATGTCAATCAGTATAGTAGGACTAGCAGATTTTATTTATGCATGGGAAATAAAGTCATTATATATAATATTGTGGCATCTAAATACCCAAATATATATATATATGAACAACAGACTTTAATTGTTGTACTTCAATAGTAAAACACATGCACACACACACAGATATATATATATATATATATATATATATATATATATATTCATCAATATTAACATATATCCATATTCATATAACAGATGTAGACTTGTTATTGCAAATCATATTTGCAATATAATTTCAAGAGTTGGTCAAAAGGGGATCATCCAAGGGATGACCCATTACTAACAAGGTTGTAGCTATGTTAATGCCCAAGTGTTTAACATATGTAGACATTAAGTAGTCAGTTTGTAAGGATGTACCATTATATATACATATACATATACATATACATACATATATATATATATATATATATATATATTATGTATGTGCTACTTGTATGTAGCTACAACTTTTATAGGTTTATAAGCAAACATCAAAACAATGTGTTTGCAAGTTGAACTCGCAATGCATAGTGTAACACCCCGTAATTTTAAACGACACTAAAGATGATAAATTAAAGAATAATTAAATTGAAATACTCTGTTAACAATTAATTAAGGAAAACCTAATTAAATATTCAGAATAAAGGACCACGCCATTGCGTCCGTCTCATAATTCTAGTCAAGATAGACATTTGGTTTGCACAAAATAGATTTCTTATAAAGAAGTTATCAAGGTTTGAAGTTTTTGTATGTGCAAGAAGAATATATATACATATATAAGGTCCAGAAATTCAAAATTAGGTCCAGAAATTCAAAAATCGGTTCAAAATTCGAAATTTGGGGAGGCGACAGATTTCCGGCCCATGGGTGTCGACCCCTTCAAATGTGTGTTGAGCCATCAAAGGGGGGTTGACCCCATCAAAGGGGTGTCGACACCTTGAAGCGGGGGTCGACCCCGGGGTCGACCCCTCTGAGCAGATCTGGCCGAAGTACCTCGTTTTGTATCTAGACACCTTTTTGAGCAAGATTCATTAACCCTAGGCTATAAATAGGACCATAAACCTAGGTTTTTATTCATCTGAAAAATGGTGGCGATGGCGGAGCTCTGCTGCAAACTAAATTGAATAGCCTACTCTTCTCCAAATCCAATTCAGCAAACATTATACAAATTCAAGGATGGCTACAACAACAAATCCAAAGTGTTCTTCTTAGTTATTTGGATCCATTTCCTTAGATCTATTCGCTATGAGTTCATGTTATTTTTAGATCTAAATATTTAATTGGTAATCATAAAATGTATATAAAAGATTAGATATTGGATCTATGCCTAAACAAGTTCTATTATGACATAATTATCAGATCTGCCTTTATATGTTCATACTGCCACCATGTTAAATCTTGTCATAATATATCTGTTCAGTTTTATGCCTATTTCTATCAGTTTATTATTGATTCGCCATTATTCCAGTTTTTATTTTCTTCTTTCCGTCTTTTCCCTTTTTATTTTTATAGCCAGGCTACCTTTGAGCCTAGGCCTAACGCTGAAATATGCGAACACACGAAATTGGGAATCATTTGGGAAAAATGTGATTTGTGTGTAAATTGGAACATATGTAAAATATGATTTGGGCGTAAATTGGAACATATGTAAAAAAAGATTTGGCGTAAAGTGGTACGTATGTAAAATATAATTTGGCATAAATTGGAAGATATGTAAAATATGATTTGGCCTAAATTGGAACATATGTAAAATATGACTTTGGCATAAATTGGAACTTATGTAAAATATGATTTAGCATAAATTGGAGCATATGTAAAATATGATTTGGGAATAAATTGGAATTTGTGTGAATATGAACTAAGGACATAAATTAGCAAATATTTGAATACAGATTTGGGCATAATATATATATATATATATATATTGATTTATGACTTAGGAAAAAGGGCATATTGTGCATAATGAAATATGAATTAAAAGGGGCATGAAAATCTATATTTGGAATCGGAAAATTTATTAATATGAATATTCCTAAAATAATGGAATCGTAGTAACGCTTAGACACGAGGTTAGATTGCACTTGTGGTATAAGTCTTCTCGGCATATCCAATGACCACAAGTGGTTAATCTAATGTGAGGGGTCTAATGCATAACAGCACTATGACACGAGGTTAAGTCCAAACTTATGGCTTAAGTCTGCTCGAAGCCGCCCGGCATATCCAGCATCCACAAGTGGTTGACTTAATGAGAGAGGTCTGGGGCATTAATAGTATGAACAGAAAAGGTAAGATGTTTAGGCTTGTCCTAGGGACAAGTGGAAATTATAACTTAGGTTATAATAAATGAAAAAGGGAATAGAATGACTTATGTAAGGAAATGAGTTGTACTTAATTGTAAATTAAGTTATTTACAAGAACAAGAATCTGAAATCTACAGAGGAGGACCATATAAGTTATACTTATGGAAAGGAAACTTGTTAGTAAACCTTCGTTAAGAGAACTAAGTTAATAAGTGAACGATGATAAGATGGAATTATGATTAAATGAGAAAGAATGAGGAAAACTTGTAAAATGAAATAAGTTATATTTAATCATAAATGGTAAGTGACATGTCAATTAGGAAACACATGAATGTCGATATACTTAATATCATATTAAGCAGAACATGTTATTGTAATGATGTAACCTTGCAAGGATACTAAAGACATTGTGGATTACAAACCTTGGGCCACAATCGAGAGAATAACATGTTGTAGGCTTATTAATGAACTTAAATGGGTTAAGTTATATAACCAAAATTAATAAGCAAAAGGAACTTGGTAACTTGATTAAGAATTCAATATGAATGAGAATAACCAAGTTAAATGAAAACCTGATGAGGTTAGAAAAGTGCATAAAAGAATGTTTAGACATACGGTATAACAACATATTAAAGTGAGGAGCTTGGACAAGTCCGCACGTTTGAGGGTGAATAACCCAACGGGGTAGATCATCATGGTGTTATAATGCACGAGCAGAGCACACTTTTTTTTATTATTCTGTCAGCTCCGAAGGACTGGAAGGGGAAGCACGCGGCTTCCTGAGATACGTAAGGTGCTCCTGGTAGTCCTCTGTGTGGTGGCAGATGTTTAGGTTGTGCTCGCAGAGGTTGGGTCTGCGCGTAACTGCTAAATGGTGGGCCTTGACTGCAAATGTAGCTTTGCAGTTAGATTTCTATGACGCGGTGCCACTAGGGTGATTTTATGGTTGCATCAATGGGGAGGCGAAGGGTCACGACCAACAAGGATAGTAGATCGTCGGATACCCGTCATCGGCAGCCAGTGGGATGCGAAAAGACTAGAGCTAAAACCAATAGACCATTCACCTTTCACTATCGGGGTATGGTGGTTGAGGGAAGATGCCAAATGGGTGTTTAGATTGTTCGTTATTAGGGCCAATCGTTTAGCTCTTGTAGTCCTTACTAGTTGATGGAGGGGCCGCGGTGGGGCCATAGCCACCATGGGAAACAAACCCTAAGAATATATGTATTTTGAGGCTCTTAAAGGCGGGTCTGTACAGGTATGGAAAAGCTCTCGATCGAGGTTCGTGTTTCTTGTATCACCCTGCCACAGAACTCGGTGCACATTAGAGGACGTGCGATTGAAGCATGGAGCTACTATTACAGTACATATGTGGGACAGTCTAGATACATGCATGACTGCTCTAGGTGATGTATCGTAGACTTGAGGGCATTATTCTGGAATGAAATCTGGTTCGATCGATGGTGGCAGTCCATACGCTTATGTAGCATAGTAATGACAGATATATGCGGAACATAACATTGTTGTATAGAGATCCGTTCGTCAATCGGGACTGCATACTTTTCTATGGTACTACGAGGGAGGCCGTGCGAGTGGGGGTACCATGGGGTGTACCTCAGTATTGAGGAGTAGCTACATATATACCATATTAGGTCAATCCACTGGGAAGTAAATGGGTATGGCGTGTATATAAGCATTGAGTGTTGTTAACCCAAGCAACCTAATAATCAAGAAAATGTAATGGAACGGTATTTGTAGGGATCACTCTGTTTCTAAGATACTCGCTAGTATTGGTGTGGTGTAGAGAACTGTATTTAAGAAGCACAAAACTTATCTTTCTCAGTTCGTACTTGTTATTGTTATTGTTATCTTGTTCTTCCAGTTTCTATATACCTGCCATCATACTTTTATTTATTTATATTTAAAAGTAACTGGACTCGCCAGACTTTATGTCTGATCCTTTTTGTTTTCTCTTATCTCTCTTCCGTTCTCTCCTCCCCCCCTAAGGTACTCAGGGTGGGAGTGCTTAGAGTTGATTTGGATTCTTCCAGCTTAGCTTAGATTTTGGATATTGATGTATCGCTTTGACTTCTTGTCAACTCTCTTATGGCTTCACATAGGAAATATGGTTTTATGCTTTTGTACTTTGATATTTTTGGCAAGACAGATTATTAATGTAATTGATTACTTCAAGTTATGATGTAAACTCAGTATTTGGGACCATGATTTTTTGATTTAAATATAGTTTTTGATTCCGCTGCTATTTTACATGTCTGTCTTGTGATTTAATGTTCTTATTTACCAATAACGCTTTTCGAAACTTAATGCATTCGATAGAGAGTGACATTAAAGGACGTGGGGTGTTGCATTTGGTATCAGAGCGTATGGTTATAAGATCAGATAAAATATTTTGAAAATGGTTTTCTAATGGGTCTCAAAAACAAAGTATTCCAAAATAAAAAAATCTGTTTCTAAAAAGCATATCTCCCAAAGCCATAAATGTCTTCTCGATTCTCTGTTTGATTTATTTTCCTTCTTGCTCGAGGAACTGTTTCATCCCTAAAGGGTATCCCCATTTTGGCATGGTTCCGTAGGCATGTTAAAACAACGGTACATGTCGAAGGGAAAAGAAGTGCCTAACCTCCATCTATAGCCGCAGTAATTTCACCTGCGGCTTATTTTCTCTCAAGCCTCATAAGGATTTCCATGCGATGGAGGCAGCTTTCAAGAGACTTGTTTGTATGTTGCACAAGGATGGTAAAAAGGAGAATAAGGGAGTTGGGGCTAAAGAGCATAGCCCAAAGATGAAAGAAAATGTTGGCTTAAGAAGGAAATGTAAATGAAAGATGAAAAGAAAAAATACCATAATTTCGGAACGAGGGGTCATCTGAAAAGGGATTGCAGAAAGGGGAAAGGCATTTGTTACCACTTTGTTAAGGCGAGACACCTTATTAAGGAGTGCTCAAAGAGACAGGGACAAGGCCATAGGGAATGAAATTCTAGAGGGCAAGCTAATGTTCTAATTGTTGGTGGACAGGATAGAGGTAGGAAAGTTTCCATCGAAGGTTTGATTTCTATTTCTGTTCATCCTGTTGGGATTCTTTTTTTTTTCTGGCGCTTCGCATCTTTTACATCTGATCCTTTAGTTAAGTCTCAACACCTAGATACTAGTACAGTTTTGGATCCCATTATTGTCTCAACCCCATTGGAGGTACGGCTCATTTATCGATGATTTGTCGGGGTTTGAGAATCTCTGTGTTAAGAGTCGAGTTTAATTGCGACACATATGTTCTAGATTTCATAAGATACAGTTTGATTCTAGGGATGGATTGGTTAACCATATATGGAGCCATTCAAGATTGTGAGAGGAGGGTCATTAGACTTATGACTTGCCATGGAAAGACTCTCGAGATTTCTTTTGACCCCTAAAGGGTATGTCATGCTTAGTCTCCTAGAACCTCTTGATATATCTATCGATGATTTGCGATCTATACCAATAGTTGTGAGTACCCTGATGATTTGATAAGGTTTGGGGTTTACCCCAGAGGCACGAGATTGGTTTCCGCATATACTTGGTGGACAATGCAAAGCCAGTTGCATTGCTTGTGCGACATGTGACTCCTAAAAGAAAAGAGGGAATTTTGTAAGCAAGTAGCGGAGCTACTTGAGAAGGGGTTTGGTAGGTGAATCATATCGGGATGGAAGTCGACAAGACAGACTTCTACTTGGACCTGATAGGATTAGAGACACTTTAGATGAGGTCGACCTTATCCATAGACAAATTGAAGACAACACGAGACCGACAGAAATCCAACGCATATAGGAGGACTAATATAGAGTTCGAGGTAGTGGAGCCAAAACTTTAGAAAGGAAGTGAAAGTAGAGAAGGAAGCAATGATTGGACGAGTTCCTACTTGCATACTTGGATCGGAGGTTAAGAAATTGTACAACAAAGATGTTAAGCTAGTAAAAGTGCAATGGAGAGAGGACCGCGAGGATGCTGCTTGGGAGGCTGAAGACAAGATTCGCGCTTCATATCCTTTCCTTTTCGAGAATATGTTCTTAACTTTTTTTTCCATGCTTCGAATTAATACTTATATCTATCGTTTGAATATATCCTATCGATCGAGTCTTTATGTAGAAAACAAATGAATGCAAACATGTGTTTGAGACATGTTATGTTTGATGGATGCAAGTGTTTGCTAGTGATTGCTCTTGGATGCGTATACACACACAATAGGCAATAGATCGGCTTAATCACTTACATATTGCATATGGATGTGTGTACATTTTAACTTTTTATGGATGAAAATGGATGTATCGTTACATTGATGTTTGCATTTAGATGGATGATTGTGCACACATATAGAACTTACATGTGTTAGGATAATTTGCATACATGTTGGTTACATGGCACAAACATACATTGCATTAAGGAGGTAAACTAAATCAGTAGACCGCCTGATCTTTCCCATTAGTTTACGGATATATACACACACTATTGCATATGTTCATAAAAGCATTATAAATTCCTTAAGGAAAATGGATGCATGTGATTGCTAGATGAATGTATGATTGTTGGATGTTAGGTTATACGTTCTTCTTAACTTAGAGATTTCGGGGACGAAATCCTTTGAGCAGGGGAGAATGCAACACCCCGTAATTATAAACGACAGTAAAGATGATAAATTAAAGAATAATTAATTTGAAATACACTATTAACAATTAGTTAACTTAATTAAATATTTATAATTAATTAAAACGAACTGCGACATTGCGTACATCTCAGAATTTTGGTCAAGATAGACACCTGGTTTGCATAAAACGGACTTTGTATAAAGAAGTTATCAAGGTTTGAAGTTTCTGTACGCGCAAGAAGAATATATATACATATATAAGGTCCAAAAATTCAAAATTAGTTCCATAAATTCAAAAATCGGTTCATAATTCGAAATTTAGGGTGGCGGCAGATTTCCCGCCCATGGGTGTCGACACCTTCAAAGGGGGGTCGACCCTTCAAAGGGGTGTCGACCCCATCAAAGGGGGGTCGACCACATCAAAGGGGTGTCGATCCCTTCAAGGGGGTCGACCCCGGGGTCGACCCCATAAGAGAGGAGGTCGACCCCCTTAAGCAGATCTAGGAAAAATACCTCGTTTTGTATCTAGACACCTTTCTGAGCAAGATTCATTGACCCTAGGCCATAAATAGGACCCTAAACCTAGGTTTTTATTCAGCTGAAAAATGGTGGCGATGGCGGAGCTCTGCTGCAACGTAAATTGAATAGCCTATTCTTCTCCAAATCCAATTCAACTAACATTATACAAATTCAAGGATGGATACAACAAAAAATCCAACGTGTTCTTCTCAGTTATTTGGATCCATTTCCTTAGATTTATTTACTATGAGTTTATGTTATTTTTAGATCTAAATATTTAATTGGTAATCATAAAATGTATATAAAAAATTGGATATTGGATATATGCCTAAACAAGTTCTATTATGACATAATTATCAGATCTGCCTTTATATGTTCATAACCACCATGTTAAATCTTGTCATAATATATCTATTCAGCTTTATGCCCATTTCTATTAGTTTATTATTGATTCATCATTATGCCAGTTTTGATTCTCTTCTTTCCCACTTTTCCCTTTTTATTTTTATGGCCAGGCTACCTTCTAGCCTAGGCCTAATGTTGAAATAAGAGAACGTGTGAAATTGGGAATCGTTTAGGAAAAATATGATTTGGGCGTAAATTGGAACATATGTAAAATATGATTTGGGCGTAAATTGGAACATATGTAAAATATAATTTGGCCTAAATTGGTACATACGTAAAATATGATCTGGCATAAATTGGAACATATGTAAAATATGATTTGGCCAAAATTGGAACATAGGTAAAATATGACTTTGGCAGTTGAATGTATGTAAAATATGATTTGGCATAAATTGGAACATATGTAAAATATGATTTGGGCGTAAATTGGAATTTATGTGAATATGAACTAGGGACATAAATTAGCAAATATGTGAATACGGATTTGGGCATAATACACACACACACACATCTTGATTTATGACTTGGGAAAAAGGTCATATTGGGCATAATGAAATATGAATTAAAAGGGGCATGAAAATCTATATTTGGAATAGGATAATTTATTAAAATGAATATGCCTAAAATAATGGAACCGTAGTAGCGCTTAGACACGAGGTTAGATTGCACTTGAGGTATAAGCCTGCCCGGAGTAGCCCGGCATATCCAGCGACCACATGTGGTTAATCTAATGTGAGGGGTCTAATGCATAACAGCACCATGACACGAGGTTAAGTCTAAACTTATGGTTTAAGTCTGCTCGAAGCCGCTCGGCATATCCAGCATCCACAAGTGGTTGACTTTATGTGAGAGGTCTGGGGCGTTAATAGTATGAACAGAAAAGGTAAGATGTTTTGGCTTGTCCTAGGGGCAAGTGGAAATTATAACTTAGGTTATAATAAATGAAAAAGGGAATAAAATGACTTATGTAAGGAAATGAGTTGTACTTAATTGTAAATTAAGTTATTTACAAGAACAAGAATCTGAAATCTATGGAGGAGGACCATATAAGTTATACTTATGGAAAGGAAACTTAGTAGTAATAGTAAACCTTAGTTAAGAGAACTAAGTTAATAAGTAAACAATGATAAGATGGAATAATGATTAAATGAGAACGAATGAGGAAAACTTGTAAAATGAAATAAGTTATACTTAATCATAAATGGTAAGTGACATGTTAATTAGGAAACATGCTAATTGAGATATACTTAATAACATATTAAGTAGAACTTGTTATTGTAATGATGTAACCAAGCAAGAATACTAAAGAGATTGTGGATTACAAACCTTAGGCCACAATCTAGAGAATAATATGTTGTTGTCTTATTAATGAACTTAAATGGGTTAAGTTATATAACCAAAATTAATAAGCAAGAGGAACTTGGTAACTTGATTAATAATTTAATATTAATGAAAATAACCAAGTTAAAGGAAAACCTGATGAGGTAAGGCAAGCACGTAAAATAATATTTAGACATAGGGTCTAACAACATATTAAAGTGAGGCGCTTGGACCAGTCCGCACGTTTGAGGGTGAATAACCCAACGGCGTTGTGCTATAATGCACGAGCAGAGCGCACTTTTATCTGATTATTCTGTCGGCTCCGAAGGACTGGAAGGGGAAGCACGCAACATCTTGAGATACGTAAGGTGCTTTTGGTAGTCCTCTGTGTGGTAGTAGATGTTTAGGCTGTACTCGCAGAGATTGGGTCTGCGCATAACTACTAGGTGGGTGGGCCTTGACTGCAAATGTAGCTTTGCAGTTAGAGTGTTGTGACGCGGTGACACCAGGGTGATTCGGCGGTTGCCTCAATAGGGAGGCGAAGGGTCACGACCAACAAGGATAGTAGATCACTGGATACCTGTCTTCGGCAGCCAGTGGGATGCGAAAAGACTAGATCTAAAACCAATAGACCATTCACCTTTCACTATCGGGGTATGGTATTTGTGGGAAGACCCCAAATGTATGTTTATATTGTTTGTTATTAGGGGCAGTCGTTTAGCTCTTGTAGTTCTTACTAGTTGAGGGAGGGGCCGAGGTAGGGCCATAACCACTATGGAAAACAAACCATAGGAATATCTGTATTTTGAGGCTCTTAAAGGCATGCCTGTACAGGTATGGAAAAGCTCCCGACTGAGTTCCATGTTTCTTTTATCGCCCTGCCACAGAATTCAGTGCATGTTAGAGGACATGTGACTGAGGCATCGAGCTACAATTATAGTACATACGTGGGACAGTCTAGATACATGCATGACTGCTCTAGGTGATGTATCGTAGACTGGAGGGCATTACTCTGGACTGAAATCTGATTCGACCGATGGTGGCAGTCTGTATGCTTACGTAGCATAGTAATTACATATATATGCGGAACGTAACATTGTTGTATAGAGATCCGTACATCACTCCGACGTAGGATGAGGGACTGCATACTTTTCTGTGGTATTACGAGGGAGGCCATGCGGTGGTACCATGGGGCATACCGCATTATTGAGGAGTAGCTACATGTATACCATATTAGGTTAATCCACTGGAAAGTAAATGGGTATGACGTGTGTATAAGCATTGAGTGTTGTTAACCTAAGAAACCTAACAATCAAGAAAATGTAATGGAACGATATTTGTAGGGATCATTCTATTTCTAAGATACTAGTAGTGGGGCGGTGCAGAGAAATATATTTAAGAAGCGCAATATATTCTGTTCAAACTTATCTTGCTCAGTTCACACTTGTTATTGTTATTGTTATCTTGTTCTTCCAGTTTTTATACACCTTCCATGTTACTTTTATTTATTTATATTTAAATGTAACAGGACTCGCCAGACTTTACGTCTGACCCTTTCTGTTTCCTCTTCTCTCTCTTCCGTTTCCCCCCAAGGTTCTCAGGGTGGGATTTCTTAGAGTTGATTTGGATTCCTTCAGCTTAGCTTGGATTTTGGATATTGATTTACTGCTTTGACTTCTTGTTAACTCTCTTTTGACTTCGTACAGGAAATATGGTTTTATGCTTTTGTACTCTGATATTTTTGGCAAGACGGATTATTAATGTAATTGGTTATTTCAACTTATGATGTAAACTCAGTATTTGGGACCATGATGTTTTGATTTAAATAAAGTTTTTAATTCCTCTGCTATTTTACATGTCTGTCTTATGATATTATGTTCTTATTTACCTATAACGCTTTACGAAACTTAATGCATTCTATATAGAGTGACATTAACGGACGTGGGGTGTCACACATAGGTACATCAACATGTATCAAAATAGTGCATTAATCATTGCTTCTGAAATCAATGTATTGTTGAAAGCATGTAGGCACAACCATATATGAATTGTATTGCAGTTTCTAGGGATATAATATATCATTGGTATGTTGTTCAGTTTCAAAGATATACATAAACAGACATTTGTTGATGAAACTTTTACCCAGATATTAAGTCTACATAAATACAATTATCTGTACCTTGAAGATATTATACTTCAGATCATATCTGTGGATGTCATTCATCAATCTGCACATAAAAGTATGATTTAAATGACCTATATATGTGCCTTTACAACAATATCTATATTAAGTAATCTTAAGCCCCCCTTATAAATTTTTGATCTTGGTATTCATACGAATAGTATAAAAGGAAAACTAAAAAAGAAAATCATATTTTCTGTAATTTTATACCCAAATTACAAAAGGAAGGATAAGTAGATTAATATCCACATGGATCTTTACATATATGTCAAGTACACATGTGCAATATGATCATGAAGTTACATCACATATAAACTTTGTAGAATCAACAAATCAAAATACATTTACTGTGACTTGAATTTATTCTATTGATTATTAGTATAATTTAAATTCACAACCAAGGAAATGTACATATGAATTTCTAATTCAAGTTGTACAATCCTATTGACCATTTTGATATGAAATCAAAATATGATCAAATATTCTGTTTTTATGAAAACACTCTAACTGATTTATCAATCAGCAAAATCATTTTGATCCCTAAAAAAAAAAATAGTTAGGTCATAAATAGTTGTTTATCAAACATTTTGATACCCTTCCTTCCAGGATTTAACTGTTTAAATCTGAATACATAAAATTATTAACTCAAATATTAATATATATATATATATATATTAAACCAAATTTCCAGAGTTCAGATTAACATGTAAAGTTGGAAATATGTTAGAATTAATATCATATACTAATTGACTATTCTTTTCAGATTTTATAAAAATAACGTTTACCCGGAAAACATTTCATATCCATAATTTATAGTGATAAAAAATTCTAAATGATTGATCTAAATAGCAATACATAGGTTTTTCTTAATTATAACCAGAATCCAGATTCATGGTGGCTTAACATTTTGATTAATTAAGACACATTTTGATTTATCACTAGGATTCCAAGATGAACAAAGCAGGGTAATTGCAGTTTAAAATTATAGTTAAAATTCAGGTTTAACCATCAATAAATCCACTTCAAATTTTTGTATCAAATTTAAAAATCTGTTTACAGTAAAACGTTTTACAGCTTGTATCAAATACAGTTTACAGTGAAGCAAATTCATCGTCTATATCGAATTTGTCATAATTTCTTGAATCCATGTTTTTATATTTTTGATTATCGAATAAATCAAATACACAAAAGCCAGAAATATAGTCACACTAGGATATTTAAACCCATTTATATATAGTATGCAAATTAAAATTGACCCAGATTTCTTGAGTACAATATATGTATATGATCGGTATCTAATATCACCATACGTTGTTTTCCATATTTATATCGAATATAAAATGAATTCGGTATAAAAAAAGTTTAAACTACAACTCTGCATCCAACCATATTATTATCTCGATTTGGTGTTTATAACACATTATGGAATGTAAATCCACAATTCACTTCAAAACTTATATCAAAAAAATAATATAATGAAATGATTTCATATCCCAAATCAATTTATGCTGTAATCCTTTCATATAAGCACTCATAACCTTTTATGGAATTTGGTATGCATCGTTTATTCAAAACCCTAATTTTTCTCAACATACAAATACATATAACCTCGCTCTGATACCATTGAAAGTTGTTTTTGGTCAAATTCACATTATAATAACGAAATTCAAACCAAATCAAAACAGGATCTTATGTAGTAATTTGTATGAATTGAGAAATATACCTGTTGATGTCGTCCTGTTTAGGGAAGTCAATTTCTGAGTTTTTGATTCGAATTGAGCTCTCCATGTGTCAAGCCTCCTTAGTAGTCCACAAGAACGATTTCTCCTTCAATTGGATTGAAGAAGATGACAGGGGCGATGCTAACCGCCATTGTTAGGTTATTTCTTAATTTTCAGAACTTATCACAAAATTGAGTGGTTAGCATGTATCAATTACTGAAGGTAGCATGTACCCTATATAATTAAACGTTCACCATTAATCAAGGAAAGAACCCGTACACCATTTCAACACCAAATAAAATATCAACTATTTGAAATTTATTTACCTGTTGAATGGCTTTCCCTTTACTGTGTTTTTTATGTATGAACCTGTGGCTATTACAGTGTTGGCAATGATTTTAAATCGTATATAAAATCATAAATGGTGATTGGCATCTAGCAATACGTCGCTGCTACCCAAGTTATAATAAGATCAATGATTCGATACAACCTTTTTCTGTGACTAGTGTCTCAATGTTATATAATACTTTTAACCAACATATCCAGAATTAAACTCGAGGCATGGAACGTATCACCCTCTTTATGATTTAATCCTTTTATCTTGATCAATGAGTAAACTATATAAAAAAAATCAATATTTGAGCATGGCCATGCATTTCATAGTTTGACTCAATCAAGAGGCCCATGGATATCACCGTAAATATATTGTAGGGTTTAATTCCATCCAGATCATTCATAATTTTCATTCGATTTGGGAGGTATCCAATAATCAGTGTTATCGTATACTCTTTTGCAAGTAATTTTAGATGATATCGAAACACAAATATCCTCAAATAAAATTATAATGATTTCAGGTATGAGGACCATTATATCACTGTCACTATGAGAATAACTTATGATATTGTTAATTATATTCCATGTAGTTTTCTCATGTTGTGTCCAAGTACGCTATTCTCCAATACGTATTTATATATTGACATTAATATCACATATATTAATGATCAATGAGATATGGTCATCAGTCAAACAACATACTAGTCTCAATGTTTTATAGATATCCTATGTAGACGATAAAACTTGACGAGGGACATTTAGGAATCACAATACTTAATATATTATATAATCTCAAGTTCAAGTCACTTACTTGAACTATATAATTCTGTATTATAATTCTAAGGACTTCTATTATGTTAATATTTATATTATGCAGTAAATATTTCATAATAGAATATTTTAATCCAAATACAATTACACCAACAATGTTATTAATCTCATCAAATGGATTGCCTCTAGGGCATAAACTCTAACAATTCACAAGATCTACTTTGAAAGAATGGTACCGATAAAATTATGCTTTTCATTATCGGAAAAGTCTGCTACATAAGATCTTGGATTTATCCAAACAAGCTTTGACCTTTTTTGGGGTACACACACATTAAAGACTAAAAAAGCTGACCCTATTTCAAAAACACTTACTGTTTATATTACATATTAAATTAGTATGTCTGGTTCTAAGTCTTTTTAAAAATTACTTCCCGGTCATCACCTAGAAAGTCAAACAAAAGTTGGAGGTAGTTCATATAAATATGTCAAAGGTCTCCTAGATACTGATCTCCTCCAAATCCAGATGATGTTTGAGAAACATTTTGCGTCGAGTTTTCTCTCATTAATCTAAAGAATGAGTTTAAAGCGTTTTTGAAAATACACCTTTAAGGAGAGTGAGATTCTTCCGTAACATGGAATAAGTCAGAAATCATTGATATAAGATGTTATCATCAGGAGCACGAACACATAATTCTATAGTTTTTAATATATTCATCTTGCTCATACAATATTGACATTTTGAATAACTTAAAGATGAATATGTTCTTGTTGTACTTGTGCTTTTATGGAGATAAGTCATTGGGGATTGAATTAACCCTCGGTAGGTTCCAGCAAGCCCAAAGGTGGAGGTCAACCCCATGATCATCTAAGCATCGTATGTGAAGATGATGTGACCACCACTATACTCTCCCATGAAAAAAATCTACTATTTCAAATTGGCTATAAACCTTATATAAGAAATATATATATATCCTTATCTTCTATTAACATCCAACTCCTCATTTTCCTTAAGGATTATTTCTCTCTAAAGTCGTGCTGCCTTTAGTCTTGGCCCGACCTCATAATATTTTCAAGATAACGCATTATAATCTTTCAGAAACTTATCTTTCCCTATGTGGAATCAGATTATTTCCGTTTGTTTCTTATCTAATTCTGCCTTATAAAATAAGGCAATGTTTTCCTTGACTATAAGTTACAAGGGATCAGTTACCATGAATTGAAAAAGGAAGAAAACACTTTAAAAGTGAAAGCCATACCTGAGAAATAGCGATTTCAGGCCGAGTAGGATGTTCTTTTCCTTTCTGCCCTTGGTTGGAAGAACTGTTATCTTCAATAAAAGTTCCAGCTAGTTCCTAATTAGTAGGAGCATCCGAAAGATTAGGGTTTGCATCCTCGAAGCCATGAGTTCCATCAACAGAAGGAGGAGGGATGTTGTCTCCTCCACCGAAGTCATCATGATGATCCTTGCCTTTGGAACCAAGATTGTCTCCATCATCATCATCATCATCCCTATCAATGTCAACATCATCAGGAAGATCTTCAATATACAAAAACTACTCGAGCTCCATCGCATCTCTTTCGGGGCCTTGAAACCCCTGCTTGATTTGCTCAATTATGTTCATAACTATGACCGCAATAGGAGGATCAATTGAAGGGAAGTCTATTTCAGGATACTTTTGGAAGTTATCATAGTACGCCAAGAAAAAAGTGTCTACGAAAGCGTTCAACATCGCCTCTAGAAGATAAGACTCCAAGCATGTAGAAATTCTACCTTTAGCATCAGAAATTATTCGTTTAGCATTCAAAAGCGCGTCTTGGGTCTTAGAAAGACGGTTTTCTTTCTCTTTTGGCTGGTTGACATGTTTGGTTGCTATTCGTACTTTCTCATATTCGAGATCTTTCTTGGATGATTCAAGAACCATAACTTTATCACACAAAAGATTTTTATCCTTTCTCTCTTCTTGGAGTTTTGACTCAGCCTTTTCTAGGGATATTTTTAATTCCACACATTCTTTCTCAAACTCCTCCTTCGCCGCACTTAGAACATTGACCTTGGACTCTAGGGAAGATTTCTCCTCTTTAAGTTTTGCAATCTCAAAAGAAAGCGGAGTAGTCACCTCCTAGGTGGAGAACCATTTTTTGGTTATTTGGAAAGAAGAAAGAAAATCAGCGTTTATATAAGAATAAAAGACTAAAAAAACTAATAGAAACAAGACTGTACAAAGATGTTGCTTGACGAGAGATTGTCGCAAATTCATCAGCTCTGGAGATGAAGAGGGCAACATAGTATTGGTATATCTTCGTAGGAAAGAGCAAGTCTTACAACTTCATCAAAATATTGAATTTGTAAAGAAGGCCTAGAGGGACTGGCATGTTCAGGAGAAGAATGCACATTTATCTCGTGTTCCACTAAATCCAAGGATACTGGAGAATCAGGCACCCGAATACAGCTAACAAACTCATTGCCCATAGTTGCTGTTTAGGAAGAGTTAATGACATGAGTGACACCAATAGAAAGAGCAGAAGGATCAGGAGTATGCTGCGCAGCAGACACAACGACAATGTACATGCAATGAGAAGAAGGAGAGAGGTTCCATCTTTTTGCCATTTCGAAGCTGGCTTTTCAGCAGTCGTGATAAGTCTTCTCTTAGTTGTAGCCTTAGATTTGGCTAGAGCATCCAGAGTATATTTCCCAGCAGAAGCTTCAATAGTTAATCAAAATAATGACATTAGAGAAAATAGAGTCAGATAGATTAAATGTGAAATAATATTTTGAAATTGCTTTAGAATGACAATCTTACTCAAAATTCCTTGAAGCAGAGTGGTTAGTTGTGTAAACATGCTGGACCCCAAAGACAAATGCTTTGCACTAGAGAAATGAAGGGGTGGTTGTCTCAAAATCTTTTTTCCTAGAGGGAGAAATGCGTACTTCTGGAGGTTGTCCAAAGGCAGCATGAGGGATCATTTTCCGAAATTCTCTAAAGCCTTTTAAATTGCTTAAACGAACTTAGTCTCCTCATCGTTCAAGCTTTTCTTTGAAGGAGTAGAAGCTGGAAGTGAACAAAAGTTAGACGAAGCTTGGAGATGACACAATAAATATAGAAAAGAATAAAAAGCTCATCAGGATGGGCAAAAGTGCCCGAAATACTAGTGGGGAAACCCATATAGAAAATTGTTTTTCCCAGTCTTTAAATTTATTGATATTATCGCTGATCAGTTTCATTGTAAGATTTGCGTGAAGGATAGGCGAATCTTCTCCTTTAGCTACAAACAGTCGTAGCAAATGATGAATATAATGAAAAATCGGGTGTGCACGACTTATGTAGGATCTATAATATGGCTATGCGGAATGTATGTGATAACTTAAGCTATTCAATAGTTATGCGAATAAATATTCGCAAACAATATATATATCACAAATAATTATAAATGCAGTAAAGTAAAGTAAAGTAGAGTAACGACACCAGGATTTTTATACTGGTTCGGACCTCCAGTCCTACGTCCAGTCCCGAAGCTCCTCTTCGGCTTTTCACTAAACAACACCCTCTCTTCACCCGGAGGAACAGGTTCACAACACTACTTGATTTACGGGCTACAAGTTTATCCAATTGATTTCACGGGCTACAAGCTTACCCACTTGATTTCACGGGCTACAAGCTTACCCACTTGATTTCACGGGCTACAAGCTTACCCACTTGATTTCACGGGCTACAAGCTTACCCACAAGACGATTACAAGAGTTTGACCTTGAATGTGTTCTTTCTTCAACACTGATTAGTCAATGATTGAGTACAACCTTCCTATAATCTTATCCTCAAGTATATGAATTGAATGCGATGATTTGAAGGAAGTTAGTTGCTTGTTGAATCAAAATATGAGAAATATTATCAAGGATTCAATAAGTAACTTGAATTTGGGAGCTTTTTAGAATGCAAGAGTATTTAGAAAGTAAGATCAGACATCAGAGCAAGAATCGGTGATATAGGTGATTTGAATGATTGAATCTTGATGTATTTATAGAGTTTGAGAAGATGCAATCATTCATGAAAAGTTGCAATCAAAAGAAGTGATTTTTAATGAAGAGAAATGGATGCAACTTTTCACGAAAGAAGATGACTCTTCATGAAATTCAAAAATAGGTCGACAGGAAAAATTAATAGGTTGACAGGTTTTTGACCGTTATTTCAAATTTTAGGTCTCAAAACTGAGAATTGTACTTTAAAAAGGGAAAATTCTGAATTAAATAAGGAAATTGATGATTTAAAGAATAACAAAATTTCTTTTGAAAATGTCAATAGCGACTTTGGAAATAAATTTGATAAAAGTGCAAATAAGTTCGCAAAATTTAATAAAGGTCAAAATGATTTAAATATGATTTTATCTAGATCTCGACCTTTACATGAAAAAGTGGTTTAGGATATAATAAAACTAATCTTAGAAATAGTACTAGATATGCTTTCATGTACAATAAAAATATTACTGCTAGTACTAATGCTCATCCTAGATCCAATTATTATAGAAATTCAAATACTTCTATGACTAGAGATCTGTATAATAGATCTAGAAGTATGAAAAGGAATATCAATAGAGATTACTTAAGTATTTGGGTTCCTGTAAGTTGGAAAAACAGAGAAAAATATATCAATGATTATTTTGATTCAGTAGTTAATAATGAAAATTATATTTTTAAAGGTTCCATTAGACCCTCTTGGGTATGGTTACCTTTCATCTAACCTTTGGACCCAAATGAAGTAAGTGGGTACCAAAAGTATATATGTCATATTTTTTTGCAGGTACACCACAACAAAGAGAAGGCTATTCGGTATCTCTAAATATCCTTGAAAATTTAGCTTATCAAAAAGCACATGTTTCAATATTTCATCATCATCGAGGATACAAAATTAATGGGATAGGAATTACAACAACAACGAAGGAGCATACGGGAAATACTCTCTGTGGGAACCAAGAAAATGAGGTCATTCTAAAGGATCAACGGACATGCTTTATAATGCTTTTTAATAATGTTTTTATTTCCTACTTTATGTATTTGTTTTATATTATTAAAATAAAATTTTGGTTGGCTTTGAATTTGATCATCAAAAGGCTGGAATGTCATTTTGCATCAAAAACGGTCGACCGGTAGGTAAAAAACGGTTGACCGGTTTTATACTTTTTAATTTCCAGAGAATATTAGCGGTCGACCGGTTGCAAAATTTATGTCGACCGATCACTATATGTTCAATACATGTCGACCGGAAATCATTACAGGTCGACCAGTTTTTAAAGTCCAAAAATTCCAGAGATTTTCCGCGGTCGACCGGTCTCATAATTCATGTCGACCGGAACTATTTCAGAAAATTATGAAAAAAGGTTTCGACCGGAAATTTATGACAGGTCGACCGGTATTTTGAAAATTTCAAATAAAAAGCTAACATTTCGGTCGACCAGTTATATATTGCTGTCAACCGATTTCAGCTCTTTTTGTTACTTTTTCAAACAGAAACTTTTTAGGTCGACCGGTTCTATTTTTCAGGTCGACCGGTTTCGTGACTTTCGTTTTTTAAACCTCCAATCGCCGGTTTAACCCCTATATCATCAACCCTATTTCGATTTTTACCCATTCATTACTCAAATCAACACCTCTTTTCGAAATCTAACTTCTCATCTCCATCTCCTACTCTTCAAGGACTCCTTTTGATTATTAAGGTTATTATGATATTTATTCTTTTTAATCGATGACAAAGGGGGAGAAATATTTTACATATACTATTTAAAATGTATGTGCTTAATATGGTAAAAGTATATGTGTGGTAACATTTGTTAATGCAGGAATCAAAAAGTTAAGATTATTTACTAACAAATGTTGCAGAAATTCAGGGGGAGCTTTATATTCAAAGGGAGAAAACCCAAGGTGTTGTCATCAATCAAAAAGGGGGAGAAAATAATGTTGAGACACGAGAATTTCGATTGATAACAACAAAATAAAGATCAATCAAATGTTGCAGAAATTCAGGGGGAGCTTTATATTCAAAGGGAGAAAATCCAAGGTGTTGTCATCAATCAAAAAGGGGGAGAATGTTGAGACACGAGAATTTCAATTGATAACAACAAAATAAAGATCAATGGAAATCATGACATGGAGCTAAGATTATGGATATGTAGATGTTTAAAGGGAGACAGAGCTTATATACAGGGGGAGATAGCAATAAAGATTAAAATATCAAGCTGTATTGTCATCAATCAAAAAGGGGGAGAATGTTGAGTCAACGGTTTCAATGCTTATTTTGATTAATGACAAGAAGAAGCTTCATGATCGACAAAAAGAAGATTCAATGGTTTCATAGGATAGAAGTTGGTTATTTAGAGTATTTTATGTTAAAATCTATCCTCAAATAATCATACTTCTCATTGCTTTCAAAATTATACATGAAAACTCGTTTTTACTGTATATTGACAAAAACAGGTCAACCTGTTAAAAATAACAGGTCAACCTATTTTTAAATATAATAGGTCAACCTGTTAAAATTAACAGGTCAACAGCTTTTTGAAATAACGGTCAAAAACCTGTCAACCTATTAATTTTTCCTGTCGACCTATTTTTGAATTTCATGAAGAGTCATCTTCTTTAAATCATCAATTTCCTTATTTAATTCAGAATTTTTCCTTTTTAAAGTACCATTCTCAGTTTTGAGACCTAAAATTTGAGATTCTGAATTATCTAAAGAAGATTGTAACATTTCAAAATTTTCTTTTGAGTCAGAAATTTCATTTTGCAAAATATTATTATTCACCTTTAAAAACTCACATTCTTTAGATAGTTCTAAATTCTTTTCAGTTAAAGCTCCATTCTCTTTTTCAAGAGACGAAATTAAAGAACTAGAATTATTTAAAGAATCTTCTAATGATATATTTTTATTTTGCAAAAGATCGATTTCCTTTAAAAGAACATTCTTTTTATCTTCTAGTCCCTCATTTTCTTTTTGAAGGAAATCTTTTTGAGAAACAAGCTCTTCTAAGTTATCTTCAAAACATTTGGCTTATTTTACCAAACGATTGTTTTCTTCTTTTAATTTGGAATTTTCTTCCTTGTACTTTTTTGACATAGCTAAAACGACTGTATTGAGTTTCAATAATTTTTCATGGTCTAACAAAAGATCTTCAAATAATGAATCTACACATACCGATTGTGATCTGACTTTGGCCATGAGACATTTGCTTCCTTGTTCTCTTGATTCGGCTTTGTTGCTCTTCCACTTTCAAATCCCATGACTAGACTTCTTTATTGCCATTTGTTCTAAGATGTTGTTACGATCTCTAGAACACCAGGCTCTGATACCAATTGAAAAAGTCGGGGGTGCACAACTTATGTAGGATCTATAATATGGCTATGCGGAATGTATGTGATAACTTAAGCTATTCAATAGTTATGCGAATAAATATTCGCAAACAATATATATATCACAAATAATTATAAATGCAGTAAAGTAAAGTAAAGTAGAGTAACGACACCAGGATTTTTATACTGGTTCGGACCTCCAGTCCTACGTCCAGTCCCGAAGCTCCTCTTCGGCTTTTCACTAAACAACACCCTCTCTTCACCCGGAGGAACAGGTTCACAACACTACTTGATTTACGGGCTACAAGTTTACCCACTTGATTTCACGGGCTACAAGCTTACCCACTTGATTTCACGGGCTACAAGCTTACCCACTTGATTTCACGGGCTACAAGCTTACCCACAAGACGATTACAAGAGTTTTTCCTTGAATGTGTTCTTTCTTCAACACTGATTAGTCAATGATTGAGTACAACCTTCCTATAATCTTATCCTCAAGTATATGAATTGAATGCGAAGATTTGAAGGAAGTTAGTTGCTTGTTGAATCAAAATATGAGAAATATTATCAAGGATTCAATAAGTAACTTGAATTTGGGAGCTTTTTAGAATGCAAGAGTATTTAGAAAGTAAGATCAGAAATCAGAGCAAGAATCGGTGATATAGGTGATTTGAATGATTGAATCTTGATGTATTTATAGAGTTTGAGAAGATGCAATCATTCATGAAAAGTTGCAATCAAAAGAAGTGATTTTTAATGAAGAGAAATGGATGCAACTTTTCACGAAAGAAGATGACTCTTCATGAAATTCAAAAATAGGTCGACAGGAAAAATTAATAGGTTGACAGGTTTTTGACCGTTATTTCAAAAAGCTGTTGACCTGTTAATTTTAACAGGTTGACCTGTTATATTTAAAAATAGCTTGACCTATTATTTTTAACAGGTTGACCTGTTTTTGTCAATATACAGTAAAATCGAGTTTTCATGTATAATTTTGAAAGCAATGAGAAGTATGATTATTTGAGGATAGATTTTAACATAAAATACTCTAAATAACCAACTTCTATCCTATGAAACCATTGAATCTTCTTTTTGTCGATCATGAAGCTTCTTCTTGTCATTAATCAAAATAAGCATTGAAACCGTTGACTCAACATATAACACCCCGTAATTTAATACAAATTAATTATACATTAATGGTAATAAAATGAATATTACTTAATTAAATATTCTGAACTATGTAAAATAGACTTTACCATTATGTTCGTGCTGAAATTATGGTTTAGATAGACTCCAAGTTTGCGTAAAATGGACATCGTATGATGAAGTTATGAACCTTAGAAGTTTGTGTATATATATATAAGAAGAATATATATAAATATAATTCAAAGATATTCAAAATAATTCAAAACTGAGACGAAGAAGGAACCAATACGGTTATTGGACGACCCATCTTCGGCCTAGGTCGACCTATAGGTCATCCCATGCATGGTGGGCTCGGCCTGGTAGGTCGGTGGGTCGATCCAATGGCATGCTGGGTTGGTTCTTCTGACTGTATTTGGACTATTTTTATAACAATGTTCATTGGGTTTACTCTATGGCTGGATTTGAAAACAGAAGATCTAACAGTTAAGGATTGTCTTAGGAAATACATATAATGGCATGAACTCCTATTGTTTTATACACATTTCTTCTGTGACGACCCCGAACCCCCATTCCCCGGTGGAAAGGGTAATCTTTGGAATATAACACATAAACAAATAACAGTAGAAAAGAAGTAAATAAATACACCAGATAATGTACATCAAAATATACTGGAAATAATAATCATCAGAGTTACACAGTATACAGGATCATACTTAGTACAAAATGCAGTTCAGCTTTACATAAAATGTCTACAGCGGAATCAAAACATAATATGTACAACAGGAGCTGAACAGCATAAAAAGAAAGAAATGATAGAATCCATCTGTAGCTCCAACTATCCAGAAAGAGCCTGCTAAAACCTGAATACAAGGCTGCCCGTGTAGAAATAGGGGCACCTGAGTTTGCAAGTGAAACTACGAGTCAGTCATGGGACTGGTATGAGAAATCTACTTAACTTATTTTAATAATAAGGCCAATCATAGGACCACGCCGCTAACGCGGAATGGGTTTACTCCATTGGATTGCCAGTGCTTTAAAACAAGTAAATCATTTAAACATCGCAATGCTTTTTATAAAAATGAAGCCATTATAAGATTCAGTTCCCATCACACAATGCAACGCAAACCGGAGGATAGAGTTTTTACCTTATAATGGCCAAAATATGCTTGATATGTATAAAACAAAAGTATTTGATATTATTACTAGTGTTTATATGTTTCAAAAAAAAAATTCAATCATGAGTATCAATCATAGACGGCATAAATGCCCCATTCACTATGTCGCCATATATAAGTATACAGTCAAAACTGCACGATGTCGTATTTGGAAATTAGATTCCATCATGAACCAAGGTAAGGGATCGTCCCTACCTAATTCGAGACGCTCTAGCCCGCCCCTCAGGATACAACCGCAACTGCACAATGGATCGTCAGGGCCGGTCCACACGGAGTGGATTAAAATGCCTGAACATTGCATTTCCCCGCCCTGTGGGGCGTCAACTGCTCATGTACCGACCAAAGCATCGGCTCCGAACAGACCGAAATAGCTGAGGTGCCTCGCTATCCATCATCCACATAAGTAAAATGCCCGGGCATGTAAAACCTAAAACACCACTTCTAGCTAGAAGGAAATGCAGGTCCTCCCTGAGGTCCTCTCCTATTTCTGGTCAATACCGGGGTGTGAGGCTCACGAATCAACGCTAAACACAAAGCTAGTTATTTAAAGCCATGCTTTGATCATCAACCACAATGCTCTGCTTTTCAACAAAAGCTCTGATCATAGCATCTCTGCATGCCACGTTGTCAATATACCACATTAGACACACTCCATTTACAAGTCTGCTCTGGGTCGGAACGAAACCGGAGGATCCTTATTCCTCGCCTATCCGAACGATCAACAAGTACGTCCGAACGACCACCACTGTAACCCCGTCAGGGCAGCAACTCCCATCAAAGGCATCAGTAGCCATCCATTCGATGTGAAGATCATCGGTCATGCACCATCTTCATATCTTTGATTTCTAATCGTCGATCAATTATTTGAAATGAGAATTAACTCGGCCTTTTCAAATAATTCACGTATTTTTAGAATTTAAATCAATTCAATTCCTGGTTAAATTATTCGACGCCAATAATTCAATTCCATAATGTAATTTTCATGTCAAACACGTTCAACCATTAAATATCCAATAAACCGAGTAAATTCAGTTTATTTCCAATCCATATCATTTATAATATTTTATAACGATATATCGTTATTTTTATTTATTTAAAAATAGCCAATTTGTTTAAACGACGCTTCAGGCCATAATGCGGCCATGGCGCTGTTTTTCTTCAGATTTTATTTACACATATCTGAAAATCTAACCGTTGGATCTTTACAAATTTTATATCATTGGAAAGATCTTTTCAAAACGAATCCAATGGTTCCAAGTTTAGGGAAAATCCGATGGGCGGGTCTCCCGGTACAATCGTTTGAAGTTATGATTTCAAAATACGAACTGCAGCATCGTTATTCGATTTATTTTAATTATATATATATATAATCTATTCTGGCGATGTTTTTATTCAGATTTGAATTAAACATTCCAGGCAATCTAACAGTTGGATCTTTACAAATTTGGTGTCGTTGGAAAGATATTTCCAAAGCGGACCCAATGGTTTCGGTTTCGGGAAAATCCGGTGGTCGAATCTCCCGCAATAATCGTTTAAAATTACGATTTCAAAATACGAACTGCAGCTTCGTTATTCGATTTATTTTAATTATATATGTATATATATATATATAATCCATTCTCCGATTTCCAAACCATATTCATTTCATATATTTGATAGAAATAATATTCTTATCCAACAAATATTTATTTCAACACATGATATTTTTAACACTTCGTATATATTATAAAAATGTGATTTTTATTGTTAAAACAATTTATTTCAAACATGATTATTTTTAACACTTCGTATATATTATAGAAATGTGTTTTTTATTGTTAAAACAATTTATTTCAAATATGATTATTTTTAACACTTCGTATATATTATAAAAATGTGATTTTTATTGTTAAAACAATTTATTTCATACATTTGATAAAAATGTTATTTTCATTGTTCAAACAAATTATTTCAAATATGAATATTTTTCCAGCACATGAATATATTTCCATACATGAATATAAATCAAACATAGGAATATTTCAGAAAATTTCAGCAGCATAATGACAGGGCAGTTAAAACCGGCACCGTCCAAGTACGGCTCCTCGCTCTACCTTAAAGCCTCGCAGCTTTTGACAATGGGGATTTCAATATCTAGTTCGTACGTAGACGAATTTTCCCATATACTAATCCTATTGGGATTTTAACCACAATCAATCATATCAACCATTCGTATTATTCACCAAATTTCACATCAATCAAAATACAAACAATCACAACCAATATATATCGTCCATGGTCTGTGGACGAGGGGAGTATATATATATACACATATACATACATACATATATATATATATATACGTATATAAATATATTTCGATTTCATTTCAATATCATTTCAATTCCATTCAACGCACATATAATTTTTACAATGTATATATAACTTATATATCGCACATACAACTTATACAATGCTTATACATGAGGTGTACAACGCTTATATAACTCATACATCGATTATATAATTTATACATCGTCATTCCATATCGTTTATAATTTAGAAATCTCACATTGGGTTCCACTCCTTCAAAAATTGTAGGAAGCTCCAAAAATTCTCCGGTCTCTTCTAGAATGTAGAAGACGTCCACACGAGTCCAATGTCTCCCGTTTCATCGAATTTCGTTGTCGTATTAAAAAGATATGATTTTTATACGATAAACCATCTTTGCAATGCATTTAAACATTAAAACCTTTTAAATAAGTAAAGGCCGAACCTTTCAGCTTTTGATTCAAACCTAGGTTTGAATTTTACTTCAAATCCGTGTAGCGATGAGAGGATCGGGCAGTGCAGCGTCGAAAAAGGTCGAGTCGCGCACCCATGCGCGGTGGTGGGGTCCACTTCTGTGGTTTCTGGTGATGGCGGCGGCGCTTCGAACGATGGGATTTCGGAGGAGCAGATCTCACAAAATACACCACTATATGGAGCAAATCTGGTATGGATTTAAAGAGGAAGGAACGATCTACAAAAACCCCAATTGGGTCACTAAATTTTATTGCGTGGATTGTGAGGTAAAGAGGAGAGAAGGGGGAGTTCGGTTCCGTCGTTCGACAAGAAGGGGTATCGGGTTTTTTCGAAGTGAACGTTGAAACGTGGTTGGCCAGGAGATTTTATATTTATTTTTGATTTATTTAGATCCGAAAATACCCCCAATCCATACTAACTCCAATTCACACCTAACGACTGTCGTCCCTAGCTAAATACCCCCATTCCGAACACAATGGAATATGTTTCGTAGGCCCATTCAAATGTTTCAGTCTGTTTTTCTCCAAATTAAAATATAAAACATTCAATATTTGATTTGGACGTACATTTCAATTTGCCGGGGCCACATACTGATCCCAAAAATTCCAGAAAAATAAATCTAGTTATGTTTTGATGATACGTCCCAACAAAACTGATTTCGTCGAATTTGGAGACGGTTTGAAAAATGGCCATTTTCTGGTCGATCCAAATTGACTGAAATCAACCAAACAAATTTTCCTCTGCCACGCTCACATATTAACTCCAAAAATTATGGAATTTGGAATCTAGCATTAATTCGACATCCCGGATCCAACAAAAGTGGTTTCGTCGAAAACGGAGGTCGTTTGCAAAATGTCTATTTTCAAGGCCTATATAAACTCCATAGCGACCTTTCTGAAAATTCATTTTGCCATAACTTTTGATTCCCGCTATGAAATTTCAAATTTTCAGAATCCTTAGAAAGATATTCATAAACAGATTTAAATATTTTTGGTTTCACTAAAATCCATTTTATTCTGCATCCGGTACAGTCAGTCAAAGTTCAAATTCAAATTTTCAAACTGCCACGCCATTTCAGGCCTTGTTTTATAATTAAAATAAATATATTTATTTTCCCACATCGATTCAGATAGACTTTTGGTTGTTGTTATTTAAAATAATTTATTTTAAATATTCAAAATTCACTGAAATAGCCAAATTAAAATTTTTAAATTGGTTCTGATTTTCCGGGTTGTTATAATCTCCCCCACTTAAAAATCTTTTCGTCCTCGAAAAGGAACGAAGCTGAAAGTTGTTTAATTAACCAACTCAAATTTCATTCTGGCTTCCATTTTTTAACTTTTCGGTTTCTAAGAATTTTCCAATTCTTCAAAAATTTGGCTAACACCCTAAATTTTCGAAAAATTTCACCATAACCTCCTTTGTACGGGGAGGGGTTTGGAAATTTATTGGGACGTATTAGGTACCCAATAAATCTTAATAAGCATACACATATTTATAGTGATATATTCTGGTGTCCACAGGGGAGTGTGTATAGATCATAAATCTAGAGAATAAATTCTCGTCACCCTATAAATGGTTTTCGTGCCTTAATAACTAAAGAGACATGTTTTTTGTCATCTCCAGACCCGTGTGGGGTTTTTACTAATCTGGCAATTTGCCGTTACATTTTATATAGTCCATGTTAGCATTCGGTTCAACCTGTAATATAGTCATCGCCATACAAGCCTCTCGCTTTTATTTTAAATCTTCGACCTCATTACATAAGCTCTAAATGCTTATATGGAAAATGATAAAGTATGTCATCTTCAAGAAGTATGCCATGTAGTGTAGTTCAAAATTAATTGTTACTATCCTATAGCGAAGTTTACTATTACACACAGAATAACCAGCACTCTGCATCCAATGGCATTCACAGGAGTTAATATATAAATAAAATTGCGCATCCAACTCATTAAGGTTTACCTTTTTGTCGGGCACGCAAATAAATTCTTTGCTCAACAACAAATCCATTTACCTATTCAAACATATATAATGTACATGCATATATTCCAATCAATTCTTAAATCTGTTTAATATTTGATTCCATTGCATAAATTTACCTTCATTCTCTTATCGATTAAATTAATTATCATTCTAATAATTTGATTAACCCAATTCTCAATCACACAACACTAACAGTAATCATTTTGTTGATTAGCTTTTCAAAAATCTAATAATTAATTCATATACTCTTTTAAAATCATTCAAACTATATAATTAAACTTTTACATCGATGAAAAGAAAACAACAACAAAGTAGAAAACAATACTGAAATGCAAAATATGGTAAATGTACCTTGCACCAGAGTTAATCAGAGATATCCACCCTGCAATTGGGATAGGCTTTCTTAATGCTCTCCTCATTTTCCCAAGTACAGTCTCATGGATCTCCACTCCATTGCACTTTGACTAAGTGAACCTTCTTGTTCCTCAGCTCTTTAGTTTCTTTGCTAATAATCTTTATCGACTCTCTCCTCACAGCTAATTCTGGAGTAATTTCCAAATCTTATTGCGCAGCTTCTTCCACGACCAAGTCTGGATCATGCACATGCTATCTAAGTTGAGATACGTGAAACACATCATGTACTCCAAGCAACCAGTCAGGCAATTGAACTCTATAAGCAAGAGTTCTAATCCGTTCAATCACAGGAAATGGACCAATAAATCTGGGCGCAACTTCCCTGTTTTGCCAAATCGGACTATTCCTCTCATTGAAGAAACCCTCAAATATACATAATCACCAACAGAGAAAGACAAATCTCTTCTCCTCGCATCTGTATAGCTCTTCTGTCGGCTTTGAGCGGCTAGTAATCATTTCTTAATGAAATCGACTTTATCCGCAGCTTTGCGAATCATATCTAGTCCCAATACAAGTCTATTACTAGGTTCTACCCAACAAGCGGGAGATCTGCATGGTCTACCATACAATGCTTCGAATGGTGACATTTTCAGGCTCGCTTGGTAGCTGTTATTGTATGAGAACTCAACCAAATGCAAGTGGTCTTCCCATGATCCGCCAAAATCAATAACATACGCCCGCAACAAATCTTTTAGAATACGGTTCACCCTCTCAGTCTGGCCATCTGTTTGAGGATGATAAGTGGTGCTCAAGTTCAGTTTTGTTCTCAATTCTGCTTGGAATGCTTCCCGAAATTTACTAGCAAAAATCGGGTCATGATCACTAACGATACTCATGGGAACTCCATGAAGTTTAACAAATTCTTTAAAATAAATCTGCGCCAGACTCTGAGCAGTTCTATTCGACCTGACCTGTATAAAATGGGCGGTCTTCGTGAAACGATCTACGATCACCCAAATACTGTCATTTCCATTCCTGTTCTGGGCAAACCATCTATGAAATCCATAGAAATCTGTTCCCACTTCCAACCTGGAATTTCCAACGGTTGAAACAATCCGACGAGTTTCTGTTGATCGCTTTTAACTTGTTGATAGGTGGGACACCACCTAACATATATAGAGATATCTCTTTTCATCGCCTTCCACTAGAATGTTCGCTTGAGGTCATTATACATTTTACTAACCCCTAGGTGGATACTCAGTTTGGACTTGTGACACTCGTCCATTACTTCTCTTTTGAGCTCAAGGCTGTCGGGAACACAAATTCTTCCTTTCAATCTCAGAACTCTTGCACTATCCACTTGGAAGCTGGAGACTTCGCCCCTTTGAATTCTTTTGATCATCTCTTTAACAAAACTATCATCTTTGTAAAGAATAGATATTTTATCAATCAAGGATGGTGTAATGATAAAACTGGCGATGATCACATTCTTTCTGCTGAGCGCATCAGCCACAACATTGGCTTTCCCCGGAGTATATAAAATATCAAGGTCATATGCCGCGAGAAATTCTAACCAACGCTCCTATCTCATATTCAGATCTTTCTGGGTGAATAAGTACTTCAATGATTGATGACCAGTATATAATTCAAATTTCTCACCTAATAGATAATGCCTCCAGATTTGCATAGCAAACACGATGGCTAACAATTCAAGATCGTGAGTTGCATATTTCTTCTCATGTGGCTTCAATTGATGGCTAGCATAAGCGAATACTTGGCTTCTTTGCATTAATACTGCACCGAGACCTTCTTTAGAAGCGTCTGTCCAGACTTTCAAGTCCTGATTTCCATCTATAATTGTCAAAACTGGAGCCATTGTCAACCTTAACTTTATCTTTTGGAAAGCTGCCTCACATTCTGGAGTCCAATTGAACCTTGAATGTTTCTTAGTAAGCTTTGTTAAGGAACTGGATATCTTCGAAAAATTCTTAACGAACTTCCGATAATAACTAGCCAATCCAAGAAAGGTTCGGACTTCTGTGGGAGTAGTCAGCTGTTTCCAATTCTGAATAGCAGTGATTTTACTGGGATCCAGTGAAATTCCTTCCTTTGACACGACGTGACCAAGGAACTTTACCTCTTCTTTCCAGAATATACACTTGGAAAATTTTGCTTTTAAAATATTCTTTATGAGAATTTCTAACACTTGTTCCAAATGTTTTGCATGCTCGCTCTATGACTTAGAGAAGATCAATATGTCATCAATGAAAACCAGTACAAATTTATTCAATACTTCTCTGAATACCCAGTTCATTAGATCAACAAAATACACTGGAGCGTTACATAAGCCGAAAGGCATTACTAACCACTCGTAGAATAAATCTGGACCTCTGAATGCTGTCAAAGGAACACACTCTTCCGCAATTCGTAGTTATTGGAAACCCATAGCTAGGTCCATTCGTGAAAACACTTGTGCGCCATTCAATCGATCCAATAAATCATCAGTTCGCGACAATGGATATTTATTCTTTTATGTCTGCTTGTTCAAGTCACGATAATCCATACATAGTCTGAGAGAACCGTTTGACTTTGGGACAAATACCACGGTTGCTCCCCAGTCAGAGAAACTAGGCCTGATCAAACCATTCCATACAAGCTGTCGAGTTTGATTGTCTAACTCTTCTTTCTCCTTCAAGGTCCTTCTTCGAATAGCGTGAACTACTGGCCTTGCATTTGGAATTAAAGAGATTTTGAAATCGATTTCTCTACACGGAGGTAAGCTAACAACTTCTTCGAACACATCCGCATAGTTCTTCACGACAGGGATATTTTCAATGTCGACCGAAATATTCTCCGTAACGACAGGAACAGGTTCTAATTGAGCAGGAGAAACATCAAGAGCTGACCAAAAATCTTTTCAATCAGAATTCGGACCTTCGCATGGAATGGTTATATAATCTCCTGATTTAATCTTCGCCTTAACAATTTTGTCGACATATTTAAACTAAGCTCCATATTTGGTTAAGCAGTCCAATCCCAAGATAAGACAAATTCTGTAAAATTCATGACGATCGAGATAGTAGGGAACCGATAACAGGAAAAAGTAACAGGCACCCCCACAAATCCAACTAAGATTGAGGGAACCCCCAACCGGATTATGGACAGTCATGGGTTCTTTAAGCTTTTTCAGATTCAAATCCAATTTCTTTGACACCTTAGTCAAAATAAAACTTCGTGACATGCCCATATCAAACAATACTTTAACTGGAATATTTTTGACATTAAGCGTGCTTTCTAAAACATCCGGCCTTCCCTGACTAGCTGAGGGTGCAGAAGTTTCTGCCACTTCATTTACCTGCACTACTTTAGATTTCATTAATAACCGACAATCTTGCTTTACATGGCCAGCCCGATGGCAAAGATTGCATTTTCTATTCTCTAGAAGCTTTGTCTTGGATTCAGATTTATCCTTTTTTTCATTTGTTCCAAGATTTGCAATTTATCGCCAAATGTCCTTGCTTATTGCAGCTCGAGCATGTGGCAGTCATTATTGGTACTTCCTCAGATTTAACCTTTTTCTTATCGAGTCTAGGCTTCTTTCTGAACTCAGACTTCATACTGGCCTTAGGCTGTGTACTTGACTCTGTAATATCAGCTTCAAATTTCCTTTTGTTGGTAGAACTGACTTCCTCTTCATCGACTAAAAGACCTGCTCATCCAGACTTTCATACTGATAAGCCATGTATATCATTTCAGAAAAAGATTGTTGCACATGTGCAGTTACCCTACTTTGGTACTTTGTTTGAAGCCCGTTAATAAACCTCAAATTCTTTATCTTTGGATTTTGAGTGAGATGCGGGGCAAAACGAGAAAGTTCATTGAATTTCTTTTGATATTCCGGAATGGTCATATCTCCTTGTATCAGGTAATATAATTCATCACTTAACCGCTTAGTTGCTTCTGGAGGAATAAATAATTCATTGAAAACTTCTTTGAATCTATCCCACATGATATCACCTTCTGGATTATCTTTATTGATAGTTTCCCACCAGAATAAATCTTCGTCTTTGAGTGCCCAAGATGCCAGTAATCTTTTCTGATCATCTCTCAATTTGAAACCTTCAAAAATTCTCTCGGTAAAACGCATCCAAGCTTGAGTTTGAATAATGGATTCATAGCCCGAGAACGGTACTCCACCTAGATTTTGATACCTCTTTAATAAAGCTTCTATATCTGATCCTGGCTGTTGAAGCACAACTGGATCATTAGACTGTCGAACCATAAGATTTCTTCTTCTGCTTCCGCCACTCATTTTCTATGTCTGCAAATAGCAGACAAAGTGTCAGGCCAACAGAAAAGGTATTTTTAAAGTATAGAGAAATATACTTGAATGTAAATGTGCCTACCAGGGTGTACTTCATTCTGCTACATTCATTCTAGGATATTACTGAACCTATCTAAAATGAGTGCTTCTCCATAGAATACTTCTGAATCTATTTCTGATGAGTTCGTTAATATGTTATATTCAAGAACTAAGCTTAACCAGAGCTCTGAAACCACGATGTGACGACCACAAACCCCCGTTCCCCGGTGGCAAGGGTAATCTTTGGAATATAACACATAAACAAATAACAGCAGAACAGAAATAAATAAATACACCAGATAATGTACATCAAAATATACTGGAAATAATAATCATTAGAGTTACACAGTATACAGGATCATACTTAGTACAACATGCAGTTCAGCTTTACATAAAATATCTACAGCGGAATCAAAACATAATATGTACAACAGGAGCTGAACAACATAAAAAGAAAGAAATGATAGAATCCATCTTCATCTCCAGCTATCCAGAAAGAGCCTGCTAGAACCTGAATACAAGGCTGCCCATGTAGAAATAGGGGCACCCGAGTTTGCAAGTGAAACAAACTACAGTTAGTCACGGGACTGGTATGAGAAATCTACTTAACTTATTTTAATAATAAGGCCAATCACATGACCATGTCGCTAACGCGGAACAGGTTTACTCCGTTGGATTTCCAGTACTTTAAAACAAGTAAATCATTTAAATATCGCAATGCTTTTTATAAAAATGAAGTCATTATAAGACTCTGTTCCCATCACATAATGCAATGCAAAATGGAGGATAGAGTTTTTACCTTATAATGGCCAAAATATGCTTGATACGTATAAAACAAAAGTATTTGATATTATTACTAGTGTTTATATGTTTCAAAAACAATTTCAATCATAAATATCCATCATAAATGGCATAAATGCCCTATACCACTATGTCACCATATATAAGTATACAATCAAAACCGCATGATGTCGTATTTGGAAATTGGATTCTGTCATTAACCAAGGCAAGGGATCGTCCTTACCTAATTCCAGACGCTCTAGCATGCCCCTCAGGATACGGCCGCAACTGCACCTTGGATCGTCAGGGCCGATCCACACGGAGTGGATTAAAATGCCTAAACACTATGTTTTCCCGCCCTATAGTGCATCAACGGGTCATATACCGACCAAACCATCAGCTCCTAAGAGACCGAAATAACCGAGGCGCCTCGCTATCCATCATCCACATAAGTAAAATGCCCGGGCGTGTAAAACCTAAAACACCACTCCTAGCTAGAAGGGAATGCAGATCCTCCCTGAGTTCCTCTCCCGTTTCTGGTCCATACCGGCGTGTGAGGCTCGCGAATCAACGCTAAACCCAAAGCTAGCTATTTAAAGCCATGCTTTGATCATCAACCACAAAGCTCTTCTTTTCAACAAAAGCTCTGATCACAACATCTATGCATGCCACGTTGTCAATATACAACGTCAGACACACACCCATTTACAAGTCCGTTCTGAGTCTGAATGAAACTGGAGGATCCTTATTCGTCGCCCATCCGAACGGTCAACAAGTACGTCCGGACGACCACCACTGTAACCCCGTCAGGGCAGCAACTCTCATCAAAGGCATCGGTAACCATCCATTCGATGTGAATATCATCGGTCTTGCACCGTCTTCATATCTTCGAGTTCTAATCGTCGATCAATTATTTGAAATGAGAATTAACTCGACCTTTTCAAATAATTCACGTATTTTTAGAATTTAAATCAATTCAATTCCTGGTTAAATTATTCGATGGCAATAATTCAATTCCTTAAAGTAATTTTCACGTCAAACACATTCAACCATCAAATATCCAACAAACCAAGTAAATTCAGTTTATTTCCATTCCATATCGTTTATAATATTTTATAACGATATATCGCTATTTTTATCTATTTAAAAATAGCCAATTTATTCAAATGACGCTTCAGGCCATAACTCGGCTATAGCATTGTTTTTCTTCAGATTTGATTCACACATATCTGAAAATCTAACCGTTGGATCTTTACAAATTTTATATCATTGAAAGATCTTTTCAAAACGAATCCAGCGGTTCCAGTTTTGGGAAAATCCGAAGGTCGGATCTCTTATTTGAAGTTACGATTTCAAAATACGAACTACAGCATCGTTATTCGATTTATTTTGATTATATTAATATACGTATATATATAAATATAATCTATTCTGGCATTTTTTTATTCATATTTGAATTAAACATACCGGACAATCTAACCATTGGATCTTTACAAATTTTGTGTCATTGGAAAGATATTTCCGAAGCGGACCCAATGGTTTCGGTTTCGGGTAAATCCGATGGTCGGATCTCCTGCAATAATCGTTTAAAATTACGATTTCAAAATACGAACTGCAGCTTCATTATTCGATTTATTTTAATTATATATATATATATAATCCATTTTTCGATTTCCAAACCATATTCGTTTCATATATTTGATAAAAATAATATTCTTATCCAAAAAATATTTATTTCAACGCATGACTATTTTTAACACTTCGTATATATTATAAAAAATGTGATTTTTATTGTTAAAACAATTTATTTCAAACATGATTATTTTTAACACTTCGTATACATTATAAAAATGTGATTTTTATTGTTAAAACAATTTATTTCAAACATGATTATTTTTAACACATCGTGTATATTATAAAAATGTGATTATTATTGTTAAAACAATTTATTTCATACATTCGATAAAAATGTTATTTTTATCATTCAAACAATTTATTTCAAAAATGAATATTTTTCCAATACATGAATATATTTCCATACATGAATATAAATCAAATATAGGAATATTTCAGAAAATTTCGGCAGGGTAGTTAATACTGGCACCGTCCCAAGTACAGCTCCTAGCTCTACCTTAAAGCTTCGCAGCTTTTAACAATGGAGATTTCAATATCTAGTTCGTACGCAGACGAATTTTCTCATATACTAATCCTATTGGGATTTTAACCACAATCAATCATATCAACCATTCGTATTATCAACCAAATTTCACATCAACCAAAATCCAAACAATCACAACCAATATATAGCATCCATGGCCTGTGGACGAGCGGAGTATATATATATATATATATATATATATGTATATATGTATATAAATATATTTCGATTTCATTTCAATATCATTTCAATTCCATTCAACGCACATATGATTTTTACAACATATGTATAACTTATACATCGCACATATGATTTTTACAACGTATATCTCACATTGGGTTCCACTCCTGCAAAAATTGTAGGAAGCTCCAAAAATTCTCCGATCTCTTCTAGAATGTAGAAGACGTCCACACGAGTCCAATGTCTCCTGTTTCGTCGAATTTCGTTACCATATTAAAAAGATATGATTTTTATACGATAAACCATCTTTGCAACACTTTTAAACGTTAAAACCTTTTAAATCAATAAAAGGCCGAACCTTTCAGCTTTTGATTCAAACCTAGGTTTGAATTTAACTTCCAATCCATGTAGCGATGAGAGGATCAGGCGGTTCAGTGTCGAAGAGGGTCGAGTCACGCACTCACGCGCGGTTGTCTGGTCCACTTCGGTGGTCTCTGGTGATGGCGGCGGTGCTTCGAAAGATGGGATTTCGGAGGAGCAGATCTCACAAAATACACCACTATATATGGAAAATATGGTATGGATTTAAAGAGGAAGGAACGATCTACAAAAACCCCAACTAGGTCACTAGATTTTATTGCGTGGATTTTGAGGTAAAGAGGAGAGAAGGGGGAGTTCGGTTCCTTCGTTCGATAGGATGGGGTATCGGGTTTCTTCGAAGTGAACGTTAAAACGTGGTTGGCCAAGCGATTTTATATTTATTTTTCATTTATTTAAATCCGAAAATGCCCCCAATCCATACTAACTCCAATTCACACCCAACGACTGTAGTCCCTAGCTAAATACCAACATTCCAAACACAATGGAATATGTTTCGTCGGCCCATTCGACTGTTTCAATTAGTTTTTCTTCAAATTAAAATATAAAACATTCAATATTTGATTTGAACATACATTTCAATTTGCCGGGGCCACATACTGATCCCAAAAATTCTAGAAAAATAAATCTAGCTATGTTTTGACGATACGGTCCCAACAAAACTGATTTCGTCGAATTTGGAGACCGTTTGAAAAATAGTCATTTTCTAGTCGATCCAAATTGACTGAGATCAACCCAACACATTTTCCACTGCCATGCTCAAAAATTAACTCCAGAAAATATGGAATTTGGAATCTAGCAATAATTCGACATCCCGGATCCAACAAAAGCGGTTTCATCGAAAACGGAGGTCGTTTGCAAAATGTCTATTTTCAAGGCCTATATAAACTCGACCTTTCTGAAAATTCATTTGGCCATAACTTTTGATTCCCGCTATGAAATTTCAATTTTTCAAATTCGTTAGAAAGATATTCATAAACAGATTTAAATATTTTTGGTTTCACTAAAATCCGTTTTATTTTGCATCCGATACAGTCAGTCAAAGTTCAAATTCAAATTTTCAAACTGCCGTGCCATTTCAGGCCTTGTTTTATAATTAAAATAAATATATTTATTTTCCCACATCGATTCAGATAGACTTTTGGTCATTATTATTTAAAATAATTTATTTTAAATATTCAAAATTCACTGAAATAGACAGATTAAAATTTTTAAATTGGTTCTGATTTTCCGGGTTGTTACATCTTCATTCTTCTTCCTACAACCCTCTATTGTAAAATTAAAAATTGAGATAGGGAGATGTTGCCTCAGCTTGGATTGAATTGGCCAATTCTTATCAAATTAATACGAGATTCTCTTCTACAAAATCAGCTTATATTTTCTGTTCTTTAAGTCCAATCTCTGTGAGTCCAATTTACATATATATATATATATATATATATATATATATATATATATATATATATATATATGAAATTTAAACAGTAATCCTGACGGTTAATAAACTTGAATTTGAGACTATGCCTGTTTACTTCATTGATTCATATTTGTACAGTTTTTCAGCTATTATATGTATATTATGTTACCCTTATCCTATTGTTCAATTTACAATCTTGATTACACTATAACAACAAAAAATTTCACAACTGCCAAAACAGTAGTAATATGTCTATTACAACTGGCATGCGCTACTAGTTATATCTGCAATCGTAATAAAGTCAACCTTTTTATAAATTATTTCTAGCAGTTGTTAAATTTTGTTTTACAACTGTTAAAAGTAATTATACCTCAACTGCTATTAATCAAAATTTTCATAATATTATAATTATAACCTCTATTTCACTAACAACAAACATAATTACTCACGTTAAGGTAAAAACAATTCAAGCTTACACCAATTGTGAATTAGTAATTTCATTACATAAAATAGCTATGTATGTTTGCAAGCGGGGTTGTGCTGCGCAAACTCAATTTGCAAACAGGGTTGCTGCTGCGTAGACTCAGAGCCGGCTCAGGGGCTAGTCTGAGCAGACAGCCGCCTAGAGCAACCCCCGAAGGGGAGCAACAGCCACTGGTGATCGTCAGTTGTACACAACGAATTTATATAAAAAGAAATTAATGGCAACTTTGTCACAAGAAACTTGTAGCTTGGTGGGATTTGTGGCAGTTGTGAACTATAAGGTCCAGAGTTCAAACCTTCCAGTGTGAATGAAAGATTTTGCGGACGCGCAGATTTTGAGCATTCCAACTGCAATGGGAATGAATGCTTTTACAGGAGCAGCATTTTTTTAGCCACAATTTGTATTTTGTTGCTCTCTTTCTTTTATGTGCCAGAGGTAGCAGGGCAAGGGGCAACATTTTTCTGCCCATAGTTTGTTGCTTCTTTAGTTTTCTGTGCCGGAGCCATGTCTGGCCTGGGGCAACCCAAGTTATAGAGCCGGCTCTGCGTAGACTCAGTTCCAACTGAGTTGCTCCACTAAATGAGATGTCCAATGACGTCGAGTGTGTAGATGTCAATGTATCTATCTAGAATGGCATTGAAAACAAATTAACATGTTTTCGTTCGGCGCGTGCCAATAATATGTAGCCGAGAAGAAGCTGGAACCACCCCCACTTAAAGTTTAAACCCAAGATGGATCATAACTAATCAGCTTTTAACTTCTATTTCCATGCATATTTTCTCTTTTATTTATCAGTAGAAGAGATCGCATCCATTTATATCGAACTACATGCAAGCTGATGCTGATGTAGCTGTTCATGGAGGAGGTTTGAAGACAATTTTCGTTCACAGATGCAACCTTCTTATTTAAAGCAAAAAAAATATGAAAAACACAGAAAATAAATAATTCTGATTTGTACAAAAGTGGATGTACCTCAGTTTCAACAGTTTCATGATAGTTGTCCGTGTCATGTGTAGCAAGCGGCTAGACGACAGTTTCACGATCCTCAGCGATTTCAAGGCGTCCACTCATTTACCTACGCTTTTGGCATATGGCGCACCAATGCAAATAGTAATGCACCGTGCCCGCATCACAAGGAGAACCCTGAACAAACATTAGCGTATAAAACATGAGACAAGGTCCATTCTTCAACCAAAAAATGAAATATATACATCATGTGTAGGAAGCTCGCTTTCCTGGAGATGACATTTTCTTTGCGGTGCTATCCTATAATTGTCTGAAAGTGCACCACATAACATCCATGTACAAATCAACCCTTCCACAATCAAAGGCATGTCGACTCCTTGTATGAAAGAAGAAAAACGAGTCTATATTTTGGTCGGTCATTTCTTCGTAACAACCACTGGCAATACTGATTTATCTTAAAAGCAATAGGCATATTTGTTTGTACCTATACTGCATCATGAAACATTTTCCTTGAATTACAAGTTGATTCAGGGCTTAATCTATTTGTCCATACCAGATTTCTGTGTTTTTCATTTCCACTTCTTGAGAAAGATAGATTATGCAGTGATTAGAATAGAAAACAAATCAAATAATATTAACCAGTATATGTAAGATTAGGCTGATAACATACACATACTTGTCTTGCTCTCTTGTTAACAGGGATCTATGGTGGAGTCATAACATAGGAAGTCCCCTTTATATCATTAGTAGCAGAACTGTCCTTTGCTCTTCCACCTTTTCTCCATTTCCTAATATATTCCAGGGTTCACTTGTCCCCTCAACATCTGAAACTATCAATTATTGATAGGTTAATTTGCTTGCATGGTTTCCCCAAATTACTTGAATTTCCTGGACAACTGATGCATGTATTACAAGAAAGGGTTGGTCGATGAACTTCTGTCTTGTCGTTAGAACCTTTAAAATATTAAAATTTGACTACATGCCATTTATCATTTCCGATGACTTCTTTGTCTTTGATTTTGGCATTCATGATTTATTCTGTAACCCTAAGACAGACCTTGTAATGGGAACTTTGTTTGCTTTAAATTGACCTCCTTGTCGATTTGATGGAGATGTATTCTTGCTTGACAATGAAGCTTTTCCTCTTAATATCTACTCCTCTAAAGTAGGACTTCTTCCCTTTGCTGAAGCTCAGCTTTTTATGTCGCCGACAAATTCTTAAAAAGTTGGGAAAGTGCCATAACTGGAAGGGTTGGATGTTAATTTGCTACAAGAACAAGGAGTACCTCAAAATCTGTCGCCATAGCAGCATCTGCAACACTGGACACAACGTTATCAACAGTGGATACATCAACATTTCCATCATTTGTAGTTGTCCAAACATGTCAGTAATATTTAGAAAGATCAATATAGTCATGATTCAAGTAATATAAGAGCTAGTGATAATGTCTTACCTCAAAAGCAGCAGTTTCGACAAGTTCAGCATCATTACCGGCAACTTTAATCGCTTCATCTGGAGCATTTGTTGTTCTTGCTTCAGTTTTTGGATATATATTTTTAGAGCCAATAATACATCCTTGAAATCTTTCATCACTCGCTTCTACATCGGTAGAGCTGTCATGTTCAATTTTACTTATATTGGCTTTGATACAAAGCGTGTGTTTAACATCCTCATTTCTCATTTCAATTTTATTCTTACTTCCCCCGATAGTAGGCGAGGGTATTACACTTTCACTTTCTAATGAATTTTCTGCAGCATTATTTTTACCTTTGCTGCTAGACATGACACGGTTCATCCTTCGCCTTAATGACTCATCGCATGCGTTTTCGTTAGCATCACCAATTTTCAACTTTCCATCTATTAAATATTTTGTGTTCCATTGTTCATGTGCAATTCTAACATCCTCAACTATCTCCTCGCCAGAGTTCATGGGACTGACATCAGCTTCCCATGACTCATCTTCATGTGATCACATTACACTATAATTCCTTTCACGATTTCCAACATAATCATTTAATAACCCATCATCCAATCGAATCATGCACTTGTCTCAATATGCCGTTATTCTCTTCACTATTTTTTCCTGGTGTTGTAATTGAATGTTTATTTTCTGCTTGAGTAGAGATGTATGTATGATTAACACTTGCATCTCCAAAGATTCGTATACGTAAATAATGCATTAACTTTGCTAACAAGCCTGATTGCAGAACATTTTCGACTACCTATGGACCCATGAAAAATGTACTGAGGGAATTTTGAAATATAGGATACTAGTGGATTTACTCATAGATAAATATTCAAATGAGTTATTTATTCATACCCAGATAATGATAAAGCAAGAAGACCGGTAGCATAAGTTGTTAGCATTTCAGAATCCGTTGGCTTATTATATCCCAATTCATGCCTCTTATCAATACCATCAGAAGAAAACTTCGATGAATCACTCTCCATTGGTACTAACATATTTGATTTTTTTTCGAGAGCTTTGCAACTTGTGGATCGATCTCTATAGGAAGATAATCTTATACTCAGTTAGTAGAGCGGATCTGATTCACTGCGATAAGAATTGGGATCACTACGCCATAGATGGCCTACGGCAACCCCAGGGAAGTGACGTAGTAGGTGCCAAAAATTGTTGCTATTGGCAAAAAATGATCTGTGGCAACACTTTTTCGAGGTTGCCATTTACCGCGTTGCCTTAGAGTCAAAGGCAACACTTTTACAACCCTATGGTAACATTAGTACATGTGTTGCCACAGGTACCACTAGAACTAAAAAAATACTCTTTCACAACTGCCAAAACCAGTTGTAATATGTCTAGTACAGCTGCCAATCGTAATAAAAACAACCTTTTTCACAACTGTTTCTAGCAGTTGTTAAATTTTATTTTACATCTGTTAAAAGCAATTATACCTCAACTGCTATTAATCAAAATTTTCATAATATTATAATAAATATTATTATAACACATTATTTTATACAAATAAATGTTTTATTTCAACATTTCAAATGATACAAAATTTTTGACTCCACTATATTGTACATTCACTGGTATATTACATAATCATTCATATTTACATACATTCCTCACTACATTATCACTCGATTCACATATACAGACTTATACATACAACCATAAGTAAGAAAAAATACAAGAAATTTAACTACAGCAGCTCAAACAATATCAAGTCGGTAGTCGTGTAGTCAAGCTCACATACCTCTTGTATGCGATCAAGAGCAAGAATATTATCCAAGGTGTCAAGTGATGTGGATATGAAACGACCCAAACTCCCCCTTTTGAGAAAGCACGGATTGAGTTGAGAACACGACGCATCAGAACACAAACAATGGAACATTTCATTACTTATTACAACAATTGCATTAGAGTAAGAGAATATATCAGAGTACGAATAAATATCACACAAAAAAATAACAGAGATTTAAAATACAAAGCAACAGAAAAAAATGTATAAATACAATGACTGAGACAACTGAATGAAATACACGGATACAAAGCTTTCCGAATATAGCGCCCGCTGTAATCCATGATCCTAGGAAAAGAAAAATCTGCGAAAACCAAAACTACAAGCTGCCCGTGTGGAAAATATGGGCACCCAGAGTTTAGGTTAAAACAATAAACTCCAGGTCAGTCATGGGACTAGTGTAAGAACTAAAACAGTTATTAATTTGATTTTCAAGTTAGGTAAATCAAAGGACCACGCCGTATAACACGGAACAGGTTTGCCCCCAAGAAAACCAGTGCATAAAACAAACAGCGCGATGCTAAATAAAGAAAAATGAAGCTATTATAAGACTCAGGTCCCATCACACAATGCAACGCAAGTCGAAGGACAGAGTTTTACCTTATAATAACCAAATATGATTGGTGCGGGGAATTTAACTTTTATTATTACTATAAGTGAAGAAATCAATTTCGAAAGTAAATGTATCAATTATAGACGGCATAGGTTCCATATATTATGTCGGTATATATAGGTTTAAAATTAAAACTGCAAAATGTCACATTGGAAGTTTGGATTTTCATGCTGATGGCTCCTGGTTCGAAAAATCTATTGCATAGTGCAATACACAATGGCTTACGTCCCAGCTAGAGAAACCACCGTAAAGCACATTCGCCGTTTTGGGAAATCAAGTATCACTGCGGCTTACGTCCTAGCGAGAGAAAACACCTCTTACTCTATCCTTTTAGGATTCGGGGGGTGTGCCCTATCCCTCTGAGCATGGAGCGACCACACTTAGCTCATCTCGGTCGACCGAATCCATCCTCATATCGAAAGCATACTGACCTGACCATCAGTTCACCATCATACAGGGGTGTGAGGCTCGCGAAGTAATGCTACACAAAGCTATGCTTTGATCATCATCCACAAGGCTCTGATTTTCAATAAAAGCCTTGATCCATGCATCTTAGCATGTCACATTGTCAATCCATACCATTGATTTCTGCCAATATATAACCTCTGAGCTCATATGTCTCAGAGAAGGGTGTTAAGAAAGAGAATAAATTCTCTGCCACTAATCATATATATATTTAGCAGAGATTAATGAATACAGCATAAAGGAATACAACGTCAGACATACCATCCATTTACAAGTCCGTTCTGAGTCTGAACGAAACCGAAGTCATCTAAATCCTCGTCCCGTATGTCCAATACATGAGAGAGGCCTCGTATATCTGAAGAATCAACAAGTACGTCCGGATGGCTACCACTGTAGCCCCTTCAAGGTAGTTAATCCAATCATGGGCATCAGTAGTAACCCATCTGTTCAATGTGAAGATCGTCGGTCTTGCACCGTCTTCAATCTCTTCGACTGTTAGTCGTCTTATTCATTATTCAGAATGGGTTAAACCCGGTTTTTCCGAACAACCCGTGTATTTTATAATCAAGTGCTATAAAAACACATCATACGCTTCATTCCAATTTAGAATATTCTTTTATTCAAATATTGTTTTCACAATTTAAAACAAATTAAGGTTTTCCAAATTAGTCGGGATTATTGCACCTTACCGAAGTAATCATTTGTTTATTTTCCCAATCCCAACCTATTCATCCCGTGGAGTAAAACTGGTAATACTCCATATCTAACACCACGGTGTTATCGGTAAAATTAATTACGATTTCACGTTCAAATCTAATTAAAGATTTAACTATCGCCTGGAGTAAAACTAGTGGTACTCCATTCTCGATCATTTCCCAAATTTGATAATTTAAATTATCATTCACATTTCAATATAATCAAAGATTCATTAAAACTCCACTTAGTTTTGATCTTCCCAAAATTCATTATTTAATGACTAGTCAAATTTAGGAAATAAATCCTATCTTTAACTGGGTTAAAGAATGAGTGTCATTTAAAACACAGTTCACGATAAACCCAAAATCGTCTTCCATTAAAACGGAATATACACGGAAATCATAAAAGTGTATAATCGATATAAATTCCCGTATTAGACTAATATTATGAATGGAATAGCGGCAAAGCCTTTTAAATTCCATATATAGTAACAGCCTTCCTTCACAGCAGCTCATTTCGATTATTACCAATCGAATTCCATTCAATTCCAATTTAATATGTTAAATTGGAAATCTTTACTTTGGAAAATTCCATTAATCTTAATTAAAAGATTTATAAATTCCAAATCATTTCTTCACTATTAATTGGGTTAAAGAACAAATGTTATTTAAAACATTGTTCACGATAAACCCAAAATCCAATTTTAATTCAATTCCAATTAAATATTAATTAATTGGTAAACTTCATTAATCTTGATTAAAAGATTTATTCTTTTCTCAACCGGGTTTAAGAACAGTGTTAATGAAGACACCATTCACGACGAACCCAAAATCCAATTTGATATTAAATATAAGGCTCTGAATAGAAATTATATCGGCTTATATTCAATATCAAATTTTGAAATCAACAAATATCGTATTGGGAATAACGATATATATATATATATCTTCCAAATTCCTCAACAATATCCGTATAATACGAAATCCAATATCAAAATATTCCGAAGAATATTTCCATTCTGAATCCATTTCAATTTATCCTTCAAAAAATTCTGATTATATTAAAACCATTTTCGAATCCAATTTATTTATTTCTAAAAATAACTAAATTATTATTCTAGTTATTAACTAGTTCATTTCGATAAAAATATATTTTTATCTTTACAAATATGGAATTTTTTCACCCAAAATCTTTCCAAATCATTTATTATGATTTTACATAATTTCTCCATATTTTTAATAATTTTATTATTATACGTATAGTCGGTTTCCAATAACGACCACCGAACTGCGTCCATAGCGACCTTTATTGAAATTGGTTTGGACATATCTTAAAATCTAACCATTAGATTTCAAATATCTTATATTCATTGGAAAGCTCTTTTCGATACGAACCCAACGTTTCCGGTTTTAGGAGAATCTGACGGTCGAATCTGTTATGTCCATTTGAAGTTAATGGTCGAAATTTGCGAACGGTCGCTGCTCGGCGCGTTCTATTCAGGACATTAATATATATATATAATATATATCATATATATTTCGTCGATTTCCATTCAAAACGTATTTTATAAATCGTTTTAAAAATGATTCCAACTTCATTTTCAATTTTAAATCAAAATTAAATATTCTATATCTTTATCATATTAAAATAATAATATTTCCAAAATATCAGATTTTGAAATCACTTCTTTTCGATATTCATTATAAAATGAATAAAATCGGATCGATAAACCAGTTCGGGTTAAAATGATGTTTGCTACTTAACTCGGCTTCACGTTTCAATATTTTTGTGCCTATCCAGTACCGGACATCAAAATCATAATTTTATTCTTCACTGAATATTATTTTAAAATGTTCGTTGTTTTAAAATATTCTTTATTTTAAAATATTCTTTATTTTAAAATATTCTTTATTTCTGAATCGGAATGCGACTCAATCAGTTATCATATAATTTCAGTAATATGGATTTCATACATTGCATTTATATAACAATAATGCTAAACAATCTGTAACAACCCAAATTTTTATAACATGTTGAAACTAGAAATCAGGGTATAATTAATTTTTAATATAAGAATTAAGGGAAACAGGTTATGCCATTGCATTCGTCTTGAAATTTTACATGAAACAGAGTCCGAGTTTTCGAAAATCGGAGTTCGGATGAAGAAGTTATGGCCTTAGAAGATTCAGCAGATTTTAGGCAACACAGGACCAAGCAGGTCGACCTGGGGGTCTACCTGGGGACCAGGTCGACCTGGGGGTCTACCTGGGGACCAGGTCGACCATGTGGTCGACCCTAGGGTCGACCTAGGGGTAGGTCGACCATGTGGTCGACCTCCCCCCTTACAGGTCGACCTGGTCGGCCTGTTTTGACCTAGAACTCATTTTTGAAGCCTGAGAATGTTTTGATGGTCGGGATTGATTCTAGGGGTAGGTCGACCATGTGGTCGACCTCCCCCCTTACAGGTCGACCTGGTCGGCCTGTTTTGACCTAGAACTCATTTTTGAAGCCTGAGAATGTTTTGATGGTCGGGATTGATTCTAGGGTTAATCTAAGGGCCTAAACTAGTTGCTACACCTATAAAAACACCCTTAGACCTAAGCTAATTCATAACAAATCATTCTTACACCAAAATGCTGTTGAGGTCCCTCTTGATCATGGCCGCCGTCTCTAATCAATTTCCTAAGCTTTCATACACAATCCAATTCGAAGATTAAGGCTTCTACAATGATTCAAGACAACAAATCAACAACGTTACTACAACATTCTATAACTAATTCAGTTCTTAATTCATTAGCCATGCTCTGTAAGTTCTAGTTACTTTTAGATTTTGATATGGCCATGGAATAAAGTGGAATTGGATTTAAGTATGTTTATCGATTCTAATCTATTTCTATTGCTCCTTGAATCTTAAGTTTTGAGAATTGTCTATCTTTATGATCATGTCAAGTTTATGATCTATTCAGCAGTTTTCTTGATTCGTAATAATGTTATCATCAAGTTGTAATCTTTATGCCTATCATGATGATTTATGCTATTTTCTCTTTGATCTAGTTCTTATTGCAACTTCTACCTCCCCCTATTTATTTTCTTTTGATGAACCTAGGTCAATTTCGGACCTAGGCCTAAACTACGATCTACGTGCGATGGTATACGGGGGAAATATTGGAATATTGCCTAGTGGAATATATGTGTTTGGTGGAATCAAAGGCATAATATGAAAATTGGATGTTTGGGGTTAATTTACCATTAACATGAAACTTGATGTTGGGGTATTGTCATTATAATGGTAATTGCAAGAATGGGGATTGGCATATATAATTTGACATGGATCTTGATATATATAATTTGATATGGATCTTGATATATATATATATATATATATATATAATTTGACATGGATCTTGATATGTGTAATTTGGCTAGAACTTGTTATGAGTAAATTGGTGTAAACGTAGTATACATGTAATTTTGGGTATAAAACTTGATCTATGTAAATTGGGCTTAGCTTTGTAAACATGTAAATCATGAATATTGACATATGTAAAGCGGCATGAAACTTGGTATATGTGTAAATTGGCATAAAGTTGGCATACATGTAAAACGGCAAGAATTGAACATATGTAAATTTGGTAGGAATTGGGCATATGTAAAATTGACATGTAATCTAGAAATTGGGCATATGTTAATTATGTAAAATTTGGAGTAGAAACATATATGATAATTTATGACTTGGAGAAAGTTTAATATGAACGCGCCTAAGTTGGGTTTTGAGTAGTTGGCTTGTATTGTAAATAAAAGGCCATAACTTGGCATAACCTTATAGTGAATTTTGATAATAATTTGGGAATACTTTTTGGGACAAAAACGTGAATTATGAACTTGATAATTAGCTTATAACTGGAAATATGAACGTGGTTGAAACATGAACATTTTTTTATATGTTAAACACATATTGGGGTTTTGAGGGGAATACAACCATTAATGAACCTTTGACAAGAGGTTAGACTCAGTTTGTGGCGTAAATCTGCCAGGAACCGCCCGACAAATCCAGTAGCCACAAAGTGTCAGTCTAATGTGAGAGGTCGAAGGTCGAATTGTAGGCGTAACGATTTATGACATGAGGTTAGACTCAGTTTGTGGTGTAAATCTGCCCGGAACCGCCCGGCAAATCCAGTGGCCACAAAGTGCACGGTCTAATGTGAGAGGTCATGATTCGTTCGTCATAATGAATGAATTAAGGAATACTAACCATAATAAGACGTGGGTATGGTTAGAGGGTTAGGTGGGATGACATGGAAATTTGACATGTAATTGTGGACCTAACCGGTATGAGTTAAGAACATGTAAAACTTACAAAATGTAGGCTTAACCAATATAACATGACACGTGGCAGGGTTAAGTCAACTTGAACATATGGATAATACTTAACCAACTTAGCATGATACGTGGGCGGGCTAAGTCATGAACCGCTTGAATACACTTAACCAATTTGACACGATGATTTGGTAGGGTTAAGTCATGAACCACTTGAATATACTTAACCAACTTGACATGATGATTTGGTAGGGTTAAGCCATGAACTGCTTGAATATACTTAACCAATTTGACATGATGATTTGATAGGGTTAAGTCATGAGCCGCTTGAATATACTTAACCAATTTGACAAGATGATTTGATAGGGTTAAATCATGAACAGCTTCAATATACTTAACCAATTTGACACGATGATTTGGTAGGGTTAAGTCATGAACCGCTTGAACATACTTAAACAACTTGACACATGATTCGTAGGGCTAAGTCATGAACTTGAATGACAACACTTAGCCAATTTGACATGACACGTAGACGGGTTAAGTCTCGAATTTAAATGACAACACTTAACCTGCTGGACAGAAACCCTAGTTACGCGGTCCTTTTCAGCAGTAACCCACTAGATGTATCATGGTACCCTAGAACTAGGCAGGGTGGGGCACGATTACTGGGCTGATTGTAAGCGACCAGAACGACGGCTGAGTTGGTGCGCCATTGCAGGTTCAGGCAGACTATGGTCGTGCACGTAGTCCGGAGTTGAAAAAGCAGGCATTGGGCACCAGTAGGTTTACACTGTGCGTGCTTGATTCGTGTCGGTGGTTGGCACCCTAGGACTTGATACACCCTATGGTGGACCTAGCACAGGTAACTACATTCGTGATAGGGCCGTATGACACGGACACATGAACGAGCTAGGACTTGTAGGGAGCCAATCGATTAATAGATCGTTTCGTGGGACCAAGTAATGGGTCATTTCATGACATTGGGCAAGGGATCGATTTATAGTCAACACATTACACGGGTTGGGATCACCTTATTATATAACACGGGCTACTATCTAGGACACTAGTAGGAGGTAAGGATCCTTGTTACATAGGACACTAGTTGGAACACTAGTAGGAATACGAAACATTCCATACACTTGTGAGATGCTAGTACGGGTGGTGCAGAGCAAATGGATATCACCGAAATATTTTAATGATGAAACTTAGAAATCTTGCGATGTTATACTTGATAGAAACCTTGCGATGTGATACTCGGTAGGAACCTTGTGATGCTACTCTTGATAGGAATTATGGGATGCTATTCTTAGTTATCGTGCCTGTGGCTTATCTTGTCATCATGCTTATGTTTACTTTCAGTTTATTCATCCCATGTTATCTTTACCTGTTTTTATGTTGAAAGTCACTAGGACTTACTCAGTCTTTACGACTGACCCGTTTTGTTTCGCCTCCTTTTCTTCCGTTGTCTCCCCCCCCCTCCCAAGTTCGCAGGGTGGGAATACAGCTTAGTTCGGATCTTACCAAGCTCCAAGGATCTTTCACGAACGACTTGGATTTCTCTTGGCTATGGCTTGATTTGCTTTATTGGGGAATATCACAATTTATTTTTATGCTTCTTTGTTTTTGAGCAAGACAGATATTTTAGCTATGTAATTGGGTATTGGAAGTTGATGGGCCTTTATTGTAAACAATTATATTTAATAAATGATTTGAAGTACTTCCACTTTACTTTCTGTTGTTTTATATATGTCTGTCTTGTAATATATCTGTTCTAGTACCCATAGTGCTCCACTGAAGTTAAGGCATTCCCTTTGTGAGTGACCTTAACGGATGTGGGGTGTTACACAATCATTAAAAATTCATACAACATCCAGAGTGCATTTTATAACTGTATAAGCGTTAAAATAAATAAATAACGCTTACAATAGTCTATCAACCAATCGATTGGCATACAACTAAACAATTGGGATTAGTGTATGTCAAATATCATCTCAATACGCGTGTGGGGTTTCAACCAACAAATACTGAATATTATTTGTGCAGTTGGGCGACGTGTAAAATTTATCGTCCCAATCAATATCAGTTAAATGGGTGTACATAAACAAATCGTCCGATTTGTAAATGAATATTTATTTTCATTTCAGGAGAATTTTATGTTTTTCTTATATACGTTAAATATTATATTTTTAACGATTGAATATTTATTTCAACACATGAATATTTTATTTCGTTCATTCATACCATTAAAATAATATTTTTATTGTTCAAACATTTTATTCAATACATGAATATTTTATTTACACATTAAAAATGAGATTTTTAATGAATAAACATTTATTTCAGAAAATTTCGGCATTATAACAGCGCGATATTAGAAACGGAGTAATGTCTAGCATTACCCCTCTCCTGATACTGGCTCGCGCCATACACGATCAACCACAATCAATCCAAACAATTCACAATCAATTTTTCAACCAAATTTCCACAATACAATCCAAACAACCATGATTTGTGCAATAAATGGTGTCGGGTGCTGCTAAGCACCGTCTGCATCCTAGTATATATATTTAACTGTAAATAAATTTGAGTGGGAAAGAGTTCTCACCCAAGCTATACCAATCGCCTAGACACTTCTACTGTAGAATTTTGTCGTGCAGTCTCCATTTTGTCGTTTCCATCGTCCGATTTCGCCTCTTTTGTTATAGAATCTTCATACGGCCTCCAATCTTCACCAAACTTTTGTCTCTAGCCCAAACGTGTCATTTCGGACAACTTTTGCCTAGACTTTCTTCCAAAAATGCACAAATTCGCCGAAAATCGCAAAACAGCAGCAGGTCCGTTGACTTCGGACGTGTTTTGCGAACAGCTCCAAACTCCAAAATTTGACTTCCATATATCCAAATCGAAGAAAAAATCGTGATCTACAACATTGATCCAGTGGAATTTCGGCTAGAAATGCACGGTTTGGGAGTTATTTGCGAAATAGTGACAGGGTGTTATTTGCAAAACGGGAAATTTGTGAAAAATGGGTTTTTGGGGATGAGGGGGCCCACGACCGAAGCTGGGTGGCGAAGGCCGGGCCTACTGACGTGGCTGGGGTGGTGGTGGTGCGGCCTTGGGGTCCATAGTGGTAGTGGTGGGTGGTTTTGGGTGCAAGGGTTCTCAAATACAAAGGAGGGTATAGGAGAGAGGAGGAGGTGGCCAGAGGGAGGTGGCGGCGGCCGGAGCTGGTGGTGGCGGCGGATGGGTGGTGGCAGCAGCTAAGGAGGAGCGGTGGCCATTAATTTGTATTTTGAATGAAAAGAGGAAAAGTAAATAGTGAAATAGAAAACGAGGAAAAATGATTATATGCTTATTTTCCCGGTTATCGTCCAAATTCCAACGATCTCCAATTGCCGTGGATTTTGGATACGGGATAGTAGACGTCAAGACGAGTCCAAAGAGACAAGTTTCGTCGAATTCCGAGTTCGTTTGGCCTTCCGTTAAAATTCTCAAAGATGCTCAGATATTGTTCAAAAATGAGATTTTAGCGCACCTTTTCTTCTTGCACGCCTAAACGGTTACTCCAAAAATCATGGCCTTTTGGATTTAAGCATTATTTAGCGATACGAATCCGGAAAAAAAGTAGAATCTAATTCTGAGGTCATATCGATAATGTTCCTTTGTAAAATGACTGCCTGTATTTGAACAAATGGTTTCGCCTCGCACGGCTACATATTAACTCCGTTCGGTGCGCATTTTCGAACTTAATAGTGATTTGTCATTATGAATCCAACAAAATTAGTCTCGTCGAATTTTGAGATTCCTAGCAAAATTTCACTTTTTAAGGGCTATGTTTGACTAACCCAAAACCCAACCAAAATTCACAATTCCGAACCTCGGAATATATCAAAGCTTATACTTTTCGGAGTCGCAAACAACATTTTGAACTCAATGGAAGTGGTTTCGAGTCCAAATTCATCTGTATGCAAAACGTTTCTTTTTGGGCCATACATACATAATATAATGAAAATATAATTAAATTCCATAGCGACTATTTTCAATTTTAAACTGGGAAAAACTTTTTATTCCCATTATGAAATCTGAATTTTTAACATTCGTTAGAAAGATATAATTAAATAGATCCCAATGTTTCTGATTTTATTGAAATCCAATTTACTTTGAATCCTATACATTCAGTTAAAGTTCAAAATCAAAATTTCAAATTGTCGTGCCATTTCATGCTCGTTATATAATTAAAATAAATTTATATGTTCTAATTCTATTCAAAATAAACTTTTAGTCGTTATTATTTAAAATAAATCATTTTAAATATTCAAAATTCATAAAAATGGCCAAAATAAAAAATTTAAATTGGTTCTGAAAATCCGAGTTGTTACAGGATAAACCACCATGCAAACAAAAAACCTGCAAATGGACGTTTCATTTTTCATGTGGTTTGACAATAAAAGGAAATTCAAAATTGAATATAACATAAAACCATAGATGAAAAAAGAAAAAGAATTCAAGAAGGACCTGGTTCTCAATTAAAGTTGTAAGCGGCAGATAATCAAAAAGGTCGGTAAAGTATTTCCACTCACATTTGCATTACCATATTTTCTTAAGCATTGATGATAGAATCAACATCTGAAATGAAACAAAAATCATCAATTTTATAATATGAGTCAACTCCATATGTTATTGAAAATAAAAGCTTAGATTTAATTCAACTATTATTTTGTCCCATTGATTTAGGAAACAGTAAGGCAATATCTAAACGTAGGTTATGATATCAACATGATAAAGACTTGTCTTATGCTATGCCGACTCTACACAAAAACTGTCAATGGATATACAAATGATAAAATTAATATAATTATGGAGCTATGTTTCCTATGGTTCCTAGAATGCTTGCAGTTGCCATGGATACATTGCCATCAAGAAGCAGTATAGAAATGCCAAAGTCACTTACTTGTGATATAAATCTAAACACTTCTACTGGTTTAGTCAGTCCACTATTTAAACACAAAACCAAATCCTCCTTTCCACGGTAAATTTTCCCCACTGAAATCTGCATTTTAACGGATAAGTTCATAGTATGAAACAAGTACATGGTTATATAGTGGCATCCTGTTAGTTTTAATCAAAATCTATTGCTTTCTTTTCAAGCAAAATGCACATGCAAGACATACACATAGAAAATTTGTCGGGGCACTCTACACACTTCCAATCCTGTAAATGCTCATCAATGGATTTTATCCCATTGATTACTGAAAATAAAGCTTACAGATTAAATTCAACTATTATTTTATCCCATTGATTCGTTTTCAGGAGCAAGTTACCTATGCATCAGCCTCAGAAGATATATGGATGTTTAAACTATTAGAAAATGTTAATCCATATAATAAGCATTTTCATGTTAATTTATATTCCTCCAAATTGGTATGTCCCGGTAATGAACTGTTCTCTATCTAAAATATTTCAATAGAAATCTTATCTTAATCTGACTTGACTACCACCATTAATTCAACTGGAATAAATTCAGCAAACCTTAACAAGTAGCGAAGCATTATCGTTTCGTTCCAAATTTTTGGTCTATCAAGCACACATAAACAAGAATATTACTCCTTATATCTACAACCAAATATTATTAAAAGATAATAACTTAGAACTTACTTCTATTGGACATCTCTGACCAGGGAACCGATTTCCATCTCAATTGAAATGCATCTCCACGATTCTTCACTGCACAACTTAAATAAACAGTCCAGGGAACTGATTCCCATCTCTTTCTTTCAGTTGCATTCAAATCCTCTATTTCCTTGTTGAAACTTCAGTTTTTATACAAAAAGGTTGAAACATTATATAGGAGTAATTTGTTTATGCAATCTTTAAATAGAATAAAGTTCACCTCGTCGTTTCTACTTAACGATTCGAAGCTCAGAAGGAAAAAGTCTACAAGGATCTAAACTTGGATAAAAGAACTATACATGGTATCCGCATTGTACTTTGTCGGATCAGCACGATGCTGGACACAGATCGACAAAGTTAATGTTTCAAATCTCACCAAGGCAGCGTGGTGTCGGAATCTTTTGAGTTTGATATCGATTCATGGCTCTCATCTGATTGTGCTAAGCAGTGGTAAGTCTTTTATATTTTACATAAACATATTTTATTCACCATATATATCATTAAGCAGAATTAATAAGAACACAAAGGATACACAGCAAGGATATCAGTTGCACGGTTAAGCCACCTAAATACTCCCCGGTACCTCATTATAAAAAAAGTATGTTTCTTTTTATCACCGCCTGCACCCCATCATAAAAACATGGACGGGTTGGATGATTTGAAATACAAGACACTAGTGGATTCCTCAAAGATAAATATTCATGAATTATTTATTCATACCCAGATAATGATATAGCAATAAGACCGGTAGAATAAGTTGTGAAACCGATGATATATATTCTTAATTAAAAGACTTACATTTGGATTAGTAGTTAGCAAACAAGTGGAATAACTCTTCATAGATGGAAGCAAAAGAGGTATTTGAAGTCAAAATTAGGGCAAGTGCAAAGTAGGTGGTTATTAATGGAAGGATTAAAAAAACCTACATCTAAAGGGAGCAGCGTATGGGGTAGAAGGGTGTCCATGTTTTCATTATTGATTGCATCACAAACTTAATTTTTGACAGCTCGATTTGGAGCAATAGAACATGACAGAGTGGATGGACTACACACGGCGATGGAGTTGCAGGCGGCGAATTTAACGGTGGTGAGATGTGAAAGTGGGAGCGGAACGGATTTAACAAACACGATTCCATTTTCAGTTAGTAGAGTGAATCTGATTCACTACGATAAGAATTAGGATTTAATTTTAGGATTTGAACGATTTAGGGTTGTGAAAATGGAAGGCGGCTATACGTTTTCTTAGAACTATGTTTAGCGGCAAAATGAAAATTAGGGGAAAGACTCTAAGGCACTTACGAAAAATCAGATTGATGCGGACCAGTAACGTGGACTGTTGGATCGTGTTGACGTGGATTGATAATATTATTCATGCGGATTGATAATTTTATTCACGCGGCTACTGCAACACAAGTTGATATCTATGCTAACACATTAAAGTGTGTGTTGCAATAGACAAAAAACAACATAGCAATGGCAACATTATAGCTAGCAACACCATGAATTTTTGTTGTGATAGGCCATCTATGGCGTAGTGGATTTAAGTTTAGGGTTTAACGATTTAGGGTTACGAAAATGGAAGTCGGCTATAGTTTTTCTTATAATTATGTTCCAACGGGAAAATGAAAATTTAGGGCAAAGTAGTTGAGGCAGTAAAGGAAAATCAGATTGATGTGGATCGATAACGGGGACCGTTGGATCGTGTTGATGCGGATTGATAATTTTATTCACGCGGATACTGCAACACATGGTTGATATCTATGTTAACACATTGAAACATGCATTGCAATAGACAAAAATCAGCATAGCTGGTTACACTATAGCTAGCAACACCTTGGATTTTTGTTGAAGTAATCCATCTATGGCGTAGTGTTGAGAGCATAAATCCCATATGCCAAAGTGTGGCAAGAGTGAAAATGAGCCATCCCCATTGAATGCCAAGCTTGCGGGTATTTATAGGTGAGTTTAGGGACCAGCAGCCCGAATTTCATATCCCTGGGAGATGCGTAATTCGCATCCCAAAAATAAAGCTGAAAAATCAAACCATTGTCAAAAATTCACATCCCTGAGTTTGAAAAATCATATCCCAAAAATATGTTGAAAACACATGCGAATCAGGCCAAAATTAGCTATCTGCATGGTAGAACCATTTTTGCCAGGTGACCTAGCACTTTGCTGAAACATTTCGTATTCCATGCCAAGTTCAATTTTCGCATCCCGAAATCGTGATACGAAGTTGAGAAAAAAAACCGGATCTGCCTGAGTCAATCTGGTGATTTCGAGATGCATAGATTTCGCATCCCTCTCCATGCCAAATTTGGAGTTTAAGATCCATAATGCGAAACCGTGGTTTCGAGTCCCCAACCCCTGTCGTTCCCACTTTTTTCGAGTTGCCAAATCTGAAGTGACGATGTTCCACTTTCTTGTAACCCGAAGCGGATACGAGTTTTCCTCTATCGGGGCTACTGCGAGATCAGGGATTTCGTATCCCAGTTGGAATACAAAATGTTGGGATGTGAAATCCTAACCTTGCCATGCCAAAAATCCGGATCGTGCCAAACCCGATGCGCACTCATGAAAATGAGTGGTTTTCTAATGCCGATCATCCCATTTTTAATGTGCCAAGCTAAGTGTTTATCCAAATTCCAGATGTGATCAACCAAGCACGAATATGTGGTTTTTGATGATTTCCAGGTGTCGATTACCTATTTTTGAATGTACCAAACCAGAAATTTGCCAAGTGCCAGATTTTGATGTTGAGAGTCACGCAAGTCATTTTTCGTGATCGTGCCATGTCGATCAGCTGTTTTTGATTGCGCGATACAAGTTTTTGCCGAAATACATATATTTTTTCTATGATGAGTTTTGCCACGTGATCGGACTGACACGCTCAAGCACTTTGAGCTGATCCGACCGAGTCGATCACATATTTTTACCATGCCGGTTTTTTCTAAGTTCATTAACGATGATTTCACGAATCGACGCTATTTCCAACCCTTTCCAGACATACCACGACTTTAACCAAATCGCTTTGTGTTTTCTGATGACATTCTAGAGACTTAAGCGCATCGCTAACTAAAATCTTGACGTGTGACAGCTTTGACAAAAAAGAGAGTCAACGCTTTCCTCCCGAAACATGTCCTTTTTGATTGAAGGAAGTTGTGATTTCTGAGAAAACCAGAAATCCAGAAACTAAAGCTGAGAGAAGTTCAAAGCGAATTTCTACAACCAGAAAACCGTAGAGCCACGATCACGCCAGATCATATTAACCAGAAATCAAAATTCATCCAGAAATCCATAATCACTCCAGATCGTATTAAACAATGAAACTAGAAAGTATGAAATCCAATGAAATCCGACGATCGCTTCTAATCGTTTAGAGATAACCCGAATAACCGGAATACCAGAATGATCGAAATAACTAAAGTAATCGAAGGACTGCAGGAGTCCAATAACCAAAGTGAGACGACCAAGGAAAGCCAAAATGTTGTAAGACGGCTTTACCGGAGTAAGACAACCAAGGAGAAGCCAGAGAGGTCTAAGATGGCCTAACCAGAGTAAGACGACCAAGGATAAGCCAGAAGGGTCCAAGATGGCCTTATTGTAGTAAGACGACCAAGGAAAGCCAGAAAGTTCCAAGATGGCCTTACCAGAGTAAGACAACCAAGGAAAGCTAGTTTGGTCCAAGATGGCCTTACTAGAGAAAGATGGTCAAGGACTAGCCAAAGAGGTGCAAGACCGCCATACCGGAGTAAGACGACCAAGGACAAGCCAGAAGGGTCCAAGATGACCTTATCGTAATAATACGGCCAAGGACAACCCATGGACTGGAGTCCCTAGAGTTTGTAGTCTAGTTTTTGGTTTCATACCCCACAAGCAAACGTCCTTACTTTGCGAAGTAATCTTATTAAAGTTATGGAACTTTGGTTTTTTTAGCAAAAACCAAAAGGAAAGCCTGACGGTTCATCATCCGTAAAGAGCATGCCTACGGACTCGCCTGTTCCCATACATGGGTGTGGACTTAACCATCTTTGATTTCAAATTCATTCATAAAGGAGACCTAATGGTTTATCGTTTGCCAAGAGTATGCCTAACGACTCGCATGTTCCCTTACATAGGTAAGCAAACTTAGCAATTCAAGTTTCAAAACCAGAGTTATCTCAAGGCGACCCTGCCGGAGCAAGACGACCAAGAGTAGCCAAAAAAGTTCAAGGCGGCCTTACCGGAGTAAGACAATCGAGAAAAGCCAAAGTGTCCAAGGCGGCCTTACTAGTGTAAGATGACCAAGGAACGCCAGAATACTTCAAGGCTGCCTTACCGAAGTAAGATGACCAATAAAATCCAAAACCAAACCATTTTATTAATAATCAAGGGGCTATGGTGTATTGTCGAGCAAAGAGCATGCCTAAGGATTATAACAGCTCACATACATGGATGGGTTGACTCAACCATCTACAATCCAAGAAGCCAAAAGGTAAATCTAGAGGGCTCGAGCCTACAAAGTCAAAACCATGGGCCGGAGCCCGAATATCCAAATCCAAAGAAGACCAAAAAGGCCAAACCATAATCTTGAGATACCAAGTAATCCAAAATCCAGAAAACAAAGAGAAAGAGAGCCATAAGTGAGTATACCATCATCGTAATGCCAAAACATCCAAAAGCCAAGTATCTAAAGCCAAAATATCGAAGGCTTAGAAATCCAAAATCCAAGAAACCGAAGAAGACCAAAACCAAGAATCCAAGGAATTTGCAAGAGCCAAAACTGAGATACAAAAAAATCCAAGACCTATATCCTGAAAAATAAGAAAAACTAAGACTAAGTAACCAAAGTATCCACAAAATCAGAAGACCAGAAACCACAAGTCAAAAGATACCGATGTCCGGGAGTCCTACATCCGAGATAACAGAGCCAGAAACGGGTTTAGTTGATTAAAATGTTGTTGGAACGAGTGCTGGTCTCGGGCCTATCCTGAGTAGCATGAGGGGGATGTGCCTGTCCCGGCACCACAACCTGAGTCTGAACGAACCGATCCAGGCCTCCATGTCCGACATGCTCTTCAATCATATCCCTTAGATGTCGACAATCATTTGCATTATGACCGTCGAGATCATGAAACAAGCAATACCAACTAGTATCTTTTTCGCTTTGAATAAACTCCCGTGTGGGAAGCTTTCTGAAAGGAGCTGTGGGATGAACCTCCAAGTAAATCTCTATAGGGGTAAGAGAAAGTTCTGAGTAAGTCGAGAACTTAGGCTGCCTCTAGGCTATGTTACGGGTATACCTTAAAGAATGCTTACTTGTACCGGAATCCTTAACTTTACCAAAGGCGGACGGTTTCCCGCCCTTAAGCACATTAGCCTCGAGAACCTTTTTATAAATCCTCACGTCCTCTTCCCGAAGAAACCTTTCAGCTTCAAAGTAGAACTGCCAACGTCCATTGGCGGGTCCCGATGCAAAGAAGTCTTAAAATTAGACTTATCAAGATCTCCGGAGTCCGTGGCCATCAAAACCATAGATAGATTGGGTCTGTCAACCAAAGCCACCACAACATTGAACCATTTCAAGTATTTGCGCAGAGTCTTGCTGGACTTTTTCTTAATGCCTGTTGGAGTCCTCACACTCTTTGGACGAGCGATATGAACTCTAACATGTTCCACAAACCTGCTAACCAAAGCACTCCAAGAAGTGACAGAATTTGTCTCCAGCTGCCTAAACCATATGGCAGCAATGTATGTCAAGTAAAGATGAAAACACTATGCCATAACACCTTCCAGGCAGAGATAACTTCCATATGACGCACATAGCACATCAAGTGAGCGGTCGGATCCTTCCGATCATCATAAGGTTCCAACGCTGGTAGTTTAAAGTCCGGTGGGTTCTGAGAATTCATGATATCCAAAGAGAATGGACTGCTAGTAACACAATCCAAGTCTGAAGAGGAGGCACTGTCTTGAGTGAATCGACGAATAACATCCATGATTTGAAATCCATTACCAAAAGTGAGCAACTGATTCAAGTTATCCAAAGTGACACTGGTGCCCCTAGAGTTTAATTTCAGGTTAGGAACTGGTTAATTAGCAATAAGAACTTCCAGTTGAATTCCGACCCAAGAGGCCGCATAGGGCACAATCCTTATTCCTAAAACAGTGGGAACACTACCACCCAAACCTGCGCGCGTCGGCGCTTGAACAACATTACCAATGGCGGAGCCCGCAGCCTGACCGACCAAAGCGTCATAGGCTGGAGGTGACATCAGGGTTAGCGGAGCCCCATATCGTGGCAGGAACATCACCGGTCCAAGGATCAGCATCGACTTGCTGATAAGTTTGCGGGATAGCCCCCAAGTCCCGAGTCGTGGCCTGAGGAACATCAATACTTGTCCCAATAATGCCTGGCATGTTGGCCTTCGAGTATCTCCAAGCCTAGCCTCAATTCGAGCAAGAAAATTGTTTGATGCTTCATCCTGTTACCTAAGTCAAGCGTTCAAATCCATAGCCAAATTCTTAGTCATCCCATCAACGTTGTCACGAGTTATGTAGTTCGAGGGAACTCCAGTCGAAGAAAGTTCTTGACTTCCTTCACCTCCTGCACCTTGAGCTTCAGCAATAGCGTCGAGCTTCTTGTGCTTAACCATGCTGAGAAGCAAGTTACAAAGTCTAAGTCAAAATTTGAAACCAAAGTCGAAAACCAAAGCCGAATCTAAAGACGAAATCTGTGAATCAAACCAGAAGCAGAAGTCGAAGCTATGCATTCCAATTCCCGATGCACCAAAATGTTGACGTGGGAATTCGCTATTTGCACACGCTAACGCCCAAGTGTATATTTTAGAGTAAAACAACAATCCAAATATCTAAAGTTGAGAAATATAAAGGGAGAACACATCTTTTATAGTAGTTTGGCACTAACGCCTACATCCACTTCATAGAAATCATTCATTATATATTTGTTGATTACAAAGGTTGTACAAGTTCGGATAATTTCTGTGTACAAAGTCATATTATAGAACAAAAAAATGTTTGTTAATTCTAAACTTTGACCAAAATGCCCTTCGTCTTCTTCGTTGAGTGAAAATATGGGTCAACGTCCAAGAAGTGGTTTCAATGTCCAAGAATTCCAAAGATATCCAAAAATGTCCAAGAGCAGTGCAAAATTCCAAGTAAATGTCCAAATGTTGTAGGAAAACGTTTGTGCAAATTTAGAAATCCCAAAGAAGTCCAAAATCCATGAAGATGATGAAAGAAGTTGTTAATGGTGCTTGAGAGCTTCAATCCCGCATGCCAGTGTTGCAAGAGTGCAAATGAGTCAACCCCTTTGAATGTCGATCATGGGCGTATTTATATGTGAGTTTTGGGACCAACAACCGAAATTTTGTATCCTTGGGGATGCGAATTTTGCATCCCAAAAATATAGCCGAAAAACCAAACCATTGTCAAAAATTCGCCACCCGGAGTTTGAAAAAACCTTATCCCAAAAATTAGCTGAAAACATGTGCGAATCAGGACAAAAGTAGTGAACTGCATGGTAGAACCATTCATGCTAGGTGATCTAGCACTTTGCCTAAAAATTTCGTATCCCAGGCCAAGTCAAATTTTCGCATCCCGATACTGTGATACGAAGTCGAGAAAAAAGTTGATCCGCTTGAGCCGATCAAGTGATTTCAAGATGCACACGAATTTCTCATCCCGCTCCTTGCAAAATTTTGAGTTCCAGATTAGTGATGCGAAACCATGATTTCGAGTCCCCAACCCGTGTCGAACCCATTTTTTTTGAGTTGCCAGATTTGAAATGGGGATCTGCCAATTTCTCGTATCCGGAAGTGGATATGAGTTTTCCTCTACCGGGACTAATGCGAGATAAGGGATTTCGTATCCTAGTTAGGATACGGAATGTTGGGATGCAAAATCCCAATGTTGCCATGCCAAAATCCCAGGTCATGCCAGAACTGATGTGCACACATGAAAATTATTGGTTTTCCCACGCCGATCACCCCATTTTCAATGTGCCAAGCCAGGTAATCAATCAAATTCCAGATGTGATCAGCTAAGCATGAACACGTGGTTTTTGATGATTTCCACGTGTCGATCACCTGTTTTTGAACGTACCAAACCAGAAATTTTCCAAGTTCCAGATTTTGATGTCATGAGTCATGAAGCTATTTTCGTGATTTTGTCATGTCGATCTACTGTTTTTGAGTACACAAAACTAGTTTTTGCCAAAATCTATATATTTTTCAACGACGAGTTTTTCCACGTGATCGAACCGTCGGACCGAGTCAATCACGTATTTTTATCATGTCAAATTTTCCAAATCGATTAATGATGATTTCACGAATCGATGCTATTTCCAACCATTTCCGAACACATCGCGACTTAATCCAAATCACTTGGTGTTTTCTGACGAAGTTCTCGAGACTTGAGCGCATCGCTAACCAAAATATTGACGTGTGATAGCTTTGACCAAAAAGAGCATCAACATAAGCTCTTACCTATTAAATAGATATCATTGCTTTCCATTGTTATTCCATGATAAGCACGTCGCTGGTAAAAGTTTTTTTATGTTAATGTTTGTTAAAATCATTTTTTCATAACCAGACTCGTTCGTGGTCAAACCACGAAAAACCACATACCGTGGACCATGACGGTCGGGATTTGAAATGGGGCTCCTCCATGCTAGACCACCAGCTAGACCTCAGATCCACGGTTAAACCGTAGTTTGACAAACCATTTCTATTAAGTCATGCCCTATTTCGTTCTTTTTTTCGCAGTTTCATCAAAGATTTCTATAGCCTTAATCCCTAAACTGGTGTCACCATCGATGTAATTCTCCGTCTATGAAGCAAGTCAGGGCATTTGAGCTAGAATTTACGTAGTAGTTTAAGAAAACAACATATTTCGAAATGAGAAAGGGAAATTGTGTTTGTTAAGGAGAATCAAATGTCAGAACACAAAATCTGAAGATGCCAATAGAATGTAGTTGAATGTATGAAAGATAAGCGTGAGATCCGAAGCTACATATAACAATACAAGAAAAAATGGCTTTTGATTTTCTATTTCCAAAAAAGAGTTCTATTAGATATTTTATTTATAATAAAACTAGTGAATGACCCATGCTACACACAAGGGCAATATGAAGTAAATAGTATGCTAGTTATAATATTGGTTGGTTTAGTTAATAAATTATGCATCTGAGTAGTATGGTTTTGGTTTATAATTTTGTGTTTAGTGCAAATCTACGCAATCTAACATAGTTAATAGAAATGTTTGCATGGCGATGAAAGGATATGGGTAGTACATTGGTGCAGGGTGAGATTTTAGATCTCTTGTTTTATATTTTGGTGACGTTACTCTCGTAACCAATTGTTGAAAGCAATTTTGCATTTTAAATTACATAATTGAAATCGATATATTTTGTTGTTGAACTCATAACGACTAATATGCACATGTATATTAGACCACTCATCAAAACATATAGAAAAAAAAATATAGTGAAAAAAGATGGCACTTGAATTTGCATTCTAGTGAAATCTCACTTATATATATGGTTACCATATTTTTTTTTCTATTTTTGAGCATCTTGCATGCTTGAACATCATTATATTCAATAGTATTTTTTACTTTGCAAAAATAATGTCACAATGGAAAATGATTAAGTTATTCCGATATTATGTTATTCCAATTTGATCTATCATCTTATTCTGAAGAAAAAAAACTTTCAGTCCTTTTTACTTGAATATTACTTTTATACTCATTGTTTTAATAACTGCCTTGTTACCCCTTTATTTTTGCCAAAAATGTAATGCTAAATAAGATGACATGCATCCAAAGACCAAATTGAAAAGGGAAATTAATTAAACTTCATCATTTCATATTTATATTTCTTAGACCTTTGCAGTTTAATAAACATTCAAGCCATTTTGAAATAGAGAGTCAACTGAATCGCCGAAAATGCTATAAGAACATAATTTACCATGTTACTATGTACACATGGTTTAATAAATTAAAATATGGTAATAAATCAGTATCTTCCTTTTCAAATTGTGTGACGGCCCGCCCCGCACCGGTCGACATTTCCTATGAAAGTGCACTGTGCCGATGTCCAATCAGCATGAGACGGTCATCAAAGAAAGGAAAAGTAATGAATTTTAAGCTAACAAGGAACCTGTAGAATGTCTCACAGTGCATGGAAATAAAATATAATAAAACATATCTTTGACATAAAACAGGCGAGACGGTGCATAAGCTGAAAACTAAACCATCATAGCAGCAGAAATCCAAAATACAGCTTATGATCCATAACCATCATTATTACAAATCTTAAAATACCGTCTCTAAAGAAAAAGGAAAAGGTGCACTACTAATGCCCAAAGTAATGACCAGCAACAACACAGGGAGAATATATAGAGAATAGTACGTGTAAGCCTCATGCTCGTCACGGACAGCTACTCGTGCACAACCAGCTAACCTGTCTCAAGTCTGCCCATTTAAGAGCACCCAGAGTAAAAAGAAGAGACATAAAACTCTGGGTCAGACAAAAGTCTGGTTTGAGCGATAAGCAGCAAAACAGAACAATAACAGGTATACTAAACCATACCTAAATCTGGACCTGCAACCAAAGAGTTAGCATAACATACCGTACAATACTCTAAGGTGCCACTAACATATGGTGTAAAGGTTACGGGGGTGTGGGTGTGCATGTATAGTGATGACAAACAATCAAGAATAGCAACCATCCTCACATCTCTCACTCAGTGCGTAAAGCATGCGATATCCACCACTTTGATCACCCAATACTTTGTTACGATCACTCTGCCCCATAGAGTCGTGACGGCTTCACTGCATTGATTCGTAACCACTAATACTTTGCTATGTCCACTCTGCCCCCATGGAGTCATGATAACTCCACTGCACTGGCTCATAGCCATGTTGTGATCACTCTGCCCCATTAAGTAATAACAACCCCACTGCACTGATCCGTAGCCTAACATCTGTCTTGGTGGTGAATCAAAGTTATGGACGTCGATAACTTCTTAGCACACATCCCGCAGCAAAGTCCAATCGTGAAGTTAACTTGTTGGTTCCCAACTGGATCCTGAGTACAAACCTCCTATTTGGACTACCTTTGCATCTCGGGTTTGGTCTTCTTCGGATCGGTTCGGAAAGTGGACTTCCATTTGGTTCGGCTTCCTCCCTTCGTTCGGTTTGTGACCCATGTATAGACCCGGTTCGTGATCCTAGCTCCAGCTCATGGAAACACCCGATCTGGCTCATGATGAACCAGTTTTGGTTTGATCTCCTTCTGCTCGTGGTCAAGCTCCGGTTCGTGCTCCATACCCCAGCTCGTGGTCCTCATGTTGGCTCGTTGCTCGTGATGAGGCTTCGGTTCGGGTCGTTCTTCAGGTGCGAGCCACTCATGGATCCCTGGTCAATTCGTGTTTGTGCTCGAGGTCTTCATGCGGCGGTTCGGTTCTGGGGTGGGTGTCATGATCGGGTCGGTGTCGGGTAGCTCTCCACGATCGGGTCGGTTCGTAAGGGGGCGATCCGATCCAGTCTTCTGCATATTTTCTTGCAACTCTTCCAACGATTGTTTTACGCCATACGATAGCATTTTCGACCATTCTAACTCTTCTAATCAATCACAAAGCATACCACACAGTCATAGAAACATGTATAATCAACCACAAACACCAAAACAACAATATGATGTACTTAAATGGATCAAACATACCCAAAACCCATATTTTTCCCTTTATCATGTTTAAGCAAATCTAATGATAGGTTTAGCAAAACTTAACCAAATTAATCCAAATTTTTACCAAAGCCCTAAAATAGTATTTTAGAATTTTACAAATTTTTCCAGATTTTTCTGAGTAAAAATTTCGCTAATTAACACTAATTACCCCTATTCAACCGTAAATAGTGAGAAACTATGCAAATCACCCACCTTTGTCACAATTAAAACTTTCAGAACTGAAACTCCTTTGATATGGGCGAATACCAATGCCTAACAGTAGCTCTAACTCTGAAATGGTGCTATTTCTCATTGATTTGATGTCGCTAAGCTTAATCCTCGATTAGAGAGCGATTTGGGATGAAATTAGAAGGTGGAGGCCATTGTTAGTGTTTCTAAGAGGTAAATGGGGCTAGAAAACTGAAATAGAATGAAAACCTAACTCATTTCAGCCTCTCCATAACCCTGATCCCGAAATGGGTTATGGGCCCATTCACTAATCACCTCATTTGGCCCGGTTAAGCAGTTTTTCAGCTTGCAAACCTTATTTCAGTCATATCTCTCAAACGGTAAGTCCATTTTTCACATATGACCACTTTACGGAAAGCTAAACCATCATCCGGATCTGATGGAAATGGTTTCAGGTCAAAATTCCTTATTAATCAAAAGTTATGGCCAAAACAAGGTCAGCTAGGGGCAAAACGATCATTTAAAAATTGGCAAAAATCATGAACATAGGAAATGACCCCAATAGTCGCCCCCAATGTCACACGACCATATGACTCCTTATGAGAAAGAAATAAATATTCTACAATCCTCTGACGCGTAGAATGCGGGTCGTTACATTCTCCCCTCCTTAAGAAATTTCATCCCCGAAATTCCTTAACCCAAAACATACAAAGGATCCCGCATGCCTACCTATCATTAACAAAACAATAAAGCATACAAAACAACACAACAAGTCTATCCTAGCATGTGGTTTACTAACAAAGGAGTACTATACCGATATAAAAACCTTACTTGGCAAAGAGTTCTGGATAATTCCTCCGTATGTTCTCCTCTGTTTCCCATGTACAGTCTTCCTCATCATCACCCCACTGAACTTTGACTAGTTTCACCGCCTTCCTTCGAAGCTGCTTCATATCGTTTCCAACAATACGCATTGGCATGCGGTTCCCAACCGCCTCGGGTTCAACCTCGATATCGTCCAACTGATCCAGTGAAATAGTCATATCGGGGTCATGCATGAATTTCCTTAACTGGGAAACATGAAATACGTTATGAACTCCCGCCATCTTCTCTGGTAATTTAACTTTATATGCCAAATTCCCAATTTGTTCGAGAACTGGGAATGGACCAACAAATCTTGGTGTTAACTTGCCTCTCCTACCAAATCATATCATGCTCTTTAATGGAGAAATCTTGACAAAAGCCAAGTCACCAATGGAAAATTTTAAGTCTCTCCTCCTCTTATCAGCATAACTCTTTTGCCTATCTTGGGCAGTCTTCATTCGCTGTTGAATGATCTTAACCTTATCTAAAGTTTCTCTTACCACATCTGGTCCAAGCACAAACTTCTCACCAGTTTCTAACCAACATGACGGTGAGTTGCACGGTCTTATATACAAAGCTTCATATGGAGCCATACCAATACTGAATTGGTAACTGTTATTTTATGCAAACTCTACTAGATGCATATGGTCATCCCATGATCCACCAAAATCAAATATGCAAGCTCTCAAGAGATCTTCTAATACTCGATTTACCCTCTCTGTCTGACAGTCAGTTTGAGGATGATACGCGGTACTGAGATGTAATTCTGATCCTAACGCCTCTTGTAAGCTCTTCTAGAATCCACTAGTGAACAACAGATCTTGGTCACTCAAAATGCCTTTGGGTATTCCATGAAATCTCACTACCCACTTTACATATAGTTCCGCTAACTTAGCTGTCGTTCTATTCGATTTGACAGGTATAGATCTTGCACTCTTAGTCAATCGGTCCATAATCACCCAAATGTTATCATGGCTCGATCTAGTTCTTGGTAACCCATCAATGAAATCCATTGAGACTTGTTCCCATTCCCATTCTAGAATTTCTAATGGTTACAACAAACCACTAGGCTTCTTTTGCTCAGCTTTAACTAGATGGCAATTCATGCATTTGGATATAAACTTCCCAACGTCTCTTTTCATCCCTTCCCAGTAGTAGGTCTACTTCATGTCTCAATACATTTTGTTACCACTGGGATGTATAGTCAGTTTCGAGTGATGACATTCTCTAAGCACTTTATCTCTCAATCCCTTGACATTGGGCACAACTAGTCTTCCATTCTTTCTAAGCCATCCATCTCGATCAAGCCCATACTTGTTCATCTCTTCGTCGACTCCCATCTCTAACTTTGAGATGATTTCCAATAGGTTAGGATCGTCCCTCTGACTGGAACCAATCCGCTCAATTAAAGTGGGTCAAATCATCAAACTTGCTAACATTTCTGGATCTAATTCGCACTTTGGTCTGAAATCATACCCAGCAATGTACTCCAGTTACTTCCATTCTAGAAACATAGCCCATAAACTGGCATGTCTTCTACTCAATGCATCAGCTACTGCATTACCCTTTCTTAGTGTATATGCGATATCGAAATCGAAGGAAGCCGAGAATTCTAACCATCTTTGCTGTCAGAAATTTAGATCCTTCTGAGAGAAGAGATACTTTAGTGACTTATGATTAGGAAACAACTCGAACCTTTCTCCTAAGAGGTAATGTCTCCACATTTTCAATGCGAACACGATCGCTACCAATTCCAAATCATGGGTAGGATACCTTTTCTCATGCGGTTTCAATTGCCGACTAGCATAAGCTATAACCTTACCTCCTTGCATCAATACAACACCTAGTCCGGTACCACAGGCATCTGTGTTTACCTTCATCTCTTCATTCCCTTTAGGAATGACTAACACTGGTGTACATGTCAACTTTTCCTTTAGGCTCTTAAATGCATTCTCGCACTTTTCGTCCCAGACGAAAGCTTGATTTTTTCTTTGTCAACTGAGTCAACGGTGCCGCTATCTTGGAGAAGTTTTGATAAACTTACGATAATATCCAGCTAATCCCATGAAACTTCTTATGTCCATTGCATTCTTGGGCATAGACCAACCTTGTAGCATAGCCACCTTCGCAGGGTCCATGGCAATACAATTCTCGGAAAAAACATGGCCAAAGAATCTCACTTCCCTCCTCTAGAAGTGGCACTTAGAAAACTTTGCTTTCAATTAGTGTTTTCTCAACACCTCCATCTCTATACTCAGATGTTCCTTGTGTTCTTCCTCTATCCTCGAATAAACCAAGATATCATCTACGAACACAAGAACAAATTTATTCAACTGATCACTGAATACCCTATTCATAAGATCCACAAAATATGCTGGTGCATTGGTCAACCCGAATGGCATGACCAACCACTCATAAAATCCAGACGGCGTCTGAAAAGCCGTTTTAGCTATACTCCCAGCTTCCACTTTGAGCTGATGAAAACCTATCGCGAGATCCAACTGGGAGAACACTCTCGCGCCACTCAACTGATCAAACAAATCATCTATCAGCGGTAGAGGATACTTATTCTTCCTCGTCACCTTATTCAACTCGCGGTAATCCACACACAATCAAAGGGAACCATCGTCCTTGGTAGCAAACACAACTGGTGCTCCCCACTCAGAGACACTTCTTTTGATAAATCCCTTCTTCAAAACATCGCTTACTTGCACCCTGATCTCTCGCTGCTCTCTTAGTGCCATACGACGAAGTGGCATCACTATAGGTCTGGCATCTTTCACTAAATCAATACAGGACTCAATCTCTCGGTGTGGTGGAAGTCCGGTCACTTCCTCGAAGATGTCCGGATACTGGCCAGCCATGGGCACATCTGACAACTCATCATGCGGGATGTCGAGGGAATTTAGAAAACTAGCCATTACCCCATCATTAGGTAGACCACCAAACACTACCCTCCGCCCATCATCCGCTCTAACTGTCACCAAAAAGCCCTCACAGTCTACCGCCACCCCATATCTTTGGAGCCAATCGACTGCCAAAATAATGCCAAACCCAGTAAAGCCTAAAACAAAGCAATCACAAAAAAGCATACATCCATGACTCGATAAGACCACATTACGACAAATCATGCTAAGGCTTATTGAACCACCAATTGGGTTCATCACCGCTAAAGGTCTATCGATTATCTCGGGTTCTAATCCCAACCTATCTACAAGGTCACTAGATATGAAGGAACGGGAAGCTCCGGTATCAAACAATACTCGAATAGGAATATCGTAGACAGAAAGCATACCTTGAATGACAACATTCTTTCCTTTCTCCACCGCAGTTGGGGCATTCGACGAAGAAGGAACATCATTGATAGCATATGCTTTCATAATCTACTTTTCTTTAGGGGGTTGCAGACACTTATCCTTGTGATGTCCCACTTGGCCACAGTTGAAGCACTCCATGTCCGCTGGCTTTGCTCGACATTCTTTAGAATAATGGCCCTTCTTGCCACTTCTAAAGCACTCAACATATTTCTTGCGCTTTTTCTGACCACCCTTAGCTTGGTTCTGACTCTGCTTCCTTTTATTCGAAGAATTATTCTTGCCTCCACCGCTTGCTTGCGGCTTTGGCCCCTCTGGAGATGCGATAGCGACTTCAGTCTTGGGTTTAGGATAAAGGCTCTCTGACCTCAATGCTTTCCCCATAATCGATTCAAACGTCTCATCGATATGGTTTATAAGCCTTTCCCCCAAGTACTAATCTAAGCCTATTATAAACTTCTCATTCTTCTTCTCGGGAGTGTCGATAAGGGATAATCCATACTTGGATAAAGTATCGAACTCAGCAATATACTCCGGGATTGCCCTACCATTCTGCTTAAGCTCCAAGAACTTCCTAAACAACTCTTTCTGAGCAGCTGCGATAAAATTTTCACCGAATCGGGCCTTAAACTGATCCCATGTAACTTCATCCTCTGGAGTAGCCGCCTTAATAGCATTCCACCAATTCATCGCCCGTCCTTGCAACTGACGGGATGCTAGCTTTCTCTTCGTATCATCCTCGATACCCAAGTCTTCGAAGATGCGCTCAATGCTATCCGACCAATCCTGAACTTTTGTAGCTGATTATGTTCCGTGGAACGGCTTCCCACCAAGGCTAATGTAATCCTTGCATAGCTTGGCGAAATCGGCCCTAGCGCCTACACCGCTGCACCACCATCATTTGCAGCATTAGGAGCTACCCTCTGAACATCCCTAAGCATTTCTTTCATGAGGTCAGTGAACATCGTTCTCATATAAGGAGCATTCCCATTATTAGCTCCTCTACCAGTACCCTTGTATGTCGGCTCATCGTTCAATCTGTAAGGAGAAAATGATTAACCATCTCTTCAGTGGTGCCAGCACAGTGCGACTCCATCCTTAGATATATTGATAGTATATATATATATAACTTTTGAAAACCAAAATATCACAAATACGTGCTCTCTTATATGTATTATCTCTCCCTGGTGTCTTTCCCTAGGTTAACTACGCAACCTAGAGCTCTGATACCAAATGTGACGGCCCGCCCCGCACCAGCCGACATTTCCAATGAAAGTGCGCTGTGCCAATGTCCAAACAGCATGAGATGGTCGTCAAAGAAAGGAAAAGTAAGGAATTTTAAGCTAACAAGGAACCTGTAGATGTCTCACAGCGCATGGAAATAAAATATAATAAAAACATATCTTTGACATAAATCAGGCGAGACAGTGCATAAGCTAAAACCTAAACCATCATAGCAGCGAAAATCCAAAATACAGCTTATGATCCATAACCATAATTATTACAACTCTTAAAATATTGTCTTTAAAGCAAAAGGAAAAGGTGCACTACTAATGCCCAAAGTAGTGACTAGCAACAACATAGGGAGAATATATAGAGAATAGTACGTGTAAGCCTCCTGCTCATCTCCGGACAGCTATTTGTGCACAACCAGCTAATCTGTCTCTAGTCTTCCCGTTTGAGAACACCCAAAGTAATAAGAAAAGACATAAAAATCTGGGTCAGACAAAAGTCTGGTATGAGCGATAAGCAACAAAACAAAACAATAACAGGTATACTAAACCATACCTAAACCTGGACCTGCAACCAAAGAGTTAGCATAACATACCGTACAATACTCTAAGGTGTCACTAACATATGTTGTAAAGGATACGTGGGTGGGGGTATGCATGTCATAGTGATGGCAAACAATCAATCATAGCAACCATCCTCACATCTCTCACTCAGTGCGTAAAGCATGCGATATCCACCGCTTTGATCACCCAATACTTTGTTACGATCACTCTGCCCCATAGATTCGTGACGGCTTCACTGCATTGATCCGTAACCACTAATACTTTGCTATGTCCACTCTGCCACCATGGAGTCATGATAACTCCACTGCACTGGCTCATAGCCATGCTACGATCACTCTGCCCCATTAAGTAATAACAACCCCACTGCACTTATCTGTAGCCTAACATCTGCCTTGGTGGTGAATCAAAGTTATGGACGTCGATAACCCCTTAGCACACATCCCGCAGCAAAGTCCAATCGTGAAGTTAACTTGTTGGTTCCCAACTGGATCCTGAGTACAAACTTCCCATTTGGACTACCTTTGCATCTTGGGTTTGGTCTTCTCCGGATCGGTTCGGAAAGTGGACTTCCATTCGGTTCGGCTTCCTCCCTTCGTTCGGTTTATGACCCTCGTATAGACCTGGTTCGTGATCCTAGCTCCAGCTCATGGCAACACCTAGTCTGACTCGTGATGAGCCGGTTCAGTTCGATCTCCTTCTGCTCGTGGTCAAGCTCCGGGTCGTGCTCCCTACCCCAGCTCGTGGTCCTCATGTTGGCTCGTGGCTCTTGATGAGGCTTCGGTTCGGGTCGTTCTTCAGGTGCGAGCAGCTCGTGGATCCTTGGTCGATTCTTGTTGGTGCTCGAGGTCTTCATGCGGCGGTTCGGTTCGACGATGGGTGTCATGATCGGGTCGGGGTCGGGTTGTGCTCCACGATCGGGTCGGTTCAGTAGGGGGCGATCCAATCCGGTCTTCTGCATATTTTTCTGCAACTCTTCCAGCGACTGTTTTACGCCGTACGACGGCGTTTTCGACCACTCTAGCTCTTCTAATCAATCACAAAGCATACCAAACAGTCATAGCAACATGTACAATCAACCACAAACACCAAAACAACAATATGATGTATTTAAATGGATCAAACATACCGAAAACCTATATTTTTCACTTAAGCAAGTTTAAGAAAATCTAATGATAGGTTTAGAAAAACTTAACCAAATGAACCCAAATTTTTACCAGAGCCCTAAAATAATATTTCAGAATTTAACTAATTTTTCTAGATTTTTCTGAGTTAAAATTTTGCTAATTAACACTAATTACCCCTAATCAACCGCAATTAGTGAGAACCTATGCAAATCACTCACCTTTGCCACAATTAAAACTTTCAGAACTGAAACTCCTCCGATTTGGGCGAATACCAATGTTTAACAGTAGCTCTAACTCTGAAATGGTGCTATTTCTCCATGATTTGATGTTGCTAAGCTTAATCCTTGATTAGAGAGTGATTTGGGATGAAATTAGAAGGTGTAAGCCATTGTTAGGGTTTATAAGAGGTAAATGGCGGCTATAAAACTGAAATAGAATGAAAACCTAACTCATTTCAACCTTCCCATAACCTTAATCCCGAAGTGGGTTATGGGGCCATTCACTATTCACCTCATTCGGCCCGGTTAAGCAGTTTTTCACCTTCCAAACCTTATTTCAGCCATATCTCCCAAACGATAAGTTCGTTTTTCACATATGACCACTCTACGAAAAGGTAAAGCATCATACAAATCTAATGGAAGTAGTTTTAGGTCAAAGCTCCTTATCAATCAAAAGTTATAGCCAAACAAGGTTAGCTAGGGGCAAAACAGTCATTTAAAAATCGGCAAAAATCATGAACATGGAAAATGACCCCAATAGTCGTCCCTTAATGTCACACGACCATACGACTCCTTACGAGAAATAAATAAATACTCTACGATCCTCCGATGCGTAGATTGCGGGTCGTTACAAATTGAATACAGACTAAGTGTTAATTATGCAATAATTTGACCAGAAATTTTAAGGAATGCAGGTAATTAATCTAACCTGTATAGGTATATCAATTAATAATGATACGTTATTAGTAAGGAAACAAACTTTGTACTCAGTCACGCTAATTTAGTTGGAAATAAATTTATCAACAAGACTTCTTAGTTGTACCATCTAACCATTAACTGTGAAGTCACTTTGCATGATGTTTATATCCATCTATATAAGAACACAAACACTGATCGCTGTGCTTTTTCGCACATGGGTAGTCGATGGGATTTAGTGAATGGAAGATATTAAAAAATTGAGAAGATTTAATACCTAATATAAATCTAGAAAACTACAGTTGAATTGTGCACATGTTAGCTATATTTGGATTATGTACATTCAAAAGATTGCAAGAAAAAGAGTAAGGAAAAATGTTGGTATTTTCAAAATCTTATATGACATACTAAGTTGGTGGTACATGGATTATGGATGGAGGAAAAAAACGAGTAAAGAACAGTAATACATAAAGTTATTATGCATAGTAAATCCATGGTAGTTTGACTATTTGTTTGCTTGTTTTTTTCATCATCTCTGTGTAAGGTTGATGCATGCTCTCGAAACCTTATATGTAAATAAATGAAATTTGAAGCTAAGTGCAAAAAATGAGTCAGTAAACAATAATTTAGAATAGAAATAACAAAACAAGCACATCACCACACTAACGATAAAAAAATGATTCTACATCTCGGATATAAAATTGCTTTTATCATTTCTAAAGCAGATAGAAAACTTCATGTGTTTGTGGACACCATGAATGTTTTATAATCTGTTGGTCTAATAGGTGTTCCAGTGTGTACTAATCCGCACAGCTATATGTTGGAAATTAATGAGCAAGAGGAATTTTGGAAGAAGAGGGGAAAGAAATCTAAGTCCCATATTATGAAATATAAGTACCTACTTCTCTATAGGCTTATATAAATAAAGGAGAAGAGGGCTTGTGAATGGTGTGGCTAAGCTAAGACACAATATTATATTGATGTCAAATTGGGCCTAGTGCCTTGGGACTCTTGGAGTCCATGACACAATATTATATTGATGTCAACTTGAGCTTAGTGCTTTGGGACTCTTGGAGTCCATGACACAATATTATATTGATGTCAACTTGGGCTTAGTACTTTGGGACTCTTTGGGTCCATGACACAATATTATTTTTGTTTCAAAAAATGGCCTCTGTGCCTTGGGACACTTAGGGTCTCATGGTTAAATAGGTCGTTGCTTGTAGCTTGGGTCTGTTGCATTGAAACGAGTTACTTGATCACTTTTCATCAATCATGTCCATTCAATTTAGTGGATAAAACTGTTTCATTTTTAAATGCAAACGCACATTCATGCACTACTTGGTTAAAGGGTCGCAACCTTTCCAAAGGTCATTAATGTTCGAATAGGCATTTCTTCCAGCCTACAAATACAAGGCTCAAAACGAGATAGAATACACAATAGTTATTCTTCTAAATTTGCCACTTCTTCAAAGTAATCATGTGTTCAAGCTTCTATAATCTACTTCAATTCGTCGGAGCTCCATTTGTTGGAACTGCACTACGGGGTTGGTCCATTTTATCTTGGGAAACAAATTGCTATCACGTCAATCAGTGCATACGACGGCAACATTATTTCAAGGAAACAGAATCATTTCTGGACTCGGACATTACTGAAATATTCTTCTTCTAGTTTACTGGAGACGGATTTATACCGCTTCAATCTAGTGTACAATCGGTTTCGCTTACTATCATTGCTATAATTACAGTTTGACTTGACAATTGCGAAATTATTGAGTAACATTGATAGTTGTTACTGTCTATTTGCAATACAATCATGTATGGATAGAAAGATCTAACTTTGTAATACAATCGTGTATTGACAAAAAGATCTAACTTTATAATACAATTATGTATTGACAAAAAGTTCTAACTTTGTGATACAATCATGTATTGACAAAAGTACTACCAATCATAAAACAATATTGATTGTTGCAGGCGACAATAAGTTATGTCGCAAAATGGGAACAATAATTTTACACTGACATTTACGGTGACCAACATTCTGATTGCGCCACTGGTTCCAATAGTGGATCTGAATCATGGAGAAAGGCCAGAGAAGTTCAACATCATTAATTTTAAGTGTTGACAACATAAAAATGTTGTTTATCTAACAACATTGGGACTTGCCAAATTTCTGACCAAATATGTTCCTAAAAGATCAAAATCATATTTGGCTGAAATCTCAAAAGGGGCATTGCTGATATGAATTTATGTGCAGTAATATCAGAATCCAGCCTGAAAAGGAACTAACTTCAAATGATGTTCTCTTTGTTCTAGAAATTCGTAAGAACCTGATTTCAAGATCATTGCTCATTAAAATTGATTCAAACTAATCCTTGAAGCTGAGAATGAAGTGTATGTAGAAGAGGATATGCATGTGATGGTTTGTTTAAGAAAAATGTAACCACTATTGTACCGCACACTGATATGAATAAAAGTGAATCTTCTGTTTATGTTGACTCTTCCAACATGTGGCATTCTAGATTAGTTGATGTAAACTTTGATACATTGCACAAATTGATTAATCTAGACATCAATTATAAATGTCAAATTTGTGCAAAAGCAAAATTGACAAGAAACACGTTTCATCATGTTGAACGAGAAACAGAACCACTAGATATAATACATACAAATGTATGTGATTTGATGTGTTTAAACAATACAAAGAGGAAGTTGAGAATCAACTCAACAAGAAAATCAAATCTTTGAGAAGTGATAGAGGAGGAGAATATGTATTCCCTTTTGAAGAATTTTGCACTGAACATGGTGTTTTACACCAAATTATAGTACCATATTCACCTCAATCCAATGGTATAGCCGAACGAAAAATAAAACTCTTAAAGAAATGATGAATGCTTTATTCTGGCTTGCCAGATAACTTTTGGGGAGAAGTTATTTTTTTTGGGAAATCATATTTTAAATAAAATACCCCGAAAGAAAACATCTAAATCTCCTCATGAACTTTGGAAAAACAGACCACCATCCTGCAAATACTTAAAAGTGTGGGGGTGTCTTGCCAAGGTAGAGGTACTAAAACCAAAAAATATAAAAAATAGTTGATTGTGTATTCATTGGATATGCACAAAACAGTGTCGCATATTGGTTTGTGGTACACAATTCTGAAACTGATGATATTCATGAAAATACCATCATTGAGTCAATAAACACTAGTTTTTTTGAACATATATTCTCCTTGAAACAGGGTACTGAAAATCATACACCTAAGAGACCAAGGGAAGATGAAGTTCCTATTTCTCTTGAGGATGCTGAACAAAATAATACTCAGCAACGTAGTGCTGAGCATCAAGTGGAAGAACCAAGAAAAAGTAAAAGGTCAAGGACCTTAAAAACATTTGAATCAGACTTCTATACCTTTATGTTAGAAGATGATCCATTGACATACAAACAAGCTATGTTTTCCAGCGATGCCCTTTATTGAAAAGAGGCGATTAATAATAAGGTTGAATCCATTATGTCCAATCATAGATGGGAATTGGTTGATTTACCTTGAGGATGTAAGACCTTAGGTAATAAATGAATATTTAAAAAGAAATTGAAACCTAATGGTTCAATAGAAAAGTACAAAGCTCGTAGTCCAAGGATCTAGATATAATGAAGATCTGGACTATTTTGATACATATTCACCAGTAACATGGATAAGATAGCTTATTCCATCCATACATGACTTAAAAATACATCAAATGGATGTTAATACTGCATTCTTGAATGGTGAACTAGAGGAAAAATCCATATGAAAAAACCTAAAGGATTTCTGAGCTAAGAAAATGAGAATAAAGTTTGAAACTGGTAAAATCTCTTCATGGCCTTAAGCAATCTCAAAAACAGTGGCATGAGAAGTTTGATAACGCTATGTTATCAAATGGATTCACGATAAATGAATCAGATAAATGTGTGTATATAAAACACACACATATTGGATATGTCATTGTTGGTCTCTATGTTGATGACCTGTTGATCCTAGGCAATAACAAGGCAATAATAAGATTTACAAAGGATAAGTTATCCTCTAGACTCGATTTGAAAGACCTAGGACTGGCTGATGTGACATTGGGTGTAAAATTTTGAGAACACCACAGGGATATGCATCACCAAAATACTTGAAAAATTCAAGCAATATAATGTAACTATTGCAAAATCACCAGTAGATATGAATCAAAATTGGGTAAAGAACACTGGTGATGATATCTACCAGTTAGAATACTCTCATATACTAGGAAGTATCATGTATGTACTAGGCTTGATATCGCATATGCTATAAGCAAGCCAAGTAGATTTACCAGCAATTCTGGTAAATATCATTGGAAAACGATAATCAGAGTTCTTGGATATCTAAAGTATGCGCAGAGCTATGGTCTGTACTATACAAACTATCCTTCAATAGTGGAATATACAGTGATGGAAATTGGATCACTGGATCACATGATACAAAATCTACAAGTGGATATGTGTTCACATTAGGAAATGGAGCAATTTCATGGAAATCATCCAAACAGACTTGTATCGCTAGATCCACGATCGAATCAGAGTTTATATTGCACTAGATAAATTGCATAAGAAGCCGAATAGATTTGAAGCTTCTTGGAAGACATTCCTAATTGGAGCAAACCCATGCCTCCAATACGTATAATTCTGATAATCAATCAACTATTAGAAGAGATAATATTACACAATACAATGGTAAATCTAGGCATATTCATTGTAGACATAAAAAGATAAGACAACTTCTCTCTAACGGGGTTATCACAATAGATTACATTCAATCTAAAGATAACTTGGCGGATCCACTTACAAAAGGCTTGCCAAGAGAGAAAGTTCAAATTTTATCGATGGGAATGAGGTAAGGCCTATGGAATAAAGTTTCTACTAAAATGGAAACCCCACCGAGTTGATTGGAGATCCCAAGATCTAGTTCAAAAGGACAACGAAGTTTAAGAGAAACTTGATGACACTTTTACACACAAACCATTCCTATGATAAGTCAGTGCATTACGTGTTGAAAAGGATAAGTATTAATACTTTTAATGATGTCTGTATTTGAGGAATTAGAGAATAACCTTTACAGAATCACCTACGTAAGTGCGAAAGTAGCGCTTCAAAGAGAATTATGAGGCCAAATTCTCTAAGCACTTATGAGACCAGGCAGGTATTCAAGACAAAAACGAACACATACAGAGAACGAAGGATTATAAGAAACATTTATCGTGTGTTATCTACTTTGGAATTACACAAAAGGCTTGTAGTTCAAGGACATTCTATAACTACTGATTCGCTTGTGATTCAATTAGGTAATCACTAGGAAAGTTCAAGGCCCATGTGGTACTTTAATCGATGCGATAACTGATTCATAAAACTAAGAACGATTGCTCATTCATGTGGGGGATTGTTGGAAATGAACGAGCAAGAGGAATTTTGGAAGAAGAGGGGAAAGCAATCTAAGTCCCATATTATGAAATATGAGTACCTACTTCTCTATGCGCGTATATAAATAAAGGAGAAGAGGGCTTGTGAATGGTGTGGCTCAGCCAAGACACAATATTATATTGATGACAACTTGGGCTTAGTGCTTTGGGACTCTTGGAGTCCATGACACAATATTATATTGATGTCAACTTGCAGCTTGGGCATGTTGCATTGAAACGAGTTACTTGATCACTTTTAATCTGTCATATCCATTCAATTGAATGGATACAACCATTTCATTTTTAAATGCAAACGCACATTCATTCACCGCTTGGTTAAAGGCTCGCAACCTTTCCAAAGGTCATTAATATTCGAATAGGCATTTCTTCCAGCATACAAATTCGTGGCCCAAAACGAGACAGAATACACAATAGTTATTCTTCTAAATTTGCTGCTTCTCCAAAGTAATCCTCTGTTCAAGTTTCTTTAATCTGCTTCAGTTCGTCGGAGCTCCGTTTGTTGGCACTACACTACGGGGTTGGTCTGTTTTATCTTGGGAAACAAATTGTTATCACATCAATCAGTGCATACGACGACAATATTGTTTCAAGGAAACAGAATCATTTCTGGACCCGGACATTACTGAAATATTCTTCTTCTAGTCTATTGGAGAACCTTCTATACCGCTCCAATCTAGTGCACAATCGGTCTCGCTTACTGTCATTGCTATCATCACGGTTTGACTTAACAATTGTGACATTATTGAGTAACATTGATAGTTGTTACTGTCTATTTGCAATACAATCGTGTATTGACAAAAAGATCTAACTTTGTAATACAATCGTGTATTGACAAAAAGATCTAACTTTGTAATACAATCGTGTATTGAAAAATGATCTAACTTTGTGATACAATCATGTATTGACAAAATTTCTAACACTATACACTTATTATGACAATCAATGTAGTTTATGAGTTCATCACTCAAATGAATAATTTTGTAACTTTGTTGGTAATGTGGAAATTATTTAAGCCTCACACGAAACTCATGAAAATTTTCAATTGAAAGGAACTACACACACACACACCCACCCACACACACACACACACACACACACACACACACATACACACACATATATATATATATATATATATATATATATATATATATATATATATATATATATATATGAAAGTGGTAATCAATCGAGTATCTATTTTGAATACCACCTAATATGTATGTATGTATGTATGTGTATATATATACATATTTATGAAAGCAGTAATCAATCAAGTATCTATTTTGAATACCACCTAACTAAAATTAGATGTAAAAAGTATAACATCTTATTAGGTTAGTGGTATCGAGTTCGAAAAATAACTAGTGTGGTATTAAGTATTACGTTAAAGCATGGTTCTTTAATCTGTAATGGAGCAATGCTGGAGTATGATATTTGTTTCTTGGTTCTTTTTTAAAACACATTTTGTACTAAGAAGAATAACACTGGGTTGAATCACGACAGCAACATTTTCTCTTCAAGTACCAAAAATGCTTTAAGGATCATTTAAAAAGGTATCAGGAGTATCATGTACAATGGTATCAAAAGGAGAAAAAAGATAAAGAGCTTCATGAGAAAAAAAATTGGAACTAAAAGGAGCGGAATAAACTGATCATCAAAATTCTCCATATGTTCCTCACTTTGTACACATATTTACACCTTTTTGGGTTACAAAGACAAAGGAATAGATTTAATAAACTATGCAATTGAAGAAGACAACAAATAGGGAATACACTTTTCTTAATCTATGAAGAAGTATCAATTATCAGTTTTTACTCTATGCAGAAGTATCATTGATCAGTATTTATCAGTGGGCCAGCTGTTGGATAAAAATTCATGCTTGGTTTCTCCTACACACATTTGTAGGCATGTAAATATCCAAGCATAATGACAAGTAGATTAGATTAATTCCTTAAAAAAATTCTCTTTAATAAACTTCCAATAGTATTTCATTTTTAAAAAGACACAACAAATGCCTCAAAGCTTGTGTTGAGAAGTAAAATATTGTCCCAAGAGAAATTCAAAGTTGTCTGCAATAGTAGCCCATCGGTTAAGGACTTTGTGCATTGGCAACTGTTAAGGAATGCAGAATGGATCATTAAGGCAAAACAAACATTATAGGCGGATGAATAGTGTTTTTCAGAATTGAAACAAAATTTAAAGTTTATGTGAACTACTATATGAATCAAACACCACAAAGATAATCAGAGATACAGAATCAAACACAAATGCAAAGAAAAACAAAAATAAAGCATATAAAAGGAAAGAACACACCGGATTTTATACCAGTTCAGAATTGCTCCTACGTCCAGTCCCATGCAACGCTGGATTGTGCAGAGTTTTATTACTATATCAATATCCAATTACAACCCGCCTTGATTTCACGGCTACAAGGGATACCACCGATTCCACACACACTTGATCAAGTATACCTTCCTTGATTTCACGGCTATAAGGGATACCACCGATTACCCGTCCTTGATTTCACGGCTACAAGGGATCCACCAATTCATTTACTCAACCCAAATAATTACAAATAGCCCTATAACTCTTCAATAGCACTTGATTAAAAGAGTAATGATTAAAGAGTATAGACAGAAGAAGATTAGTGAAAACAGAATTGAATTCGGCAGAGCATAGGTGTAGAAATCATAAAAATAATTAAAAATAATGGTGTAATGAAAAAGAGTGAAAGTGGAGAAGAAGAAGTGATTAAAAATTCGAAATTAGCCCCTTTTTATAATGTGTGAAAGGTTGCAATGTCTCAGAACCGTCACAAATAGTGAAAAGACACTTCCTTTCAAATTTGAAAAAATGACAGTTATACGTCGACATGTGTTAGATCCAAAATTGGTTCTAACACCCAAACTAATTACAATTCTACTGAAATGAAATCAAAAATGACGAAAACACACAATTTATAGTGGTTCAGCGTTAAATAGCCTACGTCCACTTTCTTCTTTTTTGATTGATGCCTTGAATGCAAGTACAACAATGATTTTCACTCAATTCTCACTTATCTCATACATTGATTCACTAATTTCCTTTACAATATGATTCAAAAGATGATTGTAAGCTGAATAAGTTGATGAAATTCGGGTTGCAAAGGAGTTTAAGTTCTCAAAATGCCAAAGGATCCTTCTAAATGCCTCTTGATGTTGTATTTATAGGTGGAAAATCCCCCTGGAGTGGGATCGGTTTGGATCCACGTGGCATCAATCCTTCCACAATCGGGTTCGGATGGAATCTGATGATGACAGCACACCAGTTTAGTGGAAAACGTCGGTAGATCGTGTGCGTAACCGTCTTGAGTATTAAGGAAAACATGGGGTGGAAGCTGTTGTGACTCTAGGATCAGATCGGATATGTTTGTGTATGGGGTTCGGATCGGCTCCATTCCTTCCGATCCGGTCCGGCTTGTTTTCCTTCCCTTTCTGCTTTTTGCGGATCTGTCTCTGCCCAAGGAAACCCGATCCGATCCGATTATTTGGCAGGGTGCTCTTCATTGTTTGAGTCTTTAACTTTGTGTAGCCTAGTTCACAAAGTAGGCTAACATTTTGCCCCCTCAGGGGATGCTTCTATCGAAGATGGAGCGTGCCTTGACATCGCATGTTCATTGGTCTTTGAATTTGAATCGTTAAATAGTCACCTCCGTTCGTTCACAGGGACGTGTTGCTTCATAAAACCGTGTTTCTTGCCGTCTATATATACATCATGACGCATATGAATTACCTTCCTCATTTTTAAACAAATTTAAGAACTCTTCTTGATGTCCAGCAGTTCCTCCAGGTAAACTTTTTCTTTATTTTCCTTCGAATTTGATTTACATACCACTTCGATGTGTAAGATTCCATTCGGTTCGAATTCCGACCCGAACAGCTTCTGTCTTCGGTTTTGCTTAGTATCAGATCAACGGGCTAGAGCACATTCGTGGGCCTAAACTCTAGTCTGAAACGAGGTGAAAGGATGGGAATATAGAGGGCTGTGATATATCTATATAAATTCGCTACCTCTTCTCTTTCTTTCTTTCATTTCTTTTATTGCCTTCACTTACCAGATTTTGGACCAAAACCCTAACTCTTAAAAACTCCAAAAATCCTTCTCATTAATCTTCAAATCAAACTCTTAAGTAGGTTTAAAACTTCGATTATCCTTATAATAATCGATTTCAGCTAGTATTTGTGGTCAATTTGAACAGTTTGATTATGGCTTTTGCTCGGCTTCGACACCGTGGCCTCCCCCCCCCCCACCGTCGTTGTGGGTGACTCCATTATCACTTCGAGGCGTCGGGAGATGGGATTAGGATCCATTATTGGATATTTGAGCACATAAGTGCTCGGTCTCAATCAGGGTTTTTGAGATGGAGTTGGGTTCGGTGTTGGTTGAGCGAGATTGAAAATGGAGAAGAAAAAGAGAAAGATAGGAGCTGGAATCGGTTCGGGTGGAGAAAGGTTAGAGTGAAGGGAAGGGGAAGAGGTTCCTCTGACCTGATCGGGTCAGAGTAAGAAACAAAGAGGAAGAGAGGCATGGATACTCAAGTTAATCTGGACCGCTCCGAATGCCTACTTCCAAACCGATCTGGTTTTGCTGGCTGGTTGCGAATGTTTGCTTCAGACCAAAACATGGCTTCCCCTCGATCCAATCCCAACACTTACATCCGAACCAAACCGAAGCAGTCCTACTCAATGCACAAGAATTTGTTCAACTGGCCAAATCAATACTTTACATAACCTTCAACTTAAAGAACAGTTAGGTAGCGCCTTACGAACATAAACGAACATCAAGAACTATTTCGAACATTACTGCTTCGTCAAACTTTTGCGTTATGCTCTCATATGTTTACTTTGCATCCCTTGCACACATAGCACACACTTTAGTTCACACACATACACGAGGGGATACGGGCTATCTTACTCTAATTTATGTTATTGCTTCTTCAGTTGTTTAGCGATCATAGCAGAAAGACATTCATCTAGGTTAGCAGAGAGGAGAGAAGCTGCAGAAACTTCCGAGAGATTCACTCTTGATGACATATCCTCTCCCTCAGACCCTGAATGGGACGATGAGGTCCCAGATTATGAAGTAGAAGCAGACAATAGTGAAATACCTTCTGATTGTGAAGTTTCTCTTGGCGATGAAGAGGAAGGAGGGATAGGAGATGATCGTGCTCCTGATGAGTTTGAATCTGCCACTATATTGGAGTTACCAAAAGATTTTGTTGAATCGACGATTGATGATGACAGACTCATTCGAATATGTCTAAAGCATGGAATACTAAAAAGAGATACCCTGGTGCCATTGAAAACAGATTGCCCCCACAATCCACCGGAAGGATTCATGGCAATTACCCGGTTGATGTGCCTGGTTGGGGCTATCCCACCGTTTCCGCCTTTTGTCGTCGATTTTCTGAGACAGATGCGGATTGCCCCCATGCAGTTACATCCCAATTCCTATGATTATTTATACACCATGTATATAGCATACAAGGAAGTTTTAGGTATAGAGCCTACCTTGATGACGTCCACTTTTTTTATAATTTCAAGCATCGGACTCAAGAGACTCCTTCCTTCTCATATTTTGAATTAGTACCGAAAAGGAAAATTATTACAGTTCCATTTAGCAGCAAGGCTGGCGATTCTAAGCTTGAATGGTTTTATATCAGGCAGCAGCCGGGGTGCGCCAGGAGATGGACCAAATCAAGTAAAGCACCAACTTTCTAGATCTCAATTTTAAATGCTCATGCGAACACATTAACTTGCTTTCTTTTTCATTTGCAGTTGATAACCCAAAGCAAATATCAGATCAATTATACTTTGATCGTTTGCATCGGCTTCTCAATTGAGATCAAAAATTCCTAACCATCGACGAAGTTCTTAAAGATGAGTATCTCCATCATCACGGGTTACTATCTATTACTCGTAGTATAGGTCATGGGATGGGTCCATATGTGTACATACCCCCGGTAGACATTATTCCTGAGACGGGCGAGGGCTCGAAAGATCCAACAATACCTCTTCGGACTTCGCCTTCTCCATCTTCGACTCAGGACGATGAGTTAGCCAACATAGCTGAAAAGCACAGAGAAGGGTATACCGTCCCTGACAACGCTATTTCTCCTGAGAAGTCAACATCCCCTAAAGAGCTTCCAACAGACGCTTCTCAAGGAGATGATCCTACTACCGACGATTCCACATTTAAGGGTTTAGGAAACCTTCCCCTGCCTGAAATCATCTATACTTCAGAGGACTTTGGCAAAAATCCTTTAACTTTCACTTCTTCAGAGGAGACTACTCCCGTGAAGGCCAAAGAGCCCGCTCATGCTAGTCGGGCTTTAGACTGGGGTTTTTGGGGGGAACGCCACTTAGGATTCACATAACACATTAGCACCGCATGTCACAGCACTCATGTCTTATGTGTATATTGACTCTGAATTCCACTTATATTGTTGTGCAGGTACAATGTCTCGCCCTTACTATGACGTCAGAAAAATGCGTCGTAGCATGTCTAGACCTCCTTCCGATATCGAGCATGATCGTCGTGAGAGCGGGAGGAGAGATGACAGAAGGCCTCACGATTCTCATCGACCACACACCTCACGCTCTCGTTCCCTTGTCCGGTCGGATCCAGACAGGTATAAGGGCTACCAGAGTCGTCGAGGAGAAGACACGTCGCAATCCAAAGATCGAACTTCTCCTCAAGACAAATATATTCGGGAAAAAAGTCCACCGAGACATACTGATTCACGAGACAAACACAAAGATTCTGAGAAGCGATCTGGAAAAGGTGATGCAGCCATCGTCCCGGCTAAGCGAAAACACGTTGAACTAACATACTGCAAGCCTCCACCACTGGATGCTGATTCCAAAATTAAGCTGGCATATCTGGAGAAGCACTTCCCAGATCACTACTTTGAGAATCTAACTTTTTTACCCGCACTTGAGCCTATTTCTTCAAAGTGGGAAGATGAGGCTAAAGCAAAGATTGACGCAGTTGTGAAGCAATGCTCGAAGATGTACAAATATTCACACAATCTCTCCAGAATCATTCGGGCTTTAATTACAGACGTTGATTCAATGAAAAAGGCTGCGGATTTGGATGAGAATGCCTTAAAAAATTTGGAGAAGGACCTAGAAGACACACAGGCTCAACTCATCATCGCTCAACGAGATGCCAACAACATCAAACAGCAATTTGAGGAATTACAGAAGTGTTATCATGACTTACTGGAATCTCATAGTCAAGAACGTTTGGAGTTGAAGAAACAAGCGGAACACGGTAAGTCAGACAGTGTCAAAATGCAACTGGCTTACAACACTCTTGAGCAAGAAAAGGCCGAGTTAACGAGGAAAAATGCTGAACTGGAGAAAAGAAATGCTGACTTGGAGTCCAAGTTAATGGAAGCCTAGAATAATGCTACCCTAGCTGAGGGGAATGTGGATAACGCCATTAAGTCTGCTGAAGAATCCCATAAACAACTATCAGAGGCTCAAGAAGAGTTGCATGGTGTTGGTGAACTATTGATTGAATTCTTTGCACACATAATTCTTCGTCGTAACATCTCTTGGATTGAAGCCTATCTGACTAGCTTAGTTCACGTATGGAGTCAAATCATCGAATGGGAGAAAGAGGAACTTAAGGTAGACTTCGTTGATGAAGATAAACTTATGGAGAAATATCTGAGAGATGATGAACCGGCACGCTTGGCCAAGGGGCGTCGCTTCATTGCTACTGCTATGGAGGAGGAGAAACGCCTGGCCAAACAAAAGAATATCCCAGAAGTTGGTTCTTCTTCTGCTACTACTGAAACTACTGAAGTTGAGGGATATGTTCTCGAGAATCCGGGAATTCCTAAAGCGTCTCTTTTATCTCCTATACCCGAATCAGCATCAGAGATGGTAGCCGCCCCAATTTTGAAATCATCGGAAGGTATTTCTACCTTTTCACCTCAATTTGTCAAGGCTGCCTCCACCTTTCATCACATCATTGGGCAATCGATCGAGGATCCTTTATTTTTCCCTGAGTTGATAACTATTGCTTCTCATTCTGTAGGTGCTGGACCATCCGAGAAGATTGATGAGCCTCGGGGAGCCTCTATTGGAGAAGAATCCATGAAAAAGGCTCAGGGAGGATAGGATAAGGCTACCATCGTCGAATCCGGAGGGGGAGATGAACTGTCTAAGGCCGACACTTCTCATGATGACAAGATGATAGATGCCTTAAAAGACGACGATGGTAATGAGGGGCATGAAGATGATCCTGATGTAGCTATAACTGGGGATTCAAAAAGTGCCGATGACGTTACTTTGGCTGAAATGAAACTCGAACAAGATAAGCGCATGCAGCTGAAAGTTGAAGACTTGAACCCCGAAAGCCTTAAGCCCCTCGAAGTGATGGATCCTGGATCGAGGTTAGTTGTTAAGATTTCAACTAGGTCTATTACAGAAGAGCTTGCTAAAAAATCTTCTCTTGATTCCAGTGTTCCGACGCTTGGGATGAAATCCACCAATTCTGGCACTTCCACTACAGAGAAGAAAAGGCCAAAGCGTCTCATGTCTGATGTTGAACAAGAGGCTAGAAATTCTCTTAAGGCTACCAAAAAATCCAAGTCTGCTCCAAAGCCCAAGTTAGGATGTGCTTTGTTTTATTTTATTTTGATGATCCACTGGTCCGTTGTTGTTGTAGTGAGTGTGGCCCTCACGTCTTTTGCTTAGCCTTCCTGCATAAACTTACGTATTTGTGAATAAAATTGTTTTTTATCTGCAATGACTGATATCCGTTAATTTTAACATTTAGGTAAAGATGTGCACAAACAGCATGTCAAATCACAACTATATATTAAAGTCGTTATTAAGGGGAACCTGTGTGTGTATGTGTGTGTGTCTATATATATATTTATATATATATATATATATATATATATACATACCCCCAATCAATCTTGGATAATTGATTAAGACTTATTCAAAATTGATTAAATTCAAAATTCAGCTGTCTCCGATTCTCTGACGGGGCCATATTACTTTTGTCATTGATGCCTATTCTTTCTAGCATCTTTATACTCTCCTGTCTAATAACCAGGTTAGAGTATTATTGAGGTGGCCTTTTATCGTGGTGCACCTTTACGCCTCAAGGGACGTCGTCTTCCCGTCCTTTATACTCATTCTCGTCTCATGAGAGTTAGAGTTAGGAACATTGTCTTCCCAATCTTTTCATCTTATCATGCAAACGGTCATATCATTTGTTCCTGCACATGGGTTGTCTTTGATTTTTGAAATTTAATTTTGTGTCTTGTGTTTCATTGTCATGACAGAATAATGGTTAAGGATATAAATAATGCAGGAAAATAAATGACACATGATATTTTTATAGTGGTTCAGCTAAGTCGTAGCCTATACCCACTTCATAATCCTTTGATCATATAAACAAACTTTTTAAGGCAAGTCGTGCCTTTTTACATAGCTTATAAAAACAAAAAAGGAGTCATTTCATATTTAGCTCAGATATCGTCGTAAGTGCTGAGTGTTCCAAGCTCTGGGAATCTCTTCACCATCCACGGTCGTTAGCTTGAATGCTCCTGTATCAAGCTTTCGTTGGATGGTGTATGGCCCTTCCCATTTTGGACCTAATTGGGTCGAAGGTGGGAAGACTCGTTTCAGTACTAGGTCTCCTAGTTCAAAGGTTTTGAAGCGAACTTTCCGGTCATAATAACGTGCTACTTGATGTCGATGTCTTGAGGCACGCAAGTCTGCTTCATCTCTTTTTTCTTCAACCATATCAAGAGACTCTAGGAGGAGTGTTCTATTTGTCATCGGGTCATAGTTCGCGACTCGAAGAGAAGGGACTTCCAATTCTACCGAGATTACTGCTTCTGACCCAAAGGAAAGTGAATAAGGTGTATGACCGATGGCTGTCTTAAAGGTTGTCCTGAAGGCCCATAAAGCTAGTGGCAACTCATCTATCCATCTGGCATTGGACCGCTCTAACCGCTTCTTAAGAATAGATTTAATGACCTTGTTTATTGCTTCGACCTGGCCATTTGACTACGGGTGAGCTACAGCAGTGTATCGTTTATCAATCTTGTACTTCTGGCAGAAGTTTCTGAATTCAATGCTGTCAAACTATGTCCCATTATCAGTTATGATGGTCTTCGGTATCCCAAATCGACAGATGATGTTTCCGACCACAAAATTGATCACCTTTCTTGCCGTGATCGTTGTTAAAGGTTCAGCTTCCACCCATTTCATGAAATAGTCCACGGCAATGATCGCGTACTTAGCTCCTCCTCTGGCAATAGGTAACACTCCAATAATGTCAATCCCCCACATGGCAAACGACCATGGGCTTACCATCGACTTGAGCTGAGTCGGAGGCGCCCTGGGAATCTTGGCAAATCTTTGACATCTGTCGCAACGTCGTGAATAATCAGTCGTGTCTTTATTCACGGTAGGCCATAAATATCCATACCGTAATACTTTCTTTACTAGGGTTTGGCCCCCGGTGTGGTCCCCACACTCACCTTCATGTACTTCTTGCAGTACACGTTTAATGTCGTCGTGTGCAATACATCGTAATAGGGGCATTGAAAACCCTTGGCGATAAAGGACGTCGTCCTATAAAACGTATCTTGCAGCCTTGCGTCTTACAGCTCGTCTTTCGCTCTTTTTCAACGGGAGGGTTCCATTCTTGAGAAAATTCTTGATGATGTCATCCATGATTCTCTCTCTGAGTCGACTTCCAAGGTTAGTTCCACTTCCATCAGGTCAAAACTCGATGATTCCAAAACCTCTATCAGAACCATTTCATTTTCTTTGGGATTGTCAGAACTTGCTAGCTTTGCCAGCCGATCTGCTTTCTGATTTTCCATTCTTAGAATGTACGTTATGTTGTAATGCTTAAAACTTCCCAGCAACTCCTTTACCTTTTTGAGATAAGTAACAAGTCGAGGTCCTTTAGCAATAAATTCCTCCCGGACCTGGCATACAACTATCTTAGAATCGCAATATATATCTAGTGTCTTCACTCCCAGTTCCTTGGCGAGTTTCAACCTGGCAATCAGGGCTTCATACTCAGAATCGTTATTGGTAGCAGCAAACTCCAATCGCAATGCATAGTAAATAGATTGTCCTTCAGGAGTTATTAAAACAACTCCGGCGTCGGACCTTTGATCATTTTTGGCTCCGTCCGTACATAGCTTCCACGAACTAAGCTCTAACACTTGAGCCAGAGTAACTACCTTGTCACCCACTGTTTCCTCTTCGGGAATTGTGAATTCAGCTATAAAGTCGGCCAATGCCTGCCTTCTTATTGATTTCCGCGGTTGAAAATTTAAATCAAACTGACTCAGCTCGATGTTCTATTTAAGTAACCGCCCCGATGCTTCGGCTTTTTGCAACACTTGTCTTAAAGGCTGATCGGTGTATACAACTATTGAGTGAGCCTGAAAGTAATGATGAAGCTTGCGGGAAGCAATCTGGAGGCTATAAGCAAGCTTTTCTATCTTCAGATAATTATGTTCTACGGCAGCTAGCTTTTTGCTCACGTAGTATACAGGCCTCTGGACTTTATCCTCTTCACGTACCAATGTTGTACTGACGGCATGAGATGATACCTCTAGGTAGACAAACAAATCCTCATGTTCCACGGGTTTTGATAATATCAGAGGCTTTTCTAATAAGTCTAATAAATTCTGAAATGCCTCCACACAATCGGGGGTCCACTCAAAATTTCTCTTTCCTCGTTTTAATAGATCGAAGAAAGGTACACACCTATCTGTAGCTTTGGAGATAAACCTGCTCAATGCAGCAACTTTTCCAGCCAAACATTGAACGTCTTTGATCTTTCTTGGTTCTTCAATATCCCTTATTGCTGCTATTTGGCTAGGATTTATCTAAATTCCTCGAGAACTCACGACAAAACCCAAGGAATTTTCCAGATGCGACCCTAAACGAGCATTTTAGGGGGTTTAACTTCATTCCATACCTTCGAAGAATATCAAACATTTCAGCTAAGTCCCTTATATGGTCGGAAGATTGTTTAGACTCCACAAGCATGTCATCCACGTAGACCTCCATGGTTTTCCCATTTTGATTATAGAACATGCGGTTGACCAAGCGCTGGTACGTGGCTCCTGCATTCTTTAACCCAAATGGCATTACCACATAATAATATAACCCCAAGTCTGTGATGAAATTTGTATTCTCCTGATCTGGTATGTGCATGGGAAATTGATTGTACCCAGAATAGGCATCCATAAAGGATAAAAGCTCATGCCCAACTGTCGAATCTACTAGCTGATCAATTCTGGGGAGAGCAAAGCTATCCTTTGGGCAGGCCTTGTTCAAATCAGAAAAGTCGATACATGTACGCCACTTCCCGTTAGACTTTTTGACCAGGACAGGATTTGATATCCAGTCGGGATATTTCAAATCCTTAATGAATCCATTATCTTTTAATTTCTCTACCTCTTCTTTCAAAGCTGCTGACCGCTCTGAGCCTAACATCCATCTTTTCTGTTTAACTAGTGGGTGCTTTGGATTAATACATAAAGAGTAGCTCATAATGGCAGGCAAAATCCCACACATGTCAGCGTATGTCCAGGCAAACACATCCAGATTTGCCCTTAAAAAATCAGCCAACTCTTTCGCTCGAACTGGATCTACTTGCAAGCCGATCTTTAGTACTTTTGTCGAATCTGTCTCACCAATAGGTATATCTACTGTTATCTCGTTGGGAGTCGCCTTCCTATCCTCGGGTTCTTTATCCTCTCTAGGAACTATATCCTCGAGCATATCTGAGGGCGACTCTCTTGGGGCTGGACCCCTTAATTGCTATGCTGAGTTCTCCTTCAGAGCAGCGGAAACGTCCTTAGTTTCTATATTCAACCCCTTCATTAGCATCTTTAACTCCGTCATGTAACAAGCTCGTCCCGTAGCTTAGTCGGCCCTCATCACCCCAATTCTTGCATCAGTCGGGAATTTAAGAAGCAAGCACCAAGGTGCAATACATGCCCTAAACTCGGCAAGGGTCGGTCAGCCTAAGAAGGCATTGTAGGGCAACTCCACATCCAAAACTACAAACGGTAGGATCCTCACACTCTGGCGATCTCCCTGCCCTAATTTCACTGGTAATTCTACGTAGCACATCGGAGCCGTCGACGCCCCGTTGAAGCCGCTATCCATCCTTCGCAGGGCTTTAGATCTTTTGCTTCAAGTCTCATTTGTTCGAAAGTTTTCTTGAAGAGGATATTGACCGAGCTCCCGTTGTCCACTAACACTTTATGGAATAAAGTAGGGCAGATTGTCGTGGTAATTACCAGTGGATCTTCAGTTGGGGATTGAACTCGGGAATCATCTCTATTGCGGAATATGACGTCGTTTGACATTGTCTTTTGTTGTTTTACTAGAGTAATGTCTTCGAGGTTACTGCATTCTCCTACTTCAAAATGTTTGGCGGCGTTGACGTACTGATCCATCGCTTTGAAACTACGACCAACTAGGTGGGGTCCGCCTACAGTGGTATTAATAACGATCCCCTTACCTTTCTGCTAGGCTGTGGGTTTTGAAGTAGGCTGGTTTTGGTCCGGGGCTTGTCCCCCTGTCCCTTGGGGCAACCTTTTACTCATCTAACTTCCCTTCCTACAGCAATCTTTCAACTATATCTCTCAAATGACGGCATTTTGGTGGAATGACCGTGGGTTACATGGAACAAACAAAACTTTTCCGTTGCGATCTCTTTTTCAGTGGAGTCTTTGGGTGGTGCTTTTTTGTACTGCAATATGCTATATGTATCCAAGTAAATATTCTCCAACGTATCATTTAACGGCGTATAGTTTTCAAAAGTCTGGAATCTGGGTCTTTTACTAGAGCTATTCCCTCGGTTCCTGTTCCTTTTATTGCTGTTTCCATTCCTGTTGGTATTACTTCCGCTCTGGTTGCCAACGTTTATTTCAACCTTCCCTGAATTGTCACCAGATATTTTCACATTAACATTACTTTGGACACCTTCCCTCGAGGCCCCTTCAGACTTTCTCTTCCTGTTTGCATGAGCTTCTTCTCGCCTTAAGCGGATATTAGCTTTTTCATAGAACAATTCTCTAGTAGGAGGCGTTTTCCCAGACAAGTAATCCCCGAATTCTGTGTCAGGGCCAACCCCTTCCATCAAGGCCATTAGAATAGTGGGCTCATGAGGGTCACTAACCTCAGTGACGGCCAAGTTGAAGCGGTCTAAATATGGCTTCAAAGATTCTCCTGGGACCTATTTAATCCGTGACAACTATATGACGCTCTTGGACTTTCGGGCGTGAAGTCGAAACTGGTTCATAAAGCGCTCACTCAATACTGTGAAATTTGATATTGGCCGGGGAGGGAGTCGGGTGAACCACATTAATGCCATGTCTTCAAGATAAACCAGAAAGGCTTTGCATTTTACAGCATCTGGAGCTGCTGCAACATCCATGAACCATGCATACCTCATCAGATGCTGCCCTGGATCCGTTCTTCGTAAATACCGATCCATCTGAGGCAAGTTGAACGGCCGAGCGAACATGAAATCCAATATATCATCTGTGAAGGGGGTATGAATTCGCTCAATACCCCAGTCCTCATTAGTGTACCGTCGACTTTCGGACATAATATGACGCACCATCGCCCATACATCGGCATTTGTTAATGTCTGCATCGGTTCTCTAGGTCTAATATTCAAAATAACCCTAGGCTCCTAAATAGGGGATAACCTCATGTTTCTAGCGTTGCATGCTCTACATTGCTCCCTGCGCTCCCGGTCGATCTCAGGAGGGAGGGGCTGAAGAAGTTGCTATTGCATAGGATTAGTAATTTAGGATCCCTAGGTAGAACGTGGGATCCATGCATGGGCAACAGCATAGGCTCTTTCAAGCTTGGGTCATCAGGCCCTAACACACGAGCACAGTCTTCGCGGGATCCTAAAGATCCAAAAGTTAGCTGATTAAGGTTCTGAGGTCACTCTAGCGGTCTTGTTTCACGAGGACGTCCCTCATCTGAAGAAGATGAATCGTCTACAGCAAGGCGGCGTGTTGGGGAAGGTGTCTTTTGCCTCCGGAGCTCTTGGAGTTCTCTACTCATACTGATCATGTTTTCTTGCAAGCGAATATTGTCATGCCGATGGGATTCCAATGCCTCCTTAGTACCCTGGAGCATGTCAAGGAAGCGAGAAGGTTGATCGGTGCAGACGGATCAAGCTGATCATTGGTCATAGCAACTGGAATCAGAGCATTAGAGGGAACTCGAGTAGAAGTTCCAGCTTCATTCTGGTTCGGATCGGAGCAAGGTACTAGGACCGGTTCGGATCGGAGCAAGGTACTAGGACCGGACCGGTTCGGATGGGGGAAGCGAGTGACTTCAACGTCTTCCGATCGACTAGGATCGGAGTCACCTGCTCAGATCGGACCTTCCTGACCGGAGCGGCCTGCTCCATAGTCTTGTCCACGCGACCTCGTCAATACCACGGCTTGTTGATTCTCTCTAGCATCGTTATCCCTAGCGCCTTGCACTTCTTTTCCTTTCGTTTTGGCCATAGTGTTCAATTCTTCAACGGTTCACTAAAAGGTACTTAAAGATGTCAAAAAACTGAGGATTAATTTCTTTGAACTTTGAAGGTCCAAATAGTAGAATGATAATCCCAAAAAGCAAAGAATTCAAAGAACTCTCAATGAAAGCACCAAAATGTTAGATCCAAAATTGGCTCTAACACCCAAACTAATTATAATTCAACTATAATGAAATCAAAAACGACGAAAACACACAATTTATAGTGGTTCGGCGTTAAATAGCCTACGTCCACTTTCTTCTTTTTTGATTGATGCCTTGAATGTGCGTACAACAATGATTTTCACTCAATTGTCACTTATCTCATACATTGATTCACTCAATTTCCTTCACAATATGATTCAAAAGATGATTGTAAGATGAATGAGTTAATGAAATTCGGGTTGCAAAGGTGTTTAAGTTCTGAAAATGCCAAAGGATCCTTCCAAATGCCTCTTGATGTTGTATTTATAGGTGGAAAATCCCTCAGGAGTGGGATCGGTTTGGATCTACGTGGCATCAGTCCCGCCACAATAGGGTTCGGATGGAATTTGATGATGACAGCACACCAGGTTAGTGGCAAACGTGGGTAGATCGTGTGCGTAACCGTCTCAAGTATTAAGGAAAATGTGGGGTGGAAGTTGTTGTGACTCTGGGATTGGATCGGATATGTTTGTGTATGGGGTTCGGATCGGCTCCATTCCTTCCGATCCGGTCCGGCTTGTTTTCCTTCCCTTTCTGCTTTGTGCTGATCTGTCTCTGCCTAAGGAAACCCGATCCGATTATCTGGCAGGGTGTTCTTCATTGTTTGAGTATTTAACTTTGTGTAGCCTAGTTCACAAAGTAGGCTAACAACATGTATATACATGTATGTCAACATATATATGTATAAATTTGAATATTTTTCACGTCTTTTGATATATATATATATATAATTCCCGAAATTCTTGAATTAAAATATAGTGTTATAAATAAATATTATAATATTGAAAATCATATGAAAACTATATAAACATATTTATAAAATTATAGAATTTAAAATTATATAAATGTAAAGTATATAAAATATAAATATATAAAACTTATAAAGTATAAATCTATAAATCTTAAGTCTAAATTAAATAAAAATAGAAAGTGAAATAGAGAAGAAAGAAATTGAAGATAGAATTTGAAAATCAGAATTTAAACCTGGAGTGTTATTTAGAGTCTTACATAATCTAGACTCTATAATTATATTTATCTTGAACTCTTGAAATCTTGAATAATCACGAGTCTTGAAATATCTATGAATTCTGAATCTCTAACATCTTTAAAACTATACAATCTTCAATAATAATTCATGTATATAAATCCTGCGTATGTGTGTGTGTATATATATGTGTGTGTGTATATATATATATATTCTAGACAGAAGTGTTAGTATATATTTTATAATCAATTAATATTAAAATAAGGTTGTTGTCATCAAAACTCCATTCTCCAACAGTAATAGTCGCGCGGGTTCGAAACCCGGAAAGACACGCTAAGAGCTTACCATGTGCATATGCTAAGATCATCCACTTATGTGCTGCCCGTGGACCATGCTAGGTGCACTAGAGAGGGTTTTACGACCCCGGTCGGTTTCCCTCCTGAACGAATTCAAAATAAAATAAAAATTCAAAGTTTGATACTGGGAACAATCTTTTAAGCACAGTGAGGATACATGTTCGTTAACTATATGAATACGGAAATGATTTTAACATTTATACTGGCAAAGAAAATACTTAATTGTTCAACCAAAATTCACATGGGTAGATACATATGATTTCGTCACCCATTGTTGATTCAAACTTCATTAGGAATTAGGATCAAGCCATGTTTGGATCTAGTTAGGTAGCTTTGATTACGGTTTTAGATTTTGATATAGATTGTCATCACACATTGTCTCGTAATTCCTAGCTTGGTAAGTAAACAAACAAATTAAAACAATCTATGCAATGAAGATCGTAAATTATGTAATGTTTCAAAATTTGAAACATTATAAGTGTCAAAATAAGACATCAAATATTTTAAAGCAACATCAAACAAAACCTTTACTTAATATTTACCTGTGGTCAATCAATGCCTTAGCGGAAAACATAAAGGTAAAATGCCTGTCGAAATATATTCCTAAACATGTATCATGCTATCAAAGAAAAGAATGAGAACTTTAGTTTAGGTAAACTATAATTGCAAGCAAACTCATTTCAGTATAAGCCAATGTACTTAAATCTATTGTAGACTTATGCCAATGGACTCATCAAGTAAAACTAAAATGTTATTGTAGATTCCAAAAATTGCATAAGAAAGAAATTTGCAACCCCAAGAATGATAGTTGATTAATTATTAAAACCAGAGGGATGCTTCGTTAATCTATCTTATTAGCTGAAACAGATTTTACTCTTTATGATAATTTACTATAAATTCTAGCTCAGTATAATTCCAACATCGCATTAAAAATTGTATCATATGTGTTGTTTTTTCACACAATCACCGCAATCCAACACAATAAATAATATGCGATAAAGCATTTGGCCCATGATAATGTACCATATATTTTCCTTGTGTGAATCATCGGTCAAGGTAGGGTTAAGTTTTAAACCATCAAAGCCCTTAGATGTAATGACCTGCCTTTTCGTACCAGTTAAAATGGTAATGAAACCAACTCAAATTGTTATAGAAGATTGTTTTAACTATGGGGTACAATAAAAATCAAACCCTAGAACACAGACAGATCACAAATACAAAATAGTAGAATATCACGCAGCGTAATAAATAACTTAGTAGTTCATGAAGCTACTAATTACAAAATCTCAAAATAAGTTACATAAAATATCAAGGTCATAATTTATACATTAGAAATCTGAGATATATGAATGACTAGTATGTAAACAAGTGTTAGAAATGGAATAACCGAACCAGCAAGATAGAATAGCAAATAGATAATAAGTTGAATCTCCAATAGATCTCTAGTTCTTAAAGATGAATCAAAAAAGTTGAACTCCTCAGTGTGACTCAAGCATCATGTCAAAAAACAAAACACTCGAGTTAGGATTTACATTCTAAATAATAAATCAATTCAAGTGAAATGCTCAAATCAAATGCACAAGTAACTTAAAGAATGTTTGGAATTTTATTCTTTAAGGTAGATATTATATAATACAATACCTATTATAATAGTGTCGATAATAAATATACTAATGAAAATAGCACAAGTGGGATTACCATTATTATCTTAACATCGTTTATAATGTCATAGACTATACAATATCGTAAAGTCCATCATAAGCTAGTGACAATCAGATGACACTCCATAGATAAAACATAAATCAAAATCGTATAGGGCTCGTGTAATAAACCACCTAAAGTGGGCCTAAATTCCGTCCCAGAAAAGGCCCATCATAACTTAGTGTCGTTCTAAATAGATTGTTGGTTCCTATAAGGATTATATAGAGAAAACCAAACTAAAAACGACATCATAATCTCATAGCAGAAGGGATAAAATACAATAGCATAAAATAGGTGTACCATTGATTAAAAATTATAGAAACATTGATTACATCAAACCCAACAGTAACGACCCAGATTTTTAACCGTCAAGTTTGACCATTTAAATTGGTTTTAAATGTTGAATTGAAAATATAAAAGAATTTTAATCTATTTATTAAATGAAGTTGAATGTATAGTTTATATTTAATCAAAAATGAGCTCGTAATGTCATGGTAGTTCATAATATTACATTTTGAACTTTAATTGAGTATATAGAATCCAATATAAGTCGGAATTCTTTGAAACAAGAATCGTCTGGATCTATTGAACAATAATTTTCTAATGGAAGAGAAAATCAAGATTTCATCTTGTAGATTTTGAGTTATGTCCAAGTCAAATTTTCAGAAATTCGTTATGGAATCACTTATAAACCATGAAGATTTATTTAATAAAATAAAACGGTTTTTAATAAAACGAATATCGTTATAACCTGGAATTTAATCAAAATGGTTTCTGAATAATTATATATGATGTCGGAATAAAGTGGAAGTTAATAGAGTTTTAAAATAATTAGTTTAATGCTGATTTGGCAAAAATATAAATTTTATATTAATTTAATCAAGTTAAAAAAAGCCAATTTTGAAACATTCACGGATTTCAACGAAATTCATTTCATTGGATTCATAATGTTAAACTATTGTATGGGAATAAATTTTGTGGCAATTTGATATAGTATATGACTTCGATAGCCATAAAGCGCAGGTAGTTTGCATAGCAATTAATTAAATGAATTTAATATTGATTAGAAAGGAACTTGTATGTAACTTGAGCTAATGTTCGAATTAAGATGCTAGACCTAATTCCTTGAATTCGTATTAATGCTTAGAGCAGGATATATGTATAGTTTGTTATTTTTGGAGACCAACGAATTTGTTGTCCAAAATAGCGTCATTTTACGTGTAAAATATCGTTTTGGGAGAACAGTCTTGGAATGCGATGAAACTTGTGCCGTTGGATTCGTATTAGTAAGTTATTATAGGATTTCAATTTTCATATCGATTGGACTTACCGTTTGATTGTGCGGATAGTAAATGCTTAGATTTTTATTTAATCGTTTAATCGATTTATTTTTGGAAATTAAGAATAATCAACTTTCAAACGACCTAAGATTTCAACGTTTTTATTAAATTCGTAATAATTATTTATTGTAAGATTTCAAATTTCAAGTCAATTGGAATTATTTTGTGATCGTGCGCAATTTAAACGCATATCGATCACGTTGTGAATTTAAAAAGGATTTTTTACAAACAATCTCAGAATTCGACGAAACCAATTCCATTGTGTTCGGAATATTAAATACGCCAGGATTTCAATTTTCATCGCAATCGTAGATCATATGAGGTAATTTTTGCATAAAACTTAGGGTGTAAGTTTCGTAAATAATAAAATAATATTATAAAAACCCCATACATGTTTGACATGTCTTTCCCAACCCTTAGTCAGCTGATTTTGTGGTCAACCAACGTATATCGCCTTCACCTTTAAACGAACGAACAGAAAACACCTGATTTCTTCCTTATTTTTTTCTCAATCCTTGCTTCAAAACCGAAAAACTCCAACTACAATTATGTCAAGCTTATCAAGATCTTTAAATCGACCGAATGTGATGGGTTATTGGGCATTGTAGTGGCCTGAATTTAGTCATGAAGCGGTCTCGTTCGTGGTCAAATATCAAGGGGAAGGGGGCATTGAATTCCAGCATGTTTCAAGCGAAGGGGGAGGAGCTAGAGGCGCTCACGTCGGCGACGGCTGGTCGAGCTCCGATGATCTGAGCATGGCACGGCGGTGGGAAGGATGGTGCATGCTGTGTAGTCCGTAAATGAAGGAACAAAGCTAAAAACGAATGAAGGATAATCGACTGTGATTTCTTAAAACAAAAGTAATTATATTAATTAGTGATTATTTAAAGGAATAATTATTTCATTTAAAATCGTGAATGCTTATAATTATATAACTTGTGCATATATATATATGTTATCAGAATTGGACCAAACAAGCTACGTTGAGGCCGTATCCAAGAAGACGATATTCTATAACTGATTTAAACAAAGTTGGAAGCAATTGGAATTTATAGTTAAATTAAACGCCGGTTTAATTTAACTAGAACTTAATCGCTTTAACGATAAATGGAATCAATGTGATTATAACTCACTTAGTTTGACCCACTTATATTTCATATAAGTCGGGATTTTTATTTCTATGCTATGGTTGTTAATTGTTTGATGTTTGTTAAATATTTATATGTACTAATTAAATTAAATGTTTGATTAATTTAATTGAAACCTAATCGCTATTTCAACGATTATTACCAAATAAGGTAACTTACGTTGTTGGTTATGTTTATAGTAATATAAAACATGTTAAATTAAAAGATGGATGCTTGGATTGCTGTAATTAGGTGATTGTTGAAAATTATATCTTTAAGTTGAACTAGAGGATATTTTCTTGAGGTAACGTGTTTGTGACGTAGGAATCCAACTAGATTCCTCACCAGTAATTGCTAAGTTTCATATATTATGATCTATGTTGAATTATTGAAATTGTGGTGCAGGAAAAGACAGATTGGTGGAATCCAACAGGATTCCTCATTTATATTGATAATGTTTATCATATATGATGACTATATTTGATTGAGTGGAAATTGGATAAAATAAACCCTTATTTCATAGTTTGATATTTTAACGGTAGTTTGGCCCTTTAGTACCATCGACAAAATAAGAAATTGTTTGAATTGATTTTAATCAAATCTAAACAGAATTATATCTTTTTGAGACGTTGATTGCCGTTAGGCGAATCGACGAAGTTAAGTTATAAAAATATAATTTTGTGACTAGAGCAATATTTTCAATTATATTTCTGTAAGTTATTTAGAAACAAAGTTTTTAAAAATATTTAAAATCATATTTTATAAAGTGATGATGAACTATTTTATTTTTTTGAAACAAAAATGTGTGATCTTCTGAAAAGAAGAGAGCACGCATATATATAACAAATCAAAATAGATACAAAGTCCAAATACAGACTCGAAAGGAGACAAAAACTTAACAAAATATGAATGTAGAGGAAAGTAGATAGATGAGCTCCGGATAAACCACCGCCCATCAACTTCAACATCGAATTCCGGCAAAGCCACCACCCGATATTGAAGTATATCTACTCCTATACAAAACCATGACACCCATGAATAATACAACAAAAAGGGTAACAAAACACCCCAAAAACACTCTAACTCCACACACTCAAAAAGAACCCAAAAAAACAAACGCCAATCCTGACAGCAATCCACTGAGCTCCGCATCTGAATCAACCACCTGTACTGAAATAACTGCGCAAATTATTAGTAACTAACACATATATGTATGAGTATATGTGTGTGTATATATATATATATATTTACATCTTAGAATATATATATAGGTATATATGCATACATATATGTGAAAAATTAACAACAAAGACGATATCTATTACCTCTAAAATAACTATTAATTCTAATGTATAAACTCAAATTAAATCTTAACCTTATACAAATAACACTCAAAACCCGATTCACCAAAAAACTTATAGCGTGAATTAGACATCCAATCCAGGCTGAATTTAACTATTCTAATGATTAAATTATCAGCAGAAACTGAAAGAGAGTGAAAAAATATCTGATTTCTTTCAACCAAATAAACCAAATAATGATAGAAACTAAAGAATCCAAGATATATCTCTGTCTAGAATTATAAACAAATCTCCTATAACCCCAATAATCAACACAGCTACCAAAAGAATTAAAACAATCAAAAGCAAAAACCCTTAAAACCACATTAAAGATAAAAAAGGTAAAACAACAAGAGAAAATAAATGATCAACATCTTCATCCATAATACTTCAAAAACAACACTTAACATCAAGAATAATATTCTTCCTCTTTAAAAGCTCAACTGTATTAAGCTTCTTATGAATAATCAACCACATAAGGAACCTAGCTTTAGGAGGAGAATTAAATTTCCACAGAAACTTAAAAGGGCACAAAGAGACACCAGAAAAATTAATAAAATCATACATAGAATTAACAGAGTAAAAAGAACTCTTATCCAAACCCTAGAAAATAGAATCGCTATTCTTATCCAAATGAAACAAAGCTAACTTAGCTTTAAGTAAGGCTAATTGCCTTAACAAATCACCTTCTATAATATTATCAGAAGAAAACTCCCACGGAGGATCTAAATCCCTTCTATAGACATCCACAATCAAAGCATTCTTAAACCTGCTAATATTAAAAATCTCATTAAATTCAATTTTAAGCGGCACCCAAGAAATCCAAGCATCAAGCCAAAAGAAAGTATGATTTCATTGATGATAAACTATTTTATGTCACAAATTCTTGTGTTATGCAAGTTTCATTGGCTAATGGTCAGAAATTAACCTAAGCATTGATTGTCTGAGATAATTGATATTGTTATATTAATTATATTAATCTAATAGGGAGAAATAATTGAAATCAATTAACAAGTTAACTGATGGTTTTAAGTTGACGAAGTCAACTATTTTAATTGAAAACGGTTACTAGATTAATTTGTTTCTAATTAATCTAATGGAAATATTTAATAAGATTTCTTAAATATAATTTACCTTTCAACCAATGATGAGAATAATTAATATAATTAGTTACTTCTTAATGGCTTTAGTTCAAAAGGGCAATTGTCTAACCTATTTCTAGTTAAGTAAAATACTTTTACTTCAATGATGAAGTAAATTGTTATTTTATAAATGATTAGAGTGATTACTTTTAAATAGAATTCATTTAAAAAGTAATCGAATTAGTAGTGGGATTTTAGTCAAATAATGAAATGGAATTTATAATCCAAGCTTTATAAACTAAGTTTATAAAAGGAATTGATAAATAGATTTAAATAATAAAATCCAAAGTTAAGTTTTATAATATGATGTTAAATAGCCTTGGGTGAAATATTTGGGTAAAAGAGCTATCAAAATATAATTCAATTTATAAATAGGAGTTATAAGGGGATTTTTTAAGTGAAGGATTATCATTTAGGTAAATAAATTTTCTTAATCAACAAATTAAGTAAAATTGGTTATAATAGATTTTTTTAAAATGTAAGGGATTGGTTTATAAAACCATATTTAAATGAAAATAGTAAAGGATATTTTGTCGAAATTATAATAAATACTTGTTTTAGAATTACGAACTATTATCTATCTTAAGATAGGAATGTTGTCGATGAAGGTCTGAGAAGTAAATTGAATACACCAACTTGTACGAACTCACTATTATCAAGGGATGATATTAGTTTGTAATAGTGGAAGATGTTGAAAATGGTTTATTATCTCTATAAGAGAAATATTGTAACATATTTGCAAGATTTTGAAATGTAATTAGAACTACTAGATTTTAAAGAAAACAATGTATAATTTAACATTATTTGACCCAAGCATGAAATGTGACTATACTTATACCATTCGGCTAAGTATATAACACTATTTTCTAAATAACGAAAATAGTTGGGATTTTCCAAAGGTAAAGTTGTAAACTGAAATATATATACATATATATAAGTTGAATTATATAAAAATGGGTTATAAATTGGATTCATTATAATAAAGAAATTGTTAAATGGAAAGTTTGAATGTTGGAAAAATAAATATAAATGAATATGCTAAGGAAAGGGGTCAATGGTTTTGGTAATGAATCCATAAGTGTTTTATGAAAGATAAGTTGAACTGGCTTGGTTAGTAAACCTATATTTTTTATAAAAAGGAACTTTGTTTCTAGTTTTGAAAAAAGAATAATGGTTTTAGTGAATGTTTTGTAAAAGATATTTATAACGGGAATATTTGATATGATTTTAAGATTTAAATGGATATATCGTATTTGAGGTGATATCTGAGAATGGAAATTTCTATCTATTTTGGAGTTGAGAATGTTGTTCGTTCAAGGTCTGAAAGGTAACTATACCCCAACTGGCTTGGCTTCGTTGTTAGTGGATGAATAATTGATGTTAAATTTTTAAGATTTATATTGAATATGGTAATTAAACCCTATACTAGTATTTTGTGTTGCCATAATACACAACATTCGTTTGAAACTTAATGAGAAGTAGGTATGAAGTATTTTTCTAAGGATATAAAATGAACCAGTTTTGAGAATACACTTATATTAAAATAAGTGGTAAAAGGCCGTGTTTCAAATATTGAAAGATTTAGAAGTCTTAATTGACCATCCGTTAATTGGTTTTAGTTAAAGAGGCCAAATGAGGTATGTAGCAAAACAGTGAAGTCATTTTTATTCTCATGTTTGAATGCTTGTTTTATTTGATAGTTAAATAATTGACTATCAAATCTGGCCTATTATCGATTGTTGGTATGGAAAGACCATGATCGAATTTATATTCGAAAACCAATCTGACCAACAAATACGTAAACGTTGGAGATATCATAAGATTTTCTAGATGGAGCATTTGAAGACCCGTAGAGATTCATAAAACGTAAGAACTACTTATAATCTCTAGTTCGCGCCCAGAGATATACTATGGTATTGTCGTGGTTGAAATCTACGTACTTGCAAGGACATCTCACTATCGATCCTTGGGGTGATTCCTATATAGGACGCAGTAGGAGAGTGCCTTCGGTTCATCCTGTTCCTGGATGACTTGTATGGACGAATGTCTGGCAAAGTATTTCTTAAGCGTCACGTACGTTGATTTTAACAAATATACCAAGTTTGGTGGTGGAGAAGGAAACTTCTTTTAGTTTAACACCAAGAGTATATTTGTGGACGTCAATTAGTGATTTGATGGATCTGACGAAGTGACGTTCAAAGTAATGTGATGTTCTCTGAAAGGTAATCGTGACCTCAAGCCTCATCAACCGGGAAATGACAGAAATCGGGTAGGCAGCATGGCTATGTGGTTCATTCCCATTAAGGTGTATTGTCACCATCTAGATAAAAATCCTTTTGTTCTTCTTTCATTTATATATCACCCGGGAAATATAGTGGTTTCAGAACCGTAGGGTGACAATATATTCGATACACTCAAGTTGAATGAGTGGTCGGTAATGTGTGGTCGGGTTGCATGATGTTCTTGTTGAACCCTAGTGTATTGTCTCTAGAGGTACACTATCGGAAGGTTTCTTATACCTTGTCATAGTTGGAAATCCATTCTCCAATAAGTGCCATGTGATTTTTTATTATATACTAAGTATGTGGAGCGTGAGATGCAAGCATTCTGCTAGATGGTTATTTATTTGATATAAACACTATATAACATCACCAGATTTTGATATCAAAAATGTTTTGGGTTATCGTAAGGTAAAAATCGTCCGTGTTTATGTGAGGACTGGTCTTTCGATTATTCTTTTCTTTCAAAAGGATTTTTTTACCTTAAATCAGTTTGATGATACCTATAAACTTAGTGAGTTTTCTCACGCTGGTTCACCAAACTCACAATACCATAAATGTAATTTAGCTATAACTAATAGTCATTTCTAACGATGTTTAATACGGCACTTATCTGTAGCCAAAAATGGCATACTTAATGATGAGATACATCTTTAAACCATGCCTAACTCCTCAACAGATACGATATATGGTCGTATCTAACTGATCTGTTTGGTATGGTTCAGAGTCGTAACTAATTGCTCTACTGCCCATAAATATATAATTACTCTGAGACATATCAAACTGGAATACTATAATACATGATCAAGAGCAATAGAACTTCTTATTTACCACATCATCAAGAACAATAAAGTATCTTATTTAACACATAATCAAGATCAATAATACATCTTACTTAAGGGCATATTATAAGAAGGCAAATGTTTTTCCCACTCTACTCAAAATAGCTTTATATACCCAAAATAATACATGTATTTAAATTAACATGCAGTTGTACAAGTCAATGAAAATGGTTGAAAAAATGAAATGCACACAAACACCTTTTAATAACCCATGACTTCCAACAACAAGAAGACCAGCTTGTGTTTGTTATGCTACCTCACAAATAATATCCTTTGGATTGCCATCAATTTTCAAAGTGTCTTCTTGCACCTGCCAGTATCAACCAAAACATCAGTATACCATTAATTTCTCACACTACTCAAGAAATTTGGGTTAGCACACAAACATATTGCTGTACAACTCAGTTAACAAGGCTGAAAAAATAAAGTGCATACAAACATGCAAGGTTCAACCAGACTGCACATTATTCATGGCGTGGCAAAGCAAATATTCCAAGTCCAAGTACAAAACAATATGAGCAGCAAGAAAAAACAAAGGTCATAGGAAAAAATGTATACAAAACATCATGTAAATGAAATTTGGTTCAAAATGTCAAGCCCAAATCTGGGTTCATGATTATCATAAAGTACTAAGTGATACCAAGTGTTATCAAGTGTATCATAGTCTGGGTTCATAGTGTAAGCAAGGTGACCAACAACTATCGTAAAGCGGAAATTCATATATAAAGTGTAACATACCTGTAGTAGTGGTGCCCCATTTCAAGCTAGGATGAGGCTTAATTATGGTTCCTGTAGAGCTGTCCGACAGCAAAAGGAATGTTTTCCAAAGTTGGTGGGATTAGAGTATTAAAAATATCCCCCTGTTGACTAGCCTTATCTCACCTACTCGGATGACGTTCCTATTGCTGCGAACAACTCCACCGAAACCACAAGAATAAGTAATAATTTCCAAAAGATCGAAATTTCCAATAGTGTTGTTGGTTGCACGAGTAACAACTTATGCAATGAACCACACCTTTGAAAATTTTGATCTTTTGGAAATTATTACTTATGCCTCATCACTGCATGAGATCACATGTAGAAATCGTAGATCCTCAGGTGGTAGACTTTTTTATCTACCATAGTACATATTTATAAGAAACAAGTTGTACAATTGAAACAAACATTATCTGAAGATAAATTCAAGTTATACCTCTATGATTAAACAAGTTATACTTGTGTGGCACATAACAACTCTACATTCATCATCTGATTGAATTGGGACTCTCTCGGTCCATCCTAATATGGTCTCGGTTAAGGGCTCAGTCATCCCTGCATGAGAGCACAAGCAGAAATCGTAGTTCCTAGGGTGATAGGCTTTGTTATCTACCATATTACCTATTTATAAGAAACAAGTTATACAATTTAATCAAACATTATCAGGAGATAAATTCCAGTTACACGTCTATGATCAAACAAGTTATACCTTTATGGTACACAACAACTCTACATTCATCACCTGATTGAACTGTGACTTTCTCAGTCCATCCTGATATGGGCTCGGTTATGTGCTCGATGTTGCAATTTTGAATATTATGAGCTTGATGCAGACAAATTTCATTGATCAAACAGTATTGAAACCTAACAGTCATGTAAAGACATTTCCTCCAGCTCACGAGACGACACATGCAACTAAACGCTCACCACATACCCAACAACCATCTCACAAGATGGCACATGCAACTAAATACTCACTTATGTTCAACCGTCAGTGGTTCCAATATGTCAAACAACTGTTTACACTTAAATATAACTAAAGTTTACAACCAAAAGAGGAGAGATAAAAACATGCATTAAAAAGTCAAGAATATTGTAAACGTATCAGTTAGCAAACATATTGCGGAATTGCTGAACCGAAAGCACTTGGAGGAATGTGGAATTGATGAATATAACTGTTCAAAATTTCACCTTGGTGCTCTGGTGACGACGACAGGGAGGCGAAGAGGTGCTGGAGATTTGTCCTGGATGTTAGCGACGGGGTGCTGAAGGTTGCCGATAAGGTGTTGGACGTTGTCTATATTGGTGCTTCCATTATCGTCAGAGGTTGGTGCTGGAGGATGCCGAATGTTGCTGAAGGTTGTTGCCGAGGGTCGGTGCTGGAAGCTGCGGCCATTTTCCTTTTTTGGCATCATTTTGTTTGCCTTAGAAAATGAAAAATGATTTGGGGAATAAGGATAGACGGGGGAAACGAAGAGGGATATGACAGTTTGTGTGCACCAAAATTATGCACTAGATTGGATACGGCTATTAGCCGGGTTGTAACACCCCGAATTTTAGTTAATACTAAAATTCACTAATTACAGGATAAATAATCTCAGATGTGGGAATTGGGGGTAACGGGCTGCGTCATTGCGTTCGTCTCGGAAAAATACGCGAAATAGAGTCCGAGTTTTCGAGAATCGGAGTCCGTATGGCCCAGTTAAGGCCCAATGAAGTTTGCAGAAAAATTAAAGTTAAAAACAGATTTAGAAATGCAAAATCAGATTTCGAAATTGGAGCCAGCAGGGGGCCAGGCGGGAAGCTTCCCGCCCTACCCATGTCGACAGGGCTGTCGACTGGGGAGTCGACTTGCCTGTCGACCTGGGCGCGGCGTCCAGAGAACCTGGGTGCACCAGGTTGGGTTTTAGGCTGGCTTGGAGGGCTGGGTTCTAGAGATTTCCTAAATCTAACGGACCTAATCTAACCTAGGGTTAATCTAAGGGCCTAAAACACTCACCTAATCTATAAATACACCCTAAACCTACCCTAATCCATACTAAAAATAGAAATGATGGCCTCATGCCGCCAAATTAAATCCTAGAAGGAGCCTCCACTAATTTATGAAGGAAGTTGCAAGCTAATCAACCTCTAATCATCATCTTCTTCATATTTAGCAACTAATTCCACTTCATAAGTTTGCTAATCTTGGGTTTGGTGAGTTTCTATCACTTTAACATCAATTGCTAAAGTAAGTAGATTGGGTGTAATGAGACTTATGGTCTTAAATGCGGATTAGTGAGTTTTAATCATTTGTAATGATATGCTACTCTATGTTTATGCATGTTTAACAAGTGGGTTTATGCATGTTTAATAAGTTGGTTTATGCATGTTTAACAAGTGGGTTTATGCATGTTTAATAAGTAGGTTTATGCATATCTAATAAGTGGGTTTATGCATGTTTAACAAGTGAGTTATGCAAGTTCATATGCAAGTTATGTGTAGGATGTTATGTAAGTTATGTGTAGATTGTTATGCAAGTTCATATGCAAGTTATGTATATGCTTAAATGCAAGTTTAACATGATATGCAAGTTATGCATGCTTATGCAAGTATGTGAATGCTTATGCAAGTTATGTATATGCTTAAATGCAAGTTTAACATGATATGCAAGTTATGCATGCTTATGCAAGTATGTGAATGCTTATGCAAGTATGTGAATGCTTATGCAAGTTATGTGTATGCTTAAATGCATGTTTAACATGTTATGCAAGTTATGAGAATGCTTATATGCAAGTTCAACATGTTATGCAAGATATGTGTATGATAATATGCAAGTTTGGGTTAAATGTAGTTGGGTTAATATATGCTCATATATGCAAGTTGACATCCTTTTAACCCATGACAAAGTTATATGTTAAGATTTGGTTAAACCCATGATATTTGTGATGGATCTTCCCTTTATTATGAAATGAGAACGATTTGCGTGGGGAACGATGGGGTTAATAAATATGTTAATAAAAGTATGATTGGGTATGATTAAGCATACCATAAAAATAAATTAACATAAGTGGGAATTTACCTATTGAGTTAGGTCTACCCCATGGGAATTTACCTATTGAGTTAGGTCTACCCATGTTATGAAAAACTTGATATTAATTAGGGATAATTAATATGGGGGTGATTAATTAGGTGTAATTAATCAACTAAGACACGAGGTTGGACCCTTTTGTAGCGGAAGTCTGCCCGGAACCGACCGGCCATCCAACGGCTACAAATGATTGGCCCAATGTGAGAGGTCTTAGTCATAAATTAAATACGTGATTAAAGTAAAGACACGAGGTTAGACCCTTTTTATGACAGAAGTCTGCCCGGAACCAACCGGCATATCCAGCAGTCATAAAAGATGGTCTAATGTGAGAGGTCTTTATGAGGTCATGATCTTAATTAATTAATTAAGAAACACTTAACCATATTAGCATGTAGAGGGACATGAGGGGTTAAGTGGGTGCCTTGGGTGGCATGTGGAAATCTAGTGGGTTGCCTTAGGGGGCAATAGAAAATATGATTAGAATACTTAACCAAGTGGAAACATGTAATTAAACATGATTAAAGGGTTAAGTGGGATACACTAGATAAGAGACAAGCTTAGGTGGGTAGCTTGTGGGGGCCCATTTCAACCAATATCCCAAACGTATCTTTGTGGGCTCGACTCTAGTCGGGTGACGGGACACGCATATTGGGCTTGACTATAAGAGGCCAAAACGGGTTAGCGGTGGCAACGCAGGATCAACGGGTTTCATATGCGTGTGTGGACCCGGGCTGGTTGGTAAGTCGTTGTTGCATCGTGTAGATATAAAGCCGTGCACCGTTGATATTATCAGGTGGCCACTTTGGGGAATGATACACCCCATTGTGGGACCAGCACGGGTATCTACGGTAGGGAGCCGATCGCTTGGGAGTAGTGGGTACACCTAGTGGAGATAGGGGCTGACGGCACCTATGTAGTGAGCTAGGGGTACGTGAAACTACTGGGTAAATTTTCTAAGTCCTTGGGTGGGATCAACCTTTAAGTAGGAATGACTGGTGTGGTGCAGTTAGTAATTATCCTTGGGTGGGTAGATGCGTCTTTACAGTTATCTTAGTTTATCCTAAGTCTACCAAGCTGCTTAGTGTAGCCATTCATCCCCAGACATTACCGTAGGTCAAGTTTATGTCTTCTCTGGTTACTTTAATGATTGTATTGTTAAAGTTATAGGACTCGCTCAGACTTATGTCTGACCCCGTTGTTTTTATCTTTTTCCCAACCCTCAGGTCCTACGGTGGATCCTAGCAGTAGTGGAGCTTGATCGAATTGTTGTTCCAGTCTTTAGGAGCTTGGATAGATGTAAAGCTCCAGTTACCCAGTTATCTTTTCTTTTGTCCTGGCTATTGTATGAGAGAGTGGGATTATGTACTTCTTTATTTTGATGGATATTGTACTTGACTTTTATTGTGGTTTTATGATGTAACCAGACATGTTTATTTCCGCTGTTATGAGATGATGTTTTAAATTTCAAGTACTATTTATATCTGTCTTGTTGTAATTTTTCTGTTCTATATTCACTAAAATACTCCACCGATGCTATGGCATTCCCTTAGAGAGTGACCATAGCGGGCGTGGGGTGTTACACGTGGTATCAGAGCGAAGGTTACCGGAACAGATAAAATTTTTAGAAAACTATTTTTCTAAAACATTTTTGGAAGAGATATTTTTAAAAAACATGTCTTTTAAAAAGAAAAGTTTTTGAAAGAAAAGCATAATCCCCAATAGCCATATCTATATCCTTCGAATTCTCCGTTTTGAATCTTTCCTTTTTCGTTTCAGCATGCCTGAGGATCTTAACTTTCCGTAGGGTGTGACGGTACCAGTATGGTATAGGAGATTGATGGAGGCTAGGGCCACCACTGCGGGTCCAGCAAATGTTCCTCCACCAACCGTAGCACCCGATCTTCCTCCTCCCCCTCCTCCTCGCACAGATACTTTTGCTAAGACTTGCAAGGAATTTAAAGCTATGGGAGGGAAACCTTTTCAAGGATCGGAAACTTTTGTGGAGGCTAGAGATTGGCTTAAGGAGGTGGAAGAGTTGATAGATATCTTTGAGATGGAAGAAGGAAAGAAAGTCAAGTTAGCTGCTTGGTTAATGAAGGGAGAGGCCTCATTCTGGTGGGAGGTCACTAATGGAGAACGCCCCGTTGACTCTTGGGCGGATTTTAGGCAAAGATTTGTGGCAAAGTTTCTCTCAAGGGCGGAGGAAAACTTGTATATGGAAAGATTCTTGACTCTAAAGCAAGGAAATCTCTCGGTGAAGGAATATGTCAACAAGTTTAATCAATTGGCAAGGTTTGGCCTAGATATGGTGAATACACCGGAGAAGAAGGCTTTGAGGTTCGTGAAAGGCTTGAATGAACCAATGCATGGGTTGGCTATGACTCATATCCCTATGGGGGCCACCTTTGAGAAGCTAGTTGACATGGCACTCATGCATGAAGAAGAGAAGGGTCCCAATGCTAATAAGGCACCCGAGAAGAAGGGAGATCAAAAGAGACCTCAGCAACAACAGCAAAACAAAGGTGGGAAAGGAAATGGTGGCAAGGGCAAGAAGAAGAAGTGTTACAATTGTGGGACACCTGGCCACCTAAGCAAGGATTGTCGCAAGAAGAAGAAGACTGGCTGCTTCCACTGTGGCGAAGCAGGGCATCTAGTGAAAGACTGTCCTAAGAAAGGGCAAAGGACGGGGTCTACCTCAGGAGGACAGGTGCAAGCTCTTATGGCACCAGGTCAGGCTAGGGGGCAAGTACAGGCTCTCGCGGTTCCACCAATTCAGGAAAGAGGTAGAACTATTTCCGTTGAAAGTCTGGTTTTTCTATTTGATCATCCTGTCCGTACCTTGTTTGATTCAGGCGCATCGCATTCGTTTATCTCATCATCATTAGTTCAGTCACTGCACTTAAACACCAGTCTGGTGGATGATCCCTTGGTTGTTTCAAACCCAATTGGGGGCTCCACTTATTTGTCCATGATATGTTTGGGTTTGAAGATTTCTATACTTAGCATTGAGTTTACATGTGATGCTTTTGTGTTGGGCTTCACGGGCTATGGGTTGATTTTGGGCATGGACTGGTTATCCAGTAATGGTGCCGTTCTTGATTGCGAAAGGAGAGTTGTTAGGCTCATGACCCGCTTGGGTAACACTCTCGAGATTTCTTGTAATCCCATGGATTTTGTTATGCTAAGTTATCTTGAATCGCTTGACGCTTCGGTCGAGAGTTTGCAATCTGTTAAAGTGGTCCGGGAATATCCGGATGTGTTTGAGGAGGTGAAGGGCTTACCTCCAAAGCGGGAGATTGACTTCCGAATATATCTGGTGGATAATGCTAAACCTATATCTTTACCAGTGCGCCACATGGCTCCTCGTGAGAGGAGGGAACTCCATAAGCAAGTAGGGGAGTTGCTTGAGAAGGGGTTCATAAGACGGAGTATATCGGAGTGGGGTGCTCCAGTAGTATTTGCTACAAAGGCGGATGGGTCCCTCAGACTTTGTGTAGACTATAGAGAACTCAACAAGCTCACAAAGAAGAATAGACACCCATTGCCGAGGATTGATGATCTTTTCGATCAGTTGGTTGGCGCTTCAGTATTTTCTCAGTTGGACTTAGCCATGGGGTTTCATCAGTTGAGGGTGGCTGAGGATAGCATAGACAAGACTGCCTTTAGGACTCCGGATGGTTTCTATGAGTGGCTGGTGATGCCATTTGGGTTGACGAACGCCCCTGCATACTTTGTTGATTTGATGAGTAGGGTGTTCAGGGAGTTCCTTAATAAATTCGTGGTGGTCTTTGTGGATGATATCTTAGTATTTTCTAAGAGTGAAGAAGAGCATGCCCTACATCTTGGGGAGGTATTGAAGACTCTTCGAGCACATAGCCTTAAGGCTAAATTCTCTAAATGTCACTTCTGGAGGAAGGAGGTGCGGTTCTTGGGGCACGTGGTCTCCAAGGAAGGGATAGCTGTGGATCCCGCGAAGGTAGTATCAATTCAGGATTGGAAGGTTCCGAAGAATGCTACCGAAGTAAGAAGTTTCTTGGGGTTGGCGGGTTATTATAGGAAGTTTATCAAAGACTTCGCGAAGATATCAGCCCCATTAACCCGCTTAACGAAGAAGAATCTTGTTTTCGCATGGGACGTAGATTGTGATGATGCGTTCCGACGGTTAAAGAGAGCTTTAACCACTGCTCCAGTTTTAGTGTTGCCAGATGGGAGTAAGCCATTTGTTGTCTATACCGATGCTTGTGGGACAGGACTAGGCGCAGTCTTAATGCAAGAGGGAAAGGTGATAGCCTATGGTGGAAGGCAGTTGAGAGTGCATGAGAAAAATTACCCTACCCATGATTTAGAGTTGGCCGCTATTGTTTTTGCGCTTAAGATTTGGCGCCATTATCTTCTCGGTGAGAGATTTGAATTGTTCACTGACCACAAGTCATTGAAGTACCTGTTTTCTCAGAAGGATTTGAATTTGAGACAGCAAAGGTGGATGGAGTTCTTAGCATCCTATGATTTCGAGATAGCTTATACCCCTGGCAAGGGTAACGTGGTGGCGGACGCCTTGAGCAGAAAGAGGTTGTCCTTGAGTCCATTGTTTTTGGAACAACGAAGCTTGGAATTTATCTCGATGTTTGATTTCAGACCTTCCATTGATTATGTACCCGGTTTGCTAGCTTCCTTGGAGGTTAGACCTACTCTTTTAGGGCGGATTGGAGAAGCACAGAGGGATGACCCACAGTTGGTTGAGTTGGTGGAGAGGCTCATAAGGGGGGAGTCGTCCAGCCATTTGAGTAGGTACACCCTAGACGATAGGGGGTGCTTGCGTAGAGACGGTAGACTTTGTGTACCGCAAGACGAGGGTTTGAGGAAGGTTATTCTTGATGATGCACACCGTTCTAGGATGACCATTCATCCCGGTGGGGACAAGATGTACCAAGACATGAAGAGGGTTTTCTTCTGGGCCGGTATGAAGAAAGATGTGGCCGAGTATGTCGCTCGATGCTTGGTGTGCCAACAAGTAAAGGCGGAGCAAAAGAAACCAGGTGGGTTGCTTCACCCATTGGAAGTTCCGCAATGGAAGTGGGATAGCGTCTCGATGGATTTTATTGACGGGTTACCCAGATCAAGAAAGGGTAATACGGGAATTTGGGTGGTGGTAGACAGACTTACTAAGATCGCCCATTTCATACCTGTGAAGAGCAAGAGGACCGCTCCATGGCTAGCTTCTGTATATCTTCGAGAGATAGTTCGATTGCATGGGGTACCCTCTAGCATAGTGAGTGATCGAGATCCTATCTTCACTAGCGAGTTCTGGAGAAGTTTGCAAGAAGCAGTGGGGACACAATTGTGTCTGAGCACCGCATATCATCCTCAGACGGACGGCCAGACTGAGAGGGTGAATCGTGTTCTAGAAGACCTTTTGAGGCTTTGTATCTTAGATTTTGGAGGTACATGGGAAGAGCATCTTCCATTGGTGGATTTCGCATATAATAACAGCTTTCAGTCCAGTATTGGTATGGCTCCTTTCGAAGCTCTTTATGGAAGGCCTTGTCGATCACCTGCATGTTGGTGGGAATCTACGGATAAGATCTTGCTTGGGCCTGATATGGTTAGGGAGACTTCTGAGAAGATTGACTTGATTCGAAGAAGGTTGAAAGCAGCGCAGGATAGGAAAAAATCTTATGCGGACAAGAGGAGGACGAATCTTGAGTTTGAAGTTGGGGACATGGTCTTTGTCAAAGTGTCTCCATTGCGAAATGTAGTTCGCTTTGGATCTGTTGGGAAGCTAGCACCAAGGTTCGTGGGGCCATTTCCTATTAAGGAAAGAATTGGACGGATGGCATATAGAGTGGAGTTGCCTGACAGACTTAGTGGTGTACATGATGTATTCCATGTGTCCCATTTGAGGAAGTGCTTACATGAGACCGCAGAGGTGGTAGAGCCGAGCTTGCTTAAAGAAGTGGAAGTAGAGCGTGATGCGACTATTCGACGAGCTCCTACCTGCATCCTTGGGTCAGAGACTAGGAAGTTGAGAAACAGAGAGGTTCAACTAGTCAAAGTGCAATGGGGAGAAGATGAGAGCAACGCAACTTGGGAGACGGAAGCAAAGATGCGTTCATTGTACCCATTTCTTTTTGAGGGTATGTCTTTACTTTCTCCTCTATCGTTGTCTAGTACTTATCTTATCTTTAGTATATCCTCTCGTTAGTACTGATTGACCTTTAGATAGGGTAAACCTATGGTTGAAACATGTGTTTGAGACATGTTATGGTTGATGGATGCAAGTGGATGCAAGTGTTTGCTAGTGGTTGCTCGTGGATGCATATACACACACTCTAGGCACTAGATCAGCTCAGTCACTTCATATTGCATATTGCATAAAATTGTGTGTAGGAAGCTATATTTATGGATGTATAATGATTGTGTTATCATATGGATGATGCATTTTGGTGAATGATTGTGCACTCATGTAGATATTGTACGTGTCGATAGGGTTCTCTCGCATACATAATGGATGCATGGCACTATCATGGTTTGCATATGTTCATACATTAGATAGGGAACATATACACACACTTTTTTCATATGCTCATACATCATTAGAAACTGTTTAAGGACAATGGATGCCCGTGGTTGATGGTTTGAGTAGATGGTTGTTTGGATGGTAGGATATGCATTCTCCTTAGCTTAGAGATTTCGGGGACGAAATCCTTTAAGGAGGGGAGAATGTAACACCCCGAATTTTAGTTAATACTAAAATTCACTAATTACAGGATAAATAATCTCAGATGTGGGAATTGGGGGTAACGGGCTGCGTCATTGCGTTCGTCTCGGAAAAATACGCGAAATAGAGTCCGAGTTTTCGAGAATCGGAGTCCGTATGGCCCAGTTAAGGCCCAATGAAGTTTGCAGAAAAATTAAAGTTAAAAACAGATTTAGAAATGCAAAATCAGATTTCGAAATTGGAGCCAGCAGGGGGCCAGGCGGGAAGCTTCCCGCCCTACCCATGTCGACAGGGCTGTCGACTGGGGAGTCGACTTGCCTGTCGACTTGCCTGTCGACCTGGGCGCGGCGTCCAGAGAACCTGGGTGCACCAGGTTGGGTTTTAGGCTGGCTTGGAGGGCTGGGTTCTAGAGATTTCCTAAATCTAACGGACCTAATCTAACCTAGGGTTAATCTAAGGGCCTAAAACACTCACCTAATCTATAAATACACCCTAAACCTACCCTAATCCATACTAAAAATAGAAATGATGGCCTCATGCCGCCAAATTAAATCCTAGAAGGAGCCTCCACTAATTTATGAAGGAAGTTGCAAGCTAATCAACCTCTAATCATCATCTTCTTCATATTTAGCAACTAATTCCACTTCATAAGTTTGCTAATCTTGGGTTTGGTGAGTTTCTATCACTTTAACATCAATTGCTAAAGTAAGTAGATTGGGTGTAATGAGACTTATGGTCTTAAATGCGGATTAGTGAGTTTGAATCATTTGTAATGATATGCTACTCTATGTTTATGCATGTTTAACAAGTGGGTTTATGCATGTTTAATAAGTTGGTTTATGCATGTTTAACAAGTGGGTTTATGCATGTTTAATAAGTAGGTTTATGCATATCTAATAAGTGGGTTTATGCATGTTTAACAAGTGAGTTATGCAAGTTCATATGCAAGTTATGTGTAGGATGTTATGTAAGTTATGTGTAGATTGTTATGCAAGTTCATATGCAAGTTATGTATATGCTTAAATGCAAGTTTAACATGATATGCAAGTTATGCATGCTTATGCAAGTATGTGAATGCTTATGCAAGTTATGTATATGCTTAAATGCAAGTTTAACATGATATGCAAGTTATGCATGCTTATGCAAGTATGTGAATGCTTATGCAAGTATGTGAATGCTTATGCAAGTTATGTGTATGCTTAAATGCATGTTTAACATGTTATGCAAGTTATGAGAATGCTTATATGCAAGTTCAACATGTTATGCAAGATATATGTATGATAATATGCAAGTTTGGGTTAAATGTAGTTGGGTTAATATATGCTCATATATGCAAGTTGACATCCTTTTAACCCATGACAAAGTTATATGTTAAGATTTGGTTAAACCCATGATATTTGTGATGGATCTTCCCTTTATTATGAAATGAGAACGATTTGCGTGGGGAACGATGGGGTTAATAAATATGTTAATAAAAGTATGATTGGGTATGATTAAGCATACCATAAAAATAAATTAACATAAGTGGGAATTTACCTATTGAGTTAGGTCTACCCCATGGGAATTTACCTATTGAGTTAGGTCTACCCATGTTATGAAAAACTTGATATTAATTAGGGATAATTAATATGGGGGTGATTAATTAGGTGTAATTAATCAACTAAGACACGAGGTTGGACCCTTTTGTAGAGGAAGTCTGCCCGGAACCGACCGGCCATCCAGCGGCTACAAATGATTGGCCCAATGTGAGAGGTCTTAGTCATAAATTAAATACGTGATTAAAGTAAAGACACGAGGTTAGACCCTTTTTGTGATAGAAGTCTGCCCGGAACCAACCGGCATATCCAGCAGTCATAAAAGATGGTCTAATGTGAGAGGTCTTTATGAGGTCATGATCTTAATTAATTAATTAAGAAACACTTAACCATATTAGCATGTAGAGGGACATGAGGGGTTAAGTGGGTGCCTTGGGTGGCATGTGGAAATCTAGTGGGTTGCCTTAGGGGGCAATAGAAAATATGATTAGAATACTTAACCAAGTGGAAACATGTAATTAAACATGATTAAAGGGTTAAGTGGGATACACTAGATAAGAGACAAGCTTAGGTGGGTAGCTTGTGGGGGCCCATTTCAACCAATATCCCAAACGTATCTTTGTGGGCTCGACTCTAGTCGGGTGACGGGACACGCATATTGGGCTTGACTATAAGAGGCCAAAACGGGTTAGCGGTGGCAACGCAGGATCAACGGGTTTCATATGCGTGTGTGGACCCGGGCTGGTTGGTAAGTCGTTGTTGCATCGTGTAGATATAAAGCCGTGCACCGTTGATATTATCAGGTGGCCACTTTGGGGAATGATACACCCCATTGTGGGACCAGCACGGGTATCTACGGTAGGGAGCCGATCGCTTGGGAGTAGTGGGTACACCTAGTGGAGATAGGGGCTGACGGCACCTATGTAGTGAGCTAGGGGTACGTGAAACTACTGGGTAAATTTTCTAAGTCCTTGGGTGGGATCAACCTTTAAGTAGGAATGACTGGTGTGGTGCAGTTAGTAATTATCCTTGGGTGGGTAGATGCGTCTTTACAGTTATCTTAGTTTATCCTAAGTCTACCAAGCTGCTTAGTGTAGCCATTCATCCCCAGACATTACCGTAGGTCAAGTTTATGTCTTCTCTGGTTACTTTAATGATTGTATTGTTAAAGTTATAGGACTCGCTCAGACTTATGTCTGACCCCGTTGTTTTTATCTTTTTCCCAACCCTCAGGTCCTACGGTGGATCCTAGCAGTAGTGGAGCTTGATCGGATTGCTGTTCCAGTCTTTAGGAGCTTGGATAGATGTAAAGCTCCAGTTACCCAGTTATCTTTTCTTTTGTCCTGGCTATTGTATGAGAGAGTGGGATTATGTACTTCTTTATTTTGATGGATATTGTACTTGACTTTTATTGTGGTTTTATGATGTAACCAGACATGTTTATTTCCGCTGTTATGAGATGATGTTTTAAATATCAAGTACTATTTATATCTGTCTTGTTGTAATTTTTCTGTTCTATATTCACTAAAATACTCCACCGATGCTATGGCATTCCCTTAGAGAGTGACCGTAGCGGGCGTGGGGTGTTACACGTGTCCAATCTGATAAGGCTATGATCCGCACCAAAATGAGAGGGAAAGCGGATTATTTGGTGGGAAAGCTTTTCATAGCTGTATCGACACACCTAAATGCGGGTTATAGCCATATTATATTTGATACGACTAAAATCCATATCATATGTGGAGTAGCTAAAACTGGTTTTTGGTATAGTGACTGATCCATGGTTTTGCAATGCTCGGGTCAGACTAAGTTTATCATGTCCAGGTTATGATGCTATGAACTTCAAAAGACATACTGGCGAAGCCCAGATGTATGATACGTATTAGTATTTATTTCCGCTATGTGTTGTATATGAGGACATGTTATTATAACTGTCTAGACGTATTGGTTGATTGTTGTACTCTGATGAATGTAAGTATTTATTCCAATTCTTTATAAAGATTTATTTCTTTATTATAATTTATTCGGCTGCGATGTGAGACTCTGATCTTGAGTTGGTTAGTTTCTTCTTCTTCCATTCTAGTATTTCTTCCCTTCTCACCCTTTATTTTCTTTTTATTAATTATTTGGTGTTTTTCGATACTTGGGTTTTGGCAAAGATACTGGATTACGTATTAGTGTCGAAATTCGAGCGCTGAATCCATTGGGCCTTTACAGTGCTATCAGAGCATAATTTTTAGTAACAACCTTGGGTCTGTGGTGTAACTCAATAGAGATGGGGTTAGTAATACCCTAGATTGAGATCGAGTGTGTGTGTGTGTGTGTGTATATGAAAGCACATATTTGTAACTGAGTATAAAACTATTTTTTAACATTATTTTTGCCCGATATTTTGTAAAGAGGGTAAATGAAATAATTTTGCCCAAATTATATTTTATATAGACTTAATTTTCTCAAATTATGATAGTATTGGTTTGCTTGATTGATTTGAATGGAATTCAATTTGGATTTGGAATATTTTACTGAAAAGGTGATTTAAATATGAAACTAGAAAATGAGAATTTTAATGTGGAAATGTGACTTAACTTAGTTAAATCGAGTTAATTAAGAATGAATATAGAGTTGGAATTAAATAAAATAGATTTAGGATTTGAAAATTGAATAAATAACAATATAATGGAAATCAATCTTATATTAATTGATTGACATGAAAGTATGTTCAACCAAAGTGAAAGAAAAACAAGTAAATATTAATATTAAACATAAAAAAATTGAATGATTGAGTTAAGTTAAATGTGCATTGTTTGTTGATTGTATGTTAGATGGGTTGAATAGAATTCATCAACGGTTTTATAAAAAGTTGAATAAATTGAAAGCTAAATGAATTCCAGTATAATCAATTTGAATGTAACCACTTAATTTGAAACAAAATGACCTGGCCCTCTATTACCCTCTAATATGTGTAATGCTACACTTGTTGATCACTGAATGTTATTGAAAATTTCATGTCAATGTTACTTACATGATAAATTGAGTTAAGTACAGGTGCCAGAAAGTTACGAGGATTGATTTTGGTTGCATAGATGGCACATAAGTTGAGTTAAAATGCTTAATAGCATACCCCTACGCGAAAATATAAATTTTAGTTTATGAATTGAGTTTTCCGACCGTATAGGTCGATTTATATATATTTATTGTTCCTGTAATATTGCAGAAGTCCAAACGTACAGAAGGGCTCTACAAAAAAATTCGAAAATTTAAGATGTTAGAATATTTTTGAGATTTTTATTAACAATAATGAATTGGTTTTTTCATTAAAAACTAGTTGCGTTTGTTAAAACAAAGGTTTAGAAAATAGAATAAAATATTTTAACTGAATATATTTTTGAAAAGTTAATTGGTTTGAAGCATTTTCCTACCATAGTAATTTTGGGAGCAAAATTCTTTTAATGACGGAGGAATGTAATGACCCAGATTTTTCACCGTCAAGTTTGAACGGTTAAATTGGTTTTGAATATAAAGTTGAAAATATAAAAGGATTTTAATATATTTATTAAACGAAGTTGAACATATAGTTTATATTTAATTGAAAACGAGCTCATAACATCATGGTGGTTTGTAGTATTATGTTTTGAACTTTAATTGAATATGCAGAATCCAAAATAAGTCGGAATTCTTTGAAACAAGAATCATTCGGATCTATTGAATGATAATTTTCTAATGGAAGAGAAAAATCAAGATTTCATCTTGTAAATTTTGAGTTATGTCTAAATAAAATTTTCAGAAAGTCGCAATGGAAAATTGCTTATAAACCATAACGATTAATTTAATGAAATAAAAGGAATTTTAATAAATGGAATATCGTTATAACCCGGAATTTAATCATAATGGTTTATGAATAGTTTTATATGATGTTGGAGTATAGTGGATGCTAATAGAGTTTTAAAATAATTAGTTTAATGTTGATTTGGCATAAATATGAATTTTATATTAATTTAATTAAGTAATAAACAGCCAATTTTGAAACAGTCACTGATTTCAACAAAATTAGTTTCATTGGATCTGTAATGTTACTATTGTATGAGAACAAATTTCTTGGCAATTCGATACCGTATGTGACTTTGATAGCCATTAATGCGGAGCTGGTTTCTGTAGCAATTAACTAAAGGAATTTAATATTCATTAGAAAGGAATTTGTATGTAAGTTGAGCTAACGATCGAATTAAGATGCGAGACCAATTCCATTGAATTCGTATTAACGTTTTGAGGCAGGATATTTGTATAGTTCGTTATTTTTGGAGACCAACTAATTTGGTGTTCAAAATAGCATCGTTATATGTGTAAAATATCGTTTCAAGATAACCGTCTCCGAATGCGATGAAACCTATGTCGCTGGATTCGTATTAGTAAGTTATTATTGGATTTCGATTTTCGTATCGATCAGACTTACCATTTGATTGTGTGGATAGTGAACGCCTAGATTTTTATTTAATCGTTTCATCGATTTATTTTGGAAATTAAGAATAATCCATTTTCAAACGACCTTAGATTTCAATAAAATCTTTTTTTTTAAATCTGTAACAATTTATTATTATAAGATTTCAAATTTCAAGTCAATTACAATTATTTTGTGATCGTGCGCAATTTAAACGCATATCGATTCACATTGTGAATTTAAAAAGGAATTTTTACAAACAATCTTGAAATTCGATGAAACTAGTTCCATTGTGTTTGGAATATTTAAATATGTTAAAATTTCAATTTTCATCGCAATCGGAGGTCCTTTGAGGTAGTTTTTGCATGAAACTTAGGGCGTAAGTTTCATAAATAATAAAATAATATAACAGAAACCCTATATATATTTGACACGTTTTTCCAACTAAGTCTGCTGGTGTCATGGTCAACTAGCGTATATCGCCTCTACCGTTAAATGAACAATCAAAAAACACCCGATTTGTTGCTTATTTTTCTCTCGATCCTTGCTTCTAAACCGTAAATATCCAAATACAATTATGTCAAACTTATCGAGATCTATAAATCAACTGGTTGTGATGGGTTATTGGGCATCGTGGTAGCCTGAATTTGGTCATGAAGCGGTCTCGTTCGTAGGCAAATATTAGGGGGAAGGGGGCGTCATGTTCCAAAATGTTTCACGAGAAGGGGGAGGAGCTTGAGGCGTTTACATCAGCGATAGCTGATCGAGCTACGGTGGTTTGAGCGTGGCACGACGGTGGGAAGGATGGTGCCTACTGTGTAATTTGTGAACGAAGGAACAAAGTAGGAAACGAACGAAGGATAATCGACCGTGAATTCTTAAAACAAAAGTGATTATATATTAATTAGTGATTAATTACAGGGATAATTATTTAATTTAAAACCGTGAATGCTTATAATTATATAACTTGTGCATATGTTATCAGAATTGGACCAAACAAGCTGCATTAGGACTGTATCGAAGAACACAACATTCTGGAACTGATTTCAACATAGCTGGAAGCAACTGGAATTTATAGTTAAATTAAACGCCATTTTAATTTAAATAGAAATGAATTTCTTTAATGATAAATGTGATATATGTGAGTATAACTCACTCAGTTTGACCCACTTATATTTCATATAAGTCGCGATTTTTATTTGTTTGCTATGGTTGTTAATTGTTTGATGCGTGCTAAATATTTATATATATACTGATTAAAATTAAACGTTAGTTTAATTTATTTGAAACCTAATTTTTATTTAAATTATTATTACCAAATAAGGTAACTTACCTTGTTGGTTACATTTATAGTAATATAAACATGTTAAATTAATAGATGGATGCTTGGATTGTTGTTATTGGGTGATTGTTGAAAATTACATCTTTATGTCGAATTGGATGATACTGTCTTAAGGTAACGTGTTTGTGTTGTAGGGAAAAATAGGTTGGAGGGATCCATCTGGATTCCTCACCAGCAATTGTTAAATTTCATATATTATGGTCTATGTTAATTATTCAAAATTATGATGTTGGAAAAGACAGGTTGGAGGAATCCAACTGGATTGCTCACTTATATTGATAGTGTTTATCATATATGTTGACTATATTTGATTGAGTGGAAAGTAGATGAAATAAACCCTTGTTTCACAATTTGGTATTTTAGTGCTAGTTTGGCTCTTTAATACCATCGACAAAATAAGAAATTGATGGAATCGATTATAAATCGAATCTGAAATGTTTATAGATTTATATCTTTTTGAGATGTTGATTACCGTCTGGCGAGTCTACAAAGTTAAGTTATAAAAAATATATTTTATAACTTGAGAAAGATTTTACATTATATGTTTATAAGTTATTTAAATATAAAAGTTTTTATAAATTTTTGAAATCATATTTTATAAAGTGACGATAAACTATTTTATGTTACAAATTCTTGTGTTGTGCAAGTTTCATCAGCTAGTGGTTAGAAATTAACCTAACCATTAATTATATGAGATGATTGATATTATTAGATTAATTATATTAATCTAATAGAAAGAAATAATTTAAATCAGTAAACAAATTAACTGATTGTTTCAAGTTGACGAAGTCAACTATTTTAATTGAAAACACTTATTAGATTAATTTGTTTCCAATGAATATAATGGAAATAGTTTAACAGATAACTATTTAAATTTGACAAGATTTCTTAAATATAATTTACCTCTTAATCAACGATGACAATCGTTAATATAGTTAGTTATTGTTTAATAGTTTTTGTTCAAAAGGGTAGTTGTCTAACCTGTTTCTAGTAAGTAAACTACTTTACTTCAATGATGAAGTAAATTATTATTTTATAAATGATTAAAGTGATTACTTTTAAATAGAATTCATTTAAAAAGTAATCGAATCAGTAATGGGATTTTAGTTGAATAATGAAATGGATTTTATAATCCAAGCTTTTTAAACAAAGTTTAAAAAAGGAATTGATAAAAAGATTTAGATAATAAAATCCATGTTTAAGTTTTATAATGTGATGTTAAATAGCCATAGGTAAAAGAGTTATCATAATATAACTAAATTTATAAATGGAAGTTATTAGGAGATTTTTAAGTGAGGGTTATTGTTTAGTTAAAGAAATTTACCTAATCAACCAGTTAAGTAAAATTGGTTATAATAGATTTTTTAAAATGTAAGGGATTGGTTTATAAAACCATATTTAAACGAAAATAGTAAAGGAGATTTTGTCGATATAATAATAAATACTAGCTTTAATATTACGAACTATTATCTTCCTCAAGATGAGAACGTTGTTGATCAAGGTCTGAGAGATAAATAGAATACACCAACTTGAATTACATCACTATTACAAAGGGATGGTATTAGTTTGTAATGGTGGAAGATGTTGAAAATGGTTTATTATTTCCATAAGAAAAATATGGCAACATATTTGCAAGATTTTGAAATGTAATTAGAACTATTTGATTTTAAAGAAAACAGTGTATAATTTTCCATTGTTTGACCTAAAGTAGGAAATGTGACTATACTTATACCATTCGATTAAGTATATAGCACTATTTTCTAAATAACAAAATAGTTCGGGTTTTTCCAAAGGTAAAGTTGTAAATGGAAATACATACATATATATATATATAAGTTGAATTATATAAAAACAGGTTATAAATTGGATTCATTATAAGAGATTGTTAAATGGAAAGTTTGAATGTTGGCAAATTAAATATAAGTTAATATGCTAAGGAAAGGGTTAATGGTTTGGGTAATGAATCCATAACAGTGTCTTACGAATGATAAGTTGAACTGTTTTGGTTAGTAAACCTATACTTTTATAAAAAGAACTTTGTTTCCAGTTTTAGAAAAGGAATAATGGTTTCAGCAATTTTTTTGCAAAAGATATTTATAATGGGAGTATTTGATATAATTATAAGACTTAAATGGATATATCATATTTGAGTTGATATTTGAGAATGGAAATTTCTATCAATTTTGGAGCTGAGAATGTTATTCATTCAAGGTCTGAGAGTTAACTATACCCCCAACTGGTTTGGCTTCGTTGTTAGTAGATAAATAGTTGAAGTTAAATTTTTAAGATTTATATTGAATACGGTAATTAAATCTCTATTCTAGTATTTTGTGTTGCCATAGTACGCAACATTCGTTTGGACCTTAATGAGAAGTAGTTATGTAGTACTTTTCTAAGTATATAAAATGAAATGGTTTTGAGAATACTCTTATATTAAAATAAGAGGTAAAAATCACCAAATGGTTATTTATTTGATATAGACACTATTGTAATATCACCAGATTTTGATATCAAAAGTGTTTTGGGTTATCGTAGGGTAAAAATCTGTGTTTGTATATGGACTGGTCTTACGATTATCTTTTCTTCCAAAAGGATTTTTTACCTTAATTCAGTTGGATGATACCTATAAACTTAGGGAGTTTTCTCACGCTGGATCACCAGACTGATCTGTGGCGTTTGCAATGCTTGGGTTTGATCGAGTTTTATAGGTTCTGGTTAGGATGCTACGAACTTTAGAAGACATGCTGGAGGAGCCCAATCATATGATACATATTAGTATTATTTCCGCTGTGTGTTGTATATAAGGACAGGTTATTATAAATGTCCAGATGTATTGGTTGACCGTTGTATTCTAATGAATGTAAGTATTAATTCAAGTTCTTTATAAAGATTTATTTCTTTATTATAATTTATTCCGTTGTGATACGAGACTCTGATTTTGCGTTTGTTACTTTCTTCTATTCCAATATTTCTTTCCTTCTCACCTTCTATTTTCTTTCTATTAACTATCTAGTGTTTTTCGATACTTGGGTTTTGGAAATAATACAGGATTATGTTTTATTGTCGAAATATGAGAGTCGAATTCGCCAGGCCGTTACACCAGCTATCAACAATAGTGCATCAATAATAATGATAATACCCTAAGGGTACAACAATACTACCAAATATAGTAATAATGGTAATAATTATAATTTCCTTCTTTGTCAAACTCCCATCTCCACAACTTCATGCATCAAGCTTTCCCACTCACTAACTTGTTTATATATTAAGGGGAGGGAGGTCAAAATAAAAGTTCTGGTGAACGGAAATCACGTAAGTTTAATGAATGTCTATTTCCTGTACACAGCGGTATAATCCCATCAAATCATGTCTATGCGAATTCAACACACCCATACATGTTTATTTATAAGGGCAGAACCTATTATCACTTAATACCCGATGAGGTGGACAACCATTTGGTCACTAAAGGTCATGTGTTATACTTGTTTATGCGAGGACTTTTGTTAACGTTATTTCTCGTCAACACTGAAATATAGAGTTATGATTGTGGAACTACGGTAATCTAGTCCTTCTAAGCTTGAATGAATTCGTTGCTCCTTAGATACCAAGATCCTAAGTCTGAAGATTAGTTACTTTTCCTTCAAGAGGTGAGTATCATGCATACAAAACTTAAGAACCAATAGTCACCTTGGGATGGGGCTACAACAATTGTCACTAATTGTAACTAGAATACACATTAAGGGTAACAGGTAATTGCTGGAAATATTTAGTAAAGAGGAGTTAGCGTACACAAGCAAAACAAAACATAACATGCGAAACAGTAAAGAACACAACGATTTATAGTGGCTCGGTTCGAATTGAACATACATCCACTTTAAAGGCTTTGAGGACTTTATTTATGGTGGTGGTTACATGGGAAATCCCCAATTCGATATACATATTAGGGTTTAAGCGCTTAGAGTTGAATACAAGAGTGGAGAACGAGAAAAGCCCCCCTCCCCCAAAATGTGACCCTTGGGGTCTTATTTATAGACAATTTGGGCCCCCTTTGGTAGTATTCGTTAGGAAGTTCGCTTCGAATCCAGGCTTTCTGTAACAACCCGCAAATTCTGAACCAATTTAAAAAATTTATTTTAGGAAATTTTAATGAATTTTGAAAATATAAAGTGACTTATTTTAAATAATAATGGCTAGAATCTATTTTAATCGAAGTTAGAACGAATAAATTAAATTTATATATAAATGGAGTTAGCAATGGCGCGGTAGTTTTAAAATTTGAATTTAAACTTTAACTGAATGTACAGAATTCAAAATAAATCAGAATTGAGTGAAACTAGAAATATTTAAATCTGTTTAATCATATCTTTCTAACGAATTTGAAAAATTGAAATTTCATAGCGGAAATCAAAAGTTATGGCTAATTCAATTTTTAGAAAGGTCGCTGTAGAATTTATATATATATATATATTATATGGCCCGAAGGGCTACTTTTCACATATGAAGGAATTTCGACTCGAAACCACTTCCATTGAGTCTGGAATGATGTTTCTGCATTTAAAAAAGTATAAACACTTATATATTTTGAGTTTCGGAATTTATTTGTTTAAAAATGTATTTTTAATATTAAATATATTAGCCTTAAAAATAGTCATTTTTCAAACGACCTCCGTTTTCGATGAAACCACTTTTGTTGGAACCGAAATATCAAATTATAGCTAGGTTTCAATTTTCAGATTTTTTTTTGAATTAATATGTGAGCGTGGCGAAAGAAAATGTGTTTTGACTATTTCAGTTAAATTTAAACGACTTGAAAATAGCCATTTTTCAAACAGTCTCAGAATTCGACGAAATTGGTCTTGTTAGAACCGTATCGTCATAAGAAAGCTAAAAATAATTTTTCTGGAATTTTCTGAGGTCGTATGTGGCCCCGGTATATTTATACGTACGGACAATATTTAATTAATTAATTTTTAATGGAATTTTAAATAAAATTTCTACAAAGTTCGGAATTGGACCCCGAGACCCATCCCATTGCGTTCAGAAGCACTCAAAACGTTAAGATCGACAGTAAGCAAGCCCAGTCGGAGATAGCCCGCATTTTCACCTTTATAACACGTTTTTCAATGATTTAATAATAAAATAATATAAAAAAATCAAACCCTAACCCTAAAGAATTGCAGCCGCCGCCTATCTCAAACAATGGCCAGAAACATCCCAAATTCAAACATCAATTTCTCTCAATCCGCTCTATGAAAATCGATAAATTATATACCAAATCAAAGGGAATTCAGAGAGCTTCGAATCTATACGGATAAGATCGGGTTTTGGTGCACGGATTTCGTGAATTCTGACGAGGAAGTGGCCGCGTTCGGGTTCGAATTTCGAGGCAAGGAGGAGGCCGACTTGGCTGAGCTTCTGGGCGGTGGTGGCTCGCGGGTGGAGCTTCGGAGTGGCGGAGTCTGATCGGGTCCTAGACCCTCGGATTGGGGTGCGACAGGGGGGTTCGGAGGTGATATTTGGGTTCGGCCGTGTCATTGTAACGAGGAAGAAGAAGTATATTTTAATATTATTTTATTTATTTAATATTTAATTTATCCGATCTTTAAAAATCAATATCTCTTTCATACGAGGTCCGTTTCTCGAACCGTCAGTTGCGTTGGACTCGTCTTTCAGATATCTTCGCGATGGCGCAGACCAGTGCTGAATCCGAGACAGTTGAATTTTCAGCCATATCAATGTGAGAATTCTGAATTTTATTATTTAATTAATTATAAATTATTTTTCTTGTGTTAAAAATAATTGTATAATGATGTTAAATCAAATCTGTAATGTTCTGTGATCGATGAATTGTTGATGATTGCTTGTGGTATGTTTGTTGGTCATGTTAAGCTAGATCCGCATTGAAATCTCATACATGGTTGAATTTTATTTGCGATTAGAAAATAAATCTAAATTTAGATTTAAATCATATTTTATTCAGATCTAGTTATTCTAATTTATTTTAAAAATATTATTTTTATTATTCTGAGATGATAGAAGTTGATCGACAAATAAAAACTTATTTTTATTTGTTTATATTACATTAGAAGTTAATCGACAAATAATGACTTTATTTTTGTTTATTTGTTTACTTTGCAACAAAAAATGAACAATAAATAAAACCTTACTTTTATTTGTTTACTTTGCAATAAGATTTGAACGGCAAATAAAATATTATTTTATTTGTCTATTTACAATAGAATATGAACAACAAATAGAATATATTTTTATTTGTTTACGTTACAACAGAATTTGGCTAACTAACAAAAATCCTATTTTTGTTTGTTTACATTTAGAACACGGTTTATGAATTACAATAAAAACGTTTCTCTTTTACTGTTACCCTAAACATAACAGGTTAGAGAATTAGAATAACAATAAAAAAACTTTATTGTTGATATTACAAACATATTGGAAAATAAAACTTTGTTCACATCATATTTATAAATCAAAGGTCATATTTGAAAACCACCTTTTTGTTTACATTTTTATGTGAATAAAAATCATGTTTTAGGAAATCATAATTTTGCTTACATTCTTTATATGTAAATAAGAAATTATTTTCAGTAGTTACGTTTTGTTTGAAATATATATTAGAGACGAAATTTATTCTTTTATTTGCAATCACCAACTTAGATATGTAATATATCACATTTTATACATTGAATCAAATAATAACATTTTTATGATTAGTGAATTAAAAATAACATTTTTGTTAAAACATAAGTATTGAAATAAAAGTAACATTTTTATTAAGACCTGATTTTCTAAATAAAAATCACACTTTTATCAAAACTTGATTATTGAATTGAAAATATCACTTTTGTCAAGCCTTGATTATTGAAACGAAAGCAACATTTTGCCAAACCAGATCATTGGAACAAAACTGTTCTTTTATTTGCATTCATAAATATACTTTTAAAATAGAGCTTGTTCTTTTATTCTGCATTCACTAATGCAAACATACACAAAAAATAAAGTTTGTTCTTTTATTTGGAATTACCTATGCAAATATGTATAGTAAATAGAAATTGTTCTTTTATTTGCATTTACCAATGCAAATGTACATTGAAACAAATTAGTCATTTGCACTCACCAATGCAATACATACATATATTGAAAATAAAGTTTATTTATTTGTTTGCATTTATCAATACATATATGCATTGAAATTATGGTTTATTCTTTTATATGCATTTATCAATGCAAATATTCAATGAAACTATAGTCTATTTTCTTTATCTACATTTACCAACACAAATGTACACACTTTTATACATTTAATAGAATTTGTTTAAAATATACTTTGAAAATAAATTTTATTCTCTTATTTACATTCACCAATGTAAATATAATTTGTAAACAAAACTATTCTTTGTTTGCATTCATAAATGCAAATACTCATTTAAATAAAATTTGTTTCTTTTATGTAAATACACTTTGGAAATGAGGTTCTTTTTACATTCACTCAATTATACTTTCAAATAAAAATAAAAGTTACATTTGTTATTTGCATTCCTTGTTGCAAATAAAACCTTAAAATAAAGTTCATCTTTGTTTGCAATTCACTAATGCAAACAAACCATCAGATTGAAAATTTATTCTTGATTTATAATTTTGATATGAATAAAGATTGTTTGAAATAAAGGATAGAATTTAAAAGTTACATTTTAATAACTAAACATTCACATTTTTTTATCATTAAAGTAAAATAGACAAAAACACTCATTTTGTCTAAATTAAAAGAATGAAACAAAATATAGCATTGGCATATTTTATCAGAATTGAAACGCAAATTATTCATTTTTGTAAATTTATATTAGTTAAAACCAATTATTCATTTTTGTTAATTTACATTAGTTAAAAATAATTATTCATTTTAGTCAATTTATACTAGTTAAACCAAATTTTACATTTTGTCAGAAATATTCATTTTTGTCAAAATGAATTAGTTGAAGCAATTTATATATAGATATATATATATATATGTATATATGTATGTCTGGCAAGATATATACTTGTCAAGATAGGTTAGTTAAATCAAAATATTTATCATTTTGTCTCATTAGAATTGCCAAACAAAATAACCATTTTTGTTTAGAGTTTAAATTAGCAAACTAGAAATTGTCAATAGAGACAAAGTTATTATGCTTATTCATTCATTACAATAGAGATATTTTCTTGTTATCATTATGTGTATTACACTTCCATTCACAAGTTACCCGACTTGTGTATGTGATTGGGATGATAATTTTCACACATCGCCCAAGTGCACAAATTAGTTTATCATTTGTTTGATGGTTGAAACCCCACACGGGTGTTGGATGAAAGTTTACATACACTAATCTCAATATTTAGTTATATGTTGATCGTTGGATCGACAGGCTGCGATGAGCGTTATTATTTAATTTTAACGCTTACACAGTGGAATTTACACTCTGGATGTAGATGGATGATTTGACGATTATACTGATGTATGTGAAATCCATGTAATCCAAATTATATGGTAAATGGTTGAGTCGCATTTCGATTCAGGTGTTCTTTTAAATAAGAATTTTTTTACATTTGAAATTTTCTTTTTATATAAAGGATATTCTTTCATAAAAGAGAATTTTTTTTTTAATCAAGTATATGTTAAAACAAAGAATATTTGTAAAAGATAAGGATTTGTAATATAAAGAATACTTCTCATTCAGAATCTTTATATAAAGAATATTTTTAATGATTATCTTAAATACGTTTTTTTTTAAGATTGTTAGGATTTGCAATTATATTTTGTGATATGAAATAAATTGCGATGTGAAGTGGATTTATCGTGGACGATGTTTTAAACGACAATTGTCCTTTAATCCAATTTACATTGAAATTATTATTTGGAATTTATAAATCTATTTTATAGATTTAAAAGGGCATTTTCTAAAAATCAAGTTTTTCAATTTAATATATTAAATTGGAATTACGTGGAAATTCGATTGGTAATAATCGGAATGGGCTTCTGTAAAAGAAGACCGATATTATATGTGGAATTTAAGAGGCTTTGTCGTTATTCCATTTATATTATTAGTCTGATACAGAAATCTATATCGATTATGTATTGATTTGATTTCTGTGGAATTAAATATTTCGGAAATTGATTTATAGATTTTATTTTCAGTGTTTATCTTTGATAAAATTAATGAGAATCTTTTAAAATGAATATCTTATTAAAAGAATACTCGGAGTTGGAATGTGGCGTAATGTGTGATTTTCCAATATTTGCTTTCTAATCACAAAATACGCGAGTTATTCAGAAAGACCGGGTTTAACCCATTCTGAATAATCATCACGACGATCAAGAGTCGAAGATGAAGACGGTGATTGAAGACCGAAGGTTTTCACATCGTTGGGATGATGATGATTGGTATCTTGAATTGGGATTGGCCTTCCAAGGCAACGTATTTAGTAATGATCGTCCAAACTCATTTGGAGATCGACGGACACGTTGTTTCGCTCAGACCCAGAGCAGACTTGTAAATGGATTGTGTGTCTGACATTATATTCCTTCCTGCTGTATTTGTTGAACGCTACTGATTATATATTTCTGTTTGGTGGTGAAGAATTTATTCTTTACTTATCACCCTTCTCTAAGACGTATGAGCTTAGAGGTTATATGTATATTGGTAGATGATCAATAATATGGTAGGGTCTAACAATGTGACATGCTAAGATGCAAATGATCAAGGCTTTGTTGAAAAGCAGGCCTTGTGGTTGATGATCAAAGCACAGTCTCCTTAGGCATAGCTTTGTGTATATCGTGACTTCGCGAGCCTCACACCCCGGTATGAGTCAAAAACGGGATATGGACCGTAGGGAGTGCACACGTTTCTTTCTAGCTAGGAGTGGTGTTTGGGCTTTAACACGGCCCAGCATTTTACTTATGTTGATTATGGATTGAGGTACCTCGGGTTTTTATAGGCCGGAAGTGGTGATATTATAGGTCCAAAGGGACCGGGAAACGTGTGTTCAGGCATAACTAATCCACTACCGTTAGGTAGGGTCCGGCCCTACCGCATCCAAGGGTTAACTGCGGGGGATCCTGAGGCATTTGCTAGAGTGTCTCGAATCGGAAGAGGACGATCCCTGGCCTGATTTCATGACAGAAAACCAATTTCCAATACGACATCTCGTTTTCGATTGTATAACTAGTATGGCGACATAGTAGGATGGGGTACTATGCCGTCTAAGATTAATACATTTATATTGAAATGTTTTAAATATATATACACACTAAGAATAATATCGTTTTTATGTATCAAGCATCTTTTGACCATTATAAGGTAAAACCCTATCCTTTGGTGTGCGTTGCATTGTGTGATGGGACCTGGGTCTTATAATGGTTTCATTTTTCTAAAAAGGCATTGCATTATTAGACGATTTACTTTATTTATGCACTGGCAAACCCAATGGAGTAAACCCGTTCCGCGTTAGCGGCGTGGTCCTGTGATTAGCCTACTTATTAGATAAGTTAAGTTAAGAATTCTCACACCAGTCCCACGACTGACCTGTAGTTTGTTTCACTTTGCAAACTCGGGTGCCCTCTTTTCATACGGACAGTCGAGTAGCTCTTTGCAGATATAGTTAAGCAGGATCCTGGATTGAAGCCTGAAGCTGGGTCCAGAATATTGATGGCCTCCCGCTGAGATTAGTTCCGCTGCAATGTATTTAATTTATTGTAAATGTATCTTCCGCTGTATTATTTATTGATGTACTCTGATATATTCTGTACTCTGATGTAACATTTATTATTGATGTTATAAAAGTCTGTGTTATTGTTCTGATGTGTTGTATGCCCAAAGTTAACGTACGCGGGTTTTGAACGGTCTTGATCGATCTTGCGATCGATTGGGGTCGGGCGAAATCCGGGTCGTTACACTTTCAATATCGACCTGCCTTTGTTGTTATCGGCTTCGAGGGAAAACTGCTTAGCTTTTGTGGTAATCTTAGGTTTGCTTAATTCTTCTTTAGTGTCGAACCTGCTTCGAAGGCCTTTGGTTTGGGTATCTATTCTCTGGTAACTTTGTCTTGTCTTTAGGAAATAGTATTGATACCAAACTTGTTGGTATCGATAGCATTCTTCTCGCTCTCCTACTTTGCTGTTAGCTTTACATGTACATTGTGGTGTTGGTATCGAACAGCTTTCATGTCCTTTGTTCTAGGTGCTGAAGTTATAGGATATTTAGTGCCTTTACTTCATAATCACTTCGGTGCAGGAGCTTTATAAAGGATCTGGTGTCAACACATTCACCTACTTTGCTTTGTGTTTGTATCGCCTCCTACGATCCCGACTTTTAGTTGGAGGCCTCAACCTTATTACTGTCATATTATTTATCAAATCCATGATTCCACCATTGAAGCTTTAGTTTCGTATTACTTTGGTATTGATCTTCTCATATGATGCTCTCGTTGCCTTGGTATGCTTCATCTCTCTTTCAGTGTTGTCTTGTATGTTTTGTCTACCTGTTCCAATGTTTTGTCTACCTATTCCGGTGTCGGCACCGAGCTAATTGCTCACCATATGTTAATGTTAATATCATGCCTTTTGCTCTCTTTTCCTCTTGTTATTTTGGTACCACTGCTATTGTTTCTTCCGGACTCTTTGCTATCGGTATTGTCCCTATAGCTTCTTCTTTGTGCCTTCCGCTATTGTTGTTGCCTTTGATAACTTTCAGATTTACATTTTGATGTTGATCTTAATAGTCTTTTCTTTATGCCTTGGTATCGGTCTTATATATTTTATTCCTTTCTCTTGGTGTCAACGTAGCTATCCCTAAAGATTTTCCTACTTAGTTTCGGTTTCGTTGTCTCGAGCCCTCTGCTCTTTGGGTTTTGAAACTTCCACCTCCTCATAATTGGCCAATGCAAATCGTTAGTAATTGTTTGTGCCAAATAAAATTGTTTTAAAGTAGTTTAGTAAGTGCATTCTCGTCCATGTTACTTACTCTGTGTTATGGTGGTTGAACCAAGCACCTGAGTTCAAGTTATTTTTGTAACAACCCGCATTCTACGCATCGGAGGATCGTAGAATATTTATATCTTTCCCATATGAAGTCGTATGGTCATGTAGCTTTGGGAAACAACCATTAGAGTCATTTCCCATGTTCATGATTTTTGTCGATTTTTAAATGACCATTTTGCCCCTAGCTGATCTTGTTTCGGCCATAACTTTTGATTGGAAAGGAGTTTTGACCTGAAACCACTTCCATTGGCTTCGGATGATGGTTTAACTTTCCGTAGAGTGGTCACATGTGAGAAACGGACTTACCGTTTGGGATATATGGCTGAAATAAGGTTTGGAAGGTGAAAAACTGCTTAACCTAGTGAATGGGCCCATAACCCATTTCGGGATTAGGTTATGGGAGGCTGAAATGAGTTAGTGTTTCATTTCAGTTTTCTAGCCTCCACTTACCTCTTAGAAACCCTAAAAATGGCCTCCAACCTCTAAATCACCTCCAAATCACTTTTTACTTGAAGATTGGGCTTAACAACATCAAATCAAGGCGAATCAACACCAAATCAACATTCGAGCTGCTGTTTAGCATTGGGATTCACACCAAATCAGAGATTTATTTCAGATCTAAGTTTCATTTGTGGCTAAGGTGAGTGATTTGCATAGTTCCTCACTAATTACGGTTAATTAAGGGTAATTAGTGAAGATTAGCGAATTTATACATTAATAAATTCTAGAAAAATATTTACAAATTCTTAAATGATGTTTTAGACCTCTGATATGAATTTGGGTTAATTTTGTTAAGTTTTGCTAATCCTATCATTAATTATGCTTGAATATGCTTAAGGGAAAATATGGGGTTTTGGCTATGTTGATCCATTTTAGCTTATCATATTGATGTTTTGGTGTTTGAGGTCACTTCCAATTGTTGCTATGACTTTGTGGTATGCTTTGTGATTGATTAGAATAGATAGAATGATCGAAAACGCCATCGAGGGGCGTAAAATGCTTGCTGGAAGGACTATAGGGAGTTGTGCAGGAATCGGTTCGTGAGCTCCCTCCACGTTCGTGGGGTATGTGCCACGACCAAGGCAGGAGGTGAGCCACGATCCGGGATGAACCACCCTCCACGATCCGATCCCCTCCATTCGTGAGGAGTCATCACGAGCCGCACCACCATGACGAGTTGCTCTACCCCGAAGGCCACGAACCAGAAGACCCCGATCCAGGTGGGGATCACGAGTGGGTTCCACGATCCGAAGATGGTCCACGATCCGACCACGACCACGAGTAGAAGGAGGAACCATGAACAATGCTTGGGGCGAACCGCGATCCGAACCAGGAAGACCATCACGAGTCAGGGCGATTTCAAAGATCACGAGCTGGAGTGTGAACGATCCAGTGATGACCAAAAACCCGAGATGCAAAGGTAGTCCAAATGGAAGTCAGAGCTCATGATCCAGTTGGGAACCAATGAGTTCACTTCATGGTTGGGCTTTGCTGCGGGACGTGTGCTAAGGAGTTGTCGACGTTCATAACTTCGATTCACCACTGAAAATGGATGATGGGCTACTTATCAGTGCAGTAGATTCACTATGACTCGAGGGGCAAGGTGATGGTAGCAAGACTACGTTATCAGTGCAGTAGAGTCATTATGACTCGAGGGGCAAAGTGATGCGTAGTAAGACTATGAGCCAGTGCAGTGGGGTCATTGCGACTCCATGGGGCAAAGTGGACATAGCAAAGAATTAGTGGCTATGTATCAGTGCAGTGAAGCCATTTATGACTTCATAGGGCAAAGTGATCATAGCAAAGTATGTTGGGTGATCGAAGTGGTGAATATCGTATGCTTTACGCACTCAGTGAGAGTTGTGAGGATGGATGCTATGTTTGATTGTTTGCCATCACTATGCCATGCACACCCCCACCCCCATTACCTTTACACCATTTGAAATGGAACCTTAGAGTGTTGTACAGTATGTAGTGCTAACTCTTTGGTTGCAGGTCCAGGTTCAGGTATGTTTTAGTCTACCTGTTATTGTTCTATTTAGATGCTTATCGCTCATACCAGGCTTTATGTTTGACCCAGAGTTTTATGTCTCTTCTTATTACTCTGGGTCCTCACACGAGCAGACTAGAGACAGGTTAGCTGGTGATGCGAGAGTAGCTGATTCGGAGGCGAGCATGAGGCTTCCACGTATGATATATAGATATTCTCCATGTGTCGTTGGTGGTCGCTACTTAGGCATTAGTAGTGTACCTCCATTATCTTGCCTTTGTTTTTTGAGGCAGTTTGAAAAGTTGTAATAATGTTAGCTTTGGACCATAAGTTGTACTTGGATTTTCCGCTGCTATGTTAGTTTGTTTTCAGCTTATGCACCGTCTCACCTGTTTTATGTCAAGTATGTTTTTATTATATTTTGTTCCATGCGTTGTGAGACATTTTACAGGTTCCTTGTTAGTTCATATTTCCTTCTTCCCTTTCCTTCTAACGACCGTCCCATGCTAACTGGACATGTGTATAGCGCACCTTTGGAGTAAATGTCGGTTGGTGCGGGGCGGGCCATCTCATTTGGTATCAGAGCTCTAGGTTGCGTAGTTAACCTAGGGAAAGATACTAGGGAGAGATAGTACGTATATGAGAGCGCGTATTTGTGATTACTTTGGTTTTCAAAAGCTATATATATACTATTAGTATTATGAGAATGAAGTCATACTGCACTCGCACCACTACCGGGTCGTTAATCGTTTTCTCTTTACAGATTGAACGATGAGTCGAGACACCAGGGGTGCTGGTAGAGGGACCAATCATGGGGACGCTCCTGACATGAGGACAATGTTCACTAACTTCATGAGGGAGATGCTTAGGGATGTTCAAGGAGCAGTTCCCAATCCCGGTAATGGTGGTGGTCCAGTAGTGCAGGCGCTTAGGGTCGATTTCGCCAAGTTGTGCAAGTATTACACTAACCTTGGTGGGAAGCCGTTCCACGGAACGGAGTCGGCCACAGATGTTCAGGATTGGTTGGATAGCTGTGATCGTATCTTCGACGACTTGGGTATCGAGGATGCGATGAAGAGAAGGCTAGCGTCTCGTCAGCTGTAAGGGCGAGCGATGAATTGGTGGAATGCCATCAGAACAACTACTCCAGAAGATCAGGTTACTTGGGATCAGTTCAAGGTTCGCTTTAGCGAGAAGTTCAATCCAGCTGCCCAAAAGTCAGTGTTGTTTAAGAGATTCTTGGAACTCAAGCAGAATGGTAGGGCAGTCCCCGACTATATTGCTGAGTTCGACACTTTGTCAAAGTATGGACTATCTCTTATCGATACTCCTGAAAAGAAGAATGAGAAGTTCATTACTGGGTTGGATGGATACTTGGGGGAAAGGCTTATCAACCACATCGATGAGACTTTTGAATCGATTATGGGGAAAGCTTTGAGATCAGAGAGCCTTTACCCTAAGCCTAAGACTGAGGCTGCATCTGCAGAAGGGCTGAAGCCGCAAGCAGGCGGTGGAGGCAAGAATAACTCTCAGAATAAGAGGAAACAGAACCAATCTAAGGATGGCCAGAAAAAGAACAAGAAAGATGTTGAGTGCTTCAGCTGTGGTAAGAAGGGCCATTATGCTAAAGAATGTCGGGCCAAGCCAGCGGATCGGAAGTGCTATAACTGTGGCCAAGTGGGACATCATAAGGTTAAGTGTCCGCAACCTCTTAAGGAGAAGAGATTGTGAAAGCATATGCTATTGATGTTGTTCCTTCTTCGTCGAATGCCCCAACTGCGGCGGAGAAAGGAAAGAATGTCGTTGTTCAAGGTATGCTTTCTATTTATGATGTACCAGTTCGAGTTTTGTTTGATACTGGGGCTTCCCGTTCCTTCATATCTAGTGACCTGATAGATAGGTTGGGACTGGAACCCGAGATAGTCAATAGACCGTTGGTTGTGACGAACCCGATTGGTGGTTCGACTAGCCTTAGTATGATTTGACGAAATTTGGTCTTATCGAGTCATGGATGTATGTTTGTTTGTGATTGCATTGTTTTAGGCTTTACTGGGTATGACATTATATTGGGGTTCGATTGGCTCCAAAGATACGGGGTTGTGGTAGTTGTGAGGGCTTTTTGGTGACAGTTAGGGCGGATGATGGGCAGAGGGTAGTGTTTGGTAGTCTACCTAATGATGGGGTAATGGCTAGTTTTATAAATTCCCTCAACATCCCGCATGATGAGTTGTCACATGTGCCCATGGTTGGCCAGTATCCAGACATCTTCGAGGAGGTGACCGGGCTTCCACCACACCGAGAGATTGAGTTCCGTATTGATTTAGTGAAAGATGCCAGACCTATAGTGATGCCACTTCGTCGTATGGCACCAGGGGAGCAGCGAGAGCTCGGGGTGCAAGTCAGCGATCTTTTGAAGAAGGGATTTATTAGAAGAAGTGTCTTCGAGTGGGGAGCACCAGTTGTGTTTGCCACTAAGGCAGATGGACCCCTTCGTTTGTGTGTGGACTATCGCGAGTTGAATAAGGTGACGAGGAAGAATAAGTATCCTCTACCACGTATAGATGATTTGTTTGATCAACTGGAAGGAGCAAGAGTGTTGTCCTAGTTGGACCTCACGACAGGATTTCATCAGCTCCGAGTAGCGGATGAGAGTGTTTCGAAAACGGCATTTAGGACGCGGTCTGGATTCTATGAGTGGTTGGTTATGCAATTTGGGTTGACCAATGCACCAGCATATTTCGTGGATCTTATGAATCGAGTATTCATAGATCAGTTGAATAAGTTTGTTCTTGTGTTCGTAGATGATATCCTTGTTTACTCGAGGACAAAGGAGGAACACAAGGGACACTTGAGGATAGTGATGGCGGTGTTGAGGAAACACCAATTGAAAGCGAAATTCTCTAAGTGTCACTTCTGGAGGAGGGAAGTGAGATTCTTGGGCCATGTTGTTTCAGAGAATGGTATTGTCGTGGACCCTGCGAAGGTGGCTATGGTACAGGATTGGTCTACGCCCAAGAATGCAACAAATGTAAGAAGCTTCTTGGGGTTAGCTGGATATTATCGTAAGTTTATCCTGGACTTCTCCAAGATAGCGGCACCGTTGACTCAGCTGACTAAGAAGAATCAGGCCTTCGTCTGGGACGGGTTGTGTGAGGATGCATTCAAAAGTCTAAAAGAAAAGTTGACGCGGGCGCCAGTGCTAGTCATTCCTAAAGGGAATGAAGAAATGATGGTATACACGGATGCTTGTGGTACAGGACTAGGAGATGTATTGATGCAAGGAGGTAGGGTATAGCTTATGCAAGTCGGTAACTAAAGCCGCACGAGAAAAGGTATCCTACCCATGATTTGGAATTGGCAGCAATCGTGTTTGCGCTGAAGATGTGGAGACACTATCTCTTGGGAGAGAGATTCGAGTTGTTTACCGATCATAAATCGTTAAAGTATCTCTTCTCCTAGAAGGATCTGAATCTCCGCCAGCAGAGATGGTTAGAGTTCTTGGCGTCGTATGATCTTGGTATCGCTTACACCCCTGGGAAAGGCAATGCGGTAGTCGATGCCTTGAGTAGGAGACATGCCAGTTTAGGGGCTATGTTTCTTGAATGGAAGCAACTGGAGTATATCGCAGGGTTTGATTTCAGACCAAAGTGCGAATTGGATCCAGAAATGCTAGCTAGTTTGGCGATCAGACCCACTTTGATAGAGCGGATTGGTTCCAGCCAAAGGGACGATCCTAATCTATTGGAAATCATCTCCAAGTTAGAAATGAACATTGACGGTGAGGAGGTGAATTTGTATGGGCTTGATCAAGATGGATGGCTTAGAAAGAATGGAATATTAGCAGTACCCAGTGTCAATGGATTGAGAGATGAAGTGCTTAGAGAGTGTCATCACTCAAAACCGACTATACACCCCGGTGGTGATAAGATGTATCGAGACATGAAACAGACTTACTAATGGGAAGGGATGAAAAGAGACGTTGGGAAGTTTATATCCAAATGCATGAATTTCCAGCTTGTTAAAGCCGAGCAAAAGAAGCCTAGTGGGTTGTTGCAACCATTACAAATTCCCGAATGGAAATGGGAGCAAGCCTCGATGGATTTCATCGATGGTTTACCAAGGACTAGATCGGGACATGATAGCATTTGGGTAATTGTGGATCGATTGACTAAGAGTGCAAGATTTATACCAGTCAAGTCGACCAGAACGGAAGCTAAGTTAGCAGAATTGTATATGAAGTGGGTAGTGAGATTTCATGGAGTACCTAAAAGCATTGTGAGTGACCAAGACCGGTTGTTCACTAGTGGGTTTTGGAAGAGCTTACAAGAGGCTCTAGGGTCAGAATTACATCTCAGTACTGCATATCATCCTCAGACCGACGGTCAGACGGAGAGGGTGAATCGTATATTGGAAGATCTCTTGAGAGCTTGTATATTGGATTTTGGTGGATCATGGGATGACCATTTGCATCTAGTAGAGTTTGCATATAATAATAGCTACCAATCCAGTATCGGTATGGCTCCATATGAAGCTTTGTACGGAAGACCATGCAACTCACTATCATGTTGGATAGAGACCGTTGAGAAGTTTATGCTTGGACCAGATATGGTAAGAGAAACCTCGGATAAGATTAAGATCATTCAACAACGAATGAAGGCTGCCCAAGATAGGCAGAAGAGTTATGCTGATAAGAGGAGGAGAGACTTAAAATTCTTCGTTGGTGACTTGGTGTTTGTCAAGATTTCTCCGTTGAAGAGCATGTAACGTTTTGGCAGGAGAGGCAAATTGGCACCAAGATTTGTTGGCCCATTCCCAGTTCTTGAACTAGTTGGGAATTTGGAATATAGAGTTGACTTACCAGAAAAGATGGCGGGAGTTCACAACGTATTTCATGTTTCCCAACAAAGGAAGTTTGTACACGACCCAGATATGACTATTTCACCTGATCAGTTAGAGGACTTTGAAGTGGAACCCGAGGCGGTTGGGAACTGCAAGCCAATTCGTATTGTCGAGCACGGTACGAAGCAACTTCGAAGGAAGGCGATGAAGCTAGTCAAGGTTCAGTGGGGCGAGAACGAGAATGACTGTACTTGGGAGACAGAGGAGAGCATTAGGAAGACGCATCCAGAACACTTCGCCTGGCAAGATTTACTTTGCGATTTAGTTATTCCGCATGCAAGGATAGGCTTGTTTTGCTTGTTTTGTATGTTTGATTGTTGTTCTATGACTGATAGGCATGCGGGACCCTTTGTGTGTTTTGGTTAGGCAATTTCGAGAGCGAAATTTCTTAAGGGGGGAGAATGTAACAACCCGCATTCTACGCATCGGAGGATTGTAGAATATCTATTTCTTTCCCATATGAAGTCGTATGGTCATGTAGCTTTGGGAAACAACCATTAGAGTCATTTCTCATGTTCATGATTTTTGTCGATGTTTAAATGACCGTTTTGCCCCTAGCTGATCTTGTTTCGGCCATAACTTTTGATTGGAAAGGAGTTTGACCTGAAACCACTTCCATTGGCTTCGGATGATGGTTTACGTTTCCGTAGAGTGGTCACATGTGAGAAACGGACTTACCGTTTGGGAGATATGGCTGAAATAAGGTTTGGAAGGTGAAAAACTGCTTAACCGGGCCAAATAGGGTGATTAGTGAATGGGTCCATAACCCATTTTGGGATTAGGGTTATGGGGAGGCTGAAATGAGTTAGGGTTTCATTTCATTTCAGTTTTCTAGCCTCCACTTACCTCTTAGAAACCCTAAAAATGGCCTCCAACCTCTAAATCACCTCCAAATCACTTTTTACTTGAAGATTGGGCTTAGCAACATCAAATCAAGGCGAATCAACACCAAATCAACATTAGAGCTGCTGTTTAGCATTGGGATTTGCACCAAATCAGAGATTTATTTCAGATCTAAGTTTCATTTGTGGCTAAGGTGAGTGATTTGCATAGTTCCTCACGAATTACGGTTAATTAAGGGTAATTAGTGAAGATTAGCGAATTTATACATTAATAAATTCTAGAAAAATATTTACAAATTCTTAAATGACGTTTTAGACCTCTGATATGAATTTGGGTTAATTTGGTTAAGTTTTGCTAATCCTATCATTAATTATGCTTGAATATGCTTAAGGGAAAATATGGGGTTTTGGCTATGTTGATCCATTTTAGCTTATCATATTGATATTTTGGTGTTTGAGGTCACTTCCACTTGTTGCTATGACTTTGTGGTATGCTTTGTGATTGATTAGAATAGATAGAATGGTCGAAAACACCATCGAGGGGCATAAAATGCTTGCCGGAAGGACTGTAGGGAGTTGTGCAGGAATCGGTTCATGAGCCCCCTCCCCGTTCGTGGGGTATGTGCCACGACTAAGGTAGGAGGTGAGCCACGATCTGGGATGAACCACCCTCCACGATCCGATCCCCTCCATTCGTGAGGAGTCATCACGAGCCGCACCACCATGATGAGCTGCTCTACCCCGAAGGCCACGAACCAGAAGACCCCGATCCAGGTGGGGATCACGAGTGGGTTCCATGATCCGAAGATGGTCCACGATCCGACCACGGCCACGAGTAGAAGGAGAAACCACGAACCATGCTTGGGGCGAACCGCGATCCGAACCAGGAAGACCATCACGAGTCAGGGTGATTTCAAAGATCACGAGCTGGAGTGTGAACGATCCAGTGATGACTAAAAACCCGAGATGCAAAGGTAGTCCAAATGGAAGTTAGAGCTCAGGATCCAGTTGGGAACCAATGAGTTCACTTCATGGTTGGGCTTTGCTACGGGATGTGTGCTAAGGAGTTGTCGACGTTCATAACTTCGATTCACAACTGAAAATGGATGATGGGCTACTTATCAGTGCAGTAGAGTCACTATGACTCGAGGGGCAAGGTGATGGTAGCAAGACTACGTTATCAGTGCAGTAGAGTCATTATGACTCGAGGGGCAAAGTGATGCGTAGTAAGACTATGAGCCAGTGCAGTGGGGTCATTGCGACTCCATGGGGCAAAGTGGACATAGCAAAGAATTAGTGGCTATGTATCAGTGCAGTGAAGCCATTTATGACTTCATGGGGCAAAGTGATCATAGCAAAGTATGTTGGGTGATCGAAGTGGTGAATATCGTATGCTTTACGCACTCAGTGAGAGTTGTGAGGATGGATGCTATGTTTGATTGTCTGCCATCACTATGACATGCACACCCCCACCCCCATTACCTTTACACCATTTGAAATGGCACCTTAGATTGTTGTACAGTATGTAGTGCTAACTCTTTAGTTGCAGGTCCAGGTTCAGGTATGTTTTAGTCTACCTGTTATTGTTCTGTTTAGATGCTTATCGCTCATACCAGGCTTTATGTCTGACCCAGAGTTTTATGTCTCTTCTTATTACTTTAGGTGCTCACACGAGCAGACTAGAGACATGTTAGCTGGTGATGCGCGAGTAGCTGATTCGGAGGCGAGCAGGAGGCTTCCGCGTATGACATATAGATATTCTCCCTGTGTCGTTGGTGGTTGCTACTTGGGCATTAGTAGTGTACCTCCATTATCTTGCCTTTGCTTTTTGAGGCAGTTTGAAAAGTTGTAATAATGTTAGCTTTGGGTCATAAGCTGTACTTGGATTTTCCTCTGCTATGTTAGTTTGTTTTCAGCTTATGCACTGTCTCACCTGTTTTATGTCAAGTATGTTGTTATTATATTTTGTTCCATGCGCTGTGAGACATTTTACAGGTTCCTTGTTAGTTCATATTTCCTTCTTCCCTTTCCTTCTGACGACCGTCCCGTGCTAACTAGACATGTGTACAGCGCACCTTTGGAGTAAATGTCGGTTGGTGCGGGGCGGGCCGTCACAATTTTTGTAGGAGCTATTTTAGTAGTTTTGTTTTCAGAGTTCATTTGATCTCATGAACCTCAGTTTCGTGATTCACGTTTGTACAAATGCTATCATGTTACCTGGACATTTTTTTTTCTTCCTCAGGGAACCATAGTGAACTGATAAGATGAAGGACAAGGATAACAAACCGGGGCCTTACCGTAAGAAAAAAATATAGGGTTTCCATTCTTTTTTTTCCAATACCGTGTGTGATTTCATTTATCTTGGAAGAATTCATTGCTCTGATATGGTCTTTACAAAAGTTAATCCAGATGCTAGATCTGTTAACTATACCAAAAAAAAATCTACAGAATCAACACTTCAGATAAATTCTCAAAATTTTCCTGAGTGTGGCATTGACTATCAAGATTATACACCACGTACAGACCTAAAGGTTGTAATGTGAATTGGTTTATTATATTTTGTCCCTTTTTTAATAATAAGAACCACAGTATTTTGCTGCTCTTTTTTGTATATTATATCATACAACGTGCTGAAGTTTAGGTTAACGAAGCGAAACAGCTCTTCAGTCATGAAAAATCTTCTACTGATAATAATCTTTTTTTCTCCACTATTTAGAAGGCCCAAAATAATATGTTTGATACCGAATTTTAAAAGATATAAACCAGTAAAATAAATATTGAATATATATTAGATATCCATTGTTTAGTATATGTATGTACATCATATGATCTAAAGAATACTATGTTAAATCTCATATTATATTCTTAAAAAATGTTACAGATTATTTCGTTTGTTCAGTTTTGTTCCAACTGCCTAAAATTACTGCATATTCAATTACTGGATGTGCTTTAGTTGCATTCAAGAGATGTTCGCTAAATGCTAGTCGTATGTCTCACACGTCTTAGTGCTAGTGGAATTATTTCATTGTATTGCTATTCATTTTTTCTCCTTAAATAATTACCAAATTTTATAGAAATATTAGATCAGTTTATCCTTATGTCATCTTGTCAATAGCACAGTTATATTGTTTTATTCTGTTTAGGCGTTGGATATTAAAATCTCATTATAAATAATCTTGCTCCTTTAAGAAACTACACTCTTCTAAGCATAATACATAAATATTTCATTGAAATGGAGAAGATATGGAAACTGCAGACTGAGTTTTATGGAAAGGCATTTCCCATAACTATTTGATAGGAGGCAATGTTTAGCACCTCCTCCACCTGCTTGCAAACCACCTATTAAATGGCCAAAGAGTAGAGATCAATGTTTGTATAGGTACCTAATTTTTTCAGAAGTATCGTACCTGACCGATTCATTAATTTCTTCCTTGCAATTCAGCATAATGTTTAATCTATCGAATAGGAGCGTATCGTCGCTGTTTATTACTTCCATAAAAATATGAAGTCAATAAGTATTTCTTTATACAATGCGGTAAAAATAAAGATGACGAATCCATTGGTAGGCTTACAAATCCATAAATTTATTGCACTACTATATATTGACATGGTTTATAGATAAAGAAATTTACGACTATTTGTGAAACTTTACATTCTTTAAGTGGATTAATTTTAAAGTTTTGCTTCATTTCAGTATGTGTCAATTATATATTTTTGGGATGATGGATTGCTATGTATTTGTATTGAAGTTTTATGGAAAGGCATTCTGTAATCCATTTACATACTGCTGTGTATATATTAAGCGATACAATGATGTAGTGATATAGAGCTCATACTTGGTGACCTTATGCATTACTCAATGATATATTTGTCGGTACGTTATATATATATATATATATATATATATATATATATATATATATATATATATATATATATAGACACACACTCACACATTCAGCTAGTATATGTGTAAGCATATATGTTTACATTGTGTTAACAATTCGGATAAAGCCGATCAGTGCAACTACATCAGTTTACACCACTTTTGTCCACAACGTTCCTACTTGGTTTGTAGTACAGCTTTGGTTTATCAATATTAATACATCGACACAACACTTGTGTCTAAATGATATTTACATTTTAACTAGCTTAGTTTCATCTCATATTCCACCCCATCGTTAAGTTTATTTTTTTCTCAGGGGCTGGTTGGTTCTTTATTCTTTAATGCCTGGGCTGAGTATTTCTCATGGTGGATGGGAGAATGGAGATGTCCTGGTGCTTCACTGTTTTTCTTAAATTGTAAGAAATGCTACCGGGAAACATTCCATATTGGTTTCTTATTAAATATAAGATCGTTGGTCCTGGATTTTCTTCATAAGCAAGGAAGTATGCTAGTTGCCAGAAATTAGTAGGTCACAAGCACCTCATTATGCCATTATTCTTTAAAATGATTTCAAATTTTATTTAGATGTGATGCTATTGTTTCTTTTTCTTGGCATCTTTGTTGTGTTCTTCATAAGGATAGAATTAGAAAGTGCGCTGCAATCTAGACTAGAACAACGAGTAATATGTTGACATCATCTGAGGTTAGAATTAGAAAGTGCACTGCATCTTTGATCGCTCTTCATCAGTTTCATCACTGTTGCAGCGGCAGGGGCTTGTTTTGTAGCCTTGTCGTATCAAACCAATTTCAGTCTATTTAACATTTCAATGTCACTTTTTAAAGATTGAGATCCCTAAATCTATTCCGATCTGCTTATACCTTAAATCTTTATGAAATCAGTCTCAATAATGTACAAGGGAATTTTTTGTCGGCTCCTGAATTTTGAACTGCTGTTTGGTAGATTTCATTGGTTAAAGTACACAAATAAGTGCCGTGGCAGTGGAACAGTAGCAATCATGTTCAAATAGAAAATTTTGCTAATCAGATTGCTAACAAACCCCATCCTCAAACTTTTTATTTATTTTGTTAGATGCTCTACATGATCCTTTAATTGCGGTTTTGATTCTTACAGACTCAGAGGAGGACTTAATCCCATTTTATTTAACTACCCAAGTATTCGTCTAAATCTGTTCGTGTTACGATGGTTTACAAGTGTTTGTCTAAATGTATTTGTGTTGGTTTTGTATCAAATTTATCTTTACTTTTTGGCTGTCTTTTTTTAACCTCTAACCAATTTGCAGGCTTCTAGCAATTGTGCTGGGTCTCCATCACCCTTTCCCACCTATGAGTGTTTATTATCTTAGTCCAGTCGAGAAATGATATTTTTACAATGGTATGTAGAGTTGCAGTAGATTTTATGATGATTTTTGGCTGTCTACTTTCAAATTTACATACTGACATTTTAAAGATGATATTTTGGATTCACCCTGACTTTGTGGTTCAAATATAGAATTGTGATAATTTGAAACACCATGTATGAATTCAAGATATAATTTTTATAGTGGAACTGCATAAATGTGGAAATAAACGATGTTGGCGGCAATCTAAATATCAATGTACTTGTACAAAAAAGAATGTATTCCTTAATATACTTGCCTTTGCTTACTTACACATCATTGCACATAGCATTAAGGTGTATTTGATAGTATGCCATTACGAGAGTAATGATATACGAGCCTAAGTCCAACCTATTTGTTTTATTTTTTATTTGCATCTCAACATTAATACATATTTAGCAGGCTCTGTTGGATGAATATAGATGCTAGCTTTGTTTCAGACCATATATGATGAGAGGTGAGGAAATATTATATGTTTGTTTATGCTCTTCTAACATATCCAAGCACAGGACAATGATTATTTTATCTCTTCAGACTCAGATAGGCAGATGCTTCTGATAAGGCAACGAGATGAGCAAGATGAGCTCAATGCAATTATTCAAAGAATTGGAGGTGTCGGCCTGACAATACGTGAAGAGCTTGTTGGACAGGAAAAGCTTTTAGATGAACTGAGCATGGACATGGAATCCACCTCAAATCATTTGGATTTTATTCCAAAAATGTGGCCATGGTTATGAAGAAGGAAAGCTTAAAAGGGCAATCGATGATGATAGCATTTCTGGTAATTCTGTTTGCCATTCTATTTATTTTAGTCTCCTAACTTAACCGTCAGAAATTGTTTGTATTATAGACATTTAAAATGTCATGTTCCTGGGCATAGATGAATAAAAGCCATAGATGAATAAATGCAACACAATGTTGTTCCTGGGCATGAATGGTTTGATTGGCTTGTTTCTTTGTTCTTATTTTTATTTTTTTGATTTTTTTTAGACCATTTATAGCATAAATTAAGTACCATTGTTAATTAAACAAAAGCTTGCAACAATGCTCCTTGCCTGAGAAAGACAAAATATGTTGAGGAAAATTAAAAATAAATAAATGATAAATTCATGCATTCCAGGCGAAGCCTAAAGAAATATATTTTGTAAAGCCAGTACCTGTATTTCTTTTTCTTTCATGAATCGACCAAGTTAACCGAACCAGGTATTCAATGAAAAGTGCTAGAATTTTTGCGTAGCAACAGTAGCTTTCATATATTGGACGACTTCGGCACAAGAAGTTAGTTTTGTTAGCCTTGTCATTAGGAATTTCAATGGAAAACTCTTGCTCAGAGGCCATCACAAACTATAGTCTGTCTAAACTATCCAAGCTCAAATCTTTTGAGAATCTCAGTAACCCTGCTTGCATCCATTTTATCAAAATTCTTAACCAACTCAATAACACGAGAAGTTAATGCATCAGAGCTTTTATTGTTTGATAGAACACACATATCTTGCTTCATCAATCTATACAGAGGTTGTTTATCTTCAACAAACTCATTACCTATTGTCGAGAAACGAACGTGCCTAAAAATAGAATTCCTGATATGCTTCTTTCTGATGATAACTCTTTGGGATGACTAGTGAAACGGAGGAACCTAGAATGAACATGCAAGGACATTTGATTGGCTTGTTGTTGGACTAGGACTTTATAAATGGTAGAGACCCTTTCAACTGATACAGTTTTTCGATTTGTCTCTCTGATATCATATATTTCAATTATCAAATCATGCTTTACTTTATATAGGTTTTAAATTCGGCTTTTCCATATATCTTGAGGTGCTGCTTGGCACTATCCTTACAGCTAGTGCCGCATGTACTTCCTGTAACAGGAAGTGCAAATAGATCATGTTATTTGAAGGCCAGTTCCGCAAGTAAGTTGTTAAAATATTTTGGCCAGTTTAGCTTTATTTTTTTGTTGTTATTTTTATTTTTATTTTTAAAAGACAAAACATTCTTGCAGCTTTTACACTCCAAGAAATCTATCCAAGAGGGGCTAGTGCTTGTCAGCAACAATTGAGGTAAACTCTGTCTTAGGTTCCTCTATTATCTATGATCTATGATCAAGTGGAGTGAATGGTGTTGTTGTTTCCTGGTGATTTCAGGTGCAGTGTGGTAGGGAGAAGTTGGAAGATGGATGATGTTTGCATTATGTAACTGGGTGAAAGCAATGCTCAGGCAAGTTGAGTTAGTGTGTATTTGTCGATGATTGAAGGTGATGTAGGGGATTGTAAGGGATGGAGGAGATTCTAACAGAGTTATTTGCTATGTTTTACCTATTGCATTATGAACTTTAAGTCACTTAAGAAATAAGGCATTTAAGCACTAGCAGCTCTCAATAATGCTGAATGAAATATATATTTTATTTTACAAGTTTTATTTATTTACCGATCTTTTATTTGGTTATCTATTTTACCTAAAAAATAACCATGCTAATCATCTATATTATATATACAGCTGTTTGATCTAATCTAATCTAATAATAATAATAAATTTACAAACTAATCTTATAAATATCTAACTAATAGTATGATAATATAATACAATAATAATAAATTTATAAACTAATCTTATGAATATTTAACTAAGTTAATTGAGTTCTATAAAATTCACCTAAAGATATATAAAAATAATACAATAATGATTGTAATATAATAATAATAAATTTATAAACTAATTATATAAATATTTAATTAAATTAATTGAGCTTTATATACTTTAACTAAAGGTATATAAAAATTAATAAATAATAATAATATATTAATAGTAATAATACAATAATAGTAATATAACAATAATAAATTTATAAACTAATTTTATAAATATTTAACTAAGTTAAGTGAGTTTATGAAATTTAACTAAACATATATAAAATTTTACTATGGTAAAAGAGTTTTATAAAATTTAACTAAAGGTATATTAAAATTAATAAATAATAATATAATGTAGTAGAAATTATAGTAATATAATAATAATAATAAATTTATAAACTTATTTTAGAAATATTTTACAAAGTTAATCGAGAATTACAAAATTTACTAAAAGTATACAAAAGTAAATATGTAATAATATTATAACATAATATAAAAATATAAAAATATTAATAATACAATAATAATAATAAAATTATAAACTAATATTATAAATATTTAACTAAAAATATAATATGAATAGTACATTGTTCTCTATTTTGAAATATTTGATAAATTGTTATAAAAGTTGAGTAAGTTTAATCAAATTTATTTAATTTTTTATAAAAATTAACTGAGTTAACTAAGTTTAATAAAAATTAACTGAGTTCATAAATTTAACTAAATTTATAATAATAATAAAGTAACTAAGTTAATTAAGTTTTCAAATACTTAAATAAACAACTATTTTCTTAAATTATATAAGTTTATAAATTTAGTTAAGTTTTATAAAAATTAATAAGCTTATAACATATTAACAATAGACATGTAATTGTTAAATAAAGTATTTAAAACAAAATTTACGTTCATTTCAAGAAATTCCGTATGTTATTAATATTGTTTCTGTATGTTAACTAAATTTTATAAAGTTAACTAAGTATATTTAATTAGTTTATATAAATGAACTAAGTTTATGTATGCTAAAATTTAGTTTTTCCTCAGGTAATTCACGCCCCAGATAGACATATACATCTTATGTATGCTGAAAACCCATTTATGTATGCACGTCTAACAAAATATCAAATTGCTTCTACAACATACATATATTAGTTCGCTTTTGAGTATTTTCTATGTTTGTCGCAATTACTGTCCTCCGTATTTTGCTATTAATGATACTTTATGTTTACATTTTATGACCAATAGACATATGTTTTTTGCTATTCATGATAGTTTAGGTTTACATTTTATGACTAATAAACATATGTTTTTTTTGACAGGCGTCGTTTGATGCTCTAGGTGTTACGCTATGGTGTAAGGCACGAAAAAAATATGTTGTTGCACTCATTCTCCTTCAAATGTATTTTACATTGATGTTCATACATCTTTACTTTTACTATGTATCATTTTGATTAGCTATGGTTATATGGATTGTTCTTTTTAGTATGTGAAGGAATTAACAATGAAGGCTTGATCTTCTCATTCACGATACCAAGCATTTATATGTTTACATACAGGAATATTCCATAGAATCAAGGATATTCTAGAAAATAAGGAAACAACTACCAATTACATAAATTATGCCTAATTACAAGATATTTACCAAAAGATTATATTCCAATCAAATATTCCCAAAAGATATTCTAGGGAATATTCCAATCAAATATTATATTCCAATCAAATTATCATATTCCCGTAATACCCCCCCTCAAGTTGGAGCATGAGGATCATGAATGCCCAACTTGAAGAGTAAATTATCAAACTGCATTTTACCAAGCGCCTTAGTAAAAATGTCTGCCAATTGAGAAGATGTAGAGACATGAGATGGAGAAATGAGGCCTTCATTGATTGCATCCCGAACAAAGTGACAGTCAACTTCTATGTGCTTCGTTCTTTCATGAAAAACAGGATTCTTCGCAATATGCAAAGCGGATTGACTGTCACAAAACAACTTAATTGCCTTTGGATGATTCACACCTAAACTCAACAACAAGCCTTTTAACCATTTTAACTCACAAGTGATGGCTGCCATAGACCTGTATTCGGCTTCAGCCGAGGACCTGGAGACTGTATGTTGTTTCTTTGTCTTCCAAGACATAGGAGATTTACCAAGAAACACGAGCCAACCCGTAAGAGAGCGTCGAGTGAGTGGACATTCTGCCCAATCCGAATCACACCAACCCTGTAGAGTTAAATCACAATTTGCACTTAAAAGGATGCCTTGACCTGGTGTCCCTTTCAAATATCGAACGACCCTTAAGGCCGCCTCCCAATGCTCAGTTCTGGGTTCCTGCATGAACTGAGACAAGATATGAACAGAATATGCAAAATCCGGACGAGTAACCGCAAGATATATCAATCGACCAACAAGCCTGCGATATGATTCCGGATCTTTAAGTAAATCTCCACTGGCTAAGCCAAGCTTATGATTTTGTTCAATGGGAAATCCACTTGGCTTTGCTCCTAACAATCCTGCTTCAGAAACAATATCCAGAGTATATTTCCTTTGACATAAAAACAACCCTGCAGAACTTCTAGCAACCTCTATCCCCAGAAAATATTTCAAAGGACCCAAGTCCTTCATTTTAAAACAGTCAGTAAGATAAGACTTGAAAGTACACAAAGCAGCGGAAGCATTCCCAGAAATAACAATATCATCAACATAGACTAAGACATTAATCTGTATACCTGTCTTAGTATATGTAAATAAAGAGTAATCAGAGTAAGATTGAAGAAAGCCATATTCTTTCAAGGCTGTGACTAACTTTGCAAACCAACATCTGGGAGCTTGTTTTAATCCATACAAGGACTTTCGCAGTCTGCAAACCATATTAGGATCAGAACACTCAAATCCGGGAGGAAATTTCATGTAGACTTCTTCATCAAGATCACCGTGCAAGAAGGCATTGTGAACATCCATTTGATGAAGTTCCCAGTTCTTAGATGCAGCAATTGCTAAAAAAGTGCGAACAGTAGTCATTTTAGCGACTGGAGCAAAAGTTTCAGTGTAATCAATACCTGCTTGCTGATGATTCCCAAGTACAACCAGTCTGGATTTCAGTCTTTCAATATCACCATTGGACAAAAATTTTGTCCTGTAAACCCATTGACTGCCAAGAGCCCTTTTTCCAGGTGGAAGTGGCTCCAAGGTCCATGTGCCATTGTTTTCAAGAGCTCGTATTTCTTCCTGCATTGACTGTCTCCAACCCTCATATTTCATCGCCTCCTTAAATGATTTAGGATCATTGTTACCAACTATAGTTGCAACAAACTTTCGGTAATTTACAGAAAAATTATCACAATGTATATAATGTGCAAGAGGATACGGAGTACCTGAAGGATGATCAGAAATGGAAGTCGGGAGAGATGGACTATTAGCAAAAACAGTGTGGGTAACATGATCACGAAGCTTAACTGATGGATATTTGGTACGAAATCCATGGCCCATATTTTCGGTGGTCTGATTTGTGTTTTCGGGAGCCTCGACTTGCTGCTGTTCTTCGCTGCCAGCATCAATGTGCGTGGCTGGTGCTATGGTCTGGGGCGGACCGCTGGCAATTGAGGGCTGCAAATTCCCGTGGCTAGGCTGCTCATGCCTCATTGATTCCCACCTTTGATCATGACTATGTATCTCTACACCACAATCCTCATCACATACACTCAATTCCGCAAAGTCTTCATGTATTTCACCCACATAATCCACATTAGACTCAATATTCACATCATCGGGAGAGCCAAAAGGGAACACATCTTCAATAAATTTGACATCTCTAGAAACAAAAAACTCTGTTGCATCTAAATCATACACTCTCCAACCTTTTTGCCCGAATGGATACCCCACAAACACGCATTTTCTACTCTTACTAGCAAACTTGTCCCCTTGTGTTTTCTGATTATGTGCAAAACAAAGACATCCAAATGTGCGTATAGCATCAAAATTGGGTAATTTATTGAAAAGGATTTCAAAAGGTGTTTTATTTTGTAGGATAGGAGTTGGTGTACGGTTGATGAGATGGGCTGCTGCAAGGACACATTCTCCCCAAAAATAAATAGGCAAATTGGCTTGAAAACGCAATGCTCTCGCCACACTCAAAATATGTTTATGTTTCCTTTCAACCCTCCCGTTTTGTTGAGGTGTACCAACACAAGAAGATTGAAAAATTATACCAGTGGCACGAAAAAAATCAAACAAACATTTAAATTCAGTACCGTTATCACTTTGCACAATCTTAATCTTTTGACCAAATTGTCTATCAACCATAGCCACAAAAGTCATAAACATATGAAAAACTTCTGTTTTATCCACCATCAAATAAAGCCATACAGCTCTTGAAAAATCATCCACGATAGTCAAAAAATAACGAGCACGACATGAGGACTCATGTCTATATGGACCCCACAAATCACAATGAACTTTTTCAAAAATTCTAGAACTATTATTATTACTCAAAGGAAATTTGTCTCTATGAAGCTTAGCCCGAAAACACACTTCGCATCCTTTATTCAAACTATTCTTAGACCTACTAATAGGGGGTAGTAACTTAACTACTTTCTCAGAAGGATGTCCCATTCGCCTATGCCACAATTCCACATCAGATGGAGCATCAATTGCAGACACCACCTCTGGTTTGCTGAAGTAGTATAGTCCATCCCGCCTAACTCCCATTCCAATCAGAGCCTTCATTTGGTCCTGTATCAAACACACATCAGAATTAAATGTGACAATTGATTGTAAATTATCATTTAGTTGCGAAACCGAAAGTAAATTACAACTTAAGTTAGGAACATAAAGAACATGATTCAGAGTGATCATATCTGACAAATAAACTGATCCCTCCATAGATGCAATAACAGTGTCCCCATTAGGTAAACCAACAGGACAATTCAATTGTTTAATGTCAAACAACCAAGAATTTTCTCCAGTTACATGATGAGTTGCTCCTGTATCAATGATCCAAGAAGTATTATCAAACTTACCACTTAAGTGATTTTCCGGTATATTAGAATTACCAAAAAATCCCATGATAGCTTTCCATTGATGGTGGCGGTGGTGGAGCATCGTTATCGCCGGCAATGCACTGATACCATGAAGGAATTAACAATGAAGGCTTGATCTTCTCATTCACGATACCAAGCATTTATATGTTTACATACAGGAATATTCCCTAGAATCAAGGATATTCTAGAAAATAAGGAAACAACTACCAATTACATCAATTATGCCTAATTACAAGATATTTACCAAAAGATTATATTCCAATCAAATATTCCCAAAAGATATTCTAGGGAATATTCCAATCAAATATTATATTCCAATCAAATATTCCAATCAAATTATCATATTCCCGTAATAGTATGTATTGTTTTGGTTAGCAATGATTGTAAGAATTGTTACTTTTGATCATAATTTTTTTTATGCTTTGAACTTTGTATGACATACTTTTAATTATAAATATTATATGCTTCGAACTTTGTATAACATACTTTTGATTATATATATTTACATGCTTAATATTGTGCATGAAATACTTTAATAATGGCTATACATACTATAGCACTACGTTAATGCAATAAAAATATTCCATAATGATTAAACAACTTTAATGGCAAGTAAATAATGCTATAAAATAATAAATTAAACTTTCTATGGTGTTTCTATAGCGTTTATGGTTGCTATAATAATCAAGTTATGATATTTCTACAGTGTCTATATTTGCCATAATAATCATGCAATGTTTATCTACAGCGTTTATAGTTGCTATAAATAGCAAGCAACAAACGCTATAGATAGGAATTTGTATGTTATGAACCATCCATTTAATAGCAATTCTGAAACGCTATGAGTAACATCATTTATAGCATGTTTTTTATAGCGATTACTAGTTTGCAATTACAGACCCTTGACATATTACAACATGCTGATATACAGCGTTTATAAAAACGCCATCGTATCCTTTTATAGAATTTTTTAAACGCTATAAAAAGGTATTTTTCTTGTAGTGTTAGATAGCAGTATTGAAGCTTAAACCATGTATTACGGCCTTTTAATGAACCTGAATATATACAGTGTATGAATCTAATAACATATTCACTTAGGTTTTATGATGAAAATTCGTAAACTTAGGACCTTCTTCTCCTAACAGGAATTGGAAACCTGAGATTTCAATTCAGATATTTATTATCAGGGATCCATTCTTGACAACACGGGGTAGTAAATCTGAGATCCAGATTGAAACACATGTAATAAAAATTATGAAGTCATAGAGAAACATAAACTCATATTCAAGTATTCTCGAGAGAAGACCAGAAAACTCCGTTCTGGAATAACAGAATTTGTGAAGTCCTTACTCAAGCATTCATTAAGGGATTAGAATTCCACTTCTGGATATAATAGAAGTCTTGACAAAGATATGTCAGTCTTTATACAAATATCCTTTGTTCTTTTCTGCATAAAATTATAAGAATTAACATTTCTCACAATAGTCTTTTGCATAGTGTTTAACATTTCGCTCACATTGTGTCTAAGTGTTGTTTTGACCAAGTTCGCATAGTAAATGAGATAAGGGTAGTATAAAGGTCTAACTTATGCATTTGACTATCTATGGAATGACTTTGCGGATAATTCTGCAAATTGTATAGATGCTTCTTGGTGTATAACCTTTGTTTATGTTTTGAATATCCTTATCTAGGATTTTACTGTATTATTCCACATAAAGCTTAATACATAACATTTTTGTGTTGATTGTGTATGATGTATTTGATAACTGGCACAACCTTTGTGAGACACCATTTGAATTATGGCTAAGTAACAAACGAACTTGAGATAAAGTGGTATGATCATTCGTACTTGAATAGCAATAATGCATAATGTAAGTTTAGAGAACCTCCATGTGTGAGGTTTTGGGGAATATAACCTTCGTTACAAGGTTTCAAGCAAAAGAGTTAAGGTATTAACCCGAATGTCACTTAAGAAATCTCCTTTTTGAACTAGGATAGTAGATTTGAATCTCTTTCTTGGGCATGGTAATAGAAATTTAGAAACCCTTTCATGGAAATAGGTATGGGAAGATTATTACTAGTATTGAGGTGTTTGAATAATGTCAGTATAGGAATACATGTTCTAGAGGTATTATAAGTCCATAACTCTCATCTGGAAATACGAGATGAGCCCGAAACTCTGACTTGAGTTTTTGTAATAGAATTCCAGAAATTCATCTTTCAGAGAATAAAAGCCATAATGTTGTGACCCAGATTTGGGATAGCATAGTCGAAATCAAGGATTCCTCTTCTAGAGGAATATATAGAGGCTATAGAGCCCATACTTGGGTATTCATGGTAGAAATGCATAAATTCACTTCTAGTTACAATATATGTCTCAAATTGGAACCCAAATTCGGGTATATAGAATAGAAGACCAGAAATCCACACCGGATAGTGAGATAAATTCCAAAAACTTAATTTGGGAATTCGATAATAGAAGGCCAAAAATTATATCTGGTATTAATACAAGTCTCTAATCGAAACCAAGATTCGGGCATTTGATAATCTTTGCTTGAGTTGTCATTTTGGCTTTGTGAGCCTCCCTCTAAGCCCTTTATTAATTTGAAGAGCCACTCATTAGGCTTCTATTTGGTTTGATTTGAAGAGCCATCCCTCATGCTATGTTCTTTAACCAGAGGTTGTATGTGCTTAGAGTGCTCTCTTTGAGCTTTCATTCCCTTCGGTGGGAGAAGGTGTAAGCAGAGGATGTATTTGCTTATAGTGCTCCCTTTGAGCTTTCGTTTCCTTCTGCAGGACGAGACATAAGCAAAGGTAGAGCATGCTTATTCTAGAGCAGAGGTAGGACGTGCTTAGTTGAAGCAAAGGCAGAGTGTGCTCATTTAGAGCAGAAGCGGGGCGTGCTTTTGTGCTTCTCCAGAGAATTCGTTCTCTTCTACGGGACGAAGACATAAACAGAGGTAGGGCATGCTCTTCTGCGAGCAGAGGCAGGATGTGCTTAGTTAAAGAATAGGCAGAGCATGATATTCTACGAGAAGAGGTAGTGCGTGTTTAGTTAGATGCTTTGTCCCGACCATTTCTGGCATGGTTTAGAGGCTTACGCTTATAATGCTTTAACTTGACCCATTCTGATTTAGATGCGACTAAAGGATTATACTCCACCTCTCTCCGGGAGATGGCTTGCCATGGCCGTCTTGGCTGTGACAAGGTTATTTTTACCATTGTAGGTTGTTTAACCCATTTTGGGTAGTTTCAATTTCGTGGAGTTTCCGTACTCCTAATCATATATACATTCTTAGGAAGACCTCCCTTCATCCATTTACCACTAAAAAGTATGATCTTAGATATCCTTCGTTCCATGTTCTAGGTGTTAGATCTCCATTTAGTTTGTAGAGTTGATATGTTATGGGTATGAGTTCTAGATGAATGATCGAGAGTTCTTCCCAGTCTAGATCTTTAGTATTCACGATTACTCCATGTAAGATCGAGTCTTCTTTTCAGCATGTTCTTTTTCTTACTTTCAAATTGTACAACTTAATGATTTTCCTTTGATATTCGATCGTTCTAATAGTAGCTTCATCCCATAACTCTTAGGATAAGTCTAAAATTCAATCTTCAAATTTTGACTTGGATCGAATGCATAAGTTATTCTTCTGTGTGTTAGGAATCTTATCTTCGAGTGGAAGGATAGCCTCACATTAGTATGGAGTGTACGCTGTCGCCATCTTAGCAAAAATTCTACATGCCCAAAGTACCAATGGCAACTCATATTTCCAATTTCCTTTAGCTCGGTTTAATTGTTTTCTTTAAAATTGTCTTTATGGTTTGGATTGTATCCTTTACGGCACTGTTTGCCCTTGGATGTGCTACGGAAGAGAAACTCTTTATGGTTCCATCTTCATTGTAAAACCATGTGAACTCTTCACTTTCAAATTGTGTTCTATTATCTGATATGATTTTATGGGAGACTACGGATTAAGTGACGATACCCTTTATCATAGATCTCAGTATCCTTTTCAGATGTCATGTTTGTAGGTGGCATTGCTTTTGCTCGTTTGGTAAAGTGATCGATTGCTACCACTGCACACCTATCCCATCTCCTATGTATGTATGGGTCCAATTAAATTTATTTCCCATACACGGAAAGGCCATGGGTTTGATATGGTGATTAAGTCACCTGGGTGTTCTTAAGGTATCCAAAAGCCTCTTTGATATTTCTCACACTTCTTATCATGCTCCATTACTTGACTAGCCGTTTGCGGCCAATAGGAACCTTATTGTATAATCCTTTCTTCCAACTTGATTTTATTAGACCGGTTCCCATGGGAACTCTCATGTGTTTCCTTTAACAACTTGGGTCCATTTCTCAAGGATTATACCTCTTGGATAGGGGAGCGAATACCCTCTCTTCAGAGTGTTTACTCATGACAACCAATGTTAGGGTTTGATGCATGTCTTCTTCGCATCTTGTCTATCGGTTGGTAATATTCCATTCATAAGTTAATCTGCTATGAGAGTTATCCAACAACTCAATTGTCTGACCATTCATCAAAGCAGTTTCGTTAGATTATCTAGCCATCCATTCATTCATCCAGATAATTCCACTTGTAGCTAATGTCTAATCTTATTCCTAACCCACAAGATATGCAAATGGATGATGATATGCAAATGGATGATGATATGCAAATGAATGGCCACTCTCTAAAAGAGCGACTCTAGTCCCTTTATATGGGAGTATGCACTTATTATCGTTAGCCCCACTTAGTGTTTACTCCATTTATCGGAGGTGTAAATATTATCATTAGTACTAGCCTTACTTAGGGGGATATGAAAATATGTAGTCTCCCTTCTTGAGAGCTTCATTGGATTTGCCTTTTCTCCGTTGTTTGACTTTTACCTGTAATGACACTTGGATTTATGCTAATATCCATTCGATTGTAAGCAAAGAGACCAAGTTAGAATACTAATGGAAGCAATTATTTGAGATAGGAGACTTATTGTTTAAATCTACTCTCATGTTGTAGTATCTCTGACCGTTTTTACTAGCCATCTTTCAACCCTTCCGGATAAGCTTTCTTTATTTCTTGGCTTAGCTTCTTCTTCATTAGACCACGACATTGACTTGTTTTGTGTCCTTGTGCCTTATGATAGGAACAATAAAATTTCCTTTTGATCAGTTTTGGAGAACCTCCCGTAGAGGGATTGGAACTAAGCTTTTCCGCCTTTTGTTCATGCCTCAAGATTTTCTTCGTGTTAAGTATTTCTTCCATACAAATGAATCTGATGACTATAGAAAAAAAATCATTCAAGCTTTCGCATTCCTTTAGGGAAGCTCTTTCCAAAATTGGGACGGTACAGATAATCATGATCTCATGGCTATTAGCTTCTCTCTATCCGTCGCCCCCTCTACTTTGAGCGACTTGGTACAAAATCTCTTTAGATAGTTGTCAAGTGATTCTTTTGGTCTCTGTTTATCATTGGCTAGATCATAAATGCTGATTGCCGAGTCTTTTTGTCCATGAAATCGTGTGCTAAATGTAGTAGATAATCGTAACGACATAATGATCGGGCCATGATAATGTCTACGCCATTTGCTAGCTTCCTTACAAAGAGTTATCAAGAATTCTTTACATCGAAGTGCGTCATAAGAGTTAAACAAATCCATATAACTCCCAAAAACAATGAGGTGCTCTTCAGGGTCTGTAGTCCCATCGTACGTGAGTTGTGGTACTTCTATATTAGTTGGAACTTTAGCCATCACTATCTCTCTGGAAAAGAGATTCCTCGTAACTTCTTGTCTCCTGGAGGCACTAGACTCTCATTTCCTTATGAATTAATCACTTCTTTGGACGCTTGGTTATTTCTTGGTAAAGTTGCACTATCCTGAAGGTTTTGTGAGAATTAATTTAGCCCTTATACCCTTGCGGTACCGTTGCTTTTGTTTCCACTTTATAGGGTTCCAACCTAGAGGACCTGTGGGCTAAATCCACTTCAATAACCCTTCTGGTGGTGTTGATCTACATAGCCAAATGTAATATTTCCAATTTATTACCAGCTTCCCTCGCTAAGATCAAAGGGCCTCCTATTTCTAGTTTCATTGTGTTGAATTCGAAAGCATGCTACTTTTTGGAGTAGGGAACGCTTTGGAATCTGATATAGCCATATTTAATCGATTCAAAGGGTATCTTGTTATGATGGAATATCGAATAAGGATGGAGGTTCATGCCCTCTCTCTAGCGCCAAAATGTTAACGTAATTTCTCATCATCACCGAAATATAAGGTTATGATTGTTGAACTGGGGTAATCTAGACCTTTTAAGCTTGACGGAATTCACCGCTCCTTAGATATCAAGATCTTAACTCCGAAGATTAGTTACTCTTCCTTTAAGATGTGAGTATCACGTTTACAAAACTTAAGGACCAATAGTTATCTTGGGATGGGGCTACAATAATCATCACTAATTGGAACTAGAATAAGCATAATGGTAGTTAGGTAATTACCGGATTAAATAGTTGAGGGGAGTTGGCGTACATAAGAATAACAAAACATAACATGTGAAATAGTAAAGAACACAATGATTTATAGTGGTTCCATTTAGATTGAACCTACATCCACTTTAAGGGCTTTGAGGATTTTATTCATGGTGGTGGTTACTAGAAAAATCCCCTATTTGATTTACAAATTAGGCTTTAAGCACTAAGAGTAGAATGCAAGAGTGGAGAATGAGAAAATTTCCCCCAAAAATGCGACCCCTAGGGTCTTATTTATAGACAATTTGGGCCCTCTTTGGTATCAGTTTTTAGGAAGTCCGCTTCTGATCCATGCTTCTAGTATCGACCCACCTTTGCTGCTATTAGCTTCATGGGCAAACTGCTTAACTTTGGTGATAATTTCCGATTTGCTTAATGCTTCTTTAGTGTCGAACCTGCTTCGAAGGCCTTTGGTTTTGGTACCGATTCCCTATTAACTTTTTCTTGTCTTTAGCAATAGTATCGATACCCAGCTTGTTGGTATCAATAGCATTTTGCTCGCTCTCCTACCTTGCTATTAACTTCACATGTACATTGTGGTGTCAGTATCGAACCGCTTTCATGTCCTTGTTTTAGGTGTCAAAGTTATGGGATTTTTAATGTCGTTACTTCATAATCGCTTTAATGTCGGAGCTTTTTAAAGGATCTGGTGTCAACTCATCCGCCTTCTTTGCTTTGTGTTTGGTAACGCCTCCTATGATCCCGACTCTTAGTGTGTAGCCTCAGCCTTGTTATTGTCTTATTAATTATCAAATCCATGATTCCACCTTTGAAGCTTTGGTTCTGTATTACTTTGGTATCGATCTGCTCATATGATGCTCTCGTGGCCTTGGTATGCTTCGTTTATCTTTCGGTGTTGGTCTTTTATGTTTTGTCTTCCTGTTCCTGTATTGGCACCGAGCAATTTCTCACCATATGTTGGTGTCGATATCATTCCTTTTGTTCTCTTATCCTCTTGTTATTTTGGTACTGCTTTTGTTGTTTCTCCCGCACTCTTTGCTATCGGTATTGTCCCGGTAGCTTCTTCTTTTTGCCTTCTGCTATCGTTGTTGGCTTTGATGCCTTTCAGATTTGCATTTTGATGTTGATCTTAAAGATCTTTTCTTTATATCTTGGTATTAGTATCATATGTTTTAATCCTTGCTCTTGGTGTCAACGTAGCTGTCCCTAAAGCTTTTCCTGCTTAGTTTTAGTTTCATTGTCTCGAACCCTCTGTTATTCATGTTTCGAAACTTCCACCTCCTCACAATTGGCCAATGCAAATTTGGGTGTCAACAACTTTTCGTATCACTTAATAACCTATGGAAGACCCTAGTCACTTAAGACCTCAGCTTATAATCGTTAATGTTATTAAATATGTTTTCAACGTAAATCGAGAGATAGTAAATAGTCACCTATTACTCAAAATGGTAGGCGACTAACCATCATTTATGATTTTTTTTCTCGATGGACCCCTTTGCTATGATCTAGCTTTCATTATAGGTGAATTCCTAGCCACTTAATACTTCCCTTAGACAGGTCGTCCCTTTAGCATGTTCTTAGCAACTCTTATTGGCACGCCCCTAGGTATGCCTTCACCTACCCCTAGATAAAAAGCGGACAACTTCCGGAGAACTACCTTACTTATAAGTCTATCATTATAATCAAGACTATTTAATCCTTTATAAGAGAAAGGTTTGCCCAAAGACCACTTAAGACCTTAATAAGGGTGGGTCCCATGACTTAGATCCTAAACCAAGGAGTAAAACTTAGAAATGGACCTAGTCTCAACCATTTAATACCCAAACCAGATAGGTCGACCACTTAATGTCTTCTCCAGGCGAGCCTACTTCATACAAATACATATATATACACACACACGCGCGCACACACACACACAAAATATATATCTCATACTAAGTCGACCACTTGTAGATGCTGGATTTGCTGGGTGGTTCCGGGCAAGCTTCTACTACAAGTTAGGCTTAACCCCGCGTCTTTGTGTAATTATTATAATAGCTCATGACACTTAGACCTCTCACATTAATCCAATAACTTGAAGATGATGGATATGCCAGTCTGTTCCGGGCAGACATCTATTGCAAATTGGGATTAACCTCGTGTCTATAAGTCATTAATATTTATAAAAGCCATTAATAATCACATACATACAAATTTCCTATAGGGATATTCAATTTCTAATTTCCTAATTTAAACGTATTTAGTATGCGATTAATACATATTTATAATATGTTAATTACGTTATAAATAGTAACAAATATTGAGTAAATCTAGTGCACGTGAATAAACATAAACAAACATCCTAATTCGTTGAAATGTCAATTCTAACATTGAAATGAGGTTTACAAGTTTATTTCCCTAACTTCATCATGGCATAAACATATATATACATATTCAATCAATAACTGGGAAATAACAACATGTCCATAAAACTTATAACCAAGGTTTAAATGATTATTTCAATAACAAAAGAAAGAAGAAGTACAATAATATGTAAAAATTTATTTTTGGTACTGCTTCACCTGTTTATATGTTTGATGACTGTTGGTAAAAGATACCAAATGATTATTAATCGATCAAAGAGAATAGATGGTTATCAAATTGGCAATCTATAATGAAACGAGTACTAGATTAATATAAAACTTTTGATTTTCATCTACAACTTGATTTAATATTGTACTTCTCTTCATGCAGTTCACAATGCCACTAGTTCCATGCAAATCCGTCAAGAAATGACCAAGTTATGGTCCAGTTATTTTTTGGTGCACAAAGGGAAAAAGAAACAAAACTATCAACAATATTCTTCATATTTTATCCATATATTAGAGTATTTTGTTTCATCCCCTTCTCCAAACTGCATTTCTTGTTCTCATGATCATTTTGATGGGTGGATCATCAACTTCGAGTGAGAAATGACAATTTTAAGTTGGTTATCCAAAATTGAAAAACTACGTGTGAGATTTCCTATATTTCTCCTATGGTTCAGCCTATTGCACTATAATAGCACTCAAAATCATCAACAAAGTATTACAGATCATGGCCCTTGCCTTCATCTTTGATTTGTTGAAAAAGTCATTTAGTTCCGTTTAGAAAAGAAGGAGATACTCCTCCTAGAGTTTGGGTTGTAAATAAAAATATGGAAAGAAGAAGAAGAAGGGGAAATTATATGAAGGATGTTGATTGTTAGGCCTATTTATAGCGGTTGAAGTATCCATTCATTCAAAATTCAAATTCAAGGTTTTGGCGCCAAGTTGGTCAAACTACTAAATCATGAGTATCCTTTTCATATGTCCTTCAAATCCAGCAAATAAACGTACTACGTTGATCGGAAAAATGAACTTGTCGAAACAGAGAAGATCTCGTTGTAAAATTATGAAAGATATAAATGTGTAGTTCATGACAATGGAAGAACAACAAAGTTAAAAAGATGGAGGATTGCAAAAAGTGGTTCATGATCGATTTTTATAGTGATCTGTAACACTTATTATTATAACAAATAATAATTACAAAAAGTAAGGAGATTGGCAAATTGTCAATGTACTACATATGATTTTTATAGTGGACCACCAACTTCAACCACGCTAGGTTACAGAATTGGAGCTAGACAAAAAGTCTAGACTATAAAATATTGCATTATCCAGGCAGGGAGTGACATACATTATTCAACTCCACGCAGGAAGTCAATACAACTAGAATGCAGGCAATTACAAAAATAAAAAGGCTAACATAGCAGCCTAAAAATATGTCATGGTTTAAATGTACAACAAAAGCCAGTACCATTTACATTGAAAATTACGTTTCATAGCACATCTACCCAAACCAAAACAGTAATACTGCACAGTGTAACCAAGGGTACATCACATCAATGGAATGATTTCACAGGAGAGCAAAGCTACGCCCAGAAACTCACCCACACATCTTCACCTAATGCCGACCGAGCTTAGCAATGTCACACTGTAAATGTACTAGCATCAAGGCAAAAGCCATGCACCGTGAAGCAAACCACAAGCATATGCAACATCAACACCACAAAGCTAAAACACAAAGCAAACATCACCTAGCAAGCATGACTTAAAAAACAACATTTCCATCAACCAAAGCAAAACAGCTATCAAACTAGGGAACACTGGTCATCACACTTGATACACATCACCCATGAGGAGTTGAGAGGCAACAAAGAAAGAAAACTACCCACGAAACAGCAAACGACAGAGCATAGCTTCACATGGATGCTAAAATGAGGCGGTGGACTAAAAATACATAGAATAACACTCCATTTCCAATCCACTACTCAAACCACAGAAAGAACAAGTCCAAGACAAACACATTTCTCCATACCCAAATCTAATTGAGATGCAAAATTACATATAAAAGACTCACAACATAACCAGGATGACCCTCAAATTAGTGATAGTAGGAGCCACTCTAGTATCTTGCCAGCTGGAATACAGTCTCGTATGAGTCACTAAAGAGCGATTGTGTAGCCAAACAGTAATTTGAGGTTCACTGGGAAGGATGCAAGAACAAGAGCAAGAGAATCATCAGGAAAGAGAATTAGGCCTAAAAAATGAAACGAGGAACATATCTGAGTAAAAGGAAATCAGGTTAAGTGGAGGGCTTTTTGTGAAATCCAAGCATAGCGAAAGCTATAAATTGGGAAACAGGCCGCAAGGTGAAGAAAGACCTGAAGAAAAGCGGAGAAATGGAAAGGGAAAGGAGCAGTCACCATTTCCAAGTTTGCAAAAATCTTTTTTTCGACTTGAATTTTTTTTTACTTAAATAGATTTGGCATTTTAGCATTTTGATGTTAATTATATTTTTCCTTAGCAAATTATTATATTTTAGTTTTTAAAGTTTATAGTATAAATTAATTTGTATTAAATAATTGATTAATATTTCACAATTTGGAATAATACATAAATTCTTTAATATCTCTTTATAATACATATCTTAATTTTTTTTCACTAATATTAATTTTTTTTTTGGCAAAGCTGACGAGGTTGAGTGGTCCTCTACAACTAATAACATTAGTTTTAATATCTTACATATATAGAGTTATGGATATGTTTATATCATAATAATTTACCTTATATGATAATTTTTGTATCTTCTGTTTAAAAGATCTTCAATATTTACTATATTATTTAAAAAGCAATTCTACTAAAATTATGTACAATTCAAAATTATAGTTTACATCCATATTCCTTAGAAAATTGATTTGAATATTTATTTTGGTTACTACCTATCATGAATATATTATAGTTTCAATATCAATAATTACCTTTAAACTCTTGTCTTTACTACCCTTTCAATCTCATTCATTGGTATCCTTAACCTAAGTCTAGGATTTAGTGTGTATTACCCTTGTTTCGTTGAAGTAATTAATAATAAATTGATATATATATATATATATATATATATATATATGCATGATTATTAGATTTTATTTATCAGTAATGAGTATACTCTGGGTATCTCTTACCGTAATACATATCACCATCAAATCATGCTGCATATTATTATTTTTACTTCTTTGTCATATTATCATTATGCATCTTACTTCATATCACATTTCATTATCATAAATTACAATGCATGTCATATTAAAATCATCACAAGTTGCACTTTATTATGCATATCATCTCATATTATTCTGCATATGGCGTACATTTCATAATACATTACAAACAACACATTGCACACATGTATATTGCATTACATATTGATTTTAACTCCTCATATCACAAGTGTATTTTATTCAGATGGAGTTTTGTATTGTTGTCTAAGAAGTATAATATTATTAATTTTTATTTGCTTGGCTTGACTGATTTGATTGACTTGTTTTACTTAATTGGTTTGATTGAATTATTTGTTATGTTTGACATGATTAGATTTAGTATGTTTTGAATATGTTTGGTTTGATATGCTTTACTTGATTACATATTATTGTGATTAATATAATTGGATTAATTGTGTGTATGTATTTATGTTTTTCACACTTCATTACTTTGTATAGTTCTTCTAGCATTAGTTTAAGGGGGAGCTTTATAGTTTTTAGGATGGGTTGAACTTCCAAAAAATATTTGAAATGACATATATTGTTTGATTTGGTTTGAATTTTTTGTTTTATTGGTATAATTTGAACATAGTGTGTAACATGATTAACAATGGTGTGGTTAGATTGATTGATTATGATATTCCTCACATTTACCTTATTATTATATGTCCCATTTATATTCTACTGTATTGCATTATTATCCTATATAGTGTTATAGTTAGAGGGAGCTATTTAGTTCAGGTTAGTTTTTGTCTATGACAAAGGAATAAAATTATAAAAATAGGTTAGTTAGGCATAGATTACAACCGAGTTAGTAGAACAAGGGCGAATTATTGAAGTAAGTGGGAATCAAAGTAAAATCAAAGTTTGGTGAAGTATATTTTATAAACATAGGCTGCCATCATCAAAAATGGAGAGGTTTTTAGTTCCTGAGATGATGGTTTTGATGACAACAACCTTAACAGTTATTATAAAAATAAATACTAACAATTTTTGTCTAGATATATGTGTAAATGTAGGTTATATATATGCATGTACTAAAGAATGAAGATTGTACAATATAAAGATTCAAGACCGATGAATTCAAGATTGAAGAAAACAAGACTAAAGACTCATGGGTTTCAAGATTTCAAGAGATCAAGAATTCAAGACATCAATATAGGTAATAGATTCTAGATTTTTGTTAAAACTGCATAATAGCATTAAAATATTTATTTTGAATTTTATTGTGGTTGGAACCTCCTTCTCACTTTAATAATGGGATGAACCCATAGTGGGATGAAATCCACGGACTTCTCTAGTAGAATGGAATCCATGAACTTTTAAAAATAACCTATTTTAGATTTTAAACTAGTTTTTCAAAATTGTCTTTTAAATCATCCCTCTGGGCTAAATACTTTAGCCTCAAATTCAAAATTATTTTTAAACCATTTAGCCTTGATTTCAAATCATCTCTTTATTTAAATACGTTACTCCCAGTTTCAAAATCTATCTTCAGATCATCATCTTGTAATTCCAATGTCTTTGTCTCAATCTCAAAATTATGTTTCCATCTTTTTTTATAATAATCTCTTATGTTCTAATTTATAGTTCTTTATATATTTTTATTATATATATGTATTAAACATTTCAAAATTTATTCTCTAAAGATTATTTGAAATATATATAAAATGATTTACAAGTCTTAGAATTATTTCAACAATTTTTAAAATAAAAATCATTTTGAAACAAAATCAATTTTCAAAATTCACTGGAATGTTGATATCCCTATACCCTCATGTCAACATGGTAGCCATTTTCTTCGAAAATCAAATTTCAAAGAAGTGTATTTTCATCGTTTCTCTTCGCGAGTGGACATGATCATCAATTCCCTATAAATACCAGATGTTTCCAATGAATTTTAATTTAGTTTTCTATCATTTCTTCACGCTGTCTTCTCCACTCTAATTTTCTAACCAATCTCAACAAAACTCAGTCAACATCCAAAGTGAATCAGGCCAAAATCATCTCTGGTTTAATTCTCTACCAATCTCTTTCTCTCTTTAAGATCTCAGTACTATTTAGATTTATAGGATCATTTGTAATCAATAGGAGAATATCGAGTCTCTCTATCTATCAAAGCAATTTGAAACAGTGTGACATGGCCAGTAAATTAGTTGGGTGTGATTGTAGTTCGATAAATTAGTTGAGTCTCGCTGTACTTGAAACAGGCGGGGTGTACCTTGTAGCCTAGAAATCATGGGTTGTAATCTCGACATCGTATTTGAAAAAAGATCTACATAAGAAAGTGTGTGGGACTGGAAGTAAGGTAACTCCGAACCAACATTAAATTTCGATGTGCCCTTTTCTTTATTACTTTTTATTTACTATTTCCGTATGTGCCTGAATCCGTGATGGTTTTTATGTTTGTAAATTGGTTTTATTTTTTGTATAATTTAAAATATTTCAAAATTATACATAAAATTCTTTAAGCACCACTCACTTCTCCCCTTTAATGTTAATCCAAACTTAAGATCTGTAATTCGCATTCCTCACAATTTTTCTTTGTTTACTTGTATATCCTCATTTGGATGATTCCTAAAATCAATTAATATTTCCTTTGATACTAACTAGTTATCTTTTTAATTTGTTTTCCATATTTGAACGATTACGGAAATCAATATTTTCAGTCAATTAATGTCTTCACTTTTTGAAATAGTTTTGAATCATCTGAATTTAATAGTTTAGATAAAATAGAATTGAAAAGTATGAAGAAAAAAATTAAAATTATTTGCGGGCATAAGGTTTTAAATTTATCACTTTAATTACAATTCGTAATCTTCATATGAAAATGAATTATAGTTTTTGTTCTCTATGAAATTCCAACTCTTAAACTCTAATTTATATATACAAGGGTAGTTTTGGAACTTTGCAATCAAATAGAAATATAGTGTTTCTATGTAGTTTGATAAAAATAAACAAAACTACAATGAAAAAGAATGTAATTTTCATAGTAGTTTTAATTTTTTTTATAACCTTGTTTACATTTCAAAGTTTTCATAAGGACGGATCCTGATTTTTTATTACAGTGGGATTTAAACTCCTAATGTATTGCTAGCTGAAAAGGATATTTTGGGACTTCTCGTTTAGACCAAAATACCTTGTTTATACTCAAGTTACTAATAAAGATATAAAATATCAAATAAATTGAAATCTTCTATTTTTGAGTATGCCCAACCTATTTACCAATAATCAGAAAGCGAAAAAAAGGAAGATTGAAAGTCATAAAACACCCTGAAAAACCATGGATAGCTTCTAATTAGATGCTGATAATAAGATATATAATCAAATTAATTTTTTGGTGATTTAGTAATTTTCCATTGTAAAATTTCCTATTTGACGAGTTTCAAAAATTCAATTTTAATAATTATTTGTATGCCTCCCCTCCTCTCCTTTTGATTAGTTTATATATATATATATATACACACACACAATCTTATATTCATTCTATAAATACAATTATTAAATTAAATTATTATATATAAGTGTTCTTTCTTCTTATCCAAACTAAAAGCATAATCATTTTATTCTCTATTGACGCGAGGAACTTGCTATTCACGCATGCTAACACCCGAGTGTATGTTTTATAGCAAAACAGTAATCCAAATATCCAAAGTAGAGAAGTGTAGAGGGAGAAGATGGCTTTGATAGTGGTTCACCACTAATGCCTACGTCCACTTCATAGCAGTCATTCACCATAAGATTGTCGATTACAAAGTTTGTACAAATTCAGACAATTTCTATGTACAAAGTTGTACAATAGAACAACAAGTAGTTTGTTAATTCTAACTTTGACAAAAATACCCTTCTACTTCTTGGTTAAGTCAAAGTGTGCAAAAATGACCAGCTCTAATGTCCAAAATGTGTACGTTTGTCCAAAAGCATGCCAAAAGTCCAATTGAATATCAAAAAGGTTAAGGAAAACATTTATGCAACATTTAGAGGTCCAAGCTATGTTCAATAGTTATGGAGAAGAAGATGACAGCCATTAATGATGCTTGCGAGCTCCAAGAAGTCCAAAATACCAAATGAGAACCAATCCCTTTGAATGTCAAGCTTAGGGGTGTTTATGGGTTAGGTTTCGGACCATCAGCCCGAATTTCGTATCCCTAGTGGATGCGAAATTCGCATCCCAAAAACCAAACCAAACTCGAAAATTCTCATCCCTGGTCTTTGAAAATTTGAATCCCAAAATCAATTGAGTAGCACGTGTAGATCACTCAAAATTGTGTGATTCACACATTAAAATCAACCGTGCTAGAAATCCTGGCATTCTCCGATTTGTGTATCCTTTGCCAGATCCGGTCCTTCGCATCACAAAAATCGCGATGCACATCCATGATTTTTCTAGTCCGAGCCGCCTCGATCGTAGGATTTCGCGTTGACAAATTTCGAATCCCGCTCTCTTGCCAATTTCGTATCTCAAAATCCACGTATCGCGCACTGGGATTTCACAACCCACACCATGCCAATCCAATGTTTTCAGCATCGCTTTCTGAGCCGAGATTTCGTATCATGCCATGGCAAGATTTCGTACCATGAATCCTGCTTCCGAATCCTTGTGCCAGCCCCATATTTTCTTGTAATCAGGATGTGAATTTCGCATTGGATCCTGATGCAAAATTGGTAACACAAAATTCCCAGATCCAAATGCTAAATCCAGGGCCTAATCGACTTGTTGCGCGCACGTAGTTTTCACTGGTTTTCCTATGTTGAAAACTGCATTTGCCATGCCAAGCCCACTAGTTGACTAAATTTCCACAGATGGTCATCCAACCACAAACATGTGTTTTTCAACATTTTTAACATGTCGAACACCTTTTTTTTGATGTGCCAGACCAGAAGTTTACCAAGTGCCAGATTTTGATGTCGTCAGTCGCGCAAGCTATTTTGTGTGATCAGGCCACGTCGATCAGCTTTTTTTCGGTGCATGAAACCTTGTTTTACCGAAATCCATATATTTATCCACGATGAGTTTTGCTACGTGATCGGACCGACACGCTCAAAGGAATTTAAGCTGATCAAACCGAGTGGATATATATATATATATATCATGTCAGTTTTTCAAGTTTATTAACGACAAAATTTACGAATCGACACCATTTCATCCTTTTTCGAACACGTCACGACTTCGACCAAATCACTTTGTGTTTTCTAACAATGTTCTTGAGACTAGGGCGCATTGCGAACCACAATCTTAACGTGTGACTGCTTTGCCAAAAAATAGGTCAACACTTTGCCCTCCAAAACATGTCTTGCTTGATCGAAGAAAGATGTGTTTTGCGAGAAAACCATAAATCTAGGAATCCATAAACCAAAGCCAGGAGAAGCCAAAGAGAACTTCTGTAATCAGAAAACCGAAGAGCCACGATCAACCGGATCGTATTAACCCGTTGATCAAAGCCAGTGAACCTGAAATCCACGATCGCACTGGATCATATTATCCACAAAATTAGAAAACAAGAAAGCTTGAATTCCCTAGAAAGCCAATGATTGCTCCAGATCATTTCTTGAGAGATAACTGGGATAACCAAAGTAACTAGAATAACTGAAGGACTGCAGGAGTCCGAGAACCTGAATAACTAGAATAACCATAGCTAGGAAATTAGAAAAACCTAAAATCCGTAAATCTTGAGTATCCAATAATCAGATAGCCATATAATCAAATGAGTTCAAGGTGGCCTTGCCGAAGCAAGATGACCAAGAATAAGCCAGAGAACTCTAAGACAAATCTATCAGAGAAAGACGACCAAGAATGCCAGAAAGTCCTGAGATGTCCTTACCGGTGTAAGACGACCAAAGACAAGCCAAAGAGGTCCATGATGGCCTTATCGGAGTACGACGACCAAGAACAAGTCAGAGAGGTCTGAGACGGCCTTTTCGGAGAAAACCAACTAAGGACAAGCAAGAAAAGGTCCAAAACGGCCTTGCCGAAGCAATACGACCAAGGAGAAGCCAAAAAGTGTCCAAGACGACCTTGCCGAAGCAAAACGACCAAGGACAAGCCATAAACCGTGGATTGGGGTCCTTAGAGTTTGCAATCCTGTTTTAGATTTCCTTACTCCACATCCCACGTCCCGGCAAACAAAGTAGTTTTATTAAAGGTGTAAAACTTTGGAGTTTTTAGAAAATCCAAAAGAAAAAACATCGGTTTATCATCTGTAAAGAGCATTCCTAGGCACTTGCCTGTTCCCGTACAAGGGTACGCATAATCTGTTTCTGATTCCAAATTCATTCATGAAGGAGCCAGAATGGTTTATCGTTTGCCAAGAGCATGCCTAAGGATGCTTGTTCCCGTACATAGGTAAGAAAACTTAGTCATTCAAGTTCCAAAACTAGAGTTATCTCAAGGCGGGACTGTTAGGGAAAGACGACCAAGAGTAGCCATTTAAGTTCAAGGTAGCCCTACCGAAGCAAAATGATCAATAAAAGCCAAAACCAATCCATTTTATAAATATCCAGGAGGTGATGGTGTGTTGTCGAGCAAAAAACATGCCTAAGAATTACAACAACTCTTGTGCATGGGTAGGTCGACCTAACCATATACATCCATAAATCCAAAGAGATATATCCATAGGGCCAGAGCCTGAAAAGCAAAATCCATGGATCGGATCCCGAATTTCCAAATCCAAAGAAAACTAAGAAAGCTAAGCCATAATCCTGAGAAACGAAGAAATCCAAAAGTCGATAAATCCAAGAAATCCAAAAGTCGGAGAACCAAAAGTAAGGAAGCCATAAGTGGGAAGACCACCATCCACAAGCTGGAAATTCTAAAAGCCATAAAATCAAATCCAAAAAGCTGAAGAAGACCAAAACCAAAAATCAAAGAATCCACAAGAGCTACAACCAAGATACCAAAAAGCCAAAACCAAAGGCCAGAGAACCAAGCAAAACCAAGAGCCAAGTAACCAAAACATCTATAATGCCTGAATACCAGAAACCACAAGCCAATGATAGTGATGCCTGGGGAGCCTGCATCCGATACACCAGAGCCAAATTTGAGATTAGTTGATAATAACATCGGCGGGACGAGAGCTGGTCCCAGGTCTATCCTGAGTTGCATAAGACAGTTGTTCCTGTACTGACACAACTACCCGAGTTCGAACGAACTAAGCTATCTCTCCATGTTTGACACACTCCTCAATCATATCCATGAGATGTTAACAATCGTTTGTGTTGTGATCGTCAAGATTGTGAAACAAACAAAGCCGACCAGCATCCTTTTCGCTTTGAGTCGACTCGCTTGCGAAAGGCTTTTTGAAAGGAGCTATGGGATTGACCTCCAAGTAAATGTCTTAGGGGGTGTGATTAAGCTCTAAATAAGAAGGGAACATAGGTTGCTTCCAAGCCTTATTTCGATCATTCCCAGAAGGAGGTTTACTCGCACCAGAATCCTGAGCTTTACCAGAGTCGGATAGTTTCTCGCCCTTAACCGCATTAGCCTCGAGAACCTTCTTATTAGTCCATGCATCCTCTTCCTGAACAAACCTTTCTGCTTCAAAATAGAACTCAATGAGATCCTTTGGTGGGTCCCGATGCAGAGAAGTCTTGAAGTCATATTTATCTACAACACCAGAAACTGCCACCATCAGTGTAATGACCCGTATTCTACACATCATAGGATCGTAGAATATTTATTTCTTTCCCTTATGAAGTCCTATGGTCATGTAACTTTGGGAAACATCTATTAGAGTCATTTCCCATGTTCATGATTTTTGTTGATTTTTAAATGACCATTTTGCCCCTAGTTGGTACTGATTTGGCCATAACTTTTGATTGGAAAGGAATTTTGACCTGAAACCACTACCATTGGATTCGAATGATGGTTTCTCTTTCCGTAGAGTGGTTACATTAGCCAAACGGACTTACCATTTGGGAGATATGGCTGAAACAAGGTTTGGAGGGTGAAAAACTGCTTAACCGGGCCAAATCGGGTGATTAGTGAGTAGGGCCATAACCCATTTCGGGATTAGGGTTATGGGAGGGCTGAAATGAGATGGAGAATCATTCCATTTCAGTTTTCTAGCCTCCACTTATCACCAAGGATCCCTAAAAATGGCCTCCAACCTCTAAATCACCTCCAAATCACCTTTAGGTTAAGGATTTGGCTTAGCAACCCCTAATCAAGAAGGATCTTCACCAAATCAACAAAGGAGCTGCTGTTTGGTATTGAAATTCGCATCAGATCATAGAATTATTTCAGATCTTGGTTAATTTTGTGGCTAAGGTGAGTGATTTGCATAGTTTTGCACTAAGTATGGCTAATTAGGGGTGATTAGTGTTAATTAGCGAATTTATACATGATAAAATTCTCGAAAAATGTTTATAAAATTCGGAATGATGTTTTAGACCACTGATATGAATTTGGATTAATTTGGTTAAGATTTGCTAATCCTATCATTAGCTTCACCTAAACATGCTTAAGGGGAAAATATGGGATTTTGGGTATGTTTGATCCATTTTATATGTTATGATTTATGTTTTGATGTTTGGGATCGATATTTCATGTTGCTATGACTGTATGGTATGCTTTGTGATTGTTTAGAAGTGTTAGATTGGTCAAAAACGTCGTCGAATGGCGTAAAAACAGTCGCAGGAAACATGCAGGAAATGACCCAGAATCCGGATCGGATCGGTGAAGGGGAGCGCGGCTCGACCCGTTCCAGCATAGGCGTCATGATCCATTGGAAGGTGTTGGTCACGACTTAGCTAGGTGGCACGATCCGGTAGTAGAAGCACGATCCGGTAGTAGAAGCACGATCCGAACCAACAACTATTTTCGATCCGAACCAGAGGAGGGTGGGAAGCTCACGAGTCGATGGGTACTAGGGCGAGACGATCCGACCCGATCAGAAGACACGACCTGACCCGGATGAAGCAACCCGATCCGACCCGAAGTGGTGACGCCGATCCGAACCAGGAAGAGGAGCCACGAGCTGAAGGACCACGACCCGATCCGACGCAGGAGGCGCGACCCGATCCGAGTAACTAAGGCTGATCCGATCCAATGAAGAATGTGAAGGCTGATCCGATCCGATTCGATTGTGATGACCAATAACCCGAGATGCAAAGGTAGTCCAAATGGAAGTTAGAGCTCAGGATCCCGGAACCAGTTGAGAACCAATGAGTTCACTTCATGGTTGGACTTTGCTGCGGGACGTGTGCTAAGGAGTTCTCGACGTTCATAACTTCGATTCACCACTAAAAAGGAATGATGGGCTACTTATCAGTGCAGTAGGGTCATTACGACCTGAGGGGCAAGGTGATGGTAGCAAGACTACGTTATCAGTGCAGTAGGGTCATTATGACCTGAGGGGCAAGGTGATGCGTAGTAAGACTATGAGCCAGCGCAGATGGGGTGAATAACTCCATGGGGCAAGTGGACATAGTAAGGATTGGTAAGGCTATGAGCCAGCGCAGATGGGGTGAATAACTCCATGGGGCAAGTGGACATAGCGAGGAATTAGTGGCTACGTTATCAGTGCAGTGAAGCCATTTATGACTTCATGGGGCAAAGTGATCGTAGCAAAGTATGTCGGTGATCGAAGTGGTGAATTTCGTATGCTTTACGCACTGAGTGAGAGATGTGAGGATGGATGCTATGCTTGATTGTTTGCCATCACTATGACATGCACACCTCCCCCACCTCCGTATCTTTACACTGTTTGATATGATACCTTAGAGTGTTGTACAGTATGTAGTGCTAACTCTTTGGTTGCAGGTCCAGGTTTATGTATGTTTTAGTCTACCTGTTATTGTTCACTTTAGATGCTTATCGCTCATACCAGGCTTTATGTCTGACCCAGAGTTTTATGTCTCCTCTTATTACTCTGGGTGCTCACACGAGCAGACTAGAGACAGGTTAGCTGGTGATGCGCGAGTAGCTGATTCGGAGGCGGGCAGGAGGCTTCCACGTATGATATATATATATATATACACATTCTCCCTGTGTCGTTGGTGGTCGCTACTTGGGCATTAGTAGTGTACCTCATTTATCTTACTTTTGCTTTGAGACAGTTTGAAAGTTGTAATAAGCTGTATTCTGAATTTCCGCTGCTATGATGTTTAGTTCTGATTTTCAGCTTATGCACTGTCTCTCCTGTTTTATGTCAAGTATGTTATTATTATATTTTGTTCTATGCGCTGTGAGACATTCTACAGGATCCTTGTATGTTCATTTCCTTCTTCCTTTTCCTTCTGGCGACCCGTTCCGTGCTAGCTGGACATGTGTACAACGCACTTTGGTGCGGGGCGGGCCGTCACACTTGGTATCAGAGCTCTAGGTTGCGTAGTTAACCTAGGGAAAGACATTAGGGAGAGTTAGTACGTATATGAGAGCGCGTATTTGTGATTATTTTGGTTTTCAAAAGCTATGTATGTATATATTATTAGTAGTATAAAGATGAAGTCGCACTGCACTAGCACCACTATGGGGTCGTTAATCGTTTCCCTTTTTACAGATTAACGATGAGCCGAGAGACGAGAGGTGCTGGTAGAGGGACCAACCAAGGGAATGCCGCTGACATGAGGGCTATGTTTACTAACCTCATGAGAGACATGCTTAGAGAAGTGCAAGGGGCAATTCCCAATCCCGGAGTTGGTGTTGGCCCAGTAGTGCAGGCGCCTAGGGTCGATTTCGCCAAGTTGTGCAAGGATTACACTAATCTTGGTGGGAAGTCATTCTACGGAACGGAGTCGGCCACGGATGTTCAAGATTGGATGGATAGCTGTGACCGTATCTTTGATGACTTGGGTCTTGAAGATGCAATGAAGAGAAGGCTAGCGTCTCGTCAGCTGCAAGGGCGAGCGATGAATTGGTGGAATGCCATTAGAACAGCTACTCCAGAGGACCAAGTTACTTGGGATCAGTTCAAGGCTCGCTTTAGCGAGAAGTTTATCCCAGCTACCCAGAAATCGGTGTTTTTTAAGAGGTTCTTGGAACTTAAGCAGAACGGAAGGGCAGTTTCTGATTATATTGTTGAGTTCGACACTTTGTCGAAGTATGGACTGTCTCTTATCGATACTCCTGAGAAGAAGAATGAGAAGTTCATTACTGGCCTGGATGGGTACTTGGGGGAGAGGCTTATTAACCACATCGATGAGACCTTTGAATCGATTGTGGGAAAAACTTTGAGATCAGAGAGTCTTTACCCTAAGTCAAAGACTGAGGCTGCATCTGCAGAAGGGCCAATGCCGCAAGCAGGCGGTGGAGGCAAGAATAATTCTCAGAATAAGAGGAAGCAGGACCAATCAAAGGGTGGCCAGAAAAAGAGCAAGAAGGATGTTGAGTGCTTCAGCTGTGGAAAGAAGGGCCATTATGCTAAAGATTGTCGGGCCAAGCCAGCGGATAAGAAGTGCTTCAACTGTGGTCAAGTGGGACATTTTAAGGACAAGTGTCCGCAACCTCTTAAGGAGAAGCAGATTGTGAAAGCATATGTTATTGATGTTGTTCCTTCTTCGTCGAATGCCCCAACTGCGGCGGAGAAAGGAAAGAATGTGGTTATTCAAGGTATGCTTTCTATTTATGATATACCAGTTCGAGTTTTGTTTGATACTGGGGCTTCCCGTTCCTTCATATCTAGTGACCTGGTAGATAGGTTGGGACTGGAACCCGAGATAGTCGATAGACCATTGATTGTGACGAACCCGATTGGTGGTTCGACTAGCCTTAGTATGATTTGCAGGAATTTGGTCTTATCGAGTCATGGATGTATGTTTGTATGTGATTGCTTCGTTTTGGGCTTTACTGGGTATGGCATTATATTAGGAGTCGATTGGCTCCAAAGATACGGGGTGGTGGTAGACTGTGAGGGCTTTTTGGTGACAGTGAGGGCGGATGATGGGCGGAGGGTAGTGTTTGGTAGTCTACCTAGTGATGGGGTTATGGCTAGTTTTGTAAATTCCCTCGACATCCCGCAGGATGAGTTGTCAGTTGTGCCCGTGGTTGGCCAGTATCCGGACGTCTTCGAGGAGGTGACCGGGCTTCCACCACACCGAGAGATTGAGTTCCGTATTGATTTAGTGAAAGATGCTAGACCTATAGCGATGCCACTTCGTCGTATGGCACCAAGGGAGCAGCGAGAGCTCGGGGTGCAAGTCAGCAATCTTTTGAAGAAGGGATTTATTAGAAGGAGTGTCTCCGAGTGGGGAGCACCAGTTGTGTTTGCCACTAAGGCAGATGGTTCCCTTCGTTTGTGTATGGACTATCGCGAGTTGAATAAGGTGACGAGGAAGAATAAGTATCCTCTACCACGGATAGATGATTTGTTTGATCAGCTGGAAGGAGCTAGAGTGTTCTCCCAGTTGGACCTCGCGACAGGATTTCATCAGCTTCGAGTAGCAGATGAGAGTGTTCCGAAAACGGCATTTAGGACGCCGTCTGGATTTTATGAGTGGTTGGTCATGCCATTTGGGTTGACCAATGCACCAGCCTATTTTGTAGATCTTATGAATCGAGTATTCAGAGATCAGTTGAATAAGTTTGTTCTTGTGTTCGTGGATGATATCCTTGTTTATTCAAGGACAGAAGAGGAACACAAGGGACACTTGAGGATAGTGATGGAGGTGTTGAGGAAACACCAATTGAAAGCGAAATTCTCTAAATGTCATTTTTGGAGAAGGGAAGTGAGATTCTTGGGTCATGTTGTTTTAGAGAGTGGTATTGCCATGGACCCTGCGAAGGTGGCTACGGTACAGGATTGGCCTACGCCCAAGAATGCAACAGATGTAAGAAGTTTCTTGGGATTAGCTGGATATTATCATAAGTTTATCCAGGACTTCTCCAAGATAGCAGCACCGTTGACTCAGTTGACTAAGAAGAATCAGTCCTTCGTCTGGGACGGAGTGTGTGAGGATGCCTTCAAAAGTCTAAAAGAGAGGTTGACGCATGCGCCAGTGTTAGTCATTCCTAAAGTGAATGAAGAGATGACGGTATACACAGATGCTTGTGGTACCGGACTGGGTGCAGTATTGATGCAAGGAGGTAGGGTTGTAGCTTATGCTAGTCGACAGTTAAAACCGCATGAGAAGAAGTATCCTACCTATGATTTGGAATTGGCAGCGATTGTGTTTGCGCTGAAGATTTGGAGACATTACCTCTTGGGGGAAAGATTTGAGTTGTTTACCGATCACAAATCATTAAAGTATCTTTTCTCCTAGAAAGATTTGAATCTCCGTCAGCAAAGATGGTTAGAGTTCTTGGCTTCGTATGATTTTGATATCGCATACACACCTGGAAAAGGTAATGCGGTAGCCGATGCCTTGAGTAGAAGACATGCCAGCTTAGGGGCAATGTTTCTTGAATGGGAGCAACTGGAGTATATCGCGGGGTTTGATTTCAGACCAAAGTGCGAATTGGATCCAGTTATGCTAGCTAGTTTGACGATCAGACCCACTTTGATAGAGCGGATTGGTTCTAGCCAGAGGGATGATCCTAATTTATTGGAAATCATCTCCAAGTTAGAGATGGGTATCGATGAGGAGATGAATGTGTATGGGCTTGATCGAGATGGATGGCTTCGAAAGAATGGAAGACTAGTTGTGCCCAACGTGAATGGTTTGAGAGATGAAGTGCTTAGAGAATGTCATCACTCAAAACTGACTATACATCCCGGTGGTAATAAGATGTATCGAGACATGAGACAGACCTACTACTGGGAAGGGATGAAGAGAGACGTTGGGAAGTTTATATCCAAATGCATGAATTGCCAGCTAGTTAAAGCCGAGCAAAAGAAGCCTAGTGGGTTGTTGCAACTATTAGAAATTCCCGAATGGAAATGGGAGCAAGTCTCGATGGATTTCATCGATGGCTTACCAAGGACTAGATCGGGATATGCTAGCATTTGGGTAATTGTGGATCGATTGACTAAAAGTGCAAGATTTATACCAGTCAAATCGACCAGAACGGCAGCCAAGTTGGCAGAATTGTATATGAAGTGGGTAGTGAGATTTCATGGAGTACCCAAAAGCATTGTGAGTGACCGAGACCCATTGTTCACTAGTGGGTTTTGGAAGAGCTTACAAGAGGCTCTAAGGTCAGAATTACATCTCAGTACCGCATATCATCCTCAGACCGACGGTCAGACGAAGAGGGTGAATCGTATATTGGAAGATCTCTTGAGAGCTTGTGTATTGGATTTTGGTGGATCATGGGATGACCATTTGCATCTAGTAGAGTTTGCATATAATAATAGCTATCAATCCAGTATCGGTATGGCTCCATATGAAGCTTTGTACGGAAGACCGTGCAACTCACCATCATGCTGGATAGAGACTGGCGAGAAGTTTGTGCTTGGACCAGATGTGGTGAGAGAAACGTCGGATAAGGTTAAGGTCATTCAACAACGAATGAAAGCTGCTCAGGATAGGCAGAAGAGTCATGCTGATAAGAGGAGAAGAGACTTGAAATTCTCCGTTGTTGACTTGGTGTTCGTCAAGATCTCTCCGTTGAAGAGCGTGATTCGATTTGGCAGGAGAGGCAAGTTGGCACCAAGATTTGTTAAGCCATTCCCTGTTCTTGAACTAGCCGGGAATTTGGCGTATAGAGTTGGCTTACCAGAGAAGATGGCAGGAGTTCACAATGTATTTCATGTTTCCCAACTAAGGAAGTTCGTTCACGACTCAGATATGACTATTTCACTTGATCAGTTAGAGGACTTCGAAGTAGAACCCGAGGCGGTTGGGAACCGCAAGCCGGTTCGTATTGTGGGGCACGATACGAAGCAACTTCGAAGGAAGGCGGTGAAGCTAGTCAAGGTTCAGTGGGGCGAGAACGAGAATGATTGTACTTGGGAGACAGAGGAGAGCATTAGGAAGGCTTATCCAGAACTCTTTGCCTGGTAAGATTTACTTTGCGATTTAGTTTTCCGCATGCTAGGATAGACTTGCTTTGCTTGTTTGCATGTTTGATTGTTGTTTTATGATTGATAGGCATGCGGGAACCTTTGTGTGTGTTTGGATTAGGGAATTTCGGGGGCGAAATTTCTTAAGGGGGGGAAAGTGTAATGACCCGTATTCTACACATCATAGGATCGTAGAATATTTATTTCTTTCCCTTATGAAGTCCTATGGTCATGTAACTTTGGAAAACATCTATTAGAGTCATTTCCCATGTTCATGATTTTTGTTGATTTTTAAATGACCATTTTGCCCCTAGTTGGTACTGTTTTGGCCATAACTTTTGATTGGAAAGGAATTTTGACCTGAAACCACTTCCATTGGATTCGAATGATGGTTTCTCTTTCCGTAGAGTGGTTGCATTAGCCAAACGGACTTACCGTTTGGGAGATATGGCTGAAACAAGGTTTGGAATGTGAAAAACTGCTTAACCGGGCCAAATCGGGTGATTAGTGAGTAGGCCCATAACCCATTTCGGGATTAGGGTTATGGGAGGGCTGAAATGAGATGGAGAATCATTCCATTTCAGTTTTCTAGCCTCCACTTATCACCAAGGATCCCTAAAAATGGCCTCCAACCTCTAAATCACCTCCAAATCACCTTTAGGTTAAGGATTTGGCTTAGCAACCCCTAATCAAGAAGGATCTTCACCAAATCAACAAAGGAGCTGCTGTCTGGTATTGAAATTCGCATCAAATCAGAGAATTATTTCAGATCTTGGTTTATTTTGTGGCTAAGGTGAGTGATTTGCATAGTTTTGCACTAAGTATGGCTAATTAGGGGTGATTAGTGTTAATTAGCGAATTTATACATGATAAAATTCTCGAAAAATGTTTATAAAATTCGGAATGATGTTTTAGACCTCTGATATGAATTTGGGTTAATTTGGTTAAGATTTGCTAATCCTATCATTAGCTTCACCTAAACATGCTTAAGGGGAAAATATGGGATTTTGGGTATGTTTGATCCATTTTATATGTTATGATTTATGTTTTGATGTTTGGGATCGATATTTCATGTTGCTATGACTGTATGGTATGCTTTGTGATTGTTTAGAAGTGTTAGATTGGTCAAAAACGTCGTCGAATGGCGTAAAAACAGTCGCAGGAAACATGCAGGAAATTACCCAGAATCCGGATCGGATCGGTGAAGGGGAGCGCGGCTTGACCCGTTCCAGCATAGGCATCACGATCCGTTGGAAGGTGTTGGTCACGACTTAGCTAGGTGGCACGATCCGGTAGTAGAAGCACGATCCGGTAGTAGAAGCACGATCCGAACCAACAACTATTTCCGATCCGAACCAGAGGAGGGTGGGAAGCTCACGAGTCGATGGGTACTAGGGCGAGACGATCCGACCCGATCAGAAGACACGACCCGACCCGGATGAAGCAACCCGAAGTGGTGACGCCGATCCGAACCAGGAAGAGGAGCCACGAGCTGGAGGACCACGACCCGATCCGACGCAGGAGGCGCGACCCGATCCGAGTAACTAAGGCCGATCCGATCCGATGAAGAATGTGAAGGCTGATCCGATCCGATTCGATTGTGATGACCAATAACCCGACATGCAAAGGTAGTCCAAATAGAAGTTAGAGCTCAGGATCCCGGAACCAGTTGGGAACCAATGAGTTCACTTCATGGTTGGACTTTGCTGCGGGACGTGTGCTAAGGAGTTGTCGACGTTCATAACTTCGATTCACCACTAAAAAGGAATGATGGGCTACTTATCAGTGCAGTAGGGTCATTACGACCTGAGGGGCAAGGTGATGGTAGCAAGACTACGTTGTCAGTGCAGTAGGGTCATTATGACCTGAGGGGCAAGGTGATGCGTAGTAAGACTATGAGCCAGCGCAGATGGGGTGAATAACTCCATGGGGCAAGTGGACATAGTAAGGATTGGTAAGGCTATGAGCCAGCGCAGATGGGGTGAATAACTCCATGGGGCAAGTGGACATAGCGAGGAATTAGTGGCTACGTTATCAGTGCAGTGAAGCCATTTATGACTTCATGGGGCAAAGTGATCGTAGCAAAGTATGTTGGTGATCAAAGTGGTGAATATGGTATGCTTTACGCACTGAGTGAGAGATGTGAGGATGGATGCTATGCTTGATTGTTTGCCATCACTATGACATGCACACCTCCCCCACCTCCGTATCTTTACACTGTTTGATATGATACCTTAGAGTGTTGTACAGTATGTAGTGCTAACTCTTTGGTTGCAGGTCCAGGTTCAGGTATGTTTTAGTCTACCTGTTATTGTTCACTTTAGATGCTTATCGCTCATACCAGGCTTTATGTCTGTCCCAGAGTTTTATGTCTCCTCTTATTACTCTGGGTGCTCACACGAGCAGACTAGAGACAGGTTAGCTGGTGATGCGCGAGAAGCTGATTCGGAGGCGGGCAGGAGGCTTCCACGTATGATATATATATACACATTCTCCCTGTGTCGTTGGTGGTCGCTACTTGGGCATTAGTAGTGTACCTCATTTATCTTACTTTTGCTTTGAGACAGTTTGAAAGTTGTAATAAGCTGTATTCTGAATTTCCGCTGCTATGATGTTTAGTTCTGATTTTCAGCTTATGCACTGTCTCTCCTGTTTTATGTCAAGTATGTTATTATTATATTTTGTTCTATGCACTGTGAGACATTCTACAGGATCCTTGTATGTTCATTTCCTTCTTCCTTTTCCTTCTGGCGACCCGTTCCGTGCTAGCTGGACATGTGTACAGCGCACTTTTAGAGTAAATGTCGGTTGGTGCGGGGCGGGCTGTCACAATCAGGACTATGGACGGATCGGGTCCGTTGACCGATGCCACCGTCACAATAAACCTTTTCAAGTATTTGCGCAGAGTCTCCCGGACTTCTTCTTGATTCTTGTTATAACTATAACGCTTTTCGGATAAGCAATGTGAACCCTAAACTGTTCCATAAACCTACTAACTAAAGCATTCCAATAGTTGATAAAATCTGTTTACAACTGCCTAAACCACATGGCAGCAATATCTGTCAAGTAGGATGGAAAAAGCTTTGCCATGACACCTTCCAAAGCAAAGATAACTTCCATATGTCGCAATTAGCTGTAGCGACCAGAAATTCCCGGTCGGCCTAGACCGAACAAGAAGGCGGACTGCTTTGAGAACACAACTCATAAGAACACAAACATTAGAACATTTCATTGCTATTACAACAATTCTCATCAGAGTATAAGATAACAGAGTATAAATGTCTAATATACAGCGGAAAGATAATATCATAGATTTAAATTACAATACATAAATATAATGTGCAGTGGAAAACATCAACTACCACCGCTGAAAGAGATACACAGATACAAAGCATTCTAAATATAGCTCATGCCGTAATCCAGGATCACGTGAAAATAAATATTTGCAAAACCAAACTACTAGCTGCACGTGTGGAAAATTTTGGAACCTAGAGGTTAAGTAGAAACAATAAACCCTGAGTCAATCATGGGACTGGTGTGAGAACTAAATCAGTTATTAAATTGATTTTAAAATTAGGCAGATCAAGGGACCACGCCGTATATCACGGAACGAGTTTTCTCCCAAGAATACCATAAATAAACAACGCAATGCTAAAAGGGAAAAATGAAGCCAATATAAAACTCAGGTCCCATCACTTAATGCCACATGAACCAGAGGATAGAGTTTTACCTTATAATGGCCAAATATGCTTAGTACGCGAAATTTATCTTTTATTATTACTATAAGTAAAGAAATCAACTTCAAATAATACCCCATCCTACTATATTGCCATATAGGTTTACAATTAAAACCAAATTCGCATATTGGAAATTGGATTTCCTTCATGAGTCAAGCCAAGGGATGTACGCCTTACCGGTTTCGGGCCATCTCTAGCGGGATGCCCAGGATCAACACACGTGACCCTTGGATCATGCAGAGTCGGTCCTCTCTTACTTTTAAGGATTGGTTATTCCTGAATAATACGTCTCCTGGTCCTATCGGATCTATCACTTAGCCATTGGCGACCAATCATATCTGAGGCGCCTCGCAATCCATCATCTACATAAGTAAGAAAATGTCTGGGCTCCATACCATGACACCACTTCTAGCTAGAAAGAAACGTATGCACCCCTACGTCCCTTGTCCTGTTTTAGACTTATACCAGGGTGTACGGCTCGCGAATTAACGCTAAAACACAATGCTATGCTATATTAAAGCCTTGCTTTGATCATCAACCACAAGACCCTGCTTTTCAACAAAAGCCTTGATCATTGCATCTCAGCATGCCACATTGACAATTCATACCATACCATTGATTTCCACTAATATATAACCTCTAAGCTCGTACGTCTCAGAGAAGGGTGTTAAGCAAGAGAATAAATTCTCCGCCACCAAACAGATATATATTTAGCAGAGATCAATGAATACAGTGTGAAGTACAATGTTAAACATACAAACCATTTACAAGTTCGTTCTAGGTCTGAACACAACCGAAGGCACTTTATTCCTCATCCCATATGTCCAGTACAGGAGAGAGGTCCTCGCATACTTAGTCGATCTCCAAGTACGTCTAGACGATCACCAATTATTACTTCGCCTTGGGTGTACATCCCAATCAAGACATCAGTAATCATCCCTTTGATGTGAAGATCTCGGGTCTTCAACCATCGTCCTCATCTTCGACTTTCAATTGTCGTAACGGTTATTCAGAATGGGTTAAACCCGGTCTTTTCGAATAACTCGCATATTTTATAATCAAGTGTTATAATAACACATTATACGCCTCATTCCAATTCAGAATATTCTTTTATTCAAATATTCACATCCTAGGGAAAAGGTTCCCATTAAATTTATGAAAGATAAGTTCTTTTAAACTTATTCTTTAACCTTCCTTTGGATATCATTTTCAAAAGATTTTATTTTAACTTTTCACAACTTAATCCTAATTAAGGTTTATCAACTAATCGGGATTATCGAGCTTTACCGAAGTAACCATTTATTTAATTACCCCAATCCCAACTTACTCATCCCATGGAGTAAAACTGGTAGTACTCCATATCTAACACCCCCTGTGTTATTGGTAAAATTAATTACCATTTCACGTTTCAAATCTAATTAAAGATTTAACTATCGCATGGAGTAAAATGGTGGTACTCCAATCTCGATCATTTCTTGAATTTGGTAAATTTAATTACCTCATTCACATTCCATTCCAATCTAATTAAAGATTCATTTAAAACTCCAACTTGGTTTTAAGCTTAAAAAAATCATTAATTAATGATTATTCCACTTTAGGAAATTAATCTTGTCTTTAACTGGATTAAAGAACCAGTGTTATATAAAACAAAGTTCACGATAAACCCAAAATCCTCTTCCATCAAAATGGAATCTACATGAAAATCTGATCAGTATATAATTGATATAAATTTCTGTATTAGACTAATAATATAAATAGAATAATGGCAATGCCTTTTAAATTCCATAAATAGTAACGGCCTTCCTTCTAGAAGCTTATCTTGATTATTAGTAAATCTAACTCCACTAAATTCCAATTTAATAAATTAAATTGGAAAACTTTATTTTGGAAAAATTCTGTTAAATCTTAATTAAAAGATTTATAAGTTGCAAACCATAATTTCACTGTTAACTGAGTTTTAAGATTGGTGTTATTAAAGACACTATTCACGACATACCCAAAATTCAATTTGATATTTAATACAATGCTTTGAATAGAAATCATATCAGCTTATATTCAGTATCAAATTCTGAAACTAACAAATATCGTATTGGGAATAACGATATCTATGTCTTCCAAATTCCTCAAAAATATCCGTATAATCACAGAATCCAATATTGAAATATTCGGAAGATTATTTCCATTAAAATCCTTTCTAATTCATACGTTGGAAAAGTCTGGTTATATTAAAACCATATAATTTCTTTCAGTACTTTACTCAAGTCGATAAACAACTTATTCAGATAAAAATATATTTTATTTTTACAAACTTGGTATATTTCATCCAAAATCATTTCAAATCATTTATTATTATTTTAAATAATTTATTCATATTTTTAATAATTTTATTAAGGCCCTTATAGTCGATTTCCAATATGGGCCACCGAACTACATCCATAGCGAGCTGTTCCAAAACTGATTTGACATAAATTAAAATCTAACCGTTAGATTTCAAATCTTTTATTATCATTCGAAAGATCTCTTCGATATGAACCCAGTTGTTCCGGTTTTAGAAGAATCCGACGGTTGGATCTCTCGTAACATCCATTCAAAGTCGATGGTCAAAATTCGCGATGCGCGAAACGTTTTATTCAGGCCATTTAAATATATATAATATATTTCATCAATTTTCATTTAAAACATATTTTATAAAATGTTTATAGATTCATTTTATAAACGATTCCAACTCCCATTTCAATTTTAAATCAAAATTGAATATTCCATATCATTTTAATATTAAAATGATAATATTTTCAAAATATCAGATTTTGAAATCAAATCTTTTCGATATTTATAATAAAATGAATAAACTCGACAGGAAATTCCGTTCGAGTTCAAATAGCGTACATTTACTTAACTCGGCTCCATATTCATTTCAGTTTTGAATATTTCAATATTTTCGTGTCCATCCAAAATTGGGCATCAAAATCATATTTTGATTCTTCACTAAATATTATTTTAAAATATTCATTATTTCTGAATTGGAATCAGACTCAATCAATTACCATATAATTTTATTTATATGGATTCCATACATCGCATGTATTCAAAAATAGTGATAAACGACTATTAAACATTCAACTCACACCCAGAGTGCAATTTACAACTGTATAAGCATTAAATAATTAAATAACGCTTATAACAGTCTATCAATCAATCTGTTGGCATACAATTAAATCCAAGAGAGATGTGAATTAATTATCATCCCCAGACCAGTGTAGGGTTTATAACCATCAAACAAATATTATTATTTCCATACTAGGGCGAGGTGTAAAATTATCGTCCCAATACCCGTATGGGGTTTACATCACATGCCATGTGAACTTATCTATTATTTGAGGTTCATTGGGAAGCCGTGCAAGAATAAGAGTAAGAGAATCATCAGGAAAGAGAATAAGGCCTAAAAAATGAAACGAGTAACATATCTGAGTAAAAGGAAATCAGGTTGAGTGGAGGGCTTTTTTTGAAAACCAAGCATAGCGAAATCTATAAAATTTAGAAATAGGCAGCAAGGGGAAGAAAGACTTGAAGAAAAAGAGGAGAAATGGAAAGGGAAAGGAGCAGTTGCCATTTCCAATTTTGCAAAAATATTTTTTTTGACTTGAATTCTTTTTTACCTAAATAGATTTGGCATTTTAGCTTTTTGATGTTAATTATATTTTTCCTTAGCAAATTATTATATTTTAGTTTTAAAGTTTATATTATAAATTAATTTGTATTAAATGATTGATTAATATTTCACAATTTGGAATAATACATAAATTCTTTAATATCTCTTTATAATACATGTCTTAATTTTTTCACTAACATTAATTTTTCTGGCAAAGCCGACGGGGTTGAGTGGTCATCTACAATTAATAACATTAGTTTTAATATCATACATATAGAGTTATGGATATGTTTATATCATAATGGTTTACCTTAAATGATAATTTTTGTATCTTCTCTTTAAAAGATCTTTAATATTTGTTATATTATTTAAAAAGGAATCCTACTAAAATTATGTACAATTCAAAATTATAGTTTAAATCCATATTCCTTAGAAAATTGATTTGAATATTTATTTTGATTACTAGCTGTCATGAATATATTATAGTTTTAATATCACTAGTTACCTTTAAACTCTTGTCTTTACTACCCTTTCATTCTCATTCAATGGTATGGTTAACCTAAGTCTAGGAATCAGTGTGTATTACCATTGTTTTGTTGAAGTAATTTATGATAAATTGATATATATATATATATATATATATATGCATGATTATTAGATTTTATTTATCACTAATGATTATACTCTGGATGCCTCTTACCGTAATACATATCACCATCAAATCATGCGGCATATTATTATTTTTACTTCGTTGTCATATTATTATTATTATGCATCTTACTTCATATCACATTTCATTATCATAAATTACAATGCATGTCATACAAAAATCATCACAAGTTTCACTTTATTATGCATATCATCTCATACTGTTCCGCATATGGCATATATTTCATACTAAATTACAAACAACATATTGCACACATGTATATTGCATTACATAAAATCCTCATATCACAAGTGTATTTTATTTAGATGGAGTTTTGTATTATTGTCTAAGAAGTATAATATTATTAATCTTGATTTGCTTGGCTTGACAGATTTGATTGACTTGTTTTACTTAATTGGTTTAACTGAATTATTTGTTATGTTTGACATGATTAGATTTAGTATGTTTTGAATATGTTTGGTTTGATATGCTTTACTTGATTACATATTATTGTGATTGATATAATTGGATTAATTGTGTGTATGTATTCATGTTTTTCACACTTCATTACTTTGTATAGTTCTTCTAGTATTAGTTTAAGGCAGAGCTTTATAGTTTTTAGGATGGGTTGAATTTCCAAAAAATGTTTGAAATGACATATATTGTTTCATTTGGTTTGAATTTTCTGTTTCATTGGTATAATTTGAACATAGGGTGTAACATGATTAACAATGGTGTGGTTTGTTTGATTGATTATGATATTCCTCACATTTACCTTACTCTACTTTACTCATAATTATTATATGTCCCATTTATATTCTACTGTATTGTATTATTATCCTATATAGTGTTATAGTCAAAGGGAGCTATTTAGTTTAGGTTAGTTTCTATTTATGACAAAGGAAGAGAATTATAAAAATAGGTTAGTTAGGCATAGATTACAACCGAGTTAGTAGAATAAGGGCGAATTATTGGAGTAAGGGGAATCAATGTAAAATCAGAGTTTGGTGAAGTATATTTTATAAACATAGGCTTCCATCATCAAAAATGGAGAGGTTTTTAGTCCCTGAGATGATGGTTTTGATGACATCAACCTTAGGAGTTATTATAAAATATAAATACTAACAAATTTTTGTCTAGATATATGTGTGTATGTAGGTTATATATATGCACGTACTAAAGAATGAAGACTATACAATATAAAGATTCAAGACTGATGAATTCAAGATTGAAGAAAACAAAACTAAAGACTCACATGTTTCAAGATTTCAAGAGATCAAGAATTCAAGACATCAATATAAGTAATAGATTCTAGATTTATGTTAAAACTTCATAATAGCATTAAAATATTTATTTTGAATTTAATTGTGGTTAGAACCTCCTTCTCACTTTAATAATGGGATGAACCAAGAGTTACCTCAAGGCGGGACTACTAGGGCAAGACAACCAAGAGTAGCCAAAAAAGTTCAAGGTAGCCCTACCAAAGCAAAATGATCGAGAAAAGCCAGAACCAATCCATTTTAAAAATATCCAGGAGGTGATGGTGTGTTGTCGAGCAAAAAACATGCCTAAGGATTATAACAGCTCTTGCGCATGGGTAGGTTGACCCAACCATATACATCCATAAAGCCAAAGAGATATATCTAGAGGGCCAGAGCCTGAAAAGCTAAATCCGTGGATCGGATCCCGAATATCCAAATCTAAAGAAAACCAAGAAAACTGAACCATAATCCTGAGAAACCAAGAAATCCAAAAGTCGATAAATCAAAGAAATCCAAAAGCCGGAGAACCAAAAGTAAGGAAGCCATAAGTTGGAAGACCACCATCCACAAGCTGGAAATTCTGGAAGCCATAAAATCAAATCTAAAAAGCTGAAGAAGAACAAAACCAAAAATCAAAGAATCCCCAAGAGCTATAACCAAGATACCAACAAGCCAAAACCAAAGGCCAGAGAACCAAGAAAAATTAAGAGCCAAGTAACCAAAACATCTACAATGCCTGAATCCCAGAAACCACAAGCTAATGATACTGATGCCTGGGGAGCCTTCATCCGTGACACCAGAGCCAAAATTGAGATTAGTTGATAATAACGCCGCCGGGATGAGTGTTGTTCCCAGGTCTATCCTGAGTAGCATGAGGGGGTTGTTCCTGTACTGACACCACTACCCGATTCCGAACAAACTATGCCAGCTCTCTACATTTGACACACTCCTCAATCATATCCATGAGATGTCGACAATCGTTTGTGTTGTGAATCGTCTAGATTGTGAAACAAACAAAGCCGACCGGTATCCTTTTCGCTTTGAGTCGACTCGCTTGCGGAAGGCTTTTTGAAAGGAGCAATGGGATAGACCTCCAAGTAAATCTCTTAGGGGGTGTGAGTAAGTTCTGAATAAGAAGGGAACATAGGTTTCCTCCAAGCCATATTTCGATCATTCCCTGAAGGAGGTTTACTCGCACCAGAATCCTTAGCTTTACCAGAGTCGGATAGATTCTCACCTTTAACCACATTAGCCTCGAGAACCTTCTTATTAGTCCTCTCATCCTTTTCCTGAAGTAACCTTTCTTCATCAAAATAGTACTAATTAAGATCCTTCGGTGGGTCCCGATGCAGAGAAGTCTTGAAGTCAGATTTATCCATAACACCAGAAACTGCGACCATCAAGACCATGGACGGATCGGGTCCGTTGACCGATGCCACCGCCGCAATAAACCTTTTCAAGTATTTGCACAGAGTCTCCCGGACTTCTTCTTGATTCTGTTATAACTATAATTCTTTTCGGACAAGCAATGTGAACTCTAAACTGTTCCATAAACCTACTAACTAAAGCATTCCAAGAGTTGATAAAATCTGTTTACAGCTGCCTAAACCACATGGAAGCAATATATGTTAAGTAGGATGGAAAATGCTTTTCCATAACACCTTCCAAAGCAAAGTGAACTTCAATATGTCGCACATAGCTGTAGCGACCAGAAATTCCCGGTTGGCCTAGATTGAATAAGAAGGCGGACTGCTTTGAGAACACAACTCATAAGAACACAAACATGAGAACATTTCATTGTTATTACAACAATTCACATCAGAGTACAAGATAACAGAGTATAAATGACTAATATACAACGGAAAGATAATATCAGAAATTTAAATTACAATACATAAATATAATGTGCAGTGTAAAACATCAACTACCACAGTTGAAAGAGATACACAGATACAAAGCAATCCGAATATAGCTCCAGCCGTAATCCAGGATCCTGTAAAAATAAATATTTGCAAAACCAAACTACTAGCTGTCCGTGTGAATTTTTTTGGAACCTAGAGGTTAAGTAGAAACAACAAACCCTGAGTCAGTGATAGGACTGGTGTGAGAACTAAAACAGTTCTTAAATTGATTTTAATATTAGGTAAATCAAGGGACTACGCCGTATATTACGGAACGAGTTTTCTTCCAAGAATACCATAAACAAACAACGCAATGCTAAAAGGAAAAAATGAAGCCATTATTTAACTCAGGTCCCATCACACAATGCCACACAAACTAGAGGATCGAGTTTTGCCTTATAATGGCCAAATATGCTTGGTATGCGAAATTTATCTTTTACTATTACTATAAGTAAAGAAATCAACTTCAAATAGTACCCCATCCTACTATATAGCCATATAGGTTTACAACTAAAACCAAAAAGTCGCGTATTGGAAATTGGATTTACTTCATGAGTCAAGGCAAGGGATATACGCCTTACCTGTTTCGGGCCATCTCTAGCGGGATGCCCAGGATCAACACACGTGACCCTTGGTTCATGCAGAGTCGGTCCTCTCTTACTTTTGAGGATTGGTTATTCCTGGACAATATGTTTCCTGGTCCTATCGGATCTATCACTTGGCCATTGGCGACCAATCATATCTGTAGCGCCTCACAACCCATCATCCACATAAGTAAAAAAAATTCTGGGCTCCATACCATGACACCACTTCTAGCTAGAAAGAAATGTATGCACCCCCTGCGTCCCTTGTCCTGTTTTAGACTCATACCAGGGTGTGAGGCTCGTGAATTAACGCTACAACACAATGTTATGCTATATTAAAGCCTTGCTTTGATCATCAACCACAAGACCCTGTTTTTCAACAAAAACGTTGATAATTGCATCTCAGCATGCCACATTGACAATCCGTACCATACCATTGATTTCCACAAGTATATAACCTCTAAGCTCGTACGTCTCAGAGAAAGGTGTTAAGCAAGAGAATAAATTCTCTGCTACCAAACAGATATATTTAGCAGAGATCAATGAATACAGTGTGAAGTACAATGTCAAACATACAAACCATTTACAAGTTCGTTCTGGGTCTGAACGAAACCGGAGGCACCTTATTCCTCATCCCATATGTCCAATAAAGGAGAGAGGTCCTCGCATATTCGGTCGATCTCCAAGTACGTCTAGACAATCACCAATTATTACCTCGCCTTGGGTGTACATCCCAATCAAGACATCAGTAATCATCCCTTCGATGTGAAGATCTCTGGTCTTCAACCATCGTCCTCATCTTCGACTTTTAATTGTCGTAACAGTTATTCAAAATGGGTTAAACCCGGTCTTTCCGAATAACTAGTGTATTTTATAATCAAGGGCTATAATAACACATCATACGCGTCATTCCAATTAAGAATATTCTTTTACTCAAATATTCCCATTAAATTTATGAAAGATAAGCTCTTTTAAACTTATTCTTTAACCTTCCTTTGTATATCATTTTCAAAAGATTTCATTTTATCTTTTCACAACTTAAACCGAATTAAGGTTTATCAACTAGTCGGGATTATCGACCTTTACCGAAGTAACCATTTATTTAATTACCCCAATCCCAACCTATTCATCCCATGGAGCAAAACTGATAGTACTCCATATCTAACACCCCCTGTGTTATTGGTAAAAATAATCACCATTTCACGTTTCAAATCTAATTAAAGATTTAACTATCGCATGGAGTAAAATGGTGGTACTCCATTCTCGATCATTTCTTGAATTCGGTAAATTTAATTACCTCATTCACATTCCATTCCAATCTAATTAAAGATTCATTTAAAACTCCAACTTGGTTTTAATCTAAAAAAAATCATTAATTAATGATTATTCCACTTTAGGAAATTAATCTTGTGTTTAACTAGATTAAAGAACCAATGCTATTTAAAACAAAGTTCGCGATAAACAAAAAATCCTCTTCCATCAAAATGGAGTTTAAACGAAAATCTGATCAGTATATAATTGATATAAATTTCTGTATCAGACTAATACTACAAATAAAATAATGGCAATGCCATTTAAATTCCATAAATAGTAATGGACTTCCTTCTAGAAGCTTATCTTGATTATTAGTAAATCAAATTCCACTAAATTCCAATTTAATAAATTAAATCGGAAAACTTTACTTTGGAAAAAATCTGTTAAATCTTAATTTAAAGAATTATAAATTACAAACCATAATTTCACCGCTAATTAAGTTTTAAGAATAGTGTTATTGAAGACACCATTCACGACATACCCAAAATTCAATTTGATATTTAATACAAGGCTCTGAATAGAAATCATATCGGCTTATATTCAATATCAAATTCTGAAACTAACAAATATCGTATTGGGAATAATGATATCTATGTCTTCCAAATTCCTTAACAATATCCTTATATTCACAGAATCCAATATCAAAATATTCGGAAGATTATTTCCATTCAAATCCTTTCCAATTCATATGTTGGAAAATTCTGGTTATATTAAAACCATATTATTTCTTTCAGTTCTTTACTCAAGTTGATAAACAACTTATTCATTTAAAAATATATTTTATTTTTACAAACTTGGAATATTTCATCCAAAATCATTTCAAATCATTTATTATCATTTTACATAATTTATTAATATTTTTAATAATTTTATTAAGGCCCTTACAGTTGATTTCCAATATGGGCCACCGAACTACATCCATAACGACCTGGTCCAAAACTGATTTGGACATATATTAAAATCTAACCGTTAAATTTCAAATATTTTATTATCATTCGAAATCTCTTTTCGATATGAACCCAATGGTTCTGATTTTAGAAGAATCCGATGGTCGGATCTCCCGTTACATGCAGTCAAAGTCAATGGTCGAAATTCGCGAACAGTCGATGCGCGAAACGTTCTATTCAGTCCATTTAAATATATATAATATTATTCATCGATTTCCATTAAAATGTATTTAATAAAATGTTTATAAATTTGTTTTATAAACGATTACAACTTCCATTTCAATTTTAAATCAAAATTGAATATTCCATATCATTTTAATATTAAAATGATAATATTTTCAAAATATCAAATTTTAAAATCAAATCTTTTTGATATTCATTATAAAATGAATAAAGTCGACAGAAAATTTTGTTCGAGTTCAAATGGCGTACATCTACTTAACTCGGCTCCATATTCATTTCAGTTATGAATATTTCAATATTTTCGTGTCTATCCAAAATCGGACATCAAAATCATATTTTGATTCTTCACCGAATACTATTTTAAAATATTCGTTATTTCTGAATTGGAATCAGACTCAATCAATTACCATATAATTTTATTTATATGGATTCCATACATCGCATGTATTCAAAAATAGTGATAAATGACTATTAAACATTCAACTCACATCCATAGTGCAATTTACAACTGTATAAGTATTAAATAATTAAATAACGCTTATAACAGTCTATCAATCAATCCATTGGCATACAATTAAATCCAAGAGAGATGTGAATTAATTATCATCCCTAGACCAGTGTGGGGTTTATAACCATCAAAAAAATATTATTATTTTCATACTTGGGCAAGGTGTAAAATTATCGTTCCAATACCCGTATAGGGTTTACTCACAGTCCATGTGAACTTATTTATTATTTGGGAGATAGGTGGGTGAATTGTCATCCCAAATTAATATTAACTATAAATGTTTTATTTAACAACGTATATTTTCACAGTTTAATAATGATAACATTAAAACTGTAAACATCCATCAATCACCAAACAAATATTGCTCCAAATTTCTTCCAGTCAGTTATACAATGTAGTACTCATCCTCGTGATTCCAACGAGTCTAATATCATCGAATTTCGTTTTGATTTGAAAAGATATGGCAGTTTACATATTAATTACTCTATTTGATTAGTATAGAATAATAAGAAATTAATTAAATTAATAATTACATCATCCCCCCATCGTTCAAAAACTAGAGCCGATAAACCCATGCTCACGGCAGAACTCATCCCACTGCGCCGCCCTAGCCCACGGCGGACCACCACCAACCACTACCCTGACGTGAACCTCTTCCTGCTCCGTCGATTCCAACCCATCCCATGCTCCAACAATCACCAGCGCTTCTCAATTCCTCTAAAAACCATGTGCCCTCTAAACTGCCGCCACACCCTTGTCAGCCCATCGGAGGTCAAGAGCCTCCACCAGTAGCTAGCCCTTGCCATCCCAAACAGATTCCCTTTAGGAGTCATCGCCATCCGTCGCGTCATTGAGGAGATCGTGGGGTTTAAATTTGGGAGCTCGTGAATGGTTGGTTTGGTGATGGTGGATCCTGGAGTGTTTGACCACACATTGAATTTAGTTAGGGTTTTGACCATTTAATCTATATATATAGGTGTATATTTTGTATTATGTAGTTCTAATTTTTTTTTGTTTATTGATCCGAACTCCAAACGAACCCCAACGACTTTCACCCCTAGATAAATACCCTCGTTCTGGATACAATGAGATATGTTTCGTAAGCTAATTCGACTATTTTAATCCATTTTTATCAAAATTAAAATATAAATTAATATAGCGTTCAAAATTGAATTTCATAGTACATTTTAAATTACCGAGGCCACATACTGACTCCAAAAATTATGAAATTTGAAATCTAGCTATGTTTTGACGATACGGTCCTAAAAAAATTAATTTCGTCCAATTTGGAGACCGTTTGAAAAATGGTCTTTTAATTAGCTTATTAAATTCAACTGAATTTACAAAACACGTTTAAATTTACTATGCCCACATACTAATTCCATATAACTTGAAAATTTAATACTGACAATAATCAAACGTTATGGATCCACCAAAATTAGTTTCGTTGAAAACAGAGTCCATTTGCAAAATGGCTATTTTTAAGGGCTATATATAATATTAAAATATACATAAATTCCATAGCGACTATTCTAAATTTTAATTCAGACATAACTTATAATTTATAAAACGAATTCTAAAATATTCACATTCACTAGAAAGATATAGTTAAATAGTCCTAACGTTGCTTGTTTCATCAAATTCTGATTTATAATGTATTCTATATATTCGTCTAAAGTACTAAATCGAATTTTCAAACTACCACACAATTTCGAGTTCATTTAAAATTTAAATTTATACATACAAACTTCGATTTAAATAAATTTGAAATCGTTAATTATCAAAATAAATTACTAAATATATTTAATTTCTATTAAAATAAATTTTAAATTGGTTCCGAAAATACGGGTTGTTACAATCTTCGCCACTTAAAACTTTTTTGTCCTCGAAAAAGAATGAAGCTGGTATTTGTTTAACTAACCAACTCAACTTTCATTTTGGGTTCATTTCTACAATTTTTGAGTTTCTAAGAACTTCTAAATTCCCCTGAAATTTAGGGTGGCTAACACCCTAAATTTCTGAAAAATTAATTTTGTCATAACCTCCTTTGTACGGGTTGATCTGAACAAATTTATTGGGTCGTATTAGGCACCTAATAAATGTATATATCGCATACAAATCAAATGTGAGTTATCTATGCTCAAGGGAGATGTGTAAAAGATCATTCCTTGACCCAGTGATGGGAATTAGTCATAATCCATGTGCCGTATCTAAGTACATTTTTGTCATCTGCTGACCCGTGTAGGATTTGTTATTAAATCCTACAATTTTCCATTATGGGTTATTAAGTCCATAATCAATCCTTAGTTCAACTTGTAGTTCAGTCCTCGCCATACAAGCATCTTGCTTGTATGGTAATCCAAATCTCGTCATATAAGCGCCAAATACTTATATGAAAGATGATATGATATGTTGTCTTCAGTAGTATGTTATGTGATGTGATCCATAATTCATTTGTTAGTATCCTATGGCGTATGTTTTAATTTCACACAAAACAACTGTCATAGCACATCCAAATCACTCACAGTAGTTTATAATAAATAAAATTGCGCAACCAACTCATTAAGGTGCACCTGTTTGTCGGGCACACAATTTATTTCTCTGCTCAATTGTAAATCCATAACCTGCTCAACATATATATATATATATATATATATATATATATACATGTACATATATATATATATGCATATCTATCTATGTATATAAATCCAATTCAAAGTAAATTTTCAATTCAGTTCTATATTATATTTGATTTCACTTAATTTATCATTCATTTTCATATTGGCTTTATTATTCCAATATTTTTATCAGTTAAACTAATAATCACACAACAAAAACAGCAATCAATTAGTTGATTAACCTTTCAAACATATAACTTTTATATACTCAAAAAAACAATTTTAAGGCCAAATCACAAGCAATAAATTCTATCTATGTTCGATTCTCACATTATTCTATTGGAATCATATAGATATCCCACTTTCGAAACTCAAAAATAAATACTGATGATGCTGCAACAATCATCAGAATCATCCCCGGACGACTAGAGTGTGATTCTATATCTACCCAGTATATTCGAGACTTCATATACACGTGGATCAGACGTATATGCAAAATCTTCTTATACTCGTTAGTCCAAATTCAATATAAAATAAATTACTCAAATACATATAATAAGATATAATTTTCAAAATTAAATTCGTTTTTAATAAATAACACTCTTCAAACTCATTCTAGGGTATTACTAACCCTATCTCTAACGAGTTATTCTTTTAGGATATTACTAATCTTATCTCTGATGAATTCTCATTTGGTTCTAATGTGTTTTGTTCTCAAGCTTTGTAAACCAAAGCTCTGATGCCACCTGTAGCGACCTGAACTTCCCGGCCGGCCTAGACCGAACAAGAAGGCGGACTGTTTTGAGAACACGACTCAACAGAACACAAACATGAGAACATTTCATTGCTATAACAACAATTTACATCAGAGTATAAGACAATAGAGTGCAACTAAATAATATACGGCGGAAAGATAATATTAGAGATTTAAATTACAATACATAAATATAATTTTTAGTGGAAAACATCAACTACCATAGCTGAAAGAGATACATGGATACAAGCATTCTGAATAAAGCTTTAGTCGTGATGCGGGATCCTATGAAAATAAATTTCTGCAAAACCAAACTACTAGCTACCTGTGTGGAAAATATGGGCACCTAGAGTTTAGGTAGAAACAATAAACTCGTAGTCAGTCATGGGACTGGTGTGAGAACTAAAACAGTTATTAACTTGATTTTAATACCGGGTAAATCAAGGGACTACGTTGTATAACATGGAACAGGTTTTCTCCTAAGAACACCATAAATAAACAACGCAATGCTAAAAAGAAAAAATGAAGCCATTATAAGACTTAGGTCCCATCACACAATGCAACACAAACCAAAGGATAGAATTTTACCTTATAATGGCCAAATATGCTTGGTACGCGAATTTATCTTTTATTATTACTATAAGTGAAGAAATTAACTTCCAGTATAAATGTATCAATCATAGACGACATAGTACCCCATCCTACTATGTCGCCATATGAGTTTACAACTAAAACCGAAAAGTCGCGTATTGGAAATTGGATTTCCTTCATGAGTCAAGGCAAGGGATGTACTCCTTACGGTTTCGGGCCATCTCTAGCGGGATTCCCAAAATCAACACATGTGACCCTTGGATCCTGCAGGGTCGGTCCTCTATTACTTTTGAGGATTGTTTATTCCCTAACAATACGTTTCCTAGTCCTATCGGACCTATCACTTGGCCATTGGCGACCAATCATATCTGTGGCGCCTCGCAATCCATCATTCACATAAGTAAAAATGTCTGGGATTCATACCATGACACCACTTCTAGCTAGAAAGAAACGTATGAACCCTCTGCATCCCTTATCCCGTTTTAGACTCATACCGTGGTGTGAGGCTCGCGAAATAACTCTACAACACAAAGCTACGCTATATTAAATCCATGCTTTGATCATCAACCACAAAAGCCTTGATCATTACTGTAACAACCCGTATTTTCAATAACCTATTATAACGTAAATCGAGGTAGAATTTAATTTATAAATCTGAATCAAGGGAAACGGGCTATGCCATTGCGTTCGTCTCAGAAAAATACGCGAAATAGAGTCCGAGTTTTCGAAAATCGGAGTCCGTATGACCCGATTAAGGCCCAACGAAGTTTTCAGAAAATTTCAAAGTAAAAAACAGATTTCAAATTCAAGTTTGAATTTGGAAATTTGGGCCAGTTTGGGCCTGGCGGGAAAATTCCCGCCAGAGCACCCAAGTCGACAGCCCTGTCGACTTGGGAGTCGACTTGGTTGGACCCAAGTCGACAGCCCTGTCGACTTGGCTGTCGACTTGGTTCAGCCAGGCAGTTTTGCCTGGTGCACCATTTTGGGATTGTGTTGAGTTTGGGGGCCAGATTCGGTTTTGAGGGCTGAGATTGGAACTAGGGTTTAATCCTAAGGCTAGAACTAATCCTAATTTCAATAAATAAGCCCCTAACCTAACCCTAAATCATCATTATTCATTCATACAACTAAACTATGGCAAAATCTTACCTCTCATGGCCTCCACTCTCTTCATAAAATTTCTAAATTATTTCTATGAGAGATTTTCCATGCATACAAGTGTTTTCAAGCTTGTATGAGCATCATTAGCTTGCATTCAAGTCAAGTTTCCATATTTACATCATAAAGCAAGGGTTTTTATTGATTTGGAGCTTGCATTTTGGGTTTATTTGATTGCATAAGGGCTTGGTCTCAATCTATATATATTTGAGTCTTCATAAGCATTGTAAGCCCTTTTCTACTTTCATATTTAAACTCTAAAGTTAAATGAATGATGCAAGTTTGGTTGATCATTATGATATGCAAGTTTACTATGATGAGTTATGCAAGTTTGCCATGTTATGATGTTATGTTATGCAAGTTTGATATGCAAGTTTGTCATATGATATGCAAGTTATGTTATGCAAGTTTGATATGCAAGTTTGCCATATGATATGCAAGTTATGTTATGCATGTTTGGTATGCAAGTTTGTCATATGATATGCAAGTTATGTTATGCAAGTTTGGGTTGATCATTTTGCTCATGTTATCATGTTATGCAAGCTTATCTTGGGTTTATGAGCTTAAAGCTTCAAGCTTTATGCTAAAGGTTGCATTTTGGCAACATGTAAGTTATCATATCCCTTATGATAACTTGCATGTGAGGCTAAATGCGAACTTATGGCAACTTCTACATGTCATTTATCACCATGTATCACTTATATGCTAAGTTTGGTTTTATGCATGCTTTTGAGGCCTAAAAATGTAATATGCAAGTATATGAACATATGTACATTTCATATGCCACCATGTTAAACTTATGGCTTCAACACCTTTATGTCATGATTATGCCAAGTTCCCTCTTTCTATCCTTTATGCGCTATTGCGATATGTAAGCGATGGGATTGCGTTTGGGGTTGGGTAAACTTAAAAGACATAAAAACATAAGATTGGGAATTTACCTATTAAGTTAGGTCTACACATTGGGAATTTACCTATTAAGTTAGGTCTACCCAAATTCTTGAAAACTTGTAACATGTTTTGGAAGCATGATGGACATGACACTTAGAAAATATAAGTGTAACCAACTCGAGGTTGGGTTGAGTTTGTAGCGTAAACCTACCCGGAACCGACCGGCCTAACTAGTTGCTACAAACAATAGGACCTAATTTGAGAAGTTGGTCATGTTGTACCTTGAACCCGAGGTTAGACCAAGTTGTGGTATAAAGCTACCCGGAACCGACCGGCTTAACTAGTAACCGCAACGGAGTCTAATGTGAGAGGTTAAGGCACATTAATTAATTAATGCCTCGTGATTAGGGTTAAGTCATGGTCCACTTAATACTTAACCAATTTGGGCTTGGTAGATTAATCAGGGTTAAGTCGTGAACTCATCGTTACACTTAACCAAGTTAATCCATGATTAACAAGAGGGTTAAACCGTACTTAACCCACTAGAAAATCCTAGCAATGGGGGTCCACTCCAGCAGTAATCCCAAGTTTGTATCATTATGACCCTAGGGTCTAGGCTAGGGTGGGGGCACGATTACTGGACTTGAGGTAAGTGACCAAAAGCGACGGCAGATGGGTACGCCGGTGTAGTTCCGGGCAGACTATGGTCGTGCACATAGTCCGAAGCCGGGGAAAACATGCACGGGTACCAGTAGATCGAGACTGTGCACTTATGTTTATGGTGTCCAGGGGTTGACACCCTAGGGCTTGATACACCCGACGGGAGACCCTGCACAGTCTGACTACAATTATGTTTTGGCCGCATTGACACCAACACGTGACGAGTTAGGCTTATAGGGAGCCGATCGACTAGACCGTTTGGTTGGACCGCGTAGTAGGGTCACTTCATGTTATTGGACCAAAGCTTGGGTCAAGGGATCAATACTTGTTTATTCAAGTCATGTTAGTTTGCTAGTACACCTGTGGTGCAAAAACCTTAAACCTGATTATGCGATGACACCTTTATCTACCTTGTTAGTTAATCATCATGCCAGTATGTAGTTATCCATATGTTCACCTCAGCTTTCATCATGCCAGTTAACTTTATCAGTTTACATTGATTGTAGTAGGGCTTACTCAGTCTTTTTGACTGACCTGTTTTTCTTTCGCCTCTTTTCTTCCGTTCCCCCCCCCCCCCCCCCAGGTTCTCAGGGTGGGAATATTAGAGCTTAGCTTGGATTTCTGATCGCTTGCTTGTGGGATTTAGCTCATGTACGGTTGGACATGAAGCTAGCTATGGTTATCACTTATTTTGGGGATAGTACTTATGTATTTCAGTTTTTCAGTGACGTTGTTTTTATCTAGACTTGTGTATTTGGAAAGTTGACATTATGTGTACCAGACTTGTTTTGAAATGGTTTTGAAATCTTCCGCTGTTTTACTTATCTTATTTACTCTGTTTACATATATACATATGTTCTTGTTCTGCCTTGATATATCATTATGCATGTTTACCTGATTCAAACGCCCCTCCAAAGTCAGAGTGCTTGTAAGAGCCACCCTGGCGGAGGTGGGGTGTTACATTTGGTATCAAAGCCAGGTTTACGAGAAGGGAACAAAAAGGTTTCTAGAAAACTTTTGGAAAACTATTTTCAAAACCAAGTATAAAGTATTTTCCAAAGAAAAGTCTAGTTTATTTTAAAGGCTATTCCCCAAAAAGCCATTAGCAAAATTCCTTCGTTTTTCTCCATTCTGAATCTGTCTTTTTCTTCGTTTTCAGTATGGCCGATAACTTTATTATTCCGGAGGGAGTGCACGTACCTGTTTGGTATAGGAGACTTTTGGAGGCTAGGGCGACCGAAGCCGGCCCCGCAGATGTTCCTCCTCCTCCTCCTCCGGTAGTTAATGTTCCTCCTCCTCCTGTCGCTGAGGCTCCTCTTCCTCCTCCCCCTCAGCATCCTCAAGTTGACTTCGCAAAGATTTGCAAAGACTTTAAGGCGATGGGTTGCAAGAATTTCATTGGAACCGAAACTTATGTTGAGGCAAGGAATTGGTTGAAAGAGACCGAAGATCTTTTTGCCTTCTTTGATATAGATGACCGTAGGAAGGTTTTATTAGCAGTGTGGTTGCTAAAGGAAGAAGCTGCACGTTGGTGGGTAGTCACCACCGCTACTAGGCCAATTGAGACGTGGGATGACTTTCGGGGAAAGTTTGGACTAAGGTTCCTATCACTAAAGCAAGGGGACATGACTATTAGGGAATACATAGATAAGTTTAATCAACTGACTCGGGTCTGTTTAGACTTGGTTAACACAGCTCAGAAGAAGGCCTTGCACTTTGCTCTAGGACTAAACGAGCCATTGCGCAGTTTGGCCATATCTCATATACCCTTGGGGGCAACTTTTGAGAGCTTGGTGAATATGGCCCTACTCAATGAAGAGAATAGGAGTGACAAGAAAGAGATCAAGATGAATGATACTCAAGCCAAGAAGACTGATTCCCAGTGGAAAGGAAATCAGGGTAATCCAAGTGGTCAGAGCAGTCAAGGCAATCAGAACAAGAACAAGAGTCAAGGCAACAAGGGGAACAACAATAAGGGCAATAACAAAAAGGGGAAGTGCCATTATTGCGGTTCAGTTGGGCATCTTATTAAGGATTGTAAGAAGAGGAAAAGGAAGAGTGGTGAATGCTATCATTGTGGTGAGTTTGGACATTTCAGTAAAGATTGCCCGAAGAAGCAAGGGCAAGGTCAGACTCAGTGTGCAAGACCGTCTGAAGGGCGAGTTCACCCCCCTCAACATCGTTCTTCCATCTCTTGATCGAGGTAGTTTTTCTGTTAAAAGTCTTGTTTACATTTCTGATTTTCCAGTTCGTACCTTGTTTGATTCTGGTGCATCGCATAGCTTTATTTCATCTGATCTAGTTGAAGGTTTGCACCTAATTACTAGTCTAGTTAATGATCCCGTGTGTGTTTCAAATCCAATTGGGGGTTCCGCCCATTTGTCTATTATCTACGTGGATTTGAAAATCTCTATCTTGAGTATAGAATTTTCGTGTGATGCTTATATTCTCGGTTTCATGGGGTATGGGTTGATTTTTGGGCATGGATGGGTTGTCCAGTTTTGGAGCCATCCTTGATTTTTGAGCATAGGGTTGTGAGGCTCATGACTCGCCTCGGTAATACCCTAAAAATTTCTAGTAACCCTACGAGTCCCGTCATGTTGTGTTATCTTGAATCCCTCAACTCGTCTATCGATAGTTTGTAATCGGTGAGGGTGGTCCGAGAATATCCTGATATCTTGGGTGAAGTGAAGGGGGTTACCCCTAAACGAGAGATAGATTTCCGCATTTATCTGGTTGATAATGCCAAGATAGTTTTGTGGCCGGTTAGGCACATGGCACCGCAAGATGAGAGTTAAGAAAGCAAGTCAAGGAGTTGCTTAAGAAGAACTTCATTAGATGAAATATATCTGAATGGGGAGCGCCTGTAGTATTTACTACCAAGGCGGATGGTTCTCTTCGACTTTGTGTTGATTATCGTGAGTTAAACAAAGAGAATAGACAACCATTGCCAAGGATCGATGATTTGTTTGATCAGCTTGTAGGAACATCTGTTTTCTCTTGATCTTGCTACTGGATTCCATCAGCTCAGGGTAGCTGAAGATAGTATAGACAAGACTGCGTTCAGAACGCCAGATGGATTCTTAGAATGGATGGTCATGCCATTAGGTTTGACTAATGCACCCGCCTACTTCGTGGACTTGATGAGTAGGGTGTCTAGGGAGTTCCTGAACGAGTTTGTGGTAGTCTTTATAGACGATATCCTGACTTTCTTAAAGAACGAGGAAGAACATGCTAGACATCTCAAGGAGGTGATAGATACGCTTAGAGCGCATCAGTTGAAAGCCAAGTCCTCCAAATGTCATTTTGGAGAAAAAGGAGTTAGATTTCTTGGGCACATAGTTTCTAAGCAAGGCTTAGTGGTGGATCCTGCTAAAGTGGTCGCGGTTCAAGACCGGAAAGCTCCGACGAGGACAATTGAAGTAAGAAGTTCTCTCAGTTTAATTAGTTAGTTAGCGTCCCTTGAGCTTAGACCTACCCTTCTGGATCAAGTAGGGACTTCACAGAAAGAAGACCCGCAGTTAGTCGAGATCATGGACAAGTTGACTCGAGGCGAGATGATAAGTGACCTCGCTATAGATGACAAGGGATGGCTAAGACGCGGTGAGAGAAAGAAGGTTCTTGAAGATGCACATCACCCGAGGAGGTGGCCGAGTTTGTCCCAAGGTGCATGTTGTGCCAACAGGTTAAAGGCCGAGTCATAGAAGCCCGGTGGGCTATTACATCCATTGGAGGTCCCCGCAATGGAAGTAGTAAAGCGTCACGAAGGATTTCGTGAATGGACTGCCTAGGTCAAGGAAAGAGAATAAGAGCATGTGGGTCATAGTAGGTAGACTCAGGAAGAGTGCTCATTTCACTCCGGTAAAGAGCGAAAGGACTACATCATAGCTAGCGACAATTTACTTTCAAGAAATAAAGCGGTTGCATGAGGTTCCCTAAAGTATAGTTAGTAACCATGACTCAATCTTCACTAGCCAGTTTTGGGATAGTCTACGGGAAGTCATGGGCAAGCGACTGAATCTAAGCACGGCCTATCATTCGCAGGCGGATGGTTCATTTCGTTCAAGCATGAGTTATAGAAAATCACGTTGGTAAGAGAAATTGGCAACGTGGATAGGTATTTCCAAGAAAAGTTCTGCTGCGTGGAATACTTTATGGTAAGTAAATGAGATCCAGGATTCACTAGTGAATTTTGGAGAGCTTGCATGAAACCATGAGGTCATAGTTATGTTTAAGCCAAGAATGATAAGAAGAGTAAGTGAAAGAGGAAGACGAGAGGCGACAATGAAATGGGTTCCAACTCATATTTGGAAATAAGAATTAAGAAGCTAAGAAATCATGAAGTAAAAGACGGTCAAAGCACAGTGGAGTTAAACTCAAGGAAACGTGACTTAGAAGACTGAAGGCTAGATACGCGCATCATATCTCTTTCTAAGAGTGTATCCTTGATCCTTGTTTTCCGGTGGAACTTACTCGCATGTTATCTTTTACATATATCCTCTCGGTCCCATTCTCGGTCCTATTTCTGTCGGGAGGTATGATTTATTGGCTAGTAATACATGTCAAGGTTTGGAGGGTCCGTTAGGTTGACTAAACCTTTTGGGCTTTTATAGAATATGGGTTGGGTTAGAAAGGGATTTCTTGTAATCCGAAAGGAGTATATCCTTCTTATCTTCCCGATCTCTTTGTAGCATATCTTTTGCTATCCATGTTTGTCTTGATTATCTAGTTTATCATGTTAATCTTGTCATGAGAACCTTAGGTAGAAACTCTTTGGATGAAACATGTGTTTGAAACATGTTATGCTTGATATTTGCAAGTGGTTGCAAGTGTTTGCAAGTGGTTACTCGTGGATGCATTATACACATTAGGCACTAGATCGGCTCACACACTCCTCATATTGCATATGCATGAGTGTTTATGCTTATTCATGGATGAAAATTTTTGTGTTATCACATGGATGTTGCATATGGATGTATGTTATGTGCACACATATAGATGTTATACATTATGTTAGGAATCGCATACATATGGATTCATTTCACTAACATAATTTGCATTGATGATATTTGCATTAGATAAGTACATACACACACACCCTTGCATATGTTCATACAACATTTAGAATCTTGTAAGGACAATGATTGCTCGTGGATGATGTTTTGAGTAGATGGATGTTGGATGGTAGGATACGTTCTTCCTAACTTAGAGATTTCGGGGACGAAATCCTTTAAGGAGGGGAGAATGTAACAACCCGTATTTTCAATAACCTGTTATAACGTAAATCGAGGCAGAATTTAATTTATAAATCTGAATCAAGGAAAACTGGCTATGCCATTGCGTTCGTCTCGGAAAAATACGCGAAATAGAGTCCGAGTTTTCGAAAATCGGAGTCCGTATGACCCGATTAAGGCCCAACGAAGTTTTCAGAAAATTTCAAAGTAAAAAACAGATTTCAAATTCAAGTTTGAATTTGGAAATTTGGGCCAGTTTGGGCCAGGCGGGAAAACTCCCGCCAGAGCACCCAAGTCGACAGCCCTGTCGACTTGGGAGTCGACTTGGTTGGACCCAAGTCGACAGCCCTGTCGACTTGGCTGTCGACTTGGTTCAGCCGGGCAGTTTTGCCTGGTGCACCATTTTGGGATTGTGTTGAGTTTGGGGGCCAGATTCGGTTTTGAGGGCTGAGATTGGAACTAGGGTTTAATCCTAAGGCTAGAACTAATCCTAATCTCTATAAATAAGCCCCTAACCTAACCCTAAATCATCATTATTCATTCATACAACGAAACTATGGCAAAATTTTACCTCTCATGGCCTCCACTCTCTTCATAAAATTTCTAAATTATTTCTATGAGAGATTTTCCATGCATACAAGTGTTTTCAAGCTTGTATGAGCATCATTAGCTTGCATTCAAGTCAAGTTTCCATATTTACATCATAAAGCAAGGGTTTTTATTGATTTGGAGCTTGCATTTTGGGTTTATTTGATTGCATAAGGGCTTGGTCTCAATCTATATATATTTGAGTCTTCATAAGCATTGTAAGCCCTTTTCTACTTTCATATTTAAACTCTAAAGTTAAATGAAAGATGCAAGTTTGGTTGATCATTATGATATGCAAGTTTACTATGATGAGTTATGCAAGTTTGCCATGTTATGATGTTATGTTATGCAAGTTTGATATGCAAGTTTGTCATATGATATGCAAGTTATGTTATGCAAGTTTGATATGCAAGTTTGCCATTTGATATGTAAGTTATGTTATGCAAGTTTGGTATGCAAGTTTTTCATATGATATGCAAGTTATGTTATGCAAGTTTGGGTTGATCATTTTGCTCATGTTATCATGTTATGCAAGCTTATCTTGGGTTTATGAGCTTAAAGCTTCAAGCTTTATGCTAAAGGTTGCATTTTGGCAATATGTAAGTTATCATATCCCTTATGATAACTTGCACGTGAGGCTAAATGCGAACTTATGGCAACTTCTACATGTCATTTATCACCATGTATCACTTATATGCTAAGTTTGGTTTTATGCATGCTTTTGAGGCCTAAAAATGTAATATGCAAGTATATGAACATATGTACATTTCATATGCCACCATGTTAAACTTGTGGCTTCAACACCTTTATGTCATGATTATGCCATGTTCCCTCTTTCTATCCTTTATGCGCTATTGCGATATGTAAGCGATGGGATTGCGTTTGGGGTTGGGTAAACTTAAAAGACATAAAAACATAAGATTGGGAATTTACCTATTAAGTTAGGTCTACCCATTGGGAATTTACCTATTAAGTTAGGTCTACCCAAATTCTTGAAAACTTGTAACATGTTTTGGAAGCATGATGGACATGACACTTAGAAAATATAAGTGTAACCAACTCGAGGTTGGGTTGATTTTGTAGCGTAAACCTACCCGGAACCGACCGGCCTAACTATTTGCTACAAACAATAGGACCTAATGTGAGAAGTTGGTCATGTTGTACCTTGAACCCGAGGTTAGACCAAGTTGTGGTATAAAGCTACCCGGAACCGACCGGCTTAACTAGTAACCGCAACGGAGTCTAATGTGAGAGGTTAAGGCACATTAATTAATTAATGCCTCGTGATTAGGGTTAAGTCATGGTCCACTTAATACTTAACCAATTTGGGCTTGGTAGATTAATCAGGGTTAAGTCGTGAACTCATCGTTACACTTAACCAAGTTAATCCATGATTAGTAAGAGGGTTAAACCGTACTTAACCCACTAGAAAATCCTAGCAATGGGGGTCCACTCCAGCAGTAATCCCAAGTTTGTATCATTATGACCCTAGGGTCTAGGCTAGGGTGGGGGCACGATTACTGGACTTGAGGTAAGTGACCAAAAGCGACGGCAGATGGGTACGCCGGTGTAGTTCCGGGCGGACTATGGTCGTGCACATAGTCCGAAGCCGGGGAAAACATGCATGGGTACCAGTAGATCGAGACTGTGCACTTATGTTTATGGTGTCCAGGGGTTGACACCCTAGGGCTTGATACACCCGACGGGAGACCCTGCACAGTCTGACTACAATTATGTTTGGGCCGCATTGACACCAACACGTGACGAGTTAGGCTTATAGGGAGCCGATCGACTAGACCGTTTGGTTGGACCGCGTAGTAGGGTCACTTCATGTTATTGGGCCAAAGCTTGGGCCAAGGGATCAATACTTGTTTATTCAAGTCATGTTAGTTTGCTAGTACACCTGTGGTGCAAAAACCTTAAACCTAATTATGCGATGACACCTTTATCTACCTTGTTAGTTAATCATCATGCTAGTATGTAGTTATCCATATGTTCACCTCAGCTTTCATCATGCCAGTTAACTTTATCAGTTTACATTGATTGTAGTAGGGCTTACTCAGTCTTTTTGACTGACCTGTTTTTCTTTCGCCTCTTTTCTTCCGTTCCCCCCCCCCCCCCAGGTTGTCAGGGTGGGAATATTGGAGCTTAGCTTGGATTTCTGATCGCTTGCTTGTGGGATTTAGCTCATGTACGGTTGGACATGAAGCTAGCTATGGTTATCACTTATTTTGGGGATAGTACTTATGTATTTCAGTTTTTCAGTGATGTTGTTTTTATCTAGACTTGTGTATTTGGAAAGTTGACATTATGTGTACCAGACTTGTTTTGAAATGGTTTTGAAATCTTCCGCTGTTTTACTTATCTTATTTACTCTGTTTACATATATACATATGTTCTTGTTCTACCTTGATATATCATTATGCATGTTTACCTGATTCAAACGCCCCTCCAAAGTCAGAGTGCTTGCAAGAGCCACCCTGGCGGAGGTGGGGTGTTACAATTACATCTCAGCATGCCACATTGACAATCCATACCATACCATTGATTTCCACCAATATATTACCTCTAAGCTCGTACGTCTCAGAGATGGGTGTTAAGCAAGACAATAAATTCTCTGCCATCAAACAGATATATATCTAGCAGAGATCAGTGAATACAGTGCAAAGTACAATGTCAAACATACAAACAATTTACAAGTTCGTTCTGGTCTTAATGAAACCGAAGGCACCTTATTCCTCATCCTATATGTCCAATACAGGAGAGAGTTCCTCGCATATTCAGTCAATCTCCAAGTACGTCTGGACGATCACCACTTATTACCTCGTCTTCGGTATACAGCACAATCAATACATTAGTAATCATTCCTTCGATGTGAAGATCTCCGGTTTCACCGTCTTCATCATCGACATTTAATCGTCGTAACAGTTATTCAGATTGGGTTAAACCTGGTCTTTCCGAATAACTCGCGTATCTTATAATCAAGTGTTATAATAACACATCATACTCTTCATTCCAATTCAGAAGTTTCTTTTATTCAAATATTCACATCTTAAGGGAAAGGTTTCCATTAATTTTAACAAAGACAATTTCTTTTAAACTTATTCTTTAACCTTCCTATGGATGTCATTTTCAAAAGATTTTATTTTATCTTTTCACAACTTTAACCCAATTAAGGTTTATCAACTAGTAGCGATTATAGAGCTTTACTGAAGTAACCATTTATTTTATTACCCCAATCCCAACCTATTCATCCAATGGAGCACAACTAGTAGTACCCCATATCTAACACCCCCTATATTATTAGTAAAATTAATTACCAATTCATGTTTCAACTCTAATTAAAGATTTAGCTATCGCATGGAGTAAAACTAGTGGTACTCCATTCTCGATCATTTCTTGAATTCGGTAAATTTAATTACCTCATTCACATTCCATTCCAATCTAATTAAAGATTCATTTAAAACTCCAACTTGGTTTTAATCTCAAAAAAAATCATCACTTAATGATTATTCCACTTATGGAAATTAATCTTGTCTTTAACTGGGTTAAAGAATCAATGTTATTTAAAACAAAGTTCACGATAAACCCAAAATCCTCTTCCATCAAAATGGTATCTTCACGAAAATCTGATCTACATATAATTGATACAAATTTCCGTATCATACTAATACCATAAATAGAATAACGCAAAGCCTTTTAAATTCCATAAATAGTAATGGGCTTCCTTCATAGAAGCTTATCTTGATTATTAGTAAATCGAATTCCACTCAATTCCAATTTAATATATTAAATTGGAAAATTTAACTTTGGAAAATTTCCGTTAAATCTTAATTAAAAGATTTATAAATTCCAGACCATAATTTCACTGTTAAATGGGTTTTAAGAACAGTGTTATTGAAGACACCATTCACGACAAACCCAAAATCCAATTTGACATTAAATACAAGGCTCTGAATATAAATCATATCGGTTTATGTTCAATATCAAATTCTGAAAGTAACAAATATCGTATTGGGAACAACGATATATGTATCTTCCTAATTCCTCAACAATATATGTATAATCACGGAATTCAATATCTAAATATTCCAAAGATTATTTCCATTCAAATCCTTTCCAGTTCATACGTTGTAAAATTATAGTTATATTAAAACTATATAATTTCTTTCAGTTCTTTACTCAAGTTGATAAACAACTTATTCAGATAAAAATATATTTTATCTTTACAAAATTGGAATATTTCATCCAAAATCATTTCATATCATTTATTATGATTTTAATTAATTTATTCATATTTTTAATAATTTTATTAAGGCCCTTACAGTTGGTTTCCAATATCGGCCACCAAATTGCATCCATAGCGACCTTTTACAAAACTGATTTGGACATATATTAAAATATAACTATTAGATTTCAAATCTTTTATTATCACTCGAAAGCTCTTTTTGATATGAACCCAACGGTTTCGGATTTAGGAGAATCCGATGGTCGGATCTCCCATTACGTCCATTCAAAGTCAATAGCCGAAATTCGTGAACGGTCGCTGCGCGAAACGTTCTATTCAGTCCCTTTATATATGTATAATATATTTTGTCAATTTCCATTTAAAACGTATTTTATAAAATGTTTATAAATTTGTTTTAAAAACGATTCCAACTTCCATTTCAATTTTAAATCAAAACTGAATATTCCATATCATTATAATATTAAAATTATAATATTTTCAAAATATCAGATTTTGAAATCAAATCTTTTCGATATTCATTATAAAATAAATAAAACTGACAAAAAATTCTGTTTGAGTTCAAATGGCATATATCTACTTAACTCGGCTCCATATTCATTCAGTTATGAATATTTCAATATTTTCGTGTCCATCCAAAATCGAACATCAAAATCATATTTTGATTCTTCGCTGAATATTATTTTAATATATTCATTATTTCTGAATTGGAATCAGACTCAATCAACTACCATATAATTTTATTTATATGGATTCCATACATCGCATGTATTCAAAAATAGTGATAAACGACTATTAAACATTGAACTCACATCCAAAGTGCAATTTACAACCGTATTAAGCATTAAATAATTAAATAATGCTTATAATGGCATGTCAATCAATCGGTTGACATACAATTAAATCCAAGGGAGATGTGTATTAATTATCATCCCCAGATCCATGTGGGGTTTACAACCATCAAATAAATATTATTATTTGCATACTTGGGCGATGTGTAAAATTATCGTCCCAATACCTGTGTGATGTTTACATCACAGTCCATGTGAACTTATCTATTATTTGGGAGACGGTTGGGTGAATTGTCATCCCAAATTAATTTATACTATAAACGTTTTATTTAACAATGTACATTTTCATACTCTAATAATGATAACATTAAAACTATAAACATCCATTAATCACCAAACAAATGTTGCAATCACAAGCAATCCATATATATTCAGTTATAAAATTAAATAACTGTACAAAAAGTTTGAGTGAGAGAGTTCTCACATTGGTTTCCACTCCATTAGTCTTTAATTGACGATTTTAGTACTATTTGTGTTAAAATTTGCCTTAAATTCTAACTTGCTCCAAATTTCTTCCAGTTAGTTTTACAATGTAGTGCTCATCCTCGTGATTTCAACGAGTCTAATATCATCGAATTTCGTTCTGATTTGAACAAGATATGGCAGTTTACATATTAATTACTTTATTTGATTAATAGAGGATAACTAGACTTAATTAAATTAATAATTACATCATCCCCCCATCGTTCAAAAAATCGAGCCGATAGACCAATGCTCACGGTCGAACTCATCCCACAGCGCTGCCCTAGCCCATGCTGGGCCACCGCGTCGCCCTAGCTCACCCTTAAAGCTCCTACAACCCCCTCCTCCTTCATTCATTTCCTCATACTCTAGAAAATTAGAAATAGGGAAAGGGAAATTAAAATTCCCTAAGCCATAGCTTAATCTTAGGAATCCAAATCTTGTAGAAATCTTGTGCAAATCCATGGAGAAGCTTAGGTAAGCTCCATCTTCATCTTATCCATCTCAATTCCACTTCAATTCATTATAATTCGTATGACCTAATTCTTAGCAATCATGTTCATATGATCATAGGTTGAAGATTCTTATGTTTTGGTTGAAAAGAGACTGTTCTTGCCTTGTCTAAGAGCCTTTCATTATTTTCAAGCTAAAAAATCCTTCATTTATCCACCATTGAGGCAAAGGTGAGTTCTTATGAACTCACATTTATGCCACAAGCATATATGCTTGTATAAGTAGTGCCCTTGGCACATGTGTGTTACTTGTAAAGTGTGTATTTGGTTTTTTTTTAATTCATTTATGTGTTGACAATTCCAATTTTTGAAGTTTGATTTCATTTCAATGATTTTTATTGTGATTCTTTGTGTGCATGAGAATTTTGATGTTATAAGTTGTTTCGACAAGCCTTGGATGCAACATTTTGCGTATATAACGTTATAAGCCTTCGGCCTTTTGTCGAAATCATTTTAAGCATGTTATATAGGCAAAATGAAGCTTTATCCCAAATTCAGACGTCTGAATATTTTAGCTCAAACGTCTGACCTGCTATAAATATGTAACAGCCCGCATTTCAAGTATCAGAAGATCGTAAAATATTTTTATTTTATTCCCTGAGGGTTGGATCATTCTCGTCTTTTAATATGCTGCTTACGGGGATGTAAGACATGTCCATAATTTTTACCGATTTTGTTTGTGACCATTTTGCCCTGTCAATCTTATATAGGGCATAACTTTTGACTTAAGTCGAATCAAAGGATGAGACCTATGTCATTGGAAAGAAATTGATGTTTACCTTTCCGTAGAGTGGTTACATTAAGGATTTGGCTCAGCGGTTTGGGAGAAATCGTTGTTTTAAAGTTTTTCAGTAGGTTGTTCAGGTCTGGAGAGCCTAATGGGCTGAATTGGGGAGGCCCATTAGTGGGTTGGGGGAAACTATAAATAGGGGGTGAGGGGTATGGAGAATAGGTTACTTCTCCTATTCTCTGATTAGGTGGCCTTGAGCTCCTTCTTCCTCTAACACGTTTCCACCATTAAAAATCCAAATCTAAGGAGGGAAATCATAGATCTACACCATTGGATGCTAGATCTACATCATTTGGTGAATTCATCGGATCGAGGAGTTTGATTCGAATTGCTGGCTGTCCGGATTCATAATTCTATCATTTTAGCTTATATTGGAGAATCGGTGAGTGATATGCATCTCCCACATGGATTCAATAAAGTGCATGAATGTTTGATCATGTTTTTCATAAAATTCAAATCGTTTTCCTTAGATCTATGCAGTTGTAAGTTCATTTTCATACAGATCACCCTATGACCTGATCTAGCAAGTTTAGATAGGTAATTTCTATGATATTTCATGTGAATGTGCAAGTTAGATCCATGGTTTTGTTCATATGTATGTTTATAGTGATTTTAGTGAATTCTACATTATCATTGATTGAATTATCATATTGGTGATATTATTGATTTCATAACATGCTTGTAGTCATGTTGGATGAATTAGATGAGTTGGTTTCGTCGAATCTATCATCTGACGAAGTTTTAGTCGAAATTGGAGTTGAATTGTAATATGCAAGTTTTGGGTCGGCCATAAGTTGGGTCGTCCATAAGTTGGGTCAGCCATAAGTTGGCTCGTCCATAAGTTGGGTCAACCATAAGTTGGGGCATCCATAAGTTGGGTCGTCCATAAGTTGGGTCAGCCATAAGTTGGGGTCGTCTATAAATTGGGTCGGCCATAAGTTGGGTCGTCCATTAGTTGGGTCGTCCATAATTTCGGTCGGACCAAAGTGGGTTGGCCTATTCTGGTCAGCCATTTCTGCCATTTCTGGGCAGCTATTTCTAGTCGGACATTCTGGTGATGATGTGACTTCAAATTGAATTCAATCGGGAAGTTTGTAAGTGTTGAAAAGTGTTTGTTGTTTGTTGTATGCAACAAATGGGGAGACAACTCAAGGATGTATTGAGTTCGTGCGAAGTGATAGCTCTAAAGTGTTCTAAGCTAATTAATAATCATAATTGATAACGATTAGAGAGACAAAGGCCGAGGAATTATCATTGTCGTAGGTTCTAGCAGACTAAAAGTAGAGGTACAATTGAAGACCAATTGTAGGTCGAGTGCCTTGGGCGTCGTGTATGGCCTAGACACGTGCTAAGTATAACGTGTAGCATGTGTTGAGTATAGAATGTGGAATTTTGCTAGAAACGGGGCATCATGTGTGGTCCTTGACAATTGACGTCAAATTGTTAGCCAATCATACGATAACGAAGTTTTCAAAGCAAGGTTGCCAGTGATAGCCAGAGTCAGTCATGGATGTTTGAATACATGTTGTGATCATGATCGAGTTGCTTTACCATATATGAATGGATGCTTTAATTGTCGTGACTGAATTGTTATTCCTTTGGGTGTATGGATTGTAAAGGCTATCACTCTCATGTAACAGGGAAGGAAATTGGGAGTTCTTTTCTGGAGCTGGGAGATTAGTCGATTATTTACCCATTCTCATATACTTTATTGATGAAGTTTGTTAGCTGTTTTATCACTCACTAAGACTGTTGTTTGACTCAAGGTTTTATGTTTCCTCTTATTACCTTGGGTTGTTCATCCGGTTGTGGATGGGCAGACTAAGTAAAAGGTGGCAGTTATTGCTTTAGTGAGGACGATGATGTTGATCGATGGCAAGCAGGAGGCTCACGTACCAGTTTTATTACTATCTAGTATTTGTTTCCACTGTTTGCTATTTCTCTGAGTGTTGTAGTGAGGCAAATTATACAAACACTATTGTTGTTATCCACATGTATGGGAAATACTTTCTAGTTGTCATTAGAGTTTAGTGTTTTTTGTTTCACTATCACTACCTGTTGTATATGTTCTATTATATTTTATCCTTATACTGCAAGTTTACGACAGGTTTCGTTTATCTGCCACACCTTGATGATCGTCCATAGCTGCCTGGCACACCTTTCAGCGCATTATTCCTCTTGTATAGTGCGGGGGTTGTGGGTGGTCATCACATTTGGTATCAGAGCTCTGGTTAACGATTTTAGCAAAAGTTCAAAGACGTAATCATGTATGAGAGACGTACTTGTACATTTCAGTTGGATGCTTACTGTATATATTGCATATATAGTAGCAGCGGTTGTATTCTTTAGCGGTTTTTCTTGGAAGTGGATAAATTGCATATTTAGAATGGGTAGTTGACCATCGAGGCATGCTGCTAGAGAATCTAGTACTTGAGGAGGTAATGGCAAGGCACAAGACTACCCGACCATGTTTGAAGCTATGATTGAAGCATGCCTTCGAAGGAACCCCGCTCCAGTGGCAGCTACGGTTGATGTTAGAGTCCAAGTGCCTAGAGCTATAGAATTTGCAAAGCTATGCAAAGACTTTTCTTCATTGGGAGGAAAACAGTTCAAATGCACTGAACCAGTTGAAGAAGTCCAGAGGTAGATGGATACTTGTGTTAGGATTTTCAAGGACATGGGCATTGATGATGCAACAAAGAGGAAGCTTGCATCAAGGCAGTTAGTGGGCAGAGCAATGGACTGGTGGAACTCTGTCACACTTGAGACCCCTGAAGAGGATATTTCATAGGAGTTGTTCCAAGCTAAGTTCGAAGCGAAATTTATCTCCACCATGCAGAAGTCTGTTCTGTTTAAGAGATTCATGGAGCTTAATCAGAATGGTCGCCCAGTTCTTAACTATATTTCTGACTTCAAAGCTTTGTCGAAGTATGCTCGTTCATATGTGGATACTCCTTATCAAAAGAACGAGAAGTTTGTATTGGGATTGGATGAATTCTTGGGGATCATCTTGTGGATCGCCTCGATGATAGCTTTGAGAAGATCGTCAAGAAGGCTTTGAGGCATGAAAGTATGTTCCCTAAGAAGATGTCTGTTGTTGCACCTAAGGAGGAACAGAAGCCACAATATGGTAGTAATAATAAGAAAAGGAAGCAACAACAACAGAAAGGATGGCCAAAAGAAGCAGAAGGGAGAAGTAACTTGCTTCAATTGTTGGCAGAAGGGCCGTTTTGCTAGTGAATGCAAGAATCCTAAAGCTGAGAAGAAGTGTTTCAAGTGTGGGAAGCCAAGACATGAGAAGAAAGATTGCCCAGAATTAGCCAAAGGGAAGCAAGTGATTAAGGCTTATGCTTTGGCTGCAGTGCCATCATCTTCGAGGGCTCCTACTGCTAAGGAGAAGGGAAAGGGTGTTGTGGTGCAAGGTATTCTTTCTGTTCATGGTGTTTCAGTTTGAGTTTTGTTTAATACTGGAGCATCACATTCATTCATTTTCAATGAGCTTGTGTGTCGCTTAGGTTTGGAACCCAAAATTTGTGATAGGCTATTGATAATGACTAATCTAGTCGGGGGTTCGTCCAGTTTGTGCATGTTGTGTCGTGGTCTAGTGTTGTCGAGTCATGGTTGCTCTTTTGTGTGTGATTGCTTTGTTCTTAACTTCGCTGGGTTTGAGATCATCTTAGGCATGGATTGGCTTAAGAGGTATGTGGCAAGGGTGAATTGCCAGAAGCTAGAGGTGAGGGTCGAGGATGTGGAAGGGCAAAAGGTATTGATAAAGTGTAAGCACAAAGTGGGTGTCTTCGTTAGATATATATATTCGCTTGTGATTCCACAAGAAGACTTTTCATCTGTGATGATTGCTAATGAGTATGGAGATATCTTTGATGAGGTCTAATGGTTGCCGCCGCATCGTGAGATCGGGTTTAGGATCCATTTGGTCGAGGGTGTTAGACCAATCATTATGCCTCTTAGGCGGATAGCGCCTAAGGAACAACGAGAGTTGGATGTGCAAGTTCGAGACCTTCTTAGGAAGGGATTCATTCGGAGAAGTGTTTCCGAGTGGGGTGCACCGATCGTGTTTGCAAGCAAGGCAGAGGGCTCGTTAAGGTTGTGTGTAGACTATCGTGAGTTGAAAAAGTAACTAAGAAAAACAAGTATCTATTGCCAAGGATTGATTACTTGCTCGATCAGCTTCACGAAGCTAAAGTGTTTTCTCATATGGATTTAGCAAAGGGATTTCACCAGTAAAGGGCGGCTAAAGATAGCGTGCCAAAGACTGCTTTTAGGACACCATTCAGTTTCTTCGAGTGGTTGGTGATGCCATTCGGGTTGACTAACGCACCAGCGTATTTTGTGGATCTTATGAATAGAGTATTCAGAGATCAGTTGAACAAGTTTGTGCTTGTATTCGTAGATGACATTTTGGTTTACTCCAGAAATGAGGAAGAACATAAGACGCGCTTGAGAGTTGTGTTAGAGAGCTTGCGAAAGCATCAGCTGAAGGCTAAGTTCTCGAAGTGTTACTTCTGGAAGGATGAAGTGAGGTTCTTAGGTCACGTTGTTTCTGGAAAGGGGATAGCAGTTGACCCCGCTAAAGTGAAAGAAATCCAGGACTAGGATAGACCTAAGAATGCAAAAGATGTTCAGAGTTTCTTAGGGTTGGCAGGATATTACCAACGGTTTATCAAGGATTTCTCCAAGATAGCTGCACCGTTGACAGGACTGACGAAGAAGAGCAAAGTGTTCACATGGTATGCGAAGTGTGAACAAGCGTTCGGAATCTCATGTGGTACTGGACTTAGAGTAGTGCTAATGCAAAAGGATAAGGTTGTGGCCTATGCGAGTCGACAGCTAAAGCCGCATAAGAAGAATTACCCAACTCATGATTTGGAATTGGCGGCAATTGTGTTTGCTCTGAAGATGTGGAGACATTACTTGTTAGGAGTCCGATTCAAGTTGTTTACGGATCACAAGTCGTTGAAGTATATTTTCTCCCAAAAGGGTTTGAATCTTCGGCAGCAACGATGGTTAGAGTTTCTGGCATCATATGATTTTTTGTATAGCCTATACTACTGGCAAAGGCAACACAGTTGCAGATGCGTTGAGTCGAAGACATGCAAGTTTGGGTGCGATGTTTTCGGAATGGAAGAACCTCGAATACTTGGCAAGGTTTGATTTCTGGCCAAGGTGTGAGTTGGAACCTGAAATGTTGGCAAGCTTATCGTTAAGACCTACTCTCATCGAAAGAATTGGCAAGAGCCAAAAGCGAGTTGCTAAACATATCGAGTTTATCCAGAGACCAGAACCAGAAGATAAAGAGTTCGAAGTCGATCGAGAAGGTTGGCTTCGGAAGCAAGGGCGATTAGTTGTTCCCGATATCGATGGATTGAGAGATGAGGTTCTGAGAGAATGTCATCACTCGAAGTTGACGATTCATACCGGTGGTAATAAAATGTATCAGGACATGAAGAGAGTTTACTACTGGGAAGGGATGAAGCGAGATATTGGAAAGCTCATTTCCAAGTGCATAAACTGTCAGTTAGTGAAAGTTGAACGGAAGAAGCCAAGTGGTTTGCTTCAGCCATTGGAAGTTCCTACGTGGACATGGGAGCAAGTATCGATGAATTTTATCGATGGACTACCTAGAACCAGGGCAGGAAATGAAGGAACTTTGGTCATTGTGGATCGTTTGGCCAAAAGTGCAAGATTCATTCCTGTCAAGTCGACTAGGACGGCGTCGAAGTTGGCTGAACTTTATGTGAAATGGATAGTTGGATTCCATGGAGTTCCAAAGAGTATAGTGAGTAGCCGAGATCCATTAATCATGAGTAGATTTTGCAAAAGTTTGCAAGAAGCTTTGGGAACCGAGTTGTGTTTGAGTATGGCATGTCGTCCCCAAACCGATGGTCAGACCGAGAGAGTCAATCAAGTTTTAGAAGATCTCCTGAGGGCGTGTGTGTTAGACATCGGAGGATCATGGGAAGACCATCTACATCTAGTTAAGTTTGCATATAATAATAGCTACCAGTCTAGCATTGGGATGGCATCATACGAAGCATTGTATGGGAGGCCGAGCAATTCTCCAGCATGTTGGTTAGAAACTAGAGATAAGTTGGTACTGGGGCAAGAGATGATTAGAAAAACCTCGGATTGTATCGAGGTAGTTCGGCAATGAATGAAGGCAGCCCAGGACCTTCAGAAGAGTTACACCGACGAGCATCGTAAGGACTTGAATTCGAAGTTGGTGATATGGTTTTCGTGAAGATTTCGCCATTGAAGCATGTGGTTCGATTTGGGAGTAATGGAAAGTTGGCTCCTAGGTTCGTTGGACCATTTTTGATAGTCGAGCGAGTTGGAAAGCTCGCATATAAATTGGAGTTACCCAAGAAGATGTCGAGCATGCATAATGTGTTCCATGTGTCATTTCTGCGAAAGTTTGTTGATGATTCGAATGTGGTGGTATCTCCAGAGCAGTACGAAGACCTAGAAGTAGAAACCGCTGTTGCGAAACCTCGTAAGTCACTTCGTGTTGTGAGGATTGACACGAAACAGCTTAGGAGGATGACAATTAAGCTGGTCAAGGTACAATTGAGTGAAGATGTTGACGATTGTATGTGGGAGACGGAAGAGAGAGTGAAGACAACTCATCCAGAACTCTTCATCGGTAGGAACCTTTGATATCGTACCTTCATTATAAAGTTGTATCTTGTTGATTGTTTGATAGAATTCCACGTGCTAGGATTAGGCTATGGATGCATGGCTTAATGGTTGCTAGTTTGGATGATAGAAATGGCTTCTCATGGATGGTAGGCATGCGGAATTGTTGTGTTTGCTTGGAATTTCGAGGGCGAAATTCTTAAGGGGGAAGAATGTAATAGCCCGCATTTTACGTATCAGAGGATCGTAAAATATTTTTATTTTATTCCCTGAGGGTTGGATCATTCTCATCTTTTAATATGTTGCTTATGGGGATGTGAGACATGTCCATAATTTTTACCGATTTTGTCTGTGACCGTTTTGCCCTGTTAGTCTTGTATAAGGTATAACTTTTGACTCCGGTCGAATCAGAGGATGAGGCTTGTACCATTGGAAAGAAATTGATGTTTGCCTTTACGTAGAGTGGTTACAGTAAGGATTTGGCTCAGCGGTTTGGGAGAAATCGCTGTTTTAAGGTTTTTCAGTTGGCTGTTCAGGTTTGGAGAGCCTAATGGGCTGAACTGGGGAGGCCCATTAGTGGGTTGGTGGAAGCTATAAATAGGGGGTAAGGGGTATAGAGAATAGGTTACTTCTCTCATTCTCTCGTTAGGTGGCCTTGAGCTCCTTCTTCCTCTAACACCTTTCCACCATTAAAAATCCAAATCTAAGGAGGGAAATCCTAGATCTACACCATTGGAGGCTAGATATACATCATTTCAAAGGTGAATTCATCGGGTCGAGGAGTTTGGTTCGAATTGCTCGCTGTTCGGATTATAATTCTATCATTTTAGCTTGTATTGGAGAATCGGTGAGTGATATGCATCTCTATATGGATTCAATAAAGTGCATGAATGTTTGATTATGTTTTTCATAAAATTCAAATCGTTTTCCTTAGATCTATGCGTTTGTAAGTTCATTTTCATATAGATCACCCTATGACATGATCTAGCAAGTTTAGATTGGTAATTTCTATGATATTTCATGTGAATGTACAAGTTAGATCCATGATTTTGTTCATATGTACGTTTATAGTGATTTTAATGAATTTTACATTATCATTGTTAGAATTGTCATATTGGTGATATTATTCATTTCATAACATGCTTGTGGTCATGTTGGATGAATTAGATGAGTTGGTTTCGCTGAATCTATCGTTTTGCGAAGTTTTGGTCAAAATTGGAGCTGAATTACAATATGCAGGTTTTGGGTCAGCCATAAGTTGGGTCGTCCATAAGTTGGGTCATCCATAAGTTGGGTCGTCTATAAGTTGGGTCGGCCATAAGTTGAGTCGTCCATAAGTTGGATCGGCCATATGTTGGGTCGTCCAAAAGTTGGGTCGGCCATAAGTTGGGTCGGCCATAAGTTGGGTCGTCCATAAATTGGGTCGACATAAAATTGGGTCGGACCAAAGTGGGTCGGCCTATTCTGGTCAGCCATTTCTGGGCAGCTATTTCTGATCATACATTTTTGGTGATGATTTGATTTCAAAGTGAATTCAATTGGGAAGTTTAGAAGTATTGAAAAGTGTTTTTTGTTTTTTGTATGCAACAAATGGGGAGACAACTCAAGGATGTATTGAGTTTGTGTGAATTGATAGCTCTAAAGTGTTCTGAGCTAATTAATAGTCGTAATTGATAACGACTAGAGAGACGAAGACCGAGGAATTATCATTGTCGTGGGTTCTAGCGGTCTCAAAGCAGAGGTACAATTGAAGACCAATTGTAGGTCGAGTGCCTTGGGCGTCGTGTATGGCCTAGACACATGTTGAGTATAGCGTGTAGCATGTGTTGAGTATAACATGTGGAGTTTTGCTAGAACCGGGGCTTCGTGTGTGGTCATTGACAATTGACGGCAAATTGTTAGCCAGTCTTACGATAACAAAGTTTACATAGCAAAGTTGGCGGTGATAGCCAGAGTCAGTCATGGATGTTTGAATGCATGTTGTGATCATGATTGAGTTTCTTTTCCATATATGATGGATGCTTTAATTGCCGTGACTGAATTGTTATTCCTTTGGGTATATGGATTGTAAAGGCTATCACTGTTATGTAACAGGGAAGGAAATTGAGAGTTCTTCTCTGGAGATGGGTATATTAGTCGATTATTTACCCTTTCTCATGTACTTTATTGATGAAGTTTGTTAGCTATTTTATCGCTCACTAAGACTGTTGTCCGACTCAAAGTTTTATGTTTCCTCTTATTACCTTGGGTTGTTCATCTGGTTGTGGATGGGCAGTCTGAGTAACAGGTGGCAGGTATTGCTTTAGTGAGGACGACGATGTTGATCGATGGCGAGCAGGAGGCTCACGTACCAGTTATATTACTATCTAGTACTTGTTTCTGTTGTTTGCTATTTCTCTGAGTGTTGTAGTGAGGCAAATTGTACAAACACTATTGTTGTTATCCATATGTATGGGAAATACTTTCTAGTTGTCATTAGGGTTTAGTGTTTTCTGTTTCACTATCACTACATGTTGTATATATTCTATTATATTTTATCCTTGCGCAGTGAGTTTACGACAAGTTTCGTTTACCTACCATACCTCGATGATCGCCCATAGCTGCCTAGCACACCCTTCAGCGCATAATTCCTCTTGTATAGTGTGGGGGCTGTGGGCGGTCGTCACAGAATAATTAAAAAACATGAGCAATAGAATTCAAATGTATGAATTTTTTTTATTCAGGCATCTGAATTAAAATTTAGACGTCTGGTTAAAAAAATTCAAACGTCTAAAATAGCTCAAAAATGAACTAAATCCTTGCTATCCCAGGAAAATGCGAATTCAGACGCCTTAATTTTTAATTCAGACATCTGAATCCTGTTTTTTTGCTGTTGACCAGTGGAGACCACGGTCAACAGTTTAGGCCCATTCAAGGCTCTATCCCGACCGAGTTTCGGACCATTTCGACTTTATTTGTGACTTTTCAGTTTTTCTACAACACAGATTTCTATAGCTCGATTTTTATGGATTTTCTATTCATTCATTGTGAATGAATTTTATAGTCAACATTTATGAGATTTAATTTACGTTATTAAAACGTGAATTCTTAGTTCGATCGTCATTTCAATCAATATAATACGAGATTTGCCACTTCGAAATTATATAAAAAGGTTTTATGTTATAAGTAGATATCCATTTCTTTTACCAAAATGGTTTCCAATCTTACTTCATTATATGAAGCTATTTTACGAAATCGTTTTATAAATCTTTTTCAAATCTACTAGAATGTATTTTATGAACCTTTTTCTCATTCGTATGAGAAATCTAATTAAACGCCTTAGTAAAAACAAGGACTATGAACCCTTGCTTTTTCTTTGACAGCTAATTCTTGGACTCGTCCGATTGAAAACTATGGCAATGACGGTCATTCGTTTTTAGTGGACTATATGACTTATTCATAAATTTTCGAGTAGAGCTAGTGGTTATGGGACATATAGCCAAACTCTTATAGTTACTAGCTTGGAATAATTTGAACTACCTTGGATCAGTCTTGATCTTTTAATGATTTTATTTATTTTGATGATCTTCGGATCATCCTGAGGAACTTCGGTTCACTGAGGGACTTCGGTTGACTCCAACGGCGTCGTGACCCGCAGGCCTTCGGGCCATCTCGGAGCTTCGGCTCAACATATAGGCTAGCTACCTAGAGATCGCATTTCATCTCGATACACGTGTTGGTTGAGTCTTCGGATTCCCAGGTTGAGTATTCGGACTCGCATCTCGAGGCCTAACCCCTTGTTTTCTTTGTCATTTCTAGATTTTTGGTCTTTGATTTCTAGAATATGAGATTTATTGATATTAATTTATCAATCTTAGTTTTATTGACATATGAGCTGCCAATTCTCGTATTGGTATTAATTTATCAGTCTTAGTTTTATTGATATATGAGCTATCAATTTTAGTAATGATTTGATATGATTTATCATTTCCGTGAGTAGCTATATAACTTTGAATGAGATATTCTTTTATTGCTCCGATTTAGATTTATGAGATATACCGTGGACATTTTCGGGATTTACACTAATACGTGACATTGTTATTATTGTATTCATATCTACATTTATTTATATCTCTTATTATATCCTATTTTATGAGATAAGTACAGCTAGACTGATCTGTTTATTGTTTGTCTTTGTGTAAGTAATACTCGGGTCAAACCAAGGTATTTCAGGTGATTCTTCTTAACTACAGCATGGATTATCCTCCACTTTTGGGCTAACTATTTTAGTGTTGCACTTTTTGGGTTATATGTATATAAGACTCTTTTGTAAACATACGATTTTGAGTAGCCTTGTGCCTATTCTTTTGTTGTATAGTGGATCGACTATGACCACTATCTTGTATTTATACTCATGTGTTTTATTCGTATCTATTTCCGCCTTAGTGATGTGAATATCTGTGTATGACTCTGATTATTTGTTATGTATTTTATATTTCTTTCTAAATGATATATAGCCGCTGTGTAGTAGATTTGGACTTGAATTAGATGTGTCGAATTTCCTCATGAGATTTAAAAAGTTAGACAATATTATCCGACATATTTAACACTAGTTCAAAGCTAATATACAGAAGGTCACTCCTCAACAGCCTTATTCTTCGGATTAGTTGACATCATTGCTTGCAATGACCTTGGTTAACGCGAGTATAGAGGTGGTACGTTACATAAAATAAGGTAACCGTAAAAATAAATAAAAAAAGAATATACTTCATGTTTAAGTAAATATACTCCTAAGCCTGCATTCCTCAAGTATATTCCCATCAGTTCAATGCATTGGAAACAAAACACCATGCCCTCGTGATATCACCATCAACTCTAATCAAAGAAAATGAGCACTGCCTACCCTCCAATGCACCAGCATACCTAGTTGCTTCTGCATTAAGTCTAGATCTACATTATACACACGCATGCTTAAGTATTAAGCAAGGCCAGCCTTATTTGATGTGACAATTCAATGGACGAAAACCACACAGGCTACCTTATTCCTTAGTTCCTAAGGAAAATATGTACACAGCTACCACTTTTTATAGACCCAGCTACGCACATGCATTTGTACGCTTGATTAAATGTTCTTCTTATCCCCGGTGGGATTTTCTACTATATATAGGGTGCGTTCGCAGCCTTATTTTTCCACGTTGGGAATTTTTGTGGCGTCCGACGCGTCGGACGCAAGCACCACTTACCATTGCCAAATGGAACGTCCGCTAGAAGTTGGAAATCAAGCCGTTGGCGTCAGACGAGTCCGACGCGTCGGACGCCAATGGCTTGATTTCCAACTTCCCTTCCTCCCTATAAATCACCCACTCTATCCTTAACACCTTTCACAATACTACTTCAACAACTTCTTCAACTCTTTCTACTTATTCAATTAATGTCTAACTCCGATTCATCCTCCAATTACGACGCTTTGATTGAGCTCTACGCGGTTCATCTGGTTAAGAATGAAAGGAGAAATCTTATGATGCGGATTAATACTTCGGAGTTCAATGGCTTATCTTGGATCAACGAAATTTTGAATGGTCATCAAAACCGTTGTCAAAATAATTTTCAAATGAAAAGACTTTGTTTCCACGCATTATGTGAAAAACTGCAGCATCATGGTCTCGCTTGCAGACCAGAAATGTGTGTCATCGAAATGGTTGGAATTTTCATTTGTATAATGGCTACTTGGCTTTCAAATAGACAACTTCAAGAAAGATTTCAACGATCAGGTAGCACAATTTCTGTTTGTTTTCATGATGTCCTAAACGCTTTTCAATTACTCGCTGTGGATGTAATAAATCCAGGAGAACAACAATTTAATACTGTTCCACGTCACATCAGAAATTCAACCCGGTATTATCCGTATTTCAGAAACTGTATTGGTGTTATAGATGGTACATACGTATCTGCACATTTACCCGCTGATCAAATTATCCCTTATATCGGACGAAAAGGCTTTGCACCTCAAAATATATTAGCGGTTTGTGATTTCGATTTACAGTTTACGTATGTTACGGCTGATTGGGAAGGGACTGCACATAATAGTAGAATTTTTAATGCTATTACAAACGATAGAAGCTCTAACTTTCCTAACCCTCCAACTGAACAATATTATTTGGTTGATTCAGGCTATCCACTTCAGACTGGATATTTACCGCCATATCGAAATATGAGGTACCATATTCCGCCTTTCCGTGATACCATGAATCAACCAAAGTCGGTCAATGAAGTGTTTAATTACTACCATTCGAGTTTACGGATAGCCGTTGAAAAAACATTTGGCATTTGAAAAAAAAATTACCATTCTCAACAAGATGCCTACATTTCGGTTCAACACTCAAGTGAAAGTTGTCGTATCTACAATGGCCTTACACAATTTATACGCAAATATAATAGCGGTAACCCTGATTTTATGGCTTTTGATGATGATCCTGAACTAATCCCCGATCAGTGCTTGGCGAAATATTACAGTATGAGAAATACGACGAATAGAGGCACTGAACGCATACACCCAGATGGATACCGAGAAATGGCATTAGTTCGAGATAACATTAGAGACGAATTGGTTGCTGCTGGTCTGCGCTAATTTGTCTTTGTATCTGTAACTGTACTTGTACTTGTATTTGTATTCGAAACTGTATTTGTATTCGTATTTGTCAAATCAAATCTATTTATATCTTATTTTAAAAATACCACGCTCAAATACCCCGTTCAGATACCACGCTCAAAATACCTCGTTCGCAGCTAAAAACACTTTCTCCGTTTGCTACAGTACCACGCTCAAATATCCCGGTCAAATGCCACACTCAAATACCTCGCTTGCGTTGGTTAAGAATGCACCCATATATGTGTCCATCCACTTTCATTTTTCACAGCAATGAACAAATCTGAAACTCCATTTTTAAGAAAATCTTAACTCCAATACTAATAGCCTCTGGTGGAAACAGACGAGGTAATTAAAGAGGGGGAAGTAGTGTCGTCCATAATGGTAGCAGGAGGCGGGGCTTGGATATGGAAGTCTGGGAGTCTCGATGCCGAGAGAACGGTGAAAGAGAAGTTTAAAACTACAACAGCAAGCGCCAAATGAACGAACAAGAGGGGTTTGTTTTAACGTGTATAGAGAAAGGCGGCATGCTGATTATTTAAGCTGATGGTTTTGTTTTGGAGCCTTTACATTTTCATGCATGAAGACGTGAGGGTTGTCGGTCCCTTCAAAGGTGGATTTCGTGATATAATTGTCGATGAAAATACTCTAAGGGGTTGTGAGGTTCGGAAATCCATGAGCAGATGGATTTGAGTTTTCTGTAGACTGATGGTTGCGGTGATCAGGAGAAAAGAAGGCGGATGGCAGTGGTTTCGAGGAAATCAATGTAGTGGGGAAGGAGGAGATGTACCGTGATGGACATTTGAGTAGTCTCGATACCAATTCATGGGAGAAGATGAAACCGTGGATCAAGGAGTTGGGTAGGAAATGTGTTGCTCGTTTTAAACAACGGAGCAATGGAGGTATATATGCATTGCTTTGGGTAGCAGCTTACAAAGGAAATGATGGATTTTTTTATTAACTTTAGAGAGCTATGTTGTAATTTATTGATCCCCTTATTATCATAAAACCAATTGGCAATGTGATGAGGAACATTTTAGTTTATGTCCAGGATCATAGTTGCATATTTTACGATGTGATCTACTTTGGGCTTTCTTTTATGCCAGGCTTCAAATGGTGTCATATTTCTAACAGCTTTAGTTGGCGAACGATTCAATATATAGACAGCCATGTTGACAGCTTCAGCCCATAACTTCTTAGGCATGGATTTTCCTTCCAGCATACTTCGAGCCATTTCAACAATTGTTCGATTTTTCCTTTTTGCGACGTCGTTTTGCTGCGGTGTATATCGCACAGTAAGCTACCTTGCAATCCCTTCTTTCTTGCAATGATTCATGAACTCGCTGTAAATAAACTCTCCTCCACGATCAATTCGAAGAGTTTTTATTAAGTGTCCACTTTGGCGTTCTACAAGAGATTTAAACCGTAGGAAACTTGAGAAAGCTTCTGATTTTTCACTTAAAAAATAAATCCACATCATACGAGTGTAATCATCAACAAAAAGAATGAAATATCTCTTGTTATTTAGTGAAGGAGTCCTTGTAGGACCAAAAATATCAGTATGTATCAACTCCAAAGGAGCTTTTGCTCGCCATGAAGTTTTCGGAAAAGGAAATCTATGCATTTTGCCAAAAATACAACCTTCACACACCTTGTTTTCTTTCATGATGATAGGAAGTCCAATGACCATATTCTTTGATTTCAGCAAATGCAACCCCTTGTTGCTTAAGTGACCATATCTCAAATGCCATAAACGAGACACATTATAATTTTCAGATTTGAATGCACAATTCTCATTTAGAGACATAAATAGGCGGAAAATTTTATTTGGAGCCATGTCAATATTTGCCACTGTTAAATTACTTTTCTTATCAATGATCTTGCAAGAATTATCATCAAAATTCACCGCATAACCTTTTTCGATGACACCATTTGAAGCCTGGCATAAAAGAAAGCCCAAAGTAGATCACATCGTAAAATATGCAACTATGATCCTGGATATAAACTAAAATGTTCCTCATCACATTGCCAATTGGTTTTGTGATAATAAGAGGATCAATAAATTACAACAGGAAAAGGGAGATTAATAAAAGTCGGTTGTTTGTTTGTTTTTGTGAAGCATGAAGTTTTGTCAGCAAGTTTTGAATGGAGGGCGTGGGTAACAAGGTATGTTCTGGAAAGGGTGTGCCATGCGTGTTATATTTTTGAAGCAAGAATCCATGTTAAATTTCTGAAGCAAGAATCCAAACTAAGGTAACTAAAAGAATTTGAGAATGATGTTCTTGAGATTTACTTCTAATAAAGATTTTGTCTACAGATGAATTGTTTTTGATCTACTGAATCAGAAAGAGTATACATGAAATGATAAGTTGTAATACTGAATATAATGAATATAGAACTGTGTACATGATACTATTTATAGGTACATAAAGTGAACGTTATGTAAACTATTGGATCGACAGCCTTTGAGATAATTGGGCTTCGATGGGCTGCAGTCTTCCTTCATATGATATATCAACTGTATCGTTTATTTTCTTTATTACCCCCCACAAATCGATACTAGGGTTAGGTTTACTTCTTCGTTCTCTTGAGCGATTCTCTGATTTCTTCTTCGATTCCTCTTCTTTGATGATGCCTTTTGCTGATCTAGTTGAGCTCGCGCCTCTGGTATGTGTTGATCCTTCAATTGATGTAGCTTTTGATTCCTTTTCAACTTTGTTGAGCTCTTTGTCTTCAAAATCTTCATCTTTTGTCTTAGGTTTCCAGCTCGGCTTTGAATCTGATGTCGATTTGAGGTTTTCCTTCTGTTTACTTCTGATGTCTTCAACTCTTAGAGATTCTCTGAACTTGATGAAGTTGCTTGATGACAGCGGTTTGATGAGGGTGTCTACTCTCTGGTAAGTGACAGGTACGTGCCTCACCTCTATATTTCCTTTCATCACTTGTTCTCTAACAAAGTAGAGATCAATTTCCACATGTTTTGTTCTGGCATGTAAAATAGGGTTTGCTGACATGTATACCGTGCTTAAATTGTCACACCATAGTATTGATTTGTCTTGTTTAACCTTTAGTTCTAAAAGTAGGGATCTTAACCACATTATTTCTACTGTAGCGTTGGCAGTGCTCCTATATTCAGCTTCAGTGCTGGATCTAGACACTGTTGACTGCTTCTTTGAACACCATGATACTATGTTTTCTCCAATATAGATACAATATCCTGTGGTTGACTTTCTGTCATCTGGGTCAGATGCCCAGTCAGCATCTGCATATCCAGTAATATTATAGTTGTTGCATGCCTTGAAAGTGAGACCATGATTTGCAGTAGCCTTTAGATATCTTAGTATCCTCTTGACAGCTTTCAAGTGTGTATCCATAGGATCCTGCATGAATTGACACACTTTATTAACACTATATGATATGTCAGGTCTAGTAATTGCTGCATATTGCAATGCACCAACTACACTTCTGTACTGTTTAGTATTGTGTAAGGATTCTCCCTTGTATTTGGATAGAGGTTGACTTGTAATCGTTGGTGTAGGTTGGCCTTTTGCCTCATGCATTTTAGCTTCAGTTAATAATTCACCAATGTATTTTCTTTGAGACAAAGTGATTTCAGTTGATGATTTTGAGTTTACTTCAATCCCAAGAAAGTAATTCAAGTCTCCTAGATCCTTGACAGAAAATTGTTTGTTTAAGTACTCCACTAGTTTGCTGATTTCTGTGCCGTTGTCACCTGTAATAATTAGGTCATCAACATAGATAAGTATGTATATAGTACAGACATTATCAGATCTTATAAATAAGGAGTTATCAGATTTAGTAGGTTGAAAACCCATGTTAGATAGAGTTGACTTCAATCTATCAAACCATACTCTGGGAGCTTGCTTAAGCCCATAGATTGCCTTGTGTAATTTGCACACAAGATTAGAATTCTGAACATATCCTTGAGGTTGTTCCATATATACATCCTCTTCAAGAATACCATTAAGAAATGCGTTATTGACATCTAGTTGTCTGGGTTTCCATCCTCTACTTATAGTTATGGTTATTATCACCCTAATTGTTGTTGGCTTGACTACAGGAGTGAATGTTTCCTTGTAGTCAAAATCTTGCAGTTTTGTAAACCCTTTTGCTACCAGTCTAGCTTTTTATCTGTCAATAGAACCATCTGATTTTCTTTTGATCTTGTATGTCCATTTACATCCTATTATGTTTTTGTCTTGAGGTGGTTCAACTAGCTGCCATGTTTGGTTTCTTATGAGAGCTTGATATTCATCATTCATAGCCTTAACCCATCTGTTATTAGCTTTTGCTTCCTCATAGCTGCATGGTTCTATCTGATCAGTGACAGCAGCATATGTCTTGGGCTTAAAAATTCCACTTTTAGCGCTTGTAATCATATGATGTGTGGATTGGGCTTGTTGTTGTTGAGTGTCAGGTTGTTCTTCATCACTGATCTCCTCATTGACATTCTGTTCTTCATTTTCATCTATATTGACATTGTCTTCATCGTTGTATGGAACAGGTGACATGCTGTGTTGGCCAGATGATTGAACAGTGTCACTGATTGGTGGTGCTGTTTCTTCATGTGTTTTCATAGTCTCACCTGCACTCAAAAAATCTGTGTATACAGGTATGGGAGGTATGGTTACATTAGCATCATGCATTTTCTTTGTGGTTTTCATACTGATTTTCTGATATGGAAAAATCTTTTCATTAAACATAACATGTCTGCTAATATATACATGACCACTATCATCTAGGCATTTGTATCCTTTCTGATTGTCAGCATATCCTAGAAAAGTACATGGCTTTGACCTGTAATCAAATTTATGTCTGTTATAAGGTCTCAGGTATGGATAACATAGACATCCAAAAGATTTCAGAAAAATGTAATCTGGTTTTGTGTTAAATAATTTTTGAAATGGGCTGATTCCTTTAAGTATTTTAGTAGGTAATCTATTTATCAAATACATAGAAGTTTTAAAGGAATCAGGCAAAAATTTTAAAGGCAACTTTGCTTGAGCTAATAGAGTCAAACCAGTTTCAACTATATGCCTGTGTTTTCTTTCCACAAGTCCATTTTTCTCAGAAGTGTGTGGACAAGTAATTCTGTGAATTATTCCCTTTTTCTGAAAATATTCTTTCAATGGTTTATATTCTATACCACCATCTGACTGTAGTACCTTTAGCTGAAAATTAGTTTGTTTTTCAGCTTGAGTGATAAAATGTATTACAGCATTACATGTATCTGACTTTGATTTCAATAGGTAGATCCATGTAAACCTGCTATAGGCATCCACAAATGATATGTAGTAATTAAATCCATAATCTGAATTGGTTGGTGCAGGAACCCAAAGGCCTGTGGCAATTAATTCTAGTGGTTTAGTGTACTCAGTAATTGAGTCAGTGAATGGCAACTTATGAGATTTACCCATTTGACAACAAGTGCATAGGTAAGGTAGAGAAATATCATTACATTTAATATTGTTTTCTACAATGACCTGCTTAGTGATACAAGTACTAGGGTGACCTAGTTTGTTGTGCCATATGTCAAACACACTTATTTCTTTCTCAGAAACATTACTATTGAAATAGCAATTCAGTTTTCTTCTTCCATCATTGTTGCAGGAGTTTTGATTGAATTTGTATAGTCCATTGACTTCATTGCCCTGCAACAAGATTTTATTAGTTAGAATGTCTCTAATTAAACAGTATTCAGGAAAGAATTGAAAATATACTTGATTGTCCTAAGCAAACTGTGACACACTAAGTAGGTTCTTCTTTATATCTGGTACCCTTAATAGGTTTTTCAAGAGTAAATTTTTATTGCCATTTATCATACCACAACCTGTGTGAGTTATAGAGATAGACTTACCATTTCCCATAGAAACAGACTGCTTACCTCTATAATCTTTACACCCCAAATTCAGATTTTCAAGGTTGTTGGTTAGGTGATTGGTTGCTCCCGAGTCCGGATACCAGATTTCATCATTTATGTTGTCTGTTCTTGTTGTCTCTTCACCACTCACAGTCTTTCCATCACCTTGATTGGTTATGTCATTCTGCATTTGTGCAACATTCACATTTGCATTATTCCTTTGATTACTTGTGGACTGATTTGGTGTATAATTCTGATTGAATCTGAAGTAGCACTTTAGTGCTGTATGACCAACTCTTTCACATATTTGACACTTTGGCCTGTTATTGTTGTTATTTCTGCCTCTGCCTCTACCTCTGTTACCATTGAATCCTCCTCTTTGAGGATTTTGTGCTGATCTTTGATCTCTGTTTCTGAAACTGTTTGCATAGTTTATGGATAAATCTGTTTCTTGAATTTTCTTGCTTTCTAATCTTGCCTCATGAGATAGTAGAATTGAGTGAACCTCTTCAAGAGGTGGAGTAACCCTTTGTGATGAGATGATCGCTTCAACAGCTTCATAATCATAGCTCAGACCATTCAGAATGTTCAAAACTTGCTCAGAATCAGTCACTTTCTGACCTGCAGCCTCAAGTTGATCGCTTAATGTCTTCATCTTAGATAGGTACTCTCTCATTGTACTATTGCCTTTTCTAGCATTTTGAATTTGTCTTCTATAACGCATTGTTTTGGCAGAGGACTGAGCATTAAAGTTTCTTTCAACATTTATCCAAATTTCATTAGAAGTTTTACATCCTACCACCTGAGATATGAGACTATTACTAATAGTTGATAGTAACCAAGAACTAATTAGTCTGTCTTGCCTATGGTACTTTATGTATTCTTCATTGGGTATTACTCTGTTTTCTTGATCAGTAATGTATGTTGATGGAACAGATAGGGTACCATAGATATATCCCTCAAGACCATAACCTTGAATTGCTGTTTCTATTTGATACTTCCAGTTCAAATAGTTTGTTTCATCAAGTTTTGTTGAAATTAATTGGGTCTGAGGACTAATAGAAGTCTTGACTAACTGATCTACGGGTGATGGTATGATTGAGGGTGTTGTAGGAGGAACATTTGATGAGACAGATCCAGTTCCAGATGTATCAACCATGATTGACAAATGAAATCAAGAAAATAGCAGAAGGGATACTTACATAAATTTTTAGGTTCAGAATGCCAAAATTCAAGACTGAACTTCAGAAGTTTCTTGCAATCAGGATAGTTTTTAACCTTTTTCTGCTATGGCAGTGCTTTTTGAATGATTTTCTTGAATTTTCAAGCGGTCTGAACTTTGATTTTCTTGCTTCTGTAAAAAAAAACTGATTGTCAGTATTTGTGCAACCAGTTATGGTTGCTTGGCGAGGCTTGGGTCTGTAGCAGCCAAGAAAGTATGCTTGGCAAGGCTCAGATCTGATGCAGCCAGTGACTATGGCTTGGTGAGGCACAGAGCTTGATGATCACGACAACTCTCAGATGATGAGTGTATATACTTTGATGAGAGGAATCCCCAAATGATGAAATTTCTCTGATGGGGATGCTAAACAATTCTTTACTGATTTTCAGATGAGTATTATGCTGTTAAGCGTTTTGCTCTGATACCGTAAAAGAATTTAAGAATGATGTTCTTGTGATTTACTTCTAATAAAGATTTTGTCTACAGATGAATTGTTTTTGATCTACTGAATCAGAAAGAGTATACATGAAATGATAAGTTGTAATACTGAGTAGAATGAATATAGAACTGTGTACATGATATTATTTATAGGTACATAAAGTGAACATTATGTAAACTATTGGATCGACAGCCTTTGAGATAATTGGGCTTCGATGGGCTGCAGCCTTCCTTCATATGATATATCAGCTGTATCCTTTATTCCCTTTATTAGTAACAGCACATGTTTCTCAAATTAGTATAAAACTGTAAACAAAACTAAATTACCGTGAACTAATGGAATTATATACGCAATAACGTATGACTGGTTATTTGATTAACAGACAGTGATGAAAACTGTTGGGAAACAATGGCTGAGTCACGTACTTTGTCGCTTTCTTGAAGACGATTCGGCGATCTGGCCGATGGTGCAAAACCAGTTCGTACTTTCGCCGCCACCTCTAGGATAAAACAACCTATAAAAAAATATAACTGATTTGCTTTGCACAACAAATCAGTGCAGATTTGCACTTTCGAAGTTAACTGCTCGAAAATTTCTGGTTAGAATATTTTAATGGCAGAGGAAGAGAAAGTAGTATTTTTTTTTCTGTACTGATCTCTTCTAATCTGAAGATAATATATAGACGAAGATTAGGCTATTCGAAAATACTGGTCAGTGGAGGAAAATAGGATCTGCGAAATACTTGGTCAAGTTTTACCGCTTCATATCAAAGTCGGTTCAGAAAATATTTTCCGTATTAAAAAAAACTGGTTCGAAAAATGCAGTGTTTTCTGGGCCACAAAATATAAGTGTCTACACCACATAGCCAAGGCCCAAAGCCCAAGCCTAAACCGAACCGAGCCGGGCCGGGTCGAGTCGAGTCGGTCGGTCGATCGCGCGCGTGTGTGGTGGTCATGATGCATGGGCTCCCTCCTTACAACAAAGCATATATTGGGAGCCCCAAGGCCCCATCAAAGCTTCTTAGAAACAAGTATAAATACTTGCATCTTTCTTATAATCCCATGATGTGAGACTATTCACAAATAGGAGCCATCATACACTTATTTCTATATTTTAAACAATTCACAAACACAAAATTTCCAACAATCCCCCACTTGAATTTTTAAAATATTATCGAGCAGTTTCTAAAAACATAAGACTGTGCATAAACAAAGGTGTCATCCGACTTGAACCTTTGCATAGTGAATAAGATTCAGTTTTTACTAGAGTGACACGTAGTCTTGAACTCTATTCCTGACATCAAACCACACACAATCTTTTCTATAGTGCAATCAAATAAGCCCGTGTATTTATGGCCATACACGTCTATCCCAGTTTAGTGAACGCTCTAGAAGTTTTGCCCAAAACTCCATAGGAAACGACCTCATTTCCACATTCACATAGGTGAGTCTATCAAGAGTACTCCTGAAGGTAGGTACTCCACTCCAAATAGAGTATAGATCTCATTAAGAGTTTCTATTAACTCATCCTCTATCACTTCAGGAATACATGCTTCTTAGTTTATTATATAGCATGTTCAACTTCTATCACTACACAACTTGTTATTACCCATTGAACCTATTTCTTGGGATCTCCAGTCATTTAGGTCGGGTTACCATTGTGTGTTACTCAACAATCTAAGGGCAATAGTCCCATTCTTTTGGAAGAATTATGGACTTTCTCTCTTGACAGTCCTTTCATCAAAGGATCTGCCAAATTTTCTTCACTACGTACGTAATCTACTCTAACGGTACCTGTAGAAAGTAGCTCTCTAACCGTGCTGTGCTTACGACGTATTTGTCGTCTCTTACCATTATAATAACGGTTCTGAACTTTTGCAATAGCCGCGGTACTATCGCAATGTATCAGCACAGCCGGTATCGGTTTCTCCCATAAGGGAATCTCAGCTAGCAGATTTATCAAATACTCTGCTTCTTCACTAGCTGTGGCTAGTGCTATCATCTCAGACTCCATAGTAGACTGAGCCAAAATAGTCTGTTTCTTGGATTTCCAAGAAACAGCTCCTCCAGCGATGTTAAATATATAGCCACTGGTCGCTTTAGAATCATCAGATAAAGTATTCCAGTCTGCATCTGAATATCCTTCAAGTATAGCTGGAAACTTTTCATAATGTAATCCAAGGTTCATAGTTCGTTTAAGGTATCTCATGACCCTTTCAATAGCATGCCAGTGCTCTATACTAGGTCTACTGGTAAACCTGCACAATAATCCCACGACATAAGCAATGTCGGGTCTAGTACAATCAGTGGCATACTGAAGGCTGCCAATGATGCTCGCATAACCAGACTGTCTTACACCTTCACCAGTGTTCTTAAATAACTTTACACTTGGATCGTATGGTGTGCATGCAGGTTTACAGTCAAAATAATTATATTTCTTTAGTATCTTCTCAATGTAATGAGACTGATCCAAAGAAATTCCCTTTTCTGACCTAGTAATTTTAATACCAAGGATTACACTCGCCTCACCCAGATCTTTCATATCAAAATTGGCACTTAATAAGGATTTGACTGAATTTATGGCATGAATGTTTGGCCCAAAAATGAGTAGGTCATCTACATAAAGGCATATAATAGTGCAAATATCATTCTCAGATTTGTAATAAATGCATTTGTCACTTTCATTAACTTTAGAACCATTTGAAATGATTAAGTTATCAAATTTTTCATGCCACTGTTTAGGTGCTTGTTTTAAACCATATAATGATTTATCTAACTTGCATACTTTATGTTCTTGACCATGTACTACAAATCCTTCAGGCTGGTCCATATAAATTTCTTCGTCTAATTCACCATTTAAAAAAGTGGTTTTAATATCCATTTGGTGTATTAGTAAATTATGAATGGAAGCAAGTGAGATTAATACCCAAATGGATGTTATTCTAGTTACAGGTGAAAAAGTGTCGAAGAAATCTATATTTTCTTTTTGTCTAAAACCTTTAGCTACTAGTCGTGCTTTGTATTTATCTATAGTACCATCAGGTTTTAGTTTCTTTTTAAGCACCCATTTACAGCCTATAGATTTACAACCAGGGGGTAAATCTGCCAAATGCCAAGTCTTATTGGATTCAAGAGAATCCATCTCATCATTTATAGCCTCTCGCCAGAAATCGGCATCTAGTGAAGATAAGGCCTCTTGGAGGTTTAAGGGATCCTCCTTTATAGTAAAAGCACTAAAATACGAACCAAAATCTTTTACAGTTCTTGCTCTTTTACTTCTTCTAGGTTCAACTTCAGAACTTTTATCAAGTCCTGTTCTAATAGGCGTACTTGATGTACCCCCACTATTCCTAATTTAAAAGGAAATTTAGTTTCATAAAAATCGGCATCATTTGATTCAATTATATTATGTGCATTTATATCATAAAATCGATATGCTTTGCTATTAATAGCATAGCCTATAAATACACATTCATATGCTCTACTTGCCAATTTTATTCTCTTAGGGTCTGGAATGCGAACATATGCTAAACAACCCCAAGTTCTAAAGTATGAGACAATGGGTTTATGATTCTTTAAAATTTCATAAGGTCAAATTTTATTCTTAGATTTGGGGATTCTATTCAGAACATAGCATACAGTCAATAAAATATCCCCCCACCAATGTTTTGCTGCACCAGAATTTAGTAGGATGGCAACTACTAATTCAGTAAAAGTCCTATTTTTTCTTTCAGCTTTACCGTTCATTTCTGGTGAATAGGGTGCAGTTCTTTCATATACAATACCATGCATTTTATAGAAGTCCAGAATTGAATTGGATTCATATTCTGTTCCTCTATCACTACGAAATCTCTTGATTTTCCTATTTGTTTGATTCTCAATTTCAGTTTTGAATGTTTTAAACATGTCAAAAGCATCACTTTTATTTTTCATCAGATATACATATGTGAAATCAGAACAATCATCGATAAAAGTGATAAAATAACGATGTCCATGTCTAGTCAAAGTGCCATCAAGTTCACATATGTCAGAATGAATCAAGTCTAAGGGTTCAGATTCTCTATTAACAGATTTATGAGATTTCTTTGTGATTTTTGCTTGTGTACAGAATTCACATTTATCAGATTCAGATTCTGCTATCTTAGGTATCATATCTAGAGTGCTCATGTTATGAATTATTCGCTTATTAACATGACATAATCTAGAATGCCAAATATTAAAATCACACAACATATAATCAGAATTATTCACTTTATTAGATTCAACATTTAATTTGAACATTCCTTCACACGCATAACCCTTTCCTACAAAGTTTCCCTTATACACAATGGTATACAAGTCAGCCCTAATAAATTGAGTAAACCCTGCCTTATTAAGGAGATAGCCAGAAACCAGATTCTTCCTCATCTCTGGAGTATGCAAAACATCTTTGAGGATCACAGTCTTTCCAGAGTTAAACTTGATCTCCACGTTTCCAACCCCTGCAACTTTAGTGGTGTGAGAATCTCCCAGCAACACTTTCTGATCTTCAGCAGCCGTGTATGTGGAGAACATAACACGATCATAGAAGACATGGCGAGAATCACCAATGTCTACCCACCAACCCTCTGATCTACCAACAAGGTGAATCTCAGTAATCATAGCCATAAGAGGCTCCTCTTCAGTCAAGTTAGCCTATGGTACAGAGCTAGGCTTGTTCCGACACTTTCATGCTATATGACCTGGTTTTCCACAGTTGTAACATAGAAACAACTGTCCAGGGTCATTCTTTTGGGCTGGTTTTTGCTGTCCTTTTGGGTTTCCTTGCGAATTCTCATTCTGTTTGTTGCGTCTGTTCTGATTCTTGAAAGAATTCTGATTTGGTTTCAGAACTGCGGGCTTGGTCTTTTTAGTGTTGTTGTTTGAAACAAACAACACTTCCTCTTTCTGGTCCTGTTTGCGTGTTGCCTCCTCAATGCGAAGGCGAGTGATCAAACTCTCTAAGGAAACTTCCTTAGTCTTATGCCGTAAGAAATTCTTAAAGTCTTTCCAAGCTGAGGGCAATTTATCAATAATAACAGCAACTTGAAACTGTTCATCCAAAACCATACCTTCGGAGATGATCTCATGAGCTATTTTCTGCAGCTCATGAGACTGCATCTCTACCGACCTATCGTCTGTCATCTGGTACTTCAGATAGCGGCTCACAGCATACTTCTTCGCCCCTGCCTCCTCTGTATCGTATTTCTTCTGCAGCGCTTCCCAGATCTGCTTCGCTGTCTTGTCTTCTGAGTTGTAGTAATCATACAGATCATCGCTCAATCCGTTCAGAATAAAATTCTTGCACAGATAATCATGTTCAGTCCAGCTCTGCAACTGCTTTGATTGTTCAGTCCAGGATGTCATCTGCGCTTCATCAGTTCCGTCAGGCTTGTCTGGCAATTGCGGTTTTTCGCTGGTCAGAGCAGCAACCACTTTTCTCATCGTCAGGTAGTACTCCATCTTCTGACGCCATCGTTTGAAGTGCAGACCCTCGAAACAAAACGGGGCAGCAGTCGCCAGCGGGATCTGAAAGGCAGAAGGAGGAGCAGCATCATCTATGGTTGTTGTCGAAGCCATTGTTTCTGATTGTCTTCAATTTTTTCTGTACTGATCTCGTCTAATCTGAAGATAATATATAAACGAAGATTAGGCTATTCGAAAATACTGGTCAGTGGAGGAAAATAGGATCTGCGAAATACTTGGTCAAGTTTTACCGCTTCATATCAAAGTCGGTTCAGAAAATATTTTCCGTATTAAAAAAAAAAAACTGGTTCGAAAAATGCAGTGTTTTCTGGGCCAAAAATACAAGTGTCTACACCACATAGCCAAGGCTCAAAGCCCAAGCCCAAGCTCGAACCGAACCGAGCCGAGCCGGGCCGGGTCGAGTCGGTCCGTCCAAAGAAATGAACTGATAGGAGGTACCACACCAGTTGTACACATGAAACGATAGCAAGCAGTATCGCCGAGAGGTATCATGTATTTCTAAAATAATATATGTAATTGTCACGTAATTGCTGTAGAAGAAAGACAAACATAGATCGGGTCTAATCAAAGCACACTTGGTGCCAAGCCATACAGTGGTCTGCAAGATGGCTGGTTCGCTTGATCGTTTTACCAAGTATTGCATTTTTGTTTCTTTTTGCTGTAATTCGAATTCCTGCTAACTCGATCTTAACATGTCTTTCCATGTCAGACGCATGCACCAGTGAACAAACTGAATTGTAAAAAAGAGATGTACCCCATGCAGGAGACCCAAAACGAATTTGCATTAATAAATTTTCCACTTAGTGGATCATAGACCATGATGCCATTAATCCTCAATTTCCTTGCAGGGTTGGTTGTCCATGCTTAAAGTGTTACGTGAATCCGTGTAATAATGAGTCATATAAATGTGGATTTTATGTATGCCGGTTGTTACTGGTTTAACTTAAGACAACAATAAGTTTACTTGTTAAACTTCTTGCATATATTATTTTAGAAATACATGATACCTTGTACATCAATTCAAATATATTAAAAAGGGTCATGATAAAACTCTTATGACGGTGCTCCTATTAATTCATTTCATTGGACGGTACTTCAAGATATACACATTGTGCCTTTTCAAATGCACCACATGATTATGCTGTTCTGATTTGCATCTATTTACTTTTTAAGCGGACATCCAAAAGTTTGATATCATATATTAAGCTAAGATACATTCTCATATGGCATAAAAAAATCACATGCTTATCCTGTAATAAATTTTTACACTTGTGGATGCTTATGACAGTAGATAAAATCAGGTAAATAAAATCAGGCAGAAGCATACTGTCACAAGCATACTGTCACAAGGGTGAAAAGTGTAAATAACGATGTCACATGAACTAAATTAGGGGAAGCACGTCGGACAGTATGCTTATCAGCACAAGGAACAAGAGGTTTTGAGGAAGATGTATCAGTGGAAAAAACTAGAAATTTTCTCCAGGGTTAATATTCTTCTATACATACAGAATATAACATCATGGTGTCATGCTCAAATAAGAATATTTAGTGCATTAGAAAATACTCTGTACACAAAGCATACATAACAAAATACTCTGTACACAGCATACATACAATTATTTTTCCTCTTCTAAACAAAGATATGAGAACCTCTATGTATAAATAAAAGTCCATTAAGATGATTCAACTAATTATTTTTTGTAAATTCAAGTACTATTATATTGATGATTTGGCATGAAGTTCAATATAAAACTTGTTTCTCATTATTTGGATATAAACAGAACTATGATTTGAAAATTAAAATGTTGTTAAAAGTCGTTATTCTGTTATTAATTTATCATCTTGATAATGAATGTAATAATATGACTAATTTTATAAGCATCAATTCCACCTACATATCATAATTGGAACTTACCAAAATATCTTCGAAAAATAGCTCCTTATAATCGGACGGTATCTTTCCAAAAGTGGGCCAAAAATCAACCAAACGTTTATGAAATGAAGCAGTGATTCTCTTTGAAAGTTCACCAGAAGGATGCATCAAAAAAGTGTTGTATATAGTATTTAGGTTATCATAATGTTGGTCAAAGAATATAAATATACATATAGCACGGTAAAACACATACTTATCTTTTGTTTCTACTAGTCGAAGTTCAATGCGACCTGATGTATTGATCGACTTTGCTATTGGAATCGTCGCGCCTCCATGTACATTTGAAAAGCTATGCTCGTTCACAATGTTAAGTGAGTAAGAACACAAAGGAGGAAGGGAAGGAGAAACAGTACCATGCCTGGGTTGAGGAGTTGGTTGATGTCTAGATTGGGGAGTATCTTCGCTTTAATGAGAAACACCGTTGGAAGTTTACCGTGGAGGAGCTGATGGCATTGGATTGGGCTGCGGTGAAGCTAACTGCATAGGATTGGGCTATGGAGAAGCCGATGGCATAGAATTGGGCTGTGGATAAATCGATGGCATTGGATGGGGCTGTGGAGGAGCTAACTGCATAGGATCAGACAACGGAGAAATATGTTGTCGATTAGGATGTAGGGGAATTGGTTGGGAAGAAGTTGACTGTGGAGAAATATGCTAGGAAGTAGTATTAGAGGATGGCTCGGCTATTGTAGGATGAAATGGAAGAGTTTGTGCAGTCGAACAATGATGCAATGATGTCTCGTGATTATTTTTTATATTACTTTGAGGGTACGGTTTGACAGTATGACTAGGTGGTAAAGTATACTGAATAAGTGGGAGTCACTATGTCCCTGTCCCCGTCCCCGAATTTTTGTTTTTCTTGTCCCAGTTCTTGGGAAGCATAGTGGTGTCCACGTGTAGTGCGAACCATATCTGTAAATCATGCATGATACTTCAATGGTTAGACTGTCATAACACATGTTGCCTAACACATCATGCTAAGTGTTCAAATAGCAGGAAATAACACATCATGCTAACCATATCTTTTTTTTTTTTTTAACTTGGAGTATGATACTAATCTATATGTACAAGTTCTGATTACATAATCCATATAGCAGGAAATAAAAACCCCTGGTCTTGACCATAAACTATCATATCAGACTTCGTGTGCTAGCAAAAAATATAATGTTTAAAGCAATGATAGGACCAACAATATTTATCATGTCAGTTGATGTAGTGTGTGACATGTGACTATGATTGTGTATCATTGATAAGCAATGGCAGGAAAACCAATGATACAACCATATTATACTTGTACTATGATTGTATCAGTGATACACAATCAATGATACTACCATACACAATCATAGGATCGTCAATGATACACAATCAGTGAAGCAATGACAGAAGCATCAATGATACCTGTACTAAATAATAAAAATTAATTAAGAAATGTTCTTTGTTCTATGAATATGTAAAAAAAAATATAGAAAAAAAAACAAAACAAAAATTTAAATACATGTGACATGTTATTTACGAATAACTTTTACCTAATTTAGTTTAAATACTAGCATTCACCTGATTTAGTTCATGTTTAAGATGATATAATATAAAAAAACCATTTTTGAATTATAAACCTAGACTCGTTTAGCTTCGAGGTGCTTTATCCTAGATGTTTATGGTAAATTAATTAGCTAACATATTTTTGGATCATTTTTATCTTGAAATTTCGATGTTCATTTTTCATCTTTTTAATTAATTTAGTAAAAATTATAAATTAAAGTGAACTTGACGCTGTCATATTGTAACTTGATTTTTGTCATTGATCTTACTACTAAAGTTAATTTTGCTTAAATCTTTTTCTTTTACATATGCCTTTGAAGCTAAATAAATCTTTATTTTACGACTGTGCGGTTTAACTTAGATTGTTCTAGGCTTATCCCTCGCCTTTTACTTCGGGCCTCGAATAAGCATTATTCAAATAATGAGTAAACACAAAAGAACATGGACAAAAAATTTACAAATCAATAAGCAATTGCGCTTGAAGAATTAGGAGTTATTTGATATTTTTTTTGGTTATTATGTGACAGCGAAGACATAAGAAAGATAAAGCGGATTACAGAGAAGAGTAATAAACTATAGAATGACAAACTATTTCACATTTTTGGGTTATTATCTAACACATGAAGAATAATTTAAAAAACACATTTTTTGACTACATTCAATTATTTCACATTTTTTGGGGTAGGTACTCCAGTTAATATCCTGATTAAATTTCTTCAACGGCTGCTGCCAGCAACTCAATGTTCAAAGTATTTCCTTACCGCTATTTTTTGATGCACTACCTACCAGCAACTCGATGAAACTACATTCAATTGTTTTTCCTTTCTATTTCTGTTTTTTCATTTTGTAGTATAAAAACATCAAAAAGTGGTTCAATAGAGAGTAAATCAGTTTAATACCCTATGGATTTTGACCATGTTAAAAGCGCAAAATTTGTTTAATGAACCAGATTAATTTCAAATCTATATTGACGAATGAAACGTAAAAACAAATGGTAATAAAATTTACAAGGGAAAATTGGTGTTGACAATGCTTACTTAATAAAGTGAGAGTATAACCTAAATTTACAATTGTTGCTGATTTCATATGGTGAGGTGTTACTCATAACTCTTTTGAAACTTCTTTTAGAACCACCAATCTCAAGGCTGCTACAATCAGAGATCTAAAGGTTTTGCCAATATCACAATAAACAATAGGTAATAATGTAAGCAATAAAGGAGTAAAGTCTCTAAAGGAAACGCAAATATCAAAACTATTGCAAATAAGTAAAGTCTAAGCTCTATTATGAATACAACTTCTATTTATAGTTTTGTTAGTGATTAGAAATTGATTATGATGAAGCTTTATACTCGATTAACACATCTGAGCATGAAGGCAGAACTTTATTAGACCTTTGACTTATTTATACCTTTTCATGTATTCACATCAAGTATTACCATTGTTTTCTAAGGTGTAATGCACTTGCATCATGAGTTTTAATTTTGAAAGTGTGCATTGATGGTAAAGTTGGCATAAGTTGCCCAAATAAACAAGTGTTGCAAACAAAATGAGATTCATTATATGACCACAAAGTAATCACTGAGTAGGTTTTTGCACGTAATATGTCAATGACTTGAAAATTAAAATTGTGAATTAGAAGGAAAAATTTCTTAGCTTTTTTGTATCCGATCTATCGTTCATTTGTAGAAATAAGCATTTTCTCTTCATGAAGCTGATTTTGCATAGGATTCATCTCTTACTCTCAAAATTAATGCATTAACATCTATTTTCAATGAAATATATTTTTTACAACATCTTTTCCCAAAAATGAAAAGGACAGAGACAGTAACTCTAAAGCTAAGGTCCAGTTTTCAAATAATAAAATTTGGAGCTTGTGATTAGGCCAATTTAAAGGTTACAACTATTCCATCTCTTTAAAGATAATTTTAGGATACTGGATAAGAAGTTAGTGTTCTGTTGTGCAATTTTTAGACATTGTTAAATGTAGTTGTTTAGTACATATTTGGTTCAAATTATATCTGCTATTTCAAGTATCAATCTAAATTGGTTTATATTTGTTTTTCTAACTGATTTATAAATTTCAGGTGTCACTTATGATTTTGCTTGATGTGGCACAACCACTATAGCTATACAACAATTTGTATTTTGTTAAATCTGTAATAATAGTACAATAATTATCAAATAGTATTGGATAAATTACCTAACTTAATTTAATATAAAAATAAAATAAAGAGTTGGGTCAATAACAATATTGTGTGCCTTCATTAATGAGTAATCCAAATTGTGATTTACCACCCTAATTCAACCTGGTCCTATAAGTAGAGATGTCGATGATGATGCTTTAACTGCAAATACCCAAAGTGAAAGTTTACCAGAGAAGTTTAATTAAGTGCTATTTAATGAAGTTTAAAATAAGTGTAATTAATGAATTATATCAAAGGAAACTTACTAATAATGGGATTGGTTGCACGAATTGTTGATTGTTCTATAGCAATTCCTCATATGTTAGCACCAACAACAAAAAATCCACAGAAATTAGATAAATGTATTTGCAGTTATTTGAATCCACAGAAATCAAATAAACTCACTGATAAACATCAATTCCAAATGATTCAGATTATGAAAATGAACATAACCCACTCCGAAGACAACGGCCAACCGAAGACAACGACGGACCGTCCATCTTGGGGGTGTAAGGCAACCCAGTCCGCACCACAACCTTGTACAGGTTAACGCAGTCCCCTTGGACCTCCACTACACCGGGTTAATTTTACTTGGGGATAGGTGCTCAGGGCAAGCCTCAAACCCCTGACCTCTTACCAGGCAGGGGAACGCTTTTCCACTGATCCACTAACGCGGACTAGCTGCATATATATATATATATATATATATATATATATATATATATATATATATATATGCATTTAAACATGCCAAAATAATCCGCAACTTCTATTAACACTGCAGTTTTTACTGAATCGACTATTTGATTTTTATTTTATTTTTCTACAAAAATGTATTTAAACAAAAGAAAAAAATTCCTTTTTATTGGCAAATGGTCCCTTAAAGATGAAAAGATGGCAGACCACAAAAGGCGATAAAATTGTAAGCAAGAAACATGCAAGTGTGAATGTTATTCAGGTGCCTGAAGCTTATACTTAAACAGCCTCTCAAAACATAGACATACAGCTGAAAAGTGTGATTAATCATTGTTGAATATTCAACTCAAGTGATCCAGATAACAAAAAAATCTACGGAATTTACAAAAATTCAAAATTGTGCATATGTAAAAATATTGAAATTTGAGCAGCCGAAGACTTAAAAAGGTTACACATGTTTTGATCAAATATAAGGAAACTGAATATATAAATTGTTTTAGTTCTGATTTGAAGCTCAATAAACATGAGGGTTGAACAGTTATCATAAGACATCATCGTCAATCTTCATTAACATCTGATTCTTCATTGTCGATGCTTTCATTTTCACTCTCATAGTATACCGCTATATTATCATCTTCTTCATCCTCGTCAAATGCTTCTGTAACACGAACGCCATCATTAAGTCGTCTAAAATCAGCTCCATTGTCCATAATGAATTCATTGATTAGATCTTGGTCTGCTTGATAAGCTTGATCATCCAAAACATTTGTGTCAGATGTATACCTAGCTTTTGTTTACATACAGCCCGCCTATCATTTTTCTTACTCCGACCCGATGGATACGTCGCATAATAGACTTGAATTGCTTGTGTTGCCAACACAAATGGATCATAGGCCTTATACTTGGATTTATGATTTATTTCAATAAGATTGTACAAAGGATGCACGTAGATTCTAATATTAGGTGTATTGTCAAACCAATGACATTTGAATAGGAAAGTTTTCTGCTCTGGATCGATAGAGTATGTCACCTCATAAATTTCCTTTAGAACACCATAATAGTCTTGCATATGCACTTCTGGGTCATTACTACCTTTAACACATACACCACTGTTATAAGTTGACTTTCCATAACCATACTCTTCTGTTTGAAATTTATACCCATTAACGAAAAATGTTTTGCATTTTCTCACTTCTTTTTGCGGCTCAAATGCTAAAAACTTTAATCTTTTATCTGTCACATTATTAACAGGGTCACAAACCTGTTAATAAAACAAGCATAAATTAATATATATCTAAATGAATGTAATGCATGCCTAATTAAATGCTAGATGGAATTTTATTATGTTGCTCTTACATAATTGAGAAACCAATCACTAAAATTAGAGGCAAGTAGAGTATCAGGATTCGCTTCCTCAAAAATACCGCAAAAGCATCAAAGTATGTGAGATACTTATATTTTGAAAGAAAAATCATGAAATGATATTTAAATTTACCTTATAAAAGGTTCTACTTCTTGGCAGTTAAGAAGTACGTAATTTCGGATATCATGGTACTCTTCATCGTTCAACCAATGTTTTTTCCAACTACCATAAGGGCACCCTTCTTTCTTAAATACGGATAATGGACAATCATTGGAAAATTCTTCTATGTTAGGATCATTACGTGAGATAGAGTTGTTCATTTTTTTTACATGATCCTCAAAATAATAGGAAAAGAATGTTGTCGCTTCTTCCATGATGTAGGCATTACAAATTGATCCTTCCACACATGCTTTATTAGTCGCTTTTTCCTTCAAGTTCCTTATGTACTTAATGTAATACGTATAAGAGAACTTGAAAATTTATTTTATATATATATAATCATGCTATGAATTTATAAACAACATTTCAAACGGATACATCCATCCATATTGAACATGTCCTCGCATTCTGGCTTCAAAAGGAAGATGTATTGGAAGATGCTTCATTACATTAAATAAACCTGGAGGAAATATTCTCTCCAACTTACAGATTAATTCTGGTATGATCTTCTCAAGCTTACCAATTCGCTCCAATGTTAACGTTGTTGTGCATAACTCTTTGTAAAAGAGACTAATCTCCGTTATAACACACCAAACTTTATGCGGAAGTAGCTTCTTGAAAGCAATTGGAAAAAGGTTCTCCAAAAATAAATGACAATCATGAGTTTTCATTCCATTCATTCTCATACTATTTAAATCAACACATCTATGTAAATTTGAAGCAATACCATCAGGAAATCGTAAGTTTTCAATCCACTTCAACAGAATTCTACAACTTTCTCGACTAAGCTCGTAACATGCTTTAGGTTTAAAATTACCGTTTTCTTCATTCAGCTCAAGTTCGGGACGTTTGCAATAAAGTCGAATATCACGTCTTGACCTCAAATCGTCTTTAGTTTTACCTTTAACATTGAGAACTGTATTGAATACATTTTCAAAAACATTTTTCTTATTATGCATAACATCAATATTATGACGAAGTAGTAAATTTCTCCAATATGGTAACTCTCAAAATATGCTTTGTTTGCACCAATTATGACTCAATCCTTTGCCATCAACTGTGAAATTTAATCCATTTGGATTATTGTATTTCTTTGGAAAGTTTTGCACGCGATCATAAATTTCTTCACTAGAACACATAGGTGGTGCTTCAACGGTTACTATTATATTTCTTCGAAAATCCTTCTTGTTTTGTCTACATGGATGATCAAAGACTAAAAAACAACGATGACAATCAAACCAAGAAATTTTTCCTCCAGTTGCTAAACGAAACGATGATGTCCACTCCATGCAATATGGACACGCTAATCTATTAGCCATACTCTAACCAAAGAGCATACCGTATGCTAGAAAATCACTAATAGTCCATGATAAATATGCACGCATTATAAAATTGTTCTTCTTTGACACATCATAAGTAAGAACTCCATCATTCCAAAGGAGATTCATCTCATCAATTAGTGTTTGCAAATTTACATCTATGCCTTGTTTAGGATCTCTAGGCCCAGGAATGATTAGAGTTAAGAACATGTAAGGATTTTTATACACATCCAAGGTGGCAAATTACACGGTGTCAGAATAACTGGCCATGAAGAATATTGTTTTCCAAATTGGTCAAATTGTGCGAATCTATCAGTACACAACCCTAATCTAACATTACATGCCTCTTTTGCAAAGTCGGGGTATGTTCTATCAAAATGTTTCCATGCTTCTCCATCTGACGGATGACATAACAATCCCTCATTATAATTTCGAACGGCATGCCAGCTCATGTGAGATGCAGTTGCCATAGATGCATATATCCTTTGTAACCTAGGACCAAGTAGCAAGTAATGCAACCTTGTGTATGGCACATCTTTTGTTTTATTTTTCTTTCCCTTGTATCTTTCAGCGGAACAATATTTGCAACTTCTAAGCTCTTTATCATTTCTCCATTATAGCATACAACTATTTTGACATGTATCTATTTTATGATATGGCAATCCAAATGCAGTTACCAATTTCTTCATCTTATAATAATTGTCGCCCAAGACATTATCAGAAGGTAACATCTCCTTACTAACCTTAAGATACTCATCAAAATCGTTTTCTGAACTATTATATTTTGCTTTAACTGCAATATATCTAGCAGTTGCAGATAATTCTGCATGAGTTTCACAACCATTCCACAAATTTCGATTTGCAGCATGTAATAAATCAAAAAGTTTCTTTGCTTCTGCATTAGGAGGTTCCTCCACATCTAATCCTCTCTATGACACATTATGGAGGAGTGGACATGCGACATCAAAACCATGAATTCCATCCTATTTTCTTGGTTATAACTCTCACTATTATCAAAAATATTAATCTCATTGTCGTTATTGCTAGTTGTACGGGTCAATTCTCCTTGAAATGTCCATAACTCATAATCAAGTACTATAAATCCATATTTGCACAAATGACATTTAACGGTATCACCACCCCAAAAGAGCTTCATTTTTACAATTTTTGGAAGGGCATCTAATTTCTTGATCTCCAAACTCTCTAGAAGCAAAATTTACAAAAACATTAATACCCTTGAAAAATCCTCCATATTACACCTTGTCCATCTTTTTACTTGTACATCCAAGTACGATCCTTCATACAATCCATTTCAACTGCATTGCACAATGTTGTAAAAATATATAATATGTTTCTTTATGAATAAATTAATCCAAGTACTATACATTTATTCATATGATATGACTTTTTGACAGACGACCGAATGAGGTGAGTAGTGGAGGATTGACCAAACGTGGTGAGCAGCGGAGGAGACCAAACGTGGTGAGCAGTGGGTTAGGCTTAGGGTTAAAACTGTAAGCAAACGAGGTGAGCAGTGGAGGAGACCAAACGTGGTGAGCAGTGGAGGAGACGACCGAACGAACGACGGAGGATAGCGGGTTAGGGTTTCCCCATTTTAGCAGTTTCCTTATTTTTGGTGGATGACGGCTGCGACTGCAAATGGTGTTTCGGGTTTATCCTGCAATGGTTTATTTTCGTAACCGGTAATTTTATTTTTAATCAAGGATAAAAACTATCTTGTTTGAGATAACGTGCTGGTTAATGTGCTGAATATAAAATATGCTGGTTAATGGTTTATTTTTAATTCTATTTACATATATAGTGAATTAAAACCGTACACAAACAAACAGCCGTTATATGCATATGTTACAACTGTTGCGCAAAAATATAAAATATAAGTATCAACTATAATTATAAATATAAGTATCAACTATAATTATCAACTGTAACTATTAAATACAATTATATAAAATTAATTATTGAGTGCTAGATATAATTTTAAATATAAGTATCAACTATAATTATCAACTGTAACTATTAAATACAATTATTTAAAATTAATTATTGAGTGCTAGATATAATTTCTAAGTATTAATTTTTATTATTAATTATTAAATAATTATTATAATAAATTGATATTTTCATTATTTAGGATAATAAATATATATATAAACAATTTAAATTTCAAGATTTAGCGTAAAATATACTGCCATATTGACTAAATTTTTTGATGAAACTGAGAATTTAATTAAGAATTTAGTAATTACATCAGTTATGAGCAAAGATTATTTCGCTAATTCTAAATAAGCAATTATTATAAGTTATTTAATATAGACCGTAAATTATTATTTGTTACTACTTATAAATCATTAATAGAACAAATTAATTATTGAAAATTTTAATAATTATTAAAAAAAAAATAACACCAAAGTATATCTTAGAAAAATAATATAAACATCTCTTGCAAATCTGTCGGAATTCTGCTGCAAAATAGCTTCTATTAATATTCATCGGTAATCTGCTTGTATTTGCAGCGGAAAATAGCGATAGAAATTTTCTATCGGTAATTTGACGCAATTTGTGACGGATTAGTGAGGGATGACAAAATACGATGGTAATAAATAAAATAAAAAAGTTTAAAAATACAAAAAACTATCCCTTGCAAATCACATGGAAATCCATTGCAAATTAGAGACGGAAAATTCCACTTCGAAAAATTTGACGCTAATTCAATGTTTTCTTGTAGTGACTCTTTTCCTTCATGTTACATATTAACTTTGCATGATGAGTTCCAAGTTTCTTTAATATCATCTCCCTGTCATTCCCCCAAGAAGTTGAAAGATAACTGAGGGTGCTTCATATAAATATGTTTGAGCTCCTTCAAGAAGCATTCCCTACCAGATTTATATGGAGGCTTTGTAAGAAATTCCCTCTTCAGCTTAGATAGAGAATGAAGGTCATCCTTGAAAAACAGGGTAATCAGCAAAACAGAATTTTCATCACCGTAAGAACAAGTCATCAAGGGTCAACTTCTACAAGTAAAGAAAGAATTCAGAGACTGAGATTTATAGCTGAGGAATGAGGGAGGCTATGTGCACCGCCTGTTCTCTTTCATCAAGCTCCAAAGGATTGACCCCCTCTGCAAACCCACCATCTCTGCACGAGTCGCCTACATTACCACCTCCTATATACAAAATCATATTTTCATCATCTCCAGACATTGAATAGTCGGACAACTTTTCGACAAACAAAAGATCCTCAACCTTCGCCTTTTTTCCTTTAGAAACCTCAGTGTCCCGATCTAAAGCAATAGCACCCTCCAAGATCCTATTCCGAAGGGACGAGGGAAGAGAAGGAAAGTCCATATCAGGGAACTTGTCACAGTTATCATGGTAAACTAAAAAGAGAGCCTTTTCATAACAATCAGACATCATGTCTGGAAAATGCACCTTCAAAAACAAGGAAATCCAGTCCCGAGTCCCGTAAAATATCCACTTGGCATCAAAAAGAATTGCTTCCCTTGTTTTCAATCTCCCTGCATGCTTCATCAGCATATCCGACTGCTCACTCCTAGGGTCGAGACTTCAACAGCTAAGGAACTGTTGTCAGTCCTTTCCCTCTCAAGGGACACCCTCAGTTGGCTACAAACCTCTTCATTGCTACTCTTCGCAAAGGCTAAATTGTGGAGCTTAGACTCTAACATGGTCATCTCTTCTTGGAGTTCTTTCTTCTTCCAGGATAAGGAGGTAGCTGTCGCCCTGGCCACATACCAATTCCTGGATATCTAAAAAAAAGAATGATATGATATTAGTCCTTACATCAATAAAGCAGATAAAAGTCTCAGGGAAATAATAGTACAAACCAAAAGTTCTCGTTTAACCAGATTAAGGTAAAACTTAAACCGTTCTTTGGAGGCAAATTCCGGAACAATGGAGACACCAATAGAGGGTAAGACAGATCTGATAGTCTTGTCAAATTCCAAGGCCTAGAAAGAATGACTCATGGGGTCACACAACCGATAAGGAGAAAGGAGCGGATCAGGCTATCTTAAATCCGAATCTCCCTGAGAATCAGATTTTAGGAAACTAGTAACAAAATCACTTCCTATAGTCTCCGATGAGGAAGGGCAGACGTTATGAAAACTTCTAGAAGAAGGTGCAAGGGGGTATGTAGTTGCCGACGACAGGATGACTCAACAATTTCATCTCCAGAAGAATGGGGAACAAAATTTTCCCTCTTATGATCCCTAAAAGGACCGCAGTTGAAGGCCAAAGCAGACCTTTTCTTAGACAAAAATTCAGAAGGGGAAGAAACCATGGAAGGTCGGTATGAACCATCCCTAAGAAATATAGAACGAGAGAGAGAGAGAGATAGTAGGTTGTTTTAGAAGATCTTGTCCCAAAAGTGAAGAGGAGCGCCCGTAAAGAAAATTCGAGAATAGCAGGCCAGAATGCTGGTTCAAGACACATGGGACTTCACCTATGGCACTATTCACCTGAAGTCCCTTCACTCCAAGCTTCTCCTCCGTCAAACAAAGCCCTGATTTTCTCGGGATAGAATTACCAATTTGTGAGATCACAGACATAGTCCTGCCTGGTGATACCATAACATAAACATGTATTTTTGATCTAATTTCTATTTGATGATTGTACACAAACAACACAAAGACATACAAGCGACATGGAATTTTATTATCCTATGGGCCAACAATCTTGACTGTGAAGATGATGTCAGCATGTTGAATTACCTTCTATTATGCATTATTTGTTTTTACAAATTTTACTTCCCAAAGCCCCTGTAATGAACAGGGATGGGTATGACCTCGTAAAAGGTCGCCATTAATCGTCAGTTCAGACGATTAGTGAGAGTTTACTCTACGTTAGAATCATCAATTCCCGATACAAAGCATAATCCAAATCGGTAATTGGAGTTCGGACAAGCAAACTTAATATTAGTTGGATCTGAAATCCTAGGGAGATAGTATGACAAATTTCGATGAACAGTAATCTTGCTTTACTGAAATGCTATGCAGGAAAAAGGAGGAGATAGAAAAAGAAAAAGATCCACCTTTCCTCTCAGCTATACATCTAAGACCAGATCGATGAACATGATTCATATGAGGAAAACAGAAATGCTGGCCAGGGGTAAAAAGTGGAAGGAAGAATTATTTATATTCAGAATCCAGAGGTGATCTAGACCACCCAAGAAGAGGACCGATCAACGCATCCGATTGAGGGAAATTAGAAGACATAGGAATAACACTTCAGAAAAGACAAAAAGGTTGACTTGAAAATTCGAAAATACCCCTTCACTAAGGGGGGCAAATGTTACTACCAAAATTAACAGCGAAGTGAGCTGGTGGTGAAGGGGCATCGGATGACCAAAAGATCACAGAGACTCTTCAGAAAGTAGGGTCAAACACTAGGAGGAGCCAAGATCAGGGAAATGATCCAAAAGCTGCTTCACCTGAAACCTTCCTAGGAGAAAAGATCGTAAAAGCTATAGGATATAATCGGCAGGATCTATCCGACATGGTCAATTCGACAAGATCCTTCTAGCAACGTCAACCCAACAGGAGATACTACAGCAAAAAGTCATCCTAACCCGAAACCAAGAAGGTCAAAAGCAATAAACCCGTATGATGAAGCACAAAGGAATCTTCGTTAATGACCTACCTAAATACCGACACACCTAGAGGCGAGTGCGTCAAAGGTACTAAACCAAGAGAACGCAAGGATCATCCAGAACCAGCTTCCAGAGCATCTGCCGTACAAATACCCAAAGGCCGCATTCACAAATAACAGAAGCGTCACCAGATGCCACCCTCCGGGAATCCAGGCTAACAAAAAAGCTCCACCAAAAGGCTAACCGGGACCCAAGCAGAGATACAGGCTACCCGTACTGATTTACCTAGTACCGAAACCCACAGCGACTTCGAACCGGCAGCTATCAACATACATCATGAGGGCAGGCCCCTCTAAGTTTCACGATAATGCAGGAGGCCTACATCCGAAAGCTTACGTCCGAGAGCCTACATTCAGGAGATGTTACCAAGGGTTCAAATACCATCCGAAGACCATAACTGTTACTCCAAAGATGGCCGAAAGCCAAGACCCCGAAACCAAGGAAAAAGCGATCGGGAAAGGCCCCCACAGGCCTAATAGCCCAACAGTGGAAGGAGCCCAGAACCACTATAAATAAGACCCCGAGGTCACATTTGGAGGGATCGATTTTCTATATACTAGTACTCTTCAAAAAAGCTTAGCGCTTAGATTAGCAAGAGAATTTCTCGTATTACATTCATGTACTCTAAATGAAAATTTAATAAAAAGGGATCTTCTTATAGAAAATTGCTCTATAAGTTTATAATATTATTTCCAATCATCACTGTTGTAGTTTACTTTTCATTTTCGAGATAAGCACGGAATCCCATCCCAGTATGTCCTCGAATAGGAGGATATATCTCCTTCTATGGGTTTAGATTCATTCTGGAAGCCCTTAGCGATCCCACTCCTCCAGACTTCGATATCTACGGTGGTGATCAGATTTAACCCAAAAATAGCCGAACCGCTTATTTTTCCTTTAGATCTGCCCTAGTTGACCCATCCCCGGTGTTAACGAAATATACCGTTAACATGTCGGTTACAAAGTTTTAACAAATTCAGGGCAATTTTTGTGTATAAAGTTGTATAATAGAACAACAAATTGTTTGTTAATTCTAAACATTGACCAAAATGCCCTTCTTCTTCTTCTCTGAGTCAAAGTATGCAAAAATGTCCAAGAAATAGCTCCAATGTCCCAAAGTGTGTAAATATGTCCAAAAGCATGCCAAAAGTTCAATTGAATATCCAAAAGTGGAAGGAAAACGTTTATGCAACGTTCAGAGGTCCAAGTTATGTCTAATAGTCATGGAGAAGAATATGACAGCCACTAATGGTGCTGGAGAGCTCCCATAAATCCAAAATACCAAACGAGAACCAACCTATTTGAATGCCAAGCTTAGGCGTATTTATAGGTGAGTTTTGAGACTATCAGCCCGAATTTCGTATCCCTAGGCGATGCGAAATTGGCTCCCTAATATAAAGCCAAAAAACTAAGCCAAACTAGAAAATTCGCATCCCTGGTCTTTGAAAATTCGAATCCCAAAATCGGCTGAGCAGCACATGTCGATCACTCAAAAACGTATGATCCACACATTAAAACCAGCCACATCAAAAATCCTGGCATTCTTCAATTTTTGTATCCCTTGCCAGAACCGATCCTTCGCATCATGAAAATCGCAGTATGCATCCGTGAATTTTGGAGTCCGAGCCGCCTTGATCCCAGGACTTTACATTGCCAATTTTCGAATCCCGCCCTCTTGCCAATTTTATATCCTGAAATCCACGTACCGTGCACTGGGATTTCGCATCCCACACCATGCCGATCCAATGTTTTTCACATCCCTTTCAGAGTAGAGATTTCGTATCTTGCCATGGAAAATTTTTGTACCATGAATCCCACTTTTGAATACCTGTGCCGATCCCACATTTTCATGTGATCGAGGTGTGAATTTTGCATCCGATCCCGAGGCGAAATTGGAAATACGAAATTGCTAGATCCAAATGCCATCCAGGGCCTAGTCGTCATGTTGCACGGATGTGTTTTTCACTGATTTTCCCATATCGATCACTGCATTTTGCCCAGCCAGGCCCAATGGTCAACCAAATTTCCACAAGTGATCAGCTAAGCACGAACATATGTTTTTTAACATTTTTCACGTGTCAATCACCTGTTTTTGGACATGCCAAACAAGAAGTTTGTTATGTGCCAAATTTTGATGCTGTGAGTCGCAAAATTAATTTTTCGTGATCGTGTCATGTCGATCAGCTATTTTTGAGTGTATGAAACCAGATTTTACCGAAATCCATATATTTTTCCATGAGGAGTTTTGCAATGTGATAGGACCGACACGCTCAAGGATTTTGAGTTGATCAGACCAAGTAGATCACGTATTTTTACCATTCAGTTTTTTCAAGTTTATTAACGACGGTTTTACGAATCGACGCTATTTCCATCCTTTTCCGAACACGTCACGACTTCGACCAAATTACTTTGTGTTTTCGGACGACGTTCTTCAAACTAGAGCGCGTCGTAAACCATAATCTTGACATGTGAACGCTTTGCCAAAAAGCTGGTCAACACTCTTCTTCTCATTTTCACTTTGATCGCAAGCCTCACATAATGACATCATAATTTCAACTGCATAAATAATAGTTTTTTTGGATTATTGAAATAAAAACATGCAAATTGTTTCACAAAAAATAATTACTATGAAATATCAGTTTGTTAAATAATGCAACGAGTTCTTTGGTACATGATATTTCAGTGCATTTGCAGGATTTCTTTAGACATAACAAATTATAATAAAGGTAATGCTTCTATGGGTGTAGTTCAAAAGCTTTAGAATACTAAATATCAGTTGTAAAGTATGAATCTAATGTATTTGTCTATAAATATTTACTTGGTATAAGTCTTAGGATAGGTGTACCAATAAAAAGAAAGATGATTATTCAATTTACTTTATGTGAATTTCATAGGAATGTTTATTAACTTTTCATATGGTCACTTATTAATGATGGTTAGACAATTAATAACATGTAATGACTAACTGGATTTAATGCAAATCTTATTACCTACATTCAGTATGCATGAGCAGGGACGAAGCCAGGAATTTGGCGATGGAGGGGGGGGGGGAAATCAAACAACAATACTAAAAGAAATGTCTCACTAAACAATTGGCTCATAAATCCAGAAATTTACTATCTTGTCCAACATACAATACACGCTAGCTCATAGAAGCAAAAAATATGCCATACAACAGCCATGAAAGCTTTATAATAGCAAATCATAAAGATTAATATAAACGTAGTTTAGAACAAAAGCTCAAATGGCCAACCTGATGAGCGATGTTATCCATAGTTCTCATCGAAGCTAAAGATGAAACTGAATTTTGATAGCCAGCCTGAGTTGCAGCAACACAAAAGCACCAAAATCTACATGAAAAAAAAGAAGTAATCTTATGCATGGTTGTACACAAAGCTTAAATGCAAAAATTACTAAGGCATACTATATACATATTTGATTAACTTAACAAAAGAATTGGGAATATCATAATAGCAAATATATAAATTATTTCTGCATATGATGCACACGATGTGTTTTCATCTTGTCAAACTCTTCGATTATTGAATCATTATTGAATTGAATTGCAATCTCTTTCTCGATGTAAACTATCATACTATCTGCAAGAAATTCATCTTACATTTTGTTGCAAAGACTTGTTTTAACTAGCTTTTCAGTAGTTGCTGTGGAAACCGGAAGAGTCAACACAAGACGAATTAATCGATCTACTAAGGGATACATATTTGACTTATTTGTCCTAGCCAATCCTGGACAAAGTTCAGAAACAGTAGATAAATGTTTTAATTGAACATCATTAGGCACATCTAAACCATAATGTTGCCATTAATATTTAAGATTAAGCTTTTTCTTGCTTGGAAGAATCTTGTAGGTAGAATGTATCAACTAATTCACAAATATTTAGGATATTAAATGATTTGTATGCATCTTTTGGCTCCAAAGAAGAACTAAGGGTGAAGAGTTGTAGCGTATGCTCGTTAAATCGATGATCTAATTCTTGCCATTGAGTATCAATTGTTTCAAGAAATATATCAAAGTGATAATGGTGTTCAACGGTAACTTTATCTTTTTTTCTCTCGAGCACTTCTTCCTGAACTATACCAACTATGCAAGTCGGGAGCAGGGATTTTTTTGTTAACGACAAAATGATGTAACTTTGTCAAGAAATAAACTCCATCGATTATCTCTTAAATCTTGAATAAGTGCCTTAGTAGTTTTCACTAATTGTATGGCATTTAATATATCGTGTCATTGATTTTGCAAATGTTGGCACAAACCATTAGTGATTCCCATAATTTCTTGCATGATGTGCAAAATAAATGCAAACTCAAAAGAGAATAAAGCATGATATGTTCGATGGAGAACGTCAACAAAAATCATGCGAAAGCAATGAAAACAAAAAGGGATCTCAAAAATGAGAAAGACTTAAAATAGTTGGATGTTTTCATAGAGCTCTAGATATTCTAATAGCTGATTTATTTGCAAACAGCAGTAAAGAGAATGGTAAATATCTCCATAATAAGTAGAACAGTAAAAAGAAATGAATCACTGCAGCCAATAGGGCACGACATGTGTTGTTTGCATTACTTATGAATAAGACAAGTTAGCCCCTACATGCAAAGATGAAGTTAGGAGTTAAATATTGTTCTTTTCCTTACAAAAGACACAAATGAGGCCATCTGATTCAATGCCTAGAAGGCAAGGCCTTCGTAACATGAAGTGTATAAGAATTTTTTTTGATAATACATTGATGGGCAATCATTCTACCTAATTTTCCTACTCATACCGACTTGATGCATTCCTCAATTTTCTCAATTTCAACTCAAATGATATATATAAATAAACGATGATTAGTGATTATCTTTGATGCATGAATGTGGTGAACTAACCTGCTTATTGCGTGCTTCATCTGTTTTTTTAGCTGCTAATGAACATGCACCCAACTTGCTTTATAGGTCCGGTCCAATGCAATTTTGGGTCTTGGGTGAACATGGTGCGAAAAGGGAAAAAGTTGTTTTGGGCCCTTAAGGAACATGACGCATAAGGGAACAAAATGGTCACTACCAGGGTTTGAACCTCTCACCAATTAATAAAGGAGCACAAATCACACCACTTGACCACATCATCACTCATTATTTTTAATGATGCTCGTCTTGCTCTTTTATTTCTGGTAATGGAACATAAAAAAAGGGCTCTTCCAACAAATTGGGCCCTGGGCCGTCGCCCAGATAGCCCGGGCCCAGGGTCGGCCCTGTTGTTTTATACCTATTACTTTTATTGCAATGACATGCAAAATTTCTTTTTCAATTCGAGATTAAATATACTTAGCATTTTCCCGTGCATTCTTTAAGACAACTTCTGCGACTTTCTCATTGTAAGTGGCTATGAGTTTTACAAACTGGATGAAGTTGCCGGGATTTTAGAATCAAAACTCTCATCATTTCCAGGAAGAGCACATGCTTGAAACGTTAACCATCGAACAATGTCACTAGATACCGAAAGACTTAATCTGTTTTGGGATATTTGCTCCCCGGTTTGTTTCTCTAAAATATTTTCAATGTGTTGAGAGGATTTCATTAAAACTTTGCAAGCTTGTTCTGCAGCATTATGAACCGAGTTGGAATATTTTCCAATATGATTTAAAAATGCAGACTCATTACCACTATTGACCTTCTTCCAATTTCTAAAGGCCATTGATAGTGAATGCATTTAATCTATATCGATCATTTGTCCTCTTATTGAAAATGAAGCATGGTAAGCAAAATGTTGCATCTTTTGCAGATGAATACTCCATCCAAGAAAATAACTTATTCCAAGAGGCATTAAATCCTTGAAGATGTATTCCTTTTCCAGACAGTGGAAACTCTTTAAGCATGGGTTAATAAGCTTCAAAATTAACATATGCACGTTTAATTTCATCTTGTTTATATAAAGGCAAATCGTATATTTGGAAGCGCAATCCCGGATCACGTTCTAAAGCATTTTTTTTTAACCTCTCTACTTTCAATTCTTTGATATTTTGAAGTAGTGGTTGAAGTTGGAAAACCATATACTAATTGATCATCATTGGAGACCGAAGAAGATCCAATAAATTCTGATGTTTCGATGACTTTTCTCTTAAAAAGCTATTTATTTTAGAAGTTATAACCATGATTTTCACGATGCCTAAAGTTCAAAAACACATATGTTACACAAACTCATTCCATTGTAGATAAGGACAACGTGCTGGAGCATATCATAATCTAATGAATGTTAAGTAATAATGAAGATTAAGATTGAAGAAAGCTTTCAAATTTCATTTATTTCATAATTTCCATTAATCCAAATTAAGCAAACATTTTCAAATTTGTAGAGCATTATGCATAAAAACACAAGAGATTAATAACTAATTTGGAAAAATGAAAATTAATTACCTTAATTTCCTTACTCCAGCTCAATTTGCAAAGTCTGAAGGAATATTCAAGTGTCCAACCGCAAAGACAATTCAAAGGAGACGAATGAGCTGTTGGATCCAACAGCAAAGAGAATTCAAAGGAGACGAATGAGCTGTTGGATCCAACAGCAAGGAGATTGTGTCGAAAAATCTTCTTTTCTAATTACAGTTCTACTCTAAAGAACAATGAAAAGTCAGCAATCTCTCCGTGTGTCTGCCATCTCATACATAAAAAAAAAATTTGTATACAAATTTAAAATTTAAAGTGAGTGTTTGAGGGGGGTTGGGGGGGCGCACTGCCCCTACTATCCCCCCACTAGTGTCGTCCCTGTGTGTGAGTGTACTAGAATAAACATTCATGTTTTCAAGGGTTACATAATATTTTATATATAAAGCCAAAATATAACATAGTGAGGTTTATACGCGAAAGATTACACATACTAAATAATTTGAACCATTGCTAGGGTTTGTTAGAATGCAAGCAGTAGAAACGTCTGGAAACCGTTTCTACGAAGTGTAACACTTTTAAGTGTCAGCAATATTGATCCAATGATATTGCAAATTGGAACAACAAAGTTCAACGACAATTCTGCAAGGGAACCAATTGAAACAGAAAAAGAAAAGAGTATCGGTTAATGTCTGAGTCAAGTGAGCACTGTTTCCTTGAAACGAAATTGCTCCCTCTACGGAGCGTAAGGGTGATGAGCAATCGCCTCCTAAGGATGAAACGGGCCGTATTCGTGATGTTATGCTACAATCACAAATAGACGACGAACGCAAGGGAGTTTCTGTAATTGTTTTATGCAGAACAGAGGAGCGAGGAAGAGAACAAGGAGGAGAGAAAGCAGAATTTAAAACTGTGTTCTGATTCGAATTCTGCAGGCCTATATATAGGCTGGAAGAAGCATTTTTTTCATGAACAGGTGTTCCTGTTTGAATTGCAACAGATATTTCCGTTGGCAGTCACGCGGTCAAATTCAAAAAATAGTGGTTCCGCAGTGCAGCGAGCCCATCGGAGGACCGATTGATTACCAGACCCCAAGATCCCCAAGGCCCAAGGCCCTTTATCTTTGACCTTTAAATATTAACATGAATGTATTATCATGACATTGCCTCTACCTCTTCCATCTCCTTTTTCTATTGATATAATGCATCAATCCTTTGTATAAGTAGTGGCTTAAGGCACAAATTTCCCCAATATGGGACTTAGTTTGCCTCGACAACTTTATTCATTCTTCCAACAATTCCCCCGTATGAATGAGTGGTTGTATAATCTGTTCTGAAACTTTTTGTAACATTTTTCATATCGGTAAAAGTAGCACAGAGGCCTTGAACTTTTCCTAGTGTTTTATCACTATAACTAACTGGCGAATCAGTAGAGTAGACTATCTTTGAACTGTAAGTCGTTTGTGTAAGTCTATAAAGATAACACATGATAAATGCTCTTTAACTCCTTGGTTCTCTGTTTATTTTCGTTTTTTCCATGAACACCGCCTTGGTTTCATGAGTGCTTGAAGAATTCGACCTTTAAATTCTTCTTGAAGCGGCGCCTTCACACTCACATAGGTGATTCTATAAAGAGTATCCCGTAATACCCCACTTGGTTCTGTATACCACCACAGTATAGACATCATTAAAAGCCAAGCTTATCCTATTCTCCGACGGGTTGTGCACTGACTTATCATAGGAATGGTTTGTATTTAACAGTGTCGTCAAGTTTATCTTAAACTTAGTTGTCCCTTTGAACCTAGATTGGGATCTCCAGTCAACTAGGTGGGGTTTCCATTTTAGAAAACTCTTAGTTCATAGGTCTTAAGCCCATTCCCATCGATAAGGTTAGAACTTTCTCTCTTGGCAAGCCTTTTGTTAGTGGATCCGCTATATTATCCTTTGACCTTACATAGTCTATAGTGATAACTCCATTAGAGAGAAGTTGTCTTATGGTTTTATGTCTATGACGAATATGTCGAGACTTACCATTATATAATGTACTATTTTCCCTTCCTATAGCAGATTGACTATCACAATGTATACATATTGGAGGTACAGGTTTTTCCCAATTTGTAATGTCTTCCAAGAAACTCCTAAGCCAATCTTCTTCTTCCGCAGCTTTATCTAGAGCAATGAACTCTGATTCCATTGTTGATCTTGCTATGCAAGTCGGTTCGGATGATTTCCATGAGATTGCTCCATTTCCTAATGTAACACATATCCACTTGTGGATTTTGTGTCATTTGAGCCAGTTATCCAATTGGCATCACTATATCCTTCTACTACTGAAGGATACTTCTCATATTGCAACACATAGTTTTGTGGATATTTTAGATATCCTAAGACCCTGATTATTGCTTTCCAGTGATGTTTACCAGGATTACTGGTATATCTACTCAACTTGCTTATAGCGTATGCAATATCAGGCCTAGTGCAATTCATGACATACATATTACTTCCTAGTATACGAGAGTATTCAAGCTGATATATTCCATCATCGGTGTACCCAATTTTAATTCATATCCACTGGTGACTTTGCAATGGTTATATTATATTGCTTGAACCTTTCAAGTAATTTGGCAATGTAATGTGACTGAGATAACGCATATCCTTGTGGAGTTTTTATAATTTTCACACCCAAGATTAGATCAGCCACTCCTAGGTCTTTCATATCGAATCTAGAGGACAACATATCCTTCATAGATTTTATTATGACTTCATTATTCCCTAGGATTAACAAATCATCAACATAAAGACATACAATGACATATCCAACATCCGTATATCATACATACACGCATTTATCTAATTCATTTATTTTGAATCCATTTGATAACATAGTTTCATCAAATTTCTCATGCCATTGTTTCGGAGCTTGTTTAAGGCCATAACGTGATTTTACTAACTTGCACACCTTATTTTCATTTCCTGGGCTTAGAAACCCTTCAGGTTGCTGCATATAAATTTCTTCTTCTAGTTCACCATTTAAAAACACAGTTTTCACATCCATTTGGTGCATTTCCAAATTTAATATGGATGCGATTGCAATAAGCATCCTAATCGATGTTATTCTAGTTACTGGTGAATACGTATCAAAGTAATCTAGATATTCCTTCTGTCTAAATCCTTTTATTACAAGTCCTTCTTTATACTTGTCTATTGAGCCATCAGCTTTTAGTTTTTTCTTGAATATCCATTTATATCCTAGTGGTTTTGATCCTTTGGGTAGATCCACTAGTTCCCACGTATGGTTTTGTAAAATGGATTCTATTTCACTGTTGATAGCCTCCTTCCAGTATGGAGCCTCAGGAGATGACATTTCTTGTTGATAAGTAAGAGGTTCATTTTCTATCATATATGCATAGAAATTAGGTCCAAAGGTTTTAGAAGTCCTTTGACGTTTGCTTCTTCTGGGTTCTTTAACCTCTATTTCAACATTTCTCTCGTTCGAGTTTTGGTTAACATTATCCTCAAGTGTATTTGTATCTCTTGATCTCTTTTGAACAATATTTTCAATAGAGGTTTTTAGAGGATAAATGTGTTCAAAGAATCTAGCACTTCGTGACTCGATAATGGTGTTTTCGTGAACGTCATCAATTTCATATTTGTACACCAAAAATCGATATGCACTACTATTATGAGCATATCCAATGAATATGCAATCTATATTCTTTGGTCCAATTTTGACCTTTTTCGGGTTTGTTATTTCCACTTAGGCAAGACACCCCCACACTTTCAAGTATTTGTAGGATGGTGGTCTATTTTTCCAAAGTTATTGTGGAGATTTTGATGTTTCTTTCGCGGTATTTTATTCAAAATGTGATTTGCCGAAAGAATAGCTTCTCCCCAAAAGTTATCTGGCAATCCATAACTAATTAGTAAGGCATTCATCATTTCTTTAAGAGTTCTATTTTTTCGTTCGGCTATACCGTTGGATTGAGGTGAATACAGGGCTGTAGTTTGATGTATAATTCCATGCTCAGCACAGAATTCCTCAAACGGAGACTCGTATTCTCCTCCTGAAACGCCCCACCTCCGTTAGGGTCACTCACAAAGGGAATGCCCTAATTTTGGTGGAGGTTTATAAGTATAAGTCACAGATACACAAGACAGATATAAATACACATTTTTTTTTAAACAGTGGAAACAACAGCAACTTTTATTTCATCAAAATACGTGTCATACAAACCATACCATAATTGTCTTACAATACTTCCAAAAACATTACATTTTCATAACTGTCTTGATTATCAAAGAAGCATAAAACATAAAATAAAGCAGCAAAATCCCCATAATGATATCCAAAACCATGATCCAAGCAAAAGAGATCCAAACCGTACATCGATTGTCTTCAAGCTTGCAAAAGATTCTGACTAAGCTGAGTTGTTTCCTCCCTGTTGACCTGGGGGGGGAGGGGGGACGAAAGAAAAGAAGATGAAAAGAAAAATGGAGTCAGACATAAAGCCTGAGTAAATCTAGTGACTTTTCAGTATGTGAAAAAAAGGATATGATAGACATAAACTGAAAACAGGATAGTATCATAACTAAGGGAGTGTAGTCTAGAATCGAACATACTATCGAAACCACACTATATCTCTGCATTTGCTAGAATTATTCTAACCGGCACCCCATGCTGAGGGTGAAGTGATCCTTTTTGTTTTCTAAAGATCGGCTCCTACTCGTACGTGTGTCTTACGGCTACCCCCAAGAAGTGTAGATACCTATGCTGGTCCCACCATGGGGTGTATCAAGACCCATGGTGGAGGCCCCGACACAATTACTAGAAGGCATAGGATATACTACTGGTGCCCCCAGTGCCCTGCTTGTCTGCTCCGAAGTGCGTGCACGACCGCACACCGTTAGACCTACACTGTGCACCTAACATTGCCGTTATTTGACCGCTTACAATCAGCCTAGTAATCGTGCCCCACCCTGCCTAGTTTCAGGGTACCGTTGATACCTAAATTGGGTTACTGCTGAAACGGGTCCCTACGTTACCAGGGTTTTCTAGTCAAACATGTTAAGTGGTTAAGTGTATGTATATACCTAACCCCCACCCATCAATATTTGTTAACATGTTGAATCTTGGCTAAAAGTGTTTTCAGTTGACTTAACCCTACTACCTGTCCTTAGCCTCTTGGAGAACCGACCACTCACATTAGACAGATATCACTACGGTTACTGGATGTGCCGGTTGGTTCCGGGCAGGTTTACACCGTAGTTCAGTCTAACCTCGGGTCTTTATTGGGCTCAATGTTTAACCACCCACATTGGATAGGTATTGTTGTGACTACTGGACAGCCGGGCAGATCCGGGCAGGTTTATGTCACAACTCAATCCAACCTCAGGTCAAACATGTCGTCTTTTCTAGATTTACATATTTTATTATTTATGCAAATGTCATGTCGTCTTTTAATTTGGGTATAATAATTTATACCGCTAAAATGTCACAGTCGTTGGCACGAGCCAAACATGCCAACATTTTTATTATATCATGTTTTACACCCAACGCTATTACCCCCGTTTGTACGTACTAATGTTGGGCTCGATACAATTCAGCCCAACTTGATAAACGTGAGAAAAGGGGAAATACAGAACATATAATATTTCTATGATACATAGAAGGTGTAGCGCATGAACTTGCAAATTGGCGTTAACATAAACATTGGATCATGTGAACTTGCATTCAAAATTGGCATACAACTAAATGGGTGTCACATAGGATGACATATGTAGATTTATACAAACTTTGGTTTTAACATATTAACTTGGCAAAATGTCGAACACAAAACTAGCATGTTGTAAATTAACCCAAAAATGTCCAAATCTAATATATAGTCTATTTCCACATGAACTTGCATAGTTTATGTAACCCAAACTACATTTAACATAGTTCTAATCATACTTGTAATGGATCTAAAATGTATACATAAGTTTTGAGTCATGTAGGCATAAAAGATCTCAGATCTAGGATATGTTTACTTAAGTATATGGCCTATGATATCAACATAAACATAAAGGGGATATTAACATAAACATAAGAGGGATCTAATCATAGATTTTGCCACAAACTTGCAATTGCAATTACTTTCATATACAATCGTATAATAAACTTGCATCGACCCATTTATGCCACTAATCAATACACATAATCACGATAGAAACATCACAATACACAAGATCTACATCATTATACAACAACAATACAATTCTATTCTCAATTACATCGTATCACATCATAATTTTATTCAGATTCTAAAAGACCACTATACTTACAACGTGTGACGAGATCTTGTTTTCTGATTTCTGTTTTCTGAATTTGGAGGTGCTCTCCTTTGGGTAGCAATTTGTTGATTGATTTGATTAGACTTTAATTTGCTTCTTTGTTTGATTCTTGGCGGCTACGATCAACTCCTTCACGACAGTATGACTACTCCTCTCTTATTTTCTTATGTGAATTAGTTGAGTCTTAGGGGGTATTTATAGAGTTTTCTAGTTAATTTGAGCCGTCAGATGCAAATAGGGAGGGAAATCAGACCGTACAGCACACCAGAAGTCGAACCAGGGTCAGACCCACCTGGTCAGGCCGACCGGGCAAGTTGACCTGCAGGTCGACACCCAAGTCGATTGCGCAGTCGACTTAGGGGGGCCAGGTCGACTGCCCAGTCGACACTAGTGTCGACCTGGTCACTAGGCGGGAATTTTCCCGCCCAGCCCAGTTTGAACTCGAATTCGAATTTTAAAACATGTTCTGAGCTGTTTTTGAATTTCAAATTTATTCTGAAACTTCCAGAGATCATAACTCCTTCATACGGAGTCCGTTTCACGCAAACTCGGACTCTATCTCAACCAGAATTCCGAGACGAACGCAATGGCGTAAGCCGTTTCCCTTAATTCTTTCATTGGAATTAATTATACTTTTAATTTATGAATTTCACTGTTATAGAATATATGGGGTGTTACATTCTCCCCCACTTAAAAGGATTTCGTCCCCGAAATATTCAAGCTAGGAAGAACGTATATCCTTACCATCCAATCGTCCATCTACTCAACCAACAAACACAGGTGTCCATTGTCCTTAAAGACTTCTAATGTTTTATGATCATATGCATTGTGTGTATGAATGTCCCTATCTAATGTAGAAATCCGGCGGTCGACTGATTCAGTTGACCTCCTAAATGCGAATCATGTAAGTGTCATGAATCCATTATGTATGCAAATTTTTCCTACCCATAATTCTACATGAGTGCACAACAATTCATACAAATGCGATACCCATATGATAACATATAAAATTTCAACCATATGTGAACGAGAATACATATATGCATATGCAGTATGAAGTGACTGAGCCGATCTAAATCCTAGGGTGTGTGTGTATATGCATCCACGAGCAACCACTAGCAATCACTTGCAACCACTTGCAGCCATAATCCATAACATGTTTTCAAATACATGTTTGCATCCATTTGTTTTCTACCTAAGGAGTTAAGGAGAAAGGGCCGAGGAAATATGCCTAAAAGATAGATAAAGCATAACTTAAGGAAAAAGAGAGATCAAAAGATGTACCCTCAAAAAGAAAAGGGTAGGCTGCGCGTATTCTAGCCTCAGTTTCCCAAGTCGCGTCTTCCTCAACGTCGCTCCAATGAACTTTGACGAGCTTGACTTCGCGGTTGCGTAGCTTTTTCACTTTAGTTCCTAAGATGCGTGTTGGAACTCTTCTCACAATTGCTTCACGTTCCACTTCGGCTTCTTCTAGAATGCTAGGCTCTACTATTTCAACAGACTCGTGTAAACACTTCCGGAGGTGAGAAACATGAAAGGCGTTGTGAACTCCGGCCAGTTTTTCGGGTAGCTCTAATCTATAGGCCATCTTCCCAACCTTCTCGATGATAGGATATGGTCCTACAAATCTCGGTGCTAGCTTTCCAGTGGATCCAAAACGAACAACGTTCCTTAGAGGAGATACCTTAAGAAAAACTCTGTCCCCAACCTCAAACTCAAGGTCGGTCCTTCTCTTCTCGGCGTAGGATTTCTGTCTATCTTGGGCCGTCTTCATCCTTCTTCGTATCAAGTCCACTTTTTCTGAAGTTTCTCTGATCATGTCTGGACCCAGAATAACCTTATCTGTAGACTCCCACCAACAAGTTGGTGACTTGCACGGTCTTCCATACAATGCTTCGAAGGGTGCCATGCCTATGGTAGCTTGGAAGCTATTGTTGTAAGAAAACTCCACTAAGGGAAGGTTATCCTCCCATGCCCCTCCAAAGTCAAGAACACAAAGTCTCAAAAGATCCTCTAAAACTCTATTCACCCTTTCCGTCTGGCCATCGGTCTGAGGGTGATAGGCCATGCTTAAACATAACTGAGTGCCTACAGCTTCTTACAAACTTCGCCAAAACTCGCTTGTGAAGATAGGGTCTCGGTCACTAACAATGCTGGAGGGTATCCCATGGAGTTGAACTATCTCCTTGATGTAAAGAGACGCTAGGGATGAAGCGGTCCTTTTACTCTTGACAGGTAAAAAGTGGGCGCTCTTTATAAGCCTATCCACTATTACCCAAATGCTAGTATTACCCCTTCTCGACCTAGGCAGCCCATCAACGAAGTCCATTGAAATGCTATCCCACTTCCACTGTGGGACCTCTAGGGGATGAAGCAGTCCTCCAGGCTCTTTCTGTTCCGCTTTAACTTGTTGGCATACCATACACTTAGAAACGAAATCTACCACGTCCTTCTTCATACCGTTCCAAAAGAAAATTCTTTTCATGTTCTTGTACATTTTGTCTCCGCCTGGGTGTATTGTCATCTTGGAACGATGTGCTTCCTCGAGAACCTTCTTTATCAACTCCCTTGCTTGTGGAACGCATAGTCTTCCGTCGCGTCTCAGCCAGCCTTTATCATCGATAGAGTGTCTACTGAGGTGACTAGAAGTCTCACCCCTAATTAGCCTATCAACCACTTCAACTAGCTGAGGGTCCTCACGTTGTGTCGTCCCTATTGTGTCCAAAAGAGTAGGGCACACCTCAAGAGATGCTAACAAACCCGGTAGGAAATCAGAGGAGGGCCTAAAGTTAAAACTGGCTATATACTCTAGGCTTTGCCTTTCTACAAAGAGTGGGCTTAGGGTCAGTTTCTTTCTACTCAAGGCATCTGCCACCACATTGCCCTTGCCCGGAGTATAGGAAATCTCGAAGTCATACGAGGCAAGAAACTCCATCCATCTCTGTTGCCTCAAGCTAAGATCTTTCTGCAAGAAAAGACATTTCAACGATTTATGGTCAGTGTAAAGTTCGAACTTCTCACCTAGGATATAATGGCGCCAAGACTTAAGTGCAAAGACGATGGCGGCTAACTCAAGATCGTGGGTCGGGTAGTTCTTTTCATGAACTTTCAATTGCCTTCCACCATAACCTACTACCCTTCCTTCTTGCATCAAGACAGCGCCTAGCCCTGTCCCACATGCATCTGTATAAACTGTGAACATCTTGCTTCCGTCTAGCAGAGTCAGGACTGGGGCTGTTGTAAGAGCCCTTTTTAGGCGTTGGAAAGCGAACTCGCATTCCAATTCCCAATTGAACACTAGATTCTTCTTTGTCATCCTTGTGAGTGGAGCTGAGATTTTTTCAAAATCCCTTATGAACTTCCGGTAGAAACCTGCTAGTCCTAGAAAACTTCGGACCTCAGTTGCATTCTTTGGTGCCTTCCAGTCTTGCACCGCAACTACCTTCGCGGGGTCTACGGCCAGCCCTTCTTTAGATACTACATGCCCAAGAAACCTTACTTCTTCTCTCCAAAAGTGGCATTTTGAAAATTTTGCCTTTAGCTGATGTGCTCGGAGAGTATCCATGATTTCCTTTAGATGTTGAGCATGCTCCTCCTCACTCTTTGAAAAGATCAAGATATCATCTACGAAGACAACCACAAACTTGTTGAGGAATTCTCTGAACACTCTGCTCATTAGGTCCACGAAATAAGCGGGTGCATTTGTCAGGCCGAAAGGCATGACAAGCCACTCAAAGAAACCGTCTGGGGTTTTGAACGTCGTTTTATCAATACTACCTTCAGCCACTCTTAGCTGATGAAACCCAGTTGCTAGATCAAGTTGGGAGAAAACCGACACGCCTACAAGCTGATCAAACAAATTGTCGATTCGGGGAAGAGGGTGCCTATTTTTCTTGGTCAACTTGTTTAACTCCCTATAATCAACACAAAGGCGAAGAGAACCATCTGCTTTGGTTGCGAACACCACTGAAGCATCCCATTCTGAAATGCTCCTTCTAATGAACCCCTTCTCTAGAAGTTCTTTAACTTGCTTACTAAGCTCATTTCTCTCCTTTGGAGCTATATGTCTGACAGGTAAAGCTACGGGCTTTGCGTTATCCACAAGATAGATTTGAAAGTCTATTTCCCGCTTCGGAGGTAAGCCTTTCACCTCCTCGAAGACATCCGGATATTCCCGGACTACTCTAACCGATTGCAAACTATCAACAGAAGCATCAAGTGACTCTAGATAACTAAGCATAACAGCATTCAAAGGATTACAGGAAATTTCTAGAGTGTTACCAAGCCGAGTCAAGAGTCTAACTACTCTTTTATCACAATCAAGAATGTCACTGTTACTGGATAACCAGTCCATGCCTAAGATCAAACCATATCGCGAGAAGCCTAGAACAAAGGCATTACAACTAAACTCAACACTGAGAATAGAGATTTTCAAACCCAAACAAACCATTGACAAGTAAGCGGAGCCCCCAATTGGATTTGAAACTACCAAGGGATCCTCAACCATACTAGTGTCTAAATGCAGAGTTCTACTAACGCAGATGAAATAAAGGAGTGTGATGCACCAGAGTCAAAAAGTGTGCGAACTGGATGATCATAAAGATAGACTACACTTTCTACAGAAATATTACTACCTCGCTCCTGTGGAGGTGCTGTCAGAGCGTGAACTTGACCTCCTGAAGTAGATCCAACTTTTTGTCCCTTTCCTTTCTTCTTTGGGTAGTCCTTAGCTTGGTGCCCAGTCTCCCCGCAATGGAAGCAACCACCCATCTTTGCCTTCTTCTTCCGGCAGTCTTTCTCTATATGCCCAACTATGCCACAGGAATGGCACTTTCTCTTTTCACGGGACTTCTTGTTCTTTCCTCCTTTCTTAAAGTCTATCTTCTTAGCCTGTAAACCTTCTTTCTTTTCCTCGGCCTTAGTCTCCTTCTTGCCGTGGTCTTCCACATGTAGCAACGCCATGTCCACCAAGCTTCCATAAGTCGCTCCCGTGGACACATGGGTCATGACAAGGCTGTGTATAGGCTCATTCAGACCTTTGACGAAGCGAAGCGCCTTCTTGTGTTGGGTATTTACTAAGCCCAACCCAAATCTGGCCAGCTGATTGAACTGATTAACGTACTCCCTGACCGTCATGCTTCCCTGTTTAAGATTTAAGAACTTCTCTATTTGCAGGCTCCTTTCAGCTTGGGAGAGGAATTTCAACTCAAACCTTGTCCTAAAATCATCCCAAGTTTCTACTGCCCTTTGAGCATTAGTGATCTCCCACCAATAGGAAGCTTCATCTTTAAACAACCACAATGCTAGCTGTATCATTTGCCTATCATCAACTCCGAAGATGTCAAACAGATCCTCGGTCTCCTTTAGCCAATTTCTTGCTCCTACAAAAGGTTCAGTTCCATGGAAGTCTTTTCCACCCATAGACTTGAATTCTCTACATGTTTTGGCAAAAGCATTTCCAAGGGGAGGAGCAAGAGGAGGAGGAACTGGTGCTACTGGGGGAGGATGGATATCTGCCGGGCCCGCGCCATTTGTGGCCCTAGCTTCTAAAAACCTCCTAAACCAACTGGGTATCGGTACTCCTTCAGGAATGTTAAGGTCTCCAGACATGCTGAAACAGAAAGGAAAGATTCAAAACGAAGGATAGAGAGAGATAGTACACATGGCTTTGGGGGATCATGCCTTTTAAAATATAACACTTTTTCTAAAAAAAATGCTTCTTTAAACTTTCTTTTGAAAAAAATATCAAAAACTTAATCTTATCTGGTAAACCTATGCTCTGATACCAAGTGAAACACCCCACCTCCGTTAGGGTCACTCACAAAGGGAATGCCCTAATTTTGGTGGAGGTTTATAAGTATAAGTACAGATACACAAGACAGATATAAATACACATATTTTTTTTAAAACAGTGGAAACAACAGCAACTTTTATTTCATCAAAATACGTGTCATACAAACCATACCATAATTGTCTTACAATACTTCCAAAAACATTACATTTCCATAACTGTCTTGATTATCAAAGAAGCATAAAACATAAAATAAAGCAGCAAAATCCCCATAATGATATCCAAAACCATGATCCAAGCAAAAGAGATCCAAACCGTACATCGATTGTCTTCAAGCTTGCAAAAGAGTCTGACTAAGCTGAGTTGTTTCCTCCCTGTTGACCTGAGGGGGGAAACGAAAGAAAAGAAGACGAAAAGAAAAACGGAGTCAGACATAAAGCCTGAGTAAATCTAGTGACTTTTCAGTATGTGAAAAAAAGGATATGATAGACATAAACTGAAAACAGGATAGTATCATAACTAAGGGAGTGTAGTCTAGAATCGTACATACTATCGAACCCACACTATATCTCTGCATTTGCTAGAATTATTCTAACCGGCACCCCATGCTGAGGGTGAAGTGATCCTTTTTGTTTTCTAAAGATCGGCTCCTACTCGTACGTGTGTCTTACGGCTACCCCAAGAAGTGTAGATACCTATGCTGGTCCCACCATGGGGTGTATCAAGACCCATGGTGCGGCCCCGACACAATTACTAGAAGGCATAGGATATACTACTGGTGCCCCCAGTGTCCTGCTTGTCTGCTCCGAAGTGCGTGCACGACCGCACACCGTTAGACCTACACTGTGCACCTAACATTGCTGTTATTTGACCGCTTACAATCAGCCTAGTAATCGTGCCCCACCCTGCCTAGTTTCAGGGTACCGTTGATACCTAAATTGGGTTACTGCTGAAACGGGTCCCTACGTTACCACGGTTTTCTAGTCAAACATGTTAAGTGGTTAAGTGTCTGTATATACCTAACCCCCACCCATCAATATTTGTTAACATGTTGAATCTTGGCTAAAAGTGTTTTCAGTTGACTTAACCCTACTACCTGTCCTTAGCCTCTTGGAGCACCGACCACTCACATTAGACAGATATCACTACGGTTACTGGATGTGCCGGTTGGTTCCGGGCAGGTTTACACCGTAGTTCAGTCTAACCTTGGGTCTTTATTGGGCTCAATGTTTAACCACCCACATTGGATAGGTATTATTGTGACTACCGGACAGCCGGGCGAGTCCGGGCAGGTTTATGTCACAACTCAATCCAACCTCGGGTCAAACATGTCGTCTTTTCTAGATTTACATATTTTATTATTTATGCAAACGTCATGTCGTCTTTTAATTTGGGTATAATAATTTATACCGCTAAAATGTCACAGTCGTTGGCACGCGCCAAACATGCCAACATATTTATTATATCATGTTTTACACCCAACGCTATTACCCCCGTTTGTACGTACTAATGTTGGGCTCAACACAATTCAGCCCAACTTGATAAACGTGAGAAAAGGGGAAATCCAGAACATATAATATTTCTATGATACATAGAAGATGTAGCGCATGAACTTGCAAATTGGCGTTGACATAAACATTGGATCATGTGAACTTGCATTCAAAATTGGGATACAACTAAATGGGTGTCACATAGGATGGCATATGTAGATTTATACAAACTTGGGTTTTAACATATTAACTTGGCATAATGTCGAACACAAAACTAGCATGTTGTAAATTAACCCAAAAATGTCCAAATCTAATATATAGTCTATTTCCACATGAACTTGCATAGTTTATGTAACCCAAACTGCATTTAACATAGTTCTAATCATACTTGTAATGGATCTAAAATGTATACATAAGTTTTGAGTCATGTAGGCATAAAAGATCTCAGATCTAGGATATGTTTACATAAGTATATGGCCCATGATATCAACATAAACATAAAGGGGATATTAACATAAACATAAGAGGGATCTAATCATAGATTTTGCCACAAACTTGCAATTGCAATTACTTTCATATACAATCATATAATAAACTTGCATTGACCCATTTATGCCACTAATCAATACACATAATCACGATAGAAACATCACAATACACAAGATCTACATCATTATACAACAACAATACAATTCTATTCTCAATTACATCGTATCACATCATAATTTTATTCAGATTCTGAAAGACCACTATACTTACAACGTGTGACGAGATCTTGTTTTCTGATTTCTGTTTTCTGAATTTGGAGGTGCTCTCCTTTGGGTAGCAATTTGTTGATTAATTTGATTAGACTTTAATTTGCTTCTTAGTTTGATTCTTGGTGGCTACGATCAACTCCTTCCCGGCAGCATGAAGACTCCACTCTTATTTTCTTATGTGAATTAGTTGAGTCTTAGGGTGTATTTATAGAGTTTTCAAGTTAATTTGAGCTGTCAGATGCAAACAGGGAGGGAAATCAGACCGTACACCACACCAGAAGTCGAACCAGGGTCAGACCCACCTGGTCAGGCCGACCAGGCAAGTCGACCTGCAGGTCGACACCCAAGTCGACTGCGCAGTCGACTTGGGGGGGCCAGGTCGACTGCCCAGTCGACACTAGTGTCGACCTGGTCACTGGGCGGGAATTTTCCCGCCCAGCCCAGTTTGAACTCGAATTCGAATTTTAAAACCTGTTATGAGCTGTTTTTGAATTTCAAATTTATTCTGAAACTTCCAGAGATCATAACTCCTTCATACGGAGTCCGTTTCACGCAAACTCGGACTCTATCTCAACCAGAATTCCGAGACGAACGCAATGGCGTAAGCCGTTTACCTTAATTCTTTCATTAGAATTAATTATACTTTTAATTTATGAATTTCACTGTTATAGAATATATGGGGTGTTACACCTCCTCTATCACTCCTTAAAGACTTTATTTTCTTGTTGAGTTGATTCTCAACATCTGCCTTATACTGTTTAAACATGTCGATTGCTTCGTCCTTACTTCTAAGGAGATAGACGTAACAATATCTGGTATAATCATCAATGAATGTGATAAAGTACCTCTTTCCCTCTCTAGTTTGATACATTTTCAAATCACATACATCATGTATTAATTCTAGAGGTTCCGTTTCTCGTTCAACATGATGAAACGAGGTTCTAGTCATTTTCGCTTCTGCACAAACTTGATATTTATAGCTGGAATCTATATTGCATTTTGGTATGAATTCTAGATTAATTAATTTTCGCAATGTATCAAAATTTACATGCCCTAATCTAGAATGCCATATGTTAGAAGAGTCAATAATATAAGCAGAAGATTCGATCTTATTCATATCATTGTTTGGTACAATAGTGGTTACATTTGCTTTAAACAAGCCATCACATACATATCCTCTTCCAACATACACTCCGTTCTTTGATATTACAAAATTATCAGCAACAAATGTTAGTTTGAAACCATGCTTGCTGAGCAACGATCCTGAAATTATGTTCTTGCGGATTTCAGGAATGTGGAGAATGTCATTCAATTTTAGTATCTTCCCAGAAGTTAACTTCAGTACAATCTTTCCCTTGCCTTCCACCTTTGATGCAGACGAGTTACCCATGAATAGTTGCTCGTTATCAATGGAAGGTTTGTAGGTTGTAAACATCCACTTGTTGGCACATATATGACGAGTGGCTCCTGTATCTAGAAACCACTCTTTGTTGTTGCCAACAAGGTTGCATTCAGAAACAACCGCACATACCCGCACATAAATCCATATCTGCAACATCATCTGAATTATCTGCCATATTTGCTTCAGGTTTCTTCTTTTTGGGGGCACGACACACGGCTGCTTTGTGGCCTTTCTTTCCACAGTTTTGGCAAGATCCTTGAAACTTCTTTTGTTTCTTGGCTTTAGCATTCTGCCTGCACTTTCTTTTGCTTGTCTTTTCATCCTCAACCACATTGGCCTTTGCTTGTAATGAATTGGTAGCCTTTTTCTCTGATTTTCTGTTGTCTTCTTCGATTCGTAGACGAACAACCAGATCCTCCATGGTCATTTCCTTGCGCTTATGCTTCAAATAGTTTTTGAAATCCTTCCATGACGGAGGCAACTTTTTGATAGCGGTAGCCACTTGGAATGACTCACTTAACTCCAACTTTTCGTCGTGAATTTCATGAATGATAACTTAGAGTTCTTGAATCTGACTGACGACTGTTTTGGAATCGACCATCTTGAAGTCAAGAAACTTTCCGATAATGAATTTCTTCATTACGGCATCTTCAGTCTTGTACTTATTTTCAAGTGATAACCAGAGAACCTTTGCAGTCTCAACGGTACAGTATACATTATATAAACTATTTTCTAAACCATTGAGAATGTAATTCTTACAGACGAAGTTAGAATTCTTCCATGTCGTAAGCGCCTCGACTTTGGTGGCGTCTGGCTCCAATTCTTCAACAAACGGCAGATCCTCCGTAATGTATTTGGCCAGGCCCAAGGTTGTTAGATAGAAAAGCATTTTATGTTGTCAGCGTTTGAAATCCTGGCCATTAAACTTCTCTGGTTTCTCGCCATGCGAATATGGAACGGGTGGTGGAACTAGAGGCGGAGCCGGTGGCACAGTCTGTGTCGGCACAAATTTGCTGTTGCTAATTTATGACATCGTCGTCTACAAGTAGATGCAACAATGAATATCAATTTCGTTTCAAGAATGTTAGAATGCAAGCAGTAGAAATGTCTAAAAACCGTTTCTACGAACTGTAACACTTTTAAGTGTCAGCAATATTGATCCAATGATATTGCAAATTGGAACAACAAAGTTCAACGACAATTATGCAGGGGAACCAATTGAAATAGAAAAAGAAAGGAGTACCGATTAATGTCCGAGTCCAGTGAGCACTGTTTCCTTGAAACAAAATTGCTCCCTCTACGGCGCGTAAGGGTGATGAGCAATCATCTCCCAAGGATGAAACGGACCGTATTCGTGATGTTGCGCTACAATCACAAATAGATGACGAACGCAAGGGAGTTTCTGTAATTGTTTTATGCAGAACATAGGAGCGAGGAAGAGAACAAGGAGGAGAGAAAGCAGAATTTAAAACCGTGTTCTGATTCGAATTCTGCATGCCTATATACAGGCTGGAAGAGGCATTTTTTTCATGAACAGGTGTTTCTGTTTGAATTACAATGGTTACGACTGTTGGAAAGGTTGCGACCCTTTACCAACAGATATTCCCGTTGGCAGTCGCGCGGTCAAATTCAAGAAATAGTGGTTCCGCAGCACAGCAAGCCCATCGAAGGCCCAATTGATCACCAGACCCCAAGATCTTTGACCTTTAAATATTAACATAAATGTATTATCATGACATTGCCTCTCCCTCTTCCATCTCCTTTTTCTATTGATATAATGCATCAAGCCTTAGTATAAGTAGTGGCTTAAGGCACAAATTTCCCCAATGTGGGACTTAGTTTGCCTTAACCACTTTATTCATTCTCCCAACAGGGTTGTCATCCTATTTTGTTTATTTTGTTTATTTATACGGATATAGTATTGTCCAAGCATACAAATTTAAGAATACGTTTTCATTTGGCCCATAAGCAGACCAATAGGTATTAAAAAAACTTCCTATCATAGTACCACTATCATGATTTAAAATACATTTTGGAAAATTTTACCATATCTCACATCCATAATCGTAAAATTGCATCATTGTATGTAGTTTACTGTAGAGATAAAGAAACAAACATGTCAACTTCAAAAAGCGTCAAAATCAATGGTTTTTTTACACTTATTTGTCATGGAAGACAAGAGTCAATTCGTGTTATGGTAAACGGTAAAATGATAAATCTAAATGTAACAGAAGTAGTGAATCTTGCATACTTTTATTTGAAGTTTAGGGACATTGAAAGTAAATTCTACTTCAAAGAGTAAACTCTGCGATACAGTGCTTAAAAAACTTTTTATTGTACCCTTTTTTATGTTATTTTAATTTTGGTTCAATCTTCATTTCAATCCACTCTTCTAGCGTTACGTGAAAATTTTCGTTAATAAAACTAGACTATAAACAAGTATGTTTTGTGTGATTCAATTAAATCCAATCATTTATTTGTTCAAAAATACCACCAATATGTATATTACATGAACATCTATGTATTATAAATGGATTGGCAAATCACTGTTATTTTTAGTATTGAGAAAATGCTGCCGTTATAGCATTGAAAATGTTAAATTTACCAATACGATAACAGTTACATTGGTACATTGACTTTGAATACAAAAGAAACTCATCAACAGTGGTATGAATTAACATAAAAACCATAATTTTACTTAGGTTGCGTTTTTTGTGAAAATAACAGATATTTGAACGTGATATTTGAGTGTGACACATTAGTAATGTTTTTTTTAACTGCAAACGAGGTATTTGAACGTGATATTTGTATATAATGTGATCTTTAACTTATTTTTTTTTTTGAATTAATTAAAATACTAATTGCACATAAAAAAACTAAATTTCATTAAACGAAACAAAAATACAACAAGAACGTTTATTATTGAAAATAAAACTAGTACATAAAAAAATACTACCTACGACGATGACCTAAACTCCTCAACTTCGCTAAAATAAGCCATGTAAATCACTATCATCTAGCGCATTCACAATCTCCACATTATGCGGGTCACTGTAGAAAATCAGCATAATTTCTCATCACTCGATATCTGCCACAACTCGAACAATAGTATAACAACGAGAAACGACGTCCTCAAGGTAGGGAGTCACGAAAGAGCGACTCGTGCTGCCATGTTCGGTATGTCTACGTTTAGGGACCCGAGCAGAAGGCGGATTGCCAGTAGTCAACCAATCGAAATAATAACCAGCGTCGACAGCGGTGAAACACTGAGTTGGTGCAGGTGGAAGTGCAGGTGCAGTAGGAGGTATCAGATATATGTAAGTGGGTTTGCCTAAATAGCCGCCAAAAAGTTTGTTCTGAAACTTCGTCAATGGATTTTTTCTGAATCGCCTGTATCGTCTGACTGAACCGTTTGCCCACCACTCATCAGTACCATCCAACCGATCGTTCACCGGATCTCATTCCTCGTCCGGTATCCGTAGTAGTCTGTCTCAATCACGAAACGACCGTTTTATATTGTCCCACTTGTTTTTAATTTGGGTTAGTGTAACCCAGATTAAAACCGTCGTTTAAATCATTCGTGATAATCCCATAAAAGATGCTCGCACCAGCTGTTCGATCCTCTAAAAATTCAATGCAAACATCGATAAAAACTGGCTTTCGTTCATCTATTCAATTGGCAAAAGGTTGGGAAGTAGCAGAACCGCATTCGAAAGACATACTGAAAATTAGAAATTCTAGAAAAATTCCCAAAAAAATATATGTTACAGAATTAAATAAAAATAAAAATAAACACAACGGTGTAAAAAAAAAAAAAAAAAAAAAAAAAAAAAAAAAAAAAAAAACAAACTGTTTTGCTTCTCTGTTTATCGGCGAAAAAATCGAGTAGGAGGGGTGAAGGTGGTGTTGTTTGATGGAGAAATGGAGGGGGTATAAATAGGGTGCTTCGTGTCAGAGATATTTTTTAACGGTCAAATTGACTATCGTTGAGCGTGAATTGGCACGCCCACGCGTAGGAGGCAGATGTGTCCCTAACGTGCCAACTATTTGCTGCGAACGGTAGCTTATCAACTTTGCTTTCTCGATTCAAGCATTTCTTCCCATTGCAAATGCTATAATTTTGGGCTTAGATAGAAATATTCGACCTGTTATTCGCTGAGGCGTCCCACTTGGGTTCGTGCCATTAAATCCTCCCTCCGTCTTTGTCCAGCCTTTTTTTTTCTAAAACCCATATTGTCTTTTCATTTCTCAGATAAATTTCTAATTCAGCCGTTTGTCTCCAATCAATGGCGGCGGCAGCGACAGCCAAATCGGCCTATAGTGGCAACATGAAGGTACGCTTTCAATGTTCTTCTTTGTCTTTAATATTCGGGCTAGCAAACTCTGCTGTAACTGTTCAAAATCAGTATTCGGGAATTGATTTATAATCAATGGTGGCTGGATAAGGGAGGCTGGGTTTCCCCTATTCTCCTTTCGCTTTTCGTGCGTGCGATAGATCCCCAGTTTCCTCGTCTCTCTCATGACTATGCTTCGTTTGTTTTCTTTAATTTGGGTCTGAATGCTTAAAATTTTCAGCGATCAGAAGAAGAAACGCGTTTGTCTTGAAACAATAAGAATCAGCGATTACTGGTTTTCAGCGATAATTAATCGCTTATTACCTATTCAGACCTCCACCCTTAACATCTAATCAGCGTATTCCTCCTTCCATCGGCAACAAAAAGCTTTTCTACCTGCTCATCTGTTCAAGATCCAAAAATTTGCAGTAAATTTTCCAGTTTTGTGACCTAGTTTCTATTTAAAATCGGTTTTCTAAATACGTCAGTAATTTGAGGCTGAAAAGATTAGCTTTGTTGTGGTTAAACAGGGAACATCTGAATTATTGCGTTTTGCTTGTAAAAATGAAAGTTCTTTTATATGCAAGTGTTTGATAAACTATGTTGTCAAATGAAATATCATATAGAACGAAAATATAAAGTAGCATGTACATACTAGGGCTGTTATGGTAATGGTAAATTTACCATTACCATACCAGTACCAAACCATTGATAACCAATATCGAGCTGCATCGGTATACCAGTGCTATCGGTATGGTAACGGTAAGTTTTACCATTATTAACCGTAAAATAACGGTAAAGAAATGTCAATACCAGTGGTAACGGTAAATTTAACAGTCATTTTTTTTTTTTACTATTTATATGAATTCCAGAAAGTTTATCATATTTTATGCAGATGCTTATAGATTTATTTAGGAAGGTAATTCTTTTTAGCCTTATTAACTTCAAAGTTTAAGATTAACAAAATTATTATTTCATATTGTTGTAAATATCCTGTGATAAGCTAAGTAAATTTCCTATGCCAATTAAAATAAGTTTAAATATTTATATAAACATTAACGATGTTAGAATTAGTAAATAAATATTAACTTTTTATCATTATCAAAATTTTAATGGGTTAATGTTTTAATAGCTTTATGTATTGGAAAATTTACCATTACCAGTCAACGGTTTACCAGTTTATCGGTATCCAAGTGAACATTTTACCTGCGGTAACGGTAAATTATTGGTATTCATTTTTGACTTACCAATAGTATCGATATAGTAACAATTTTCTCGTACCGGTAACGGTTACCATTACCATAACAGCCCTAGTACATACTGAAGCTTAAGTAGTTTTTGGTATTTTGTTTAACTACAAGGACAAATATCCTAAGTTCTTTAACATGTATTTTTTTATACTCGCACAGAAATACATATGCTGACTACAGATAATATTTCTGTTACTTTTGTGATCATTGGATTCATTGATATATCATTTTCATTGTCTTGTTCGATTTTATTTTTAGGTAATGATTACTGTATTCTTTCCGGTAATGGTTAATGGATTTTTAACCCTTACTTAGTGTAAAATCTATCGATGAATAAGTAAGTTTATTTTCGTTGGAATTCGTAGTTAACGTTTTTTAGCCAAATCAATTAGTTAAAATGAATTTTTGCTTTAAATAATTGTATAAAATATTTTTGATAAATTATAACTAATATGTTAGACATTCATAATTTAGAATGTGTTTTGTTTTTTAAATAATTATCAATATATAATGTTTTAATTGTTTATAGTGTTTGAATTGCGCAAACAAGAATATGAATATGTTAAAATGACTACATATAAAGCCAGATGAATTCATTTATTCATAGGAAGAAACTTTTAATAATTTTTTCTTCAATAACAGTCAAGTAGAAAGTTCAAATTTGAATATGGATAATGCCTCTCTTATTGATGAAAATGATGATAATATTGATGATGATATTTTAGTGACCGAGCATGGCATTGATATTCTAATTGATCTAGGTGCGCGCCTTGGTAACTTTGATTCAAATTCGTCTGAACTTAAACAAATTTTGGAAGTTGGGTGAGTTCAATTATCTGTGAGGTTTTTGCTTGAATGTTCAATCAAAGTATATAGTTTGCTTTGAATGATTTGTTGCATTGCTTGAACTGTAGCATTTTTTTTGTTGAAATGCTTGAACTGGTTCATTTTTCGGTTGAAATGTTTCAAATTTTTTGGTTGAAATGCTTTGTTTGAAATATTTTCTTTATTTTTTGCCATAGTTGTGAAAGGGGCGTCTAGGCGCGCGACATGGCGCGGTGTTCGCGTCATTATTGCTTGCGGCTTGGCACACATGAAAAGGCGCGTCAAATGGTGCAAATGACGCGCAACGCAGAAATGGCGCACGACACGCCTTTATTTTATGGTTTGTTGCATTTTTTGCATTTCAAATTGCAATAACTACTATATAGATACTTTTACCATGACTACACCCACCATCACTATTATTATCATAATAACATAAAATTCGAATAACTTCATTAACATCTTTTTTTCAATTATATGGAAATATAATCACATCATTATTATTTTTCTATTCGATTATCATCAATGAGTTAATAACCTTACAATTATGTAATTGATTGATCTTAGTATGCCGGCATTTAGTACTGACATATGTTTTATTATCTAACGTAGTTTAGATTCATTTTAATACTATTAGAAATATATAATGTAATGTATAAAATATCATAAACTATTGCCTAGCATAGATGCAAAAGCAAATGAATAGGACTGAGAACCCATGAACGATAAGTCAAGAGAAGTAGCTTTAGAGAAAGAGGAAGCATCATTAGAAAATTAACGTTTAATCAGCTCTGAAACATACCCTTGGATTTTTTTTTTTTTGTGTGAATATGTACAAAATATTTGTACGATTTGTCACAACATGATAATATTTCATGATTTGGTATTTGTTAAATACAATCGAGCATTAAATTTATCAAATTCAGATTTCTAGTTCATTAGCAATGTGTATTATTATTTTGGATTTGATAACTATTATGCTTGAAATTTTATGTTTTATGTTCTTTTGTAAAATGCATAAAAAAAATTATTGTATATGTTTGAGCAAGTTTTTTTTTTTTTTCTGTTAACATATTAAATTTATCAAAAACATTAAACATGCGCAGTAAATTAAAAAGGCGCGCGCCATTTGCTGTGCCGTGCGCCAAGGCTCCAGGGAGGGTTTGCGCCGTGCGCCGTTAATAACACCTTTTTTTGCTGAGCTGAATTGTTTGCAATTTTTTGACTAATCAATGCTTGCTGGTTGAGTTGATACTTGAATTGAGAGAATGCTTGTTAGATAAATTGATTGAAGTTAGGTAGATTGAATCAAGTTAAGTGGATTGAATTAAGCATCATTAAATTTTTTGCTTAGTATTTACCCGATCAATTAGAATGCAATCAATTTGAATATGAATGATTAAAATCAATATTTATTTGTCAAGATTAGTGAAACTAATTTAAAAATCCATTTGTGTAGCAATTATTATTATCATTATTTAATTATGTTTATTTTATGCCTTGCACGGATTCTCGAAAAAAAACAATAATAAGAGATTATATATGTCATAAGTTAAAGTAGATAGGCACAACTTAATTCTCCTCTGCAGATTGAATCAAGTTAAGCAGGTTAATTAAACATCATTAATTTTGTTGCTTAGTATGTTTACGTGATCAATTAGAATGTTGTAATCAATTTGAATATAAATAATTGAAATCAATATTTATTTGTCAAGGTATATGAAACTAATTTAAATTTGTATAGCAATTATTATTGCATCACTATTTAATTATGTTTAGTATCTGCATTGCACGTATTCTCGTAAAACACAATACTTGATGATTCTATGTGCCATGGGTTGAAGCAGACAAACACAACGTAAAATCCTCAGCAGACAGATTGAATTAAACATCATTAAGTTTGTTGCTTAGTATTTACCTGATCAATTAGAATGTTGTAATCAATTTGAATATGAATAGTTGATATCATTATTTAATTTGCTTAGGAATTATTAGTACATTACTATTTAATTTTGTTTATTTTCCGTTTCGCACACATTTTCTCAGAAAAAGGTATCCGGAGATTATATGTGCCATGAGTTTAAGCGGATGGACATAACTTAATTTCTCTCAGAAGTTTACTAATCCGTCAGGTTCTCTTAGAGTATATTATAAAAAAAAGGTTTATTCTTTAGTTTGTTACGAGTTTTCTTTTTAATTAAATGAATAATTAGCAAAAAAAAAATTTTTTGCACTCTGCATTCTTCGAATTACTAAGGTTGCGTTCGGTTTATCATTTTTAATTTCGGATTTTAGTGCATACAAAAACGCGAACGACGCTCATATACCGTGGAAAACGACCGTTTTAAAAAAGGAAGTTAACAAACAAAATAGAAAATATTTTTTTATTATTTTCCATGCTTAGACTTCTTCATCTTTGTTCCGTCCCCTCCATCATCCCTTAACTCTTCCACATTTTGCAGTTAACGTTGAAAACTCAAAAACTTAAAACATAAAATAAACCGAACGCACCCTAAAGTTTTATAAATTGTGATTGTGTTAACCCGTATTACTTTCTACACCATTGGTTGTCCATGTTTGTCTCCTCCTTGCCCTGATAACATCCACTCTCCGATGGCTCAAATCTTGACGATATTGTGTCTTCACTTACTCTATTTTGTTCTGTCCTTTTCCCTGTCCTTGGTCTCATATCATAATTCTGTGTCTCGCTCTTTATCAAAGTAATTGATCAGCACATACAGAAATATTTTAGCAATGCACATGAAGAGCAGAAGTGCGACGCATGATTAAAAAGGAAGGAAAAAAAGTGATCTATGCACAACATGCCATCATCACTAGATTTAACCATATTGAAAAATTATACAGAAAGCGCTAGCGGGACTAAGAAGAATCAATTTAGAGGGCCTGAGGTGGCGAGTGTTTGATGCAAAAGGCCAGGTGAGATCATTTGCTGGTTATCAAAAAAACTCCATAAAATTATATATCACTATACATATCATAAATGTGTTTAAATCAAGTTGTAACTGTACTTGATAAGATACTTGGAAGGCTGGCATCTCAAATAGCAACCGTGGTTCAAGGCAAGGATAAACCTACTTATACACCCTACCGTGAAGATGGGGATATGTGTATCGTGCTTAATGCTAAAGATATCGCCGTTACAGGGAGAAAATTGACTGATAAATTTTACCGCTGGCACACTGGGTAAGTTTCATTGAAACAACGTTCGTTCATTTATAGAGTAAATTACACAAACCCTATACTTTTGTTCCTGACTGCATAATTTTGATGCCTTCATAAGAAGGGATGGGTTTACGCTTATAGATAATCGATTAACACAACAGGACACGGGCCAGTGATCATTTCTTTTCTTTACAACAATTATGCAAAGACCCAATCATGGATCTTCTCGTGATGTGTGTTTTTTTTTTTTGAAGTTACATCGGTCACCTTAAGGAAAGAAGCTTAAAAGACCAACTTGCAAAGGACCCCACAGAAGTTATTCGTAAAGCGGTTCTCCGAATGCTTCCTCGAAACAAACTGCGAGATGTAAGTTCAATCCGTAAAATCGTGTCCTTCATTTGAATTTGATTCAGAATTGGCTAGTATCATGAGCCATTATGTTGGTAATGATCAATAATTAGAGCAATTGGGACTGATTTTTTTTTCATATGTACTATCATCTGCGTGCCTTTGGTGGCTAATAAATTCCAAGAAAATTGTGTGACTTGGGATTTTTCTTTGGGGTAATTGATTGTGTAGCTAAGCAAAAGTATCATATGAAGTATACCCTTTAGTGATAGTATATTACGCAGATTTAGACAATTTTTTGGTGATGCAAAGGACATATGCTGAAGATTGTTTTGTGTGTGTGTGTGTGTGTGGGGGGGGGGGGGGGGGGGGGTTGCACACATCTTTATGATCCGATTTGACTTTATATTTGGTGATTAAGTAGTTGTTTGTTCTGCTTATTATGGTTTATTTTGCCTTTGAAATTCCACAGTCAATGGTGAAATTTTCATCTCTATTTATTGGCAGCAGTATGCCGATATCCACAAATATGACATGCATAATCGTTTTACAGGATAGGGATAGAAAGCTGAGAATATTTGAAGGAAGCGAGCATCCATTTGGTGATCGAATGCTGGAGCCATATGTGATGCCTCCAAGGCAAGTAAGGGAAATGAGGCCAAGGATACGCCGTGCTTTGATTCGTGCTCAGAAGAAAGCCGAGCAGAATGAAGGTAACACGGTCCCTACCAAGAAAAAGAAAGAGGCCAAAAATGAAGTCATCAGTGCATGAAAACATGGAGAGAGCTCTCTTTTACCTGCGCTGAAGAAAACTTATTGACCATTTGAGTTTGGAATGGATTCTTGGATGGCTGTTGTACCTTTGTCAAAGAGTCTCTTTGCTGATGGCATTTGCTTGTATTGCTAGGATTCTGTTCACACCACTCATGGTGTAGATCATGCTTATTTTTTGTTATTTAGCTTTACATTAGGTGATGATGTTTATTGGATGCTTGCACGCAGAGTTGTTTCTCTTTTCAGATAAAGAAGCAAAGCTCTTCTTATATTTTTTATTTCAACGCCAAAATGGCTACAATGTTTGTCGAATCAGCGTCTGGCTTTAGAAATATCGTCTGATTTGTTTTTTATTCTGTTTTCCCTCTTTTGCGGCGGATTTGATTTGCTTCAGGAAGTGTGGTTGAAAGTTATCTCTTAACCTGTTTCAGGCCTAGAACGATACCAATTTTATTATCCAAGTCACAAATTTTTTATTTCAAATGATGAGACAGTCAGCTGAAATCTATGCCATGCCGAAGGATCGTTCAACAGAGGAGTTTTGCTAGGGAAGCATGAGGTTGGGAAGATGGTGCACTTGGTTCGCAGCCTCCGGGGATACCACAGGCAGAGTGGTGGTTTTAGCGAGTCTAGTGTAGTGACCCATGCTTTTGGTTGGTGATTGTTCGCATTTGCTGGTGGTAGTTGATGATAGATAGGGAGGGCATCGGTGGGAAATGTCGGAGCAGCGAGGGCTGTCATGGTAACGGTAAAGTTACTATTACCATATCATTTACCAGTCAATTGGCTATCATTTCTAAGAAAGTCGGTATTCCACTATAATCGTTATAACAACTGTAAATTTACTATAAAACATTGGTTATATTTCTTTAATGCCAATAGTAATAGTAATTTTATAACATTAGTAATTTTATAACAATTGTAAGGATAAATTATTTTAAAATTTTAGCCACAAAGGGCATGAGACTTCTAATTTTTTCAAGAGGGCAAAACAACCTTAATTAACAACGTTTTATTTTCGTGCAATTTCCATCTCCTTCATGTTACTCTTCCTTTTCCATTTTCCATTTATAACCGTAAATCAAACTCACGAAATTCATCACTAATGGCGATCGGATCTCAAACTCCCTCATCTCCTACCGCCGAATTAATTAATATAACTGAACAACCAAAATTGACACTAGATCAAATTCAAATCGAACACGAAACACAACAACAAATGGAAACCCTAACTGAATGAGGCAAAAATCTCCAACCTACAATCGAAGCCCTAGTTGAAGAACAACAGAGAGTTGAACCGCAAATTCAAAGCGATTTACGAAACCCAGAAGAAACTGCAAGAGGAAAAGAAACCGCAAAACCAAACACCGAAATGCCAGTTATCGAAGAAAAAAAAGATGCAAAGTAGAGAGAAGGTCAAAAAAGTAAAACAATCCAAAACACATTGAAGAAATAACAAAGATTAAGTCAAATGAAGAGAAAACTAAGGTAAAGGATACCTTAATTAAAAAACAGATATTGTTGTTGTCGTTTTCTAACAATACTGTACATATTTAACAACAAATAGCACACAAAAAAGGAAACTAAATTCAATTCGAAGAGTTTGAAGAAAATGAACTGAATTCGGTAAGATAATACGCAATAATATTAAGTAATGCTTGTTAGAGCGAAAATGATACTATTGTGGTACTATTAATAAACACAAAACTGACACTAGTGTTGGATTAGTATTATTAAACAAAAAAATGATACTGTTGTGTTAGTAGCATTAGAAGAAAAATGCTTTATAAATGTTGGGTTATTATCATTAAACACAAAAATGATATTATTGTCCTACAAATATTGATACTTAGAACAATGTAAACTGATAATGTTATGTTAGAATCATTAATATATTAAAAAAATGATACCTGAAATGCTTCTAATTTAATCGAAAATGCTATTAGGTTAGAACAAATTAGACTATTGAGTATCAGTAAAAAAAAATTGATACTATAGTGTTAGAAATGATTTAAATTTCATCAAAAATGATACTTAAAATGTAGTATATAAAAACTGATACGGTTAATATATAAAAACTGATACCATACACCTAACAATAACAGAATTTACTTAGTATATGAAAATGATACCATAAAACATGCAAAACTGATACCCAAAACTTAAACTCATTAGACTGATATCTTATTTACACAAAAGTGATACCTTTGTTTTGTAACATCTCACTTTTTCCGTATAGTTTAAGCCGACATTTAACAACACTTGTCAACTCGAATTGTACCGAAAGGCGGATAGTTAAAAGAAAGAAATTAGAAGGTGAAGAAGAAAGATAGAAATATCATAATAGAAGAATAAGAAGATCCGAATCTCACAGCGGAACGAATAAAATATAATATATGAACAATACTTTATTCAAAACAGAACTCTGTGTGTGTGTGTGTATATGATTAAAATATCACAGTACAACATTAATTCATTATGACATACACAGTAGAATAATATAATAACAGTAGATGTGGCTATACGACTCGATCCGGCTCCTCTTCTGAAGTTCCAAGCGATACCTAACCTGGAAATATACTGGGTCTGACTCGAGTCATTTGAAGCAAAGCAAAATTTACCTCGATCAGTCTAGAATACTTTCAGTAATAAAATTCATACATCAACCAACTTGTTTAACTTTAGAAAATCCATTTTAAAGAAAAAGATAATCGTAAAACCAGTCCACACATAAACACGGACGATTTTTACCTTACAATAACCCAAAATATTTTTGATATCAAAATCTAGTGATATTATGACAGTGTCTATTAAAACACAAATAAATAATCATCTAGCAGAACGTTTGCATCTCAAGCTCTACATATATATAGTATATAATCAAAGTCTGCATGGCTCGTATTGGAGTTTGAATTTCCAACATGGCAAGGTATGAGACCACGTTCCGATCAGTATAATCTAGATATGATACACTAGGGTTCAACAAAAGCATCTTATAATTCGGCCACACATGACCGACCACTCATTTAGCTTGAGAGTATCGAATATATTGTCACCAACGGTTGGATCCAACATAACTGTTTCCCGGGAGATACAGAAGTGAGAATAACAAATAAGAACTTTTTCTAGATCAGTGACGATACAACCTAATGGGAATGACTCACTTTACCATGCTACCTGCCCGATTTTTTGTCATTTCCCGGTTGATGATGCTTGAGGTCGCGATTTCCTTTCCATATAACATCCACATATCTTTGAATGCCACATCGTCAGATCCATCAAATCACCAATTGACATCCACAAATACACTCTCGATGTTAAGCAAGAGAATTTCTCCACCACTAAACTTGGTATATTTGTAAAAATCAACAAAACGTGATTCTCAAGAAATACTCTGTTAGGCATTTGTCCATACAAGTCATCCAGGAACAGGATGAACCGAAGGCACCCTCCTACCACATCCTTATATATGGATCACCTCAAAGATCAGTAACGAGAAGTCCTTGCAATTAGTAAATCCCAATCACGACAAAACCGCAATGTATCTATTTTATGAGAGCTACCCAGAGATTATAAGTAGTTCTTAAGTTTCATGAAGATCTACAGTCTTCAATGCTCTATCTTGATTTATTGCAAGTTAGTTTCGATCGCAACGTTGATTCGAGTGGTTTTGTGTCTAGTTCCCATCCCGGTCTCTTCGAAACAGCACGTTAAAATTCTGATAAGATATTTCATTGGTAGTCGGGTTTTTAATTATCAATTCACACAATAGCATTGTCAAGTATTTTGGTAGCTCAGGCTCTTATTATTCAAAAATATTCCCTTAAAACTCAATACCAATTTTTGAAAAAAATCATCTCATCGATTTAATATCGATTTTATTTACTTCTCTTGACAAATCATTTTTGTTTCCCTTGCTTTAGTCAAAACCATTATATTGTAAAACTAAGTTTGGGATTTTATAATTAAAACCCATTTAATCACTTCCTTTTTCCAAAAGCCTTTAGCATTCTTATTATAACTAAATTTGGATTTATATTTACAATCCAATAACCCATCTTTTTTTGTCCAATTCTTTAAGTGTCTTTTCATTCTTGTAAACTTCTTTTATTATATAAATTTTCTATTATTCAATTAAATATTTAATAAAATATTATTTAAATTATCACATTAGCTCAAACCTATTTTATGACTTTATTTATAACTCAAAAATCCATTTAATGCTTATTTTACCAAATTTATTTAACGTACATCTTTTTTTTTTTGACATTTTTTCTCTATTCGAATCTTTTTAAGTAATTTAACTAATTAAACATCTTTTTAAAACTAATACTTTAGTTTTAATTTCTTTTAAAAATCCTTCCAAAACATTTGGATTTTTATGGTAAAAATCTCCTTTGAAAGATCTTTATGAATATCCAATTTAATTCCATTACAACTTGGTTATTATTTTAAATGCATTTCATTTAAGAAATAAGCATTTTAATAAAAATAATAATTGAATAATACTTAACTAAATCATTTACTGAAATAAAATAGTTTATTTCTGCATTAACTAAATGGATTAGTTAATCACATAACAATAACTAATTACGTTAATTCACTAATCATTTTAAAAAATTGCTAAAATAAGAAATATATTTAAGAAAACTTATTAGTTTAAAATAATTATTTGCTAAACCATTTCCATAGAAAACCAATTTATCTAATGATCAATTAAACAGTTAACTGAGTCAACTTTAAGCCATTTATTAACTCATTTACTGAATTCAATTGATTCTTCTTCTAGTATTAATTAATAATATAATTTATCCCAAAAATATCATTTAATTGTTTTTGAAAACCATTATCTCAAACCCGTAGTTTAATTACTGCTTAATTCGCTTATAAAACTTATCTCAATGTAAGATCCTTATCATAAAATCAATTTATAAATCTTAAAACAAATTTGTAATATCAATTTATTTTTGTATAATATATAAAATATAATTAGGAAAATAGTCTCAGTTGTAAAAATATATTTTTATAACTTAACTACGTCAATTCATTTGACGATAAATCAACGTCTAAACAAAATATGGATTTTTAGGCCGTTTGCTGCTAGTTCCTTAATCAATACTGTCTATTGATTAAAAATATAACAACGTTGAATTTCAATTCAACGTCAACATCCAAACAGGTTTCCAGTGTCATTGGGGATTAACAGTTCATATATAAATAATATGAAAACAAAAAACATACATAATGTTTGAGGAATCTGGTTGGATCCCTCCAACCCATTCTTCCCTGCATCACATTATTATAACATTCTATAACAATATAAAATAGAAATTTCGTCTAATGCGTTTAAAATGACATAAATATAATTAACGTTGACCAATTAGCAAAAAATGACATTCAAGGCAACCATTCACCCAATTTATACTATCAACTATAAGTTATACGAATTTTATCACATCATAGGACTCCACAAAAGTGTGAGAGTTAACTCACCTTATTTTTTATTCGCTGATTTTAGCGCTATTTCGTTTAATTTCAAACAGGTATTTTAGAATTAAACGAAATTTCGACACCTTCCAAACTCTTTTGAATTAGTTCTTCCACCTAGCGCCTTCCACCGCGATTCCAACGGTTCTAATTTCATACAATTTTGGTAACATAGGCATGAGTTATACTAACTATAAGCTTAAGTGATTTAAATAAACAATAAATTTCTTAATTAAAATATAAGTATATTTAATTGCTTGGTTAATATGAACTTAAGCCAATCCTTACTGTATATTGTTTCGTTCTAAACGCGTGCCCACACAATACCCAGCTTCTTGGTTCTGCATGAAAGCAAGCACCCACTATAAGTCAACATTTTAAATAAATAATAAGTTCAAGTTATTTAGTAAGCTAATGACCAATTTAAACAACTCAGGCCGATAACCTTATGATACCATCGTTTCCATTTCGCTACTCATCCCCCACGCTCGATCCCATCAACCGATCACTTTAGCATCCAACCCGCCACCGTGTCCTATCCTGACGACGCTACACCCCCACAGGCACCACCGGCGATTACCCATCTGCCACCGCCAGTCGATTCCCCCTCCTCCGACGACCTGTAGGCTCCACACGCAAACAAGAATCTAACACCTTCACCATTGACATGGGCCTCCATCCAACGAGCCGCCAGTATGATGCTGTCATCGAGCTTCCCACCGTAAACTACACCTGGTGACCACCTCCACAACCCACTCGCAACCCCCCGCCAAAATTTGTCCCTCACCCCTGTTCGGTTACAGGAAAACATTGCAACTCCCTTTTTGTCATAGTATTTCATGAAGCTTCTCCAACTGATGCGCCTCGGCCTTCTAAACCCCATACTACACATCGTTTGACCTTACTTGGCTTCTGATATCGTCGGAGCATAGCTCCAGCAGGCGCTAGAAGGAGAATACTGCAGAAAAATATATATCTCGAACACTAAATGAAGCATATTTGTGCAAATATCACGATCTTACGATCTCGTCGAATCCAGCTACACATGATTTCATTTAGTTTTGGATTTTATAGATTTTTTTGAAATATTTCGAGGATTCTGCTGTGTCTCCTTTTGTTATCTCGAAGAGTGTGTTTCGAATAAAAGGAAAGCAGTTCCTTATATTTTGCAGCATTGGATTGGAAACACGAGAAGACAAATGGAAACAAATTTTGCCGTAAATTTTGAATTCTAATATAATGTTATACATTGTACATTAGGATTTTTATTTTCAGGCTTCATACATAGTTGACAGGCTAGAATTTGAAACTTGAAAACGATAGGGTATACGTGTATATTTTTTTAGAAACACGCTGTACAGATTTGTTCAAAGATCTATTGAGATGAAATTTTGCCAGAAGATAAGATTTATAATAAAGTCTTCATATAATTTCTTATATAATATATATCATCCGATCAGTAAGGTAAATAGCAAAAGACAACATGTCAGAAATATATGTAAGACGACCCGAAATCCCGTTCTGACGGAAAATATAACACATAAACATATAATAGCAGAACAAAATTAAGTAAATACACCAGATAATGAACAATAAAATATACTGGATAAAGTAATCATCAGAGTTACACAGTATACAGGATCTTACTTAGTACAAATACAGTCCAGCTATACATAAATGTCTACAGCGGAAAACAAACAAAATATGTACAATAGGAGCTGAACAGCATAAAAAGAGATAAATGATAGAATCCATCTTCAGCTCCAGCTATCCAGAAAGAACCAGCTAAACCTGAATACAAGACTGCCCATGTAGAAAAAGGGGCACCCGAGTTTGAAAGTGAAACAAACTACGAGTCAGTCATGGGACTGGTATGAGAAATCTACTCAACACATATATAATTTGGCTAAACACAGGACCACGCCACTTTCGTGGAACGGGTCTACTCCATTGGATTGCCAGTGCTTTAAAACAAATCTTTCTTTTAAACATCGCTATGCTTTTTTTAAAAATGATGCCATTATAAGACTCAGTTCCCATCACACAATGCAATGCAAACCGGAGGATAGAGTTTTACCTTATAATGGCCAAAATATGATCGATACGAATAAAACAAAAGCATTTGATATTATGACTAGTGTTTATGTGTTTCAAAACAATTTCAATCATAACTATCAATCATAGACGGCATGGGTACCATATATCATGTCGCCATATATATATATATATATATATATATATACAATCAAAATCGCATGATGTCGTATTTGGAAATTGGATTTCCGTCATGAACCAAGGCAAAAGATAGTCCTTACCGAATTCGTGACTCTCTAGCCCGAGCCACAGGACCCAGACTCAGGTGGGCCCTTGGAGCGACAGGGCCGGTCCACCGATGTGGATTAAAATGCCTGAACAATACGTTTCCCCGCCCTTTGGGGCGTAAACGAACCAACGAATGACTCCATCGGACCCGGATCGTCCGACCAAACCGAGGCGCCTCGCAACAGCAACAACCACATAGGTGAAAAGTATATAAATGTCAGGGCTGGTAGGTCACTGACACCTCCCTAGCTAGAAAGAAACGCATGCCCTCCCTGAGGTCCTTCTCCCGTTTTAGGTTCATACCGGGGTGTGAGGCTCGCGAATTTACGTTATACACAAAGCTACGCCACACAGGCGGTGTTGATCATCACCACAAGACTTTGCTTTTCAACAGAAGCCCTGATCACTGCATCTTAGCATGCCACACAGGCAATTCATGCCATGCGACTGATGTCCATCGATATACAACCTCTGAGCTCGTGCGTTTCAGAGAAGGGCGTTAAGCAAAAGAAAAAATTCTCTGCCGCCAAACAGATGTATATTTAACAAAGATCAATCAACACAGAATAAAATCCAATGTCAGACACACAGTCCATTTACAAGTCCGTTCTGGGTCTGAACGAATCCGGAGGCACTAAATACCTCGCAAACCCATCGATCACCACGTACGTCTGGATGATCACCACTCACTATCCATATTTCAGGATGCCTCCCAATCAAGAGCTCGGTTACCATCCAAACGAGGTGAAGATCTCCGGTCTTCGACCACCGTCTTCATCTTTGACTTTCAATCGTCGGTCAATTATTTGAAATGAGAATCAACTCGACCTTTTCAAACAATTCTAGTATATTTAGAATTTCAAATCAATTTATTTCAATGGTTAAATTATTCGACAACACCAATATTGTTCTTTAATGTAATTTTCACACCAAACACATTCAACCATCAAATACAACATAAATCGAGCAAATTCAGTTTATTTCCACTCCATATTGTTTATGGTATTTTATAACGATTTATCGCTATTTTTATTTATTTTAAAATAGCCAATTTATTCAAAACGACGCTTCGGGCCATAACGTGGCTGTGGCGCTGTTTTTCTTCAGAATTGACTTATACATATCTGAGAATCTAACCCTTGGATCTTCATAAAATTTACATCATTAGAAAGGTCTTTTCAAAACGAATCCAACGGTTCCAGTTTCGGGAAAATCCGACGGTCGGATCTCCCGGTACAATCGTTTGAATTTTCGATTTCAAAATACGAACTGCAGCGTCGTTATTCGATTAAATATATAATTATATATATATATATAATCGCTTCTGGCGCTGTTTTTCTTCAGAATTTATTTAAACATTCCAGACAATCCAACCGTTGGATTTTTACAAGGTTGGTGCAGTTGGGAAGATATTTCCAAGGCGAACCCGACGGTTGAGGTTTCGGGAAAATCCAATGGTCGGATTTCCCGGACTAGTTGTTTGAAATCACGGTTTCAAAATACGAACTGCACGGCCTCGTTTCGTTTTAATTTTATTTATATATATATATATTTATATAAATATAGTTCATTCAATCATTTCAATTTCGTTTTCACTTCAAATATTTCACTAACACCTTAAAATTTTGGAAAATTTCGCCATAACCTCCCCTGCACCGGGAGCATCGGGAAATCGCAAATAGCTTTCCCGGTCCTTCTAATCTCAAAAAGAAAAAGAAAAAGCCAAGCGGCTAGCCAACAGGCTCATAAAATCATCACCCAAACAAAACAGTAAACGTGTACCTATTTGTCAGGCACAAAATTTTATTCCTCTTCTCTAGCCCCTTTGCTATAACCTGTTCAATGAATATGCATGTACATATATATATTTCTTATCATTTATCATTTTTTATTCAACTTCGTATTTGATTTCTATTTGGTTTAAAAACACCATTCATTCTAATGTTACATACATGGGTACAAATCATTTCATTAGCTAATTAATGAGTATTTCAACTCATATATATTTATTTGAACAAGTGGCTATTTTTAACACTTCACATTTCAACGATTCATGCATACAATAAAAATGTGATTTTTATTGTAAAAACACTATTATTTTGATATATTTCATATTGGTGATAAAAATAGGATTTTTCTTATAAAACAATTTCTTTCAAAACGAGATTATTTTACACAGTTCATATAGTCGATAAAAGGTGATTTTTATCATCAAACAATTTATTTCAAAATATGAATACCATTCAACACATGAATTTCTAATCAACGAATGAATATCAATTCAACACATGAAGGTTTTCTATAGTTTCTATATATAGATAAAAATGTGATTTTTATATTTAAAACGCGAATACCATTCAACACATGAATTTCTAATCAACGAATGAATATCAATTCAACACATGAAGGTTTTCTATAGTTTCTATATATAGATAAAAATGTGATTTTTATATTTAAAACGCGAATACCATTCAACACATGAATTTCTAATCAACGAATGAATATCAATTCAACACATGAAGGTTTTCTATAGTTTCTATATATAGATAAAAATGTGATTTTTATATTTAAAACGCGAATACTATTCAACACATGAATTTCTAATCAACGAATGAATATCAATTCAACACATGAAGGTTTTCTATAGTTTCTATATATAGATAAAAATGTGATTTTTATATTTAAAACGTGAATACCATTCAACAAATGAATTTCTAATCAACGAATGAATATCAATTCAACACATGAAGGTTTTCTATTCAATGAATAAATATAGTTTAAGCAGATGAAAATAATTCGAACACACGAATACTATTCAAAATTTCGGCAGCATAACGACAGGGTAGTTAAAACCGGGACCGTCCCTAGTACGGCTCCTCGCTCTACCTTAAAACCTCGCGGTTTTTGACAATGGGGATCATGCATCTAGTTCGCACGCAGGCGGCATGTATATATATTTATTTCATTTCCACAAACTAATCCTATGTGGTTTCAACCAAATATTTCTCAACCACAAACGGGTATTTTTCAACCTCAATCAATCAATATCAACCATAAACAATCCCAAAAAATCATTCTCTATCAATCAATTTTCACCCAATTTCAACCAATAAATATCGTCCATGGTTTGTGGACGAGGGGCGTATATACATATATATATATATATAAATATATTATATATAGCAATTCACTTTTAATTCAACACACACACACACACATATATATATATATATATATATATATATATATATATAGAAAAAGAAATTGAAGAGTGAGAAATTCTCACCGATAGCTATTTCAATCCCACGACTCTTCTTTGCATAAATCCTCACCGTTCTCGCCTTTTGTCGCCCGTATTCACTACATATGTAAAGATCGAATTTTTACTTCGTTATTCAATATATAAAAATCGAATTTTTTACTTCGCTATTCAATATATAAAAATCGAATTTTTACTTCGCTATTCAATATATAAAAATCGAATTTTTACTTCGCTATTCAATATATAAAATTCTCGCTTTTCTCTATATAAATATCTCGCTTTTTCTAATAAAAATCTTATCCTTCAAGCGGAAAAAAAATATATAACCTTTCTACGTGAAAAAGAAAATATAATCTGATTTTAACATATGTTTCTAACACACAAAAACTGATTTTTAACATGTGGTTTTAACTTAAATAAAAACAGATTTAAAAAGAAAATAAAATAAAACTCACCTTGATTCAAATGGAGAAGGGGGGTGTCATGCGTCGGAATGTGGGCCGAGGCGGCGGAGTGGTGGTGACAGGCGGAGGGGTAGCGGCGCTGGGCTCTCAAGCAGGTTTGGGGTCGACGGTCTCTCGGCTTCTGGGGATCGAGATTGGAGGGTAGGGCGAGGAAGGGGAGGGTGGATCAACCGAGAGGCGGCCGCCTATCGTCAGAGGCACGACGAGGTCCTGGGGGCGCGCGATGGGGTCAACGGCGGGATCGGGTTTTTTTTTATTATTTCTGCTTGATTCGAACTGAAGGAAGAAAAGAAAGGGGGGGGGGCAGAACGAAAGATAAGGGAGGGGATTAATTTTTTTTATTTTATTTATTATTTAATTATTTAATTTTGCAAAAAGTTGACTTTTACATACGACCTCTAAACGAGGCCCACCGCCTGTCGTCCATAGCTAATTACCCCCATTCCGAACACAATGGGATATGTATCGTAGGCTGATTCGACTGTTTGAATCAGTTTCCGTTGAATTTACATTTAAATCCCTATATTGAATTTTAAACGTACATTTCAAATTACCGGGGTCACATACTAACTAGAAAAATTCCAGAAAAATATTTTTTAGCTTCGTATTGACGATACGGTCCTAACAAAACTAGTTTCGTCGAATTCTGAGACCGTTTGAAAAATGGCCATTTTCCAGTCGATTAAAATCAACTAATTGGTCAAACGCGTTTTCCTTTGCCACGCTCACATATTGATTCGAAACATTATGAAATTTGAAACCTAGCAATAATTTGACATCACGGATCCAACAAAAGTGGTTTCGTCGAAATCCGAGGTCGTTTCCAAAATGTCTATTTTTAAGGGCCTGAATTCTATAGCGACTATTCAGAATTTTCAACTGGACATATCTTTTGATTCCCGCTATGAAATTTCGATTTGTCGGATTCGTTAGAAAGATATTCACTAACAGATTTAAATGTTTTTGGTTTCACTAAAATCCGGATTGTTCTGCACCCGGCATAGTCCGACAAAGTTTGAATTTAATTTTCGAAACTACAGCGCCATTTCAGGCCTTGTTTATAATTATAATTAATTATATTCGTTTTCAATTGTTGATTCAAACTCAGTTTTCATCGCCATTATTTATTTTAAATATTTATAATCCATTATTTTAGCCAATTTAAAAATTTTAAATTGGTTCAGATTTTCTGGGTCGTTACAATCTCCCCCACTTAAAACTTTTCGTCCCCGAAAAGGAACAAAGTCGAAAGTGGTTTGATAAATCTACAATCACACAACACAACAACCAATTTGTTTTTAACCTTCCAAAAATGTACTAATCAAATCCTATATTCCCTTAAAAAATCATTCAGACTATATAATTAAAAGTGCACATTTATGAAAAGAAGATAACAATAGAGTAGAGAATTGAATGGTAGTGCAAAGTAGGTTAAATGTACCTTGCACCGGAGTCAATCAGAGATATCTACTCGGCATCTAGGATAAGCCTTCTGAATGCTCTCCTCAGTTTCCCAAGTACAATCTCGCGGATCTCCACTCCATTGCACTTTGACTAAGTGAACCTTCTTGTTCCTCAGCTCTTTGGTTTCTTTGCCTATTATCTTTAGCGGCTCTCTTCTCACGGCTAATTCTGGAGTAATTTCAATGTCCTGTTGAGCTGCTTCTTCCACGATCAAGTCTGGATCATGAACGTGCTTTCGAAGTTGAGATATGTGAAATACATCATGAACTCCAGGCAACCAGTCAGGCAATTTGACCCTATAAGCGAGAGTACCGATCCGTTCCAGATTAGGAAACGGACCTATGAATTTGGGTGCTAACTTTCCAGTTTTACCGAACCAGATAACTCCTCTCATCGGCGATACTTTCAAATATACATAGTCGCCAACTTCAAAGGATATATCTCTTCTTCTTCTATCGGCATAGCTCTTTTGTCGGCTTTGAGCGGCAAGTAATCGCTTCTTAATAAAATCGACTTTGTCGGCAGCTTCTCGGATCATATCAGGCCCTAACACAAGTCTATTTCCTGGTTCGACCCAACAAGCAGGGGATCGGCACGGTCTACCATATAATGCTTCGAATGGCGACATTGTCAGACTTGCCTGGTAGCTGTTGTTATAAGAGAATTCAGCAAAATGCAGATGGTCTTCCCATGATCCACCGAAATCTATAACACAAGCCCGCGATAGATCTTCTAAAATACGATTCACCCTCTCAGTCTGACCGTCTGTCTGAGGATGATATGCGGTGCTCAGGTTCAACTTCGTTCCCAGCTCGACTTGAAATGCTTCCCAGAATTTGCTAGTGAATATTGTATCCCTATCACTGACTATACTGAGCGACACTCCATGTAGTCTAACTATTTCCGTGAAGTATATCTGTGCCAGACTCTGAGCAGTTCTGTTTGATCTGACAGGTATGAAATGGGCGGTCTTCGTGAAGCGATCTACGATCACCCAAATACTGTCATTTCCTTTTCTGGTTCTGGGCAAACCATCAATGAAATCCATAGAAATATGTTCCCACTTCCAACCAGGAACTTCCAGTGGTTGCAATAGTCCAGCCAATTTCTGCTGGTCGCTTTTGACTAGCTGGCAAGTAGGGCATCGGCTAACATATAACGAAATGTCCCTTTTCATCGACTTCCACCAGAAAGTGCGTTTGATGTCATTATACATTTTGCTTACTCCCGGATGGATACTGAGTTTTGACTTGTGGCATTCATCCAGTACTTCCTTTCGAAGTTCAGGAATGTTAGGGACACAGATTCGACCTTTGAGCCTTAAAATCCCCTCATTGTCTACTTGAAAACTCGAGGGTTCGCCTTGTTGAATTATCCCTCTGATCTTCTGAATGAAGTGATCATCCTCCTGAAGAGCAGATATCTTATCTAGCAATGAAGTCGTGATAATAAAACTGGCGATCATTTCATTCTTCCTGCTTAACGCATCAGCCACGACATCGGCTTTTCCTGGAGTATATATAATTTCAAAGTCATATGCTGCAAGGAACTCCAGCCAACGTTGTTGCCTCAGATTCAGGTCTTTCTGAGTGAGCAGATATTTTAGCGACTGGTGATCTGTAAACAGTTCAAATCTCTCGCCCAGAAGATAGTGTCTCCAGATTTTCAAAGAGAATATGATAGCCAATAACTCAAGATCATGAGTTACATAGTTTTTCTCGTGCGGCTTCAGTTGACGGCTAGCATAAGCAATCACTTGGCCTCTTTGCATTAACACTGCGCCAAGGCCTTCTCTAGAAGCATCTGTCCAGACTTTCAAATCTTGGTTGCCATCGATGATGGTTAGCACTGGAGCAGTTGTTAATCTCAACTTTAGCTCTTCAAAAGCCTCTTCACTTTCTGGAGTCCATTTGAACTTAGAGTGCTTCTTAGTAAGCTTTGTTAAATGACCAGATATCTTCGAAAAGTTTTTAACGAACTTCCGATAATAGCTAGCCAATCCGAGAAAACTGCGGACTTCAGTGGGGGTACTGGGCTGTTTCCAATTTTGAATAGCCGTGATTTTACTTGGATCCACAGCAATTCCTTCTTTTGATACGACGTGGCCCAGAAATTTCACTTCATCTTGCCAGAATATACACTTGGAAAACTTTGCTTTCAATACATTTCTTCTGAGGATTTCTAACACTCGTTCCGAATGTTTTTCATGTTCGGCCTTCGATTTAGAGAAGATTAGAATATCGTCAATGAAAACCAGAACAAATTTATTCAAAACCCCTCTGAACACTCTATTCATCAGATCGACGAAGTAAGCGGGAGCGTTACATAAACCGAACGGCATTACTAACCACTCGTAGAATAAGTCAGGGCCTCTGAACGCTGTCATTGGAACACATTCTTCAGCAATTCGATGTTGATGGAAACCTGTGGCTAGGTCCATTCGTGAAAATACTTGTGCGCCATTTAATCGATCCAACAAATCATCTATTCGCGGCAATGGATATTTGTTCTTTATTGTCTGTTTATTCAGATCACGATAATCCACACATAGACGTAGAGTACCGTCAGATTTTGGGACAAACACCACTGCTGCACCCCAATCAGAGAAACTAGGTCTGATCAGACCCTTCCAAACGAGCTGTCGTGTTTGATTGTCTAATTCCCCTTTCTCTTTCAAGGACATTCTTCGAATAGCGTGAACTACTGGCCTTGCATTCGGAATTAAAGCAATTTTGAAATCTATTTCTCTCTGCGGAGGTAAGCGAACAACTTCTTCGAACACATCCGCATAGTTTTTGACGACAGGAATATCTTTGATGAGGTCAGGAATATTTTCTATGACTTCTGGGGTATTTTCTATTTGAGCTGGAGAAACATCCAAAGCTGCCTAGAAATCTTTTCTATTAGAAGTCGGGCCTTCACATGGTATGGTTATATAATTCCCCGATTGTGCCTTTGCCTTTACAACTCTCTCGGCGCATCTAACCTCTGCTTCATATTTGGTTAGCCAATCCAATCCCAGAATAAGATCGAATTCATTAAAATTCATGACGATAGAGATAATAGGGAATTTATAGCAAGAAAAAGAGACAGGTACTGCACAAACCCAACTGAGATTGATGGAACCCCCAACTGGATTTTGGACAGTCGTTGGCTCTTTGAGCATCTTCAAATTCAAATCCAGTTTCTTGACGACACTATTTGCATTAAAGCTTCGTGACGCGCCTGTGTCAAACAGTACTTTAACTGGAATGTTTTTGACATTGAGTGTGCCTTCTAAAACATCAGACCTTTCCTGAGCAGACGAGGATGCAGGTACTCCTACCACTTCATTTACATGCGCTGGTTTAGATTTCTGAGATAGCGGGCAGTTTTTCGCAATATGCCCAGCCTGATGACACTTATGGCATCCTCTTTTCTCTTGTAACCTCTTAGCGGATTTAGACCCATTCTTTACTTGTTTCCTTAGAGATCTGCAACTTATCGAGAGATGTCCTTGCCTATCGCAGTTATTGCATACGGCGGTCGTTACGGGTTCTTTCCCAGATTCAGCCCTTTTTCTCTTGGCACTGGGCTTCTTACTAATCTCAGACGTCGTACTAGCTTCAGGAATATCAGTTTCCGACTTTGCTTTGTCACTAGAACTGACTTCTTCTTCGTCACATAACATTCCTTTCTTATGGTGATCTTCATACTGATAAACCATATATATCATTTCAGAAAAGGGGAGCTTCACGTGCCCCATTACTTTATTCTGATATTTCCTTTGAAGCCCTTAAATAAATCTCAAATTCTTTCTCCTCGTATTCTAAATTAGATGGGGAGCAAAGTGAGAAAGTTCGTTGAATTTCTTATGATATTCGGGAATGGTCATATCTCCTTGTATCAGATAAGAAAATTCATCGCATAATCGCTCAGTTGCTTCAGGAGGAGTAAATCTTTCCAAGAAAATCACTTTGAATCTAACCCAGGTGATATCACCTTCTGCATTATTCTCAATAACTGAATCCCACCAGAACAAAGCTTCATCTTTGAGTGCCCAGGAGGCCAGTAATCTTTTCTAGTCATCCCTAAGCTTTAATGCTTCGAAGATTTTCTCAGCCGAACGAATCCAAGCTTGTATCTTCATAATAGATTCTTCACCAGAGAACGGTATTCCACCCATATTTCGATATTTGATTAATAGGGCCTCAATATCCGGTTCTGCATTCCTTCTGTTTCTGACACTCATTTTCTAGTACTTCTGCAAATGGCAGATCAAGTGTCAGGTCACAGAAAAGATAATTTAAAATATAGAAACATATACTTCTATGTAAATGTGCCTATCGAGGTGTTATTTCATTCTGCTACTCATACTAGGATATTACTGATCCCATCTGTATAGAGTTACCCGTCCTAGAACACTACTGGTTCTATTCCTGACGAGTTCGTTCGAATGTTATATTCCAGAACTAAGCTTAACCAAAGCTCTGATACCACGTTAAGACGACCCGAAATCCCGTTCTGACGGAAACAAGGGTTATCTTTGGAATATAACACAAAAACATATAATAGCAGAACAAAATTAAGTAAATACACTAGATAATAAACAATAAAATATACTGGATAAAGTAATCATCAGAGTTACACAGTATACAGGATCTTACTTAGTACAAATACAGTTCAGCTATACATAAATGTCTACAGCGGAAAACAAACAAAATATGTACAATGGGAGCCGAACAGCATAAAAAGAGATAAATGATAGAATCCATCTTCAGCTCCAGCTATCCAGAAAGAACCAGCTAAACCTGAATACAAGAATGCCCATGTAGAAAAAGGGGCACCCGAGTTTGAAAGTGAAACAAACTACGAGTCAGTCATGGGACTGGTATGAGAAATCTACTCAACACATATATAATTTGGCTAATCACAGGACCACGCCACTTTCGTGGAACGGGTCTACTCCATTGGATTGCCAGTGCTTTAAAACAAATCTTTCTTTTAAACATCGCTATGCTTTTTATAAAAATGAAGCCATTATAAGACTCAGTTCCCATCACACAATGCAACGCAAACCGGAGGATAGAGTTTTACCTTATAATGGCCAAAATATGATTGATACGAATAAAACAAAAGCATTTGATATTATGACTAGTGTTTATGTGTTTCAAAACAATTTCAATCATAACTATCAATCATAGATGGCATGGGTACCATATATCATGTCGCCATATATATATATACAATCAAAACCGCACGATGTCGTATTTGGAAATTGGATTTCCGTCATGAACCAAGGCAAAAGATAGTCCTTACCGAATTCGTGACTCTCTAGCCCGAGCCACAGGACCCAGACTCAGGTGGGCCCTTGGAGCGACAGGGCCGGTCCACCGATGTGGATTAAAATGCCTGAACAATACGTTTCCCCACCCTTTGGGGCGTAAACGAGCCAACGAATGACTCCATCGGACCCGGATCGTCCGACCAAACCGAGGCGCCTCGCAACAGCAACAACCACATAGGTGAAAAGTATATAAATGTCAGGGCTGGTAGGTCACTGACACCACCCTAGCTAGAAAGAAACGCATGCCCTCCCTGAGGTCCTTCTCCCGTTTTAGGTTCATACCGGGGTGTGAGGCTCGCGAATTTACGTTATACACAAAGCTACGCCACACAGGCGGTGCTTTGATCATCACCACAAGACTTTGCTTTTCAACAGAAGCCCTGATCACTGCATCTTAGCATGCCACACAGGCAATTTATGCCATGCGACTGATGACCATCGATATACAACCACTGAGCTCGTGCGTCTCAGAGAAGGGAGTTAAGCAAAAGAATAAATTCTCCGCCGCCAAACAGATGTATATTTAACAAAGATCAATCAACACAGAATAAAATCCAACGTCAGACACACAGTCCATTTACAAGTCCGTTCTGGGTCTGAACGAAACCAGAGGCACTAAATACCTCGCAAACCCATCGATCACCACGTACGTCTGGATGATCACCATTCACTATCCATATTTCGGGATGCCTCCCAATCAGGACCTCGGTTACCATCCAAACGAGGTGAAGATCTCCGGTCTTCGACCACCGTCTTCATCTTCGACTTTCAATCGTCGGTCAATTATTTGAAATGAGAATCAACTCGGCCTTTTCAAACAATTCACGTATATTTAGAATTTCAAATCAATTTATTTCAATGGTTAAATTATTCGACAACACCAATATTGTTCTTTAATGTAATTTTCACACCAAACACATTCAACCATCAAATACAACATAAATCGAGCAAATTCAGTTTATTTCCACTCCATATTGTTTATGGTATTTTATAATGGTTTATCGCTATTTTTATTTATTTTAAAATAGCCAATTTATTCAAAACGACGCTTCGGGCCATAACGCGGCCGTGACGCTGTTTTTCTTCAGAATTGATTTATACATATCTGAGAATCTAACCGTTGGATCTTCATAAAATTTACATCATCAGAAAGGTCTTTTCAAAACGAATCCAACGGTTCCAGTTTCGGGAAAATCCGACGGTCGGATCTCCCGGTACAATCGTTTGAATTTTCGATTTCAAAATACGAACTGCAGCGTCGTTATTCGATTAAATATGTAATTATATATTTATATATATATAAATATAATCGCTTCTGGCGCTGTTTTTCTTTAGAATTGATTTAAACATTCCAGACAATCCAACCATTGGATTTTTACAAGGTTGGTGCCGTTGGGAAGATATTTCCAAGGCGAACCCGACGGTTGAGGTTTTGGGAAAATCCAATGGTCGGATTTCCCGCACTAGTTGTTTGAAATCACGGTTTCAAAATACGAACTGCACGGCCTCGTTTCGTTTTAATTTTATTTATATTTATATATATTTATATAAATATAGTTCATTCAATCATTTCAATTTCGTTTTCACTTCAAATATTTCACTAACACCTTAAAATTTTGGAAAATTTCGCCATAACCTCCCCTGCACCGGGAGCATCGGGAAATTGCAAATAGCTTTCCCGGTCCTTCTAATCTCAAAAAGAAAAAGAAAAAGCCAAGCGGCTAGCCAACAGGCTCATAAAATCATCACCCAAACAAAGCAGTAAACGTGTACCTATTTGTCGGGCACAAAATTTTATTCCTCTTCTCTAGCCCCTTTGCTATAACCTGTTCAATGAATATGCATGTACATATATATAGTTCTTTTCATTTATCATTTTCTATTCAACTTCGTATTTGATTTCTATTTGGTTTAAAAACACCATTCATTCTAATGTTACATACATGGGTACAAATCATTTCATTAGCTAATTAATGAATATTTCAACTCATATATTTATTTGAACAAGTGGCTATTTTTAACACTTCACATTTCAACGATTCATGCATACAATAAAAATGTGATTTTTATTGTAAAACAACTCATTTCAAAACACTATTATTTTGATATATTTCATATTGGTGATAAAAATAGGATTTTTTTATAAAACAATTTCTTTCAAAACGAGATTATTTTACACAGTTCATATAGTCGATAAAAGGTGATTTTTATTGTCAAACAATTTATTTCAAAATATGAATACCATTCAACACATGAATTTCTAATCAACGAATGAATATCAATTCAACACATGAAGGTTTTCTATAGTTTCTATATATAGATAAAAATGTGATTTTTATATTTAAAACGCGAATACCATTCAACACATGAATTTCTAATCAACGAATGAATATCAATTCAACACATGAAGGTTTTCTATAGTTTCTATATATAGATAAAAATGTGATTTTTATATTTAAAACGCGAATACCATTCAACACATGAATTTCTAATCAACGAATGAATATCAATTCAACACATGAAGGTTTTCTATAGTTTCTATATATAGATAAAAATGTGATTTTTATATTTAAAACGCGAATACCATTCAACACATGAATTTCTAATCAACGAATGAATATCAATTCAACACATGAAGGTTTTCTATAGTTTCTATATATAGATAAAAATGTGATTTTTATATTTAAAACGCGATTACCATTCAACATATGAATTTCTAATCAACGAATGAATATCAATTCAACACATGAAGGTTTTCTATTCAATGAATAAATATAGTTTAAGCAGATGAAAATAATTCGAACACACGAATATTATTCAAAATTTCGGCAGCATAACGGCAGGGTAGTTAAAACCGGGACCGTCCCTAGTACGGCTCCTCGCTCTACCTTAAAACCTCGCGGTTTTTGACAATGGGGATCATGCATCTAGTTCGCACGCAGGCGGCATGTATATATATTTATTTCATTTCCACAAACTAATCCTATGTGGTTTCAACCAAATATTTCTCAACCACAAACGGGTATTTTTCAACCTCAATCAATCAATATCAACCATAAACAATCCCAAAAAATCATTCTCTATCAATCAATTTTCACCCAATTTCAACCAATAAATATCGTCCATGGTTTGTGGACGAGGGGCGTATATATATATATATATATATATATTATATAGCAATTCACTTTTATTTCAACACATATATATATATAGAAAAAGAAATTGAAGAGTGAGAAATTCTCACCGATAGCTATTTCAATCCCACGACTCTTCTTTGCATAAATCCTCACCGTTCTCGCCTTTTGTCGCTTTCGTTGCCCGTATTCACTACATATGTAAAGATCGAATTTTTACTTCGTTATTCAATATATAAAAATCGAATTTTTTACTTCGCTATTCAATATATAAAAATCGAATTTTTACTTCGCTATTCAATATATGAAAATCGAATTTTTACTTCGCTATTCAATATATAAAAATCGATTTTGTACTTCGCTATTCAATATATAAAAATCGAATTTTTACTTCGCTATTCAATATATAAAAATCTCGCTTTTCTCTATATAAATATCTCGCTTTTTCTAATAAAAATCTTATCCTTCAAACGGAAAAAAAATATATAACCTTTCTACGTGAAAAAGAAAATATAATCTGATTTTAACATATGTTTCTAACACACAAAAACTGATTTTTAACATGTGGTTTTAACTTAAATAAAAACAGATTTAAAAAGAAAATAAAATAAAACTCACCTTGATTCAAATGGAGAAGGGGGAGTGTCATGCGTCGGAATGTGGGCTGAGGCGGCGGAGTGGTGGTGACAGGCGGAGGGGTAGCGGCGCTGGGCTCTCAAGCAGGTTTGGGGTCGGCGGGATCTCGGCTTCTGGGGATCGCGATTGGAGGGTAGGGCGAGGAAGGGGAGGGTGGATCAACCGAGAGGCGGCCGCCTATCGTCAGAGGCGCGACGAGGTCCTGGGGGCGCGCGATGGGGTCAACGGCGGGATCGGTTTTTTTTTTTTATTTCTGTTTGATTCGAATTGAAGGAAGAAAAGAAAAAGGGGGGGGGGGGGCAGAACGAAAGATAAGGGAGGGGATTAATTTTTTTTTAATTTATTATTTAATTATTTAATTTTGCAAAAAGTTGACTTTTACATACGACCTCTAAACGAGGCCCACCGCCTGTCGTCCATAGCTAATTACCCCCATTCCGAACACAATGGGATATGTATCGTAGGCTGATTCGACTGTTTGAATCAGTTTCCGTTGAATTTACATTTAAATCCTTATATTGAATTTTAAACGTACATTTCAAATTACCGGGGTCACATACTAACTAGAAAAATTCCAGAAAAATATTTTCTAGCTTCGTATTGACGATACGGTCCTAACAAAACTAGTTTCGTCGAATTCTGAGACCGTTTGAAAAATGGCCATTTTCCAGTCGATTAAAATCAACTGAAACTGGTCAAACGCGTTTTCCTTTGCCACGCTCACATATTGATTCGAAACATTATGAAATTTGAAACCTAGCAATAATTTGACATCACGGATCCAACAAAAGTGGTTTCGTCAAAATTCGAGGCCGTTTGCAAAATGTCTATTTTTAAGGGCCTGAATTCTGTAGCGACTATTCAGAATTTTCAACTGGACATATCTTTTGATTCCCGCTGTGAAATTTCGATTTGTCGAATTCGTTAGAAAGATATTCACTAACAGATTTAAATGTTTTTTGTTTCACTAAAATCCGGATTGTTCTGCACCCGGCATAGTCCGACAAAGTTTGAATTCAATTTTTGAAACTACAGCGCCATTTCAGGCCTTGTTTATAATTATAATTAATTATATTCGTTTTCAATTGTTGATTCAAACTCAGTTTTCGTCTCCATTATTTATTTTAAATATTTATAATCCATTATTTTAGCCAATTTAAAAATTTTTAATTGGTTCAGATTTTCTGGGTCGTTACAATATGCCATTGCCATTCTTAGCTAGATCAAATATCAAACTGGCATGAAATTGTTTATGATGCAGACACATAAAATTGTTTATGATAACGTATTTTTAATAGTAAACAATATTTGTGATAACAAGCTGACATAAAACAAAGATTTGCGTTTACTGCATCAACTGCAATTGTAGACAGATTCCAATTATGTCAAGATATCGATCTGAGAATTTCGTGAAAATTATACCGTGTTGACCATATTTGAAAAGATTGGTTTTGATTTCTTTTGAAAACATCCCCGATTTAATATTATTCCGAGGTTTCCAACTCCAAATAAAATGCCATAACCGACGTTTTTAAAATTTTAACCATATCAAAATTTTAAACATACTGAAACAATTTCAAGGTTTAATTTGGACGTACGAAAAAGATATAATTTATTTAAAAATACCTCAATATAATAATAAATTATTATAATCGTATACATTCAAATAGAATTCCATATAGTTTTAGAATAAATAACTTCTAATTTTAAATAGTGAAATTTTGACTTAAACTGATTTTAAATTTATAATAAATCTCCTTTGTTATATAAATAAATCGTTAATGTTTACAACTGATTCCATAACGAATTTTTTTGAAAATTTGATTGGGACATAAAACAAAATCTACAACGTGAAAACTAGATTTTCCTCTTTCATTAGAAAAATATCATCCAATAAAACTGAATGTTTCTTGTTTCGAAGAATTCTGACTTATATCGGATCATGTACGTCCAATTAAAGTTCAAAACATTATATTACGAACTACTGTGATGTTACGGCTTGTTTTAAATTAAATATAAATTATATGTACAACTTCATTAAATAAATAAATAAAAATCCCTTTTATATATCCAAATCAACATTTAAAACCAATTCAAATGTTTAAACAAACGGTTAAAAATCTGGGCCGTTACATTCTTCCCTCTTAAAATAATTTCGTCCTTGAAATTGCTAAGAAAAGAGGAACACTACAATCCCAGTAACTTTTAAAAAGATCCAATTAGTTTTGATCGAAACCCCATTCATTTTTTTTGTTAAAGATTTTTTTTTAAATCTAAAAAAATTCTAATACTTTAAATTTTCGGAAAATTTTGGCAGAGTCTCCTCTGTACGAAAGGACTTCTACAATATTGCAGGAGCAACAGATACATATACGTTGATTCACACGGTCGGATAAATCAAATTCGAACCCCAAAATTTTATATTTTTGTGTAAAGCGTACCTCTTGTGAGCGTTATTACGCAATAATAATATGATATACTTGAGTTTGCTCAAATATAATTCAGCTTTAACCAAACTAGATCCAGTCAACTCCTAATCTTAATTGATATAGGCTTAAGGGTAGATTAGCTCTTCTGCACCTGCTCTTAACTTAGATAAATTTCATTAGTTTCATAATCGGGCAAATTGATCCAAACATCAACTTCAACTACCCAATTCATAGGAGTTCTATTAATAACCAATAACAATATATTTTGAATTCATTAATTGATTTCTTTATTTAATTTAAATTCATTGTACTTGAATCCATTTAATAAGTTCAGTTTATTCATTCTATATTAGTTCTCAATCAAGTTCATTCGACCATACTCATGCAATTCAACCATACAATCCAACTCATTCCCAAAAATTCCATCTGGATCCATTTATTTGCATATATTTCGGTTTTCCAAGCACAATTTAAATTCTTATTGCCTTAAGTTAAAATTTATTTCAGTTCCCCTATAAGATTCATTTTAACTCGGCACAAGTTAAATAAAATATTGACAATTCTCATATTTCATATTGGAAACCTCTTTTGCCTAAATCTTTTCAATTTCACAATCAAACCTATTGAAACATCATTGGTATATTTGATTTATTTCCCATATTATGATAATTTAAGAAATCATTACCTTTTGCTTTAATAAATATATTAGGAAAAAATAATTTTATATAATTTTATATCAGTCTACAAATATGCACCTTCATATATATATATATATATATATATATATATATATATATATATATATATATATATGCTCAAACTCAATCTAGGATATTAGTAATCTCATCTTTATTGAGTTACGCCACAGAGCCAAGGTTATTACTAAACAATTAGCTCTGATAACACTTGTAACGACCCACTTTTTCCGTATAGTTTAAGCTGACATTTAACAACACTTGTCAACTCGAATTGTACCGAAAGGCGGATAGTTAAAAGAAAGGAATTATAGGGTGAGGAAGAAAGATATAAATATCAGAATAGATGAATAAGAATAACAGAATCTCACAGCGGAACAAATAAAATATAATATATGAACAATACTTTATTCAAAACGAAACTGTATATATATATATATATGATTAAAATATCAGAGTATAGCATCATTTCAATATGACACACACATCGGAGTAATATAATACCAGTAGATATGAACATACGTCTCAACTCCAACTCCTCTTCTGAAGTTACAAGCGATACCAAACCTGGAAATATACTCGGTCTGACCCGGGTCACTTGAAGCAAAGAAAATTTTACCTCGATCAGTCTGGAATTCTTTCAATAATAAAATTCATACATCAACCAACTTGTTTAACTTTAGGAAATCCTTTTTAAAGAAAAAGATAATTGTAAGACCAGTCCACACATAAACACAGACGGTTTTACCTTACGATAACCCAAAATATTTTTGATATCAAAATCTAGTGATATTATAATAGTGTCTATCAAATCACAAATAAATAACCATCTAGCAGAACTCTTGCATATCACGCTCTACATATATATAGTATATAATCAAAATCCGCATGGCTTGTATTGGAGTTTGGATTTCCAACATGACAAGGTATGAGACCACCTTCCGATTAGTGTACTCTGCAGATGATACACTGGGGTTCAACAAGAATATCTTGTAACCCGACCACACATGACCGACCACTCATTTAGCTTGAGTGTATCGAATATATTGTCACCAAAGGTTGGATCGAACATAACTGTTTCTCGGGAGACACAAAAGTGAAAGAAGAACAAATAATAACTTTCTCTAGATCAGTGACATTGTACCCTAATGGGAATGACCTACTTAACCATGCTGCCTGCCCGATTTTTTGTCATTTCCCGGTTGATGTGGATTAAGGTCACGATTTCCTTTCCAGAGAACATCTACATATCTTTGAATGCCACATTGTCAGATCCGTCAAATCACCAATTGACGTCCACAAATACACTCTCGGTGTTAAGCAAGAGAATTTCTCCGCCATCAAACATGGTATATTTGTAAAAATTAACAAAACGTGATTCTTAAAAAATACTCTATTAAAAATTTGTCAATACAAGTCATCCAGGAACATGATGAACCGAAGGCACCCTCCTTCCACATCCTTATATAGGAATCACCCCAAGGATCAGTAGCGAAAGTTCTTGCAACTCGTAAATTCCAATCACGATAGAACCACAGCGTATCTCTTTTATGGGAGCTACCCAGAGATTATAAGTAGTTCTTCCATTTCATGAAGATCCACGATCTTCAACGCTCCATCTTAATTTGCTACAAGTTAGTTTCGATTGCAACGTTGATTTGAAGTGGTTTTGGGTCTAGATCCCATCTCGGTTTCTTCAAAACAACACGTCAAAAGTGTGATATCATTGATAGTCGGGTTTTTAATTATCAATCCACACAATAGCATTGTCAAGCATATTGGTAGCTCAGGCTCTTATTATTCAAAAACATTCCTTAAAAACTCAATACGAATTCTTGAAAAAAAATCGATTTAATATTGATTTTATTTACTTATCTTGATAAATAATCTTTTGTTTCCTTTACTTTACACAAAACCATCATATTATAAAACCAAGTATAGGATTTTATAATTAAAACCCATTTAATCACTGCCTTTTTCCAACACCCTTTAACATTCTTATTATAACTAAATTTTGATTTATATATACAATCCAATAACCCATCTTTTTTTTATCCAAATCCGTAAATGTCTTTTCATTCTTGTAAACTTCTTTTATTACCTAAATTTTCTATTACTCAATTCAATATTTAATAAAAATGTTTATTTTAAATTATCACATTAGCTCAAACCTATTTTATGACTTTGTTTATAACTCAAAAATCCATTTAATGCTTCTTTTACCAAGTTTATTTAAAGTTAATATTTTTTGACATTTTTTCTCCATTTGAATCTTTTTATGTAATTTGTCTAGTTAAACATCTTTTTAAAACTAATACTTTAGTTTTAGTTTCTTTTAAAAATCCTTCCAGGACATTTGGATTTTTATGATAAAAATCTCCTTTGAAAGATCTTTATGAATATCCAATTTAATTCCATTACAACTTGGTTATTATTTTAAATGCATTTCATTTAAGAAATAATCATTTTAATAAAATAATAATTAAATAATACTTAACTAAATCATTTACTGAAGTAAAGTAGTTTATTTTTGCATTAACTAAATGGATTGGTTAATCACTTAACAACAACAAATTACGTTAATTCACTAATCATTTTAATACATCGTTGAAATAAAAAAAATTGAGAAAACTTACTAGTTTAAAATAATTATTTGTTAAACCGTTTCCATTGAAAACCAATTTATCTAATAATCAATTAAATAGTTGACTGAGTCAACTTTAACCCATTTATTAACTCATTTACCCAATTCGGTTGGTTCTTCTTCTAGGATTAACTAATAATATAATTAATCCCAGAAATATCACTTAATTGTTTTAAAAACAATTATCTCAAACCCGTAGTTAATTTACCGCTTAATTCGCTTATAAAACTTATCTCAATGTAAGATCCTTATCATAAAATCAGTTTATAAATCTTAAAATCAATTTATAATATCAATCTATTTTTGTATAATATATAAAATATAATTGGGAAACTAGTTTCAATTATAAAAATAAATTTTTATAACTTAACTGCATCAATTCGTCTGATGACAAATCAACGCCTAAATAAAATATGGATTTTTAGGCCATTTGCTGCCAAGTCCTTAATCAATATTGTCTATTGATTAAAAATATAACAACATTGAATTTAAATTCAGTGTCAACATCCAAATAGGTTTCCAATTTCATTGGGGATTTAACAGTTCATGTAAAAACAATATGAAAACAAACAACATACATAATATTTGAGGAATCTGGTTGGATCCCTCCAACTTGTTCTTCCCTGCATCACATTATAATAACATTCTGTAATAATATAAAATAGAAATTTCATCCAATGCATTTAAAATGACATAAATATAATTAACGTCAACCAATTAGCAAACTAATAACATTCACGGCAACCATTCACCTAATTTATACTATCAACCATAAGTTAAACGAATTTTATCACATCATAGGACTCCAGGATGGTGTGAGAGTTAACTCACCTTATTTTTCATTTGATGATTTCAACGCTATTTCATTTAATTTCAAACAGGTGTTATAAAATTAAACGAAAATTTGACAACATCCAAACTCTTCTGAATTAGTTCTACCACGTAGCGCCTTCCACCACGATTCCAACGGTTCTGATTTCATACAAATTTTGGTAAAACAGGCATGAGTTACACCAACTATAAGCTTAACCAATTTGAATAAACAATAAATTTATTAATTAAAATATAGGGTCCGTTTGTCACAGGTCCCTATTAAGTTTCAAAATTAGGCTCACATCCGGTCCAACTTTTCATGTAAATTAGGTCCCTATTTTTTGAAAATTCATTAAAAAATATATAAAAAAATCACGTAAATTCATAATTAAATAAAATATGTTCACGCCAAAAAAATCAGGTGGAAAATCAATTAACAAACAAGTCAAAACCAAAAAATACACGAAACAGCGAAAAATGCAGTAAAATGCATGAAAACATGCACATATTTCAAATAGTTGCATACATGTATGCATCTATTTCAATTCCGCATCATACAGCAGCATATATGCATACATGTATGCAGATTTTCCGAAATACATGCATGATTTCATGCATCTATTCGATTTCTGCATGGAAAGCACGCATGCTTGCATATGTGCATACGAGTATGCAGTTATGCAGAAAATATGCATTCAAGTATGCACATATTGTCACGCCTTCGGCTGCATACAAGTATGCAGCTATTTTGAATAACAGCATACTTGTATGCAATTATTCAGCAGACTTACGGATCTTTTTTGCATGTGTATTTAAAAAGTTGCATACATGTATGCAACTATCAGTAATAGTTGCATACATGTATGCAATTTTTTTTCCAGTTTGCATGGGCTCCTGGGATTATTTCCAGAATTTAGATTTTTTTTTTTAATGCATGAGCGCATTTTTTTTGCCAGAAATTGAAAAAGGCGAAGGGGACTTGAGGAGCAGGCTAATGGACCAAAATTTTTGGGCGACATCTAATTTTAGGGATCGGAAACATATAAAAAAAAGCGGGGGGACGTGGCGTGAATCAACTTTGATTTTAGGGATGTGTCCCTAATTTTCACTAAAATATAAATATATTTAATTACTTGGTTCATATAAACTTAAGTCGATCCTTACTGTATATTGTTTCGTTCAAAACGCGTGCCCACACAATACCTGACTTCTTGGTTTTGCACGAATGCAAGCACTCACTATAAATCAACATTTCAAATTAAAAAATAAGCTCAAGTTATTTAGTAAATTAAAAACCAACTTAAACAAATCAGGCCAATAACCTTCGAATACCATCATTTCTGTTTCTCTTCTCATCCCCCACGCTCGATCGCATGCAACGACTACTTTAGCATCTAATCTGCCACTATGGCCTACCCTAACGACGTCGCACCCCCACAAGCACCGTCGACGATCACCCAGCTGCCACTGCCAGCCGGTTCCCTTCCTTTAACGACTTATAGGCTCCACATGCGAATAAAAACCCATCACCTTCACTATTGACACGGGCTTCCATCCAACGAGTCGCCAATATGATGTTGTCATCGAGCTTCTCACCATAAACTACACCTGGTGACCACCTCCACAGCCGACTCACAACCCCCGCCAAAATCTGCCCCTCACCCTTGTTCGACTCCAGGAAAACAACACAAACCACTTTTTGTCATATAATTTCATGAAGCTTCTCCAACTGATGCGCCTCAGCCTTCTAAACCCCACACTACACATCGTTTGACCTTACTTGGCTTTTGATATCGTCGGACATAGCTCCAACAAGCGCTGGAAGGAGAATACTGTGGAAAAATATATATCTCGAACACTAAATGAAGCATATCTGTGCAACGATCACGATCCTACGATCTTGTCGAATCCAGCTACGCATGATATCATTTATTTTGGATTTTATAGTTTTTTTATAATATTTAGAGGAGACTACTGTGTTTCCTTTTATTCTCTCGAAGAGCATGTTTCGAATAGAAGCAAGACGGTTCCTTATATTTTGCTGCGTTGGATTGGAAACACGAGAAGGAAGATGGAAACAAATCTAGCCGTAATTGTCGAATTCTAATATAACGTTTTACATTGTACAATAGGATTTTTATTTTTATTTTCAGGCTTCGTACATAGTTGACAGGCTAGAATTCAAAACTTAAAAACGACATGGTGTGCGTGTATATATATTTATTGATACACGTTGTCCAAATTTGTTCAAAGATCTATTGAGATTAAATTTTGCCAGAAGATAAGATTTATAATAAAGTCATCGTACAATTTGTTATAATATATATCATCTGATTAGTAAGGTAAATAGCAAAAGTCAACATGTCAGAAATATATGCCATTGCCATTCCTATCTAGATCAAATATCAAGCTGGCATGAAACTGTTTATGATGTAGACACATAAAACCGTTTATGATAACATATTTTTAATAGTAAACAATATTTGTGATAACAAGCTGACATAAAACAAAGATTTGCATCTAATGCATCAATTGCAATTGTAGACAGTGTTAGGGAATGTGGAAAGGATCGTTAAGGCAAAACAAAAACTAGAAGGGGGGGGGGGTTGAATAGTGTTTTTGAGAATATAAACAAAATCTAAAGCTTATGTGAAAAACTATATGAATCAAACACCACCAAAACAATCACCGGCACAGATTCAAACACAAATGCAAAGATAAACAAAAATAAAGTATAGAAAAGGAAACAATACATTGAATTTTGTACTGGTTCGGAATTACTCCTACATCTAGTCCTACGCAATGATGGATTGCGCAGAGTTTTATTACTATATCAATATTCAATTACAACCCTCCTTGATTTCACGGCTACAAGGGATACCACTGATTCCACCCACACACTTGATCAGGTATACCTTTCTTGATTTCACGACTGCAAGGGATACCACCGATTACCCATCTTTGATTTCACGGCTACAAGGGATACCACCGATTCCTTTACACAACCCAAACTATTACAAATAGCCCTATAACTCTTCAGTAGCACATGATTTAGAGAATAATGAGTAGAGTTTGTAGAGGGAAGAAGATTAGTGAAAACAGAATTGAATTCGGCAGAGTATTGGTGTAGAAATCATAAAAATGATAAGAAATAATGGTGTAATGAAAGAGAGTGGAAAGGGAGAAGAAGAAGTGATTAAAAATTCGAAATCATCCCCTTTTATAGCGTGTGAAAGGTTGCAATGCTTCAGAACTGTCACAAATAGTGAAAAGACACTTCCTTTCAAATTTGAAAAAATGACAATTATATGCCGACATGTATATATATGTATGTCGACATATGTATGTACAAAATTGAAATTTGAACATTTTTCAAGTGTTTTGACATGAATAAAATTCTGGAAATTATTGTATTAAAATATAGTGTTATAAATAAATATTATAATGTAGAACATCATATAGAAGCATAAATATAAACTATATAAACATATTTATAAAATTATAGAGTTTAAAACTATATAAACAAAAAGTATATAAAATATAAATATATAAAACTTATAAAGTATAAACTTATAAAACTTAAGTTTAAAATCAAATAAAAATAGAAAATAAAATAGAGAGGAAAGAGACTGAAGATAGAATTTGGAAGAGAATTTGAAAATCAGAATTTGAAATTAATTTGAATTTGAACCTGACATAAGCTAGACTCTATAACTATATTTATCTTGAACTCTTGAATACTCATGAGTCTTGAAACATCTCTGAATTCTGAATTTCTAACATCTTTAAACTGTACAGTCTTCAGTAATATTTCCTACATATAAATCATGCATATGTATGTGTGTGTGTATATATATATATATATTCTAGATAGAGGTGTTAGTTTATATTTTATAATCAATTAATATTAAAATAAGGTTGTTGTCATCAAAACTCCATTCTCTAACAATCTCCCCTTTTTTTATGATGACAACCTTAGTTTATAAAATATCATACCTGTATATACATGTTGATGATGATCCTTCAAATACTCCCCCTTTCTATATGAATCCTATAAACTATATCTATATTTTATAATTTCGCCCCATTTGGCATTATCAAAAAGAAATTCTAAAACTACCCCCTCAAATTGTATAACTATCTAAATAGAATCTATAAGAAACTAATTAACTACTAATTCAAAGTAGAATACCCCCCTTTAATCTATATAAACCTATAGTAGTAATTCCTAACATTATGAAAATCAAATAAAACCAGTCCAAGTATTATATTTACATTTGTTTGATATCATATACAAACCAAATCAAATCAAAAGCACACTACACCATATGTCTTAATATATACAAGTTTCAAGTTATAAAATCCAAATCAAATAAATCAATCAAGTCAACCATACCAGTCAATTAAACGTTTCTTGGGACTTCAACCCAACCGTCCCCCCCCAAAGATTGGATCCTTCTTGATGGCTTCCTATTAACCCCATTTTTATAACTTGGTTGTTTGTCAAACTCAGTTAGCTCGTCTATTCGGTTGGCTCGCCTATCTCACTAGCCCGCTCGCTCACCTCCATCTAATACAGGTCGAACAGTTTACACCTTGGAAGGGTCGAGCAGCGTGTCATTATAATGACGTCGGTCGAGCAGCTTACAATGGTCGCACACAACCTGCATGGCCGGTAAAGCACAGCGGTCAAACATCTTCGCATGGTCAGTCCATAAGCAAATATGTATGCAACTGGCGAAACATGATATAGACAACCGTACAACACGTATCCAACTGGCATACATACAATTACACGCCTCATACATTTCAAGTATATGGATCAACCTGAGCGCATCAGCATGGATTAATGATAGGATAGCAGCTCCTCATGCATGGATACTCGAGCACTACTCTGCTTTGGGGTCGAGCAGGCTCGTTCGTTGAAGAGCTCGGGCAGGCCAAGCCTTCCTCGTGATCGAGTAGTCTCATTCAACATCAGGTCAAATAGATTCATTGCAGCATGGTCGAGCACGGATCCATACCGTGGTAGAGCACACTCGAGCAGGCACAGAGGCCAAGGTCGAGCAAACCACGTTATGAGGTCGGTCGTTCACCAGTGCTCCGGTGTGATGCTTAAGCATTGAGAGGTTGAGCGCCCTAAGGAGTAGGGGTCGAGAAGTCATAAGCATCAGGGGTTGGTCATTGTTCTGCAATAGGTCGTTCATCCCTTCATTCAAGAGCTCGCTCGCTCATTCATGCCAAGGTCGAGCAGTAAGTTTTACAAGGGGTCGAGCACCGTGCTTTGTAGAGGGATCGAGCAACTTTAAATTAAATTAGCAGATTCATATAAAAAGAAATAAAGCAATGGCAAAACCATGAATATTATGCCCATTTTTTCACAGTACCAATAGCACTTTCGTAATAATTAATCCTATATTCTAAAACTCTGCATGTTATAAAGCTGCGAAGATTGACAGCAAATAGTTGTTTACGTGGATCAGTGTGAGTGCAGATATATAGGACTCGGTCATAAGAATTGTTAAAAGTGCTTGCTCGTGCACAAATGCTAGAGGTCGTTCGCACCTGGTCCGGAGGGGTCGTTCATGCATGTTTTCCAACTCACGTACAACTGTAAAGTGCATCGTGATAGCTGTCCTCACATGGTCCAGCACCCTATATTTACAACTTTTCCACACCACATAAGTTCCACCTATAAAGACCCCTTTCACAACCACTGAAGGGACCGATCTAAGCCACCCCGAAGGGCTATCATTTCAGTTTTCCACCATTCTCAAGCTTGCCAAGCTTCATTAATGGCTTCCTAAGCTCACACCATCTTCCTCCAACATCACGTGAATCTCATCTTCTCCAAACACCATGAATTCCCACTCAAGTTGAATCTAAGTGATCTCCAACCGCCATTACTCCTCTTTAAAGCTTGGATCTAACACTAATTTCATGATGAAATCAAGGAAGATCATCTAATCATGAGATCTAATCCATTTCTTCCCGAATTCAAATGATATCTAAAGCCAAAAGAGAGTAGAAAGTAGAAGATCATTTTTAAAGAGATAATGAGTGATATAAACGAGTTGTATGGAACAATGCATTTTGTAAATTTCTCCATGATAATGAAATCATCTCCAAAGTGGACGTAGATCTATTTTAGATCGAACCACTATAAAAATTCTTATGTTTTTACATAGAAAATATTTTGTGATTGTGGCTCCTTTTTATTTCTTACCATTTGGTGAAGTACGGTTCACATACCTTTGGTGTTTGGAACATTTTTGGTTTAAACACTTCCCAATCCTCATGTTCTTTAGTTGGTGGAGTCTTTGCGAGATTATTATCTTCATCTCTAAAAAGAGAGGAGATTAGCCACTGAATTGCATCAAAGTGTTTCTCCTGCCGCTCAAACATTTTTATTTGGCTTAGTTCGAGATGACGCTGGTTTCGTAGAATTAAAGAGAGGATATTCTTGAAAGGATTCAAGATTTTCACTAAGATTATGAATAGGATTTGCCATGTATTTAATAAGAAATGAATAAGGAAGAAGGAGAAATAGAATAATGATTTTTTTTGGAAGAAATAGACTTAAATAGGGTCTGGAATTCGTTGGATTCTGAATGGACATGAGTAGTTATTTAATTTTAAAATTTGAAACATTTTGAAAATCTAGCAGTTATATGTCGACTCATACATAAATGTATGTCGACAAAGGATATTTATAATTTTGAAAATTTTCAAATTTTGAATCTTTTGAACTTATTTTAAACTATAACTAATTTTACAGTAACTTAAAAACAATTTTAAGCAGAAATAAAAGTCCAATCATTACTTTAATATAAAGCTAGTACATTTAACTAATTAAGACACACTAAATACGAGATTCGAAACTAAATACAAGGGAATATAAAGGAATACATGAAGATAAATAAAACTAGATAGGCTAGTTTTCAACGGATGATGATGAGGAAGATGATATTCCAAGCTTTCTTCCAATCTTAGACATTTTGGGAAATTTCTTGTTGAGCTTCTTTTGATTGTCGACGATTTTCACGTGATTTTGAACAATTGTCTCTTTGAAAATGCGTCCAATGTTGGTTGGATACTCAACATTTTCTAAAGAAGTTTCTTCTTCTTTTACTTCCGTTGGCTCTTGTTCTTATTGCATTCAGGCTTGCTTGGCTTCGAATGTCTCATATATGGCTTGAAAGTGAGAGGAATTTGCATAAGATGTATGTATGGTGAGTCAAACACTTTTCTAGGCCCAAATTGTAACGACTCGCATTCTACGCATCGAAGGATCGTAGAATATTTATTTCTCTTACACACGAAGTCGTATGATCATGTTGCTTTGGGAGACGACTGTTGGGGTCATTTCCCATGTTCATGTTTTTTGCCGATTTTTAAATGACTATTTTGCCCCTAGCTGATCTTGTTTCGACCATAACTTTTGATTGGAAAGGTCTTTTGACCTGCAACCACTTCCATTAGATTCGGATGATGGTTTACCTTTCCGTAGAGTGGTCACATTAGCCAAACGGACTCACCATTTGGGAGATATGGCTGAAACTAGTTTCAGATGGTGAAAAATAGCTTAACCGGGCCTAATTTGGGTGATTAGTTGGTGGGACCATAACCCATTTCGGGATTAGGGTTATGGGAAAGCTGATAGGGTTAGGAAATTCAGTTTCTATCATTTTCCAGCTACCACTTTTTGTTCCTTCAAGTTTAGCCATGGCCTCCACTTTCTAAAACACCCCAAATCACCTTCTAATCGCTAATTAAGCAAATCTACATCAAATCAAAGCGGATTAGCACAAGGATCGAGGTAGAACTACTGTATAGCCTTGGGAACATCGCCAAACAGAGAATCATTTCAGATTTGGTAATTTGTTTGTGGCTAAGGTGAATGATTTGCATAGTTCCTCACTAATTATGGCTAATTAAGGGTAACTAGTGATAATTAGCGAATTTATACATGTTCAAAATCTAGAAAAATATTGATAAATTTCGAAATATTATTTTTGACCTCTGTTAGAATTTTTGGTTAAGTTTTACTAATCCTATCATTAGTTTTGCTTAAACATGCTTAAGAGAAAATATGAGATTTTGGCTATGTTTGATCTGTTTTAACCTATCAAATTGCCATTTTGATGTTAGTGGTCGATTATATACGTTGCTATGACTGTATGATATGTTTTTTGATTGATTAGAAAAGTTAGATTGGTCGAAAATGCCGTCGAATGGCGTAAAACTGTCGCTGGAAAGAAGTGCTGGAAATTAGCTGAACCGGATCGGATCGGAGGAGGGGAGCACGACCCGACCCGATCGTATAGCACTACCTGATCCGAACCGCTCGTGGATAGTGGCACCAAACCGAACCGATCCCTTACATTTGAAGCTTCGATTCTACCCGCTCACCTGGAGAGTCATCCGACCCGAACCGCTTGAGGACCCGATCCGAAGAGGCTCATGACCTGAACTGAAGGACCTTCCACGAACCGATCCGACCCGAAGGGGCTTGTCACGAATGAGATGTTGAGCACGAGATGAAGACGATCTGAACCGACATTGATGGGAGAACCTAACCCGACCCGATGTGGACGATCACAGACAGGACTACTTCGAGGAGCACGATCCGAAGTATAATGAAGAGGAGCATATCTGAACCGATCCGGAGAAGACCAAAACCCGAGATGCAAAGGTAGTTCAAATGGGAAGTTTGTACCCAGGATCCAGTTGGGAACCAACAGTTCAACTTTATGAGTCGGGCTTTGTTGTGGGACGCGTGCTAAGGGGTTATCAACGTCTATAGCTTTGATTCACCACCAAGACAGATGTTAGACTACGTATCAGTGCAGTGGGGTAGTTACTACTCCATGGAGCAGAGTGATCGTAGCAAGGCTATGAGCCAGTGCAGTGGAGTTGTTATGACTTCATGGGGCAGAGTGGACATAGCAAAGACTAGTGGCTATGGATCAGTGCAGTGGTGTCATCATGACTCCATGGGGCAGAGTGATCATAGCAAGAAATAAGGTGATCAAAGTGGTGGATGTCGTATGCTTTACGCACTGAGTGAGAGATGTGAGGATGGTTGCTATGTTTGGTTGTTTGCTTTCACTATGACATGCACACCCCCACCCCCGTATTCTTTACACCGTATGTTAGTGGCACCTTAGAGTATTGAGCGGTATGTTGTGCTAACTCTTTGGTTGCAGGTCCAGGTTCAGGTATGGTTTAGTATACCTGTTATTGTTCTGTAGTTTGACCCTGAGTTTTATGTCTCTTCTTATTACTCTGGGTGCTCCTAAACGAGCAGACTAGAGACATGTTAGGTGGTATGCACGAGTAGCTGTACCAGAGACGAGAAGGAGGCTCCCACATATGATATATAGATATTCTCCCTGTGTTGTTGAAGGTCATTGCTTGGGCATTAGTAGTGTACCTCCTTCTTTTACTTTCTTTTGCTTTAGAGACAGTTTTTAAGTTGTAATAATGATGTTGGATCATAAGCTGTATTTTGGATTTCCGCTGCTATGATGATGATGGTTTTAGTTTTCAACTTATGCACTGTCTCGCCTGTTTTATGTCAAGTATGTTACTATTATATTTTATTCCATGCGCTGTGAGACATTCTACAGGTTTCTTTATTAGTTCTTTCATTTTCTTTCCTTTCTTTGACGACTGTCCCTTGCTAGCGGACATGTGTACAACGCACTTTTAGAGGAAATGTCGGTTAATGCGGGGTGGCCCGTCACACTTAGTATCAGAGCTCTAGGTTGCGTAGTTAGCCTAGGGAAGTCATCAGGGAGAGATAGTACACATATATGAGAGCGTGTATTTGTGATTATTTTGGTTTTCAAAAGCTATATATATACACTATTAGTATAGCTAAGGATGAAGTCGCATTGCACTAGCACCACTATGGAGATGGTTAATTGTTTTCTCTTTACGGACTGAACGATGAGCCGATATACGAGGGGTACTGGTAGAGGAGCCAATAATGGGAATGCTGCTGAGATGAGGACAATGTTTACTGGCCTCATGAGAGAGATGCTTAGGGATGCTCGGGGAGCCGTTCCTAATGCTGCTAATGGTGGTGGTGCAGCAGTGCAGGCACCTAGGGTCGATTTTGCCAAGCTAAACAAGGATTACACTAGCCTTGTTGGCTACAGAAGTTCAAGATTGGCTAGATAGTTGTGAGTGCATCGTCGAAGATTTGGGAATCGAAGACGCAATAAAGAGGAAGCTAGCATCGCATCAACTATGAGGACGAGCTATGAATTGGTGGAATGCTATTAAGGCAGCTACTCCTGAGAATCAAGTTACTTGGAATCAGTTTAAGACTCGCTTTTGTGATTAGTTTATTCCAGCTGCTCATAAATCAGAATTGTTCAGGAAGTTCTTGGAGCTTAAGCAGAATGGTAGAGCAGTCTTGGAGTATATCGCTGAATTCGACACTTTATCGAAATATGGGTTGTCCCTTGTCGATACAGTCGAAAAGAAGAATGAAAAGTTCATACTGGTTTAGATGGGTACTTTGTGATAAAGACTTATAAACCATATCGATGAGATGTTCGAGTCTATTGTAGGAAAGACATTAAGGTCAGAGAGCCTTTTCCCTAAGTCAAAGACCGAAGTTGCTATTGCATCTACAAAGGAACCAAAGCCGCAAGCAGGCGGTGAAGGCAAGAAGAATTCTTAGAATAAGAGAAAGCCGAACCCGACCAAGGATGGTTAGAATAAGAAGAATAAGAATAGTGGCGAGTGCTTTAGTTGTGGCAAGAAGGGCCACTATGCCAGAGATTGTTGAGAAAAGCCTGGGGAACGGAAGTGCTTCGACTGCGGCCAGGCCGGACACCACAAGGATGATTGTCCACAACCTCCTAGGGAGAAGCAGATTGTGAAAGCGTATGCTATCAATGTTGTTCCTTCTTCGTCGAATGCTCCAACTGCGGCACAGAAGGGAAGGGCATCTTTATTAAAGGTATGCCTTCCGTTTATGATGTTCCTGTTAGAGTGTTGTTTGATACCGGGGCTTCCCGTTCCTTCATATCTAGTGACCTGGTAGATAGGTTGGAATTGGAATCCGAGATAGTCGATAAACCTTTAGTAGTGACGAACCCGATAGGTGGTTCGACTGGTCTTAGTATGATTTGTTGTAATTTGGTCTTATCGAATCATGGATGTATGTTTGTTTGTGATTGCTTTGTTTTGGGCTTTATTGGGTTTACCATTATTTTGGGGAGTCGATCTACTCTAAAGGATTTAGGTGCGGTAACAGTTGCATTGAGTAGGAGGCATGCCAGTTTAGAGGTTATGTTTCTGGGTTGGAAGCAACTAGCGTATATCACAGGATATGATTTCAGACCCAAGAGTGAATTGAATTCAGAAATGCTAGTAAGCTTGACGATTAGATCGATTTTGATTGGGTGGATTGGTTCCAGTTAAAAGGACGATCCTAACCTATTGGAAATCATCTCTAGGGTAGAGATGGGTATCGATGGAAAGAGAATGATCAAGCAAGGATTTGATCAAGAAGGATGGCTTCGAAAGAACGGGGGACTAGTTGTACCCAACGTAGACGGATTTAGAGAGGAAGTGCTTAGAGCATATTATCACTCAAAACTGACTATATATCCCGATGGTAAGAAAATATATTGAGACATGGATCAGACCTACCACTCGGAAAGGATAAATAAGGACATTGGGAAGTTTATGTCCAAATGCATGAATTGCCAGTTAGTTAAAGCTGAGCAAAAGAAGCCTAGTGGATTGTTACAACCATTAGAAATTCCTAAATGGAAATGGGAACAAGTCTCAATGGATTATACTGATGGTTTACTAAGGACTAGGTCAGGTCATGATGGTATTTGAGTGAATCGTATACTGGAGGATCATTTGAGAAAATATATATTGGATTTTGAAGGGTCATGGGGTGGCCATTTGTATCTGGTTGAGTTATAGTTATTAGCCCAGTATTCATATGGTTCCAATTGAAACTTTGTATGGAAGATTGTGCAAGGCACCATCATGTTGGTTGGAGAATGGTGACAAATTTGAGCTTAGACCAAAAAATAATAAGAGGGACTCCAGGCAAGATCAAGGTTATCCAACAGAGATTGAAGACTACCTAAGATAGGCAGAAGACTTATGTCGATAAGAGACAAAGAGATTTGGAATTCTTCGTTAACGACTTGGTGTTCGTCAAGGTCTCTCTGTTGATGAATGTGATTCGTTTTGGTGGGAAAGGTAAGTTAGCACCAAGGTTTGTTGGTCCATTTTCAGTTCTCGAGCAAGATGGGAATTTGGCACATAAAGTTGAGTTACCGGACAAGACGACAGGAGTTCACAACGTATTTCATGTTTCCCAGTTAAGGAAGTTTGTGCAAGACCCTAATGTGGCTATTTCACCAGATCAGTTGGATGATATCGTGGTTGACCCCGCGGCGGTTGGGAACCGCGAACCTATGTGTATTGTTGGGAACGATACGAAGCAACTTCGAAGGAAAGCGGTGAATCTAGTCAAAGTTCAGTGGGGCGAGAATGAGAATGATTGTACTTGGGAGACAGAGGAGAGAATTAGGAAGACATATCCAGAATCTTTGCCTGGTAAGATTTTTATTGCGACTTAGCTTTCCGCATGCTAGGATAGACTTATTTGTTGTTTTGTATGTTTGATTGTTGTGAATGGTTGGTAGGCATGCAGAATCCTTTGCTTGTTTCTTAGTTAAGGAATTTCAGGGGCGAAATTTCTTAAGAGGGGAGGGGGGGGGGAGAATGTAACGACCCACATTCTACGCATCGAAGGATCATAGAATATTTATTTCTCTCACATACGAAGTTTTATGGTCATGTAGCTTTGGGAGATGACTATTGGGGACATTTCCCATGTTCATGATTTTTGTCGATTTTTAAATGACCGTTTTGCCCCTAGTTGATCTTGTTCCGGCCATAACTTTTGATTGGAAAGGAGTTTTGACCTGAAACCACTTCCATTAGATCTGGATGATGGTTTACCTTTCCTTAAAGTGGTCACATTAGCCAAACGGACTCACCATTTGGGAGATATGGCTGAAGCAAATTTCAAATGGTGAAAAACAGCTTAACCGGGCCTAATTTGGGTAATTAGTGAGTGGGCCCATAACTCATTTCGGGATTAGGGTTATGGGAAGGCTGATAGGGTTAAGAAATTCAGTTTCTATCATTTTCCAGCCGCCACTTTTTGTTCCTTCAAGTTTTGCCATGGCCTCCACTTTCTAAAACACCCCAAATCACCTTCTAATCGCTAATTAAGCCAGATCTACATCAAATCAAAGCGGATTAGCACAAGGATCGAGGTAGAACTGCTGTATAGCCTTGGGAACAGCGCCAAACAGAGAATCATTTCAGATTTGGTAATTTTTTTGTGGCTAAGGTGAGTGATTTGCATAGTTCCTCACTAATTATGGCTAATTAAGGGTAATTAGTGATAATTAGCGAATTTATACATGTTGAAAATCTGGAAAAATATTGATAAATTTCGAAATATTGTTTTAGGCCTCTGTTAGAAAATTTGGTTATTTTGGTTAAGTTTTACTAATCCTATCATTAGTTTTGCTTAAACATGCTTAAGGGAAAATATGGGACTTTGGCAATGTTTGATCCGTTTTAACCTATCAAATTGTCGTTTTGATGTTAGTGGTCGATTCTATATGTTGCTATGACTGTATGATATGTTTTGTGATTGATTAGAAAAGTTAGATTGGTCAACACCGTCGAATGGCGTAAAACAGTCGCTGAAAAGAAGTGTAGGAAATTAGCCGAACCGGATCGGATCGGAGGAGGGGAGCACGACCTGACCCGATCGTGGAGCACTACCCGATCCGAACCGCTCGTGGATAGTGGCACCGAACCGATCCCTTGCATTTGAAGCTTCGATTATACCCGCTCAACTGGAGAGTCATCCGACCCGAACCGCTTGAGGACCCGATCCGAAGAGGCTCACGACCTGAACTGAAGGACCTTCCACAAACCGATCAGACCCGAAGGGGCTTGTCACGAACGAGATGTTGAGCATGAGCTGAAGACGATTTGAACTGAACCGACTTTGATGGGGGAACCCAACCCGACCCTATGTGGACGATCACAGACAGGACTACTTCGAGGAGCACGATCCAAATTATAATGAAGAGGAGCATATCTGAACCGATCCGGAGAAGACCAAAACCCGAGATGCAAAGGTAGTTCAAATGGGAAGTTTGTACCCAGGATCCAGTTGGGAACCAACGGTTCAACTTTATGAGTCGGGCTTTGTTGTGGGACGCGTGCTAAGGGGTTATCAACGTCTGTAGCTTTGATTCACCACCAAGACGGATGTTAGACTACGTATCAGCGCAGTGGGGTAGTTACTACTCCATGGGGCAGAGTGTTCGTAGCAAGGCTATGAGCCAGTGCAGTGGAGTTGTTATGACTTCATGGGGCAGAGTGGACATAGCAAAGACTAGTGGCTATGGATCAGTGCAGTGGTGTCATCATGACTCCATGGGGCAGAGTGATCATAGCAAGAAATAAGGTGATCAAAGTGGTGGATGTCATATGCTTTACGCACTGAGTGAGAGATGTGAGGATGGTTGCTATGTTTGGTTGTTTGCTTTCACTATGACATGCACCACCCACCCCCGTATTCTTTACACCATATGTTAGTGGCACCTTAGAGTATTGAGCGGTATGTTGTGCTAACTCTTTGGTTGCAGGTCCAGGTTCAGGTATGGTTTAGTATACCTCTTATTGTTCTGTTTTGTTGCTTATCGCTCATACCAGACTTTTGTCTGACCCTGAGTTTTATGTCTCTTGTTATTACTCTGGGTGCTCCTAAACGAGCAGACTAGAGACATGTTAGGTGGTATGCACGAGTAGCTGTACCGGAGACAAGCAGGAAGCTCCCATGTATGATATATAGATATTCTCCCTGTGTTGTTGAAGGTCACTGATTGGCCATTAGTAGTGTACCTCCTTCTTTTACTTTCTTTTGCTTTAGAGAAAGTTTTAAAGTTGTAATAATGATGTTGGATCATAAGCTGTATTTTGGATTTCCGCTGCTATGATGATGATGGTTTTAGTTTTCAGCTTATGCACTATCTCGCCTGTTTTATGTCAAGTATGTTACTATTATATTTTATTCCATGCACTGTGAGACATTCTACAGGTTTCTTTGTTAGTTCTTTCATCCTCTTTCCTCTCTTTGACGACCGTCCGGTGCTAGCAGACATGTGTACAGCGCACTTTCAGAGGAAATGTTGGTTAATGCGGGGCGGGCCGTTACACAAACTCTTCTCCATGAAGATCAAGTCCAAAGTATTTGAAAATACGAGTCAGATATACACTATAGTTGTAACACCCCGAGAATTCTATAACTGTGAAATTCATGAATTAAAGTATAATCAAATCCAAATCAAAGAACTAAGGGAAACGGGATACGCCATTGCGTTCGTCTCGGAAAAATACGCGAAATAGAGTCCGAGTTTTCGAGAAACGGAGTCCGTATGAAGAAGATATGGCCTTCGGAAGTTTTGAATTAAATTTAAAATTCAAACAGAATAAAATAATTAAAAATCGGGCCCAGTGGCCCAGGGCGGATAAACACCCGCCTAGGCCACCCAGGTCGACTGGGCTGTCGACCTGGGCTACCCATGTCGACAAGGCTGTCGACAGCCCTGTCGACAGGGGTGTCGACCTGGTCGAGCCCAGTCAACCTGGCTGGCCAGGTCTGTGTTTGGTCGAATTTCTGTGGTCTGCTTTGTCATTAGGGCTAGGTGGCGGGTTCTAATTGGTCTCTCTATCTAATGAATGGCTACGATCTAACCTAGCAACATCAAGGGTCCTAATCAATTCCTAACCACTATATAAACAACCCTAGACTAAACCCTAATCTATTCATTCAAATTAAGAACATAGCCGCCATGTTGCTGAGGAACGACTAAGAGTAGCCGCCGACTAGAGAGAGAGTTAGAAAGAAAGTTCTAAAGCCTAAAGCAATTCAAGTAACCTAAAGCCAATCAATTCAACAAAGGAATCATATCTCTTAATTTGAGAATTCGCCGCAACCATTGTAAGTAGAGTATTACTTTGGTATGAATAAACAACTGTATTGATTTGTATGCTTGAATTGGGATAATAAAGTAATTCATATTTGTGCAAAATTATGTTATTCATTATAAAGAACTACATGCGGTAGTTCTATGCAAGTATACGTTTGGAATATTGCGCAAATTATGTAATCTATGTTGAAGCTACATGTATGTAGTTGATTGAAATTCATGCGAGTTTGGGGCTTTGTTATTATGTCATCATGATGTATATTTTTGTGCATAAATCATTGTGCAAGTAATTGGAACAAGTTTGGTTGTTATAGTTCATATGAAACTATGTTGGAATTTTGACACCATAATCCATGTATTAAGTCATGCTTTTGCAAAACTTATGAATATGGCTAGGCTATGAATGATATTTGGCATAATTGAAATCTATGATTAAGTCTACCTTGTTTAAAAGAATTATATGATGACATATGTGAGACATGGCTAGGTTAGACTCAAAAATCCCTTTTTGCAAGTTTAAAGCAAACGCCATGATTAGGAATATTTATGACATGCTTATGTTTGACATTATGCCATGTTTATGCTAGAAGTATTTATGCCATGCTTATGTTTGACATTATGCCATGTTTATGCTAGAAGTATTTATGCCATGCTTATGTTTGACATTATGCCATGTTTATGCTAGAAGTATTTATGCCATGCTTATGTTTGACATTATGCCCAAATAAAAATATAGGTTCATGTGTCAATAATGATATCTCAATTACAAGTTCACATGCTTTGATTCATGTCACCTATGTTTTATGACCAAAGTATATGTCACTACTATGCAAGTACACCAGTTTCTATTTTGTATTCCCATCGTCATATTGCAAGTTCATACGCTCACCTTCCCCTCTTTGTGTATGTAATCACGCTTTAAGCCTCCCCTTTCGCATGGCTAAATTGGGCTTTAAAAGGCTAAGCCCAATATATATATAAACGGACGTGTAAAACGGGGGAAAATAACGTTGGGTTAAAAATTAGTTAATGAATGAAAATATAAAATAGAAGGGCCCAAATTCAAGTATGGGTTGGGCCCGTGATTGGTGTAATCTTTACACCATTAACTTAATAATGGGCCGCAAATATTTACATATAAATAAAGAAGAAAGACAAAATATGTAAAAGTAGAAAATACGATGTGTTTAACCCGAGGTTGGATTGAGTTGTGATGTAAACCTGCCCGGAACCGCCCGGCTGTCCAGTAGTCACAACAATACCTATCCAATGTGAGAGGTTAAACATGGAGCCCAATAAGGACCCGAGGTTAGACTGAGTTGTGGCGTAAGACTGCCCGGAACCAACCGGCAACAGGCAGCCACAACAATACCTGTCTAATGTGAGAGGTCAGGGCCTTAACAAGACAATTAAGGCTGAGTCAGGATTGATAGGATTAAGTGAACTAAAGACTTAATCAAAATGGAACATGCTAAACTAAACGGACTGGTGGGGTTAGGTTAGGAAACACTTAACCAACTTAGCATGTTGGCTAGAGATAGAAAACCTAGTAACGGGGGACCCTTTTCAGCAGTAACCCTAAAAGGTGTATCAGGATACCCTGAAACTAGGCAGGGTGGGGCACGATTACTAGGCTGATTGTAAGAGGTCAAAGCGACGGCGGTGGTGTAGCAGTGTAGGTTCTAACGGAGTGCGGGCGTGCACACACTCCGGCGCAGAAAAATAAGGCACTGGACACCAGTAGCATACCTGTGCACTCTAAGGTTGTGTCGGGTTGCCACTATGGGACTTGATACACCCCATGGTGGGACCAGCATAGGTAACTACAGACATCGGGGGCCGTAAGACACATGTAACTATGCGAGTAGGAGCCGATCATCATAGAATGGATCACATCACCCTGATTATGGGGTGCCAGTTGGAAACTAGTTTATATGGGTTCAGAGATTAACATGGGGTACGATAGTATATTCGACCCTAAACAACTTAACCAAGTTTAAAGTACCTTTCCACTTCTTGTTTATACTTATCATACCCAGTTCTTTATTCATAGACAAAATAGTACTAGACTTACTCAGGCTTTATGTCTGACTCTACTTTTCTTTCGTCTTCTTTCTTCCGTTCCTCCCCCCCCCCCCCAGGTCCTCAGGGAGGGAACACAGCAGCTTGACCTACCTCAACATCCAGCTTGAAGAAGAGAAATGTATTGCTTGGACTTTCCTGTTTTGAACTATGGCTTTGGACAATCCACTATGGGGCTTTTGCAGTTTATCTATGTTTTATTTATGCTTCTTTAAATAATGTACTCAAGACAGATTATGAAAGTGTTATGTTATGTTTTTGGAAAGGATGTTGTTGTAACACGTATTTGATTTTATGAAATAAAAGTTTGTTGTTCTTCCGCTGTTTACAAATATGTGTTCTTATATCTGTCTTGTATATCTGTGACTTGTACTTATAAACCTCCACCAAAATTAGGGCATTCCCTTTGAGAGTGACCCTAACGGAGGTGGGGTGTTTCACTTGGTATCAGAGCACAGGTTTACCAGATAAGATAAAAAGTTTTGAAAAAAAATTATTTTCAAAAAGGAAATTTAAAGAAGCATTTTTTAAAAGAAAAATATTATTTTATTTTAAAAAGGCAAAAGTCCACTCCCCAAAGCCATAGGAACTATCTCTTACCCTTCGTTTTGAATCTATCCTTTTTGTTTCAGCATGTCCCAAGAACTTAACTTGCCGGAAGGGGTGCCAATACCTGGTTGGTTTAGACGGTTCTTAGAAGCAAGGGCCACTCAGCCAGGTCCTACTATTCCTCCTCCCCCAACTGAAGGAAATCATCCAGCCGCAGCAGCACCTTTTCCTCCACCTCCTCCTCGGGGAGACACTTTTGCTAAGATATGTAAAGATTTTAAAACTATGGGAGGAAGGGATTTCCATGGAACTGAGTCCTTCGTGGCAGCTAGAAATTGGCTGAAAGAAACGGAGGACTTATTCATCATCTTTGAAGTAGAGGATAGACAGAAAGTACAATTGGCGGTGTGGCTATTGAAGGGCGAGGCTTCCTACTGGTGGGAAGTCACTAATGCTGAAAGACCAGTGGAGACATGGGAGGACTTTAGGGCAAGGTTTGAGACCAAATTTCTCTCAGATGCAGAAAGAAGTTTGCAGTTAGAAAAATTCTTATTTCTTAAGCAAGGAGACAAGACTGTCAGAGACTATGTGAATCAGTTCGATGAGCTGGCTAGGTTTGGGCTTGACCTAGTCAACACCCCGCACAAGAAGGCTCTCCGTTTCGTCAAAGGGTTGAATGAGCCATTACACAGTTTGGCCATGACCCATATACCCATGGGAGCCACGTATGAAAGATTGGTGCAAATGGCATTGCTGAATGAAGAGGATAAGGGCAAGAAGAAAGAGGGTTTGCAGCCCAAAAAGGCGGACTTTAAGAAAGGCGGAAAAGGCAACAAAGAGAAGAGGAAGTGCAATTTCTGTGGCAAAGTGGGGCACTTAGTAAAGGACTGCCGGAAAAAGAAGGCCAAGGAGAATGGTGGGTGCTTTTCATGCGGTCAGACAGGCCACAGGGCTAAGGACTGCCCAAAGAAACGAGGACAGGGGCAGAGGGCTGGATCCACCCCAGGGGCACAGGTCCATGTGCTAGAAGCGCCACCTTTGCAACAGCGAGGTATAAATACTTCTGTAGAAAGTGTAGTTTATCTTTATGATCACCCCGTTCGCACTTTATTTGATTCCGGCGCATCACACTCCTTTATCTCGTCTGCTTTAGTAGAATCTCTGCACCTAAAAACTAGTATGGTAGAGGACCCCTTAATTGTTTCAAACCCAATTGGGGGCCCAGCTCATTTGTCTATGATCTGTTTGGATTTGAAAATTTCTATCCTAAGTGTTGAATTTCAATGTAGTGCCTTTGTTTTGGGCTTTTCGGGGTATGGTTTGATTTTGGGTATGGATTGGTTATCCCGTAATGGGGCTATCCTTGATTGTGAGAAAAGGGTTGTTAGGCTCCTAACCCAGCTCGGTAATACTTTGGAAATTTCTTGTAATCCCTCGTATGCGGTTATGCTTAGTTATCTTGAATCGCTAGATGCCTCTGTTGAAAATTTGCAATCAGTTAAAGTGGTCCGGGAATATCCGGATGTCTTTGAAGAGGTGAAGGGCTTGCCTCCGAAGCGGGAAATAGACTTCCGCATATATCTTGTAGATAATGCAAAGCCCGTTGCGTTGCCCGTTAGACATATGGCTCCACGAGAAAGGAAAGAGCTCAGTAAACAGATTAAAGAGCTTCTAGAGAAGGGGTTCATTAGGAGGAGCATTTCAGAATGGGGCGCTCCAGTGGTGTTCGCTACGAAGGCGGATGGCTCACTCCGTCTATGTGTTGACTATAGGGAGCTCAACAAGCTAACGAAAAAGAATAGGCACCCTCTCCCTAGAATTGACGATTTATTTGACCAGCTTGTAGGAGCGTCTGTTTTCTCCCAACTCGATTTAGCAACCGGTTTTCATCAGCTAAGGGTGGCTGAAGATAGCATCGATAAAACGGCGTTCAGAACCCCAGATGGCTTCTTTGAATGGCTTGTCATGCCTTTCGGCTTGACAAATGCACCTGCTTACTTCGTGGACCTGATGAGTAGGGTATTTAGAGATTTCCTCAACAAATTCGTAGTGGTCTTCGTAGATGATATCCTTATCTTCTCAAAGAGTGAAGAGGAACATGCTCAGCACCTAAGGGCAATCATGGAAACTTTGCGAGTCCATCAACTAAAAGCCAAATTCTCCAAATGCCACTTTTGGAGAGAAGAGGTGAGGTTCCTTGGGCACATAGTATCCAAACAAGGGTTAGCGGTGGACCCTGCGAAGGTAGTGGCGGTACAGGATTGGAAGACACCAAGGAATGCAACTGAGGTCCGAAGCTTTCTAGGACTAGCAGGTTTCTATCGAAAATTTATAAGGGATTTTGCGAAAATCTCAGCTCCGCTCACGAAATTGACTAAGAAGAATCTAGTGTTTAATTGGGACTTGGATTGCGAATTTGCTTTCCAACGACTGAAAAGGGCTCTTACAACAGCCCCAGTTTTGACGCTGCCAGATGGGAGCAAGATGTTCACTGTTTATACGGATGCATGTGGGACAGGGCTAGGCGCCGTCTTAATGCAAGAAGGAAGGGTAGTAGCTTATGGCGGGAGGCAGTTGAAGGTGCACGAAAAGAACTACCCAACCCACGATCTCGAGTTAGCCGCCATCGTCTTTGCACTCAAGTCTTGGCGACACTATCTCCTAGGTGAGAAGTTCGAACTCTACACTGACCATAAATCGTTGAAATATATTTTCTCGCAGAAGGATCTTAACTTGAGGCAACAAAGATGGATGGAGTTTCTTGCCTCGTACGATTTCGAAATCTCCTATACTCCGGGCAAAGGCAACGTAGTGGCAGACGCGTTGAGCCGAAAGAAATTGACCCTAAGCCCATTGTTTGTTGAAAGACAAAGCCTAGAGTTTATAGCCAGCTTCGACTTTAGGCCCTCCTCCGATTTCGTACCAGGCTTGCTAGCATCTCTCGAAGTACGCCCAACTTTAGTGGATTCAGTAGGGACAGCACAACGCGAAGACCCTCAGCTTGTGGAAATAATTGATAGGCTAATTAGGGGTGAGACTTCAAGTCACCTCAACAGATACTCCATCGACAATAGGGGTTTGCTAAGGCGAGACGGAAGACTATGCGTCCCACAGACAAAAGATTTAGTAAAGAAGGTTCTAGAGGAAGCACATCACTCCAAGATGATGATACACCCAGGCGGAGATAAAATGTACAAAGACATAAAAAGGACTTTCTTCTGGAACGGCATGAAAAAGGACATGGCAGAATTCGTTTCTAAATGTATGGTGTGCCAACAGGTTAAGGCGGAACAGAAAAAGCCTGGCGGACTGCTACATCCTCTGGAGGTCCCGCAGTGGAAGTGGGATAGCATCTCAATGGACTTCATCGATGGGCTGCCTAGGTCTAGGAGAGGCAACACTAGCATTTGGGTAATAGTGGATAGGCTTACTAAGAGCGCCCACTTTTTACCTGTCAAAAGTAAAAGAACTGCCTCATCCCTAGCATCACTTTACCTTAAGGAAATCGTTCGACTCCATGGAATACCATCTAGCATTGTTAGTGACCGAGACCCCATCTTCACCAGCGAATTTTGGCGGAGTCTGTAAGAAGCAGTAGGAACGCAGTTATGCTTGAGCATAGCCTATCATCCCCAAACCGACGGCCAAACAGAGAGAGTGAACAGAGTTTTGGAAGACCTTCTAAGGCTATGCGTCCTTGACTTCGGAGGGACATGGGAAGACCACCTTCCTTTGGTAGAATTCGCCTACAACAACAGCTATCAAGCAACCATCGGAATGGCGCCCTTCGAAGCTTTATATGGAAGACCGTGCCGATCGCCCACTTGTTGGTGGGAGTCTACTGATAAGCTCATACTTGGACCAGATATGATCCGAGAGACCTCAGAGAAAGTAGACTTAATACGAAGAAGGATGAAGACGGCCCAAGACAGACAAAAGTCCTATGCCGACAAGAGGAGGACCGACCTTGAATTCGAAGTTGGAGACAGAGTTTTTCTCAAGGTATCACCGCTAAGAAACATTGTTCGCTTTGGAACCACAGGAAAGCTAGCACCAAGGTTCGTAGGGCCATTCCCTATCATCGAGAAAATTGGGAAAATGGCCTATAGATTAGAGCTACCCGAGAAGTTGGCTGGAGTCCACAACGTCTTTCACGTTTCACATCTCCGAAAATGTCTACATGAGTCTGCTGAAGTGGTAGAGCCAAATATCCTCGAAGAGGCCGAAGTGGAGCGCGAAGCAACCATAAGGAGAGTTCCAACCCACATATTAGGAACGGAAGTGAAGAAGCTACGCAACCATGAAGTCAAGCTCGTCAAAGTCCAGTGGAGCGACGCCGAGGGAGACGCGACTTGGGAAACTGAAGCTAGAATCCGCACTGCCTACCCTTTTCTGTTCGAGGGTACATCCTTGATCTTTCTTTTTCCTTAAGTTGCGCTTTTATCTATCTTTTTAGGCATATTTCCTCGACCGTATCTTTTAGGTAGAAACCCTTTGGATGGAAACATGTAATTGAAACATGTTATGGATGATGGTTGCAAGTGGTTGCAAGTGATTGCTAGTGGTTGCTCGTGGTTGCATATACACACACAATCTAGGTTTTAGATCGGCTCAGTCACTTCATATTGCATATGCATATATGTTTGCATTCATATGTGATTGAACTTTAATGTGTTGTCATGTGGATGCTGCATTTGTATTGAATGATTGTGCACTCATGTAGAATCAAGAATAGGAAAATTTGCATACATAATGGATTCATGGCACTTACATAATTCGCATTAAGGAGGTCAACTGAATCAGTAGACCGCCTGATTTTGCATTAGATAAGTACATGTACACACACACTTTGCATATGATCATGAAGCATTAGAAGTCTTTTAAGGACAATGGATGCTCGTGTTTAATGGATGAGTAGATGGATGATTGGATGTTAGGATATACATTCCTCCTAACTTGAAGATTTCGGGGACGAAATCCTTTTAAGTGGGGGAGAATGTAACACCCCGAGAATTCTATAACTGTGAAATTCATGAATTAAAGTATAATCAAATCCAAATCAAAGAACTAAGGGAAACGGGATACGCCATTGCGTTCGTCTCGGAAAAATACGCGAAATAGAGTCCGAGTTTTCGAGAAATGGAGTCCGTATGAAGAAGATATAGCCTTCGGAAGTTTTGAATTAAATTTAAAATTCAAACAGAATAAAATAATTAAAAATCGGGCCCAGTGGGCCAGGGCGGATAAACACCCGCCTAGGCCACCCAGGTCGACTGGGCTGTCGACCTGGGCTACCCATGTCGACAAGGCTGTCGACAGCCCTGTCGACAGGGGTGTCGACCTGGTCGAGCCCAGTCAACCTGGCTGGCCAGGTCTGTGTTTGGTCGAATTTCTGTGGTCTGCTTTGTCATTAGGGCTAGGTGGCGGGTTTTAATTGGTCTCTCTATCTAATGAATGGCTACGATCTAACCTAGCAACATCAAGGGTCCTAATCAATTCCTAACCTCTATATAAACAACCCTAGACTAAACCCTAATCTATTCATTCAAATTAAGAACATAGCCGCCATGTTGCTGAGGAACGACTAAGAGTAGCCGCTGACTAGAGAGAGAGTTAGAAAGAAAGTTCTAAAGCCTAAAGCAATTCAAGTAACCTAAAGCCAATCAATTCAACAAAGGAATCATATCTCTTAATTTGAGAATTCGCCACAACCATTGTAAGTAGAGTATTACTTTGGTATGAATAAACAACTGTATTGATTTGTATGCTTGAATTGGGATAATAAAGTAATTCATATTTGTGCAAAATTATGTTATTCATTATAAAGAACTACATGCGGTAGTTCTATGCAAGTATACGTTTGGAATATTGCGCAAATTATGTAATCTATGTTGAAGCTACATGTATGTAGTTGATTGAAATTCATGCGAGTTTGGGGCTTTGTTATTATGCCATCATGATGTATATTTTTGTGCATAAATCATTGTGCAAGTAATTGGAACAAGTTTGGTTGTTATAGTTCATATGAAACTATGTTGGAATTTTGACACCATAATCCATGTATTAAGTCATGCTTTTGCAAAACTTATGAATATGGCTAGGCTATGAATGATATTTGGCATAATTGAAATCTATGATTAAGTCTACCTTGTTTAAAAGAATTATATGATGACATATGTGAGACATGGCTAGGTTAGACTCAAAAATCCCTTTTTGCAAGTTTAAAGCAAACACCATGATTAGGAATATTTATGACATGCTTATGTTTGACATTATGCCATGTTTATGCTAGAAGTATTTATGCCATGCTTATGTTTGACATTATGCCATGTTTATGCTAGAAGTATTTATGCCATGCTTATGTTTGACATTATGCCCAAATAAAAATATAGGTTCATGTGTCAATAATGATATCTCAATTACAAGTTCACATGCTTTGATTCATGTCACCTATGTTTTATGACCAAAGTATATGTCACTACTATGCAAGTACACCAATTTCTATTTTGTATTCCCATCGTCATATTGCAAGTTCATACGCTCACCTTCCCCTCTTTGTGTATGTAATCACGCTTTAAGCCTCCCCTTTCGCATGGCTAAATTGGGCTTTAAAAGGCTAAGCCCAATATATATATAAACGGACGTGTAAAACGGGGGAAAATAACGTTAGGTTAAAAATTAGTTAATGAATGAAAATATAAAATAGAAGGGCCCAAATTCAAGTATGGGTTGGGCCCGTGATTGGTGTAATCTTTACACCATTAACTTAATAATGGGCCGCAAATATTTACATATAAATAAAGAAGAAAGACAAAATATGTAAAAGTAGAAAATACGATGTGTTTAACCCGAGGTTGGATTGAGTTGTGATGTAAACCTGCCCGGAACCGCCCGGCTGTCCAGTAGTCACAACAATACCTATCCAATGTGAGAGGTTTAACATGGAGCCCAATAAGGACCCGAGGTTAGACTGAGTTGTGGCGTAAGACTGCCCGGAACCAACCGGCAACAGGCAGCCACAACAATACCTGTCTAATGTGAGAGGTCAGGGCCTTAACAAGACAATTAAGGCTGAGTCAGGATTGATAGGATTAAGTGAACTAAAGACTTAATCAAAATGGAACATGCTAAACTAAACGGACTGGTGGGGTTAGGTTAGGAAACACTTAACCAACTTAGCATGTTGGCTAGAGATAGAAAACCTAGTAACGGGGGACCCTTTTCAGCAGTAACCCTAAAAGGTGTATCAGGATACCCTGAAACTAGGCAGGGTGGGGCACGATTACTGGGCTGATTGTAAGAGGTCAAAGCGACGGCGGTGGTGTAGCAGTGTAGGTTCTAACGGAGTGCGGGCGTGCACACACTCCGGCGCAGAAAAATAAGGCACTGGACACCAGTAGCATACCTGTGCACTCTAAGGTTGTGTCGGGTTGCCACTATGGGACTTGATACACCCCATGGTGGGACCAGCATAGGTAACTACAGACATCGGGGGCCGTAAGACACATGTAACTATGCGAGTAGGAGCCGATCATCATAGAATGGATCACATCACCCTGATTATGGGGTGCCAATTGGAAACTAGTTTATATGGGTTCAGAGATTAACATGGGGTACGATAGTATATTCGACCCTAAACAACTTAACCAAGTTTAAAGTACCTTTCCACTTCTTGTTTATACTTATCATACCCAGTTCTTTATTCATAGACAAAATAGTACTAGACTTACTCAGGCTTTATGTCTGACTCTACTTTTCTTTCGTCTTCTTTCTTCCGTTCCTCCCCCCCCAGGTCCTCAGGGAGGGAACACAGCAGCTTGACCTACCTCAACATCCAGCTTGAAGAAGAGAAATGTATTGCTTGGACTTTCCTGTTTTGAACTATGGCTTTGGACAATCCACTATGGGGCTTTTGCAGTTTATCTATGTTTTATTTATGCTTCTTTAAATAATGTACTCAAGACAGATTATGAAAGTGTTATGTTATGTTTTTGGAAAGGATGTTGTTGTAACACGTATTTGATTTTATGAAATAAAAGTTTGTTGTTCTTCCGCTGTTTACAAATATGTGTTCTTATATCTGTCTTGTATATCTGTGACTTGTACTTATAAACCTCCACCAAAATTAGGGCATTCCCTTTGAGAGTGACCCTAACGGAGGTGGGGTGTTTCAATAGTAGATAGTGTTTTCTCTTGTGGACAATTCTATGTGCTTGATTTCATTTAAATCATGTCGGCCCACTTGATAGTATAACTACCCATAATAGCAAAGAGAGCCTTTTGGACTTTGAGAGTTGGATTGTTGAAATTTCCGGAAAGGGGAGTGATGGTATGTTAGAGGACAAGGTTTACAATTCTTGTTTTTAGACGAAAGAAGCGATTTTTGAACTCCATTCGAGCATCATCTTCAAATATGTCGTGGTAGGTTTCTAAATTGGTTTCATCGATTTTGAACTCCAAAAAATTCGAGCCCGTTCTTCTACAATTTATAATGTGCCTAAGAGAACAATTTGCATGCCTTTGACGCTACTCCAAATTTGATCTTCGTTGCCTTCATAAAATCAGTGATTGAGATTTGCAAAGAACATCTTGATGAGTTTGGGATATGTAACACCCCGTGTATTCTATAACTGTGGAATTAACAAATTAAAGTATAATTAATTTGAAATCAAAGAACTAAGGGAAACGGGATACGCCATTGCGTTCGTCTCGAAAAAATACGCGAAATAGAGTCCGAGTTTTCGAAAAACGGAGTCCGGATGAAGAAGATATGGCCTTCGGAAGTTTCTGAATTAAGTTTAAAATTCGAACAGAATAAAACAACTCAGAAAAAAAATTCCAAAATCGGGCCCAATTGGCCAGGGCGGGAAAACTCCCGCCTAATGCGCCCAAGTCGACTGGGCTGTCGACCTGGTCTAGCCAGGTCGACAGGGCTGTCGACAGGGCTGTCGACCTGGTCCAGAGCCAGGTCGAACCCAGCCCAACCTGGCTGGCCTATTCTATGTTGGTCGATTTTCTGCAGTCTGCTTTGTCATTAGGGCTAGGTGGCAGGTTCTAATTGGTCTCTCCTTAGGATGAATGGCTACGATCAATCCAAGCAACATCAATGGTCCTAATCAGTTCATAACCCCTATAAAAATGACCCTAGACTCTACCTAGGTTTCTTACACAATTCTCTAGCCTCCATTGCTCTCTTCTTCTAATAAAAAAATAAAAATGGCGTCGCTGCTCTGCTGGAATTAAAACTAGAAGATAATCAACATCAGCCTAAGCAACTCAATTCAAACTAGAGATTAAAGTTTCTGCAAAGATTCTACAACAAGTTAAAGTTCTTTCTTTAATCCAATCAAGGCAAGTACAGTTATTTTCCGCTATAAACGTTAATTATAATTTTGATATGTTTTTAATTCTGAATCTGAGATGGTATATATATTCTCTTCTGTCAGATCTGTTTTTCTGTGACTGTTCTGTATCCCTTTTCTTCTTTTCTGTTTCTATAGCCAGGCTACCACGAGCCTGTGCCTAATCTCATAAGAGATGAACGTATGAACGCAAATTATGGGATAAATAATGAATGATGCGAAATTTGACAAGACTGAATTGAATGTATGACTTTAGGTCTGAGGCATAAAATATATTGGACATGTGACTTGGGATTGGATGCATAAATTTGACTATGAACATATAATTTATATAGTTTAGATCTGTAATTTATTAGAAAAAAAAAGATGAGCATATGTTATAAACTAGTTTTAGACCTATGCATATTCTGTGATAAAAGGAGAAGAGGAACCACTGTAAGATTACATATGATTTGAGACTTTGGACAAAATGCATATAAAAGTCAAGATCTAATTTTTAGAAGATATGATTTAAAGCTTTATATTGTTGGGTATAGTTTGCATAATGATTCATGACTCAAAAAGAAGAAGATATGGAAACTTAGGTGTAAAGATTTACACTAATTAGGATATCTATTATTGTGATTACACCTAAATAGGGATTTTTGGATATATGGCATGCATTGAAATTAATGGTTATATTTGGTATAATTTATATGTGAATCTGCCGTAAGATGCTAGTTTAACAAAAATTGGAACATATGTTATATGGCAAATTATGTCCATATTCTGCGCTTATGCAAACATGGGGTATATGTTGTGAATCATGACAATTATGTAGGCATATGAATTTAGGCCAATTTATGATTGGGCAAGGCATGTAAATAGAACTTTTAGAAATATTAAATTTGCTAAATCTGCTAATTTGTCAAGTTGCCTAAACTACTAGTTTTGTTATATTGCCTAGACTGCTAATTAGATTGAAATGCCTAATCTGTTAAATTTGTCGGTTGAAATGCCTAACCTGTTATATGCCAAAATCTGCTAAGTTGCTAAATCTGTTAAATCCGTTAAGTCATATAAAATCTGTTATCTGCTATGTTGATATAATCATCCTGTTATTGATATTCTGAATTGGCATATATATTGGGCGTGCGCATAAACGGTAAATTATTAATTAATTGGCCGCAAAGATAAACATGGCTAACTCGAGGTTAGAATGAGTTTGCGGCGTAAATCTGCCCGGAACCGCCCGGCACATTCAGTGGCCGCAAACAATAGGTTCTAATGTGAGAAGTTAGTCATAACATGCGTAAGACACGAGGTTAGGTCTGGCTTGTGGCAGAAGTCTGCCCGGAACCGCCCGGCATATCCAGCGGCCACAAGCTACCGACCTAATGTGAGAGGTCTGTGCATTAATAATTAATTAATGCAAAATCTAAGATAAGAATGACGTCTAAAACGTATTGGGGAATATAGGGTTAAACCAAAGGGATTAATAGATGTAGTAAAACCCGTCCATGAATTTGTAGGCCCAATACAAAGTTAGACAAATCTGAAAAATCTGTACATCTGACCTATTAGTCTGAAAACTTGTTAACTTAATTTGTGAATTAGTAAATCTGAATTCTGTATGTCTGAACTTGTAAACAAGTTAATCTGAAATCTGTTAGTCTGGGGACACAAGGTTAGGAGGGGAATTACTTGTGTCATCTGTTGTTTGGGACCCATATTAGTCAGTAACCCTTTCTGGTATCAAAACTTTGACCCAACAGTAGGTAGGGTCCGGGCACGCTTACTGAACTAATTATAAGTGGTTCATTCTGATAATGGCGAGGGGTGTTGATGGTGTGTTCCAACCGGGTCATGTGCGTGCATGGATCCCGGTCTGCCTCTGAGGATGTAAGACCCCGTGACATCTGTAAATAGGTCTGTGCCAATTGGTTGTCACTTTAGGGAGTGATACACCCTACTGTGGGGCCGACACAGGATATTTATGTATTAGGGAGCCGATCGCTTAGGGTAGGGTTTTAGGGTACGCTTAGTTCTGTCTGTTTCTGTTGGTACCGTCTGTTTCTGTTGGGTGGTAACACCTGTCTGTTTCTGTATGGTACCGTCTGTTCGGGTGGTAAAGGCCCATTACTAGTGTACACCTAATTCCACATTCTGTCTCCATAGGGATAAATCTGTTTCTTCTTCTGTCTGTTTCTGATCGGGTAGTAAAGGCCCATTATTAGCATTCTGTTTCTGTTAAAGTATTCTGTACCCGTTCCTGCTTCAATTTAGACATTAGGGTGACACCTAATTCTTCTATACTAGTATTAGTGCAGAGAAGTGTAAAACAATAGTTTATATCATTCTGTTTTTCTGTTATATCTGCTACACTTGTTATAGTTATCTCACATCCAGTTTTATGTTCATATCATATTATTATTATCTGTTCATATGCTGAAAGTCACTGGACTTGCCAGACTTTTTGTCTGACCCTTGTTGTTTCGCCTCCTTTCTTCCGTTTCCCCCCCAGGTTATCCAAGGAGGGAAATACTTTAGCTTGATCCGGATTTCTCTTTGCTTGAAGTGCTTAAAGTATGGCTTGGCTCTGTATAGCTTCCGTTCCATGGGGATTATGAATTTTAAACTATGCAATTTGAAGGCTTTTGTACAAGACTGATATTTTGTACTTGAATTCTGAAATTGAAAGGATGTAACCATATTAATTTCTGTTTCCGCTGTAATAAAGTTAAATTTTTTTTTTCAAGTACTGTTTTATCTGTCTTGTAAGTTTCTGTTCTGTTTACTAAAATGCTCCACCAAAGTTAAGGCATTCCCTTTGTGAGTGACCTTAACGGAGGTGAGGTGTTGCAGGATAACACACTTCGTCGTTATCACGAAAGTCAATTAGACTCAAGACTTTGTTTTGTTCGAAGAGAGAGGTAAGATCGTAGGAAGGACCCTTGTTAACTTTAGCATTTGCTAAATAGTTAGCATAGGTTTTGATAGCTTCTTGGTCTTTATGAAGCTAACCTTTGATGGTTTGGTTATTTTCAATTTTTGAGATGAACTTGAGGAAGCCATTGAATTGATAATTTTGAAGAGAATAGATATGAGGAATATTGATTTAATTTGTGAATGAAAGGTATAGAGAATAAATGTATATATAGAAATTGAATGGATATGAAATGAATAGGCATGACTTTTCAGACTTAAATGACACCTTTTCAGACCTTGGAAGTTGGTGAAAAGTTGGAGGGAAGTTTGAAAGTTTAAACCTTTGAAATTCAAAATTTGAATTTCAAATTACTGGTCAGATATGTCGACGTATACATATATGTATGTCGACATATGTAAGGGAATTTTGATGTTAGTGATGTAATTTACATTATCGATTTATATTTCAGGTTTAACGATTTCCTGAAATAATTCAAATCCTATCAAACACAAACAATTTATTTTATTATTTTATGTGTTATTTATTATTATATTATTATTTTGAACTTTCAAAATTTAAAATTCAAATTCAAATTTCAGGTTTTTTTTTAAATTTCAAAATTCAAATCAAAGCAAACAAACAAAGCAACCATTCAACCCCATAAAATTAAAAATTAATTAAGGCATACCCAATTTTTAGACCATTTTCTTCGAAAGTTTCTGAACTTTGAATTACCACAAAGCATATATTCGAATTTCTGGTTTCTGGCTCTTCACCACTTGATGATGAATCTGAATCATCTAACGTTGCTGCATATGCTTTCTTTCTCTTTCTCGATGAATTGCTGTTGTCTATTTGTTGAGTCGATTTATCTGGATATGGGCACATTTTCTTCATATGGCTTGGTTTTTAACAGTTATAGCATCTACCATCATTACTTCTTGAACTCCCTTGGTTATAATTTTTCCTTCTATATATCAAAAAATTTCTAAAATGATTTTTTATAAGAGCTGTTTCTTCACCATCTTCACTACTCAAGTCATAATCATTTGCTGTTGCTTTAAATGCAGTAGATTTCTTCTCAACTGGCCAGTTTTCCTTTCTTTTCTGTAATTGAACTTCATAAGACATCATATTTCTGATTAACTCCTCAATCTTCATTTCATTGACACCATTGGCTTCTTCAATTGCCAGAGTTTTCTGATCTCATTCTGGAGTCAGTGAACTTAATATTTTTCTGACTTGATCTGTTTCAGAATAGGTTTTTCCATGTGCCGTTAATGAATGCACTATTTCTTGAAATATGCAATACATATCTGAAATAGACTCATTCTTGTTCATTTTGAGTAATTCAAACTTTTTAACTAACATTGCTATTTTAGTTTGTTTAACTTTACTAGTTTCTTCAAGAGTAACTTGTAAAGTTCTCCAAATTTCATAAGCAGTTTTACATACTGACATTCTATTAAACTCATTCCTATCTAATGAACAACATAACATATTCATGGCTTTAGAATTGCTTTGTGCAACAGTATTTTGTTTGTTTGTCCATTGTGCAAAAGAAGTTGTGGGTTCAACAAATTCATTTTGTGTACTATTCCATGTTTCTAATCCTGACTGTAAATAATTTTCATTCTACATGCCAATATGAATAGTTATTATCGTTAAACAGTGGTGATCTAATAGTGGACTGACCCTCTACAAAAGAACTATTATTGCTACCAGTGTTGGTTGCCAATTTGAAAGACCAGTGTTGGTTCGGAATTGCTCCTACGTCCAGCCCCACGCAACGCTGGAATGCACCGAGTTTTATTACTATATCAATATCAAATTACAACCCTCCTTGATTTCATGGCTACAAGGGATACCACCGATTCCACCCACACACTTGATCAAGTATACCTTCCTTGATTTCTCGGCTACAAGGGATACCACATATTACCCTTCCTTGATTTCACGGCTACAAGGGATACCACTGATTCCTTTACACAACCAAAACTATTACAAGCAGCCTTAAAACTTTCAATAGCACTTGATTCAGAGAGTAATGAGTAGAGAGTGTAGAGAGAAGAAGATTAGTGAAAGCAGAATTGAATTTAGCAGAGTATAGGTGTATAAATACTAAAAATGATAAGACATAATGTCGTAATGAAAGAGAGTGGAAAGGGATAGGAAGAAGTGATTAAAAATTCAAAATCAGCCCCTTTTAATAGTGTGTGTGTGCAACACCCCGTAATTTGAACATAAAAATTCACAAATTAAAGTATACTTAATTAAGTGAAATGGGTTGCGCAGAGAAATATATATATATATTGATATATATATATATATAATTGAAAATTAAATAAATAAATAAATAAATATGCAAAAATGTTCAAAACAGCGAATTGGGAGAGGGGAATAACCGAACCGGCCGATTTTTGAGGTCGACCCGAGCTCGCTGGGTCGACTAGGGGTTAATTCAGGGTGTTTGGCTGTCAACCCATGGGCCGATTCGCTCAAATGAAGATTTTGCATTTGAATGGTTCTCATGGTTCAGCTTTAATCTAAAGGCCCTAAATGGTTCCTACACTTGACTTCTTCCCCAAGACATGCTTTGATGGCTAGGATCTAAACTAAGGTTTATCCTATGGCTAAAACTATCCTAGTCTTCTATAAAAAGACCCCTAACCTAAACCTAAATGCTCATTATTCAATCCTGTAGATAAACTATGCTAAAATGTTCTCTCATGGCCTCCACCCTCATCCTCTTGTCATAATCTACATCTCTAATCATATGAGAGAGTTTCTAAAGAAGTATAAGAGTTCCTAAGCTTGCTTAAGTGTTTCTAAGTTTGATTCAAGGCTTTTCTTCATCAAAGCTAAGATCTTTATTATTGATTTGGCTCAAGGGTTTTCATTTGGAGCATTCTTATTTGGAGTTTTTGAGTTGATAGCTTAGTGGCTTCATCTCAATATTTTAATATATTCATAAGAAGGCTAATCAACAAGTTGTGAGTTTTCTATAGCCTTAATGACCAATTATTGAAATGATTATGATAGGATATAATGAGGTTATGGCTATGAATGTGGATCAATGCAAGTTATGCAAGTTATATGCTATGTGTTAATGATGTTATGCATGTTATGCAAGTTATATGCTATGTGTTTGAGATGTTATGCATGTTATGCAAGTTATATGCTATGAGTTTGAGATGTTATGCAAGTTATGCAAGCCATATGCTACATGTTCATGATGTTATGCAAGTTATGCAAGTCATATGTTACATGTTCATGATGTTATGCAAGTTATGCAAGCTACATGCTATATGATCATGATGTTATGCAAGTTATGCAAGTGTTCATGATGCTAGTTGCTATGATAAACATTGATCCACTATGACACCATGATTATGCAAGTTTGGTGTATGATTATATGCATGTTCATATATGATATGTTATGCAAGTTTGGTGTATGATTATATGCAAGTCCATATATGAAATGTTATGCAAGTTTGGTGTTTGATGATATGCAAGTAACATGTGCAAGTTTACACCTTAGAATGATATGCATACATATGCAAGTTAACCCCTTTGTATGTCATACATACATATGCAAGTTTACCCCTTTATATGACATAAGTAACTTATGCAAGTTAATCTCTTTATGACATATGTGATTCATGCAAGTTTGGGTTGATTATTTATGCTAGTTGGGTTTGATGCTATATCCATGATGACACCTTTAAAAACCCATGTTGATGCTAATGTTATGCAAGTTGAACCCATTGTATTTGTGATGAATCTTCCCTTTTATGTCATGTCCGCGAATTACGTGGGGAACGATGGGGTTAATAAACATGTTAATGAAATTGTGTGAAGTTGGTATGATTATGCGTACCATAAAGAGGATGGACATAATTGAGTCAATTATGTACATCGTTAAAAATTGGGATTAATTAGGGAAAATTAATTCGAAATATGGGGGCAATTAATTAGGTGTAATTAATCGACTAAGACACGAGGTTGGACCCTTTTGTAGCATAAGACTGCCCGGAACCGACCGGCATATCCAGCGGCTACAAATGATTGGCCCAATGTGAGAGGTCTTAGGCACAAACTATATACGTGACAAGTGTAAAGACACGAGGTTAGACTCGGTTATGGCGTAAGGCTGCCCGGACCCGACCGGCAAATCCAGCTGCCATAAGAGATAGTCTAATGTGAGAGGTCTCTACAACGGTTACGTTCTTAATCAATTAAGAAGCACTTAACCATATTAGCATATAGAGGACATGAGGGGTTAAGTGGGTGCCTTGGGTGGCATGTGGAAAAATCTAGTAGTTGCCTTGGGTGGCAATAGAAATACGATTAGAATACTTAACCGAAGTGGAACATGTAATTAAACATGATTAAAGGGTTAAGTAAGTGCCTTGGGTGGCATGTAGAAATCTAGTGGGGGCCGTGAGTGGGAATTGAAATATGATTAGATGACTTAACCAAAACCTTAACATGTAAGTGGGCATGATTATAAAAAGGGGTTAAGTGGGATGCACTAGATTAAAAGACAAGCTTAAGTAGTAGCTTGTGGGGGCCTTGAGTGGCAATTGAAATAAAATTAAATGACAAGCTTAAGTAGTAGCTTGTGGGGGCCTTGAGTGGCAATGGAAATAAGATTAAATGACAAGCTTAAGTAGTAGCTTGTGGGGGCCTTGAGTGGCAATTGAAATATGATTAGATGACTTAACCAAAACCTTAACATGTAAGTGGGCATGATTATAAAAAGAGGTTAAGTGGGATGCACTAGATAGAATGACAAGCTTAAGTAGTAGCTTGTGGGGGCCCATTTCAACCAGTAACCCATATGTATCTTATTGGGCTTTTCCCATGCCGAGGACGGGACACGCGTACTGGGCTTGACTATAAGAGGCCAAAACGGGGTAGCGGTGGCAACGCGAGTCCAACGGGTTTCATATGCGTGTGTGGACCCGGGCTGGTAGGTAAGACGTTGTTGCATCGTGTAGATATAAGCCGTGCACCATTTTCGGGTTGCCACTTTGGGGAGTGATACACCCCACTGTGGGGCCAGCACGGGTATCTACGGTAGAGAGCCGATCGCTTGGGAGTAGTGGGTACACCTAGTGGAGATAGGGGCAGACGACACCTATGTAGTCAGCTAGGGGTACACGAAACTACTGGGTAAATTTTCTAAGTACACTTAGTGGGATCAACCTTTAAGTAGGAATTACCCTTGGGTGGGTAGAACTTGTGTGGTGCAGTGTAGGAATTACCCTTGGGTGGGTAGATCTGGGGTGGTGCAATGTAGTATTTATCCTTGGGTGGATAGGCGCGTCTTTACCGTTATCTTAGTCTAGTTGGCTACCTAGTGTAGTCATTTATCCCCAGTCGTACCGTACCAGGTTTATATCATACCCTAATTACTTTAATGATTGTATTGTTAAGGTTATAGGGCTCACTCAGACTTATGTCTGACCCCGTTGTTTTTATCTTTTCCCGAACCCTCAGGTTCTCAGAGTAGGTCCAACACTAGTGGGCTTTGATCGGATTGCTTTATCTATCTTTTGGAGCTTGGACTCTTGAAGAAAAAGCTCGGTTATCTTTTCTATTATGGCTATTAGTATGTAGTGGGATTATGTATTTATGTTTTAACGAGATGGATATTTTGTACTTGACTCTTGTTGGTTTTTGAGATGTAACCAAACATGTTTACCTTCTGCTGCAATGAAATGATGTTTTTTTTTAAATCTCAAGTATTACTTATATCTGTCTTGTTGTAATTTTTCAGTTCTATATTCACTTAAATACTCCACCGAAGCTAAGGCATTCCCTTTATGAGTGACCTTGGCAGGTGTGGGGTGTTACATGTGGTATCAGAGCTTAAGGTTACCAGAACAGATAAATTTTTTAGAAAAACTATTTTTCTAAAACATTTTTGGAAGAAGTATTTTCAAAAACATTTTTGGAAGAAGTATTTTCAAAAACAAGTCTTTTAAGAGAAAAGTTTTTGAAAGAAAAGTATAATCCCTAATAGCCATATCTTTATCTTTCGAATTCTCCGTTTTGAATCTCTTCCTCTCTCTTTTTGAATTTCCCCACCGTGTATAGATGATCTTTCTAAGATAGATAAGAATGGAAAACCACTTCAAGGGACTTAGACATTTGTCGGATTAGAAGTTGGTTCTAGAAGGAGGAGGACTGGTAGATACCTATAAGATAGACGATGGGAGGAAGGCTCAAATAGTTGTTTGGTTAATAAAGGACGAAACCTCATCGTGGTAAGAAGGCCACGAAAGGAGAATGTGAAGGGGAAGTCGTTTTGGAGAAATAGGACACCTTGGGGTTGTCCAAAGAGGTAAGAACGAAGTACAGGATCTTCTGGAGGGTAGATGTATTCCCTCACGATGGGTATACCTGATGGGGGTAGGACCGTCGAAGTTGAAATTTGGTTCTCTCGATCATCCTGTTCGAACTTTATTCGACTCTAGTGCACCACATTCGTTTATCTCATTAGTTGAGTCACTGCACCTAGACACCAGTTTGGTAGATGATCCCGTGGTTGTTTCAAACCCAATTGGGGGCTCCATGATGTGTTTGGGTTTGGAAGTTTCTATACTTAGCGTTGAGTTTAGATGTGATGCTTTTTGGGCTTCACGGGCTATGGGTTAGTTTTGGGCATGGACTGTTTATCCAGTAATGGTGCCGTTCTTGTTTGTGAAAGGAGAGTTGTTAGGCTTATGACCCGCTTGGGGAACACTCTCGAGATCTCTTGTAATCCCATGGAATCTGTTATGCTAAGTTATCTAGAATCGCTTGACACGTCAGTCGAGAGTTTGCGATCTGTTAGAGTGGTCCGGGAATACTCGGATGTGTTTGAGGAGGTGAAGGGCTTACCTCCGGAGCGGGAGATTGACTTCCGAATATATCCGGTAGACAATGCCAAACCAGTATCTTGGCCAGTGTGCCACATGGCTCCTCGTGAGAGGAGGGAACTCCATAAGCAAGTAGGTGATTTGCTTGAGAAGGGGTTCAGAAGACGAAGTATATCGGAGTGGGGTGCTCCAGTAGTTTTTGCCACGAAGGCGGATGGGTCCCTCAGACTTTGTGTAGACTATAGAGAGTTTAACAAGATAACAAAGAAGAATAGACACCCATTGCCGAGGATTGATGATCTCTTTGATCAGTTGGTTGGCGCCTCAGTGTTTTCGTAGTTGGACTTAGCCACGGGGTTTCGTCAGTTGAGAGTTGCTGAGGATAGTATAGAGAAGACTGCCTTTAGGACTCTGGATGGTTTTTATGAGTGGCTGGTGATGCCATTTGGTTTGACGAACGCCCCCGCATACTTTGTGGATTTGATGAGTAGGGTGTTCAGGGAGTACCTAAATAATTTCATGATGGTCTTTGTTGATGACATCTTGGTCTTTTCTAGGAGCGAAATAAGTTTTCGTATGTGCTTAATAGGTTGAGTAAAGCCAGTTATGGGATAAACGGTGGTTTTGGAGCGAGACTGGCGAGGACATCCAGAGTTGGACAAGTGCTTAATTGTTTAGCCGTTTTTACTAGTATCATCTCACGTAGGTCGTCTGAATTCGAAGGAGGTATCCCTTGGGTGCTTGTCTGATATTGGTTTAGGCCTTTGGGGCTTGCACTTGGGGGATGTCAAGTTCGACTAGGATGGTCTGTGTGAGAGATGGACAGTTGTGATGATTTTGGATGGGGTAATATCCTGGTTTTCTCTAGAAGTGGAGAAGAGCATGCCCTACATCTTAAGGAAGTGTTGGAGGCTCTTCGAGCGCATAGTCTTAGGACAGCAAAAGTGGATGGGATTCTTAGCATCCTATGAGTTTGAGATAGCGTATACCCATGGCAAGGGTAACGTGGTAGCGGACGCCTTAAGTAGAAAAAGGTTGTCCTTGAGTTCATTGTTCGTTGAACGACGGAGCTTGGAATTTATCTCGATGTTTGACTTCAGACCTTCTGTTGACTTTATACCCGGTTTGCTAGCATCCTTAGAGGTCAGACCTACTCTTTTGGGACGGATTGGTGAGGCACAGCGGGACGACCCACAGTTGGTTGAGTTAGTGGAGAAGCTAATAAGGAGGGAGTCGTCCAGCCATTCGAGTAGGTACACCCTAGATGATAAGGGGTGGTGGCGTAGAGACGATAGACTTTGTGTACCGCAGGACGAGGGTTTGAAGAAGGATGTACTTGATGATGCACATCGTTCGAAGATGACCATTCGTCCCGGTAGGGACAAGATGTACCAAGACATGAAGCGAGTTTTCTTTTGGGCCGGTATGAAGAAAGATGTGGCCGAGTATGTCGCTAGATGCTTGGTGTGCCAACAAGTGAAAGCGGAGCAAAAGAAACCCGGTGGGTTGCTTCACCCATTAGAAGTTCCGCAATGGAAGTGGGATAGCGTCTCGATGGATTTTGTTGGTGGGAATCTACGGATAAGATCTTGCTTGGGCCCGATATGGTTAGAGAGACTTCGGAAAAGATTGATTTGATTCGAAGAAGGATGAAAGCGGCGCAAGACAGACAGAAATCTTACGCGGATAAGAGGAGAACGGATCTTGAGTTTGATGTTGGGGACATGGTCTTTGTCAAGGTATCTCCATTACGGAATGTTGTTCGCTTTGGGTCCATTGGGAAGTTAGCACCAAGATTGGTGGGACCGTTTCCTATTAAGGAAAGGATTAGACAGATGGCATATAGAGTAGAGTTGCCTGAGAGACTTAGTGGTGTACATGATGTATTCCATGTATCACATTTGAGGAAGTGCCTACATGAGACCACAGAGGTGGTAGAGCCGAGCTTGCTTAGAGAAGTGGAGGTAGAGCGTGATGCAACTATTCGAAGAGCTCCTATCTGCATCCTTGGGTCAGAGATTAGGAAGTTGGGGAACAGAGAGGTGCGACTAGTCAAAGTGCAATGGGGAGAAGATGAGAGCAATGCTACTTGGGAGACGGAAGCGAAGATGCGTTCACTATACCCATTCCTTTTCGAGGGTATGTCTTTTAACTTCTCCTTTATCGTTTGTCTAGTACTTATCTTATCTTTAGTATGTCCTCTCATTAGTACCTTTGACCTTTAGATAGGGTAAACCTATGGTTGAAACATGTGTTTGAGACATGTTATGTTTGATGGATGCGTGTGGATGCAAGTGGTTGCTAGTGGTTGCTCGTGGATGCATATACACACTCTTTAGGCACTAGATCGGCTCAACCACTTCATATTGCATAAAATTGTGTGTAGGTAGCTATATTAATGGATGTATAATGGTTGTGCTATCATATGGATGATGCATTTTGGTGAATTATTGTGCACTCATGTAGAAATAGTATGTGTCGATAGGGTTCTTCCGCATACATATTGGATGCATGGCACTATCATGGTTTGCATTAAGGAGGTCAACTGAATCAGTAGACCGCCTGATTTAACATTAGAATACAGACATATACACACACTTTTTGCATATGTTCATACGTCATTAGAAATTTTAAGGATAATGGATGCCAGTGTTTGATGGTTTAGTAGATGGTTGTTTGGTTGGTAGGACACGTTCTTCTTGACTTAGAGATTTCGGGGATGAAATCCTTTAAGGAGGGGAGAATGTAACACCCCGTAATTTGAACATAAAAATTCACAAATTAAAGTATACTTAATTAAGTGAAATGGGTTGCGCAGAGAAATATATATATATATATATATTGATATATATATATATATAATTGAAAATTAAATAAATAAATATTCAAAAATGTTCAAAACAGCGAATTGGGAGAGGGGAATAACCGAACCGGCCGATTTTTGAGGTCGACCCGAGCTCGCTGGGTCGACTAAGGGTTAATTCAGGGTGTTTGGCGGTCAACCCGTGGGCCGATTCGCTCAAATACAGATTTTGCATTTGAATGGTTCTCATGGTTCAACTTTAATCTAAAGGCCCTAGATGGTTCCTACACTTGACTTCTTCCCCAAGACATGCTTTGATGGCTAGGATCTAAACTAAGGTTTATCCTATGGCTAAAACTATCCTAGTCTTCTATAAAAAGACCCCTAACCTAAACCTAAATGCTCATTATTCAATCCTATAGCTAAACTATGCCAAAATGTTCTCTCATGGCCTCCACCCTCATCCTCTTGTCATAATCTCCATCTCTAATCATATGAGAGAGTTTCTAAAGAAGTATAAGAGTTCCTAAGCTTGCTTAAGTGTTTCTAAGTTTGATTCAAGGCTTTTCTTCATCAAAGCTAGGATCTTTATTATTGATTTGGCTCAAGGGTTTTCATTTGGAGCATTCTAATTTGGAGTTTTTGAGTTGATAGCTTAATGGCTTCGTCTCAATCTTTTAATATATTCATAAGAAGGCTAATCAACAAGTTGTGAGTTTTCTATAGCCTTAATGACCAATTATTGAAATGATTATGATAGGATATAATGAGGTTATGGCTATGAATGTGGATCAATGCAAGTTATGCAAGTTATATGCTATGTGTTAATGATGTTATGCATGTTATGCAAGTTATATGCTATGTGTTTGAGATTTTATGCATGTTATGCAAGTTATATGCTATGAGTTTGAGATGCTATGCAAGTTATGCAAGCCATATGCTACATGTTCATGATGTTATGCAAGTTATGCAAGTCATATGTTACATGTTCATGATGTTATGCAAGTTATGCAAGCTACATGCTATATGATCATGATGTTATGCAAGTTATGCAAGTGTTCATGATGCTAGTTGCTATGATAAACATTGATCCACTATGACACCATGATTATGCAAGTTTGGTGTATGATTATATGCAAGTTCATATATGATATGTTATGCAAGTTTGGTGTATGATTATATGCAAGTCCATATATGACATGTTATGCAAGTTTGGTGTTTGATGATATGCAAGTAACATGTGCAAGTTTACACCTTAGAATGATATGCATACATATGCAAGCTAACCCCTTTGTATGTCATACATACATATGCAAGTTTACCCCTTTATATGACATAAGTAACTTATGCAAGTTAATCTCTTTATGACATATGTGATTCATGCAAGTTTGGGTTGATTATTTATGCTAGTTGGGTTTGATGCTATATGCATGATGACACCTTTAAAAACCCATGTTGATGCTAATGTTATGCAAGTTGAACCCATTGTATTTGTGTTGAATCTTCCCTTTTATGTCATGTCCGCGAATTACGTGGGGAACGATGGGGTTAATAAACATGTTAATGAAATTGTGTGAAGTTGGTATGATTATGCGTACCATAAAGAGGATGGACATAATTGAGTCAATTATGTACATCGTTAAAAATTGGGATTAATTAGGGAAAATTAATTCGACATATGGGGGTGATTAATTAGGTGTAATTAATCGACTAAGACACGAGGTTGGACCCTTTTGTAGCATAAGACTGCCCGGAACCGACCGGCATATCCAGCGGCTACAAATGATTGGCCCAATGTGAGAGGTCTTAGGCACAAACTATATACGTGACAAGTGTAAAGACACGAGGTTAGACTCAGTTATGGCGTAAGGCTGCCCAGACCCGACCGGCAAATCCAGCTGCCATAAGAGATAGTCTAATGTGAGAGGTCTTTACAATGGTTACGTTCTTAATCAATTAAGAAACACTTAACCATATTAGCATGTAGAGGACATGGGGGGTTAAGTGGGTGCCTTGGGTGGCATGTGGAAAAATCTAGTAGTTGCCTTGGGTGGCAATAGAAAATACGATTAGAATACTTAACCGAAGTGGAACATGTAATTAAACATGATTAAAGGATTAAGTAAGTGCCTTGGGTGGCATGTAGAAATCTAGTGGGGGCCTTGAGTGGGAATTGAAATATGATTAGATGACTTAACCAAAACCTTAACATGTAAGTGGGCATGATTATAAAAAGGGGTTAAGTGGGATGCACTAGATTAAAAGACAAGCTTAAGTAGTAGCTTGTGGGGGCCTTGAGTGGCAATTGAAATTAAATTAAATGACAAGCTTAAGTAGTAGCTTGTGGGGGCCTTGAGTGGCAATTGAAATAAGATTAAATGACAAGCTTAAGTAGTAGCTTGTGGGGGCCTTGAGTGGCAATTGAAATATGATTAGATGACTTAACCAAAACCTTAACATGTAAGTGGGCATGATTATAAAAAGGGGTTAAGTGGGATGCACTAGATAGAATGACAAGCTTAAGTAGTAGCTTGTGGGGGGCTATTTCAACTAGTAACCCATATGTTTCTTATTGGGCTCGACCCATGTCGAGGACGGGACACGCGTACTGGGCTTGAATATAAGAGGCGAAAACGGGGTAGCGGTGGCAACGCGAGTCCAACGGGTTTCATATGCGTGTGTGGACCCGGGCTGGTAGGTAAGACGTTGTTGCATCGTGTAGATATAAGTCGTGCACCATTTTCGGGTTGCTACTTTGGGGAGTGATACACCCCACTGTGGGGCCAGCACGGGTATCTACGGTAGAAAGCCGATCGCTTGGGAGTAGTGGGTACACCTAGTGGAGATAGGGGCAGACGGCACCTATGTAGTCAGCTAGGGGTACACGAAACTACTGGGTAAATTTTCTAAGTACACTTAGTGGGATCAAACTTTAAGTAGGAATTACCCTTGGGTGGGTAGAACTGGTGTGGTGCAGTGTAGGAATTACCCTTAGGTGGGTAGATCTGGGGTGGTGCAATGTAGTATTTATCCTTGGGTGGATAGGCGCGTCTTTACCGTTATCTTAGTCTAGTTGACTACCTAGTGTAGTCATTTATCCCCAGTCGTACCGTACCAGGTTTATATCATACCCTAATTACTTTAATGATTGTATTGTTAAGGTTATAGGGCTCACTCAGACTTATGTCTGACCCCGTTGTTTTTATCTTTTTCCCCAACCCTCAGGTTCTCAGAGTAGGTCCAGCACTTGTGGGCTTTGATCAGATTGCTTTATCTATCTTTTGGAGCTTGGACTCTTGAAGAAAAAGCTCGGTTATCTTTTCTATTATTGCTATTAGTATGTAGTGGGATTATGCATTTATGTTTTAACGAGATGGATATTTTGTACTTGACTCTTGTTGCTTTTTGAGATGTAACCAAACATGTTTACCTTCTGCTTCAATGAGATGATGTTTTTTTTAGAATTTCAAGTATTACTTATATCTGTCTTGTTGTAATTTTTCAGTTCTATATTCACTTAAATACTCCACCGAAGCTAAGGCATTCACTTTGTGAGTGACCTTGGCGGGTGTGGGGTGTTACAGTGTGAAAGGTTGCAACGCTTCAGAACCATCACATAGTGAAAAGTCACTTCCTTTCAAATTTGAAAAAATGACAGTTATATGTCGACATGTATATATAAGTATGTCGACATATGTATGCATAAAATTGAAATTTGAACATTTTCAAGTGTTTTGATATAAATAAAATTTTGGAAATTCTTGTATTAAAATATAGTGTTATAAATAAATATTATAAAGTAGAAAATCATATAGAAACATAAATATAAATTATATAAACATATATATGTATATATATAATTATAGAGTTTAAAACTATATAAATATAAAGTATATAAAATATAAATATATAAAACTTATAAAGTATAAACTTATAAAACTTAAGTTTAAAATCAAATAAAAATTGAAAATAAAATAGCGAGGAAAGAGATTGAAGATAGAATTTGAAAACGGAATTTGAAAACCAGAATTTGAAATTAATTTGAATTTGAACCCGGAGTGCTATTCAGAGTCTTACATAATCTAGATTCTGTAACTATATTTATCTTGAACTCTTGAATACTCATGAGTCTTGAAACATCTCTGAATTCTAAATCTCTAACATCTTTAAACTATACATTCTTCAGTAATATTTCTTGTATATAAATCCTGCATATGTGTCATCAAAACTCCATTCTCTAACAGACATACCCCAATTATGTAAAGATACCGATCAACGGATTTCGTGAAAATTTTACTATGTTGACCGGATTTGAAAACATTGGTTTTGATTTCTTTTGAAAACATCCCTGATTTTAATATTATTCCGCGGTTTTCAACTCCAAATAAAATGTCATAACTAATGTTTTCAAAATTTTGACCATATCAAAATTTTAAGCATACTGAAACAATTTCAAGGTTTAATTCGGACGTACGAAAAAGATATAATTTATTTAAAAATATCTCAATATAATAATAAATTATTATAATCATATACATGCAAACAAAATTCCATATAGTTTTAGAATAAATAACTTCTGATTTTAAACAGTGGAAATTACGACTAACTGATTTTAAATTTATAATATAATCTCCTTTATTATATAAATAGGTCTTTGTAGTTTATAACTAATTCCATAATGACTTTTTTTGAAAATTTGATTGGGACATAAAACAAAATCTACAACATGAAAACTCGATTTTCCTCTTTCATTAGAAAAATATCATCCAATAAAACCGAACGTTTCTTGTTTCGAAGAATTCCAACTTATATCAGATAATGTATGTCCAATTAAAGTTCAAAACATTATATTAAAAACTACTGCGATGTTACGGCTCGTTTTAAATTAAATATAAATTATACGTTCAACTTCGTTAAATAAATAAGTAAAAAATCCCTTTTAAATTTCCAAATCAACATTTAAAACCAATTTAAATGTTTGAACAAACGGTTAAAAATCTGGGCCGTTACAAGTTTACGTTGTAACACCCCGTAATTCTATTAATATTAATATTCACAAACTAAAGAATAACTAATCTCAGACGTGAGAATTGTAGGAAACGGGTTGCGCCATTGTGTTCGTCTCGGAATTCTGGTTGAAATAGAGTCCGAGTTTGCGTGAATTGGACTTCGTATGAAGAAGTTATGGCCATTGGAAGTTTCAGAAAATTCAAAACAGATTTCAGAAAATTTAAATTTCAAATTCGGAGTCAAATCAGGTTAGGCGGGAAAATTCCTGCCCAGCACCCCAGGTCGACTGGGGAGTTGACTGGGCAGTGGACCCCCTCCCCCAGGTCGACTGGGGAGTCGACCTGGGTGTCGACCTGGTCAGTTGGCTAGGGTTTTGACTGAGCCCAATCTTGAGCTGCTGATGTGTCTTTAGGGCTGAGTTGGCAAATTAAACGGTTCAGGTTAGTTCTGAGTAGATCTGACGGTCTAAATAAACCCTAAAATCTATAAATACCTAGGTAGTCTCTCACTCTAAACTCACATGAAAAATATAATAGCCACCGTCATACCGCCGCCATGGAATTCAGTCTAGCCGCCGCCAACTAAGAAGGAAGAAAGCTAATCAAAACCCTAATTCTACTCAACTCTAAAGCAAATCAAGACTCTCTTTCTCTTCTAATTGTGAGTATGATGATCTTAACAAGATTATTGTTAAACTAATTTGATTAAGTCATGAATGGATTATAAGTGAATGATGTGGATTGTCATATATGTTGTTGTAAATCTTATGCTATCATGTACGTTATAAATCCTATGTTATGTGATGATGATATCCTATATGTTGTAAATCATGCTATGATGATATTGTATAGGTTGTAGTTTTCTATGCTAAATTGAGATGAATCATACATGTTATAAAGTCATGATGTTATTGTCAATGCTAGTTAGTTCATGTTAATCAAATCATAATGTTTGGGCTATGTTAATCTATATGACAAATCATGTATGCAAGTTAGATTGATTAGTAAAGATTATGAACATATGCCATGACATCTCTGTAGAACTAGAATTATGACATCTAGAATTATGCTATGACATATGTGAATTCTATGTATTAGATGCTAGTTCACACCATCATTATGTTGCATAAAACCCCATATGCAAGCTATACATAAATTTGGGTTATGATCATATCATGTAAATTGTGACATTTAACAAGTTGACACCTTTAGATCCTTAACATGTGTAGTTTATGCAAGTTTCACCCCTATTATGATTAGATTCATTTTAATTGTCTATATGTTGTGATAATCTATTTTTGTGCTATATGTTAGACTATTCGAGTCTAACGTATATTCTGCGTTGAATAAGCGAACGTATAATGTGGGGTAGGAGTAATATTAAGGATTTAAAATTAAGAAGTTGGGGTGCAATTGATATGATTTTGCATGCCATGAATGGATGGCCATAATTGAGTCAATTATGGACATCATTAAAATTGGAAGTAATCAATAATTTGAATAGGGAATTATTAAAACTGGGGTAAAAGATTATAAGTGTTAATCAATGCTTAGGACACGAGGTTGGACTCGTTTGTGACGTAAACCTGCCCGGACCCGCCCGGAAAATCCAGTGGTCACAAATGTCAGCCCAATGTGAGAGGTCCTAGGCCTATACTAAAGCATAACAGTTGTAAAGACACAAGGTTAGACTCTTTTATGGTGTAAGATTGCCCGGACCCGCCCGGCAAATCCAGCTGCCATAAATGCCAGTCTAATGTGAGAGGTCTTTATGAGGTTATGGCCTGAATGAATTAAGAAATACTTAACCAGATAAACATGTAAGGTGGGACATGGGGGTTAAGTAGGTGCCTTGGGTGGCATGAGGAATCTAGTGGGTGCCCTTAGTGGCATGTGAAATACGAGTAGTAAGACTTAACCAAACACACATGTAAATGAACATGACTAAGAGGGTTAAGTGGGATGTACTAGTGGACAAGCTTAAGTGGGTAGCTTGTGGGGGCCCATTTCAACCAGTATCCCAAACGTATCTTTGTGGGCTCGACCCAAGTCGAGGACGGGACACGCATACTGGGCTTGACTATAAGAGGCCAAAACGGGGTAGCGGTGGCAACGCAAGTCCAACGGGTTTCATATGCGTGTGTGGACCCGAGCTGGTAGGTAAGACGTTGTTGCATCGTGTAGGTATAAGCCGTGCATTCTCAAGTTGTATCGGGTTGCCACTTTAGGGGAGTGATACACCCCACTATGGGGCCAGCACGGGTATCTACGAGTAGGGAGCCGATCGAAAGTGGGTAGTGGGGTACACCTAGTGGAGATAGGGGCAGATGGCACCTATGTAGTAAGATAGGGGTACGCAAGGCTATTTATATAGTTTCTGTGTGAAGCAAGTGGGATCAACCTTTGGGGCGACTGGTGCGGTGTAGTTTAGTAATGTGCGGTACAGTGTAGTAACCATTCGTTAGTAATTAGGTTTGCCTTTAACATTATCATTATCTGCTCTTCCATACCCAATAAATCATAGACATTTCCTTATTCTCCCGCTTATGCCTTAGTCTAGTTATTTTGATAATAGTATTGTTAGAATTATCATAATCGCCAGACTTTATGTCTGAACCCCTCTATTTCTATCCTTTTTCCCCCTCCAGGTCCTCAGGTTGGACCCAGCTCTAGTGGAGTTTGATTGGATTACTTTATCTCTCTTGGAAAGCTTGGACCGTTGAAGTAAAGTCTAGCTTGTTATCTTCTTTAATGGCTATTTGTGTAATGGGATTATGTATTTTGTTTTATGAAGATGGATATTGTACTTGACTCTGATTTATGGTTTTATGATGTAACAAACATGTTTAATTTCCGCTGCAATAAATTGAAGTTTTAGATTTCCAAGTACTACTTATTATCTGTTTTGTTGTAATTTTTCTGTTCTATAATCACTTAAAACCTCCACGGAAGTTAATGCATTCCCTTTGATAGTGACATTAATGGATGTGGGGTGTTACACGTGGTATCAGAGCTTAAGGTTACCAGAACAGATAAAATTTTTAGAAAAACTATTTTTCTAAAGTATTTTTTTGGAAGAAGTGTTTTCAAAAACATGTCTTGATGAGTTATTTTAAGAGGAAAGTTTTTATGAAAAACATAATCCCCAATAGCCATATATCTTTATCTTTCGAATTCTCCATTTTGAATCTTTCCTTTTTCATTTCAGCATGGCTGAAGATCTTAACCTTCCGGACAGTGTAACGATACCAGGATGGTATAGGAGGTTATTAGAGGCTAGGGCCGCCGCTGGTCCAGCCAATGTTCCTCCACCACCAGTTGCACTCGCTCCTCCTCCTCCTCCTCGTGTAGATACTTTTGCAAAGACGTGCAAGGAATTCAAGGCTATGGGTGGAAAACCTTTTCTAGGGTCAGAAACGTTTGTGGAAGCTAGAGATTGGCTTAAGGAGGTGGAAGAATTGCTAGAAATCTTTGAAGTAGAAGAAGGAAGGAAAGTCAAATTAGCAGCTTGGTTGATGAAGGGAGAGGCCTCGTTTTGGTGGGAGGTCACTAATGGGGAGCGTCCTGTTGATCTTGGGCGGATTTCAGACGTAGGTTTGAGGCAAAGTTTCTCTCAAGGGCAGAAGAGAATCTATATATGGAAAGGTTCTTGACGTTAAAGCAAGGATGCTCATCAGTGAAAGAATATGTCAACAAATTTAATCAGTTAGCAAGGTTTGGCTTGGACTTGGTGAACACGTCGGAGAAGAAGGCTCTTAGGTTCGTTAATGGGTTGAATGAGCCACTGCAAGGGTTGGCTATGACCCACATCCTTATGGGGGCCACCTTTGAGAAGCTAGTAGAAATGGCGCTCATGCACGAGGAGAAAAGCGCTAATGCTAATAAGGCACCCGAGAAGAAAGGGGATCAGAAGAAACCACAACAGCAAAACAAGAAGGGTGGTAAAGACAATAATGGCAAGGGAAAGAAGAAATGCATTAACTGTGGGACACCAGGCCATCTCAGCAAGGATTGCCGAAAGAAAAAGAAGACCGGCTGTTTTCACCGTGGCGATGCGGGACATCTAGTGAAGGACTGCCCAAAGAAGGGGCAGAGGGTAGGGTCTACCTCGGGAGGACAGGTGCAGGCTCTTATGGCACCAGGGCAGGCAAGGGGACAAGTTCAGGCTCTCACGGTCCCACCGCTGCAAGAACGAGGTAGAACCATTTCTGTTGAAAGCTTAGTTTTTATGTTTGATCATCATGTCCGTACCTTATTCGATTCGGGCGCATCGCATTCATTTATCTCTACATCATTAGTTGAATCACTGCACTTAAACACCAGTTTAGTAGAGGACCCCTTAGTTGTTTCGAACCCAATTGGGGGCTCAGCTTATTTGTCCATGATGTGTTTGGATCTGAAAATTTCTATACTTAGCGTTGAGTTTAGATGTGATGCTTATGTGTTGGGCTTCACGGGCTATGGGCTAATTTTAGGAATGGATTGGTTATCAAGAAATGGGGTCATTCTTGATTGTGAAAGGAGAGTAGTTAGGCTCGTGACTCGCCTTGGCAACACTCTCGAAATCTTTTGTAACCCCATAAATTCTGTTATGCTAAGTTATTTAGAATCGCTTGATGCGTCTGAGGAAAATCTACGATCTGTTAGAGTGGTCCGAAAATACTCGGATGTGTTTGAGGAGGTGAAGGGCTTGCCTTCGAAGCGGGAGATAGATTTTCGAATATATCTTGTGGATAATGCAAAACCAGTATCTTTGCCAGCACGCCACATGGCTCCTCGTGAAAGGATGGAACTCGATAAGCAAGTGAAGGAGTTACTTGAGAAGGGGTTCATAAGACGAAGTATATCGGAGTGGGGTGCTCCAGTAGTATTTTCCACGAAGGCGGATGGGTGCCTTAGACTTTGTGTGGACTATAGAGAACTTAATAAGCTTACTAAGAAGAACAGACACCCACTGCCGAGGATTGACGATCTCTTCGATCAGTTAGTTGGCGCCTCAGTGTTTTCGCAGTTGGACTTAGCCACTGGTTTCCATCAGTTGAGAGTGGCTGAGGATAGCATTGACAAGACTGCCTTTAGGACTCCGGACAGTTTCTATGAATGGCTAGTGATGCCCTTTGGTTTGACAAACGCCCCGCATACTTTGTTGATCTGATGAGTAGGGTGTTTAGGGAGTACCTTAATAAATTCGTGGTAGTCTTTGTAGACGACATCTTGGTCTTTTCTAAGGATGAAGAAGAGCATGCCCTACATCTTAGGGAAGTGTTGGAGACCCTACGAGCGCATAAGCTTAAAGCTAAATTTTCTAAGTGTCACTTCTAGAGGAAGGAAGTACGATTCTTAGGGCACGTGGTTTCCAAAGAAGGGATAGTTGTGGATCCCGCGAAGGTGGTAGCCATCCAAGATTGGAAGGTCCCTAAAAATGCTACCGAATTAAGAAGTTTCTTGGGGTTGGCTGGCTACTATAGGAAGTTTATCAAAGACTTCACAAAGATATCAGCTCCATTAACACGCTTGACGAAGAAGAACTTAGTTTTCACATGGGACGTAGATTGTGATGATGCGTTCCAACATTTGAAGAGAGCTTTGACTTCAACCCCAGTCTTAGTACTGCCAGACGGGAGTAAGCCATTTACTGTTTATACTGACGCTTGTGGGACAGGACTAGGCGCAGTCTTAATGCAAGAGGGTAGGGTAACAGCCTATGGTGGAAGGCAGTTGAGAGCGCATGAGAAGAATTACCCTACGCATGACCTAGAGTTGGTCGCTATTGTTTTCGCGCTTAAGTCTTGGCATCATTATCTTCTTGGCGAGAAATTCGAATTATTCACTGATCACAAATCTTTAAAAAACTTATTCTCTCAGAAGGACTTGAACTTAAGGCAGCAAAAGTGGATGGAGTTCTTAGCGTCCTACGACTTCGAGAGAGCATATACCCCTGGCAAGGGTAACATAGTGGCCGATGCCTTAAGTAGAAAAAGATTATCCTTAAGTCCTTTGTTTGTTGAGCGGCGAAACTTAGAATTCATTTCGATGTTTGACTTTAGACCTTCCGTTGACTTTGTACCCGGTTTGCTAGCATCCTTAGAGGTCAGACCTACGCTTTTGGGACGAATTGGCGAGGCACAGCGAGACGACCCACAGTTGGTTGAGTTAGTAGAAAAGCTCAAAAGAGGGGAGTCATCAAGCCATCTCCGTAGGTATGCCCTAGATGATAAGGGTTGGTTACGTAGGGACGGTAGACTTTGTGTTCCAAAAGATGATGACCTAAGGAAGACTATTCTTGACGAAGCACATCGTTCGAAGATGACCATTCATCCCGGCGGAGACAAGATGTACATGGACATGAGACGAGTTTACTTCTGGGCCGGTATGAAGAAAGATGTGGCCGAGTATGTCGCTAGATGCTTGGTGTGCCAACAAGTAAAAGCGGATCAAAAGAAACCCGGTGGGTTGCTTCATCCATTGGAGGTTCCACTATGGAAGTGGGAAAGTGTCTCGATGGATTTTGTGGATAGATTACCAAGATCAAGGAAGGGTAATACGGGGATTTGGGTTATAGTAGATAGACTTACTAAAAGCGCCCATTTCATTCCCGTGAAGAGTAAGAGGACTGCTCCATGGTTAGCTTCTGTATATGTCCAAGAAATAGTTCGTTTGCACGGTGTTCCTTCTAGCATAGTGAGCGACCGCGATCCTATCTTCACTAGCGAATTTTGGAGAAGCTTGCAAGAGGCGGTAGGGACTCGGTTATGTTTGAGCACCGCATAACATCCTCAGACGGACGGCCATACCGAGAGGGTGAATCGCATTCTAGAGGATCTTTTGAGGCTATGTATCCTAGACTTTGGGGGTACGTGGGAAGAGCATCTTCTATTGGTGGAGTTCGCATATAATAACAACTTTCAGTCTAGCATTGGCATGGCACCTTTCGAAGCTCTTTATGGACGACCTTGTCGTTCACCTACATGTTGGTGGGAATCTACGGATAAGATCTTACTTGGGCCCGATATGATTAGGGAGACTTCGGAGAAGATCGACTTGATTCGAAGGAGAATGAAAGTAGCGCAAGATAGGCAGAAATCTTATGCGGATAAGAGGAGGACAGATCTTGAGTTTGAGGTTAGGGACATGGTCTTTGTCAAAGTGTCTCCATTACGAAACGTTTTTCGCTTTGGGTCCGTTGGTAAGTTAGCACCAAGGTTTGTAGGGTCGTTTCCTATTAAGGAGAAGATTGGAAAGATGGCGTATAGAGTGGAGTTGCCTGAGAGACTTAGTGGTGTACACGACGTATTCCATGTGTCACATTTGAGGAAGTGCTTGCACGAGACCGCAGAAGTGGTAGAGCCGAGCTTGCTTAGAGAGGTGGAGATAGAGCGTGATGCGATTATTCGATGAGCTCCTACGCGCATTCTTGGGTCGGAGATCAAGAAGTTGAGGAATCGAGAGGTCAAACTAGTCAAAGTGCAATGGGGAGATGATGAGAGCAATGCTACTTGGGAGACAGAAGAGAAGATGCATTCACGATACCCTTTCCTTTTCGAGGGTATGTCCTTTAATTTCTCCTTTATCGCTTATCTTGTACTTATCTTACCTTTAGAGTATCCTCTCGCTAGTATCTTTGACCTTTAGTTAGGATAATCCTATGGTTGAAACATGTGTTTGAGACATGTTATGTATGATGGATGCAAAGTGGATGCAAGTGTTCACTAGTGGTTGCTCGTGGACGCATATACACACACTATTAGGCGCTAGATCGGCTCAGTCACTTCATATTGCATATTGCATATAAATGGATGTATTTAGTAAAATGGATGTATGACGATTGTATTTTCATGTGGATGCTGCATTCAGATGATGATTGTGCACGCATATAGATATAATATGTAGCATTAGGGAACTTTTGCATACATAATGGACGCATGACACTATCATGATTTGCATTAAGGAGGTCAACTGAATCAGTGGACCGCCTGATTTTGCATTAGATATGGACATATACACACACTGTGCATTTAAACATGAAGCATTAGAAGTCTATAAGGACAATGTATGCCTGTGTTTGATGGTAGAGTAGATGGACGATTGGATGTTAGGATATACATTCTTCTTAACTTGAAGATTTCGGGGTCGAAATCCTTTAAGGAGGGGAGAATGTAACACCCCGTAATTCTATTAATATTAATATTCACAAACTAAAGAATAACAAATCTCAGACGTGAGAATTGTGGGAAACGGGTTACGCCATTGTGTTCGTCTCGGAATTCTGGTTGAAATAGAGTCCGAGTTTGCGTGAATTGGACAAGTTATGGCTATCGGAAGTTTCAGAAAATTCAAAACAGATTTCAGAAAATTTAAATTTCAAATTCGGAGTCAAATCAGGCTAGGCGGGAAAATTCCCGCCTAGCACCCCAAGTCGACTGGGAGTCGACCCCCCCTCCCAGGTCGACTGGGGAGTCGACCTGGGTGTCGACCTGGTCAGTCGGCTAGGGTTTTGACTGAGCCCAATCTTGAGCTGCTGATGTGTCTTTAGGGCTGAGTTGGCAAATTAAACGGCTCAGGTTAGTTCTGAGTGGATCTGACGGTCTAAATAAACCCTAAACTCTATAAATACCTAGGTAGTCTCTCACTCTAAACTCACATGAAAAATAGAATAGCCACTGTCATACCGCCGCCATGGAATTCAGTCTAGCCGCCGCCAACTAAGAAGAAAGAAAGCTAATCAAAACCCTAATTCTACTCAACTCTAAAGCAAATCAAGACCCTCTTTCTCTTCTAATTGTGAGTATGATGATCTTAATAAGATTATTGTTAAACTAACTCGATTAAATCATGAATGGATTATAAGTGAATGATGTGGATTGTCATATATGTTGTTGTAAATCTTATGCTATCATGTGCGTTATAAATCCTATGTTATGTGATGATGATATCCTATATGTTGTAAATCATGCTATGATGATATTGTATAGGTTGTAGTTTTCTATGCTAAATTGAGATGAATCATACATGTTATAAAGTCATGATGTTATTGTCTATGCTAGTTAGTTCATGTTAATCAAATCATAATGTTTGGGCTATGTTGATCTATTTGACAAACCATGTATGCAAGTTAGATTGATTAGTAAAGATTATGAACATATGCCATGACATTTCTGTAGAACTAGAATTATGACATCTAGAATTATGCTATGACATATGTGAATTCTATGTATTAGATGCTAGTTCACACCATCATTATGTTGCATAAAACCCCATATGCAAGTTATACATAAATTTGGGTTATGATCATATCATGTAAATTGTGACATTTAACAAGTTGACACCTTTAGATCCTTAACATGTGTAGTTTATGCAAGTTTCACCCCTATTATGATTAGATTCATTTTAATTGTCTATATGTTGTGATATTCTATTTTTGTGCTATAAGTTAGACTATTCGAGTCTAACGTACATTCTGCGTTGAATAAGCGAACGTATAACGTGGGGTAGGGGTAATATTAATGATTTAAAATTAAGAAGTTGGGGTGCAATTGATATGATTTTGCATGCCATGAATGGATGACCATAATTGAGTCAATTATGGACATCATTAAAATTGGAAGTAATTAATAATTTGAACAGGGAATTATTAAAAGTGGGGTAAAAGATTATAAGTGTTAATCAATGCTTAGGACACGAGGTTGGACTCGTTTGTGACGTAAACCTGCCCGGACCCGCCCGGCAAATCCTGTGGTCACAAATGTCAGCCCAATGTGAGAGGTCCTAGGCCTAAATTAAAACATAACAGTTGTAAAGACACGAGGTTAGACTCTTTTATGGTGTAAGACTGCCCGGACCCGCCCGGCAAATCCAGCTGCCATAAATGTCAGTCTAATGTAAGAGGTCTTTATGAGGTTATGGCCTGAATGAATCAAGAAATACTTAACCAGATAAACATGTAAGGTGGGACATGGGGGTTAATAGGTGCCTTGGGTGGCATGAGGAATCTAGTGGGTGCCCTTAGTGGCATGTGAAATACGAGTAGTAAGACTTAACCAAACACACATGTAAATGAACATGACAAAGAGGGTTAAGTGGGATGTACTAGTGGACAAGCTTAGGTGGGTAGCTTGTGGGGGCCCATTTCAACTAGTATCCAAACGTATCTTTGTGAGCTCGACCCAAGTCGAGGAAGGGACACGCATACTGGGCTTGACTATAAGAGGCCAAAACGGGGTAGCGGTGGCAACGCAAGTCCAACGGGTTTCATATGCGTGTGTGGACCCGGCCTGGTAGGTAAGACGTTGTTGCATCGTGTAGGTATAAGCCGTGCATTCTCAAGTTGTATCGGGTTGCCACTTTAGGGGAGTGATACACCCCACTGTGGGGCCAGCACGGGTATCTACGAGTAGGGAGCCGATCGAAAGTGGGTAGTGGGGTACACCTAGTGGAGATAGGGCCAGACGGCACCTATGTAGTCAGCTAGGGGTACGCAAGGCTATTTATATAGTTTCTGTGTGAAGCAAGTGGGATCAACCTTTGGGGTGACTGGTGCGGTGCAGTGTAGTAATGTGCGGTGCAGTGTAGTAACCATTCGTTAGTAATTAGGTTTGCCTTTAACGTTATCATTATCTGCTCTTCTATACCCAATAGTTCATAGACATTTCCTTATTCTCCCGCTTATGCCTTAGTCTAGTTATTTTGATAATAGTATTGTTAGAATTATCATACTAGCCAGACTTTATGTTTGACCCCCTCTATTTCTGTCCTTTTTCCCCCTCTAGGTCCTCAGGTTGGACACAGCTCTAGTGGAGTTTGATTGGATTGCTTTATCTCTCTTGGAAAGCTTGGACCGTTGAAGTAAAGTCCAGCTTGTTATCTTCTTTAATGGCTATTTGTGTAATGGGATTATGTATTTCGTTTTATGAAGATGGATATTGTACTTGACTCTGATTTATGGTTTTATGATGTAACAAACATGTTTAATTTCCGCTGCAATAAAATGAAGTTTTAGATTTCCAAGTACTACTTATTATCTGTCTTGTTGTAATTTTTCTGTTCTATATTCACTTAAAACCTCCACGGAAGTTAATGCATTCCCTTTGAGAGTGACATTAATGGACGTGGGGTGTTACATACGCAAATTGATACCATAAACCCAGTGAAGTAAAAATGATTTATCCTTTTGTTAAAACCGGTACAATTTCACTTGCCAGACTAGTACCATATCACATGCTAAGCTCACATACACATGTATATTTATAGAACATGGATAATTGCATTACATGTGAAACTGATACCGCAACAAATGTAAAACTGATACCTAATGTACATAACTGCATTCGATTCTATACTATTTTTTTAAATCAGGATAATGATTTCGTTTATCCGAGACTTAGAGACAGCGAAGCGATGACAAAAGTAGACATAAATAAGGATATTGCTGCAGGTGAGGAGTCGAAAAGTGATAATGCATATAGATGTGCATTGCAAGCTGCTTACAAAATGATAAAATTGGTGAAAGATAAAAAAGGTCTGAACAAGAAACAAACTGATTTCTTGAAAAGAACTTCGTTCTTTTGATTTTTCAATGTGTGCTACGAAGAAAAAATAGCTTTGGAGGAGTGCAAAAAGGTATCGGGAAAATTTGAATATAGTGTATACTTGCAATTCGCCGACAGAAGAAGCATTCGTTTTTTATGAGGATAAAATGAAAATAATAAGAAACAACATAAGCTTACTGTTCAACATGCCGTTGGAAGAAAATAACGTAGAACCAACGCCAAAAATGACAAATCGAACAATACCATCCAACTACAAAGAATTTGTAACAAGGAATTTGGATCAGCATCATTTATCATTCGAAATTTTATAGAAAAAAGAATGAAACAAGAAGTGGGGAAAAGAAGAAACAAAATGAAGAGGACCTACCCATTCTTATAATCATGGAGATACTTCTTACATTTTTCTTCCCCAACAACCAACAAAATCTACAATGGGGATCAGTACCATTCTTCTTGAATGTAGAGAAAATGGACGTTGTCTCATGGCCAAAAATAATCCAATTTTTTTTCCATCAAATTTGTAAAACAAAAAATAATCCACAAGCATAGAAACATGTACGGATGTTCATAGCTTCCTTTGGTAAGAAAAATTATTTAAAAAATTATATTTTTTAATCCAAACATTACAATTTGAATTTACAATTAATTTTAGTTTATTTTTTACACACAGATTGCATGTGTGAAAAGATGAAACTTGATACACAAAGAAGAAACTTCAACAACACACTCCCACAATTTACAAGGTGGGATCTGAAGGGTCTAAAGTCGATTATCATCAAAAGTTCCATGAATCAAGTAAAGCATGGATATGTGTGAAGTTTAAAATTTACTTACTATTTCATCTCTATTTAATATATAAAACATTATTTTTCAAAACTGATACCTCATGCAACTGAAAACTAATACCTTAAAAAATTAAAAAAATGGTACATTAGATAAATCAAAACAGATGTTTGATTTTGATTAAAAATGAAATACTGTTTCTAAAAACTGATACCTAACTGTTGATACATTTTTTTGTCAAAGCTATCTTACATCAAGTTTTCAACTAGCAACGCGTTCAAGCATCAATAACATCGCCTGCGAACACAAAGCCGTTTGGTCGAAGTCGCATCGCAAACATAAAAAGTCCCAAAAATCCTATCGAATGACCTCTTTTAGGCCCGAAAACATCAATTATGGTGCTGACCGTAACAACTCTTGTAGCCCTCTGAATTAGCTTCAGGCACAACTTCCGTTTGGCCCAATCTAACTTACGGTTTGAAAGTTATGCCCGTTTCCGTGAACACATGTCAATCAGCTCAAGATTTTCATATCCCTCAACATCAGAATTTAGGCTCCCCCTCCTTCATTTTTGTATCCCTTAGAGGGATATGAAATTTTGTATCCCTCCAGGGATACGAAAATTCGTATCCTGTGAAGTGGTACGAATTTTGTGTCACTCACAAGAGGGATATGAATTTTCTGCTTTTGGCCTCTTTTGGTATCCGAATTTCAGTTGCATGGTCCCCACTTCCTACCTACTCCACTACCAACTTTCACCTATAATTAGCCCTAAGATTGGCATTCATCTGGATCTTTTTTGGCTTGGATTTTTGGAGTTCTAGAGTTCCAAAAGCATCATTAATGGCAACGACCTTCTTCCATGGCCATTAGACATGGCATGAGACAATATAATTTTGTACCAACATTTCCCATAACTTTTTGGACATCTACAAGCATAAAAACACCACTTTTGGGGTGTTTTGTACTTCCTGGGCATTAAAGATAAATTTGGACATAGTTGACTAGGTCAACTCATCTCAACGAAGAAGAAAGACATTTTAGTCAAAGTTTAGAATTAATAATCATCTTGTTATTCTATCATAACGCTTTGTACTTAGACATTGTCCAAACTTGTAAAACATTGTAATCGACAAGTATATGATGAATAATTACTATGAAGTGGATGTAGGCGTTAGTGTCGGACCACTATAAAAAGCTGTGTCTCCTGCATTTACTTGTTTTACTTTACATTTCTGTGTTCACACCACACATACACACATTGGGTGTTGGCATGCGAAATTTTTCCATGTCAACACCGAGGCACGCCAGGAAGGGGGGCACGACTTTGACTACATTCTTAATTCTCGACTTCAGACCTCACTCGCTTTCCACTATCGTTAAGCGAAAGCAAGTAATTCCCTCGGATGGAACAGGTGTTGAGGAAGAACAAGAACTTTCCTCGATTGGAAATCCGTCTAACTTCGTCACTCGAGATGACATCGACGAAGTCGTTAAAGATCTGACCAAAGATCTTAGTTCCCGCTTGGAACAACATGAAGAACACTTCCGTCGCCATGAAGCTTCCATGGCTACTCTTCTCGCCCGACTTGAAGGATTTGCAAGGTAGTCGGGACAAACAAACATTATCGGAACAAGTGCTAGCATTCCGCAAGGATTAACTCGGGACTTGGGTGCAATTCCCGAAGAACAACCACGCGTCAACACCAATCTACAGACAACCATCAGATTGGCTTGGCTCTGGGGCAACACTCCCGATCCCATTCAAGGCTCAACTAAGGTTGTAGCCAATCAAGCTTCAGGGAAAGGTACCAGGAATGCCACTCAAGAGCCAGTGCGTGCAAGTTTGGACATATGAACTCCCGTAGTTCCTAATCTTGAATTTATGCCCGCTGAGGCACCTCAAGCTAGGGTCGAGCCTGATATTCTACTTGGCGCTCGACCTTTCACTAACTTTGGACTTGATGCTGGGGGAATCGGCGTCAATGTACCTAATCTAAACCCATTTCTTGGTTTGGGTAGCGAAACCTAAGTCATCGATGCCATCCGAGGCTACGCCCATGGCAGGGTACCTTATGCCAGCTTGGACTGCATCACTCATAGCCCTTTCACTCTAGACATCGGGACTTCTCAGAACCCACCGGTCTTCAAGTTGCCGGTGTTATAACCTTTTAACGGTAAGACAGACCATATTGTTCATCTCATGTGCTACCTTCGCCATATGGAGGTAGATTAGCCTCTGAAGACATCATGGCTAAGTGCTTCTCAATTTACCTCACTGACATTACTGCTTTATGGTTCAGACAGTTGGAACCTGAATCCATCAACAACTAGAACATCTTGGTCTCAAGATTCATCAAGCAATTCAGAGTTCACATCGCTCAACCAAGGAGCGTCATGATTCTAATGTCCGTCAAGCAGAGAATAGGCGAGACTCTGCGCAAATTCCTCAAACGATTCAATGCAGCAGTGGCGTCTATTGAATACCCAAATCCATCCATGGTCCTAATTGTCGCCGTCTCTGACATTCTTGACAAAATAGACTTCAGGATTCATTACGAAGGGACCCGCCAAGGGATCTTGCTGAATTCTACTTCGAGGCCGAAAGATTTCTTAGGAAGAAAGACTCCCATGACGAAAAGCCCGAGCAACGAACCAACTCCATGGCATATTCAAGGCCATCCACACTCGACAAAGGCAAGGGAAAATCTTGGGACATGACTAAAGCTCACAACCTCGGTTCCTAGCCTACACCGAGCTCAATCAAAGCTTGGAAAGGATTTGCCTCGACATGCAAGAAACTGCACCTTCCCTAAAGCCTTACAAGAGATACCGAACTCCGCAACAAGCAGCCTCCGACAGGTACTGCCTCTTCCATGAGTTGCCGAGTTACGGAAGACCACTGTAGGGTGCTCTATGATCACATTGAAGCATGCATCATGTGTGACGAGTAGCAATAGTATGTCTTGAATCTGACTGCAACAACAGCCGCACCACCATCTCTTCCCCTACAACATCTCAGGATAGGGGCAGAACTGGTCGTCAGGGCATATTCCGCTCAACAAATCTATTTGGCTTTCCCGGACCCCGGTCCGACACTTTTGTTTATTTTTAATGTTGGCGACTTCTCGCCTTGTTTTTTTCCTTTTCATGTAATCAAAGCGACAACATCGGCCCACACGCGCGGAACTGGCTTGTGGTCTCCGGTCGTGTACGGGGTTGAACTAACGACCGTTGTACTCGTAAGGAATTATTAAAATACTGCTTTCGAGCTTTGGCTTATGCTAGAACAATCTTGGATAAATAATGTATATGCTGGATCAGTCCAAGATAAATAAAGTTCATGATGGATCGGTATAGGATAAATAATGTACATGCTGGATTAGCCCAGGATAAATAAAGTACATGCTGGATCAGTCTAGGATAAATAAAGTTCACGCTGGATTAGTTTAGGATAAATAAAGTTCACGCTGGATCAGTCAGATAAATAAAGTACACGCTGGGTTATTCCAGGATTAATAAAGTTCATGTTGGATCAGTCCAGGATAAATAAAGTACACGCGGGATCAGTCCAGGATAAATAAAGTGCATGCAGGATCAGTCCAGGATAAATAAAGTACACGCTGGATCAATCTAGGATAAATACAGTTCACACTCGATTAATCCAGGTTCACGCTTGGTCGGTCCAAGATAAATAAAGTTCCCATTGGATCAATCCAGTATAAATATAGTTCCCTTGCATTGGATCCATCCAATATAAATAAGTCCTAGACTCCGGCTCCCCCTCCTTAATAAGTCGAATATGAGCTTTGAACTCCGATTCTTAGCTTCTAACTTTGGTCCATGACTTCCCCCAAAGGTTGGGCCCATCGGTTGTTAAGATTTAATGAATAAGTTTTCCAAACATAAGAACTACTCGACTTGGTCCGCCGAGCATGGGAGTTCCTTATTGTAACCCTCCCATCGTAGGAAAATTAACAATACTGACCCTTTATACACATAACATTACATAACTTGGTTCGCTAAGTGTAAAACCCTTTTTGCAGGTATATATTTGCTTCGTCAAGATTCAACAAACCCATGACTCCCTTATTTTTTGGATATCGAGCATCCCGGACTCGACAACCATCCTAAATACAATCCCAGCGATTTTCGGACTTCTATCACTATTACGATCTTAGCGATCGTCTACTTCCAATGGATTTCTAATTAATACGTTCCGGTGCGATCGTCGTGCTTCGGCTTTCTGGTTACAGGAGTCAACTTCGGACTCCTCCTAGCCTTGTTTTCATGGATTTCTGGTCTTCTCGCAAACCACGTCTCCCTTCTGGCAAGAAAGACATGTTTTAAGGGGCAAACATTAACATGCTTTTTTATCAAAGCTATCTTACATCAAGTTTTCAACTAGCAACACGCTCAAGCATTAATAACATCGCTAGCGAACACAAAGCCATTGGGTCAAAGTCGCATCACAAACATAAATAGGCCCAAAACTCCTACCGGATGACCTCTTTTGGGCCTAAAAACATTCATTACGGTGCTGAGCATGGTAACTTTGGTAGCCCTTTGAATTAGCTTTAGGCACAACATCTATTTGGCCCAATCTGACTTACGGTTTGAATGTTATGCCCATTTCTGGGAACACATGTCAATCAACTCAAGATTTTCATATCCCTCAACTACAGAATTTCGGCTCTCTCTTCTTCTTTTTCATATCCCTTAGAGGGATATGAAACTCTGTATCCCTCATGGGATACGAAAATTTGTATCCCTTAGGGGATACAAATTTTCGTATCCCCTGGAGGGATGGGGAATTTCATATTCCCCCAGGGGATACAAAATTTCGTATTTCCTGAAGGGGTACGAAATTCGTATCCCCTGAGGGGTTCAAATTTCATGTCCCTCACTAGAGGGATACAAATTTTCTTCTTTTAGCCTCTTCTGGGATCCGAATTTCTGCTGCATGGTCCCCACTTCCTACTTACCCCACCACTAACCTTCATCTATAAATAGTCCCAATCCTGGCTTTCATTTGGATCTTTTTTAGCTTGGATTTTTGGACTTGTAGAGCTCCAAAAGCATCATTAATGGCAGCCATCTTCACCTCTTTTGCCACTGGACATGGCATGAGACATTAAAACGTTGCACCAATGTTTTCCATCACTTTTTGGACATCTACAAGCATAAAACCACCACTTTTGGGATGTTATGGACTTCTTGGGTATTAAAGATAAATTTGGACATAGTTGACCAAGTCAACTTGTCTCAACGGAAAAGAAGAAGGACATTATAATCGAAGTTTAGAATTAACAATCTTTTTGTTATTCTATCATAACGCTTTGTACTTAAGCATTGTCCAAACTTGTACAACATTGTAATCGACAAGTATATAATGAATTATTACTATGAAGTGGATGTAGGCGTTTGTGCCGAACCACTATAAAAAGTTGTGTCTCCCACATTTACTTGTTTTACTTTGGATTCTGTGTTCACACCACACATACACACACATTGGTTGTTGGTATGCGACGATTTCCCACGTCAACACTAACTAAAACTAAAAACTGATACCTATAAGTAACATATCATATTTTTTTTTTAATAATTAGTACCTAACCTTAGAACTAATGCCTAAATAATGCTAAAACTGCTACGTTAAAAATGACACCTTAAAACTGATACCTAATAATGCTAAAACTCTACCTTAAAACTGACACCTTAAAGCTGATACCAAAATAATCCTAAAACTACTAACTTAAAACTAATACCTTAAATATGATACCTTAATTATACCAAAACTGTTACCTTAAAACTAAGACGTTAAAACTAATACCTATTTAATACCTTGTTAATGTTTCATAATATGCAAGTACAAGAAATAACGAACACTGAACCGTGTGAGGCTAATCTTTTGGAAACATCGGAAACATTAACAACAAGATCTAGTAAATGAAAAGCAATGGACATTAAAAAAAAGAAACACATAATGAAAATCAAGAACAAATTAGTTCATTAGAACAAGATGTCTCGATCAGAATATTAAAACTGCACATTCAAGAAGTTAAAGAAAAAATAAAAAGTTAAATGAAGAACTAAAAAAGAAAGAAGATTGAGAAAAAAAGGCAGAAAAAGAAATATTCGAACTTAGACAGCAATTGAAATGACAAAGTCAGATTCTTTTTTTAAAGCCAAAAATATGTGATCTTCTAAAAAAGAAGATAGAGTGCGCGTACACACACACACACACTGTAATGGCCCGGGAGATTTTCGACCACGAAAATCGACGCAATAACATCACGTCGACTATTCAAGCTTCGGAAACACCAGAACGTTAATAGAAAGAATATTAGAGGGTGAGATAAGAAAGAAAGAAATATTATAATAGAAGAAGAAGAAAAAGAACCAACATAATACAGAGTCCCATATCGCAGCAGAGTAAAATATAATATAGACACAAATCTTTATTGAGAGCTTTAAAAATACTTACAGTCATCAGTGTATATTAACAGATCGAGACAGTTATAATAATCTGTCCTCATATACAACACACAATGGAATAATATAATATCATACTTCTAAACTCTTCCAGTTCGTCTCTTCACAGTATCCGATAACCGGAACTTGTAAACCCGGTCTAACCCGAGCATTACAAACGCTGGATCGGCCTGGTGAACCAGAGTGAGAAAGACACACTAATTTTAAAGGTGTCACACAACTTGATTTTAAAGTCAAAATCTTTTTGAAAGAAAAAGATAATCGTAAGACCAAATCCACAAATAAATGCAGACGATTTTTACCTTATGATAACCCAAACCATTTTTGAAGTCAATATCTTTTCTGATATTATAATAATGTCTAAATACAAATAAAAAACAATCTAGCAGAACAATTGAATCTCATGCTCCGCATACATAGTACACAATCAAAACCGTGGGCGCTTATTGGAGAATGGATTCCCTGGCAAGGCATGGGACCACCTTCCCAACAATGTACCTGAGGAGATGAATACATTGGGGGTCAATAAGAACATATTGCAACTCCGACTAAACATGTAGCAACCCAGGAATTTCGACTCTTGAATTTTGACAATAATACATCCCCTGTCCAAAACTCAAGTATCGAAAACCCAGAAAGCTAGAAGAAAGAAATAAGTGGGTGAGATAAGAAAGAAAGAAATGTTAAGAATAGAAGAATAAGAAGAACCAATATAACACAGAGTCTCACATCGTAGCGGAACAAATTATAATCTATAAATAACTTTATAAAGAGCTTTTGAAATAAAAACTTACAATCATCAGAGTTACATAAGTACATCTAGATAGTTATAATAATCTATCCTCATGTGCAACACACAGCGGAATAAATACTAGATAATACTACACGTCTGAACTTTTCCTGCTCATCTCTTTACAACATCCGATAACCTGAACCTGCAAACACGATTTTTTCATTTCCCAGTTGATCAAGCTTGAGGTTATAATTCTTCTTTCAGAACGTCTAGCCACCATTCACTTTTGAATCTCACACCGTCCATACAAGTCATCCAGGAATAGGATGAACCAAAGGCACCCTTCTACCACATCCTAGGAATCACCCTATAGATCAATAGCGAGTAGTCCTTGCGATCCGTAGATTTCAACCATGACAAAATCACAGTATATCTCTAGGGATCAGCCAAATATTATAAGTAACTCTTCCATTTTATGAAGATCTATGGTCTTCAATTGCTCTATCTTGATCAACTTCTTCGACGTATTCGTATTTATTGGTCAAAATAGTTTTTGAATATAAATTCGATCCTGGTCTTTCCGTACCAATATCATTGGGCCAGATTTTGATAGTCGGTTATTTAACTATCAAAATAAACAACCATAAAAATAAAACAGATCCATTGGTTTATAATACAACATCACTTGGCCATTAAAATAACATATCAGTTGTAATACCAGAAATAATATCTCAACTTTAATATATTAATATTCTCAAATCATTTCATTTATACTTAGAAAAAATATTTTAAAATCAAATTCAGATTTCTCATTAACTATCATTTCAAAACATTTTCTATAACATCACTTATTATCCATAATTGGGAAATCGATTCAACTTATCATCGTAAAACAGTTGTTACAAAATCTTCTTTATTTCCGTTATTTGAACACCATTATCGTTCACTTATCCTTTAAGGATAAAATCATTTTAATCTCATCTCTTTTCTTTGAAAATAATGTAATATTTTCACAATCTACTTTTATTTATTTCTTTACTATGGAAATATCATTTCATATTCTCAACCCCTTTTTAATTCCTTTTATTTGGAATCCCATTAATATTTCCAAATCCTTCAAATAATGTTACATTATTATTCCTCGGACTAAATTACTTCTAACTCTTTACCATTACAACTAATATCATCCTTCGATAATCCTGAAGCCATTCAAGTTGGGGTATTTTAATTACCTCTCAGGCCATGATCAACAACATTCTTATCTTAAGATAAATATGAATTGTAATTCAAAACACATATTCATTCTAATACCGACAATTTCCAGTTCACTATTTTATTTAACATACGTATTTATAAAACCTTCTTACTTTTGAAACCTCCTTTTTAAATATATATTATTATTACTAAATTTAATTATTTAGTAAATGATTAATAAAACATCAACTTTTAAACTTTAGCGTCTTTAAATTATTTGTTTCATTATTTGGATTTTTATTACAAATCCCATTACTCAATCTTTTACCAAATTCAATTACAAAAATCCTTTATCTAAACCTTTCAATCATTCCCTCTAGGATATCTTATTTCAAATCTCATCCATTTCATTTAATACCATTATTTGTTAATGCTAATTTAAAATTAATGCTTTAATTTCCCATCTCTTTTTATAAACTCGTTTATACAATTCTGGTTTAACATAAACCCTGTTTCATCTCGATTTCTTTATTTAATCCATAGATTAAGTAACATTTATTTTTGAGCTTGTCGTATTCGCTTAAATCCCTTTATAACTTAATTTACCAACCTCGGTTTAAATACAAACCCGTTCATTACTTCACTTTGAAATTCAGTTATATTCCATTAATAAATTTGATTACTTACTTAAATGATCTTCATTTAAGAAATAATTCCTTAAATTTATTATAACTTACAATTATAATTTACTTCATCATTTACTGGAATTAATATTAATTCCCTTTTTCTTATTAAATTAAACAACCATTTGTTAAATTATTTCACTAGATTAATCGGTACAACCTAATTTATTTTAACAATCAATTTCCATAAAAACAGATGACTTGATTAACTGGAAAACATGATTAACTAATTGATCAATTCTAACTCGTCTTTTCATGTGACGGCCCGCCCCGCACCGACCGACATTCTCTCCAAAGGTGCGTTGTACACATGTCCAGTTGACACGGAACGGGTCGTCAGAAGGAAAAAAGGAAGAAGGAAATGAACTAACAAAGAACCTGTAGAATGTCTCACAGCGCATAGAATAAAATATAATAATAACATACTTGACATAAAACAGGTGAGACAGTGCATAAGCTGAAATAACTAATATGGCAGCGGAAAATGTAAGTACAGCTTATGATCCAGAGTTAAACATTATTACAACTTTTCAAACTATCTCAAAGCAAAAGAAAGATAAAGGAGGCACACTACTAATGCCCAAGTAGCGACGACTAACGACACAGTGAGAATATCTATATAATACGTGGAAGCCTCCTGCCCGCCTCCGAATCAGCTACTCGCGCATCACCAGCTAACCTGTCTCTAGTCTGCTCGTGTGAGCACCCAGAGTAATAGGAGGAGACATAAAACTCTGGGTCAGACATAAAGCCTGGTATGAGCGATAAGCATCTAAAGTGAACAATAACAGGTAGACTAGAAACATACCTGAACCTGGACCTGCAACCAAAGAGTTAACACTACATACTGTACAACACTCTAAGGTGCCATATCAAATGGTGCAAAGATACGGAGGTGGGGGTGTGCATGTCATAGTGATGGGAAACAATCAAACATAGCATCCATCCTCACATCTCTCACTCAGTGCGTAAAGCATACGATATTCACCACTTCGATCACCCCACATACCTTGCTACGATCACTTTGCCCCATGAATTCATAAATGGCTTCACAGCACTGATAATGTAGCCACTAATCCTTTGCTATGTCCACTTGCCCCATGGAGTTATTCACCCCCATCTGCGCTGGCTCATAGCCTTACCAATCCTTTACTATGTCCACTTGCCCCATGGAGTTATTCACCCCATCTGCGTTGGCTCATAGTTACTATGTCCACTTGCTCCATGGAGTTATTCACCCCATCTGCGCTGGCTCATAGTCTTACCAATCATTTACTATGTCCACTTGCCCCATGGAGTTATTCACCCCATCTGCGTTGGCTCATAGTCTTGCTACCGTCACCTTGCCCCTCGAGTCATAATGACTCTACCACACTGATAAGTAGCCCATCATCCATTTTTTAGTGGTGAATCGAAGTTATGAACGTCGACAACTCCTTAGCACACGTCCCACAACAAAGTCCAACCATGAAGTGAACTCATCGGTTCCCAACTGGATCCTGAGTTCTAACTTCCCATATTGGACTACCTTTGCATCTCGGGTTATTGGTCAACACTGGGTCGGGTCGGGTTCCCCTCAAGCCATCGGTTCGGGTCGGGTGTCCATTCTGAGTCGGGTCGGTGTGTTGTCCTCCCCCATAGCGGTTCGGTTCAGGTTCCCAGCATTGTATCGGTTCGGGTCGGGTGTTCTCCTCCGGGTCGGGTGTCCCACTTCGGGTCGGGTCGGGTGCCATCTCCCTTCCAGTTCGTGCTTCCACTCCATCCGCTCCCTCGTTCTTCACGTGCTCCGATCCGATCCCTCCTTCTTTATCTGATCCGATCCCAGTTCAATTAGTGTGGCCTTCCTTTTTGCCAGTTCTCTCAAGTGTCAGGTTCCGATCCGATCGAATCCCTTGCCCAGTTCAACTTATCCAATCCGAGCCACCATATCCGATCCGATCCGAAACCTGCACTGTTTCCTGAAGCTTTTCCAACAAGTGTTTACGCCGTTCGACGACGTTTTCGACCATTCTAACTATTGAAATCAATCACAAAGCATATCATATAGTCATAGCAACATGTATAATCAATCACAAACATCAAAACATCAACATGATAGGTTAAAATGGATCAAACATACCCAAAACCCCATATTTCCCCTTAAGCATGTTTAGGTGAAACTAATGACAGGATTAGCAAAACTTAACCAAATTAACCCAAATTCATATCAGAGGTCTAAAACATCATTTAGGAATTTATGAACTTTTTTCTAGAATTTTATCATGTTTATATTCGCTAATTAACACTAATTACCCTTAAGCCATAATTAGTGCAAAACTATGCAAATCACTCACCTTAGCCACAGACAAAACTAAGATCTTAAATAAATCTCTGATTTGATGCAAATCCCAATGCTAAACAGCAGCTCCAATGTTGATTTGGTGTTGATCTCCCTTGATTAGATGTTGCTAAGCTTGATCCTTGATTAAAAGATGATTTGGAGGCGATTTAGAGGTTGAAGGCCATTTTTAGGGTTCCTTGGAGATAAGTGGAGGCTAGAAAACTAAAATGGAATGATTCTCTAACTCATTTCAGCCTCCCCATAACCCTAATCCCGAAATGGGTTATGGGCCTATTCACTAATCACCCTATTTGGCCCGGTTAAGCAGTTTTTCACCTTCCAAACCTTATTTCAGCCATGTCTCCCAAACGGTAAGTCCGTTTGACTATTATGACCATTCTACGGAAAGGTAAACTACCAAACGAATCTAATGGAAGTGGTTTCAGGTCAAAATTCCTTTCCAATCAAAAGTTATGGCCAAAACAGTACCAACTAGGGGCAAAATGGTCATTCAAAAATCAACAAAAATCATGAACATGGGAAATGACTCTAATAGATGTTTCCCAAAGTTACATGACCATACGACTTCATATGTGAACGAAATAAATATTCTACGATCCTCCGATGCGTAGGATACGGGTCGTTACCCTCTCCCCCCTTAAGAAATTTCGCCCCCGAAATTCCTTAACCAAAACACACAAAGGGTCCTGCATGCCTATCAACCATAAAACAACAATCAAACATGCAAAACAAGTAAAATAAGTCTATCCTAGCAAGCGGAATAACTAAATTACGAAGTAGATCTTACCAGACAAAGAGTTCTGGATACGCCTCCCTAATGCTCTCCTCTGTCTCCCAAGTACAGTCACTCTCGTCCTCGCCCCACTGAACCTTGGCTAGCTTCACCGCCTTCCTTCGAAGTTGCTTCGTATCATGCCCCATAATACGAATCGGCTTGCGGTTCCCAACTGCCTCGGGTTCTACTTCGAAGTCCTCTAACTCATCAGGTGAAATAGTCACATCTGAGTCATGAACGAACTTCCTTAGTTGGAAACATGAAATACATTGTGAACTCCCGCCATCTTCTCTGGTAAGCTAACTCTATACGCCAAATTCTCGACTAATTCAAGAACAGGGAATGGGCCAACAAATCTTGGTGCCAACTTGCCTCTCCTGCCAAATCGTATCACGCTCTTCAACGGAGAAATCTTGACAAACACCAAGTCACCAACGGAGAATTTTAAATCTCTTCTCCTTTTATCAGCAAAACTCTTCTGCCTATCTTGGGCACCCTTCATTCGTTGTTGAATGATCTTAATCTTACCTGAAGTTTCCCTTACCACTTCTGGTCCAAGCATAAACTTCTCGCCAGTCTCTATCCAACATGATGGTGAGTTGCACGGTCTTCCGTACAAAGCTTCATATGGAGCCATACCGATACTGGATTGGTAGCTATTGTTATATGCAAACTCTACTAGATGCAAATGGTCATCCCATGATCCACCAAAATCCAATTACATGCTCTCAAGAGATCCTCCAAAATACGATTCACCCTCTCCGTCTGACCGTCGGTCTGAGGATGATATGCGGTACTGAGATGTAACTCTGACCCTAGAGCCTCTTGTAAGCTCTTCCAAAACCCACTAGTGAACAACGGGTCTCGGTCACTCACAATGCTTTTAGGTACCCCATGAAATCTCACTACCCACTTCATATACAATTCTGCTAACTTAGCTGCCGTTCTGGTCGATTTGACTAGTACAAATCTTGCACATTTAGTCAATCGATCCACAATTACCCAGATGCTATCATATCCCGATCTAGTCCTTGGTAAACCATCAATGAAATCCATCGAGACTTTCTCCCATTTCCATTCGGGAATTTCTAATGGTTGCAACAACCCACTAGGCTTCTTTTGCTCGGCTTTAACTAGCTGGCAATTCATGCATTTGAATATAAACTTCCCAACGTCTCTTTTCATCCCTTCCCATTAGTAATTCTGCTTCATGTCTCGATACATCTTATTACCACCGAGATGTATAGTCAGTTTTGAGAGATGACATTCCCTAAGAACTTCATCTCTCAAACCATTCACGTTGGGTACAACTAGTCTTCCCTTCTTTCGAAGCCATCCATCTCGATCAAGCCCATACACATTCATCTCCTCACCGTCGATGCCCATCTCTAACTTGGAGATGATTTCCAATAGATTACGATCGTCTTTCTGGCTGGAACCAATCCGCTCTATCAGAGTGGGTCTGACCGTCAAACTAGCTAGCATGACTGGATCCAATTCGCACTTTGGTCTGAAATCAAACCCCGCGATATACTCCAGTTTCTTCCATTCAAGAAACATTGCCCCTAAACTGGCATGTCTCCTACTCAAGGCATCGGCTACCGCGTTACCTTTCCCAGGTGTATATGCGATATCAAAATCATACGAAGCCAAGAACTCTAACCATCTCTGCTGATGAAGATTCAGATCTTTCTGGGAGAAGAGATACTTTAACGATTTATGATCGGTAAACAACTCAAATCTTTCTCCCAAGAGATAGTGTCTCCACATCTTCAGCGCAAACACGATCGCTACTAATTCCAAATCATGGGTAGGATACTTCTTCTCATGCGGCTTTATCTGTCGACTAGCATAAGCTACAACCCTACCTCCTTGCATCAATACAACACCTAGTCCGGTACCACAAGCATCCGTGTATACCGTCATCTCTTCATTCCCCTTAGGAATGATTAGCACTGGCGCACGCGTGAACCTTTCTTTTAGACTCTTGAATGCATTCTCACACACTCCGTCCCAGACGAAGGACTGATTCTTCTTAGTCAACTGAGTCAACGGTGATGCTATCTTGGAGAAGTCCTGGATAAACTTACGATAATATCCAGCTAACCCCAAGAAACTTCTTACATCTGTTGCATTCTTGGGCGTAGGCCAATCCTGTACCGTAGCCACCTTCGCAGGGTCCACGGCAATACCACTCTCTGAAACAACATGACCCAAGAATCTCACTTCTCTTCTCCAAAAATGACACTTAGAGAATTTCGCTTTCAATTGGTGTTTCCTCAACACCTCCATCACTATCCTCAAGTGTCCCTTGTGTTCCTCCTCTGTCCTTGAGTAAACAAGGATATCATCTACGAACACAAGAACAAACTTATTCAACTGATCTCTGAATACTCGATTCATAAGATCCACAAAGTAGGCTGGTGCATTGGTCAACCCAAATGGCATGACCAACCACTCATAAAATCCGGACGGCGTCCTAAATGCCGTTTTCGGAACACTCTCATCCGCTACTCGTAGCTGATGAAATCCTGTCGCGAGGTCCAACTGGGAGAACACTCTTGCTCCTACCAGCTGATCAAACAAATCATCTATCCGTGGTAGAGGATACTTATTCTTCCTCGTCACCTTATTCAACTCGCGATAGTCCACACACAAACGAAGGGAACCATCTGCCTTAGTGGCAAACACAACTGGTGCTCCCCACTCGGAGACACTCCTTCTAATAAATCCCTTCTTCAAAAGATTGCTGACTTGCACCCCGAGCTCTCGCTGCTCTCTTGGTGCCATACGACGAAGTGGCATCATTATAGGTCTGGCATCTTTCACTAAATCAATACGGAACTCAATCTCTTGGTGTAGTGGAAGCCCGGTCACCTCCTCGAAGACGTCCGGATACTGGCCAACCATGGGCACATCTGACAACTCATCTTGCGGGATGTCGAGGGAATTTACAAAACTAGCCATAACCCCATCACTAGGTAGACTACCAAACACTACCCTCCGCCCATCATCCGCCCTCACTGTCACAAAAAAGCTCTCACAGTCTACCACCACCCCGTATCTTTGGAGCCAATCGACTCCCAATATAAAGCCATACCTAGTAAAGCCCAAAACAAAGCAATCACATACAAACACACATCCATGACTCGATAAGACCAAATTCCTGCAAATCATACTAAGGCTTGTCAAACCACCAATCGGGTTCGTCACAACCAATAGTCTATCGACTATCTCGGGTTCCAGTCCCAACCTATCTACCAGGTCACTAGATATGAAGGAACGGGAAGCCCCAGTATCAAACAAAACTCGAACTGGTACATCATAAATAGAAAGCATACCTTGAATAACAACATTCTTTCCTTTCTCCGCCGCAGTTGGGGCATTCGACGAAGAAGGAACAGCATCAATAGCATATGCTTTCACAATCTGCTTCTCCTTAAGAGGTTGCGGACACTTATCCTTGAAATGTCTCACTTGACCACAGTTGAAGCACTTCTTATCCGCTGGCTTAGCCCGACAATCTTTGGCATAATGGCCCTTCTTACCACAGCTGAAGCACTCCACATCTTTCTTGTTCTTTTTTTGGCCACCCTTAGATTGTCCTGCTTCCTCTTATTCTGAGAGTTATTCTTGCCTCCACCGCCTGCTTGCGGCTTTGGCCCTTCTGCAGATGCAGCCTCGGTCTTTGGCTTAGGGTAAAGACTCTCTGATCTCAAAGCTTTCCCCACAATCGATTCAAAAGTCTCATCGATGTGATTGATAAGCCTTTCCCCCAAGTATCCATCCAAACTAGTAATGAACTTCTCATTCTTCTTCTCAGGAGTATCGATAAGAGATAGCCCATACTTCAACAAAGTGTCGAACTCAGCAATACAGTCAGAGACTGCCCTACCACTCTGCTTGAGTTCCAATAATCTCTTGAACAATACTGACTTCTGGGTAGCTGGAATAAACTTCTCGCTAAAGCGAGCCTTGAACTGATCCCAAGTAACCTGATCTTCTGGAGTAGCTGTTCTAACGGCATTCCACCAATTCATCGCTCGCCCTTGCAGCTGACGAGACGCTAGCCTTCTCTTCATCGCATCTTCAAGACCCAAGTCATCAAAGATACGACCACAGCTATCCATCCAATCTTGAACATCTGTGGCCGACTCCGTCCCGTGGAACGGCTTCCCACCAAGGTTAGTGTAATCCTTGCACAACTTGGCAAAATCGACCCTAGGCGCCTGCACTACTGGGCCAACACCAACTCCAGGATTGGGAACTGCCCCTTGCACTTCTCTCAGCATGTCTCTCATGAGGTTAGTAAACATCGCCCTCATGTCAGCAGCATTCCCCTGGTTGGTCCCTCTACCAGCACCCCTCGTATCTCGACTCATCGTTAATCTGTAAAAGGGGAACGATTAACGACCCCATAGTGGTGCTGGTGCAGTACGACTTCATTCTTATACTACTAATAGTATATATGTATAGCTTTTGAAAACCAAAGTAATCACAAATACGCGCTCTCATATACATACTATCTCTCCCTAGTGTCTTTCCCTAGGTTAACTACGCAACCTAGAGCTCTGATACCAAATGTGACGGCCCGCCACGCACAACCCGACATTCTCTCCAAAGGTGCGCTGTACACATGTCCAGTTGACACGGAACGGGTCGTCAGAAGGAAAAAAGGAAGAACGAAATGAACTAACAAAGAACCTGTAGAATGTCTCACAGCGCATAGAATAAAATATAATAATAACATACTTGACATAAAACAGGTGAGACAGTGCATAAGCTGAAATAACTAACATGGCAGCGGAAAATGTAAGTACAGCTTATGATCCAGAGTTAAACATTATTACAACTTTTCAAACTGTCTCAAAGCAAAAGCAAGATAAAGGAGGCACACTACTAATGCACAAGTAGCGACCACCAATGACACAGGGAGAATATCTATATAATACGTGGAAGCCTCCTGCCCGCCTCCGAATCAGCTACTCGCGCATCACCGGCTAACCTGTCTCTAGTCTGCTCGTGTGAGCACCCGGAGTAATATGAGGAGACATAAAACTCTGGGTCAGACATAAAGCCTGGTATGAGCGATAAGCATCTAAAGTGAACAATAACAGGTAGACTAGAAACATACCTGAACCTGGACCTGCAACCAAAGAGTTAGCACTACATACTGTACAACACTGTAAGGTGCCATATCAAATGGTGTAAAGATACGGAGGTGGGGGTGTGCATGTCATAGTGATGGCAAACAATCAAACATAGCATCCATCCTCACATCTCTCACTCAGTGCGTAAAGCATACGATATTCACCACTTCGATCACCCCACATACCTTGCTACGATCACTTTGCCCCATGAAGTCATAAATGGCTTCACTGCACTGATAACGTAGCCACTAATCCTTTGCTATGTCCACTTGCCCCATGGAGTTATTCACCCCATCTGCGCTGGCTCATAGTTACTATGTCCACTTGCCCCATGGAGTTATTCACCCCATCTGCGCTGGCTCATAGTCTTACCAATCATTTACTATGTCCACTTGCCCCATGGAGTTATTCACCCCATCTGCGCTGGCTCATAGTCTTGCTACCATCACCTTGCCCCTCGAGTCATAATGACTCTACTGCACTGATAAGTAGCCCATCATCCATTTTTAGTGGTGAATCGAAGTTTTGAACGTCGACAACTCCTTAGCACACGTCCCGCAGCAAAGTCCAACCATGAAGTGAACTCATCGGTTCCCAACTGGATCCTGAGCTCTAACTTCCCATATTGGACTACCTTTGCACCTCGGGTTATTGGTCAACACTGGGTCGGGTCGGGTTCCCCTCAAGCCATCAGTTCGGGTCGGGTGTCCATTCTGAGTCGGGTCGGTGTGTTGTCCTCCCCCATAACGGTTCAGTTTGGGTTCCCAACATTGTATCGGTTCGGGTCGGGTGTTCTCCTCTGGGTCGGGTGCCCCACTTCGGGTCGGGTCGGGTACCATCTCCCTTCCAGTTCGTGCTTCCACTCCGATCCGCTCCCTCGTTCTTCACGTGCTCCGATCCGATCCCTCCTTCTTTATCCGATCCGATCCCAGTTCAATTAGTGTGGTCTTCCTTTTTGCCAGTTCTCTCAAGTGTCAGGTTCCGATCCGATCGAATCCCTTGCCCAGTTCAACTTATCCGATCCGAGCGACCATATCCGATCCGAAACCTGCACTGTTTCCTGAAGCTTTTCCAGCAAGTGTTTACGCTGTTCGGCGACGTTTTTGACCATTCTAACTATTGAAATCAATCACAAAGCATATCATATAGTCATAGCAACATGTATAATCAATCACAAACATCAAAACATCAACATGATAGGTTAAAATGGATCAAACATACCCAAAACCCCATATTTCCCCTTAAGCATGTTTAGGTGAAACTAACGATAGGATTAGAAAAACTTAACCAAACTAACCTAAATTCATATCAAAGGTCTAAAACATCATTTAGGAATTTATGAACATTTTTCTAGAATTATATCATGTTTAAATTCGCTAATTAACACTAATTACCCTTAATTAGCCATAATTAGTGCAAAACTATGCAAATCACTCACCTTAGCCACAAACAAAACTAAGATCTGAAATAAATCTCTTATTTGATGCAAATCCCAATGCTAAACAGCAGCTCCAATGTTGATTTGGTGTTGATCTCCCTTGATTAGATGTTGCTAAGCTTGATCCTTGATTAAAAGATGATTTGGAGGTGATTTAGAGGTTGGAGGCCATTTTTACGGTTCCTTGGAGATAAGTGGAGGCTAGAAAACTGAAATGGAATGATTCTCTAACTCATTTCAGCCTCCCCATAACCCTAATCCCGTAATGGGTTATGGGCCTATTCACTAATCACCCTTTGGCCCGGTTAAGCAGTTTTTCACCTTCCAAACATTATTTCAGCCATATCTCCCAAACGGTAAGCCCGTTTGACTATTATGACCACTCTACGGAAAGGTAAACCATCAAACGAATCTAAAGAAAGTGGTTTCAGGTCAAAATTCCTTTCCAATCAAAAGTTATGGCCAAAACAGTACCAACTAGGGGTAAAATGGTCATTTAAAAATCAACAAAAATCATGAACATGGGAAATGACTCTAATAGATGTTTCCCAAAGTTACATGACCATACGACTTCATATGTGAAAGAAATAAATATTCTATGATCCTCCGATGCGTAGAATACGGGTCGTTACATTTCATTTAAGTTAGTTACTAATATAGTTAATTTGAATAATCCCATTTACTTCGATTATTATTGAATTAATAACCATCAATTCGATATAATTCCATTTTCATTATTACTTAAAAATAATAAATATCAGTTATTAATCGTTGCATTGATCCATGCTCACTTGCTTGCTTATCCGTCTTAGTAATATAAGAATTAGCTTTAAAAATCATTTAATAATTAAGATGAGGCAAGTGCTCCCCACATGGCAAATTTTTGGTACAAAAGTGGTGATTGGTGGTTAAAACAAACACTATATATGTCGTTTGTTTATTTCCTTTTTATAAACTTCATTTAAAACAAAATTTTTAAAAACTATATTCAGTTATAAAATAAATTTCATAACTTCATTTCTATCGATTCACCGGATGGTAAATCAATTTTTATAAACATATAGTTTAGGCCATCTACTGCCAATTTCTCAACCAATATTGTCCACTGGCTAATATCAAAATAACCGTTGAATTTGGATTCAACAATCAATCATCCAATCATATTTAGTAAACAATTCATATAATGATAATATAAAATAAACATGAATAATCAATTCAACTGAGAATGGTCAATACATAACAACAGTTCAAGCACCCAATTAAATTTAATACGTTTATATTATAATAAACGTAACCAACAAGGTAAGTTACCTCCATTGGAAATAATCGTTAAAAATAACGATGTCATTCCACTTAAATTGAACAACGTTTAATTTAAATAATCGATATAACAATATTTAACAACATCCAAATAATCCATCAAATCAACCAACAATTAGCAAACATGGCATTCAAATAATAAACCCGACTTATAATAATTATAAGTGGGAGAACTGAGTAAGTTTAACACACCTTATTTAGTTTGGCGATTAAACGAGTTGTTTTTAATAAAATTAAACACGCGTTTAATTTTATTAAAAATCCTAGTGGCTCCCATTCCTGACCAAACCAGCTCCAGATCATAGTGTCCGACGATAGGGATCCAACGCACCATAGTTTGTTAAATTATGTTGATGAATGACCTCGTTACACAATATATAAGTTAACAAATATAATTAGTTTAAAATTAACTAAACTCAATTGTTATTATTGGCCTCATCCGCATTGATTCAGTCTATATTGTAACAAGCTGCACCATCATTTCTTCATCCTGTAGCCGCCCTTTCTCCTTGGCATAATTTCTTCCCACTGCCGTTCTTTCTGCTCCTATATTTCAGAATTTATTTCTTCTGGTTTTTTTTCCAACCAGCCCAAAGCACATTCGTTCAGCCCGCTCCCCAATAAAAAACCGCACACTCCTATAATTCTACCCCAACAATTCTTTCTTCTCCATTCCATTTTAATGCTCATGCATCATTCCTTTTTTTCCTACGTTAGGCCCAGGCCCAACATTTTCTTAATGACCCACGCCTACATTAAAACCAACCCGAAAGCCACTGACTCCTTCCCAAATATTAATCCCACCTGAAGCTTCCTTGTGCTCACGATGGCATCATTTCCTGGCACCACCGAATAACCCATGTGCCAACAAATTCACACCCCCATAACCATGCCAAACCTCTCTACTAGTTAAGCCCGACTGATTGATGCTACATGCTCCATCTCTGCTGTCCCCATTGGACTGCCATCATAGTATGAGAACCCCACTTGCCATGTTTTGCTCCGCTCCAAGAACTACACCATGCACGCAATAGTGCAACACAGTATTTTTTCCACAATCCCTTCCATGCATGACCTCACGCACTATCCTATTCTCTCCGCACAATCGTTTCTCCCAGTGCCATTTCTTTTTTGGTCCAGTTTTTTTTTTCATTTCCACATCTTCTTTTTTATTCCCATGTAATGGAAACAGTCACTACTTCACTGCTGTATCCCTCCAGTCCTCCATTGCTGTCGGCTGACACAACACTCGAACCCAAACTCCCTACCTCGCACCACGCAGAACAAGAATAATCTACCCAGCGGAACCCTCCACTGTCTCCTTCTCGATGGCACCTTCACGTTCAAACGGACCCCCTCCTCTCATAAAGGCTCCGAAACTATTACCGAAAAAGAACACTTGCTCTCCCGAGATCTAATCTAGAACTATTGAACGATTAGTGGGTTGCTGAGAGATTTGGGAAAAGCGAGAAGAAGTAAATAACATTTTTGGTTGTTTATTGTTTTAGGTGGAGGCGATGTTTATTTCAGTGAAGAAGGAAGGAGGTTCAATGGTGAGTTCGTTGGGAAGAATTTGAACAGATCCAAGATATATATATATATATATATATATATGAGTGAATTTGTGGATAGAAACAACGTTGCATCAAATGGTACATGCCTTCAGCCTTCAGCTCTTTAGGTTGGCATGCAATAGTATTCTCAAGTGAAAGAAAGAAAAGGTGGTGTTGGGAAGAAGGGGGCAAGGGTAACTGTGAGATTTTCAACCTAACATGGGTAGGCTTGCAAATGTTAGGGCGTAAATTTCAACCGAGGCCATGTACGTAGGTAGCAAAAATATAGGTATGAAGAAGAATAGTGTAGCTAGCCTGAGTTTTCATTTCAATAGACTGGGCAAAATCAATGTTTGTAGGCTTGTGTATGGGACTGGGGAAGTATTGGAAAGGAAATGCTAGGTTAGGCTAGTTGTTTTAAAATATAGGGTAGCTGAATATATTTGTTTAGAGTACGCAAGTGCTTATACAGATAGAAGGGTAGGTTTATATAGGGTATGTTTTAATTTTATTATGTACTGTATTTAACGTTGACCATTAAATATATATTGCATCAAAAACAAGCTCCAAGCGCAACGAAAATGGACGCATTGCTATGTCCTAATGTTACAGTTCCAATGAAATTAATTTCGTTGAGAACGAACTTCGTTTGCATGAACAATGTATTTTAATTTCAATATATTTATCGATTCATGTCTAAATATCGCGCATTAACAAAATAACTCTGATTGCCTCCAAACTGGAATAATAGCAATAACTAGCCATACATATTTCAATAAAACCCGTTTCATCGAAAATCGAGATTGTCTGAAAAACACCTATTTATAACGCATATAAAATATCGATTTAATATTATAAATTACAAAACAATTAAGTTTAATAGTAATAAATTATTATCGTCGTATATACCAAAAAATAATAATATACAATTCCAGATATAAACTAATATGGAATTATGACACAATATTAACATTTTAAGTTAAATTAGATTCCATTTTCTATTCAAATTTATTAAATAAACGTCATCATTTATTTACGATTTCCATAGCGACTATTTTAAAATTTGAATTGGACAGAACTTGCAATATATAAGCTAAAATCTCAATTTTTCTTTTTGTTAAAAAATTATAATCAAATAGATTCTAATGTTTCTTTTTTCACAGAATTCAAACTTAAAGCGGATTCTGTATACAATTGAAGTTCAAAACTCAATATTACGAACTACCATGCCGTTACGAGTTCATTTTTATATTAAATATAAACTATATGTTCAATTATCATTTTATAATGAATTCAGTATTAAAATTCAGTAATATTCAAAATAAAATATTTAAAACCAATTTAAATATTCAATTCAAATGATCGAAAAATCTGAGTCGTTACATTCTTCCCCCTTAAAAGAATTTCGTTCCTTAAATTACAAAGTTAAGAAGAATGCTCCAAACCCAATTATTTTCAAAATAATTAATATTAAAATATTGTCAAATATAATTTCTAAGTTCAAAATTTTATGAAAAATTCGCCAGCACCTTCTCTCTAATGGTCGATCCAATCACTACAACTCGCCACTCCCGACCTCACATTTATCAAAGAAAATAAAAGCCAAGCTGTTAGTCTACTCAGGAGTATAAAATCAATCTCCCAATCAATATAATTAAGGTTTATCTATTTGTCGAGCAACGGATACTCTAGCCACGAAGTAAATCAACTAGCAGTTCTTTCTCCTCTTCCAACATGCACTTAACTCAATTTCCAATGCTAATAACATATACAGGATTAAATTATCTCAGTTTCATTTCATGAGTGATTTAATTCTCAGATTTATTATACTGAAATTTATTCTCTTAGTTTCCAATTTATTTAACTGTTGATGAATTCATATTTAACCAACAGATTATCCAATAAACAACCAACTAACAATCAACACAATCCAATCATTCCATTTTCCTTCTAATTTTATTTAACTTATCTTCAGTTAAATTTCAGATTGATCTTAATTCCAACTTAAAGTTTTTATCCATAAATTCCATAATTTTAATTTTCTTATGGTTTTATTAAACCATTCAAATTTATAATCCAATTTGTATTCCTATTCAAATTACTTAAAAAACCAATATTTAAATAATAAAATTATTTCTTTTTCTATATAAAAATATATATTGCGCAAAAATATTTCATTCACCCTCTTTACAAAACAATATTGCGTAAATTTCCAATTCAAGTTGAACCGATCAAACAACACAATAAAAAACATTTGTATATAAAATTTACAAATATGCTCTCTCGTGTAAATGCACTTAAAATCAGTCTAGGGTATTACTAACCCCAACTCTATTGATTTATACCACTGAGCCATGGTTATTACTAAACCATCACTCTGATACCAACTGTAGCGGCCCGGGAATTTCGACTCTCGAATTTTGAAACTAATACATCCCGTGTCCAAAACTCAAGTATCGAAAACACAGGAAGCTAGAAGAAAGAAATAAGAGGGTGAGATAAGAAAGAAAAAAAATGTTAAGAATAGAAGAATAAGAAGAACCAGTATAACACTGAGTCTCACATCGCAGCGGAACAAAATATAATATATAAATAACTTTATAGAGAGCTTTTGAAATAAAAACTTACAATCATCAGAGTACATCAATACATCTGGACAGTTATAACAATCTGTTCTCATATACAACACACAACGAAATAAATACTAGATAATATTATATGTTTGAACTCTTCCTGCTCATCTCTTCACAACATCCGATAACCTGAACCTGCAAACCCAGGCTAACCCGAGCATTACAAACGCCGGATTAGTCTGGTGAACCAAAGTAAGAAAAACTCGCTAAGTTTACGAGTTTCGTCCAAATTGATTTTAAAGTCAAAACATTTCTTTTCGAAATAAAAGAATAATCGTAAAACCAAATCCACACATAAACATGGATGGTTTTTGCCTTACGATAATCCAAAACATTTTGTATCAATACCTTATTTTGATATTATGATAGTGTCTACATACAAATAAATAGAATCTAGCAGAATGCTTGCATCTCACGCTCTACATATATAGTAAACAAACAAAACGGCAGGCACTTATTGGAGATTGGATTCCAACTATGATAAGGTATGGAACCATCTGCCAATTGTGTATCTCTAGAGGGGAATACACTGGGTTCAACAAGAACATGTTTCAACCCGGCCACACGTGACCGACCACTCCTTTCGCTTGAGTGTATCAAATGTATATTACCAACGGTTGGGTCAAACCACCGTTTCCCAAAAGGGACGATATCGAAAATAGATTAAAGAATGAAATGGATTTCCTTTAGATAGGTAATTATACACCCTAATGAGGGCAACCCACATAGTCATGTTGCCTGCCCGATTTTTGTCATTTCCTGGTTAATGAAGCTTGAGGTTATAATTCTTCTTTTAGAACATGTAGCCATCATTCACTTTTGAATCTCACACCGTCCATACTAGTCATCCAGGAAAAAAATGAGCCGAAGGCACCCTCCTACCACATTCTAGGAATCAACCTTATAGATCATTAGCGAGTAGTCCTTGCAATCGGTAGGTTTCAACCACGACAGAATCACAATATATATCTAGGGATCAGCCAGTGATTGTAAATAACTCTTCCGTTTTATGAAGATCTATGGTCTTCAATTGCTCTATCTCGTTCAACATCTTCGACGTATTCGTATTTATTGGTAAAAATAGTTTTTGAATATAAATTCGATCCTGGTCTTTCCGTACCAATATCGTTGGGCCAGATTTTGATAGTCGGTTATTTAACTATCAAAATAAACAACCATAAAAATAAAAAAGATCCATTGGTTTATAATATAACATCACTTGGCCATTAAAATAACATATCAGTTGTAATACTAGAAATAATATCTCAGTTTTAATATATTAATATTCTCAAATCATTTTATTTATACTTAGAAAAAATATCTTAAAGTCATATTCAGATTTCTCGTTAACTATCATTTCAAAAAAAATTCTATAACATCACTTATTATCTATAATTAGGAAACCGATTCAACTTATCATTGTAAAACAATTGTTACAGAATCTCCTTTGTTTCCATTATTTGAACACCATAATCGTCACTTATCCTTTCAGGATAAAGTCATTCTAAATCTCATCTCATTTCTTTAGAAATATCGTTATATTTTCACAATCTACTTTAATTAATTTCTTTACTATGGAAATATCATTTCATACTCTCAACCCCTTTTTAATTCCTTTTATTTTGGAATCCCATTAGTATTTCCAAATCCTTCAAATAATGTTACATTATTATTCCTCATACTAAATTACTTCTAAATCTTCACCATTACAACTAATATCATCCTTAGATAATCTTGAAGCTGTTCAAGTTAGGGTATTTTAATTACCTCTCAGACCATGATCAACGGCATTTTTATCTTAACATAAACATGAATTGTAATTCAAAAACCCATATTCATTCTAATACCAACAATTTCCATTTCACTATTTTATTTAACATACGGTTTTATAAAACCTTCTTACTTTTGAAATCTCCATTTTTAGTATATATTATTATTACTAATTTATTGATTTAGTAAATGATTAATATAAAACATCAACTTTTAAACTTTAACGTCTTTAAATTATTTGTTTCATTATTTGGATTTTTATTACAAATCCCATTACTCGATCTTTTACCAAATTCAATTACAAAAATCCTTTTTCTAAACCTTTCAATCATTCCCTCTAGGAAAATCTTATTTCAAATCTCATTCATTTCACTTATTAACCATTATTAAGTAATGCTGATTTAAAATTAACACTTTAACTTCCCATCTCTTTTTATAAACTAGCCTATACAATTCTGGTTTAATATAAACCCTGTTTCATCTCGATTTCCTTTACTTAATCCATATATTAAGTAACATTTATTTTTGAGTTTATCGTATTCGCTTAAATACCTTTATAACTTAATTTACCAACCTCGGTTTAAATGCAAACCCGCGCATAACTTCACTTTGAAATTCAATGATATTCCATTACTAACTTTGATTACTTACTTAAATGATCTTCATTTAAGAAATAATTCCTTAAATTTATATAACTTACAATTATAATTTACTTCATCATTAACTGGAATTAATATTAAATTCCGTTTTTCTTATTAAATTAAGCAACCATTTGTTAAATTATTTCACTAGATTAATCGATACAACCTAATTTAATTTAACAATCAATTTCAATTAAAACAGATGACCTGGTCAAATGGAAAACATGATTAACTCGTTGATCAATTCTAACTCGTCTTTTCATTTAAATTAATTACTAATATAATTAATTTAAATAATCCCATTTATTTCGATTGTTATTAAATAAGTAATCATCAACTCAATATAATTCCATTTTAATTGTTACTTAAAAATAATAAATCTCAGTTATTAATCGTTGCATTGCCCCCTGCTCAGTTGCTTATCCATCTTAGAAAAAAAAGAATTAGCTTTAAAAATCATTTAATAATTAAGATGAGGCACGTGCTCCCCACACGGCAGATTTTTGGTCCAAAAATGGTGATTGGTAGTTAAAACAAGCTGTATATATATGTGGTTGGTTTCTTTCCTTTTTATAAACTTCATTTAAAATAATATATTTAAAAACTATATTCCGTTATAAAATAAATTTCATAACTTCATTTCTATTGATTCACCTAATGGTAAATCAATCTCTATAAACGATATATAATTTAGGCCATCTACTGCCAATTTCTCAACCAATATTGTCAATTGGTTAATATCAAAATAACCGTTGAATTTGGATTCAACAATCAATAATCCAATCATATTCAGTAAACAATTCATATACTGCAATATAAAATAAACATGAATAATCAATTCAACTAAGAATGGTCAATAAATAACAATAGTTCAAGCACCCAATTAAATATAATATGTTTATATTATAATAAACGTAAACAACAAGGTTAGTTACCTCAATTAGAAATAATCGTTAAAAATAACAATATATAATTTAGGCCATCTACTGCCAATTTCTCAACCAATATTTTCCGTTGGTTGATATCAAAATAATTGTTGAATTTGGATTCAACAATCAAACATCCAATCATATTCAGTAAACAATCATATAATGATAATATAAAATAAACATTAATAATCAATTCGACTGAGAACGATAATAAATAACAACAGTTCAAGCACCCAATTCAACTTAATACGTTTATATTATAATAAACGTAACCAACAAGGTAAGTTACCTCCACTGGAAATAATCATAAAAAATAATGATGTCGTTTCATTTAAATTAAACATCGTTTAATTTAGAGAATCGATATAATAATATTTAATAACATCCAAACAATCCATCAAATCAACCAACAATTAGCAAACATGGCATAAAAATAATAAACCCGACTTATAATAATTATAAGTGGGATAAGTGGGTGAGTTTAACTCACCTTGATTTATTTTGGCAATTAATTGAGTTGTTTTTAATAAAATTAAACACGTGTTTAATTTTATTAAAAATCCCAGTGCTCCCATTCCTGACCAAACCAGCTCCAGATCGTAGTGTCCTACAATAGGGATCCAACGCACCCTAGTTTTTTAAATTCTATTGATGAATGACCTTGTTACGCAATATATAAGTTAACAAATATAATTAACTTAAAATTATCTAAACTCAATTGTTATTATTGGCCTTACCCGCATTTATTCAGTCCACATTGTAACAAGCTGCACCATCATTTCTTCACCCTGTAGCTGCCATTTCTCCTTGGCACAATTTTTTCCCACTGCCCTTCTTTCTCCTCCTATATTTCAAAATTTATTTCTTCTGATTATTATTTTCAATCGGCCCAAAGCCCATTTGTTCAGCCCACTCCCCAATAAAAAACCGCACACTCCTATAGTTCTACCCCCAATAACTCTTTCTTCTCCATCCCATTTTAATGCTTACACATCATTCCTTTTTATTTTTCCTATGTTAGGCCCAGGCCCAACATTTTCTTAACAACCCATGCCTGCGTTAAAACCAACCCGAAAGCCACTGACTCCTTTCCAAACATTAATCCCACCTGAAGCTTTCTTGTGCTCACGATGCCATCATTTCCTGACACCACCGAATAACCCCTATGCCAACAAATTAACACCCCCATAACCATGTCAAACCTCTATACTAGCTAAGCTCGGCTCGCTGATGCTACACGCTCCCCCTATGTTGTCCCCCATTGGACTGCCATCATCGTCTGAGAACCCCACTTGCCTTGTTTTGCTCCGCTCCAAGAACTACATCGTGCACGCAGCAGTGCAACACAATATGCCACCACAAACATACTCCAAACCCTTCCATGCATTTCCTCACCGCACAATCCCATTCTCTCCCCACAATCATTTCTCCCAATGCCATTTCTTTTTCGATCTAGTTTTTTTTCATTTCCACGTCTTCTCTTTAGTTCCTTTGTAATAGAAACAATCGCCACTTGATCACTGTATCCTTCCAGTCCCCTATTGCTGCCGGCCGACACAGCACTCGAACCCGAACTCCCTACCTCACCCCACACAGAAAAAGAATAATCTACCCATCAGAACCCTCCACTGTCTCCTTCTTGACGGCACCTTCACGTTCAAACGGACCCCTCTCCGATCACAAAGGCTCCGAAACTATGATCTAAAAAGAACACACACTCACCCAAGATCTAATCTAGAACTGTTGAACGATTAGTGGGTTGCTGAGAGGTTTGGGAAAAATGAGAAGAAGTAAGTATTGGTTTGGTTGTTCATTGTTTTAGGTGGAGGCGATGTTTATTTCAGTAAAGAAGGAAGGAGGTTCAATGGTGAGTTTGCTGGGAAGAATTCGAATAGAACCCAGTTATGTAGTGAATATATATATATATATATATATATATATATATATATATATATATGAGTGAATTTGTGGATAGAAACAACGTTGCATCAAATGGTACATGCTACGGTATAACTTCAGCCTTCAGCTCTTTAGGTTGGCATGCAATAGTATTCTCAAGTGAAAGAAAGAAAAGATGGTGTAGGGAAGAAGGGGCAAGGGTAGCTGTGAGATTTTCAACCTAACGTGGGTAGGCTTGTAGATGTTAGGGCGTAAATTTCAACTAAGGCCATGTGCATGGGTGGCAAAAATATAGGTATGAAGAAGAACAGTGTAGCTGGCCTGAGTTTTAATTTCAATGGGCTGTGGAAAAATCAATGTTTGTAGGCTTGCATATGGGATTGGGAAAGTACTGGAAAGGAAATGCTAGGCTAGGCTACTTGTTTTAAAAAATAGGGTAACTGAATATATTTGTTTAGAGTAGGCAAATGCTTATACAGATAGAATAGGGTAGGTTTATATAGGGTATCTTTTAGTTTTATTACATACCGTTATTTAACGTTGACCGATAAATATACGCTGCATCATATACAAGCTCCAAACGCAACGAAAATGGACGCACTGCTATGTCTTGACATTACAGTTCCAGTGAAATTAATTTCGTTTAAAACGGACTTCGTTTGCATGAACATCGTATTTTAATTCCAATATATTTATCGGTTCATATCTAAATATCGCGCATTAACAAAATAACTTTGATTGGCTTCAAACTGGAATACTAGCAATAACTAGCCTTATGTATTTCAATAAAACTCGTTTCGTCGAAAACAGAGGTTGTTTGAAAAACACCTATTTCTAACGCATATATAATATCGATTTAATATTATAAATTGCAAAACAAATAAATTTAATAATAATAAACTTGTTATCGTCATATATACCAAAAAATAATAATATACAATTCCAGATATAAACCAATATGGAATTATAACACAATATTAACATTTTAAGTTAAACGATATTCCATTTTCTATTCAAATTTATTAAATAAACGTCATCATTTATTAACGATTTCCATAGGAACTATTTTAAATTTTCAATTGGACAGAACTTGCAATATATAAGCCAAAATCTAAATTTTTCTCTTACATTAAAAAGTTATAATCAAATAGATTCTAATTTTCTTGTTTCACAGAATTCCAACTGGAAGCAAATTCTGTATATTTAATTGAAGTTCAAAACTCAATATTCCGACTTAAAGAAAATTCCGACTGAAAGAAAATTCTGTATGTTCAATCGTCGTTTTATAATGAATTCAGTATTAAAATTCATTAGTATTCAAAATAAAATATTTAAAACCAATTTAAATATTCAATTCAAATGATCAAAAAGTCTAAGTCGTTACAAACCATGACCGACCCCTCACTTCTCTTGAGAGTACCGAATATATCATTACCACGACTGGGGCCAGCCAACCAAACTGACAGCTACAAAAATAAAGGGACAACCGAAGGTATTTGATTTCTCCAAATCAGGTAATGATATATCCTTTTGATGGGTGCGACTTACATAGCATGCGACCTACCCAATTTTGTGCCATTCCCCGATTAATGTGGCTTGAGGTCGTAATTACCTTTAGAACATCATATCATCATTCACTATGAATATCATATCGTCAGATCCGCTAGAAAATCGTTAATTGATGTCCATAAAATGTTCTAGTTGTTAAGCTAAGAGAAAGACCATTCTCCGCCGCCAACTATGATACGTTTGAAGAAATCAACGTATGTGATCCTTTTGGAAATACTCTCACACATTCGTCCATACAAGACATCCAGGAACAGGATGAACCGAAGGCGCCCTCCTACTACATCCTAGGAATCACCCTATAGTTTAGTAGCGAGTAGTCTTTACAATCTGTAAATTCTCAACCACGACTGAATCACGTCAGAGTACCTCTGGTTGCAATCCCAGAGAATATTCGACAAGTAATCCTTCCGCTAATGAAGATCAATGTTCTTCAATTGCTCCATTTTTTATCAGCATCTTCACATATTTGCTGGTTTGGAATGGTTTTCGAATATAAGGTTCGATCCTGGCCTTTCCGTACCAATAATTGTATAGATTAGATTTGATAGTCTGTTATTTTACTATCAAATAATAATCATGAGAATAAAATGAGTTCACTGATTCAGTACTTGGCATCACTTGGCCTTTTTATATAAAAGCAATTAATGAATGTTAATTTAAAACTATTAAATCTTTTAATATAACGGATATAGCTTTTCATTTCTAATTTAACATAAGATTATTTTCGAAACTATTTTAATTTAATACTTAGGATAATATTATATAGTTTATCCAATTTTGTATATTCTATCATTTCAAAACATTTGCTACATCATTTCTTATTATCTTTAATTAGAAATCAATTCATATTATCTCTCATTACGAGATCTCTTTTGTTTCATTATTTAAAAACAATTACCAACCCTTATTATTTTAGAATAAACTTATTCCAAAACTCCACATATCATTTCCTTTTACATCGAAAGTATCACTATAATTTCACACATCTCTTTTTATTTTGTTTACTTTGGAAATATTATATATATATTCTCGATTCTTCTCATTCCCATTACCTCGGAAATTACATTATATACCTTTTATTTCCGTTACTTTGGAAATATCCATATATATATATATATATATATTCCCAAATCTTGCAATTAACATTGCATCATTATTTCACAAGTGGAAATAATAAATTATTCTTAACCTCTTTCCCATTACAAACTAATATCATCCTCAGAAAATCCTAAAGTCTTTCAAGTTGGGGTTTTTATTTATCTCTCAGACCTTGATCAACAACGTTCTTATCTTAAGATAGATATGAGTTGTAATTCAAAACCGATGTTTATTTTAATATCAAACCAAATCCCATTAAATTATTTGATTAAAATATGGTTTATAAAACCTTCTTACTTTTGGAAATATTTCTTTTTAAATATAACTTTTTATAAGTTAATATGTTAATTAAGTAATTTCTTAATAACATCACTTCATAATCTTTACTCCATTCAAAAATTCATTTTATAACTCAAGTTATTATTACCAAATCCCATTACTAAATCCTTCATCAAATTTAATTACAAATATTTTTTAATCATTCCTTTTTGAAATTCTCATTCCAATTCCATTCATTTCTCTCAATTCCGTTCTTTAATAACGTTAATTTAAAATTAACGCTTTGACCTCACATCTCTTTTTATAAACCTCGTTTATAACTCTCAGGCTTAATATAAAACCCCGTTTTCTCTTTATTCCATTTTACTTAATTTAAATTGTAATAACCCGGGAATCTGAGCCAATTTAAAATTTTTATTTTGGCGATTTTAATGAATTTTGAATATTTAAGATGAATTATTTTAAATAATAACGACGAGAAATTTATTTTGAATAGAATTAGAACTTATATATTTATATACGTCGTCATTAGAATATAAATATTTTATTTTAATTAAAAAAGGAATTGAAAATGGCGCGGTTGTTCGAAAATTCGATTTCAAAGTTCAAATGAATGTACAGGATTCAAAAAAAACAGGATTTTAGTGAAACCAAAAATATTAGAACCTATTTGTGAATATGTTTCAACAAATCCGAAAAATTGAAATTTCATAGCAGGGATAAAAAGATATGCCCAATTGAAAATTCAGAATAGTCGCTATGGAATCCTGGCCCTTAAAAATGGGAATTTTGCAAACGACCTCGGTTTTTGATGAAACCACTTTTGTTGGATCCGTTATGTCAAGTTATTGCTAGGTTTCAAAATTTGTAATTTCTCGAATCAATGTGTGAGCGTGGCAAAGGGAAACGTGTTTGACCAGTTTCAGTTGATTTTAATCGACTGGAAAATGGCCATTTTTCAAACGGTCTCAGAATTCGACGAAATTAGTTTTATTAAGACCGTATCGTCAATACAAAGTTAGAAAATATTTTTCGGGAATTTTTAGAGTTTGTACGTGACCCCGATAAATTGAAATGTGTGTTCAAATTCAATATATAGAGTTATATTTTGATTTTGATGAAAACTAATCGAATCAGCCTGTGATACATATCCCATTGTGTTCGAAATGGGGGTAATTAGCTAGGGGCGACAGACGTTGGGTCCGATTTGGTGTTCGAATCAAAAAGCAACTTTTTAGAGAACTAAAATAATTAGATTTATATTTATGTAGCCCCTTCCCCTTATTCTCTCTCATCCTCTCAGATCCTAATCGAAAGAAGAAGAAAACTCTGCGTTGACCCTTCTCCCCTCCATGATCGTCGCTGCCACCGCCGCCTAACCACTTCGCTGGCCCCCCTTCTCGCCGTGATCCCCTTCCTCCTCCACCCTCATCGAAGCCCTCTCCCCTCCTCCAGTGGTGAGCGCGAGCCCCAAACTCCAACACGTCGAACCCTCCACCGCTGATGATCCTCTCCGTCCTCCGCCTCTCTTCCCTTCCCCGCCACCTTCTCCTCCCCCTTTTTCCCCAATCCGAACAACCCTAGCCCCCCAGTCTTAGAAACCACCGCCGCCATAGTCTGTGCCCACCGCCAAAAAGAAACACCCCCCTCTCCAGTTCGAGACTAACGAGCTCCAGCCCCTGTCGTGAGCAGTTCAAAATGATAAGGGAAGGTGAGTTTTTATTTATTTAAAATCAGTTTTTTTTAATTTATAAAATATAATTTAAAATCCGTTTTGCTATTTTATAAAGTATTATTTAAAATTCAGTTTTTCTATTTTAGGAAGTACATGAACAAGATAATATTTTTATCATGAACGAGATTATGTTTTTATACTGGAAAGATTTGAATTCTAGTAATGAAAAAGATTAGATTATTTATTTGAATATGATTAGATTTTCGATATGAAAAGATTTGATTTTTATTATGAAGTTAGCGATATAAAAACATAGTTTTTATATATGAAGTAGAGGATTAAAAATAAAATTTTTATATAATAGGGAATATGAAAATATGATTTTTTTATATATGTAGCGAAATAAAAATACGATTTTTATATATGTAGCGTTGGAATAAAAGTGTAATTTTTACTATGAACTGCGGGAAAAGGAGTGATTGGAAACGCGGCGAAGATTCCCTATATATGAAGAGTCGTGGCGTTTGGTTTAGCTAGTCGGTGAGAACTCCTCACTTTTATTTTCTTTTCTAGTTATATATATATATATATATATATATACTAGGATGTAGACGGTGCTTAGTAGCACCCGATACCCATCGTCCACAAACCATGGATGACTTGTTTGTGTGGTTGTTGTGTAGTGAAATTTGATTGTATGATGTGAAATGAAATAAAATATTTTATAGTGGAAAATATTCTATAGTTAAAAATATAATTTTTAACGTATATATAAAATAATATTTATAAACAAATCGGACGATTTGTTTATATACACTGATTTGACTGATATTGATTGGGACGATAAATTTTACACATCGCCCAACTACAAAAATAAAACATTTGTTTGTTGATTTGAAACCCCACACTGGTATTGGGATGATATTTGACGTACACTAATCCCGATTGTTTAGTTGTATGTCAATCGATGGGTTAACAGACTATGTAAGCGTTAATTATTTATATTTAATGCTTATGCAATTGTGTGGCGCATTCTAGATGATGATTTATGATTTATCGTTGCTGTTATATTCATGTGTTGTAGAAAATCCATATAATTAATATTATATGGCAGTTGATTGGGCCTCATTTCAATTTGAATATAAAGGAAATTCATGGGTTGAATATAAAGGAAATTCATGTGTTGAATAAAAAGGAAATTCATGTGTTGAATAGAAAATATTTATTTGTTGAATAGAATAATGAAGTTATTGAAATATATAAAGCCATGTTGGTTAGATTGACGCCATTTTGATGTGAACGATATTTATATCGATTTTATTCATTTTATAATAAATATCGAAAGTGATTTCAAAATTTGATAAATTGAAATGAATTGAAATTCGAATTAAACTGAAATGAATTGAAATTCGAATTAAACTGAAATGAATTGAAATTCGAATTAAATTGAAATGAATTGAAATTCGAATTAAATTGAAATAAATTGAAATTCGAATTAAATTGAAAAGAATTGAATTTCGAATTAGATTGAAATAGAATTGAAATCGTTCTGAATTGAATTTAAAACACATTAAAATTGAACTGAAATCGATTTGAATTGAAATTGATTTGGATGGAAATTGATTTGAATTGAAACCGATTTGAATTGAAATGGATTTGAGTTGAAATCGAGTTGAAATGAATTTTTTGTTGGAAAATTTGAATTTTGATTTGAATTTGAGATGGAAGTTGAAATCGTTTTGAAAATGAATTTAAATCGATTTATAAAATACCTTTTAAAAGGAAATAGACGAAATATATAATATATATATATTATATATATATATAATGGCCTGAATAGAACGCGCCACGCTGCGGCAGTTCGCGAATTTCGACCATTGACTTCGAATGGATATTACGGGAGATCCGACCGTCGGATTCTCCTAAAACCGGAACCGTTGGGTTCGTATCGAAAAGAGCTTTCTAATGAATATTAGAGATTTGAAATATAATGGTTGGATTTGGAATTATGTCCAAATCAAATTTGGAAAAAGTCGCTGTAAGTGCAGTTCGATGGCCGTTGATGGAAATCGACTGTACGGGCCTTGATAAAATTATTAAAAATAGTAATAATTTGTGTAAAATCATAAGAAATGATTTGTGAAGAATTGGGATGAAAAATTCCATATTTGAAAAGATAAAAATAGATTTTTATCGAAATGAACTAGTTCTGAACTAGAATTATAATTCTATATATTTTTAAAATAAATAAAGTGGATTTGAAATGGTTTTAAAAGTAACCAGAATTTCCAATAAGTGAATTGGAATGGATTTGAATCGAAATTGTCTTCGGAATATTTCGATGTTGGATTTCGTGATGATGCAAATATTGTTATGGGAATTTGAAAGATATATTTATAACGTTATTTCCAATACAATATTTGTTGGTCGTAGAATTTGATATTGAATATAAGCCGATATATTTTCTATTCAGAGCCTTGTATTCAATATCAAACGTGATTTGGGTTTGTCGTGAATGATGTCTTCATTAACACTATTCTTAAGCCCAGTTAAAAAAAGGATTAAATCTTTTTATTTAGATTTAATGAAGTGTACCAATTAAATGGTATTTAATTGGAATTGAATTGGAATTGATTTTTGGGTTTATCGTGAATGGTGTTTTAAATAACACTTGTTCTTTAGCCCGATAATTAATGGAATGTGATTTTGGGTTGTCGTGAATGGTATCTTCAATAATACTGTTCTTAGACCCAACGGAGTTAAGAAAATAAGAAACTAACTGGAGATTAGTTAAGTTGAATGATTTCTTGGGTATTGACCTGATGTTGGTTTCGGTCTTTGGGGTTATTACTTAGGGAATTGCTCACTTGCTATTCTACGGTTAAAGGCTGATAGAATGGAATGTGATTTTCGGTTTATCGTGAACCGTGTTTTAAATGACATTGATTCTTTAACCCAGTTAAAGATTAAAACTAAGTGGAGTTTTTACGAATCTTTAATTAGATTGAAATGATCGAGAATGGAGTGTCACCAGTTTTGCTTTAGGCGATAGTTAAATCTTTAATTAGATTTGAACGTGAAATGGTAATTGAATTTACCGATAACACCGTGGTGTTAGATATGAAGTATTACCAGTTTTACTTCATGGGATGAATATGTTGGGATTGGGAAATTAAAACAAATGATTACTTCAGTAATGTTCGTTAATCCTGACTAGTTTGGGTAAACCATAATTTGGTTTGAAGTGATATTTAAAGGAAGATTAAAGAATAAATTTAAAAAAATTTATCTTTGATAAAATTAATGGGAACCTTTCCCTAAGAATGTGAAATTTAGAAACTAACGGTAGGTTAGCTAAGAAGAATGGTTTCCTGGGTATTGATCTGATGTTGGTTTCGGCCTTCGGGGTTAATGTTTGGGGAATTATTCTCTTGATAATTTACGGTTAGTGACTGATGAATTGGAATGAGGCATTTGTTGTGTTTGTGTAACACTTTTTTATTATATACGCGAGTTATTCAGAAAGACCGGGTTTATCCCATTCTGAATAACTGATTCGACGTGGTGTCGAAGATGAAGATGGTGGTTGAAGACCGGAGGTCTTCACGTCGTTTGGATAATTACTGATGATCTTGATTGTGTTGTACACCCAAGAGGAGGGAATCAGTTAGTGATCGTCCAGACGTACTTGGAGATCGATGGATATGCGAGGTACAAGGTGCCTCCGGTTTCGTTCAGACCCGGAACGGACTTGTAAATGGACTGTGTGTCTGACATTGGATATCATTCTGTGTGATTGATGGATATCGGTTGCATAGAGTGGTTTGCCTGTGTGGCATGCTAAGATGCAAATGATCAAGGCTTCTGTTGAAAAGCAGAGTCTTGTGGTTGATGATCAAAGCACGGCCTGTGTGGCATAGCTTTGTGTAGCATTGATTCGCGAGCCTCACACCCTGGTTGTGAACCAGAAACAGGAGAGGACATCAGGGAGGACATGCGTTTCTTTCTAGTTAGAAGTGGCGTCAGTGGTTTTACATGCCCTGACGAGTTTGACTTATGTGGTTGTTGGTTTGCGAGGCGCCTCAGATATATCGATGACTATGTGAAGCCGATGGAGTCATTCGTTGGCTCATTTACGCCCCAAAGGGTGGGGAAACGTAGTGTTCAGGCATTTTAATCCACATTGGTGGACCGGTCCTGTAACAACCCAGAAAATTTGAACCAATTAAAAAATTTTAAATTGGCTAAAATGATACCAATGGATTTTAAATATTTAAAATAAATATTTTATATTATAGCAATGAAAAGTGAGTTTGAATCGACGTTTGAAAACGAATATAATTAATTATAATTATAAACAAGGCCTGAAAAGGCGCTGTAGTTTCAAAAATTGAATTCAAACTTTGTCGGACTGTACCGGGTACAAAACAAAAGGGATTTGAGTGAAACCAAAAATATTTAAATCTGTTAGTGAATACCTTTCTAACGAATCTGAAAATTCGAATTTTCATAGCGGAAAGCAAAAGTTATGGCCAAATGAATTTTCAGAAAGGTCGCTATGGAATTTATATAGCCCGTGAAATTGGCCATTTTGCAAACGACCCCGGAATTCGACGAAACCACTTTTGTTGGATCCGGGATGTGAACTTATTGCTAGGTTTCAAATTTCGTAATTTTTGAAGCTAGTATGTGAGCGTGGCAAAGGAAAACGTGTTTTGGTCAATTACAGTTAAATTGGATCGACCAGAAATGGGCCTTTTTGCAAACGGTCTCAGAATTCGACGAAACTAGTTTTGTTGGGACCGTATCGTCAAAACATAGCTAGATTTATTTTTCTTGAATTTTTCGAATCAGTTTGTGGCCCTGGCAAATTGAAATGTACGTTCAAATTGAATATTGAATGTTATATATTTTGATTTGAAGGAAAACTGACTGAAACAGTCGAATGGGCCTACGAAACATATCCCATTGTGTTCGGAATGGGGGTAACACGCTAGGGATGATAGTCCTTGGGTTTGGATTGGAGGTCGTGTCAGAAAACACCTTTTAAAACTCACCGGCCAATCAGAATTTAAATAAAAATAAAAAAAAAAGAGAAAACTCTTTCTCTCTCCCCGACGTCGAAGGCAGAAATACGTTCAGACCTTCCCCCTCATTTTCCGATCAATCCAAGCCGAATTAGCTCATGCCACAGTTGTAACATCCCAGAATTTTAACTATGTTTGATTTGGATTTTTATTTATATAATTTTGGATTTTCTAAATATAAATTGATTTTATTAGGTTTAAATATGAATTTTAACTTTGTATAAGTATTTTGTTTTATTTATTATGATTTTTATAAGAAAACTTATTTTAAAAGTTATAATTATAAGATTTATGTTTAAGTAATGATATTTTCTGATTTTGATAATATTGATTTGTAAAATATGAATTTGGTAAAGGATAATTTATTTTATGATTTTACAAGAATAATTATTATTATTTTATTTATTTTGATAAGCTACATGATAAGTTTTACTTGAAATATAAATGAGAATGATTATTAATAAGTTTGGATTTATTGATATTATTTGTCGTTCGATCGGATTTGTCAAACTATAACATGAATTAGTAGCGTTAGAATTAAGTGTTGCCTTTAGTTTTCATAGCATTTAAGGGAAAATGCTACCAAAAGTTCATCTTCTCTTCTTAAGACAAGTGTTAAGACACATGTCTTTATGCATGCTCCCTTTCATGCATGATTGCCACTTGCCCCCTTATTTGTCTTTACCTCCTTACTCCTCCTTTCCTATAAAAGGAGGCTCTTTCTCCAGTTTTTACCATTCCATTTCCATTTCCTCCTTTCCACCTTCTTCTTAAAGCTTATGGCCATGGTTTCCATGTCATAAGTCTTCCGCTTTTCCACCACCACCTTGCCAAAGTTCGTCATTCTCCTACTCCTCTTATAATATAAATAGAGATTAGTGTATATTATATTATATATATTTTTTGTGAAGAAGAAGTTGCGCCGAAATACTGTCCGACGATTCACTCAACTAGGCTCGCCTACCGTGAAGATTTGGAGAGCTGTTAGGTGAGAACTTCTAATTTAAATATTTATTTAAATTAGTTAATTATAATTAGCTGAGATTAATTATAATTAGTTGATGATGATTGTGTGATGGATGTTGATGTTTGAATGGTTGTTCATGAATTAGATAATACACTGAACACTAGTAAGCGTTATTGTCTGTAACGCTTGTGCACAGTAAAAATGTTGTTTGTGATGAATAAATTCATATCCATCTGATCATATGGTTCATTTGGATAAATATGATTGCATTGTATGATATCACACACAAACACACCGTGGTTGTGGAAATATATGGGTGATCGATTTAGAATCTCCTTCCTATATACGATTTTATTTAATTATTAAATAATATTTAATTGTTAGTTCTGAATTAAATATCAACTTTTTAAATATTGAATTAGGATTGGAAATTTATTTGAATTATGCATTGATTTTTTATAACAATCTTTAACTAGTTTTGGTAAAAAAATATCATTTTCAATTTAAATTCGAAATGAGATTTTGAAATTTGAATATGAACGATGTCTCTTTATATTAATAATAGAATATACACCAAAACGTTCTAGGATGACAGAGAGGATAGTGTCTAGGCTTGGGTTTGGAAATGAAGTTTCCTGCTCTCCCTGGCTATCCCTAACTGATCCGACGAATGGGAAGGTTAATTTGAAGTTATTTGAATTTAGAAATGAATTGGAATTTATGAAAGTTGAATTTTAGATCTAAAATAATTTTGAAAGTAAATTTAAATGATTTTAAAAGGGTTATATAAGGATATAATGATTTTCTAAGATATTTTGAAGTATCGTAGAATAATGGTTATTATGGTAAAAATAGAGCTTGTCGCATAACGACAATTTACGTATTTTAGATGCAAACTTTAAACGCTTATAACTTTTGCAATCTAAATCGGATTTCCATGAAACGAAAAACATTTGATTTATATTAACAAGAACTTTCAAATGAGTGAAAGCAGATTTTAAATTCGAGTTATAATTTTCAAGTTATGTTTGAAACCGTTTTGGAAAAGATCGATGTAAGAACAATTGTTGACCATAACTATAAACATCTATTTTTTTAAAAGTTTAAAAAATATGGAAAAAAATTTGTAAAATCATTTCAAATTATGAAAAGGTGTTTTGAATTGTAAAGTTTAAGTTTTGGCTAAGATAAATGATATTTTGTTCAAAATAGTTAAGATAACTATTTTGTAACGCTTTTGTAACACTTTTGAAATGTTATTGTAACGCTTCCTTCGAAAATAATCTATTTTGAAGTTTTTAACCTGCAAACTATTTTCTGAACTATAAGTAATCATTTTTAAATGATTGGTGGAATGTTTTCAAAAGTTCAAAAGTATTGGAAATACTTTATATGGAATTCAAATTGATTTATTTAATATTAAAACGGGTTTTTAATAATTGGGTATGGTTGGAGATAAATCTTCGGATGTTTGATATTAATTCGGTAGATGATGACTCTTACTATTGGAGGAATTTAAAAGGTAGTTCACCGTTATTCCTCTTAAAATATGAGTTGGATACGGTAATTAATATTGAAGATAAGTCGATGGTATTTCTATCCAGATCTAATGTCAAAGAATTGAATAAATATTTTAATTAGGATATGGGTTTTCCACCTGATTGAAATAAGTTAGATAGAAATAGTCTTCGATATTTGGTATAAAATTTCATGATGTAAATGAATACTATCTGGGGAATTTGGAAGGTATTATTAAATCATTATTCCACTTATGGTATTCGTTGATTATGAGAATTTATATCGAATATAAGTGGACAAAATTTCTGTGTAATTTATGATTCAATATCGATTGATTTGGGTTATTTCATGAATCATATCTTCAATAATATCATTCTTGAAACCTGATGAGATTGAATGATGGAAATTCATATCGTAATTGGGGATTTAATCAAATCGTTGATTCGAGAGAATTAAAGGTAAGAAATTGAAGCGAAGGTATAATCTTTGATTTCAAAGAAGAGATAAGATGATAATGAGATGTATGAAATTAAAGTAATTCAAATCTTGAGTTATATATGAATTGATAATCATTTGGAAGGAGATTTGAATTGAAAAGCCTGTATGAACCATAGCTGTTGTTTAAAGTACGCTTATTACTTGGAAAGACCGAGATCGAGTATATGTTCGAAAACCATTCCAAGTAATAATACGACGTTATGAAACAATTCAAGACTCGGTAAACGACGAATGAAGACCGGAAATATTTAAATTGTTTAGATTGATTGATGTCTCGGTTAGGTAGGCCACCGGTACGAGGTATGAGTTGCATGAGACCTGAACAAATTTAAGTATTTTCGGGTTGTTGTTCCGTTCAGACCCAGAACGGATTTGTATGGATGGTGTGTCTGACGTTGAAATTGACCGCATAGCACTGATTTTCGTTAATGTATATCGGATTTGTGGCAATATATTATCCTCATCTCTAAGTCATATGAACTTAGAGCGTATGCATTGGTTGAAAATCAGTGATATGTCGTGAATTGTCAATGTGGCATACCCGAGTTATGAAACGGGCTAGTGATGATCAAAGAATGGCTTATCGAAGCATCGCTTTGTGTATGACGTGACATCGACAAACCTCACACCCCGGATTGATGAGAAACTGGTGGTTAGATTTTATACTTATATATGAATTGATGATGAAGCTGTGCAGCAGTGGGAAACCACTTATGAACCTGGGGAAGTTGGGTATGTTCGGGGGGCTGTGTCTGGTCGAAAACCATTGATCTACCCTGACGATGTGTAGTTGGTGTCCGCGTATGGTCGAAAACCATTGATCTACTCTGACGATGTGTAGTTGGTGTCCGCGTATGGACGAAAAAGCCATTGGGGCACTTCGTTTTGTATCCCTGATTGATCTTTCGTGCCAGGAATCATCAAGTTGGAAATCCAATCTCCAATACGAGCCATACGGTTTTGGTTTGTATATATATGGCGACATAATATTAATGGTATTATGTCGTCTAGGATTAATACATGTATTTACAAAATTGTTTTCCACACTATATGATAATATTAGAAGAGGACTTTCAAGTTTGCAAGCACGTTTGGTTATCATAAGATAAAACTCGCCCATCCGGTGTGCGCTTGCATTGTGTGATATGGGACGAGCTTATGATAGCTTCATTTTTCCCAAAGTCATTGCGATTTCATATGCACGGGTATTCACATGGAGTAAACCCGTTCCGCGTTAGCGGCGTGGTCCGGTGAATTTTCCAACTTTAAAATAAAACCTAAAAATAACTGTTTTTGAGTTCTCACACCGGTCCCACGACTGACCTGGAGTTTATTGTTCCTTACTAAACTCTGGGTGCCCATTAATTTCCACACGGGCAGCCAGTAGTTTAGTTTTGCAGTTTTAGTTCGTTGGAGCAAGATTTGGAGCGCTTTCCGAGTTGGAGTCCACGATAGAGTGAAGCTTCCGCTGTGTTTATTCTTCCGCTGAGAGTATAGTATTTTCTTTTCTTCCGCTGTGAAATCGATGTACTCTGATATATTCATGATAACTCTGATGTAATATTTTGTAATGAAATAAAAAGTCCTGTTATTTTTGTTCAATATATGTATGTACCCATAACAATTCGTCTTTATGAACGGTTTGAGTCGGTTTAATTACCGGCGAAAAATCGGACAAAAAGATGGGTCGTTACAGTTGGTATCAGAGCTTTAATTATACAAAGCTATGTGGTACGTACATATTCGGATAAAAGATTAGGACTCCTCAGAGTTCTATTATCTCATTACAGATAGGGTTAGAAATACCCTAGAATGAGATCTCGGAATATTATGACGAGAGAGCGTATTTTTGAAACCTATATATGGTATTTTTGAACAAGTAAACCATTTTGAAACGATGATTACTTGAAATATATTTTGAAATATAATTGGAAATAAGGATTTCTAGTGTTTTATTCGACGTCACGATTGGACTATCAAGTATGTAAGGGTTTTGAATATACGTCTGATCAACGTATATGTGAAGCCCAACATATACTAAATAGATATAGACTCACACTCTAGTCGCCCGAGGATGATCTGATGATGATTGCAACATCATCAGCACTCATTTTCGAGTTTCGAAAGTGGGATGACTATATGACTCCAGTTAAGACGTCAAGGGATACTTGAATTATTTCGATAGGTTGGAACTATTAAAAGGGAATTTAATATGTTATAAATACAAATCAAACTATTTTAATAACCAGAAGGATTTTGAGGTAAATCCACTTAAAGATTAGGAAGCAAATGTGGGAAATAAGATAACACATTAAGAAATTATATCAAAAATAGCACCTATACTTCAAGTAAAACAAGTTGTAACAAATGTCTGAATATGATCTAATAAGTTGTAATCAGAAAAGATATTATATTTCTCAAAGAATGTTAATATGTTAATGTAAGCAATAGATTTGGATAAATCCTTAACATGTATTGTAAATGAGAATATCCAAGAATATTTTAGCTATCAGAACCCCTTAAGGAATCTGTAGATGATTTAGACTTAAGTTAAGAATTTGTTTAAAGAGATGATTTTGACTTAAGTAAGGAATGAGTTTAAAAAGTTAATTCAAATCGTAACAGACATCAAAGTAGGAAAATTTTGAATCTTTGAAATATTAAATTTAAAGAAGTGAATTCCGAAATTGTTAAGATTCATATTTAAAATCAACCACTAGATTGCACATAATCAGAGTGCGCAGAGGAAGCGTGATGGTATTTTAAATTAAACGGTTTTAAGGGATTTTCCGACTAGTTGAGTAAGAAATTTTTTCTAAACAAGATTTGATATTTAAACAAGAATGAAAAGAGTTACATATATTTATGAATTTTAAAGTGGATTTAGAAAAAAGTTATTCGATTAGGTGAATATGACAACCAAAATATGAATATTAAATGAGTATAATTTAACTTATAAATGATTTAATATGAGTTGGGAAACAAATGAAAAAAAAAATTGAAATAGAATGGGTATTTTGGAAATATAATTCTATCTCTTCCCTTGTCGCTGGGTTTTACTCGACCCATTGTCATCTTTTGATTATCACCCCAAATTTTCATGCTTGAAATTTAACTATCCAACTTTATTTCTGAATTCTTCCTTTTTCCCTGCTCTGATAAAGCCATGGACAAGTGAATTAATTTGGTTTTTGAAACCAGTATTTTGAATTACCTCTTAAATTGAACTTGAATTTGTATTGAGAGCAATAGAATTTCTGATACTGAATTTAGCCAAGACGGTATTTTGCAGGATAATTGAATGATTAGGTAAAGGATTATTCGAGAATTTAGATTTAAATTTCCAAGTTAAGCAATTGGTCTTATAATTGATGAGAAAATCATGGGTTCCGTAAGAGTAAGTTAGAATGATAATTTCCAAACTTTAAATTTTCTTAGGGTCATAGACCTCTAAGTATTAGACCGTATCTTTCCCAGTTTCTCCTTAGTGGTAGGATAGCAGCTCTGAGTATAACTCAGAGAATTCGATTTTAAACAAGACCGGTGACGACCCTATTAATCACGAGATCATAGAAGTATCCTTAGACTCTACCTTTAGTGAGAATCAGATAGAGTACCCTGAGTATGATATGAGCCGTGGTTCTGACCATTACATTTCTGATATGTTGAGAGAGAAATTGGAATTTAAAATTTGTGAAGGAGTTTAAATTTACTCGACTTCCTTTTCGAGGACGAAAAGTTTCTAAGGGGGGTGAATGTAACATCCCAGAATTTTAACTATGTTTGATTTGGATTTTTATTTATATAATTTTGGATTTTCTGAATATAAATTGATTTTATTAGGTTTAAATATGAATTTTAACTTTGTATAAGTATTTTGTTTTATTTATTATGATTTTTATAAGAAAACTTATTTTGAAAGTTATAATTATAAGATTTATGTTTAAGTAATGATATTTCCTGATTTTGATAATATTGATTTGTAAAATATGAATTTTGTAAAGGATAATTTATTTTATGATTTTACAAAAATAATAATTATTATTTTATTTATTTTGATAAGCTATATGATAAGTTTTACTTGAAATATAAATGAGAATGATTATTAATAAGTTTGGATTTATTGATACTATTTGTCGTTCGATCGGATTTGTCAAACTATAACATGAATTAGTAGCGTTAGAATTAAGTGTTGCCTTTAGTTTTCATAGCATTTAAGGGAAAATGCTACCAAAAGTTCATCTTCTCTTCTTAAGACAAGTGTTAAGACACATGTCTTTATGCATGCTCCCTTTCATGCATGATTTCCACTTGCCCCCTTATGTGTCTTTACCTCCTTACTCCTCCTTTCCTATAAAAGGAGGCTCTTTCTCCAGTTTTTACCATTCCATTTCCATTTCCTCATTTCCACCTTCTTCTTAAAGCTTATGGCCATGGTTTCCATGTCATAAGTCTTCCTCTTTTCCCCCACCACCTTGCCAAAGTTCGTCATTCTCCTCCTCCTCTTATAATATAAAGAGAGATTAGTGTATATCATATTATATATATTTTTTGTGAAGAAGACGTTGCGCCGAAATACTGTCCGACGATTCACTCAACTAGGCTCGCCTACCGTGAAGATTTGGAGAGCTGTTAGGTGAGAACTTCTAATTTAAATATTTATTTAAATTAGTTAATCTTAATTAGCTGAGATTAATTATAATTAGTTGATGATGATTGTGTGATGGATGTTGATGTTTGAATGGTTGTTCATGAATTAGATAATACACTGAATACTAGTAAGCGTTATTGTCTGTAACGCTTGTGCACAGTAAAAATGTTGTTTGTGATGAATAAATTCATATCCATCTGATCGTATGGTTTATTTGGATAAATATGATTGCATTGTATGATATCACACACACACAAACACACCGTGGTTGTGGAAATATATGGGTGATCGATTTAGAATCTCCTTCCTATATATGATTTTATTTAATTATTAAATAATATTTAATTGTTAGTTCTGAATTAAATATCAACTTTTTAAATATTGAATTAGGATTGTAAATTTATTTGAATTATGTATTGATTTTTTATAACAATCTTTAACTAGTTTTGGTAAAAAAAAAATATTATTTTCAATTTAAATTCGAAATGAGATTTTGAAATTTGAATATGAACGATGTCTCTTTATATTAATAATAGAATATACACCAGAACGTTCTAGGATGACAGAGAGGATATTGTGAAGGCTTGGGTTTGGAAATGAAGTTTCCTGCTCTCCCTGGCTATCCCAAACTGATCAGACGAATAGGAAGGTTAATTTGAAGTTATTTAAATTCAGAAATGAATTGGAATTTATGAAAGTTGAATTTTAGATCTAAAATAATTTTGAAAGTAAATTTAAATGATTTTAAAAGGGTTATATAAGGATATAATGATTTTCTAAGATATTTTGAAGTATCGTAGAATAATGGTTATTATGGTAAAAATAGAGCTTGTCGCATAACGACAATTTACGTATTTTAGATGCAAACTTTAAACACTTATAACTTTTGCAATCTAAATTGGATTTCCATGAAACGAAAAACATTTGATTTATATTAACAAGAACTTTCAAATGAGTGAAAGCAGATTTTAAATTCGAGTTATAATTTTCAAGTTATGTTTGAAACCGTTTTGGAAAAGATTGATGTAAGAACAATTGTTGACCATAACTATAAACATCTATTTTTTTAAAAGTTTTAAAAATATGGAAAAAAATTATAAAATCATTACAAATTATGAAAAGGTGTTTTGAATTGTAAAGTTTAAGTTTTGGCTAAGATAAATGATATTTTGTTCAAAATAGTTAAGATAACTATTTTGTAACGCTTTTGTAACACTTTTGAAATGCTATTGTAACGCTTCCTTCGAAAATAATCTATTTTGAAGTTTTTAACCTGCAAACTATTTTCTGAACTATAAGTAATCATTTTTAAATGATTGGTGGAATGTTTTCAAAAGTTCAAAAGTATTGGAAATACTTTATATGGAATTCAAATTGATTTGTTTAATATTAAAACGGGTTTTTAATAATAGGGTATGGTTGGAGATAAATCTTCGGATGTTTGATATTAATCCGGTAGATGATGACTCTTACTATTGGAGGAATTTAAAAGGTAGTTCACCGTTATTCCTCTTAAAATATGAGTTGGATATGGTAATTAATATTGAAGATAAGTTGATGGTATTTCTATCCAGATCTAATGTCAAAGAATTGAATAAATCTTTTAATTAGGATATGGGTTTTCCACCTGATTGAAATAAGTTAGATAGAAATAGTCTTCGATATTTGGTATAAAATTTCATGATGTAAATGAATACTATCTGGGGAATTTGGAAGGTATTATTAAATCATTATTCCACTTATGGTATTCGTTGATTATGAGAATTTATATCGAATATAAGTGGACAAAATTTCTGTGTAATTTATGATTCAATATCGATTGATTTGGGTTATGTCGTGAATCATATCTTCAATAATATCATTCTTAAAACCTGATGAGATTGAATGATGGAAATTCATATCGTAATTGGGGATTTAATCAAATCGTTGATTCGAGAGAATTAAAGGTAAGAAATTGAAGCGAAGGTATAATCTTTGATTTCAAAGAAGAGATAAGATGATAATGAGATGTATGAAATTAAAGTAATTTAAATCTTGAGTTATATATGAATTGATAATCATTTGGAAGGAGATTTGAATTGAAAAGCCTGTGTGAACCATAGCTGTTGTTTAAAGTACGCTTATTACTTGGAAAGACCGAGATCGAGTATATGTTCGAAAACCATTCCAAGTAATAATACGACGTTATGAAACAATTCAAGACTCGGTAAACGACGAATGAAGACCGGAAATATTTAAATTGTTTAGATTGATTGATGTCTCGGTTAGGTAGGCCACCGATACGAGGTATGAGTTGCATGAGACCGGAACATATTTAAGTATTTTCGGGTTGTTGTTCCGTTCAGACCCAGAACGGATTTGTATGGATGGTGTGTCTGACGTTGAAATTGACCACATAGCACTGATTTTCGTTAATGTATATCGGATTTGTGGCAATATATTATCCTCATCTCTAAGTCATATGAACTTAGAGGGTATGCATTGGTTGAAAATCAGTGATATGTCGTGAATTGTCAATGTGGCATACCCGAGTTATGAAACGGGCTAGTGATGATCAAAGAATGGCTTATCGAAGCATCGCTTTGTGTATGACGTGACATCGACCAACCTCACACCCCAGATTGATGAGAAACTGGCGGTTAGGTTTTATACTTATATATGAATTGATGATGAAGCTATGCAGCAGTGGGAAACCACTTATGAACCTGGGGAAGTTGGGTATGTTCGGGGGGCCGTGTCTGGTCGAAAACCGTTGATCTGCCCTGACGATGTGTAGTTGGTATCCGAGTATGGATGAAAAAGCCGTTGAGGCACTTCGTTTTGTATCCCTGATTGATCTTTCGTGCCAGGAATCATCAAGTTGGAAATCCAATCTCCAATACGAGCCATACGGTTTTGGTTTGTGTATATATATGGTGTCATAATATTAATGGTATTATGTCGTCTAGGATTAATACATTTATTTGCGAAATTGTTTTCCACACTATAAGATAATATTAGAAGAGGACTTTCACGTATGCAAGCACGTTTGGTTACCATAAGATAAAACTCGCCCATCCGGTGTGCGCTTGCATTGTGTGATATGGGACGAGCTTATGATAGCTTCATTTTTCCCAAAGTCATTGCGATTTCATATGCACGGGTATTCACATGGAGTAAACCCGTTCCGCGTTAGCGGCGTGGTCCGGTGAATTTTCCAACTTTAAAATAAAACCTAAAAATAACTGTTTTTGAGTTCTCACACCGGTCCCACGACTGACCTGGAGTTTATTGTTCCTTCCTAAACTCTGGGTGCCCATTAATTTCCACACGGGCAGCCAGTAGTTTAGTTTTGCAGTTTTAGTTCGTTGAAGCAAGATTTGGAGCGCTTTCCGAGTTGGAGTCCAAGATAGAGTGAAGCTTCCGCTGTGTTTATTCTTCCGCTGAGAGTATAGTATTTTCTTTTCTTCCGCTGTGAAATCGATGTACTCTGATATATTCGTGATAACTCTGATGTAATATTTTGTAATGAAATAAAAAGTCCTGTTATTTTTGTTCAATATATGTATGTACCCATAACAATTCGTCCTTATGAACGGTTTGAGTCGGTTTAATTACCGGCGAAAAATCAGACAAAAAGATGGGTCGTTACAACAGTTGAACTTTTTGAAGATCTTCTCGAGATCTTCAAATCCATATAAAGTTTGGAATTTTTCGTGGCCTGTAGTGGGAGAATCGGGCTCGGGAAGTTTCGCCATTCGCGCCTGGATTCCGCCGCCTGGGGACCACCGAGTTCGACCCCCTCCCTGGCGCACGTGCGCCTCTCCTAGCCTGACGAGGTGGCGCTGGCCGATCGAAGCAACAATCAACGGATTTGAAGAAAATCGAAAACCTAGTTTTGAACCTTTCAGCTGAGGTACGGCTTGTTTTATTTTCAACTGTTTTGACACCTTTAAACCATTGCAAACTTTGAAAAATCATATCTTTTTGCTATGTGGTCGAAATTCGGTGAAACAAGAGATAGTGGACTCGTGTGGACGTCTTCTACCTTCTAGAAGAGATCGCATATTTTTCTGAGCCTTCTGCTATTTTTGGTGGAGTGGAACCCAATGTGAGATTTCTAATTTATAAACGATATGGAAAACGACGATGTATAAATTATATAGTCGATGTATGAGTTATATAAGCGTTGTACACCTCATGTATAAGCGTTGTATAAGTTGTACGTTCGATGTATAAGTTATATAGGCGTTGTAAAAATTATATATGTGTTGAAATAGAAGTGAATTGCTATATATATATATATATATATATATATATATATATATATATATATGCCCCTCGTCCACAAACCATGGACGATATTTATTGGTTGTGATTGGTGTGAAAATTGATTGATAGCGAATGGTTGATTGGGATTGTTTGTGGTTGATATTGATTGATTGTGGTTGAAAAATACCCGTTTGTGGTTGAGAAATATTTGGTTGAAACCACATAGGATTAGTTTGTGGAAATGAAATAAATATATACTTGCCGCCTGCGTGCGAACTAGATGCATGATCCCCATTGTCAAAAACCGCGAGGTTTTAAGGTAGAGCGAGGAGCCGTACTAGGGACGGTCCCGGTTTTAACTACCCTGCCGTTATGTTGCCGAAATTTTGAATAATATTCATGTGTTTGAATTATTTTCATTTGCTGAAACTATATTTATTCGTTGAATAGAAAATCTTCATGTGTTGAATTGAAATTCATTCGTTGATTAGAAATTCATGTGTTGAATGGTATTCGTGTTTTGAATATAAAAATCACATTTTTATCTATATATATAAACTATAGAAAACCTTCATGTGTTGAATTGAAATTCATTCGTTGATTAGAAATTCATGTGTTGATTGGTATTCGTGTTTTGAATATAAAAATCACATTTTTATCTATATATATAAACTATAGAAAACCTTCATGTGTTGAATCGATATTCATTCGTTGAATAGAAATTCATGTGTTGAATGGTATTCATATTTTGAAATAATTTTTTCTGTAATAAAAATCACCTTTTTATCATCTATATAAACTATATAAAATAATCTCGTTTTAAAAGAAATTGTTTTATAATAAAAATCCTATTTTTATTACCTATATAAACTATATAAAATAATAATATTTTGAAAATAATTGTGTTACAATAAAAATCACATTTTTACTATATGCATGAATTGTTGAATATAGTGAAGTGTTGAAATAGAAGACAGTTAGATAAAAATATTGTTTTTATCAAATGTATGAAAAGAATGTAGCTTTGAAATTGAAGAATTAATATATATATATATATATATATATATAAATAGAATTAAAATATATCGAATAACGACGCTGCAGTTCGTATTTTGAAACCGTGATTTCAAACGATTATACCGGGAGATCTGACCATCGGATTTTCCTGAAATCGCAACCGTTGGGTTCGCTTTGGAAATATCTTTCCAATGGCACCAACTTTGTAAAAATCCAACAGTTGGATTGTCTGGAATGTTTAATTCAAATCTGAAGAAAAATAGCGCCAGAATCGATTTTATATATATATATATATATATTTATATTTAATCGAATAACGACGTTGCAGTTCGTATTTTGAAATCGAAACTTCAAACGATTATACCGGGAGATCCAACCGTCGGATTTTCCCGAAACTGGAACCATTGGATTCGTTTTGAAAAGATCTTTCTAATGATGTAAATTTTATGAAGATCCAATGGTTAGATTTTCAGATATGTGTAAATCAAATCTGAAGAAAAACAGCGCCACGGCCGCGTTATGGCCCGAAGCGTCGTTTTGAATAAAATGGCTATTTTAAAATAAATAAAAATAGCGATAAATCGTTATAAAATATTATAAACGATATGGATGTGATTTAGAAATTAACTGAAGGTTGGCTAAGTCGAATGGTTTCCTGGGTGTTGATCTGATGCTGGTTTCGGCCTTCGGGGTTAATATTTAGGAAATCGTTCTCTTACTGATTGACGGTTAGTGACTAATGAATTGATATGATGCATGTGTATGTTAGTGTTACACTTTTTTACTATATACGCGAGTTGCTCAGAAGCCTGGGTTTATCCCATTCTGAATAACTGAATCGACGATAATAAATCGAAGATGAAGACGATGATCGAAGACCGGAGATCTTCACCTCGTTTGGATGGTAACCGAGGTCCTAATTGGGAGGCATCCCGAAATATGGATAATGAGTGGTGATCGTCTAGACGTACGTGGTGATCGATGGGTTTGCGAGGTATATAGTGCCTCCGGTTTCGTTCAGACCCAGAACGGACTTGTAAATGGACTGTGTGTCTGACATTGGATTTTATTATGTGTTGATTGATCTCTGTTAGATATACATCTGTTTGGCGGCGGAGAATCTATTCTTTTGCTTAACGCCCTTCTCTGAAACGCACGAACTCAGAGGTTGTATATCTGTGGACATCAGTCGTATGGCATGAATTGCTAGTGTGGCATGCCTAAGTGGAAAATGATCAGGGCTTCTGTTGAAAAGCAAAGCCTTCTGGTGATGATCAAAGCACCGCCTGTGTGGCGTAGCTTTGTGTATAACGTGAATTCGCGAACCTCACAGCCGGTATGAACTAGAAACGGGAGGAAGGACCTCAGGGAGGGCATGCGTTTCCTTCTAGCTAGAAGTGGCGTAAGTGGTTTTACACGCCCTGACGAGTTTGACTTATGTGGTTGTTACTGTTGCGAGGCGCCTCAGTTAGATCAGACGATCCGGGTCTGATGGAGTCATTCATTGGCTCATTTACGCCCCATAGGGCGGGGAAACGCATTGTTCATGAATTTTAATCCACATCGGTGGACCGGCCCTGACGATCCAAAGGCTTGACTGAGTACTTGCCTGAGACATGGGCTAGAGCGTCTCGAATTCGGTAAGGATTATCTTTTGCCTTGGTTCATGACGGAAATCCAATTTCCAACTACGTGACTGTGCGGTTTTGATTATATATATATATATATATATATATATATATATATATGGCGACATAATATATGGTACCCATGCCGCCTATGATTGATAGTTATGATTCGAAGTTGTTTTTGAAACATATAAACACTAGTAATAATATCAAATGCTTTTGTTTTATTCGTATCAATCATATTTTGGCCATTATAAGGTAAAACTCTAACCTCTGGTTTGCGTTGCATTGTGTGATGGGAACTGAGTCTTATAATGGCTTCATTTTTAGAAAAGCATTGCGATGTTTTAAAAGAATGATTTGTTTTAAAGCACTGGCAATCCAATGGAGTAAACCCGTTCCACGAAAGTGGAGTGGTCCTGTGATTTGCCATATATTAAATGTGTTGAGTAGATTTCTCATACCAGTCCCATGACTGACTCGTAGTTTGTTTCACTTTCAAACTCGGGTGCCCCTTTTCTACACGGGCAGCCTTGTATTCAGGTTTAGCTGGCTTTCTATGGATATCTGGAGCTGAAGATGGATTCTATCATTTATCTCTTTTTATGTTGTTCAGCTCCTATTGTACATATTTTTTTTGTTCCCGCTGTAGACATATATGTATAGTTGAACTGTATTTGTACTAAGTAAGATCCTGTATACTGTGTAACTCTGATGATTACTTTTATCCAATATATTCTATTGTTCATTATCTGGTGTATTTATTTATTTCTGTTCTGCTGTTATCTATTTCTGTGTTATATTCCAAAGATTACCCTTGTCTCCGTCTGTACGGGAAATGGGGTCGTCACAGGTGCTGACGATCCAAGGGCCCACCTGAGTCTGGGTCCTGAGGGGTGGGCTAGAGGCTCTCGAATCGGTAGAGGACTATCTTTTGCCTCGGTTCACAGATGGAAATCCAATTTCCAAATACGTGACTTTGCGGTTTTGATTGTAGAGCCTAGTATGGCGACATAGTAGCATGGGATACTATGCCGTCTATGATTGATACATTTATATTTGAAGTTGTTTTCATACACTCAACACTATAATAGTATCAAATGATTTGTTTTTAGCGTATCAAGCATTCTTTGGCTATTATAAGTTAAAAACCCTATCCTCCGGCTTGCATTGCATTGTGTGATGGGACCTGGGTCTTATAATAGCTTCATTGATCTTTATTTAGCATTGCGCTGTTTGTTTTATGCACTGGTATTCTTGGGAGGAAACCCGTTCCGTGTTATACGGCGTGGTCCCTTGATACCTAACTTTTAAAATAAAGATTAATAAATGTTTTAGTTCTCACACCAGTCACATGACTGACCTAGAGTTTATTGTTTTAACCTAAACACTGGGTGCCCTTATTTCGACACGGGTAGCTAGTAATTTTGGTTTTGCAGATTTATATTCACAGGATCTTGATTTACAGCTGGAACGATACTCGGAAAGCTCTGTATCTGTGTATTACTTCTAGTTGTGTATTGTATTATTTTCCGCTGCTATGTAATGTATTGTAATCTCTGATATTTATCGAATGTATATTATTTGTTTATACTCTGTTTATTCTTGTATTCTGATGGAATTGTTGTAATATACAATGTAATGTTCATCTGTCTGCGTTCTAATTTGTCGTGTTCTCAAAACAATCAGGCGTTTCGTACGGTCTTGGTCGTTTTAGCGACTGATTGGGATCGAGCGAAATTCCCGGTCGTTACATAAATATTAAGTAAACATTTATTTTAAACCATCATTTTCGCTTAAAGTCCCTTTTATAACTTTGTTATTAAAACTCAAGTTTTAGTATAAAAACCGTTCACAAATTCCTTTAACAATTCAATTGGATTTCATTGCAATTATACTTCCATTATTACTAATTTACTTCAACCATTAATTACTATAGAAGCCGTTTACTAATTTACTAACTAAAATAAATAGTAAATTCTCTTTTTAAAATCTTATTAATAATTAAAAATAAATACGCATTAAGCTCTTTCACTAGATTAATTCATGACAAATTAATCAATAATCAATCTCATATAAAACAGTTGATTTTGTCAACTCAAAACAAAAGTATTTCGCTAAACGATTCTAATTAATTCTCACTTTAAATTAATTAATAATATAAATAATTTAAAAAAAATTCTATTTTAATTGTTTTCTCAAAAATAAATATCCAACTCTTAACCATTAGGTTAATTTCTACGCCATTGCTTATAAATCTGGTTAACATCAGAAATTTTCTTTATAAAATCATTTAATAATTACTTAAAAACTTAAATAATAAGTAATAAATATTTATTTTCTTTTAATAAACTTTTATTCAAAATAATAGATTTAAAAATTTATCTTCGGTTATAAAATAAATTTTATAACTTCACTCCTATTGATTCAGCTGACGGTAAATCAATATTTATAAAACGATTGATTTATAGGCCATATACTGCCAATTACTCAACCAATATTACCCATTGGTTTAAACAAAACAACTATTGAATTTCAGGTCAATAGTCAACAACCAAATCAATCATCCAATCAGAATAGTTCATATGATGATAATATGAGAATAATTAATATCTAATATATTTGAGGAATCTAGCTAGATCCCTTCAACCTGTTCTTCCCTGTATCAAAATAGATTATTAGAAATAAACTTATTCAGTTCAATTTAATTTATTATTCCTATAACAGTAAAAATGGCTATTTAACATCAACTAAACAATTCAATCAATTTACTAAATTTAACACGTTTATTTTATAAACGTGACCAACAAGGTATGTTACCTCCATTAGTTCCAATCGTTAAAATAACGATTTGGTTTTTCCACTGAAATTAAACAACGTTTAATTTCATTGGTTCAGTCAATATATGAATATATAATTAATAGACAATCAACCATTAGCAATAAAAGCACACAAAATAAAAACCCGACTTACATAAAATTAAGTGGGAAGAATTGAGTGAGTTTAACTCACAATGAGTAGATACCTTTGTTTAAACGGTTGGTTTTAATTAAATTAGATGAGTGTTTAATTTAATTAAAAATCCTAGTTGATTCCAACAGCGTCCTGATCTATTCCATAGTGTAGATCGCATCAATATGATTCCAATGCCACTAGTTTTGTCCGATTATGTTTAAAAATATTAAGCCAGGAGATTTGGTTTCCTGAAACTCAGTCTTCCCTTCATCAACCAATTGCATTTATAACTTTTATTTAGCCGAACTGTTTTTCTCCCTTTGTTCTCGCGTGTATTTCTTCCCTGTTCCTCATTATTTCAATTGCTCTTCGTTCTGCTTCCAGTACCACGCTGCCTTTCAAGACCTCAACACTACGCCTCCAAACGTTGACGTGACTGCCATCGGAAACCGCCAATCCCAGCGCCTTCACCTGCCCTTCCGACGCCCAGAATTTGATGTTAGGGATTGCAGAATGGATCGTTAAGGCAAAACTAACAATAGATGCGGACGAATAGTATTTTTGAGAATTCAAACAAAATCTAAAACTTATATGATATACTATATGAATCAATTACCATAGGAACAATCACAGACACAGAATCAAACACAAACACAAACACAAAGATAAACAAAAATAAAGTGCAAAAAAGGAAAGAACACACCAGATTATACTGGTTCGGAATTGCTCCTACGTCTAGTCCCATGCAACGCTGGATTGCGTTGAGTTTAATTACTGTATCAATATCCAAATACAATCCGCCATGATTTCACAGCTATAAGGGATACTGCCATTTCCTCATGCTTGATCATGTATACCCTCCTTGATTTCATGGCTACAAGGGATACCACCGATTACCCTTCCTTGATTTCACGGCCACAAGGGATACCATCGATTACCCTTCCTCGATTTCATGGCTACAAGGGATACCGCCGATTACAAACACTACCCATACAATTACAACAACCCTACAACTCTTCAATAGCACTTTGATTCAGAGAGTAATGAGTAGAGAGTGAAAAGTGAAGAAGTTTAATGAAAATAGAATTGAATTTTGTGGAGTATAAGTGTAGAAATCACAAAAATGAGAAGATATAATGGTGTAAAGAAAGGAGATGAATATGGAGAAGAAGAATTAATAAAAAAAATTGAAATCTGCCCCTATTTATAACATTTGAAAGGTTGCAACATTTCTGAACTGTCGCAAATAGTGAAAAGACACTTCCTTTCAATTTTGAAAAAAATGACAGTTATATGTCGACATGTATATAAATGTATGTTGACATATCATGCTTTAAAATTGAATTTTGAGAATTTTCAAGTGTTTTGATATATATATAATTCTGGAAATTCTTGAATTAAAAAATAGTGCGATAAATGAATATTATAAAGTAGGAAATCATATGAAAACATAAATATAAACTATGTAAACATATTTACAAAATCATAGAGTTAAAACTATATAAATATAAAGTATATAAAAGTATAAATATATAAAACTTATAAAACTTAAGTTTGAAATCAAAAGCAAAGTAAAGAAAATAAAATAGAGAAGATAGAAATTGAAGATAGAATTTGAAAATAGAGTTTGAAATTAGAAATAAAAAAAATAGAATTTGAATTTGAACCTGGAGTGCTATTCAGAATCTTACATAATCTAGACTCTATTACTATATTTATCTTGCTTGAAATCTTGAATACTCATGAGTCTCGAATCAACTCTGAATTATGAATCTTTAATATCTCTAAATTGTACAGCCTTCAGTAGTAATTCCTTTATATAAATCCTGCATGTATGTGTGTGTGTGTATATATATATATATATTATAGACAAAAGTGTTAGTATATATTTTATAATCAATTAATATTGAAATAAGGTTGTTGTCATCAAAACTCCATTCTCCAACAATCTCCCCCTTTTTTATGGTGACAACCTTAGTTTGTAAAATATCATACCTGTATATGCATGTTGATGATAATTTTTCAAATACTCCCCGGGTCTATATAAATCCTATAAACTATGTCTATATTTTATAGTTTCTCCCTCATTGGCATTATCAAAAAGAAATTCGAAAACTAATCCCCCTAAATCGTATAACTATCTAAATAAAACCTACAAATAACTAAGTAATTTCTAAATCAATGTAGAATACTCCCCCTTAATCTATATAATCCTATAATAGAAATTCCTAACATCATGATTATCAATCATCAATACAAACCAATCCAAGTATTATAATTAAATTTGTTTGATATCATATATACAAACCAAATTAAATCAAAGCACACCACACTATATGTTTTAATATATATACAAGTTTTAAGTCATAGAATTCAAATCAAATTCAAACAAATCAATCAAATCAACCATACCAATCAATTAAAGGTTTCTTGGGACTTCGACCCATTCATCTTGTCCAGTGATTGGGTTTTTCTTGATGTACTTCCATTCTTCTTTGTTGTTGACTGATGTTTTGTTGTTTTCATCTCTGAAATGAGAAGACATTGACCAATAAATTACATCAAAATGTTTTTCTTGATATTCAAACATTCTTATCTGAATTAACTCTACTTTGCACAAATTATGTAGTGTTATAGAGAGAATTTTCTTGAAAAAATTATAGAACATTCAAGATTTTCATTTATGTTATGAATTGGATTCTCCATTGTTTTTATAATAAATGAATAAGGAAGAAGGAGAAATGGAATAATGAATTTTCCTGGAAGAAATAGGCTTAAATAGGGTCTGAAATTCGTTGGATTTTGAACGAAATGAGTCAATTATTTAATTTAAAAATTTGAAATAATTTGAAAATCTGGCAGTTATATGTCCACATATACATAAATGTATGTCGACATACCCTATTGAAAATTTTGAATTTTTTTAAATTTTGAATATTTTGATCTTATATTCTATTATAATTAGTTCTAAGGTTTTTACAGTAACTTGAAGATGATTTTGACACAAATAATACTCTGTTCATTACTTCATAGAAAGCCAATGTTTATCCAACTAATTAAAGCACACTAAATACGAGTTTTGAATGCAAACACAAGTAAATATCAGCGAATACATAAAGATGATTAAACTAGATAGACTAGTTTTCAACTGATGATGAGGGTGGTGAGATTCCAAGCTTTCTTCCAATCTTGACCATGAACTTGGTCATTTTTGAACATTTCTTCTTAAGCTCCTTTTGATTGTTGACAATCTTTAATTGATTTTAAACCATCATCTCTTTGGAAATGTGTCTAGTGTTGGTTGGATACTCAACAATTTCTAAAGAAGTTTCTTCTTCTTTTTCGGCTTCCATTGGCGCTTGTTCTTGTTGCATTCGAGCTTGTTTGGCTTCGAATGTCTCATATGGTTTGAAAGTGAGAGGAATTTGCATGAGATGTATGTTTGAAGAGTCAAACACTTTCCTTGGCAAAAATTATTTTCCATGAAGATCAACTCCAAAGTATATGAAAATGCAAGTGAGATAAACACCATAGTAGAGAGTGTTTTCTTTTGATGATAATTCTATGGGCTTGATTTCATTTAGGATCATATCGGCCCAATTAATGTTATAGTCACCCATAATAGCGAAGATGGCTTTTTGGACTTTGAGAGTAGGGTTATTAAAGTTTTCGAAACATGGAGTGATGGTATGTTGAAGGAGAAGGTTAACAATTCTTGTTTTTGGATGGAAAAAGCGATATTTGGATTCCTTTTGAGCATCGTCTTCAAATATTTCATGAAAAGTCTCTAAATCGGTTTTATCGATTTTGAAATCCAAGCCTATGCTTCTACAATTTTAGATAGTGCCCAAGAGTTCAGCATCGAGAGCAATTTGCGTGCCTTTGGCGCTACTCCAAATTTGATTTTCGTTGCCTACGTAAAATCCACGATTAAGATTTGCATAGAACATCTTGATAATCTTAGGATAACGTAGTTCGTCATTATCCCTTGAGTCAGTTAGACTCAAGACTTCATTTTGTTGAAAGAGAGATGTAAGATCATAAGAGGGAAAATCGCTAAAGACGACGAAAGCACCCGTGTTAACCTTAGAACTTGCTAAAAAATTAACATAGGTTTTAATAGCTATTTGTCATTATGAAGATAACTATTTATGGTTTTGGTTAACTTCAATTTCTGAGATGGACTTGAGGAAGCCATTGAATTGATAATTTTGAAGAGAATAGATATAAAGAATATTGTTTTCAATTGTGAATGAAAGGTAGAGATAATAGGTGTACATATAGAAATTGAATAGATATGAATTGAATAGGCACAACTTTTCAGACTTAAATGACACCTTTTCAGACCTTGGAAGTTGGTGGAAACTTGGACGGAAGTTTGAAAGTTTAAACCTTTGAAATTCAAAATTTAAATTTCAAATTTCTTGTCATATATATCGACATATGGACATATGTGCCTATTTTCAAAGGAAATTGAATTTTTGTGAATTGAAATTTATGTTATTGATTAATATTTCAGGTTTGACAATTTCCTTAAATAATTCTAATCCTAACAAACATTAAAAAAATTATTTTATTATTCTATTTTTTATTTATTATTATACCATTATTTTGAATTTCATAATTCAAATTACAAATTCAAATTTCAATTTTCAAGTTTAAATTTTAAAGTTTTTAAATTCAAAACAAAGCAACCATTCAACCAAATAAAATTAAAAATTAATTAAGGCATACCCGGATTTTAGATCCTTTTCTCCGAAATTTTCTGAATTTTGAATTGCCGTAAAGCACATATTCAAATTTCCGGTTTCTAGCTCTTCATCACTTGATGATGAGTCTGAACCATCTAATGTTGTTGCGTATGCTTTCATTCTCTTTCTTGAAGAATTACCCTTTTTTGTATGTTGAGTCGATTTACCTGGATATGGACACATTTTCTTTAGGGTGCGTTTTTAATAGGTCCCTGTTAAGGTTTTAAATTAGGCTCACATCCGATCATAAAGTTAATGTAAATTTAGTCCCTATTTTCGAAAATTCATTAAAAAAAAATTTAAAAAATGTAAATTCATAATTAATTAAAACACATAAATGCTGAAAAATTCATATCAAACAATGAAACAAGGCATAAAAAACCAAAAATACAGAAAAAACAACGAAAATGAAGTTAAATGCATTTTCATATGCACAAATCTGTATTTTCCTACATACATCCATGCATGTTTTCAACTTCGTGCATCTTTGTTGATTTACTTGCATACATCTATGCACGTATTGCATTATTCTTATAGAAAAGTGTGCAATAATTCGCAGCTTAAATTTCACTTAAGTTTTCATCATCCAAATACATGCACACATATGTGTAAAAATTTCAAATATTTTCATACCTGTATGCAATTTTTGATCCAAATTTTCAAAAGAAAACAACGTATGTAATATTTGCATACATGTATGCAGCTATATGCAAAAGTTGCATACATATATGCAATTTTTTTTCCCGTGGACTACCGAGAATATTTCCAGATTTTAGAATTTTTTTTAATAAGTGCCGCATTTTTTTTTTTGCAAAAAACGAAGGATGCAGAAGGTTTGTAAGCAGGAGGCAGAAGTCCCTGAAAAGAAGGATGCACAAGCAAAAATAGGGGGCAGGTTGACAAATGAAACATAACAGGGATGTGGCGTCTATTTTAATAAGTTTTAGGGACCTGGACCTTATTTTCATTTTTCTTTATATGGCCTGGTTTGTTGTAGTTATAACATCGTCCATCATTACTTTTGAACTTCCTTTGTTGTAATTTTTCCTTCTATATCTCAGAAATTTTCTAAAATGACTTGTCATAAGAGTTGTTTCTTCTTCTTCTTCATCTTCACTACTCGAGTCAGAATCATTTGCTGTTGCTTTTAATTCAATGTATTTCTTCTCAGTTGGCCTGTTTTCTTTTCTCTTCAGTAATTGAACTTCGTAAGCCATCAGATTTTCGATTAACTCCTTAATCTTCATTTTATTAACATCATTGGCTTCTTCAATTGCCAAAGTTTTATGATCGCATTCTAGAGTCAATGAACTCGATATTTTTCTAACTTAATCTTCTTCAGAATAAGTTTTTCCAAGTGCTGTTAATGAACGCACTATCTCTTGAAATCTGCAATACATATCGGAGATACACATTCTCGTTCATTTTGAATAACTTAAATTGATTAACTAACATTGCTATTTTAGTTTGTTTAACTTTACTAGTTCCCTCATGTGTAACTTGTAAAGTTCTCCAAATTTGATAAGCAGTTTTACAAATTGACACTCTATTATATTCATTCCTATTTAATGAACAAAATAACATATTCATGGCTTTAGAATTGCTTTGTGCAACAGTCTTTTGTTTATTTGTCCATTGTGCAGAAGCCATTGTGTATTCAACAAATTCATTTTATATACTATTCCATGTGTCTAATCCTACCGATTGTAATATATTTTAATTTTACATGCCCAATATGAATAATTACTACCATTAAACAGTGGTTGTCTAACAGTGGACTGACCCTCTACAAAAGAACTATTATTGCTACTAGTGTTGGTTGCCATTATAAATATTTTCAAAAATTAGATTATAAAATTTCTAAAAGACCTTGCTCTGTTACTAATTGTTAGTGATTGCGGAATGGATCGTTAAATCAAAACTAATACTGAAAGGGGTGAATAGTGTTTTTGAGAATTTAAACAAAATCTAAAACTTATATGATATACTATATGAATCAATCACCATAGAAATAATTTCAAATACAGAATCAAAAACAAATACAAAGATAAACAAAAATAAAATGCAGAAAAGGACAAGACACACCAGATTTTATACTGGTTCGGAATTGCTCCTACATCCAGTCCCACGCAACGCTGGATTGCGTAGAGTTTTACCATCCTCCATGATTTGACGGCTACATGGGATACCACCGATTCCACACACATTTGATCATGTATACCCTCCTTGATTTCACGGATATAAGGGATACCACCGATTACCCCCTTCTTTGATTTCACAACTACAGGGGATACCACCGACTACAAACACTACCCAAACAATTACAACAGCCCTATAATTCTTCTGTATCACTTTGATTCAGAGAGTAATGAGTAGAGAGTGAAAAGAGAAAAGTTTAATGAAAATGGAATTGAATTCGGTAGAGTATTAGTGTAGAAATCATAAAAATGAGAAGATATAGTGGTGTAAAGAAAGGAGATAAAATGGAGAAGAAGAATTAATAAAAAAATTGAAATCAACCCCTATTTATAACATTTGAAAGGTTGCAACGTTTCTGAACCGTCACAAATAGTGAAAAGACACTTCCTTTCGATTTTGAGAAAATGACAGTTATATGTTGACATGTATATAAATGTATGTTGACATATCATGTTTTAAAATTAAATTTTGAGCATTTTCAAGTGTTTTGATATATATAATTCTGGAGATTCTTGAATTAAAACATAGTACTATAAATAGATATTATAAAGTAGAAAATCATATAAAAACATAAATATAAACTATATAAACATATTTACAAAATTATAGAGTTAAAACTATATAAATATAAAGTATATAATAGTATAAATATATAAAACTTAAGTCTGAAATCAAAAGTAAAGTAAAGAAAATAAAATAGAGAAGATAGAGATTGAAGATAGAATTTGAAAATAGAGTTTGAAATCAAAAATTGGAAAACAAAATTTGAATTTATTTTTAAATTTGAACCTGGAGTGATATTCAGAGTCTTGCATAATCTAGACTCTATTACTATTTTTTATCTTGAACTCTTGAAATCTTGAACACTCATAAGTCTTGAATCATCTCTGAATTCCGAATCTCTAATATCTTTAAACTGTACAGTCTTCAGTAATAATTCCTATATATAAATCTTTCATATGTGTGCATATATATATATATATATATTCCAGACAAAAGTGTTAGTATATATTTTACAATCAATTAATATTGAAATATGGTTGTTGTCATCAAAACTCCATTCTCTAACATCTGATGCCATTCGATGCTCCCTGTTCCCTGCAGCACCTCATTAACTATCGCCAATACATGATCTAATTCCAGTTGTTACGGTGAATTTTAACTCATCATAACCGTTCAAGTCATAGAGATCGTTGAGCTGAGTATGTTTGTAGTTTGGGGTTCATCGATTAGAGGACAGAGTTTGGAGAAATCAGAAGAGAGATTGGTGAAATTTTTAGCCTTTAAAATGGAATGTGGTGGCTCGATGAAATGTTGACCACGACTATAGTTTAGGGTTTGCGTTGAATGGTATAACATGGGGTAATATATACAATGTTGGATATAATTTAATATTATTATATCATAAGCTAAACTTCATGGTGAAGTAACAAGTTAAAACAAGCACATAAGACATCCATTCAAAATGAAACTCCTAATCCTAGCATAAAAAAATATTCCGATTTCGATGGGATAGGTTTCGTCAAATTCCGAGGTCGTTTGTAAAAAGTCCTTTATAAATCACAGGCTAAAAATCATGCATTTAAATTTCTCATGATCACAAAATAAATCTAATCAACCTGAACTTTGAAATTCTACTAGACATTTTCCTTCCGGATCTAATGAAATTTGTTTTGTTAAAAGTTTGGCTAGTCGTTTATTACTTTAAAGTTACCCATGTCTAAAGATATAAACGATTAAATAAAAATATAAGCGTTTATAATTGCCATGGTCAAACGATACGTCCGATTGACAGAAAATTGAAATACTACAATAATTAACTAATACGAATCAACAACACAAGTTTCGTCGCATTCCGAAACTATTTCCCGGTACGCTATTTTTATATGCCAAACACGCTATTCTGGACATCAAAATACCCGATGTCCAAAAATAATAAACTACCTGCCTATTCTGACTCTAAACGTCGATATGAACTCAACGGAATTGGTTTCGTGGCTTAATTTGACCGTCTGCTCAAGTTATACATAATTACTCCTCTATTAAATTAAATTAAATTAATTACGTGCTAAAGAAAATGACTTGGCGTTTACAGCTACTGCTGTCACATACAACATCAGTTTTGCCACGGAACTTAATACCATACAATAATTTAATGTTGCAGTTCCAATGAAACTAGTTTCATCGAAAAATGAGCTCATTCGCAAAATGGCCATTTTTAAGGTTCATATAATATAAATAAAATATTATATAAATTCCAAAATAATCGAATTAAATAATTATAAATTACTATTATCATAAATATCCAAATAAATTTGTCATATGGTTTCAAATATAAACCAGTATAGATTATACAACTCAATATCATCAATTTCGAGTTAAAACCGTATCCAAATGATATTAAAACCCCTTTTCTAAACGTTATATTTTAATAACGATTTTCATAGTGACTATTTTAAAATTTTGAATTGAACATAACTAACAATCTATAACACGAAATTTGAATTTTTTTCTTCTGTATGAAAATTATAATCAACAAGATTCAAACGCTTCTTGTTTCACACAATTCCGACTTAAATCGGATTCTGTATATTCAATTAAAGTTGAAAATTCAATATTACGATCAAGCTCGATTTATATTATATATAAACTTAATGTTCAAACATCATTTTAAATAAACGAATTAAATATTAAAATCCATTAATATTCCAAATATAATATTTAAAACAATAAATTAAATTGAATATTCGACTACCAAAAATACAGGACATTACACATACGCACACAGAAATATATATATATATATGTATGTATGTATATAACTTTTATTGCTCTCTAAAAATGGTGGAATCTATCCTGTCGGATGACACATCAATTAATCCCTAAAAATCAAATTCAAATCTATCGGAAAATATTAGATCTGATTCAAATCTTGTAAATCGATTAATTGAAGACGATTTGGAGTCTCTCCACTTTGTTCAACCATCAGAAGAAGGTGTACTTATTCCTGAGGATTCATTTAAAGTGGTTGTTGATTCATGATGGAATACGGTTGAAACGACCCGAAATCCCCCTTACGGGAAATCCCGGATTGAGTCGAGGACAAGCCACAGAAGAACGCACACGGAAGAACATTTCATTGTATATTACAACAATTCCATCAGATACAAGAATATACAGAGTATAAATGAATATTACATTCGATAAATATCAGAGATTACAATACATTACATAGCAGCAGAATAAACAACTAGAAGAGATATACGGATACAAAGCTTTCCGGTTATCGTTCCAGCTGTAAACCAGGGTAGTCATGATTATTATGAATGGAAGGATGGTGGTACTTTTGCTTTTAACAAAGTTTGGAATTATGTTATAAGTAAACAACAGGGTAGGCTATGTTTTAAGGTAATCTAGCACTCAAAAAATGCAAGGCGAATGTCTCTCATCTCATATTTAGCAGTACTGAACAAGTTATCAACCAAGGATCAGCTGATGAGGTTTGGTATGATTGATGAAAAGGTATGTGCTCTTTGTAGAAATAGTGATGAATCTGTTAATCACTTATTTTTTGAGTGCGAGTACTCAAATTATATATGATTGCTGTTACTTTCAAGTTTATCTACAAGTTTAATTGGTGATATGGAGTTTGAAGCTGAAAAGACTTTGCATGTGTTCAAAGATCATGATCAGACTTTAGATCTGGCATGTTTTGTTTTCACGGCTGCTGTTTATCATATTTGGCAAGAAAGAAACCTAAGGATTTTCAGTGACAAGAAATTTGCTAAAGAATTCCGTTTGAAGATGATTGAAAGAGATATTCTGGTTGGTTAATAACAATGGCAATTCATTTAGTAGCTCACAAATGCAGGTTGATTTAATGAAGAGGTGGGGTATTGAATTACATAACTCAGATGATTTTTTTTCCCGTTGATTTGATGTTGGGTGTTGTTGTCGTGTAAGATTGTTATATGTTTGTTCTGTATTGTCAATATACGGCATTTATATGTACTCTTTTCCCTTATGTGGTACCCATTAGGGGGGCATAAGGTTTTGATGAGGCATATAAACTAAGTATATGGTTGGTATAACAATAAAGAATGCCAATTTTCAATACATATATATATACATATATATATATATATATATATATGTAGAAACATATAATCTACAATAGCTGCCAACATGCCTGACAGGTAATCTATAGTACATAACAATCTCGGACTATGACCATATGTGTACGAAGGTAGATAGATGAACTCCGGGTAAACCACCTCGCATCATACTTCAAAATCGAGTTTCGACAAGGCCACCACCCGATGATGAAGTATATCAACTCCTACATAATACAATAGTCTCTCCCAATAAAGTACAACAACAACAAAAAATACACACGAATAAAACATCACAGTGATAGAAAGGACTCTCTGGATCTTCTCTCTAATAATCTCCATAGCATAAATCAACTACCTGTAACCTGAAAAAGACTAAACAAAAGTAAGCTTACAACACACACACACACACACACACACATATATATATATATATATATATGTGTGTGTGTGTGTGTGTATATATATATATGTGTGTGTGTGTGTAATATATATATATATATATATTCATATATATATATATATGAATAAAATAATACTACAGAATAGCAAGTAACTCCTATAATATTCATTGTAAACAGAATTCAATAACAAATGCAAATTCTATTAAAACTAAAATACTTATTAATTCTAATAAAAAAACTCAAGTTATCTCTAACTTTAACTAGAAATCTTTCAAATATATGATCCCTAATTAACTTATACTGAGGATTAGATATCCAATCCAGACCAAAAGTTATGATCTTAATAATTAATCTATCAATAACAACAGAGTTAGAATGAAACATTCTCTGATTCCTATCAAACCAAATAAACCAACTAATAATAGTTTCTAATGTATCTAGAACATATTTATATATAAAATTAAAATCAAATCTAAAGCTATTCAAATAATAATCACAATTCCTAAAAATACTGAAATGGTTAAAAACAAAAATTCATAAAACCATTTTTTATATATAGAAAGATTTAGTACAAGACAAAAATAAATGATCCACATTTTCATCGAATATATTACAGAAAAAACACTTAAATCAAAAATAATATTTTTCTTACTTAATTGCTCTAAAATGTTTAGTTTCATATGGATAATAAGCCACATATGAAATTTGGCTTTAGGGGGAGCATTAGTGTTCCAAATAAATTTAAATTTTAAAAGCGAAACTCCTGTAAAATTAAGGAACTTATACATAGATTTAGAATTGTATTTTAAAATCTTATCGAGACCCTAATAAACATTATCACTATTATTATCAAAATGATACATACACAGCTTAGCTCGTAATAAGGCAAATTGCCTGAACACTGTGCCATCTAAAATATTTTCAAATGTAAATTCTCATGGGAGATCTAAACTACCTCTATATAACTCCATAATGAATGCATTCTCAAAGCAGCATATTTCAAAAAGCTCTTTAAATTCAATTTTAAGGGGCACTCGAGTAATCCATGAGTCGTGCCAAAAAAATGTAACATCTCCTAAATGGACAATAAACTTACAACCTAAGTTAAAAAAATCAAAACATTTCAATATGGAATTCTGAAAAGAAGATAATCTATTATTCCAATTATAAGTAGTATTAAATATATTTTGGTCTCCCTTATAATAAAATTTAGATATTATTAGCTTTCAAATTGCCATCACTTCTGGATTTCTATACTTCCACAACCATTTAGCTAACAATGAGGAGTTGAAATTAAAAAAAATTACAAAAGCCAGATTCAAAAGATGAAAACGTAAAGCAAAGAGTAGATTCATATGCAACAATGGAGGATTTTCCAATTGAAGATAAAGGAGAACATCAGGAAAATGAACAAATTGATTTGAATGTTGAAGCGGAAGAAGAAAAAATACAAAATGTGAGTATTTTAGTTGATGAACAAAATATACCTGAAAAGAAAGAAAGATCTATTGAAAAAAAAAAAACATGAAACCACTCCAGCAAATAATGCAGAAATCAACAAGGACAGCGCCATAAATGAACAAAGAACCCCAACAATTCAAGACTTTGTTCCTCCCAGCTTCGATTTGAATATCACTCAAGAATGTGCAGAAGAAAAAATTGATGAAGGTAAAGAAGAAAAACCATAACAAAAAGGAGGGGAAAAAAGCAACCATCAAACCAAAAACACGCAAAACACCATTTTATTTTCGAAGATTGAACACAAAAGAAAGAAATGAAAAAAGGAGTGGTGTGTATGAATATTCAAAAAAACCAAGCAAAGAAAACAGAAAATGAGAATCAAGATGAAGCAGTTGAAGAAAAGATGGAAGTAGTAGAACTTGCATTGGTAATACAAGATGAAGAAAAGTCAGAAAATCAACAAACAAAATAAGAAGAAAAAGTGCAAGAACCAAAATACGGCCACTTGCAATAATAGAACCTACATGGAGAGACCAACACTTGCCACATTGCAAAGTGTTCATCATTTAAATATTGAAAAACAAAGAATTAAAAAAAAGAAAAATCACTTGCAAAATCTGGAGAAAAGTAAGTTTTCTATTTTTCTTTGTCCTGTTACATTTTATTTACATATATGTTTACTATTTTTCTGAAAAAACAGCTAAGTTGCTTTGTCAAGCAATGATGCAAAAAAGGGAGGATGTGTTGTTACAAAGGATATCCTGAAACACATATTAGAAGGATTAGGGGTGAGCATTCGGTCAGTTTGGAGCTAAAAAAACTCGAATCGAATTGGAACCAAAAATTTTCCAAACCAAACCGAATTAATTTCAGTTAACTCGGTCAGTAACCGATTTAACCGAACTTGAAGGATGTGTTATTATTCAAATGATAGATTCACTCAAAGTAAATTATAAATTCATGTTTGGCGGAATTTTATATAGTAAAATTTATGTTTATGATAAGATTTGATCTATTTGCAACAAATGCCTTTGTGTTATATAAATAAACTAATTATTTAAAGTGCTATAATACCGTCAAATTAGATAATAAATTAAAAGTTCAATTAATTCAGTTAAACTGATAATTAAACAAATATATTTTACAAACCAAACTCAAACCGATTTAGTTTTAAAACGAAATCAAACCAACCGAAATGAACCAGTTTGGTTGGTTAATCCGGTTTGAACTGAATCTAGCTCACCCCTAGGAAGGAAGCTTTACAGAAGGCCAGGTAAATACTTGTATCAACTTTAAAAACTGATACCCAAAATCGGTTTCTTAAATAGGGCAAGTATTGATAACATTAAACCGATACCTAAATACATATCAAACTAGTACTAAATATTGCTATATATATAAAACCGATACCTAAATATATGTGAAACTAATACCCAAAAAATTGAAATTTATCGTACAACCTATATAATATTGAAAATGAAACATAAACAATAAAAAAAACTGCTACCCAATATTTTTTAATGATTATTTGATACCAAATGTACATAAAGCTAATAACTAAATAAAAAATGAAACTGCCTTATAGCAAATAAGAACATTCCAATTTAGCTTGTATAAAATTTTGTTTTCATTTCAATTTAGTTTGTGTAATACATTTTTATGATTATTCGACACAAAGTCTCAACATGACCAAAACTATGTATATCAACAATGTGGATCAGTGCACACGAGTGTATAGCTAAACATGTATGAGTAACAAGCATCAAGCTTCTCAAAAGACAGTTCTTTCAAGGCAGCATGATTGTGTAAAAATGGCAAAACCTTTCAAATGAATTTATTCTAGATTGAAATGATTTGTGCCACGGTCCTGATATTCAAACATGAACATGGAAAAATAATATTACAATAACAATAGTTGTTTTGAACGCATCAAAAAAAATCCAGCAAAAGTGATTAGAAAGCTGAACTAAAAATTAAAATATGACCAAATAAAAATATATGTGATAATATATTCGAGTATGTAACATATGAAAAAACCAGTGAGAATCAAAGAATTCAAGCATGTAACTTGAGAAGTATATGAATGTAGTTAGCTAAGAACCCAAATTCAAATAATCAAAAATATAAGTGTTACCTGACCTTATGGCCCACTACTAGAAGTAGTCCAAACCCGCACGACTTGGCCCATCACATAGTTTGACAACCCAAAAATGTCGCGAAGATACCCAAGAACAAAGCCTAGATGAACTCACACAAGTGAGGTTGTCCCGAATGTTGAAACTTCTCAAAATCAACTAAGTACTTAAGAATCAGTATTCATTATCCACCACATTTCATATTCCATAGTTCATGCCAAATCTCATATCCTAACACCAGCCTCACACCATTTTGTACCCCATTTTCCATCACATTTCGTATCACGGATCTCCATCCCAAAACTTCGTATTCCAACAACTCATACTTAGAATTTTTACACAACCGAATTGGTGCAAAAGACTTCGTATCGTGGGATACGAAGAGCAGCAAGGTAGAAGGATTCGAAGCAACCAAGGACATTAAGGTCGGTATTGGGAACTTCGTACCATGGGATATGAAATCAACCAAGCAGAGGGATTCAGAACTTCGAGAAGCCGGTCAGGAAACAAGTTAAGTATCTCAGGATACGTATCGATCCCCGGATATAAAAAATGGTGGGAACGTGCCCAGCAAGCGCCTCTTCCACCTACTCCCATCTGCTCCTTCCTCATATAAAAAATCCATTATTCTGGTCTGATAAAAGGGTTGGAAACTTGCACTTTGGACACTCTATGAAGAAGATGTTGTCTCTTTGGTCTTTAAGCTTGCTCCATCACCCCAAGAAGTTGAAACTTACCTCTTTTTGGACACTTGGACCTTTTGGATAACATAGGCATTTCAAAAAGAAGAACTTGAGCTCCATTTTCGACCTTGTGGAATTACTTTCGGCCATTACTATTGTAAACAACAAGAACTATTTTTTCCACCATTGTACCTTGGCTAAAAGTGAATAAAAATAGCTAAACGTTCAAAGTGGACATAGGTTCTCGCGTACCGAATCATTATAAAGTATTGTGTTGATTTACTTTGCTGCATATTATTTCCACTTTAGATGCATAATTTCGTCGTCTTGAAACTCGTTTGGTGTTATTATCAACGTTCGCACATCAATAATAAGGAAACCATAAGCTAAGATGTTCAAATCCAAAAATCAAATAATATAAAAACATAGGATTTTAATTCCTATATATACGCACTGAATCATCATTGACATTAAATCGGAGAACTCGAACATAATTATATCAAAAAGGGAAAAATCATGCCGGATCATTAGAGTAATCAATCACGACAAACACCACCGTGGACAGTTAGAGAGTAGAGTACGATCGACGAAGCAAATCAAGATGAGCAAATTGATTCGATCCAAGAACAGAGTTGGCGACTTCAAATCGCCGAAGAATAGGGAAGAGGATCGGGCGTGAAACCGATATAAAAGCGAGAAGGATATATTAGTATTTATGGGCCGATTTCTTATATTTATGTTAGGGAAAATTACAAAACCCTAATCGTTGAAGAATAGGGACATAAAAGGATCTGGCATAAAAATGATATAAAAATGCAATAAATTTTATGGGCTGATTTCTTATGTTTAGGTTAGGGTTTTTAAGTTATTTTTATTTGTAAATTTTTCCTTTTTATTAAAGAAACTATAGTGTTAACTAGGTTGTAAACTATAAGGCGTAGTTTGAGAATTTGCAATTAAGTGGCTAAATTATGATATGATTTTAAGCTTAGGGTTGGAACAATCAGACGAGCGAGGATGGTGGGTTATTAAGCGTCGAATTATTTAATTTTTAGCAAAAAACAATAATACAAGATTTTGAGCGTGGGGATAGAACAATCAAATGAGTGAAAAACATGAGCTTACAGTGTCTGTAAGAATTGAATTGTTTAATTCCTAGCTGAAACCTTGAGATAGAGTTTTGAGTGTGGGGCTAAAATAATCTAACGAGCGAGGGTTGCGAGTTTACAGTGCTGTAAGCATTGTATTGTTTAATTCATAGTAGAAATGTTGGAGGTAGCAGTAGACAAGGTTTTGCAAAAGCTTGATGAAATTTATGTATTTTTTATTTTATCGCAATTACTCTGTTGATAGGGCCGTCAATTTCTAGTACGACTCGTAACCCGTATGGAAAAAAGCCGACCCAAACCGACCATTTATAAACGGTCAATTTTGGGTCAACTCGCTCAGACCCGTCAGCACAAAGATAGTTGAACCTGTTGAATTTTGCATTGTTACTTTTATTTACTATCTTTGTGAATTTCGCATACAATCATAATTATGAATTACCTTAATTTACACTTAACACCAAGCCACCACTACCTTCAGACATTAGAGTTTCCACTTTCATTTTCTTTATTTTTTCATTGAATTGAGTGTCTATTTTATTTGAATATCACCATCATGTTTGTGACGGCCCGCCCCGCACCAACCGACATTTACTCCAAAAGTGCGCTGTACACATGTCCAGTTAGCACGGAACGGGTCGTCAGAAGGGAAAGGAGGAAGGGAATGAATATACAAGTAACCTGTAGAATGTCTCGCAGCGCATGGAACAAAATATAATAATAACATACTTGACATAAAACAGGAGAGACAGTGCATAAGCTGAAAATCAAAACTAAACATCATAGCAGCGGAAATCCAAAATACAGCTTATTACAACTTTTCAACTGTCTCAAAGCAAAGTAAGATAAATGAGGTACACTACTAATGCCCAAGTAGCGACTACCAACGACACAGGGAGAATGTGTATATATATAATACGTGGAAGCCTCCTGCCCGCCTCCGAATCAGCTAATCGCGCATCACCAGCTAACCTGTCTCTAGTCTTCTCGTGTGAGCACCCAGAGTAATAAGAGGAAACATAAAACTCTGGGTCAGACATAAAGCCTGGTATGAGTGATAAGCATCTAAAGTGAACGATAACAGGTAGACTAAAACATACCTGAACCTGGACCTGCAACCAAAGAGTTAGCACTACATACTGTACAACACTCTAAGGTATCATATCAAACAGTGTAAAGATACGGAGGTGGGGGAGGTGTGTATGTCATAATGATGGCAAATAATCAAGCATAGCATCCATCCTCACATCTCTCACTCAGTGCGTAAAGCACACGATATTCACCACTTCGATCACCCAACATTCCTTGCTACGATCACTTTGCCCCATGAAGTCATAAATGGCTTCACTGCACTGATAACGTAGCCACTAATTCCTCGCTATGTCCACTTGCCCCATGGAGTTATTCACCCCATCTGCGCTGGCTCATAGCCTTACTAATCCTTACTATGTCCACTTGCCCCATGGAGTTATTCACCCCATCTGCGCTGGCTCATAGTCTTACTACGCATCACCTTGCCCCTCAGGTCATAATGACCCTACTGCACTGATAACGTAGTCTTGCTACCATCACTTTGCCCCTCAGGTCGTAATGACCCTACTGCACCGATAAGTAGCCATCATCCATTCTTAGTGGTGAATCGAAGTTATGAACGTCGACAACTCCTTAGCACACGTCCCGCAGCAAAGTCCAACCATGAAGTGAACTCATTGGTTCCCAACTGGTTCCGGGATCCTGAGCTCTAACTTCCATTTAGACTACCTTTGCATCTCGGGTTATTGGCCATCACCATCGGATCAGATCGGATCAGCCTTCACATTCTTCATCGGATCGGATCGGCCATTTCATTCGGATCGGGTCGCGCTTCTTGCATCGGATCGGGTCGTGGTCCTCCAGCTCGTGGCTCCTCTTCCTGATTCGGATCGGCGTCACCACTTCGGATCGGATCGGGTTGCTTCATCCGGGTCGGGTCGTGTCTTCTGATCGGGTCGGATTGTCTCGCCTAGTACCCATCGACTCGTGAACTCCCCACCCTCTTCTGGCTCGGATCGGGGGTGCTTGTTGGTTCGGATCGGGCTCCTACTACCGGATCGTGCCACCTAACTTAAGTCGTGACCAACTCCTTCAAACGGATCGTGACGCCCAGCTGGAACGGATCGAGTCGCGCTCCCCTTCACCGATCCGATCCGGATTCTGGGTCATTTCCTGCATGTTTCCTGCGACTGTTTTTACGCCATTCGACGGCGTTTTTGACCAATCTAACACTTCTAAACAATCACAAAGCATTTCATATAGTCATAGCAACATGCATAATCAGCCACAAACATCATTCACATCAATATAATAGGTTAAAATGGATCAAACATACCCAAAGCCCCATATTTTCCCCTAAGCATATTTAGGTGAAACTAATGATAGGATTAGCAAATATTAACCAAATTAACCCCAATTCATATCAGAGGCCTAAAACATCATTCCGAATTTTATAAATATTTTTCCAGAATTTTATCATGTTTAAATTCGCTAATTAACACTAATCACCCCTAATTAGCCATAATTAGTGCAAAACTATGCAAATCACTCACCTTAGCCACAAAATAAACTAAGATCTGAAATGATTCTCTGATTTGATGTGAATTTCAATACCAAACAGCAGCTCCTTTGTTGATTTGGTGAAGATCCTTCTTGATTAGGGGTTGCTAAGCCAAATCCTTAACCTAAAGGTGATTTGGAGGTGATTTAGAGGTTGGATGCCATTTTTAGGGATCCTTGGTGATAAGTGGAGGCTAGAAAACTGAAATGGAATGATTTTCCATCTCATTTCAGCCCTTCCATAACCCTAATCCCGAAATGGGTTATGGGCCTACTCACTAATCACCCGATTTGGCCCGGTTGAGCAGTTTTTCACCCTCCAAATCTTGTTTCAGCCATATCTCCCAAACGGTAAGTCCGTTTGGCTAATATGATCACTCTACGGAAAGAGAAACCATCAAACGAATCAAATGGAAGTGGTTTCAGGTCAAAATTACTTTCCAATCAAAAGTTATGGCCAAAACAGTATCAACTAGGGGTAAAATGGTCATTTAAAAATCGACAAAAATCATGGACATGGGAAATGACTCTAATAGATGTTTCCCAAAGTTACATGACCATACGACTTCACATGGGAAAGAAATAAATATTCTACGATCCTATGATGTGTAGAATACGGGTCGTTACACTCTCCCCCCCTTAAGAAATTTCGCCCCCGAAATTCCCTAATCCAAACACACACAAAGATTCCTGCATGCCTATCAATCATAAAACAACAATCAAACATGCAGAATAAGCAAAACAAGTCTATCCTAGCATGCGGAATAACTAAATCGCAAAGTAAATCTTACCAGGCAAAGAGTTCTGGATAAGCCTTCCTAATGCTCTCCTCTGTCTCCCAAGTACAATCATTCTCGTTCTCGCCCCACTGAACCTTGACTAGCTTCACCGCCTTCCTTCGAAGTTGCTTCGTATCATGCCCCACAATACGAATCGGCTTGCGGTTCCCAACCGCCTCGGGTTCTACTTCGAAGTCCTCTAACTGATCAGGTGAAATAGTCATATCTGAGTCGTGAACGGACTTCCTTAGTTGGGAAACATGAAATACATTGTGAACTCCCGCCATCTTCTCTGGTAGGCCAACTCTATACGCCAAATTCCCGACTAGTTCAAGAACAGGGAATGGCCCAACAAATCTTGGTGCCAATTTTCCTCTCCTGCCAAATCGTATCACGCCCTTCAACGGAGAGATCTTGACAAACACCAAGTCACCAACGGAGAATTTCAAGTCGCTTCTCCTCTTATCAGCATAACTCTTCTGCCTATCTTGGGTAGCTTTCATTCGTTGCTGAATGATCTTAATCTTATCGGAAGTTTCTCTCACCACATCTGGTCCAAGCACAAACTTCTCGCCAGTCTCTATCCAACACGACGGTGAGTTGCATGGTCTTCCGTACAAAGCTTCATATGGAGCCATACCGATACTGGATTGGTATCTATTATTATATGCAAACTCTACTAGATGCAAATGATCATCCCATGATCCACCAAAATCCAATATACAAGCTCTCAAGAGATCTTCCAATATACGATTCACCCTCTCCGTCTGACCGTCGGTCTGAGGATGATATGCGGTACTGAGATGTAATCTTGACCCTAGAGCCTCTTGTAAGCTCTTCCAAAACCCACTAGTGAACAACGGGTCTCGGTCACTCACAATGCTTTTGGGTACTCCATGAAATCTCACTACCCACTTCATATACAATTCTGCCAACTTGGCTGCCGTCCTGGTCGATTTGACTGGTATAAATCTTGCGCTTTTAGTCAATCGATCCACAATTACCCAAATGCTATCATATCCCGATCTAGTCCTTGGTAGGCCATCGATGAAATCCATCGAGACTTGCTCCCACTTCCATTCGGGAATTTCTAATGGTTGCAACAACCCACTAGACTTCTTTTGCTCGGCTTTAACTAGCTGGCAATTCATGCATTTGGATATAAACTTCCCAACGTCTCTTTTCATCCCTTCCCAGTAGTAAGTCTGTCTCATGTCCCGATACATCTTATTACCGCCGGGATGTATAGTCACTTTTGAGTGATGACATTCTCTAAGCACTTCATCTCTCAAACCATTCACGTTGGGCACAACTAGTCTTCCATTCTTTCGAAGCCATCCATCTCGATCAAGCCCATACACATTCATCTCCTCATCGAAACCCATCTCTAACTTGGAGATGATTTCCAATAGATTAGGATCGTCCCTCTGGCTGGAACCAATCCGCTCTATCAAAGTAGGTCTGATCGTCAAACTAGCTAGCATAACTGGATCCAACTCGCACCTTGGTCTGAAATCAAACCCCGCGATATACTCCAGTTGCTTCCATTCAAGAAACATTGCCCCTAAGCTGGCATGTCTCCTACTCAAGGCATCGGCTACCGCATTACCCTTCCCAGGTGTATACGCGATATCAAAATCATACGAAGCCAAGAACTCTAACCATCTCTGCTGACGGAGATTCAAATCTTTCTGAGAGAATAGATACTTTAACGATTTATGATCGGTAAACAACTCGAATCTTTCTCCCAAGAGATAGTGTCTCCACATCTTCAGCGCAAATACAATCGCTGCCAACTCCAAATCATGGGTAGGATACTTCTTCTCATGCGGCTTTAGCTGTCGACTAGCATAAGCTATAACCCTACCTCCTTGCATCAATATTGCACCCAGTCCGGTACCACAAGCATCCGTGTATACCGTCATCTCTTCATTCCCTTTAGGAATGACTAACACTGGCGCACACATCAACCTCTCCTTTAAACTTTTGAAGGCATCCTCACACACTCCGTCCCAGACGAAGGACTGATTCTTCTTAGTCAACTGAGTCAACGGTGCTGCAATCTTGGAGAAGCCCTGGATAAACTTACGATAATATCCAGCTAATCCCAAGAAACTTCTTACATCTGTTGCATTCTTGGGCGTAGGCCAATCTTGTACCGTAGCCACCTTCGCAGGGTCCACGGCAATACCACTCTCTGAAACAACATGCCCCAAGAATCTCACTTCCCTTCTCCAAAAATGACACTTAGATAATTTCGCTTTCAATTGGTGTTTCCTCAACACCTCCATCACTATCCTCAAATGCCCCTTGTGTTCCTCCTCTGTCCTTGAATAAACAAGGATATCATCCACGAACACAAGAACAAACTTATTCAACTGATCTCTGAATACTCGATTCATAAGATCCACAAAATAGGCTGGTGCATTGGTCAACCCAAATGGCATAACCAACCACTCATAAAATCCAGACGGCGTCCTAAATGCCGTTTTTGGAACACTCTCATCTGCTACTCGAAGCTGATGAAATCCTGTCGCGAGGTCCAACTGGGAGAACACTCTAGCTCCTTCCAGCTGATCAAACAAATCATCTATCCGCGGTAGAGGATACTTATTCTTCCTCGTCACCTTATTCAACTCGCGATAGTCCACACACAAACGAAGGGAACCATCTGCCTTAGTGGCAAACACAACTGGTGCTCCCCACTCGGAGACACTCCTTCTAATAAATCCCTTCTTCAAAAGATTGCTGACTTGCACCCCGAGCTCTCGCTGCTCCCTTGGTGCCATACGACGAAGTGGCATCACTATAGGTCTGGCATCTTTCACTAAATCAATACGGAACTCAATCTCTCGGTGTGGTGGAAGCCCGGTCACCTCCTCGAAGACGTCCGGATACTGGCCAACCACGGGCACATCTGACAACTCATCCTGCGGGATGTCGAGGGAATTTACAAAATTAGCCATAACCCCGTCACTGGGTAGACTACCAAACACTACCCTCCGCCCATCATCCGCCCTCACTGTCACCAAAAAGCCCTCACAGTCTACCACCACCCCGTATCTTTGGAGCCAATCGACTCCCAATATAATGCCATACCCAGTAAAGCCCAAAACAAAGCAATCACATACAAACATACATCCATGACTCGATAAGACCAAATTCCTGCAAATCATACTAAGGCTAGTCGACCACCAATCGGGTTCGTCACTATCAATGGCCTATCGACTATCTCGGGTTCCAGTCCCAACCTATCTACCAGGTCACTAGATATGAAGGAACGGGAAGCCCCAGTATCAAACAAAACTCGAACTGGTATATCATAAATAGAAAGCATACCTTGAATAACAACATTCTTTCCTTTCTCCGCCGCAGTTGGGGCATTCGACGAAGAAGGAACAGCATCAAGAGCATATGCTTTCACAATCTGCTTCTCCTTAAGAGGTTGCGGACACTTATCCTTCTGATGTCCCACTTGACCACAGTTGTAGCACTTCCTTTCCGCTGGCTTGGCCCGACATTCTTTAGCATAATGGCCCTTCTTTCCACAACTGAAGCACTCAACATCCTTCTTACTCTTTTTCTGGCCACCTTTAGATTGGTCCTGCTTCCTCTTATTCTGAGAGCTATTCTTGCCTCCACCGCCTGCTTGCGGCTTTGGCCCTTCTGCAGATGCAGCCTCAGTCTTTGACTTAGGGTAAAGACTCTCTGACCTCAAAGCTTTTCCCACGATCGATTCAAAAGTCTCATCGATGTGGTTAATGAGCCTCTCCCCCAAGTACCCATCCAGACCAGTAATGAACTTCTCATTCTTCTTTTCAGGAGTATCAATAAGAGACAGTCCATACTTCGACAAAGTGTCGAACTCAGCAATATAATCAGAAACTGCCCTTCCGTTCTGTTTGAGTTCCAAGAACCTCTTAAACAACACTGACTTCTGGGCAGCTGGGATAAACTTCTCGCTAAAGCGAGCCTTGAACTGAACCCAAGTAACCTGGTCCTCTGGAATAGCTGTTCTGATAGCATTCCACCAATTCATCGCTCGCCCTTGCAGCTGACGAGACGCTAGCCTTCTCTTCATCGCATCCTCGAGACCCAAGTCATCAAAGGTACGGTCACAGCTATCCATCCGGTCTTGAACATCCGTGGCCGACTCCGTTCCATGGAACGGTTTCCCACCAAGATTGGTGTAATCCTTGCACAACTTGGCGAAATCGACCCTAGGTGCCTGCACTACTGGGCCAACACCAACTCCGGGATTGGGAATTGCCCCTTGCACTTCTCTGAGCATGTCTCTCATGAGGTTAGTAAACATAGCCCTCATGTCAGCGGCATTCCCTTGGTTGGTCCCTCTACCAGCACCCCTCGTCTCTCGGCTCATCGTTAATCTGTAAAAAGGGAAACGATTAACGACCCCATAGTGGTGCTAGTGCAGTGCGACTTCATCTTTATACTACTAATAGTATATACATACATAGCTTTTGAAAACCAAAGTAATCACAAATACGCGCTCTTTTATACGTACTAACTCTCCCTAGTGTCTTTCCCTAGGTTAACTACGCAACCTAGAGCTCTGATACCAAGTGTGACGGCCTGCCCCGCACCAACCGACATTTACTCCAAAAGTGCATTGTACACATGTCCAGTTAGCACGGAACGGGTCGTCAGAAGGGAAAGGAGGAAGGGAATGAATATACAAGTAACCTGTAGAATGTCTCGCAGCGCATGGAACAAAATATAATAATAACATACTTGACATAAAACAGGAGAGACAGTGCATAAGCTGAAAATCAAAACTAAACATCATAGCAGCGGAAATCCAAAATACAGCTTATTACAACTTTTCAACTGTCTCAAAGCAAAGTAAGATAAATGAGGTACACTACTAATGCCAAAGTAGCGACTACCAACGACACAGGGAGAATGTGTATATATATATAATACGTGGAAGCCTCCTGCCCGCCTCTGAATCAGCTACTCGCGCATCACCAGCTAACCTGTCTCTAGTCTGCTCGTGTGAGCACCCAGATTAATAAGAGGAAACATAAAACTCTGGGTCAGACATAAAGCCTGGTATGAGCGATAAGCATCTAAAGTGAACGATAACAGGTAGACTAAAACATACCTGAACCTGGACCTGCAACCAAAGAGTTAGCACTACATACTGTACAACACTCTAAGGTATCATATCAAACAGTGTAAAGATACGGAGGTGGGGGAGGTGTGTATGTTATAATGATGGAAAATAATCAAGCATAGCATCCATCCTCACATCTCTCACTCAGTGCGTAAAGCACACGATATTCACCACTTCGATCACCCAACATTCCTTGCTATGATCACTTTGCCCCATGAAGTCATAAATGGCTTCACTGCACTGATAACGTAGCCACTAATTCCTCGCTATGTCCACTTGCCCCATGGAGTTATTCACCCCATCTGCGCTGGCTCATAGCCTTACTAATCCTTACTATGTCCACTTGCCCCATGGAGTTATTCACCCCATCTGCGCTGGCTCATAGTCTTACTACGCATCACCTTGCCCCTCAGGTCATAATGACCCTACTGCACTGATAACGTAGTCTTGCTACCATCACTTTGCCCCTCAGGTCATAATGACCCTACTGCACTGATAAGTAGCCATCATCCATTCTTAGTGGTGAATCGAAGTTATGAACGTCGACAACTCCTTAGCACACGTCCCACAGCAAAGTCCAACCATGAAGTGAACTCATTGGTTCCCAACTGGTTCCGGGATCCTGAGCTCTAACTTCCATTTGGACTACCTTTGCATCTCGGGTTATTGGTCATCACCATCGGATCGGATCGGATCAGCCTTCACATTCTTCATCGGATCGGATCGGCCATTTCATTCGGATCGGGTCGCGCTTCTTGCATCGGATCGGGTCGTGGTCCTCCAGCTCGTGGCTCCTCTTCCTGATTCGGATCGGCGTCACCACTTCGGATCGGATCGGGTTGCTTCATCCGGGTCGGGTCGTGTCTTCTGATCGGGTCGGATCGTCTCGCCTAGTACCCATCGACTCGTGAACTCCCCACCCTCTTCTGGCTTGGATCGGGGGTGCTTGTTGGTTCGGATCAGGCTCCTACTACCGGATCGTGCCACCTAACTTAAGTCGTGACCAACTCCTTCAAACGGATCGTGACGCCCAGCTGGAACGGATCGAGTCGCACTCCCCTTCACCGATCCGATCCGGATTCTGGGTCATTTCCTGCATGTTTCCTGCGACTGTTTTTACGCCATTCGACGGCGTTTTTGACCAATCTAACACTTCTAAACAATCACAAAGCATTTCATATAGTCATAGCAACATGCATAATCAGCCACAAACATCATTCACATCAATATAATAGGTTTAAATGGATCAAACATACCCAAAGCCCCATATTTTCCCCTAAACATATTTAGGTGAAACTAATGATAGGATTAGCAAATATTAACCAAATTAACCCAAATTCATATCAGAGGCCTAAAACATCATTCCGAATTTTATAAATATTTTTCCAGAATTTTATCATGTTTAAATTCGCTAATTAACACTAATCACCCCTAATTAGCCATAATTAGTGCAAAACTATGCAAATCACTCACCTTAGTCACAAAATAAACTAAGATCTGAAATGATTCTCTGATTTGATGCGAATTTCAATACCAAACAGCAGCTCCTTTGTTGATTTGGTGAAGATCCTTCTTGATTAGGGGTTGCTAAGCCAAATCCTTAACCTAAAGGTGATTTGGAGGTGATTTAGAGGTTGTAGGCCATTTTTAGGGATCCTTGGTGATAAGTGGAGGCTAGAAAACTGAAATGGAATGATTTTCCATCTCATTTCAGCCCTCCCATAACCCTAATCCCGAAATGGGTTATGGGCCTACTCACTAATCACCCGATTTGGCCCGGTTGAGCAGTTTTTCACCCTCCAAATCTTGTTTCAGCCATATCTCCCAAACGGTAAGTCCGTTTGGCTATTATGACCACTCTACGGAAAGAGAAACCATCAAACGAATCAAATGAAAGTGGTTTCAGGTCAAAATTCCTTTCCAATCAAAAGTTATGGCCAAAACAGTACCAACTAGGGGCAAAATGGTCATTTAAAAATCGACAAAAATCATGGACATGGGAAATGACTCTAATAGATGTTTCCCAAAGTTACATGACCACACGACTTCACATGGGAAAGAAATAAATATTCTACGATCCTATGATGTGTAGAATACGGGTCGTTACAATGTTGGTTATGAATATTTGATTATTTATATCATTGTTATTTAATGATTTGAATGTTGTAATAAATGTGATGTCATTTGTATTGTATCATCTTAAATTAAGTGTACGCATTATTATTGCTGGATGCTTATGTGAAATGTGGATTTGAATGCTCATGTATTGCATCTTATGTTTATATCTTGCTAAATGCATTTCTGAAATGCACACTATTTTTAGGAATACGGTCAAGTAAATGGGTGTATGAGTTCATGGGTCAACCTATTTAACTCAACCCGACCCATTTAAATAAACTAGTTACACGGATCAAGTTGGGTCAACCCGTTAAACGGGTTGGGTACGGGTTGAGAAAGTATGACCCGTTTAATAAACAGGTGACCCGACCCGTTTAAAAATTGACCTGAACCCGAGTTAACCCGAGTTAACCCGACCCAAACCCACCCGACATGACCAATTGACATTTCTATCTGTTGATATATGTGTTGGCAGTTTCACTTTTTATTTTATGAATTTAATAATAAATCCTATTCATTTTCCTCTAGGGTTAATTTAATCCTACACAACATAAGTGTCTACAATTATTCATTGGATATATACAATTATTCGACAACTTAATTCTAAGAAATTTATTTATATACAATTTGTAAGGATGTTTGGTGTATTCTGAAACTAAATATGGACTTTAGTCAAACCGTCTTTTTTATATATTTCAACAATCTAACGATTTATTAAAATTATCAGTAATGATGTTAGTGATAAGAGGAAATTTATGTATCAGATTGTGGGTGACAATATTGAGCTTACACAAACTGGAGATGTAGGAGAGACTAATAAGCTTGAGTTATATGAACACACTTGGGATAGGAACTTCATCTTTCATGCTCTTATCCATGTTATGTGCCAAATCTTGCCTTGGCCTTTTCCAGTTTCACCCGTGTTGTTGGCCCACCCAGCACCACTTGTAGATCCTCCTCCTTTGAGGCGGGCTAGGGTTTTCATATCATGTAGTCTAGATGTTATTAGTCTAGTTCCTGTACTTTACTTGTTAGTGTACTGACACTTCAAACCAGAATTGGAGTTTTGTGCCTGTGCAGAACTCCTCTTATCTTCTTTCCTTATTCTAATAAAAGTGGTACACCTACTATAAAAACAGCTTGCCTTGCCTAAAAAAAAGATCTGCAACTTCGGTGGATGACAGTGCTTTATATTCTTTTGGTATTATAGAAAATGAAGACTACAGTGGAAAGAAATGAAGAATAGTTTACCCAAAAGATTTTTTAAAAAAAATTGAATTTTCTTTATTATCATATACAATAAATACATATATTTCTATGGCATTGATAACTCACCATTTCACTTTTTAAAACGTACCATTTTTATTTAAGATAGACTGATAATGTACATCGAGAAGGTACAATCAGTCAATATCACATCCTAGTGAATTAAGAATGAATCATCTTCCCATTGGAACACGTTAACGTTCTCTTTATATAAAGAGTGGGTAATCACAAATGAAAGTTATATGATTATACTTTTACTTATGATCTCAGTTTTGGTATATATGTTAGAATTCTGTTATTTCCACCAAGACATCCACTATTGATTTTGTAGAAGATACATGCTAGGTAAATTTCAAACTATTCATATCATATTGTATATTATGAGTAACAACCCATGAATGACTAAAAAATCATATGTTGTGTATATAATGAATTAGGGGTAGAGGGTATGAAGACAATGAGATTATATGCAAGTCTAGTTTGGATATCTATTCATTGTAACTATTATTAGAGTTTTATTTCAAATGCACACAAGCCACGTGGAAATTCTGAAAATGGTGAGTTGCATTTTCTCCCTTTATTTATACTGCTTGCTTCCTTCATCTGTTATCTTCCTCTTATTTCTCTCCCCAATCATAATATATTAGGTCATCTCGATTTTAACTTGTCATGCTTGCTTTGTTAGGAATTTAATAAAGAGGAGAGAGATACGACATTAATAAAAATGGATTACATTGTTATTAATTGTTACTCACCAATCACATGCGAACAAGCCTTCTTATCACTCCCATTAATAATATTTCTCTAACCCTAGCAATGGCCTCCACCTTCTAAATCACTCCCAAATCACCTTCTAATCACTAATTAAGAAGATCTACATCAAATCAAGGCAAATCAACACCAAATTAGAGCTGGAGCTTCTGTGTTGCATAGGAAAAGCCCCAAAATAGTAGAGTTTTAGATGTAAAGTTTTATTTGTGGCTAAGGTGAGTGATTTGCATTGTTTTTCACTAAATACGGCTAATTAGGAGTGATTAGTGATAATTAGCAAAATTATAGCTCAGAAAAAATCTGAAAAATTTTGTAAAATTCTAAAATAATATTTTAGGGCTCTAATAAAAATTTGGGCTAATTTGGATATGTTTTGCTAATTCTATCATTAGTTATGGTTAAACATGATTAAGGGGAAAACAAGGGTTTTAGGGTATGTTTGATCCATTTTAACCTATTAAAATTGTTGCTTTGATGTTTATGGTTGTTTATACATGTTGCTATTACTGTTAGGTATGATTTGCGATTGTTTAAAATTGTTAGATTGGTCAAAAACGTCGTCGTATGGCGTAAACAGTGGCTGGAAAAGTTGCAGGAAAAGTGCAGGAAATGGGATCGGATCGGACCCCTAAACCGCTTGTGGAGCATCCCACGACCCTGACCTGCTCACGTCAGAGTACCCGGACCAAACTGCTCCTGCTCAAGCACCACGAACCAATCCGATAAAGGGCGAGTACAACGAACCTATGGGTGTCATGAATTAGCGAGCACCAGAGTACCACGACCCGATCCGGAGGGGTGCCACGAACCGTTGTAGGATCACCGACCCGAACCCAATGGGTGCTCATGATTCAAATAGGAGAAGTTGACGTGGACGAACCGATCTAATTAAAGCATGCCATCACGACCCGACCCAGATGGGTAGCATGAACTGAACCAAACCGAAGATGAAGGGAAGGACCGATCCAATCCAGTGATGACCAAAAACCCGAGATGCAAAGGTAGTCCAAATAAGAAGTAAGACTCAGGATCCAGACTGGAACCAATGAGTTAACTTCATGACTTGGACTTTGTTGCGGGATGTGTGCAAAGGGGTTATCGATGTCTGTAGTTTTGACTCACCACCGAGAGACGGATATTGGATATGGATCAGTGTAGTAGAGTTGTTATGACTCCATGGGGTAGAGTGATCGTAGCAAGGCTATGAGCTAGTGCAGTGGAGTCGTCACGACTTCATGGGGAAGAGTGGACATAGCAAGGGACTAGTGGCTATGTATCAGCGCAGTGGAGTCATCATGACTCCATGGGGCAGAGTGATCATACCAAAGGATTTGGGTGGTCAAAGCGGTAGATATCGTATGCTTTACGCACTGAGTGAGAGATGTGAGGATGATTGCTATGCTTGATTGTTTGCCATCACTATGACATGCACACCCCCTCCCCCGTATCTTTACACCATATGTTAGTGTCACCTTAGAGTATTGTACGTCTTGTTGTGCTAACTCTTTGGTCGCAGGTCCAGGTTCAGGTATGGTTAGTTATACCTGTTATTGTTCTGTTTTGCTGCTTATTGCTCATACCAGACTTTTGTCTGACCCAGAGTTTTCTGTCTCTTCTTATTACTCTGGGTGCTCCAAAACGAGCAAACTAGAGACATGTTAGCTGGTTATGCACGAGTAGCTAGTCCAGAGACGAGCAGGAGGCTCCCATGTATTATCTACATATATTCTCCCTGTGTTGTTGTTGATCACTGCTTGGGCATTAGTAGTGTACCTTTCCTTTCTTTTTCTTTAGAGACAGTATTTTGAAGTTGTAATAATGATGCTGAATCATAAGCTGTATTTTGGATTCCGCTGCTATGATGGTTTAGTTTTCAGCTTATGCACTGTCTCTCCTGTTTTATGTCAAAGTTATGTTATTATTGTATTTTATCCCATGCGCTGTGAGACATTCTACAGGTTCCTTGTTAGTTCAAGTTCCTTTCCTTTCCTTTCTTTGGCGACCGTCCTATACTGGTTGGACACCTGAGCATTTCAGGGAAATGTCAGCTAGTTCGGGGCGGGCCGTCACACTTGGTATCAGAGATCTAGGTTGCGTAGTTAACCCAGGGAAAGTCACCAGGGAGATATAGTATACGTATATGAGAGTGCGTATAATATTTGTGATATTTTGGTTTTCAAAAACTATATATATACTATTAGTATATCTAAGGATGGAGTCGCACTGCACTGGCACTACTGAAGAGATGGTTAATCGTTTTCGCTTTACAGATTGAACGATGAGCTGATATACGAGGAATAATAATTCAGGAGCCAATAATAGGAATGCTCCTGATATGAGGACGATGTTCACTGACTTCATGAGAGAGATGCTTAGGGATTAATAACCCGGAAAATCCGAACCAATTTAAAAAATTTTATTTTGGCAATTTCATTGAATTTTGAATATTTAAAATGAATTACTTTAAATAATGAGGACGAGAAATTTATTTTGAATAGAATTGGAACGTATATATTTATTTGCATCATCGTTAGAATATAAATATTTATTTTTAATTATAAAAGGAATTGGAAATGGCACGGTAGTTTGAAAATTCAGTTTCAAATTTCAAATGAATGTACAGGATTCAAAATAAACCGGATTTTAGCGAAACCAAAAATATTTGAATCTATTTGAAAATATCTTTCCAAAGAATCTGAAAAATTGAAATTTCATAGCGAGAATAAAAATTTATGTCCATTTTAAAATTCAGAATAGTCGCTATAGAAATATAGCCCTTAAAAATGGAAAATTTTCAAACGACCTCCGTTTTTTACGAAACCACTTTTGTTGGATCCGGGATGTCAAGTTATTGCTAGATTCCAAAATTCATAATTTTTGGGATTAATACGTGAGTGTGGCGAGGTAAAACGTGATTTGACAGTTTCAGTCAATTTGGATCGACCAGAAAATGACCATTTGTCAAACGGTCTTCAAATTTGAAGAAATTAGTTTTGTTAGGACTGTATCATCAATATGAAGCTAGAAATAATTTTTTTTGGAGTTTGTAGAGTCCATATGTGGCCCCGGTAAATTGAAATGTGTGTTTAAAATTGAATATACTGATTTATATTTTAATTTTGATGGAAACTGATCGAAACAGTCAAATCAGCTTACCGGACATATCCCATTGTGTTCAGAATAGGGGTAATTGGCTTGGGGCGACAGTAGTTGGGTCCCGTTTAGAGTTCAAAAATAAAAGTTGCTTTTGGCAATTTAAAGGAATAAAATATATATATTAAAATAAAACCCCCCGTACCCTTTTCTCCCTTCATTATCGGTCACCACCCCTCTGGTACGATTCAAATCGAAATCAAAACAGAAGAAAGTAAAAAATGAGACCGGTCCTCCCACGCGACCACCATCGCGACCCCTACCTCACGCCGCCGACCAGCCAAACCCCCGACCTTCGACCGATCCTTCCCCCTCCGCTTTATCCCAAACCGCACAACCCCCCCATCTCGAGACACAGCACCGCGAGCACCCCCCTGACCCCCGTTCTTCTCCTCCTCCGTACACCTCCCACCGTCCGCCGCCTCGATCAGCATCGCGCCACGTCGGGACAGCAACACCCTAGAACTCGAGCCTTTGAAATCCTCTGTCCGCCTGCAAAGCTTGTAAAGGGCGGGGAACATCCCACCGCCGATCCGCGAGGCACGACCAGAAATTGTTACAGTGAGTTTTAATTATATATTTTAGTTTAATTTAATTCAAATAACCTTGTTAAACTTCAGATTTTTGTATATAAAATAAAATTGTGTTTTATATGTAAGGTTATGAAAGAAAAATGCGATTTTTATATATAATATCGATGTGTAGAAACATGTTTTTTATATTATAAAAATAATAAAAATATGATTTTTATATTATAAAAATAATAAAAATATGATTTTTATATTATAGAAATAATAAAAATATGATTTTTATTATCTAGGAAGCGAAGTAAAAATAGGATTTTTATCGTTGAAATGGCAATGTAAAAAAAATGTGATTTTTATATATTCATTAGCGATAGAAAGATTCAATTTTTATCTATATAGTAGCGGTATATAAATGTGATTTTTTATCTATGTAGCATTATAAAAATATGAAATTATTTTTAAAAAGATAAAAAATATAATTTTTAGCCTATGTATGTTATTTATAAAATAATCGTAAAAAAATAATTATTGATTGGTTAAAAATATAATTTTTAACGTAGGTATACTACATAGATTAACAATCAAAGCACAGCGGAGTGGTACCCAAAGGTGAGAACTTCTCACTTTTATTTTATTTTCTTGTTGAAATATATACTAGGATGTAGACGGTGCTTAGAAGCCCCCGACACCCATCGTCCACAGACCATGGACGACTTGTTTGTTTGATTGTGTTGCAAAAGTTGATTGTGTGATGTGGAATGGAATAAAATATTTTGTAGTTAAAAATATAATTTTTAACGTGTATATGAATAAAATAAATATTCATAAACAAATCGGACGATTTGTTTATGTACACACATTTGACTGATATTAATTGGGACGATAAATTTTACACATCGCCCAACTGCACAAATAAAACCTGTGTTTGATTGACTGAAACCCCACACGGGTATTGGGATGAGATATGACATACACTAGTCCCAATAATTAGTTGTATGTCAGTCGATTGGTTGACAAGCTGTGTAAGCATTGAATGTTTATATTTAATGCTTATGCAGTGTAGAATGCACTCTGGATGATGGTTGATTGTTTATTATGGTTGTTATACACACCTGATGTGTGAAATCCATATAATCAAATTATATGGTAATTGACTGTGTCTGATTCCAGTTCAGAAAGAATGAATATTTTAAAATAACGAATATTTTAAAATAATGAATACTTTAAAATAATATTCAATAATAGATTAAAATTTGATTTTGATGTCCGAATTGGGATGGACACGAATATATTTAAAAATATAAAGCCGTGTTGATTAGATCAACGCCATTTTGACGTGAACGTCGATTTTATTCGTTTTTATAATGAATATTGAAAAGCAATTGATTTCAAAATCTAATGTTTTGAAAATACTATTGTTTATATATCGATGATGTGGAATATTAAATTTTGATTAGAAATTGAATATGAAATTGAAATCATTTTGAAAATGAATTTAAAACGATTTATAAAATACGTTTTAAAAGAAAATCGATGAAATATATATATTATGTATGTTATATATATATATATATATATATATATATATATATATATATAATGGCCTGAACAGAACGCGCCGCGCTACGGCAGTTCGCGAATTTCGACCATTGACTTCAAACGGACATTACGGGAGATCCGACCGTCGGATTCTCCTAAAACTTGAACCATTGGGTTCGTATCGAAAAGATTTTTCTAACGAATATTATATATTTGAAATCTAACAGTTGGATTTGGAATTATTTCCAAATCAAATTTGGAAAAGGTCGTTGTAAGTGCAGTTCGATGGCCGTTTATGGAAATTGACTGTATGGACCTTGATAAAATTATTAAAAATATCAATAATTTGTGTAAAATCATGACAAATAATTTGGAAAGAATTAGGATGAAAAATTCCATATTTGAAAAGATAAAAATAGATTTTTATCGAAATGAACTAGTTTTGAACTAGAATTATAATCCCATTTTTTTTTAAATAAATAAATTGGATTTGAAATGGCTTTAGAAATAACCAGGATTTACAATATATGAATTGGAATGGATTAAATGAAAATTATCTTCGAAATATTTTGATATTGGATTCCGTGATTATACAGATATTGTGGAGGAATTTGGAAGATGTAGATATATCGTTATTCCAATACGATATTTGTTGATTTCAGAATTTGATATTGAATATAAGCCGATATATTTTCTATTAAAAGCCATGTATTTAATATCAAATTGGATCTTGGGTTTGTTGTGAATGGTATCTTTAATAATACTGTTTTTTAAACCCAATGGAGTTAAGAAAATTAGAAACTGACTGGAGATTAGTTAAGTTGAATGGTTTCCTGAGTATTGATCTAATGTTGGTTTCGGCCTTCAGGGTTAACACTTAGGGAATTGTTCTCTTACTAATTTATGGTTAGAGACTGATGAAATGTGAATTGGGATTGTTGTGAACTGTGTTTTAACGACATTCGTTCTTTAACCCGGTTTACAGTGAAATGGGATTTGGAATTTATAAATCTTTAGTTAAGATTTAAAAGAGATTTTCCAAAGTAAAGTTTTCCAATTTAACATATTAAATTGGAATTGAATGGAATTCGATTTGGAAATAATCGAAGTAAGCTTCTGTAGTGGAAGACGGTTAATATATATGGAATTTAAAAGGCTTTTTCATTATTGCATTTATATTATCGGTTGGATATGAAAGTTTATATCGATTACATATATCGATTTGTTTTCCATGAAGATTCCATTGTTAATGGAATGTGATTTTGGGTTGTCGTGAATGGTATCTTTAATAATACTGTTCTTAGACCCAATGGAGTTAAGAAAATCAGAAACTAACTGGAGATTAGTTAAGTTGAATGGTTTCCTGGGAATTGATCTGATATTGGTTTCGTCCTTCGGGGTTAATACTTAGGGAATTGTTCGCTCGCTAATTTACGGTTAAAGGCTAATGGAATGGAATGTGATTTTGGGTTTATCATGAACCGTGTTTTAAATGAGATTGGTTCTTTAACCTAGTTAAAGACAGGATATGATTTCCCAAGTTAAACAATCGTTAATATTGATTTTTGGGAAGATTAAAACCAAGTGGAGTTTTAATGCATCTTTAATTAGATTGAAATGATATCCAGAGGAAGATTAAAGAATAAATCTAAAGAATTTAGCTATGATAAAATTAATGGGAACCTTTCCCAAAGTATAAGAATATTTGAATAAAGGATTATTCTAGATTGGAATGTGGCGTATGTTGTGTTTTTAGAGCACTTGTTTATTATATACGCGAGTTATTCAGAAAGACCGGGTTTATCCCATTCTTAATAACCGATTCGACGATGTGTCGAGGATGAAGACGGTGGTTGAAGACCAGAGGTCTTCACATCGTTTGGATGATTACTGATGTCTTGATTTGGGTTGTACACCCAAGACAAAGTAATAAGTGGTGATCGTCCAGACGTACTTAGAGATCGATGGATATGCGAGGGCCTCTCACCTGTATTGGACATATGGGGGAGGAATAAGGTGCCTCCGGTTTCATTTAGACCCAGAACGAACTTGTAAATGTATGTGTGTCTGACATCAGATTTCATTTTGTGTGATTGATAGACATCGATTGCATAGCATGGAATTCCTGTGTGGCATGCTGAGATGCAAATGATCAAGGCTTCTGTTGAAAAGCAGGGTTTTGTGGTTGATGATCAAAGCACGACCTTTGTGGCATAGCTTTGTGCAGTGTTAATTCGCGATCCTCACACCCCGGTGTGAACCAAAAACGGGAGAAGGACCTCAAGGAAATGGACATATGCTGGTTTCTAGCTAGGAGTGGTGTTTTGGGTTTTACACAGCCGGACTTTTTACTTATGTGGATGATGGATTGAGAGGCGCCTCGGTTATATCGGTCGATCCGGGGCCGATGGAGTCATTTGGCTCATTTGTGCCCCATAAGGCAGACTAGCATATCGTTTATGGTATTTTTAATCCATACCGTGTGGACCGGCCCTGACGATCCAAGGTGCAGTTACGGCTGTTCCTGGGGCACGGGCTAAACAGTCTCGAAGCGGTGAGGACAATCCCTTGCCTTGGTTCACAGATGAAAATCCAACTTCCGATATGTGACTTTTTGGTTTTAATTATAAACCTATATATGGCGACATAGTGGTATGGGGCACTTATGTCGTTTATGATTGATACTTATGATTGAAATTGTTTTGACACTATACACTTATAGTAATAATAAAACATGAAATTTTACGTACCAAGCATTCTTGGCTATTATAAGGTAAAAAATCTATCCTCCAGCTTGTGTTGCGTTGTGTGATGGGACCTGAGTCTTATAATAGCTTCATTGTTCTTTATTTAGCATTGCGCTGTTGTTTTGTGCACTGGTATTCTTGGGAGGAAACCCATTCCGTGTTATACTGCGTGGTCCCTGGATTTACCTAACTTTAAAATAAAGATTAATAACTGTTTTAGTTCTCATACCAGTCACATGACTGACTTGGAGTTTATTGTTTTAACCTAAACTCTAGGTGCCCCTATTTTCCGCACGGGCAGCCAGTATTTTTGGTTTTGCAGATTTATTTTCATAGGATCCTGGTTTACAGCTGGAATGATATTCGGAAAGCTCTGTATCCATGTATTTTTTCAGTTGTGTTTTGTATTATTTTCCACTGCATTGTAATTTGTAAATCTTTGATATTAAGTAAATGTGTAATATTTATTCATACTCTATATATTCTTGTATTCTGGTGAAATTGTTGTAATAAGCAATGAAATGTTCTTCTGTTTGTGTTCTGATTTGTCATGTTCTCAATTCAATCCGGGCTTTCCTTCACAGGGAAGTTCGGGTCGTCTCAGGGTATCTCCTAATGTTGCAAATGGTGGTGGTGCATCGGTGCAGGCACCTAGGGCCGATTTCGCCAAGCTCTATAAGGACTACACTAGTCTTGGTGGGAAACTATTCCATGGAACAGAATCGACTACAAAAGTTCAGGATTGGCTCGATAGTTGTGAGCGCATCTTCGACGACTTATGGATTGATGATGCAATAAAGAGGAAGCTAGGATCCCATCAGCTGCAAGGATGGGCTATGAATTGGTGGAATGCTATTAAGGAAGCTAATCCAGAGGATCAAGTTACTTGGGAACAGTTTAAGGCCCAATTCAGTGATAAGTTTATCCCAGCTGCACAGAAGTCAGAGTTGTTTAGGAAGATCTTGGAGCTTAAACAGAATGGTAAGGCAATCTCGGAGTATATTGCTGAGTTCGATACTTTATCAAAGTATGGATTATCTCTTATCGACACTTCCGAGAAGAAGAATGAGAAGTTCATAACAGGCTTAGATCAGTACTTGGGGGAATGGCTTATATACCATATTGATGAGACTTTTGAATCGATTGTTGGGAAAGCATTGAGATCAGAGAGCCTTTATCCTAAGCCTGAGGCTGAAATTATTGTTGCATCTACAGAGGGGCCAAAGCCGCAACCAAGTGGTGGAGGTAAGAATAATTCTCCGAATAAAAGGAAGCAGAGTCAGAACTAAGCTAAGGATGGTCAGAAGAAGAATAAAAAAGATGTTGAGTTCTTTAGCTGTGGAAGAAGGGCCGTTATGCTAAAGAATGTCGAGCAAAGCCAGCGGACACGAAGTGCTTCAATTGCGGCCAAGTGGGACATTACAAGGATAAATGTCCGCAACCCCCTAAAGAGAAGTAGACTGTGAAAGCATATGCTATTAATGTTGTTCCTTCTCCGTCGAATGCCCCAACAGCGGCGAAGAAAGGAAAGAATGTCGTCATTCAAGGTATGCTTTCTATTTATGATGTTCCTATTCGAGTATTATTTGATACCGGAGCTTCCCGTTCCTTCATATCTAGTGACCTGGTAGATAGGTTGGGACTGGAACCCGAGATAGTCGATAGACCCTTATTGGTGACGAACCCGATTGGTGGTTCGACCAGCCTTACTATGATTTGTCGTAATGTGGTCTTATCGAGTCATGGATGTATGTTTGCTTGTGATTTCTTTGTTTTGGGCTTTACTGGGTATGGCATTATTTTGGGAGTCGATTGGCTCCAAAGATATGGGGGTGGTGGTAGACTGTGAGGAATTTTCAGTGACTATTAGGGCGGATGGTGGGCGGAGGGTAGTGTTTGGTGGCCTATCTTGTGATGAGGTAATGGCTAGTTTTCTAAATTCCCTCGACATCCCACAGGACAAGTTAGCAGGAATTCCCATTGTTGGCCAGTATCCGGATATCTTCGAGGAAGTGACCGGACTTCCACCACACCGAGAGATTGAGTTCTGCATTGATTTAGTGAAAGATGCCAGACCTATAGTGATGCCACTTCGTCGTATAGCACCAAGGAAGCAGCGAGAGCTCGGGGTGCAAGTGAGCGATCTTTTGAAGAAGGGATTTATCAGAAGAAGTGTCTCCGAGTGGGGAGCACCAGCTGTATTTGCCACTAAGGCAGATGGTTCTCTTCGTTTATGTGTGGACTATCACAAGTTGAATAAAGTGACTAGGAAGAATAAGTATCCTCTTCCATGGATAGATGAATTGTTTGATCAACTAGAAGGAGCAAGGGCGTTCTCCTGTTGGACCTCGTGACAGGATTTCATCAGCTCCGAGTAGCAGCCGAGAGTATTCCTAAAACAGCCTTTCGGACGCCGTCTGGATTCTATGAGTGGTTGGTCATGCCATTCGGGTTGACCAATGCACCAGCATATTTTGTGGATCTTACGAGTAAAGTATTCCGAGATCAACCGAATAAGTTTGTTCTTGTGTTCTTAGACTATATCTTGCTTTACTCGAGAACAGAGGAAGAACACAAGGAACATTTGAGAGTAGTGATGTAGGTGTTGAGAAAACACAAATTGAAAGCGAAGTTTTCTAAGTGTCACTTCTGGAGGAGGGAAGTGAGATTCTTGGGCCATGTTGTTTCAGAGAATGGTATTGTCATGGATCTTGCAAAGGTGGCTACAGTACAAGATTGGTCTACACCCAAGAATGCAACAGACGTAAGAAGTTTCTTGGGATTAGCTGGATATTATCGTAAGTTTATCCAAGACTTCTCCAAGATAGCGGCACCGTTGACTCAGTTGACCAAGAAGAATCAAGCTTTTGTCTGGGATGAAAGGTGCGAGAATGCATTTAAGGTCTACAGCAAAAGCTGACATGTGCACCAATGTTAGTTATTCCCAAGGGGAACGAAGAGATGATGGTATACACGGATGCATATGGTACCGGTCTAGGTGTTGTACTGATGCAAGGAGGTAGGGTTGTAGCTTATGCTAGTCAATAATTGAAACTGCATGAGAAAAGATATCATACCCATGATTTGGAATTGGCAGCGATCGTGTTCGCATTGAAGATGTGGAGACATTATCTCTTGGGAGAATGATTCGAGTTGTTTACTGATCATAAATTATTACAGTATCTCTTCACTCAGAAGGATCTAAATCTCCGACAGCAGAGATGGCTAGAATTCTTGGCTTCCTATGATTTCGATATCGCATATACACTAGGAAAGGGCAATGTAGTAGCTAATGCATTGAGTAGAAGACATGCCAGTTTAGGGGCTATGTTTCTTGAATGGAAGCAACTAGAGTATATCGCAGGGTATGATTTCAGACCAAAGTGCGAATTGGATCCAGTAATGTTAGCAAGTTTGACGATCAGACCCACTTTGATTGAGTGGATTGGTTCCAGTCAGAGGGACGAACCTAGTCTATTAGAAATCATCTCCAAGTTAGAAATGGGAACCGACGAGGAGATGAACAAGTATGGGCTTATCGAGATGGATGGCTTAGAAAGAAAGGGAGACTAGTTGTGCCCAATGTCAATGGATTGAGAGATGAAGTGCTTAGAGAATGTCATCACTCAAAACTAACTATACATCCCGGTGGTAATAAAATGTATCGAGATATGAAGCAGACCTACTACTGGGAAGGGATGAAAAGAGACGTTGGGAAGTTTATATCCAAATGTATGAATTGCTAGCTAGTTAAAGCCGAGCAAAAGAAGCCTAGTGGTTTGCTACAACCATTGGAAATTCCAGAGTGGAAATGGGAACAAGTCTCAATGGATTTCGTTGATGGGTAACCAAGGACTATATTGGGCCATGATAGCATTTGGGTGATTGTGGACCGATCAACCAAGAGTGCAAGGTTCATACCCGTCAAGTCGAATAGAACGACAGCTAAGTTAGCGGAACTGTATATGAAATAGGTAGTGAGATTTCATGGAGTACCTAAAGGCATTGTGAGTGATCGAGATACGTTGTTTACTAGTGGATTTTGGAAGAGCTTACAAGAGGCTTTAGGATCAGAATTACATCTCAGTATCGTGTACCATCCTCAAACTGACGAACAGATAGAGAGAGGATGAATCATGTATTAGAGGATCTCTTGAGGGCTTGTATATTAGGTTTTGGTGGATCATGGGATGACCATTTGCATCTAGTGGAGTTCGCATATAATAATAGTTATTAATCCAGTATTGGTATGGCTCCATTTGAAGCTTTGTATAGAAGACCGTGCAACTCACCATCACACTGGCTGGAAATCGGCGAGAAGTTTGTGCTTAGGCCAGATGTGATAAGAGAAACTTCAGACAAGATCAAGGTTATCCTACAGCGAATGAAGGCTGCTCAAGATAGGTAGAAGAGTTATACTGATAAGAGAAGAAGAGATTTAAAGTTCTCCATTGGCGACTTGGTGTCTGTCAGGATTTCTCCGTTAAAGAGCATGATTCGATTTGGAAGGAAAGGCAAGTTAGCACCAAGGTTTGTTGGTCCATTCCCAGTTCTCGAGCAAGTTGGGAATTTATCATATAAGGTTGAATTACCTGATAAGATGGCGGGAGTTCATAATGTATTTCATGTTTCCCAGTTAAGGAAGTTCGTACAAGACCCCGATATGACTATTTCACCGGATCAGTTGCATGACATCAAAGTAAAACCCGAGGCGGTTGGGAACTGCAAGCTAATCCGTATTATCGAAAGCGATACGAAGCAACTTCGAAGGAAGGCGGTGAAACTGGTCAAGGTTCAGTGGGGTGAGAATGAGAGTGACTGTACTTGGGAAACAGAGGAGAGCGTATGGGAATCATATCCAGAACTCTTTGCCTGGTAATATTTTAATAGTGATAATTTCTTCCTTTGTTAGTAAACCGCATGCTAGGGTAGGCTTGTTGTGTATGTTTGATTGTTTGTGAATGACTGATAGGCATGCGGAACACCTTTGTATGTTTTTGATTAAGGAATTCGGGGGCGAAATTTCTTGGTGGGGAGAGTGTAACGACCCGCATTCTATGTATCGAAGGATCGTAGAACATTTATTTCATTTTCATACGAAGTCATATGGTCGTGTAACTTTGGGGAACGACTATTGGGGTCATTTCCAATGTTCACGATTTTTTCCAATTTTTAAATGACCATTTTGCCCTTAGTGAATCTTGTTTTGCCTATAACTTTTGATTGTCAGGAGTTTTGACCTGAAACCACTTCCAATGGATCCAGACGATGGTTTACCTTTCCGTAGAGTGGTCACATCAGCCAAACGGACTTACCGTTTGGGAGATATGGCTGAAACAAGGTTTAGAAGGTGAAAAACAGCTTAATCGGGCCTAATTAGGGTGATTAGCAGCTAGGCTCATAACCCATTTCGGGATTAGGGTTATGGGGAGGCTGAAATCGGTTAGGAAACGATTTTATTTCATTTTCTCAGCCGCCTAAAACATTTCTCTAACAATAGCACTGGCCTCCACCTTCTAAATCACTCCCAAATCACCTTCTAATCACTAATTAAGAAGATCTACATCAAATCAAGGCAAATCAACACCAAATCAGAGTTGGAGCTGCTATGTTGCATAGGAAAACGCCCCAAAACAGTAGAGTTTCAGATCTAAAGTTTTATTTGTGGCTAAGGTGAGTTATTAGCATTGTTTTTCACTAATTACGGCTAATTAGGGGTGATTAGTGATAATTAGCGAAATTATGGCTCGGAAAAATATGGAAAAATTTGTAAAATTCTAAAATATTATTTTAGGGCTCGGATAAAAATTTGGACTAATTTGGATATGTTCTGCTAATTCTATCATTAGTTATGGTTAAACATGATTAAGGAGAAAACATGTGTTTTTGGGTATGTTTGATCCATTTTAACCTATTAAAATTGTTGCTTTGATGTTGATGGTTGTTTATACATGTTGCTATTACTGTTTGGTATGATTTGTGATTGTTTAGAATTGTTAGATTGGTCAAAAACGTCGTCGTATGGCGTAAATAGTGGTTGGAAAAGTTGCAAGAAAAGTTGCAACAAAAGTGCAGGAAATGGGATCGGATCGGACCCCTAAACCGCTCGCGGAGCATCCCACGACCCCGACCTGCTCGCGTCAGAGTACCTGGACCGAACCGATCCTGCTCAAGCACCACGAACCGATCAGATGAAGGGCGAGCACCATGAACCGATGGGTGTCACGAACCAGCGAGCACCAGAGTACCACGACCCGATCCGGAGGGGTGCCACGAACCGTTGTAGGATCACCGACCCGAACCCAATGGGTGCTCATGACTCGAATTAGAGAAGTTGACGTGGATGAACCGATCTGAAGCATACCATCACGACCCGACCCAGATGGGTAGCATGAACTGAACCGAACCGAAGATGAAGGGAAGGACCAGTCCGATCCGGTGATGACCAGAAACCCAAGATGCAAAGGTAGTCCAAATAGGAAGTAAGACTCAGGATCTAGATGGGAATCAATGAGTTAACTTCATGACTTGGAATTTGCTATGGGATGTGTGCAAAGGGGTTATCGATGTCTATAGTTTTGACTCACCACTGAGAGACGGATATTGGCTATGGATAAGTGTAGTGGAGTTCTTATGACTTCATGGGGCAGAGTGATCGTAGCAAGGCTATGAGCAAGTGTAGTGGAGTCATCACGACTTCATAGTGAAGAGTGGACATAGCAAGGGACTAGTGGCTATGGATCAGTGCGGTGGAGTCATTATGAGTCCATGGGGCAGAGTGATCATAGCAAAGGATTTGGGTGGTCAAAGCAGTAGATATCGTATGCTTTACACACTGAGTGAGAGATGTGAGGATGATTGCTATGCTTGATTGTTTTCCATCACTATGGCATGCACACCCCCTCCCCTGTATCTTTACACCATATGTTAGTGCCACCTTAGAGTATTTGTTACATCTTGTTGTGCTAACTCTTTGGTTGCAGGTTTAGGTACGGTTAGTTATACCTATTATTGTTCTGTTTTGCTGCTTATCGCTCATACCAGACTTTTGTCTGAACCGGAGTTTTATGTCTCTTCTTATTACTTTGGGTGCTCCTAAATGAGTAGACTAGAGACAGGTTAGCTGGTTATGCACGAGTAGCTGATCCAGAGACGAGCAGAAGGCTCCCACGTATTATCAACATATATTTTCCCTCTGTTGTTGTTGGTCACTGCTTGGGCATTAGTAGTGTATCTTTCCTTTCTTTTGCTTTAGAGACAGTATTTTGAAGTTGTAATAATGATGTTGAATCATAAGCTGTATTTTGGATTCCGCTGCTATTATGGTTTATTTTTCAGCTTGTGCACTGTCTTGCCTATTTTATGTCAAAGTTATATTTTATCCCATGCGCTGTGAGACATTCTACAGGTTCCTTGTTAGTTCAAATTCTTTTCTTTGGCGACCGTCCCATGCTGGTTGGACACCTGTACAATGCATTTCAGGGAAATGTCGGCTAGATCAGGGCGGGCCGTCACACCCTCCCTTAAACTGAATATGCCAATATTTAGTTTACAACTGCCACAAGTTTCATCTCTTTATGGTTGGACATGCTCAACTGTTACATGTTGATTGGTTATTTACTTTTCAACCCATCAACAAATAACTCTTGTTTCTTTTAGGGATCCACTGACCGCTCCATTCAGGTCTTCCCTTGTATATGTCATCCCCCCAACAAGCGAGAATCGCAACTCTTCTTTCATACTTGTTGGATGACATAAAACCAATATTGCATCACTCGCAGTTTTGCCTACTTCACTTGTAGGCATGTCTGTCTTCTTACAGACATATCACCAAGCAGTTCCTATGCACTCTTCAAATTGTCCAACCTCATTATCGACTTCGTCTTCTTCTCTATCACCATCTGCAACCAACAATCTGTAGGAAGAACATATTCTCCATGCTGACATCATCATTGCTCACACTTTGTTACATACACCATACTTCTAGCACCACCTACACTTGCAACAATAACAGATCAACTTCTGTTTCCACTATTACTCCAACTTACACAAGCCCATTGTGACACCCCATCTCCATTAAGGTCACTCACATAGGGAATGCCTTAATTTTGGTGGAGCGTTTATTATGTATAGAACAGAAAAGTAAACAAGACAGATAAATATATTTGTACTTGGAAAATAAAAAAACAACTTTTATTGCAGCGGAGAAATAGTTTGGTTACATCACCTCATAAACCAACTACAAAACCAAATACACTTATTATCCATCTTGACAAATAAGTTCTGAGTACATAAAATAAAAGACATAACCCCAACATGAAATAGCCATAAATAAGATAGGCTGAACTTTACTTCAGCGATCCAAGCAACTTCCAAAAGAAAGAGATAAAGTTGTCCAAATCGAGCTCCACTAGTACTAGTCCCATCCTGAGCACCTGGGGGGAAGGAAGAAAAGAGGTGGAAACAATGGAGTCAGACATAAAGTCTGGCAAGTACAATAATTTTAACAATATAATCATTAAAGTAACTAGAATAAGTCATAAGCTGGTAAATAAGGAAATGATTGTGAACAAATGGGCATGACAGATCAAACAAAGGAAATAAGACGAATAAAGATAACGTTAAAGGCGCACCCAATCACTATAAGATAATTACTACATTGCACCACACCAAACACCCTAAAAGTTGATCCCCACCTACTAAACTTAGTAATCATAATAGTAGTTTCGTGTACCCCTAGCTATTTACATAGGTGTCGCCTGCCCCTATCTCCACTAGGTGTACCCACTACCCCCATTCGATCGGCTCCCTAACTCGTAGATACCCGTGTTGGTCCCACAGTTGGGTGTAACACTCCCCAAAGCGGCAACCCGATACCACCAAAGATGCATGGCTTATACCTACATGATGCAACAACGTCTTACCAACCAGCCCGGGCCCACGCACGCACATGACCCTGTTGGACTTGCATTTCCACCGCTAACCCGTTTTGACCTCTTACAATCAACCCAGTAAGCGTGCCCCGTCCTCGACTTGGGTTGAGCTCACAAAGATACTTAATGGGTTACTGGTTTGAAAAGGGCCCCCATGCATGACACAAGTTTTCCACCTATGCTTGGTCCCCACTAAGGTTTCCCACTTAACCCCATTTTTTTATTCATGTCTTCTTACATGTTTCAACTTGGTTAAGTGCATCTAATCGTATTTCACATGCCACCCAAGGCACCCACTTAACCCCCTCGTGTCCCATCACAATGTTTATCAGGTTAAGTGTTACTTAATTCATTAGAACTGTAACCTTGTAGAGACCTCCCACATTAGACTGGCATTTGCGGTTGCTGGATTTGCCGGGCGGGTCCGGGCAGTCTTATACCGCAAACGAGCCTAACCTCGTGTCTTTACAATTGTTACGCATTTAATTCGTACCTTTGACCTCTCACATTAGACTGACATTTGTGGCTGATGGATTTGCCAGGCGGGTCTGTGCAGTCTTACACCACAAAAGAGTCTAACCTCGTGTCTTAGGCGGTTTATTATTACACATCTTTATTTAACCCCAAATTGGATTAATAAGCCTATTCAAATTTGTAAATAAATTCCAAATTTATTTATGTCCATAATTGTCTCTTAAAATTATGTCCATAAATACCAATTATGCCAATTAATGTTTTAATATAATTATATGCCTTTTTAAGGCCATTTATGCCAATTTCACCATTTTTGTGCATATTCAATATTATCCCATCGTCCCCGCGCTATTCGTACGTTTTCATATGACATATGTTAGACTCACAAATAATCTAACTCATAAAAAGAAAAACAACATCACATAACACATAAAATAGATCTAAGGATCATGACATAAGATTACATAGCCAATAACTTGCATACGAATTTCATTCAAACTAGCATATGATACAGAACTAGCATAGGTGATGGACATAAACTTCCATAGCTTATGTACTTCTATAAATACAATCATAAAGGTGTGAACTTGCATATGGATCTAAACATAAAGGTGTAATCTTGCTTATGGATCTAATCATAAAGGTGTGAACTTTCATATGGATTCTAACATATAGATTAATGTCACATAAACTATCATGTGCATATACATGTCTCACATATATTTTAACAACCCAAACTTGCATAAGATTCATATAAGAATATATGATCCAATCACCACAAACTTGCATAAGATATATGATTCAAGTTGCATAGAGTTCACATAAGTACTAATGTGACGGCCCACCCCGCACCAGCCTGCATTTCCTCCAAAAGTGCGCTGTACACATGCTTGACTAGCACGGGACGGTCGTCAGGAGAAAGGAAAGAAGGGAACGAACTAATCAAGAACCTGTAGAATGTCTCACAGCGCATGGAGTAAAATATAATATTAATAATATACTTGACATAAAACAAGTGAGACAGTGCATAAGCTGATAATTAAAATCAACATCAACATCAGAGCAGCGGAAATTCAAATACAGCTTATTACAACTTTCCAAATTTACTGTCTCTAAACAAAAGAAAGCTAAAGTAGAAGATGCACCACTAATGCCCAAGCAGTGATCTTCAACAACACAGGGAGAATACTATATATATATTACGTGGAAGCCTCCTGCTCGTCTCTGGATCATCAACCCGTGCATCTCCAGCTAACCTGTCTCTAGTCTGCTCGTGTGAGCACCCAGAGTAATAAGAGGAGACATAAAACTCTGGGTCAGACATAAAGCCTGGTATGAGCGATAAACATCTAAACAGAACAATAACAGGTGTACTAAACCATACCTGAACCTGAACCTGGACCTGCAACCAAAGAGTTAGTACCACATACCGTACAATACTCTAAGGTGCCATAATAAATAGTGTAAAGAATACGGGGGTGGGGTGTGCATGTCATAATGATAACAAACAAATCAACCATAGCAACAATCCTCACATCCCTCACTCAGTGCGTAAAGCATACGATGTCCACCACTGTCAATCGCTAGACCCATTGAAGTAGTGACGGAGTTCGACTTGCACAACTACTGCTACTACCAAGCTTACCACGTGGAGTCATGACCAAATCTTTACAAATGACCCCACTTCATTGGTTTATAGCCCTTTAGTTGTACCTAGGCCATTGCAGCCCTGAATCCGTTCACGTACTTCCCATGCATCGTGATCCAAAGTCATAGATATCGATAGCCCCTTGGCACACGTCCCGCAGCAAAGCTCAATCATGAAGCGAACTCATTGGTTCCCAACTAGATCCTGAGCTCTAACTTCCCATATTGGGCTACCTTTGCATCTCGGGTTTTGGTCATCATCTTCATCCGGATCGGTCTCCATCATTCGGGTCGGATCGCGCCTCCTGCATCGGGTCGAGGTTCCCCAGACAACCGGGTCGTGCTCCTCTATTTCCTCGTGAATTCAGTCTCCATCGGATCGGATCGGCCATCACTTAAAGTGCACCGGATCGGGTCGCCCTACAAGCTCCGGGTCGGATCGTGTGACTCCCTTCGGTTCGGATCGTTCTTCAGGCTTCAAGCTCCAGTGCATTGCTTCAGATTGATTCGTGGTAAGAGGCTTGGATCGGATTGCATCATCGGATCGTGGTCTTCAAGCATCGGCGGATCGGGTCGCGCCATCGGTTCGGATTGCCTTTGCTTCCACCGATCCGGTCCGGTTCGGGCTGATTTCCTGCAATTCTTCCAGCGAGCAGTTTACGCCATTCGACGGCGTTTTTGACAAATCTAACACTTCTAATTAATCATAAAACACACCATAAAGTCATAGCAACATGTAATAGCAACCACAAACACCAAACAACAATTCAAATGAAGAAAAATGGATCAAAAGTGGCCAAAACTCCTTATTTTCCCTTAAGCATGTTTAAGTAAAACTAATCATAGGGTTAACGAAACTTAATCAAATCGAACCAAATTTCCAACAGAAGCATAAAACATTATTTAAGAATTTATAAACATTTTTCCAGATTTTATTTGTGTATAAATTCGCTAATTAACACTAATTACCCTTAATCAACCGTAATTAGTGAGAAATCATGCAAATCACTCACCTTTGCCACAAAATAAAACACCAAATCTGAAATACTCTCTGTTTGGGTCGAATTCCTATGTATAGCAGCAGCTCCAACCTTGCTCTGTTGCTATTTGGCCTTGTTTTGATGTAGTTTAGGCTTAATCTTCACTAAAAATGTGTTTTGGAGTGGTTTTAGAGGATGGAAGCCATTACTAAGGTCTCAAGAAGGTTTGTGGCGGCTCAAAACTGAAATTAAAGTGACTTCCTAACCCTAATCAGCCCTCCTATGCCTCTAAACCCGAAATTCCCCTCTGGGCCTAGCTGCTAATCACTCGGTTAAGCCCAATTAAGCTGTTTTTCGCCATCTGAAACTTGTTTCAGCCATATCTCCCAAACGGTGAGTCCGTTTGGCTATTATGACCACTCTACGAAAAGAGAAACCATCATCCGGAGCCAATGGAAGTGGGTTCAAGTCAAAATTCCTTTCCAGTCAAAAGTTATGGCCAAAACTGTACCACCTAGGGGTAAAATGGTCATTTAAAAATCGGGAAAAATCATGGACATGGGAAATGACCCTAATAGTCGTCTCCCAAAGTTACTTGACCATACGACTTCGTATGTGACAGAAATAAATATTCTACGATCCTATGATGCGTAGAATGCGGGTCGTTACACTCTCCCCGCCCCCCCCCCCCCCCCCTTTAAGAAATTTCGCCCCCGAAATTCCCTAATCAGAACATACACAAAGGTCCCGCATGCCTATCAATCATAAAACAACAATCAAACATGCAAACAAGCAAAACAAGTCTACCCTAGCATTCAGAAAACTAAATTACAAAGTAAATCTTACCAGGCAAAGAGTTCTGGATATGCCTTCCTAATGCTCTCCTCTGTCTCCCAAGTACAATCACTCTCGTTCTCGCCCCACTGGACCTTGACTAGCTTCATCGCCTTCCTTCGAAGTTGTTTCGTATCGTGCCCCACAATACGAATCGGCTTGCGGTTCCCAACCGCCTCGGGTTCTACTTCGAAGTCCTCTAATTGATCAGGTGAAATAGTCATATCTGAGTCGTGAACGAACTTCCTTAGTTGGGAAACATGAAATACATTGTGAACTCCCGCCATTTTCTCTGGTAAGCCAACTCTATATGCCAAATTCCCGACTAATTCAAGAACAGGGAATGGGCCAACAAATCTTGGTGCTAATTTGCCTCTCCTGCCAAATCGTATCACGCTCTTCAACGGAGAGATCTTGACAAACACCAAGTCACCAACGGAGAATTTCAAGTCTCTTCTCCTCTTATCTTCATAACTCTTCTGCCTATCGTGAGCAGCTTTCATTCATTGTTGAATGACCTTAATCTTATCTGAAGTTTCCCTCACCACATCTGGTCCAAGCACAAACTTCTCGCCAGTCTCTATCCAACATGATGGTGAGTTGCACGGTCTTCCGTACAAAGCTTCATATGGAGCCATACCGATACTGGATTGGTAGCCATTATTATATACAAACTCTACTAGATGCAAATGGTCATCCCACGATCCACCAAAATCCAATATACAAGCTCTCAAGAGATCTTCCAATATACGATTCACCCTCTCCATCTGACCGTCGGTCTGAGGATGATATGCGGTACTAAGATGTAATCTTGACCCTAGAGCCTCTTGTAAGCTCTTCCAAAACCCACTAGTGAACAACGGGTCTCGGTCACTCACAATGCTTTTGGGTACTCCATGAAATCTCACTACCCACTTCATATACAATTCTGCCAACTTGGCTGCCGTTCTGGTCGATTTGACTGGTATAGATCTTGCACTCTAAGTCAATCGGTCTACAATCACCCAAATGCTATCATGTCCCGATCTAGTCCTTGGCAAACCATCGATGAAATCCATCGAGATTTGCTCCCATTTCCATTCGGGAATTTCTAATGGCTGTAACAACCCACTAGGCTTCTTTTGCTCGGCTTTAGCTAGCTGGCAATTCATGCACTTGGATATAAACTTCCCAATGTCTCTTTTCATCCCTTCCCAGTAGTAGGTCTGCTTCATGTCTCGATACATCTTATTACCACCGGGGTGTATAGTCAGTTTTGAGTGATGACACCCTCTAAGCACTTCATCCCTCAATCCATTGACATTGGGTACGACTAGTCTTCCATCCTTTCTAAGCCATCCATCTCGATCAAGCCCATACTTGTTCATCTCCTCATCGATACCCATCTCTAACTTGGAGATGATTTCCAATAGGTTAGGATCATCCCTCTGACTAGAGCCGATCTGCTCAATCAAAGTGGGTCTGATCGTCAAACTTGCTAACATTTCTGGATTCAATTCGCACTTGGGTCTGAAATCAAACCCCGCGATATACTCCAGTTGCTTCCATTCTAGAAACATGGCCCCAAAACTGGCATGTCTCCTACTCAATGCATCTGCCACCGCATTGCCCTTTCCCGGTGTATATGCGATGTCAAAATCATAGGAAGCCAAGAATTCTAACCACCTTTGTTGCCGGCGATTTAAATCCTTCTGGGAGAAGAGATACTTCAACGACTTATGATCTGTAAACAGCTCAAATCTTTCTCCCAAGAGATAGTGTCTCCACATCTTCAACGCGAACACGATTGCTGCCAATTCTAAATCATGGGTAGGGTATCTTTTCTCGTGCGGCTTCAATTGCCGACTTGCATAAGTTACAACCCTACCGCCTTGCATCAATACAGCACCCAGTCCGGTACCATAGGCATCTGTGTATACCGTCATCTCTTCATTCCCCTTAGGAATGACTAACACTGGTGCGCTTGTCAACTTGTCCTTTAGACTCTTGAACGCATTCTCGCACCTTTCATCTCAGACAAAAGCTTGATTCTTCTTGGTCAACTGGGTCAATGGTGCTGCTATCTTGGAGAAACCTTTGATAAACTTACGATAATATCCCGCTAACCCCAAGAAACTTCTTACATCTGTTGCATTCTTGGGCGTAGGCCAATCCTGTACCGTAGCCACATTTGCCGGGTCCACCGCAATACCATTCTCTGATACAACATGGCCCAAGAACCTCACTTCCCTCTTCCAGAAGTGACACTTAGAAAACTTTGCTTTCAATTGGTGTTTTCTCAACACCTCCATCACTATCCTTAAATGTTCCTTGTGTTCTTCCTCTGTCCTCGAATAGACCAAAATATCATCAGCGAACACAAGGACAAACTTATTCAACTGATCCCTGCATACCCTATTCATAAGATCCACAAAATATGCTCGGGCATTGGTCAGCCCGAATGGCATGACCAACCACTCATAAAATCCAGACGGCGTCCGAAATGCCATTTTAGCTATACTCTCAGCTTCCACTCTAAGCTGATGAAAACCTGTCGGGAGATCCAACCGAGAAAATATTCTCGCGCCACTCAACTGATCGAACAAATCATCTATCCGCGGTAGAGGATACTTATTCTTCCTCGTCACTTTATTCAACTCGCGGTAGTCTACACACAAACGAAGGAAACCATCCGCCTTGGTAGCAAACACAACTGGTGCTCCCCATTTAGAAACACTCCTTCTGATAAATCCCTTCTTCAAAAGATCGCTGACTTGCACCTCGATCTCTCGCTGCTCCCTTGGTGCCATACGACGAAGTGAAATCACTATAGGCCTGCCATCTTTTACCAAATCAATACGGAACTCAATCTCTCGGTGTGGTGGAAGCCCCGTCACTTCGTCGAAAACATCCGGATACTGGCCAACCACGGGCAAACCTGACAACTCATTATGCGGAATATCGAGGGAGTTTAGAAAACTAGCCAATACCCCCTCACTGGGTAGACCACCAAACACTATCCTCCGCCCATCATCCGCTCTAGCTGTCACCAAAAAGCCCTCACAGTCTACCACCACCCCGTATCTTCGGAGCCAATCTACTCCGAAAATAATGCCAAACCCAGTAAAGCCCAAAACAAAGCAATCACAAACAAACATGCATCCATGACTCGATAAGACCACATTACGACAAATCATGCTAAGGCTAGTCGAACCACCAATCGGGTTTGTCACTACTAAAGGTCTATCGACAATCTCGGGCTCCAATCCCAACCTATCTACCAGGTCACTAGATATGAAAGAACTGGAAGCTCCGGTATCAAACAAAACTCTAACAGGAACATCGTAAACAGAAAGCATACCTTGGATGATGACATTCTTTCCTTTCTCCGCCGTAGTTGGGGCATTCGACGAAGAAGGAATAGCATTAAGGGCGTAGGCTTTCACCATTTGCTTTCACTACTGCAAAAGTGGGCATATTCGACACTAATTTGTGTGCGTTGCATGAAAAGTGTGGCAAAAGCTATGATTTCTTCGAGCTTCTGCAACAGCATTCATATGTTGTTGCATTATACGTGGATGCACTGTTGCGGTGGGAATTTTAGTGTTCTGATGTGCAACACCAGTTAAAAGCGTAGCATTACGTATATATAATCTAGCTCAGCTATCCGCGTTATCAACATATAAAAACCCCAACCGTAGATGAAAGATTAATCCAACGGTTCAAACCATCTATGGATCTGATGATCTTAAAGTAAGCCATCATCCAATCATTGACAGCCACGTCATTTCATTCTTTTGACGAAATTTTAGTGCGATCTTCTCCCTTCATGAAATCGTTTTCTTCTCTATCATCTAATCGTTTTTCCCCCTTTTTACTATTGACAAAAATTTAAACCTAAATTCACGTCAGTATCGATCCTCTCCTCGACAGCAAATTCTATTCCGAAAAGGATGAAGCTTTGAAACGCTTTCTAGTTTTGATTGCTCAGGGCGCTGACATCGCCAGTTTTTTCCCTCAGGTTCAGTTTGTATTGCACTGTGAATTAGTTGCGCTTATTATAGATTGGATTATGAGTAATTAGTAATTAGTTCATTTGTTACATTTTGGAAAACCCATTCGCTTATGAGTAATTAGTTGCGCTTATTATTGATTTGGGATTTGGGATTATGCTGAGGTTTATTCGAAAATTATACCCAGCAATAAACCATGAGAACCGGGCTACTGGCATGAAAAAGACATTGGTTTATTATAGAGGTCGAGCTAGTTAAGGAATGGGGACTGCGGTTAATTTGCACTGCTTGAGGTTCATACCTTACACTGCGGTTAATTTGTATGCTTGAGGTTAATTTGCACTGCGGTGTGTATGCACTGCGGTGACATCCGAATTTTAAGCCTCTTACCGCAGATTTTGACAAAATCTGAAGCGGGCACTCAAGCATTTTCGTTTTATTACAATACACATCATACACGCAGTGCATATATACACTCACAAGTATACACGCACGCACAAGTATACACGCACAAGTATCATAAGTATACACGCACAAGTATACACGCACAAGTATCACAAGTATACAAGCTCAAGTATCATAAGTATACACGCACAAGTACACACGCTCAAGTATCATAAGTATACATGCACAAGTATACACGCACAAGTATCACAAGTATACAAGCTCAAGTATCATAAGTATACATGCACAAGTATCACAAAGTTTCACAAATATTCACAAAATTTCAAGCCAAAAATCATTACCAGCAGAATAAAACCAACATCCACAAACATCACCAGTCATCACCAGCATCCACACCAGCATCAGCACCAGCATCCATGTCGGAGTCATTGTCCACGTCAGAGTCATTGTCTATGTCAGAGTGGCTGTTAAGGATAGAGCATAGTCAGCGACCAAACTAGAATTTCTTGTTGTGGAGGGCAAAGTGATCTTTGGATGATCAAACTTCAATAGGTATGTTAATTCTATTTCTGTAAACATTTTGTGATCCACCTAATATATTATATGACCAAACTTCTATTTCTGTAAACATTTTGTGATCCACCTAATATATTATATGATTCAATTCTCAAATAATGTGATCCACCTACGAGTTTATATGCCTTAATTATCAAACAATTTGACATGTAACACACATTAATTATCAAACAATTTGACATGTAACCACATCTGAAGGAAATTCAAGCCATACAATAATAGTGTCTCAAATTCAAGCCACACAACCACATCTATGTACAACTAACAGAGCACCAGTTTGTATTATTATTTCAGAATCTTGGGTGGGGCATTATAACCTTGTATGTATGTATGTGAGTGTGTGCATGTGTGGTTGTGTCTCACTATAAGAAACTGTGGATGGAAGTAAAATTTACCTATGATCACAAAAAAATGGTACCACCGGTTCCTCCCTATTGCTCACAAACAGAATTTCAGGCCTCGTCAAAGGATGAGTATGTGTGGTGCGCTCAACCCTAATGATGTATTTCTTGTTGTCGAATCGAGCAGCAAAAACATTCTCCAAGCCAATGCCTTCATAAAATTCCATTTTCAGGTATAATGATCTATGGTCAATTCGAGACCCAATGACAGTCGTCAATTTCACACACATTTCCCATTGGCGTCATTAATTCTTTTATTGCAGGAACATTTGTCTTCAGGAACTCGGGAAAGCCAACAACTCTGGCCCATGATTCTGCCTCGAACGCTGGTTCAGGCTCAAATTCTTCAGCAGACCATTATTGCACATAAAAAGCACCTCCAATTTTTGTAAAAAGTTTCAACATTAGCGCATGATCACGCGTACTGTAAGATGGGCATGTTATTAGAAAAGAGTTTTTGGGTATAACCCGTATAGTCCACTCCTCATTAAGCTTCAGCGTATGCCTAAGCGTGAGATGCACAAATTAGTAAGTCCAATGTCCTGAAAGAACAGTAGCAGTGATGCATAGTGAAGAGTCCTCCATTGTTTTTTTTTTAACTTTTGGCGATGGAGTTTTGTTTAGGAGTTGAAGATGTAGATGACGATATGCTTCTGAAGCTTGACAGGATATGAAGTGACACACTGTACGTGGCAGTAATATGGGAACTGAAAACTTTTTGCTCAGAAGACGAATGGCCATATGAAATTGCTTATTTATTGGCTGGCATGAGTGACCAATCGCCAATGGTCAGTAAGTCAATTGTAATAATTGTGTTCATAACATTTTACTAAGAAGGCCAATGGCCATTCGATGCCACCACTTATCAAATAACTTGTTATCATTTGATCAGGTGCATATTTAATTCTGGAAGGCAGAGGGATACATTTTGCAGATCGGATTGCTGCATATATATGATTCATATATAGGTACATACTAACATACATATATATTTCCTATTGCAATCGGATTGCTGCATATATATGATTCATATATATATATATATATATATATATATATATGAGTAATACATTTTGCAGGTGTGGACACATGTGTACATGTTCAGAATTCGCTAAAGAATTGGCCAGGAATGGATCAGGATAATGTCCCTTATGCCGTGCACCTATTCTTGAAGTAGTTCGAGCTTACTGTATACAATGAACAAAACGGTGTAGCTGATTTTTGAGTTATGATATTTGGATAATTAAAACAATTGCTTTGGATGAGTTTCTTGTACAAAACCTGTATTGCAAAATATTTAATTAAAGCATTGTATTTCTATCAAATTAGTGTTGCATTTTCCTTCTTCTACTGTTGCGTTAGCTTTTATTAATATTGCATTTCATTGTAATGGTGTTGCATTACATATTGTAGTGGTGTTGCATTACATTAAATATAATTGCTTACCCGTCGCACGTGGACCCCACAGCTGACGTGGATAGCTGGTGTGGCATGTGACACGTGGAGTGTTGACATGGAGAGATGACGTGTTGTGTGACACGTAGACAGCTGACGTGGAAGCACTGGAAGCCGGGCCCTAACTAATGCTTAAGGCAGCGCTGAATAGTGTTGCATTACGTGCAAATAGTGTTGCATTATGGCTATAATGCAACACTTTCTTTCTGTGGCCGTAGATGGGCAAAAGTGTTGCCTTAGGTGGCTAATGCAACGGTCGCGGATGCCACGCCCCCCTGGTGTTGCCTATTTGAAAAAATGGCCTACGGCAACGCTTTTTTGATCTACGGCCACATAAAAATAGTGTCGAATATACCCACTTTTGTAGTAGTGTTTTCTTTAGGGGGTTGCGGACACTTGTCCTTGTGATGTCCCATTTGGCCGCAATTGAAGCACTTCCTATCCGCTGGCTTGGCCCGACAATTACTAGCATAATGGCCCTTCTTACCACAGCTGAAGCACTCAACATCTTGCTTATTCCTTTTCTTCTGGCCATCCTTAGTCTGATTCTGCTTTCTCTTATTCTGGGAACCACCTTTGCCCCTACCACTTGCTTGTGGTTTTGGCTCTTCTGCAGATGCAACCTCAGTCTTCGGCTTAGGGTAGAGACTCTCCGACCTCAATGCTTTTCCCAGAATCGACTCAAACGTCTCATCGATGTGGTTAATAAGCCTTTCCCCCAAGTACTGATCCAAACCAGTTATGAATTTTTCATTCTTCTTCTCGGCAGTATCAATAAGAGATAACCCATACTTCGACAAAGTGTCGAATTCAGCAATATACTCCGAGACAGCTCTGCCATTTTGCTTGAGCTTCAAGAATTTCTTAAACAGCACTGACTTCTGAGCAGCTGGAATGAACTTCTCGCTAAAGTGAGCTTTAAACTGCTCCCAAGTAATCTGATCTTCGGGAGCAGCTGTCTTTATAGCATTCCACCAATTCATTGCCCGCCCTTGCAGCTGACGGGACGCTAGCCTTCTCTTCATTGCATCCTCGATACACAAATCCTCGAAGATACGTTCGCAACTATACAACCAATCCTGAACATCCGTGGCCGACTCCGTTCCGTGAAACGGCTTCCCACCAAGGCTAGTATAATCCTTATTTAGTTTGGCGAAGTCGACCCTCGGCGCTTGCACTATTGGACCACCACCATTCCCACCATTGGGAGCTGCCCTCTGTACATCCCTAAGCATCTCTCTCATGAGGTCAGTAAACATCGTCCTCATGTCAGCAGCATTCCCATTATTGGCCCCTCTACCGGTACCTCTAACATATCGGCTCATCGTCAATCTGAAAAAGGAAACGATTAACGAGCCCATAGTGGTGCTAGTGCAGTACGACTTCATTCTAATACTACTAATAGTATATATATATATATATAAAGCTTTTAAAAACCAAAATAATCACAAATATGCTCTCTCGTATACATATACTATCTCTCCCTGATAACTTCCCTAGGTTAACTACGCAACCTAGAGCTCTGATACCAAGTGTGACGGCCCGCCACGCACCAGCCTGCATTTCCTCCAAAAGTGCGTTGTACACATGCCTGACTAGCACGGGACGGTCGTCAGGAGAAAGGAAAGAAGGGAACGAACTAATCAAGAACCTGTAGAATGTCTCACAACGCATGGAGTAAAATATAATATTAATAATATACTTGACATAAAACAGGTGAGACAGTGCATAAGCTGATAATTAAAATCAACATCAACATCAGAGCAGTGGAAATCCAAATATAGCTTATTACAACTTTCCAAATTTACTGTCTCTAAACAAAAGAAAGCTAAAGTAGAAGATGCACCACTAATGCCCAAGCAGTGATCTTCAACAACACAGGGAGAATACTATATATATATTACGTGGAAGCCTCCTGCTCGTCTCCGGATCATCAACCCGTGCATCTCCAGCTAACCTGTCTCTAGTTTTCTCGTGTGAGCACCCAGAGTAATAAGAGGAGACATAAAACTCTAGGTCAGACATAAAGCCTGGTATGAGCGATAAGCATCTAAACAGAACAATAACAGGTATACTAAACCATACCTGAACCTGGACCTGCAACCAAAGAGTTAGTACCACATACCGTACAATACTCTAAGGTGCCATAATAAATAGTGTAAAGAATACGGGGGTGGGGTGTGCATGTCATAATGATAACAAACAAATCAACCATAGCAACCATCCTCACATCCCTCACTCAGTGCGTAAAGCATACGATGTCCACCACTGTCAATCGCTAGACCTATTAAAGTAGTGACGGAGTTCGACTTGCACAACTACTGCTACTACCAAGCTTACCACGTGGAGTCATGACCAAATCTTTACAAATGACCCCACTTCATTGGTTTATAGCCCTTTAGTTGTACCTAGGCCATTGCAGCCCTGAATCCGTTCACGTACTTCCCATGCATAGTGATCCAAAGTCATAGACATCGATAGCCCCTTGGCACACGTCCCGCAGCAAAGCCCAATCATGAAGCGACCTCATTGGTTCCCAACTAGATCCTGAGCTCTAACTTCCCATATTGGGCTACCTTTGCATCTTGGGTTTTGGTCATCATCTTCATCCGGATCGGTCTCCATCATTCGGGTCGGATCGCGCCTCCTGCATCGGATCGGGTCGAGGTTCCCCAGACGACCGGGTCGTGCTCCTCTATTTCCTCGTTAATCCAGTCTCCATCTGATCGGATCGGCCATCACTTCAAGTGCACTGGATCGGGTCGCCCTACAAGCTCTGGGTCGGATCGTGTGACTCCCTTCGGTTCAGATCGTTCTTCAGGCTTCAAGCTCCAGTGCGTTGCTTCGGATTGGTTCGTGGTAAGAGGCTTGGATCGGATTGCATCATCGGATCGTGGTCTTCAAGCATCGGCGGATCGGGTCGCGCCATCGGTTCGGATCGCCTTTGCTTCCACCGATCCGGTCCGGTTCGGGCTGATTTCCTGCAGTTCTTCCAGCGAGCAGTTTACGCCATTCGACGGTGTTTTTGACAAATCTAACACTTCTAATTAATCATAAAACACACCATAAAGTCATAGCAACATGTAATAGCAACCACAAACACCAAACAACAATTCAAATGAAGCAAAATGGATCAAAAGTGGCCAAAACTCCTTATTTTCCCTTAAGCATGTTTAAGTAAAACTAATCATAGGGTTAACGAAACTTAATCAAATCGAACCAAATTTCCAACAGAAGCATAAAACATTATTTAAGAATTTCTAAACATTTTTCCAGATTTTATTTGTGTATAAATTCGCTAATTAACACTAATTACCCCTTAATCAACCGTAATTAGTGAGAAATCATGCAAATCACTCACCTTTGCCACAAAATAAAACACCAAATCTGAAATACTCTCTGTTTGGGTCGAATTCCTATGTATAGCAGCAGCTCCAACCTTACTCTGTTGCTATTTGGCCTTGTTTTGATGTAGTTTAGGCTTAATCTTCACTAAAAATGTGTTTTTGAGTGGTTTTAGAGGATGGAAGCCATTACTAAGGTCTCAAGAAGGTTTGTGGCGGCTCAAAACTGAAATGAAAGTGACTTCCTAACCCTAATCAGCCCTCCTATGCCTATAAACCCGAAATTCCCCTCTGGGCCTAGCTGCTAATCACCCGGTTAAGCCCAATTAAGCTGTTTTTCGCCATCTGAAACTTTTTCAGCCATATCTCCCAAACGGTGAGTCCGTTTGGCTAATATGACCACTCTACGGAAAGAGAAACCATCATCTGGAGCCAATGGAAGTGGTTTCAGGTCAAAATTCCTTTCCAGTCAAAAGTTATGGCCAAAACAGTACCAACTAGGGGTAAAATGGTCATTTAAAAATCAGGAAAAATCATGGACATGGGAAATGACCCTAATAGTCGTCTCCCAAAGTTACATGACCATACGACTTCGTGTGTGACAGAAATAAATATTCTACGATCCTATGATGCATAGAATGCGGGTCGTTACAACTAACATATGATCCAACTTGCATAAAATTTACATAAGAACTAACATATGATCTAACTTTCATAAAATTAACATAAGAACTAACATATGATTCAACACCACAAACATACATATAATTTACATCACAAGATTCACAATCATATTCTTATGATCCCAATTATATCTTATCATAATTAAATTAACGAATTATCTTGTGAAAGCTATCATACTCACAATAAAAAAGTATAGTCTTGTCTTTCTGGAATCTGTATTCTGAAATTGATTTATCTCGTCTTTGTAGTAGACAAGTTTGTTGTTGTTGTTGTTATTGTTATAGACTAGAGTGGAATTGAGTTGATTAGCTTTTCTTTGCTCCCAGTTGGTTGCGGCTACTCAAGGTTTCGGATTGATAGCATGACAAGCATGATTCTATTTTCTATTAGGTTTAGGGTTTGAGTCTACATGCGTTTATATAGAGATTAGGATTAATTTAGGTCATCCGATCAACCTAGAAGTAACCTGAACCATCCAAAAAGCCAACCCAGCCTTAATGACTCAGCAGCAACTTAGAATTGGGCTCAATTCAAATATGCCCGAGGGGGTAGGTCGACCCCCATGTCGACCCCTAGGTCGACCTATAGGGTAGGTCGACACTAAGGTCGACCTCCTGGTCGACCTGGCCTGGGGCGGGAAATTTCCCCTCTGCCCGGTTCTGAGTCTGAATTCGTTTTTGAATTTAAATTTGAATTTCCTGGAAACTTACGACAGCCATAACTTCTTCATACGAAGTCCAATTTACGCAAACTCGGACTCTATCTCAACCAGAATTCCAAGACGAACACAATGGCGTAACCCGTTTCTCTTGATTCTCACATTTAAAATTAATTATTCCTCAATTCGTTAGTTTAATGTTAATAGAAAACACGGGGTGTTACATTCTCCCTTCCTTGAAGGATTTCGACCCCGAAATCTTCAAGTTACAAAGAATACATATCCTACCATCCAATCGTCCATCTACTCAACCATCAAACACAGGCATCCATTGTCCTTGAAAGACTTCTAATGCTTTCATGTTTATATGCACAGTGTGTGTACATGTCCGTATCTAATGCAAAATCAGGCGGTCTACTGATTTAGTTGACCTCCTTAATGCAAATTATGATAGTGCTATGCGTCCATTATGTATGCAAAAGATCCCAAATGATACATATTATTTCTACATGCGTGCACAACCATTCATCCGAATGCAGCATCCATATGATAACACAACCATTAAACATCCATTAACCTAAATAAGCACACATTTATATGAAGTATGAAAGTGATCGAGCCGATCTAGTGCCTAATGTGTGTGTATATGCATCCACGAGCAACCACTAGCAAACACTTGCATCCATCAATCGTAACATGTTTCAAATACACGTTTACATCCATTGGTCTCTACCTAAGGATAAAGAATATGACCGAGGAGATACAATAAAAAGGTAGATACACGCTTGAACAAACTTAAGGAAAAAAAGAGATCAAAGATGTACCCTCAAAAAGAAAAGGTAGGCTGCACGTATTTTGGCCTTAGTCTCCCAAGTCGCGTCTTCCTCGGCGTCGCTCCATTGAACTTTGACAAGCTTAACTTCACGGCTGCATAGCTTTTTGACTTCCATCCCCAAGATACGAGTTGGGACTCTCCTAACAGTCGCTTCTCGTTCCACTTTGACTTCCTCTAGTATGCTTGGCTCCACAACTTCTACCGACTCATGTAAGCACTTTCGTAGCTGAGAGACATGAAAAACATTATGAACTCCAACCAGTCTTTCAGGCAGCTCTACTCTGTACGCCATTTTCCCAACCTTCTCGATGATAGGAAATGGTCCTACAAATCGTGGTGCCAACTTTCCAACAGACCCAAAGCGAATGACATTCCTCAAGGAGATATTTTAAGGAACACCTTATCCCCAACCTCAAACTCAAGGTCGGTCCTTCTCTTGTCTGCGTAGGATTTCTGTCTATCTTGGGCAGTCTTCATTCTTCTTCGTATTGAGTCCACTTTCTCTGAAGTCTCTCTAATCATGTCCGGCCCAAGTATAAGTTTATCTGTTGTCTCCCACCAACAAGTTGGTGATCGACATGGCCTTCCATATAAAGCTTCGAAGGGTGCCATGCCTATAGTGGCTTGGTAGCTATTGTTATAAGCGAATTCCACCAAAGGGAGATGATCCTTCCAAGACCCTCCAAAGTCAAGAATGCACAATCTCAAAAGATATTCCAGTACTTTGTTCATCCTTTCCATCTGACCATCAGTTTGAGGGTGATATGTTGTGCTTAAACATAGCTGTGTGCCTATAGCCTCTTGCAAACTCCTCCAGAACTCGCTTGTAAAGATAGGGTCTCGATCATTCACTATGCTAGAGGGTATCCCATGGAGTCGAACTATCTCCTTAAGATAAATGGAGGCTAAAGACGAGGCGGTCCTCCTAATCTTGACAGGTATAAAATGATCGCTTTTCATGAGTCTGTCCACTATTACCCAAATACCGGTATTCCCCTTCTTGACCTGGGCAACCCATCAACAAAGTCCATCGAGATGCTTTCCCATTTACATTGTGGAACTTCTAGAGGATGAAGCAAACCACCAGGCTTCTTCTGCTCCGCCTTGACTTGCTGGCATATCATGCATTTCAAAAAAAATTCAGCTACATCCCTCTTCATGCCATTCCAAAAGAAAACTCTTTTGATATCTTCATACATCTTGTCTCCACCGGGGTGTATGGTCATTTTGGAATGGTGTGCCTCTTCTAGAACCATCTTCACTAAATCTCCTACTTGTGGGACGCATAGTCTTCCATCCCGTCTCAACCAACCCTTATCATCGATGGAGTATCTATTGAGGTGACAAGAAGTCTCTCCCCTAATTAGCTTATTTACCACATCAACTAGCTGAGGGCCTTCACATTGTGCGGTTCCTATTGAGTCCAACAAAGTAGGCTGCACCTCTAGCATTGCCATCAAGCCAGTCACATAATCAACAGAGGGTCTATAATCAAAATTTGCTATGTACTCCAAAATTTTCCTTTCTACAAAGAGAGGACTTAAGGTCAACTTCTTTCTACTTAAGGCGTCTGCTACTACATTGCCCTTGCTAGGAGTATAGGAGATCTCAAAGTCGTATGAGGCGAGAAACTCCATCCATCTTTGATGCCTTAGATTGAGGTCTTTCTGCGAGAAAAGGTACTTCAACGATTTATGGTCAGTATACGACTCAAATTTCTCACCTAAGAGACAGTAGCGCCAAGACTTAAGCGCAAAAACGATGGTGCTAACTCTAGATCGTGGGTTGGGTAGTTTTTCTCATGCACTTTCAACTGCCTTCCACCATAAACTACTAACTTCCCTTCTTGCATCAAAACGGCGCCTAGTCCCGTACCGCATGCATCTGTTTATACCGTAAACATCTTTCTCCCATCTGGTATTGTCAAAACTGGGGCTGTTGTCAGAGCCCTCTTCAACCGTTGGAAAGCGACTTCGTAATCCAAAACCCAAGTGAAAGTCAGGTTCTTCTTCGTTAACCTTGAAAGTGGAGTTGAGATATTCGCAATGTCTTTAATGAATTTGTGATAAAAGCCTGCTAGTCCAAGAAAACTTTGGACTTCGGTTGCATTCTTTGGAACCTTCCAATCCTGGACTGCAACTACTTTTGTGTGGTCCACAGCTAACCCTTATTTGGACACACATGCCCAAGAAATCTTACGTCTTCTCTCCAGAAGTGGCACTTGGAGAATTTTTCTTTCAACTGATGTGCACAGAGAGTATCCATGACTTCCCTTAAATGCACAGCATGCTCTTCCTCATTCTTCGAGAAAATCAGGATATCATCTACGAAGACCACCAAAAATTTATTGAGAAATTCCCGGAACACTCTATTCATCAAATCGACGAAATAAGAAGGTGCGTTTGTCAAGCCAAAAGGCATGACGAGCCATTCGAAGAAACCGTCCGGGGTTCTGAACGCGGTCTTATCAATGCTATCTTCATCCACTCATAGCTGATGAAATCCGGTAGCTAGATCTAATTGGGAGAAAACTGTTGCACCTACAAGCTAATCGAACAAATCGTCTATTCTTAGCAGTGGGTGCCTATTTTTCTTGGTCAGCTTGTTTAGCTCCCTATAATCAACGCATAAGCGAAGTGAACCATCCTCTTTGGTTGCGAACACCACTGGGGCATCTCATTCAGAAATACTCCGCCTTATAAACCCTTTTTCTAGCAGCTCCTTAACTTGCTTGCTAAGATCCTTTCTCTCCCTTGGAGCGATGTGTCTAACAGGTAAAGCAATGGGTTTTGCGTTATCAACTAGGTATATGCGGAAGTCTATCTCCCGCTTCGGAGGCAAGCCCTCTACTTCCTCAAAGACATCCGAGTATTCATGGACCACTCTAACAGATTGCAAATTCTCAACAGACGCGTCAAGCGATTCTGGATAACTTAGCATAATAGAATTCATGGGATTACAAGAGATTTCGAGAATGTTGCCCAAGCGAGTCATAAGCCTAACCTCTTTCTTTTCACAATCTAGGACGGCTCCATTACTGGATAACCAATCCATGCCCATAATTAACCAATAGCCCGTGAAGCCCAAAACATAAGCATCACATCTAAAACCGATGCTAAGTATAGAAATTTCCAAATCCAAACAAATCATCAACAAATAGGATGAGCCACCAATTGGATTTGAAAAAACTAAGGGATCTTCTACTATACTGGTGTTTAGGTGTAGTGACTCAACTAAAGCAGTAGATATAAAAGAGTGCGATGCACCAGAATCAAAGAGTGTGCGAACAGGGTGATCAAAAAGATAAACTAAACTTTCAACGGAAATAGCTCAACCTTGTTCTTGCAGGGGTGGGGCCACGAGAGCCTGGACCTGCCCCCTTGCCTGCCCTGGTGCCATGAGAGCCTGAATCTGCCCTCTAGAGGTAGGCTCTGCCCTCTGCCCTTTCTTTGGGCAGTCCTTAATCAGATGTCCTGCCTCGCCACAGTGGAAACAACCAGTCTTCTTCTTCCTACAGTCTTTGCTCAGATGGCCTGGTGTCCCACAGTTAAAGCGTCTTTTCTTTCCCTTGCCATTGTTGTCTTTACCACCCTTCTTGTTCTACTGTTGCTATTGTGGTTTCTTTTGATCCCATTTCTTCTTAGGTGCCTTATTAGCATTGGCGCCTTTCTCCTCTTCATGCATAAGCACCATGTCAACTAGTCTCTCAAAGGTGGCTCCCATAGGGATGTGGGTCATAGCTAACCCATGTAGCGGTTCGTTCAAACCCTTAACAAATCTCAGGGCCTTCTTTTCGGGTGTATTCACCAAGTCCAAGCCAAATCTTGCCAACTGATCGAACTTGTTGACGTATTCTTTCACTGATAGATTTCCCTGCCTCAATGCCAAAAACCTTTCCATGTATAGATTCTCTTCGGCTCGTGAGAGAAACTTTGCCTCAAACCTACGCCTGAAATCCGGCCATGTATCAACTGGACGCTCTCCATTAGTTACCTCCCACCAAAACGAGGCCTCGTCCTTCATTAACCAGGTAGCAAATTGGACCTTTCTTCCATCTTCTACCTCAAAGATTCTAAACTATTCTTCCACCTCCTTTAGCCAATTTCGAGCTTTAACAAACGTCTTCGACCCGTGAAAAGGTTTTCTACCCATTGCCCGAAAGTCCTTGCATATCTTTGCGAAAGTATCTACATGAGGAGGAGGAAGAGGAGCATTTGCTGGGCCTGCGACATTGGCCCTAGCTTCTAAATACCTTCTAAACCATCCTAGTATCGGTATCCCCTCGGGTATCTCGGGAATTCCAGACATGCTGAAAAGAAAATGAAGAAATTCAAACAGAGAATTCGAAAGAAGGATATATGGCTCTTGGGGGTTACGTTTTTAAAACAAACCTTTTCTTTTGAAAATACTATACTTAAAATGTATTTTTGAAAGTATCCTTTATGAAAATGCTTTTTGAAAAATAGTTTTTCAAAATATCTTATCTGTTCTGGTAACCTTCATCTCTGATACCACGTGTGACACCCCATCTCCATTAAGGTCACTCACAAAGGGAATGCCATAATTTTGGTAGAGCGTTTATTGTGTATAGAACAGAAAAGTAAACAAGACAGATAAATATATTGGTACTTGGAAAATAAAAAAACAACTTTTATTGCAGCGGAGAAATAGTTTGGTTACATCACCTCAAAAACCAACTACAAAACTAAATACACTTATTATCCATCTTGACAAATAAGTTCTGAGTACATAAAATAAAATACATAACCCCACCATGAAATAACCATAAATAAGATAGGCTGAACTTTACTTCAGCGATCCAAGCAACTTCCAAAAGAAAGAGATAAAGCTGTCCAAATCAAGCTCCACTAGTACTAGTCCCACCCTGAGCACCTAGGGGGGAAAGGAAGAAAAGAGGTGGAAACAAAGGGGTCAGACATAAAGTCTGGCGAGTACAATAACTTTAACAATATAATCGTTAAAGTTACTAGGATAAGGCATAACCTGGTAAATAAGGAAATGACTTGAACAAATGGGCATGACAGATCAAACAAAGGAAATAAGACGAATAAAGATAACATTAAAGGCGCACGCAATCACTATAAGATAATTACTACATTGCACCACACCAAACACCCTAAAAGTTGATCCCCACCTACTAAACTTAGTAATCATAATAGTAGTTTTGTGTACCCCTAGCTGTCTACATATGTGTCGCCTGCCCCTATCTCCACCAGGTGTACCCACTACCCCCATTCGATCGGCTTCCAAACTCGTAGATACCCGTGCTGGTCCCATAGTGGGGTGTATCACTCCCCAAAGCGGCAACCCGATACCACCAAAGATGCACGACTTATACCAACACGATGCAACAATGTCTTACCTGCCAGCCCGGGCCCATGCACACACATGACCCCGTTGGACTTGCATTGCCACCGCTAACTCGTTTTGACCTCTTACAATCACACCCTGTAAGCGTGTCCCATCCTCGACTTGGGTCGAGCTCACAAAGATACTTAATGGGTTACTGGTTTGAAAAGGGTCCTCATGCATGACACAAGCTTTCCACCTATGCTTGGTCCCCACTAAGGTTTCCCACTTAACCCCATTTTTTTATTCATGTCTTCTTACATGTTTCAACTTGGTTAAGTGCATCTAATCGTATTTCACAGGCCACCCAAGGCACCCACTTAATTTCACATGCCACCCAAGGCACCAACTTAACCCCCTCATGTCCGACCACATGTTTATCTGGTTAAGTGTTACTTAATTCATTAGAACCGTAACCTTATAGAGACCTCCCACATTAGACTGGCATTTGCGGTTGCTGGATTTGTCGGGCGGGTCCGGGCAGTCTTATACCGCATACGAGCTGAACCTCATGTCTTTACAATTGTTTACGCATTTAATTCATGCCTTTGACCTCTCACATTAGACTGGCAATTGTGGCTGCTGGATTTGCAGGGCGGGTCCGGGCAGTCTTGCACCACAAAAGAATCTAACCTCGTGTCTTAGGCGGTTTATTATTACACATCTTTATTTAACCCCAAATTGGATTAACATCTATATTCACATTTGTAAATAAATTCCAAATTTATTTATGTCCATAATTGTCTCTTAAAATTATGTCCATAAATACCAATTATGCCAATTAATGTCTTAAATTAATTATATGCCTTTTAAGGCCATTTATGCCAATTTCACCATTTTGTGCATATTCAATATTATCCCATCGTCCCCACGCTATTCGTATGTTTTCATATGACATATGTTAGACTTGCAAATAGTCTAACTCATAAAAAGAAAAACAACATCACATAACACATAAAATAGATCTAAGGATCATGACATAAGATTACATAGCCAATAACTTGCATATGAATTTCATTCAAACTAGCATATGATACAAAACTAGCATAGGTGATGGACATAAACTAGCAGCTTATGTACTTCTATAAATCCAAACATAAAGGTGTGAACTTGCATATGGTTCTAAACATAAAGGTGTAATCTTGCTTATGGATCTAATCATAAAGGTGTGAACTTTCATATGGATTCTAACATATAGATTAATGTCACATAAACTAGCATGTGCATATACATGTTTCACATATATTTTAACAACCCAAACTTGCATAAGATTCATATAAGAATATATGATCCAATCACCACAAACTTGCATAAGATATATGATTCAACTTGCATAGGATTCACATAAGTACTAACATATGATCCAACTTGCATAAAATTTACATAAGAACTAACATATGATCTAACTTTCATAAAATTCACACAAGAACTAACATATGATTCAACACCACAAACATACATATAATTTACATCACAAGATTCACAATCATATTCTTATGATCCCAATTATATCTTATCATAATTAAATTAACGAATTATCTTGTGAAAGCTATCATACTCATAATAAAAAAGAATAGTCTTGTCTTTCTGGAATCTGGAATCTGTATTCTGAAATTTATTTAGCTTGCCTTTGAAGTAGACAAATTCGTTGTTGTTGTTGTTATAGACTACAGTTGAATTGAGTTGATTAGCTTTTCTTTGCTCCTAGTTGGTGGCGGCTACTCTAGGTTGCGGAGTGATAGCATGACGGCCATGGTTCTAATTTTATTAGGTTTAGGGTTTGAGTCTACATGCATTTATATAAAGATTAGGATTAATTTAGGCCATCCGATCAACCTAGAAGCAACCTGAACCATCCAAAAAGCCAACTCAGCCCTAATGACTCAGCAGCAACTCAGAATTGGGCTCAATTCAAATCTGCCCGAGGGGGTAGGTCGACCCTCAGGTCGACCTATAGGGTAGCTTGACACTAAGGTCGACCCACTGGTCGACCTGGCCGGGGCGGGAAATTTCCCCCCTCCCGGTTCTGAGTCTGAATTCGTTTTTGAATTTAAATTTGAATTTCCTGGAAACTTCCGATAGCCATAACTTCTTCATACGAAGTCCAATTTATGCAAACTCGGACTCTATCTCAACCAGAATTCAGAGATGAACACAATGGTGTAACCCGTTTCCCTTGATTCTTACATTTAAAATTAATTATTCCTCAATTTGTTAGTTTAATGTTAACAGAAAACACGGGGTGTTACACCCATAGTCCTACACAAAACCAAACATCCTACACCAACTTTGTCTCCACTTCCCCATTCACGACACAATTCGCCCATAAACTACATAAGTTAACAACCATATCCCTTTCAATAACAAATCACTTCAGCCACAATACAAAACCCACTCTGGTCTACAACCTTCACTGCCATATCATACTGCTCAACCACCCTCTAGTCAACACCTCCAATCATCAACTACACATTCAAAACATTTCATCATCTCTTCACAATTGCACTACAAGCAGTGACAAACTACACCACTCTGCTCTCTGTTTCTTCCCACTGCCACTATCTTCTTTCTTTAGACCTCACAACAACTTCCTTCTTTCATACAGTACTTCAGCACATCGCCAACATCACTGATTCCTCCCACAAACGTCAATTCAGGAGCATGCATAGCTAATGACTGAATTTTAGCAAGAAAAGAATTAGTGACTTATCTGTAAGACGCCTGGTGTTGCTCCATCCGTTTAGCTAGGATTTCCTTCACGGTACTTTTATTTTATTTTATTTTGGATGAAGATCTGTCAGACTTAAGTGAAGCTCTTCTTTATCTTGTTGATCATTGTAAAGACCGTTACCGATTGATGAAGCGCTTTCATAGACATCATCATTGGCTTCCATCTGAATATTTCGTCTCCCATGACTCGTTTTCGTACTCCTATTTTCATCGCCTCTGTCTCAGCATTTGGTTCCTCCGGATTTGGCATTTGCTTTCAATATCACTCCCAAACCCATCTACACAATTTTTTATGTTCACACCGCTTGTCAGAGAACGTTGACTTCAATTCATTGGAGCAATTCCGTCAATTCGAGTTCCGATCTGAAATCTACATCACCTCAGCGTGCAGATTTTAACAAAGCTCATCATTGCTTTCCTCAAAGTCGCCTTCAACCTCACCAGAATCGGAGTCCGAGTTGGAGTCTTGTGCTTCCTATTCGCCAAAGCTCTCGCCTTAGGAGCTCCTCGTCTTCTTTGTTTTCATCTTCTTCTGCAGACTTTTCAGATTCTCCATTCTACTGCTTCTGGCTGTCGGGTCTGTCCGCCTTATTGAATGAGTCGATGCTGGATCAACGGTGTGTGGAGATCTTGGCTCTTCTTCTTCCACCGCTTCGGCCATGGAAACCAAATAGGATTTCTGATTGTTTTTGTTTTGGGAAATTATTCTTTGAACTCTTTTTGCTCACTTGACTAGTCTGCTCTTTTCATCTCTCCCCCCTCTTCTTAACCTAGCTCTGACACCATGTTAGGATTTAATAAAGAGGAGAGAGACACGACATTAACAAAAATGGACTACATTGTTATTAATTGTTACTCGCCGATTACATGCGAACAAGCTATTAAATAAATAAAGAAAACAAACTAGTTCCTAAACACTAGGCACTTCCCCGAAGACTAGGTAAAACACCTTATAATGCCTATAGAATAGAACAAGCACTACTTTTTCCTAACATGCTTTACCCTCCTATAACAACCACTCATGCTCCTTGCACCTCCCATCCAACCCTTGATACCAGGTTGTTGCTTCTCTCCATCCTTTACAGTTCTCATGATGATTTGCTCTGAAGTCTTCATCTCTTGCCACCACCATACAATTAGTTGAGAGTTTTTGAATGATGTGCTCTTTTCCAAGCTACTGTCTCTTTCCCCAACGTGAGCACCTTTTTTTTTTTAATTTTTACCTTCAGCAAAATCAATTTTGGGTTCCGTTGCTGCATTGAATTCGGGTTCAATGTCAATTTATTCCTCGATAATGCATCAACGTTGACCTTTCTTAATGCATCGACGTTGACCTTGATAAAATTTATTCCTGTCGTTTCTTCCTTTTTCGCAAAACCTTTCTTTTTCCCTTAGTTTGAAATCAATTTTCGTTAATTTTTTTTTTTTTTTCTTGGTTCCTTCAAGATGCACGACAGAGAAGTTGAGAGTTCTACGGTTGCAATCTTCTTGCAGTATGAAAGAGATATGCCTGCGGTGGACCTTGAGGATGAACAACGTTTTGCCAACTCCTTTTTTGTATTGACTCATTTCATTGCCTATCTATTTTCTGGATTGATTCTACCGTGCCTTGCATTTCATCCTTCCAGGTAATTTTGTATGCTTAATTTTTGTCCTTATTTCCCTATTTTTAAGTTATTTTTTAGGCACATCTTTTCATTCAATCGATTTCACATTTGTCTTCTTCATAAGTTGTGTCAGCTTAAGATTTCTAATGTGGAAATATTTTATTTTGCTTTGAGTTAAGAAGTTTTTTCTTATTCATTGTTTTTAACAAATAGCTATAAATAATTATATAGCTACATTTATTTCCCTTGATTTAGAGTTAGGTTATTATTAATTTTCGATGTATTTATTAAACCTAAACTAAAAAGGAGTATAATTATGAAATTTGCAGATCGATTTATATATATAATTATAAAATAATATCACAACGTTACTGACACAAAAGATCTTTATTACTTAACCTTTCCACTGTGACTTAATTTCCACATTCTTGCTACTGAATAGGAACAAAAAAATATAAGTGGCATAGTATAACAAAATAAAATTTATTATTTTTATGGTTAATTTACATGTTTTATAATCCAACTCCACGTTTAGTTGTTTCCTTGTTGGTAGAACATACACTCTCTTAAACATAAAAAACTGGATTTTTTTTAATCGCACATGTTTAGTGTATGTTTGTTACATTTACTTTATTTGTTCAATTTTATCTAAATCATAACTAGGATTACACTTACACAAGTCCTTTTATATGAATGGTACACACATGATGTTTTATTTTTAGTTCACATGAGCATTATGGGTTGTCTATTCTCCTCCTTTACAGATAATAATTTCTCATTATGTTTTTACCCTTACAATGAAGAAACTTTGCTCCTTATTTCATATTGAATATTGATGACAATTTTTGCATGTTAAAGAAGTTCCATACATTGCATGACTTGACAATAAATGCTAAAAGGAGCTAGATATTTACACGACTTTAATGTATATTTTATGCGTTAAGAGTATTTCTGAGTACAGCCAGATATAGTATAATTAGTAAGAAAAAAAATTTAGCTGCTATATTTAGTAAGATCACATTCTCATGTGTTAAATTTAATTTAGATTATCATTTTTGAAAGAAAATATCCTATAATATGTTGATTTTTAATAAACTAATTGAAAATTTTCTACAGGATGTGTAATCCTATTTGAATTACATAAGTATCATAAAGGAATATACTACAGTTAATTATTTTGTTTGATTATGACACTTCTATAATTTAGTTAAAACAAAGCTATAAAAATTGATATAATAAAAAGCTTAAGTAATTCTCAGAGGTCAACTATTTTCAACTTTATATTTGAAGGTTCGAAAGTAGTAAATGATCAGTACCCCTAAAAATTAATTATGACATTTTTTAGATATTATTAGCTGTGAATGTACTTGCACACTTTTCTCTACATGCAACCAGAATATTATAAAAAGTGATAAAACGGAACTGCAGAATCCAATTTATTACCATATGTAAGATATTTTATTAGACAAGCTTTCATTAGGTTTTAGATTGTTTTTTATTTCTTTCAATGTAGGTATTTTTACCTTTCTTTGTAAAAGTTTTGGAGCAGCTACTTAAATGAATTCCTTTTGTTTATGAGCCACCATTAGTTTTATACGATGTCCAAAGTTTACAAATTTTACTAAATTTCCATATGTTCAATCATGTTTTTGTGATTCTTGCCATGGTATTTATTAGTAATGTTTGTTATGACTATTCAAGAAATGATTGTGTTTTAGCTATACCCGTTCAAAAATAAATAGAAATTTCGTTTTCTTTTACATCAAAGATATATGATAAGTGATGTAAGGTATATATTTATTTAAAATTAGACAACAATGAGTGTAATATTCCTTATATGCATGTATGTATGCTTTCAACCTAAGTTTAAGGATTGATTTACATGTGTGCATGTGCCATGTTCACAATTTACAACTACAATTACATAATGGTTTTATTATTATTATGGGCTGAATTCTACTAAATAATTATAGCTTCACATCAAGAATCTAAGTTGTTAATAATTTTCACATATGAAATTTTACAAAAATCGAGGAAGCAATGAACTAATGACTAGAGTCATGTACTGAATTATGAAAATCAGTCTACAGCCAAAATAGGTAGATGTATTAAGCTAAGCATTTAATTTTTATTTGGAAGTCTTAGTTGACCAAGGACTAACATCTATATATATAGCAAATCTATCTATCTATTTATATTATAATTCCCACTAATCTTTAATGATTACTTGTTGGTCCGACCGTAAAATACTCAAATTGCCCATATTTATCAAGGTCATTTAATTATTCTAACCTTTGGTCCGACCTTGAATTATTCCCATTAATCTTTAATTATTCCAACTTTGTAATGCTATATAAAATTGATTAAAAATATTATTTTATTGTAGTTTTTAAAATTATTTGAAACTACATACAAATGACAATATATTAAAAAAATTACATATATTGTTACAAATTAGGAATAATTATTCTAACTAATCAAGCACATGCAAGTATTAAATATATATATAAATATTCAACAAAAAGTCTAAAAGGTTTGATATAATGATTCAAATTATTTAACCGTTAATCTATTTATTTAATTAAATCATATTAATTTCAAGTTTTATCTTGTATACATTACTTACATTATCCTAAACAGATTAAAATAACATAACATATATCGATATAATTATTAATTAATCTAGATTCATTTAGAACTTTTCTAATTTTCATTTAAATAAAAGCAATATTTTATTTAGTTTCACAAATAAATTTTTATTATAGTTTAATATGTATATAAATTATATTGTATCAAATATACTCTTATATACATATTTGTGCAAGGTGATTACTTATTAAATTTTTTCAAGTAAGGAAACCTTTCCTTTCCTTTCTCTTAACTTATTTAACTAATAAAGGAGCACAATTTAATTTAAGGAATGAAAATTTTCGTTTTCTTCACTTAACTTATTTCAAACTGACAAGGATGACAAATGATATTAATTGGAGATAGATCCTTTCTACATTTCAAAATTGTCAATTAGCCTTTCCTAATTCTCTCTCTATTAAATTATCAATTAACCTTTCTAAATTGTTAATTAAATTATCAATTAACCTATCCTTTCTACGTTTCTAAATTGTCAATTAGCCTTTCATAATTCTCTCTATTAAATTGTCAATTAACCTTTCTAAATTTCCAATTAAACTTTATGTATGATAAATGTATTATTCATATTATATTAGTGGACCAACATGTAGATGTTCGTATTAGTGGACCAACATGTAGATGTTCATATTAAATTGTCAATTAAATCTATCAGATTTAATGCTATATTAGTAGACCAACATATAGATGTTCATATTGTGTACTATCATTGTATTACACACACGCACACACACACACATATATATATATATATATATATATATATATACACATAAATATATCATTATATTACACAAACGCATAAATTTATATATATATATATATATGTATATATATACACACACATAATATTATGTATGATAAATGTATTGTCTGATTTTCTTGAACTATTGCCTAAAATGTAATGATAAAATACCCTAACATGCATAATTTTTTTTGTTCTTTGAAAAGGCTAATTGTAAGAGATTTTAATGCAAATAGTTTAGCGGGTGCCTTCTATTTCTTTACTCAAATGTAATTTGGATATCTTCTATTTCTTTCCTTAAAAGAAATTTGAAAATTTTCTATTATAATTTTTGCATTCTTACTCCATTTTTCCCTGTACTTCAAATTTTGAAACTCAAATTTAAATGTGGTTGTTTTATATATGCAAATGTTTTATTTCATTCGCTGATGTTGTAAATTGCAATTTACTATTATTCATGTTGCATAATATTAACATTTTGATGACTTAATTATACGGATCTCTTATTTATTTTGTGAATGTTTTCCTTTTTAATTCTTTGCAAATATTCATCATGCCTGGTAAGATTATCTAGGCACATTAAATCCTTTTTAGGATTCAAAACTGTAATCGCCATCAGCTAGTGCATTAATAATACAAACATAATCAAGGATGCTATCCTTGAACAGCATGGTGAGGTAATCTAGCCCTTTTACTAATTTTCTCTTCTCACTATTTCTTTCTTCAATGACTGGATTAGATCTACTACAGAAAATAAATGTTCCGGTTTTCTTTTGTGGGTCATTTTTAAGGTTAAAAGACAATGCAAATTTTGTTTTTATCTTCATTGTTGAATATCTAATATTTTCGGGCCTACTAAGACTTATAACATGATTGTTGCTCTTACATAATTTTTTTTTTTTTGCTTGCAACATCTGATAACACAGCTACTCTAAGCTTCTTGGCCTGAAATCACTTGGAAGATTTAGATGAAGGCGACAAATAGATCGCAGAGTTTGGATTTGTGGTAGTTTGTTTACGGTAAGTTAAAGAATATTAGATGCAAACCGAGCTTAGAATATTGGCTAATGTTGCTAAGTTGTTCTGTTCCTACTAACTATTTACTTCATTCTGATGTGAAGATATTCCACTCAACTGCTTCATTTCTGCCAATTTTGCAATCCTAATAATGGACAACTCAAGATTTTTTGTTTTTAAATTCAAGTATCTTTGTTTTACTTTGTTTCAGTCATGCTTTAATTATAAAATTAGATGCCAAACGTGTGACTTTTTTGTAAGAGAACTTTTTATTTTTCCTATTTACACTAGGATAATGCTTTAACTATTTGTATGTTTTGATGATTGATGGCAGGCTTTTTTTTTAATTCCCTATTTATTGTATATTTGTTGTTTTCAAACTGACGTGTGAGCATCTACCTTTTTTATTATGTTGGATACAAAAAAAAGGTCACTACTCACCACTACAAGATTTGTAGCTTCAGATTCCCAAGTATTTAATGTTGTGTCATTGATATTGTTTTTAAATATTACAATGGCTTTTATATGGTTATTAATTATATTGCCTAAAATGTAATGATAAAATACCCTAATGTATGCATAATTTTTTTTACTTTGAAAAGGCTAATTGTAAGAGATTTTAAGGCAAATAGTTTCAGCGGGTACCTTTTTTTTTTTACTTAAATGTAATTTGGGTATCTTCTGTTTCTTTCCTTAAAAGAAATTTAAAAATTTTCTATTTTAATTTTTTCATTCTTACTCCATTTTTCCCTGTACTTCAACTTTTGAAACTCAAATTTAAATGTGGTTGTTTTATACATTGATTATGTTACATAATCCTTTTTGGGAATAATAATAAACTGTATCTTTTCTTCAATGATTTTGCCAACTTTCATGTTACTAATCTTGATGTGTCCTATTATCTTCCTTTTAAAAGGAAATAAATATTAAATGCATTGATAGATAAAAATAGTTATGTAATTAATTACTTTTTCCTTATTATGCCTCATCAGCTTATTGATTACATTGTTATAATTTGCTAACTTTGATTATGTCCTATTATCTGCCTTTTAGAAGGAAATAAATATTAAATGCATTGATTATGTTACATAATCTTTTTTAGGAATAATAATAAATTATATATTTTCTTTAAAAATTGCCATACTTTCATGCTACTAATCTTGATGTGTCCTATTATCTTCCTTTTAGAAGGAAATGAATATTAAATGCATTGATGGATATAGATAGTTATGTAATTAGGAAAATTTTCCATTACTATCCAATGCATTTATTTATACAGACAGTTTTTCTTATTTATGTTATGTGGTTTCAATTTCCTCTATGCTTGCTTTGGTCAGATCCTTTATAACATCTATTGTGTCTTGGAAGTTTTTTTTAGTGTATTTGAGATTCGATTTGGGTTAACCTATGTCCCATATTTTCCTAATTTCTTTTCAATATATGTCAAGCGTTTCACGCTATATGCAGGTAGAGATACAAATGGAACCCAATGTTCAATTAAAAGTTATTGCAAATTGAGCAGATTCACATTCAAATTTATCTATTTTGTGATCCTTTTTAGGATAATAATAAATTTATATGTATCTGATTATACTCTTTCAAAAAGAAAAACATATTATGTGCATTTGTACATTTAGATAACTATGCAATTTAGAGATTTTTTTTCCCTTTACCTTTTAATTGTGTTAGACGTTTGTTGTTCTTTTAAAGGAAACCGCATCCCTTAGTTAAGGTTTAGATATCTTATTTTCAATTCTCAATTTTGATTTCCTAAGATTATGTTGGTAGTTTTTAAAATTGGTTAACCTGAAAATGAACTTCTCATTTTCAAAATCTTTCGCTCAAAATTATACTATATTTTTAGTTATAACTTTCTTCATTTTTAGTGACTTGAGCACTCCTAACTGGAAACATAGGAAAGGAGAAATATTCAGATAATAGGCCAGCCAAGCTATTCTTCGAGCTGTTTAAGTGGAAGCTCATTCAATTCAAATGAAACTGGTAAGCTAGATCATCATTGATTTTTTTATTTAACTGGTTATATATATTAATTACTTTTTCCTTATTATGCCTCATCAGTTTGTTGATTACATTGTTATAATTTGCTAACTTTGATTATGTCAAACTTTATATCATTTCTCTATAGAAAAATGGTTCAATTCAACAAAGTAATATTGGATTGAAGAGAAAAAGGAAGTGTTGTAGATTTAGATGGATTAACTTCACGAAAATAAGTGTTGGTGGACGAAGCTTATCTCTTCAGGAAAAGGCTTTATTTCATAAGCTTCATTTCATGCATTATAAGGGTTATAGTGCTTCTAATCTTCAATTCGTTGCCAGGAAGAAACTAAAAATATGGTTTGAATTTGTTTCTTATGCTAGATTGGTAGTACCTGTAGTTATCATATACTGTAGCACCTGTAACATCATGCCGATTGTTGTATGGCCTAACTTGGTTTCTCCATGTGTTTACATTTATGGTTAGATATGACTGAGTTTTCATATTTATATTGTAACAACCATTTTTTTCGTCTTATAGTATGTTTGTTTTATTTTATTCCTATCATTTCTATATTAGCATTGTTTACATAGCTTTTTGTCTCAATTGTGAAAACTAAGTTCTACGCCTATACAGCAGATATGTGATGTATGACCCCCACCTACTCCATATAGTAGGTACGTTTATTTCATCTTCTATGGAATGTCCCCATAGTAAGAATATAAATGAATAGGGATTAATAAAATTGCACTAGACTAAAGGAGAAAAATCTTCTAAAACTTAAATAGGTGATACGAAAGATCTTTATAGCTCCCCTGTTTTGAACGCAAGATTTAAAAGCCAAAATTTATTGTGTTAGATTTGTTTTATTATTTTGCCTGAATAGGACTCCCTTATCAAAATTCACATCAACTAAGCTATTATTTGTTGACCAAATTCAACCAGCACAAACCATCATTCTCTGTTATTGAACTAAATCACCATGTTTTTGGAAAAGTTCATTGGGGGAAGTCCAATATTTTCAAAATTTAATTATCGTCTATCCTTTTTAACATTATTTGGCTTTGCCTGCTTTGGTTTTATGAATAAACAACACATTTGCAAATCATGACTTCTGAATTCAAGGATCAAGTAGGTATTTTTCCTCTTTTTTAACATTATTTGCTTACAAAATCGATTGATCTTCATTCGGTTTCTTAGTCTCTAGGTTTAGCTGTCAGTTTGCATTTTCCATATATATTTCGTTACTTTAATTTTGTTTCAACATTTTATTTGTGCTCTTTTTTTCGCATTTTGGTACATATAAATAGTTATGTACAACTATTCAATGCTACATGCAAGCTCCAAGTTAATTGGGTAGCTTTGGTTTGATCATAAAAATATATGTACAAATCTCATTACTTATACAAAAAAAACTTAGTTTTGAACATCTTATTCTTGGGCGTATTTCTCCCAAAAACTAAAATTGTAAAATTTCCACTAATCTTTATTTGGTCCGACCATAAAATTCCCAAATTACCCTCTTCATATTCATTTCTTTTCTTCTAGGTCTTTCTTTCTATGTGATTTTTGATTATTTAAACATTGCCTTTAGCATCAAATTTGTTAAACATTTTGATTTCTTTTCAAATATTGTTTTCCTGTTTTGATTCTCATTCCTATTCAAATTCAAATGTGCAATCATTTGACTACTTAATTCATTCATAATTACATTTGATAGAATCATTGTACATTAGCTTATTTTTTAATGTCATCATTTAAATGCTTATCCCAAGTGGTATGGTCTACACATAGTTTTTGGATAACAAAGCCTACTTTGGGAACCTTTCATTTACCTTTGGACTTGCTAATTTTTTTACAAATTTAAGTTAAAATAATAACTATATTTAAGTATATGAACCACATAATATTTGGATAATATAACCTACTATGTTAGCCTATTTTGGATAACATAGTAGGCTGGTGGTGTTTCTTTCTAAATATTACGTTTTTAGCATAAAAGAAGCAAAAGAATATATTAAGTAGTAAATTTAGAACATCTAAATTAGACTATATTATGCTATGTGAGTCAGAAAATATAGTGTTTTTTCGACCGAAACTATATATTTTTTCTTTCTAATTTAGGTAAATAGACTGTGTAAAAATAAGAGAATGCAGCAACGTCCTATCGCATGTCTATCAAATTAAAGACAAAAATATATAGCTATGGAATTGTAGGGAATCAATTTTTGGGTCAAATTTGAAACATTTCACTTAAGCACGTTAGCTATATTTTAGACTTAAGACATTATTGTTATAGAAGGAACGCAAATTAAATTTGATATATTAACCACAGAAACGATATCATTGTTTAATTTTGTTCAAGATGATACATCAATATTTAGTCCAAAACGAGGTATTATTTAATTTTGTGCATACCTTTTAGTTTTATCAACTATCTTACACTCGATAGATACATGTCCTGCAAATTGAATTGTGAACATTGTATATTCTAGCTTGGTTGCCATTGTCTTTTGATAAATTTGAATATTATTATGATTTATGGGTTGAATAATTAAAAATGTTTCTTGTTCAAATAAATAAATGAAAATGCAGAAAAACACATCATCAACCATTAAAACAAATTCTATATCGCAGTTACATATTTAAAGATGTCATTTCTCAACTCTCTTTCGGTTCTTTCATATTTCAATCACTTTTTCTCCACTGGTATTACCTACCTAAATGATTGGACGATTATCATTTTTTTCTAATCGGTTTTTTTATAAACATTTGGTCCTTGCACGTCATGAACATTAATGTAATAAGATCTTCGCCACCCATTTATTATTCAATGCTACAACCTCAACAGACATCCATGTATTAAATGACATGATACTTCATCCTATCTCTTAGTTTAAATGACTTGATAATCTCAATACACTCAATCGAAAGCAAAATTATTGTTGGGTGAACAACATGACAATTAATTATTTTTACTGCGTAAATTATTAGATGGATAACAGAACAATTAATCAAAATAATCATTCATGATAAAATTATTTTTGGATGAACAAAACAATTTATTATTGTTGCCACATAAATTATAATATATATATATATATATAACAATTTAATATTGATTACAATACTTTATTTTTCTTTTATTTTAATATTTAATCGTTACAATATGTAATTTTACTGACATAAATTTAAATGCCCAGCAAAGCAGGCAAAAAATACTAGTTTTTAATAATTAGTGTAAGATAACAAGGAGCAAGTCATATGTTTTTTTACGTGTGTAGTTTACAATGTATGATAATTCAGATACAAAGTGATGGGATAAACTAATCACGAAATAAGTAAAGAGTCTCTATGAAAGTATGTTGGTTCCCAAACCCAGACTCCTTGGAACCACTGTCCTCTTTAAGACCACTTTCGATAAGTGAAAATTTTGGGGACTTTAATGGAAATTATTTATATCTACTTGATTTGCACACTTTAACAAAAAATAATGGGAGTAAACGAGTAACTTTCTGATATATGCATTTGAATTGCGGTCAACTATTTGTTAATTGATAGGTACCACAATGTTTGTATTTGATTGCAATCACACTTAGTTTTATACAATAACTATTAGTCTGCATGTAAATGGGTGATTTTATGCTAAAAATAAAAATAGTCTTTAAAGGTGCAGCATTTAAAGTCAACTGTGAATCCATGGAAGAAGATTATTAGACTTTGGGTATTAAAACAACATTCATTATCTACTAATCATTTCCATAAAACCAACAACTAGTTTTTCCCTTTTATGTTGTGTTGTGCATATATTTATGTTAGAAACGTTTTCTGGGCCAGGCAATGATGAAGAAAATTTTTTGTACCTAACAAAGGATATTGTTAACCGGCCTTTTGGCCCGGTTCCCAAAAGTATACCAAGCCCACTCGACTCGACCCGTCGCGTGGCACCAAAGCCCAAATTGTCGCCAAGACTTTGAGGATCCAAGCCCAAAAGGGATCGAGCCAGCGATGGCTTTACAAACTCCTCAAAAGGCTAATATCGCATCACTTCACACCTCCCATGCTTTACATCGCATCTGATTGCTCGCGTCGCACCACATCCTCAATCATATCGCACCACATCCTAACACTCCATCGCATCGCACCACTTTGCCTTCGAAATGTAGCCATGAAACACACACGACATACTGTCGCTTCCCTCTGGATCGCATCTAGGGCTGTCAATTTCCTACACGACCCGTGACCCGACCCGAAACCCGCACGGAAATTAGCAGGTTAACCCGACCCGTTTAGTTAGCAGGTCATTTTCGGGTCAACCCGAATTTGACCTGTTTATAAACGGGTGGGTTTAGGGTTGACCCGCTAACCCAATTTTGACCCGCCAAACCCGATTATATGTTGTATCTCTTCCACATTGTAAGTCTTTTATGTATACTGTTAGTGTTAATCTTTTATGTATGCAGTATTCAGTACACTCGTATGTGTAAGCTGTTATATTTTACTAATTTATTCTTGTATATTGTTAGTTATATATTTCTTATAACAACTCTATCTCTTCCATACTGGTAGTCTTTAATTTTTGAAGTATGGGAATATATACTTATGTACAGAAAATGATTTTCGGATATGGTGATTTAATGCTTTATATATGCGTTGTCTGTTGGTGACTTTGCAACTTGTTGCATGTTGGTGATTATATAACAGTGTGCATGTTGGTGATTTGGCTCTTTTGTTGCTTATATAAGTAGGCAATGTCTATCAATGGGTCAAATGGGTAAACCCGACCCAGCACGACCCGATACGACCCATTTAGTTAAACGGGTTACGTGGGTCGGGTCGGGTCAACCCGTTTATAAACGGGTCGGGTTAGGGTTAGGAAAATATGACCCGTTTAATAAACGGGTTGACCCAACCCGTTTATAAATCAACCCGAACCCGACTTGACCCGACCCGAACCCGACCCGACACGACCCATTGACAGCCCTAATCGCATCCTCTTGGATGTGATGTTATCGCATCCCTTGAGAGGCGATATATTCGCATCCACAGGATACACGATGTATTCATCCTTCCCCTTCCCGCATTTCATAAGGCGCATCCCTCTAGGAGGTGAATTTTCGCATCCTTTGGATGCGAAAATTCGTACCGGGAAGAAAGGATGCAATTTTCCACCTTCTAGCGGGGAGGGATGCAATTTTTTCTGTTCATGTTCTTGTGGGATGCGACTTTTTGTTGTATGGTCCAAAATCTCACTTACTCCCACCTAACCCACTACCTATAAATAACCCCTTTCTCGTTCTTCATGGAGGTTAGATTTTTGTTGATTTGATAGCTCTACAAGCTCCAAGGTCTCCATTAATGGTAGATAGTTCTTGAGGAAGAAAAAACATACTCACTTTTTTCCAAGACTTAGCATATGACCAATATGACCCCAAAATACATAGAATCACTTGTAAATGAATGCCATGATGAATTTCAGTGCTTGTAACTCGTTTTTGTGAATAAAAGATCAACAAACTCCTTCAAAGGGACTCGGCCCCTCATGGGCCGAACCACTATAAACCTTTGTATTATTTACTGATTTCAGCACTTCATTTTTCATACATGAAATGCTATTTTCTAGTATTAGAGAATCCTTGGGTGTTACGACATTTTTTATTGTCAACATTCTGGTGCTTTCACTAAGAGATTTAGACACACTTCTTTTCGCGCATTTCCATCTCGACTTCGACGCGCTACTCAGGTTTCTTCCTAACCTACTGCTCGAGTCCACTTACGATGGTTAAGTAATCAAAGAACCCACTAGTCAGAACCTCTACAATAGCCGACACTGCTACTTTTCAGCAACTCCAATCGGCGGGAAACCTGACCGAGATAGATATCATTCCTCTTATGGACCCCGATGCTCCTGCATCCCAAGCGCAGCTTAACGCACTTAATAAAAAGTTGGAAAACATATCTCTAGAGTTCAACGGTGTGTTGAAAGCTAAAATCAACCTCATGTGTCAACTTCAAGAAAGCCAACGTCTCGTCACTCAACTCCAGCTCGCTTAGAACAATGCTCAATCGCAACACAATGCTTTGCAAAGTTCTCCATCCCACACTCAGGGCCCAAGCCAAAAGATAAGGATGACTCTAAACATCAATGTCGTCGCCTGCACAAATGTTAATGTCAATGACAACGGTAATGGGACTATGTAACTTTCAGTGAGAGAACGCGTTAACGCGGCTGTTCTCGGTTAGTTATCAGTGATGAACTAGTCCGAGTAACCGGCCCCCTCCTCGATAGAACACAACCATCCTGCTTTGAACTTGGAGCCAATGCTTCGAGCAACTCAACAGGCCCAAGTTCCACCTAATCAAAACCCACATCAATCGGCTTAATCTCATCAACCGTACCAAAATCTGGAAAACAAAGCCAATGACATGAAAGTGGATAAGCCCGATATCCACCTTAGAATGCGTCCAATGCCCAGGACCCATGAAGTGAATAACAACCGCTGGATTCCACCCACAGATGTTCAACCTGCTTATCTCCTCGACGTGATCCGTAGAATCATGAGGATATGCAAGGGAACGTCAATGACTTGTGGGAAATCAACATGAGATGTAACCCCTTCACCAAGGCCATGCACGAAGATGAGTGACCCCGACGCTTTAACATGCCACAGCTCGCTCACTCCCTACGGGGACAAGACTGACCCCTACGACTTTCTGAACCGCTACAAGTGGCACATGGATTCCAGTTGAGCCATTGATGCTTTTGTTTACGATACTTTTCGTCAACACTGGAGTCAAGTCTAAGGAATGGACTTAGGGGAACCAAAGGGATTATTTAGTTCTTATAGGCTTGAGTTAGTTCACCATTTACTAGATATCATGGTTTTGAGCCTGAAGATTAGATACTCTTCCTTCAAAGAGGTGTGTATCACGCTTACGAGACTCAAAGACCAACAATTACCCTAGGATAAGGGTTCCCTAAGAGCAATGCAAGCCAGAAAGCTAAACGATTTGTAGAAAGGTATTTAGGGCAATTTGGCTTATGCATGAAGTTTTGGCATAAGGAAACAGTAAGGAAATTGTCATCATAAGTGAAAAGGAAATTCATAACATTAATCTCATGTATCGATTCTTTCTTTATTGATCACTTTATTGAGTACATAGAAATTGATAAGTAAAAATTTCCATATCGATTTAGAAATTAGGTTTTACTCTATAGGAAAAGATTACAAGGTTTGAGAATGAGAAATAGGTTCCCCAAAATGAGACCCCTGGGGTATTATTTATAGACAAATTGGGCTCCCTTTCGGTGTCAATCAAAAGAAGCCCGTTTTGAGTGCTTTCGGCTTCGGTGTGCTCTTTCAAAGTCGGTGTCGGCCGCATTTGTGCCATTCGGTGCCGTTTTTCGGGTTTTGACCTTCTTCTCTTCATTGAGTGTTATTGTCGATCCCGCCTTGCTTCCAAGGTGTTAGTCTTGATCCAGAGTGGCTTGTGATTCCAGTATTTCTTCCGGTAGTGTATCGATACTAAGTAGATTGGTATGGATAGCCTCCCTATCTGCTCTTAGTTTTGGTGTCAACCCATAGTTCCGATAGTAAATCTTTGCGCTTTACCTTTCTTTGACACTTTAACATCGCCTTTGCTTTATCATCTTCCTAAGTTATGATATCGACACTAAGAATGTTAGTATGTATAACCTATCTTCCCATGAGATTTTGCCTACTTCAGCCTCTTTGGATCACATATTGGTTCTACGAGAACACGCTTTCGGGATTCTTTTTGGTATCTTCAAATCTGCCACATGGTTTCGGCATCGATACTAAGAAAATGGTACCGATAGCCCTTTTCTTCTTCTTAACTCGGCTTTGTGCTTACCTTTTTGTCATTCTGGTTTTGGTCTACATGCCTTCAGCTATTTCCCATTGTTTACTACCGGTGTCGAATTGTATGCACTCGAAGCCATCTCCAAGTTAACTGCTTCCGGAGTCGAAACCATATTGAATGCCTTTATCGATGGTACCGATGCCACTCCTTATTGCATGTTGCTTCTTTGTTGATTTTGGTGTTGCATTGTTACTGCCCTCTTTGTATCGGTACCAAGCATTACTACTTATGTTGGTACCGATAGCTTATGATAGTTTCTTCTTGCTTTCGGTATCGCCTGCTTCAACAGTTTGGTGTCGATCAAGTGCTTCTGCATCACTCTCTTTATGTTAGTTGTGCTCCGATACCCTTCACCATACTTGGCGGTGTCAAAATTTGGTAGTAACATTTGCTCCCCTTATGAAGGGTACTTTCGACTTTTCAAGTCAATGGTTCAAATTGCTGCTTCATCCCACCTATAAAAGCTCATCCCGTTTCCTCTCACTAGTTTCCTTTGTTTTCTTCATTAGTTCCCTGCATTTGAAAATTTTCTTGCGAAAGTATCAATAGCTTTATACATTCATAACTCAAGTTATCTCTAGGTAAGTTTTTTTTCTTTCAAAATAACTTGAAGCATCATCAAGTTAGTTTTACTAGCTATATTAGATTGATGGTACTTTAGCTGCATAATTCACATTGGGTATAATATGTCTTTTTGTTTGGTTTCGATCGAATGGTTTTGAGAAATGGCTAATACCCAAGGTATTAATTGTGTAATTAAGATATCGGTTATCTATCATTCAACATGAGTTGGTGTAGTCATCAGAATGTCTGTTGTGAATCAGTCTTGGCTATACCGCCAAAATCGATTTCCGCCAATCAATTTCAAGTTAGTTGATAGTCAAATCAAGTGTTTTCCATTACTTCCCATTCTTCCGAGAGCATACATGGGGTGGTTTACTACTACTGCCGAAATGTTCTCGGAAGATAGAAATTGCTTTCTTGTTGATACCACATTTATTTTGGTTTATGAAATGTGCAGATAATACCTGGTTGTATGGGAAAGAAGCATATTTCCCTAAACCTATTAAGAGTTGCACTTTACCACTTGAACCTTCTTCTTTAAAGAAGATTGATGCTGCCGAAAAACATTCTCTAATTACCTCGCAAGTGGAAGTTGATGCCATTCTTCAATACTTTTATATTTCTGGTATGAAAGCTATTCCTCCACGCAAAATTGATGCTATTGCCTTTCCTTCAGAAGGATACTTTACCTTCTCCGCTATTCATATTTGGCATGACAGCTATGTTTCTTTCCCTGACTTTATTACTCGACTCTTGCAGTACTTAAAAATTGCTCCTATCCAACTTTCTCCAAACACTTATACCTACCTCTTAGGCTTAGAACTTTTATCTTTGGAGTCCGACAATTCCTCCTTAATCCCTGCTCTTCTTGATTATTTAGTTCGCCCCGCCAAGCTCAGTGATGTGAATCATCAAAATTTTCATGTGAATCCCACAAGGAAATTGCTATCTGAAGGAGCGGTGAGATTCAAAAATTGGGAAACTTAGTTTTTCTTTGTACAACGCCCTTCTGGTATTTCTGGAAGCTTCAATACTCTAAATATGGAATTTGATTATATTTCTTTCTTGCCTTTCCTAAACCCTTTTAACATACGTGGCTTCTTACATTCCATTTTTATTGCTGATGCAGCTCCCAAACTCCCTAGCTTTTCGGATAAGGGGTTAGTATATCTCCTTAACACCACCTCTGAAAAGCTGGCAATGGGTCCTTGCTGCTGACCTCTAATATTCTTTGAAAGCATTATCTTTTGCTGCCTGGACAATCTATTTTTGGGTAATCTCCTCTGGTTTCTATTAGGAAAGGAATTATTTCTTTGTCACGAGGAATGAATACTCCTTTTTCCTCCAATTCACCTTTTGTAATAACCCGGAAAATCTGGGCCAGTTTAAAATTTTTATTTTGGCAATATCAGCGAATTTTGAATATTTAAAATAGATTATTTTAAATAATATCGACGAGAAATTTATTTTGGAATTGAAATTCGACGTATATATTATATACGTCGTCGTTAGAATATAAATATTTATATATAATTATAAATAGAATTGAAAACGGCGCGGTAGTTCGATAATTCGATTTCAAACTTCAATTGGATGTACCGGGTGCAAAACAATCCGGATTTTAGTGAAACCAAAAATGATAGAATCTAATTGATAATATCTTTCCAACGAATCTGAAAAATCAAGATTTCATAGCGGGAATCAAAAGATATGTCCAGTTGAAAATTCTGAATAGTCGCTATGGAATTCAGGCCCTTAAAAATGGACATTTTGCAAACGACCTCGGATTTCGACGAAACCACTTTTGTTGGATCCGCAGTGTCAAGTTATTGCTAGATTCCAAATTTCATAATTTTTCGAATCAAAATGTGAGCGTGGCAAAGGAAAACGCGTTTGACCAGTTTCAGTTGATTTTAATCGACTGGAAAATGGCCATTTTTCTAACGGTCTCAGAATTCGACGAAACTAGTTTTGTTAGGACCGTATCGTCAATACGAAGCTAGAAAATATTTTTCTGGAATTTTTCGAGTTAGTATGTGACCCCGGTAAATTGAAATGTACGTTTAAAATACAATATAGTGATTTAAATGAAAATTCAACGGAAACTGATCAAAAGAATCGAATCAGCTTGCGATACATATCTCATTGTGTTCGGAATGGGGGTAAAACGTTATGGACGACAGGCGGTGGGCCTCGTTTAGAGGTCGAAAATAAAAGTTGCTTTTTGGTTGAAAATAAAATAATTAAATAAGAAAAAAAATTTAAAACCTCTCCCTCTATACACGTCAGCCCCCCCCCCCTGTTATTTTCATTTTCCCCCTTCTCCTTTTCAATCGGGAAAACCCGATTCCTCCTTCCCCAAAACGCGCTCGCGCCTCCCTCTTCCACTCTCGCCACCGTCCTCCACCCAATCGCCGCCCCTTCCACTTCTTCTCCTCCTTTCCCCCTTCGACTGGCGCCTGGCGCGAAGACACCCCCCCCCCCCCCCAGCAGCGAGACGACCTCGAGCCCCCTCTACCCTGCTGCGCCCTCCTCCATTCGAAGACCCGCCCCCTGCTTCCACCAGCGAACAACAAACCCACCCCCTCTACAGCCCGATGCCGCCACTTCCCCGATCCCCTTTATTTGCAAGCAGTGAGTTATTTTTATTTATTTATTTACGTTTTATTTATTTACTGTTTTTATATGTGTAAATAGCATATAGAAATTTGATTGGAGATTTATATATATAAATAGCATAGTAAAAATATAATTTTTATGATATAGAAAAGATAAAAATATGATTTTTATATTTTTAAAGTATTAAAAATATAATATTTATTATGTAGAATAATCAAAAATATGATTTTTATATTTTTAAAGTATTAAAAATATAGTCTTTACTATATAGAAGAAATAAAAATATGATTTTTATATTTTTAAAGTATTAAAAATATAGTCTTTACTATATAGAAGAAATAAAAATATGATTTTTATATTTTTAAAATAATAAAAATATGATCTTTACTATATAGAAGTAGTGAAAATGTGATTTTTATATTTTTAAAGTATTAAAAATATAATTTTTACATGATAGGAATATTAAGAATATCATCTTTATATGTGTAGAAAAATAAAAATGAGATTTTTTATAAAGATGAAATCTTTAAATTTGTAAAGGCGAAGTTTGTGTTTTTATAAAGGCGAAATCTTTATATGGAAAATAGCATAGTAAAAATTTGATTTTAATATATTAAATAGCATAGTAAAAATTCGATTTTTATATATTAAATAGCATAGTAAAAATTCGATTTTTATATATTGAATAGCATAGTAAAAATTCGATTTTTATATATTGAATAGCATAGTAAAAATTCGATTTTTATATATTAAATAGCATAGTAAAAATTCGATTTTTATATATTGAATAGCATAGTAAAAATTCGATTTTTATATATTAAATAGCATAGTAAAAATTCGATTTTTATATATTGAATAGCATAGTAAAAATTCGATTTTTATATATTAAATAGCATAGTAAAAATTCGATTTTTATATATTGAATAGCATAGTAAAAATTCGATTTTTATATATTGAATAACGAAGTAAAAATTCGATTTTTACATATGTAGGGAAAGCAGATAACGAAGGTGACAAAAGGGCGAGAACGAAGAAGATTTATATCAATGAAGTGCCGTGGAGCTTGGATATCTATTTGTGAGAATTTCTCACCTTTCAATTTCTTTTCTGATTATATATTTATACTAAGATGCAGACGGTGCTTAGTAGCACCCGACACAATCGTCCACAGACCATGGACTTGTTTGTTTGATTGCAAAAATTAGTTGGATTATTTGATTGAAATTGAATTGTTTGGTGAAATGAATGGATTTGATTGATGTGTGAATGGCGTGGGCCTTCACTAGACCGGGGATAAGGCTAGGCCTCGTCCCGTTTCTAGTATCGTGCCGTTATGCCGCCGAAATTTTCTAAAATAAGTTAGAAAATAAAAATATCATTTTATTTAAAGAATGAACTGAATAGAAATTCATATGTTAAAATAAAATGTTCTATCGTTAAAAATATATAATTTTTAACGTGAATATGAATATAGTGAATGTGAATAAATAAATATTCATTTACAAACCAGACAGTTTGTTTATGTACACCTATTTGAAGGACATTGATTTGGCTCGATAAATTTTACACATCGCCCAACTGCACAAATAAAATCTGTGTTTGATTGTTTGAAACCCCACACGGGTGTTGGGATGAAATATGAAGTTCACTCATCCTGATTGATTAATTATGTCGATCGATTGATTGACAGACTATTATGAGCATTAGATATCTATATTTGATGCTTATACGGTGTAGTGCACTTTGGTTGATGGTTGATTATTTTTCAATGCTATTATATACATGTGTTGTATGAAAATCCATATAATTAACGTTATATGGTGATTGATTGGGTCTCATTCCAATTTAGAAGATAAAGAATATATAAAATAATGGTTCATGTGTTGACTGTACTCATCCGTTGAGATTAGTCATGTGTTGAACGAAATATTTTTATAATAAAATTTACATCTTTATCAATATAAAATAAAGGTTCATGTGTTGACTGTACTCATCCGTTGAGATTAGTCATGTGTTGAACGAAATAATTTAACAAAAATAGTCACACGTGGACGGAACTCATTCATTGATATTAGTCGTGTGTTGACAAATAGAAATATTTGAAATAGAAATATTTGAAATAGAAGTATTTGAAAAAGAAATATTTGAAATAGAAATATTTTGAAATAGAAATATTTGAAAAAGAAATATTTGAAATAGAAATATTTGAAATAGAATATTTGAAAATAGAAATATATGAAGCCGTGTTGATTAGATTGACGCCATTTTGACGTGAACGATATTTATATCAATTTTATTCATTTTGAATTGAATATATAACGATTTCGAAATGAATTGAATATATAACGATTTCGAAATGAATTGAATATATAACGATTTCGAAATGAATTGAATATATAACGATTTCGAAATGAATTGAATATATAACGATGTCGAAATGAATTGAATATATAACGATTTCGAAATGAATTGAATATATAACGATGTCGAAATGAATTGAATATATAACGATTTCGAAATGAATTGAATATATAACGATTTCGAAATGAATTGAATATATAACGATTTCGAAATGAATTGAATATATAATGATTTCGAAATGAATTGAATATATAACGATTTCGAAATGAATTGAATATATAACGATTTCGAAATGAATTGAATATATAACGATGTCGAAATGAATTGAACATATAACGATTTCGAAATGAATTGAATATATAACGATTTCGAAATGAATTGAATGTAAAACGATTTCGAAATGAATTGAATATAAAACGATTTCGAAATGAATTGAATATATAACGATTTCGAAATGAATTGAATAGAAAACGAATTTGATTTCAATTGAATATATAACGAATTTGATTCGAATAGAAAACCAATTTTAATTGAATCGAATAGAAAACGACTTTGAAACCAATTTGAATTGAATCGAATAGCAAACGACTTTGAAATTGAATTGAATTAAAAACAAGTTCAAATTGAATTGAAAGCGAATTGAAATGAATTCAAATTGAATTGAAATTTGAACTGAATAGAAATGAATTTTAAAACGAATTTATAAAGAAGAATTCTATTTTGCTTTGAATTGAAATGGAAGTTGAAATTGTTTTTGAAACGAATTCAAAACTATTCATATAATTCGTTTTAATTAGTAATCGACGAAATATATATTATATATATTATATATATATAATATAATGGCCTGAATAGAATGCGCCGCGCCGCGGCAGTTCGTGAATTTCGACCATTTGTTTCAAACTGACATTACGGGAGATCCGACCGTCGGATTCTCTTAAAACCGGAACCGTTGGGTTCGTATCGAAAAGAACTTTCTAACAAATATTAGAAATTCAAAATCTAACGGTTGGATTTGGAGATACGTCCAAATCAAATTTGAAAAAGGTCGCTGTAAGTGCAGTTCGATGGCCGTTGATGGAAATCGAGTGTACGGGCCTTAATAAAATTATTAAAAATATCAATAATTTGTGTAAAATCATAAGAAATGATTTGAGAAAATTTGGGATGAAAAACCCCATATTTGAAAAGATAAAAATGAATTTTTATCAAAATGAACAAGTTTGAACTAAATTTAAAACCCGATTTGTTTTTAAATAAATAAATTAGATTTAAAAACGGGTTTTAAATAATCGAATTTTCTAATATATTTGATTGAATTTGAAATGGGTTTATCGTGAACGGTGTTTTAAATAACACTAGTTCTTTAACCCGATAACAAATAGAATGTGATTTGGGTTTGTCGTGAACTGTGTTTTAAATAACACCTAGTTCTTTAACCCAGTAAAAGGAGTTCTAACGAATCTGCAATTAGATTGAAATGTGAATCTATAATCTAAATTATCAAATTTAGAAATGAGCGAGAATGGAGTATCGCCAGTTTTGCTCCAAAGCGATAGTTAAATCTTTAATTAGATTTGAACGTGAAATGGTAATTAATTTTACCGATAACACCACGGTGTTAGATATGGAGTATTACCAGTTTTGCTTCATGGGATGAATAGGTTGGGATTGGGGAATAAAATAAATAATTACTTCGGTGTGGTTCGCTAATCTCGACTAGTTGGAAAAACCATAATTTGGCTTTAAATGACATCCAAAGGAAGATTACAGGATAAATTTTAAAGAATTTATCTTGGATAAAATTAATGGGAACCTTTCCCTAAGAATGTGGAATTTAGAAACTAGCTGTAGGTTAGCTAAGAAGAATGGTTTCCTGGGTATTGATCTGATGTTGGTTTCGGCCTTCGGGGTTAATGTTTGGGAAATTGTTCTCTTGCTAATTTACGGTTAGTGACTAATAAATTGGAATGAGGCGTATGTTGTGTTTGTGTAACATTTGTTTTTAAAATACGCGGGTTGTTCAGAAAGTCCGGGTTTACACCCATTCTGAATAACCGATTCGACGATTCGTCGAATATGAAGACGGTGGTCGAAGACCGGAAGTCTTCACATCGTTTGGATAATTACTGACGATCCTGATTGGGCTGTACACCCAAGAGGATGGAAATAGTTGGTGGTCGTTCAGACGTACTTGGAGATGAATGGATATGCGAGGAAAGTGCCTCCGGTTTCGTTCAGACCCAGAACGGACTTGTAAATGGATTGTGTGTCTGACACTTGATTTTATTCTGTGTTGATTGATTTCTGTTAAATATACATCTGTTTGGCAGCGGAGAATTTATTCTTTGCTTAACGCCCTTCTCTGAGACGTACGAGCTCAGAGGTTGTATATCGATGGACATCAGTCGCATGGCATGAATTGCCTGTGTGGCACGCTAAGATGCAATGATCAAGGCTTCTGTTGAAAAGCAAAGTCTTGTGGTAGATGATCAAAGCACGGCCTACGTGGCAGCTTTGTGTATAACGTGAATTCGCGAGCCTCACACCTCGGTATGAGTCAAAAACGGGATAAGGACCCAAGGAGTGCATGACGTTTCTTTCTAGCTATGGTGGTGTCAGTGACTTACCAGCCCTGACATTTATATACTTTTCACCTTTGTGGTTTGGATGCGAGGCGCCTCGATTATAGGTCTGTAAGGACCGGGAAACGTGTGTTCAGGCATAATTAATCCTCTAACGTAAGTGAGGACTGGCCTTGGAGGATCCGGGGTTGCCCAGAGTGCGTAACCCGGAGGCATTTGCTAGAGTGTCTCGAACGCGGAGAGGAGCTTGCCCCTTGCCTCGACTCATGACGGAAATCCAATTTCCAATACGTGTATTGCGGTTTTAATTGTAGAACTAGTATGGCGACATGATATATGGTACCCATGCCGTCTATGATTTATATTTATGATTGAAATTGTTTTGACACTATACACTTATTATAGTATCAAATGATTTGTTTTAAACGTACCAAGCATGTTTGGCTATTATAAGGGAAAACCCTATCCTCCGGCTTGCGTTGCATTGTGTGATGGGACCTGGGTCTTATAATAGCTTCATTTTTCGAAAAAGCATTACGTTGTTTATTCTATGCACAGGTATTCTTGGGAGGAAACCCGTTCCGTGCTATACGGCGTGATCCCTTGAATTACCCTCTTTTAAAGTAAAGCTTTAAATAACTGTTTTAGTTCTCACACCAGTCACATGACTGACCTGGAGTTTATTGTTTTAACCTAAACTCTGGGTGCCCCTATTTTCCGCACGGGCAGCTAGTAGTTTTGGTTTTGCAGATTTATATTTACAGGATCCTGGTTTACAGCTGGAATGATATCCGGAAAGCTCTGTATCCGTATATCACCTTCAGTTGTGCTTTGTATTATTTTCTTTTTCCGCTGCTATGTAATTTATTGTAATCTCTGATATTTATCGAATGTAATTTATTCATTTATACTCTGTATATTCTTGTATCTGATGGAATTGTTGTAATAACAATGAAATGTTCTTCTGTTTATATTCTGATTTGTCCTGTTCTCAAACGATCAGCGGTTTCGAACGGCCTAAATCGGTTTAACGACTGATTCAGATCGAGCGAAATTATGTGTCGTCACACCTTTATTCCCTAATAATACAGGGAATGCTATTTGCATTATGATTCAATGTTCAGTAGGAACTCGACTGTCGTTGATCTATGTTTCATTTGTAATACATTAGAGGTTATTTGTTCCGTGTCCAGTAAAACTGATTCATCTTCCTTAGTCCCAAAAGCAGGAGCTTCCTCTCTTAAGGATGCTTTGTTCAATTCTAGAGAAACTATCAAAAGAAAGCTCATTGGTATGATTTTAGAGGTTCCTCCATCCAAAAGGCCCAAGGATTCTGTGGACCAAACTCCTTGCCTAAAGGCAACTACCGATTCTCATATATCCATTCCTCTAAAGAGAACTCCCCTTACATACGCTCACCTTCCTGAGTCTCTTGGAACTACAATTTAAATGTCTATTCTGCATATTTAAATGTCTATTCTACATTAAAATAGATGTTTGGATGATGCAAAGTGCACGTTAAAATTTTAGTTTTTGTGTGAATCTCATATAGAAAGAAAAATGGTATTGAAAAGAAATTTTCAAAATATATAAAAGTAGTTTTAAAGCGGAAATTTATTTTTGTGAAAAAATTCGACTTTTTGTTACATGAAAAGTGTAAAGAAGATTTTTGGATGATATATATGCGCGTTCTAGCAGTGCAGTAGGACCGACGATGTGATAAAAACGTTAACGATAACAAGAAAAAGGCTTTTTAGCCTTGGAAACGTTTCTTCCTATAATACCCCAAAACTTAATACACCATAACCATAATGTAAAGACAATAAAATGAATATTATATAATCAGATATTCAGAATTAAGAAAAACCAGCTTTACTGTTGTGTTCATCTCAAAATTCTGGTTCGGATGGACCCCAAGTTTGCATAAATCGGATAACGTATATAGAAGTTATGAACCTTAGAAATTTGTATATATATAAGAAGGTTATATAGTAATATATTCAAAATAATTCAGATCGATAAATCAATGCACACAATGGGACCATTAGGGGATGACTTGACCTTTATCTGGGTCGACCCATGCGTAGAGGGATCAACCCATGGGTTGACCCAATGGGTTGGTGGGTCGACCCATCAACATGCTGGGCGAGTTCCTTCTGTTGTACGTGGACTGTTTTGTTTGCTAGGTTCATTCGCTGAGTCACCGCTACGTGTATGACTTGGATTGAAAAAACTAATATCTAACGGTAGTGGATTGTCCTAGGTAGTCTATATAAAGGCATGCAATCTCATTTGTTCTACACACGCAAAACCCTTCTTCCTCTTTCTTCCTCTAAACCTTTTTCTGAGATTAATATATACGTAGAACTGCTGAGGTGCTGGCCAAATATAAAATAACAAGGACAATTCGGACTACTCTACAACCACAAAAAGATAGAAGTGGGCTTTTCTGCAATGGCATACACACACACACACACACACACACACACATATATATATATATACATATATATATATATATATATATATATATATATATATATATATATGTATGTATGTATGTATGTAACGACCCGCAAATTATAACTCTTTGGATCGACCAAATACCATACAAACCCAAATTGGACGAAAATACGAATCATTAATAGAGAGAAGTTAGAGGTTGAGAAATAGAAAGATAGAAAATTAGAATATAAGAATTTAGATAGAACAAAGATCTGAATAACATTGAATCTCACAATCGCAGCGCGGAAGAAAATATAGATATAAGCTTTGGAAAAAAAACTGTATTTGAACTTACAACATCAGAGTACATCATATATACATCATAGCGGAAATAAACTCTATATATATGTCTAAAGCCGAAGCCTCTGGCTCCAAGCTCCTTCTAGATCATCTGTATAATCCTGAACTACTTGACTGCCCATACAAATTTGGGCACCCAAGAGTTTAAGGAGAACACAGAAAAATAAACTCTAGGTCAATTATGGGACTGGTGTGAGTAAACGCTTTTAAACAGTTTGCTTAACTTGAAATTTTAAAGAAAAGAAAATCGTAAGACTGATCTACACATAAACACGGACGGGTTTTACCTTACAATAATCCAAAACATTTTGAAATCATAACTATACTGATATTATAATAATGTCTAGGGTTTTCCACAAATAAATTAGAATCTAGCGGAACGCTTGCATCTCACGCTCCACATATATAGTATACAAACAAAAACTGCTTGGCGCTTAGGGATAATGGATTTCCAACTATGACAAGGTATGGAACCACCTTCCGATAGTGTATCTCTAGAGAGGAATACACTGGGTTCAACAAGAACGTCTTGCAACCCGGCCCACACATGACCGACCACTCATTTCTCTTGAGTGTATCAAATATATTGTCACCTTACGGTTGCTAGCAGCATAACCGTTCCCAGGAGATACAGAAGAGAAATAAGTAACAAATTGAATATTCTCTAGATGGTGCCAATACATCCTAATGGGAGCGACCCATATAGCCATGTTGCCTGCCCGATTTTTGTCATTTCCCGGTTGTGAGGCTTGAGATCAAAACTTACTGTTAGATATAACATGTTTTCATCCACTTTGAATGCCACATCGTCAAACCCGTCAAATCACTAATTTATTTCTCCAAAACTACGGGTATAAAGCTAAGAGAAATGAATTCCTCCACCACCAACATAGTTTATAAGAGATCAACTTACGCAATCTGTTAGGTATACTCTGTTAGACATTCGTCCATACAAGTTGTCCTGGGTTTGCACAAACCGGAGGCACTATTCTGTAAATCCATCTTAGGCAATTTCTACCTAGGATTGATAGAACAGACCCTGCATAAATACCATCTTCAATGGTCTTCAACTCGACTTCAAATTAATAATCGTCTAGGTCGTAACAAAGTGGTATTTGGATTTCATCAAGAAACCAATCCCGATCTCTTTGAATCGATGAACGTTAATATCTTTAGGGTCAAGTGATACTTAATGTAATCAGGTCAATATATTTCATATGTGTTTCTATATCCTTATTTGGTTATCAAGGTTTATCTACTAAAAATATTTAACATATAAGATTCCAGATTCTAACAGTAGTTTGTATAAGTCAATATAACAAGAGGTGGCTAAACAAGTTAACCCAGTATTAAATCAAATCAACAAATCAAATATCACAACGGATATGGTATATCACGATTCAAATAAACATCATTTATCTACTGGTTGATCTTGGAAAATAATTACTTCCAAATCATGTCTATTTAAGATTCGATTTTGTTTGAGAATCCCATTTATTTATCATAATAGTATTGTTATCATCCAAACTTCAATACATATATATATGACTTATAAATATAATTATTATTTTATTTCCTTAGATGAACAATTAACTCACTATGTATAATTTGTTTAAATATTTATTTAGAATGGAAAGTAATGTTACTTTCTGTAATCGGTTATCAATTCAGAATCCCTTGTCGATGCATTTCTATATCCCATTGAACTTCAGAATAACTTCAACGTTATAAGTTAAACAAATTTTTCTTATTTATATCTCCCACATATATTCATATCTTGCAAAGCATCTCCTTCCACTATTATCCACTTTGGAATGTGAACATCATTCCTTTGGTTCTTGTTTAACTAATTTCATTAATAAATATTATACAAGGTTAATACAGTTATCTAGTTGCTATATAAATTCATATTTACATAGATATCAATATTTAATTTTGTCGTTGTGTATTCAACCTTTAAGTCGTTACTTGATTAAACATATTTATTGACCTCAGTCGATTTCATTTAAAATAGTTTTTTAATGATCATCTAAAATAGTTGAGCTCCTATAATTGAAGTTCAACCATTGTTTGAAAATATAATATTTCAACGAATATGACTTGAACTGATTATTTGTATCTTAAATCTAATTTAATCTGCATTTTTATTTATTTTAATCCATTTCGGAAGAAATAAATATAACTGCATTTATTTACTTAAACAAAATAAATTATTGAATCTAACATAGTATATTCTGTTCTTTCAATTATATCTCGAACATCTACTATCTGTCTTTCTCCGACTTCAGTTTCCATATTAACGGTTCTCCCGTTCATTTGGATATATTTTTTATATAAATATCCTAAATATTAAATTATCTTCTTCTTTTTTAAATAAACTTTTTATTTTATTATTTTTTTAAAATTTTATTTCTTTTAATTTCCTGCTACTCACCCTTTATTTCTTCCTTTATTTACATCTCCTTTTCTTCCTTACCCTTATTTCTTTTACTTTTTTTATACTTCCGGTCGAAGCACAGTAGTCTAGGCCCAACATCTTTTCCTTGTTTTACTTAATCTTCTTCTTCGTCCCAAAAGCCCATCTCCTACCCCACGCGACCACGTCAATACCATTTTTGATTCTTCCTTTCCCTTCACCAAACTCGTATATGAGTTACATTCATGACAGGAAAAATTCCCGCAATTAACATCTTTTTGATGACCCAAAAACTTCTCTGATACTCACATCAAACAAAAGTAGCTAACCACTTTTTACCGCAGCCCAGTTTTCTTCTTTCTTCTCCAATTCTTCCCAGCTTCATCCCCTATGCACGGCGCCGTGTGCACATGCACATCATCGCCGACTAATACTGGGCCACCGCAACATCACCTGCAAACCCGGCTTGCACATGCCCTTGCTACTGACCTATCAATTCAACCCCAAAGCACGTCTTCCTCAAAATACGTGCTCCACCAACCGAAAGTACAACCTCCCGGTATCATCATAGATCAACCTTTCCAGGCCACTCCGATCGTCGTTACTCCTGAGGCCACCGCCTATGGCCTCTCTAGACCCTAGCGCACCTCCACCCCAACTTTAGCATAACTCGAACACCTCACGCCTCCCCAAAATCGAATCAAACCAATCCCTTTAAAACATAGCTCCAGCCCTAAAACGAGATCGTCCTCCTTCCTCCGATCATAAGAATTCCCGCGATTTCACCAGCAGCTTCCCTTTACAACTCCAAGCCTCCATAAAAAACGGTTTGCTTCATCATCCACGAAATCGACAGATTCAATTTAAAAACCCAATCTTTGATTCAAACACAAGTTCTAGTTAATTAAAAATCGTGAAACATGTGTTAAAAATCATGCCTTGACAATAAGAATACCCTGATATGTCTGAATCTCATGTTCATGATGATTTAGTTTCCTAAGTTATTAACACCTTTACAGTATAACCTTAATATCTGAAATATAAATTACCATTTAGAGTGGAACTTAAAATTATTTACAGACATAAATGAGAATATATAGATGTTAAACTTTGTTCATAACAATCATTAGGATTTTAAGATGATGGGTCTACTTATATAGTTGTTGGTTAGAGTTTATCAGAGTATATGGGTTTTTGGGTACTATTAATTGCATACCAGTTTAGTTCATCAAAGATAAATACTGATGTGAACTAATCTCCATTTCATATACTCGAAGCAGATTAGTATTTATATGCTGTAGAACTATTTGAAATAGATTCGAGTGAGACTAGTTATACTTACTAACATACTGTTATCGTTTCCGGATTTTTACTTAATGCCCTAGTAGTAGTTTAAATAAGTCATATAATCGAGTGTATTTTTACTGATTCATGTAAGATCAGATCCAAGTTCCACAATTTCAGACCCAACTAAAGTTTATTCTTAAAATTTTCCACTCTAAGCAATACATCCTATCACACACATCAACTATTTTAGTTATCACTCTTCAACGATCCTCCATACCTTATCATTGTAAATGACCTATATGTGTCTTAGATTAACTCAAAGTAAATGTCTAGAAAACAGGAAACAAATGGATTGTTTTCTCGCTAGTATACTGTTATTAGCTTTCCGGGGTTTTTATTACTTTCCAGTATCATTCAGTGATAGGAAAAATTATGGACAAGTTATATAAACACATAGACTTACATATTACCAGGTCATAGTTCAGAGTTTATCATTTTAGTGAAGTTCACTCTTCAAAAATATCACTTTGTCTTTTGGTTTCAAGCCAACACATATCAAACATTACCAATCATTCTTATTTCATTCCAGGTTTACTCATGTGTAAAACTAATCTTCACGCAACTTTATATTATTCTGATGAATGCTTAAACTAGGAAAGAAAAAGAAAAGGTGTTTACTCACTTTAGTTACTCTACTCTTTCCAGGTTTTTTCCCTCTCTGTTCATAGTTGTCTCAGCCATTCCCTTTTCAGTTTATAGTATTCAAAGAAGTTCTGAGGTGTGGAGTTGCACAAATATTTCCATGTATTTATAGGCGAATGGATGTACACTTTGATAGGGTAGTTTATAGGCTTGTCTTGCCTGATGGATGGGATACCCAAGGCTCTACTATGACTGATTGAAAGAAGGGGCCTGAAGTTGTCTAGTGATGAGGAGAGCAGCTAGGCTTATGGCTTGTTTTAGCTAGCTGAGTGAAAGGGACAACACAAGGATGTATAGCTGTGTCAGTGCTGTCAACATACAGAGCATTTGATGCGTATATAATGTATAAATCCATGTGTAAGTTGATAGGTTTACAGGCTAGCTATTGTTTTTAGTTTTTGATTGAAAAATGGGTTGTTTGACAAGGCTACACATTGCAAGGTCATGGATGAGGTAGTTTTTGGGGGTACAATACATGTGCAGGTCTGCATTTCAATGCATACTTACCTATTAATTATTTCAAACCATTAAATGCTCTCATGTACTCACTATTTTGCACTTCACTTCAAGGTACATCTCATCTTTTCCCTTAATGTTTTGATTGTAGTTTCAAGCTGCTTCCTATGGCTATACAGTCCTATGCTTTGATGGCCAATATTTTTATTCGTAAGCAAACAATCCATTAGAAGGTCAAATTTTGATCATACAGTGCACTAGTGTGCTAGCCTGAATTCGAAGTTGCAAATCAATGTACAAAATCAAATATTCTCATAAAAATATGATTTGCTTTTATTTATTATATGACATATTCTAGTTAATTGTCATATTACCTTGTATGCACATATGTTAAGAAATGTTTACATAAGTATGAACATAAATTACTATCTTGATTTATATATACATACACATATATATACTAAAGATCATTTATTTATATGTATAATAAATTTAACTTCTCCCAAAATCTAAAAATATAACTTTTCTTAAGCAAATTCTATTTTTCTTCATACATTTAAAACAAGTTTTTAATGCAAAATAAGTGTTAAAACGATATTCACAAGTCAAAAGCATACAGGAATCAAAACAAAAGATAATTCAAAATTATCTAAAATATACATATTAAATATTATTTAGTTGAATTAAATTATCAGAAAAATCTAAGATTTATAACTACAAAGTTGGTTAAAAATCCAGGACATTACAATCTAACCCCCTTAAAAGAATTTCGTCCTTGGAATTAAAGAGTAATGGGAAATTTTCCAGTTATAATTAAAATCATAGACTTACATTACCACACAAACATGGGTCATCCCCTAGCAATCACAATAAACAATACCCCGGTTAATTATCAAACATTCCACGACAATTCAAGCATTCGATATACATTACAATCAGCTACCAAACAAAACTCCAAGTACTCTGTCTTCAGCCTGAGACTCCTTTGTTCCCCTTCCGCGTTCTCGACAAATCATTGATGTAATCTGTATTTATTCAAATGGATTTATTTACCTCTTTTTACATATTTGGTTCTCAATAAATCAATTCTTAAATATCAAAATTCTCTTTGGAAATAAATTCATAACCTTTTCAAAAAATTCGATAGCATCTCTCTCGTATGGCTACATCGTATTACTCCAAAGTTCGTCTGCCTGTTTCTTCTCTAATCATTAAAGAATCCATAAAATCAACTAGTTTTCCACATAGGCTCCTCAAATCCAATTAAATATTAACCTGTATCTTCTGTCAACATTTAACTTTAATTCTCATGTACTTTTATTCATAACATCCATCAATCCAAACATCTTTATTTGTATAACCAGAATTGTCTGTTATTGCAGTCGGAAAGCATTTCCATTCTTATTTACCCATTTCTATTCTTCACCATTAATCAGTCCTTAACCATAAATTACTAAGAAAATAATCCTTTAAGTATCAACCTCGAAGACCGAAATCAACATCAGATCAACGCTCAGAAAATTATTTAACTTCACCAATCTCCAGTCAGATTCCAATTAATTATAAATTCCAAAAATCAGTTAGTTTAATTCTCATGAGTTTGCATCCTGTTAATCATTCAAGTCTGAATTTTATTTGGTGGAAATTCAAATTTTATTCATTCAAAATTTCTTCAAATCTCCCAAAATTTCAAATTCCATTTCTAGTTTATCATTCTATATATTTCACTTATACAGATTCAATTTTAGTGCCATATAATCATCTCAAAGTTATGATCGGATTATCAGATTATGATAGCAATCAACACAGCCATTCATAATAATTCCAGGAAATTATCCCTTATATCAAAATAAAATTTTGAGTAAAATTATTTCATTTACCCAGCTTTAAAACAATACTGTGTTGAGTTACTCTATTTAAGAGTTTAAAACACTTTCGATGCAATGTCGACTCTTGAATCGACCAGAATTCTTAAACTACTTGATAAACCAATCAACACAATACAAAACATTCATATAAGTTAACAAATACGCACTCATATATATACACACAAACTCGATCTAGGATATTACTAACCTCATCTCTACTGAGTTATGCACCGAGCCAAGGTTATTCTCAACCTTCAGCTCTGATACCAACTGTAACGACCGGCAAATTTGAACTCTTTGGATCGAACAAATACCATACAAACCCAAATTGCACGAAAATACGAATCATTAATAGAGAGAAGTTAGAGGTTGAGAAATATAAAGATAGAAAATTAGAATAGAAGAATTTAGATAAAAGAAAGATCTGAATAACATTGAATCTCACAATCGCAGGGGAAGAAAATATAGATATAAGCTTTGGAAAATAAAGAACTGTATCTGAACGTACATACAACATCAGAGTATATCATATATACATCACAACGGAAATAAACTCTATATATATCTAACGCTGAAGCCTCATGCTCCAAGCTCCTTCCAGATCATCTGTAAAATCCTGAACTACTTGATTTCTCGTACAAATTTGGGCACCCAAGAGTTTAGGGAGAACACAGAAAAATAAACTCTGGGTTAGTCATGGGACTGGTATGAGTAAACGATTTAAAATAGTTTGCTTAACTTGAAGAAAAAATCTTTTAAAAGAAAAGAAAATCGTAAGACCGATCCACACATAAACACAGATGGTTTTTACCTTATGATAATCCAAAACATTTTGAAATCATAACTATACTGATATTATAATAATGTCCAGGGTTTTCCACAAATAAATTAGAATCTAGCGGAATGCTTGCATCTCACGCTCCACATATATAGTATACAAACAAAAACCGCTTGGCGCTTAGGGATAATGGATTTCCAACTATGACAAGGTATGGAACCAACTTCTGATAGTGTATCTCTAGAGAGGAATACACTGGGTTCAACAAGAACGTCTTGCAACCCAGCCCACACATGACCGACCACTCATTTCTCTTGAGTGTATCGAATATATTGTTACCTTACGGTTGCTAGCAACATAACCGTTCCTAGGAGATACAAAAGCGAAAAAAGTAACAAAATGAATATTCTTCAGATGGTGACAATACACCCTAATGGGAGCGACCCACATAGCCATGCTGCTTGACCGATTTTTTTCATTTCCCAGTTGAGAGGCTTGAGGTCAAAACTTACTGTCAGATATATCATGTCTTCATCCAGTTTGAATGCCACATCGTCAAACCCGTCAAATCACAAATTGATTTCTCTAAAACTATAGGTATAAAGCTAAGAGAAACGAATTCCTCCGCCACTAACATAGTTTAGAAGAGATCAACTTACGCAATCTGTTAGGTATACTCTGTCAGACATTCATCCACACAAGTTGTCCTGGGTCCAGACAAACCGAAGGCACTATTCTATAAACCCATCTTAGGCAATTTCTACCTAGGATTGACAGAACAACCCTTGCATAAACACCGTCTTCAGCGGTCTTCAACTCGACTTCAAATTAATCAACGCCTAGGTCGAAACAAAGTGGTATTTGGATTTCATCAAGAAAACCAATCCCAGTCTCTTTGAATCGATGAACGTTAATATCTTTTAGGGTTAAGCAATACTTAATGTAATCAGGTCAATATATTTCATATATGTTTCTATATCCTTAATTGATTATCAAGATTTATCAACTAAAAATATTTAACATATAAGTTTCTAGATTCCAACAGTAGTTTGTATAAGTCAATATAATAAGAGGTGGCTAAACAAGTTAATTGGGTCATGTCACAGTGCTAAATCAAATCAACAAATCAAATATCACAACGGATCTGGTCTATCACAATTCAAATAAACATCATTTATCAACTGGTTGATCTTGGAAAATAATTACTTCCAAATCATATCTATTTAAGATTTGATTTCGTTTGAGAATCCCACTTATTTATCATAACAGTATTATTATCATCCAAACTTCAATATATATATGACTTATAAATATAATTATTATTTTATTTCCTTATATAAATAATTCACTATGTATAGTTTGTTTAAATATTTATTTAAAATGGAAAGTAACGTTACTTTCTGTAATCGATTATCAATTCAGAATCCCTTATCAATGCATTTCTATATCCCATTGGACTTCAGAATAACTTCAACGTTATAAGTTAAACAAATTTTCCTTATTAAAATCTCCCACATATATTCATATCTTGCAAAGCATCTACTTCCACTGTTATCCACTTTGGAATGTGAACATCATTCCTTTGGTCCTTGTTTAACTCATTTCATTAATAAATATTATATGAGGTTAATATATTTATCTAGTTGCTATATAAATTCATATTTACATAGATATCAATATTTAATTTTGTAGTTGTGTATTTAACTTTTAAGTCGTTACTTGATTAAACATATTTATCGACCTCATTCGATTTAATTTAAAATAGTATTTCAATGCTCATTTAAAAAAGTTGAGCTCGTACAATTGAAGTTCAACCATTGTTTGAAAATATAACATTAATTACAGTTCATCAAATATGACTTTAACTGATTATTTGTATCTTAAATATAAGTGAATCTGTATTTTTATTTATTTTAATCCATTTGGGAAGAAATAAATATAACTGTATTTATTTATTTAATTATTTGAACAAAACAACTTATTTAATCTAACAAAGTACATTTTGTTCTTTCAATTATATCTCAATCATCTACTATCTGTCCTTCTCCGACTTAAGTTTCCATATTAACAGTTCTCCAATTCTTTTTGGGATATATATTTTATATAAATATCCTAAATATTAAATTATCTTTTTTTTTGAATAACCTTTTTATTTTATTATTTTTTTAAAATTACATTTCTTTTCATTTCCTTCTACTCACCCTTTATTTCTTCCATTATTTACATCTCCTTTTCTTCCTTATCCTTATTACTTTTACCTTTTTTATATTTCCGGTCGAAGCCCGAATAGTCTAGGCCCAACTTCTTTTCCTTGTTTTACTTAATCTTCTTCTTCGGCCCAAAATCCCATCTCCTACCCTAAGCGACCACGTCAATATCATTTCTGATTCTTCCTTTCCCTTCACCAAACTCATATATGAGTTACATTCATGACAGGAAAATTTCCCGCAAATAACATCCCTTTTGATGACCCAAAAACTTCTTTGATACTTACATCAAACCAAAGTAGCAACCACTTTTTACCTCGGCCCGGATTTCTACATTCTTTGCCAATTCTTCCCAACTTCGTCTCTTGTGCACAATGCCGTGTGCACATGCACATCATCGTCGATTGATACTGGGCCACCGCAACATCACCCGCAAACCCGGCTTCCACCTGTCATTGCTATTGACCTATCAATTCAACCCCAAAGCACTTCTTCCTCAAAATCCGTCCTCCGGCTCCATCATATGAAAGTACAAGATCCAGGTATCATCATAGATCAACCTTTCCAGGCCACTCCGACCGTCGTTACTCCTGAGGCCACCGCCTATGGCCTCTCATGACCCCAGCGCACCACAAACCCAAGTTTAGCTTAACTCGAACACCTCACGCCTCCCCAGAATCGAATCAAACCAAGCCCTTCAAAACATAGCTCCATCCCTAAACGAGTTCATCCTCCTTCCTTCGATCATCAGAATTCACAAGTCTCCACAAGAAGCTTCCCCTGACGACTCCGAGCCTCCATCAAAAACAGTTTGCATCATCATCCACGAAATTGACAGATTCGATTTAAAAACCCAAAACCCAATCTTTGATTCAACCACATGTTCCAGTTGATTAAAAATAGTGAAACATGTGTTAAAAATCACGCCTTGACAATAAGAATACCCTGGTATGTCGGAATCTCATGTTCATGACGATCTAATTTCCTAAGTTATTAACACCTTTACAGTATAACCTCAATATCTGAAATATAAATTACCATTTAGAGTGGAACTTAAAATTATTTACAGACATATATGAGAATATGTAGATGTTAAATTATATTCTTAACAATCATTATGACTTTAAGATGACGAGTTACTTATACAGTTGATGGTTAGAGTTTATCAAAGTATATGGGTTTTTGGGTACACTTAATTGCATTCCATTTTAATTCATCAAAGATAAATACTGATGTGAACTAATCTCCATTTCATATACTCGAAGCAGATCAGTATACATATACTGTAGAACAATTTGAAATAGATTCAAGTGAGACTGGTTATACTTACTAACATACTTTCATCGTTTCCGGATTTTTACTTAATACCCTAGTGGTAGTTTAAGTAAGTTATATAATCGAGTGTATTTCTATCGATTAGTGTAAGATCAGATCCAAGTTCCACAATTTTAGATCCAACTAAATTTTATTCTTAAAAATTGCTCACTCTAAGCAATATATCCTTTCACACAGATCAATTATTTTAGTTATTACTCTTTAACGATCCTCCATACTTGATCAGTGTAAAAGACCTATATTTATGTTAGATTAACTCAATGTAAATGTCTAGAAAACAGGAAAAAAATGGGTTGTTTACTCGCTAGTGTACTGTTATTAGCTTTCCAGGGTTTTTATTACTTTCCAGTATCATTTAGTGATAGGAAAAATCATGGACAAGTTATATAAACGTATAGACTTACATATTACCAGGTCATAGTTCAGATTTTATCATTTTAGTGAGGTTCACTCTTCAAAAGTAGCACTCTGTATTTTGGTTTCAAGCCAGCACATATCTAACATTACCAATCATGTTTATTTCATTCGGGGTTTACTCATGTGTAAAACTAATCTACATGTAGCTTTATATTATTCTGATGAATGCTTAAACTAGGAAACAAAAAGAAAAATTGTTTACTTACTTTAGTTACTCTACTCTTTCCAGGTTTTCCTTTCCTCTCTGTTCATAGTTGTCTCGGCCATTCCCTTTTCATTTTGTAGTATTCAAGGAAGTTCTGAGGTGTGGAGTTGCACAAATATTTCCATGTATTTATGGGTGAATGGGTGTATACTTTGATAGGGTAGTTTATAGGCTTGTCTTGCTTGATGGATGGGATACCCAAGGCTCTACTATGACTGATTGGAAGAAAGGGCCTGCAGTTGTCTAGTGATGGGGAGAGCAGCTAGGCTTATGGCTTGTTTTTGCTAGCTGAGTGAAAAGGACAACATAAGGATGTATGGTTGTGTCTATGTTGCCAATATACAAAGCATTTGCTGTGTATATAATGTATAAATCCATGTGCAAGTTGATAGGTTTGCAGGCTAGCTTTTGTTTTTAGTTTTTGATTGAAAAATGGGTTGTTTGACAAGGCTTCACATTGCAAGGTCACGACCGATGTAGTTTTTGGGGGTACAATACATGTGCAGGTCTGCATTTCAACGCATGATTTCCTATTAAGTAATTCAAAATATTAAATGCTCTTATATACTCACTATTTTGCACTTCACTTCAAGGTACAACTCATCTTCTTCCTTAATGTTTTGATTGTAGGTTTCAAGATACTTCCTACGGCTACACAGTCTTATGCTTTGATGGACAAATTTTTTTATTCTTAAGCAAACAATCCATTATAAGGTCTGATTTTGATCATACCGTGCACTAGTGTGATAGCCTGGATTCAAAGTTGCAAATCAATGTACAAAATCAAATATTCTCATAAAAATCTGCTTTGCTTTTATTTTATTATATGACATGTTCTAATTAATTGTCATATTATCTTGTATGCACATATGTGAAAAAATGTTTACACAAATATGAACAAAAATTACTATCTTGGTTTATATATATACACATACATATATACTAAAGAATATTTATTTATATGTATAAGATAAATTTAACTTCTTCCAAAATCTAAAAATCTAACTTTTCTTAAGCAAATGTTATTTTTCTTCATACATTTAAAACAAGATTTAAATGCAAAATAAGTGTTAAAACAATATTCACAAGTCAAAAGCATATAGGAAACGAAACAAAAGATTATTCAAAATTATCTAAAATATACATATTCAATATTATTTAACTGAATTAAATTATCAGAAAAAATCTAAGATTTATAACTACAAAGTTGGTCAAATATCCGGGACATTACAATATATATATATATATATATATATATATATATATATATATATATATATTAGAGATAATCTCTTCTTCGCCAAGACCCGTTGTGAGTTTCATGTTAATTTCAGATTTGATACCTAGGATATATCATGATAGCAAATAAAAGTGGATTTAGAACATACAGTAGCTATAAGTTATATTTCTTTTATTGTTATCCATCTATGTTGTTGTTACAATAATATATGTGCTTTTACTGTTAGTTGTTTAATTACTTATGCGTATTTTTCTTCCTTTTCCCTATTCTGCTATTTAATTCATCTATTGTCTAGCTTGTATGCCTATTTTGTATAGTTGATTTGATTCTATTCTCCTCCTCCTATTTTCCCTTTTTTATGCTAGGCCTAGGCAATTGAAAGCCTAGACCATGTCCAATTTAAAATTGCATATAATTAAAATTGGGACAATAAGAAATGACACGAAAAAGGGAATTTGGGCATATTGTTAAATTGACGACTATTTGACTGTAATTTTGAAAGGGATAATAAGCAAAAAAAAAAAATTACATGTTGTAATTTGAGATAATATGCATAAAACTACTACATGTTATAGTTTGGGATAATATGCATAAAACTTGTGCGTGTTGTAATTTGGGATAATACGATTGAAAGGAATAGTATGCATATGTGTAAACATGTTAGAATTAACTTAATACAACATTAAGTAATGGACATGTTAAAATTAAGTAAGTACCAGATGTTGGTTAGTTAAGCTAAATTACTATTGCAATTATATGCATCTGGGAAGGTGTTTGTTTTGAAAAAAAAGTGTTGTACATGCATAATAAAATATAATATTACAACCATGCTTATTAATAAATCTAAACCTTCTAGGTTAAACCTGGTTATTAATATGCTACGAGGTCCCTCTTTCTATTGTTGTATTGGGTTTTGGGGACTCTTAAATCCTTGTTATTTGGGGACACAAGCTTAGGGGGTTTGGCTTGTGCCAATCTATTGTTTGGGACCCATATCAGTCGGTATCCCTGTTGGTATTTTGTTAGAGGGTATCGCACTAGGTAGGGGCCAGGGCATGCTTTACAGAACTGGATAGTAAGAGTTTCAAAAAGACGAAGGTGGGTACGGGTCCGTTCCGATGGAGTCATGCATGCATGGGTCTGATTAGGGAAACTAAGTAGTTGCAACACTAGTAAATAGGTTTGTGCTCAATAAGTAAAGAGTGATATGTTAGTAAATAGGTCCGATTAGGTCTGTGTCCAGTTAGGGAGTGATGCATCCTACTGTTGGGGCTTACACAGGGTATTTACATTGTAAGGAGTCGATCGCTTGGGTAGTAATTAGGGTACGCCTAATCCTACTGTTGTAATTGGGTTAACATCTAATCCTGTTATGTAATTAGGGTACACCTAATCCTACTGTAATCTTGTTTTAATCCTGTTGTAATCCTGTTGTTCTATTAAGTAATTAGGTTAACGCCTAATCATGTTATACTAGTATTGGTGCAGAGAAAACCTGCTTTTAGGGATATAAATGAGAAGCTTTACTCGATCACTATTTTATCTTGTTGCCATGTTTACCTTGTTTACCTATCGCCTTATATGCTATTGTACTTTCTTATTCACTCTTGTTTATCTGTCTTGATACCTCTATTTCATGCGTATTCGGAATTCACTTGAACTCGCCAGGATTTATGTCTGACTTATTTTGTTTCGCTTCTTTCTCTTCTTGTCCTCAGAGTGGTATCACTCCTTGGTGTTAGGGACTTTCTCTTTCATCTTGGATCTGGACTTTCTTTGATGTACTGCTTTGATTTACTTTCTTCTCTGTTATGGCTTGCTATGAGGCCTATGCTTTTGTATTATTGCACTCTGATTTTTTCATTATGAGACAGATGTTCTTGGTTTTTAATATGTAACTAGTTTGATGATGTAACCCAATTTGAACAATGCGTTTACTTTAAATAAAAGTTGAAATATGCACTGCTTATTTATATCTGTCTTGCGAATTTGTGCTACTGTTTAACTGTTACGCTTCACGAAACTTAATGCATTCTTTGAAGAGTGACATTAATGGACATGGGGTGTCACATTTCCATACCTTGTCAAGGATGCACGCGAGTTGTCAATTAACTCATTTTACATTTTAGAGCTTGTTTTAAGCTTCCTTTATCGTCTACTGATGGAAATTTTTGGAGTATTTTGAGAGCTGAGGTAAAATTTCCATGATAGGGTGGGAAGTGGAATATTTATAAGCGAACGGAGCATTAAAATTCTTCACTTTGATTTTCTTTTTCCGATTTAAGAGAAATTGGATAGGAAGCGATTAAATGCATTAATGTTTCGGATGGTAGGAATTGGATGCATAATTGGTTGCTTCACATTTCTATTCGTAGTTATGTGAGGGTTATGGAAGAAAAAGAATTTTCAAAATTTGCATTCATATCGAACTTCCTGTATATTTAGGATGTTTTGCATCATGTTTTCAAAAGTGTTTTAAAAGTTCAATGCATACATATAGGAGGATCCGATTTAGGATCATTGTGCATACATGTTTTGTAGTTGAAATGCTTTATGTACACTGTGCACATATGCACTTAAATGCAAAATGGATGTACACAAATTGGCTGTGTGGGATAGGATATGTAGATGTTAGAATTTCGGGACGAAATTCTTTTTATAGGGGGAAGAATGTAACAACTCTGAATTTTAGCAATAAATAAATTAATTATTTAATTAAATTTTCTAAAATAAGATTTTTTGCAAACAATAATTTTCTCATGATACCTTAATCGTTAAATTCATCTCGGAATTCTAGTCAACTTTTATGTTTGGATTTTTGCAAAGAGAGTCCGTATGAAAAGTTACGAATGAAATACGTAAAATGAACGAAAATAATAAAATGGAATATATAAATATCTAATACCATTTATAATCGGCCTTCACTAGGCGATTTTGCCCAAGGGCAGTCGACACCCTTGATAAAGCGGTCGACCGCTTCGGGTAATTTCAGCCCAGTGGCGGCTAGGGTTATATAGGTTTTTAATATATATATATATATATATTGTTATATAAACGGATGGATGTGAATTAAATTAAATCTAACGGTTTGGGTTCTTTGTAACACCTATGAATAAAGGGTTAGGTCCCTATTCTTTTCCACATATTTCTGAGGGCATCAACGAAGTTCTACCATTTTTCTTCTCTTCAAACAAATTCTAAAACAAAAAATAGGTACATATACAATCAAAATCAAACATAAACAATATAGGTTTGAAAGGGATAATCATATTCAAGTGGAAAAGAGTATAGATTGGCATATAAGTTCTTCTTCATCTAATTTATCCCCTCTTTTATTATTTTCTTACAAATCTACAAAACTGAAAGTATCCACTTTTCAGAATAACAGTAAATCTTAAGAATTTAGGAATTTTAGGCCTAAAATATTATTCATAATTCAGATCTGGATGTTCTAGGTGAGTGGAAAATTTATATACAAAGTATATAATAATCTGATTACTTCGTTTGTATTAGATCTAAAATGCACGCCTAAATATTTATCGATTATTTATAATTTTGTTAAATCTAACATAATGCTTATCATATCTGTTTGTGAATATTGTTAAATCCGAATAAAATTGTGGTTTGAATAATATTATTATTTTGTAGGCTTACTTGACTGTTCACATTATTACCTAAAATTGTGTTTAAAATGTTGTTGTGATTGCAAACACCGTTGTTCTGGAAATCAGTCCCATAAATCATTGTTAAGACCAGATCTATCATTTTGGTGTTGATTTATATTTTATGTAAAAATCTGTTAAAAGGTATTAGCCATTTTATGTTCAGTTTTGTTTAGGTTTTAACTTAGTTGTCATAAATATGCCTTTTTGCTCTTTTTAATAAAAAGACATTTTTTTTGGCAATGCCGACCAGTTTTTAAGGTGAACGCAAACACCTTTTCATTATAACCAATAATAAAAAATACAATATAATACAGGTTATTGTAGTTGAAAATCGGCTACATCGATCTTTAAGGTGGCCCGTCCACCGCATATGGCATTTAAAGTGGGTCATCCACTGACTCTGTCCTAGATTAAAGTACAGGAGCTAGTGAATTTACTAGACAACTATGAGTTTCCTTATAACAACCCGAAATTTCAGAACCAATTTAAAAATTTTATTTTCGCTATTTTAATGGGTTTTGAATATTTAGAATGATATATTTTAAATAATAACAACTAAAAATTTATTTAAATCGAAGTTAGAACATATAAATTTATTTTAATTATAAAACAAGTTTGAAATGGCGCAGTAGTTTGAAAATTTGATTTTAAGTTTCAGTTGAATGTATAGAATTAATTATAATTCAGAATTTGATAAACAAGGAACGTTGGAATATTTTGAACTGTAATTTTCTAACGAATGCAAGAAACTGAGATTTCACTTTATAAATTAAAAGTTATGCCCAATTTAATATTCAAAATAGTCGTTATGGAATTTATATATATTTTAATATAATATATAACCCTTAAAAATAGCCATTTGGTAAACGACCTCCATTTTCGACGAAACCACTTTTTTTGGATTCGGAATGTCAAATTATTGTTCTGTTTAAAATTTCATAATTTTCGGAATTAATATGTGAGCACAGTAAACATAAACGCATTTTCAATTTCAATTTGAATTTTATTAGCTAGTTAAAAGGCCATTTTTCAAACGTTCTCCAAATTCGATGAAATTAATTTTGTTACGACCCTATCGTCAAAACATAGCTAGATTTCAATATTCATAATTTTTGGAGTCAGTATGTAGCCCGGGTAAATTAAAATGTATGTTGTAATCAATTTTGAATGTTATATTAATTTATATTTTTAATTTTGATAAAAACAGGTCGAAACAATCGAATTGGCTTACAAAACATACACCTTTGTGTCTAGAATAGGGGTATCTAGTTAGCGACGACAGTCGTTGGGTTTGATTTAGAGTTTAGAGCAATATACAAGTAATTTACGAATTAAATAATATTAAAATAAATATATATATTCACCCTAACTATCGAAACCCTAGGTCAAAAGTAAAACCTCGGTCAACGATCTCCAGCCGCCGATCAAACAAATCAATGGCCTAAAATGTTGTATTTTAAATCGTTAGTTCCTCCTTCCCTACTTTGAATTAAGTATGGTTCTAAAGGGAAAATCATGGGGATTTTTACAAGCTTTAGTTCTATATGGGTTTCATCATTTCTAGTGTGGAGATTTGGGAGGAATCGACCCCTAAAGTCGTCGTGTTCAAGAACTGATTTCAATGCCTAGGGGGTTTCGAGCTGGCGGGTTTTCGTGGTGGCGGAGGAGCGGAGCAAGGCGGTTCCGATAGTGCTCTCTGATATTTGTTACAGCAAGCGTAGAGGGCGCGATGGCGAACCCTAGAAGGGCGACAGTGGGTATCTTTCGTTTTCTGAAGGCAACGATGAAGAGGAAAGGGTTAATGACCCTTTAAAATTAAATTAAATTATTGTTAATTATAATTATTTGTTCAATAATGTAATCAACTCAAATATTATCATATCTTCTTCATACCAGATCGAAATCTGACGATTTCAGTTGCATTGGTATCGTGATGAAAATATCTACGCTATGGGACTGACTCGAACGGAAATGGAAGTTGTTGCAGTTTTCGATAAAATTAAATGTCCGTTTAACTTTATTAAAACAATCCTTTAATAAAGAATGGCAGAGTGGAAACCAACATGAGAATTCTCTCACTAAAACATTTGTATAGTTATTTATTTTATAACTGAATGTAGCAACTGTCAGTATTGATTTTTATCTGTTAAGAATATCATAAAATGTTGTACGGTGCCTATTAGCTCATGTTCCATGTTGTTTGAAAATCATGGATGATTTAATTGACTGTATCGTGTTTTGATTGTGATTTAGAACATAGAAAGAAAACAATAATGTTAATATTATGGTGGTATTTGAAATTAAATTATAAATATCCATTTATAATTTAAACAGTGAAATTGGTTAAGTAGAAAAATAATTTGAATCGAATTAGAATTGGTTAAATTTATTAACCGATGATTAATCTGAATCGACTATTATTTGAAAACCCCACATGGGTATTGGGATGATATTTGACATACACTAATCCCGATATTTAGTTGTATGTCAATCGATTGGTTGACAGATTGTGGTGAGTGTTATTTATTTATTTTAATACTTATACAGTTGTAGAATGCACTCTGGATGATGTTTGTATGTTTAATGATTGTTTATCATTATTGTTGTTTACATGTTATGTATTGAATCCATATAATTGAAATTATATGTTAATTGATTGAGTCGCATTCTGATTCAGAATATAAACGAATATTTTAAAATAATATTCAGTGAAGAATCAAAATATGATTTTGATGTCCGATTTTGGACGGACATGAAAATATTGAAATTATGAAGTCGAGTGAAGTAGATGTATGCCATTTTAACTCGAACGGGTTATTAGTCGATTTTATTCATTTTATAATGAATATTGAAAAGACATGATTTCAAAATCTGATATTTTGAAAATATTATCATTTTAATATTATAATGATATAGAATATTCAATTTTGATTTAGAATTGAAATCAAAGTTGAAATCATTTTAAAATGAATTTATAAACGATTCATAAAATACGTTTTAAATGTAAATTGATAAAATATATTATATATATTTAAATGGCCTGAATAGAACGCGTCGCGCAGCGGCCGTTCGCGAATTTTGACCATTCACTTTGAATTGGAGTAACGGGAGATCCGACCATCGGCTTCTCCTAAAACCAGAACCGTTGGGTTCGTATCGAAAAAAGCTTTCGAATGATCATAAGAGGTTTGAAATCTAACGGTTAAATTTTAAGATATGTCCTAATCAATTTCAAAAAAGGTCACTATGAATGCAGTTCGGTGGCCTTTATTGGAAATCGACTGTAAGGGCCTTAATAAATTATTAAAAATATGGAGAAATTATGAAAAATCATAATTAATGATTTGGAAAGATTTTGGATGAAAAATTCCATGTTTTGAAAAGATAAAAGATATTTTTATCCAAATGAACTAGTTACCAACTAGAATAATAATCCAATGTTTTTAAATAAATAAATTTGATTTGTAAATGGTTTAATATAACCAGAATTTTCCAAAGTATGAAGTGGAATGGATTTGAATTGAAATAATCTTCGGAGTATTTCAATAGTGGATTCCGTGATTATACGTATATTGTTGAGAAATTTGGAAGATATAAATATCGTTATTCCCAATACGATATCCGTTACTTTCAGAATTTGATATTAAATATAAGTCGATATAATTTCTATTCTGGGCCTTGTATTTAATATCAAATTAGATTTTGGGTTTGTCATGAATGGTGTCTTCAATAACACTGTTCTTAAACACAGTTGAGAAAAGAATAAATCCTTTAATTAGGATAAATGAAGTTTTCCAATTTATAATTATAAATTGGAATTAAATGGAAGATGATTTGGGGTTCATTATGAATGATGTTTTAAATAACATTTGTTCTTAAAACCCAATTAATAGTGATGATATGATTAGTAATTTATAAATATTTTTACTAAGATTTAATGGAAAATTTCCAAAGTAAAGTTTTCCAATTTAATACATTAAATTGGAATTGAATGGAATTCGATTCAATAATAATCGAGATGAGCTTCTGTGAACGAAGACCGTTACTGTATACGGAATTTAAAAGGCTTTGCCGCTATTCCACTTATAGTATTAGTTTGATACGGAAATTTATATCGATTATATACTGTTATGATCTTCGTGAAGATTCCATTTTAATGGAAGATGATTTGGGTTTATCGTGAACTTTGTTTTAAATGACATTAATTCTTTAGCCTAGTTAAAGGTAGGATTAATTTCCTAAAGTTGAATAATCATTAAGTAATGATTTTTGAGGATTAAAACTAAGTAGAGTTTTAATGAATCTTTAATTAGAATTGAACGTGAAATGGTAATTAAATTTACCAATAACACCGTAGGTGTTAGATATGGAGTACTACTAGTATAGCTTCATAGGATGAATAGGTTGGGATCGAGAAAAATAAAATAAATGGTTACTTCGGTAAGGCTCGATAATCCCGACTAGTTTTATAAACCTTAATTTGGTTTAGAATTGTCAAAGAGTAAAATCAAATCTTTTGAAATTGATATCCAAAGGAAGATTTAAGAATAAGTTTAAAAGAACTTATCTTTGATAAAATTAATGGGAAACTTTCCCCTAAATGTGAATATTCGAAATAAAGAATATTCTGGATTGGAATGAGGCATAAGATGTGTTTATATATCACTTGATTATAAGATACGTTTGTTATTCTGAAAGACCGGGTTTAACCCATTTTGAATAACTGTTACGACGACTAAAAGTCGACGATGAAGACGGTGGTTGAAGACTGGAAAACTTCACATTGAATGGATGATTACTGATGTCTTGATTGGGAGGCATCCCAAGAAAAGGTAATAAGTGGTGATCGTCCAGACATACTTGGAGTCGACCGGATATGTGAGGATCTCTCTTCTATATTGGACATATGGGACAAGGAATAAGGGGCCTCCGGTTTTGCTCAGACCCAGAACAGACTTGTAAATGGATGTGTGTCTGACTTTGGATTTCATTCTCTGTTGATTGATTTCTATTAAATATATTTCTGTTTGGTGGCGGATAATTTATTCTTTTGCTTAACACCTTTCTCTGAGACATACGAGCTTAGAGGTTATATATTGATAGACATCAGTCGTATGGCGTGAATTGTCTGTATGTCATGCTAAGATGCAAATGATCAAGGCTTATTGTTGAAAAGCAGAGTCTTGTGGATGATGATCAAAGCAAGGCTCTAATTAGTATAGCTTTGTGTATAGTGTTAATTCGCTAGGTTCACACCCCGGTATAAGCCAAAAACGGGATAGTGACTACAGGGAGGACATGCATTTCTTTCTAGTTAGGAGTGATGTCATGGTATGGATCCTAGACATTTTACTTATGTGGATGTTGGAAATCGAGGTACCACGGATTTGAGTCCCTAGTGGCTCTTGATATGGTCGACAAACTGACCCGATTTTATGCCTCATAGGGTACCACGGATTTCAATGCATTGTGTGATGGGACCTGAGTCTTATAACAACTTCATTTTTCCAAAAAGCATTGCGTTGTTTATTAAATTATTTTTTTTCAAGCTTTGGTATTCATGGGAGTGAACCAATTCCATGAGATGTGGCGTGGTCCCATGATTTACCCTATTTTTAAGTAAAAGTTAATAACTGTTTTAAGTTCTCACACCAGTCCCATGACTAACCTGGAGTTTATTGTTTTGCCTAAACTCTAGGAACCCATATTTTCCACATGGGCAGCTAGTAGTTTTGGTTTTGTAGATTTCTATTTAAAGGAATCTTGGTTTATAGCTGGAGCTATGTTCGAAAGCTTTGTATCCGTGTATTTCTTTCAGTTGTGGTAGTTGATGTATTTCCACTATGTAAGGGCCCGTAACTTCCCCGTGAAGAAAAGAGCGGATACTTTGAGAACAACACACAAAAGAACGCAGACAGAAGAACATTTCATTGTTTATTACAACAATTCCATCAGAATACAAGAATATACAGAGTATGAATAAATATTATACAACAAAGAATATCAGAGATTTAAATACAGTATTGCAGCGGAAAGATAATATAAAACACAACTGAAGGCGGTACACAGATACAGAGCTTTCCTAGCATCGTTCCAGGTGAAAATCAGGATCCTGTGAATATAAATCTGCAAAACCACAACTACTAGCTGCCCGTGCGGAAAATAGGGGCAACCAGAGTTTAGGTTAAAACAATAAACTCCAGGTCAGTCATGTGACTGGTGTGAGAACTAAAATAGTTATTAAAACTTTATTTTAAAAGAGGGTAATTCAAGGGACCACGCCGTATAACACGGAATGGGTTTCCTCCCAAGAATACCAGTGCATAGAATAAACAGCGCAATGCTTTTTCGAAAAATGAAGCTATTATAAGACCCAGGTCCCATCACACAATGCAACGCAAGCCGGAGGATTGGGTTTTACCTTATAATAGCCAAATAATGCTTGGTACGCTTAAAACAAATCATTTTGATACTATTATAAGTGTATAGTGTCAAAACAACTTCAATCATAAATATCAATCATAGACGGCATAGTATCCCATGCTACTATGTCGCCATACTAGGCTCTACAAATTAAACCAAAACATCACGTATTGGAAATTGGATTTTCGTCATGAGTCGAGGCAAGGGGCAAGCTCCTCTCCGCTTCGAGACACTCTAGAAAATGCATCGGGACTACACACTCTGGGTAACCCCTGGATCTTCAGGGTCGGTCCTCCGTTACGTTTGAGGATTAGTTATTCCTAAACACACGTATCCCGGTCCTAACAGACCTAAAATCGAGGCGCCTCATTCCTACAACCACAAAGGTGAAAATAATATAAATGTCAGGGCTAGTAGGTCACTGACACCACCATAGCTAGAAAGAAACATCGTGCTCTCCCTGCAGTCCTTATCCCGTTTTTTGACTCATACCGAGGTGTGAGGCTCGCGAATTCACGTTATACACAAAGCTACGCCACGTAGGCCGTGCTTTGATCATCAACCACAAGATTTTGCTTTTCAACAGAAGTCTTGATCCATGCAACTTAGCATGCCACACAGACAATTCATGCCATGCGATTGATATCTATCGATATATAACCTCTAAGCTCGTACGTCTCAGAGAAGGGCGTTAAGCAAGAGAATAAAATATCCGCCGCCAAACAGATATATATTTAACAGAAATCAATCAACACAGAATAAAATCCAATGTCAGACACACAATCCATTTATAAATTCATTCTGGGTCTGAACGAAATCGGAGGCACTTTCCTCGCATATCCATCGATCTCTAAGTACGTCTGGACGACCACCAACTATTTCCATCCTCTTGGGTGTACAGCCCAATCAGGATCATCAGTAATTATCCAAACGATGTGAAGACTTCTGGTCTTCGACCATCGTCGTCATCTTCGACTTATAGTCGAATCGGTTATTTAGAATGGGTATAAACCCGGCCTTTCCGAACAACCCGCGTATATTAAAAACAATTGTTACAACACGAGATACGCCTCATTCCAATTCATTAGTCACTAACTGTAAATCGTTAAGAGAGCAATTTCCCAAATATTAACCCCGAAGGCCGAAACCAACATCAGATCAATACCTAGGAAACCATTCTTCTTAACTAACCTACAGCTAGTTTCTAAATTTCAGTTCTTAGGGAAAGGCCCCCATTAATTTTATCAAAGATAAATTCTTTAAAATTTATCCTTTAATCTTCCATTGGATGTCATTTCAAACCGAATTATGGTTTTCCAAACTAGTCGGGATTAGCGAACCACACCGAAGTAATTATTTTATTTTATTTCCCCATCCCAACCTATTCATCCCATGAAGCAAAACTGGTAATACTCCATATCTAACACCGCGGTGTTATCGTTAAAATTAATTACCATTTCACGTTCAAATCTAATTAAAGGTTTAACTATCGCTTTGGAACAAAACTGGTGATACTCCATCCTCGCTCACTTTACAAATTTGATAATTTTCATTATCAATTAAAATTTCAATCTAATTACAGATTCATTAAAACTCCTTTTACTGGGTTAAAGAACTAATGTCATTTAAAACACAGTTCACGATAAACCCAAATCACATTCTATTTATTATCGGGCTAAAGAACAAGTGTTATTTAAAAACGCCGTTCACGATAAACCCACAAATCAATTCTAATTCAATTCCAATCAAATATATTAGAAATTCCGATTATTTAAAACTCCTTTTTAATCCAATTTATTTATTTAAAAATAATTGGGTTTTAAATTTAGTTCAAAACCAGTTCATTTCGATAAAAATCCATTTTTATCTTTACAAATGTGGGATTTTTCATCCCAGTTCTTCACAAATCATTTCTTATAATTTTACACAAATTATTAATATTTTTAATAATTTTATCGAGACCCGTACAGTCGATTTCCAACAACGGCCATCGAACTGCACTTACAGCGACCTTTTCCAAATTTTATTTGGACGTATCTCCAAATCCAACCGTTAGATTTCAAATTTCTAATATTCTTTAGAAAGCTCTTTTCGATATGAACCCAACGATTCCGGTTTTAGGAGAATCCGACGGTCGGATCTCCCGTAATGTCCGTTCGAAGTCAATGGTCGAAATTTACAAACTGCCGCGCCGTGGCGCGTTCTATTCAGGCCATTATATAATATATATATATATATATATATATATATATATATATATATATATATATTTCGTCGATTTCTATTTAAAACAAATTTTATAAATAGTTTCAAATTTGTTTCTAAAACAATTTCAACCTTCATTTGAAATTCAAATCAAAATTGAATTTTCCCTCATAAATTCGTTTTAAATTCATTTCAATTCAATTCAAATTTCAAATTCATTTCAATTCGAATTCATTTTCTATTCAATTTAATTCAATTCAAATTCGTTTTCTATTCAATTCAAATCAAATTCGTTTTCTATTCAATTCAAATCAAATTCGTTTTCTATTCAATTCAAATCAAATTCATTTTCTATTCAATTCAAATCAAATTCGTTTTCTAAATATTCGATTTTTAAATCTCTTTTCAATATTTATTATAAAACGAATATAATCGATATAAATATCGTTCGCGTCAAAATAGCGCATCTCTAATCAACGCGGCTTTATATTTTTCAATAACTTCGTTATTCTATTCAACAAATGAATCTATATTTCTTTCAATACATGACTAATCTAAACGGATGAGTACTGTCAACACATGACTATTTTTGCTATTTAATATATTTTATAAAAATTATGGTATCTATCGTTTGATTTCAAATCAGACTCCAACCGTAAATTAGTAAGAGAACGATTCCCTAAATATTAACCTTGAAGGCCGAAACCAACATCAGATCAATATCCAGGAGACCGCTCATCTTATCTATTTTCCAGTCAGTTTCTAATTTTATATATGATAAAGATGTAAATTTTATTATTAAAATATTTCGTTCAACACATGACTAATCTCAACGAATGAGTACGGTCAACACATGAACCTATATTTTATAATATTCTTTATTTTCCCAATAGGAATGAGGCCCAATCAATTACCATATAATGTTAATTATATGGATTCCATACAACACATGTATATAATAGCAACGATAAACAATCAACCATCATCCAAAGTGCACCACACAACTGCATAAGCATCAAATATAAATAATTAACGCTTACACAGCCTGTCGACCAATCGATTGACATACAATTAAATAATTGGGATTAGTGTACGCCAAATATCATCCCAACACCCGTGTGGGGTTTCAAATCAACAAACACTGAATATTATTTGTGCAGTTGGGCGATGTGTAAAATTTATCATCTCAATCAATATCAGTTAAATCAGTGTACATAAACAAATCGTTCGATTTGTAAACGAATATTTATTTTATTCACATTCTCGTTAAAAAATATTTTTTTAATGACCAAAATATTTTATTCAACCTATGAATATTCTATTCGGTTCATTTATTCAATAAAATGATATTTTTATTTTTCTAACATATTTTAGAAAATTTTGGCGGCATAACGACACGATACTAGAAATGGGACAAGGCCTAGCCTTGTCCCCGGTCTAATAATGGCCCACGCCATACACATATCAATCAAATCCATTCCATTTCACCAAACAATCAAATTCAAATCAAATAATCTAACCAACTACACAACCAAACAAACAAGTCCATCGTCTGTGGACAATGGTGTCGGGTGCTACTAAACACCGTCTACATCCTAGTATATATATTTAACTAGAAAAGTAAATTTAAGGTGAGAAGTTCTCACCCAAGCTAAATCCATTCACTGCGACTCTTCTTATGTAGAAGTCATCGATGTTCTCGCCTTTAGTCACTTTCGTTGCCCGTAGCCACTACATATATAAAAATCACATTTTTATACCGTTACTATATAGATAAAAATTCTATTTTTACAATGGTGTTCATATAATAAAGATTATATAAAGATTTCGCCTTTTCAAATATAAGAATTTCGCATTTTCAAATATAAAGATTTCGCCATTTCAAATATAAAGATTTCGCCTTTTCAAATATAAAGATTAAATCTTTACTATCTATATAATATAAAAATCGTATTTTTACTTCACTAAAAATCATATTTTTGTTTCGCTACATATATAAAAATCGAATTTTTATTTTCACCTCATATATATATAAATCAAATTTTTATCTTCTCTTCGTTATAAAAATTATATTTTTATATTGCTCTTCTCCTAATAAGATTATATTTTTATTGCTCTACATGAATAAAAATCACATTTTTACTATCCTACCTATATAAAAATCATATTTTTAATATGCCACTAGTATAAAAATTATATTTTTAACCTTTCTATATTATAAAAATTATATTTTTAACCTCTATGTCATATAAAAATATCGTCTTTCATAGATTAAAAATCTCATCTTTACTTGTTTAAAAAATCCCATCTTTACTTGTTTAAAAATCCTATTTTTACTACGGTAAAAATTATATATTTTTCCTTATTATAAAAATCTTTGCTTTATAAATATATATATAAATCATTCTCTCATCTTGCCTTCTTGATAATAAAAATAAAAATTTTACTTCGTTAAAAATCAAATTTTTACTAGGTTTACATATATATGAAAATATGATTTTCTCTATTTATTTTACTTCAGCATATATATGGAAACTTATTTTTAAAGTTTTAAAATTAATTACCTAGAAAACCAGTAAAAATAAATAAGTAAGAAAACTCACAGGCAGTTTCCTTCGGGGATGGGATGTTAGAGCGTCGGAGGGGGTATCGGAGGGGTGGCGCGACTTGATTGGGGGTAGCGTTTTAGGGGGCACGGTTTGGACAAGAAGGGGGAAGAGGAGGATCCGTCGGTGGAGGAGAGAGAGGGGGGCTTGCGGTGGTTGAGCGCTGGAGCGGGGCTGGACGGCGGTCTGGGGAGCGATGGCGGCGGCGTCAAGCTCCTCCAGTCGGAGGCGCTTCCTCCGTTCTCTTTTTTTTCTTATTTCATTAGATTGGAAAAGTAAACGGAGGGGGGGGGGGCTGAGAGAGTAAGTGAGAGAGATAGGAGAGGTTTTTTTTTATTTAATTAATTTAATTTCAAAAAGGTACTTTTTATTTCGACCTCGAAACGGGACCCACTGCCTGTCGTCCCTAGCGTTTTACCCCCATTCTGAACACAATGGGATATGTATCGTAAGCTGATTCGACCATTTCGATCAGTTTCCGTCAAGATCAACATATAACTCTATATATTGATTTTGAATGCGCAATTCAATTTACCGGAGCCACATACTAACTAGAAAAAATCCAGAAAAATATTTTCTAGCTTCGCATTGATGATACGGTCCTAACAAAACTAATTTCGTCAAATTCCGAGACTGTTTGAAAAATGGCCATTTTCCAGTCGATTAAAATCAACTAAAACTGGTCAAACGCGTTTTCCTTCGCCACACTCACATATTGATTCGAAAAATTATGAAATTTGGAATATAGCAATAATTTGACATCGCGGATCCAACAAAAGTAGTTTCGTTGAAATCCGAGGTTGTTTGCAAAATTTCCATTTTTAAGGGCCTGAATTCCACAGCGATTATTCTGAATTTTCAACTGGACATAACTTTTTATCCCCGCTATGAAATTTTGATTTTTCGGATTCGTTGGAACGATATTCTCAATTAGATTCTAATATTTTTGGTTTCGCTAAAATCCGGTTTATTTTGCACCCGGTACATTCATTTGAAGTTTGAAATCGAATTATCGAACTACCGCGCCATTTTCAATTCCTTTTATAATTTAAAATAAATATTTATATTCTAACGATGATCTATATGAATATATACGTTCGAATTCTATTCAAAATAAATTTCTCGTCGTTAATATTTAAAATAATTCATTTTAAATAATCAAAATTCGCTAAAATTGCCAAAATAAAAATTTTAAACTGGCTCGCATTTCCGGGTTGTTACAATCTCCACCACTTAAAACTTTTCGTCCCCGAAAAGGAACGAAGCCGAAAGTTGTTTAACAATCAACCTTTCTCTATTTTTATTACGGCTTAAGTTCTTCAACTTTTCAGTTTCTAAGAACTTTTCAAAAATTTCAAAAATTTGGCTAACACCCTAAATTTCCGAAAAAATTCGCCATAACCTCCCCTGCATTGGGAGCACCGGGAAAATCCCAAAATTGCCATATAGCCCCTCTGATCTCAAAAAGAAAAAGAAAAAGCCGAGCGCCTAGCCAATCGGCTCATAAAATCATCATCACCCAAACAAAACAGTAAATTATGGTAAACATGTACCTATTTGTCGGGCAAACAATTTTATTCTTTGCTCTAGCCTCCTTGCTATGACATGTTCAATGTAAGTACATGTATATGCAAGCAAATGCGACCCATTTTCAATACAATTCAATATTTGATTCAATTAGGCGTAATGGTTCAAAATTTCAAACAAATAAACAAACAACACAACCAGCAATCAATTAGTTGATTAGAGTTTCAAATTCATAATTTGATATATATATATATATATAATCATGTTTTTGATGCCAAACCACAACAATAAACCTATGTAATTTTGGTTCTCACACCAGTCTAATGGAAATATATAGATATCACACCTTCGTCACTCGAAAATAAATACTGGTGATGGCGCGCCATCATGAAGATCGTGTCAGGGCGACTAGAATGTGATTCTGTATCTATCCAGTATATTAAAACTTCGAATATACGTTCATGAAGCGTATGTGCAAAACCTTTATATATTGGATTGTCCAAATTCAATATAAACAAATATTCAAATACGTATAAAAGGGTTTAAATTTTCAAAACAATATTGTTTTCATTTGGAAAATATACTCTTCACACTCGTTCTAGGATACTACTGATCCTATCTCTAACGAGTCATACTAATTGGATATTACTAATCCAATATCTGATGAATTCTTTCATATGGTTCTAATGTGTCTTGTTCTCGAGCTCTGTAAACCAAAGCTATGATACCAACTGTAAGGACCCGTAACTTCCCCGTGAAGGAAAGAGCGGATACTTTGAGAACAACACACAAAAGAACGCAGACAGAAGAACATTTCATTGTTTATTACAACAATTCATCAGAATACAAGAATATACAGAGTATGAATAAATATTATACAACAAAGAATATCAGAGATTTAAATACAGTATTGCAGCGGAAAGATAATATAAAACACAACTGAAAGTGATACACGGATACAGAGCTTTCCGAGCATCGTTCCAGCTGAAAATCAGGATCCAGTGAATATAAATCTGCAAAACCAAAACTACTAGCTGCCCGTGTGGAAAATAGGGGCACCCAGATTTTAGGTTAAAATAATAAACTCTACGTCAGTCATGTGACTGGTGTGAGAACTAAAACAGTTATTAAAACTTTATTTTAAAAGAGAGTAATTCAAGGGACCATGCCGTATAACACGGAACGGGTTTCCTCCCAAGAATAACAGGGCATAGAATAAACAGCGCAATGCTTTTTTGAAAAATGAAGCTATTATAAGACCCAGGTCCCATCACACAATGCAACGCAAGCCGGAGGATAGGGTTTTACCTTATAATAGCCAAATAATGCTTGGTACGCTTAAAACAAATCATTTTGATACTATTATAAGTGTATAGTGTCAAAACAACTTCAATCATAAATATCAATCATAGACGACATAGTATCTCATGCTACTATGTCGCCATACTAGGCTCTACAAATAAAACCGAAACATCACGTATTGGAAATTGGATTTCCGTCATGAGTCGAGGCAAGGGGCAAGCTCCTCTCTGCTTCGAGACACTCTAGCAAATGCCTCGAGACTACACACTCTGGGTAATCCCTGGATCTTCAGGGCCGGTCCTCCATTACGTTTGATGATTATTTATTCCTGAACACACGTTTCCCGGTCCTAACAGGCCTAAAATCGAGGCGCCTCATTCCAACAACCACAAAGGTGAAAATAATATAAATGTCAGGGCTGGTAGATCACTGACACACCATAGCTAGAAAGAAACATCGTGCTCTCCCTGCAGTCCTTATCCCGTTTTTGACTCATACCGAGGTGTGAGGCTCGCGAATTCACGTTATACACAAAGCTACGCCACGTAGGTCGTGCTTTGACCATCAACCACAAGACTTTGGTTTTCAACAGAAGCCTTGATCCATGCAACTCAGCATGCCACACAGGCAATTCATGCCATGCGATTGATATCTATCGATATATAACCTCTAAGCTCGTACGTCTCAGAGAAGGGCGTTAAACAAGAGAATAAATTCTCTGCCGCCAAACTGATATATATTTAACAGAAATCAATCAACACAGAATAAAATCCAATGTCAGACACACAATCCATTTATAAATTCGTTCTGGGTCTGAACGAAACCGGAGGCACTTTCCTCGCATATCCATCGATCTCCAAGTACATCTAGACGACCACCAACTATTTCCATCCTCTTGGGTGTACAGGCCAATCAAGATCATCAGTAATTATCCAAACGATGTGAAGACTTTCGGTCTTCGACCACCGTCATCATCTTCGACTTATCGTCGAATCGTTTATTCAGAATGGGTATAAACCTGCCCTTTCCGAACAACCCGCGTATATTAAAAACAAATGTTACACAAACACGATATACGCCTCATTCCAATTCATTAGTCACTAACCGTAAATCGTTAAGAGAGCAATTTCCCAAATATTAACCCCGAAGGCCGAAACCAACATCAGATCAATACCCAGGAAACCATTCTTCTTAACTAACCTACAACTAGTTTCTAAATTTCAGTTCTTAGGGAAAGGTCCCCATTAATTTTATCAAAGATAAATTCTTTAAAATTTATTCTTTAATCTTCCATTGGATGTCATTTCAAACTGAATTATGGTTTTCCAAACTAGTCGGGATTAGCTAACCACACCGAAGTAATTATTTTATTTTATTTCCCCATCCCAACCTATTCATCCCATGAAGCAAAACTGGTAATACTCCATATCTAACACCGCAGTGTTATCGGTAAAATTAATTACCATTTCATGATCAAATCTAATTAAAGGTTTAACTATCGCTTTGGAGCAAAACTAGTGATACTCCATCCTCGCTCACTTTCCAAATTTGATAATTTTCATTATCAATTCACATTTCAATCTAATTACAGATTCATTAAAACTCCTTTTACTGGGTTAAAGAAGAAATGTCATTTAAAACACAGTTCACGATAAACCCAAATCACATTCTATTTATTATCGGGTTAAAGAACAAGTGTTATTTAAAAACGTCGTTCACGATAAACCTACAAATCAATTCTAATTCAATTCTAATCAAATATAATAGAATTCTGATTATTTAAAACCCCTTTTTAATCCAATTTATTTATTTAAAAATAATTAGGTTTTAAATTTAGTTCAAAACTAGTTCATTTCGATAAAAATCCATTTTTATCTTTACAAATGTGGGATTTTTCATCCCAGTTCTTCACAAATCATTTCTTATAATTTTACACAAATTATTACTATTTTTAATAATTTTATCGAGGCTCGTACAGTCGATTTCCAACAACGGCCATCGAACTGCATTACAACGACCTTTTCCAAATTTGATTTGGACGTATCTCCAAATCCATCCGTTAGATTTCAAATTTCTAATATTCGTTAGAAAGATCTTTTCGATACGAACCCAACGGTTCCAATTTTAGGAGAATCCGACGGTCGGATCTCCCGTAATGTCCGTTCGAAGTCAATGGTCGAAATTTACGAACTGCCGCGGCACGGCGCGTTCTATTCAGGCCATTATATAATATATATATATATATATATATATATATATATATATTTCGTTGATTTCTATTTAAAACAAATTTTATAAATAGTTTCAAATTTGTTTCTAAAACAATTTCAACCTTCATTTCAAATTCAAATCAAAATTGAATTTTCACTTATAAATTCGTTTTAAATTCATTTCAATTCAAATTTCAAATTCATTTCAATTCGAATTCATTTTCTATTCAATTCAATTCAAATCCGTTTTCTATTCAATTCAAATCAAATTCGTTTTCTATTCAATTCAAATCAAATTCGTTTTCTATTCAATTCAAATCAAATTCGTTTTCTATTCAATTCAAATCAAATTCGTTTCCTATTCAATTCAAATCAAATTCGTTTTCTGAATATTCAATTTTTAAATCTCTTTTCAATATTCATTATAAAACGAATATAATCGATATAAATATCGTTTGCGTCAAAATAGCGCATCTCTAATCAACACGGCTTTATATTTTTCAATAACTTCGTTATTCTATTCAACAAATGAATCTATATTTCTTTCAATACATGACTAATCTCAACGGGTGAGTACTGTCAACACGTGACTATTTTTGTTATTTAATATATTTTATAAAAAAATATGGTATCTATCATTTGATTTCAAATCAGACTCCAACCGTAAATTAATAAGAGAACGATTCCCTAAATATTAACCCAGAAGGCCGAAACCAACATCAGATCAATATCCAGGAGACCGCTCATCTTATCTATTTTCCAGTCAGTTTCTAATTTTATATATGATAAAGATGTAAATTTTATTGTTAAAATATTTCGTTCAACACATGACTAATCTCAATGAATGAGTACGGTCAACACAAGAACCTATATTTTATAATATTCTTTATTTTCCCAATTGGAATGAGGCCCAATCAATTACCATATAATGTTAATTATATGGATTCCATACAACACATGTATATAATAGCAGCGATAAACAATCAACCATCATCCAAAGTGCACCACACAACTACATAAGCATCAAATAAATAATTAACGCTTACACAGCCTGTCGAACAATCGATCGACATACAATTAAATAATTGGGATTAGTGTACGCCAAATATCATCCCAACACCCATGTGGGGTTTCAAATCAACAAACACTGAATATTATTTGTGCAGTTGGGCGAGGTGTAAAATTTATCATCCCAATCAATATCAGTCTAACCAGTGTACATAAACAAATCGTTCGATTTGTAAATGAATATTTATTTTATTCACATTCTCGTTAAAAAATATTTTTTTTAATGACCAAAATATTGTATTCAACCTATGAATATTCTATTCGGTTCATTTATTTAATAAAATGATATTTTTATTTTTCTAACATATTTTAGAAAATTTCGGCGGCATAACAGCACGATACTAGAAACGGGACAAGGCCTAGCCTTGTCCCCGGTCTAATAATGGCCCACGCCATACACATATCAATCAAATCCATTCCATTTTACCAAACAATCAAATTCAAATCAAATAATCTAACCAACTACACAACCAAACAAACAAGTCCATGGTCTTTGGACAATGGTGTCGGGTGCTACTAAACACCGTCTACATCCTAGTATATATGTTTAACTAGAAAAGTAAATTTAAGGTGAGAAGTTCTCACCCAAGCTAAATCCATTCACTGCGACTCTTCTTATGTTGAAGTCATCGTTGTTCTCGCCTTTTGTCACTTTCGTTTCCCGTAGCCACTACATATATAAAAATCACATTTTTATACCGCTACTATATAGATAAAAATTCTATTTTTACAACGGTGTTCATATAATAAAGATTATATTTTTTATCGTGCTATTCTCTATATTAAGATTTCGCCTTTTCAAATATAAGTATTTCGCCTTTTCAAATATAAAGATTTCGCCTTTTCAAATATAAAGATTAAATCTTTACTATCTATATAATATAAAAATCGTATTTTTACTTCACTAAAAATCATATTTTTGTTTCGCTACATATATAAAAATCGAATTTTTATTTTCACCTCATATATATATAAATCAAAAATTTATCTTCTCTTCGTTATAAAAATTATATTTTTATATTGCTCTTCTCCTAATAAGATTATATTTTTATTGCTCTACATGAATAAAAATCGCATTTTTACTATCCTACCTATATAAAAATCATATTTTTAATATGCCACTAGTATAAAAATTATATTTTTAACCTTTCTATATTATAAAAATTATATTTTTAACCTCTATGTCATATAAAAATATCGTCTTTCATAGATTAAAAATCTCATCTTTACTTGTTTAAAAAATCCCATCTTTACTTGTTTAAAAATCCTATTTTTACTACGGTAAAAATTATATATTTTTCCTTATTATAAAAATCTTTGCTTTATAAATATATATATAAATCATTCTCTCATCTTGCCTTCTTGATAATAAAAATAAAAATTTTACTTCGTTAAAAATCAAATTTTTACTAGGTTTACATATATATGAAAATATGATTTTCTCTATTTATTTTACTTCAGCATATATATGGAAACTTATTTTTAAAGTTTTAAAATTAATTACCTAGAAAACCAGTAAAAATAAATAAGTAAGAAAACTCACAGGCAGTTTCCTTCGGGGATGGGATGTTAGAGCGTCGGAGGGGGTATCGGAGGGGTGGCGCGATTTGATTGGGGGTAGGGTTTTAGGGGGCACGGTTTGGAAAAGAAGGGGGAAGAAGAGGATGCGTCAGTGGAGGAGAGAGAGGGGGGCTTGAAGTGGTTGAGCACCGGAGCGGGGCTGGACGGCGGTCTGGGGAGTGATGGCGGCAGCGTCGAGCTCCTCCAATCGGAGGCGCTTCCTCCGTTCTCTTCTTTTTTTTCTTATTTCATTCGATCGATAAAGTAAACCGAGGGGGGGCTGTGAGAGTAAGTGAGAGAGATAGGAGAGATTTTTTTATTTTATTTAATTAATTTAATTTCAAAAAGGTACTTTTTATTTCGTCCTCGAAACGGGACCCACCGCGTGTCGTCCGTAGCGTTTTACCCCCATTCCGAACAAAATAGGATATGTATCATAAGCTGATTCGACTATTTCGATCATTTTCCGTCAAGGTCAACATATAACTCTATATATTGAATTTAAACACGCATTTCAATTTGACGGGGCCACATACTAACTAGAAAAATCCAGAAAAATATTTTCTAGCTTCGTATTGACGATACGGTCCTAACAAAACTAATTTCGTCAAATTCCGAGACCGTTTGAAAAATGGCCATTTTCCACTCGATTAAAATCAACTAAAACTGGTCGAACGCGTTTTCCTTCGCCACGCTCACATATTGATTCGAAAAATTATGAAATTTGGAATCTAGCAATAATTTGACATCGCGGATCCAACAAAAGTGGATTCGTCGAAATCCGAGGTTGTTTGCAAAATTTCCATTTTTAAGGGTCTGAATTCCATAGCGACTATTCTGAATTTTCAACTGGACATAACTTTTTATCCCCATTATGAAATTTTGATTTTTTGGATTCTTTTTGGAACGATATTCTCAATTAGATTCTAATATTTTTGGTTTCGCTAAAATCCGATTTATTTTGCACTCTGTACGTTCATTTGAAGTTTGAAATCGAATTATCGAACTACCGCGCCATTTTCAATTCCTTTTATAATCTAAAATAAATATTTATATTCTAACGACGATCTATATGAATATATACGTTCGAATTCTATTCAAAATAAATTTCTTGTCGTTAATATTTAAAATAATTCATTTTAAATAATCAAAATTCGCTAAAATTGCCAAAATAAAATTTTTAAACTGGCTCGCATTTCCGGGTTGTTACACACTATGCATTGTATTTATACATTTTTATTTTCGCTGCTTTATAAATTTTTAATCTCTGATATCATTTTTCCGCTCCGTAATATTTGTTTGTACCCTGTTATTCTTGTACTCTGACGTAAATTGTTGTAATAGCAATGAAATGTTCTCATGTTTATGTTCTGATGCGTCTTGTTCTCAAAGCAATCCGGGCTCCTCCGTCCCCTCAGGGATCGGGAAGTCTGGGACGTCTCATTCCTATTCCAAGACACTCCACGTAGGGAGGCTGAAGTTACATTACATACATTTCATTCAGAAAAATACAACAAGAAGGCAACATACTGAAACCAGTACAACCCCCACTTGCACAATATCATAGCACGGAGCTCCAAGCTTCTCATATGTCAACTCTAACAACACCAAAAGCTGTAAGAGCCAGCAGGGAAATCACATGGCATAACGTAACATAGCAGATTTCAAGGTATAAGGCATTTTCATGGAATACAGACCCAGTTACATAGCATATTTCATCAAGAAGTACATAGCAAATTTGTTGGCTAGCGAGTATATGCAGCCAGAATGCCAAATAACCAAACTCCAAGCCTCGGTAATCGAGAGCGCAATACTTCACCATTTTGCCAAATAAGAGCAGGCCTAGTAGAGCCAAAACACACACCCATGACCGAACAAATGAGACTGCCTTTAACAGTGTCATATTGCATACAAGCTGCTAGCTTCCTCAAGTGTAATAAGTTTCTCCAGACATAATAAAAAAACTCAACAACCGGAAAATACTAAAACAAACAAATGGTACCAACAAATCGACAACCATGTCAACATTAGATATCAAGAACCCCAACTAGGCCCATCACAACCCAAACACCAGCATACATGTCATAGAATTTGCTCACCTTGGAGAGACAATAACTAGTATCAAGGTAATGAAGACAACATACCGATGTGTTGAGCGAAACGCAAAGCCCAACCCAGGTTTGAGAAGTTACTGCTTTCCATGGTAGCACCACGCTGCTACCAAAATACCATCATTGCAGAAGTCAAAACCCATCTAGATGCTCCTAGAAATCCATGAAACAAGGTTTATAGATTTCCAAGGAAACCCAGTAGGCCACCACGATACAAAGCGATATTGTCGTAAAAGTTCATACGGGATATGGAATCTAAGAATTGCGGAAAAAATTAAAAAAAGAGGGAAAAGGGTTTAGATTTGAGGTTCGAAATAGGGTTTGAGAAAACATCATGCAGACAAAAGTAGAGTATCAATATTATGCTATGTGGTAGAGAGCGAGAGAGGCAAGGAGATGAAATTGAGCGATTTGTAGTGGAAGAGAATGAAAGAAAAGAATGAAAAGGGGCGGAAGAAAACGATCGCCTGTCACCAATAACGGTGTTTTCTCAAACTGAAACCCTTGTGCATCTTATGTAAGTATTGATAAAAAAAGACATTACTTGAAATTAACAAGAAATATGTTCAAAAAAAAGGAAAAGGTTGTGTAAATTCACGTACAAATATAGGTTTATATATATGCATATATATATTTGTGCGTAGTTTACATCAGCCATTGCAAAAACATACATATTATTTATTTTTTCTGGTTTGAAATATGTTTTTTCCTCTTTTAAATATTTATGCATAATTTACAATAATTATTGTTGACATCCTTTTGGTAAGATTTAGAATCTTGTTACAAAACTGAACACAAAAAGGAATGTTTGGTTAGCATAAACCAAAACGTTTAATTTAATAATAATAAAAGTAAAAGAATAATAACTATGTTACATGCACAAAAATATAAATATATATACACATTATACGTCCGAATCTATGTAAATAACGAAATACATACCATAATTAATATTTTTGTGTTTGAATGGTTTCCGTTTTATAAAATTATACATGAAAATTAATCCATATTAGATGGAAATATATATTATGACGATCATAGCAATTAATGTGATTGATTTGCTATAAATAATAAGGTCATAAAGAAATAATAACTATTGTAATAATCATTGATTAAGGGAAATTAATTGAATTAGGTAGTTAGGACTAATGGTTACAATTTAAAACATTGATCAGGAATAAGAATTGTAACTCAAATAAATAAGTAAAAATTTCCTATAACATATACTACATCTATATATATATATATACAGAATAAATCAAATTAAAGTAAAATGGAAATATTTAAGGAGTTACAATAATTAAATTAGAAATAAAAAGGGATGGATATATAAAGATATTTCATTGTTAATTAATGTCTTAGGAAAATTATGACCATTAGACTGACAAATGACATTAATTATAATCAATGGAAATAAATGGCAATTAAGGTGTTAATTAGCGCCTTAGGGAAATATGACCATTATGGTCATAAATGGCAATAACTCTGTAATATAGAAATAAATGAAATTAAAAATGGAATTAATGGGTATTGGTTGTCATTTTAAATACTAAGTCTAATAAGGAAACAAATCAATTAAATATCCTAGGGCAGGAAGGATATATTTTTCCTTATTTTATACTAGTTAATCTAAAATTAATAATTAAAAGTTAGACTTGGACTTAGTATATTAATGATGCGAGGTTAGATGCCTTATGCGACAAAAGTCTACGGTTTCCAACAGTCGAATATATGTCTAACTGATGCGATACATCATTAACTATGGGAACCCACGACAATAGTTAGTTTGCATACAGGTAGTATTCGTAAGGAGAAACTAAACAGGAATAACTCGATAATGTGGCATGCTTTATGGATTAAAGTCTTAAGTGGTTAGATACACTTATAAAAAGGTATTAAGCGATCGCATAGCTCGCATCCCATAAATCAAAGAATTAAAGGCTAATTGGGTACGAGTTCGATAATCTTCATGAATGGTCCGCTTTCTTGGGTCTTAAGTGGCTTGGGTGGAGGGGTCCACTTGGGAATAGGTCTTAAAATATCTTATATGGTTTGCCATTGGGCTACCTATCCTGAGGCAAGTATTAAGTGACTAGAAGATTGTCTAATTAAGCTAGCTAGATAGTAACGAGAAGGTCCACCATCGGATGGTCTTAAATGGCGTGCTACATCTATCTGGCATAGTGGTCTTAAGCATCTGCTTACTATCTCTCCTTATGCGGGGCATGAGTTTATATGCGTGAATGACAGAAGCCTTAATTAGTAGGACCTGTAGCTAGTGTCCTCTAATTTATATTAGCGTTGAGTAAACCATTGTAGCCTGAGTTCGCATCCATGAAGGAGAGAAGATGGTAGTCGGCAGTTGAATCAACTAGCTAGTTGATCTTCAGAAGCGGGAGGCTGTATTTTGGCAGGCTTTGTTCAGATCTGAGTAGTCGAAATACGTTGCCACTTGCCATTTTATTTCTTGACGAAGACCGAGTTGGAGACCCATACGGGGCAGAGGTCATCGTTGATAAAGCCTTTGTCAAGCAGCCTATCCACCTCCTCTTTGAGTTCCGTCGATTCCTTTATTCCTAAGATTCGATACTTTTGTTTTACTTGAAGATGCTTCGGGTTGATACTGGACATGTGACAAGCAATTCCTAGGTCGATGCCATACATATCTGAATGGGTCCAAGAAGATACATTGAGGTTGTCCCTTAAGAAGTCGCGATCTCATCCTTTATTGCTGGGTGGAGCTATGATCCAATTTTCGAGACCCTAGTCGGATATGCGGGATTGATTGGGGTATCGAAGTCGTTCCCCCGGGATAGCCATTTCAAAATCGGGCTCTTCATCTTTTCTTGAATCAAGATCTTCAAAAAGATGGTAGTAGTGTTTTGAGCAAGGACCCGGACTCCAGTGGTTTCTATGCACTGGAGGTTTTGGTGCAATGGATCGGTTGTGCGCTCTTGCCTTTCTCCTTGTTGATGGCATCTTTCCATTCTATGAGGTAGCAGGCTCTCGTTGTGGCTTGATCGCCCTGGATGGTTCCAATCCTATTCTCAGATGGAAATTTCATAAGAAGTGACGAAAGTACAATGCAGACTCGGAACTCTGCAAGGAAAGAACAACCCAGAAAGACATTGTAAGGAGAGATAACATCGATGAGTACAAAATTGAGGATCCAGATTGTGCTTCGTTCCCCAACTCCAATCTCATTGGCAGGTCTATCATTCCCACCGGCTGACTGGAGGAGTTATTAAAGCCTTAGAAAGTAGCGTAGCAAGGCTTCAAGCGTTTGGCCTCAAGTATCATTTGGTCATAGGCCGACTTGAAAATTATGTTTACGAAGCTTCCAGAATCAATGAGGATTCTTCGGACATAGGATGGGCCTATGTGTGCTGAAATGACAAGAGGGTCTATCGCTAAGATTTCAATTCCCGTGGACTCTCGCTCATGAAATACTATATCACCCGCATTGTCTTATGAAGCTAGGTAGGAACAGATTCGACAAAGGCAGAGAATGCATTTAAGCTGGTATACTTGACTGAATTGGCGTATTCCTCCATACGTCAAAATATCTCATTTGCGGGGTATGGGCCACCGCAGATGGTGTTTATAACGATGCTACATGGTCTCTGATTATAATGCCCATATTATCTGGAGGAAGTGCGGGCGTTGAAGAGCACTTTGCCATTTCTTAGGAAGCATGGTTTTGAACATAATGTTCCAAGCATTTATTTTGGATTAGGTACTCGATTATATCCTTGAGGCGGCGATAGTCATTTCTGTTATGGCCGAACATGTCGTGGAATCTACAGCATTTGTCGGAGTTCTTCTCACGATCGTTATATTCTCTGGTGTTCGGTTTAGTGTACTGGATGGTATCATAGTTCTCAAGATAAATTGCTTCATCTCTCGGTTTAGTGGAGTATAGTTTCTATAAGTCGAGTAGCGTTTGCGCTTCTGCGGGTCTCTAGGTAAATGGTTGTTGCGATTACTTGGTTTTCCATTATTAGGCTTGGGCTTGAATGGGACTACCCCTTTACCCTTGTTGGAAGATTCTCCGACTTGTTTCCCTTTGACGTTGTCCACCACAGTGCTGGAGTTTGAGTCGTGAAGATTGCCACTTTGAGCTGCCCTGTTTTTATGTTCTTCCTCTTGGCAAAAAATTTGATTGGCCTTCTCATAGAAAGCTTCCAAGGTCTTGGGTAGCTTTCTGTTGATCCAAGCTCTAAATCCGGAGGTGGGCAGGATGCCCATAGCAAATTGGATCTAAACTGTGTGTTGCTCTGGATCCTCAATGCAACACCCCAAAATATAATACTATAAACCATACATTGAGATAATAAATCAGGAATAACTTGATTAAATATTAAGAATTAAGTGAAACCGGCATTACCGTTACGTTCATCTCGGAATTCTGGTACAGATAGACCCCAAGTTTGCGTAAAACGGACAATGCATGAAGAGGTTACGGGCAATAAAAGTTTGTATACATACAATGAGCTTATATGTAAGTAATATTATATTAGTTCCAGAATTTTCAAACAAACAAAGCGCGAAAATAAGCGGGAACTAAGCCCGTTAAGGGGCGATCCATTTTCAACCTGGGTCGACCTAGAGGGTAGACGGGTCGACTCACCCTATATACGGGTGGTGTCTAAATGACGAACCTGGACTGTTTTGCAGACTGTATTCATTGCTGACTCAGCAATGAGTGTACGGACTAGATTAATACCCTAATATCTAACGGTGACGGATTGTCCTAGGTAGTCTATATAAAGGCATGTAACCTCATTTGTTCTACAATACACAAAACCATTTCTTCTTCCTTCATCCAAATCTATTCTAAGATAAATATGTGCATAGAACTATCGAGGTGTTGCCTAAACATATATTAGCAAGGACAATTCAGACTGCTCTACACTAATACAAGATTAAAGTGGACATTTTCTTCAATAGCATATTCATACTCTTCACCAAGTCCCATTGTGAATTTAGATTTGATTATTTAAAAAGGTTTTGGACAGTGAGTAAGATTGGATCTGATATAAACAGTGCCTAAAGTAATCCCTATATATGTTTATACATGTTTTTCCTTTTTAGATCTACAAGTTACATTATGTACTTTAATCTTCCTTATCCCTATTATGCCTTTCATTTATTTACAGACTTTTATATATGTCTTTTACTCAGTCTGAGATCTGTTTTCTCCCATTTTCCTTTTTATTCTTTGCGGTCTAGGCTACTCAAGCCTAGGCTATTACGTTAATTGCGTATAAAGGACATAAATTGGAATGATTAGATAATTTCATGTAAATGGGCGAAATTGGGAATATTATGTAGTGGAACCCTTGACTGTTAGAATTAAGATAGTTACATGTTAATTAATTAGACTGAGATTATTACACCCTATTTTATTAGAATTGGGATAATAACATGTTAGGAAGAACATGCGACATGATAATCAGTTAAAATAGACTTAATATGATATTAAGTATGACATTGACATGTAAGAACAGAATAGTACCTGATATGAAAAATGAGTATATTACTGTAAGTCTAATTATATATCTAGGCAGGTGCTTGTTGGGGAAAAGGGTTGTACACTAATAACATTTAGATAACGTAATTTTACAACCGGGCTAATTATTGAACTTAAACCTGCTGAGTTACACATGTTAAATAATAAGCTAACGAGGTCCGGAGTCTAGTTGTTGTATCAGTTGTCGGGACTCTTAAATCCTAGGTACACGGGGACACAAGCCTAGGGGTGGCTTGTTTCATGTTGTGTGGAACCCATATCAGTCGGTATCCCTGTTGGTATCTCGATAGGTGCCCCACACTAGGTAAGGGTCAGGGCACGCTTTATTGAACTAAATTGTAAGAGGTTCAAGGTTTAGGGGGGTACAGGGTGCATTCCAACGGAGTCATGAGAGTGCATGGGTCCGACTATAGGAAACTAAGCCGCAAGTAACACCTACGGATATGGCGTTCTCTAAAAGTTGTTGGGTTAGGGACTGATACACCCTATAGCCGGGGCTAAAACAGAATATTCTAGTAATAAGGAACCGATCATATGGGTAGTAATTAGGCTAACACCTAATTTTGTTAATACTAGTAAAAATTGGTGTAATTAGCTTGATTCTTGGGATATGAATGAGAAGTTTAATCTACCTTTATCTTGTTTTAACATATCGTTTACCTCTTATATACATGTTTAATGTACTTTCTCTTCCAGTATTATTGATCTGTCTTGACATATTTTCATATGCATATGCTAAAAATTACTAGAACTCGCAGACTTTATGTCTGGCCCGTTTTGTTTTCCTTCTCTCCCTTCATTCCCCCCTCCCTTCCCTTAGGTTCTCAGGGTGGGAGTGGTCAATAGTTGAGATCGTGATTCCGCTTGGACTTGGATAACTCTCCTTTTTCAAGTATTTTCTTTATTTTATTCATGCTTATTGTAATGACACTTGAGGGGTATTGTTATGTTTTTTGTACTCTAATTATTATATAGATTGCTTTTGATATTTGAGAAAAACATAATGCTGTAACTTTGGGTTTGAAACATTGTTTTCCTAATTAATTAAAAGTTTATGTTTTTCTGCTACATTATTTATATATGTCTTGTACATTTAGTTGTTGTTTACCTATTTTGCTTCACGTAACTTAATGCAATCTCATTAGAGTGACATTGACGGACGTGGGGTGTCGCATTTGGTATCAGAGCCTAAGGTTACAATATCAGAGAAAAGTTATTGAAATTTTCCTTCAACATAAAGGATTTTCAAATAAAAAGTGATTTTTAAAGCATATCCCCTGAAGTTATTTACAATGTTCCTTCGGTACTCTTTATGAATTCTTGTTTCGTCCTTTTTAAGCATGTTTGGGGCTCCTAACTTCCATGAGGGCATTCCCATACCCTCATGGTTTCGTACATACATAGAAGCTACGATGCCTGTTGGGTTACAAGATAATGTCCCTCCCCCAGCTGCAGCTACAATAACGCTCCTCCTCCCATACTCAACTTTTCTAAGCTCTGAGAAGACTTCAGCTCAATGGGAGGAAAAACTTTTCACGGAACCAGAATTTTTATAGAAGCACAAAATTGGTTAATAGAAACGGAGCACATGTTCAACTTTTTAGAGCTCGATGATAGGAGGAGAGTCCAATTAGCAGCTTTTCAGCTAAAAGATGAAGCATCATACTAGTGGGAAATAGTTCAAGCTGTACCAAAAGTAGCTACGTTGTAACTTTAAAGCTATCTTTGAGCAAGATTCTTATCATAAATCGAAGAAGGAATGCAAGTGGAGAAGTTTCTAAACTTGACACAAAGGAGCATGACTATAAAGGAGAATGTCAACACTTTTAACCAACTGGCAAGATTTGGATTGGAGTTAATAAATACTCCTAACAAAAAGGCCTTGAGGTTCGCTAAAGGAATAAACCAACCACTCCATGATTTAGCACTGACACATGTACGAATGGGAGCAACCTTTGAAAAACTAGTGGACATGGCCTTAATGCATGAGGAGGGAAAAGAAGGAAGAAAAGATAGAGGAAGAGAAACCCAAGGTAGAGAGAAATAAATGGTGGCCTAATAAGAATAAGGAGGGGGATAGCCCGAAAAAGCTCAGATCAAGACAAAAGCGAAATGCCATGGGTGTGGTGCTTTAGGACACTTTTTGAAAGACTGCAGAAAAACAATGAATGCTTTCTTTTGTGGCAAAGTGGGGCATTACAAGGGACAGTGCCCTCAAAGACAAGGACAGAAGGCTGGAACGTCTGGAGGGCAGGTTAACGCTTTAGAGGTTGGTGAACCGGACTGGGGTAGGAAAGTTGCAGTTGAAGGTTTGATTTCTCTTTTAGACTATCCTATTAGAACACTTTTTGATTCTGGTGCTTCTCACTCATTCATATCAACCTCAGTAGTAGAAAATCTGTACATAAGTTCTACTACTATTTCTGATCCTGTTATAGTCTCAAACCCCATAGGAGGCACGACTCATTTATCCATGATATGTAGGAGTTTGAGGATTTCCTTTCTAGGCATCGAATTTGAATGCAACATATATGTTCTCGGTTTCATGGGTTACAGATTAATTCCAGGAATGGATTGGCTAGCCATGTATGGTGTCAACCTTGATTGTGAGAAGAGAGTAGTTAGACTTCTTACTTTCCATGCAGAACTCTTGAAATTTCTTGTGACTCACGGGGGTCGGTGATGCTCAGTTTTCTAGAATCTCTGGATGCTTCCATTGATGATCTTCGATCAGTTCTATAGCCGACAAATTTCCAAACGTGTTCAACAAGTTTAAGGGGTTACCTCCAAGGCGTGAGATAGACTCCAGATATACTTAATGTAAAATTTGAAGCCAGTCACATTAACAGTGTGCCACATGGCACCTAAGGAAAGGAGAGAGCTTAGCAAACAAGTGGGTGAGTTATTGGAAAAAGGATTCATTCGGCAGAGTATTTCAGAATGGGGAGCTCAAAGGCGTCTTTGCAACCAAGAAAGACGTCTCTCTCTGTCTATGTGTAGGCTACAGAGAACTGAACAAACTCACCAAGAAGAATAGGCACCCACCACCAAGGATTGATGACTTATTTAACCGACTAGTAGGCGCTTCAGTTTTTTCGCAGTTGGATCTAGCCAATGGATTTCATCAGCTCAGAGTGACAGATGATATATTGACAAAACAACTTTCAGAACTCTAAACGGTTTCTTTGAGTGGATGGTTATGCCTTTTGGGTTAACCAATGCACCCGCATACTTCATGGACTTGATGAGTCAGGTGTTTAGGGTGTATCTAAACAAGTTCATAGTGGTGTACATGGATGACATTCTGGTCTTCTCAAGGAGTGAATAAGAACATGCCCAACACTTAGAGGAGCTTCTAAGTACACTTAGAGCACATCAACTTAAAGAAAAATTTTCTAAGTGTCATTTCTGGAGAGAGGAAGTGAGCTTCCTAGAGCATGTGGTATCCAAGGAAAGGATAGCGGTAGACCCCATTAAATTGGTCGCAGTTCAAAATTGGAAGGTTCCGAAGAAAGCGACGCAGGTAAGAAGTTTCCTTAGATTAACGGGGTATTTTTGGAAGTTTATTAAAGAGTTTGCACGGGTCTCAGCTCCACTTACCCGTCTAACAACGAAGAACTTTATTTTCGCTTGGAGCATGGATGCTGGGGATGCTTTCCCGAGACTGAAACAGGCTCTGACATCAACCCCAGTTCTGATCCTCCCAGATGGAAGAAAAATGTTTACAGTTTACCTAGATGCTTGCGGCACGAGATTAGGCGCCGTATTGATGCAAAAAGTTATGGTAGTATGCTTTGTAAGTAGGCAACTAAGGGTTCATGAGAAGATCTACCCCACCCATGACTTGGAGTTAGCAGCAATAGTGTTCACACTTAAGCCTTGACAACACTATCTACTTGGAGATAGATTTGATCTATATACGGATCATAAGTCACTCAAATACTTGATCTCACAAAAGGACCTCAACCTAAGGCAGCAAAGGTAGATGGAGTTCCTAGCGTCCTACAAATTCGAGATAACTTGTACCCCAGGCAAGGGTAATGTATGGCAGATGCATTCAGTAGGCAGAGGATAACCTTGAGTCCTCTATTCACAGAAAGGCAAAGCTTGGAGTACATCTCGACCTTTAATTTTAAGCCATCTATGGATTTAACACATGGTTTGTTGGCATCACTGGAGATGCGACCTACTCTATTAGAGCAAATTAGATTTTGTAGCAAGAGGACCAGCAGTTGAAGGACATCTTGGATAGACTTGGTCAAGGAGAAACTTTTAGTCACCTTGCTAGATGTATTGTGGACGAAAAAGGTTGGCTAAGACGAGATGGAAGGTTCATGTGTCCCTAGAATCAAGGAATTACTAAAGGCAGTGCTAAAAGGAAGCTCATAGCTATCGGATGACGATCCATCTGGACGGTGACAAGATGTATCGAGACATGAAGCATGCTTTCCATTGGATGGGCACGAAGAAGATGTAGCAGAATTTATCGCTCAATGTTTGACTTGTCAACAAGTCAAGGCTGAACAAAACAAACCCAGTGGATTACTTCAGCCCTTGGATGTCCTGCAATGGAAATGGGAGAGCGTTTCTACGGATTTCATAGATGGACTGTCCAGATCAAGGATGGGCAACACGAGCATTTAGGTGATAGTGGATAGGTTCACAAAGAGCGCTCATTTCATCCCAGTCAAGAGTAAGAGGATGGCAGCTAATCTAGATTCAATTTACCTTAAGGAGATCGTCCGACTACATGGAGTACCTTCAAGTATAGTCCAAGCTATAACGACCCGAACTTCCCAGGTAAGGAAAGCATGGATTGAGTTGAGAACAAGCCACATCGGGACGCAAACAAAAGAACATTTCATCGCTTATTTATAACAATTCCATCAGAATACATGAATATATAGAGTATGAATGAATATTATACATCATAAATATCAGAGATTTAAATACATTACTGCAGCGGAAAAATAATACAATACACAACTGAAAGAGATATACGAATATAGAGCTTTCCGGATGTCATTCCAGCTGTAAACCAGGATCCTATGAATATAAATCTGCAAAACCAAAAACTACTAGATGCCCGTGAGGAAAATAGGGGCACCCAGAGTTTAGGTTAAAACAATAAACTCTAGGTCAGTCATGTGACTGGTGTGAGAACTAAAACAGTTATTAATCATTATTTTAAAGTTAGGTAAATCAAGGGACCACGCCGTATAATACGGAACGGGTTTCCTCCCAAGGATACCAGTGCATAAAACAACAGCGCAATGCTAAATAAAGAACAATGAAGCTATTATAAGACCCAGGTCCCATCACACAATGCAACACAAGCCGGAGGATAGGGTTTTACCTTATAATAGCCAAAAATGCTTGGTACGTGAAATTTCATCTTTTATTATTACTATAAGTGTATAGTGTCAAAACAATTTCAATCATAAGTATCAATCATAGATGGCATAAATTTCCCATACCACTATATCGCCATATATAGGTTTACAATCTAAACCGCAAGGTCACGTATTGGAAGTTGGATTTCCTTCTGTGAACCGAGGCAAAAGATAGTCCTCTACCGACTCAATACGCTCTAGCCCGTGTCTCAGGACCCAGACTCAGGTGGGCCCTTGGATCGTCCGGGCTGCTCCACCGATGTGGATTAAAATGCCTGAACACTGCGTTTCCCCGCCCTTTGGGGCGTCAATGAGCCAAATGACTCCATCAGATCCACATAGTCACCGATATATCTGAGGCGCCTCGCAATCCAACAACCACACATGTGAAAATAATATAAATGTCAGGGCTGGTAGGTCACTGACACCACCCTAGCTAGAAAGAAACGCATGTCCTCCCTGAAGCCCTCTCCCGTTTCTGGTCCACTACAGAGGTGTGAGGCTCGCGAATTAACGCTACACAAAGCTATGCCACACAGGTTGAGCTTTGATCATCAACCACAAGACTTTGCTTTTCAACAGAAGCCTTGATCATTTGCATTTTAGCATGCCACACAGGTAAACCACTCCATGCAACCGATATCCATCAATCACACAGAATGATATCCAATGTCAGATGCAAAGTCCATTTACAAGTTCATTTTGGGTCTGAACGAAACCGGAGGAACTTGGTACCTCGCATATCCATCGTTCTCCAAGTACGTCTGGACGATCACCAACTGGTTCCCTCCTCTTGGGTGTACAGCCCAATCAAGATCATCAGTAATTATCCAAACGATGTGAAGACCTCCGGTCTTCGACCACCGTCTTCATCCTCGACACATAGTCGAATCAGTTATTCAGAATGGGATAAACCCGGACTTTCTGAATAACTCGCGTATATAATAAACAAGGGTTACACAAACACAACATACGCCTCATTCCAATTCAGAATATTCTTTTATTCAAATATTCTTATACTTTGGGAAAGGTTCCCATTAATTTTATCAAAGATAAATTCTTTAAATTTATTCTTTAATCTTCTTATGAACATCAATTCAAACCAAGTTATGGTTTATCCAAACTAGTCGGAATTAGCGAACCTTACCGAAGTAATCACTTATTTTAATTTCCCAATCCCAACCTATTCATCTCATGAAGTAAAACTGGTAATACTTCATATCTAACACCACGGTGTTATCGGTAAATTCAATTACCATTTCACGTTAAAATCTAATTAAAGATTTAACTATCGCCTGGAGCAAAACTGGTGATACTCCATTCTCGATCATTTCAATCTAATTAAAGATTCATTAAAACTCCACTTGGTTTTAATCTTCCCAAAAATCAATATTAATGATTGTTTAACTTGGGAAATCATATCCTATCTTTAACTGGGTTAAAAACCAATGTCATTTAAACACGGTTCACAATAAACCCAAAATCACATTCTATTCCATCAGCCTTTAACCGTGAATTAGCAAGTGAATAATTCCCTAAGTGTTAACCCTGAAGGCCGAAACTAACATAAGATCAATACCCAGGAAACCATTCAACTTAACTAATCTCCAGTTAGTTTCAGATTTTCTTAACTCCGTTGGGTCTAAGAACGGTATTATTAAAGTTACCATTCACGACAACCCAAATCACATTCCATTAATTATCGAGTTAAAGAACAAGTGTTATTTAAAACACCGTTCACGATAAACCCAAAAACCAATTCAAATTCAATTCCAATTAAATACCATTTAATCGGTATACTTCATTAAATCCAAATAAAAAAATTTAATCTTTTTCTCAACTGGGTTTAAGAGCAGTGTTAATGAAGACACCATTCACGAAAAATCCAAATCCCATTTGATATTAAATACAAGGCTCTGAATAGAAAATATATCGGCTTATATTCAATATCAAATTCTACGACCAACAAATATTGTATTTGAAATAACGATATAAATATATCTTTAAAATTTCCATAACAATATCTATATAATCACGAAATCCAACATCGAAATATTCCAAATACAATTTCGATTCAAATCCATTCCAATTCAATTATTGGAAATGCTGGTTACTTTTAAAACCCCTTTTCAAATCCAATTTATTTATTTCAAAAATGAATGGATTATAATTCTAGTTCAAAACTAGTTCATTTCGATAAAAATCTATTTTTATCTTTTCAAATATGGAATTTTTCATCCCAATTCTTTACAAATCATTTCTTATGATTTTACACAAATTATTGTTATTTTTAATAATTTTATCAAGGCTCGTACAGTCCATTTCCATCAACGGCCATCGAACTGCACTTACAGCGACCTTTTCCAAATTTGATTTGGACATAATTCCAAATCCAATCATTAGATTTCTAATTTCTAATATTCGTTAGAAAGCTCTTTTCGATACGAACCCAATGGTTCCTGTTTTAGGAGAATCCGACGGTCGGATCTCCCGTAATATCCGTTCGAAGTCAATGGTCGAAATTCACGAACTGCCGCAGCGCGGCGCGTTCTACTCAGGCCATTATATGTATATTATATATATATATCATTGATTTACTTTTAAAACATATTTTATAAATCGTTTTAAATTCATTTTCAAAACGATTTCAACTTCATATTCAATTTCAAATCAAAATTGAATATTCCATATCATCGATATATAAATGATAGTATTTTCAAAATATTATATTTTGAAATCAGTTCCTTTTCTATATTCATTATAAAAACGAATAAAATCGATATAAATATCGTTCACGTCAAAATGGCGCATATCTAATCAACACGACTTTATATCTTTCAATAACTTTGTTATTCTATTCAACAAATGAATATTTTCTTCAACACATGAATTTTGTCTTATTCAATACATGAATATATATTTTATTCAACACATGAATTTTCTCAACACATGAGTATATATTTTATTCAACACATGAATTTTCTCTGCACATGAGTATTGTCAACACATGACTATTTTGTTTATTCAACACGTGAATATAATTTATTTTCTAAATTGGAATGAGACCCACTCAATTACCATATAATGTTATTTATATGGGTTCTATACAACACATGTACATAATAGCAATGATAAGTAATCAACCATCATCCAAAGTGCACCACACAACTGCATAAGCATCAAATATAAATAATTAACGCTTACACGGTCTGTCAACCCACCGATTAACATACAACTAAACAATCGGGATTAGTGTACGTCAAATATCATCCCAATACCCGTGTGGGGTTTCAAATCAACAAACACAAATTTTTATTTGTGCAGTTGGGCGATGTGTAAAATTTATCGTCCCATTCAATATCAGCAAATGGGTGTACATAAACAAATCGTCCGATTTGTTTATAAATATTTATTTTATATACACGTTAAAAATTATATTTTTAACTATAAAATATTTTATTCATTCCACTTCACATAATAAACTTTCACAACACATCAATTAAACAAACAAGTCATCCATGGTCTATGGGCAATGGGTGTCGGGTGCTGCTAAGCACCGTCTGCATCCTAGTATATATTTCAAACTAGAAATTAAAATAAAAGTGAGGAGTTCTCACCGAGAAGCTAAACCAAACGCCACGACTCTTCATATGTAGAAAATCTTCGTCTGTTTCCAACAAGATCTATTTCACGCGGAATCACATTTTTTTATTACAACGCTTAATGGATAAAAATCACTACTTTATATCGTTATTATATATAAAAATAAAAGTCAAATCTTCATATGGTATATATATATATATAAATAAAAATCGAATCTTTTTGATGATGTTCATATAATAAAAATCAAATCTTTTCCTTTATAAAAATATAATCTTTTCTATAGCTAAAAATATAACCTTTTTATATTTCAAAATCTAATCTTTTCATACTTCAAAATCTCATTTTTTCATATTTCAAAATCTCATCTTTTCATACTTCAAAATCTCATCTTTTCATACTTAAAAACCTCGTCTTTACATCACTAAAGATCGCATTTTTACATTACCATTACAACAATAAAAAAATTATTTTTTTTTCTCTTTCAACATAAAAATCATCCTTTTAATATATAGAAAAATCACATCTTTCTTCTACTAAAAATCTAGTCTTTCATGTATGATAAAAATTCTAATCTAAATCTAACTTTCCATATAATCAAAAATCTCATATTTATAACAATTTCATTCATATAAAAATCGAACATGAATTCAAGGCTATTATATATATGAAACCAGATTTTTATAGCAGGAAAAATTATATTTTATATGTGTTAAAAAAAATCATATTCTCTATGCTTGTATAAAAAATAAAAAAAAACTCACAGGAGGGATTCGGGATGGGGGAAGTGGCCACCGTCGGAGGAGATAGCGGAGGAGGATGGCAGCGGACCTGAAGCGAACCGGGGGTGGTGCTGCGACGACCTACGACGGATCTATGGATGACGGGGCCTAGGGTTTGCGGAATTAGAGGAGAGAGGCGTGGAGGAGCAGGGAGGGGGGTGCGGCAGTCGGCGGTTTTGGGTGGTTGGGGTTTTTAGAAGGGGGCGCAACGGTTTAGGATTTCAGAGGGGTGGTGCGTTTCAACGCTGGAGGAAGGGGGTGCGTCAACCAATCAAAGAAGAGGGGAGAGAGAAGAGATGGGCATCGAGCCAGAGGGAGGCCGACGATGGGCAACGGCGATGGGGTGCTGGAAGACAGGCGACGGGTTCCCATTTTTATTTTTATTTTATTTCGTTTTTGGGCCGTTGATTGAGAATAGTGGAGTAGAGGGTGTAAGGGAGATTTATATATTAATTTATTTATTTAAATATTTTATTCTCAAAAAAGCATGTGTATCAATATGAACTCCAAACGAGGCCCAACGACTGTCGCCCCTAGCTAATTACCCAAATTCCGAACACAATGGGATATGTATCATAAGCCAGTTTGGCTGTTTCGATCTGTTTTCTTCAAATTTAAAATATAAATCAATATATTTTAAATTCAAACGCACATTTCACTTTACCTGGCCCACATACGAACTCTGAAAATTCCAGAAAAATTATTTCTAGCTTCGTATTGACGATATGGTCCTAACAAAACTAATTTCGTCAAATTTGAAGACTGTTTGAAAAATGGCCATTTTCAAGGGCTTTATATATATTAAATATATATATATTCCACAGCGACTTTTCCTAATTTTAAACTGGACATATCTTCTCATCTCTAAAGTGAAATCTCATTTTCTTACAACCGTTAAAAATATATGATTAAACAGATTCAAATATTTCTTGTTTCATTCAATTCTGACTTATATTGAATTTTGTATATTTATTTGAAATTCGAAATCGAATTTTCGAACTACCGCGCCATTTCAGGCTCGTTATATAATTAAAATAAATTTATTCGTTCTAACTTCATCGAAAATAAATTTTCCGTCGTTATTATTTCAAATTATTCATTTTAAATATTCAAAATTCATTAAAATCGCCAAAATAAAAATTTTTAATTGGCTCAGAATTTCGGGGTTGTTACGTAAGTGACCGTGACCACATATTTACTAGTGAATTTTGGAGGAGCTTGTAAGAAGCCCTAGGCACACAATTAAGACTTACCACAGCTTATCACCCTCAAACCGATGGGCAAACTGAGAGGGTTAATAGAGTCCTTGAGGATCTACTAAGACTGTGTATACTAGACATCGGAGGGACTTGGGAGGAGCATCTCCCATTGGTTGAGTTCGCATATAATAATAGTTATCAGTCGAGCATAGGAATGACACCCTTCGAAGCGTTATACGAACGACCTTCTAGATCACCAACTTGTTAGTGGGAGTCTACTAACAGACTTCTATTAGGGACTGACATGATAAGAGAGACTTCGAAAAAGACAGACCTCATCCGAAGAAGGATCAAAGCTGCATAAGACCGACAAAAATCTTATGCCAGTAAAAGGAGAACCGACTTGGAATTTGAAGTGGAAGATATGGTCTTCATCAAAGTTTCACCGCTAAGGAATGTAGTTCGCTTTGGCTCAATAGGGAAGTTGGCACCAAGATTCGTAAGGCCATTCCCTATAGTAGAGAGGATAGATCAGATGGCCTATAGGATCAAGTTAGCGGATAGACTGGTGGGCATGCATGATGTATTATTAGCGGATAGATCAGATGTCTCCATGATACGGCAGAGGTAGTACAACCGAGTACACTTAATGCGTGGAAGTTGAGAAGGAAGCATCAGTGAGAAGATTTCCTACTCATATCATTGGATCAAAAATCAAGAAGCTATTTAATAAGGAGATCATATTAGTGAAAGTGCAATGGGGAAAAGACCGTAGAGATGCGACGTGGTAACCCAAAGATAGGATTCACGCTTCTTAACCTTTTCTTTTTGAGAGTACGTTCTTGACTTCTTTTCTAATCCTTTTACTTTGCATTTGCTTCTATCATTCAAGTTTATCCTATCGTTCGAACCTTTCGACCCTTAGTTGTAATACAATGGTTGGAAACACGTGTTTGAAACATGTTATGGCTTATGGATGCAAATGGATGCAAGTGTTTGGTAGTGGTTGCTCGTGGATGCATATGCCCACACTAGGCACTAGATCGGCTCAATCACTTACATATTGCATATGGATATGTGTGCATTTAAAATTTTCTTGGATGGAAATGGATGGTCATCATATGGATGTTGCATTTGATGAATGGATGAGCTCACATATAGAAATTATATGTATTATTGGGATTATTTGCATGTATATTGGGTACATGGCATAAATATATAGTGCATTAAGAAAGACAACTAAATTAGTCGACCGCCTGATTTTCGCATTAGTGTAAGAACATACACACACAACACTTTTACACATGTTCATACAAAGCATTAGAAATACTTATTGACAATGGATGCCTATTGATGAGTGGATGGTTGTTAAGGGTTATTACATTCTTCTTAACCTGAAGATTTCGCAGACGAAATCCTTTAAGTAGGGGGAATGTAACACCCTTAAATACTATAAACCATACATTGAGATAATAAATCAGGAATAACATAATTAAACATTAAGAATTAAGTGAAGCCGGCACTACCATTGCGTTCGTCTCGGAATTCTGGTTCAGACAGACCCAAAGTTGCGTAAAACAGACAATGCATGAAGAAGTTATGGGCATTAGAAGTTTGTATACATATAAGGAGCTTATATGTAAATATAATATTAAATTAATTCCAGAATTTTCAAATGAACAAAGCTGGAAAATAAGTGGGAATTACGCCCGTTTGAGGGCGACTCGTGTTCAGCCCAGGTCGACCCAAGGGGGGTTGGGTCGACCCTAGGGTCAACCCAAGGGGTAGGTGGGTCGACCCACCCCAGATCCGAGCAGGTTATGAATGACGAACCTGGACTGTTTTGCATATTGTATTCATTGCTGACACAGCAATGAGTGTACGGACTAGATTAAAACCCTATTATCTAACGGTGGCGGATTATCCTATGTAGTCTATATAAAGGCATGTAACCTCATTTGTTTTACACTACACAAAACCATTTCTTCCTCCAAATCTCTTATAAGATAAATATGTGCATAGAACTATCGAGGTGTTGCCTAAACATATATTAGCAAGGATAATTCGGATTGCTCTACACCAATACAAGATTAAAGGGGATATTTTCTTCAGTAGCATATTCTTACTCTTCACCAAGTCCCACTGTGAGTTCTATGTGATTTTTAGATTTGATTATTTAAAAAGGTTTTGGACAGTGGATAATTTTGGATATAATATAAACAGTGCCTAAAGTAATCCCTATATATGTTTATACATGGTTTTCCTATTCAGATTTACAAGTTACATTATGTACTTTAATCTTCCTTATCCTTATTATGCCTTTCATTTATTTACAATCTTTTCTATATGCCTTTTTACTCAGTTTGAGATCTGTTTTCTCCCATTTTCCTTTTTATTCTATGCGGAACCTAGCTATCAAACCTATGCTATTACGATAATTACGTATAAAGGACATTCATTGGAATAGTTAGATAATGTCGTATAAATGAGGGAAATTGGGTATATTATGTACTGGAAACCTTGACTATTAGAATTGGGATAATTACACGTTAATACATTAGATTGAGATAATTACATGTTATTCTAATAGAATTGGGATAATTACATGTTAGGTAGAACATGCGACATGATAATCAGTTAAAATGGACTTAATATGATATTAAATATGACATATAAGAATAGAATAATACCAGATGTGAAAACTTAGTAGATTACTGTAAGTCTAATTATACATTTGGGCATGTGCTTGTTGGGGAAAGGGTTGTACATTAATAACATTTAGATAGATGTAATTTTAGAACTGGGCTTATTATCGAACTTAAACCTGCTAAGTTACACCTGTTAAATAATGAGCTAAAGAAGTCTCAAGTCTAGTTGTTGTATCAAGTTGTCGGGACTCTTAAATCCTAGCTACATGGGGACACAAGCCTAGGGGATGGCTTGTGTCAAGTTGTGTGGAACCCATATCGGTCAGTATCCATGTTGGTATCTCGGTATGGACCCCGCACTAGGTAGGGGTCAGGGCACGCTTTACAAAACTGAATTGTAAAAGATTCAAGGTTTAAGGAGTGTACAGGGTGCGATCCGGTGGAATCATGAGCGTGCATGGGTCGGACTACATGAAACTAAGCCGTAAGTAACACCTACGGGTATGGCTGTGTTCTATAAGTTGTTGGGTTAGGGACTGATACACCCCATTGTCGGGGCTAACACAGAATATTCTGGTAATAGGGAACCAATCACATGGGTAGTAATTAGGCTAACACCTAATTTTGTTAATACTAGTAAAAATTGGTGTAATTAGCTTGATTCTTGGGATATGAATGAGAAGTTTAATCTACCTTTATCTTGTTTTGACATCTGGTTTACCTCTTACGTATATACATGTTTAATGTACTTTCTCTTCCAGTATTATTGATCTGTCTTGACACCTTTTCATATACATATGCTAAAATTACTGGAACTGGTCAGACTTTATGTCTGACCCTTTTTATTTTCCTCATCTCCCTTCCTCCCCCCTCCCAGGGTCTTAGAGTGGGAGTGGTTAATAATTGAGATCATGATTCTGCTTTGACTTGGATAACTCTCCTTTTTCAAGTATTTTCTTCAGTTTATTCATGCTTATTGTAATGACACTTGAGGGATATTGTTATGTTTCTTGTACTCTGATTATGAGACATACTGCTTTTGATATTTGAGAAAAACATGATGTTGTAACTTTGGGCTTGAAACGTTGTTTTCCTTATTAATAAAAAGTTTAAGTTTTTCCACTACATTATTTATATATGTCTTGTACGTTTGGTTACTGTTTACCTATTACACTTCATGAAATTTAATGCATTCTCATTAGAGTGACATTAACGGACGTAAGGTGTCACACTCAAGCTCAGTGAGGTGGTGCTGAAGCATTCGAGGAAACTTTTGAGAGTTTCCTACTTACCCTGGTGGAGGTTTAAAAGAATTAGAGTATCCTTTTCCCTTGCTATGCACATTCTGAATTACTTCACCGTTTCAGAAGTGAGTTTGTCGAAGATAGAGATGGATCGAGCTGGTAATATAATAAATCAGAGCAAAGCTGTGTCTTCTAAGAAAACCAGGAAGCATGTGACACTCATCACTTATTGTCACCCATATGAGGATGCATTAAGTTTAGTGAAGCTCAATAAATATAAAGTAATAACGCAGAGGCTAAAATTTACAACTTAGAATATAAAATGCAGCGAAAAACTTTCAAAACTTTTACTATTAAACCAACATCATAGCATTAGTGTTTCAAATGACATAAAGTCATAAAACATCTTTCTCGTGGAAAATCAGAGTACAATTACAAAACCATAAAATTCATATCCCTCATGAGTCATAGAAAAGAAATCGAAATAATACATGGAGTAAGAAATAGTTGAAGTCCAAGTTGTATCAAAGAGTCATGGTCACTGCTGCAATCCATTGCCTTGAGGGCCTGGAGGGAAAAAGGAAGAGAGAGGACAACAAAATAGGTCAAACATAAAGTCTGGTAGGTTCCAGTAATTTTTAGCATAAGTAATCAAATAAAGAAGTATCAGGACATATCAATAATACTAGACATAAAAATATAGTTAAGTAGGAAACGTGGAAAATAAGGTAAGATAAGTTTCTCACTCATATCCCAGAACATCTACGCCAACTATCGTATCATAAAGATTAGGCCTTCCCTAATTTCTACCCAGTGATCGTCTTCGTAAATGGGATGTAGATAATATGCGCTAGCCATAGCATTCGAGGTTATCACTCCCGTAGCCATCGACCAAGAAAGACACAGCTTTAATCACGGACGTTACTACATCTTATCTTCCACTTTTGGACCCATGCACGATCATGACTCCACTGTAACACGCCCGTACCCACCCCTCGTTTGGACCTCTTGCTACAAAGTTCAGTATAAGCATGCCTTAACCCCTACCTGGTTTGAGGCTCGGTTGATAACCAAGGAATACTAAACGATACGGATGCCACACAAAATGTATATGACTTAAGCCTCCCAGAGGCTTGGTTCCCAAGCTAACTAGGTTTTCCACAAGTTTATTAATCCAGTGTTTTAACTTAGCCCGTTTAAGTTCATTAATAAGCCCATAACATGTTATCCCCTAGATTGTAATTAACGAAAGTAATGAACAACTCCTTTTCCCTGTTTACTAATCAAGTGTTTTAACTTAACCTTTATAAGTTCATTAAAAGCCTATAATGAAAGTAATCTACAACCTTTTTACCCTTGGATTGTAATTAACGAAAGTAATTTGCAATCCCTTTTGCTTACTTATCAATCCAGTGTCTTAACTTAACCTTTTTAAGTTCATTAATAAGCCTATAACATATTGTTTCCTTGATTGTAATTAATGAAGGTAATCTACGATCTTTTACCCTTGGATTGTAATTAGAAAAAGTAACCTACAATCCCTTTTCCTTGCTTATTAATCCAACGTCTTGACTTAACCTTTTTAAGTTCATTCATAAGCATATAACAGGTTATTCCCTGGATTTTAATTAACGAAATTATATACATTCTTTTTACCCTTGTCATTTACTGTCCAATTACAAGTTTACAAGTTAAAATAACATGTTCTACTTTAACGTATATCCAATACATTTTACCCCAATCCTCATGACATGTCCACTTAATATATAATTAAGTCCAAACTATTCTGATTTGCTAGTTTGCATATTCTTCCTTTTTAATTATCCCAATTTTACAGTCCATGATGCACAAATTCCAATATACCCAAATCCCCTTTTATTTCTAATTCAAATTATACCAATTTTTATGCAATAATGGTAAAGGCCTAGGCTTTCATTGGGCTTGGCTCAGCGCAAAATAAAAGAAAAGGAAGAACACATCCAAACTCAATTTTTTTTTTTTGAATAAATAGGCATAACAAGACTATAGATAAAAGTATGACAAAAAGGGGGCAAGGAAGAAAATGTACATATAATCAAATGATAACTGAAAAAGGAATAAGTAACCGACAGTTGTTAAGATGAACAGTAACATGTTAAAGATGAACATAAACAGTGACTTTTAGATTCAATATAATTCATTGTCAATGATCCCTTTTTATTTAGATTACTAATCTAAAAATAACATAGAACTCACGGAGATTTGTAACAGATTCAGAAAAGGCCTTTGAAATTGATGTAGAAGAAGAATTATCTTTTCAATCTATGTCTTGACTAGCACCCTAACTATTTTCCTTATATATTCAAAACGTAACTTAATGGAGGAAAAAGATGAAGAAATATTTGGTGTGGGAAAGTAGTAAGAGTTGCTAGTCTATTTATAGGTGTTCTAGGATAACATAGGCCATAGGATTTAGGGTTTAAATCTAATCCATCAAAGATGCATCATGCTGAGTCAGCGAAACGAACATTACACGCAAACCTGACCAGGTACAGGCATGCTGCTTGGCCTCGGGTGTGTCAACCCACGTATTATGGGGGTCGACACTAGTGTCAACCTCACAGGGGTTGTCGATCCATGTGGGGTCTCGGTCGTCGTATTGTCGTTGCATCTTTTCTGTAAATTGTTTATTTTAATTCAAACTTCTTTTGGTCATAATTTATTCATACTTAGTTTGATTGAAGTAAACCCGAAGTCTATCTGACTTAGAATTTCTTAACGAACACAACGACGAAGTCCACTTTATCAAATTATGAATATTTTATTAATTAATATTTGTTTTGTTAGTTTCTTTATATAATTATTGTTGAATAAAATTTGGGGTGTTACATTCTCCCCTCCTTAAAGGAATTCGTCCCCGGAATCTTCAAATTAAGAAGAATGTTATTAATGTTATCAACCATTACCTACATCCATCTACTCATACATCAACCACTAGCATAAGTTGTCCTTAAAAAATTCAATGCTTTGTATGAACATATGAAAAAGTGTTGTGTATATGTCCCTAAGCTAGTGCGAAAATCAGGCGGTCTACTGATTTAGCTGACCTCCTTAGTGCAATTCATGCTTGTGCCATGTATCCAATATGTATGCAAAAAGAGCCCTAATGATACATATAAATTCTATATGTGTGAAAAAAATCCTTCACAAAAATGCAACATCCAAGTAATGATTCAACCATTTCCATCTTTATTAAAATAAATTAAAACGCACACACATTCATATGCAATATGTAAGTGCCCAAGTTAAGCCAGTCCCTAATCTAGTGCCTAGTGTGTGTATATGTGTCCACTGCATCCACTAGAAAATACTTGCATCCACTTGCAAACATCAAATATAATATTTCTCAAACACATGTTTCCAACCATTACTATCATCCATAGGCTTTTGCCTAAGAATCGAGATTCAAATGGTAGAAAAATATATTCAAACTCAAAATCTTATAAAGAAATTAAGAACATACTCTCAAATAGAAATGGGTAAGAAGCACAAATCCTGCCTTCGAGTTCCCATGTCGCGTCCTCATGCTCTTCTCCTCATTGTACCTTCACCAACTTGATCACCTTGTTGCGTAGCTTCCTAACTTTCGATCCAAGTATATGGGTAGGACTTTTCTGACTGATGCATCCATTTCAACTTCAATATCCTCAAGTCTACTCGGCTCTGCTACATATATGGAATCATATAGAAACTTCCTCAAGTAGGGAACATGGAACTCATCGTGAACTCCCGCCAATCTCTCTGGTAGTCTAACTCTGTAGGCCATCTGACCTATCTCTCAAGTATAGGGAACGACCCTACAAACCTTAGTGCCAACTTTACTACCGAGCCAAAGCATACAACATTTCTCAAAAGTGACACCTTGATAAAGACCATATCTCTTACCTTGAACTCTAAGTCAGTCCTTCTCTAATCACTGTATGACTTCTGCCTATTCTGAGCTGCTTTCATCCGTCTATGACTCAGGTCTATCTTATCAGAATTTTCTCTTACCATATAAGGCCCAAGTAGAAATTTTTCTGTAGACGCCCACTAACACGTAGGTGATCTGCAGGGTTATCCATAAAGTGCCTCAAGGGATCCATACCAATACTCGTCTGATAACTATTATTGTATGCAAACACTACCAATGGGAGATGCTCCTCCTAAGTCCCTCCGAAGTCTAGGATACACAGTCTTAATAAATCTTCAAGAACCCTATTGACCCTCTAAGTCTGTCAATCCATCCGAGGGTGATAAGCGGTGCTAAGTCGTAAATGTGTCCCTAGTGACTCCTACAAGCTCCTCCAAAACTCACTCGTAAAGATGGGGTCACGGTCACTAGCAATACTAGAGGGCACCCTATGAAGTCGGACGATCTCTCTAAGATATACAAATGCTAACCAAGCGATCGTCCTCTTGCTCTTGACGGGGATAAAGTGAGCGCTCTTACTCTGTCTGTTAACTATAGCCCAAATACTGGTGCTGTCGTTCCTCGAACTGGGCAAACCATCAATAAAATCCATAGAGACGCTCTCCCACTTCCACTGTGGTTTGTCTAGAGGCTGAAGTAATCCACCAGGTTTCCTCTTTTTAGCCTTTAATTGTTGGGAAGTCAAACAATGGGCCACATACTCTGCCACGTCCTTCTTCATACCAGTGCAATGAAAAACTCTCTTCATATCTCGGTACATTTTTGTCACTGCAAGAATAGATAGTCACCTGAGAGTGATGAGTCTCCTCTAGAACTGATCTCAATAAATCACCAACTCTGGGAACACACTGCCTTCCATCTCGACATAACCACCCCCTTCTCGTCCACAAAATATCTAGTATGGTAGCTAAAGGTCTTTCCTCTACTAAGTCGATCCAAGATGTCCACTAACAGCTAATCCTCGCGCTGATTAGATCCAATGCGCTCCAAAAGAGTACGTCGCTCCTCCAGCAATGCCAACAAACCAGATATAAAATTCGTAGATGGTCTAAAATCAAAAGATGAGATAAACTCCAAACTCTACCACTCTACGAATAAAGGACTCAAGGTCATCCTTTGCCTACTCAATGCATATGCAACCACATTCCCCTTCCTTGGGGTATATTCTATCTCAAAATCGTAGGATGCAAGAAACTCCATCCAATGTTGTTGTCGCAAATTGAGATCTTTCTGTGAGAACAAGTACTTGAGCGACTTGTGATCTATGTAAATCTTGAATCTCTCATCGAGTAAATAGCGCCGTAAGGACTTGAGTGCAAACGCTATTGCTGCCAGCTCTAAATAGTGGGTAGGGTAGTTCTTCTCATGTACCCTCAACTATCTACTACCATAGTAGACTACCCTACCTTCATGCATCAATACTGCACCCAAACATGTGCCACAAGCATCTGTGTTGACGTTAAACATGTTAGCACCATCAGGAAGAGTCAAAACTGGAGCTGATGTAAGAGCCCTCTTTAATCTCTGGAATGCATCCTCGCAATCTATATTCTAAGCAAAAACCAGATTCTTCTTTGTCGGATGGGTAAGTGGAGCATAGGTCCATGAAAAGTCCTTAATAAACTTTCTACAATAACTCGCCAACCCAAAAAACTCCAAACCTCTGTCGCATGCTTAAAGGCTTTCCAATCTTGAACTGCAACAATTTTTGTTAGATCCATCCTTGGAGACAACATGCCCTAGGAACCTTACTTCCTTTCGCCAGAAATAACGCTTAGAAAACTCAGCCTTTAGCTGATGCGATCTAAGAGTGTGGAGAACCTCTCCTAAGTGTATGGCATGCTCTTCCTAGCTCAATATCATCAATGAAAACCACTACAAACTTATTCAGGTACTCCCTAAATACCCGACTCATCAAATCCACAAAGTATGTGGGTGCATTGGTCAGCCCAAAAGGCATGACCAACCACTCAAAGAAATGGTCTGGAGTCCTGAAAGAAGTCTTGTCAATACTATCATCTGCTACTCCAAGCTGATGAAATCTCATGGCTAGATCCAACCATAAGAAAATCGAAGCACCCCACTAACTAGTCAAACAAGTCATTAAACTGTGGGAGTGGGTGTCTATTCCTCTTGGTAAGCTTATTCAACTCCTTATAGTCCACGCATAAAGCCATTTGCCTTGGTCAAAAAGACGACTGGTGTCCCCCACTCAGAAATACTCCATCTAGTGAATCCCTTCTCGAGTAACTCACCTACTTGCTTTCTGAGCTCCCTCCTCCCTTTGGAAGCCATGCGGCGCACCGGTAAAGCAATAGGCTTGGCATTCTCTACCAGGTATATCCAAAAATCTATCTCTTGTCTAAGAGGTAATCCTCTCACCTCATCAAACTCGCCCGAAAAATCTTTGAGTATGCTTTCTGATCTCAGATTGTCAACAGATGCATTAAGGGTATCTAGGAAACTGAGCATAATTGACCCTCGTGGGTCACAAGAAATCTCGGAGTTCTACCGTGGCATCTCAAATGCCTAACAACTCTCATCTCATAATGAAGAATGACACCATACACGGCTATCCAATCCATTCTTAAAATAAGCCCGTAACCTATAAAGCCTAGAACGTATGCGTCGCGCTCAAACTCGACGCCAAGAATAGAAATTCTCAAACCTCTACATATCCTAAATAGGTGAGTCGTACCTCCTATGAGGTTTGAGACCATTACCGGGTCAGAAACTATAAAAGTATCGAGGTGTAGACTATCAACAACAGAATTTGATATGAATGAATGAGAAGCACCAGAGCTAACAAAGTCCTAATAGGAGAGTCAAAAGAGAAATCAGGCCTTCCACGGTAACTTTCCTACCTCAATCCTGGCTACCAGCCTCAAGTGCATGACCATGTGCTCCAGATGATTCTTCCCTCTGACCCTGTTTTTGAGGGCATTGCTTGCTAAAGTACCCCTTCTTTCCGTAGTTGAAACAAGCATTCTTAGTCTTCTTACAATCTCTGACAAAGTGTCCCGCCTTTCCACAACAATGACACTTAACTTCTATCTTAATTCGTGCCTTCTCAAGTTTTACTCCTTTCTTTGTTGCTCCCTTTTGGGCCACCACTTTGACTTCCCAATATTGGGCTTGGCCTCTTCAGTCTTAGCTTCTTGTTTGTCCTCTTTCCCATCTTCATACAACAAGGCCATATCCACTTATCTCTCAAATGTAGCTACCATAGGGATATGGATCATTGTCAATCCTAGGAGTGGTTGATTCAACACTCTTGCAAATCTTAAAGCTTTCTTGTGAGAAGTGTTTACTAAATCCAAGTCAAATCTTGCCAATTGATTAAATCTATTGACATATTCCTTCACCGTCATATTTCCTTGTTTCAGACTTAAGAACTTCTCCATTTGCATTCCTTCCTCAGCTTTCGGTAAGAACTTTTCTTGAATCTATTCTTAAACTCATCCCATGTGGCCACCATCTTCCCTACCTGAGTTACCTCCCACTAATATGACGGTTTGTCTTTCAGCGACCAAGCGGCTAACTGAATCTTCCTGCTATCCTCTAGCTTCATCAATCCAAACACATTCTCCATCTCCCTAAGCTAATTGTGAGCCTCTACGTAACTTTCCATTCCTCGAAATGGTTTGTCGTCCATTGCACAGAAATCCTTACAGATCTTAGAGAAGTTTACTACTGGATGGGGTGAAATTACTACAGCTGCAGCTAGGGGTGGGACATTTCCTCACACTTCGTCAGGCACCGTAGCCTCTGTGTATCTACGGAACTATGTCGGAATGGGAATGCCCTCGGGGAAATTGGAAGCCCTGGACATGCTGAAAAGAGAAGAAACAAGGATTCAAAAAGAGATGGAAGGAGTAATATAATCTGTGTTATCAAAGCGCACGCTATAGAAAAAAATAGCGCATAGCGCGGTGCTTGCGCTATTGTACTTATAATAGAGCGAGGGTTCCCTATTGCACAAAAATAACATGCTACTATATCATAGCGCATAATTCTAAATAGCATGCTATTTTGTTTTTGTCTTTTTTAAATGTTTGGACAATGAATTAAGCCCAAAGTAGCACGCTATTATATTTATAACGATCATAGGAAAAACGTTGTAGAGTATGACTGGAAAGAAGAAGAAATTGATGATCATTTGAATAACAATTAATGATTATGATTCAGATGAAACTAGTGACTATGTTTTAAAAATTTAGAAGCATAATATAATATATTTTTTGGTTATTGTAAACTTGAATCACATTTAACTTTAGTTTGTTTGAATCTTGTTATTGTATACTTCATATACTATTTTCATTTGGTCTTATTGTCACAATACAACTTTCCTTATTTATAAAAACTTTCTTAGTACTTGTTAGTAGATTTTTGAAAAAAAAAAACATATTATACAAAAGTGTATTTTCATGCATTTTTCCTTAGAGTTTTATATCATCATAATTGATAAATATAAATAAATTTCATTATAACTTACAGTTATAAGAATAAATTTCAAATTTGTAAGACATAAATATATTATATTCATCAGTTTTTTTTTTTTTTTGAATTACAGTATGAGCTTATCAAATTTTATGTAATACTATTACACTTTACATTAAAAAATATTTAACGCATGCATAAAGTATGGAAGTGCTTCTATTTGGATCTTGGACGATTTTAATGTGATGCAAAATATGCAAAAAAAACAAAAAAAAAAAATTTAGTTTGGCAAAATATACTTGATTACTATTTTTCTAAATGAATGCAGTAGCGCGCGCTATAGTGCATAGCGCAAGTCTTGCGCTATTTTGTGCTATGCACTATAAACTACACTAATTATAATTGAGTTGAGGGGATATATTTTTCAAAAATAGGTTTTACTTAAAAATCTTTTGCTTTGAAAACATTTTTCCAAAAACATTTTCTCCGATCTTGTAACCTTAGGCTCTGATACAAATTGTGACACCCACATCTCTTAATGTCACCCAAATGAGAATGCATTAAGTTTTGTGAAGCGCAATAGGTATAAATTAATAATACCGAGGCTGAAATTTACAAGACATAATATAAAATGCAGTGGAAAATTTTCAAAACTTTTATTATTAAACCAGCACCACAACATTACAGTTTCAAATACCATAAAGTCATAAAACATCTGTCTCCTGGAAAATAAGAGTGCAAGTACAAAATCATAACATTCATATTGTAACAACCCGTATTTTCAATAACCTATTATAACATAAATGGAGGCAGAAATAAACAGTAAAATCTGAATCAAGGGAAACGGGCTATGCCATTGCGTTCGTCTCGGAAAAATACGCGAAATAGAGTCCGAGTTTTCGAAAATCGGAGTCCGTATGACCAAGATATGGCCTCGCGAAGTTTCACGAAAAATTCCCAAATTAAAGTATACTTAATTAAGTGAAATGGGTTGCGCAGAGAAATATATATATATATTGATATATATATATATATATATATAATTGAAAATTAAATGAATAAATATGCAAAAATGTTCAAAACAGCGAATTGGGAGAGGGGAATAACCGAACCGGCCGATTTTTGAGGTCGACCCAAGCCTGCTGGGTCGACTAGGGGTTAATTCAGGGTGTTTGGCTGTCAACCCGTGGGTCGATTCGCTCAAATGCAGATTTTGTATTTGGATGGTTCTCATGGTTCATCTTTAATCTAAAGGCCCTAGATGGTTCCTACACTTGACTTCTTCCCCAAGACATGCTTTGATGGCTTGGATTGAATCTAGGTTTAATCCTATGGCCTAAATCACTTGCCTAATCTATAAATAAGACCCTAACCTATCCTAAATCCTCATTATTCATTCATGCAACTAAACTATGGCAAAATTTTACCTCTCATGGCCTCCACTCTCTTCATAAAATTTCTAAATGGTTTCTATGAGAGATTTTCCATGCATACAAGTGTTTTCAAGCTTGTATGAGTGTCATTAGCTTGCATTCAAGTCAAGTTTCTATCTTTGCATCATAAAGCAAGGGTTTTGATCATTTTGGCTCAAGGGTTTTTATGTTAGAGCTTGCATTTTGGGTCTATTTGATTGCATAAGGGCTTTGTCATATCTTTTGTGCCTTCATAGCAATGTAAGCCCTTTCCCTACTCTTAGATATTAACTATGAAGTTAAATGTTCATGTTGCAAGTTTGGGTTTGATCATTGAGTATGATACATGCTATCATGTCATGCAAGTTTATGAAGTCATTATCTTGATCTTGTGAGCTAAAAGTTACAACCTTTATGTTGAAATGTTGCATTAGGAAACATGAGAACCCTCATAACCTTTATGTCAACTTGCATATGAAGTCATAACCCTTAAATGATGATATATGCGAGTTACTAGTCATCATTCCATATCTTTTGTCACCATGATTCGCTTATGTGCCAAGTTTGGGTTTATGCATGTTTTGAGGCTTAAGAATGTAACATGCAAGTTAATGAACACATTTGTGCCTCATTTGCCACCATGATTAACTTGTGGCTTAATATCCATTTTTGTCATGCCTTTGCCAAGTCTCTTCTTTTAATCCATTACGTTGTCGCGAACGTATATGCGAGTTTAAAAGCGTTGGGTTATGTTATGGGTAATTTCTAATGACGTGAAAATACAACTTGAAAACATGACTTGAAATATAACATGGAAGTTGACATGTAAGTATGCATAAAAACATAAGCTTGGGAATTTACCTATTAAGTTAGGTCTACCCTTTGGGAATTTACCTATTAAGTTAGGTCTACCCAAATGCTTGAAAACTTGTAACATGTTTTGGGAAACATGATGGACATGACACTTAGATAATATAAGTGTGGCCAACTCGAGGTTGGGTTGAGTTTGCAACGTAAAACTACCCGGAACCGACCGGCCTAACTAGTAGTTGCAAACAATAGGACCCAATGTGAGAAGTTGGTCATGTTGTGCTTGAACCCGAGGTTAGACCAAGTTGTGGTGTAAAGCTACCCGGAACCGACCGGCTTAACTAGTAACCACAACAAAGTCTAATGTGATAGGTGAAGGTGCATTAAGTAATTAATGCCACATGATAGGGTTAAGTTAATTTGATTAATGACTCTTAACCAAATATGACATGGACAAATGGGTTAAGTAATTTAATTAGGCTAATGATACTTAACAAAACATGACAAGGTTGGGTAGGTTAAGTAACTTGATTTGCCTAATGACACTTAACCATTTTTATATGACTAGTGGATGGGGTTAAGTTAACCAACACTTAATCAATCCAACACGATAACTTGGTAAGGTTAAGTAAGTTTTCTTAATGACGCTTAACCGAAAAATACGGTTAACGAATGGGGTTAAGATTAGACTCAACTAGTCTAAACATGGAAATCGGATGGGGTTAAGTTAGCCTAGACTTAATTAATCCCACTTGGTAGTTTAATGGGGTTAAGTTAAACACTTAACTAATCTAAACATGATGAATTGATGTGGTTAAGTGACCTATACTTATCCAATCTAACTCGCTAATTTATTGTGGTTAAGTTAACCAATACTTAACCAATATAACGTGAAAACATGATAAGGCTAAGTCACGAATCGCTTGAATACACTTGACCGATTTGACTAAGTAAATTGATAGGGTCAAGTTAATATATACTTAACCAATCTAGAATGATAATTAGACGAGGTTAAGTCGTGAATTGCTTAATATACTTAACCAACTTGAGCATGGTTTGTAGGGTTAAGCCTTGAACTTGGATACTTAGCCAATTTTGACAGGATTTGTAGACGGGTTAAGTCATGAACTTAAGTGACACTTAATCCATTATGTAAACCCTAGTTCTAAGGATTAGGTGGATAACTGTAGTTAACAAGGATAACGGGAACAATGCTAAGTGGTAAACCTTAGTTGAAGAATAACTAAGTAATGATTCTTAGTCAAGGAAATTTAGACCAGTTCATAGATAGATGAGTAACCTGATACGGTAGGTCATCGTTTAAGTATACGAGTAGGAGCAAGTATCTGATTTAGATAAAGGCTCCAGCGAACTGGGTAACGAAGCAGCGGCTTCGGGGAAAGTGAGGATATTCTTGGTATCCCTCTATGAGCTGCCAGGTGATTATACTAGGCTCATGAGAGGTTAAGGTATGCGTTAGAAGAACCAAGAGTATGCCTTGGTTGCTATACGAGCGACCTAAAGACGGGGATGGATAGGGGATAGTCGACGATACACGGTCGTACCCTAGATAGCATTTCGTCAGGCTACCTACCATCTTTGGTCAAGCGTGTACGTACGGAAAGGCAGAGAACACCCAAAAGACCATAATTGCTATCTAATTATGGTTGCGGTAAGGCTTGGATGTGGGTTGGCCAGTGTTGTGTTCTCATACAGGATTTATCCTGTCTTGTCTTTCACTAGTTGAGGGAGTGGTCTCGTAGGACCATAGCCACGTATAAGAAAAACAGACCTTAGCATCTGCATCGGCAGATAAATCGAAAGCTTCCGACCGAGTCTTGTATTTCTTGATTTGCCCTGTGACAGGACTCGGATGGCACGATGTGATACATGTGCATACAGTCATGGAAAAGCGATTCACGATGAATGCGTGGGAAAAAGGGCGCGATTGGCGGTTAGCGTAATCCCTAGTGGCCCTAGGTGGTTGAACCCAAACCGAGATACGAAAACGTGCAATAGGTAAGCATAATCCCTAGCAGCCCTAGGTAGCATAAGTCCTAGTTGTACAAACAATAATTCATGTTGGAAGACCCTAGCTAGGTTTAGGGTAACAGTCCAAACCGATCTTAAGGATCATGGGACTATGTTAAAGTAATATAGAATCTCATGGGAAAGCCCGTATGGTCTACGGCAAGGGACTGAACATTTACATGGAATAAAACATACAAGTTGAGTAACCTATATATGCGATATATTAGGTTGACATGGACCATTACACGACTTTTGAGTGAGGGTCATTCTTGGTTAACACATGACACGGTGGGGATACTAGTACGGTAGGTGCAGATCTAAAATATAGGATAGATATCACGGGGCGTTATACGTGACAGATATCTTGGGGATATTATACTTGATAGAAACCTGACGATGTGATACCTTGTTTTATCTTGACATCATAATTTATCATGACACCTTAGTTTATCTGAGTTTAGTAGTTCATCCTGTTATTTTTATTTAGCTTATCTATCTTGTTATCATGCTTATGTTCATCTCAGTTTCTCATGTCAGTTAACTTTACTAGTTTTTATGCTAATAGCAGATAGGGCTTACTCAGTATTTTTGACTGACCCGTTTTGTTTCGCCTCTTTTCTTCCGTTTCCCTCCCCCCCCCCCCAGGTTACAGGGAGGAAATACTGTTGTGTAGTTCGGACTTCTTCTGCTTGAAGGTCATCATGGATGGCTTGGACTTTTCTTGGCTAATGGCTACTTTACTGTTTTTACTTGGGGAATAATTTATGAAAATGTCTTTATGCTTCTTTACTATTGCAAGACAGGTTTTGATGTACTCTGATGTAAAAGGCTTTAGACCTTATTTATTCATGTTATGAAAGTTTGATTTTACTTCCGCTATTTTATATGTTCTGTCTTGTGATATTTCTGTGCATGTTTACCAACAATGCCCCTCTAAAGCTAGTGCATTCCTTTGCGAGTGACCCTAGCGGAGGCGGGGTGTTACACATATCCCTTATGAGTCATAACAATAGTCATAGAACAGAAATTGAAACAATACATGGAGTAAGAAATAGTCCAAGTCTAAGATGAATCAAAGAGTCATGGTCACTATTGCAATCCACCGCCCTGAGAACATGGGGGAAAAAGGAAGAGAGAGAAGGAAAAACAAAATAGGTCAGACATAAAGTCTGGCAAGTTCCAGTGATTTTTAGCATAAGCAATGAGATAAAGAACTATCAAGATAGATCAATAATACTGGACATGAAAATACAGTAAACTAGGAAAATGTAGAAAACAAGGTAAGATAAGCTTCTCATTCATATCCCAGAATTTCTGCACCAACTGTCATATCGTAAAGATTAGGCCTTCCCTCGTTTCTACCCAGTGATCGACTTCTTGAATAGGATGTGAATAATTTGTGCCAGCCTTGGCATTCGGGGTTATCATTCCTGAACCCATTGACTAAGAAAGACACACCCTTAACCACAGGCATTACAACGTCTTATCTTCCACTTTAGGACACATGCATGCTCATGACTCTGCTGGAACGCTCCGTACTCACCTGTCGTTTGGACTTCTTACTACCCGATTCAGTAAAAGCGTGCTTTGACCCCTACAAGTGCGAGACCTTGTTGATAACTAAGGAATGGTGATTAATACAGATCCCATACAAAAAATGCATATGGCACAAGCCAAGCCTCCCCAAGAGTTGGTCTCCAAGCTAACTAGGTTTTCCACAAGCTTATTAATCCAATGTTTTAACTTAACCCATTTAAGTTCAATAAAAAGCCCATAACATGTTATCCTTTAGATTGTAATTAATGAAAGTAATCTACAACCCCTTTTCCTTGCTTATTAATCCAGTGTTTTCCAATATCCTTTTTAAGTTCATCAATAAGCCTATAACAAAAGTAATCTGCAACTTTTTACCCTCAATTTGTAATTAACGAAAGTATTGCACAATCCATTTTCCTTGCTTGTTAATCCAGTGTCTTAACTTAACCTTTTTAATTTCATTAATAAACCTACAACATGTTATTCCCTAAATTGTAATTAACGAGTAATTAGCAAAAATAATTTGCAATCCCTTTTTCCTTGCTTATTAATCCAATGTCATAACTTAACCTTTTTAAGTTTATTAATATGCTTAAAACATGTTATTCCCTAGATTGTTATTAATAATCTACAATCATTTTACCCTTGTCATTTACTGTCCAATTACATGTTTACAAGTTACCATAACATGTTCTACTTTAATGTATAGTCCAGTACATTTTACGCCAATCCTTATGACATGACCACTTAATATATAAGTAGTCCAACCTAGTTTGATTCACCTGTTTGCATATTCTTCCTTTCTAATCATCCTAATTTTACAATTCAAGATATATATACAAATTTTAGTGTGCCCAAATTCCCTTTTTATTTCTAATTCAAATCATCCGAATTTTTACGCAATCCAAACGGTAAAGGCCTAGGCTCTCATTGGCCTAGGAGCAGCGCATAATAAAAGAAAAAGGAGAATAGATCCAAACTCTAAAAAAAAATTAACAAATAGACATAATAAGACTGTAGATAAAATTATGATAGAAATGGGACAAGGAAGAAGGATGTACATATGAAAAAGGAATATGTAACTGACAGTAGTTAAGATGCACAGTAACATGTTAAAGATGAACATATAAATACTAACTTTCAGGTTCAATATAATTCACTGTCAGTGTTCCCTTTTTAATTAGATTACTAATCTAAAAGTAACGTAGAACTCACACAAATTTGTAATATATCTAGAAAAGGTATTTAAAATTGATATAGAAGAAAATTTATCCTTTCAATCTATGTCTTGACAGCACCCTAACCCTTTTCCTTATTTATTTCAGAACATAACTTAGTGGAGGAAGAAGATGAAGAAATATTTGGTGTAGGAAAATAGTGAGAGTCGCTAGTGTGTGTGCTAGGATAACATAGACCATAGGATCTTAGTTTTTAAATCTAAGCCATCAAAGACACATCATGTTGTATCGGTTAAACGAACATTACAGACAAACCCGACCAGGTGTAGACCCGCTGCCTAGCCTCGGGTGGGTTGAACCACCTCTTATGTGGGTTGACACAAGGGTCAACCCATATAGGGTCTGGGTCACCCCATTACCATTGCATCTTTTTTTATTTAATTAATTAAATGATTTATTTTAATTCAAAACTCTTTTGGCAATAACTTGTTCATACTTAGTCCGACTTAAGCAAACCAAAAGTCTATCTGACTCAAAATTTCATATTGAACGCAACGGTAAAGTCCATTTTATCCAGTTTTGAATAATTAATTAATTAATTAATATTCGCTTTATTAATCTCCTTTGTATAATTATTGTTAATTAAAATTTAGGGTGTTTCAAAGCACTTGCATTTGACGATGTTAGTAGCTCGATTCGAGTCTATATGCCATTCAAAATGTTTAGAAAGTTGCAGGATCAGTCTTTCCCTTGTAAGCCATAAGCTGGGGTATATTGGAACATCAAGGTCAATTTGCTTTGTCGATGGCTCGAATGAAGGAATTACGCCTCATATTGGTTTCCTAAATGTCGGTGGCAGTTCCCTGCAAGCACTTGCATTTGATGGCGTTAGTAGCTCGATTCGAGTCCATATGATATTCATAATGTTTAGAAGGTTGCAACGATCAGTCTTTCCCTTGTAAGCCATAAGTTGGGGTATATTGGAACATCAAGGTCATTCTACTTTGTGGACGACCCGAATAAAGGAGTTACGCCTCATATTGGTTTCCTACATGTCAGTGGCAGTTCCCTGCATTTCTCTGACGATCCTTCGGATCATGTTGGTAAGAAATGCAAGCTGATATTCCACCGGATTCCAGCGGTCATGGTTTAGCTCAGGAATTCTGCACCATGGATGTCTTCTAAAACGAATATAAGCATAATTTTCGTCCATGTCATCAACCTTGGTTGCTTGATTTTGTGGAACTTGACTAGGTTGAACTTGGGCCTGTTGAACTGCTGGACTGGTAGGCGCAAAGTTTAGAGCGGTGACATTTGGGTTATATCATGGAGGGGGTTGGTTACTAGGTCCTGCTTCGTCATTAATAACTAACCGGGAATGGTTGCATTAACGAATTCCCTCACTGAAGGTCACGGTAGTTCCATTACCATTTTTGTTACCATTGCCATTGTCGTTAGTGTTGGCGATGGCATTGGCATTGCTGTTAGTAGTAGTCCTTCTCGTTTGCCTTCAGTTCCCATGGTAAGTGTCGGATTAAGAGCTTTTCAAGACATTAGGTAAAGGACGAGTGTTCCGGTTGAGTCACTGCATTAGCTCAATCTTTGTCCTCAACTGTTCATTGAGTTCTCAAGTCTTGTCTTCCAATTTCAAGCTCAAAGAGTTGAGCTTGGGTTATCGAAGCATATGGATCATAAGGAGGAATGGTTTCCATGTCGATTGGGTTTTCCAAGGGTTGGGGCTAATGAGAAGTTGAAGTGTCAACCATTACAGAAGTTTCGATCACTGGATCTTTTCCTTTCCTGTCCATCATAAACAAACCTCAGAAGATATGTCGAGAAAACCTAAGTAGCGCTTTGAAATTGAGATGAAAGTCAGACAGAAAGAAGCGAGTAAAGACTCTCAATGAAAGCACCAAAGTGTTGTTAGGCAAAATTATCGTCACATCCTATGATTCTCGATTACACAAGAATAAAGTTTTGTATATGGAAAATAAGTGCAATAAGCAAAAAACACAGAAATTTATGCGGTTCGGTTCGTATTGTATCTACGTGCAATTTCAAGCATCTGCAGATTTTTATTCACCCAAATGAAGGTTACAAGTGTTGGACATCATCATTACAATTATCTTCAAAATTTAGTTATTTGGGAGTTATACTTTGCATATATGAAGTCTGGGGGAAAATTAGTTGTTCTTCTTCTCCTCAAGGCTTAGGCTATCATTAATGATGTCCAAGGTCCTTCTAGAGCTCTCAAATCATGAAAACGCCAGCCCATTTGAAGTATGAGGTAGAGGATGTAGTGGATTAAGTGAGATTTTGGGACCATAGTAGGAAATTCGCATCCTGAAGCAGCGTCCTAGTGAAATTTGAATTTCGGTATAGTTGTATAGGAAATTTTGCATCCTCTTTGAGGATACGAATTTCGCATCCCAGGAGTAGGGATACGAAATCACTCCCCTAAGGGGATAGGGGATGTGTGCCTTTGTTTCCATGGGGATGGGAGATCGCATCCTGGAGGGATGTTGGATTTCGCATCGCGTCCCAGTGGGATGCGAGATTACTCAACCTAGGGGGTGCGAAATTTCATCCCGTAGGGATGCGGGTTCTTACATCCTGAAAGGGATACGAAATCTCATCCCGTGAGTGATGCGAATTTTATCAAGTTTACTAAGGGGATGAGATGTTCTTGGGATGCGAGCTACATAGGATTCAGATTATGGTGTTGGTTCCCCTCTTGAAGGATGCGAAATGAGGGTTGTGAGGGATTGTGAGGCCTATACTCGCACAAATCTTTCTGAGCCTTGATCCTGGGTGTTTTGGAGACACTTCGGGCTTTGGTGTTCGCGATGGGCCGAGCCAAGTGAGCCTGGTATGTCTTGGGGAACAAGGTCAAAAGACCGGTTAACACTCACAATCCATATCCAAAGAGAAAGCCAGATTCCTCTTAGTAAGTTGGGTTAATGGAGCTGAGATCCATACGAAATCCTTAATGAACATTCTATAGTAACCCGATAAGTCAAGCAAACTCCTCACCTCAGTTGCGTTCTTGGCGGTCCTCTACCGTCCTGACAGGATCAACATCTAACCCATCCTTAGAGACCATATGCCCCCAAGAAACGCACGTCCTTCCTCCAAAAATGGCATTTATAAAATTTCGCCTTCAACTGATGAGCTCAGCGAGTACTCAGAACATCTCCTAAATGTGAAGCATACTTGTCTTCTTTCCTCGTGAAGACAAGGATACCATCCACAAAAATCACAACAAAATTATTTATAATGTCTCTGAATACCCTACTCATCAGATCCACAAAAATATTGGTGCATTAGTCAGTCCAAAAGGCATAACCAACCACTCGAAGATGGCATCAGAAGTTCGGAATGTCATCTTATCGATACAATCCTTTGCCACATGTAACTGATGGAAACCAATGGCCAAATCTGTCAGATAAAATACTGACGCGCCTACTAATTGATTGAAAAAATCATCTACCTGAGGTAGTTGGTAACGATTCTTCTTTGTAAGCTTATTCAATCCCTGGTAATCTACACATAAACAGAGGGAACAATCGTCCTTACTGGTGAATGCAGCTAGTGCTCCCCACTTAGAAATACTACTTCTAATAAAACTCTTCTCCAAAAGCTCACCTACTTGCTTGCTCGGCTATTTTCATTCCCTCAGAGCCATATGCCGAACTAGTGGTGCTACAGGCTTTGCGTTCTCGCTAAGATAAATCCAGGGATCAATCTCTCGCCTACGTGGCCATCTTATGACGTCCTGAAATACATCCGGATACTCACAAATAGTAGGTACAAAATACATATTAAAAGAAGAACTAGGGAATAAAGAAAGGGTGTGTTTAGCACAAGTCCCTATTAAGTTTCAAATTAGGCTCACATTCAGTCCAAAACTTATTATAAATTACATCCCTATTTTTCGAAAATAGGTCAAAAAAATCACGTAAATTCATATTTAAATTGAACACATACGCATAAAAAAATTCAGTTGAAAAAACCACCGAAAAACACATCAAAAACCAAAAATAAAATAAAGCAAAACAGCAGTTAATTGCATCAACAAATGCATATATTCGAAATAGTTGCACACATCTATGCAATTATTTCAGTTATGCATCTGTTTTGACTTTTTTGCATACAAGCATGCGAGTAATATAGAATTCTTGCATACAAGTATGCTATAATTCATAGGGATGAATATCAGTTCATATTTATTTGCATACATACATGCAGGTATTTAGAATACTTGCACACATATGTGCAAAAATCCGTAGGCATAAATATCCGTTCATTTTTACTTGCATACATGTACGCAGGAAACCAGAATGCTTGCATACATGCATGCAAGTATTCAAGCAGATTTTCAGCGTAAACTGCTTCAGGAATACTTGCTTACATATGTGCAACTATCGTGTATACTTGCACACATGTATGCAAGTTGTTTTCACGTGGTCTTCTAGGAATATTTGCAGATTTTAGAATTTTTTTATATAGCAGAGAAAATTAAAAAAAACACGCAAATCCAGAAATAAGGACCCGCTTTGAATAGAAAATACGGGGAGGATGTCGTTTATATTATGATTTTTTTAGGGATGTGTGCCCTATTTTCACATAAAGAAAACTCAACATGACCGACCCTCGGGGGTTGCAAGAAATTTCTAGAGCCCTACCACTATAAGTCATCAAACAAACGACCCCCCCCCCCTCCTAAAGTCAAGAACGACCCGTATATAGCTAACCATTCCATCCCTAAAATCATCTTGCACCCCACGAATCCCAACATATAGAAATTTTCTAGAGCCCTACCACTATAAGTCATCAAACAAACGACCCTCCTCCTAAAGTCAAGAACGGCTCGTATATAGCTAACCATTCCATCCCTAAAATCATCTTGCACCCCACGAATCACAACATATAGGTATCACAATAAAACTCAACGCCTAAATAGAAAATTTCAAACCCCTACAAATCATTGATAAGTGTGCCAAAACAACTACAGGGTTTGAAGCTACTATAGGATCAATAATAAGTGATATTTCTAAGTGCAAACAATCAACCAAGGTACTAGAAATAAACGAATGAGAATCTCTCGAATCGAAAAATGCACGAACGGCAAAATCAGAGATAGAGATCAAACCCTCAAAAGATGCTTTTCTCCTCTATCAAGGCCACTATTATTGGGTGTCACCTCCAATACATGTACCTAAGTTGACGCTTCTACTGTACTAGCACTCTATCCAATCTTCTGTGGACAAGCCCTACTCAGATGCCCCGACTGCCTACAACTGTAGCACTTTACCTTAAGCCTCCTACAGTCCTTAATGAGATGGCCTAGCATCCCGAAACCATGACAGTTGATCTCATCCATGATCGGTACTTTCTAGGATTTCTCTCTGGCTTCTTCTTGTCTTTTTTATTCCAAAACTTTTTCTTAGGACTAGAGAACTTAGAAGCTTCACTCTTCTCTTCCTTTACCTCTTCTTTCTTATCTTCATGCATCAATGCCATCTCAATCAAAACCTCGTATGTCGCTCCCATAGGAATGTGAGTCACAACCAAGCCTTGGAGAGGTTGATTCAACCCTCTCGCAAACTGAACAACCTTCTTATGAGTAGTATTAACCAAGTCCATGACAAACCTTGATAATTCGTTAAACTAATTGATACATTCCTTTACTGTCATACCTCCTTGCTTCAAATTCAAAAATTGGTCCAACTGCATTCTCTCTTAAGTAGGTGACATGAACTTCTCTCAAACCTATTTCTGAATACGGAGCAACATATATTCCTTCCTTTAGCCTCTACGGTCTCCCACTAAAACAAAGCTTCCTCTTTAAGTTGCCAAGATGCAAGTTGAACCCTCATCCCATCCTTAAGTTCCAACAAATCAAAAGTCTTCTCGGCCTCTCTAATCGAGTTGCGCACCTTTACAAACGTCTCGGCACCCGAAAAAGTCTTCCCATCTAAACTAGAGAAGTCCTTACAAAGCTTAGAGAAATTTGTGGCTATAGGTAGGTTAGGAGGGACCAATGCAGCTGGTGTTGGAACCTGTGCATGTTTTTGTCCCTCATCGGTGCTGTAACTTCTAAATATCTATGAAACCAACTAGGGATAGGAACACCCACAGGAAGATTAGGGGCTCCCAACATGTTTCGCAAAAAACAGAATAGAAATTTAGAATTCGAAGGAATCAAAGGAATGTCGTAATTTGGCTAAAGGGGATATATTTTAATTTCAAAAATAATTTTTTGACTTTTGAAAAACAAAATTTCTTTTGAAAAGTCTTATTTTTAAAATAAGATCTCTTTTATATTGTAGCCTTAAGCTCTGATCCCAAATGTAACACCCCACACCCGTTAACGCTATCCTAATATAGAATCTCGTTAAAAATTGTGGAGTGCTGTAAGTATAAAGATAATAAACATCACAGAGACTAAGATTTTACAAGACATAATAAAATAATTTCACAGCGGAAGAAAAGACAATTTATTGTTAAAAGGACAAACCACTCTTAAATCATCTCAAATAAACCGATGTGCCATAAAAGTACCATGTCCCAATCTTATCACAGAATAAATATCAGAGTTAAAACAAAAGTATCCAAAAATAAGCTAAAGTAAATACAAGTAAACCACGGGAAGAAAAAAAGATAAACAACACATCTTTGCAAAAGTCTTCTGAGAAAAGTCGATAAAGAAGTCTGGACTAAGTTTTTTCTCCTTGAGAGCCTAGGGGAAGAAAAGGGAAAGAACAAAAGGAGAAAATGAGTCAGACAAAAATTCTAGTGAGCTGTAGTGATATCTAGCACAACCAATAAGAGGAAACAAATAAATAAAACAGTAGTTAGCGTCAATAAAGGGGTAAGTGTCTGTGCACTCCTAAAAGTGAACAAAGTAAGGGTAGAGATATCATAAAGATGTTATACAAAGATATAAGTGTTCTCATTTGAAAGATTCAAAACTGATGTAGGTTGTTCTGCACTTCTACGGCTAGAACAAGTGAGGAAGAAATCTCTAATACTACCCAAACGATCGACTGTGTTGAATTGTGGATAATGGGTTCAGTTTTATCAGGCTCTAGCCTATCAGCGATTTGACATAACCTATCCATATGAGGCAGCGCATGCACACTAACTCGTCGAAATGCACTCACACCATCTCAATTGGACCAACTTGCATCCACAATGTAACATGATGCGTGCCTTTACCTTAAGTGAGGCTAAAATGATAAATAGAATTTGCTACACGGAATGGATCCCAAATAACTTGGCTCAAATCCCCTAACCTTTATTTAGCCCCTAAAACAAATTATTTTATTAAGCCCGACAACAAGGAGTATTGGGAATATAATTTAATTTTACAATTTATATTAAAGCCTGACAACAAAGCTAAAACCCAACAAGGAATATTAACAAGTTTATATCAAAGCCCGACAATAACGAGTACTAAGCTAAACCCGACAATAAGGAGTATTGGGTTAACATTTTTACACTGTTCCAATTTTTCACTATTATGTCATTTCTTCTAATTACAGTCTCTTTCTGTCAATTCTATTAAATATGCATTTATTCAATTCAATTTCCTTTATTCCAGTTGTTCCTTTCAATTTGCAGTTATTAAACTATTCATATTTTTGCCTTAATGTTTTATTATTTCAATTTCATGTATTTCTTTTCCCAACCCAAACGCTATACAAAAAAGGGAAAATAATCCAACACAAAATATAAGGCTTACCGGTTCATATTTGTTTTTCGACGTTTTCATATACTCTTTTTTTGGCATATGTTTAGCGCAACTGAAAAATTCTAAAAAAAGGAAAAGAGAAAGGGGAAAAGAGATTCGGGATAACAAATCACTAGAATTCTGAGTATAACTAATAGAAGTAAACATAGGAATTTAGAAAAGAATTAAAACAACTGTATAATCTAAATCAAGAATGATGAACAATCCAGATCAACTAATATTTTATAGATTTGATTCCAACCTCAAAAGAAATCTAGAAATTACAAAAAAATCATCTAAAAATTGCAAATCCAAAAGGTACCCATAGAAAAATCATTCAAATCTACAAATATACAGTACTCCAAGTTTTGCTCCAACAATATATTTTATTTTATAGAAGAAGTGAAGTGTAGGCTGACAAAATGAAGAATGAGATGTGTATGGAAAAGGGAGAGGAGTACAGAGTCAATTTATAGATATGTTAAGAAGATTTAGGCCTTAAGTAATTAGGTTTTCAATTAGAGTGCTTAAATCCACATCAGTAGGAAATTTATATAATGAACCAGAGAAATCATCTTGTGCCAGGCACGATTTTGTGCCTGGTTACGTTAACTGGTCAACCCACGCCCCTAGTGGGTCAATCATAGGTTCGACCCATTTGGGACTAGGTCCTCCCAGTTGTACGTTGATTGAGCGATATCTATTACTTAAATTTGTTTTAAATTTCTAGTTCGAAATTCAAACTTCAACTGATTATAATTTGTTTATTTTTAGTCCATTTTACGCAAACCAAAATTCTATCCGAACCATAAAATCACGATGGACCTAATGGCCTAACTCCCGTTGGCTACTTCCTAATTATTTCTCAACTTATTCGTTAATTAAATCACTGTTAAATTTTAGGTTTTTACAAGATCCGTCTGCCATGCCTGCTAATACTTGATGTATTCCTCATTTGTGGAAGTTTTGTTTTCTTTGTCTGTAACAAACTTTGATGGTATAGGAAGGGTTCCAAGCATAAAACATTTTAACCCATATCCATAAATGGCGGTTTTAACTTGAAACTTCTGGAGAAGATAGTTGTCTTCCTCTAGATATATGGTTATCAATTGGTTCTAAGGGTTTATCATGGTTTTCATGAGTTGATGGATAGAGGACAGATCTTGGAATTTGTTGGCATTACCAGAGTCAGAGGTAGAGAATGCTGAAGCACCACCCATGATGATTTTAGGAAGTCAGGAATTCAAATGACAGATAGATGAAAAGCTGCAGTAGTGAACCAAAAGAAGAAGCCATAAAGATAGTAATCCAAGAAATCATGTAAGCAATTAGCAAGACCACTGAAGAGGTAGGTCGGTGATTTCTTGAACTGAGGTAGCTTCTGATATGGCACTTGACTGTATTTATTTTGAATTTCTTGATTTCTTCTTTTTTGGATTTTAGAAATGGAGTTGAGATTTGGATAAATATCGAGTGATGCAGCCAGAAATAGATGTTAATCTGGCGAGGCACATTCAATATTTAGTCACCTTCAATTCTCAAATGAAGGGAATAACCTCTAATGAGAAAACAATACTCAGGTGATGACAATTGTCTGATAAGTATACGCAATCACTAAATTTCAATTGAACTGAGAAAAGATGTCAAGCAATAATGGCTCCGACACCATATTGAATTTTACAACTGAATTGAGAATTGTGATTGTGAGAGAACAAAGATGTTTGAAAAATGCAGAAAGAATAATTCGAAACTTCATTGATTTTGAAATGAAGGTTGTTTTCTTACGTTACAGAATAATGTGCAAGTATTCAATCATCTATGGACAGAGTAAAACAGAAAAAAAATTACGTAGTGCATTAAGGCACATGGGCTGAGTATAAGATGAAATAAACCAAATTTTGAGCAATGCATGTGCAGGGCACGCAGAAGCCACATATAGGATTATAATAGATGTGAAGCTGATAGCAATTCCTCTCCACGTTTTCGTAGTTGGTTCTAGAAATTCCTTCCACTTTCGTTGGGTGATCTACTCCTGCAAACTATGCATATGTCTCCAGCTATCGATAAGCCCTCTCACCCTTTTTCTCATGATTTTGATTTCGATTTCAGTGATTCTGCTTCACCCTGATACATCTCTACTCTTCTTATCAAAAATCCTATGATTTATTTCACTTCAAGTCATCCATACAGATACCAAAATAATGGGACGATCGATTTTGGCTTTCAGGTGCATCACATGTTGGTGGACTGATAGGTAATTAATGATTTCCTGTATGTAAGGACCCGTAACTTCCCCATGAAGGAAAGAGCGGATACTTTGAGAACAACACACAAATGAACGCAGACGGAAGAACATTTCATTGTATATTACAACAATTCCATCAGATACAAGAATATACAGAGTATAATTGAATAAATTACATTCGATAAATATCAGAGATTACAATAAATTACATAGCAGCGGAAAATAATACAAAGCTCAACTGAAGGTGATATACGGATACAGAGCTTTCCGGATATCATTCCAGCTGTAAACCAGGATCCTGTGAATATAAATCTGCAAAACCAAAACTACTAGCTGCCCGTGCGGAAAATGAGGGCACCCAGAGTTTAGGTTAAAACAATAAACTCCAGGTCAGTCATGTGACTGGTGTGAGAACTAAAACAGTTATTTAAAACTTTACTTTAAAAGAGAGTAATTCAAGGGACCACGCCGTATAACACGGAACGGGTTTCCTCCCGAGAATACCAGTGCATAGAGTAAACAGCGCAATGCTTTTTCGAAAAATGAAGCTATTATAAGACCCAGGTCCCATCACACAATGCAACGCAAGCCGGAGGATAGGGTTTTCCCTTATAATAGCCAAACATGCTTGGTACGTTTAAAACAAATCATTTGATACTATAATAAGTGTATAGTGTCAAAACATTTTCAATCATAAATATCAATCATAGGCGGCATAGCTACCATCTACTATGTCGCCATACTAGTTCTACAATTAAAACCGCAATATCACGTATTGGAAATTGGATTCCGTCATGAGTCGAGGCAAGGGGCAAGCTCCTCTCCGCGCTCGAGACACTCTAGCAAATATCTCAGGATTACACACTCTGGGCAATCCTTGGATCTTCAGGGCCGCGTTAGAGGATTAATTATGCCTGAACACACGTTTCCCGGTCCTTATAGACCTATAATCGAGGCGCCTCGCATTCCAACAACTACATAGGTGAAAAGTATATAAATGTCAGGGCTGGTAAGTCACTGACACCACCAAAGCTAGAAAGAAACGTCGTGCTCTCCCTGCAGTCCGTATCCCGTTTTTAACTCATACCAAGGTGTGAGGCTCGCGAATTCACGCTATACACAAAGCTGCCACGTAGGCTGTGCTTTGATCATCAACCACAAGACTTTGCTTTTCAACAGAAGCCTTGATCATTGCATCTTAGCGTGCCACATAGGCAATTCATGCCATGCGACTGATGTCCATCGATATACAACCTCTGAGCTCGTACGTCTCAAAGAAGGGCGTTAAGCAAAAAAAATAAATTCTCCGCCGCCAAACAGATGTATATTTAATAGAAATCAATCAACACAGAATAAAATCCAATGTCAGACGCATAATCCATTTACAAGTCCGTTCTGGGTCTGAACGAAACCGGAGGCACTTTCCTCGCATATCCATCGATCTCCAAGTACGTCTGGACGACCACCAACTATTTCCATCCTCTTGGGTGTACTGCCCAATCAGGATCGTCAGTAATAATCCAAACGATGTGAAGACTTCCGGTCTTAGACCACCGTCTTCATCTTCGACTTATCGTCGAATCGGTTATTCGGAATGGGTATAAACCCGGCCTTTCTGAACAACCCGCGTATATTAAAAACAAATGTTACACAAACACAACATACGCCTCATTCCAACTCAGAATATCCTTTTATTCATAAAATCACATTTTTAGGGAAAGGTTCCCATTAATTTTATCCAAGATAAAATTATTTAAAATTTATCCTTTAATCTTCCTTTGGATGACATTTCAAACCAAATTATGGTTTTCTAAACTAGTCGAGATTAGCGAACCACACCGAAGTAATTAATTATTTTATTTCCCAATCCCAACCTATTCATACCATGAAGCAAAACTGGTAATACTCCATATCTAATACTATGGTGTTATCGGTAAAATTAATTACCATTTCACGTTCAAATCTAATTAAAGATTTAACTATCGCTTTGGAGCAAAACTGGCGATACTCCATTCTCGCTCATTTCTAAATTTGATAATTTAGATTATAGATTCACATTTCAACCTAATTGCAGATTCGTTAAAACTCCTTTTACTGGGTTAAAGAACTAGGTGTTATTTAAAACACAGTTCACGACAAACCCAAATCACATTCTATTTGTTATCGGGTTAAAGAACTAGTGTTATTTAAAACACCGTTCACGATAAACCCACAAATTAATTCTAGTTCAATTCAAATCAAATATATTAGGAATTCCGATTATTTAAAACCCCTTTTTAAATCTAATTTATTTATTTAAAAATAATTGGGTTTTAAATTTAGTTCAAAACTAGTTCATTTCGATAAAAATCCATTTTTATCTTTTCAAATATGGAGTTTTTCACCCCAATTTTTCCCAAATCATTTCTTATGATTTTACACAAATTATTACTATTTTTAATAATTTTATTAAGGCCCGTTCAATCGATTTCCAACAATGGCCATTGAACTGCACTTATAGCGACCTTTTTCAAATTTGATTTGGACGTATCTCCAAATCCAACCGTTAGATTTTGAATTTCTAATATTCGTTAGAAAGCTCTTTTCGATAAGAACCCAACGGTTCCGGTTTTAGGAGAATCCGATGGTCGGATCTCCCGTAATGTCTGTTTGAAGTAAATGGTCGAAATTCACGAACTGCCGCGGCGCGATGCGTTCTATTTAGGCCATTATATTATATATATAATATATATAATATATATTTCGTCGATTCCTATTTAAAATGAATTTTATAAATAGTTTTTAAATTCGTTTCAAAATTCATTTCAACTTCCATTTCAATTCAAAGCAAAATTGAATTCTTCTTTATAAATTCGTTTTAAAATTCATTTCTATTCAATTCAAATTTCAATTCAATTTGAATTCGTTTCAATTCGCTTTCAATTCAATTTGAATTCGTTTTCTAGTCAATTCGATTTCAAAGTCGTTTTCTATTCGATTCAATTTAAATTGGTTTTCTATTCAATTTAAATCAAATTCGTTTTCCATTCCATTTGAATTCAATTTGTTTGCTATTCAATTTAATTCGAAATCGTTTTATATTCAATTCATTTCGAAATCGATTTATATTCCATTCATTTCCGTTTTCTATTTGAATCAAATTCATTATATATTCAATTCGAATTCGATTTCTATTCAATTTGATTCAAATTTCATTTCAACATATGCGATTTCGAAATCACTTTATATTCAATTCATTTCGAAATCGTTTTCAATTCATTTCAAAATCGTTTTCAATTCATTTCGAAATCGTTTTCCATTCATTTCATTTCGAAATCGTTTTCAATACATTTCATTTCGAAATCGTTTTCAACTCATTTCATTTCGAAATCGTTTTCAATTCATTTCATTTCAAAATCGTTTTCAATTCATTTCATTCCGAAATCATTTTCAATTCATTTCATTTTGAAATAGTTTTCAATTCATTTCATTTCGAAATCGTTTTCAATTCATTTCATTTCGAAATCGTTTTCAATTCGTTTCATTTCGAAATCGTTTTCAATTCATTTCATTTCGAAATCGTTTTCAATTCATTTCATTTCGAAATATTCGATTTCAAAATTACTTTTCAATATTCATTTCAAAATGAATAAAATCGATATAAATATCATTCACATACAAATGGCGTCAATCTAATTAACCCGGCTTCATATATTTCTATTTTCAAATATTCTATTTCAAATATTTCGGTTTCAAATATTTCTATTATCAAAATGTTTCGTTCAACACATGACTAATCTCATCGGATGAGTACAGTCAACACATGAACCTTTATTTTATATTGATAAGGATGTAAATTTCATTATTAAAATATTTCGTTCAACACATGACTAATCTCAACGGATGAGTACAGTCAACACATGAACCTTTATTTTATATTGATAAAGATGTAAATTTTATTATTAAAATATTTCGTTCAACACATGACTAATCTCAACGGATGAGTACAGTCAACACATGAACCTTTGTTTTATATTATTGATTATTTTCTAAATTGGAATGAAGCCCAATCAATCACCATATAATGTTAATTATATGGATTTCCATACATCACACGTATATAATAGCATTGAAAAATAATCAACCATCAACCAAAGTGCACTACACTGTATAAGCATCAAATATAGATATCTAACGCTTATAACAGCCTGTCAATCAATCGATCGACATATTTAATCAATCAGGATGAGTGAACTTCAAATTTCATCCCAACACCCATGTGGGGTTTCAAAAAATCAAACACAGATTTTATTTGTGCAGTTGGGCGATGTGTAAAATTTATCGACCCAATCAATGTCCTTCGAATAGGTGTACATAAACAAACCGTCTGGTTTGTAAATGAATATTCATTTATTCACATTCACGTTAAAAATTATATTTCTAACGATAAAATATTTTATTTTAACACATGAATTTCTATTCAATCCATTTACAAAGTAAAAATGTTATTTTTATTTTTCTAACTTATTTTAGAAAATTTCGGCGGCATAACGGCACGATACTAGAAACGGGACGAGGCCTAGCCTTATCCCCGGTCTAGTGAAGGCCCACGCCATTCACACATCAATCAATCCATTCCATTTCACCAAACAATTCAATTCAAATCAAATAATTCAACTAGTCTATGCAACCAAACAAACAAGTCCATGGTTTATGGACGATTGTGTCGGGTGCTACTAAGCACCGTCTGCATCCTAGTATATATATATATAACTAGAAAAAGAAATTGAAAGGTGAAAAGTTCTCACCGATAGCTATCCAATCATCTTGACTCTTCTTTGATAGAAATCTTCATCGTTATCGCATTCTTGTCATCTTCGTCGCCCGTAGCCACTACATATATAAAAATCATATTTTTATATGCTGATGTCTTTAAAATAAAAATCACATTTTTATATGCTCACTTTCAATTTAAAAAAAATCATATTTTTACACCTTCTACATAATAAAAATTCCATCTTTTCTATTTAAAAGGTTTCGCTCTTTTCAAATATAAAGATTTCGCCTTTTCAAATATAAAGATTTCGCCTTTTCAAATATAAAGATTTCGCCTTTTCAATTTCATCACTATAAAAATCACCTCTTTATTTTGCTATACATATAAAGATGATATTTTTAATTCTCTACATAACCAAAAATCATATTTTTTTCTACCATCCCTATATAAAAATTATATTTTTATATTAAAGCCATATATAATTTAAAAAGAATGCTAATTTTAAAAACAATGTATATTAATATTTTAAAAACTGATTTTACAGTGCTATTAAAGCAAATTCAAAGTAGTTAAACCTTAAGAAAATCCTATTTTTTTATCATCATAAAAACTGCATTTTTATGATTCTAAAAACCCAATTTTATTATCCTAAAAGAAACAAAATCCTAATCTGAAAAATAAATCATAAAGTAAATAAATAAAAACAAAATTAAAATAGAAAACTTACAGTATTCGATATAGGGGGGAGGGGGTTTGCTGAAGCCAACGCGGGGGTTCAAGGTGTCGGAAGTGGTCGCGGTTGGGGTCAGTGGCCGGAGCAACGCCTGCGTCGATCTTGGGTGTCACGGTCTTGATTTGGGTGCGAGGTTCGCGGGTTTGGGGCGAGTCGGAGTGCTGCGGACGTGGGGAAGGTGGAGGCCAGAGCGTGGCGGCGTCGGGGTCCGGTCCGGCGAGAGGGATCGACGAGGGTTCTTGGGATCGAGGGGGGGCCATCGGGTTTTTTTTTTCTATTCTGATTTGAATCGGGGTTTGACTTTGGGGGAAGGAGATAAGGGGGTTTTATATAATTTTTATTTATTTTTATTTCACCCAAAAAGCAACTTTTTATTTTGAAATCGAAATGAAACCCACCGACTGTCGTCCCTAGATAATTACCCCCATTCCGAACACAATGGGATATGTATCGTAAGCTGATTCGCTCGTTTCGATCAGTTTCCGTTAAATTTAAAGTATAATTCTTTATATATTCAATTTAAACGCACATTTCTATTTACCGGGGTCGCATACTAACTCTAAAAATTCTCGAAAAATATTTTCTAGCTTCGTATTGACGATACGGTCCTAACAAAACTAGTTTCGTCGAATTCTGAGACCGTTGGAAAATGGCTATTTTCCAGTCAATTAAAATCAACTGAAATTGGTCAAACGCGTTTTCCTTTTCCACGCTCACATATTGATTCGAAAAATTATGAAATTTGGAATCTAGCAATAACTTGACAATGTGGATCCAACAAAAGTGGTTTCGTCGAATTCCGAGATCGTTTGCAAAATTCCCATTTTTAAGGGCCTGAATTCCATAGCGACTATTCAGAATTTTCAACTGGACATATCTTTTGATTCCCGTTATGAAATTTCGATTTTTCGGATTCGTTGGAAAGATATTATCAATTAGATCCTAATGTTTTTGGTTTCACTAAAATCCAGATTGTTTTGCACCCGGTATATTCAATTGAAGTTTGAAATCGAATTACCGAACTACCGCGCCATTTTCAATTCTATTTATAATTATATATGAATATTTATATTCTAATGACGACGCGTATAAATATATACGTTCGAATATATTCAAAATAAATTTCTCATTGATTTTATTTAAAATAATCTATTTTAAATATTCAAAATTCGCTAAAATTGCCAAAATAAAAATTTTAAACTGGTTCAGAATTTCCGGGTTATTACAATCTCCCCCACTTAAAACTTTTCGTCCCCGAAAAGGAACAAAGTCGAAAGTGGTTTGATTAATCAACTCTACGTTCGATCTGGCTTCCATTCTCCAACTTTTCAGTTTCTGAGAATTTTCAAAATTTCAAAAATTTGGCTAATACCCTAAATTTTCGAAAAATTTCGCCATAACCTCCCCTGCACCGGGAGCCACGGGAAAATCCCGAAATTGCCATATAGGCCTTCTGATCTCAAAAAGAAAAAGAAAAAGCCAAGCGGCTAGCCAATAGGCTCATAAAATCATCATCACCCAAACAAAACAGTAAATTATATAGTAAACATGTACCTATTTGTCGGGCAAACAAATTTTATTCTCTGCTCTAGCCTCCTTGCTATGACCTGTTCAATGTAAGTATATATATATGCAAGCAAAAGCAACCAATTTTCAATACAGTTCAAAATTTGGTTCAATTAGGCATAATGGTTCAAAATTAGCAAATAAACAAACAAACAACACAAACATCAATCAATTAGTGAATTAGAGTTTTCAAATTCATAATTTTGATATATATACAAAAAATCATGTTTTTGATGCCAATTCACAACAATGTGTTCTAGCTATATAAGTTTTGGTTCTCACGCCAGTCTAATGGAAATATATAGATATCACACCTTCGTCACTCGAATATAAATACTGATGATGTGGCCACATCATCAGAATTATGTCCGGGCGACTAGAATGTGATTCTATATCTATCTAATATATTAAAACTTCGAATATACGTTCATGACGCGTATATGCAAAATCTTCATATATTGGATTGTCCATATTCAAAATAAATAAATATCAAATACGTATAAGACGATTTAGATTTTCAAAACAAAATTGTTTTTATTTGAAAAAATATACTCTTCACACTCGTTCTAGGATACTACTGATCCTATCTCTAACGAGTCATCCTAATTGGATATTACTAATCCAATATCTGATGAATTCTTTCGTATGGTTCTATTGTGTCTTGTTCTCGAGCTCTGTAAACCAAAGCTCTGATACCACTGTAAGGACCCGTAACTTCCCCATGAAGGAAAGAGCGGATACTTTGAGAACAACACACAAATGAACGCAGACGGAAGAACATTTCATTGTATATTACAACAATTCCATCAGATACAAGAATATACAGAGTATAATTGAATAAATTACATTCGATAAATATCAGAGATTACAATAAATTACATAGCAGCGGAAAATAATACAAAGCACAACTGAAGGTGATATACGGATACAGAGCTTTCCGGATATCATTCCAGCTGTAAACCAGGATCCTGTGAATATAAATCTGCAAAACCAAAACTACTAGCTGCCCGTGCGGAAAATGAGGGCACCTAGAGTTTAGGTTAAAACAATAAACTCCAGGTCAGTCATGTGACTGGTGTGAGAACTAAAACAGTTATTTAAAACTTTACTTTAAAAGAGAGTAATTCAAGGGACCACGCCGTATAACACGGAACGGGTTTCCTCCCGAGAATACCAATGCATAGAGTAAACAGCGCAATGCTTTTTCGAAAAATGAAGCTATTATAAGACCCAGGTCCCATCACACAATGCAACGCAAGCCGGAGGATAGGGTTTTCCCTTATAATAGCCAAACATGCTTGGTACGTTTAAAACAAATCATTTGATACTATAATAAGTGTATAGTGTCAAAACATTTTCAATCATAAATATCAATCATAGGCGGCATAGCTACCATCTACTATGTCGCCATACTAGTTCTACAATTAAAACCGCAATATCACGTATTGGAAATTGGATTCCGTCATGAGTCGAGGCAAGGGGCAAACTCCTCTCCGCGCTCGAGACACTCTAGCAAATATCTCAGGACTACACACTCTGGGCAATCCTTGGATCTTCAGGGCCGGTCCTCACTTACGTTAGAGGATTAATTATGCCTGAACACACGTTTCCCGGTCCTTACAGACCTATAATCGAGGCGCCTCGCATTCCAACAACCACATAGGTGAAAAGTATATAAATGTCAGGGCTGGTAAGTCACTGACACCACCAAAGCTAGAAAGAAACGTCGTGCTCTCCCTGCAGTCCGTATCCCGTTTTTAACTCATACCGAGGTGTGAGGCTCGCGAATTCACGCTATACACAAAGCTGCCACGTAGGCTGTGCTTTGATCATCAACCACAAGACTTTGCTTTTCAACAGAAGCCTTGATCATTGCATCTTAGCGTGCCACACAGGCAATTCATGCCATGCGACTGATGTTCATCGATATACAACCTCTGAGCTCGTACGTCTCAGAGAAGGACGTTAAGCAAAAGAATAAATTCTCCGTCGCCAAACATATGTATATTTAATAGAAATCAATCAACACAGAATAAAATCCAATGTCAGACACACAATCCATTTACAAGTCCGTTCTGGGTCTGAACGAAACCGGAGGCACTTTCCTCGCATATACATCGATCTCCAAGTACGTATGGACGACCACCAACTATTTTCATCCTCTTGGGTGTACTGCCCAATTAGGATCGTCAGTAATAATCCAAACGATGTGAAGACTTCCGGTCTTCGACCACCGTCTTCATCTTCGACTTATCGTCGAATCGGTTATTCAGAATGGGTATAAACCCGGCCTTTCCGAAGAACCCGCGTATATTAAAAACAAATGTTACACAAACACAACATACGCCTCATTACAACTCAGAATATCCTTTTATTCATAAAATCACATTTTTAGGGAAAGGTTCCCATTAATTTTATCCAAGATAAAATTGTTTAAAATTTATCCTTTAATCTTCCTTTGGATGACATTTCAAACCAAATTATGGTTTTCTAAACTATTCGAGATTAGCGAACCACACCGAAGTAATTAATTATTTTATTTCCCAATCCCAACCTATTCATCCCATGAAGCAAAACTGGTAATACTCCATATCTAATACTATGGTGTTATCGGTAAAATTAATTACCATTTCACGTTCAAATCTAATTAAAGATTTAACTATCGCTTTGGAGCAAAACTGGCGATACTCCATTCTCACTCATTTCTAAATTTGATAATTTAGATTATAGATTCACATTTCAACCTAATTGCAGATTCGTTAAAACTCCTTTTACTGGGTTAAAAAACTAGGTGTTATTTAAAACACAGTTCACAACAAACCCAAATCACATTCTATTTGTTATCGGGTTAAAGAACTAGTGTTATTTAAAACACCGTTCACGATAAACCCACAAATTAATTCTAGTTCAATTCAAATCAAATATGTTAGGAATTCCGATTTTTTAAAACCCCTTTTTAAATCTAATTTATTTATTTAAAAATAATTGGGTTTTAAATTTAGTTCAAAACTAGTTCATTTCGATAAAAATTCATTTTTATCTTTTCAAATATGGAGTTTTTCACTCCAATTTTTCCCAAATCATTTCTTATGATTTTACACAAATTATTACTATTTTTAATAATTTTATTAGGGCCCGTACAATCGATTTCCAACAATGGCCATCGAACTGCAATTATAGCGACCTTTTTCAAATTTGATTTGGATGTATCTCCAAATCCAACCGTTAGATTTTGAATTTCTAATATTCGTTAGAAAGCTCTTTTCAATACGAACCCAACGGTTCCGGTTTTAGGAGAATCCGATGGTCGGATCTCCCGTAATGTCCGTTTGAAGTAAATGGTCGAAATTCACGAACTGTCGCGGCGCGATGCGTTCTATTTAGGCCATTATATTATATATATAATATATATTTCGTCGATTCCTATTTAAAACGAATTTTATAAATAGTTTTTAAATTCGTTTCAAAATTCATTTCAACTTCCATTTCAATTCAAAGCAAAATTGAATTCTTCTTTATAAATTCGTTTTAAAATTCATTTCTATTCAATTCAAATTTCAATTCAATTTGAATTCGTTTCAATTCGCTTTCAATTCAATTTGAATTCGTTTTCTAGTCAATTTGATTTCAAAGTCATTTTCTATTCGATTCAATTTAAATTGGTTTTCTATTCGATTTAAATCAAATTCGTTTTCCATTCCATTTGAATTCAATTTGTTTGCTATTCAATTTAATTCGAAATCGTTTTATATTCAATTCATTTCGAAATCGATTTATATTCCATTCATTTCCGTTTTCTATCTGAATCAAATTCATTATATATTCAATTAGATTTCGATTTCTATTCAATTTGATTCAAATTTCATTTCAACATACGCGATTTCGAAATCACTTTATATTCAATTCATTTCGAAATCGTTTTCAATTCATTTCAAAATCGTTTTCAATTCATTTCGAAATCATTTTCCATTCATTTCATTTCGAAATCGTTTTCAATTCATTTCATTTCGAAATCGTTTTCAATTCATTTCATTTCGAAATCGTTTTCAATTCATTTCATTTCGAAATCGTTTTCAATTCATTTCATTCCGAAATCGTTTTCAATTCATTTCATTTCGAAATAGTTTTCAATTCATTTCATTTCAAAATCGTTTTCAATTCATTTCATTTCGAAATCGTTTTCAATTCATTTCATTTCGAAATCGTTTTCAATTCATTTCATTTCAAAATCGTTTTCAATTCATTTCATTTCGAAATATTCGATTTCAAAATTACTTTTCAATATTCATTTCAAAATGAATAAAATCGACATAAATATCGTTCACGTCAAAATGGCGTCAATCTAATTAACCCGGCTTCATATATTTCTATTTTCAAATATTCTATTTCAAATATTTCGGTTTCAAATATTTCTATTATCAAAATGTTTCGTTCAACACATGACTAATCTCAGCGGGTGAGTACAATCAACACATGAACCTTTATTTTATATTGATAAGGATGTAAATTTCATTATTAAAATATTTCGTTCAACACATGACTAATCTCAACGGATGAGTACAGTCAACACATGAACCTTTATTTTATATTGATAAAGATGTAAATTTTATTATTAAAATATTTCGTTCAACACATGACTAATCTCAACGGATGAGTACAGTCAACACATGAACCTTATTTTATATTATTGATTATTTTCTAAATTGGAATGAGGCCCAATCAATCACCATATAATGTTAATTATATGGATTTCCATACATCACACGTATATAATAGCATTGAAAAATAATCAACCATCAACCAAAGTGCACTACACTGTATAAGCATCAAATATAGATATCTAACGCTTATAACAGCCTGTCAATCAATCGATCGACATATTTAATCAATCAGGATGAGTGAACTTCAAATTTCATCCCAACACCCGTGTGGGGTTTCAAACAATCAAACACAGATTTTATTTGTGCATTTGGGCGATGTGTAAAATTTATCGACCCAATCAATGTCCTTCAAATAGGTGTACATAAGCAAACCGTCTAGTTTGTAAATGAATATTTATTTATTCACATTCACGTTAAAAATTATATTTTTAACGATAAAATATTTTATTTTAACACATGAATTTCTATTCAATCCATTTACAAAGTAAAAATGTTATTTTTATTTTTCTAACTTATTTTAGAAAATTTCGGCGGCATAACGGCACGATACTAGAAACGGGACGAGGCCTAGCCTTATCCCCGGTCTAGTGAAGGCCCACGTCATTCACACATCAATCAATCCATTCCATTTCACCAAACAATTCAATTCAAATCAAATAATTCAACTAGTCTATGCAACCAAACAAACAAGTCCATGGTTTGTGGACGATTGTGTCGGGTGCTACTAAGCACCGTCTGCATCCTAGTATATATATATAACTAGAAAAAGAAATTGAAAGGTGAAAAGTTCTCACCGATAGCTATCCAATCATCTTGACTCTTCTTTGATAGAAATCTTCATCGTTATCGCATTCTTGTCATCTTCGTCGCCCGTAGCCACTACATATATAAAAAATCATATTTTTATATGCTGATGTCTTTAAAATAAAAATCACATTTTTATATGCTCACTTTCAATTTAAAAAAAATCATTTTTTTACACCTTCTACATAATAAAAATTCCGTCTTTTCTATTTAAAAGGTTTCGCCCTTTTCAAATATAAAGATTTCGCCTTTTCAAATATAAAGATTTCGCCTTTTCAATTTCATCACTATAAAAATCACCTCTTTATTTTGCTATACATATAAAGATGATATTTTTAATTCTCTATATAACCAAAAATCATATTTTTTTCTATCATCCCTATATAAAAATTATATTTTTATATTAAAGCCATATATAATTTAAAAAGAATGCTAATTTTAAAAACAATGTATATTAATATTTTAAAAACTGATTTTGCAGTGCTATTAAAGCAAATTCAAAGTAGTTAAACCTTAAGAAAATCCTATTTTTTTATCATCATAAAAACTGCATTTTTATGATTCTAAAAACCCAATTTTATTATCCTAAAAGAAACAAAATCCTAATCTGAAAAATAAATCATAAAGTAAATAAATAAAAACAAAATTAAAATAGAAAACTTACAGTATTCGATACAGGGGGGAGGTGGTTTGCTGAAGCCAACGTGGGGGTTCAAGGTGTCGGAAGTGGTCACGGTTGGGGTCAGTGGCTGGAGCAACGCCTGCGTCGATCTTGGGTGTCACGGTCTTGATTTGGGTGCGAGGTTCGCGGGTTTGGGGCGAGTCGGAGTGCTTCAGACGTGGAGAAGGTGGAGGCCAGAGCGTGGCGGCGTCGGGGTCCGGTCCGGCGAGAGGGATCGACGAGGGTTCTGGGGATCGAGGGGGGGCCATCGGGTTTTTTTTCTATTCTGATTTGAATCGGGGTTTGACTTTGGGGGAAGGAGATAAGGGGGTTTTATATAATTTTTATTTATTTTTATTTCACCCAAAAAGCAACTTTTTATTTTGAAATCGAAATGAAACCCACTGACTATCGTCCCTAGATAATTACCCCCATTCCGAACACAATGGGATATGTATCGTAAGCTGATTCGCTCGTTTCGATCAGTTTCCGTTAAATTTAAAGTATAACTCTTTATATATTCAATTTAAACGCACATTTCTATTTACCGGGGTCGCATACTAACTCTAAAAATTCTCGAAAAATATTTTCTAGCTTCGTATTGACGATACGGTCCTAACAAAACTAGTTTCGTCGAATTCTGAGACCGTTGGAAAAATGGCTATTTTCCAGTCGATTAAAATCAACTGAAATTGGTCAAACGCGTTTCCTTTGCCACGCTCACATATTGATTCGAAAAATTATGAAATTTGGAATATAGCAATAACTTGACAATGCGGATCCAACAAAAGTGGTTTCGTCGAATTCCGAGGTCGTTTGCAAAATTCCCATTTTTAAGGGCCTGAATTCCATAGCGACTATTCAGAATTTTCAACTGGACATATCTTTTGATTCCCGTTATGAAATTTCGATTTTTTGGATTCGTTGGAAAGATATTATCAATTAGATCCTAATGTTTTTGGTTTCACTAAAGTCCGGATTGTTTTGCACCCGGTACATTCAATTGAAGTTTGAAATCGAATTACCGAACTACCGCGCCATTTTCAATTCTATTTATAATTATATATGAATATTTATATTCTAACGACGACGCGTATAAATATATACGTTCGAATATATTCAAAATAAATTTCTCATTGATTTTATTTAAAATAATCTATTTTAAATATTCAAAATTCGCTAAAATTGCCAAAATAAAAATTTTAAACTGGTTCAGAATTTCCGGGTTATTACACTGTAGCTTATTTTCATCGGTATTGAACCCACGGTAATTACAACGATGTTTTAGAATTGATTTCGAGTATTCACACTCAAAGAACAAATGTTCATGACATGCTATATTTGAATTTCATAGAACACGGCTAGCTTTATAAGTGGAAATTCCTAAGATAGTATTTAAGCCAAAAACAAAAGGAAGGAAGATTGAAATTGCATATGGTTGCGTATGTTTATGGGGTATATATAATTTGAAAACTTTCAAATAACAAATACGTCTCTTATATGTATATTTCCCCATAAACTACGCTATGATACCACATGTAACAATCCGTCCAAAATGAGCCTAAATTCCGACTTTGAAAAGGCCTATTGGAATTTAGAGCTATTCTAAATGGATTGTTGGTTCCTATAAGGAAATATTTCAATCAGATATAGCATAACTGACTAAACCATAATCAAAATTTCACACAATAGGAAGGATAAAATATAATAACTTGAAATAGATTTACCATAAATTAAAAACCATAGAAATGTTGGTTATAGCGAATTTCAGCTATTGCTAAAAGGTACATCAACAATAATAATTATCCCAATAAAATAACAATAATCACAATACTGCCACAAATAGTAACTAATAGCTATAGATCCTCTTCTATCAGGCTCCACTCTCCAGGCAATTACTGATAGGGGTGAGCGTTTGGTTGGTTTGGTTTATCCGATGATAAATTTGTCAAACCAAACTAAAACTAATAAAAATGAAAACCAACCAAATTAAGTTTGGTTGGTTCGGTTGATTTTCCGATTAAACCAAACTAAAAATGTTTTACACTTTTTGTTTGAAATATTCACTATAATTTGAAACAAATTATAAATATATTATTACAATGTTATTATTTTTTGATTTTTATGCTTTTTAATATTAATTTTGACACATAGGTGATGATTAATATGTACTTAAATAACCTACAATATATATATTATAATACCGATAATTTTGAAAATATAGTAAAATTTTGATTAATTTGGTTAAACCGATAACCGAATTTAATATTTTTCGGGCCGATAAAAAACCAATTTAATTTCAAAACCAAACCAAACCGACCAAAATAATTTGGTTTGGTTGGTTTATTTGGTTTAACCGAATAATGCTCACCCCTAATTACTGATCCAGGGTTCCCACCTACTAACCTGTTTATAAGTTAAGAGGAGGGAGGTCAGAATAACAAGTTCCGGTAAATCAAATTCACATAAGTTACACGAGTATCTATTTCATATACTTGGAAGTATGAATTCATCGAATTATGTCTACGGGATATAACACACAATTTAACATATGTCATAAGTAGGCTGACTACCCTACAACCACTTAAGGCCTACACATTATTTATCTTTATAATCACTTAATACCTTACGAGGTGAACAATCAATTGGTCCCTTAAGGCTATTATATGTGTATATTTGTTTTATGAGTGGATTCCTATGATCACTTAAGACCCTATGGCGGACCTTAGTCACTAAAGACCTCATCTTACAATTTTCAATGTTACTAAATGTACTCTCAATGTAAATCGAGAGATTGTAATTGGCCACCTAATACCAGGTTTAGGTAGACTCCTATTGTCATTTATGACCCTCCTGGTGGCCTTATGCATCACTAGCTAGCTATCTTTATCGGTGAACTCCTAACCACTTAATATTTCCTTTATATGGGTGGTTCCTTAAGAACTCTTATATTCTCATCCCTAGATATGCACTCACATAGCCCTTGGATGCAAACACTTCCGTAGATCTACCTTACTAGCCCCTGGATGCAAACACTTCCGTAGATCTACCTTACTTAAACGTATATAGTTTAGTTAAGACCATTTAATACCTTTTTCAGAGAAAAGTGGACCCAATGACCATCTAAGACCTTCATAAGGGCGGGTCCCATGACTTTGTCCTAAATAAAGGAGTGGACCTAGTCCTAAACATTTAATACACAAACAAGGTAGGTTATCCACTTAATACCTTCTCGAGGGTGGCCTACTTCACAAACAAATATATATATATATATATATATATATACACACACACACACGCACGCGCACGCACGCACGTATGCACAAGACATCTCACATTAAACCGACCACTAGTAAATGTCGGGTTTGACGGGCAGTTCGAGGTAGGCTTCTAGTATAAGTTGGGCTTGACCTCGCGTCTTAATGTAATAATTTTAATGGCATATGACACCTAAATCTCTCACATTAACTAGTCTTACTTGTAGATGCTGGATATGTCAGCCAGTTCCTAGAAGACTTCTACTACAAGTAATGGTTAACCTTATGTTTTTGTGTCATTAATAATAATTAAAGCCATTAACTCACGCACATACAAATTTTCTATTGAGAGCATCCTAAATTTCCACTCTCCTATTTTAACGCATTTAACACATTATTTAATACGAATTTAATACGTTAATTCTACTAATAAATAATAGTAAATAAATGTAAATCAAGCGCACGCGAATAAACGTCCTAATTCATTTGAAATGTCAACGCTAATAGCATAATCATGGTAAACAAGTTTATTTCCGTAACTTTAGTATGTGGCGCATATATATATATATATATATATATATATATTCACATTTAATAAATAAAAGCAAAATAATAGCATATACATAAAACTTGTAACCATGCCTTAAATGATTTTCTCAGTAATAAAATATAGACAAGGTGCAATAATTTAATTATAAATGTAAAACTTCCTTTTTGGTATTGCTTCACTTCTATATGTTTTTATATACAAAACTTAAGACCTTAGCAATTTTGTGAGTAATACATTCAAACGATCTATTTAAAATAGATGCTTGAACCTACTAACTCCACAGTATTCAGATCTTATGCTTTGTTATACACGATTACATAATACCTATAACAAACAAGTGGATGAAACCAATTTCAGAGATTGTAACACCCAAACAACTATCTTTTGTTACATCGATATCAAATCCCAAAATACAACAATTGATTGACCATTTCCGCAAATAATAAAAATAAGGAATTTGGAGAATTTGTATTGTTTTGTTTTCATTCAAATACAAATTCCTTTAGGCATAATGATTCAAATTTACACTAACAACACATAAGGAGTAACAAACTCATATAATTTCCATTCACAGAGATATGAAGAGATGGATAGTGGTTTTAGTATAGAATCTACCAAAATCTAGATCTTAGCCTTCGAACGAATGTACTATGATCTCTCCTACTATATATATATATATATATATATATATATAAGAATCAGATTTAGAATCTCGTATATATATACATATTACACTTAATTGCAGAATTTATATATGAACCTAGATTAGAAAAGATAGAATATGGGTCAGAGGAGGAAAAGAATCCTAGCCATTCTTCTGGAATTAAGAAATAGTGGAGAGACAAGATCACCGCAAGAAACCATGGTTTTTTCAGCACTAATACTCAGCATTTTTTCGTTAGATCCGACAAAGGCATTTTGAAAGAAGTAAATTAGGACAGTAAAGGTTGTGAATACGAAACCTCATCATTCAGGAAATCATTTTCATTACATGGTAACTTTACTGCCTTCTTCTTCCTTTCATGTTCAGGAGGCGCAAAGCCAAAAAAGATCCAAATACTAAATCCTCCCCCGAAATTTAATCCTAATCAAAATCGCAAATGGAGAGAAACTTCCTATGAAATTTCATTCATCCCCCAGCCTCTTATGGAATATCCAGTTCACGTGAGCCCGAGCGCCCTTTGAGTCGGCCTATGGTAGCTACTAGATCCCTAGCGCCATTGGAGTACATCATTGACAAACGCAAGCGCATAAATGTTATTTTGAGTTGACTCACCATTAAAGAATTCTCAAATATATTTCCATCTCTCCTTACCCTTCTATAGTTGAATTTAACTCCCATAATAACCATCTAATAATTAGTTTAAATTTGTATATAAAATAAGTTAATATACATCCCCAACCTATTTAAGTAACATTTATTATTTATTTACAGAATTAAGTCATTTATATTTTCCTTCCCACAATAGTTGGATCAATTAACCTTTATTTTTATAGTCATTATCTTAAACAATTGATTGTTAATTTATGGATCGTTACATTATGTCAACTTTTATCTATTATTACTTTTTTCTCACTACAATCTACTAGGGAGATTATAATAATCAAACTTCAATTTGGTCTAGACCCAAGCTAGAAATATGGCTGAATCTCCACCCATTGAACCAAAATTGACTCCCCTCCTAAAGTAATGTTCCTCTATATTTAAAGGCATGGACGAAGGTGTTCAGAACTCTGATTTTCTTAGAGCTGTGAATGGATACCCGAAAAATCCGAAATCCGTTTGCATCCACATTCGAAAGAAAGGATGCGGATACAAACACATCATATTTGAAAATTATCTGTTTTTGTTTTTCCTTGATTATTGTTTAAATTACGTGTATTATAGCTTAATAAATTGTACCATTTCATTATTTTATCAAGTCGAAAGTCAATATTATATACATTAAACGTGTTTTAATTGCTCAAAACTATTTATTACCATATTTGTTGATTTTTAGCAGTTTAATAATCAGTTGAATTGAAGAAAAAAACTTTATATTAAACTAAAAAAATTCATTTATATTCCTTGATTTATCGATCGTTGGCAGATCAGGTAATTTTCCGATATTCATCTATATCCGCTAATGCGAATATCTAATATACAAAAACGATTTCGGATGCGGATATGACACTATGCGCATTCAAAAACATCCATTGACGGCTCTAGATCTGCTGCATCTTGATCGATGAACTAGATAGATCTACAAGAATATGGTAAATTTGACACAATCTTTAACCATATACTATATAAACGGTCTATCGATCAATATTACTTGATGAATAAGCAAAATTCCATCATCCCTCCATAATATTGTCTTTTGATCATTGCTCAATAGTAGCTTCATGTCTTAAACTCAAGTACAGATCAAAGACCAAATTGCATTGACTAGTAACTCAGAATTAACTAAACTACCGATCGTTTCGATTCATGTCATTAATTAGTGTTGACTGATGATACTCAACCGAATTTGCTCTTTGCCTTGTACCGTATGACACCCAATCATTTATAAGCTTTGTATCATTTCTTCAACGTTGTCGATATCATCTAATGTAGGAAATCGTTGCTAACACTAATTTTGCGCTGATTTTCATATATCGTATAGCTCGAAAAAGCTTTGTTAGTGCAATTATTTTAAATTTAAAAAGAAAACCACAAATGCATGGAATTACTTGCATCTTATTTACAATATGAACCGCCAGCATTTGAAATTTACTTGCAACATAAACGACAAATATTTGAAATTCACTTTGAAACGGTTAGCAAACATACTTACTCCTGTTACGTCTGAACGTCTAATTGATTTATTTATTTTAGCAAAGCCGACCGGTTTTTAAGGTAACCGCAAACATGTTTTATTATAACCAATAATAAGAAATACAGTATAGTACAAGTAATTGTGGTTGGCAATCGGCTCATTCGGTTTTTAAGGTGGACCATCTACCGCTAACAACATTTAAAGTGGGTCGTCCACTATATCTATACTAGATTACAGTTCAGGAACTAGTTGATTATTAGGGAGGCAAAAATTACATTTCACATTTCCAAATAAAAAAAACAGGAAAAGTGCCATACGAATAAAGCAGCATACAATAAAGTACATCACCCACTTGCATAGCATCTCATAGCTCAAGGCTTGAAATATCAGCAGAGCACAGGACTCAAAAAATATAGGCAGACCCAACTTTACACAGTATGGCACGGTGCAACATGACATGGAGCACGATGAAGAGACATGCACAATTACATATGAAAATCTGACATTATGGCTTTTCTGATCAATACAAGGGAAGGAAGGAAAGCATGTTAGTTCAGCGAAGTTACTGCAAAGTTGAGCGCAATGCATCCACTGTTTCACAGTGATATCGATGAACAAGCTAGGAACCATAACACCTTCAACTCGACAACCAGAAAACACCACTGTTTAAAAATTGCTTAGTAACAACTAAATTTTGTTAGTCGGCCCAATCGAAATTTTGTTTCTATCCATTCATAATTTACTTGCATTTAAATAATGGGGATTGTTAAAGGGACTCCACTTTTGGTTAAGGAGAGTACAATTTTAAAAGGACTCCACCTAAATTTATATTTGTTAAGAGGCGTTTGCATCTTTAAAATAAAATATAAACTAAAATACAGTACAATACAGATGATTGTGATTGACAATCAGCTCATTCGATTTTTAAGGTGGACCATCCACCGCTAACGGCATTTAAAGGGAGACGTCCACTGTACCTATATTACATTACAGTTCAGGAGCTAGTTGATTATTAGGGAGGCGAAAATTACATTTCATATTTCCAAATAAACAAAACAAGAAAAGTGCCATACAAATAAAACAGCATACAATAAAGTACATCACCCACTTGCACAACATCTCACGTACATCTGGTAACTTATACTCCCTCCAGTTCGTTTTAGTTGACGTTATTAACTTTTGGACCTTTTGCAAAATACATGACATTTGGCAAAAAATACCATCTTATTCACTTTTTTACCCCTCTCAAAAACTCCTTGTTACTAATGAAAAAAGATATGTATCCTACTGTTTAGTATTCCAACGCAGCATTCATTTTCCAATTCATTTCCCTCCAAACTCTCCTCTCCTGCCACCTTCTTTCCCTCCATTATTCATATTAAAAAGATGACAAAATTCTTCATTTTGCAGTCCAATTTTTATCATCAAAATATTATGGAAAAGCTAGAGTCTATTATGGATAAAAAAGAGGACTCTCCATCTCCTTCAAGATTTAAAAGAAGTTTGAGCAATGATATGATGGATGAGGCTAAGGATTTGAAGAAGAAGAAGAAGAAGACGGTTAATGTAGAATTTGATTTGAATGTGATGCCCGTTAATGAAGAAGAACTTCATAGTCCTCATACTGAATCTGGGGAGAAGGTCGATCAACTTCCGGTCGATCGGCTTCCAGATTTGAACCAGCTTCCTAGTGAAGGAGAAATGATTGATAACAATCCGGAGATGCAAGAATTTGTTAACTCCATGTTGAAGATTATGTTTCCTAAGTTCTTCTAAATTCATGATAAAGGAGCTACTGTTTCTTTTGGTCTGTAATAGTTTGCTACATTTGTTTTTCTATTTTTGTTTAACTGTTTGCTGCAAGTCACTTTCTATGTTGTAATAGTGCTGCAAGTGTCTTTCTGTGTTGTAATAGTTTGCAACAATCCGTTATCAAAATTATGTTCGCAAGTGTCTTTCTATGTCGTAATTCCATGTTGACAGAGCATGCACAATAATGTTTTTTGTGTTAAATATAATATGTTGTTCCTATTTTTTTACAAGTGATAGATGAGAATATTTGTTGCATGCAAAAAGAAAAAAAGTAACCAAAACAGCAAAATAGAACATAATGTGAGTTCGTTTCCATAATTTTGAAATACATGCTAAGATGTCGATAATATGTTCATAACATTTTGTACTAAAGATGCATCACAAGTAATCTGTATGAGAAGACAATTTTCTCTTTGTAGTGCAGCTTTATTTATGTGTGGAGGATTGTACTTGTTCGAACCTTCTATCTTCATGATCTCTTGCATGCATAATTGTAGACTCAAAAAAATATCATTCACTTTGCTTGAAGGGTATTCATCGTAAGCTTTCTCAACTGCATGGATAAGCTCTTGAACTGTCCTTGGACACTCTTTATGTTGCAAGGCTTGAATAGAAGCAAAAAAACCAAGATCTAGAATATTTAAATCCGGTGAATTAGATGGTTGACATGCTAGTTGAATATCAAAATCAGTTTGTGAAACAGCTAATTTAAATGCCTCATCGTTTGAGTCAATATGTGTTCTTGCATTATCTTGCTGAATTAAGATGGTTTTATTAACGTCTTCTCTTGGCCACTTATTTTGAATAGCAGGAATAACTTTCTCAATCATATGTAACAACCCGAAAATCTGGGCCAGTTTAAAAAATTTATTTTGGCAATTTTAGCGAATTTTGATTATTTAAAATGAATTATTTTAAATAATATCGGCGAGAAATTTGTTTTGAATATAATTCGAACGTATATATTATACGCGTCGTCGTTAGAATATAAATATTTATATATAATTATAAATAGAATTGAAAATGGCGCGGTAGTTCGATAATTCGATTTCAAACTTCAATTGAATGTACCGAGTGCAAAACAATCCGGATTTTAGTGAAACCAAAAACATTAGGATCTAATTGATGATATCTTTCCAACGAATCCGAAAAATCAAGATTTCATAGCGGGAATCAAAAGATAAGTCCAGTTGAAAATTCTGAATAGTCGCTATGGAATTCAGGCCCTTAAAATGGAAATTTTGCAAACGACCTCGGATTTCGACGAAACCAGTTTTGTTGGATCCGCAGTGTCAAATTATTGCTAGGTTTCAAATTTCATAATTTTTCGATTCAATATGTGAGCGTGGCAAAGGAAAACGCGTTTGACCAGTTTCAGTTGATTTTAATCAACTGGAAAATGGTCAATTTTCAAACGGTCTTCAAATTTGACGAAATTAGTTTTGTTAGGACCGTATCGTCAATACGAAGCTAGAAATAATTTTTCTAGAATTTTTAGAGTCAGTGTGTGGCCCCAGTAAATTGAAAAGTACGTTTAAAATAGAATACATAGATTAAAATTTTGATTTAAATGGAAGCTGATCAAAACAGTCAAATCAGCTTGCGGGACATATCCCATTGTGTTCGAAATAGGGGTAATTAGCTAGGGGCAGTAGTCGCTGGGCCCAATTTCGAGTTCAAAAGAAAAGTGAACTTTTATGGATTTAATTAAATATTAAAATAAATATATTTATTATTATAACACCCCTCCCCTCATTTTCTATTATCCCCAGACCTAGCCCAAATTCAAAATCTCGCTTCCTCCCCCAAATCGCCAGCCGCCACCCTTCCCATGTCGCCATCGCCCGTTCTATCCAGCTCCGCCACCCTCCCCACGTCGGCTGACCCTCTTCCGCCCTCCACTGGCCCCATGCGCCCCCTCCCGAACCCTCTCTCCACCGTTAAAACCAACCATGCCCAAACCTCCACAAAAGGCCGCCACCACCTTGATCCGACAGCCGCCGCCCTGACCGGACCCCCTACCGACTGCACCTCCCACCGTCGCCATCCCGACCACCCCCGACCTTAATGGACCCCTCCGGAAGGTATTATTATCGCCTTCCTCGTGTCTGTGACCCCGCGCAAGCCACCTTATCACCATTCGCAGTGCCTGCAACCACCCACAAGCTTGGTCCGACCGCCAACAGCGACACCGTGAGTTTTTATTTATTTATGTTTATTTTTGTTTATTTCAGAATGAAAATGTGTGTTTTATATAGATAATTTCATTATAAAAATATGATTTTTATTTATAAATATCGTTGTAGAAAAATATATTATATATGATTTTCGAAATATAAAAAGATTTGATTTTTATAAAATAGGAAAGATTATATTTTTAAAACAAGCAAAGATTATATTTTTAAAACAAGCAAAGATTATATTTTTTAAAAAACAAAAAAAGATTATATTTTTAGAAATAAAAAGATTTGATTTTTAGAAGTGAAAAGATCATATTTCTAGAAGGGAAAAGATTAGATCTTTATAAAAGAAAAGATTAGATTTTTAATAAGGTAAAAATACGAACTTTGGTTATGTAAAAATTCAATTTTTACATAAGAAGTAGAGATATAAAAATATAATTTTTATATAGAAAGAAAAGTTGTAAAAATGTGATTTTTATATATTGAACGTCGAAGTAAAAATGTGATTTTTATATATTGAACGTCGAAGTAAAAATGTGATTTTTATATATTGAACGTCGAAGTAAAAATGTGATTTTTATATATTGAACGTCGAAGTAAAAATGTGATTTTTATATATTGAACGTCGAAGTAAAAATGTGATTTTTATATATTGAACGTCGAAGTAAAAATGTGATTTTTATATATTGAACGTCGAAGTAAAAATGTGATTTTTTATATATTGAACGTCGAAGTAAAAATGTGATTTTTATATATGGAACGTCGAAGTAAAAATGTGATTTTTATATATTGAATAGCATAGTAAAAATTCGATTTTTATATATGTAGTGGCTACGGGCGAAAGAAAGTGATAAGGGACGAGAACGACGAAGATTTCTCTAAATGAAGTGCCGTGGAAGTTGGATAGCTATCGGTGAGAACTTCTCACTCAAATTTCCTTTTTTCTAGTTATATATATACTAGGATGCAGACGGTGCTTAGTAGCACCCGACACAATCGTCCACAGACCATGGACTTGTTTGTTTGGTTGCATAAATTAGTTAGATGCTTTGGTTTGAATTGAATTGTTTGGTGAGATGAATTGATTTGATTGATGTGTGAATGGCGTGGGCCTTCACTAGACCGGGGATAAGGCTAGGCCTCGTCCCGTTTCTAGTATCGTGCCGTTATGCCGCCGAAATTTTCTAAAATAAGTTAGAAAAATAAAAATATCATTTTATTTAAAGAATGAACTGAATATAAATTCATATGTTGGAATAAAATGTTTTGTCGTTAAAAATATAATTTTTAACGTGAATGGGAATAAATAAATATTCGTTTACAAACCAGACGGTTTGTTTATGTACACCTATTTGAAGGACATTAATTGGGTCGATAAATTTTACGCATCGCCCAACTGCACAAATAAAATCTGTGTTTGATTGTTTGAAACCCCACACGGGTGTTGGGATGAAATTTGAAGTTCACTCATCCTGATTGATTAAATATGTCGATCGATTGATTGACAGGCTGTTATAAGCGTTAGATATCTATATTTGATGCTCATACAGTGTAGTGCACTTTGGTTGATGGTTGATTATTTATCGTTGCTATTATATACATGCGTTGTATGAAAATCCATATAATTAACTTTATATGGTAATTGATTGGGCCTCATTCCAATCGGGAAAATAAAGAATATTTTAGTAATAAAATTTACATCCTTATCAATAAAATAAAGGTTCATGTGTTGACAGTACTCATCCATTGAGATTGGTCATGTGTTGAACGAAATATTTTAGTAATAAAATTTACATCCTTATCAATATAAAATAAAGGTTCATGTGTTGACAGTACTCATCCATTGAGATTGGTCATGTGTTGAACGAAATATTTTGATAATAACAACTATTTTGAAAAAGAAATATTTGAAATAGAATATTTGAAAACAGAAATTTATGAAGTCGTGTTGATTAGATTGACGCCATTTTGACGTGAACGATATTTATATCGAATAAAACGATTTCGAAATGAAATGAATTGAAAACGATTCCGAAATGAAATGAATTGAAAACGATTTCGAAATGAAATGAATTGAAAACGATTTCGAAATGAAATGAATTGAAAACGATTTCGAAATGAATTGATTATAAAACAATTTAGAAATGAATTCGATTCAAATAGAAAACGAATTTGAATTGAATCGAATAGAAAACGAATTTGAATTGAATCGAATAGAACACGTATTTGAATTGAATCGAATAGAAAACGAATTTGAATTGAATCGAATAGAAAATGAATTTGAATTGAATCGAATTGAAAATGAATTCGAATCGAATTGAAAGCGAATCGAAATGAATTCAAATTGAATTGAAATTTGAATTGAACAGAAATGAATTTTAAAACGAATTTATAAAGAAGGATTCAATTTTTGCTTTGGATTGAAATGGGAGTTGAAATTGTTTTCGAAACGAATTCAAAACTATTTATAAAATTCATTTTAAATAGAAATCGACGAAATATATATTATATATATTATATATATAATATAATGGCCTGAATAGAACGCGCCGCGCCGCGACAGTTCGTAAATTTCGACCATTTATTTCAAACGGACATTACGGGAGATCCGACCGTCGGATTCTCCTAAAATCGGAACCGTTGGGTTCGTATCGAAAAGAGCTTTCTAACGAATATTAGAAATTAGAAATCTAACGGTTGGATTTGGAATAATGTCCAGATCAAATTTGAAAAGGGTCGCTGTAAGTGCAGTTCGATGGCCGTTGATGGAAATCGACTGTACGGGCCTTGATAAAATTATTAAAAATAGTAATAATTTGTGTAAAATCATAAGAAATGGTTTAGAAAGAATTGGGATGAAAAACTCCATATTTGAAAAGATAAAAATAGATTTTTATCTAAATGAACTAGTTTTGAACTAGAATTATAATTCTATTTATTTTTAAATAAATAAATTGAATTCGAAAAGGATTTTAAAAATAACCAAAATTTCCAATGATTGCATTGGAATGGATTTGAATCGAAATTGCCTTCGGAATATTTCGATGTTGGATTTCGGGATGATACAGATATTGTTATGGGAATTTGATATATATATATATATATATATATATATATATATATATATATATATGTATATCGTTATTTCCAATGCGATATTTGTTAGTCGTAGAATTTGATATTGAATATAAGCCGGTATATTTTCTATTCAGAGCCTTGTATTGAATATCAAATGTGATTTGGGTTTGTCGTGAATGGTGTCTTCATTAACACTGTTCTTGAACCCAGTTGAGAAAAGATTAAATCCTTTTATTTAGATTTAATGAAGAGTACCAATTGAATGATATTTAATTGGGATTGAATTGATATTGATTTCTGGGTTTATCGTGAACAGTGTTTTAAATAACACTTGTTCTTTAACCCGATAATTAATGGAATGTGATTTTGGGTTTATCGTGAACCGTGTTTTAAATGACACTGATTCTTTAACCCAGTCGAAGATTAAAACTAAGTGGAGTTTTAATGAATCTTTAATTAGATTGAAATGATCGAAAATGGAGTATCACCAGTTTTGCTCCAGGCGATAGTTAAATCTTTAATTGGATTTGAACGTGAAATGGTAATTGAATTTACCGATAACACTGTGGTGTTAGATATGAAGTATTACCAGTTTTACTTCATGGGATGAATAGGTTGGGATTGGGAAATTAAAACAAATGATTACTTCGGTAAGGTTCGCTAATCCCGACTAGTTTGAATTGATATTCAAAAATAGATTAAAGAATAAATTCAAGAAATTTATCTTGGATAAAATTAATGGGAACCTTTCCCTATGAATGTGAAACTTAGAAACTAACTGTCGGTTAGCCAAGCAGAATGGTTTTCTGGATATTGATCTGATGTTGGTTTCGGCCTTCGGGGTTAATATTTGGGGAATTATTCTCTTGATTAATTTACGGTTAGTGACTGATGAATTGGAATGAGGCGTATGTTGTGTTTGTGTAACACTTATTTAAAATATACGCGAGTTATTCGGGAAGACCGGGTTTATCCCATTCTGAATAACTGATGAGACGATAAGTCGAAGATGAAGACGATGGTCGAAGACCGGAAGTCTTCACGTCGTTTGGGTAATTACTGATGATCTTGATTGGGCTGTACACCCAAGAAGATGGAAACAGTTAGTGATCGTCCAGACGTACTTGGAGATCGATGGATATGCGGGGTACTAGGTGCCTCCGGTTTCGTTCAGACCCAGAACGGACTTGTAAATGGACTGTGTGTCTGACATTGGATTTTAGTCCGTGTGATTGATCTCTATTAAATATATATCTGTTTGGCGGCGGAGAATTTATTCTCTTGCTTAACGCCCTTCTCTGAGACGTACGAGCTCAGGGGTTATATATTGATGGATATCAATCGCATGGAGTGAATTGCCTATGTGGCATGCCTAAGTGGCAAATGATCAAGGCTTCTGTTGAAAAGCAAAGTCTTGTGGTTGATGATCGAAGCACGGCCTTTGTGGCGTAGCTTTGTGTAACGTTGATTCACGAGTTTCATACGCGGTATGAACCAAAATGGGAGACGGACCTCAGGGAGGGCCTACGTTTCCTCCTAGCTAAAAGTGGCGTCAGTGGTTTTACACGCCCTGACGAGTTTGACTTACGTGGTTGTTGCTGTTGCGAGGCGCCTCGGATTGATCGGTCGTTCTCGAACCGATGGAGTTATTTAGTTGGCTCGCTTACGCCCCAAAGGGCGGCGAAACGTAGTGCTCAGGTATAATAATCCACATCGGTGGACCGGCCCTGACGATCCAAGGGTCGATGCGTTCTGATCCTGAGACTCGGGCTAGGCAGTCTCGAATCAGTGAGGATCTTGCCCCTAGCCTCGGTTCATACCATAAATGATAACCCAACTTCCAATACGACGTCTTGCGGTTTTGATTGTAAACTTATATATGGCGACATAGTGTTATGGGGCATTCATGCCGCCTATGATTGATACTTATGATTTGAAGTCGTTTTATACACTATGCACTTATAGTAGTGTCAAACGATTTGTTTTAACCGTATCAAGCATTCTTTGGCTATTATAAGGGAAAACCCTATCCTCGGCTGCGTTGCATTGTGTGATGGGACCTGGGTCTTATAACAGCTTCATTTTTCTTTATTTAGCATTGCGCTGTTTGTTTTATGCACTGGTATTCTTGGGAGGAAACCCGTTCCGTGTTATACGGCGTGGTCCCTTGATTTACCTAACTTTTAAAATAAAGATTAATAACTGTTTTAGTTCTCACACCAGTCACATGACTGACCTGGAGTTTATTGTTTTAACCTAAACTCTGGGTGCCCCTATTTTCGACACGGGCAGCTAGTAGTTTTGGTTTTGCAGATTTATATTCACAGGATCCTGGTTTACAGCTGGAATGATATCCGGAAAGCTTTGTATCCGTATATCTCTTCCAGTTGTGTATTGTATTATTTTCCGCTGCTGTACAATGTATTGTAATCTCTGATGTTTATCGAATGTAATATTCATTTATACTCTGTATATTCTTGTAATCTGATGCATTGTAGTAATATACAATGAAATGTTCTTCTGTATGCGTTCTGTTGTGGCTTGTTCTCAAACGATAGGGCGTTTCGAACGGTCTGGGTCGGTTTACGGACCGGTTCGGACCGAGCGAAATTACCTCTCGTCACAGTTGGTATCAGAGCTTTGGTTTACAAAGCTTAGAGAACAAGGCACCTTAGAACCGTACGAAAGAATTCATCAGATATTGGATTAGTAATATCCAATGAGGATGACTCGTTAGAGATGGGATCAGTAGTATCCTAGGACGAGTGTGAAGAGTATATTTTTCAAATGAAAACGAATTTTTGTTTTGGAAATTTAAATCAATTATTCGTATTTGATTGTCTATTTATATATTGAGTTGGACAGTCCAGTATATAAAGATTTTGCGTATACGTCTGATCCACGTGTATTTGAAATTTTAATATACTGGATAGATATAGAATTCCACTCTAATCGCCCGGAGATGATTTTGATGATGGAGCTCCATCATTAGAATTAATGTTCGAATGACGAAAGTGGGCTTTCTATATATTTCCTATTGACTGGTGTGAGAACCAAAATTAGATAGGACCTATTGTTGTGATTTGGCATCAAAAACATGATTTTCTGTATATGTATCAAATTTATGAATTTGAAATGATAATTCACTAATTGATTGATGTTTGTGTTGTTTGTTTATTTGTTTGATAATTTTGAACCATTATGCCTAATTTGATCGAATATTGAATTGTATTGAAATTTGGTCGCATTTGCTTGCATATACATATACTTATATTGAACAGGTCATAGCAAGGAGGCTAGAGCCGAAGAATAAAATTTGTTTGCCCGATAAATAGGTACATGTTTACTACATAATTTACTGTTTTGTTTGGGTGATGATGATTTTATGAGCCTATTGGCTAGCCGCTTGGCTTTTTCTTTTTCTTTTTGAGAGCTGAAGGACCGGGGAAGCTATTTGAAATTCCCCGATGCTCCCGGTGCAGGGGAGGTTATGGCGAAATTTTTCGAAAATTTAGGGTGTTAGCCAAATTTTTGAAATTTTGAAAATTCTCAGAAACTGAAAAGTTGGAGAATGAAAGCCGGATCGAACGTAGAGTTGAATGATCAAACCACTTTCGACTTTGTTCCTTTTCGGGGACGAAAAGTTTTAAGTGGGGGAGATTGCAACAACCCGAAAATCTGGGCCATTTTAAAATTTTTATTTTGGCAATTTTAGCGAATTTTGATTATTTAAAATGAATTATTTTAAATAATATCGGCGAGAAATTTGTTTTGAATATAATTCGAACGTATATATTATACGCGTCGTCGTTAGAATATAAATATTAATATATAATTATAAATAGAATTGAAAATGGTGCGGTAGTTCGATAATTCAATTTCAAACTTCAATTGAATGTACCGAGTGCAAAACAATCCGGATTTTAGTGAAACCAAAAACATTAGGATCTAATTGATGATATCTTTCCAACGAATCCGAAAAATCAAGATTTCATAGCGGGAATCAAAAGATAAGTCCAGTTGAAAATTCTGAATAGTCGCTATGGAATTCAGGCCCTTAAAAATGGAAATTTTGCAAACGACCTCGGATTTCGACGAAACCAGTTTTGTTGGATCCGCAGTGTCAAATTATTGCTAGGTTTCAAATTTCATAATTTTTCGATTCAATATGTGAGCGTGGCAAAGGAAAACGCGTTTGACCAGTTTCAGTTGATTTTAATCAACTGGAAAATGGTCAACTTTCAAACGGTCTTCAAATTTGACGAAATTAGTTTTGTTAGGACCGTATCGTCAATACGAAGCTAGAAATAATTTTTCTAGAATTTTTAGAGTCAGTGTGTGGCCCCAGTAAATTGAAAAGTACGTTTAAAATAGAATACATAGATTAAAATTTTGATTTAAATGGAAGCTGATCAAAACAGTCAAATCAGCTTGCGGGACATATCCCATTGTGTTCGAAATAGGGGTAATTAGCTAGGGGCAGTAGTCGCTGGGCCCAATTTCGAGTTCAAAAGAAAAGTGAACTTTTATGGATTTAATTAAATATTAAAATAAATATATTTATTATTGTAACACCCCTCCCCTCATTTTCTATTATCCCCAGACCTAGCCCAAATTCAAAATCCCGCTTCCTCCCCCAAATCGCCAGCCGCCACCCTTCCCATGTCGCCATCGCCCGTTCTATCCAGCTCCGCCACCCTCCCCACGTCGGCTGACCCTCTTCCGCCCTCCACTGGCCCCATGCGCCCCCTCCCGAACCCTCTCTCCACCGTTGAAACCAACCACGCCCAAACCTACACAAAAGGCCGCCACCACCTTGATCCGACAGCCGCCGCCCTGACCGGACCCCCTACCGACTGCACCTCCCACCGTCGCCATCCCGACCACCCCCGACCTTAATGGACCCCTCCGGAAGGTATTATTATCGCCTTCCTCGTGTCTGTGACCCCGCGCAAGCCACCCCATCACCGTTCGCAGTGCCTGCAACCACCCACAAGCTTGGTCCGACCGCCAACAGCGACACCGTGAGTTTTTATTTATTTATGTTTATTTTTGTTTATTTCAGAATGAAAATGTGTGTTTTATATAGATAATTTCATTATAAAAATATGATTTTTATTTATAAATATCGTTGTAGAAAAATATATTATATATGATTTTCGAAATATAAAAAGATTTGATTTTTATAAAATAGGAAAGATTATATTTTTAAAACAAGCAAAGATTATATTTTTAAAACAAGCAAAGATTATATTTTTTAAAAACAAAAAAAGATTATATTTTTAGAAATAAAAAGATTTGATTTTTAGAAGTGAAAAGATCATATTTCTAGAAGGGAAAAGATTAGATCTTTATAAAAGAAAAGATTAGATTTCTAATAAGGTAAAAATACGAACTTTGGTTATGTAAAAATTCAATTTTTACATAAGAAGTAGAGATATAAAAATATAATTTTTATATAGAAAGAAAAGTTGTAAAAATGTGATTTTTATATATTGAACGTCGAAGTAAAAATGTGATTTTTATATATTGAACGTCGAAGTAAAAATGTGATTTTTATATATTGAACGTCGAAGTAAAAATGTGATTTTTATATATTGAACGTCGAAGTAAAAATGTGATTTTTATATATTGAACGTCGAAGTAAAAATGTGATTTTTATATATTGAACGTCGAAGTAAAAATGTGATTTTTATATATTGAATAGCATAGTAAAAATTCGATTTTTATATATGTAGTGGCTACGGGCGAAAGAAAGTGATAAGGGACGAGAACGACGAAGATTTCTCTAAATGAAGTGCTGTGGAAGTTGGATAGCTATCGGTGAGAACTTCTCACTCAAATTTCCTTTTTTCTAGTTATATATATACTAGGATGCAGACGGTGCTTAGTAGCACCCGACACAATCGTCCACAGACCATGGACTTGTTTGTTTGGTTGCATAAATTAGTTAGATGCTTTGGTTTGAATTGAATTGTTTGGTGAGATGAACTGATTTGATTGATGTGTGAATGGCGTGGGCCTTCACTAGACCGGGGATAAGGCTAGGCCTCGTCCCGTTTCTAGTATCGTGCCGTTATGCCGCCGAAATTTTCTAAAATAAGTTAGAAAAATAAAAATATCATTTTATTTAAAGAATGAACTGAATATAAATTCATATGTTGGAATAAAATGTTTTGTCGTTAAAAATATAATTTTTAACGTGAATGGGAATAAATAAATATTCGTTTACAAACCAGACGGTTTGTTTATGTACACCTATTTGAAGGACATTAATTGGGTCGATAAATTTTACACATCGCCCAACTGCACAAATAAAATCTGTGTTTGATTGTTTGAAACCCCACACGGGTGTTGGGATGAAATTTGAAGTTCACTCATCCTGATTGATTAAATATGTCGATCGATTGATTGACAGGCTGTTATAAGCGTTAGATATCTATATTTGATGCTCATACAGTGTAGTGCACTTTGGTTGATGGTTGATTATTTATCGTTGCTATTATATACATGCGTTGTATGAAAATCCATATAATTAACTTTATATGGTAATTGATTGGGCCTCATTCCAATCGGGAAAATAAAGAATATTTTAGTAATAAAATTTACATCCTTATCAATAAAATAAAGGTTCATGTGTTGACAGTACTCATCCATTGAGATTGGTCATGTGTTGAATGAAATATTTTAGTAATAAAATTTACATCCTTATCAATATAAAATAAAGGTTCATGTGTTGACAGTACTCATCCATTGAGATTGGTCATGTGTTGAACGAAATATTTTGATAATAACAACTATTTTGAAAAAGAAATATTTGAAATAGAATATTTGAAAATAGAAATTTATGAAGTCGTGTTGATTAGATTGACGCCATTTTGACGTGAACGATATTTATATCGAATAAAACGATTTCGAAATGAAATGAATTGAAAACGATTTCGAAATGAAATGAATTGAAAACGATTTCGAAATGAAATGAATTGAAAACGATTTCGAAATGAAATGAATTGAAAACGATTTCGAAATGAATTGATTATAAAACAATTTAGAAATGAATTCGATTCAAATAGAAAACGAATTTGAATTGAATCGAATAGAAAACGAATTTGAATTGAATCGAATAGAACACGAATTTGAATTGAATCGAATAGAAAACGAATTTGAATTGAATCGAATAGAAAACGAATTTGAATTGAATCGAATTGAAAACGAATTCGAATCGAATTGAAAGCGAATCGAAATGAATTCAAATTGAATTGAAATTTGAATTGAACAGAAATGAATTTTAAAACGAATTTATAAAGAAGGATTCAATTTTTGCTTTGGATTGAAATGGGAGTTGAAATTGTTTTCGAAACGAATTCAAAACTATTTATAAAATTCATTTTAAATAGAAATCGACGAAATATATATTATATATATTATATATATTATATAATGGCCTGAATAGAACGCGCCGCGCCGCGGCAATTCGTAAATTTCGACCATTTATTTCAAACGGACATTACGGGAGATCCGACCGTCGGATTCTCCTAAAACCGGAACCGTTGGGTTCGTATCGAAAAGAGCTTTCTAACGAATATTAGAAATTAGAAATCTAACGGTTGGATTTGGAATAATGTCCAGATCAAATTTGAAAAGGGTCGTTGTAAGTGCAGTTCGATGGCCGTTGATGGAAATTGACTGTACGGGCCTTGATAAAATTATTAAAAATAGTAATAATTTGTGTAAAATCATAAGAAATGGTTTAGAAAGAATTGGGATGAAAAACTCTATATTTGAAAAGATAAAAATAGATTTTTATCTAAATGAACTAGCTTTGAACTAGAATTATAATTCTATTTATTTTTAAATAAATAAATTGAATTCGAAAAGGATTTTAAAAATAACCAAAATTTCCAATGATTGCATTGGAATGGATTTGAATCGAAATTGCCTTCGGAATATTTCGATGTTGGATTTCGGGATGATACAGATATTGTTATGGGAATTTGAAAGATATATATATATATATATATATATATATATATATCGTTATTTCCAATGCGATATTTGTTAGTCGTAGAATTTGATATTGAATATAAGCCGGTATATTTTCTATTCAGAGCCTTGTATTGAATATCAAATGTGATTTGGGTTTGTCGTGAATGGTGTCTTCATTAACATTGTTCTTGAACCCAGTTGAGAAAAGATTAAATCTTTTTATTTAGATTTAATGAAGAGTACCAATTGAATGATATTTAATTAGGATTGAATTGATATTGATTTCTGGGTTTATCGTGAACAGTGTTTTAAATAACACTTGTTCTTTAACCCGATAATTAATGGAATGTGATTTTGGGTTTATCGTGAACCGTGTTTTAAATGACACCGATTCTTTAACCCGGTCGAAGATTAAAACTAAGTGGAGTTTTAATGAATCTTTAATTAGATTGAAATGATCGAAAATGGAGTATCACCAGTTTTGCTCCAGGCGATAGTTAAATCTTTAATTGGATTTGAACGTGAAATGGTAATTGAATTTACCGATAACACTGTGGTGTTAGATATGAAGTATTACCAGTTTTACTTCATGGGATGAATAGGTTGGGATTGGGAAATTAAAACAAATGATTACTTCGGTAAGGTTCGCTAATCCCGACTAGTTTGAATTGATATTCAAAAATAGATTAAAGAATAAATTCAAGAAATTTATTTTGGATAAAATTAATGGGAACCTTTCCCTATGAATGTGAAATTTAGAAACTAACTGTCGGTTAGCCAAGCAGAATGGTTTTCTGGATATTGATCTGTTGTTGGTTTCGGCCTTCGGGGTTAATATTTGGGGAATTATTCTCTTGATTAATTTACGGTTAGTGACTGATGAATTGGAATGAGGCGTATGTTGTGTTTGTGTAACACTTATTTAAAATATACGCGAGTTATTCGGGAAGACCGGGTTTATCCCATTCTGAATAACTGATGAGACGATAAGTCGAAGATGAAGACGATGGTCGAAGACCGGAAGTCTTCACGTCGTTTGGGTAATTACTGATGATCTTGATTGGGCTGTACACCCAAGAAGATGGAAACAGTTAGTGATTGTCCAGACGTACTTGGAGATCGATGGATATGCGGGGTACTAGGTGCCTCCGGTTTCGTTCAGACCCAGAACGGACTTGTAAATGGACTGTGTGTCTGACATTGGATTTTAGTCCGTGTGATTGATCTCTATTAAATATATATCTGTTTGGCGGCGGAGAATTTATTCTCTTGCTTAACGCCCTTCTCTGAGACGTACGAGCTCAGGGGTTATATATTGATGGATATCAATCGCATGGAGTGAATTGCCTGTGTGGCATGCCTAAGTGGCAAATGATCAAGGCTTCTGTTGAAAAGCAAAGTCTTGTGGTTGATGATCGAAGCACGGCCTTTGTGGCGTAACTTTGTGTAACGTTGATTCGCGAGTTTCACACCCGGTATGAACCAAAAACGGGAGACGGACCTCAGGGAGGGCATACGTTTCCTCCTAGCTAAAAGTGGCGTCAGTGGTTTTACACGCCCTGACGAGTTTGACTTATGTGGTTGTTGCTGTTGCGAGGCGCCTCGGATTGATCGGTCGTTCTCGAACCGATGGAGTCATTTAGTTGGCTCGCTTACGCCCCAAAGGGCGACGAAACGTAGTGCTCAGGTATAATAATCCACATCGGTGGACCGGCCCTGACGATCCAAGGGTCGATGCGTTCTGATCCTGAGACTCGGGCTAGGCAGTCTCGAATCAGTGAGGATCTTGCCCCTAGCCTCGGTTCATACCATAAATGATAACCCAACTTCCAATACAACGTCTTGCGGTTTTGATTGTAAACTTATATATGGCGACATAGTGTTATGGGGCATTCATGCCGCCTATGATTGATACTTATGATTTGAAGTCGTTTTATACACTATGCACTTATGGTAGTATCAAACGATTTGTTTTAACCGTATCAAGCATTCTTTGGCTGTTATAAGGGAAAACCCTATCCTCGGCTGCGTTGCATTGTGTGATGGGACCTGGGTCTTATAACAGCTTCATTTTTCTTTTTTTAGCATTGCGCTGTTTGTTTTATGCACTGGTATTCTTGGGAGGAAACCCGTTCCGTGTTATACGACGTGGTCCCTTGATTTACCTAACTTTTAAAATAAAGATTAATAACTGTTTTAGTTCTCACACCAGTCACATGACTGACCTGGAGTTTATTGTTTTAACCTAAACTCTGGGTGCCCCTATTTTCGACACGGGCAGCTAGTAGTTTTGGTTTTGCAGATTTATATTCACAGGATCCTGGTTTACAGCTGGAATGATATCCGGAAAGCTTTGTATCCGTATATCTCTTCCAGTTGTGTATTGTATTATTTTCCGCTGCTGTACAATGTATTGTAATCTCTGATGTTTATCGAATGTAATATTCATTTATACTCTGTATATTCTTGTAATCTGATGCATTGTAGTAATATACAATGAAATGTTCTTCTGTATGCGTTCTGTTGTGGCTTGTTCTCAAACGATAGGGCGTTTCGAACGGTCTGGGTCGGTTTACGGACCGGTTCGGACCGAGCGAAATTCTCTCGTCACATCATATATGTTCGCACATTCTCCCGCTTTAAAGAGGTCATCGGTTTAATCTCCCAAGTGTCTGCTTCTCTATTTCTGCTTGATCTTTGTGCTCTTTCCATGATGACAAAAGGAAATACACCTAATTTTCCTGAAAACACTTCATTTCCTTCACTATCATACCGTGGGCGAGCCATAGCAACTAAAAACATAACTTTTCCTATAAAAATTTTACTTTGACATGTACGCAATGGTACTTCTTCATCTGGTAGTAAATAATACGTTTGTGTCTTTTTAGTCATATAGAACCACTTTTCATCGATATGTATCATGTTATACATGCTGACAAATTTTGGCTCATGCGGTAAGCTGTTTGGGTCTAACATTGATATACAAAATTTAAGACGAACTATTTTATGTTCTTCTGTCAAATACGGCTTAATAGCATTTGTGTGGCGTCGAAGGTGACCTTTTTTCAAAAGCCGGAACAACGTTGTGTAACTTACATTCAAAGCTTGAGCAAGTGCTTTTAAGGTTGTTCGTCGATGTAAAGGAAATCATGCACTCGGCTTAAGTCAACATGAATTCTTTTCCGACCACAATTCTTCGTTTTCTTGTGTGAAACATCAACTGTTGCTCCATTTGGCTCCTCTTTTGTTCGTCTTCAAATTCGTTGTACTGTTCGTATGGGTACCGAAAATTGTCCGGAAACTTGTCTTGTTGTAAAAAAAATTCAGCTTTCCATTAACACTTTTTTCTAATAAAGCACGATAAACAGTCCACCTTTGCTCATTTGTTAGAAACAATTTTTTCTTATGTTGAGCTGCGTCAACATTGTCTGCACATGTAAAAAGGTAAAAATGTGGTAAGAGCATTGTTTTTATCTTGTTTATACACACATAAAATCTGCATGCATTCGCATGTTAAATCTCTTAACATCATTGGTCCATTTATACTTATGCTCATTTATACTTATGCTCACTCATGAAACCTCATGTCTGTTTATTGATACATGCAGTAACTAAATAGGACACCATATCAAGTCTAGACGTATGCATGCAGTAACTAAATAAGACACCTTATCACTCATGAAACATCATTGGTCCATTTATATTTATGCTTAATTGGTACTGTATCTGGATGTATACAAGAAATTGAAATATACAAAAAATTGAAAATTATTCAACGCAGGAACTAAATGAAAGAAAGACATTTATGAACTGTGCACATTATCAAGTATGCTAAGTAGGACACCTTATCAAGTCTGCTAAGTGTATAATCTGCACCTTATCATAAGTAAGACACAAAAACTAAAACTAAAAGAATAATTCGAATTATTATCAACTGTTGCTAAGGAAGACACTTTTAAATGTACTTACAACAATGGATACATATTGTAATGATTTGTAAATGTAGCTATAAACTGTCCATGTATGCTACTAAAAAATGATACAAATTGTACAATCTATTTCAAGTAAAGGGCCAAGTACCTAAATTTACCGCGATGTTTTCTTCATCATCTTCATATAAGGGAGATTCCAACTGTTGATTTAGATCAATGTTTATGTTTTCTTCATCTTCTTCATTGTTTATAGGAAGATGATTTAGATCAATGTTTATGTTTACTCCATCTTCTGCATTACGCGTGCTTGAGTCGTTGAACGGAAAAACTTCATCATTGTCTATAGGAGGAAGATTAAGATCAATATTATGATTATAGTTAAAAGTCATGCTAGTGTAGTTTAAACCAACATTTTAATGCTCCTATATATAACAGCAAAGGAAGGAAAAATTCAATTTTAAGAATTGGCTCCATTTCAAAATTTTAGTTGGATTTAAATTTGTCAATTTTAAAATTTGCAGAAATTGGCTCCATGTAAAATTTATCTCGGGGGAGCTAAAAAGAACAAGCTGCATGCATGGATTGTTATTTTGGTTGAAAGGTTACAAAGTAAATGTATTAAGTGACGTGATATAAAACTTGGGAACCTGCATGGACACAGCTATTTCCAATAAAAAGAGACCCATTATTGCTGACAATTAAAAAGCATTCACAGTACTCAATAGTAATAATAAGGGATAAATATGTCAATTTTTTCATTTCTTAATCTGTGTGTAGAATGGTAAAACGTCAACTAAAACGAACTGGAGGGAGTACTTGTTTAGGGGATGGTTAAACTCATTGCCACACATGACAGTTAATTTTAAGCCTTACATGGCCGTTTTAATCAACTTTTCTGGACACTGGCTTGCCATATAACATGCTATATATCACACTAGATCAACATGAGACCATAAACCGTGTGAAACTACGAAAAAAATACTACGGTTCACATACCAAAGTTTCTGAATGAAACAAATTATGATCGCTGCATCATGCTACAATAACTGTATCCCAATTATTAATCATGACTAGACTGATTCGATGAAATTTCATGATCAAACGTCATGATTATTATTTCATATCCTTTTCGATCATATTTAACATATTCAATCAAATTCATCAGTAGAGAACAAAATATCAAATTACACTATCCAATTCCAATACGAACTTGCCTAATCTAATGTCCTATGATCACCAACACAACTTTTTTGTGTATTCATTACATTAATTATATCCATTTATTATTTCATATATAGCATTAAATTGTAGTCATTAATTAAGATTTAAGTTATAAGATATAAGATGATTATAAGGTTAATATTGAAATTTTATTTATATGCTTAAGAGGGAAGTAATTTGTTTTATTCCTTGCGAAGCCCCTTTGCAAACAATTTCAAATGAAATTTGCAATATATACAAACAATCTAAAGTTTGATTAAATATAACATTGATTAAAATTTCTCTATGATTTCGTTGAAAGAAGCATATATTTATAATTTTAGCATAAAACTTCATTTAGGCTTTCATGAAAATCCGTGACAGACAATGAAATACAACTCTACGAATGGGAACAATTAATCCATATTTAAAACATCCATCAACATTAGCATATTGTTGATTTACCTTTTTGAACTGGCATTTTCACTCATACAAAATGTAGTGCCCAATTTAGAATACGATGTTAACATATAAAATAAAAATAATATTTTATTCTTTATTTTTCGTGTTTTAAGAAATAACGAAAGAACTAAAGACACTTTTTTTCATGTTGAAAACTAAAGACGTAAAATACAAAATAAACAAAACCACCATTTAAACCCTTCACAATATATAGTACATGATACTAAGAAACAAACGAAGAATGTTTATACTTCTTAATCACACCAAACAATCTGTTCTTCAAGCTTTTGTTTAACTCCAAAAACGACCAGAAACAACAAATATTTATTATTTTACTTTTCTTTTTAAAAATTATATTGTTTTTCAATAATACATGACTTACACAAATCCTTTTTTCTGACAACATAAAATAAGACTAACCGAACCAAACTTTAATACGTGTGGCTTTCCTTGTATGGACCATACATCCGAAACTTGGAACCTCAACTATTTATTAACCCTATTTGACATTTTGGATAGCAACTCAAATACTTGGGATGCGTTTAGAAATGAGGTATTTTAACATAACGTTTTAACGGAGCACGGAGCTGGGAGTCGAACGAAAATTGTATTTGCAATTTTTAAATGGAGCAATTAGAAGTATTCAAATGGGATAATTATGAATAAACAGAATAATTAATGGTAAATTAAGTATTAAACAGTAAATACGGCGTATTAAAACAGCGAAAACCACCCATTGACATCCTACACGTCTGATGTATCCGGATGGATTTCCACCAGTTAACTTAAACATGGCCAAATGGCCAGAAACTGTTTGTACTTTTAATCGGCCTCAGCATTTGAAATGATCCAGAATATGGTAAACAAGATGACAAATATAAAAAGATCATATCTACCAAAATCAGCCAAATACAGCACCTTATAAAACGAGCGGAAAAAAATTAAGTAACGAAGAAACATATACAGGCGTTCTCAGTCACATCAACAAACTCCTGCGACTTCATTTTCTGTTGGCGGAACTGAATCATGAGCATATACTGAATCCATTGCATTTTGAGCACTAAAATAACCATGCTTTATAAACTCCGACGAAAAAACGAAGGAAAAAGAATAAAGATAACAGAATACAGTGATATTCTTAGAACACCATTGACGATATGTCAATCAATCCAAAATGAAACAAAAATGTATTTGACCTTCCCTACATTAATCTGGGAGTATCATAATCGTCATAATCATACCTTGGCCTATCCCTTGTAAGCTGAATAAAATTATTTAGCATTAGAGGGTGATTTGGATATAATCATTCACATAAATTCAACAAGCTTATGTTTTGAATACTTGATTTATACCTTACTCACATAAAGTGGATCACAACAAATCTGTTCATCTATAGCTCCAAGTTTATTTGACAGCATCATCATTCTGCATCGAGAGAAAAGTTAAACAAGCATCTTCATTACACCACATCCAAAAGTAAATACAGTAAAACTACGTTTAGCATACTATAATCATGCAGAATTTACTACAGCTGGGTATAACATGGCATTACTTTATTGAACAGCGAGCTGCATAAAGTAAAACATGCTCAAGGCCGTAAAACTCAGTAGGTGTACCTCTGAATAGATGAGTCAAGGTGGTCTATCGTCTCACAAGTTTTGTACTGCTCAGGATCCTCATTGAAACTGACCATTCCATCTTTCTGATTAATTGTGGCAAATATTTCCCCATCTTGAATCTACGATCAGACAGAACTATATTACTTTCTTCGAATAAGCTTTTGTTATATAACAGTATTTCAGACGATAAACAAAATTACCATCTGAAGCACATGCATTTCAGCATCTTTAGCATTACTAAGGTGCACGGTGCTGGCTATATCTTGGAGCGACAGGGTCAAGTATGTTTGAGTTAATCTCTGGATATTGTGTTTGTAGAGAGATGATAGAACTTGTTTCACTAAACCAAGGTTGTTGTCCTGAAAATATTTGAAATGTTCTTTAGAAGAGTAATTAGTAAGGTGCCCTGTTATCTTGTAGTCAATAACCAGATTCAAGAGTCCTTCTGCAACAAGGATATTGCAACACTGAGCAAACTCTACACTGTCAGGTTTTAATAATAGCAATATCATAATAAAAAGTAGGTCAAAGTAATAGTGAAATGGTAGCTATATATGCCATGGTAATAAATTACAGGTTAAGTGTCAAATCTATACATATAGCGTGCATTAAACTCAAGTGGTTGAAATTTTATGCGGCAGTGGAGGTAACAGCTCTGTTAATGCTTCTAGCTCAAGTGTTGCCATGTTAGCGGTAAATAAATAATACATACCACTAAACAATTACATTCTAGAATTTTTCTGTACCATATTCTGTCCTCTCCACAGTAGATTAGTATTTGTTAACAATCATGTAGTATGTAAAGCTTGGCTGAATTAACTTGTAATGAATACATTACTCTCACCAGATTTTACACCCCACCGTAATTGATAAAGTGACGTTGGCCGACTCCACCCTAATTGATAATAGAATTAGGCTCAATCCACCCTAACTGATTACTGAATTTGAAATACAACCCCTAAACAAGAATTTTTACAACAACAAAAAAATGAAACGTTTGATTTTGGTCAAACGGGGTGTACCAAATAATCACTTGATTTTTTGTTTAACAGTACAAAATGGTGTCAACTTCAAAACAAACCAACAAGTGATTTTTTGTTTAATAGTGTGTGCGTGTGCGTGTGTATATGTGTGTGTGTGTGTGGGATAGGATCAATAGCACCCCAAATAGTGCAGCACTCCTGATTTCCACCACACGTCCCGGTTTCTCTCCCACTAACACCACCCCCCCCCCCCCCCAATTTAATTTACTAAATGAGTATGGGGTGTGTGTATAGAGAGAGAGGCGAGCACCAGCACTCATTTTTTGCAGCCCTCCAAAGGCACATCTGTCTCAACCACAAGTTTATATTTAAGAGAGAGGGAGGGGGAGGGGGAGGGGGAGGGGGAGGGGGAGGGAGAGAGGGAGAGGGAGAGGGGGGGAGAGGGAGAGGGGGGAGGGAGGGAGAGAGAGAGAGAGGTTGATTTTGTGGTTGAAATCAGAGGGCATTATAGGGTACTATACTATTTGGGGTTCAATGGAACGTTCCTCATATATATCAAGGTATGAGGTTTTGGTCGGAAACCCAAGATTCCGACCATCTCGGTTCTGTTGTTGCCGAAGGTAGTTGTGGTTGAAATCAGAGGGCATTATAGGGTACTATACTATTTGGGGTTCAATGGAACGCTCCTCATATATATCAAGGTATGAGGTTTTGGTCGGAACCCCAAGATTCCGACCATCTCGGTTGTGTTGTTGCCGAAGGCAGGACGAGATTAGGGCAAAATCTCATCCTACTTAAACTCAGTAAAGAAAATCATTTCCTTTTAAATATACATGTAGGAACAAGAATAAAAAGCAGCAAAATCAAAATAAAAAATTTGAATCAAAAAAACCAAAAGATCAGTTACCTCCAAACCAAAATCAAGATAAGAAAGTAGCATCTAATTGAACTTGAAAAGCTGAGCTGAAATCAATTGGAGGTCGAGGGGCAGTCTCGTCATTTTTTAGGTCGACGTCAGCAGCCCAATAAAAGGGAAGATGAGAACTTTGCTTTTGCAAAAAAGGTCGAGGACGCGAGTATTTTAGAAAGGGAATTGTAATTTTAGGAGTAAATATTGGGGAGAATTTTGGGCCTGTTGGATAAATAGAACATAACACAATTGAGCCTGCTAAATATAATGTTCATTCTATTTAATTGGATCTGTTTAGTTTAGATACTTTGTTACAATGTTCCATTCAAGCTTAGGTTAACAATTATAGTATTTATTTTGATTTTGATGTTTATATTTAATTTTAGGTGCATTACGGCAAATTAAATTAATGTTACATAATTTGGAATTGAAACCAAAAATTTTGAAATTTCCAAAATCATGAAAATTTCAAATAACCACACACATATACATGGATATATGGGGCCAAAACCACAAAATTCTCAAATGATCGAAATTGAGTTTTCGAACCATGATATATGGAAAAGGAATGTATGGTGCTGATGTCGCATTGCAAATTTGCGCATACAACTCAGAAGAATACAACTAATAAACAAATGATAAGTTTGTACACCCCCCCCCCCCCGGAGGGGGGGGGGGAGGGGGTTGATCCAGAAAGAGGGAAATTCTCCTAAGGAAATGATGAAGGAATAAGATTTCATGATATAACCTAATCTTCTGAAGATAAAGACACGAACATAACAGTATGAGAACGAGAACATAATGGGAGAAGAATTCATGTAAAACATTTTATAAACATTGTAAACATTTTATGAACACTGTAAATGCATTTAACAAAGAATAGCAGACATCAAAACTTGCCTCGGCTTTGCGAGACACTACAAAAATGACACAATGAAATTTCTACATAAAATGTGTTTCTTGCATCTTCCTCACATTTATCAAGAAATAAATAAAACTAACAATTGTTCCCATTTCAACATAACTCGACCCTTTAAGGATGATTTCAACCATATTAAATATAAATACACTCCAGTAAATTAAGACTGTTGGGTTGCTTGCAAAAACTAATCTAAACCATGGAAACACGTTATATGTTTAGATTTCAATATTCATTTTAACTATTTCAATACATAAATGCACTTCTCTAACTTCAATTCTGCCGGATTGTTTACAGTAAACAACCTAAACCACAATTGCAAAATATGTTCCACTTCCAAAGTTGTTCGGGAAGCTATCATTTAATTTTGTACCTCATGAACCATATTTGCAGGATTTGCCAGGAGTATAAGTAAACAAAAACCTGAAAAACCAAGTACAACCAACTTACGGTAACATATATGCTTGGGTACTTGATTTGCAGGTTTGCTAGAAGTATTTTTTGTAGTTATTAATGGCGCACGTCTTTTTAACTTTACTGTGCATATTTTATTTATTTTTTATGAATTTATTATAACAGTTAAGTTAAAATGTTCAATATAATTTAATTTAATTTTTAACTAACGCATAACCAGAAAAGACATTAGATATCTTCGTAAAAAAACATCATCAAATATAATATAGTAAGCATAAAATTCAAACATAATTAGCCTTCAGAAGTCAGAAGTCAAAATTCAAGATAACAGCGCATATTAATGATCAGCTAGAAATTTGAATCCGATTTAGCAATCATTTTTCTAAAGCAATATTTGAACCGTCAAATTCATATGCTTGAGCGTCTTCTTCATCTGTCTCATATTAACAA